>OX388269.1:12500-2641972 GCA_947579855.1 Anticlea derivata
ACCTAACCTAACCTAACCTAACCTAACCTAACCTAACCTAACCTAACCTAACCTAACCTAACCTAACCTAACCTAACCTAACCTAACCTAACCTAACCTAACCTAACCTAACCTAACCTAACCTAACCTAACCTAACCTAACCTAACCTAACCTAACCTAACCTAACCTAACCTAACCTAACCTAACCTAACCTAACCTAACCTAACCTAACCTAACCTAACCTAACCTAACCTAACCTAACCTAACCTAACCTAACCTAACCTAACCTAACCTAACCTAACCTAACCTAACCTAACCTAACCTAACCTAACCTAACCTAACCTAACCTAACCTAACCTAACCTAACCTAACCTAACCTAACCTAACCTAACCTAACCTAACCTAACCTAACCTAACCTAACCTAACCTAACCTAACCTAACCTAACCTAACCTAACCTAACCTAACCTAACCTAACCTAACCTAACCTAACCTAACCTAACCTAACCTAACCTAACCTAACCTAACCTAACCTAACCTAACCTAACCTAACCTAACCTAACCTAACCTAACCTAACCTAACCTAACCTAACCTAACCTAACCTAACCTAACCTAACCTAACCTAACCTAACCTAACCTAACCTAACCTAACCTAACCTAACCTAACCTAACCTAACCTAACCTAACCTAACCTAACCTAACCTAACCTAACCTAACCTAACCTAACCTAACCTAACCTAACCTAACCTAACCTAACCTAACCTAACCTAACCTAACCTAACCTAACCTAACCTAACCTAACCTAACCTAACCTAACCTAACCTAACCTAACCTAACCTAACCTAACCTAACCTAACCTAACCTAACCTAACCTAACCTAACCTAACCTAACCTAACCTAACCTAACCTAACCTAACCTAACCTAACCTAACCTAACCTAACCTAACCTAACCTAACCTAACCTAACCTAACCTAACCTAACCTAACCTAACCTAACCTAACCTAACCTAACCTAACCTAACCTAACCTAACCTAACCTAACCTAACCTAACCTAACCTAACCTAACCTAACCTAACCTAACCTAACCTAACCTAACCTAACCTAACCTAACCTAACCTAACCTAACCTAACCTAACCTAACCTAACCTAACCTAACCTAACCTAACCTAACCTAACCTAACCTAACCTAACCTAACCTAACCTAACCTAACCTAACCTAACCTTTTTTTTTTTTTTTTTTTTTTTTTTACGATGGAAAAATGCATTACGCATCCCCTCCAACTCGGGGAAAGTTGGAGGGGTATGTCGGGCTCTCCGCCAGCTACTAATGCTAAATTGCATTAGCAACTAGCGGCATACCGACTAAAAAACCATCGAATTTCCCTCTATCACCTCAGTGCTAGTGCGTCATCAAACCCATCATCATCAGACGAATCGGTTGATGCCGCACCTGCACTTGACAGGGCCATGGGTTCCCGGTTGGATTCGACCGCGACCCTGTCAGTGATAGTCCGCCTTAAGCGGACCCTTCTGTCACCCGTATCTATAGGGGGAGGGGGATGTCCTGTCATGACGACATCTCCAGGCGTAGGAGGTCTGTGCAATGCCGGGCTGGGGCTCCCCGCACCCATACCCAGCTGACCTCCATCAAGCAGAAGCTGGCGGTTAAACTGCCGCCGCCTTCTTCCAGTTCTCCGCCGGCGGATTGGATCAGCAAGGGGATCGCCCTCTCTGACCCGCTCTGCTGTCTCCTTTAGCAAGATCACATCTTCGCAGAAGGTGATCATTGCTTGCCAGGCACTTTCGCTGCTAAGCATGGCGTTGACCACACTCGCAAGAGAGAGATCCTGACCTACTTCTGCCTCTAGTAACTGGCGCTGTGGTGCCCAGGCACTGCACTCCTGCAGAGTGTGCTGTGCCGTATCCTCTGGGGCACCACAGTGCTGGCATGCCATGCTGACCTCTCTCTTAGCGACTCGATTGAGATACCGTCCAAAGCACCCATGCCCAGACAGGATCTGCACCAATCGGTACGTGAGAAAACCGTATTCACGGTTAACCCACTCCTTTAAAACTGGGCGTACGGCATCGATAGTCCACCTACCGTACGAAGCGGATTGTAGCTCTTCAGCCCATTGGCACATTGCCACTTCCCTCGCCTGCTCCCTCGCATGGAGTACCTCCTGAGGAGCCAAGCGGTATCCTTCTGCTCGCTTCTCTTCTTTGAGCTGGTATATTTCGGCCAGCACCTTAGCCTCTTTCTCCCACGGCATGGATCCCGCTATTACACATGCAGCCCCATGAGACACTGTGCGGTAACCTCTTATAGCTCTGATTGCCATAATCCTTTGCGGCTTCCGTAACAGGGCTTGATTACTGGCAGTCAGAGCATCCACCCACACCGGGGCACCATATAGTGCCATAGAGCGGATGACTCCCGCAAAAAGGTAGCGACAATGCGCACTTGGTCCACCCAGGTTGGGCAGAAGCCGAGCAAGAGCTCCCGCTGCACCCTGAATCTTTGGGGTCAGCAGCCGAAAGTGCTCGGAGAATTTCCAAGCACTATCCAGCACCAGCCCCAGGTACTTCATATTGGCCGAAATTTTGACCTGCACATCATCTACTAAAACGTAGGCACCAGCTGGCGGTCTTCCACCTCTGCCGTAGAACATAAGGGCCTCGGTTTTTGCCACAGCCACGTGCAGTCCCAACGATCGGATGCGCCCGACTAGTGCCGTGGAACCGACCGACGCCAGGTGTGCGACCTCTATGTAGCTGCTTCCCCGAGCGATGAACAGAGTATCATCTGCGTAACAGATGATGTTTGTCCGGGGAAGCAGCGCTCCACGGAGCACCCAATTATAGCCGATGTTCCATAGCAGGGGGCCCATCACTGACCCCTGTGGAACACCGGCCATCATGTGCCTAGCGCAAACCCTGCCTTTTTCATCAAGGTAAAGTACGTCACGCCCCCTTAAATAATCTCCTACAAGACGCCGAAGATATAGGGGCACAGCATGATATCGCAACGCTCTCCCTGAGCTACCGCCTCCTGCGCAATTTTCTTAAGACTCAGTAGTGCTTCGATTGTGGACCGCCCAGTCCGAAAGCCAAACTGCTCTTCTGCCAGATCAGGACCCACAGTCGTCAGGTGCTCGATGATACGGGCAGCCACAATACGTTCCAATAGCTTGCCCATCTCATCGAGCAAAACTATAGGCCTGTAACCAGAGGGAGACTCCGGGGGACGTCCTTCTTTCCTAAGGAGACAGAGCCGACCATCCTTCCAGGCTTTGGGGAACCGACCCTCTTCAAGGCAAGACTCAAAAAGAGCTAAGCAACGGGTTCCCAGATGCTTTAACGCTGGTGTTATTATCCGGCCTGGTACACCATCTGGCCCTGGTGCCGTTCTTTTACCACGGAGGCGAAGGACCGCTGCTCCGAACTCTCCCTCGGTGATAGGGGGAATCTCCTCAGTAGGTTGATCCAGTGGATCAGGAGGAGCCATATAAGGCGGGATGTGCGGTGGGCAGACGGGAAAAAGACCACTGACAATATCCTTGAGTAGCTGGGGCTGGAAGGACTCGGTTGGAGGGGCCTGATTAGAAAGTTTTTTCCGTACCATGCGGTACGGACGACCCCAAGGATCTCTATCGAGGTCTATAATAAAATCCTTCCAGGACTCAGACTTGGCCAAGAAAATTGCCGCTTGCAAGGCTTTTTTGGCCTGGCGGTATACGTCATAAAGGCCATCCGCCTCATTGGCAGTGTGAGTTCGCCTTCGCCTGCACCGCAAGTATTCACGACGAGAGGCCATGCAGGAAGCTCGAAGGGCTGCAATCTCGTCTGACCACCAATACACCTGCTTCCTCTCTGACCTTTTCCTAGCGCGCGGCATGGCAAAGTCACACACCGCCGTCAGTGCCTCTCGAAACTGTATTGCCCTCATGTCCACTCCACTGGACATTGTTGGTTCCGGACACCAGCTCTGTACGATAGCGGCTTCTTCCACCAGCTTTCTATCCAGGCGCCCAACTGACCAGCGCGGGAAAGCAGTCCCATTGCCAGCCAATGTTTGCGTTCTCCCATTGGGACCAAGGGAGGAAGTCACCTCAAATCTTATGTAAAGATGGTCCGAGAGCGTCTCTTCGTTCTCCAGGACTCTCCAATTTTGAGCGCGTGCAGCGATACCGGGAGTAGCGAAGGAAAGATCAACTATCGACCCGGTTTGTTGTCTCACGAAGGTGTTAGTGGAGCCCTGGTTGAGGAGAACAAGGCCAGAAGCCATCGCCCAGTCCATCACTGCCTCGCCACGTCCATTGGTAGCAGGACATCCCCAAGCCATCGAATGGGCGTTGAAGTCCCCCAGAACTACGACCTGTGACGGGAGCATTCTCCCAACAACTCTCCCAAGTTCCAACCTAACCTAACCTAACCTAACCTAACCTAACCTAACCTAACCTAACCTAACCTAACCTAACCTAACCTAACCTAACCTAACCTAACCTAACCTAACCTAACCTAACCTAACCTAACCTAACCTAACCTAACCTAACCTAACCTAACCTAACCTAACCTAACCTAACCTAACCTAACCTAACCTAACCTAACCTAACCTAACCTAACCTAACCTAACCTAACCTAACCTAACCTAACCTAACCTAACCTAACCTAACCTAACCTAACCTAACCTAACCTAACCTAACCTAACCTAACCTAACCTAACCTAACCTAACCTAACCTAACCTAACCTAACCTAACCTAACCTAACCTAACCTAACCTAACCTAACCTAACCTAACCTAACCTAACCTAACCTAACCTAACCTAACCTAACCTAACCTAACCTAACCTAACCTAACCTAACCTAACCTAACCTAACCTAACCTAACCTAACCTAACCTAACCTAACCTAACCTAACCTAACCTAACCTAACCTAACCTAACCTAACCTAACCTAACCTAACCTAACCTAACCTAACCTAACCTAACCTAACCTAACCTAACCTAACCTAACCTAACCTAACCTAACCTAACCTAACCTAACCTAACCTAACCTAACCTAACCTAACCTAACCTAACCTAACCTAACCTAACCTAACCTAACCTAACCTAACCTAACCTAACCTAACCTAACCTAACCTAACCTAACCTAACCTAACCTAACCTAACCTAACCTAACCTAACCTAACCTAACCTAACCTAACCTAACCTAACCTAACCTAACCTAACCTAACCTAACCTAACCTAACCTAACCTAACCTAACCTAACCTAACCTAACCTAACCTAACCTAACCTAACCTAACCTAACCTAACCTAACCTAACCTAACCTAACCTAACCTAACCTAACCTAACCTAACCTAACCTAACCTAACCTAACCTAACCTAACCTAACCTAACCTAACCTAACCTAACCTAACCTAACCTAACCTAACCTAACCTAACCTAACCTAACCTAACCTAACCTAACCTAACCTAACCTAACCTAACCTAACCTAACCTAACCTAACCTAACCTAACCTAACCTAACCTAACCTAACCTAACCTAACCTAACCTAACCTAACCTAACCTAACCTAACCTAACCTAACCTAACCTAACCTAACCTAACCTAACCTAACCTAACCTAACCTAACCTAACCTAACCTAACCTAACCTAACCTAACCTAACCTAACCTAACCTAACCTAACCTAACCTAACCTAACCTAACCTAACCTAACCTAACCTAACCTAACCTAACCTAACCTAACCTAACCTAACCTAACCTAACCTAACCTAACCTAACCTAACCTAACCTAACCTAACCTAACCTAACCTAACCTAACCTAACCTAACCTAACCTAACCTAACCTAACCTAACCTAACCTAACCTAACCTAACCTAACCTAACCTAACCTAACCTAACCTAACCTAACCTAACCTAACCTAACCTAACCTAACCTAACCTAACCTAACCTAACCTAACCTAACCTAACCTAACCTAACCTAACCTAACCTAACCTAACCTAACCTAACCTAACCTAACCTAACCTAACCTAACCTAACCTAACCTAACCTAACCTAACCTAACCTAACCTAACCTAACCTAACCTAACCTAACCTAACCTAACCTAACCTAACCTAACCTAACCTAACCTAACCTAACCTAACCTAACCTAACCTAACCTAACCTAACCTAACCTAACCTAACCTAACCTAACCTAACCTAACCTAACCTAACCTAACCTAACCTAACCTAACCTAACCTAACCTAACCTAACCTAACCTAACCTAACCTAACCTAACCTAACCTAACCTAACCTAACCTAACCTAACCTAACCTAACCTAACCTAACCTAACCTAACCTAACCTAACCTAACCTAACCTAACCTAACCTAACCTAACCTAACCTAACCTAACCTAACCTAACCTAACCTAACCTAACCTAACCTAACCTAACCTAACCTAACCTAACCTAACCTAACCTAACCTAACCTAACCTAACCTAACCTAACCTAACCTAACCTAACCTAACCTAACCTAACCTAACCTAACCTAACCTAACCTAACCTAACCTAACCTAACCTAACCTAACCTAACCTAACCTAACCTAACCTAACCTAACCTAACCTAACCTAACCTAACCTAACCTAACCTAACCTAACCTAACCTAACCTAACCTAACCTAACCTAACCTAACCTAACCTAACCTAACCTAACCTAACCTAACCTAACCTAACCTAACCTAACCTAACCTAACCTAACCTAACCTAACCTAACCTAACCTAACCTAACCTAACCTAACCTAACCTAACCTAACCTAACCTAACCTAACCTAACCTAACCTAACCTAACCTAACCTAACCTAACCTAACCTAACCTAACCTAACCTAACCTAACCTAACCTAACCTAACCTAACCTAACCTAACCTAACCTAACCTAACCTAACCTAACCTAACCTAACCTAACCTAACCTAACCTAACCTAACCTAACCTAACCTAACCTAACCTAACCTAACCTAACCTAACCTAACCTAACCTAACCTAACCTAACCTAACCTAACCTAACCTAACCTAACCTAACCTAACCTAACCTAACCTAACCTAACCTAACCTAACCTAACCTAACCTAACCTAACCTAACCTAACCTAACCTAACCTAACCTAACCTAACCTAACCTAACCTAACCTAACCTAACCTAACCTAACCTAACCTAACCTAACCTAACCTAACCTAACCTAACCTAACCTAACCTAACCTAACCTAACCTAACCTAACCTAACCTAACCTAACCTAACCTAACCTAACCTAACCTAACCTAACCTAACCTAACCTAACCTAACCTAACCTAACCTAACCTAACCTAACCTAACCTAACCTAACCTAACCTAACCTAACCTAACCTAACCTAACCTAACCTAACCTAACCTAACCTAACCTAACCTAACCTAACCTAACCTAACCTAACCTAACCTAACCTAACCTAACCTAACCTAACCTAACCTAACCTAACCTAACCTAACCTAACCTAACCTAACCTAACCTAACCTAACCTAACCTAACCTAACCTAACCTAACCTAACCTAACCTAACCTAACCTAACCTAACCTAACCTAACCTAACCTAACCTAACCTAACCTAACCTAACCTAACCTAACCTAACCTAACCTAACCTAACCTAACCTAACCTAACCTAACCTAACCTAACCTAACCTAACCTAACCTAACCTAACCTAACCTAACCTAACCTAACCTAACCTAACCTAACCTAACCTAACCTAACCTAACCTAACCTAACCTAACCTAACCTAACCTAACCTAACCTAACCTAACCTAACCTAACCTAACCTAACCTAACCTAACCTAACCTAACCTAACCTAACCTAACCTAACCTAACCTAACCTAACCTAACCTAACCTAACCTAACCTAACCTAACCTAACCTAACCAAAAAAGATCGTATACCGATCTGGAAAATTTTGACCCGGGCGATTTGGGTTTTTAGACCCAAAGTTGTCCTTTTACCGAAATAAAAGGTATTATTTCGCTTTAAGATATTGTCGACTTTAGAATTAGATAGGATTAGTATTAACAGATAAATTAAAATACATATATATATATATATATATATACATATATATACACAAATTAACCTAGAACTTTAATTATACAACTTTTACAAATTTACTTTTAATTTTGACGAGTTCCTCTGACTACTCCTACAAGATGTTTGGATTTCGCACGCCTGCAAAGGGTACAAGAGCCAGCAATGAAGACTGTCGAAGCTCCATATCACCAGGACTTGCAACGAAGGACTCTGGCTCGACCTTGCAGGAGGGCAAGCGGATCCAAACCTCTCATGTTCGTAGGAGTATAGGTGAGTGGGAGTCTGGAAAAGCAGACCCCAACACGAAGACTATAACTACCCCAAAGAAACCCTCGACAATGGAACCCCCAAAGCTAGCAAAACCAAAAAAGGTCCTTCCACCGGAGAGCCGAGCAGAAGCTCGAAGACTATCCGTGGAGACGACGGGGAGCCCACCCATGAAACAAAAGTCCAAGTACATTGACCGGTTGGCAGAAGCTAGAGCTTGTGTCACCAAAGCCAAATTACATCTCGGCAACTCTAGAAACATCAAAACAGAGATCAAGACAGAGGTGACACTCGCCATAGAAAGGCTATACCAACTGGTCAAGGAAGCGGAAAACATTAAAGGGCAGGGAAATAGGCGGAAAATCGAACCAGTCGAAGAAAAAGCACCCGGATATGAGAAAGAACTAGAGAAGGAAAAGAGAAAAGAGGAAACAACACTTATAAAGAAAATGGACGAACACGCGAAGCTTATACAAGAAAACAATGAAAGAATGGAAAAACTAAAGGAAAGCCTAGAAAAGCAAGAGATCATACAGCAGAAACTATCGTACGCGAGTGTGGCAGCGGCGCCCGCCAGTAGACTGGCTAGTAGGCCAGAACAGACCGCGCTACACTCCGTCGTAGTGACTGCTGTTGATGAAACAGAAACTGGAGAGGAGGTCCTAGACAGGATCAGAAAGGTGGTAAACGCTAAAGTGAGTGGAATAGCAATTGAAAGGATTAGGAAAGCGAAAGACCAAAAGGTAATAGTAGGGTGCAGGACCGCTGAAGAAAGGGAGAAGGTTAAAGAAAAGCTGAAGGGAGATACAGAACTTAAAGTAGAAGAGATGAAAAACAAAGACCCTTTGGTGATCCTGAGGGACGTCTTCAAATATAACACCGATGAAGACGTCCTCGATGCCCTAAGGAACCAAAACCAGGGTGTCCTCGGAGAACTGAAGGGTCACAATATAGAAATCGCTTTTAAAAAGCGCACGCGGAACCCCCACACCCAACACATAGTCATGAGGGTGTCCCCCAGAATTTGGCAGCAACTGGTCGATGCAGGAACGGTCCTTATTGACCTCCAGCGGGTGAGGGTGGCGGACCAATCGCCACTTGTCCAATGCTCACTCTGCTTGGGGTATGGACATGGAAGGCGTTTCTGCACCGAAACCACCGAGAAATGCTGCCACTGTGGGGGACCCCACATGAGATCCGAATGCGCAGATTGGCTCGCCGGTGCAGCCCCTTCGTGCAGCAACTGCACGCACGCAAAGATCGACAGGACTGACCACAACGCTTTCAGTCAGGACTGCTCGATCCGAAGGAAGTGGGATGCACTGGCTCGGGCAACCATAGCGTACTGCTAAGATGATCTTAGCAGTACGCTATGATAATTCCCCAGTGAGCAAACGCAAAGTGGTTACCCTGCGGGTACATAGAGGATACTTACTTTATTAGCACATTGGAACCGGCTTCATAAGAAACAGGCCCAATTGCACGCAACAAAAACAAATGGAAACAAAAGAGAAATAGAACAAAAACAAAATTTAGAAACATAAAAATGATAAAGTACCCGCAGGAAAACCAGTTCAAACAGCTGAACAAATATAAGACCAATAAACAATAGGGATACATAACACAATATGCTGAATATATATTGAGCATATATATAACCAACATAGATATAATAGAACCAGAGAACAATTTTGAATAAGGCATATAATAAATATATAATAACAAGCGAATATTACAAAGAACACAGACAAATAAACTAAAAATCAGACAAGTACATCATATTAAGAAATAATATAAAGAACATAATATAAGGAAAATAGAGCACTCATTTAGCTAAAACAGAAGATATAAAAAAACAAAGAAGAAGATATAAATAGAAAGACTTATAAATTTAAAAATGAAAGAAAACACATGAGTTAAAAATTCTTAAACCTAACCAATAACCATAAAACATAAAGTATAAATTAAAAACCGCAAAAACAGTCTCTGATTATGTCAGAGGAACGAGGAAGAAAAAAAAAAAAAAAAAAAAAAAAAAAAAAAAAAAAAAAAAAAAACCTAACCTAACCTAACCTAACCTAACCTAACCTAACCGCGGTGAGTCATAATAGATATCCTATTATTATAGAGTCTAAGAATTCTTGCCATACGGGGGACCAGATTATATCGGTTATCAAGAAGGGCGTAGATGTTATAGGTTTGGGGGTGGGGGTGAATGGGGTTAGAAAGTGCAGAAACAGTCGCGTGGCCATCTCGCTGGAGTCCGAGAGGGAGCGAACGGTGATGGGCGATGCCATCAAGGGGCTGGGGGATTGCTTCACGGTGACGGAGCCGACGGGCAAGGACCCGTTCCTTCGTCTCGGGGCGGTCATCTCCGAGCTCAGCGACGCCAGGGTGGAGGAGGCGCTCGTCCAGCAGAACGGTTCTCTTCTTCGAACGGTACCTGAAACAGAGAGAAAGGTTAAGGTTGTTAGGAGGATCAGGGGCAGGACGATCGGACTCAACAGCGTAGTGGTGCAGGTGAGCCCAGCGGTGTGGGAGGCTCTTAGGGACCGCAGGGTGCGATTGGGGTACCAGATGGTGAACGTGGTCGACCAGTCCCCCCTTATACAATGCTACCGGTGCCTCGGGTTCTCGCACAGGGTGGCCGAATGCAAGGCGTCTGAGCCAAGATGCGGGCACTGTGCGGGAACTCACGACACAAGGGATTGTCAGAGCCGGGACCGAGCTCCGCAGTGTACTAACTGCCGGGACAAGCGCTATCAGGATTGTGAGCATCCCGCCTACAGTTACAGTTGCCCGGAGTGGAGGAGGTGGGATCGGATAGCCAGACTGGCTGTTCGGTATTGCTGAGGGCACCAATCCCGCCCCTCTGCAGAATATTTTTAAAGTTGTTCAGTATAATCTTGGTCGTGGGCGGGCTGCTACGCAGGAGTGTTTGCGAGAGGCCACTGCGCGAGGTGTTTCCGTTTTACTTTTGCAAGAGCCGTACGTAGGTATTAAGACTCACTTGACTGTTCCTTCCGGGTGCAGAGTTGTCCAGAGGACGTCCAGTGCTGACGGGAAACCAGTAAGGGCTGCTATTGTTGTCACCAACCCTAAAATAAGTTATGTAGAAAATCAAAAGTTTGTAACAGATGACATAGTGGGAGTTATTGTTAAGTTTAGCGGTTTAAAAGTGGGTATTATTAGTGTTTATTTGGATAAGCTGTTAGATTTAAACTATTATTTAACTATTATTAAGCGAATTATTATGGAAATGAAGGTTGATAGGATTTTGTTGGCTGGAGATTTTAATGCGCGAAGCCACTGGTGGGGATGCGGTGAGGAAGATGATAGGGGGCCTGTTGTGGCTGAAGCCCTGGCTGAGCTGGGATTGGAGGTTATCAATCAGGGTGAAACTCCTACCTATCATGTATACAGATCCGGTCAAGCTTGCACCAGCATCATTGATTTGACAACTTGTTCGGCTTCATTATTGAATTGCGTTACGGATTGGAAAGTAGATGAGGGATTTTGCACGTTATCAGACCATAGACCAGTGCTTTTCACTTTGAAGCTGGCTAGGAGCGAGAGGACTGCATCGGCGGAACGTACTGGGACAAGGATCTACAACACTGAGAAAGCTGATTGGACATTGTTTGAGGTGGAGTTTCTGCGGGGACTTGGTTCTCTTGGACTGGATGAGGACCGGGTGCTTTCGGCGGAGGGTGTTGAGGAGATTCATCTGCTTGTGTCCCAATACACTGACTGCATTGTGGGTGCGTGTGACAAGGCCATTCCTCGTTTGCCGCCCAAAGTTATAGGGAAGGTTTGCAGATGGTGGACGGCTGAGTTGGGACAGAAGAAAAAGGAGGTTGTGAGGCTGAGGAGAAGAATAGCTAAAGCGAACCCGCATAGGAGGAGACTAGTAGTCGATCAGTACTTGGAAGCCAAGAACAACTATAAAATGGCTATAGAAGCGGCAATGACTGAAAGTTGGAAGAGCTTCTGTACTGGCGAGGAGAGGGAGACCATCTGGCAGCGGTCTTATCGGGTTATGAAGGCCTCCTCTGCTCACAATCAAGACAAGTTGCTGGAGTCTTCGGTTGGTGTCATGCTGGATGAACAGCAGTCAGCACTTCTCTTAGCTGACACTTTTTACCCTCGAGATGACAGGGCACAGGATACGGATCGGCAGGCAGAGTTGAGAGCAAGCGTTGAGCAGCTGGTTGAGTCGCTTAGGGTTGACCCAATGGTTACGGCAAGTATTGTGCCATTTACAGGTTTGGAACTGGAAACTGTTCTTCGCGCCATGAGCCCTAAGAAGGCACCTGGAGGAGATGGTCTGACTTTGGACATATGCACTGCTGCTTATAGAAGCAATAAAGACCTGCTGTTGGAGCTGTTCACTCAGTGCTTAAGGCAAGGATGCTTTCCAAGGATCTGGAAGGTTGCCACTGTGAAAGTAATCCCCAAACCGGCTAGGGAAGACTATATTAAGCCTAAAGCATACAGACCTATTGGATTGCTACCGGTCTTGGGGAAAATGCTTGAGAAGCTCTTTGTCAACCGGCTACAGTGGCAGCTAGGAAGGGAAGAGAAGTTGAGCACGCTCCAGTATGGCTTCACACCACAGCGAAGCACTGAAGATTCCTTGTTTGATGCTGTGTCTGCGGTCAGAACGCATCTTGAGGAGAAGAAGATTGTTGTACAAGACAGAAGAAAAAGTTTTTGGTATTTTATAGAAATACGTTTATTAATTAATTTTTAGTTACACAAACGATAACATTGCATGATGGATGAGAACCAACCCGAAGTCCTACCATAGACCCTTCAGCTCTTCCCTAGACCAACGTTCGGATACACATTATTTACATTGTTGTTGGTATTGAACATATTGGGGGCCGGACTAAAAAAGTACATTTTGTGTCTATTTTAACCAAAGATATTATTAACTAATTATCTAAGCCACACAATCAATAATGACAATGTGAAAGAAAAAACTTACATTACATTTTTAATCCTAATCAATTTCTAATCATGAGAATGACTGGTTTTACACTAAACATAACAATACTTATAAATTTATTAAAGACTGTCAAGTGGCAGAGGGCACACTTTCATTATGCTTGTTGTAATTATTGAACCTTTAGCGGTTTTTACATTTAAGGCACGTACCTTACCGTCCTTGCCTGGCATAACAGCAACTATTCTACCTATAGGCCATTTTAACGGGGATACATTATCACTTTTAATAATGACCATAGTACCTATTTGTAGGTTTGGTTGGACACCTTTCCATTTGGGTCTGCTTTGCAACATAACCAGATATTGTTTGTGCCATTGGCGCCAAAATGTTTGCTGCATTTGCACACACTGCTTCCAAAAGGAAAGCCTTCCAACATTTTCACCAACCAGATTTAACTCTGGGTAAGCAGTTAAAGAAGAGCCAGTCAAGAAGTGAGCGGGTGATAGGTAAGACATGTCTTCATGATCCGCTGACATAGGGGTCAGTGGCCGGGAGTTCAATATCCCTTCTATTTGAACCAGAACTGTATAGAGTTCTTCATAGGTAAGAACAGTCTGTCCGATCACACGCTTTATATGGTACTTAACACTCTTAATTCCAGCCTCCCATAAGCCACCAAACACTGGAGAATATGACGGAATAAATTGAAAATAAATTCTTTTCGCACTGCAAAAGTCATGTACCTCATCTTGGTGGCTCGTGGAATTCTGTAATTCATACAATTCATTTAATACATTATTTGCCCCTTTATAATAGGCAGCATTATCACAATGTATTTTAGTTGGCTTATTTCTACGAGCTATAAACCTTTTTAAACAGGCTAAAAATGTGTTTGTTGTCATATCAGAAGCTAATTCAATATGTATTGCCTTAGTTACAAAACATACAAATATTACAATATATGCCTTTGTAATGACTGGTTTTCTTATTCTAGACTGTTTTACATAGAAAGGTCCTCCATAATCTGTACCAATTATTTGAAATGGCCGCGTGACATTGACACGATCTGCTGGGAGGGAACCCATAAGTTGAGTTGTGGCCTTTGCCTTAAGCTTAAAACAAGTTATACATTTGTGTATGACTGACTTTATTTCCCTGCTTGCATTAATAATCCAATATCTTTCATTTAAACTACACATCACCAACTTCTGTCCTGCATGCTTGAGCCGCGAATGCTCATGGCGAATAATTCGCTTTGTGATATTAGAGCCCTTGGGTAATATGATTGGGTGTCGCTGAAAAAATGACAGATTGGCGTTCTGCAATCGCCCCCCGATTCGAAGCAAAGAACTGGAATCAAGAAATGGGTTCAAATTACTCAAGTTAGTTTTAATATTTGATAAATTACCATGCTCTTTTAACTGTTTTATCTCAGCATGAAAATGATTTTCTTGGTCAAGTCTAATAGTAGTATGCAAGGCAGATGTCAGTTCTTGAGGGCACAATTTCCCTTGTTTTTTAATGTTTTCTTTTCTACAGTTGTTAATGAACCTTTTAACATACGAAATTATTCGTGTAAGTTTTTCAATATTGGAATATTTATCCAGTACCAAAGTCAGATCATTTACCTTATTACTAGTATTACATGCTTTTGTCACAGGCTTTATTTCAGGAATATTATTTTCTTCGAGTTTATCTACATTTTTAGAATGTGTATACTCAATACTTTGCAAATACTCAGGTCCATGAAACCACAAATGTCCTACCTCTGTCTCCATTAATTTTGGGGACATTCCGCGCGACAAACAATCCGCTGGATTTTCACTAGACTTAACATAGTTCCATTGAAATTGACCTGACATTTGATTAATTTTTTCGACTCTATTGGCTACATAAACACTCAGTTTTACAGGAGCAATATTCAACCAAGCCAGTACAATTTGTGAATCCAAGTACAAAAACGTTCTTACAACATATTTTAAGGACAGTGTGTCGTGCACCTTTTTGGATAACATGGCTAATAGCAACGCGCTGTTGAGTTCAAGACGTGGTGTAGTTAGACTTTTGTTTTTTGGATTTATGCGTGATCTAGAGCATAAGAGGTTCACCCTTACAACATTGTCTGTACTGACTGTCCTCAAATATAGACAACAACCGTAAGCAATATTTGAGGCATCTGCATAACCGACAAGTTCTAATGAGTTAGACGACTGTACATTGATATTTCGAGGAACCGATATACATGACATTTGGACCAACTCATTGGCGAATTCAACCCACTGCTTATTGAGATCAACTGGAAGATTATCATCCCATTTTATATCCGTAAACCAGACCTGTTGCATTAAGTACTTTGCCTGAACTAACAAGGGACCAACGAGACCTAAAGGGTCAAAGAATTTGCTTATGAAGCTCAGCATTTGTCTTTTAGTGTAAACATTCAACACTTCCTTTTCGGGACATTTCATATTTAACGTGTCGCAAGATACATCATAGGTAAGTCCTAACGTTTTCATGTACATACTGTTTTTATCAAAATCGACATTATCAAAGCATTGAAGATTGGAAGGAATATCATTCAAAATATCTCTATCGTTCGAACACCATTTATGTAGCACAAAGCTGGCCTCTCGCATTATCGCTAATAATTCTATTTTTGTTGCTTCTAATTCAGATAAATCATAGCTGCCGCATTGAATGTCATCAATATAAGTTGAATACCTTAAAACTGATGCAGCCAGGGGATATTTTTCCTTGTATATCTGAGCAAGCTCTAATAGACAGCGAGTAGCAAGAAATGCTGAACTTTTAAGTCCATATGTGACGGTTTGCAATTGCAAGCATTTTACAGGATCATGAATGGAGTCGCGCCATAGTATATTTTGTAAACAGCAAAATTCCCCTTTTAAGATGACACCTCGATACATAGCCTTTATATCACATAACAAGACAAATCTATATGTTCGAAACAATATTAATATATCAAACAGCTCATTTTGTACGACTGGACCGTTTAGTAACACGTCATTCAAGCATAAACCATTTTTGGTTTTCATGCTCGCGTCAAACACCGCGCGAACCGGTGTAGTTTTATTATTTGGGTTCAAAACCGGATGATGTGGAAGAAAATATACTTGACCATCATCTAAATTATAGTTTTGGATATCAAAAATCTTTGCGTGACCTTGGTCAACATAATCTTGAATAAATTCTTTGTATTTTTTAGACAACAAATTGTCCCTAGCGAAACGCTTTTCAAGATTGTAAAACCTTTGCAATGCATAGGAAAAAGAATCCCCTAGTTGCACATTTTCTAATTCAAGCTTTAAAGGTAAGCCCACGGAAAACTTTCTATCCCGCAATTGAACAGATGATTGAAAACATTGCTCAGCTAATTGATGCTCACTAGTACCTTCTTTATACACAGTAGGTACCTTTTCACATTCCCATAATTTAGAAATGTTATCGCTTATTTCGCGCAACTGGGGTTCTTGATCTTTCACGTTGTGTGGAAAATTATGAACAATGTTACCTTTGACATGAATGCAACAATTGGTAGCAAAAACCTTGCCGGCTGAGACGGGCAGGCTGCCCGCGACGACATAACCGAGGGTGGTGTTGATTAGATACGGGCCGGACGGTGTGGCTGGCAGCGACTCACGCTGCAAGACCTGGAAAAATATGTCACATCCCAGTAATAAATCAATTTCACCAACCTTGTTGAAGTTTTTGTCCGCTAAATTAATGTGAGATGGAATGTTTAATTTTGTTATGTCAAAGCTTTGCTGAGGCAGATTGCATGTAATATGCTTTACCACACAACATGTGATCTCAGTAGAATAATCATTCACTGACGAATGAATTTTAATTTTTGTTTGCTTAGAAATGTTATGAGTGCCATCCATAATTCCTAAAATTTGCTGATCTGAATCAAAGAGACTACATCCAATATTGTTAGCTAAATGTTCAGCAATGAATGATATTTGTGATCCACTATCCAGCAACGCCCTTGCATTTATAAATGCACCATTTTTACCTTTTATGCGGACAATTGCTGTTGGCAATAGGACATCCTTGGCCTGAGCAGTGTTTGTCATATTGACTGCTGGCTGGACTACATCAGAAGTACTGCTGGAAACTGCCACAAGCCCTGCTTCAGTTTCATTAGGTTGCAACTGCATGTGCACAAGCGTATTGTGGCGTTTTTGACATTTAGCACATTTAAGGCGAAGCTTGCATTTACCATGGTGCTCATTCAAGCAAATAGTGCACAAGTTTTGGTTCTTGACAAAATCACACCTGTCCTTCTCCGTAGCCATTTTAAACTTTGCACATTCATATAATCTATGAGAATTGTTACAGAACTTACATATTGCCTTGGATGTCACCACTCCGCTGACTGCCTTTGTAGACTTTGGAGACCTCGTGGACTGCGACGAAGCTTGCTCCTCCTCTCCTGAGTTTTCTTGAGCAATAGCCCTCTTTTCTAAGAAAGAAAGGAATTCAGACAATGTAGGCACCTCTTTAGGATTTCTTTCAAGATGGAAACCTCTGTTAGTATAGTTGTCAACCTTTTTTGCTAGAATATTGATAAGCAAACTGTCCCAATACTGCACAGGCTGTTCCAGGTTTTTGAGTGCGGCTAAGTGCAGGTTAACATTGCTTATAATAGAGCGTAAGCTTTTTGCTGTGCATTTAGTGAAGGTTGGCAAGTCAAGCATGCTGTTTACATGAAAATTCACAATTTTAGAAGGATTGGCATACCTATTTTCTAACAACCTCAGTGCTTCATCATAGCTTTTGTCAGTAAGTTGTAAATTTTTTATTATGTCCAAAGCCTCCCCACTTAGCAATGAGCGCAGATAATACAGCTTCTCGCAAGCACTTAATTTCTTGTCGGCATGGATAACTGCCATGAATAAGTTTATGAATGGGTAGTAATCCACCACATTTTTCCCGTCGAACCCCTGCAGCGTAATTCTAGGCAATTTATGAAACTCACCAGTTGATGTGGGACGTTCCTTAATTACCGTGTCAGGTCGACGTGCTTTTATTTGACATTCCAGCACCGCTATGCCTTTGTAGTACAAGTCCTCGTATTCTGCGTATTCTTCCTTTTCAGTCGGATCGTGCAGAAGAATAGCCTGATTCTTGAGTTCATAATCGTTGAAAGCCGCAATGAGTCGTTTACGCTTTTCTTCTAATATCTCATACACGCACGATTTCACTTCATCAGACTCGCAAAACTTCCAGATACGCGTAATTGATCCCTTTACATAACTGCGGTTTGCTACCAAAGCCTTTAATTCCGACATTGTACGAAATGTAGTGGTAAGCCTAAAAGACAAATACCGAACACAGGGTTAGGACAAAATAAAATAACCGAGAAAACCGAACTTACTCAATTGCAACAAAATATGATGCACGTATTTTTCCTTACCTGCCTGGTATTTTATAGGCAAAAACCGTAATACAACACACTGTTCTTACAATACGTTTAAATTGCGTATTTTAACTTCTATTTACTTAAATTGTAAGCAATTTGTTGTTGAAAAATAAAAACCAACAAACATTTACATAAAACACAAACTCACCAAATCACACAAAATGGTGGACAGGAAATAAAAAACACACCAATGAAACAAGAGGAAAGCGATTTTTTCAATAAGTTCAACTTCGGGTCGATATCTTAGTGTCCAATAGCAATGCACGGATTCGCAAGCAACGCCACAAACACTGCGTTGTGATTGGTTGTGGCACAGTATAGAAGATTGTCTTTGGTGAAGATTGCTGTGACCGCGTTCGGATACACTGTCGAAATCGTTGAAAGCGCTTATCCGGCTCGAAGGACCATTTTCTTCTGTACAAGACAGAAGAAAAAGTTTTTGGTATTTTATAGAAATACGTTTATTAATTAATTTTTAGTTACACAAACGATAACATTGCATGATGGATGAGAACCAACCCGAAGTCCTACCATAGACCCTTCAGCTCTTCCCTAGACCAACGTTCGGATACACATTATTTACATTGTTGTTGGTATTGAACAATTGTGGTTATGGTGTCGCTCGATATTGAAGGTGCATTTGACAATGCATGGTGGCCAGCTATCTTGGGTCAATTGCACGTCAAGGGGGTGGATCCGGGGATTGTTAGGCTTGTTGCTGGGTATTTGTCTGAGAGGAAAGTGGTGCTGCAATATGCAGGGGAGACTATCATAAAGGACACCAATAAGGGTTGCATTCAGGGTTCAACTTGTGGTCCAATACTTTGGAATGTTCAGCTCGACCCTGTGCTAGAGCAGAGTCAATATGATGGGGTGTTGGTGCAGGCCTTTGCGGACGATATTTTATTGGTGGCGGCCTCCACGGATGGGCAGGAGCTTGAGGAAAAGATCAATAGAGCTCTTGCTGCGATCTTGGATTGGGGGGGCAGGTTGAGACTTCGATTCGCGCCTCATAAGACTCAGTCGCTACTTATCACGAGGAGACTCAGGTTTCACAAACCAAAACTTGTAATGGCGGGAGTTGAGTTGGAGTATGGGTCAAGTTTGAAAGTCCTAGGCTTAACTATAGACCCGGTTCTTAACTTCCGTCAACATCTAGAAGTTACTGCGAAAAAAGCCATTCTCTTTTATAAAGTTGTGTCAAGAGCGGCACGAGCTCAGTGGGGACTGAACTCTGAGATTTTAAGATTAATTTATATTGCAGTTGTCGAGCCGACTATGCTTTATGCGGGAAGTTGCTGGGTGGAGGTGGCGGAACGTTTATACGCGGTGACCGTCTTGAATAGACTGGCGAGATCCTTTGCTATCAAAATAAGCAAATCGCATAGAACAGTCTCTTTTGTATCGAGTCTGTTGCTGGCGCGGATTTTTCCCTTGCAATTAAGGGTGAGAGAACATGCAACAATATACCGGATCAAAAGAGGAGAGTCGATGGATTGCCTCCCAGGAAGATTGTTAGAGCAGAGAAGGAGCACGTATTCGCTGCCTCATCCAGCGGAAAGGAAACAGTTTGGGTTTGGTTTAATTACCTCAATGGAAGATGTAGCGTTGCTGGGTGCGGGTTCACTGGTTCTGTATACTGATGGTAGCAAGCTGGAGGGAAGGGTTGGCGCTGCGGTGTCATGCTGGATGGATGGACGCGAAATCAATCACATCAGTTTCCGGCTTGAAAATTTCTGCAGCGTCTTTCAAGCTGAGCTTTCGGCAATACTGCGGGCCCTTAACTGGATGAAGAGAAGAGATGAGAATGAGTTAAGTGTGGTCAGTGACTGTAGGTCAGGGCTTGAGTTGATTTGTGATGCCAATTCTGTGCACCCTATTGCTTGCGATATTCGAGATTGCATTTCTCAACTAAATGATAAGGGGATAAAATTAAAGTTATATTGGGTAAAGGCACATATTGGAATAATAGGTAATGAAAGAGCTGATGAACTAGCAAAGTATGCTGCATTACATAATAAGCAGTTGCCTGGGTATGATAGGTTTCCATTGTCTTTTGCAAAATACAATACTAGACAAGATACCATTGAGGCATGGCAAAGAATTTATCAAACGGCTACTGCTGGAGGAACTACTAGGATGTTCTTCAAAGAAGTATTAGTGGCTTATAAGGTTTTGAGTAAATTTACAATGAATAATTATTTAGCTCAAATATTCACTGGTCATGGGGGGTTTAGGTCTTATTTACATAGATTTAAATTGTTAGATTCTCCATTATGCACTTGTGGTAGTGAAGAGGCTCAGACTGTGCTTCATATTTTAGTTGAATGTTCTAAATTTGGAAGGCTCCGGTATGACTATGAATGCATAATGGATGCTAGTATAATTGAAAGTAATTTGTCTATTTTGTTGGCTAACAGCAGTAGCAGGGATGTCTTTCTCAATTATGTGAAGATAATATTTCACAGGATTGGGAAAGAAAACGGGTCATTTGTGGATTAATATAGTAGTATTTATCTGTGGGTATCTATGAGTTATAAGGGGGCAGCTTAGAGTAGTGAATTTATTGGTTATTTTATAATTAAAATGCATGTTCTTACCTGATTTCATTGTTCGGTAGTTCATGGCTGGGTTTTCAGGAGCGGGAGTTATCCAGCATCTGATTTGATTAACTGAAATTAGACAGAACATAGTAAGTAATAAATGCTATATAGGTATCCACA
This sequence comes from Anticlea derivata, assembly GCA_947579855.1. Classification (NCBI taxonomy): domain Eukaryota; kingdom Metazoa; phylum Arthropoda; class Insecta; order Lepidoptera; family Geometridae; genus Anticlea; species Anticlea derivata. The sequence continues at coordinate 33,959 of OX388269.1, forward strand.
TTTTCTGATTGTTTCTGAGGCTGTTTTTAGCTTCATTGTTATGGGTACTGTTCAATAGGTTAAATTAGGTGGATACACTTTGGGTTTCATTTTATGTCAGGCAGATATTATTTAGTCACGTTATTATTTTGGTCCGGGGTTTTAGGTAGGCCTTTTTCTTGATTTGTTCGGGTCTGAGGGCCAGGAGAAATGTCTGGCCTCGCCACCCTGGAACGCAGTACAGAAAATTTAGTTGTTTTCATTATGAAAATGTTGTAATGCTAGCTAGTCATTTACCGTTTTTCACAAAGTTCTTCACTGCGCGTTTCACTATCACGCATTGCTAACATTTGTGCTTGTGATAATTATGCATTCCCAACTATGTGGCAGATTCCATTAATACATAATAACTAAGTATTTCATTTTACTAACATCAAATTTTGTCATGGAATTGTAAACAAGCAAAACAAAATGGCTGCGTGCAAGCTTGTCATAGTTGACATTTGACAGTGACGGTGGAGTGTTAAGTGACAGTACTCGACAGTAATAGTATTGCTGCGTTCCAGTGGTAAATCATAGTTCGTTTTTACTTTAGCATAATTTCTAGGTATTTTATTTTGGAAATTTTGTATTGATTTACTTATCTAAAATTATTGTTAGTTGTTATGATTATTGTACGCTAGACATCATATTTGTTTTGAATAAAATTATAATATAATGATTCATAAATTAGTAAGTACTACTTGATTGTGTATTCTTGTGAATTGGGTTTGTATTTTAGGTTTTTATTGTTATCTAATTTCAAATTTTTGAAATGAGATAAAATTGAATTATTGTGAAATTTTATATAAGCCTTATTTTTAAAACGATTGGACTTTAATAGTGATTGTTATTTTTGTTTAATGGTGATTAAACTATAAATTACTTGAGTAAATTGCTTCAAAATTTAGAAATGGTATATCGACTATACTTGATAGCATTGAATGTTATTATTGTTATAGTTAAGTATCGAAATAATCATTATTATTTTTGTAACGGTATTCAATTATTTTGTATAATTTTAAATATATATATATATATTTTTTTGTTTGATTTAGAATTGTTAAATTGCATTAAGTATGAATTTTTGTTATACACAATGTAGGTATGTTATTTGATTTTAATTGAATTAATTGATTTAGGGTGGGTAAGGTACAAAATTGTGAAACTATTTTTAACATGATTGGACTTTAATAGCTTTAATTGTTATTTTTGTTTAGTTGTGATCTTTTTTTTTTATATTACTTGTAGGAATTACTCTTCAAAATTTAAAATTGGTATAACGACTACACTTGATAGCATTGTATGTTATTATTGTTGTAGTTGTATTATAATAATTAGTATTATTTTTGTAGCGGTATTAATTATAAATTTTTGATTGTTAAATTTTATCATGATTGAATTGTTATTACTATTGTTTCTGGAAGATGTAGGTAGGTATATTATTTGATTGTATTATATTAATGGTGTTCTTTTATTTATCATCTTATTGTGTCAAATTAAATGAAAGAGTAGAATTGAAAAAATTGGTATTGATAATAAATTAAGGTCAAATAGGAGTATCTTCGAGCTCCCATGTAATTGTTAAGTTATTGGTAATAATGTTGTTGCAATATAATAGCAACAGTTATAAGAGTTCGAGAAAAAAAAAAAAAAAAAAAAAAAAAAAAAAACCTAACCTAACCTAACCTAACCTAACCTAACCTAACCTAACCTAACCTAACCTAACCTAACCTAACCTAACCTAACCTAACCTAACCTAACCTAACCTAACCTAACCTAACCTAACCTTTTTTTTTTTTTTTTTTTTTAACGATGGAGAAATGCGTTACGCATCCCCCCCAGCCTGGGGAAAGCCGGAGGGGTATGTCGGGCTCTCCGTCGGCTAGCAAAACCGACGGCATACCGACTAAAAAACCATCGGGGTCCTTCTGAACGCCTTGTGTCGGGGCTGTGGGTACGCGTTAGCATTCTTCCATAGCCCCGACGGCGTTGGCTCAATGCGAGCCCCATCTCATAAACAAAATAGTACTTTGCCACCGAATCTCATATGAGAGGCGCGCGGGACCTCCGCACGCGCCACCTCGAGGCTTACAGTGGGCGACAGGCACTCCCCAGTGCCGCCGCCTTAGCCTCTCTTATGGGGGACGAATAACATGGAGGCTACGCCTCCGACGCCTCCCGACTCTCCTGCTGCGGATCGGATTAAGGGTAGTGATTTCCCGCTCCCTCTCTGCAGCTTCCTTCTGTTTGAGTACGTCTTCGCAGAATGCGATTCCTGCTCTCCAGGACTCTTCACTTTCGACCATAGCTCGCACTAGAGCTTGAAGCGAGAGGTCATTGCCCACCGCAGCTACAAGCTCACGTCGGGGTTCTGTCCAGGCTGGGCATTCTACCAGCGTGTGTTGAGCATCATCAAAATTAAAATCACAATGGTGACACGCTGTGGTCGGTTCCCTACCGATCCGACACAGATACTTCGAGAAACATCCGTGTCCCGAAAGTATCTGTGTCAGTCGGAATGTCATCGAACCATGCTCCCTTGATAGCCACTCCTTTAAAACCGGGCGTACTGCCCCTATTGTCCTCAATCCTGCACTTGGCTGTAACAGCCGGTTCAACCATTCTTCTACGAGAATCTCCTGTATTTCTAGCCTCCGCCCCTGGACTTCTCGTAGAGCTGGACGTTGCCCACGAGTTATTTCCTGCTCACGCCAGAAGTGAACTGACGCAAGGCCTCTCGCATCTAAATCCCATGGCATCGACCCCGCCAATACGCACGCAGCCTCGAAAGAGACTGTGCGGTATCCTCTGATCACTCTCAGTGCCATCGCTCTCTGCGGTTTACGCAACAAGGCGATGTTCTGGCTGCTGAGAGTGCCAGCCCAAACAGGAGCTCCGTACAAAGCCTTAGAACGTACAACACCCAAATACAGTCTACGGCAGCCTACCCTTGCACCCCTGATGTTGGGCAACAGCCCTCCCAGAGCGGCCGCAGTGCCCATCAATTTTGGCATTAAATGCTTGAAATGCGCATTAAAGTCCCACCGGCTGTCGAGGACAAGTCCCAGATATTTCATCGTCGACTCGACACCTATGCGGACGCCACCTACTACAATATGTGATCCGGCTTGTGGCTTCCTCCGGGGCCCATGGAAACATACAGCTTCAGACTTGTTTAATGCAACCTCGAGCCCGAGACGCCTAATACGGTCGACCACTTGAGCCACACCTGCCGTGGCAAGAAGGGCTGCCTCCCGGTATGATTTACCCCTCGCAGTGACCAATGTGTCGTCGGCGTAACATGTCACATTCACACCCCATAGGTTTGCACCCCGCAAAACCCAATCGTATCCAATGTTCCATAGGAGCGGTCCAAGGACCGAACCTTGTGGGACACCACACCACATTCTATATTGGATCCATCCGTCTTTTCCCTGGAACTCTACAAATCGATCGTTAAGATAATCTTCGACTATTCGGCGGAGATAACGAGGCACCCGATGGTATCTAAGTGCTTCTCGAATACAGCTCCAAGGCAAGGTATTGAAGGCGTTGGCGATATCAAGAGATACCGCCAAAACAACCTCACCCCGGGACACTGCTTCCTCCGCCGCCATTTTCACCCGCAGAATAGCGCCAACCGTTGATCGGCCCCTCCGGAAACCAAACTGGTTGTCGTCCAGGTCAGGACCAACACAGTTCATGTGTCCAATGAGGCGACTAGCAATTATGCGCTCCAGTAATTTACCTACATCGTCAAGGAGAACAATAGGACGATAGGCAGACGGAGAGTCTGCTGGACGTCCATCTTTCTTCAACAGAACCAATTTTCCTGTCTTCCACTGTACTGGAAATCGACCTTGATCCAGACAGGCATTAAAAAGACCTATAACTCGAGAGCCCAGAGCCTTTAAGGCCAGCGTTAAAGCTCGTCCATGAATGCCGTCAGGACCCGGAGCTGTGTTCTTTGCTCTGAGTCGCAGAACCGCCATCCTCATCTCGACGTCGTTAACTTCAGGTACTTCAGTTTCCGTGTCACTCTCCTCTCCAGGCGGTGCCATTGTTGGTGGCGTGTGCTCTTCTCTAGTGGGGAACAAAGTTGACACCACCCTCTCCAAGAGCTGAGGCTCTAGGCTCTGAGTCAACGGTGGCGCCCACGCGCGGAGTTTGCCTCTCACCATCCTATAAGGTCGCCCCCAAGGGTCACGGCTCAAGATCTCCAGTAGCTCATCTCGGGCTGCACTTTTAGCCTGAACAATGGCCAATTGAAGAGATGCCTTGGCTTCTTTGTAGACATCATACAGCTGCCCTTCTAGCACCACGTCACGGCGACGTCTTCTGCAGTGTCTGGTGTACTGCCGTCTCGCCGTCACACATGCTATGCGTAGCTCAGCTAGCTCGATTGACCACCAGTAAACCTGGCGCTTCGGTGTACATTGATGAACTCTAGGCATAGCTGCATCACATATTTGCGTCATTGCCTCTCTAAACCAATCCACCTCCTCATGAACCCCCATCTCTGCTTGTTCATTGGAAACAGATACCCAGGCCTGAACCAAAGAGGCTTCTTCGAGTAAATCCCGATCAAGACGTTTCAGTGCCCATCGTGGTCTGTCTGCATGCAAATGTGCTCCCTCAGACCTGTTCGGAGCAGGTGGTAGAGGCGTGATATGGAAACGGATATAACGATGGTCCGATAAGGTCTCTATATTCGCCAGAACCTCCCAACCGTTAATGCGTCGTGCTAAGTTCGGACCTGCAAACGTCACATCTACAAAAGACTCGCCTTGCTGGCGCACGCAAGTACTGACCGAACCCTGATTGAGGACCATCAAATCAGTGGCCAGCGCCCAATCTTCTAACAAATCACCACGCGCATCCGTGAAAGGAGACCCCCAAGCTACTGATTTGGCATTTAAGTCACCGAGCAGAAGCACTGGGTGAGGATGGCACCGTCCAACAAGGGCCCCAACTTCGACGAGGAACCTTTCAAATTCAGCAAGAACCCTATTGGGCGAGAAATAAACAGCCACCACCATAATTCCTTCGATAAGAGTTGCGACGAACCCACGACCCTTATGAAATTTGTGAAAGACAGCACTCTGCGAATAAATACAAACAAGCCCGTCAGCGTCTCCCACCCAGTTGTTGTTGTGCGGGATGAAGTAGGGCTCGGATATAACTGCTATGTTAATCAACCACTGCGCCATGCTCTGGATCACTAGATCCTGAGCTCTGGCGCAGTGGTTGATATTCGCCTGAAGAAAGCGTAGGGCCATACTAATTGGTCTCCATTTGCACCCTCGCATCCCCCGTTTGTGACGAGGGGCAGCTGGTAGCTGACGGTGTCGTGGCTGCAGTACTCACAGCCCTGTTTGCCCTACCTTTCCTTGATTTAGGAGGGGTACACGCCTTACTTCCCAGTCTATGAGCTGATGGCCTATTGGCCGCAGCGCAGATCGAGCACTTTGGCGTGGCCGAGCACGTGGACGACTTATGGCCAAGCTGACCACACCGGTAACACTCCTCACTGCGATCTGTCTCCGCAGCGCACTGGGCACGCACATGGCCACTTTGAAGGCATCGGTAACACCGAAGTGGCCGGGGTTGCAGCATTTCTACCCTGGCAGAAACCCATCCAACTAGTAGTCGACCTTCCTCTCCGAGCTTTTTGGCAGCAGCAACCGGGCAACTCACCAGTGCTACACCAGTACCCTGGTATGTCCGCTTGATATCCCCAACCTTAATAGCCTCGATAGAGCAACCCCCACGTTGCGCAACAGTGGCAATTATATCCTCTTTTGACACTGAGTCGTCAAGCCCCGAAACTCGAAATTCAGCGCATTTCATGGGCCGCGAGACCCGTGCCACTTCTTCACCTAAAGCTTCTTTCAGCTTCTGGGCAAGAGAGTCTGCCTTTTCGCCGCTGGTGTCTCCAGCAGCCACCTCTAGGATACGGGCACCAGTGGCAGCCTTCCGAAATCGCAGGCTGCTGATGCCACAACTCTCGAGGTCTATTTTAGCCTTGGCTTCTGCCAAAACTTTTGCATATGTTGCACCCTTCTCTTCTGCTCCCGGCTGCAGCGTGATAACGACTGCTGCAGTCTGAGGAGAGCGCAACTTTACCTTGGCTGGGCGGGACGTGGATTTGACAGTCCCTGCGCTTGCCGTGGTGCCTGTCATCGATTTAGCCACAGGTTTAGCTGTGACTATCTTGCCCCTCTTTGTCACTGTCGACCATCCTTCATTCATGTTTTCTGGCGCAGGCGGTAAATCACAAGTCTTCTGGGTTAAACCTGATCCCTGATCTTGTTTGTTGTTCTTCTTTGCTGCCTGCTTCAAGCTCTTTAGTGGCTGTGAAGCTGATTGTACATTCTCTGGTATAGCTTGCGTTCCAGAAGCAGCATCTTTGCGCTTGTCTGCAGCTAAAGTAGGGCGAATGCGCTTCTCAGGGAGAAGTCTCTCCTCCATCCCTTCTAAACGAGCATTGATCATGCTGCCAACCTGCAGCATTATTGATCGCATCAGCTCCTCTTGCTGGCTTCTATTGTCTTCGCGGGGTGTCGTTGTTGACTGATTAGCCCTCACCTCCGGATGATTCACGGATACCGAAGGCAGCTCATCCGCTGCCGAAAATTTTGTTCTCAGCTCTCCTAATTCCTTTCGGAGCTCTGCCATCTCCGAGCGCAAACGAGCGTTATCGGCCTGAAGCTTAGCTGTTTCCTCAGAAATCGAACTAGCGTACAGCGCCTCAACCGCCGCCTTTATAGAAGCCGCCGAATCCTTCAGGGCCCTAGTAAAGGTGCCTTTCAGGTTACCAGACTTGGTAGCCACCATCAAAATAACCTCAGCTGCATCCACAACTTGTTTGACCAGATCAGAAGCAAGTCCACTATCCTCTCTAGGTGCTGGTGGAGCCACCTTACGGGTAGCTTTGTGACAAGCTAACTGGGCAGCAATTTCATCCTCAGCTTTCTTTTTCGCCTCTTCTCGCCTTAGAGCATTAAGCTCCGTCTGGGCTTTTGCCAGGCCCACGTACTTGCCCGATGTTGGTGGGCGCCCTCGGCCTCTCTTGGCAGTTGGCGTTTGGGGTGCCGTTGCCACTTCCTCATCACTCGAAGCTTCCCGCTCTTCTTCGTGACGCCGCTTCCCACGGACCGCTTTCTTCCAAAATTTAGAAGGAAGAGCCTCTAACGTCACACTGCATTCACTTATTCTTGAGTCTGCATCAGAATCAAGGCTAACGAACGCGATGTCTTCGCACGAACCTCTCTCCACCTGAACAATTTGTTGCTCCCCTCGCAAGGCAACAACACTTCCACTTCCACTCGCCCTCTCGGCGTAACTACGCGCAAATGCGCCAATCGTCTCCTCTCCTTGACCTTTCCGGCCACCACTATTTTTAGATTTAAAAGTTTCAGATTCCATATCAAATCCCACGAGTATGTGGGAAATACTCGGTCACCCCGATCAGTGCCCACTGTAACCGGGGAAGGGTACATACTGCGGAGGTCCCCTTGTATCCGCAGGTTATTACGTGTTCTCTCACGGGTTTTGAGTCGAGTTTTCCATACTCGGACCGGCCAATTAAGGCAAGCCCTCTTCGGTTCACACTGCTACAACATACCTCCTTATCGCCAAAACGGAGGTCGTTGAAGTATGCAGTGTGAAACCGGCTGGAGAGTTGGCGTGCTCTCTCCGACGTGGCCGCTTTCCCGAGCAGATAGATCGGAGGTCCGCTATCTCTGGACACCACCAATATACCTCACGACGGTCGGGGTGGTGTCGGGACCTCGGCATGGCCGCGTCGCACACGGCCGTCACCATTTTGCGGAAGCGGCCCGCTGCTTCGTCCACTTCCAGGTGCGCCGGGGTAGCCAACCACGACTGGACCAACGCCGCCACTTTTGCCAGTTCGGCATCAAATCGGCAAATAGCCCAGCGTGGGAAAGCCGCTCGCTCCCCGTGTTGAGGTCCACCTTGGTTGTGGGAGGAGGAGATCTCGAACCTTATATATTTATGGTCAGAGAGAGTCTCCTCGTCCGACACTCTCCAGGCCCGGACATGTGCCGCAAGAGCTGGGGTGGCGAAAGACACGTCCACCACGGACCCCCCGTTATGCCGGACGCATGTGTGGACCGACCCTCTATTTAGCAGGGACAGTCCTGTTGCAACCGCCCACTCTCTGACAATCTCCCCACGGGAGTCAGTGGCGGGGTTGCCCCAATCATGGGCTTTGGCATTCAGGTCCCCCAGAAGGAGGACCTGACGTGGTGCCTGTCTTCTTACCGCTGCGGCTAGGAGGTCTACGAAGAGCTCCAGCTCCGCAGCAGTTTTATTGGGGGAGAAGTAAACGCCGATGACTGCATACTCCCCCCACTTGGCCACTACGTACCCCGGACCTCTTTCTTCTACATAGATGGGGGGGGCATCACCCGATCGTCCTATAATGGCCACGGAGCCATCCAAGTCCCCAGCCCAGCAGGGATGAGGGGGAATGTAGTACGGCTCCGCAGCAACCGCTAGGTCTATTTTCCACTGCACCAGGGTCTGCATAAACAGGTCTTGAGCCCCAGCGCAGTGGTTAAGATTCGTCTGGAGGAGGTTGTGATGCCGGACTTGATCCATCATTCCGACATTACAGCCTCCTCGCTGGCCGTATGGCCTTCAGCTCTGGGGGCAGCCTGTTCTGAGGTCGCCTGGGTCCTATTGACCTTTCCCTTCCTCTTCGGGGGAGCACATTTGCGTCCCCCCATAACGTGACCAGAAGGCCTACCCGACTCGGCGCAAATCGCACAGCGTGGGTTAACCTTCTTACAGCTGGCCGCCCGATGACCTGTGTCTCCACATCTGAAACACAGATCCCCTCTGTCCGCCGACGCCTCGGAACACTGCGGGCGTGTGTGCCCCAGCCCCATGCACCTGAAGCAGCGCATGGGACGTTCTTCCAGCGCCACCACTCGTACTGAGCTCCATCCCACTAAAAGTCTGCCCTTAGCCAGCACCACTTTGGCTGCCGAAACTGGGCAGGAGACAAGGGTCGAGCCGGCACCGTATGAACCGCGGCGGATCTCACCAGTCTTTATGAGACCCGCATCGCAGCTACCCGCAATGGCAACTGCTTCCGCCACTTTCTCCTTAGTGGCCGCATCGTCCAAGCCCGTGATTCGTAAATCCACACGTTTAACGGGCCTGGTGATGTTTGCCACCTCAGACAGGACCCCGCGGAGTTTCTCCGCGAGTCTGTTTGCCTTCTCATCGTTTTGGGAGCCAGGAATCTCCAACATCCTGGCTCCTGTGGCCGTCTGGCGGAAACGGAGTTGATCAATGTCCAGTTCTTGGATATTGACCCTCTCCTGCGCCACCTTCAGCACGTCACTGTATGTGACCCCTTTCTCCACGGCTTCCGGCTTCAAAGCCAATACGACCGCCGCGGATTTAGGGGATCTAAGTGCCGCCCTAGCAGCGGATGCTACCGGCTTAGGTTTAGCAGCGGCGGAGGTGCGAGCCGCAGGGGCAGTCGCGGGAGCTGCAGAAGGGAGAGAGGACTTTCCCTTTCCCTTGCCCTTCCCTTTGCCCTTTCCCACCACCTTAGCCCAGGAATCCGCCTGAGGGACAGTGGAGGGGGTGGCCTCGCTGACATTTTGGGTCCCTGTAGAATTTGAGGGGCCCGCAGCTGGTGCCACAGGTGGTGTGGCAGAAGTCTTCAGGGCCTGGCTAGCCCGCTTGCCCACTTTAGAAGCAGGGTTGCGAGCCGGCTCAGGCGCCGGCTTGTGTGGCTTGGTAGCTTCCGCCGCCTTCCTTGCATCCGCTTGGAGAGGCGGACGAACCGTCGGGGCAGGCAGAAGCCGGTCCTCAATCCCCGCGAGTCGTGCATTTAGCATTTCTCCGAATGTGGTGGTCAAGGAGCGCTTCAATTCCTCCACTAATTCAGCAGCTCCCCATTTAGAGGTGGGGTGTGCCTGCGTCTCAGTAGCAGCGGCAGCGGCGGCGCTTGAAGCGGCAGCAGCTTGCGTCTTAGCCTCAGTGAAGCCGCGACGCAGCGCCTTCACCTCCGCCTTGCAGGCCTCGACCTCGAGTCGAAGGCGGCTATTATCTGCTCTAAGCCGCCTCGTCTCCTCCGCCTCGCTCCTGCTCGCCAGAACCTCGAACACCTCCCTCAGGGTAAATGTCGAGTTCTTGAGCCGGCTTACATACTCTCCTTTGAGGTTGCCAGACTTTCTGGCAACCTCTAATATACAATTGAGCTTTTCGCCCGCATGCACCTTCAGCTCTTGGGCATTAAGCCTACTTAGATCGCCCTCCATCGCGTCGACAACATCGGACTGACATCTAGTATCAGGGCTCGCGACGGCAGCGGCCTGCCCCTTCTTGTACTGCCTGCTTTTCAGGATGTCTTCCAGTGGCACCTGAGCAGTCTTTAGGAAGTCGTGCCTGGAAGGACCCGCTTTGACGGCCTTCCCCTTGCCTCTCCTGGCCGACCCGACCTTAGCAAACGCCATTCCTTCGCTCTCCGTGTCCGAGTCTAAATTCCCGGGCACGAGGGACGACGAAGATGGCCGCTTTCGGCGGCTGCCGACCCTATCCACGGTCTCAGTGTCACTCGACATGAGCTCTACATCCGAACAGGGAACCACGTTTATGGAGACACAGTCTTCCCCCCGAATGCTCTCGTCACTTTCTGGAAGGCCCTGAGAAGGGCCTTTAACAAACTTGCCAGCAGCGTTTCGCGGCTGTTTTGTCTTTACGGCGACTTCGACCCGTCTTTCCTCTCTCAAAGGACTCCTGTCCTTCTTTGTCTCTTCACAATCTCTCTCCAATAGAGAGAAGCGATTGCTACGTAACGAACGGGGGGAAGCATGAGCTTCGCCCCGTTGCCTCTCAACACTCTCACGCGCAGATGCGCCACCTTCGTCCTCCTCGCGGCCAGAACCGCCAACGTCATTTTTATTTTTAAGAAAGTTATCCATAAAGATCCCACGAGTATGAGGGAAGTATTTCGTCGCCCCGAGCAGTGCCCTCTGTACCCGGGGAAGGGTATTTACTGTGGAGGTCCCCCGGTATCCACAGGTTTTAACGTGTTGTCTCACGGGTTTTGTCTCGAGATTTTCCTTTCTCAGACCGGCCAATTAAGGCAAGCCTTCTTCGGCTCGCGCTACCCCGACGTACCTCCTTAACGCCAAAACGGAGGTCGTTGAAGAAGCAACGCGAAACCGGCTGGAGGGATGGCGTATGCCCTCCGACGTGACTGGGCGATAGGATTAGTACCACCCACCACGCCTCCACCTCCACGGCAATGAATGCCCTTCTTCCTTTAGCTCTCGACAGGAACACAGGAATCCTCCCTTACTTCCCGAAACTCCCGACCCCAACCCACATGAGGCGAAGAGAATAAGGAAGTCCCTCTTGCCTCATATCACGCAGTGCCCTTTGCTTAACAAAGGGGACGCGGAGAGGCCCACGTGTCGGATTATTGGCCACCATGAAACATTTCTGCCAAACTCGGCAGAAATGTTTCATGGTGTTACCAGGGTGCACCACGAGGAGGTTATCCGACCTAGCACCCCAACCTAACCTTTTTTTTTTTTTTTTTTTTGATTTCCCAGGAAAACCTTTTATAGGTACCATCTGGCCGGGGGAGACCAGATGGTTATGTGGGACTCCTGCCTTGAGAAAGGCAGTATACCCACTAAAAACCTGGGGTGTTCCACATTTTCGCAGAAGAGAGGGAGTCGCGGGATCGCTTTGCGCCTCCGTAATTCCCTCAGCGGTTGTCCATTTGGACCCTCCATAGGGGGGGTTGTACAGCCCCTTTTTACTCCGCTTAAGGCACCTCGGAACACAGGACGAGGTGCCTTACAGCCTGGGACCTGCGGTCAGATGATAAATCCCCCGATCTATCACCCAACGGTCCCCATTTAAGATAACACGCGGCCGGCAAAAGCCAGCCGCCTACGACCTGTTCTCCTGCGGCGTATAGGGTCTGAGAGGGAATCGTCCTCTCGGACCCTCTCAGCCGTCTCCTTTTCTCTCATTACAGTTTCAGCAAATCCGGCAACTGCCCTCCAATTTGTCTCGCTATCGGTCATTGCACTTGCAATGGCCGAGAGCGAGAGATCTCTTCCTATCACCGCCACCATCTCTGCACGCGGTACTGCCCAAGCAGGACACTCTGCGCGGGTGTGCTGCGCCGTGTCCTCCACCGCTCCGCAGTGATGACACGACATAGTTGGCTCCCGCCGTGCCACTCGACACAGATACCTCCCGAAGCAACCATGCCCCGAGAGGATCTGCGATAAACGGAACGTTGGAGCGCCGTGGCGACGATCGACCCATTCAACTAGTACAGGCCGAATCGCAGCCACCACTTCCCGGCCAGCAGTCGGTGACTCCAGCCTTTCCAACCAGATCCTAAAGAGGTCCTCGCGGCCCTGCTCTCTCCACCGCCTAATCTCCTCCAGCATTGGCCAGCCTCCATCCTTTTTAACTTCGGCGCTGCGCCAGTACACCGCCGCTAAGACCCCGGCTTCAAGGTCCCATGGCGGTGTGCTGGCCAACAAGCACGCTGCCTCAAAAGAGACGGTGTGGTACGCCCGGGCTGCCCTTATCGCGATGACCCTCTGCGGACGTCGTAGTAGAGTCTGGTTCCGTGCGTTCAGGGCATTCGCCCATACGGGCGCTCCATAGAGCGCCTTGGAGCGCACCACACCGGCAAAGAGCCGACGGCACGCTACACTTGGCCCCCCTATGTTTGGGAGCAGTCTACTGAGCACTCCGGCAAAGGCTATGAGCTTCGGAGCCAATGTCCGGAAATGCTCTTCAAACCTCCATCGGCCATCGAGGACGAGGCCTAGGTATCGCATCTTCGACTCAACGGCGATAGAGGTTCCACCCACAACAATACTTTGCCCACTCGGTGGAGCATTCCGAGGCCCGTGAAAAGCGAGGGCCTCGGATTTTTCCAGGGCCACCTCCAGTCCAAGTGTCCTTATCCTTCGGACTATTTGGGCAACTCCCGCCGTAGCCAAAATAGCCGCCTCTCTATGGGTCTTCCCGCAGGCTGTAACGAGGGTGTCATCAGCGTAACAGACTACGCTGATCCCCCGCAAGTTTTGCCCGCGGAGCACATAGTCGTATCCGATGTTCCACAGAAGTGGTCCTAGGACCGATCCCTGTGGAACACCGCACGACATCCTCCTCTCACCCCATCCACCCCGAGCCGGGTAAATTACGGCCCGGTGTGCAAAATAGCTCGCCACTGAATCCCTTAGGTACCTAGGCACACCATGGTATATGAGGGCTTCTAATACAGTCTCCCAGGGCAGGGTGTTAAAGGCATTCGCTATATCCAGCGACACTGCCAGCAACACCCCACCCCCCGCGACTGTTTCCTCCGCGAGGTCCCGCACCCTTGCGATGGCGTCTACAGTAGACCGCCCGTGGCGGAACCCAAACTGTCCATCACTTAAATTCGGTCCCACATCAACCAAGTGCCGGACGAGACGAGCAGCGAGCACTCGCTCAAAGAGCTTGCTTGTCTCGCCAAGCAATACTATAGGGCGATACGCCGACGGAGAGTCAGCTGGGCGCCCGTTCTTCCTTAACAGGACCAACTTCCCGCGCTTCCAGCATTGTGGGAAGTACCCCTGCACTAGGCAAGCTGAGAAAAGTGCCCTTATGTTTTCCCCGAGTACCTTCGCTGCATGAACCAGCACACGACCCGGCACGCCATCCGGTCCAGGAGCCGTATTTTTGGCTCGGAGCCTTAAAACGGCCAACCCGAACTCGGTCTCGCTTACAGGCGGGACCTCCTCCTCTATCAGGCTGGGCAGCCCAGGCCCAAATGATGGCGGACACCAAGCGTCCCTTTGGGGAAACAATGCGGACACCACCCGTCCGAGTAGCTGCGGTTCGAGCGTTTTAGTGAGTGGGGGAGCCCATGGACGAAGTTTGCCCGTCACCGACTTGTAAGGGCGTCCCCAGGGATCCCGGTCCAGGGATTCCAGCCACTCCTGCCACGCTGACTCTTTTGCCTCCTTTATGGCCACTTGTAGATCTTTGCAGGTGGCTCTATATTGTTCGTAGCGCTCGCGTTCCTCCTCCTCGTCTCGCCTTCTCCTGCGACGACAACGAGTATAGAGTCGCCGTGCAGCGACACAGGCCCTCCGTAATTGCCGGAGTTCCGGCTTCCACCAGTACATACGTCGCGGTGGCGACGTCGTCTTGACCCGTGGCATGGAGGCATCGCAGATCCGCGCAAGTGCCTCTTCCAGTCTCTCCGCCGCGGCGTCTACGTCCTCGATTTCCGGACTCGCCACCCAGGCCTCTACAATTGCCGCTTCAGCCGCGACTTCTCGGTTCAGCCCCCTTAGCGACCACCGCGGGCCTTCACTTGGTTGAGGGGGCGGAGCCTGCCCTGTGGATGCAGAGACGCTGAATCGAATGTATCGATGATCTGACAGCGTCTCTACATCCGTTTCCACACTCCAGTCTGGAACACGCCGCGCAACGGCGGGGGAAGCGAGCGTAATGTCCACTATGGAGCCTCCTTGTTGTCGCACGCACGTGTTCTCAGTGCCCCTATTCAAGATCAGGAGACCCAGAGACGCCGCCCACTCTTCTAATAACTCTCCACGTTAGTCGGTTGCTGGGGATCCCCACGCCGTTGACTTTGCGTTAAAATCCCCAGCAATCAATACGGGACTGGGGCATACTGCTCCCGCCAGAACCCCGACCTCAGCAAGCACTCGCTCAAATTCAACAAGACTCCGGTTCGGGGAACAGTACACCCCGATAACCGCTATGTTGCAGCCACCGCCCACTACTGCCAGCACACATCCCCGACCCCTCGCTACTTTTTCGAAGGGCAGGGAACCAACAGACGATTGTGTAATAATGGCAACCGAGTCGTCCTGGTCACCCACCCAGTTATCCCGAGAAGGAATCAGGTAGGGCTCGGCAACCACTGCAATTTGTATCGACCACTCCGCCAGGCTCTGGAGCAGGAGATCCTGAGCCCTGGCGGAGTGGTTGATGTTCGCCTGGAGGAATCGGATGGCCATCCTAATTGGAGTCCATTCGATCCTCCTCTCGCGCATCTGGGCGCGCAGACGGCTGCGAGGGGGCCGATGGGCCTACGCTAGCCGTCTGTTTTCCTCTTTTTCCTTTATTTGAGGCCGAACTTTTACAAGCCTTGACCCCAACACGGTGGTCAGCATTTTTGCCGGCCGCTTCGCATACCGGGCAGTGCGGCTTGGCATCACACTGCGCCGCCTTATGTCCGGGCCTGCCGCAGCGGAAGCAGAGTGTACTGCGGTCCTCGGCAGATGGGCATTTTGCCCCCATGTGCCCTGCCTCCAGGCATCGGTAGCACTGTAGGGGTCTAACTTCCAGTATTTTGACCGATACCGAGGTCCAGTTCACCAGGATCCTTCCGGCTGCGGCCCTTTTCGCTGCGGCAACGGGGCAGCTCAGCCACACCGTTCCTTGGCGCCCAGGTGGCCGTAAAATATTGCCGACCTTCACCGACTCAACAGCGCAGCCACCCACCTTAGCAACGGCCGCTGCCACATCCTCCTTACTTGTCGAGTCATCGAGGCCCGAGAGACGCATCTCCACGCACTTTTCGGGTCGGGAAACTCGGACAAGGGCTCCACTAAAGGACTCTCTGAGCTTATTAGCTAGGGAGTCGGCCTTCTCCACACTTGTGGCTCCAGGCACCTCCAACACTCGGGCGCCGGTGGCGGCGGTCCGGAACCTGACACCTTCTATGCCAAGCGCCTTCAAATCGATGCGCTCCCTGGCATCGGATAGGATCTGGGCGTAAGTGACACCTTTTTCAACTGCTTCCGGCTGCAGTGTCAATATGACCGCTGCTGAACGAGGTGACTTTGGCAGTCTCTGCACAGGCCGCGTAGGTGGCACCTTAGCGGACTTGGCTGCCGGTGCCGCTGCCTTGGAGGCTTTGGCGGTTTTGGCAGCTTTGGCAGCTTTGGTGCCTTTGCGGGTTACCACATTCCACCCCTCTTCCATGGGGGCGGGACCTAGGGGGCTCGGCTCTTTGGCTTGCACATTTTGTGCCTTTTGAGCCTTGGACGCTCTACTGGTGCTGGCCACAGGGGAAGGGGCCCGAGCAGTGGCCGTCACCGATGCGGCGACCGCGTTCTTCTTCTTTTTGTCTGCGGCCAATGGAGGCCGCAGACGTACTTCTGGCAGCAGGCGGTCCTCTAACCCTTCAAAGCGCGCGTTGACCATCGTCCCGCATTGGTCCATGACAGCGCGCACTATCTCGTCGACTGCTAGGGCCGGAGTTGGCACTGGCGTCGGTGTCGGCTGTTGCGCGAGCAGACGAAGCTGGGCCATCTCCTTGCGAAGCTCGTCTAGCTCGCGTGCGAGTTTAGAATTTGCCGCCTCCAGTCGGGCAACCTCTTCCGTCACTGAGCGTGATCGCATCTCTGCGAAGGAAACTTTAATTGTTTCCGCCGCATCCTTCAGGGCTCGAACGTACGTCCCTTTTAAGTGGCCGGATGTCGTGGCAACCTTCATTATGGTATCCACGGAATCCGACACGAGCCTAACCAAATCCGGTAATTCTTGGCTATCCTCAGTAACCATCATCTTGGAGGAATTAAGGAAGGTGGCGGCTTTTGCTTCCCTCTTCCGCTTTAAGTCCTCAGCCATCTCCATTTCAGCGTTCAGCCGAAGCTCTTCGGCCTTCGCTGCGTTTAGTTCGGCCTTGGCTTTAGCCAGACCGACGTATTTTCCCGTAGTGGGGGGACGTCCAGGTCCTCTCTTGGGCGTCGGTGTTTTTGACGGCCTCTCATTATCACCACTGTCGGTGTCGTCATCCTTATCCCGGTGACGCTTTCTCCAAAAGCGGCTCCCTTCTGGCGATGCCACCCCAGAACCAAGAGTCGCTACCGTTCGGAAGCTGCCGTCGGAGTCCGTGTCAGAGAGATTTGGCATTCTCTCCAATCTAACTACAGGCAGACCTTCACTGCTCTCAGAAGCGCTTCGACTGCGTGAGCGAGCCGAAGCATATCCACACGCCCTCATGGCGTTATCACGCGCAGAAGCGCCAACATCCTTCTCCTCACGGCCAGAACGGCCCCCATCAACTTTTTTATTTTTAATTTTAGACAATTGCATAATTAGTCCCACGAGTATGAGGGAAGTATTCGGTCACCCCGGCCAGTGCCCTCTGTAACCGGGGAAGGGTACATACTGCGGAGGTCCCCTTGTATCCGCAGGTTATTACGTGTTCTCTCACGGGTTTTGAGTCGAGTTTTCCATACTCGGACCGGCCAATTAAGGCAAGCCCTCTTCGGTTCACACTGCTGCAACATACCTCCTTATCGCCAAAACGGAGGTCGTTGAAGTAGGCAGTGTGAAACCGGCTGGAGAGTTGGCATGCTCTCTCCGACGTGGCTGAGCAATACGGTTAATATTACACAGTCCGCCTTAAAATGGCATTATATGCCCACCCCCCCCCTTATTTAACCCTTATACTCCCGACCCCAACCCACATGAGGCGAGGAGTACAAAGGACCTCCTTCCTGCCTCAGAGAGGCCCACCGTGTCGGATTATTGGCCACCATGAAACATTTCTGCCAAACTCAGCAGAATTGTTTCATGGTGTTACCAGGGTGCACCACGAGGAGGTTATCCGACCTAGCACCCCACCCCAACCTAACCTAACCTAACCTAACCTAACCTTTTTTTTTTTTTTTTTTTTTTAACGTGAGGAAATGCATTTACGCATCCCCGCCGGCTGGGGAAGCGGGCGGGGTATGTCGGGCTCGCCTAAAAAACGGCACTACCGACTAAAACCGCACGATGTCCCTCTTCCACGATTGTAGATGAGGCCGCGGGTCCGTTTTCACACTCCGCGCAGCCCCATCCACCGACGTCCGCCCTAACAACAACAGGGCGGACCCGCCTCTGGAGGGGAGGACCCCCCCATTCGGCTCCAGCGACGCACCGGGACATCCAGCGCGTCACCCCACTCTCGGAGGACCTTTACTCTAGGGAGCGACGGATGGCCCCACATCCATCGCCCCAGGCCCTCCAAGCGGAGACGGGGTGCGAGCTCGACTAGCTCGCCTCCGTGTCCGCGCCCTCCGGAGCGGGAGAGCGAGAGAATCTCTCTCCCTTTCGCGCTCTTCCGCCTCCCTCTGCGACATCACTTCCTCGCAGAAGGAGACCACTGCCTCCCAGGACCCCTCGTCTTGGACCATATTATAACCTAACCTAACCTAACCTAACCTAACCTAACCTAACCTAACCTAACCTAACCTAACCTAACCTAACCTTTTTTTTTTTTTTTTTTTTTTTTTTTTTTTTTTTAACGATGGAGAAATGCATTACGCATCCCCCCCAGCTTGGGGGAAGCTGGAGGGGTATGTCGGGCTCTCCGTCGGCTACTAATGCTAATGAGACATTAGCAGCCGACGGCATACCGACTAAAAAACCATCGGGGTCCTTCTGAACGCCTTGTGTCGGGGCTGTGGGAACGCTTTCGCAATCTTCCATGGCCCCGACTGCGTTGGCTCAATGAGCCCCATCTTTTTGACAAAATGATGCCTTTGCCACCATATCTCGTTTAGTGAGAGGCGCGCGGGACCTCCGCACGCGCCACCTCGAGGCTAATCAGTGGCAACGGACACCCCCCGGTGCCGCTGCCTAAGCCTACGTTATGGGGGTCGTATAGAGTGGAGATTTGGCCTCCTTCGACGCCCGGTTCTCTTGCTACGGATCGGGTTGTCGGTCGAGACTTCTCTTTCCCGTTCCGCATCTTCTTTTATAAGTAGCACTTCTTCACAGAAATCTACCATTGCCTGCCAATTTTCCACACTATCAATCATAGCCTGGGTTACAGCTCTCAAAGATAGATCTGAGCCTATGGCAGCACTTAAAATAAGGCGCTGTTGCTCCCACGCAGGGCACGACTCAAGGGTGTGCTGAGCCGTGTCTTCCGTACCGTCGCAGTGATGGCAACGTTCTGTCTCTTCCCTTCCGGCAATTCGACACAGGTACTTCCCGAAACAGCCATGTCCCGAGAGGACCTGAGTCAGCCGGAAGGTAAGTATCCCGTGATCTCTAGCCAGCCATTGCAACAGTACTGGCTGGATCGCTTGCACCGTTCTATGTCCGGCAGTAGGTTGTGACAACCTTCTAACCCATAATTCTAATTGCTCTTGAGAGAGCTCGGACCTTCGTCCCTCAACTTCCCTTAGAGCAGGGCGTTGACCCCGTCGTAGTTCCTCCTCTCGCCAAAAGTATATTGACGAGAGGGTTCCAGCGTCCAGATCCCAGGGTGTTGAACCCGAAAGCACACACGCAGCCTCAAAGGAGATTGTACGGTATCCCCTAATCACTCTGATTGCCATCGCCCGCTGTGGTTTCCGCAACAGGGTGATGGTCTGGCTTGTCAGAGCATTAGCCCAGATAGGGGCTCCATATAACGCCATAGAACGTACAACCCCCATATAGAGGCGTCGGCATCCAACACTTGCACCCCTCACGTTGGGAAGCAGTCCTCCCAGAGCAGCGGCCGTACCCATTAGCCTTGGAATCAACCGCTGAAAGTGGGAGCGAAAGTTCCATCTGCTGTCGATAACGAGTCCTAGGTACTTCATCGTTGACTCGACAATGACGTTGACTCCGCCCACCACTATAAAAGCACCGGCTGGTGGTGCCCTCCGAGGCCCGTGGAAGCATATGGCCTCCGACTTGTTAAGGGCTACTTTTAGGCCAAGCATCTGAATCCTTCTGACAACCTGAGCTACCCCAGCAGTTGCTAGGATGGACGCATCTCTAAATGTTTTACCCCTGGCCGTCACTAGTGTGTCATCAGCAAAACAGGTGACTTCGACTCCTGAAAGATTCGCCCCTCGTAGGACCCAATCATATCCAATGTTCCACAGCAGCGGTCCAAGAACCGACCCCTGTGGAACACCGCACGTCATTCTTCGCAGAAACGACCTTTCTCGCCCTTCAAATGAGACATTTCTCTCCGATAGATAGTCCTCAACTATTTGTCGGAGGTATAGAGGCATCTGGTGGTATTTTAGAGCTTCTCTTATGCAGCTCCAGGGCAAGGTGTTAAAGGCGTTAGCGATGTCAAGTGACACAGCTAGGACCACCTCACCCCGAGAGACTGCCTCTTCTGTAATATTCTTGATCCGCAGAATCGCTCCTATCGTCGATCGCCCTCTTCGAAAACCGAACTGGTTGTCGTCCAGATCTGGACCAACGCAGTTTAAATGCCCGATCAGGCGACCGGCGACTATACGCTCGAAGAGCTTGCCAACTTCGTCAAGTAGCACAATCGGACGGTAGGCAGAGGGTGAATCGGCTGGGCGACCATCTTTCCGCAGGAGGACTAAACGGCCCGTTTTCCACTGTGTTGGAAATCTCCCTTGTTCCAGGCACGAATAAAACAGACTACGGAGTCTAGGCCCCAAGACCTTTAGGGCCTGAACCCATGCACGACCAGGAATACCGTCAGGTCCCGGAGCTGTCTTCTTAGCACGAAGACGCAGAACTGCAACCCTCAACTCGACTTCCGATACTTCTGGAACTTGGGGGTCTGAGGCACTACTCTCATTGTCAGACATGGCCATCAATGGTGGAGTGTGTTCTTCTCTATTAGGAAATAAGGTGTCTATAACTCCCTCTAGGAACGGAGGTTCAAGCACCTTTGAAAGTGGAGGGGCCCACGGGCGTAGTTTTCCTCTGACCGTTTTGTATGGCCGTCCCCATGGATCACGGGTCAAAGTCTCCAACATCTCGTCCCTAGCCTGGATCTTGGCCTGGGTTATAGCCAGCTGCAACTCCTTCTTGGCATCTCTGTAAGCCTCGTACAGTTGGTGTTCCTCCTCTTCCAGGCGTCTTCGCCTTCTTCTGTAACGGGTGTACTGGCGTCTCATCTCTACGCATTTATTTCGTAGATGAGCTAGCTCTACAGACCACCAGTATACCTTGCGTTTAGAGGTCGAGAGCCCTGTGCGGGGCATTGCCGCGTCGCAAATAGCTGTTAATGCTACTCGGAACCATTCAGCCTCCACCTGTACGTCAATCTCCGCCTCGGGTACCGGTAGCCAGGCTTGCACCAGGGAAGCTTCCGCCAGCAAGGCATCATCCAGACGACTGAGGGACCATCGGGGTCCACCACCTTGTGCGCAGTTCTGTGTTGATCTGTTGACCGTCTCCGAATCGATATGGACATCAAACCTTATATAGCGGTGGTCCGATAGGGTCTCTGTCCCTGTCAAAACCTTCCAGCCCCTGATTCGATGAACCAGGCCTGCAGTGGCGAAAGAAAGATCAACAATGGACCCACCCATTTGCCGCACACAGGTATTTTCTCTTCCTTGATTTAAGACTGAGAGACCTGTTTCTAGTGCCCATTCTATGAGCACCTCCCCACGGGCATTGGCAACGGGAGATCCCCACACCGGCGACTTGGCGTTAAAGTCCCCGGCAACCAAAACAGGTAGAGGATGGTAACTTTCGACTAGGGCCCTAACCTCGATTAGGAACCTTTCGAACTCGGCGAGGACCCTATTTGGCGAGAAATACACTGCCACTATAGCTATATCTCCCATAGTAGCCGAGACACATCCCCGACCTTTCACTACATTAGTGAAGGGTGGTGAGCCAGCTGCACCTTGGGTGAAGATGGCCACCAACTGATCGTGGTCGCCTACCCAGTTGTCCCTCGGAGGGATAAAGTAGGGCTCGCCAACTACTGCAATATTTATCAACCACTCCGCCATGCTCTGGATCATAAGGTCCTGAGCTCTGGCGGAGTGGTTGAGATTCGCCTGTAGGAAACGCAAGGCCATCCTATGTAGTTTCCATCACCACCTCCTCTTCCCCCGTTTGTGACGGAGGACAGCTAGTAGCTGCCAGCATTGTACCCGATGGGTTAGTAGCCCTTTTTCTCTTTGGTTTGGGAGGAGCACACGTCTTGCTTCCCAGCCGATGTGCTGACGGTTTGTTTGCCGCCGCGCAAAGTGAACACTTTGGCGGGGCTGAGCACGTGGACGATTTATGACCGGGACAACCACACCGGTAGCACTCCTCGCTACGGTCGATCTCCGCAGTGCATTGCGCGCGAACATGGCCATTCTGCAAACATCGGTAGCACCGCATTGGTCTGGGCAGAACCAGTTCCACTCGGGCAGAAACCCAGCCAACTAGCAGGCGGCCCTCTTCCCCTAGCTTTTTAGCAGCGCTCACCGGGCATCTCACAAATGCAACTCCGGTGCCCTGAAAGGTGCGTTTTATGTCACCCACCTTTATTAGCCCCTCTGGACAACCTCCTCGCTGTGCTATAGCAGTGACTAAGTCCTCTTTAGTGACAGAGTCGTCCAATCCTAAGATCCGAAATTCTGCGCACTTTGTTGGTCTGGAGACTCGTGCGACCTCCTCGCCTAGGGCCTCTCTGAGTTTTTGAGCGAAGGAGTCTGCTTTTTCAGCGCTGGTGTCTCCTGCTGCTACCTCCAAGATACGGGCTCCAGTGGCGGCTTTGCGGAACCGTAAGCTGGTAATGCCACAGCTACTGATGTCAACCTTGGACTTCGCTTCCGCCAGTAGCGTGGCGTACGTCGCGCCTTTCTCCACTGCTCCCGGCTGTAGAGTAATGACTACTGCTGCAGTCCGAGGGGGCCGCAACTTTGCTGGCTTAGGGGTCACATTTTGCTTGTGCCCTGTTTTTTTAGGTACCGCTTTCTTGGTTTTTTTACCACGTTTGGTCACAGTAGTCCATTCCTCATTACCTACTTCGGGTGCTGTTGGTAGCTCCCGAGTCTGCTTTTCCTGAAGAGGCTTGCTTTTCACTGATTCGGCAGCTTTTCCCTTACCCTTCATATTTTTCCGCTTTTGTTGCCTCTCTTGGGACTGTAAGACTTCTTGTTCAGCCCTTCCAGCACTATCCGCTTGATTTGGTGCAGACACTTGGCGTTTATCTGCAGCCAGAGGTGGGCGGATCCGCTTTTCAGGGAGTAATCGCTCCTCCAGTCCTTCCAATCTAGCACTAATCATGCTGCCCACCTGCAGCATAATTGATCGAGCTAACTCATCCTGTTGGCTACCGTCCACACTAGGTGTCGAAGTTGGTTGACTTGGCCTTGCCGCAGGACGTTTGACACCTACGGGTGGCAGCTCCATGCACTCAGGAGCTTGATCTTCTCTGGATTTCCGCTGGGTTAGTTCCTTGCGGAGCTCCGTCACTTCAGTCCGTAAGCGAATGTTGTCCGCTTGGAGTTTCGCAGTTTCTTCTGAAACTGAGTTGGCATAAAGTGCTTCCACTGCCACTTTAATAGACGCCGCTGCGTCTTTAAGCGCTTTTGTGAAAGTCCCTTTTAGATTGCCGGACTTTGTGGCCACCTTTAAGATAACATCTGCCGCATCTTGGACTTGCTTGTTCAGGTCATATGCCAGTCCTCTGTTCCCCTCTTGGAATTCAGGTGGGGCAACCACCCGTGTGGCTTTGTGGGTTGTTACCTGCGCAGCTACATCCTCCTCTGCTTTACGCCGAGCCTCTTCCCGCCTAAGAGCATTCAGCTCAGACTGGGCTTTGGCGAGACCGACATACTTGCCCGTTGTAGGAGGGCGCCCTCTTCCTCGTTTTGCATTTGGAGTCCTTGGGTTACTCGAGACTTCCTCATCGCTCGAAACAGCCTGCTCTTCGTCGTGCCGCCGCTTTCCACTGACAGCCTTCTTCCAAAATTTGGAAGATATCCGTTCCAGCGATACGCTGCATTCGCTGAGTCTAGAATCAGCCTCTGATTCAAAACTCGCGAACGAAACGTCATCGCAGGAGTCTCTCTCCACCGCAACAACTGGTTGTTCTCCTCTCAGGGCAACAACGTTACTAACACTCGCCTTCCCGGCGTAACTACGCGCAGATGCGCCAATCTTCTCCTCTCCTTCACACTGACATTTACTGCCATCACCATTTTTTTTAGTTTTAAAAGTTTCAATTTGCATTATGAATCCCACGAGTATGTGGGAAGTAAGCGGTCACCCCGGCCAGTGCCCACTGTGACCGGGGAAGGGTATATACTGCGGAGGTCCCCCTGTATCCGCAGGTTTTTACGTGTTCTCTCACGGGTTTTGTGTCGAGTTTTCCTTACTCGGACCGGCCAGTTAAGGCAAGCCCTCTTCGGTTTACACTGCTACAACATACTTCCTTATCGCCTAAACGGAGGTTGTTGAAGTAGGCAGTGTAATACCGGCTGGAGAGTTGGCGTGCTCTCTCCGACGTGGCTGGGCAATACTGTTAATATCACCGAGTCCGTCTAAACCTGGCATTTGATGCCCTTATCTTTTCCTTGTACTCCCGACCTTAACCCATATAAGGCGAGGAGTATAAAGGAATTCCCTCCCTATGCAGTGTCATGGCAACTTTGCCAAGCTTAACTACACTAATGCTTCAATCGCTGAAGCAACTCCTTCCCACCTCATCACGCAGTGCCCTT
Source organism: Anticlea derivata (assembly GCA_947579855.1). Taxonomy (NCBI): domain Eukaryota; kingdom Metazoa; phylum Arthropoda; class Insecta; order Lepidoptera; family Geometridae; genus Anticlea; species Anticlea derivata. The sequence continues at coordinate 58,468 of OX388269.1, forward strand.
TGCTAAACAAAGGGGACGCGGAGAGGCCCCCGTGTCGGATTATTAGCCACCATGAAACATTTCTGCCAAACTCAGCAGAAATGTTTCATGGTGTTACCAGGGTGCACCACGAGGAGGTTATCCGACCTAGCACCCCAACCTAACCTAACCTAACCTAACCTAACCTAACCTAACCTAACCTAACCTATAGAAACGATAAGCGACGACTAAACGATAGAAAAACACCAAGAACTACAAGAGAGAATGACGTATGCGAATGCGGTGGCCGGCCAACCCAGGAGGCAACTCCCAGGACAGACGGCAATGCATTCCGTAGTAGTCTCCTCAAAAGATGAAAATGAAACGGGGGAAGAGGTCTTAAACCGAATCAGAGAAGCAGTAAATGCAAAGGAAGGAGGAATTCAAGTGGACAGGGTAAGAAAAGCGAAGGACAGAAAAGTTGTCGTGGGTTGCAGGACCGAGGAAGAGAGACAGAAGGTGAAGGAGAGGCTAAGGAAAGTGGAGACGCACCTCAACGTTGAAGAGGTCAGAAACAAGGACCCTCTTCTGATACTTAAGGACGTTCTGCAGTACAACAGAGACGAAGACGTCCTGAGCGCCTTAAGAAATCAGAATGGAAGCATGCTCCAAGGTCTGAAGAAAGAGGACGATAGAACGGAGGTACGGTACAGGAAGAGAACGAGGAACCCACACACGTGCCACGTCGTACTACGAGTGTCTCCCGAGATGTGGAACCGGATGATAAGTGCAGGCGAAGTGCGCATCGACCTACAAAGAGTTAAAGTGGCTGACCAGTCTCCATTAGTGCAGTGCTCGCTATGCCTAGGGTATGGACATGGCAGACGCTTCTGCAAGGAGACAGTGGAAAAGTGCAGCCACTGTGGGGGCCCGCACATGAAGGCTGACTGCGCCGATTGGCTCGCCGGGGCAGCCCCCACCTGCTGCAATTGCAGGCATGCCAAGTTAGATGCACACGAACACAACGCGTTCAGCCAGGAGTGAGAGGGAGAGTCAGGAAGAGGTGGGACGCACTAGCCCGGGCTACAGTAGCATATTGCTAAAGATGACACGGGCAGCAACACAGCAACTGACAGAGGCACCCCAACCCAGCGAAAGCCCTACCTGGTGATCCAAGCAAACCTCCAGAGAAAACAATTAGCAACGAACGAACTCATGATGGTAGCCAGTGAAAGGAAGGTGGCTCTAGCGCTGCTCCAGGAGCCGTATGTGGGTGGAGCAAAGAGAATGAAATCCTATAAGGGATCCAGGATCTTCCAGAGCACAAATCAAGGAGACAGTCCAGTAAAGGCGGCAATAGCCGTCTTCGATAACGACATGGATGTCATTCAATGCCCAAAACTCACCACAAACAACATCATAGTGGTGAAGATTCGGACCAATGCCTGGGAGATCACCGTCGTATCATTCTACTTCGAGCCGGACCAACCCATAGAGCCATACCTGGAGCAGCTCAAGAAGATAGAAGAGGAAACAGGACCCAGGAGGATCATAATAGGAGGTGACTCAAACGCCAAGAGCACCTGGTGGGGAAGCCAAATTGTCGACCATAGGGGCGAAGATATGTCGGGAACTCTCGAGGAAATGGGCCTGCAGGTACTCAACAACGGAGAAACTCCCACCTTTGATACTATCAGAGGCGGGAAGGCGTACACCAGTTACATCGACATAACGGCTTGCTCACAGGATATGCTAGACCTGGTAGAAGATTGGAAGGTAGAGGACAACATTACAAGCTCGGACCACAACGGTATTACATTTAAAATAAGACTAAAAAAGGCAAAAGGAACAAACATTAAAAGAACGACTAGACTATACAATACAAAAAAGGCAAATTGGGTTCAGTTTCATGAGAAACTGGCCCAATTCACAATAGAAAATAACTTAAATAAAATAGAAATAGACAAAATTGAAAATATAGTAGAAATAGAGAAAAAAGTAGAAATGTATACAAAAATAATAATAAAAACATGCACACAAACAATACCAAAAAAGAACACAAATGAAAAACTTACCTCGCCGTGGTGGTCCGAGGAACTCACGAAGATGAAGAAAGAAGTTGCTACCAGGAAGCGTAGAGTCCGGTGCGCAGCGCCAGTCCGAAGAGCAAAAGTCGTTGAAGAGTACCTGCAAGCAAAGGAAACATATGAAAACGAAGCAAAGAGAGCACAAATAGCCAGTTGGAAGGAGTTCTGTGGGAAGCAGGATAGGGAGGGGGTATGGGAGGGGATTTATAGAGTCATAGGTAGAACGGTAAACAGGCAAGAGGACATACCACTGGTTAAAGCAGGGACAGTGATGAACCCAAAGGATTCTGCGAAGCTACTGGCGGAGACCTTTTACCCGGAGGACCTAGAGGAGGACGACAGCGAAGTCCACCGGCGAACAAGGCAACTGGCGGCCCGAGTAAACGACTGGGGCCATGATGAAAAACATGACCCAGCGTTTTCAATAGAGGAGCTCAGATTCGCCGTGGAAAACTTCAACCCCAAAAAGGCTCCGGGTGCCGACGGTCTCACAGCAGACATTTGTAAACACGCCATCCTCCAGGAACCAGAACTGTTCCTTGCGCTGGTAAACAAGTGCCTGGCACTCCAGTACTTCCCCGTTATCTGGAAGGAGGCAACAGTAGTAGTGTTGCCGAAACCAAACAAAGAGGACTACACAACCCCAAAGTCTTATAGACCTATAGGCCTGCTCCCAGTCATGGGGAAGATATACGAGAAAATGATTATAGGACGTATAAAATTGCATCTTATCCCCCGAATAAATACTCGCCAGTACGGGTTCATGCCCAAGCGAAGCACCGAGGACTCCCTCTATGATCTTATAAAACACATTCAATTGAAACTGGACCAAAAGAAACTAACAACTATAATATCTTTGGACATAGAGGGAGCATTCGACAGCGCTTGGTGGCCCGCCATCCGGACCCGACTGGCCGAGGAAGAGAGTCCGGTGAACCTTCGGCGAGTCATCGACAGCTACCTCGAAGATAGGAGAGTGAGAGTTCGATACGCCGGAGAAGAGCACAGAAAGGATACCAAAAAAGGGTGCGTCCAAGGATCGATCGGAGGTCCAATCCTATGGAACCTTCTCCTTGATCCGCTGCTGAAGGACTTAGAGACGCGAGGAGAATACTGTCAGGCATTCGCGGACGACATCGTACTGGTGTTTGACGGGGACACTGCATTGGAAGTGCAACGACAGGCCAATGCCGCTCTCGCCTATGTTCGGGAGTGGGGTGTCAAGAATAAATTAAAATTCGCGCCGCATAAGACAAATGCGATGCTCATCACGCGTAAATTGAAATATGACACACCACTGCTGAACATGGGCGGGGTCGACATTGGCATGTCGCAGCAAATTAAGATCTTAGGGCTGACTATAGATAATAAGCTGACCTTTAATGACCACGTCGCTAACGTTTGTAGGAAGGCTTTGAATATTTATAAGCAACTAGCTAGAGCGGCAAAAGTCAGCTGGGGCCTGCACCCCGAAGTAGTCCGGATCATCTATACAGCTACTGTGGAACCCGATATCCTTTACGCGGCCGGTGCCTGGGGGTCAGCAGCCAAAAAGCTAGGAATACAAAAGCAGCTCAATGTGGTCCAGCGTGGATTTGCCCAAAAGCTCTGTAGGGCGTACCGCACCGCCTCCTTGAACTCGTCACTGGTGCTGTCTGGGATACTCCCACTCGACCTCAGAATACAGGAGGCATTAGCCCTGTATGAGGCTAAGAGGGGAGTACCCCAGACAGCACTAGGAGACAGGGAGGTGGAGCGACTGACGCCGTACAACGAGACATGGCACCCAGCAGAACATGTGCGGCTAGAGTTCACAAGCCTGATAGACCAGCAACAAGTGGACAACCACAATCAACAAGCAGTAAAAATTTACACAGATGGCAGTAAGATTGAGGGTAAAGTCGGAGCAGCACTTTCCTTCTGGAAAGGAGATGCTGAGACCAAAGCCCTCAAACTTAAACTGTCATCACACTGCACAGTCTATCAGGCTGAACTCCTAGCCATATGCAGAGCCACAAAAGAGATTGTTAAACGCTCCGAATCAAGCTTTGGGATCTACAGCGACTCCAGAGCAGCGCTGGAGACTGTGACAAACCAGAGCTCCCTCCATCCCCTAGCAGTGGAAGTCCGAAACCACCTAAGGACTAGCAAACTCCAAAACAAAGAAGTATCTCTGTTTTGGATTAAGGCACACGCGGGGCTGGAGGGAAATGAAAGAGCAGACAAGCTTGCGAAAGAAGCGGCCCTTACCATCAAGAAGAAGCCCGATTATGATCAGTGCCCGGTTTCATTTATCAAGCGACAGACCCGTTTGGGATCGCTTGAGGAATGGAACCGGAGATATAAATCAGGAGAAACCGCCGCGACAACTAAACTTTTCTTCCCGGACGCAATAGCGGCGTATAAAACAGTTAGGAAGTTCGAACCATCAAGTGCGATGACCCAGGTAATGACAGGCCACGGTGGATTCTCCGCATACTTGAACCGCTTCAAGTGTAAGGAGAATCCATCGTGTGTGTGTGAGCCGGGAGTAGACGAAACCGCGATACACGTCCTACTAGAATGCCCAGTACATTCCCATAAGAGGTATGAAGCCGAAGTCGTACTAAATTGCAATTTAACCGTGGCAAACGTAAGCACAATTATGGCAGACAACATAAAGAGAAGGGTGTTTATAAAATATTGTACAGAAATTGTAAAAGAGGTAAATAAAAGGAACAAATAGATAAATAAGTTATGATGAATGTATATTGTTGAATATATATAACATGCATAGATATAAACTAGATGAAAGAAATAAATGGAAATGTGTACCATATTAAAGATGTTGTTAGAAATAAGATAGATATTAAAAACTTGAATTGTCAAACATGCACTTTAGAATAATCGATGTTAGAAATAAGATAGATATAACAAAAACTGAATTGTTAAACATGCACTTAATAATAATAGATGATAGATATGTAATAAATAAGCTAGATAGTAACGTAGAAAACAAGTAGACAGAACCCACAGAAAAAGAGGGTCTTTATCCCAAGGGATATATTTTTAATAAATAAAGTGAACCCTGTCCTCAAATCCTTAGTAGAAAGAATAAGATCTCTGATTACGTCAGAGGAAGTTAGTCGACCTACATAGTGCCATTTATAGATGGCGGTACGGGTAGGAAAAAAAAAAAAAAAAAAAAAAAAAAAAACCTAACCTAACCTAACCTAACCTAACCTTTTTTTTTTTTTTTTTTTTTTTTAACGTGGGGAAATCCTCATGGATCCCTCCCTTTGCGGGGCCAACCTAACCTAACCCTAACCTAACCCTAACCTAACCCTAACCTAACCCTAACCTAACCCTAACCTAACCCTAACCTAACCCTAACCTAACCCTAACCTAACCCTAACCTAACCCTAACCTAACCCTAACCTAACCCTAACCTAACCCTAACCTAACCCTAACCTAACCCTAACCTAACCCTAACCTAACCCTAACCTAACCCTAACCTAACCCTAACCTAACCCTAACCTAACCCTAACCTAACCCTAACCTAACCCTAACCTAACCCTAACCTAACCCTAACCTAACCCTAACCTAACCCTAACCTAACCCTAACCTAACCCTAACCTAACCCTAACCTAACCCTAACCTAACCCTAACCTAACCCTAACCTAACCCTAACCTAACCCTAACCTAACCCTAACCTAACCCTAACCTAACCCTAACCTAACCCTAACCTAACCCTAACCTAACCCTAACCTAACCCTAACCTAACCCTAACCTAACCCTAACCTAACCCTAACCTAACCCTAACCTAACCCTAACCTAACCCTAACCTAACCCTAACCTAACCCTAACCTAACCCTAACCTAACCCTAACCTAACCCTAACCTAACCCTAACCTAACCCTAACCTAACCCTAACCTAACCCTAACCTAACCCTAACCTAACCCTAACCTAACCCTAACCTAACCCTAACCTAACCCTAACCTAACCCTAACCTAACCCTAACCTAACCCTAACCTAACCCTAACCTAACCCTAACCTAACCCGATTTTTAAAAGGCCGCTAAGTGACAAACCCAAAATTTTCGCTACGGCCAAAACGTCGTGGTGGCCCCGGCTGTCGTGGTGGCCCCGGCTGTCGTGATGGCCCCGGCTGAAGAATATGCCCCTCCATATCTACCTATCCGCGGATGTCTTAAGAGGCGACTAAGGGAAAAAAGATAGGGGATGGGCAGCAGCGTCTCTCATTTTGACAACGATAGCTCTAACTGCGCTCGCCAACCCGCATGCTCAGCGTGGTGACTATGGGCTAATCCCCCCACATGATAAGGAATTCGCTCTGTCTGTGGGGGAGCCCATGTTCAGCAGTGGACGTCGTACGGCTGAAATGATGACAGTTTTTGTTGAAATACCAAAATGTTTTGTATTTTATAGGCTATATGCTGTATATTAGTATTGCATTAGAACACAAGTTTATCTTGTGAATTTTTATTAAACTTTTTGTGTTATCTATGTGCAAAACTTAAACACGGTTAGCTGAAGTACAGTCGCCTCATAGTGATGTATTTCATTGAAACTGCATGGCGGTTTGAAGACTAGACACAGTTATCAACAATTTCTTAACTTAAAAGCAGTTACGTCACATAGTAGCCTTTTTTTAACTTAGAAATATTATTTTTAACTATATGAGCACTTTGTATAGCGCACATTTTCTAATTGGAAAAAGTATTCAGGTTAATCGTTTAGTGAGGCACTGTTTGAGAGTTCTGCTGTCACATAATTACAAAAAAATAAGACTTGACCATGATGGTGACGGTGACGGTGACGGTTAAGGTGACGGGATGGTTAAGGTGACGGGACGGTGACTACGAAGTTTGACACCGCATAACGCCACGCCGAGCATATAAACTTTCATCCCCTATTACCAAACCCTAAGGGCTGTTTTTCAAAAAATGCTAATAAACGTATTTTTTAAGATAAAGATAAAGATCATTTATTTGCTTAAACATGTACTTTATTTTTGACAATTTACCTAAAACCCGATTTTGATGTCTTTACTTCAAAAGCATAGGACTTTCATACAACCTTTCAATCCCCATTTCATCGCTTTCGGGGCTGAATTTTCGTAAAATTATTTCTTAACAAATATTTACTCTCTATACCTGCGTGCCAAATTTCAATTGTATAGGCTTAACAGATGAAGAATTCCCATTCAAACTTTCATCCCCTATTTACACACCCTGAGGGTTGTTTAAAAAAAAAATTATATAAATATTTTATTATTTTGAACTATCTATCTACCTGATAACCGATTTTGATGTCTCTAACTTTAAAATCATAGGATTTCTCATATAAACTTTCATCCCCTATTTACACACCCTGAGGGTTGTTTTTCAAAAAAGTTGAATCAGTATTTAATTATTTTGAACTATCTACCTGATAACTGATTTTGATGTCTCCAACTTCAAAAACATGGGACTTTCATTCAACCTTTCAACCCCTATTTCACACCTTTAGGAGTAGAATTTTGCAAAATCCGATAGTTTCCGAGCTTTCGTGATGAATCAATCAGTGAGTGAGTGGAATACTCCTTTATATATACAGGCGTCCCAAACTTATAGGACATGAAGGGGAAGTACCTTAAATATCGTAGATAGGTTATTTTGCTGAAAGAAGACTTTATGTTACTTTTAAAAGTTAGTAATTCTGCATTCATAGATTTTCTAAAAAATACTTGTTTCGTCTGGGAATCGAACCGACTTAAATGTCAAAAAAAAAATCATCCTACTTCTATGATGCCAATCGAAAGAATAGCTAAACAATAATAACTTTGCTTAAGTAACATAGTACTTTAAAAGAAAGGAACAACGAAGGATTTTTTAGGATATGTAAAGAGAATACCATAATGTTTAGGTCCACTTAACTTAGAAAATTAAGAAATCTTAAAATTTATGTTAGGAATCCTAAAACAACAGAATCGACACCAATGTTGTTGTTAAATTTGAAAATGGAACAGTTTATGAGAGCGTTTGTTTGAATGCATACTTAAATATTTTTAAAAAGAACTAATATTTTTAAATGTTGTTCTTAAATTTGAAAATGGAACAGTGTGTGCGAGCGTTTGTTTTTGGATTGATCTGTTTAGTCTTAATAATTCACTTAATTTCATGTTGTTCCTTTTTTTAAAAATACTATGTTACTTAAGCAAAGTTATTATTTTTTAGCTATTCTTTCGATTGGCATCATAGAAGTAGGATGATTTTTTTTTGACATTTAAGGCGGTTCGATTCCCAGACGAAGCAAGTATTTTTTAGAAAATCTATGAATGCAGAATTACTAACTTTTAAAAGTAAGATAAAGTCTTCTTTCAGCAAAATAACCTATCTACGATATTTAAGGTACTTCCCCTTCATGTCCCATAAGTTTGGGACGCCCTGTATATAGCAGATTGTGCCCCATAATTATAAACCCATAATCTAGTTAAAAACACAATATGTATCATAATGATAACGAGGATTAAAGCTAGTGCCTCGAAGTCAGTTCACATAACCTTATTTATTTATTTATTTAATCTTCATTGCACACAAAAAACAATGTACAAAAGGTGTGCTTAATGCCAAGGCATTATCTACCAGCCAGCCTGATTGGGTAGAAACAGGAGGTTGGCGTGCGACAGATTGTTTAACTTAACTAAAAACTATACTATATATAACCATACACTATATTTAAATATGTATATATGTATAAATATATAATACACTGCAATAGATTAACAGATAGTACAAAACAGTGTTTTATTAACATGTAGTGTAAGATGCTAGATGTTCTTAAGAAAATGTTCACGAGTTAATCGTTTAAATGAATCTTTGGAGTCAACTTTTTTGATACTTTTTTTTAACCTGCACACTAAGAAGGGGCGATTACCCTCCGGTCAACCTGGGAAATCACCCGCTCCCACACATCATCATCATCATCAGCCTGTAGAAGTCCACTGCTGGATATAAATCAAATCAAAATCAAAATAATTTTATTTAGAACAAAAACAAATTTTACAATATATAAACAATAGGAACACGTTGAAAAACTGCATTAGTTAAATTAAAAACTGTATCGCAGTTTCCAGCGGCCGCCTCCCGTTCATGTAATTGATACAATGGATTGGACTAATGTTCCAATGAGAACAAATGAACATATAAAAGTACTTAATTATAATGAAATCTATAAAATTTGAACTCATTCGTCTTAGCAAACTCACGGGCGAGATAGTATAGTTTTTTTATTCTTGGAGTCAAGTTTTCTGATATATATACAGGCCTAGGCGGCCCCTCATTTTTGAGATCTTGCGTGTTAAGTTTTGAGGCGGGATGGTCTGTGTTGTATCTGCGATAGGTGGCGATGGCATTTCCTTTCAGGATGCAGGTTACCAACTCCACTATAATGGTGGATTTAGAAGGGTCTTTAGTCTTAATTCTGTATAATTCCTTTATCTCTTCGGGCTTTATTCCAAGATTCAACTTTTCTCCTAACGTAATCACCCGTTTGATGAGGATGAGTTTATTCTCACCCTTTAAAACGGGGACATTTCTTATTTCCATGCAGGAGGCTCTGGAGTTCCGTTCGAAATACCCTAACTTGCTTTCTAACGTTTTTATATATGTATCACTTTGTTTTCGGTCCGATTCCAGGCGCTCGACCTGTTCTTTGAGAGCATCGTACTTTTGAACTAGGTAATCAACCGGGGACTTGAGTTCTTCAACGGCAGAAAAAAGCATATTGTATTCACGCTCTTGTTTTTCCACAAAATCGACGAACATTTGCTTAATGTCATCCATAAATATGGACAGCCTGTCTTCGGCACAGTCAGAACGCTTCCTTTTGGATATACGGGGAGCGGTTGCTGGGATAGATGTATTGACAGGGTCCACACAGGGACTAGCAGTGTTTGACATAGAAGCAGAAGATGATTGACGCATCTTGGGTTGGGGAGTTTTCAGCTCAGACGAAGACGGGGGAGAGTGGCTGAGAAGCATTGTATAGTGGGTCTTTGTTTGATAGTAGGTAGTGGAAAAAGTAGGTCAAGAGCCCGTGGTCGATGATTTGGAGTTAGTAATGATGACGCTTGCAATACGTTAGGTAGGTGTTGGTGTGTGCTGTGTAACACTCACGTGTGTAGCGGAGTTTTCAATCTTGCTGACCGATGCACTCGAATAATAACCGGATCGATAAATTTCTAAATGTTTTCGTATAATTACTGAAGGCACAAAAAACACGTCTGCACTTGATGGAGGCAGGGAGGGAAGAGGAATATAGGCCTCCCCCAAAGAGTTCCATGACGAACGGTCTTGAGCCTTCTCCATCCACCGACTAATATTTTACTGTACTATTATAATTAAAATATTACTATTATTTACAGTAATATTTTACTATAATACCTGGGCATGCATCTAGATCGCCGTCTGACGTGGAAAAACACTTACCTACAACACTGTATTGAACCCAATTTGGACTTGCATGAATAGGCACCTACATACGTAGTCAAGGAGCTGGAGAGTCACCGGGGCAGCCGAATAAAAAGTAACCTAAGTAGGTATATATTTTATAACCAACTTGTATCTACCAGTGAAGACCTTTAAATGGCCACAAGCTATATATTTAAGTTTCCAGAATGTTTTTCTCAGTGCCGATGGTTTTCCAAAAATAAATAACAATGTAGACACGCTTAGGTACTTACCAAACATGGGCAGTCGCGCGATTGATTGGCTTCATCGAAATAGTAACAGCGGTCATCAACAAGACTATTTTAATGAGCGGAACAACAGCGCACCTACCTACTCACCTGCCAGCCTATGCTTATTTATATGCTCTCAAATAGTATCGAACTGTGCAATAAATCTGGCTCGATCGCCGAGGCGGCGCGCGGCGGGGCGGAGGGGCGGAGGGGCGGAGGGGCGGAGGGGCGGGGGCTGTGGCTCGATGCGCGAATCTATTTTTTGTCGCAAGTCGATGTAATTATCGATGCGCTTAAATGGAAGTGCGGTGCAAGTGTGCGCTCGCCTTATAGGGCGCGGGCGGCGCGGCGCCGACGACTCGGGCCGGGCGGCGGCGGCGGCGGCGGCGGCGGCGGCGGCGGCGGCGGCGCGAGCGCGCGTATATAGCGGCGCCGCGCGCTGCCCGGCTCACTTCCGTCGCTGCCGTCGCTGTATTCGCGCCGTGAGTTCAGCTTCTTACTTACCTACCTAACTCGGTGCTCACTAACTCGCTAAATTTACTTTATCGATCGTGATCCATTTGCTGTGAGCCTAATATCGGAGAGCTTTCGTTGTTTTATTGATCTAAAGTTGAATCGATCAGTGATTGTGAGCTTAGAATTCCTGTTGAAGCTTTCATTGATTTAAGTTGAAACAATCCGTGACGGCCGAACTTATAGTTTCTCAGTTTCAAAATTTCGATTCAGTCTAATCAGAGATCTACCTATCGTGTAAACAGAGTGGCAGCGGTAACAGCATCGCTTTCTGCTTATTCCAGGATACCTGCGCGGAGTCACAAGTGTCAGAGAGCTAGTGAGTGTACCTAAGAATCCAGCGAGATGTGCGACGAGGACGCGGGCGCGCTGGTCGTGGACAACGGCTCCGGCATGTGCAAGGCGGGCTTCGCGGGCGACGACGCGCCGCGAGCCGTCTTCCCCTCCATCGTGGGCCGGCCGCGGCACCAGGGCGTCATGGTGGGCATGGGCCAGAAGGACTCGTACGTGGGCGATGAGGCGCAGAGCAAGAGGGGTATTCTCACCCTCAAGTACCCCATCGAGCACGGCATCATCACGAACTGGGACGACATGGAGAAGATCTGGCACCACACGTTCTACAACGAGCTGCGCGTGGCACCCGAGGAGCACCCCATCCTGCTGACGGAGGCGCCGCTCAACCCGAAGGCCAACCGCGAGAAGATGACGCAGATCATGTTCGAGACGTTCAACTGCCCCGCCATGTACGTGGCCATCCAGGCCGTGCTCTCCCTGTACGCGTCGGGGCGCACCACCGGCATCGTGCTGGACTCCGGCGACGGCGTCTCGCACACGGTGCCCATCTACGAGGGGTACGCCCTCCCCCACGCCATCCTGCGCCTGGACCTGGCGGGGCGCGACCTCACCGACTACCTGATGAAGATCCAGACGGAGCGCGGCTACTCGTTCACGACGACGGCGGAGCGCGAGATCGTGCGCGACATCAAGGAGAAGCTGTGCTACGTGGCGCTGGACTTTGAGCAGGAGATGCAGACTGCGGCGGCCTCCACCTCGCTCGAGAAGTCGTACGAGCTGCCGGACGGGCAGGTGATCACGATCGGCAACGAGCGGTTCCGCTGCCCCGAGGCACTGTTCCAGCCCTCGTTCCTCGGCATGGAGTCGTGCGGCATCCACGAGACCGTCTACAACTCCATCATGAAGTGCGACGTGGACATCCGCAAGGACCTGTACGCCAACACGGTGCTGTCGGGAGGCACCACCATGTACCCGGGTATCGCGGATCGCATGCAGAAGGAGATCACGGCGCTGGCGCCCTCCACCATCAAGATCAAGATCATCGCGCCGCCGGAGCGCAAGTACTCCGTGTGGATCGGCGGCTCGATCCTGGCGTCGCTGTCCACCTTCCAGCAGATGTGGATCTCCAAGCAGGAGTACGACGAGTCGGGCCCGGGCATCGTGCACCGCAAGTGCTTCTAGTCCAGACGCTGCTCTAAGTACTTCCTTTATCTCGTTATATCGTTGCATTCAAGACTGCACGCTCGATCGGTTATCGTGTAAGTTGTTTAAAGTTTACTTACTTTGTTTATATTGTTATTATAATTTTTGTTACCTAATCTGGATCCGTTTCATTGAACCCTTCGGCCGTGTTCGCAGTTCGATGTAGGTATAGCCGTATATGGCGACAGGCAGGCAGGTGTGCGCCTTCGCTACAAATAGAGCGCGTGCCCAGAGGCGTGTGCCAAGCGGAATGCTGCGGCTGTGTCGTCGGGGCCGCCGCCGCCTGCAAGTGGCTCCCTGCAAATAGACCGGCTGGTCGCGCCACGCACACCGCGCTATGCATTATCAATAGATCAACGATACACCAACATTGGTGTCAGCTCATTAGGAAATCTCAATAGGCACGTACTTGGGTGCGACCCAGTAGGAAGTTACTACCCACGCTTCACGTTCCATTATTTTGCTCCATCCTATCTTACTATCCTACTTTAAATGCAAAATATTATAATTATAAATTATAAATATATCATAAATGCGAAAGTTTGTGAGGATGTTTGTATGTTTGTGGTTCAATCACGCCCAAACGGCCCAACGAATTTGGCACAGAGATAGATTATAGTCTGGAATAGCGTATATACTTTTTATCATCATAGGTACCACGCGCGCGAAGCTAGTATTATTTAGAGGACGGAGCAAAATATGTATTAGTAAAATGCGCAAACCCTAGCGTAGATGTAGCTTTGTAAAAATAAAATGTAACAGAAATTAATAAAATTAGGTATCGTAGTGCAGTGAAGGGTCGGTTTCAGCCGCAGCAGATGAGATGAGGTACCCAAAGAGCTCCGTTGTAGCGAAAATTATGATACTGCCGTTTTAATCGCACTTTTATGATCAGAAAATTGAACAAAAACAATAAGAATTTACATTAAGCAGGTACCTATTAAAATGCCACCAAAATTGTAGGTTTGGCCTCTAATGATAATCGGCGCTACTTGCGATTTGTTGTCGCCGCCGCGACGCCGCCGCGCCGCCGCCGCGCCGCCGCCGCGACGCCGCCGCGCCTATGCTTACTACATCCTTGAACGCCTCTTTGAACTTCGTTCTTGTGTCGAGGTTAATTAAAACTTACGGTTCGTAACTAAGTTTTATTTCAATTTACAAAATTATTATGAAAGTAATATGTAAGTAGGTACCTGTATCATATTTTATTTATAGATAGATTTTTAAAGAATATATAAACCTATGTAGATATATCAATGCACATACCTAATATCAAATAGATTTGCTGCTCATACAAACATTTGCGGTAAATACATAACTACCTGGTTATTCATTGAACGCCAGAAGGCCACCACTGACAGTGTCTGTACATGTGTACACTGTCAGTGGTGAAGGGACCTATATATTAACCATAATTCTATGCCTAGATAATGTAGGTACCTACCTAGGTAGGCAGGTATTGACACATTCATTACAGAAGTAATTACTAGGTACAATAAATTGTTCGATGCATGGAAGTCAAAAAGTACACAACATGTAGACATCAGATAATCACATCGAACATTTTTGATACAATTCACATTCATACTATTTAGTACCCGTTTTGTTCGAGGTATTGGTTCATTTTATAAGGTAGGTACAGTTCAGGTGTAGCAGGCCATGAAACTTATCGTTCTATTGAGTACAAAAGAGCAGCGTTCACAAGTTCACTATGGCCGCAGTGGGCGAGGGCGGCGAGGGGGGAGGGCCGTGGGGCGGGGGGGGGGGGGGGGGGGGGATGCGAGCGGTAGAGGAGCGGACGCAGCTTACAGGAGGCGCGCGTCTGGCGTCGCCTCCTCGTCGCTGGAGGCGCGCTCGAAGCGGATGTGCCGCGTGCTGCGGCGTCTCTCCTCCGCGCCCCTCGCATCTCTCTCCTCGGCATTCCCCCCACCCCCCACACTCACCTCGCCCCCGCCGCCCCCCGCCAGTCACACCTTGTCCTCACCGCCGGCGCCGCCCGCACCCGCCGACCGCACGAACTGCAACAGAAGCATCGTATCGTAAGCAGGAGCTCGCCGACAACGCTCACCATCGAAACTCTCTCAGAGGGACACTCACGGACACGGTGGTGGCGGTGGTCGAGTTGGCGCGCGGGCGGAAGGTGAGCACGCGCCAGCGGCGCCGCAGCTGCGCGAGCACCTCGCCGTTGCAGAAGCAGTAGAGCACCGCCACGCACAGCCCCTGCAGCGACGTCGTCAGCGCCGCGCCGTACTCGTACGCGAGCCACCAGCGCGCCGCGCGCGTCGGCCGGAACGGCATCAGCAGGTACTGCAGGCCCAGCAGCGGCGCCAGCAGGCACGTCGCGCGCAGCGCGTGCAGCGCCGTCGCCGAGGGCCGGCCCGCGCCGCCCGCGCCGCCCACGCCGCCCGCGCGCAGCTTGCTGCACAGCACGCGCACGATGTTGCACAGGAAGCCGAGGTTGAGCAGCACCGCAGCCACCGCCAGCACGGCGAGCTCGGCGCGCGGCGCCTCCTCGTCCGTCCAGCACATGCCACCTTCCTCGGCCGCGCGGCGCCCCGCGTACACCGCCAGCGCCAGCAGCGGCAGCCCCCAGCCCAGCGCCAGCAGCGCGCGCACCAGTCGCCGCTCCGACACGAAGGCGGACACGAGCACCGTGTGCAGGTACAGGCCCTCGCACAGCATCCACGTGTACGTGGTGAGCATGGCGTACTGCAGCGCGGCGTTCAGCGCGCGGCACCACACGGGCGACGCGCGCAGCGTGGCCGGCGCGCGCACCACCAGCGCGTACCAGCACAGCCAGCCCGCGTTGTTCAGCGCGAACGACACGAACAGGTTCATGTGCACCGTGATGCGTGCGCAGCGCAGCGACCTGTGGGGAGTGGCGCCGGCGTCAGTCGCGTCGCGACAGTCGCGAGCGGCGCGCGGCCGGGCGCAAGGGGACTCACCTGAAGTAGAGCAGGATGGCGAGCGACAGCAGCAGCGCCACGAGCGACGCGCTGTAGCCCGCCTCGTACACCGCGATGATGTCGCTCACGTCCTGCGCGCACGAGACGAGCGTCATTCATAGCCGAGGGCCGAAGCCTTCCCTAGCGTACCTATACCTACATCCTCGGGCTTCACGCACGTCGTGTAGTTGGACCAGTGTCGACCGGTGCCGGGGTGCCGAAACCAGTCACCCTCCGCGTCGCACTCCTTGTGCGCGAACACTGCAAGCGAACGGAACGGTTAGCGGCATCTTCGGGATCACCTCGGGCGCAGGCGCGCGTCCCGGAGCTCACGTTCGTTGCTGAAGCCGGGCACGAAGTCAGGGCAGCGCACGTAGGCCGTCGAGTTGGCGCGCGTGGCCGGCCAGCACAGCCACGTGTCGTACGTTCCCGCGCAGTACGGTGCTGCAAGAGAGGAGGGGCGTCAGTGCGGGGCTCGGCTCGGGGCCGGCGGTGAGGACGCGGGCGCGGACGCACCTGGTGGCGGGGCGGTGCGGTTGTTCTGGAGTGCGCAGGCAGCCTGCTCGCGCGCCATGCGCTCCTCGTCGTCCATGCCGCGCGCTCACCACGCCACGTCACGACGCGCCAAACGCTTGCGCTATCGCTACCGGCTCCCCATGCTTAGCTCCCGCCGCGCCGCAGCGATATCACCTGAAACAAGTATAATAAAGCAGTAGAGACCGGTGCACAGCTCAGGTACTCAGCGACTCTCGTGGGATCGATAGGTACATCGCAGCCTCACACGCTAGCTAGAGCGACCCGTAGTTTTTTGCGTATTGTTGAAGATCCTCTTTTCCAGTATTTAGCGAAACCCTTACTTTCCTAAACTTTACCAAAACCGATCACAAGTTATTTACCTAATCTACTAGGTACATGTAAAAGTAACTGGAAGTGAACCCGCCTTAGGTACCTAAAGGGCACCTCGAACTCCACGCGCGCAGCCAAGACAGATCGTGGGAGGCGTATGTCTTACAGATCGACAATCACGACATAAAGGCGTCGTATAGAGGCGGTTTATGGCTCGAGCTTTACTTTACTAAACCTTCCAACTCGAGCTCCACCGCACCGGCCGCTGCTGTGCCGCGTCGGTGTGCGCGCGCTTTTATCCCAAACACTAATTAATTCGCAACGTTGTCTGAAAATTTATAATGAGAGAAAGTATATTGTGCTGGTTCATCTTTATAAATGTAAAACGAACGCGGCATCTGTCGCCGTCACGTGGCAACGGCAAATGTTTTATCTGGTGGTTTCACGCTGTAGTTAATTATCTGTCGCGTAACTATGTAGTAATGGGTTTACGATTGAATTTGCAGACCAATCAATCACCGTAGGAAACAGTTTTATTTGGCTCGGCACGTGTTTTATTCAGGTGGAGCGCCATAAATTGGCGGCGCGGCGCGGCGCGGTCAATCTGTCTCGCGAGACGCGCTTACCTCGGCCTTGTTGGCCGCAGCTGCAGCCTGCAGGAGGTACACTACAGACTACACTGACTGCAGTCATTACCTACGTGTGTTACTGCCCAATAGTGTAATATTGCAACACTACTGGGAGCGGGCCGCAATTACCGACTCACTACCGCGTTGGTCACTACAGCGATGTGCTCTCTACATACTTACATACCTTATTCTTATTCAATTATTACAAATATCTAATTTGTAATAATTTTGTGGCAATTCCACCAGCAGCGTCTTGGGGACGCTTCCGACTGGTACTGATCTGGATCAATTGAGCTATCTATAGATCGTTTGTAACGGTCTTTAGGTAGTTCAACTGTTTCAATTTGTATTTTGATAATATATACTTGTATTAGTTTTAATTTTCATTCTCTAAATAAAAACTATGTATCATCAATAATCATCATCGTCATGTTGGCAAAAATATGATAATATAATATTTTTTTATTTGTGTTCACGAAATAAGCATTTTGAGTAGGTAAGTATATGTGTGTATGTATACTTACAAGTAACGGAACGGTCGGTCGGTCGGTTGCAGTGTACGGTTTTTGCAAACCGCACAAAATACCTACATGTCCCGCGGGTCAGCATTTACGCTATAACGTGGACTTTGAGTCAGTTGCACATCAACCACCTAACGACAACAACACGTTATAACGTAAACTCGCAAACATTTGCAACTTTACGTACTATAACTAATAAACGGTAAACTTTACTATTTGGTTTACATTCAACAACGAACTTTCAGGATGTAGGATACGGACCCTACATGCAGCTACACTCGGGTGAACTATCAGGGCGGAAGAGATTAGCTTTCTCATTAGTGAGGTACCTAGTGTTACTTTAGGCATAATATCTTTCATTTGTGAAGGAAGATAGCAGATGCAAGCGAATACTATTATTAAGCTAAAGAGGCTGCGGTGCGATGGGGGAGGCGGCGCGCGGCGAGCTATTTCCGCGCGGAAACAAGGAAAAGGTCGGAAATGGATGGTTTTCGCTATTATAGTTAGTTGCGTGCCGTGCCCCGGCATGCTCTGCTTTTCTATTGTACATTGTTGTGTCTGCGACTCGTTGACATCGCCAGAATGATAACTAATCCATACTAACACTAGTGGCTCGCCCCGAACTGAGACCTCGCGATGTCTGCTAAAAGTTGGTGTTTCAATCGGCGAGACACAAATAAGATAAACTTTGAAAATCGCACCTTTAGCATGTTCTAACTAACGTACAAGCACCTAGCTGTTACCCGCTTATTTTACCCGTTACTCGTTACCTTAATATTGTAGGTGCTATTGTCATTGGACACCGACAGGTATGCAAAGTTTCAGCTCCATCAGGCAATTTTCTTATGTACTTTTTCATGGTGCACACTATCTTGATACCAAATTTCATCAGGTTCGGTTCAGCCATTGACAAAAAAACTTCTGAACTACGAAGTCATTGAAACTGTACCAAATGGGATGGATAGGTACCAATGGGGCAAGACTGGTTTTTATTTTCTTTGTTACTGAAAAACCATGTTGTGGCCTAGAATGAAAATACGAATCGTTTTGGAATACCTATGTGACTTTTTTTCAAAACCCCCTTTTGTACCCCTATATCTTAGCAACCCCTTGGTCGGGACTACTTGTATCCTTTACATAATCAACTCTCTGTGCTCTCAAGCCGTGTCCAGCACAATGCTGAGCGGAGGCCATGTTTTCCAAGAGCTTTGCTGCGCACAATATCTTCTATCATTTAGCATTTAATTTCATTTATTTTATTTTATTTTATGTGAAGTATTTCTTAAGGAAAATAATAATCTTTCTTTCTTTTCTAAAGGGCGGCCAGCAGGGCCTACACGCCAGTAAAGCTACCGAACGGCATGATTTTTCCGAAATCTTCAACAATCATCGTCATAATTCTGCCTATTTACACAAAACCTTAATGAACTATACACTTCCACTCCGTACGAAAGTCCGTTTGTAGTATTCGAGTTTATCGCGATCAGTTCAGACAGACAGATTGCACTAACTGCTTCATAATTTAGACCAAAACTAAGCGCTATTACCTTATTAGAGGCTTACCGACACTTTAATTCCTAATTATCTCTTATTTATTATATATATATTCACGGAAATAATTTTATTTAAATCGGTTTGTCTGAGGTTTTGCTAATTCTAGAACTAACCCTGTATGGGTCAGTTTTAAGTTAGTTATTTTTTTTTTTGTATAATTCTTCTTTCTTTTTAGTTTATGCGTCCGCGACGTACCCTTCCGGCGAGCTGGGACAGGGACCGGGACAAGGGCCGGGGCCGGCACCGGGACGGCGTCGAGGAGCCGCACTAAAAGGTGATAAATCAAATTAGTTTGACACCAGAAACTCAGATTAGAAGCCCGCGCCGCGCCGGGACATCTGAGACGCCTCCTCGCGGCGGCGGTTATTTACCTAATTAATATCAATTTCCGTGCAACTGTTACAATCAAGCCCCCAGCGACTCATCACCAATTGAATTAGTTGCAGAGTCCCTAAAGCTCGGTGCGAGACGTCGCATCCTCCTGCTGCGGTGCCCTCATCCCCCTGAATAAAGCGGGGTCAGCCCAACATCACATCTTCTTCCTTTTAGGATCCCGAAGTCCAACCAGCAACCCTTTTGTCGCTACATCCGTCTGTCCGTCGTCAGTTCGTTAGCGCAGTTTTTATTAGTTCCGTGACGAGACGTGACGCAACACTCTAGTCGTCATCACTCGGCGCGGGACATAAACCGTTTGTCCCTTGCGAGTTTGTCGAAATTGGACAAACTCGCGCCAATCGACATTACAGAACACGCCGACGCCGACGGACGTCCAGCTATAAATAACTTTTCAACACACTTTCTCATAATGTGGCTCTAAGGTCACCGTTAGGCACATAATGATACCTGAAATCAAACTGTGACTTTTTCATTGCTATTATTCACAAACGTGAGTTATACCTGAATGCCACGTTGGAAGCAAACAAAACAAACAAATATCAATATCAATCATATTGGTATCAAGGTATCAGTAAGTATATTTCGTTCAAAGATACAGTAGGTAGGTACTACTGCCATACGTACTGACTGACGTGACGCTCTTCAACGTCTCATCTCTGAAATGCAACACATCGACGTAGTCGCCGGCACTTGCCATGAATACTAATCAATGGAATCGCTATTGGATTCGTCTCAAATGTTTCGATGCTTATCACGTTCGTGAATCTGCTCACATCGACATTTCTCAGAACAAAAGCTGCCTCTTCACGTTGAATTGACGACGCGACGACTGCACTATAAACATGTACTCGTAGTACATACATACCTACTAGGTATGTATACCTAAGTGGAATCCAGCGATGAGTGTACATCCAAGCAAGCAGCAATCATAGCAGAGGTTCCTAACTAAAGCGATGGACACTGAATTAGGTAATTCATTTCTGAAAGCTCTTTGGTTTAATGTGGAATCCCCACTACGGGTTAGAAGATGCGATTCGCTCTTATGTCTTAAGTATTATTCGAATGGATATTATACGAAATAAACGTTAGACTATACTAAATCAATGATTACAAAGTTGATCTTAATTGTTTTAATTGAACGTTACGTCCGTCACGTTACGTTTATTTGTTTATTGTACCGCTTGAACTTAAAAGGATAATATATAGATGAAACAAATGTATACCAATGAAATGGCACCCGGTCGGCGGCGTCGTCGATTTCACGTGCGCTGTGACCACACCTATGTACCTAGCGAGGACGCGAACACAACGTTGGGTACCCATTCTGTCGACCACGTCTCTCTGAATATCAGATTTACAGGGATGAACATTATTTCTGTTTATCGAGTATCTGAGTCGGAAAAAAGCCGCTTACTGTAAAATTCATTGAGATAAAGTAACTAAGAGCTCCAAGCGTTTCATTCAAGGAGGCTGCGTGGCAGAAGCTCGCCGTTGTCGGTGGCCTCGTAGCGCTACGAGCTACGAGGGCGCGCTACGACGCGGCTACGGCTGCGAGCGCTCCTGGAGATCTGTCAGCGAGGTGATGTTACTCCATGCGAGGGATGAGAGGCTACAGCCGCTACAGGGGACGGTTTACTTTATTATGAAAATAAAATATGGAGGCCGCAGGAGTGCGTGGCGTACTCACGTGCCCGACACGAGTCACATCACGTGCCGGGCTCGTGTTCTTTACTTCGAATTTTTGGTGAACTCATTTATTTTGTATACATACATAAAATCATGCCTGTTTTCCAGAGGGGTGGGCAGAGACTACGGCTTTCCACTTGCTACGATCCTGACATACCTCTTTTGCTTCATTCACTCTCATCACATTCCTCATACATGCTCGTCGGTTTATGGTACTCTTGACCTGGCCTTTTTCCAAAACGTCACCGATTTGGTCACTAAACGTACGCCTAGGTCTGAGGTAGGTTTTGAATAGAATTTATTAAATTTGGAGCCTTACTAATTAGCAGGCAACAGACCGTAAATGCCCCAAATGTTGCTAACAAAAGGACGTAGTAAGATAAAAGAGAGCGTACGAGTCGCGGAACAAACAGTTCCAGCCGAGATATTTACACCAACCGAGTAACGCTTTCATTTCATACCTAAACATGCAATGCACTATTTCAGACAACTCATACGGTTAAGGCTTTCGAATTCAGTAGATTGTGTGAGCTAAATTAAACATTTCATACATACCTTTTTTTTTTTTTTTTAAGGGGGGAAATGCCGTCGCATTTCCTTTCCGCCATGGGGGGTGGCGGAAAGGGGTATGTGGAGCTCGAACCCACTAAAAACCCCCCTGTGAGCAGTCCTCCGCCTGGTTGAGGCGAGATGGGGTCGTGTTAGCATTCACCATCTCGCCTCAGCGGTAGGCCCGGATTTGCCTTAACCGGGCCACTGCGTCTGTGCCTTGCTCACAAAGGCCACTCCTCAGACTTGTGGGACCGTTAAGAAATTTTATACATACCTACTCTAACCTATTGACTATGAATGAAGTTAGTAGGGACAAAGATAATATAGTAGACTTTTTTTTTAGTAGGATCAGAGTGCAAAAAGTTGTCGAGAAAAGATAATTGATCGAGCGAGCGAAGTTCTCTAAGCCAACTTGGATGAATCGGCGGCGGCGGTGTATAACATTCGGCCAACAGGTTGCACCATCAACATTTTGTGAGTTCATACTCACAAAACCTCATGGTAAATCGACCAAAGGGTTGCTGGATATAGGTGACCAAAAACAGGTCCTAAAAAAAAGATTAGCTAATACATGACGTGGGGTGTCACATGTAAGAGCTTTGTTCATACCTTCCAAAACAATTTTTATTTTTATTATAGGCTATAATATGGTTTTCGAGATACAATCAAACCGTATAACGATTCGATAACGTGCGCTCCCATTTGGTAAAGTTTGTACGAGTCTGCAGTTCAGATAAGATTAGACATTAGTTAGAACATATTTATTGCTCAAGATGCCATTTTCAATGATTATCTTATTTGCGCCACATCGCGAGATGTCAGTTCGGGGGCGAACCACTAGTACCTATGGTAGGATGTTTGGAGTGATACGCTCAACTCAAACAAGGAGAGATAAGAGCCCGTCAGCATAAAGGTGAAGCCAGCAAGATAAGTAAGAACTCTAGTAGGTACGCTAATTTACAAAATATGTATAAAACAAACTGGAAATACCTGTTCGGTGGAGATGCGGTGTCAGTATCGCGAGCAGCCGACAATCTGACAACAAAGGAATAACCACTGAATGCCAATTTAAATAAATTGAGAACCTAAATTGTAAATACAGTATTTATATCCTAGGCAAATAAGTGTATTCTGTCGGCCTCCCACACGGGACTGATCCTCTCACACGCTGCCTCTGCCCTCTACCTACTGCTATAGCAATAAGATTTAAAATACCCCAGGGTGGTCGAGTAGGCTTCTTTCTTTGAGATAAATCGTCATGAGAATTGACGTTTATACGTCGTTGTCGACTGTGAAATAATGTTGTGAAGTTACCCAAATAATGTTTCAGGTCAATCTACCAGGGCTTCTCTCTTTGTACGGGCTTTACTATGTCACACAATGGCAAACGCCACATCATTCAATACTCCACCTATTTCGCTATTTTCGCTTAATGATATCTATTTTCGCTGCTAAGCTAAGTAGTAGGTGAAAACACGGCATTATTTATTGAACCTTTTAAAGTGAACAAAATATGTTACCTTTACAAAGCATCTCGAGAGTTTACAGTGACTAGGTATTAAGAAAATTTGATGCCGACCTACTGCCAAATCTATTGAGGACAAAGTATTCTAATATCCTACTTCCTACTCGTAAGTATTATAAATTCCAAGTTTGGATGGATGTATGTTTGTTACTCAATCACGACAGAACGGCTGAACGGATCTAGATTAAATTTAGCACTAAGATAGATTATCTAATTAAATCTAAATTATCTAAGAGAGCACTAAGATAGTCTGGAATAGCACATAGGCTATTTATTTCATAGGTACCACGCGAGACAAGCCGCTGGTGGAAACTAGTTTCTTTTACTTACTGAAAATTGAGTAAGTAACCAAATTTTCAGAAAATGCCAATAAATGATTTAAAGGTCTGTATACAATTTAATGTTGATGTATCAGTTGGTGGTTGGGAGCGTTGGCGCTGCTGCTTGCGCACTCGCAACAAAGTCGGAGCACGTCCGCGTCCTCCACACAATGGCGATGGCGACAGGAAGTATTGGTGGCTGCCAGCGCTCCGTGCTCCTGGCGCTGATTATAATATTACACGAACATTGTACTCGACTCTAGTCATTACTAACTACTACGTAGGTACTAAGTATTGCTACTGTATGTTACGGGGGATAAATTGCTATACTATGTACCTATTGCTATGGAACACTTTAGTGTCGATAGTAATCTTATAAGCGGCGATGGGTTTGCAATCTGTCACGTTTGAAAATGTGGACTTTTTCAGTTTACACATGCGACTGTTTAGACATGCCCCAGACTAGCCACTAGGACATATCCAAGGATCTTACGTTCTCGCTAGAGACCTGAGAGGATCACTATTGAGCTTGAGGATTGAAGGACTATTTATTGTTAACTTGTGTTATTCCACACTCAGTAGAGCAGCACAAAATATACCCACTGCGAGTTGTGTAGGTATGTCCGCCCTCCGCTTCCGGCGCATTTTTAAAGGAAGAGTCCTTGAGGAATCGAGGGCCATTTGATAAATTGTTTCTCTGAAAAGTGACCAATTTCTCTGTCATGCCGGTACTTGAACCGGTGTATTGCGAAATCATTGGTTGACGAAAGAATTTCAGCGTATGACGCTCACCGTAGCATCCCGCTGCCACCGCCACCGCCCCCCTCTCCCCCTAATAACAAACAAACAAACAGCAGACAGACAATGCGCCAAAATAATAAGCACGCGGACCTTTTCCACAGCGCAGCGACTCTACATGATCAGTAAACAAGGAAACTAGGGAAAGAGTCAACCAGCAGCGGGATGTAGTCTAATGATATCAGTGAATTTCCAATTAACACATAAATGTTATGTAGGCACTTTTACCTACGATACATAGTTGGTATGGTTGTAGGGGGTGTGGGCGCGGCGGGAGCTAGCTCCTGTACGAGCTAGCTCCGGGGCCGGCCGGTGCTCTTCGGTTATCAAGCGCCTCTATAATTACTTATCCCTGGAATTCCATCCCTCGGATTCAGGTATTTCATATGATAAAATTCTTCGTGTAATAACGTAGTGTGGTATGTTCGCAAGAAAGTGATGGCTAGTAGTACTCGAACCGAGGCCGTACATCCCACTGTTAATCGTATAGATACTCACGATACAGATTTTTATCTAGTGTGGGTATCATAGGTAACCGGAACCTTTATCTCCATTCAGCAACACAAGCTAATGTTTATTGTTATAGTGTACTTTATTTGTTCAGTTTTTTGTTTTTTTTTATATGTAACAGGTAGGTAGTACATACAGTTTAAGCTTAAAATTGTACGTGTTGCTGCAAAAATAAATATTTTTCTTTTTTTCATACCTTTGTTTGTAGAGTTACTTTGGTATGGATGTTTTAATTTGTAGGTACAAGTAGGTAACTATCTCCTTTATTACTTATATAATATTTTCATTTTAGGAAACCTTACAGCTAGGTTAAGGAATATGTTACAGAAAAAATAGATGAACCCTACTAAAGAACATGTATGCTGAGGGTCAATTAAAAGTTTCCACAGATAGTTATAAATAAATTCTACAGAAAAAAACAGTAAAGTAGACGACAAACTAAGAAATTAAAAATAATAATTAAAATTTTAACGAAAAAAAGAACGAAAAGCGCAAAAAAGAATTTGAAGCTAAACATTATCAAAAAAATTGTCACTAATTAAACGTGTCAGCTTAGGTACTGTAGTATTAAATTAATCAATATCGACATCTTGTTACTGGCTGTCTCAGGTAGAATGCACATGCAGCATGTCACCCCATATGAGGTAGACGAACATGCAACTAAAATTTAATATGTTATAGGTACAAGAAATACCAAGTAATCTTTATGAGGTCCAAGTACATTCAAATGCATAACTTCCGCCATAGTAGGTACCTTACAGGTATTACAAGAGGTCGTTATAGGTCGCGTGCTCACTACACTACACTACCTGCCGCTTACAAAAGCTTATCGAAGTCTTATCTAAAACTTATATCAACTGTTTATTTCATAGCTGCGATTAAATACTTGATTAATGGGTACTTAAGTAAACACTTGGCTCCGTAGCATATACCTAGCACGTCCTTACATTTTGTTTGCAGTTACAAATAATTTTATATGAAACTATTTTATGTCGGACATGCCTTTCTATGGGGTGAGACCTTTCATGCTAATATCTCTCGGCCGCGGCCGCCAAACTATCATTAGCATCGCGCGCTTCAATTTGAATAACATAGTAGTTTTTTTGCTTAGAGAATTAGGTACTTAGTAAGTAGTAAGTTCTATTTTTTTTTTTTTATACAACTAAGGTAGCAAACAAGCATACGGCCATACACCTGTTGGTAAGTGGTTACCGTAGCCTATGTACGCTTGCAATACCAGAGGCATCACGCACGCGTTGCCGATCCCTTAAAAAGTTCAAAACGCCCTTTTTGAAGAACCCCATACTGTAGTCCTTAGGGAAAACCTCAGCAGGGAGATCATTCCACAACCTGAGTGTTCGCGGGAGGAAGTTCCTCTGAAACCGCACGGTGCGCGACCAACCCGGCTCCAGGGTGTGAGGATGGATCCCCTGCCTATGGCGAGAGGTGCGATGATAAAAGGAAGCTGAAGGCATCATATCAAACAATTCTTCAGAACACAACCCGTTATACAGGCGGTAGAACACACATAAGGAGGCAAAGTCCCTCCTTAGGGTTAAGGGCTCAATACTGCCTGTTAGCTTGGGATCATCGACAATTCTCGCAAAGTCCCTCCTTAGGGTTAAGGGCTCAATACTGCCTGTTAGCTTGGGATCATCGACAATTCTCATAGCGCGTCTTTGAACCGAGTCAAAGGGTCCAAGCTGGTACCCAGGTGCTCCTGCCCAGAGGTGACAGCAGTACTCCATGTGGGGCCGGACTTGCGACTTGTAAAGAAGCAGTCTTTGCCCCGCACTGAAGTACAGCTTCGCTCTGTTAAGCACACCGAGCTTTTCGGATGCCAGTTTGACCTTGTCCTCTAAATGACTACGGAACTGAACGTCACTAGAGATGTCAACGCCTAGAATCCCAATGATCTTGTTGATAGTAAGGGATGTGTTCTGGAATTGTGGAGCTACAGTAAATGGGGTTTCTTGTTTTTTCTATGTACGTATGTAGGTATGTAAACGTGTTACGAGTAGGTAGGCGTTTATTTCGTGTCACTAATAGTGTTTGCCAGAGAGCGCCTAATCCCAGAAGTTGTTTGTCCGAAGTAATCGAATACACAAACAGGATAGATAGGTACAGCTGCGACAGCCTCGTTTCCGAGCCGCGGCGCTGATCGGTAAATAATGCCGGCTTTGTCCCTTTACCTACCTACCTACTGCGCACTTTCTGATACATCCCTCGGCCCTATACATACTGAGTCCTATGTGATCTACGGGGATATTATAACACTTTGAGTAGGTATGGCGGCGGTGGGGAGGCTATTCTATTTAGAATCGGAAGCTCTCGCGGGAGGCGCGCTCCATTCACCGGCGGAGACCGCGACCCGCCAACTCCAGCCCCATAAAAGTATATAAGTAGCTATTATTGAAAAAACTTGTAAAACGATCCAAAATATTGAAGATTACTTTCTTGAAAAGTGTGCCGCAGACTGCCGCAACAAAAGAAGCAGCTGACGCCGACAAAAGAGCCGAAATCTAACTTTAGTAAGTACCTTTGGTTATCCTCCCGATCATTATTCAGCGACTATGACGGTTCAGCTATCTCTTTTATCGCCGAAATAATATCACTCAATTGAAATAATAAAGATCCATAAATAAGCATGACCATCGAGTGGATGCCGCGCCGCGCCGCGGACGCTAATTGCCAATCAATCCACAATTTTGAGCGAATTCCGAAGCTTTATGTACCGCAAGCATTTAAATGACAAAAATGATTATATTGTGTTTATAGGTAGGTAGGTTCCTCAACTGATCTCACCCTGACTTTCCATAATATCGACCCCCGGGAGCGAAGAGATAGATTGTAGAACGCCCAGCACCACCTTCACTTGCCGACCTGTGTTTGGAACCCGCTTGTTCCAAACAAATACATTTCCACCTGAGTACCTACCCACCATAAGATGGAACAGTAGTGTTTTTTTTTCGTGGAAATATTCTCGCTCCGTAACCAACATATAAAACAGAATGAACATTATAAACTGCTCTAGTGAAGAAGTGAGTACAATCAACGGATGTCTCTCTCTCTCTCACTCTCTCGCACTAATAGCATCTTGGGCCTGCTAGCCGGCTCCCTCGACCCTCGGCCCTGCGAGCTCGGCTCCGATCGGCCGGAGCAATTCCTTCGAGTGGTTGATTCCGCACTAATCTGCTAGTAATGAAGCCATACGTCACGGTAATCCGGGAATTTACGGCTCGATTGAACACCGCACGAGCGCCCGAGGGCGGGAGGCGCACCGGGAGGGAGGCGCCGCGCCGCCAGCACGGAGCGCCGATTACATACACTACTTGAAAGTGAAGTTAGTAGAAAGGATGTCTATAAAAATGAGCTATTCGCGATTCACTATGTGTCCTCAAACGAGGGAGTAGGTATATTCGCGAACTGAAATAGTTCCGCGACCGACTCACACACAGTCCACCTCGGTGTGGGGCGAGGACGTCGCGTCGTCCGTGCCGGGGCGGACAGCAAGCTGGGATGTGTATACGGCGCTTCACTCTGTAGGTGCGTACCTACGTAGACATGACGTAGACTACGTGGGTCTACGTTCCATAGTTGTGGAAATGCAATCCGTGCCGGGGGTGTATCGTCTCGTTATTCGGAAGTGAGTAGTTCCGCCGCCGGCCGGGTGACGTCACGAGATCGCAGAGACATATCAGAATAAGCTTCTATAGTAGCGAATGTGATTTACGTTCCGACTAGCTGTTGCTCTTGGATTCAAAAAATAAGCAAAAATTAACCGGGTACCGTGCGAGACACGGATATAGCGATTTAGCCCGAGATTTATATTTATTTCGATATTTTAGCTATTACTTGACAATATTAGGGTCTGAGTTAGGTGTACCTAGTAATAAATCATAGTACAGAATAAAGAAGTTTGCTCCGTGTATGTAGTCTGAGGCGCCGGCACCGCTCGCGCTCACCTCCTCTCCGGGGAAATAGTTCCGCAGCTCCCGAGCTCGTGCGGGCACCTGCCTGCACCTGCCTGCTCCTGCCTGCACCTGCCTGCACCTGCCTGCACCTGCCTGCACCTGCCTGCACCTGCCTGCCTGCTGCGAGCCGACCGACGGTGACGAGCCACAGCCGCACTTGTGCGCTTTCATCTGCAACTTGCGTCTCCCTGTTCCACGAATGCATTTGCCACCACACAACCACTTCTGCTCATAAAAAATGCTTAATTGAGACTCGGAAGTGTTGCTTAGCTAAAGTGTATTTTATCTCGCTAGAGGATAGAGTTGCATAATCAAACCTTATTTATGCGCTAACTATAACTAACTGAAGTTTAGCTTATTTATCGAACATTGTGACAACTATTTATAAAGTTTTCTTTCGGAAGCTACTAGTTTTTAAGAAATTGTCTCTTTTAAATTTTAAATTTGACACAAATAAGTGTGTATATACTTTGACATTTACTTTTTTTTTGTTTTGTTGTGTCCATTGCTTCGTCTGCCTATTTCAAACCAACGATCTACAAATAAATAAATGATGCAAAGACAAGACACCACCGCAACAGGTCATATAAAAAAAAGGAGTGATAAGTAGCATTTTGTGATTGTTGTCAAGATAGAGCACCGCTATATAGTAGGGTCCTGACAACTCAGCGTAGCGGCTCTAACTTAGAATCGAGAAAGTGTAAGTAAAGTTAGAGATAAAATAAGTTATGCAACAACTAAACCTGCCTCTCAATATTAACATGACTTCAAGTCATTTAAGTTTTAGTGAGACAAACAAATAGACTAGAGGCTAAACTGCATACGTCATTCAACATTGCAAGATGCAAGATGAAAATGAAAGCTTACAAGTGTGGATGCTCGCTATACTGCTAGCATTATGTGAGAGAGATGAGATCTTAGCTATTTACTTGAATAATCGGCCACTCTCGCACGCCCCCTGCCGCTGCAGTCCGTGCATCACGTGCCCCGTCCGTGCATCACGTGCCCACATGCGCAGCTCGCAGACGCAATCGAGCGCGCGCGAGATGCAATCTAATTGTGCGATTCGATCCAACAGACAGTATGTAATGTAGTTACCTACTCGTATCTCTCTCTGCAGGATTTATCTGCGCAGTTCGCTCTGTCTGATTTAATTTTTGCTATGACTGATAACAAAATCAGTCTACCAGACGCACAGACAGAATTGCCATAACATTTCAATGTTATTTTATCTTGATTAAATTCTATGATACAAAAGTTTCTTTGGGCAATGTATTTCCGTAAGAACATGAGTTACCGGCGGAACTCGCGGCTTTGGCGGAAGTTGCGAGTACCTACACCTAATGAAATAATGTTTTGTTCCAGATATGTATCCCCCTTACGTTTGATGTTCTTCCCTCCTGATCCTCGTGCCGATATCAAAAAGGACAGATTACGGTCTTCACAAAGAAGCTTTTAGCGTAATCGTATCGCATTCAGATGAGCGCCTTCGCCTGAACAACAGAGTTACTTTGACTGGCCTCATAGCTCAGTTGGTAGTAACTCTGCCTTCTGCGCTAGAGGTCGCGGGTTCGATTCCCGCACTGGACAAACATTTGTGACTAACACTAATTCTTGTTCTGTGTCTGGGTGTTAAATATATATCTATTATGTATATCAGTCTCTGGTACCCATAGTACAGGCTATGCCTAGTTTGGAATCAGTTGACCATGTGTGATATGTCCGGAATATAATATATTTTTTTTTATTTTTTTACTCACGTATCACCGGGACACGTGAAAAGTGAATAGTTTAACGGTTTGGTATTATATCAACAAAGAGCGTCAAGCTATTCACTTTTCTCGTGTCACGATGACAAGTGCTTTACTGACGAACATTACGGACTCAGGCCTCAGGTAGTGAGTAGAGTAGGTTGGTTATAATCATCTCAAAATATATGAAATCATTGAACTATTATTATTATTAAAGGAGAAGGTGGTACCGTGGCCCCTGCTGATATATTGCCCCCCTTGATATTTCATGTATAGAAAAACGCCATGTCGCGAAACACGATTTCATGAAGGCTAAGCTATTATATAAATTTGCCAATTTTGTATTTTTAACGAATACATAGGTTTTTGATTAATATAAGGCAGTTTCATTTATTTCACCTTATATTATGTGTAGGCAGATGAATAAGGAACGCTATGAGGTATACATTTGATTAATCATCGAGTATATATATTTTTAGGGGTCTAAAACAAACAGAAACTACGAGTACCTTGATGGTACTCGTAGTTTCTGATGCCCACGACCCAGGGAACCCTAGTGTGTGGTGAGGTCAAGCCAAAGTAATTACAGTCGTAATAAAATTGATTGTCTAATTTGAAGCGGACCGCATCCTCAAGATGATTATTTATTATATTTGCTTAGATCAATGGTTCTATGCGACAAGCAAATTAGGAATATACATTTTTTGTTGAGTTTGAATGAAAGGTGTAAAATTTGTTATTTTCTGAAATTTATTATTTTTGTTGTCGTCGTGTCAATTGGACACCAATAATTATCGCACCACGCTACGGCAGCGTATTCATATTCTGTAGCAGTATCTACGCAATGGGTCTAAGCGTCTACCACGCTACGGCAGCGTATTCATATTCTGTAGCAGTATCTACGCAATGGGTCTAAGCGTCTACCACGCTACGGCAGCGTAGTCATATTCTGTAGCAGTATCTACGCAATGGGTCTAAGCGTCTACCACGCTACGGCAGCGTATTCATATTCTGTAGCAGTATCTACGCAATGGGTCTAAGCGTCTACCACGCTACGGCAGCGTATTCATATTCTGTAGCAGTATCTACGCAATGGGTCTAAGCGTCTACCACGCTACGGCAGCGTATTCATATTCTGTAGCAGTATCTACGCAATGGGTCTAAGCGTCTACCACGCTACGGCAGCGTATTCATATTCTGTAGCAGTATCTACGCAATGGGTCTAAGCGTCTACCACGCTACGGCAGCGTATTCATATTCTGTAGCAGTATCTACGCAATGGGTCTAAGCGTCTACCACGCTACGGCAGCGTAGTCATATTCTGTAGCAGTATCTACGCAATGGGTCTAAGCGTCTACCACGCTACGGCAGCGTAGTCATATTCTGTAGCAGTATCTACGCAATGGGTCTAAGCGTCTACCACGCTACGGCAGCGTATTCATATTCTGTAGCAGTATCTACGCAATGGGTCTAAGCGTCTACCACGCTACGGCAGCGTATTCATATTCTGTAGCAGTATCTACGCAATGGGTCTAAGCGTCTACCACGCTACGGCAGCGTATTCATATTCTGTAGCAGTATCTACGCAATGGGTCTAAGCGTCTACCACGCTACGGCAGCGTAGTCATATTCTGTAGCAGTATCTACGCAATGGGTCTAAGCGTCTACCACGCTACGGCAGCGTAGTCATATTCTGTAGCAGTATCTACGCAATGGGTCTAAGCGTCTACCACGCTACGGCAGCGTAGTCATATTCTGTAGCAGTATCTACGCAATGGGTCTAAGCGTCTACCACGCTACGGCAGCGTAGTCATATTCTGTAGCAGTATCTACGCAATGGGTCTAAGCGTCTACCACGCTACGGCAGCGTTGTCATATTCTGTAGCAGTATCTACGCAATGGGTCTAAGCGTCTACCACGCTACGGCAGCGTAGTCATATTCTGTAGCAGTATCTACGCAATGGGTCTAAGCGTCTACCACGCTACGGCAGCGTAGTCATATTCTGTAGCAGTATCTACGCAATGGGTCTAAGCGTCTACCACGCTACGGCAGCGTTGTCATATTCTGTAGCAGTATCTACGCAATGGGTCTAAGCGTCTACCACGCTACGGCAGCGTAGTCATATTCTGTAGCAGTATCTACGCAATGGGTCTAAGCGTCTACCACGCTACGGCAGCGTAGTCATATTCTGTAGCAGTATCTACGCAATGGGTCTAAGCGTCTACCACGCTACGGCAGCGTAGTCATATTCTGTAGCAGTATCTACGCAATGGGTCTAAGCGTCTACCACGCTACGGCAGCGTAGTCATATTCTGTAGCAGTATCTACGCAATGGGTCTAAGCGTCTACCACGCTACGGCGGCGTAGTCATATTCTGTAGCAGTATCTACGCAATGGGTCTAAGCGTCTACCACGCTACGGCGGCGTAGTCATATTCTGTAGCAGTATCTACGCAATGGGTCTAAGCGTCTACCACGCTACGGCAGCGTTGTCATATTCTGTAGCAGTATCTACGCAATGGGTCTAAGCGTCTACCACGCTACGGCGGCGTAGTCATATTCTGTAGCAGTATCTACGCAATGGGTCTAAGCGTCTACCACGCTACGGCGGCGTAGTCATATTCTGTAGCAGTATCTACGCAATGGGTCTAAGCGTCTACCACGCTACGGCAGCGTTGTCATATTCTGTAGCAGTATCTACGCAATGGGTCTAAGCGTCTACCACGCTACGGCGGCGTAGTCATATTCTGTAGCAGTATCTACGCAATGGGTCTAAGCGTCTACCACGCTACGGCGGCGTAGTCATATTCTGTAGCAGTATCTACGCAATGGGTCTAAGCGTCTACCACGCTACGGCAGCGTAGTCATATTCTGTAGCAGTATCTACGCAATGGGTCTAAGCGTCTACCACGCTACGGCGGCGTAGTCATATTCCGTAGCAGTATCTACGCAATGGGTCTATGATAATACTTAGTTAAAATATAACAAAAACTAACAATCAACAATACCAAATCTACTAAAGGGTCAGACATCACACTCGTTTAACATTTCGAGCGATGATGCAATAATAGGGCAAGTAAAAAATAGAAAGAGAGCACATGAAATCGTAAAGGTATTTGTTCTGTTCGTCCCATCCCATCAGATTAACTTGTATATATTTTTTAGAAGTCTTGTGAGTACTAATAACAGGTTATCTACTCATCGAAAGCCTGTACCTGCTCACACGCGAGGCTACGGCTACAGTGCTGAGGTCGTGGACATCGCGTACACTAGAAAGAAACACATTTAGCAACATTTTTACATTGAAACTGTTTTTGTTGGGATTACATAATTTTGCAAAAAACGCAAAGTATAATCAAAAATAATTTGAAGAAAATTTACAAATTTATTTTCCTTACAGCTCTAGAATAGGTTTGCCTAATAGCTCTCGCTACAAATGTTTAGGAGAGGTACAAAAATTGTGTTAGTGGAAGGTCGGCACGGCCCTTTCGCAGGCTTTGTGCGTACAAACCTAATTTGTAAGTGTCTCGGCTCGCGCTCACTGCCCTTATCCATTTGAGGCTACTTAGCTATTAAGCACCAGAAAATAGCTTCTGCCAACATTAGGTACATATTGAACCTTAGCTTTTTTAGTATGAGTACAATAAAAGTTATAAACGAATAGCCTTTATAGATGGACTAGTATGGACTAATGTTCTGCCTGCTGATTAGATAAAGGAATGGTTTGTATATTTAATTTCTTAGAATGGACTTCAGCAAAGTCGGATAAAATAAGCGGGAAATAATGAAATACTACGCTTACTTAAATTAGCAAGGAACTGAAATGTATGCAAACCCGACTTAAGCAGCTAAGAACAAAGGACAATGGAATTAAAATAAATTATGTTGAGACTCATTTTTCCGCTCCCTTGCCGACACTTTTAATGGGTATCCGAGGGCTGCCTTCGCTTTCCTTGGAGTAAAGGGCGCCGGCACCCGTCCCGTTGTACGCAAGGCGCCGGCGGCGTCGCATCTGCGGATCATGTCTTACGTACGGTGCAATCCTACTAATATTATAAACTCGCTTCCGCCCGCGGCTTCGCTCGTGTGGTACCTACATAAAAAGTAGCCTCTATGCTATACCTATAGGTAAGTACCACGCGAGCGAAGTTGCGGTAGAAGCTAGTACCTACTTATATAATTATAATTTATAAGAAATTGTATACCACAGACTCTAGCCTTCATAACTAATCTAATAACATTAGTGCTCAATTAGTTAGGAAATCACATTGTTTTCATACATTTGCGATAAAATGATTATTTGACCTTATTCGCAGTTTTGATTCACAAATGACCCGCGACATGAGCTGGTGGTATTATAAAATATAAATATAAAATATAAATATTCCGCACATATTCACACGGTCAACTGATCCCAAACTAGGCATAGCCTGTACTATGGTGACCAGAGACTGATATACATAATAGATATATATTTAACACCCAGACACAGAACAAACATCTGTGTTTATCACACAAATGTTTGTCCAGTGCGGGGATTGAACCCGCGACCGACAGAAGGCAGAGTTACTACTAACTGAGCTATGAGGCCAGGCCATAAGCGATTGTGCATTGATAAATAATCTAATATAATAATGTAGGTGGCACGTATTCGGCACTAAGTGCTGGCATACATATTTTAATAACTCGTGCAGAGAAATCTGAAATTGAAAGTGGTCTTATTGGGCTGAGTTTCACGCAGTCGCCGTGTCGCATTGGTTCGAGTCGGCTTTATTTTTTGCATTCGATAAATAGCCCTTAGCATTTCCAATCAGTCTATTTGTAGGTTGTCCTCATTCGCCGAAGACGTGGAATCACTAACAAGTAATAGTAGTTTCTGATGCCCACGACCGAGACAGGCGCGGACAGGACTAACTTAATTTGACATGAGGCAAAAATGGGAAGAATGTAAACTAGAACGCTCGGTAGCGCCGCGCCGCCGCCGCGCCGCCATGCGCCAGCGCCATGGGAACACGCGCGGAATGCGTATCGGGAACAATAACAACATAAACTGCTTTACGAGGCACACCTGCCACCTGCGAGATTAAACAAAATGAATAAACAATACGTTACGTTTGTTACATACAACGACCATGAAAAAGTTCCGCGCACCACGAGATACCTACCTGCCTACACAACTAGTCTTGTAACTAATCATCATTACCGTTGGTTTGGTAGAGCCCGTCGGCTGCGACCTATAAATCTATCAAAGTCAAAGTCAAAAGGCGTTTATTTCAATAAAATCACTAGGATCACTTTGAAACGTCTTAGAAACTAGGTGAAGCTATGCCTGTTCCTCGCGACCAAGCCTACAAGAATCAGGCAACCTTTTTCACATAATGGAATTTAAAGCTTCAGTGTGGTGCCGATCGAACTAACTATCGAACTTTGAGCCTCATCAAAAGAAAGTAATCTAATTATAATCTCTATCGTTTGTTATAATAACTACTGATCAAAATTAAAATTATTTATTCTGGAGGATTTCACAATATAATTGTATTATAAAGAAGCGTGGCAATAAATTGAAAAAAATAAAAAAACACATAAAATACAACCAATAACAGGAATTGGGGCCACTGAGTACCTTACGCGTCGCGTCGTTTGCGCGGCTCCCGCCGGTACAGGATCAGCAGCTACAATACTCTGTAGGACCGATTCTATAACTTATACTTAGGTAAAAGGACCTAGTTATGCATAAAGGAACCAATCCACACACCTGTCAAAATTAAGTTAAGTATACAGAAAGCTTTTAAAATGCACCTTCTAACAACCCTCTAAAGATCAAAGTGATCTGACAATTTTGACTGAAGAAAACATTTCTTCGACAAAGTTACCAACCCACATAACAACCGTTGTAAAATAAACTAAAAAGATCCATGCTCTATGGTAACCCGAAAATCTGAAAAAGCTACAAGTTTATTAAGGAACCAAACCACAAGTTTTTTTTAAATCCTTATTGTGGGTAAGTTATCTGTTTCGTTTGAAAGATGCATGTTAACAGAATGAAAAATGAAGACTTCTTGTAATCGTTCAAGTTGGAAAAGAATATAATAAATAGAAAAAAAGATAAACAGAGAGGCTCAATTTTAAAGAAATAATGCTAAAATAGGATGAAATGCACAAAATTTATATGAGATCTGACTTTAATGAAGAGTATAAAGATTTATCTAAAAAAATGTTGTGGCTGACAATGTATTAGTATAACGAAAGATTTAATAGAGCCACTTTGGCTAGTAGTAAAACCTGTCCCTGATACTAAGTTAAAAGACTAGTATGCTTCACTTGATTCCGCAAGAATCACATAACTTTTACGTGAATCTGGTACAAAATGCAACCATAGAAGACGATTTAGAAGGTTTTTCAGGTAAACTTCGATTAGGTTAACGTGAATCTAGCCTACTGAAATAAATATTTTTATTGCTCTTTTTGATATAAACCATTTACATAAAATTCACAAAATATAAAATAATAAATATTACGTGTATTTATTATTTTATCCATATAATATACAAAGATTGAATAAATTTATAAGGAACCAACTCGCACTTGAGCACCAATGAATAACCTTGCTAGAAGGAACCAATGAGTTTTATAAAAAAAATACTGTAAATACTAATATTTTTTTATCAAAATTATATTGGCATACATAGGAAACAGTATTTTGTACAATTTATTGTTAACAAACTTTGTTAAAAATAATCATGACTTTTTCAATACACAATTTTGTCAAAAACCTCTCAAAACTATCATTGGGTGGATTGGTTCCCTTATGCATAACTAGGTCCTAATCCTTGGACATACTGTCGGCATCGATATTAAGTTGGGTTAGCACAACAAACCAATTAGGTACTCTATCTGGTCCTTTTTTAGCTTTCGCTAAATTAAAATCTAATTAAAGATCAAGATAAAACAGTCCTCTCCATTTATCTCGGACTTTTAGTACTTAGTTATCGTCCGCGAGCCGACCCGGATTAAAACAAAACAAAGTCGGCACAGCTCGGGTTGCGCACTCGCGACGAAGGGGAGCCCGCACCCAATAGTCCTTCTCTACCTCCAGCTCCGAGTTGTTATCCTCCATCTTTAATTATTACTAAGATTATTTGATATCCTGATTTTAAACCTCGATCCATTTAGCTTAGAGATTGTGGCCCATTTAGGTAGGTAAGAAAAAGTATTATCAGGGAAGGATCGTCTTTGCCGAACAAGATAGCACAAACTTGATAAGTACCTACATATCTTTATTTAAATTTTAAACTGTACAATTGTACAATCAGTTGTCAAAGTACTGTGACTTACGACTTTTTGTATAGGAATTAGGCAACTATGTATACGAAAAGACGTATTGGTTCGCCCCCAAGTGCGATCTCGCGATGTCCGCATCATTGTGAAAGTACATAATGAGTACTACTCACATATTTAACACACTATTAATTGATACCTAGTATACGAGTATACGTTTTAATAACCATGTTGTAACTCGAAGGCCGCTGTTTCTCTACTAACGACAATAACCTGACCTGTATCTGCTCAGCTTTATATCTTCGCGCAAGTCGTCATTTCGATGTCACAAATGTGCTATGTGGCTATATGGAAGTTCTGAAGGTCGTCTGAACGAGTCGAAGTAATAACGATAAAGCGCGAGAAAATCGGATTAATAAGAGTTATCGAACCCCTTCAGGCGCAATAAAGAGCGGACAAACGGTGGAGTGATGGCCTCACGCGGAGACATTACGAGATTGCTAGCAGTGGACCAGGCTCCTCCGATCCTGCTGAATTATAGGATAGATTGATTGATGTGTAACAGTGGGCAAACCATTTACTCGGCAGGAGAGATATTGGTACTAATTAATTGTTAATAGCGTGACTTTGCGGAAGTTATTCTAAGATATTCAATAGAGAAACAAATATCTAGTACTAAATACTAATACGCTAATCTTATCCACATAAGTTCAACAAAATGCAGACGCGTGCACCTCCTACACTGCCCGCAACAAAAGAACTTTCTGTTCGGCAACACGTCCGCTTCGGAGTCACATTGCTCGTTACATACAGGGCCGACCAGTGATGGTGAATATACATATTCACCATCAGTGAATATCTCTCCGGATGCCAGTGAGTGCACAGCAAGTCTATTCTTCCCAATGATGCTTCGTACAGCGGATAATCACGTGTCGGATTCTTATTAAGTTCGCTTGTTTGTGGATTGTGTTCTCTCTGTGTTGTTTGGCTCGTGTTAGCGGGTGCACTGCCGTGCTGCAGATTATGGCTGAGACATGCGAGCAGAGCAACCCGATGAAAACTGTTTTAATCTGAAAAGATCGATCAAACTACCAGTTTATCCAAAATGGGGCATTTGGCGTCAATCAAGCGTAAAAAAGCGGGACATCGGCGCGTCGTCCCGCGTAAAACGGTAGGTAAAGGGTAGCAGCTCATGATTTATAATGTCTCTTTCCATGGTATTCATCTCGCTCGCTCGCGATCTCAATGGAGTTGGCCAGTGCGAAGAATTCAATGATTCGAGAGTAATAATGTACACTGGCCGTGGTGGCCCCGGCTGAAGAATATGCCCCTCCATATCTACCTATCCGCGGATGTCGTAAGAGGCGACTAAGGGAAAAAAGCTAGGGGATGGGCAGCAGCGTCCCTCATTTTAACAACGATAGCTCTAACTGCGCTCGAAACCAAACTGCATGCCCAGCGTGGTGAGTATGGGCTAATCCCCCCACATGATAAGGAATTCGCTCTGTCTGGGGGGAGGCCATGTTCAGCAGTGGACGTCGTACGGCTGAAATGATGATGAATGTACACTTTTGGCCATAATCGAATATTATGGTACACTGGGTGCCTTGGTACATGGCCGGTAAGGACCCTTGAATGATGGTACGTAGGTCTAGCGTACGGTCTAGCATACTTTGCCTGGAATACCGAGCATTATGCTCGCGCGGTGTTTACAGCGCAGCATAATGCTCCTAAACCTTTATCGAGGAAAACATGTGCTCTACATTAAGAGCCCGCCTGTTAAAGTTAGCAATCGTATCGTCCCGAGGCTATATTGTATTGAGTGTGTGTGGGGGGGGGGGGAACAGCCGATATTATAGTTAGATACCTACGTACCCACTCGGATATTGGCGGGCGATATTGTGCAAAGTGTTGGTCCTCTCTGGAGAAACACAGATCCTCTGTTGTGTAGTCTAGCTCCAGTGTGGGTAGGAACTTAATGATTGGTTTTGTTTATATAAGCTACACTGTTTAAGAATATAAGTAGATTGAAAACCGACATGTTTGCGATTGTCCTCCTTTTGGGTTTTTTCAAGGTAGCCCAATCTCTTCAAAATCTTAAGTAAAGTAAAGTAAAGTAAAGTAAACATTGATTGCTTGAAATACATGTAGATAGGTACACGTGTTAATGTCATTTTATATTTGTGAACAATGTATTCTGCCATGTTATGGCGTGCAATATTTTTGTTAAGGTACAATATAAAATCTTAACAAGGTTCTTTATAACAACTTATCATAATAATATGAAATCATAATAAAAACAAATACAATTAAAATTATTTTAATAAAATCGTACAAATACCTACCATCTGTTAGCAGTTAACCGCTGACTGTCATATTGCAAGCTCATTACCCGTAGCAGTGGGTACCTATGTATTTACTACAAGCTTCGCACACCTCGCAATATACACGCTATTCGGTTGGGTTACTCTTATTGGGGACTACAACACAATACAGTATTAACTACTATTTGCTCAGGTATTATTGGCACTAACTACATCATAATCTGCGACACACCTATCCTGGTACACTGGGCTCCTGATAAAACACATCATTCGGCTATAAATAATAAAGCGACAATTGGACGTCGTCGGCTCAATCTATATTTGTCATTGCTAAAGAAACAATAGAAAGGTCCCTCCTATACAAGGTGATTTATAACAGGTATACCATCGCGAAAAGCAGGGGTTATTCTATAAACAAAAAGAAAGAATATTAACGAAAACGAACATCCTTCCTTACTTTCTCATATTAGTAGTTTTTGCTATATTTATCATCTTTATAACTAATTAAACGTACGAGAAGTTTGGCATCAAGATTGACTAAAACAGCTAATTCATTGAGTTTGAACTGATTTGACCCCAAAACAGCAGATTTTTTGATAGTGTTTTTTCAATGAAAATTGACGAATTTCTAAAAGTCGTAGAACAAAATTAATTACCAATTGGGTGTATAATAAGCCCCTTTTGGATAGCATACTAACGATTATGGATCACCTTGTTTTATCTTCTATACTCGTCGGACTGACACGACGCCGACGGGCATGACGACGGACTATAAGGGGTCCTAGTTGGAACCCTAAGAACTTCAGGTCAAACTCAAAGGTCACTTTGCCAAAATTAGCTTTTTACGCGTGAGCCCGACTACAGTGTTATTCGACTTTAGAAAAGCATTATTTGAACTTTTGATTTGTTTTCCGGAAATAATAGTTCACCCCGAACTGAGTACTCGCGATGTCTGCTAGCTAATATCTAATCTTACCTGGGGGCCAACCACGAACTCTTATAGCAATATTATATTAATATTACATTCAAATTTCGTACCATGACCTTCTTTAAGTAAGCTTACTTTAATATTGTAGAGATAAAGCAGTTTTGGTGACGTCACCATAAATTGTTCATTCAAAGCGTACCATGAGGTGTCCTTTGACAGAAAGTAATATTGTTTTTACGTCAAATCTAGCAATCATAAAAAAGTTGCTCTTTCGCAGCGGAAACAATATTGTTTCTCACATTGGAGCAAGTGAAACTATTTTATGTTTGAAAAATACATTCACATACATATTCAAAAGGTGTTTATTTCAATCAAATCACGAGGTGACGAGTTCTGACGATGCAAAAATAAAACACACTTCTTGAACCACTTGAATTAAATAACAAAGATAGCGTCGAAAACTTTTTAATAAACATAGCCGGCCGCCGCCGGCTCCACGTACGTAGTAGAGTGAAATTCTGGAAGCGAAGATAGTGCGCCGTAGTAGCAGTCAGCAGAGATGTAGTCCGGAGACGGTGCTGTGTTCATGAAAAACTATGTTGATGTTACTCGTAGTGGAGTGCGCGAAGAAACTCGTAAATGGCACGTGCAGTGACGGTGATGCGGTGATCTTCGTGGCTTCTCAAGCATGATCAAATCGCCCTTTGCAAAGCGATGTGTGATCATAATAAAATACTTGCTTCATGAATATGTGTTTCCTCTTGCTATTTCCGGTAATCCTGGTATTTGTTGTAAACAAGCAACATGGCAGTAGCTGCACCATGCAGGTACACATTTTTTCCTTGCGAAACTTACTTTCTGTTGGACATTTTATAAAATAAATATTCTATCTATAATTTCACATAAAACTTTGAAGTTTTCGCGCGGGTACCATGGCGAAAGTTAGGGCACATTTACAGTTACTGACTTCAAATTCACGACAGTTAGTCACCATGTAAATTGATATCGGTTCAACCCAGCAGGCTTAATATTTTGAAGTCAGTCCACCCACCACCAGCGCCAGCAGCGGCGGCGCTGACTTCGTATAATGACAAACAGTCACACAAGTGCAGTCATTAGTTGGTCAACCAATGTCGAAAGTAGCCCTAAAATGGTGCGAAAGTTAACCGAGGACGAAAACTTAAAATTGTTTCAATTATATTGCGAATATGAAAGTCTAACGCAATATACGCTATAGAATGAAAAAAATGTGTCCAAGAGCGTCACAAAATATTTCGTACCATAGAAAGACTTACTGAAACATACACAACTTACTGAAGCCATACGGGCAACATACACAAGGAATTAGATAATTACTACGACTGACTAGACATAATGTAAACAGTCAGTTTCGCTAGTCGTTACATCAGTCGCTGACTCCATCCATGTAAATATGCCTTTAGTTGTATTTTCTGTGTCAGACGTAAAAAAAACCGATCCGTTTCACGCAATGATGAAATAACCATTGAGGTTTATTTTATATTATTTTGTCAATTTAAGAAAATAGAAATAAAATTGTAACTTTCCCTTATTTAATTACGCATATCCATAACAAATGAAATTTTGTAATGAACTAACCGTTAGAAATAAAAAAACATACTTTCTTTCCATTCAACCTCTTTGGTTATAACTCTGTTTGTAAACGCGTATTTTGGAACGTGTTATAGCAAGTGCGAAAGTGACAACGCTATACAATATTTTGACGTACGTTGTATCTCGCTCTCTCTCATTGCAGTAATAGATTATCATTCGTTCTTTCACATCACTACGCAGGA
Organism: Anticlea derivata; assembly: GCA_947579855.1. NCBI lineage: Eukaryota > Metazoa > Arthropoda > Insecta > Lepidoptera > Geometridae > Anticlea > Anticlea derivata. The sequence continues at coordinate 101,595 of OX388269.1, forward strand.
CTAAAACGTTAATGTTTTTAAAGGTCATGGTACGAATCGAAGTAATGTTGTAACAAGCTTGAAACAAAACGCTCCTGAAACGTGATGGTTTTCTATAAGCTTGTGGTAGGCCGCCTGAACTAAAAAGTCATTGCAACTTTACCAAATGGGAGCTCACGTCATATTGGTTTTTTAAATGTTACTATTTTCGTTGCGTCTCAAAAATTATAAGGCTTACTCATATTATTACCTACCTGTTGACCTATTAAATTCCTTTGAAAGGAATTTCTTCTCCTTTCAGATCGGGTTGACGGTGCGAAAGTTATTCTTCTATGATTGGACATACAAACATAATAAACATACAACGCCGATTCGTCCAAGTTGTTCGTCAGATCTTCGCTCGCTCGACCAACCAATTATTTCATTCTTTTACCCTACGTAAGTAGTTAAATTATGCGACTTGGGTTAGGGACAAATAAATGCCAATTAACGTGTTGATTAGTTGGTTGGGGCATACCTATACTTCACTCCAACTGAACGCGAAATTATAACAAAGTCCGAGAACTAACTGCTAAACTAACTACTTAGCTATAATTGGCGCGCTGCACTGCGCGGCGGCGCGGCGGCGGCTCGGCGGCGCTGAGATAGTCGCGGTCGCGGTCGCTGCACCCGATATAACAAGTGCTGAGTTCACTTTGCACTCCATTCACTCACGCTTTATGCTCGAAGGTTGATGACCTGCATCTAAGAAATGCTATTATGCGTCTGACACTATTTATACGACTTCAGGAAAAGGAGGAGGCTCTCCATTCGGCTGTATTTTTTTGTATGAATGTTACTCGCTATCTCCGCCACTTGTAAATCGATTTTGATGATTCTGTCGCTGATGCACCCTCAGAGAATGATCCCGAGATGGTCCCTTATAAACTTTATTCCTGAGCGATTGATACTTATTCCGTAAAACTAAATCGTCAGTCACCGTCCGTCATCATCGGATTCAAGATTTGCTGAATAATTTTTGTATGAATGATTTTGTTATACTTTTGTTTGTTATCAAATGTGTGGCCTGATATCCAAACAAAATGTCGCTTGGTCCTCCGCATCTCTTACTTGAATCTCTATGATAGTGATGATCCATATATAGAACAAGAAGCGCTAAAATTCTCAATTTTTGTAGAGCTTTTAAAAACGAAACTGCACCATCCTCAAACATGAAGTCGGTTTTTGTTTTAGTTTTGACGTAATTATTTACCTAATTAGTTAAGGTATACGGTAACGTCAGACCGAGACGGGATGGCATGGGGGATGAGCTCGACAGATTTGTGAGGTGGCACAGGATCGCTATATCTGTAAACAACAATCCGTTGCCCAGCCAGCAGTAAGATACTATCAGTTGAAAACAGAAATGTTTTATCACGCAGTGAAACTCCGAGCAAAGCGCTTTACATAGCCAATTGCGCGACTCTGAGCTTGTGTGTGAGGCCAATAGTTAGCGACCAGTTTCCGTGCCATATTATGTCATGTCATGGCAACACGCACTGTTTATAGACTTTCGTCTTGAGGAAGTCTTAAATAGAATCTACCTCGTTGAATCGTCTAGTATGTGAAATATAAGGTAGGTGAGTGTCGTAGTGAGTGTGTAGGTGGTGCAGTGCGGGTTGGTGGGAAGAGCGGCTGAGCCTCGTATTGTTGATCGGCAGGGTGTGAGGGCCGGAGAGGTTGGCTTGGGTTCCGAACGCTGTTATTAATGGTAACGATGGTGCCCCTTACACCCCTAATTACATATTTCATATTCTAAAACCTAAACTGAAAAACGAAATTCGAAACATTAGGATTGAAATAATGATCCAATTAATTTCAATAGAGACAGGTACTTAAGATACCTAATGTGTTAGCACCCATAATTATTCAACCGATTATTCATGAGAACAAAGTGATTAATCTAAAATTATGGTTAAAGAGGTAATAATGTAATCGCCGGCGCGTAATTTCATCCATTACGCTTTCATTAGGTACCTATTGTATTTATAACGTTCCGGCCGATGAATTAATGGACGTGCATTATAAAATAAGGTCGAGCTGTCTGTCTGTCCGGCTGTACCTCTCGCTCGCCTAATAATGGACACTGTTTATGAACTTAATTTATGGATTGGGTTTTCAAACATTCTAGAATCTAGAGTATTTCAACTAACTAAGTAAACTTGCAAACGCTGCATCAAGTCTGGTCGAACGCCACTGCCCGGTTTAGAAATTGGCCTTTTGCAAGAGTGACGCTGCTATTAGTCGTAAATAATTGTTCACTTCACGTACACTGACAAGCACCAATCTCTATCTTCTTCTTGTCGTGTCACTGATTCTTTCTTGGTCATATCCTGTATTAGGTCAGTGACCAGGTTGAGGTATGGTGGCCCTTAAAAGAGCCTATGACCGTCGATGAAAGAATCAGCGTAGTGAAACATCTCTATGAAAATAATGTCCATCTGATGACAGTGTGAGTTGAGTGATACAGCGTCCGCCCGCGTCCGCCCGCAAAAACATCATAAGTATTTTCATAAAATCAACATTGTAATAACAATCCCGTCCATCTGCACTGCAGCATTCACTTCGCTTCTTGCGGCGCTGGTCTCGTCGCGTCGCCTTACATACACGGCGCGCGCGCGGGCCGGTGGGTGGGACTGGCGCTGCTGCCGTCGGCGTCGACACAGATATAAATAAATAAATAAATAAAATAAATATTCCGGACATATCACACACGGTCAACTGATCCCAAACTAGGCATAGCCTGTACTATGGGTACCAGAGACTGATATACATAATAGATATATATTTGACACCCAGAGACAGAACAAACAATCTGTGTTCATCACACAAATGTTTGTCCAGAGCGGGAATCGAACCCGCGACCTCTAGCGCAGAAGGCAGAGTTACTACCAACTGAGCTATGAGGCCAGTCACTGAGCTATGAGGCCAGTCCAGGTATGACCGATACTAATATTTAAAGCGCGGGATTTACAAATTTCATTTATTTAGTTAAGTAAAAAAATGTAACTTTGTGCTCTCTTTGTTTAGTTCTTTCAGCCAAGTAGTTAGTAATGACAGCATCAATAAAATAATTGAGATCTGTTCAGGGCATATCGTCAAAACTTCTACACGTGCAACCTCGGGGTCCGCCACACGCTGAAGTTTTACAACGCTCTTCGACTTACGTACGAGCTGGCCTGGGACTGCCGAGGTGCTGTAGCGCATCAGGTATGTTTGCTGGCGCTCAAGTCGATCACTTCTACGCGATCATACGCAAAAAGAATTGCGCCTCTGATGCGCCGCGTCCGCGACAGCAACAACAGCATGCTGCCCGTTGTGCCATATAGTTTTAGTTACGGTTCCGGCATCATGGGCCACTGCCTTTCAAAGCACCAGCCTGTTGCGCCTTTGGTCACTCAACGATGTTTTTTTTTAATTGTTGATAGTATTGTTCTTACTAACATATTTCATATTTTTTTTAATACTTTTACTAACAAAATGAATATGACATTTCTGTTAATAAATTAATTGAATTGAATAAAAAAATCTTTTTCGTGTTTCCCTAACAAGCAAACCTAAGCATAATTTTGCCAAATCGAACTCTCAAAACTAGTGCGCTACCGTAGTAGTTTTATACATATGTACCTACCTACTTACTTATTTGTTAGAGCATATTATCTTACGAATCGTCAATCCGATTTGCATCAAATTTAGTAATAAGGTAACACAAATATCTGAAATAGGGTGTCATATGATTTGTTTATACACTCCAAAACAATTTTTATGTTACAACATACTTATGGTTTTTGAGATACAACGAAATTGTAATATTTAGAAATGAATAACGTAAGCTCCCATTTGGTAAGGTTTCAATGACTTCCTATTTGAGGTGTTGATTTGATATTATGTAGTTTGAACACGAAAAGTTTATCTTAATTGTGCCTCATCGATCATCGAACCACCAACCAGATCGCATGATCTCAGTTCGAGCAACTTGTACTAAGTACGAATAAAGAAAATACCGAAAGGTACCGTCGGAGTGTCACTTGTAATATTTGAGCAGGAGCTCGGCGGAAAGAACAACAAGTCGGCGGCGGCAGCGACCCGTGAAGCTAAATTACTTATAATTTTATTGAACCAATCAAACTCCGCCCCAACAAGCCAAGCCACTTCCATAACTTTGTACGGAATCCTCGGAATTCATTATCTCATTGTGTTTGTTTGCGTAGGTAGGTACTTACTTCAGTATGAGTACATGAGTACCTTTGGAGACTACACTAAGGGTCAGCTCTCACTGAGACAAGCAGAAGGACAGGCGGCGGCGCGGCGGCGCGGCGGCGCACAGTGGCTCGAAACTGCTAAAAAGCGGACTTTTTTATGCCAATCGGTGGAGCTCTATAGCCCTATCAGAAACTTTAGAACATGCACTTTCACTGTTTTTAGAGCTCTCAAAGTCTTCGTAATTAGCGGTACCGTCATATACCGTTTTATTTAAAGGTTAGAAGGTAAGTCTAAGTAGGTACTTAGTTTAGTTAGCTTTGAAGAATGCCTTTGCGAATTCCTATTTTAGAAATGCAATCTGTACATTACTACTTGCTACGGAAGGCTAGTACAAAAATATCGAAAATTGCGTCAATTAAATAAACGGGAATTCCTTTTCTACACCTTAGAAATGTAAACAGTATATATTCTTAGTTCCACAGTCAGCGAGAATGATTTCGAGGTTGAGGGGTTACATTACATGGGCTCATTACACCGCTTCGCTATAAAATATGTTTTGTATTTTGGTTAGGTTAGTGCGACATACCCACCTCTATATATCTAGGTAGGTAGGTAGAGGTGGGTATGTAGCACTTGGTAAGGTACACGGACGGAGGACGGCGGCGGCCGCGCGACGGATGGCGCCGGCGCGTGGATATGAATATTCACCACTAATTAAACGTTATTACCTATATCTACAAATTGATGGAGCCAAGTGCGAATTTAATTTCAGAACGAAAAATGTTTTAAAGAGTCAGTAGCGCTTAGACCGCCCGCTTTTGTCTCGCGCGAGACGCATCGCCACTTTTAATGGAAGCTGCGGGGAGATGAAGAACAACTTTGTAATAAACTATGTGGGATCTTATTCACCCACTTTATAAAGTGGGTGCTACTGACTAGGTACCTAATGTTATTTCGATATAACGCTAGCCAGAAGACGTTGACGCCGCCGATGTTACCTATTCCATAAAAGAGTTGGTCGCTTTATGATAATGATAAACAAACACACCGAGAAATTGATTTTATCACCAAGTCATAACAGCAATCGTATCACAGACTGACGTCATAAAAATCCCACCTTGACTCAATAGAGCACTAACAAGGTAATAGATAGAGTATGCAGCCAATAGAATTTCTATCAGCGCAATATAGACCCTATGCACTCAAATATAGGGTTCCTGTGAAAGCGACGGGGTACCAACAGTGGGTCGGTTGACGGCAATCGCTTTACGTCGACGTCGACGGCGGCAAACAAGGGATTTAACTCCGTCTGCGGTTGGTTCGACGCGACGCCCACAGTGCTCTTGAAGACAGTACGTAGTATGTACTATAGTACCTACTCAACTGAACACTTACTCCAATCCTATCCTACTATTTATACTAGTGGTTCGCCTCGAACGGAGATCTCGCGATGTCTGCCAAAAGTTGGTAGTTTTTAGGGTTCCGTTGCTCATTTGGAAAAACGGAACCCTTATAGGATCACTTTGTTGTCCGTCTGTCTGTCTGTCCGTCTGTTAAGACCCTATTTCTCAGAAACGGCTAAAAGTATCAACTTAAAAATGTATACCACCTATTAAGGTCTATGGGCTTATGGTGCCGTATAAAAATCAAAGCTCTAGCTTAATGCATTAAAAAGATATGGCAATGAATGTATAATTTTTGTATGGAAATGGCAAAAATCAAAAACCTCTAGGTTACTTCCAGTAACCTCACAATTCTGAAATTTGGAATGCTCCCTTGGCTTTTGTAACACAAGTAAAGGGAAAAGTCTGAAATTGAGGAATTTCGAAGTTTTTTAGGAAACAAAGTTATATTTGCGGTCAATGTCATACAATGACTACGTGAGCGACCGCAAATATTAGTTTGTCAATTCGTAAACTTTGAAATAATTTTTATAAATCCATTGGTGCACGACCGGGATTCGAACCCATGACCAATGGTACGTAAGCCTCAGGGCGTTGTTGTTCTTTGAGACACTGCAGCGGCTCGCACTGTGACTATTGATGTTATAAAGAGCTTGTCTATCGAGGCCACGACTTGCAAGTCCTGCCAGTAAGCCTTACTGACATCCCCCCCCCCCACCCTCCTCACCCGCACCCCCTCCCTTTCGTTAGCACAACAAGCTCGCATGTTGTTAAAGGACGGAATTATGACAAGCAAGTAATTAACCCAGATGAAATTCTGACATGATGGCAACAGCCGACCGACGCCGACGTCTTGAACCTTATTACTTACATACCTAACTACTTCATCATACTCGTAGGTACATTTTCACACGGTTAACTAAACTAGGTACTTACCTATTAATGTTGGAGAGGTTTCTGAACATTAACTAGAGTTACGCGCTATCTCCTATGTGCAAGTAACTAGGAATCTATCCTGGGTGCACGTGACCCCAACCACTGCGTTGTAATAGTTGTCTCTCGCGGACATTGCTCGCTTCGCCGTATTCCAGAGATCTCTATCGGCTCTCTAAGAATAAGCAAATACGTTACTGATGTCGCAGCATCGCATCGGACCATATTATTACAGAAGATCGCAGCCAAATAACATTATTTGTTTTAAATAGTGTTTTGTTCCTGCGGTGAGTAAGGTTGCCAGAGCTCCTTAGAGGGAGGGGTTCGGGGTCGGCAACGCGTGCGTGATGCCTCTGATGTCGGCGCCGAGTGCCGACTTTCGTACTCTGGTATTGCAATCGCTCATAGGCTACGGTAACCGCTTACCAACAGGAGTGCCGTATTCTTGTTTGCCACCTCAGTTGTATAAAAAAAAACTTTACAATAAATAATACTGACTGGCCTCATTGCTCAGTCGGTAGTTACTCTGCCTTCTGCGCTAGAGGTCGCGGGTTCGATTCCCGCACTGGACAAACATTTGTGTGATGAACACAGATGTTTGTTCTGTGTCTGGGTGTTAAATATATATATCTATTATGTATATCAGTCTCTGGTACCCATAGTACAGGCTATGCCTAGTTTGGGATCAGTTGACCGTGAGTGATATGTCCAGAATAAAAAAAAACCTATTGGTACCTAAGTACAAAGATTATTAGAGAAGAATTTGTGGATTTTTTTTTATTCTTCTTCTTGTCATGTCACTGATTCTTTCATGGTCATCCTGTATTATGTTAGTGACCATGTTGAGGTATGGTGGCCTAAGACCACAGAGTTACTACCAACTGAGCTTTTTTTATTTTTTTATTAAAAACTACAAACATCAAAGAATCCACTGTTGCTCATTCCATTTTCAAGGAAACATAGTAAGTGCCTCTCGAAGCAGCGCCGCGCGCGACCAGACAGCAATATCTGCTTACAAGCCCTTTCATCCGAACATGAGCCGAACAGACGCAACTACGCGAACCTTACTCTTATTCGGTTCACTCGCACACACACAACACTAACACGGTGTATTGTTATTCAAATCCAGCGACAAAGCCCGAGCTCGTTTAGACAAAACTACCTACCTACATAAGTTTAGTGTTGAAACAAATAACAGATATTTTTGGGTTGCTCAGTGACGCTATACTATACAAGATGATTCACAACATGTATATCATCCCGAAAGGAGGTTAATCAATCAACAAAAATAAATAATATTAGGAAAAAAAACATATAAAAATAAATTTCATAAACTTTCTCAAATTAGCTGTTTTCGGTATTTTTATCATCTTTAAAACTAATAACTAAACGTACAAGAAGTCCGGAATCAAGATTGCTACCTAAAACAGCTGATTTATTGAGTTTGACCTGATTTGATCCCAACACAACATTTGGGCGCTTTGGATCGTTCTGTAAGCCCATGTGTGTTTTGATAAATAAAAAAAATAAAAAAAAAACAGCATAGACTTTTTTAAATGAAAAATGACGAATTTTCAAAACTTTATTGCAATAAAGTTTGTTCCACGACTTTTGGAAATTCGTCATTTTTCATTGAAAAAAGTCATTAGTCATCAGTAAGTAGTCATTATTCTGCAATAATTTTTCATTGGAAATTGATTGCAGAATAAGCCTCTTTCGGGATGGAATACATATTATGAATCACCTTGTAGATAAGTAATTGCGCTAGGTGCGCAGGTAAACTGAGCGGTTCAGGTAAAATTGGGGGAATCATCTAATTGCTCTCTAAAATGAACCCGATTTTGTTATTTAATCATGGTTAAATCGCAGGAGTAATTAAAATAATAACTGGAGCCATCTGGTAACAATTAGGTACTATCTAACTAAAATAATACTATATAATCAGACAATATGCTACATACAACACAATGTTAGGCAGATAACAACACGGTGATTACAGCGGAACATGATAATAATAAAACGGGGCACATCATATTATTATAATTCTCGAACGATGTATGAACTGTAACTGTGGGATCATCGGTAGGTAATTGTGATACTTAGGCTCGTATTCAGAGACACGACTCAAACTTAGATTTAATCACAGATCAGCTGAACTCTATTTAAGTACTGAATCTCTTCTCAAACATAACTTTTATTCAAGAACGGTACTTAAACTACTCTCAGCTGAATCGAGTCTCAAATCTGTACTGAAATATTCTCGTTTACATTTTGATTTATTTATAATTTTAGATTCGTTTTACGCAGAAATTCAAACAGCCAGGGTGGAAATAGAACAGAGCTATAAAGTGAAGTATAAATATGCATAAGTACGTGTAAAGGAACGGAAATGTCATTTGATTAATGTCTAATCAAATCTAAACTCAAACACCGATTTCGTCTGATTGACGTTTCAGAATAAGCATTTACTCAGGTGAACTGTGATCATTGAATCTATACATAAATACTGTTCAAGAATTAGAATCTCGACTCAAATCGAGATTTAAGTACAGATCAACGCTTGAGTCTTGTCTTTGAATACGAGCCTATGTCCTCGTTCAGCCTCACCACCTGCATCTGCATCATCGAGTTCCTTAGCGTGTATAGTTCACTTGACAGTTAACACTAGGTAGGTACAACAAATTAACTACGAAACAAGTAAAATTAAATTTAAAAACCTGACTCCTGTGAATTTATATATCCTACTATCCTATCCTACCTCTAATAACTCACTAATATTATAAACTAGCTTCCACCCGCGGCTTCGCTCGCGCGGTACCTATGACGATAAAAAGTAGCCTATATGCTATTCCAGACTATAATCTATCTCTGTGCCAAATTTTATCCAAATCCGCTCGGCCGTTTAGGCGTGATTGAACCACAAACATCCACAAATCCTCACAAACTTTTGCATTTATAGGTAATATTAGTAGCATAGTAGGATGCGGAATTTTGTGAGGATGTTTGGATGTTGGTTGTTCAATCACGCCGTAACGGCTCAACCGATTTCGTTGAAACTTTGAATAGATAAAGTTATTTACCTATAATAGCATAAAGGAAACTTTTAATGAAGGTACCACGAGAACGAAGACGCGGGCGTAAGCTGGTATGTAGCCTATAGCAATGTCGGGTCAAGACGATTCAAACACAAAAATTGATCTGCCGTTTGGGAGGTTTTTGGAACCGAGAACCGGGTACATAGATATAACGTGCGCGCGATAAACATAGCCCGGCTGACCTTCCAGTGCCAGTTGGTAAAAAGAGGCCAAGCTCATCTGATTTTCTAAGATGAAACGAACGCATCAAACTGTCTAGGTAACTAATTGTAGCGGTGTGTCTGACCCGTAACAATGCAGCTCGACCTTTTGTATTTTGCATTGGTATGGCTCTACATAGAGAATGCGTATTACGTCCAGTGGGTGGATGGACACAGACTGAAGTGATGATGATGATACCCTCTTATTCGACGCAGTTCAAACCTAAAAGCTTCTCGAATACGAAGCGGTGTGGTGCGGTGCGGTGCGGTGCGGTGCGGTGCGGTGGAGCGACAAGGGGCGACCTCCTGAGCCGCGGTTTGAGAAAAACTCATTAGGAAAACACACGACACGTGTAATAGCTCTTTGTCTAAACATGCGCTTAATGTGGCCTCATGGCATGTGAACAATAGTACCTACACAACATCGTTATACCGCCATTGTAAGCTGCTCAGTTACTGAGGACTTTAATGTCTCACAAGGTCATCTCGCCACACTAACGTCCAAGTTGCAACACGTAATGGGGACGGCTGTTTACAACCGCATTCCAACTTCTACCACCAGCGCACAATCCGATCAGTCTTTCAAAGTTAAGTTGAGATCGTGGCTGATATCCTTATCTATTTATCATGTTAATGATTTTATGAACTTAAAATGTGTGTGATTATGAATTTATAATGTTATTTAATATATGATCAAACGAACTTCCCAGATGTGAAGTTCGATCATTATTTTATGAGTCGCTTCATCGAAGATATGATTTTAAACACACGTAGTTTCCTTTAATCTACAGGCAAGTAACGCACAATATTTAGAGACTTTAGTTGACTTGAAACGTATTTCCGTTCACTCGTTCGCTCTCGTGTCGTGTCGGTGCGCTGTCTCGGCGATTGCTCATTTTCTTTCAGAGATTTATGTAGGTAGGTACATATTGCAAAACTTTCTTAAGTATAGGGATAGTCCCAAGGGAGGGAGGGAGATCATATCTTCGATGAAGCGACTCATAAAATAATGATCGAACTTCACATCTGGGAAGTTCGTTTGATCATATATTTTAATTCGTCGCTTCATCTCGATATGATTTTAAACACACGTAGATGTTTAGAGATGAAGGTTTTGCGATTTTCAAGTAAAACAATCATAATAACGATAATGATTTTATTTAATGAAAAAGGTACCTTTTAGTCAGCCTTTTATCAAAAAAAAACTAACTATTTTCGTATAATTATACTAATAAATCAAAAATCAAAGCTATCCTTCAGAATCAACTAACATAACAATAGATTTTATCAATGAAGTAGGCTTTCATTAGGAAAGCAGACAGATCGGGCGAAGCATCCTTCATCCATTACGGTTCTATTGTAGAATCGGTTAAATGAGTTAGATGAGTTTGTCCACCCGGCGGTTTTGCGAATTGTTTCGATATTGACGCCTGCAGCGCTAGCTGCCGAGGTGGACGCGTGGCGCGTGCTATGTGCGCTGAATATGCCTATGTCTACGCCGCTATCTGATAGGGTCTGTTTAATCCATCTACTGATGGACTGCGTGGTAGCAGGCTTGTGGGGTTTTCTGTGTGTCAGTAAAAGAATACCAGTGTTTTCGTCAGGTCGTAAATTTCTAGTCCTAGAAATATAGTCTGCGAGAACTGTAGCAGAGCATATACTTTTATTTTCATGAAAGTATGGTAAAGATAAAACTGGCTGCTGCCTACCGGGGGCGGACGTTTTAATAATATCCGTTATGTAAATATTGATGCCACTCTGTGAAAAACTTATGTTTTCAAGTTTGATGAGAGAAAGGGTCTGCACTCTGTGTGCGGTACAAATTGCCAATAGGATGACTAACTTTTTTGTAATTTTTTCGAGAGACAAGTCGGCATTAGGGTACCATGTACCGACATGATTTAAAACCAACTGAGGATCCCAAGTACAGGAGTACTTTGGCTTGGGAGGTTTAGATTTGTAGGCACCTTTGAGTAGTCGTTTTACGCACTCATCGGAGCCAATATTATTACCTACAATAGCTGCTACTGCAGAACGGTGCGAGTTTAGAGTGCCATATGCGCAACCGTTATTAAATTGTTCGGTAAGAAAGTTAAGTACCGCGGTCTTAGATGGATCAAATACATCAACGTTGTTTGAATTACAGAAGTGCCACCAAAGTTTAAGTGAGGTATTGTATTGCTTAATTGTACTGTCCGAGAGTGACGCTAGCATTAGCGTGGCCGAGTCTGCGGAGGCGCCGCGTCGGATGAAAGACAGCCGGAGAGCCTCGCGACACCCAACGTAAGGTTCTTGTGAAGGGGATGGTTTGCTCTGTAATGAGAATGTAATAGTTTTTTACTAGGATTTAAGTACAACACATCTGAGACTAATAAGCTCTGTAGGAGCGGGAACCACGGTTGTGATGGCCAGTATGGGTAAACTAAGATACCATCTGCTTTATCATCGATCACTTTCCTAATACATTTTAATACTAATGAAAATGGGGGGAATGCGTAAAAATATTCGTTCTGCCAACTTAAAGTGAATGCGTCTACCGCAACAGCGTCAGGGTCTTGTTTCCAAGAGACAAACTTAATGCACTTGGCAGTATCTCGGGTCGCGAACAAGTCTATTTCTGGTCTACCAAAATGATGTATGACTTCTTGAAAAGCATCGTCGGAAAGCGACCATTCAATGTCTGGATTAACCAATCTAGATGCAGCATCGGCGCGATTTTCTTTGGTATTTACGTACGATGCAAATATCCAAAGACCGCGATGTTCGCACCATTGCCAGAGTGCCCTAGATAAGTCATTCAGGTGTGGGTATTGAATACCTCCCATGCGATTAATGTAACTGATCGCTGTGGTGTTATCGATGCGAAGTAATATTGCACAATTTGATGACTCGCGAGCGAAAGCTTTTAAACCAAGAAATGCGGCCATTAACTCTAAAAAGTTTATGTGGTTTTGCTGTTCGGAAGTTTTCCACTTGCCGTGTACAGTCATGTTATTATAAACCGCACCCCAGCCTGTTCCGGATGCATCGGTGTAGATTTCAAGTGTGAAGTTGGGTTGCCTTATAAAATTTGATGTATTATTAATATTTGATGTGCACCAGTTCAAATCATGTAAAATAATATCTGGGAGACTTATTTTAGTCTCATACATATTGTTCTTTAGTAAAGCAAGGTACTTCTGTCGTTCTAAAATTTTAGTATACAACCAACCATACTTGGCTGCCGGACAGGCTGCCACTAAGACTCCGATAAGCTGAGCAAATTCGCGAATCGTGCACCTTGGTAACTTCATAAATTTTTTAATCAACGTTGCAATTTTACTTTTTTTATCGGATGGCAGATACATAGTTAGGCTTCTGGTATCAAAGTAAAATCCTAAGAACTTACAGGTCTGTTGCGGCGACAGTTTACTTTTGTCGTAATTGATCACGAATCCTAGACATTGAAGTAATTTTAATGTTTCGGTCACATTTTCAGTGCAAGAACTATAACTATCCCCAATACATAAAATATCGTCGAGATAATAAACGGATGTAAAACCACGGTATCTTAGATGAGCTATTATTTCTTTCATCACCTTTGTAAAAACTCTAGGCGCGACGGACAAACCGAACGGGACAGAATTAAACTGATAGATTGTTATTTCAGATGAGTTATCATGCTGAAATTGGAATCTCAAGTACTTTCGGTCAGACATACGCACAGGTATGAGAAAAAAGGCATCTTTTAAGTCTATTGTGGCGAGGTAGCCATTCTGAGGAATTAATTTGCAGGCAGTTCGGTAGTCCTCCATCTTGAAGTGGTCGCTACGAATGAATTTATTTAAGTTTTTTAAATTTAATATAAAACGCTTTTCTCCATTGGGTTTAGGTGCGAGAAAGACTTTAGATATAAACTGATTTTTTACCGCTTTACTCTCAGAAATAGCCCCTATTTTAATTAAGTTATCTATAGCATCAATCATTTGCTGTTTTTCAGTATTTGAAAAAGTATTTTTAGGTATAATAGACTGTGTTGCAGACTTATAAAATGGTATAGAATAGCCGTTTTTAATCCAGTCTAGCACAACGGGATTGTCGGTTATCTTTAACCAGCAATCATAGAAATGGGTAAGTCTACCGGCATGTACCTGCGCTACTGATGAGCCGGCGCACGGGGCTTGTCCTGCTGCTGGCTCGTCGTTGCTCGCGGCTGCGACGGCGTGTAAGGGCGACGCGCTGATGTTGGCGCCGAAAACGCTGGCTTCCTGAAGCCTCCGCGCCCCCCCCTGTTCGCCGGGTACCGAGGAGGCGCCGACCAGTTTCCCTGATAAGGATTCGGACGAGTATTCGTCTGGGGAGGAAGTTGCTTAAAATTCTTAGCCGGTTTATTCTTAATTTGAAGGCCCTGCCGCTCAATAGCCTTTGCTGCTTTAATTTTATCCGACAATGACGAACCAAACAAGGTTTCGTCTCTTTCCGAATCATGAACGACATGAAAGAATGTCTTATCTAGACTAGGCGTTATTAATTTAATTCTATTTTGAGTCGTAGAATAGTGTGAATCGCAAAGCAAGCGACAGCCGTTGCTTAAATGTTTCATAGCCTGAATTTTGTCGTCGTGTTTCAAGAGAAAATCTATCCCTCTATTAATGGCTGTTATACCTAGACCAAGCTGTTGCTGCGCAGCAGCGACAGTTTTATCTCGGTTACGTACCATGTCGGGCACTGCAGCAGATATTTCTGCATTTAACTTTGGAGTTTGCAAAAGGCGGCAATTATCGGGCACAAGATAATCTTTGCATAATTTGTCTTTTGATTCTTTAGGCATTCCTTTCTTAAGTAAAGGAAGCCATAACTTGGCTAAGTTACTGTGAATGTTATCACCGTAGTCTGGAGTATCAGACGTGGATTCGCCAAGAGCCGATAGTAATTCCGGATCTAAATCTGGCTCGTCTACGGCTGTGGCCGTAGGTGTGGTTTCCTCTTGATGACTCGGCCCCGGCTGGTCTTCGTTTTGAACAAGACTGCTGCTGGACTCCACCGCGATGCCGGCGTCTTGTTCACCGTCTGGGTCAACGGCAATCGGGTCATGGGCCTGGGCCTGGGTACCCATAACAATATCTTCGTTTCCTACGAATACGATAAGCATTTTAGGATAAGAAGTTATTTTGAGGGTAGTTTGAAAAAACTTTCGATAAAACTATTTTAGTTTTTCGAGGAATGCGCAGCGGAATGTGGAATCTATTTTTAGAAAGCACATATTTTCTGCTAAATTGTCATCGTTGAGGACTCGCAGTCAACCCCGATGCAGATGGTCGTTCGCTATGAATAGTTTTTTGAGAATGTCTTAGTTATTGACTCGCAGTCAATCCCCGAGCATTTCAAAATAATGTTTAATTTTAATATATTTTTTCGACAACGAACGACTCAAATATTAATAAAGTTTGCTTACCTTCATCTTCCGATGATGAAATCGGGGAAATAATTCTCCGACGTTTATGTTTTTCTTCAATTTTTCTTATCTTTTTTGCGTAATATTCAAGCTTTTCTTGCGCACTTCGTTTCGGCATAATGCTTCCGAAGGCGCGTGCGCTCTTTGCCTCGCACAAAAAAGGAATGAGCAATCGCCGAGACAGCGCACCGACACGACACGAGAGCGAACGAGTGAACGGAAATACGTTTCAAGTCAACTAAAGTCTCTAAATATTGTGCGTTACTTGCCTGTAGATTAAAGGAAACTACGTGTGTTTAAAATCATATCGAGATGAGCGACGAATTAAAATTTTAGTTTTGACTTGACATTGATTTTAATTTTATAATTTGTTTTTTTTTTTTTAAATTTTATTTTGAATTTACTGCTTTGTCATAGTTTTAATTATGTATGTATTAATTACATAACTCATGCTACCTATTGACCTGTAACTCGTATATGTTATTAATAAAAAACTATGAACTATGAACTAACCAACCAATTCGTCCCTTTACGCACACTCGTCAAAGAAAATTACTAAGTACGAGAATTAGAATGAACACTCATCGTAACAATCAGGGCAGGTACTAATTATTAGACAAAACAAAATAATTTCGTACTGTGTATTATCGAGACAGGTATTACGGAGCAGGGCAGTAAAATGCAGTGTAAACATTCAGTAAATATTGGAAACGTATAACCTGCGGTCGTAATGTTCAAACCGGTGCCGCAGCTCATCATGTTTATATCCCTGTTTCTGTAGGTAGGTAGGTAGGTAGGCAAGTCCAATTTTACCTCCTTGAGAGTCCAAATAACGAGCACTTGTCTCGACACAATGTGAAGTTAATTAATAAATGTCAATTGAGTAGTAAAGTGTCGCTTCCGCACATAAGAGCACACACACTGCTGGCATGGCACTTGTATTGTCGCTATTCTACACTGAGATCCGCTGGCTGTGTTTTACACCGATTTTTTTAAATCGTGTTCGCTCCGCTCTCTGACGAACTCCAGTGAAGTACCTACCTACAGTGAGCAACCTTACACTCATAGTTCAATTTGTAGTAATTTGCGTCACAATAGGATAATATAATAATTGTAGTGACGATAACTAAAGTGTGGTACTTATTAGGGTGGTAATGTGTGTTTAGTTAAGTGTACATTGATAATTTAACTAGTGGTTCGCGCCGAACGGAGGGCTCGCGATGTCGGGTAAAAGTTGGTGCTTCGATGGGCATTGAGCTTGAGGTACAACTTTTAAAGTTGCATCTTTAGCATGTTTTAACCAATATACAATCTTACCTGAACTACGAAGTCAATGAAATTTTACCAAATGGGTATAAACAAAGTTCTTTCTTAGGAACCCCACTTCATGCAGGTATTTGTCTTGATCTACTAAATTCCATTTGGAACGATTTGACAGTTCGAATGTTATACTCTAACACAGTATCATACAACGCCGATCCGCCCAAATTTCCGATCCCCTACCAATTTGTACGTACTGCTCTGCATTTAGCTGGCAACAGCAGTCATAGCTGGCGATGACAACAAGCGCGCAATATTCGGTGTTTCATGAGCAATAACGCGACGTGCGACGTGACCCCAACCCCCACCCTCGCCTCCCAACCCCCCACAGGCCGAATAGACCTCACCCTCAGAACCAACCAGTACTGCGATTCTGAGGACTTAATTTAAATAGTCGTGACTATTATATAGAGGGGAAATTACAAAAAAAAAATATGATGAGGGATATTCCTTGAATAGTCTTTTACTAGCATCTGTCCGTAATATTTAAATATTACCTCCCACACCTACATGATAAAGTCGCCCACTAAAAAGGGATTATTTGAAAAACTATCATAAAGGGGGTGAAAACTGAAAAATCGTATTCCTCGAACTTACAAACTTGAAACTGAACAAAAAGACAATGAAATACTGTAGGTGTTCGAGCTAAAACCGAACACGCAGCAAATGTGCATTTTTGCTGCGAGTGCACATGCACTATGCACATTCGCTCGCGGTTCCAAAATCTAACCAGTTCGCGTTCGCCCGTTTCCGAGACATCGCGGGATCTAAAACCATAACCATTTACCATTAAACTAGTTTTACCAATTCAGTTACCTTTTATACGTGTTAAGTAACTTTTATTATAACCATTTTGCATAAATTCAGTTCTTCCTTTTACCATAAAACCAAACAAATGACAACAATGACAAATGTTTTTACAATATAAATGAAATGTTTATTTGATAATGTATGATTACTTTGATTATTTCTGACTTGTCGCTATTTATTGTCATATTCTTGTCACTCGTTATTTTATTATTATTGTTTTTTTAATTATAATGACGTTAATTTATTTCTAATTCTGATTTTATTGTATGATTTTCTATTGACTAATTTGAGATTATTTTGATTTTTGTATTGTGAAAAATATTTTTTGCATGTCGGTCTCCGACGAAGTATATGACACTATCTCCATAAATGTAAAAGACCATGTACCTATATATACTATACTTCATGCAAATAAAAGCCATTCATTTATTCATTCATTCAAAACAATACAACTAAAAGTAGCCTACAAACCACGGTGACCATACTGCCGAAGTAGACCTACCTTTTTACAGTAGGTATCATTGATTTTACAAAACTACCCTTAGGAAGTGTGTCAAGGGGAATCAAAGTTTTCATTGAAGAATCGATATTTATCTGAAACTTGGTACAAACACCACTCATAAAACCAAACAATGAAACACGGGCATTAGGGTTTACTAAACTACCTCTAATAAAGGTGAAACGGGGTGACAATTTTTCTTTCTTGCAAGCATTTGTGTGCAATTATTGTTGCTGAAGCATTTAGTGACTTACTTCAAACTAACGGTAAATACTCTGTTTAATAAATAACAGCACCTATGCGGCATTCACAAACTTGCAAAGTCATCCCAAATAGAGAAGCAATCAAATCAAATTTATGTTATGTGATTAACTCCGAACTTGCTATAAATACTCTCAAAAGCTGGAAATCTAATTTTCCTTGAGAAATCTACTTGCAAAACTTCTAAGGTCCCAAATAAAGAGTATTTTAGCTTTTTACTTAATCTCCAGTACGGGCCCCTTTCAGAGCCACCAAATCTCAACCTGGTCACTGATCTAATACGGGTGACTAAAAAAGAATCAGTGACATGACAAGAAGAAGAATGGACCCCTTCTTTTCAGGGTTAGCGGAAAAATGTACTTGTAGTCAAAACTGGAAGTGGAGCCTCCCTGTCTGTCAGATCGACCATTTTTCAACGTCAGCCTTCATCGTTTTACCGTGTTGTAAACAAAGATTTTCAGGTTGAGCTTCGCTCCAAGTTTTTCATCTTGTTGACATTACATTGGCAAACATTGTGGCCACCACAGCCGCAGAGGGCATACAGAAGAGAAGGAGGAAGTATTAACAGCAACTATAGATCTAGAAGACATCCGTTCATACCGCAACCGCAATCGCTCTCGTTCGCACACGGCCGCCTCTAACCCTCCATTCCCACGGATTACTATCGACTTCGCGCTGTCGGATGATGACGACAATCTTCTCACAAGCCCAGCACTGGGAAAAGTGTTTGTGGCCGATTGTCTCCGGTTCCAAACCATAAACAAAACAGGAAGGTAACGAGAGTGAAGCGACCCTGCTGCAGGCACGCGCCCCGAGCTCGCGTGATCGCGTGCCACCTGTTGCTGCGCGACCGCGTCCCCTCGCCCCCCGAGCGGGGGGGGGGGAGGGGGTCACTCAGCGCTCATTAAACTTAGCTTTACGCACGCATTTATTATCGAATTATTATTTGTTTGAGTAGCGAGCTGCACTTAGCGGAATTGAATACTTTTATGCGATGCGATGAGCCGATACATTTGCCTCGATCGTGTTCCACGTATTTTGTTGCTTTCAGATGCATTCGAGAGAAACGCCACGATTTTGATGTATCGTACAGTGAAGGCTTCTGCAGTCAGTTCAGCTTACAATTAAGTATAGGTACCAAAGTATGTCTTGAATACGACATGACACGTCATCTACTTAGTTATGATTGCAAGAAACAATTACCTAACATAAGTAATGAATTTAGGAAGGATCTTTTTTGAACGGATTACAAACACGACTATTGACTTCTACTACTACTACATTGTAAACTAGTAAAGCCTACTTAGCTGTGGAAATTATGATAGAGCTACTAGTTTGATCACCTTTCATTTCAGGCATTCCCAAGAGGCGGTTCAAAAATGATTTAATTTTTAGTTTAAACTGATTAAAGGGAAGCGGGGTTACTTCTAAGGGTAGTTTGTTATACATAGACCATGGTAATATAACCTCCTAACAAATACGACCTCCTCAAAGTTCCATCTCTGTATCAAAAAATGTTCATGAAACTTCCTTACAGGCGGCGGCGCTTCGAGTCGTAGAACATGCCGTAGATTTTTGCCAGGCGAGAGGACATCGCCGTATCTGTGTCAGGGACGCATAGTGAAATTGGGATAAAGTATTGGGATATCTTAACCTCGTATACTTTTGAAAGACCGATCTACCGATATCCCACATGATGGGATACGCAAATAAAATAAATGCGGTCAAGTGCGAGCAGTCGCACCCGTTTTATACGCGGGGTCGAAAAACCCTGATTCGCGCACCAGTGTCCGAAGTAACAACCGTACATTTTGCGGACGGACAAAAATTAGACGTTCCTTGCCATAATATTTTCAATGTATTGAGTTAGAAGCTCGATATTTTAGGTCACTATTGAGTAGGTTCTCGATCCTCGTTTGATCTAGCCTTTTCGTCAGATCGAGAGAAGGGCTCCCCGCGGCTGTGATATGTGCAGTGATTGATCTCCATAAAAGAACCTTGTAGAACTACTCTATGTAGATAATCGTTTGATTTGTTGACATCGCTCACCCTGGACCAAAGATCGCGTCCACTCACGTGCAAGCAATTACATGATAATTATACCAGTTGACTACCTCTAGCACGGCTCAGCTGTAACCATCGATAACAAACTTGCTGGCTGGTCTTGTTATTGGGTCTTTCTTTACCTTCTTGCTTTAGGTCACTGACCAGGTTGAGGTATGGTAGCCCGTTCGTGAAAGAACCAGTGTGCTGAAATCCGTGCACGTCAAATTTGTCTTCGCACAATATGTATTTTTTAAGGACATGCCGTTTTTCTCACGATATTTTTCTTTACCGTTTGTGAGTGCCACATCTAGCGCACTGGGCAGCGGGGCACGCTGTGATAATCAGCGATTACCACAGCAGCGCCACATCACATATGTGATTTGGCGCCACATCAAGCGCAAGTTTACAACGTATACAGTGGAAAGACGAGCGACAAGCAGAGCGTTTGCTAGATATGGCGTATTTTTGACTATTTTTACGCGCCTAGAAAATGGCCAACATGAAGTATTGGTACTATGTACACCTACGCTACTGGCTTACATTTCATCCATTGTGACAGTGAAATTTGTTATTGTATTCTGTTGTTTTGCTTATAACCCTTTATAAATTGCTTTTATGAGCACCTATGTACATAGGTGCTTAAAAAAGCAATTTTTAAAGGGTTAAACTACTCGTAAAATATTAAACAAGAGTTATTGAATACAGCTCAGCAAAGCTCGAACTAGAATCAACTTTGCTTCAGAAGCCAGTGGCTTCTCCCTTATTTTGATAAAGAATTATGTCCTTCCAAATAAAGATGAATATTGCTAGAAATTAAACTACACTCCTATCAGGCCACTTGCAGCCGCCAACCGCACCAGCGAACCTAGCGCCTGTCGGCTCTACGCTATGCTCAACGCTCCGCTCATGCCAGAACCGGACCCAGGATAATATTGGCGCCAGTAAGTCACCACGACGTGTTTTGGGCCCAGCAGGTGGGCCATTTAGGCATTTAATTAAGGCTGGGAAGCCGTTCGACAAGTTTGCGACAAGTGCTTCGGGAGTGCCCATCAATGAACTTTATCTATTAATATCGCCAGCCTTCCCAACGGACTGGAGTTCACGAAGACGTTGACCTCTTGGTCTGCTTGTAATTTGATGAGTTCGGTGGCGTTCTCAAGAGGTCCAGTTACGATACCCGGACAGAACAAAATGCTTGCGTGATCTTCAAATACTTAGAATAGCGGGTGTTTTGGTAAATACCATACTTATTATGTTATCAACTAGGTACTTACTCCTAGTTTCTAATATCCTCGACACAGGGAGACCTGTGTGTGGGGTAAGGACTATTACATTATGACTGTTCGATGTTTATTGACTGACTGGCCTCATAGCTCAGTTAGTAGTAACTCTGCCTTCTGTGCTAGAGGTCACGGGTTCGATCCCCGCACTGGACAAACATTTGTGTGATAAACACAGATGTTTGTTCTGTGTCTGGGTGTTAAATATTTATCTATTATGTATATCAGTCTCTGGTACCTACCCATAGGCTATGCCTAGTTTGGGATCAGTTGACCGTGTGTGCGTGCGAAAAACGGACTAGAATTACAAACTGTGACTCTACAATTTTAAAAGTAGGTTGGTGCACTTTGTCATTTTGGATATTTCAATCTACAAAAATAATAATTTGTTTACAATCGAACAGTAAATAGTTAGTGTAATTGAAGCCACAAGCCTCTGACCTCTGGGACGCGAGTGCGCGACTAAATCACGCGGAGCTCTTGCATTTACGAGGATCTATAGAACCCCTCACAAAAAGCTACGTAAATCAGAACAACAGTTGGTAAAAATCTAAATATACTCGTAACGAGATAGAGTAGCCTCGTTCGTTCTAGTAATGTGGAGCCAACGATCAACAAACAAGATAGATTGCTGGCTGGTGGGTATGTTTTCATTTCGTAGAGTAGACAGAGATACAGGCGTTTGAAGAAATACTATAGTAATAACAAATTAGTAGTTTACTAAATTAGTAGTTTACTAAATTAGTAGTTTACTAAATTAGTAGTTTACTAAATTAGTAGTTTACTAAATTAGTAGTTTACTCTTAGTTTCCGAATGATTTGGACATAAAGTGGTGAAGCGGGAAATAATGTCCGTCGTCTATCGACTTAAAACTGAACGACGATAGACTAGCCTGCCCAAAAATTATTGAGAGAAACAAAATTGATTGCGTGACTTCAAACTTCAATATTGATTTATTAATTGAAATCGCATGAATTATTTTGAAACGTCTTAGAATACCAGGGTTAGCCTTAAATAAAAATATATTTATTTGCCCGAAAATAAACTACCAAAAGTCTTAGTTTACACTATGTCAGAGGAGGTAGGGCACAGCGAGATTTTCTCGTTCTGGATTGGAGCAGCCCGCCTGGGGAGGTACCTCCGCCTTACAGAAGATCGCAGCCAAATAACATTATTTGTTTCAAATTGTGTTGTGTTCCTGCGGTGAGTAAGGTTGCCAATGCTCTTTAGGGGGGAAGGGGGTTCGGGGTCGGCAACGCGTGCGTGATGCCTCTGGTATTGCAATCGTTCATAGGCTACGGTAACCGCTTACCATCAGGTGGGCCGTAAGATTGTTTGCCACCTATGTAGTATAAAAAAAAAAAAAATGTATGTTTTATCACAGTTGGCTTGCCAATAAAAAAACTCATATTTTGATCGCCTACTTATAAATTCTCATAATCCGTGATAACGTGAAGTGGTTGCGCTATTGAGTCGCTAAACCTCGGTAGTAAAAGCTGACTTGATGACAATATCGAGCCCTTAAGGAAGGGTAGGCAGTAGGCAGGCCGTACACAGCCAATATAAACGTAAACAACCAAGACATTGTCTAACTTCGGGGACTTAGGACGTTAATTTGAATGTTATTGGACAATAGAGGAAAATTGGGTAAATTCACTAAGTAAATCTTAATGCGACGCAACCTTAGTGGGTATTAGAGCAATAATAAGTTCTTGGGTTTAAGAAAGTGCCCTTTCAGCATAATTGAGAATCGAGTAAACTTTATGTGGAATCGCGAAGTTACGCCGCGACTTGCGAACAACACAAGCGAGTGGGAAGAATCCAATAGAAAGCTACTTTGAAAAATCTTTCACATTCTGTTAACTGCACCCGGAAACATTGTACAGAATAGGGTTATTTCAAAAGCTATGTACATAGGCGAGGTTAACCCTAACAAGAGTTTTCTTCCAGCAGGTTTGCTGTTTGGGTTAGATAGAGGTGATCATATAGTGAGATGTATTTTTAATTTCGGCTGTTGATACTTCGCAAGAAGCCGGGTCATGACTGTCATAATTGTCGTAATACAATGTAACATCTGTTTGTGGCAGTTTTTTTGTCTAATTAATTGGTGAAGTAAAGGCGTAAAATAAGTACATATACAACATTTTAAGACGAATTTTACTAAAGGGGAAAGTATTCATAAACTATGTAGTATATGAGAACGGATTCTTATTTATATTAAGCACCGAAGTTAGAAATTGTCACTTTAGGTAATTAAGATTCAAGATCAAATTTGAGCCCATCGTAAAAAAATATATTTGCTTGTGTTGCTTCACAATAATTATGCCTTTATGAAAATATGTCATTTATTTACTACCTATATTGGTTTTGATATGAGTGAGTGATGCTGGAGTCGGCGAGGTAATCCTACACTACTCAATTTATTTTATTTATTGATTTATTTATATTGTTTTCATGAAATGAGTAACGAGAGATGAAGACCACGGTCTGATGATGATAGGTTCATCTCAACTCGTGCTGGTGGGGAGGGGAGGTCGTGTTAAGTTAACTACTGCATTTTATTCAGGTACCATACGAGCAACGCTGCGGGCGTAAGCTAGTTCCCAGTATAATTTAGATACTCGCGTACACTTTCCCTGAAATTGTTTTATCAATTCTCATTATTCTCAAATATTGAGACACAATCTTATGCTAATGTATCCTGTGTTGAATATAAAAGAAACACTTGTAGAGCGTCGAGCCGGCATGCGGCGCCGCCCCGCGACTCCGGCCCTCGAGCTCCGATACCCGAATTTATGAATACAACAGAAATAAAGCGTAACTCAATAAGCCCGCCCTCTGATACAATCTGCCGATGGATGTACCTAAAAGCCGTTACAGTCATATTGCTCTACCTCTCTCTACCGAAGGCTTACCTACAAGAGGAAAGTTGTCAGAAGGTCGTCCATCAGAAAAATAATAACGAAATAAAAAATAAGCCTGAAATGGGTTTTCGTAGACATTTCCTCGGAATAATGGTCCAATAGATACAGCTCTCAGAATTCGCAAACTGAAGTGACAGTGGCAGGCCATGTTGCTTGCGACCATGAACCGGCAACCGTTGGTGAATAAAAGGTTTTCGGAAGGCGACCGCGAATCGGACGACGTATACTGAACCGATGTACGAAGGATAAAAAAAACTATAACGGTCTTTATAAAGCATTATGTATAAAATTACGGATTACGTTTACAGTTTTCATTTTTCTATTTCTGCCATAGCTTTAGGTACTTACCAAATCTAGCGGCATACGGCAGTTTGTGATGTTTAAAATAGTGGTTACCACCATTATTCTAATCTATTTACATTCTAAAGGAACCCGGCTCAGTGCGTAGATCACGAGGAGGCAAATAAACAGAATCTTTTTCCAGTGCGTATTTACGGCGCGATTGCGGATATAAAGCGTTCCGAGAACGCGACTAGACGAGAATAAAAATGTTCAGTAACATACCTACAGCTATAGCAGAACAAGTTAATATTTACAAAAAACACAAGAAACAGTTGAGCCATCTAAAGACCGTTACAAACGGCAGAACCTGATGACACATCTACGAATGCTTCAAGCAAATTACATCTTGGAAGTTTTTTACATGCAAGTGCGGGCTTGGAAACTTTGTCAATACTACACCAAAACTGCACAGATGGTACTTCAAGTATACTAGGAGAATGAGAAACATGACGCGCGGACAAGCAAACGGATATTATGATGTCATATTAAGGGTCCATTTTCCATAAGGCTACGTAACCTCCAAAACTCTTAATACATCCCCGATATAAACGGAATGCGTGTTTATTTTAATTAAGAATTTCCCGTTTTAATAATCTTTATCTGAATCCGTTGTCATTTTTTCATATAGCTTTTACCAAAATAGTAGAGCTGATAAAGAGCACGAGCGGAGCGGACGCGGGCGGAATACATAAACCGGAAAAAAATAAACATTTCAAATGTAGCACAGTTTACATTTGTAGCAAAACTACCTCAGAGCATAGTGAGGTTTGTGCTTTTTACAAATTGGACATGTCTGCGTCACATGCTCGTTTTATTTCATGCGTCATCGCGTCATGCGCCATGCGCCATGCCGACCGACACAGAGCTTCGATACGCGTTAAATACATGTGAAAGCATAAGTAGATGGAGATCCTACCCACAGCGCTTTCCAGGCAATTGATAAAAGTCAATAAACTTGATTGCCGCTGCCGAGCGATGCGACGCGACACGACGCAACGTAGCGTGACGGGAATTGGCGTGTGATTGCGTTGTAGTACGGTTTGTGTGCTGCCGATTTTCTCAGCCATTTGATAGAGCAATTCTCATAAAATACACAATTTGTCTCAAGCACTGACCCAGTCAGTGCTTGAGACAAATTGTGTATAAATTAGTATTGATAGTATCTTTATACCACAAACTCATCATCATCAGCCTGATTATAAAGTCAACATTTGAACATAGACCTCCCCCAAAGAGTGCCATGACGAACGATCTTGAGCCTTCTCCATCCACCGACTCCCCGCAACCTTCACAATGTCGTCGGTCCATCGGGTGGGGGGCCTTCCAACACTGCGTCCCCCGGTTCGTGGTCGCCATTCGAGAACCTTTACTCCTCAACGGTTGTCGGTTCTGCGAGCTATATGGCCTGCCCACTGCCACTTCAACTTGCTAATTCTGAGAGCTATGTCGGTGACCTTAGTTCTTCTACGGATTTCCTCATTTCGGATCTTATCACGTAGTGAAACTCCGAGCATAGCTCTCTCCATAGCCCGTTGCGCGACTTTGAGCTTGTGTATGAGGCCTATAGTTAACGACAAAGTTTCAGTGCCATAAGTCATCACTGGCAACACGCACTGATTGTAGAAGAAGGAAGAAGTTGGTACTTGATAATACTTGTGTTATAGCTCTAAATTACAAAGCTTAATAGAATGGACACTTTAATTGCATTCTCTAGTGTCAGCCACACCGAGGGTTCTCCAGAATTCCAAAGCCTAGAAGTAATATCAGATGTCTGCCGCTTTGACGTAAGAAGCCGCGCCGCCCAGAAAGCCGGAGGATTAAAATGCAGTTACTATTTACGACGGTAACCGAAGCTTTTAATTTAATTAAAAGAAAGCTAAGTCACCGCCTGAAGGGCATTTTATGTAAAATCGTTCAGTTCACTCACACCCAGAAATATTCAGAGGCCGGAAATTAAAATGTAGCTATATTGGAGAGCGCATCGGATATTTGTGTCATTATTGGCGGGCCGGTGCCGGTGCCGGTGCCGGTGCCGGTGCCGGTGCCGGTGCCGGTGCCGGGTGGCGTGGGCGGTGGCGGTGCTGTGTGAGACGGCTTATTCAGGGCATTTCAGTCACTTTGCTTCACTTTAATGCTATAAAACCGGCGCCATAGTTTCACAAGACTCCCCGAGACTTACCCGAGCTGGATATTAGGTAACTAAATAAATCTTTCATTTAAATAAAGATTTGAACATTTTGAACTCGCGCCCTGAGGGTTCTGTACCATTACACGGGGTCGGAATATCTAAATCCAAGTGTAAGAAGTGACAAACTTATATTTTGCGGTCGCTCACGTAGTTCCCTGTATGATATTGACCGCAAATATAACTTTATCTTGTAATAATCCAATTTTAGGGGTAAAATAAAAACATCAAAATTTTAGAATTTTTCTTTTATTTATGCAACAAAACCCCTTTTGCATTAAATATTTCTGAATTATGAGATTACCCTGGATGTTTTTCATTCATACAAAAATTAGACACTCATTGGCATAATTTTTAATGAATTAAGCTAGAACTTTGATTTTTATACGGCCCCATAAACTCACAGACCCTAATAGTTGGTATTTTCAAGTTGATACCTTTAAGAAAAAGGGTCTTGACAGCAGACAGACAGACGGACAAAAAAAGGGATCCTATAAGGGTTCCAAATCAGGTACGTAACCTTAAAAACAACCTTAAAAATGTCGTTACATAATTGGCATCATTATAATTTTATTATGAAAACCTATTAGGTATACTTACATAGTACTTAGTGGGTTTTGTAGCGACGAGCAAAATATATACTTTAATAGCTGGATACCAAACCCGCGAGTCGAGTGCGTTGTTTTTTTCACTCCCCTAATTATATTCGTTGCGATTGCTGTCTTTGATTCCTTATTCAAAGCTCCTCGAAATTCCCCTCACGACGACTAATAATAGGAGCTTAGGTTGTGTCGGCTAATTGATCGTGTGTCTACTCAACGACATGAGCCTACAAATTGAGCATTAAAGAAACGGGCAAGACCTTTCATGTTTACCATGATGAACTCGTTTGCGTTCAAGTAGGTACATCGGGTAACTTATACATAACTATGGTTATTTTGCTTGGGTGGAAGTCTAAATCGACATCTACAAGGTGATTCATAACATGTATACCATCCCGAAAGGGGGTTATTCTATCAACGAAAATAAATAATTTTAGGGAAAAAAAAACATTTTTAAATATTTTTTCAAAAACTTTCTCAAATGAGCTGTTTTTGGTATTGTTATCATTTTTAGAACTAATAACTAAACGTACAAGAAGTTCGGAATCAAGATTGCTACCGAAAACAGCTGATTCATTGAGTTTGACCTGAATTGACCCCAAAGCAGCTGATTTTCGCAGAGTTTTTTCAATGAAAAATGACAAATTTCCAAAAGTCGTAGAACAAACTTTATTACCAATTGGGTGTAGAATAAGCCCCTTTCGGGATGGCATACATATTATGAATCACCTTGTACAGGTAATACAGAAAGTGGGAAAAAAAAAACATTGATACACGAACAACGAGATGGACGTCTTCAGATTGAAAGATGTTGACAGATGGTTAGGTTACATGTTAGAAATACAAAACGCTCGCAGCGCAGAGTTTTGGAACATTTGCTAGGAGGAACTCCTCACCAATGGTGATTACTAGATGAAGATTTCGGGAAAAATCCGTCTGGTGTTGACTGGGGCAGCCCCCCAGTGTCACCGGCTAAAAGGTGTCTACAAAAGCTGCTCGACCAAATGCTTCTACCATTCAATTCTAAGTCAAAGTCAAAAGGCATTTATTTCAATAAAATCACTAGGATCACTTTTAAACGTCTTAGAAACTAGGTGAAGCTATGCCTGTTCCTCGCGACCAAGCCTACAAGAATCAGGCAACAAACACGGCTTGGGCCTATCATTTTTTTCTATGATCCTTTTCACAAAATGGAATTTAAAGCTTCAGTGTGGTGCCGATCTAACTAGGTGAGGCTCAAGAGAAGTAATCTAATTATAATCCTTAATAAATATGAGCTTATAAAAATGTGAAAAAAATGAAGACAAATGTGAGCTTCAACAAATGATCTAAGGGCAGCACACGCTACACTTGATGAAATATGTACCTAATCCTTATATAATTAAATAATACTTAAAATATGATGCACGCAAAAACTGTAAAGACACTGCAAAATGGCATTTTAGCTGTCGAGGGGCAGAGCGACTTCAGGCCATGCGGTTTTATCATTTAAATAATCATTTAGTTTATAGTACGCTTTCTTAATAAGATTATTCTTTATGTACACTTTAAATCTTCTAATAGGAAGTTGCGTCGCGTTTACCGGAAGTTTATTATAAAATCTTACCATATTCCCCATAAAAGACCCATTTACTTTTTGTAATCTAAATTTTGGAATGCACAATTTATTTTTGTTTCTTGTGTTAATACTATGCACATCACTTTTTTTCTTAAAGCTAGCCATGTGCTTATGTGTGTACAATAAGTTTTCGTAAATATATTGTGAAGTTACAGTTAAAATGTTAATTTCTTTAAAAAGCTCCCTCAAGGAGTCCCTAGACTTCATTTTCATTGACTTCATTCCCCATTGAGGTCCCCGATAGTCCCCATAAGTGACGCTTTCGCCGCGCCGGCCGCGTCGCGCACGCCAACTCACAGCCTCTTCAGCAGGGACTGAAGCGGTAGAGGTAATAGGTACTGGTACCGTTAAAACATTTCGGTACCATTATGCTATACTGGTAGGGCATTACGGTACCGTTATTTCATACCGGTAGATTTCGGTACCGAAATTTTGAGCCGCGGCTAGTTTGCTAAGACAGTCGCGCCGCGGTGGTGGGGTGGCGACGTTTCATCAAAGAAAACCTTTATTTATTTCGGTTATAGGTACTGGTAGCGAAATAAACCGAAATTAACTGCCAGATTTTCCAGTACCGTTTAATTTATCGGTAGAGAAATATTCGGGTAACCGGAATTTATCGGTATGACGTCATATTGTTATTTAAAGGTACCTTTATATTCCGGTTATTCAGTCCCTGCTCTTCAGCTCTCATCCACAAAACAATATCGAACAATTTACAAAGTAATTTCATCCCCGTCAGTGACGTCACGCTCAAATCGAGTTCCACGAGATCATATCCGTGTTTCGGAAGATGTACCGTCAGCAACAACATATCTTATGAACTATTCTTCTACGAAACACTGCGGGCCCCAATAAAATTCACTCAGACCCATCCTTCTCATCGTATACTATTAGCCTACTAGATCCCACTTGCCTTATCTTCATAGGAGGTGGACACTAGATCGTAGTCCAGGCGCAGGATTAGGATGCAAATCTAAAATAAAGAATATTAATCTGTATATATAAAAGAACAAGGCCTGATTCCACGATCAACGCACAGCCCAAACCGCTGAAGCTATAAAGCTGAAATTTGGACAGCAGCTGCCTTATATGCCAAACACATCCACTAAGGGGGATTTTCAAAATATCAACTCCTTAGAGGGTGAAAAGGGGTTAAAACGTTTGTATGAAAAATCGTTTTCCTTGAACCTACACATTTGAAACTTACTAAAAATAATAAATGATAGAAATAAGGAAGGACTGTATTTTTAGATTTTCAAAACTACCCATTGAAAAGGTGTAATGAGATGTCAAAGTTGGTATGGGAGAATCTTAACGCATGGAGAGATTTATCTGAAACTTGGTACAAATACTCCTAAAGTCAAATAAAGAAATACGTATTTTTGTTTTAGGGTTTTTCAAAACTGCCACTTTTTATCAAGTTACCTCGCGAGCAAAGCCGCGGGCGTACGCTAGTCCCATAATAAAGGAGTCATCTCAATATCTGAAACGGGGCGTTTTTTTTTGCTTTACCTTCATTTAAAATATTTTAAATAAATTGCCTATGAATTTATGGTTGGCTGGTATATCGACTCCATTATACGCGTCTCCCTATTTGCTTCCATCGGATTAGAAGCATTCGTCGCGAGGCCGAGCGGGGGGCCGCGGGGGGCCGCGGGGGGGGGGCCGAGTGATGCGAAGCGATATCCACGGTCTGCTTCTCAAATAATTATGATATGTGACGAACTCATGAAAGCTTCGCGGGGTCCGTCCGACGGAGTGATGAGGAGGTTTAGCAGAGTGTGGGCGAGCTCGCGGAACATAGCGGAGATGCGAGTCTGCGCATAGCACATCGTAAATGTCCAATGTGAAAACCAGCGCTGCTACGCCTCGGCGGAGCAGCAATAAGCTGAGATAGGACCTTTTTGACCCATGTTACTGCAGCGTAGACGATACCACATAAAATGTTGGTATCACCCACCAGTTGGCACCCACTTGATGGGCGAGGTAGGCGCCTGCTTTTCTCTCTTGTGTCTACTGTTAGTGATCTGGACCAGTTGAGCTATCTATAGATCGCTTGTAACGGTATTTAGATGGCTCAGCTGTCTCTCTTGTGTATGTTGTATTGCTACTTGTATTCGTCTTTTTTTACTGTTAACCTACCTACCCACTAAGCTTTATTTTATTTTGTGTGATTGTTATCTGCTGTTGTTTCTTCTGTTTGCTATTATCTCTGTCTGTGCTGTATTTGTGTGTGTGTCAAATAAACAATTTATCTATCTATCTATCTATCTATCTAAATGTAATTCACACATTTTACGACAGGTGTTTTTACAATCTCGTTCGAGTATTCAACATAAAAACTTGAGACATTCCAAAAGCATTCACACATACATAGATTTACATTTTTAATAATTATGTATTCAAATCTCAGAGTCTGTATCGCTCGCGGATAAGTTAATTTGATTAGCATACCGGATGCGGGGCTGGTTTATCCGGTTGCGGTGCCGTGTGGAAGCGCCCTTAGCGAGACAATTAACGTCTCACGGCACGAGCGTGAACTTGGACTGGAAGTAGGGATTTAGAGTTCCGTTGCTACATACTCTACATACATATTTGATAGCACCCCGCCGCGGCTCGCGTGCTACCATCGTAAAAAATTCCTAAGTACCTATATAATATGTAGGTTACGAAGCATGACAATCCGTTCTACCATCACGGAGCTGAGTGCTAACTTTCAGTCTTTTTTAAGCTTTCATATTTAAATATCAGTAGGATAGGTTGACTGGCCTCATAGCTCAGTAAGTAGTAACTCTGCCTTCTGCGCTATAGGTCGCGGGTCCGATCCCCGCACTGGACAAACATTTGCGTAATAAACACAGGTGTTTGTTCTGTGTCTGAGTGTTAAATATTTATCTATTATATATAGATATATATATCAGTCTCTGGTACCCATAGTACAGTCTATGCCTAGTTTGGGATCAGTTGACCGTGTGTGATATGTCCGGAATATTTATTAATTATAGGTAATATTTACAAATTGTAATCGTTCATGACGGGATCAGCGCTGATGCGGCTCTGCTGGAGAACTTCCAAGAATATTGTCATTTAAACTGGTTTTCTTATGAAATGAGAGATTTTACGATTGGGAAGGAACTTTATCATTCTTATTTTGAGATGAAGTTCTTTTTGTCGCACAAGGCCGTGGGGAGGGTAATAACGCTTTTAAGTGATTTTCCTAATATTTATTGGCTCGGAAGAAGGATTTCGGGCAAAAATATAACGATTCTCCCGCGGAAATGACTTGGTAGGGATTTCGGATACGTAGAAAAAATGTGGAAAGTGTAACAGATTTTAGCATTTGTAAGTGCAAAAATCTCTAAACGAAACTGAGAAAAGTAATATTTTACGCCAGTAGGTAATCATTTTTCTAACCATTTTTCTGAACCCACGAATAAAACAACAATGCAGAAATATGCATTTCGCAGAGATTTAATCCATTTATCTCAACTTCACATAAACTCATCTTGGAGGCGCGCTCCGCTACCCCACGTTTACTCCCATTTCTACAGATGACAATTTCTACAGATTTTCGTTTCAACAGAATCCACGTTTACTGATTTCCACGTCTACAGATTCCAATTTCACAGTACAAACACCACTACGCTGCGCTGGCCGGAACATTTAGACAATCAATTATGACGGTCGCTATATGGGAGTTTTGACGATCATACGTCACTCGCGGGATAAAGACAAATCCACCTAATTTACTGAAATAGATCAAGTCGTCTAAACAAACAGTAACATACACTCAAAAAACATAAACTCCTTCTCCGCAGTCGGTTAATTTTTATTTAATTTAATTCATTTATTTCGGTTGTTCACCATAATTGTTAGTACATTTATCTACCTATAAACTATGTTAGTAACCATAAAAACAGATTTCAAATTATTCATGTCACATATTATCAGAAAACATTCAACAAATTAAATTTATTTTATTATAAAAATACCAACAAACTGCAACTACATATATATCTACAATGTAATGGAAATGGTGATATTTTTTGCATTTTTTCTTTTTGTTGATAGAATAGGTCCCTTTTGGTATAGTGTACTTAGTTACGGATTACGTACATACATATGTAAGTACACAGTTATGCTACTTTCCCCTACATAATTATGTAGCCATCTAACCTCGGTGTATTTTGTCGGCGGTTGGGATCTCGCGTCGACTTTCAATCAACGTCTTCAAATTAGTTGAAGCCACATTCAATAGGTACTTAGGTACCTATAATATTTCTTAAAGACGGCAATTAGTGTAAATTACAGTAGTTTTGTATCTGCGAAAACCTCAAGGATTTCCCTGAAAAGATATTTCGATGGCTCACGGTAATTCTTGTACGTACCTACCTATTAGGTATCTATTATAAAAGTTTCATGAAAAACACTAGGCAAACTAGGCATAGCCTGTACTATGGGTACCAGAGACTGATATACATGATAGATATATATTTAACACCCAGACACAGAACAAACATCTGTGTTAGTCACAAATGTTTGTCGAGTGTGGGAATCGAACCCGCGACCTCTAGCGCAGAAGGCAGAGTTACTACCAACTGAGCTATGAGGCCAGTCAAATCACGTACAGATTATCTTTATATTTTTCTATTTTATGTTATTTTAATTTTGTATTTTAGTGTATTTGTACTCGTAAATCTATGGACCCATTGTTGTCTGAAATAAAGCATTTTTATTATTTTTATTATTTAATTAATATAATTATAAACCTAGATTACCTAGTGACGACAGCGTAACGAAATTCCTAACTCACTGCATACCTACTAATAAAAACAATACACAGATAAAAAAACAAAAAACGAAAGAGAAAATAATCACTATTCTGGCTCACTATAACTTTATCGGCATAATAAAAGAATGTCCGTCTCTTTCTTTTGTTTACAGTTAGGAAAGGACAGGGTGAGATTCATCATCATCATCATTTCAGCCGTACGACGTCCACTGCTGAACATGGCCTCCCCCACAGACAGAGCAAATTATCATGTGGGGGGATTTGCCCATACTCACCACGCTAGGCATGCGGGACGCTGCTGCCGAGCTTTTTTCCCTTAGTCGCCTCTTACGCCATTCGCGGATATGTAGATATGGAGGGGCCCATTATTCAGTCGGGGCCACCACGGCTAGAGTTAGGGCGGGCCAGGGCGAGAGTTATCGAGCAGATAAAGTTAGTGGCTGATAAATAAGAGTAAGAGCCTCGACCAATGAACATGAACGAGGCGACAGCGGCACCTCAGCCGCGGCCGCGTCGCGTTACAATACCTACAAACAACAAAAGAACGGGAGGCCCATCAACCCCATCCTCTGCGGGAAGCGGCTTATGTTGTGCATGAAAGGAGCCTCTAAAAGGCGCACTTGAATCCTTTCACTACACTGATTCTGTCAGCGACGGTCATAGGCCCTTCTCAGGGCCACCACACCTCAACCTGGTCACTGACCTAATACAGGATGACCAAGAAAGAATCAGTGACACGACAAGAAAAAAAGCGGCTAAAATATCATAACATCAAACGTATCTTCAAATCCTACGGTTCTCCTTCAAACATCAAGCTTCAATATTCATTTATTCATTGAAATCGCATGGATCATGACTAAGTACAGAGCTTCGACCGTTTGCTTGTTATCGCATGGTAGAGGTTTGCGAATTGCACACATCTGCCGCTGGAGATGGGCTTACTATTTTGGAAATTGGAAACGACAATGTCCTTTGCCTCTAACTAATAAATTAATAAATATTCCGGACATATCACACACGGTCAACTGATCCCAAACTAGGCATAGCCTGTACTACGGGTACTAGAGACTGATGTACATAATAGATTAATATTTAACACCCAGACACAGCACAAACATCTGTGTTCATCACACAAATGTTTGTCCAGAGCCTCTAGCGCAGAAGGCAGAGTTACTACCAACTGAGCTATGAGGCCAGTCAAAACTACACCGTATTCTCTTTGTCAATCAATATACCTATCAAAGTCGTGGCTAGCTGACTGACTGACATTAGAGAAGGCACAGCCTAAACTGCTAATCGTAGAGTCATGAATTAAGAGTGTGCTCTAAGAAAGGAATTGATGAATCTGACGACCTCAGTAGGCGTAGCTGAAGAGTGCTCGGCGGTACAAGTTCGATTCCCGCTGCGGGTCAAATGTTTGCATGATCTGCAAATACTTGTTCCGGGTTTGGGTGTTGGGGTACCATGGTACTCGTAGTTTATGATACCCCACGACAC
Organism: Anticlea derivata; assembly: GCA_947579855.1. Classification (NCBI taxonomy): domain Eukaryota; kingdom Metazoa; phylum Arthropoda; class Insecta; order Lepidoptera; family Geometridae; genus Anticlea; species Anticlea derivata. The sequence continues at coordinate 137,058 of OX388269.1, forward strand.
AGGGAATCCTATTGTGGGGTCAGGACTGTGTATGTGCGTGACTGTTGGATGTTATTTGTTAAATTTGAAAACTCGCATCCATATGGGTCCAAAATGAAGATCTAATTATAAACAAAAATGCTCTTTATTTCGAAAACCGCTGGTAGTAGACACTTGTATAATGTAGGCTCCTCTTGATACAATGATGCCATAATTATCTACATGACGTGTTTCAGCATTTCTTGAAATTATCCCGAAAAAATGGTTTAACTTTTATAGGTAAAAAAAATAACGTTTTATGATTTAGCTCGATTACAGTGTATCTCGAATGTGTGTAGCGGCGATGGGCTTGCAACCATGTATGGAATAAACACTACTGAAAAATGTGGGCATGTGCCAAATGTTCGGACATACCTCTGACTAATCCCTTAGATATCGTCAAAGATCAAGAGATCTCCTGGAGATCGGTCGGAGAGGATGCCTACCATTCTTGGGGATAATATTCATGAGCTTTTATTTTACTTTCGACGAAGTTAAAAGTTTGGGAGCCGCTTTACTACTTGAGTGTCAAATATTTTGAGAACCTCAAGGCCAAATTAAGGCCCCTCAATTGAAAAACTTGAGTGTAGTGTCAGTTTAAAGGTCGCAATAAAACCTAATCGTGTTTGATGTTCTACGATACATTTATAAGGACCAGGTCTTATGCTGCACTCGGCAAGTAACTACTTTCAATAGAATAATAGTGTCAAGGATCTTTTAAATAATTTTCTTGAAATATTTAACAAGAGATGAGGTCCATGATCTGACGATGAAGGCGTGCAATGGTTCTGCTCAACAGGTAACGGTTGGACCATGTTATGCGAGCGTCAGACGATGATAAAGTTTGAACATCGAGGGAACTGTATTTCTCCTGAAATAAAGTTATAATTGAAACATACAGTTTTTTTTTCTTGCCTACGTTTGGCCACTATCTCTACTCATCTGTTGGGACGTGATGAAGTGGCCGACGATGGAACACGAGGTCTAGAAATCACCTATTCACTCTTGCCTTGAACATACCTAGATTTCAGGAAGAACAGACGTCGACAGTGTTTTCCACTACTTAGCTGTACCTAATAATAAATAATAATAAATATTATTATTATTAGGTTCTTAGCTGTACCTACTTGTAGAACTTTACTATCAAGTTTTGAGTCCACATAGCTAATTTAACACGGCAGTTCTATTCAAACTTACCGAACTCCAAACAGCAGTAGCAAAGAAACTCCTCAAATTGCCGTGAAGGATGCTGTGTTCGCCTTACAATGGTCTTAATTTAGTCACAGTATACTTCTTGAATGTACTTAGAACTTGGTCACAGTAAGTAGCACGCACTCGTGCCGGAGCGTAGGCGCGGCGAGGCGCGAGGCGAGGCGCGAGGCGCGAGGGGCTGGCGACGCGCGCGGCGGCCGGCTGCACTGGCGACACTGACGCGCGCCGCTCGCTCCAGCTCCAGCCATGGACGAAATAATTTACATCATTCATTGCTTGTTTGGAGAGAAACATAGAAAATTATACAAGGTGATTCAAAATAGGTATGTATTCCATCCCGAAAGGGGCTTATTCTACAACCAATTGGCAATAAAGTTCTACGACTTTTGGAAATTCGTCAATTTTCATTGAAAAAACTCTATGCGGATATCAGCTGTTTTGGGTCAAGTACAAAATCAATGAATCAACTGTTTGAGATAGGAATCTTGACTCCGAACTTCTCGTTCATTTGGTTATTAGATAAAAAGATGATAAAAATACCAAAAACATCTAATTTAAGAAAGTTGGTGAAAAAAATAATAAAATTAAAATATTGATGCTTTCTGTCGCTAATATTATTTCTTTATGATGATAGAATAACCCCCTTTCGGGTTGGTATACATGTTATGAATCACCTTGTAGAGCGTTTTTAAATAATACCATTGTGACTCAACGGTCTTATTTAAAAACTAAAGCGTAAGCGTATGGTAATGGTGTAATCTCTCGATCCCGATCTCTATGATGGCTGATAGATTTTCTTTCCCTATGTTTTGTATGGATGGATAATACATGGGTATACTGCGGTGCTCCCATGCATAACTTAGGTTACTAGGTGTATAAATCTACGCCTCCTCGAAAAATCGTCCAACCACAAAAATATATAATAACAGAAAAAAGACAACGTCGCGCTTTCAATTGAAAAATCATCTTAGCATTAAACTTAAATCCTTATTTTGTCTGGTGATTTATCGCCTCGAGGAAGACATTAACGTTCAGGAATTCAAAATACATGTAAACAGTGAGACGTGAGCAGTTAAACACGTCAACATAATTCAGTGTATCGGATTATTTGGTCTCGCCCACGTACGCCCGCGCCGCGCCGCGCCGAGACGGTTCGTAACTGATACTTTTTACTCCAACAAATGCCCAGGGGCCCAATGCTACTAATTCAATGGCTTCAAAATGGCAATGGTTCATTGGCAAAATGGCCACTTTTGACACTTTTGGTATTCTGCTATCACAGTCGTTTATCAATGGCAGTCATTGTGACATCAATTGTCCAATGAAATCAAAGAAATGAAGGTGGCTACAATCGAAACTGAATGATAATGGTGCGATCATTATCATTTTCAAGTCATTGAATTAGTAGAATTGGGGGCCAGTACCTACCTAGTACCTCCCATCAGCCTACCGACACATACACCTAGGTGTAACTAAATTCCCCTCGCTTAATAAATTCCGACTCAACACTGTTATTAGATCAAAGTGTTAATGTTAATTAGAAATATCGTAAAATTATATAGGTTAATTAACTTTCCGCCATTGGGAAATCGTAATTTTTACTTTGGTGCGCGTCTTGGGGAAGTAAATGTTAAAGTTAATGAAACGTGTCGCGGCGGCCTCGCAACTTACAGTTCAGGAAATAATAATGAATTTGGAGAAAGTTGGCGCGTTTACACGACGATTATGACCGCGCAGTTTTTAGGGTTCCGTGCCGCAAGAGGAAAAAACGAAACCCTCCACTTTGTTAAAACACCTTTCCTCAGCTTAAGGTATCGACTTGATCTGTGAGCTTATAAGGCCGTAAAAAATGAACCTTATAACTCAATGTAAGCATAAAACAAAGATATGGCACTTATTTCCAGTTTTATTGAGGAAATGGAAAATATTATAAACCTCCAGTAGCCTCACAATTCAGATATTTGGAAAAAAATTGAATTTTGACTTTATTACGCTCAAATGGGACGGTGAAGTTTGTGGGAAAAAATGACTAAAGCTCGGAAATGGCTCACAATTTCGGAATAAGTTACGGATTGGAGGATTTTGCGGTCAAGTAATATATAGAGCTGAGATTAGTTTTAAATCCCATGTCACGAGATAAACTTATATTTGCGGTTAATTTCTTACAGTTTGTCAATTCACACTTGAGATTTCGATTTGCCGACCCCGAGTCTTGGTACAGAAGCTTTATGGCGCGAGTCCTACTCGCACTTGACCGTCGTTATTTATTTCATTTATTCTCCGCCCTTTTCTGGTGACCGACGTGGGGGAACTCATCCAAAGTTGTGCCGACCCCAGGAGCCACCTCCAGCCACCTCCAGTCAGCTCCAGCTTGCAATGATGAGTAATTCTCGAAAACTGCCGCAAACTTTCCTTCTTACTGTTGGCGATCGTTAGAATATTCATCGAAAATACGTGCTGTCTGATTTTTTTTTGTGTTCTGCCACTGAAAAGGGCCATGTAAACTTAGATATATAACTGATACAGATTGGGGATTTCTGGAATTTTATTCCACAAATCCCCACGTGTGGGCCCGCTTGGTGGGGATTTCTAGAATGATTAAAAAAGCGGAAATTGCTACAACAGAATCGGAACTATTATAATATAATATTGGTAATGTCTAAATCCGGAACACGCTGTTAGCATGCTAGCATGCATTATTAATTGAGTTTTGTAGAGTTGAGCTAAAACCCGCACGTAAATACAGTTGACATTCAATACAACAATGTACGAGAGGCAGCTTACCCATTTGTATATTTGTAAACAAATATTACACAGGTACTTGATGATATTTTAAGGGACCTTTGTTACGCGTATGAATACGAACAGGAACCATTGAAAAGGCTTTCAGTTCACAACAATAAGCATCACCCGAAAATAATCAATCGCACATAAAAACACACATGACGACACACCACTCACAGGGTGAGCTTACATGAGCAGTATTCAATGAGACCACGGTACACGTGACCAATTTATATTTTACCCATCTGAGTTTCTGCGGTGGAATCTACGTTAAATTTATCCGCAAAATGGTTCCATACGTATTATACGTTTTGGTTTCGTTGGTCCTTGAAGATAGCTCACCCCCTATAGGAAATGCTCGGCTGAGTGATAGCTCAGTAAGTATTGTAGGCGCTCAACAGCTACGCATTATTGTTTGTGTCTCTAGGAAGGAGGGCCGAGAGGGCGGAGGGGAAGTAGATTGGAACTTCATCTGACCCTTACCTCCGTCGTTATGCGATTGTTGAGGTTACCTAATAAGCTGGATCTGTTATTTGATCGTTTTTAACCTGATTTGATATTTTTAACGTTTCTAGATCGCGCTGAAAACGCTGGCATCGAAGGCGGGGCTCAGTTCACTTTGGATTGTGTATGTTTTAAAGTTTGTTGGCAGCCAGCTTTGTCCCTACAAATATTAAAAAGGTTAAGTAAGATATATTTATAATATAAACATAATTTTGCTTTTTAATTTTGAACAGGTACTGGGCCTGGTACATGACGTCTTCATAAGAATTTAAACAAATCTTTGAAACTGTCAACTTAGTTCACCGCCTAAACAACATCGCAAAAGTTGATGATGGTTTGGGGCCTGAATATAAAAGCGGGGCACATAATTAATACTAGGTACTTCTATCGCACTTGCCCCCTAATTCATCCATCTCTCTTAAATCCGAAATTCATCGAGAATTACATAGTTGATTGGGGAAGAATTAGATAGTTGGATAGAATTACATAGTTGGATAAAGCCGTTCAAGGCCATCAACGACTCCCCGGGCGCCGCTCTTATAGAGCTTACAAGAGAATTGTCTCACTCTCCAGGTCACCTCCCGCGTGCAGTGTCCTCGCAATCACCTATGTTACCTTCATGAAAATTAAGAGGTAGGTCATTTTGTGTAATACAATTGGCGTTGGACCAAATTTTTTCAACTAATTGAACACCTATTTTAATGTATATGTATTTAATTATTTATTTGTTGAAAGTGCACAAACATTATGTATATTACCAATTATATAAAATATCTTCATAAAAACAGGGTCTGATATACATAAAAATAAAAGTGCACTAAATCATTCTCAAAAAATAACTCATAAAATGAACATAAACTTTAATAGTGCTCAATGATAGAAAAACAAAAAAAACTCTTGAATAAACTAAACTAAACTCTTGAAATATAAACTAAAATAATCTTTTATTATGATAAAGGAGCCATTTCATTCTGGGCCTGGTCCATGTACACTACATAGAAAAATTAGGAAAAAATAGGAGATTAAAAGAAAAATACAATTTCATTAATTTGAAGACAAATGCGATGGTACAAGAATAGTTCTTCTGGTAAGTTTTTTACTAGGTGAACACTATTTGAAGGCCGCCATGTTGGTTTATAATTGGCGTTTGACATGACATTGACATATTTTTCATATCATGTTGTTTGATTTGATGTTTTTGTTTTGTCAGATAAATGTAGGTTGTAAAAATGACATCTCGCGCACGTCCATCCGCCATATTTTTGTAGCGCTGTGTGTTGCTCTCTTTGTCGAAGAAAATCTAAATGTACCTTAAAACGAAGTCAATTTAAATAAAATAACCAATTAAATACGTTTACTTTATTGCTTAGCCATATTTTAGAGTAGTGTACACAGTGCAGGCCCAGGCTCCATATATTTATGAAACGTCTCTTTTGAACTAAAAATTAAAGCTAACTTAAATAGATAGGTAGGTATCTCAAAATTTCATGAATTAATTAAATTGAATAAGAGCCAAAAAGGCAAAATTTTGGCTCTTCCTATTCAATTTAATTCCGATTTTTATTTTGTTTGTAGGTATTTATAAACGAAATCATTCAAAACTGAAAGAAAGCCACAACAATCAACTGCTTGGTGCAGATATGGGTACAGTAATCAAACCAAAAATGTAGAAAGAGAAATTCAAAATAGATTTTTTTTAATTGGAGCCGTTGGAATTAGAATCACGGCAAACAAAGCCTACTTGCTGGAGCGGGCGGGCGGGCGGATGGAAATGCTCCTTGTGAATTCATAATGGATTTATTACTGGAGGCTTCCTTTACTTTGATCCTCGGATTACATAGACTTTCAATATTATGGGGGATTTCTGTGTATTATTGATTTTTTAAAAGGGTAAAAGTATTTTCTTTTTTTGTACTTCACAAATTTTCCATAACCAACCTACTTACTTAGTGTTTTTTTACTTAGATACCATCGAGAAATCCGATTGTACGTAAATGTACCTACTTCTTTCTTGTTACAGTACCTTCTACGAGTATAGCAACCTAATAAAAATCTTGCTCATTAAAATCATATTTTACTAAGTATTATATTATTTGACCTCAAACACGCGGACAAAATCCCGGGCGGGTCAGTCAGTAAATTAATAAGTTGATATTCACTGAATTGCTCTGACTAACTAATTAAAACTTTCACTTAAAGTTCAACAACCAACTAAGACCCACTACGCAAGTACCTACTTATATAAATACGTAAGTCTTCAGGTCTAGTTTATAAAAAGATGATCGCAAAAAACAAGCTCACTCGCAAACAGTTTGAAAATTAAATTTGTTCGAAGTTGAAAATTTGTTCAGTTACAAGCTCTTTGTAAATTGGTAAAGCCAACATAAAAATAAAAGTTTACTTCCACAACTAGGATCAAGTTTAAGTTTGTTCGTGACAGGAACTCCGACGATGGGGGGCAGGTGGCCCCGTTAGCGGAACCACTGCGAAAACGGTTCGCTTTTGTCTGAAAAAACTTATCATGAGGTGCTCTTTTCAAAACAATTTCTCATCACAAACTTTTGACAATAACTGTGTCCATAACATACCGCTCTGTTGTTCAGCACGCCAACAGCAGATTAGCGACCACCGCACACCTGCCTTCTTAGCAGCTAGCACCAGTTTCAGCTGAATAGCGATTTCATTAAAACTGTATAGACATTTTCTTCAACAAAACATTTTACTTATGCTCATGGCACGGTAGCCACTGATAGTGTTGCAATGTTTTGTTCCGGTTTTTCCACTGGTTCAGCACTCTTTTCACTTCAACTGCGAATCTTCCCCGAAATCCTCAGCAAGCCATTCCCACTGGGTACATATTTTCCTGAAACCCTCACTGGCTTGCGAGTTATGACATAGACGCAATTATTTCATAATTGAATCATACGGCGTGGCGGCCACTGATACAAACATAGTTACAAATAGTTCCTTTTGGTCTCGGAAGGCGGAACACATTCATTGTTTTGGTTCGTGAACAGCAGCCTAACAACCCCACAGTGTTATTCTCAAAACATAAAGATAAAGATATTTATTGTTTGTGGAATCTAGGTACAGAGTAGTTCATACATATTCAAAAGTTTCACTAGTCTTGCCTACAAGGCATACAAACATTTTACACATTATATTATGATTAAGATTATGCAACTAAATAATGAAAAATGACGAAATAAAATATTGAAAATAATGATATAAAATTGTCACACTTTAAATTTGTCATTCAGAAATTCGTCAACAGTATAGTAAGTCTAATCCGCTAACAATCTGGCCAGGGAGTTCTTAAATATATTCAAATACATAACGAGAATAAGCAGATGAAGCAGATTACTATTATCGGTATCAAAGACCGCAGAACCTAAATCGAAAGGCTTCACTAACCAGCAGAGCTACAGCATGAAGGGTTTCAAGAAAATACAAAAAGATTTCTCCAGGGCAGGCAATGCATTAGCAATGCTCCAGGTGTTGTAGATGTCAATAGGCGACGGTAACCGCTTACCAAAACGCCGAAGAGAGCTACTTTCGCGATGGACATTTTATCGTGAGTATTATGTGCGGAACTGTGTTTTTCCGTAATGGTTTCAAAGTGACCCTAGTGATTTTATTGAAATAAATGCCTTTTGACTTTGACTTTGACTTTGTTGCTCAGCGCCGACAGTTTGGGCGTAGTTTTGGCGCTTTAATTACGTATTAACATCGACAATGTTGCACACTGAAGAACTTGCTCGATAAGCTAGGTCTGCGCTCTAAGTTACTTATAAAAGCCTTCGATAAACAGTACACCAACCGTATCCTAGCGCTAAATAGGACCAATCTTCGCATTATTGTTAGAGCCTTAACTGGACACTGTTGTCTTAATAAGCACATGTTCAAACTAAGGCTATGCGACACACAAACCTGCAGGCTATGCAAGGAGGCAGACGAAACGCCAATTCATAATAAAGTGCATCAAATTGTGTCCAAGTGTGTCATTAGCAAGAATCTTCCACCACCACTTCGTGACCGTTCCCGGAGTTGTTCGACGTGCCGTAAGTACCTGACGTGTCTAAAGGGATATTTCGACTTGAACTGAAGCACCGAACCTTGCGCGCCAAGTCGATTTCGGGGAACTACGGGAATCCAGGTACGTGGAACATCTTTGCTACAACACACACATAATTTTGTCGTTTCGCAGGATATCAATTTGTATGCACTCAACCCTATCGTGTCGTTTTCGTAACTCTAGCTTAATTAAAAATACAGTCCACTAAATCGCACATTTTGGTGAACGCAACGCGTGCGTGATGCCTCTGGTATTGCAAGCGCTCATAAGCTACGGTAACCAGTTACCAACAGGTGGGCCGTAAATAAAAATAAATAGGTCTGCGCTGAAGGCACACCCAGTCTGTGTCGTCTGGTAGGTACTTATAAGTATTCGACCTTAAAGCCATCTGAGCCGGCGGATAATGTTTCCCACATCACGTTGCAACTCCATTTTTCTCTGCTAAGAGTCCCTCGTGGCATCTGTTATTATTCCCCCGCGCTCGCAGATATAACACTTTAATCCCCTTCATCTCGCTCGTCGCCTGCCTGGTATCCTGGCAGGATATCGCGGCACGTTGTGTGTATACGTCACGTCACGTCACGTCACGTCACGTATAACACGTGTTGGCCTAGTGGGAGAAACACTTTCGATCCGAAGTTCGTTGGTTCGAACCCGGTCGTGCACTGATGAGATTTACTGGAAAATGTAGATGCATTAATACGTGCTTAAAACGGTTAATGATAACATCGTGAGGAAACCAATAAGTATGTATTCTTATAATCGGCGATGGGCTTGCAACCTGTCACGAATGGAATGCTCTCACTACTGCAAAATGTAGATATTTTCATTTGTATATTTTCTTATATTAGCCTAATACAGGCTGACAAAAACAGAACCAGTGATACGACGAATGAACTGAATAATATGAATAATATTTGGATACTTAAGAATATTTTAATTATTTAACAGACTAAGGTTCAATCGCTCCATGGAATAGAGAATAATACATGACCTTATAAAACACTTTCTTATTATCCAGGCTACAGCACAAAGCCGCGGGATGAAGCTAGTCTATATAGCTATGTCTGTACCAATAAATAAACTTAAAGTGTCTGTTTGAAATATCAAAACAACAGCTTTTTACTAAATGCATATGAACGTACAAACACGGTACTTATAACAATTCTATTAATTCTTTCTGTCAGCCTGTTTGTTTCTGCTATTCTCTGAAACAGCTGGACCGAGTTTGACGAACTTTCAAAGTCAAAGTCAAGTCAAAGTCAAAAGGCATTTATTTCAATAAAATCACTAGGATCACTTTGAAACGTCTTAGAAACTAGGTGAAGCTACGCCTGTTCCTCGCGACCAAGCCTACAAGAATCAGGCAACAAACACGGCGCGCGTGCCTATCATTTTTTTCGATGATCCTTTTTCACAAAATGGAATTTTCACTCGCAGATAGGCTTTTATTCGGTAAACGTGCGTGCGAAGCCGCGGGCAGCCGCTAGTTCCCATAATAATAGTGCACAACATGTAGCTCGGTTTAATACATGCCATATCGAGCGTACCTACGCAAGTTTGTAGAAGTACTTATAAGCGTAGAGGTACTACAAAATTCGTAGCGGCTCTACAACGTAGAGGCTCTACTGCGTAGGCGGCTACGGCGTAGCATTAGCACGATTAATGACTGTAATCTATGGAGCTGCGGGCGCGCGACGCGCCGCTGCCGCCGCACATATTAATTAATTTGCAGACGCTAAATAATTGTTAATACTGTGCGCTTATTATTAACAAACTCTGTTGATTAAGACTAAGATTAAGATTTGCCTATACGGTACAAATTATGATTAACATTTGCCATTATGACATGGGGACACATGGACACATCGGATCAACTTTATAGCTTTAACCCTCGTATTCTTAGTCTCCAAAATTTTTCACGACAATGGTGAGCAGTGGCCCAATCAATTCTAAAATACATAATCAAAGAGGGTGATCTCAAGCCCGGCATGGCGGCTCCCAATTGCTAACGAAGACCAATGAATATTAAGTGTCAGAACCGACAGCTAATTAACGTTTTTATCTATCACCGTCCATATCCCAGCCGAGGAGGCTGTTGCTGAGCGGTCGACCGCGCCCTTTAGCGTCCAGGAGGTTCGCAATTAACTCTGATGTATTCATTACGTATTGACATGTCGACGTCACACGTGCCTATTTAGGCGGTTTTTTTCTCATTCAGAATATCGTAAGCTACTTATCCAATTCTCTGGCTTACGCCCGTGGTTTTGCTCACCTGGCGCCTGTACCTAATCATCATTTCAGTCGTAGAACGTCCACTGCTACACAAGACCTCCCTCTCTGGGTTTCAGAGATCATCATGGGGGATGATCCTGTAGCCTACATAATGCATTCACGTCGTCGTCGGTCCACCGAACTGCTTCTATTCAAATCATTTAAAAACAATTAAAGATTCAAATACACAAAAGCTAATAATATTATTAACAACAAACTTCAACCTGGCCTACTGGCCGAGAACCAGTGATACAACAAGCAGGCAAACACTATCCTACTTTATATGCGAAAGTTTGTGAGGATGTTTGGATATTTGTTGTTCAATCACGCCGCAGTTGAAACTTGGATAAAGTTCTATAACTAAGTTTCGAGAGTTAGTAAGAATTGCATATAGGGAAGTCGGTGGATGGAGAAGGCTCAAGACCGTTCGTCATGGAACTCTTTGGGGGAGGCCTATGTCCAGCAGTGGACTTCTACAGGCTGATGATGATGAACTTTTAATGTATGTACCACGCGAGCGAAGCCGCGGACGGAAGCTAGTTATATTATATTGAAGAGAAAGATAGGAAAATATTTACATAAAATGTCAGCGCATAAAATATATTCCCCACAAAAATGCCATCTAAGTATCACTCCGACCCACAAGAGTCCATGTTTCACCGTGTATAGTGTATGTATCACTATGTGTGGTGTATAGGCAGGGCGCGGGCGCGGGCGATGCCGACAGGATGATAAATGCGACAGTTTATTATAATCGTGTCAACTCGAACATCCCCCAGCCTAAACAATTTACATTTTTTGCGATTCTCTGTATTTTTCATTGCATAAAGGCGACAGGTCGGCCGCTGTTGCCGGCCGCTCTGAAGCCGCTCTTCAAATGGTCACGGATGGAGTTGATGCTGGTTACGAAGACCAAAGAGAGACCCAGACTGGTTATTACATCATCGTTTAAATTCGGGTGAATAAACCTTTTCACCGCCTTTACGTAAGCGAAACAAAACCGCGGCACAAACGGAGGATGTCCGGTCGATATACGTCAGACCTATTTATAAAGTTGGTGCGAAGAGGTGCTTCTGCACTTTTCTACATCATCATCAGCCCACATTAGTCCACTGCTGGACAAAGGCCTCCCCCAATACCCTACTTTTTCACATGCTTGTGTTTAATTTTACGTTCCGGTCACATCTTGAAAGTAGGCAATTTGTTGACCTATCATCGTTCCGATGACAATACAATATGATGGTGACAGCGATTTGATCAAATGATGGAGTCAGGAGCTGATCCACGGCACTTCTTTTAATAACAGTATATTATCACTGTACTGTGTATATGTGTGTGTGTGTGTGTATTGCAGAGGCGAAATAACGACGCACTGCTTTGCATAACATTAAATTTTATTTATTAGATTATGTAAATTTCATATTTTTTATTTATTATGTATATGTATTTATTGGTTGGTTCGTGAGGTCACCCGTTAGGTTTGGTCTGAAAACCAGCGCCGCTGCATGTTATCCTAATGTATAGCGGCATTATGCTGAGACCACGCCTGTTTTGTCTCACACACACGAGAGACTAATTAGCGCTTAAATATTGTAAATGACATAGATACCTACTTATGTGTTGTTGTTTGTACTGTATGATATCTGTGTTACGTCTACCTATCTCCCTATCGTTAACCTTTATTCTATTGTTTTTTTGTGTCTTCTGTCTGTGTTTGTCAAAATAAATTTATTTCATTTCATTCATTTCATCGCCGTTTTGGCTAATTTTAATCAGCTCTGTTACCATTGGTAATCCAATAAAAGCCATTTAAAAAAATAAAAGCTTTTAAAAACCTACAAATTAGCCGGAGAGCTCAAAAGTCAAATACTTGTCTGCAGATGAGCGTCCAGGCAGCCCACTCCTGGCGAGTGGCAGCGGACATCGACGTCGACCCTCGTCGCGGCGGCGCCGACCATCACGTCCAATTAAAAGGTATTAAATCGCCATGTTTTATTTTGACTGACACCAATCGATGGTAAGAGCCCTGACTGACGAGAGTAGTATGCAGTATGTAACGCTTTTGTTGGTCCCACTTACCTAAGATTATGAAGTCGAGTGTATTGTATATTTCACTGTCGTCATACTGATATATTTACATCGGAAATTATGTTTATGTATTAGATTCGTTTTAGGATTACGATAGATAAAAGGGAACCCTTGTAGAATATTTTTGTGGTCCTTCTGTTTGACTGTCTGTATGTCCGTACCTATGTCTGTGACCTTTTTCTGATTAAGGTTTTTGACGTAAAAAAAATATATTACGTTTTATATTGTATTTCAAAAGTTAAACTTTTTGATCTTGTAAGTTACCTACCTTTGATATGTACAAGTTGTTGACTTTTCGAAGTGCGGGGTTTGTTGCAAAAGCGTTTGTTTCATTATTTTTAAAAGGGTGCAGAGTTCTGTGTTAACTTGACTGTTTTATATTGCCCCACTGCAGGACCAACCCACTTAAGTTTGCCCACATGTCATTCGCTGTCTATCTGCTCAATATCTTGTCTGCGAACAGCGTGGATATTTTTTTCAATCACCTACCGAAACTCCTACAACTTGCACAGATAGTGATAGAAACGAAATGTTTCGATTAATACCAATCTAATTGTACCTACTTATTATTATGTATCTACTAATAGCATATAGCATCGCCTTTGGGATTAAAAAAACCTGTGATGATGTTATACTGTATTCTAAAAAAATAAATAAATATTTGACCTTTTAATAAAAAAAAGACCAATAAATAAAAAATTATAAAAATATTTTATTTCGGACTACTTAGATCCATAATTTGTTAGTAACATAATATAAAAGAACTTATAATTAGGGTTAGTTACTTACTAATACTAAATAATCTAATACTAAATAATCCTAAACATTTCAATAGATCACTCTCCTCACGAAGCAGTGCCACTTGGACAGAGGTGATCCTGCCAGCAATCGTTAGAAGGACGATAGTGGGGCTATCACACACTCGCGCATCAGGGATGTGGTCCTTTTACGGAGAATTGCAGCAAATCCATCCGTCTTGTATTCTGCAAACATCTCTGATGCATTTCAGAAACGCGGCAGCCCCAACATCATCCTAAAAATATTGTTGTACTGGACACACATCTTTGACAGTATGTTTTAAAAAGCGTTAGTTTCACTTCTTCTGTACACCGGGAAAACCTACGGATCAACATATTACCTCTTACCGCCAGAGCCCTACGCTCTCTTTCAATGTCCGCATTGTCTTTAAGGTCGTCGGTGATATAATGGCCAAGATATTTAAAAGATGCCACTCTATTGATGTTCATGCCGTTAAGGGTTATCTCTGGAAATTCTTTGAGGTTATTACCGGCGGCCTTAAAGACAATTTATTCACACTTCTTTGTATTATAAAGGAGACCATGAAAAGCAGCGTATACAGACTTTCAGCATCTCTTCGATAGATCTCGCTGTCGGGCCCAGCAGCACCATGTCGTCTGCGTAGCTGATGTTGTTTATACAAACACCATCAACATGGCAGCCAGCACGCATGCCGCTGAGCCCAAGAATGAGATCATTTACATATAGGTTGAAGAGCGAGGGCGAGCTTACCCCCCCCCCCCCCCCTGTCTTACCCCGCACTCCAACCCATATGTGTCGGAGAGAGCATTGGACCACTGAGAACATTACTTTGGTGTCCGTACCAATATCGTAATATTCTCAAGAGGTCCGGCGGTACACCCCTGTCCGTCAACTTTCCCCAGAGCACATCAATCATAAACAACGAGATCAAACGCTTTGGAGAGGTCGTACAGGTAACAGGCGTACACCGGCGTCCTGCGCCTTGTGTAGTATCGGACCTATGCCCTGACTGGCCTCATAGCTCAGTTAGTAGTAACTCTGCCTTCTGCGCTAGAGGTCGTGGGTTCGATTCCCGCACTGGACAAACATTTGTGTGATGAACACAGCTGTTTGTTCTGTGTCTGGGTGTTAAATATATATGTATTATGTTTATCAGTCTCTGGTACCCATAGTATAGTATACCCATAGTATACGTGTCGGCCGTGTGTGATATGTAAAAAAAAAAAAATGCCTATTTTTTTGTGTTTTTCAGTGTGTTTTTTATTTTATTTAAAAATCTGATTAACGATTGTGTCTGCTATAATTATGTAACCCGCTTATACCTAATCCCTCGGTGACTATCTATCCGAGGGGGGCCAAATGCTGAATTTACTCCCTTTGCCTTTTCATAATAATTATTTTTTTTGTATCTTTTGCTCATTTTTTTTTATATACAAAATAGGCTAATGTTTTACCACAATCTCACCTGATGTTAAGTAATGATGTGGTCTACGGTGTAGCAGAGGGCTTAGAAAGAGTTTTTGTCAAATTCATACGAAGCTTCGCCGGAGTCGATATCGCGGCCACGTCTGGCGTGAGCGTGTGAACGCCTTCGTATAGCACACCTGAGTATAAGTTGCATACAATGGCAAGCTAGACGGTAACGAGACCACGATTGCGCCCCCACGCTAGCGTATATAGGACTAGGGATTGACCCAGTTTTTTATGGTAAAAAACATGTTTTTTGAAGAAAAATTTGATATTTTAATGCGAAATATCACTGTCAGTGCCAATAGTAATTTGATGTCAATGTAAATTTCGCGTAAAAATTGACTATAGCCATAAAGTTAAAGAGGAAGAAGAAGCGAAAATTGTTTGTTTTGGTTTAGATTTGGTAAAATTGAAATCAAAAAATGTTTTGAAAGTGGTCAACGCGCATCGTTGAAGAAGTGAAAATCGCACTGCCTGTGGAAATTTAGACGAGTCACTATTATATACAGATGTTACTGGAGTATAAGGAGAAGTAAGTTTTATTTCTAACTGTTGCAAACTGCCTGCCTCTGTCTGTGTCTGTCTATTAATTATCTCTGTCTGTAATATTAATTACGATTCCCTTTTTGAAACAAGAGGCTAATAAATGCTTACTTATTTCAGATACGGAGACATGGCAAAACTCGGGTTGACAGCGATGGGAAAACGCTGACATCGCAGGCGTAGGCAAATGTCCACGAGATAGCACTCAGCCGTCGAGTTCTTGCGGGCGCAGGCCGCTCATGAGGGCCTCGAGCGGCAGAAGATGGCTCGCGAGGACGCTAGTATAGCTCGATAATAAGAGCGGGAGCTCGCCCTTGAGAAGAGTTGGGTAGCAGTTGAGGAACGGCAAATATAGCAGCGGTCTATGAGATACTGTTACACTGGGCTGAGTTGTATTTTAACCCAGCAAACATAGTAGATGTAACAACATGAAACACATTTTTGAGAACTCAGCTATGCTAGAGGAGCAAGGAGTAGTGGAATTGACAGTGCTTCAGTAATGGTTTAGAAGTGGTTTGAGAAAAAAAAACGGAAGTTTACCAAAATTTCCATGTTTCCTGATGCACACTTCAGCAATTAACAAGAATGAGGCCGTAAACTGTGGAGTATCCACTCCCCTCTCACTGCTGATGCAAACTGCGACGGATCAAGATCATTCAAGATGTTTTGCATCCAAGTATGTGTCCAGGACAGCAATGTGCATTAGCGAGACCAAAGCTTTAGACTGAATCTTTCATGTGAATGTTAATAAAGTAATGTCTGCCTAACTTGTTGTCTGTTTATAATAAATAAAATAAGTATCCGGACATATTCACACGGTCAACTGATCCCAAACTAGGCATAGCCTGTACTATGGGTACCAGAGACTGATATATATATATAATAGATAAGTATTTAACACCCATACACAGAACAAACATCTGTGTTTATCAGATAAATGTTTGTCCAGTGCGGGGATCGAACCCGCAACCTCTAGCGCAGAAGGCAGAGTTACTACTAACTGAGCTATGAGGCCAGTCATAAACTAATAGCTACTATGCCAGAAACTTAGCTCGCATGATGGTTAGATAAAAAGTAGTAGTCTCATAAACAATCCAAGCCTTATTGTATCTACACACCAAATTCTATGTTCACTTGTATGGTGTGAATGAGTAACAAACATCCATACATCTATCCAAACACCGAATGAGTCACAGTATCATTCATTGGAGCAAACATTCCCGAGTGCACTGTGACTGTTTTATTTGTCTAGGTGAGAATACATAGGCAAGAGAAAGTTATAGGAATGATTTATAGAATAGGTACCTCAGGTATTTCATAAATAAAGGGTTACTAAAGGTCATAAATAAAGGATGACTATATTTCAACTTTATATTAATATATAACAACAATAGGTTATTGAAACCACATGAAGAATGTGGCTGATGATGATGATGACATAATTGAGTTCCAATTTCTTGTCTGCTCCTGATAACTCTCCCATTCTCAGACTCCTTGACTGAATGTATAATCTGCAACAAAGACACAAATATTAATTCTAATAGGCACTCAATAAGTACTTACATAATAGGTAGGGTACATAAGGAACCCCTCATAAGTATTATCCTTCCTACTATCCTATCCTACTAATATTATCAATGCAAAAGTTTATGAGGATGTTTGGATGTTTTTGGTTCAATCAAGCCGTAACAGCTCAGCAGATTTCTATGAAACATAAAGAGGTATTTACCTAAAATAGCATATAGGCTACTTTTTATCTTGGTACCACGCGAGCGAAGCTGCTGGCGGAAGCTAGTCTTACTAATATTATAAATCGAAAGTTTGTGAGGATGTTTGGATGTTTGTTGTTCAATCACGGCCAAACAGATTTAGATGAAATTTGGCACATAGTAAGATTATAGTCTGCACATAGGCTACTTTGTATCTTCATAGGAACCACGCGAGCTAAGCCGCGGGCGGAAGCTAGTAGTATATGTATAAAACTACAGACAATAATTAATAAAATTTATTGAAACTCACCGTGGGCATTGCCTTCATATGAAAAATCACCCTTCCTCTAATAAGGTTGGTGCTATGTCTTGGTCTGCCATTGGCTCTTCTGGTCCCGCCTCAGCAGTATCCTGATCTGAATAAATTAACACAATTAGTACTAAAAGGACTTTATATAAACAGTTTCATTACCTACTACAGCAAATGAGTGAAAACCAGTAAGACTGTAGTTACTTAGGTATTTACATAGGTCTTTGTCAGGATGAATGCCAAAATGCAGGGCTATATTGTAGAGCACACAGCAAGCCTCTTAATCATCATCATCATCATCATCAGCCTGTAGAAGTCCACTGCTGGACATAGGCCTCCCCCAAAGAGTTCCATGACGAACGGTCTTGAGCCTTCTCCATCCACCGACTTTCCGCAACCTTCACAATGTCGTCGGTCCATCGGGGGCCTTCCAACACTGCGTCGCCCGGTTCGTGGTCACCATTCGAGAACCTTTACTCCCCAACGGTTGTCGGTTCTGCGAGCTATATGGCCTGCCAACTGCCACTTCAACTTGCTAATTCTGAGAGCTATGTCGGTGACCTTAATTCTTCTGCGGATTTCCTCATTTCGGATCTTATCACATAGTGAAACTCCAAGCATAGTTTTCTCTACATAGCCCGTTGCGCGACTTAGAGCTTGTATGTGAGGTCAACGACCAAGTCTCAGTGCCATAAGTCATCACTGGCAACACGCACTGATTGTAGACTTTCGTCTTGAGGCTCTGCGGTATCTGCGACGAGAAGATATTATGACGAAGTTTCCCAAACGCTGCCCATCCGAGTTGGATTCGTCGGTTGACCTCTTTGCCGAAGTTGGACCTACCTAGTTGAATCGTCTGACCCAAATAGACATAGTGGTCTAACAATTTGAATGGTATCGTTCCCAACTTGTACCGGCACTTGTACTTGTACAGCCTCTTAATAATCCTCTGATTCCCTCCCCTAAAAAATGAGCTATCTCCTAATGCAAATGTTTTGATATGCAGTCAAATTCAATTCTAGGTTAGGGCCTTTTTGGGTAGGTATGTTTCACTTTACTCACCATAACTATGTACGGTATGCTGCTCAAGCTCTTCACAAATAAATTGAAAAGCGTTTTTGGACAGCCAACGACGGTATCCTTTGCCTGAATTCCGTCTCCGATAGATCCTTGACGGGGTTCAAGTATTTTCAGAGGTTGGTCCGCATTTCTCTTACATGCTGAGCTCGTGACTCCTCCCTCCACCTCCAAGCCTCATAAAAACCTGGCACCACTAATTTTCTGCCTGTATTCTGAGTTTTCTGCCTAGTTTTTATTAATTATAGCACTTCACGCCTTCGTATCGTCACGATCACACGGCTAAAATTGATGGTGAGAGCAACGCAATCGTACGCTACGATAGTACATGCAAAATTCAACACAATTTGTAACTCATACTCGCATTTTACAGAAAAAGCTGTCAAACACGATCGTAATCCACGATCCTTCGAGGCGTACGAAGGTCACAGCTTATAGAATAGTAGTTTGCCTTCGTATCGATACGATAGTGCAAAACTCATACTCAGAAATAAAGATACTGCTACTGACCGCTAGATGGCGCTTTTTATTTCCATACAAAATAAGGTAAACACAATCGTATAGGACGCTTGCGTATAACTCGATAGCAAAGTTTAAAAACTCTTTCTAAGCACACAGGTTTGCCTAGTAGAAACCTATTCACTCTGGTCTTGAAGACACCCAAATTATAGGTATTCGGAAACACAGACGCCGGCAACGATTCTCAACGAGCTCATTCTTAATATGTGTACGTAATTAAAAGGCAATAAATGATTTTATTGTTATTTTATTATTATTAAATGATAGTGCAAATTCATTCTTAATAGAATAAACATTACCTAGTTAGCTACTTACATTGCAATAGTGCTAAATATGGAAAAAGGTAAACAACTACCAGCTAATAAGTACTTATCAAGTCACGCAATAGTGACCATATTTCCAGCTGAAAAGAATGGAAGAGAGTATAATTAGGCCGCGACCGACGCCCGCGTGCCGAGACCATTGTTCACTAATTACCGCGGCGGTTTTCTAATTAATTAAGAATTCCCGACGGTCGCGACCGACGCGACCCCACGCGACGCGACGCGACACGACGCGACGCGCGTCCAGCACCCGCTGATGAAACGCCTGCTCTTTAATTGCATTCATTTTTCTTCAGAACTCAGCTAGCCGCTATCATTTATATGGCACCGCTACTGTCCCGCTGCCGAGCATCGCAGTGTATGCAGATTGCCTGTGAACAAGACAATCATAGGTATGGTTCTAGGTACAGAAATTCAGGACTAGTTAAGGACTACGGGCTCATCATCATCATCATCAGCCTGTAGAAGTCCACTGCTGGTCATAGGCCTCCCCAAAGAGTTCCATGACGAACGGTCTTAAGCCTATTCCATCCACCGAGTTCCCGCATCTTTCACAATTTCGTCAGTCAATCGGATGGGGCGGGTGAAAATCTATGAAAGTGCAACCGCTAGTAAGGACCTACAGGACTAAAAGTAACATGTTACATGCAATGTCTTCCATACTTTCGTAACATTTAAGGAATAATACTTTGTTTGTTCAGCGCCAGTTGAAAGACCCGCGGGACCCCAGCGGACCGTAACAATAGGTACAGCCAAGAGAATGATTGAAAATTAAATAAGACTCGTCTACTTGGGCGTACGGTCGGTGAAATGGATTTATGATTGCACAATCCACCGAATTAGTTACAGTTGCTTTCAGTTTAATCCGATTGTCATCGTCTATTGAAATAATGACTGCCAAAAGTTTGATGTATACCTTTTATGTAAAGCAATGTAAAATGAGACTCAAGGCGCCTCATACATGTACCGTTGTCGAAGCAAACTTTATAATGAATCCCTCACCATGAGACGCGCGTAGAGAAGCTCGACTGCTGTGAAATTACTTTCAATAATGAAGCCTCCGCGTGAGGCACCGACGAGAGGCATCTTCAATAATGCACCGCGGAGTCCTAATCCCTAGCGACTACGTGCAGATAAATCTCAAGTTACATTTGGAGTTATGGCTGCGAGCCGCTCAAGTTCAACCAGTACACTCGCCTGCACTAAGATGTAAACATTTTTTCATACAATTTTCAAAATGATGCCACAGTACTTCAATAACGATGTAAGTTCACAACATCTAGACCCGGAACAAATATAATATTTGCAGATCATGCAAACATTTGTCCTGCAGCGGGAATCGAATCTTGCGTCTCAGACATTGAGGTGACTTCGGTGACTTTTTTAGGAAAACTAAGGTTATCGCAGATACCTAAATACTCCCACAATTCGTGTAATTCAAATTAACGAGCTAGCTGCGAAGGAAAATGTTACATCCCCGGACAGTTTCCATGCATACGTAGCACCCGCTCTGGCTGCCAGAGAGCGCGGGGTGCCCACACATCATTCACAGCACCTCCTCACAGCTTAGCAAACAATAGCTGGCTCTATTCAAACTGTTTTCATTAATTGAAAGATAACGGTGTAATACTGCCTGCTGGCTGAAGCGGTGGCGCATGACGTACCTAGAAGTTTTTGTTTTTTCAATACAACAGCATCGACCGCTATAGCTTCGCTTGCGCTATATACTCGTCGAGCCACACCTTATGTGGCACGCCACTATTAGTGCAATTATGCGATATTTCACAATTTTACCAATTTAGTAATTTTTACACTAATGACAAAGTAAAGCATGACTAAATCACGTCCATGAAATCGCACAGAATCAGCCAGTTGAACCCGATAAGGGCAGCATTATATTCACTGTTATTTAGGAAACCAAAAAGATAAAATGAAAAAAAACTGAAACCGATTGTACCTGTTTACTTTATAAGTTGAGAGTGATAGTCGTTTAACCGTCTCAGGTGATGTAATAAATGAGCTGTCCGGACGGATGTAGTGTAGGTACTGTTCCAGGAACAATCGTGAGTTCGTGTAACAGTAGGTACCTATTGTGTAGCCGTGTCGGCGTCGTCGGCGTTGCGTCGAAGCCGGTTCACTTTAATATTCCACCTTTGCCCTTTGTGCCGACTCTCGTGTCCCTGTGTGCTCCAGCAGACGCTTGCTTCGTATGCACGCTCAGTTTACATTTTAATGAGTTCATTCATACAAATCTGTGGAGTTATCCTTTACTCTACCTAGGTACTCGCTAAGACTTTAACTCTTACAAACTAGCTACAAAGTTAATTATATCTACTCTAAGATACCTACTTTTTAAAAATTGCTCTTTTGTATATTTATACCTAACTATTGTATGTAATTTAGTTTAAAATTGTTTATCTATGTTAATTGTGTGTTTCTGTTGTGCCAAATAAATTTCTTATCTATATTTTAAAAAGGCAAATAATAATTATTTGAAGCGTTAAACATATTTTTTTACAATCTGCACACCTGCACAGTCCCATGTTGGCCTATTGGGAGGTTTACCGTCTTTTGGCGAATTCGAAGACGGGTTCGAATTCTGGTCGTGCAACAATAGGATGTTCTGTTCGTGCAACAAAAAAAATAGTGCGCTAGAGCTCGGAAAAACGTGCATAATATAACGGAGTAGGAAAGCAATAGGAAAACAGTAAGTGTCGATTGGCTTGCAACCTGTCACGTATGCAATACTCACAACTGCAAAATGTGGAAATATGCCAAATGTTATGATTGGTTGTGCTTCTACCTACCCTCCATAATCATCTTCCATGATCTATCAAAGTCAAAGTCATAAGGCCTTTATTTCAATAAAATCACAAGGATCACTTTGAAACGTCCTAGAAACTAGGTGAAGTTCTGCCTGTTCCTCGCGACCAAGCCTACAAGAATCAGGCAACAAACACGGCGCGCGTGCCTATCATTATTTTCGATGATCATTTTTCACAAAATGGAATGTAGAGAAGATGTCTACCATGCTTGGGGATAAAAGTCGTGAGCGTATTTTTTTCTGTACAGTCCCACTACTTGGCAAAAATTAGAATATAATAGAAAACTCTTTATTGTACACCACAAGGACATCTTACAAATTACACACAGGTACAAACATTCAATTAATAGCGAAGTACAATGGACGGTCTTATCGCTACCAGCGATCTCTTCCAGACAACCTTTGGATGGACAGGAACTGAAGAGAACGATATGGGTCGGTGTCACAATGACAAAATGAAGAATAAACTTAAATATGTAGGTAAATATATAGAATTCCATATAAGCAAGTGACAATATGTACCTATATAATTGTATAATATAAAATAATGCATTATGATATATAACTACTACTATATAAACACATTATGTAATAAAGATAACTTCATAAATACTTACTGAAAATATTACGTACAATAGCTAAATATCAAGATGATGATACAGCTTAGATAATTACAGCTATTGATAACAACGGAAAAATTAATCAGTTAGCTTTGAGACAAAAATTAAAAAAAGGCAAAGGTATCCTCCAATTATTTCCAGTTCTTGCGTTCTTCGGCTGTCTCTGCTAGTCCGTGTGGAAAGTATCCGGAACGTCGCGCCGGCGTTTCTGCGGCCTTATGAGCCTTTGCAGATCGGCACCACACTGAAGCTCTACATTCCATTTTGTGAAAAAGGATCATCGATAAACCGTATTTGTTGCCTGATTCTTCTAAGCTTGGTCGCGAGGCCTAGTTTCACCTCGTTTCTTAGAGGTTTCAAAGTGATCATAGTGATTTTATTGTAATAAACACCTTTTGTCTTCGACTTGACTTAACTTCCTCATGGCGCCTGCCCTGCGTCCTGTAGGCTGCCACTCGGTGGAGATACTTGCCCACTTCTCTGGATGCATTCGACTGACAAGGCCTGGCTGCGTTGGCTCAACTGTCAATCGTCTATCATTCCAATCTTGAAGTAGCGTAGTGTCGTCGGTCCGCCGCCGCTCCATCGCTTTATTATAAAACACATGAACATCTATTCAAATAAAAGTTATAAGTTCTACCTACTTATTTACCTTATTTATATTACACAGGCAACTAGTTATTTAGTAAGTTGTACTCTGCAGCAAGAAAGCACGCCGTCAGGATTCCAATTCCATTAGCCGCGAGCTTTCCATTTATTCCAATGTAGCATCATTAGCATTTACAGGACAGCGCTGCATGTTCATTGTCTCGTTACTGCTAATGCATTCAAATGGTCGCCGACTCATTCCCAAAACCTTATAGTACCTACCTAAGCAATGTCAATTGTCAGCATTTTAGAAGGGAACCGAAAAATCTTTTGTTTTTAACAAATTTTATAAACCCAAGTAGCCCAAGCGGCATTCTTGCCGTTTTGCGAACGAATTAATTCTCGCTCTAACTAAAACAACCAAACGCAACTTGAGCCGCTATTGGGCCTGCCTGACACGCCACTTCGTTATTTCTACCTAAGGTTTTCAGTGTCTTCAAACTTAGCTATTAATCGTTGCAATAATCAATAACAACCCGTTATGTGGTCAACAGTCAGCGCTTTTCTACTACGATCACGAGTTGCACACTTGCATTACTTTTAAGCGACGACGATGACTGCCGACAGACACGTGCTGCCAAAGTGTTGAACGTGTAGGTATCGAATGCCACACACCACTTTTTTTTTTTTTTTTTAACGATGGAGAAATGCGTTACGCATCCCCCCCAGCCCGGGGAAAGCCAGAGGGGTATGTCGGGCTCTCCGTCGGTTACTATTGCTAATGAGACAATAGCAGCCGACGGCATACCGACTAAAAAACCATCGGGGTCCTTCTGAACGCCTTGTGTCGGGGCTGTGGGTACGCTTTCGCATTCTTCCATGGCCCCGACGGTGCCACACACCACTGGCTGAACAGTACTGTACGTTCTACGTCATCGTACCTAGGTACCTACAAATACCGCGGAGGGTCTATAGTGAGCTACGGTCGTCGTCACGGAGGCTTCAACCCGTCTCCGCAACAAACAGATTCAGAATCGCACTATTTGCGTTGGCAATCGGACGATCGCCGGTGGTTTAATTGATTTCTGATCGGTGCCTGTCACGAGCGGAGTGCGGTAGGGACCGATTCAGGGTGAGTGACAATGTTATTAGCTTACTTTTTGAGTTTTTCCCGACTGCGCACTTTCCACGTCTCAAGCAAACTGCATGCACCGCGGCTCGAACTAACGAGGATCCTAATATCTCTGATGTGAAGGGTTCGGTAAGAAAATTACCAATATGACCCAATTTATATAGCGGATAGTGCGCTACCCAACATGGAGCTATGATTCTCAAAATAATTTTAAAAAATACAATAAGTACACTGACTTATAACGGGTAATTTTTCTGTGATAGTTTTCTTTTATAAAATGCGGACAGTGCGTAATCTCATTTCAAAGCGACCTACTAGTTCGCATAAATGAGTATAATACCCAATAGCTTTTAGTCGCGACGATGGACGAGGCACCTTTCCCAGTTTGCATTGCATCATGATTTCAAAGTAATATCATGGCAATAACGCAACACTTGCATAAATAGTATGAAAATATTTTAAAATTACAATAAAATAAACGGATGTTTAACCGTTTTCTAAAAGAATAGGTCATCATCGACATCATCACTGTTCATCATCATCATCATCAGCCTGATGAAGTCCACTGCTGAACATAGGCCTCCCCCAAAGAGTTCCATGACGAACGGTCTTGAGCCTTTTCCATCCACCGACTTCCCGCAACCTTAACAATGTCGTCGGTCCATCGGGTGGGGGGCCTTCCAACACTGCGTCGTCCGGTTCGTGGTCGCCACTCGAGAACCTTTGTTCCCCAACGGTTGTCGGTTCTGCGAGCTATATGGCCGGCTCACTGCCACTTCAACCTGCTAATTCTGAAAGCTATGTCGGTAACCTTGGTTCTTCTACGGATTTCCTCATTTCGGATTTTATCACGCAGCGAAACTCCGAGCATAGCTCTCTCCATAGCCCGTTAGGCGACTTTGAGCTTGTGTATAAGGCCAATAGTTAGCGACCAAGTCTCAGTGCCATATGTCATCACTGGCAACACGCACTGATTGTAGACTTTTGTCTTGAGGCTCTGCGGTATCATCACTGTTACTTTGGATGATTGTCTCCCAAACGAGAATAGTTGTTGGTCCTGGATCCGTCCGGGCGCGAGGGCGAGAGGCGCCTCACTGACGGCCGATAAGGATTCAATTACAGCAGGAATCCTCCAGATCGGGGAGTCCCGAGACTTCTGAAACCTTCGCGAATTATTTAACTTCATTTCGGGAACTTTTACTGAGGGTTCCTCTGAAAGAAGTAATTTGCAAAAGGACGAACTTTTTTGGAATCTTCTGAGGGTTGAGTGCGAAGTATTTCGTAAACGACGATCCTCTGAAATCGAGTCTGAATACAAAAAGCTTTTAGGTAGGTAGAAATTTACACAGAATTACAAAAAGTGTTGCGTTATTGCTAATTAAATATATATTTTTGAACAGGTAGGTATTTATTGTATAGTAATATTAATAGGTATATGTATGTTTATATATATAATATTCTATCAAACATTGTAGGTACACGAACCTCCCTCTATAATCACGTCTCTCTACCCTCAAAGGTTTGTTGGAAGAAAACTCTTTTTAGGGTTAAGCTCGCCTTTGTACATACCTTTCTTTTTAATTTTTGTATCTGTATTATTCTTGTGTACAAAAAAGAATAAAGAATTAAGAAAAATCT
Source organism: Anticlea derivata (assembly GCA_947579855.1). Lineage (NCBI taxonomy): Eukaryota > Metazoa > Arthropoda > Insecta > Lepidoptera > Geometridae > Anticlea > Anticlea derivata. The sequence goes on from OX388269.1 coordinate 163,546, forward strand.
AAAATCGTCAAATATATTCTTATAAGTCTTAGCTTATTTTCTTCTTTTCCGCTCCTGTCAAATAATATAGGTATGGTTATAAAACAGCATGTCGATAGCAATCGCGTTAGTAATGCGATTGGGTAGTAGATACCTAGAGCACAGATAACATAATACTATACTAGTACTACCCTAGAGCTGAGCTAGAGCACCTACTTAATATCGCAAGGTGCCGCGCAGTGCGCACTGAGCGGGAGACTTCATGATTGGACATTGAGGCCGGACTCGCGGACTTGCCGGCTAGGGCTGCACTGACGTGTGTATGTCTACAGCTTACACATAACGAATTTCTGAATTCTGAGTATGCAAATATTTAGTGCATAATTGGTGCAATCTGAAAATCCAATTCAAAATTTAGGTGCCAAAGAGGTTTCTGAGATATGAGCCAAAAACTATGTGTCAGCTGGAGACCCGGGTCTACAGCTTGCACATCCAGTACTGCCAAACGGCTGACGCGAGAGCTATGAAAACTAGCCAGATATTTAGTGCCAAATTAGTGCCAAAGGTACTAAAAATTTCAGGCCTGTAGCTTAAAAGGTTTCAGAGATATGAGCCAAAAACTATGTGTCAGCTGGAGACCCGGGTCTACAGCTTGCACATCCAGTACTGCCAAACGGCTGACGCGAGAGCTATGAAAACTAGCCAGATATTTAGTGCCAAATTAGTGACTAAGGTACCAAAATTTTCAGGCCTGTAGCTAAAAAGGTTTCAGAGATATAAGCAAAAAACTATGTGTAAGCTGTAGACCCGGGTCCCCAGCTGACACATTTCGTTACGCCAAACCGCTGATCAGAGGGCAATAAACTTTAGGCAGGATTTTAGCTTATAATTAGTGCCTAAGGTACCAAAAATTTCAGGCCTGTAGCTGAAAAGGTTTCAGAGATATAAGCAAAAACAGTTTTCCCGCCAAAAAATTCAAATAAAGTTATTGAAAATCGCCTCATTGCGACGTTGCCACTTCGCTTAAAAAGATTGTCAAACGACTTTAAACTTTATTTACATGTCACGAAGATTGATTTTGGTATTTGATCATTAAAAAAGTTAATTTGGTTTGTTGAGTTTAGTCTAGGAGCTCGGAGGATAAAATAGTTTTCAGCCAAAACATACCGTGTTGCCATCGATGTAATCGTATCTCGTAGACTTACGTCTTGATTGATGATGGAAGTCAGAGGCAATCACGACGACATCATCGCCCTGAGTCAAATTCTTTGTCAGTGTCGGCAAGTTATTTATAATCTCTCTGATAGGAGCACCTGGCTTACAAATGGATAGAACAGATTGGTAGTCATTATTATGTAAGTGTATAAATTCTCCAAGAGATTTTCCGTATGTATCGCACAATATTAGCATTTTCTTAGGTCTATTTTGTGAAATTACGGCGGTATCCTCAGCTATAAGTCTGGGTTCATGGTTTTGGGTACTGTTATTCGTTTGGTTTCCAGTGTTCTCCTCTGTCGTTAGCTTCTCTACGGATCGAAGTCCTATTCTCGTAGTAATCCCGTTGTCTTCTTTATTCTTTATTGTCACGACCTGTTTTGTTGCTATTGATTCACTCGTTTTAATTGTTTTTGTCTTCTCTTTTTTCGCTACTAATTTTTTTTGTATTTTTCTTTCTATTCTGTTAGTCTTTATCATGTTTCACTTGTTTATTCAATGTTATAATATTTTTACTTAAGTTCTTGGTCTTTGCTGCAGTTTTAATATCTACGGTGTGTCTAGAATTTTTTAATTTTATGTTTTCACTTTGGAGCTCAATTATTTGGCTTATTAAATTGTCCAATTCTTCATTAAGTATTTGGGTGTTCTCATTGGTTTCCAACTGGAGCGTTTTTTGTAGTGGTTCGAACAGCGCTGCATTATTTTCGTGCATACGTATTACGTTTAATGCTTCTTCATATTCATTGAGATCTGCAGTTCGTCGCTCAATCATCTCTTTTAGCTTATTTCTTTCCGTTTCAGTCTCTTGTAATTTTATTACTTGTTCTGCAAATGCTACTTTGAGTGACCCATTTTGCGCCAAGAGATTTTATAATCCTTCGCGCAGTCGTCTTGTTCCTTTAGAAGCTTCAAATTCAAGTTTTGTGCTTTTTGTATTTCAGCGGTCAATTTTCTAATTCTACGGCAACATGGTTTCTTGTTTGGGGCATTCTGGAACGATCAGAAAACGCAAAAAGTCGATTCGGATGAAGAGATTCGATCCAGGGCACGTCGTTACTGACGATTATTGAGTCCACCGCCTCGACCGCTATGCCAGCGGTACTTTACTTGCAGCGACGAAATAAGTGTAGAGGTTGAAAGAACTATTTCTTAGAGTCGCAGATCGTTGTAATAAAAAAATCGACCGTCATTACACTTTTTTGCACACCCTCATTAGCTTTTTAGTTCAATATGACTTATTGATAAAAAACTTTTATTTAGTCATTATAACGAGGCACTTACGTATAATATTGTGACGCGTTCGTTATTTTGGTTGTTATAATTTTTGAGAGTAGATCGCCAAAATGGTTTAAGGTAAACATCATGAAGAAACCAGAGGTATAGTCAGATCGCACACTACGAGTACTTACGTGTTAATAGGAAACAATACAATGCCACAAATCTGGGCCCCGATCGCGCTAAATTTTTGCTTGTGGCGCTCTGCGGTATATTTTAAGGGATGAAGATGAAGTTTTCCAAACGCTGGCCATTAGATAAAACAGAATCGAAACCATTGTGTAAGTATCATCATCATCACCTATTTGAGTCCACTGCTGTACATAGTGTACCTACCACTAATTAGAGGTGGATAACTCGAGTCAGTGACCGTGGCGGCCCCGGCTGAAGAATAGGCCCCTCCTAACCTCCTACCCGTGGATGTCGTACTAGGCAGGCGAGTAAGGGATGGGCAGCAGCTTCTCCTATTTTCAAAAAGATTTTCAAATTCCCCCCACCCCCATGACAGGAAGTCACTCCGGAAATCTGTGGGGGAGGCCGCTGTTCAGCAGTGGACTTCAAACGGCTGGAATGATGATGATGAACTCGAGTCAGAACACGCATCCAGATCGAATCACAGGGTACTGAGCCGCAGGTAAATGGATCACGTCGCTCCCAAGCAGCTGAAGCAGCTCAACGGCTCAAAGTAGTTCTACTTCATCTGCGATTCATGCGACCCTGACCCTGATTAGAAACGATTTCATACGATAACAATTTGTATTATTTTCAACACTATTAAGTCCATATTAGAAAAGCTGACCCGTTTGATGAACTGATTGCTAGTACCTTATTGCATTGTTTGCTTCACTTTACCTGATTCATCTGAAATCATTCATAGATCTACTTGCGCGGTTCAAGAGCGCATGCTGCGAGCTGATTTGCAGCTCAGGTATTTTGAGTGAGTTACCCACCACTACCACTTAGAAACTTTGATGTACCAAATAAAAACTATAGTAGGTATTATTATAATATTATAACTACAAAATTTTTGTTTATTTTTAGATTATGACGCCTTTTCTTTTTTAGTTACCAGCATAATTTTAGTGATACTTCATCATCTTATCCTATCTAAGCTTCTGAATTCTTTAACCTACATGATATATACTTTAAACATACATAAGCCTCTCGATTTGAGAGCAAAAGACTTGGCGGCAGGAATAAGATGCCACAGCCAGCCCGAAAGGGAAAAGCATAAAAAAATGCAAACTTCAAGAACGAAAGAATGACACGATAATGTTACGCGCCTGTACAATATCGGGCAGCCTGTAAGGACGTGGACACTCTGATAATGTACAGCCAGCCATATTCACAGCATCTAATTCTAAATGGGGGAATAAGATCTGCACTGACTTCCCGCGTTGGGGTGCGCATTCACAGCATTTTATTGCAATAATTTTTCCAATAATACGAAGCCACCTAGCTTTAGACGGCGGAGTCATATATCTCATCATGTCACATAGGAACCAACTCATCATGTCACATAGGAACCTACTCATCTATTCCTTTCGTGACGTGGTTTATAAGTGGTTCACATCTACCTACCTTATGTGAGGTACCTACCTACTTCCCTATGTTTTGTCGGTCTAGGTACAAAGTGTAGGTACGTAGTACCTAGGTATAATAAATACTTGGTACCTAGTAACCTATACCTAGGTAGACCTACATAAGTAAGTACCTTACATAAAGTACGTAGGATTGTATAATATTATGCAAACACGTCACGAAAGTAATAGATGGCTTCCTAGTACCTAGAGCTAACCAAACTTAGGTAGAACTAAATTGCCTAAATGCGTAATAAAACACTTCAAAAAACTATAAATAGGTAAATAACTAGTACCTAGGTACTAGGTAACTACCATCTATAATTTACTAGCCAACTTAGATATGAACAAAATGAGCAAATACGTCACGGTAGTACCTAATAGATACCTGCATATCCAACTTTCATATGTGCTCCCTACCTACCTACCAAGGTATCTTGATTAACCTAAATACCTTACCTGACTTCTTCTGACAGACTTTTATTTCTGTTTTAGTGTGTGGCTAGGCGGAGCAATGATCTATGAAATGCGGGGCGGTGGCGCGGGCAGAAAGTGTATGAGAATGGCCGGACATAGGGCTCAGTGGCGCGTATTAGGGTTGACCTATATCCAGCAGTGGACTAGTGTGGGCTGATGATGATGATGGCTACAATGGAGGCCAATTTCATACGTCAGTTTCGAAATTGAAAATCTATGGAACTTCAACCGAAGTAACAAATTATGTAGGTAGGTACTAACCAATTACTTACAATATATTTTTATTTTATCTAGATCGATCGACACCTATCTTACATATGAGATAACGGCTAGGTTAGAAGTACAACAAATTCAGAAGATGAAGATACTACCTAATAAGAAGCTGTGTAGGTATCACAAAAATTATGCTAGTAACTAACAAATGTTAGTAACTTACCTACATTAGAGGTAGGTACAGTATGTCCAGTGGACTTCAATAGGTTAAAGATACCTCCTACATAATAGTTTCGATTCTGTTTTATCTATATCCAGCCAATTCTATCCATAGCCAGCGTTTGGAAAACTTCATCTTCGTCGCATATTATATACCTACCACAGAGACCCTCAAGACGAAAGCCTACAGTCAGTGCGCGTTGCCAGCACCAAAAAGTTACGAACGGCGACCACACACCGAATGACGCAGTGTTGAAAGGCCCCGCACCCTATGGACCGACGACATTGCGAAGGTTACTGTAATTCACTGAATGGAAATGGCTCAAGACCGTTCGTCGTGGCACTCTTTATGGGAGGCCTATGTTCAGCAGTGGACTTCTGCAAAATGAAAAAATATTTTTGTGATACATGTCCTCTAATAGGTAAGTATCCAAAAGGGAGGTCATTCAACTTATCGTTGATGTGTATATACTAATTCCGGAACATTTTGTATACATACACTAGTTCACTGAAGTAAAAGATAAATCTCTCTTTTTCGAGGTACGACACACAAGGTACATCGATGGCAGCACTGGGTATGTTTTGGCTGAAAACTATTTTATCCTCCGAGCTCCTAGACTAAACTCAACAAACCAAATTAACTTTTTTAATGATCAAATACCAAAATCAATCTTCGTGACATGTAAATAAAGTTTAAAGTCGTTTGACAATCTTTTTAAGCGAAGTGGCAACGTCGCAATGAGGCGATTTTCAATAACTTTATTTGAATTTTTTGGCGGGAAAACTGTTTTTGCTTATATCTCTGAAACCTTTTCAGCTACAGGCCTGAAATTTTTGGTACCTTAGGCACTAATTATAAGCTAAAATCCTGCCTAAAGTTTATTGCCCTCTGATCAGCGGTTTGGCGTAACGAAATGTGTCAGCTGGGGACCCGGGTCTACAGCTTACACATAGTTTTTTGCTTATATCTCTGAAACCTTTTTAGCTACAGGCCTGAAAATTTTGGTACCTTAGTCACTAATTTGGCACTAAATATCTGGCTAGTTTTCATAGCTCTCGCGTCAGCCGTTTGGCAGTACTGGATGTGCAAGCTGTAGACCCGGGTCTCCAGCTGACACATAGTTTTTGGCTCATATCTCTGAAACCTTTTAAGCTACAGGCCTGAAATTTTTAGTACCTTTGGCACTAATTTGGCACTAAATATCTGGCTAGTTTTCATAGCTCTCGCGTCAGCCGTTTGGCAGTACTGGATGTGCAAGCTGTAGACCCGGGTCTCCAGCTGACACATAGTTTTTGGCTCATATCTCAGAAACCTCTTTGGCACCTAAATTTTGAATTGGATTTTCAGATTGCACCAATTATGCACTAAATATTTGCATACTCAGAATTCAGAAATTCGTTATGTGTAAGCTGTAGACATACACACTGCACTGACTGCTCTGCGGTAAAAACTGACTAAATGTTGCAAACGCAGGCAGTAAGATGGTGTCTACGGTAGAAAATTGCATGCGCCTGCATTATGATGAACCTATACACTTCATAATTTTCAAAATGATACCACAGTACAGACGAAGATGGTAGGTAGGTACATTATTAAGTTGAAAATGGCACAAGTTGATGGTATGTAAACAGTTTTTTAGTTTTTGCTATGTACAGCACTAAAGTTAATACTGTGGCATCATTTAAAAAATTGTGGAGTGTATACATCTTATTGCAGGTGACTGTACCTGCCGTTGCCATAATATTAGACACAGACAACACAATGATTTTGTAAGCTAACTTCAGCAGTCTTCAGTCGTCTGTTACGGGATGCACCCAATAGGCGGTAGGTAAGCTTCATGGCAACCCTGTTGAAGAGCTGGGAAGTTGGGACTTTCTAACTGTGTTTTGCGGCTTTGGTCGCCCGCGGAGTTAGAGTGCCTACTCACAGAGTGGACAGAGCTGAAGGAACTTTGATTGCTTTCGACCGAGCATGAAATAAGGTAAGAGGCCCGCCCGGCGCCCGGGGCAGACGTTGAATGTGGGGCAACAGCATTTTTTTAACTATAAGTAATGAAGAGGGCACTGCCCGCCTGCAAGGGGATACCGCCGTGCACCGTCGTCAATGTACAAATTTAAAAAATCTCAAATCTGCTCAAATTTAATTGACGAGCCACTTGACTTTGGTTCTGTCCTGCTTCGATAAGTGCAACCACTTGAGACGCTGCTTCTGGTGTGGTATCCACTTTCTTGTTTAGAGAGATGATGTATTCGATAAAGGACCTTTCTGACTGGGAGTTGGTATGCAAATGATGTAATTTCAATCATCCCTTATCGTTTTATACCTGCTCAAAGTCCCACAAACCGAGCTACCTGAAACGAGCTAATTTAGGCCATTCTATTGTTTAGTTGCCACTGTTATGATTTCGAAGGTCAAGGCTAGACATTTTGTGTTTTTAGGAAGCTAACAGTGTGTACTTCAATTTAATTTAAGTTATATTTGCAACATCACATTAATTTAAAAAAAAATAAGAGTCGAAATTAAAATGTAGGTAAATTCCCCTATGTGCGATTTCTATGCTCTCGAGTGTATGTATTGCTATGGACCGTAGAATAAGTTAAATAAGATCTCTAACTTTTCTATAGTCTGAAATAAATGAATTATTATTATTAAAGAAATAGCTTAGAACTATTCTCGCCCTAGAACTACGTACATACACAAATCAGTGTCAAGCAGATGAAGTGTAGGTAGCTACCGTGTACCCTTAGATATATTATTTAAGCGTGTACCTTAGTATCTTGATAAAAATAGCCATCTTGATTGTAAAATCAGACAAATAATGGCCTTCTTGTAGGTACACTTTATTCCGGGTTTTTTTACACGGTTCGTTATCTAAAGTTATGAAAACCACCAACTGCCTGAAAAAAGTGTCAAATAAAAGCGCAATAAACTCTTATTTTTTTCGGTTATTTAATTCGGTTTAGTAGCTGAATGCCGACTTCCTGCAAAATGCTAAAGTATTCAAATTGTTCATACATTGATCACACTGATCCAATTTTAAGAACTTGAGAACGCGATACATTTACAATCTCAAAAACCCGTTATTTGTTTTCCTTAATTTTTTTTGAAAATCGAATATATTTATTTGGACCGAGTCAAACTGGGGAGGTGTTGTAGTCTCCCTCGGGGACGTTCTACAGCGATTCACCGTAAAAATATAAGTTTAAGATGAAAATGTTAAGTTTTATTTTTACATGAGCCAAACAATTTTTTTTGCAAAAAATGTTTAGAATTCCGGGTATTTCGAAAGGGGACTTAAACGTATCTTTTCAACTTCCGACGAAACTTCCAAACTCTCCTATTGTTTTTTAAGGCGGGTGGTGATTACAGCAATTAAAATAGTAATTTATCAAGTTATCTCAGACATTAATGTTGCTAGCATTCACAGAGATTATACCCTACCTACTTATTAGTAAAAGACGCATTTTCCACGACTGCTCCGATTTCGCCTGAAACTTACTAATTTCGCAAAACTGTATCATGAAAATACCCTGAAAACCCGAACAAATGCTCTCTCTCTCATGTTGAGAAATAAAGTTGCAATAACTAATTGAAAATGCGCTCACTAGGAACGTGACGCATTTACACTGGTCGACCTTATTATGAATGGAAACTATTTTGTAACCATTTGGTCCATTTCCGCTTTAAATTTGTTTTTAGTTCATTTGCACGTGTCCAATTAGAGGCGCGGGCCGCGGGATAGTTTATAGTGGTATGTTTACTCACGTCTGGCGAGAGCTGTTGGTAGCGACGCACCTTTATACTCGATCTAAAATGTTAACAAAATTTCATTAGTGTCGTCGGTACCGTAGGTAATTAGTAGAACTTGTACATAGTGTTAAATAATTCCTTCCTGGGACTCTTAAATAATACGTCGAATATTCTGATCACTCAATAACTTCTTTATTCAGGAACGGGTGATATTATTTACTTACAAAAACATAATTTCACATGTACTCTCGATGACAGCTCGAGTCAGAATGGCCGACCGTTGGTTGACAATGACAGACAACTTAGATTTTATATCTTTTTCAAAACACACCAGTAATTCTGTGATCGCCAACAGGCGGCCATCCTAGTTTACAGGAATGTCCCTATTCCTGGCCTCTCGGCCTTCCTAATAGTGGTATGCCCCCATAGCCGTTTAATAATATGTTGTAAACTATATTTTAAGTAAGTTAATTAAGTAACTAAATATAAAAGTTGTCATTATTAAATGTATAAATCATAGAATCATGAATATCTACTAAATCAATGTGATTATTTCTTTCTTAGTTATAACAGATAGGTACTTAATAATTTAATATTAATCTCATAATTATTTGTTATTATTTATATTGCTTAAATAAACTAATAATTACTTTAAATAAAGTCTATGAAACATTGTCAAAATAACAGTCACTTGCTTTCGGCACTGACACAATAGCTTCACACACAAGTAGTAGCTGCTGCAGTCCGATCATGGCCCATACATTGTTAATTGCAGCTTACTACCGTTTGCCACCTTCGGGACACGGCCTGTAATCTGATGGATACTGCTAATCACCGTTTGCCACCTTCGGGACACGGTCTGTAATCTGATGGATACTGCTAATCACCGTTTGCCACCTTCGGGACACGGCCTGTTATGTGATTGGTACTGATGACTACCGTTTGCCACCTTCGGGTCACGGTCTGTTTGATTAGTACAGCTAACTACCGTTTGCCACCTTCGGGACACGGCCTGTTGCATGATGAATACCAATACCGCTTGCCACCTTCGGGACACGGTCAATTCCTTGCCTGGTACTGGGAACTATTGTATGTTTTTCCAACTTTGAAACACGGTCTGTTATTTTATCAAATATTTTCAGTGTCGTCACCAGTCATCATCATTGTTTTCAGTCCACTTTTCATCGTATACCTAAGCTGTAACGGTAAGGATTAGGATATTAGGAATAAGGAGGATGATATTTTACATCGTGTTACATACTGTTGCTATATTCCTAATGCCACTTATTAGGTATATTACTAATTACTGATTGGTCAATCACGCTCGTCTTATCACTACTAGTTCTACTACTTTCTTCACTTGCCACAGATGATACACGACAAATGATCCAGGATTTTAAGTGGTACGCTGGATTAATATTCTTATACTTTGTTTTATTTGTGGAATTACCTTCGATCTTGATCCGAAACGGAAGTTATCCTAAAAGAACATTGCTGCTAACTTCTTTCTTTTCCTTTTTCTGGATTGCGGTTTGGTATCATAACCAAGTCACCCTCCTTAAAAATCTAAGTGGGAGCTCGCGTTTTGGTCAAGTAACTTAAGTACCTATGCAGTGTAGATTATATTGTATTATGTATGTTTGTTTTTAAGGTATATATTTATATGGGCCTTGTATGTAACAATATTTGTCGCCTGAAATAAAGATTATTATATTATAAATGTATTTTGCATCTGCTTTTGTGTCTCTCATATATTTCTTTCAACAGTCTTTCTCTTCTGGTTCTAATACCGCCTTTAGGATATTTTCCGATTGTCTGACTGTCCTTTGTCCAAAAACTACTTCTGCTGGTGACTTTCCAATCGCTAGTTGGGATCTGAAGGATTTCTAGCTCTTCTTGTTCTATAACCTCAATTTTGCTAGAATCACACACACTGCACCTCCGTCTTGTGGTTAGGGTCGTATCGTTGATCAGACGAATTGTCATTTCCGCAGCTTGGGTCATACCAAGTTCTTGCATGTCAAAAACGAAACAACTACCAAGCTGCTGTGACGACAGCAGACATTTTATGGCGAGGCTGAAAAGCAGCGTAGCTGAGCCCACGACCATTTCACCTGTCTACCTACATACATACCTAAACTTGTATCTTTATAACTGTGTGTAGGATTCTTGGTGAATAAATGCCCTTTTAATTTTTTTTTTATTTTAACTTCTATGGCAATTGAGGAGTGTAAGTATTATATTCTTTATTTTCTGGAGATATTTTGAGGCCAATATATCGCATATCCATGGCAATTGGCAACTATAATAATATAATAATATTCCGGACATATTACACACTACAACTGCGTTTTATTGGGTGTTTTGGGTAAATAACTCTACAATACTGAGTTTACATAAACCTCGAGAGACTTATCTATAAGTCGTTTAATATTTAGTAATATTGTAGCGCGTGCAAGAATTTTGTTTTCAGAGAGATTTAGAGGTTCATCAGAAAAGTTTATTAGAACAATTCGGCCTTTCCCAGTAAACTCATACGCCCCTTGCAAGATACATTGCTCACTATTATTCCTCAAAACATTTAACCGGGTATAAATAAGAAACCTGTATAGTCATTATCCTAAACATATACGGTACACATGTACATTTTTGAAGCCTTCTACGGTCACATCTACATACATACATACATAAATCACGCCTATTTCCAAGAGGGGTAGGCAGAGACCACGGTTTTCCACTTGCTACGATCCTGACATACCTCTTTTGCTTCATTCACTCTCATCACATTCCTCATACATGATCGTCGGTTTAGGGTACTCATGACTGGCCTTTTTCCAAAACGTCACCGATTTCACACCAAGTCACTTAACGTACGCCTAGGTCTTCCCCTTCCAACGGTCCCATTCACACTCGCCTTATACACCTGTTTCGTCAATCTTCTTTCATTCATCCTCTCTACATGACCAAACAATCTCAGCATACACATACAGTCACATCTGATGCAATGAATACTTCTAGCCGGTTAAGTTTTGTGTCATTACAATATAAGGTCAACTGCGTACTAGTTTTGTACACTGTACTGTAACTGACGGCAACTCTGTGAGCGACTGCCCTATTAAGACGTCTTTATTCAATAGATTATCTGTGACTTCATACGATTCAACATCAGCCTTTACTGCATATATCTCCATGGTTACAGTTACGCGACCGAAAGGTACTACACTGCCTAAACCAAAACCTTTTATAATAGGAAGCCCTACTTTATCTAAAGCTGAGTTGGATTCTTCAGCAATCTTAGATTCAATGAGCGTACACTGACTACTAAAGTCGACGTAACTGGACAGCGCGGTTCCATTTAACTTAATGTGCTTAAAATATTTACCATTTTGTGTTTCATCCTTGGTTATATTTAAAACTTGTTTCGCTTAATATCTCCAGTGACGTTACGCCCATCAGATTCTTGCTGTTGAGGTTTGTTAGGATTGGTTTGCCGACATTGTCGGGTTTCATGACCTAAACGGGAACACTTATCGCATCGAAGAATCGGTTTTGGGCACGTTTGTACGGTATGTCCGAACTCTGAGCAGTTGTAACAACGTGTGTTTTTAAATTTATTATTAAATGTATTATTGCTACATTTGGGTACAGTACTGACAGGGTTAGTATCGTTATCTCTCGAGTCGTTATTATCCCTAGCAATTTGCAGCACCGGCTTCCGCGCTTGGTTAGTTTTCTTTGAAATGCGACGTAGATACGTTAGGAGCTGGGATGGTCTCTTTATACTCGATCCCTGAGCGTTTAGCCTAATATTGTTATCATATATTCCATTTATGACGCAGTCAACAGCGTTTCTCCCTTTAATTCCACACATTTTGACAAGTCTAATTTTATCATGGAAGTACTCTTCTAACGACTCGTCTCTCTTGCTTCTTCTTTCAAGCATTTCGTACAAGCGGTCAGCATAGTTGCGGTCATCAGGGAAAGTCTTCAGTATTTGACGCTGCCATTGGCGCCAACTAAAATTGACGGAACTTCGACCTTGGTACCATTTCTTTGCATATCCGGTTAGTTTGGGAATGGCATGGTAAATAACTTGTTTTTCACTCCATTTATAAATGGTCGCAGTGTCGTTGACTTTTCGGATCCAGTCAGCAGCTGTTTGAGAATTTGCGTCAGGGTCAAATTCCGGGATAACATTGTGAGCCCCTTCAAATGTACTGCTAGTCTTGCTGGTTAAGAGCTTAGCGAATTTCTTGAAAAAGTCCGTTTCGAGGTTATCCGGGGATTTCGTCCGTATTTTCTTAGCTACTGGCGTTTTCGCAGACCTTTTTGACGTATTCCTTGTACTTGCGCTTTTGCGCGTCCTTTTTCTAGACTGTCTTGTCCTAGTTTATTGCCCCTAGTATATCCAAAGCTGCACGACATTACTCAAAGCTGCACGACATTACTTTTATACTACATGTTAAGAATTATTCTAAAACTTTTAAAAAAGCTTGTCATGCAGCCAAATCATTGTACTTAAGAAACAAAATTGAAAAGTCTTCTAATAAAATTAAAGCTACTTGGAAACTAATAAATAATGAAACAGGCAAATCAAAAGCCCTCAATAAACAAATCAATTTAATTAATAATGATAGTGTTTTAACTAAGAAAATTGAAGTGGCGAATGCCTTTGACAGTTTTTTCTCTAGTATACCTAATATTGTAACCCAGTCGTTAAAATCTTCAGCTTCTGGAGCGTCCCTTCTTCTAGAAGCTAGTGTTGCTAAATGTGAGACTGAGTTTAGTTTTAGTTACATTAATGCGGGTAATATTGTGAAAACCTTTAAATCCCTCAATATAAAAAACACTGAAGACCTATGGGGTATATCTACAAAGGTAGTAGGTGCTATTATTAACGATATTGCTCCATGCTTAGCCCACATCTTTAATAGTTGTGTTGACGATGGAGTTTTTCCTGACCTTATGAAGCATAGCAAAATCATTCCTTTGTTCAAGTCCGGAAACGAAAAAGATCCCGCTAATTATAGACCTATCTCGATATTGCCTACTCTAAGTAAAATCTTTGAAAAAGTTATTCTTACTCAGTTATTATCTCACTTCAATCTTAACGGGCTTCTTCATTGTAATCAATTTGGATTTACCAAAGGTCGATCAACAGCCGATGCCGGGACTTTGCTCTTAAAGCACATATACGATGCCTTTGAGAACTCACAAGACGCAATCGGTGTATTCTGTGATTTGTCAAAAGCGTTTGACTGCGTGAGTCATGCAACATTAATCTCAAAGCTAAAACATTACGGCATCCAAAACCGTGCAATTGACCTTTTACAATCTTACTTATCCAATAGAGTCCAAAAAGTTGACGTGGGTGGTGAAAGGTCTTCTGGATCAACTATTGTCATGGGTGTGCCACAGGGTTCGATTCTAGGCCCTTTCTTGTTCCTAGTTTACGTTAATGACCTCCCTTCTTATGTTAAAGAAATGTGTGACATAGTTCTATTTGCTGACGACACCTCGCTAGTGTTCAAAGTCGACAGATCCAAAACAAATTACGATGACGTAAACGCATCCTTGTCGCTAGTCCTTAATTGGTTTTCTGTAAACAATCTCTTGCTAAATTCAAAGAAAACGAAATGTATCAAATTCTCTTTGCCTAATGTAGTACACAATAGCCCCACTAACATTGTATTAAATGGAGAGTCACTAACCCTTGTTGATTCTACAAATTTCCTAGGACTCAATATTGATTCAAAATTGCAGTGGGGACCCCACATTGAAACTCTTGCCGGTAGACTTAGTTCCGCGGCATATGCCGTTCGTACGATAAGGTGGCTCACAGATGAAGCCACAGCTAGGTTAGTTTATTTTAGCTACTTCCATTGTGTAATGTCCTATGGTATCTTTCTCTGGGGGAATGCAGCAGATATCCAAGTCATATTTGTTTTACAAAAACGAGCAATACGTGCCATTTATAAAATGAAGTCAAGGGACTCCTTGAGGGAACTTTTTAAAGAAATTAACATTTTAACTGTAACTTCACAATATATTTACGAAAACTTATTGTACACACATAAGCACATGGCTAGCTTTAAGAAAAAAAGTGATGTGCATAGTATTAACACAAGAAACAAAAATAAATTGTGCATTCCAAAATTTAGATTACAAAAAGTAAATGGGTCTTTTATGGGGAATATGGTAAGATTTTATAATAAACTTCCGGTAAACGCGACGCAACTTCCTATTAGAAGATTTAAAGTGTACATAAAGAATAATCTTATTAAGAAAGCGTACTATAAACTAAATGATTATTTAAATGATAAAACCGCATGGCCTGAAGTCGCTCTGCCCCTCGACAGCTAAAATGCCATTTTGCAGTGTCTTTACAGTTTTTGCTTGCATCATATTTTAAGTATTATTTAATTATATAAGCATTAGGTACATATTTCATCAAGTGTAGCGTGTGCTGCCCTTAGATCATTTGTTGAAGCTCACATTTGTCTTCATTTTTTTCACATTTTTATAAGCCTTATTTATTAAGGATTATAATTAGATTACTTTTCTCTTGAGCCTCACCTAGTTCGATCGGCACCACACTGAAGCTTTAAATTCCATTTTGTGAAAAAGGATCATCGAAAAAAATGATAGGCACCAAGCCGTGTTTGTTGCCTGATTCTTCTAGGCTTGGTCGCGAGGAACAGGCATAGCTTCACCTAGTTTCTAAGACGTTTCAAAGTGATCCTAGTGATTTTATTGAAATAAAAAAAAAAAAAAAAAAAAAAAAAAAAAAAAAAAAGTTTCAGCTTCACTAGAGGAGCTATCGCCGCTGGAAGTACTGTCTTGGTTTGAAGTACCAGAGCTTGTCGACGACGTTGATGATGATGAATTACGTTGACGGCGGCGATGAAAATTGTTGCTTCTATGCCTTCTTCGCTTTGTAACGGGACTTAAAGTTTCAGATCCAGAATAACTACTGTCCGAAACATCAGGATCCCTGCGCCGCGAACGACTACGCCAAGTGTTATGTTTATTTCTACATCTATTTTCTATCTTTGTCACTGATCTTCTTCGCCTACCAGTATTTATAGTACGGGTAGGGCTTCTGGCTGTCCTGTTGCTTCGAACAGTCACATCTTGTCTTGGCGGTGTGTATGACCTATCGGCCATGGCTCAGAAAGTTTGACTTATAACAATAAGCGGCTAATTGGTGGGGACTAACGGGTAGGTAGGTGTTTAGTGGTTAGAATGTAAATATGGAGGAAATAAATAAAAGAGTAATTAATAAAAGGTGCAAGCATACGTACAGTTCTACATAAGTAAGTAGGTACCTAGTTGAAATACGATTTTACGTAGTACATACGCATTTATTATTATTATTTTTGGCCCTAAGTTAGCAAAAATATCTATAAGTAGAATACATCAAAAGATTGCTTTGTAAACTGAGGTAACAAAATAACAGTTAAGTATATGTCATCACTCAGTTGAATTGTATGCCTAGGGGAAACTTAAATCCCAGGTCGTATTGAATATTCATCTCAATAATATAGGTAAGTATTTTGTAGTTGCATCGGCATGCGATGGGTTAAGTAGGTAAGTAGCGATACATACACCCGTAAACATCGCAAGTCTAGATAGGCTGACGGTAGGCCGCCGCCGCCGTGTCGGTGGTGGGTCGGTCCAGCTTCTCGCAGCACCCGCACGCACGAACGTGTTGTGCGCCAAACGTAAACCGGATTGAGTTTGAGCGCCGCCGGCGACGCGCCGGCGCCGTTGAGTCGCCAAGTACTCGTATCTACATGTCCACCGCCGCCACCACGGCAATATCGGCGAGCAGTTTATGATTGAATGATGGTAGTGACTGACCAACAATGTTTATACGCCCTAATTAGACCATTCAAGCAAACACGTAACAGTCACTTATTTTACCAGTTTACCATCTCTGGAAAAAAATAATTCTAGACGCGTGATAGGCCCCGATCAGAACATTTTGCCTTGAAGAACTATTCGTGAAAGGATCAATCAGGCTATCATGTTATCACCTCAGATAAAAAAAACAAAACATTTGAACAAATAACAAAGAAGGTAGTAAAACAGCTATGTACATACCAGTGGGCTTTCTCCAACGTTCTTACCACTTCGGATGTTAAATAATTCCTTCCTGGGACTCTTAAATAATACGTCGAATATTCTGATCACTCAATAACTTCTTTATTCAGGAACGGGTGATATTATTTACTTACAAAAACATAATTTCACATGTACTCTCGATGACAGCTCGAGTCAGAATGGCCGACCGTTGGTTGACAATGACAGACAACTTAGATTTTATATCTTTTTCAAAACACACCAGTAATTCTGTGATCGCCAACAATAGTATAGAATAGTTTTAGAAATAACAAACTGCGAGTGCGAGGGTAGCAGCCGAGGTAGTTAGTGTAGGTTAGTGCCTAAATAATTGTCTAGGGACGGGGCGATTACCGCTATCAGGAGTCAGGGGAACTTAAGTATTATCTACGACTAAGTAATTGGAGTTCAGTAGGTACTATGTAAGTATTAGTATTAGGTACCTAGTTATGTAAATGAGTAAGAAATGAAGGCGGAGTTTATGTGTTTTCGAACTTAGCATAATGTACCTACTCTCCATTAGGTGAATACACAGTTTTTGTACTAATGTCTACTTTATCAGTTTTATTTAGTTGCTCTTAGTTTCAAAACACTTTTTCCTTTGACTGTCTTGGTAGCCGGGGTGTACGAACTACGAACTGGACATAAAATGCTAAAAGCATTACCTATCTAACAATAGAGTGTACGAGATGTCTAAAACCCTTCCACACTATACTATTATGTAGATTTATTTTTGTAAATTACATATCGTAGGTATGTAGGTATTGTAAAATAAAATCATTCCTTTTAATTATGAAATTGTTTGATCAGTTGGCAATGATATTACTTACCTACTGTCAACTCAGTTCAGTACCTACTAGAACACCAGCAGAGGCAGCAGATAGAACTATCGAGCTGTTCTCTTACTGAAATCTCACGACACAAACACTTGTTCAAGTCACCAAAACATCTTCAAACAGCATTTGGTGAACTGCCTCATAAACAAGGGCTCCATTTATTTCTTTCTGCTGATTTAATTCCAATGACTGGAAACTTCGCACGAAAACACCCAGATTAATGATGTTTCAGGTTACTGTGGACAGACACATACAGATAGATGGTACCTAGTCCGGTGACATCAAAATAGATGGGAAAAAAGCCGATTATCGCTTTTTAAGGTCGGACTACGAAGGAGCTGAGGTTTTGGGCTTGTAGCAAACGTGTGAAGGCTCCATATGAAAAACTACCTACGATTTGGATGAAATTTGGCACAGAGGTAGATTATAGTCTGGAATAGCATATACTCAGCCTACTTTTATCGTCATGGGTACCACGCGAGCCAAGCCGCCGGCGGAAGCTTGTCATAAAGGTCTTGCTTCTAGGAGGGTGTTGAGAGGCTCAAAACTCCCTCATATTTTTTCTGATTGAACCTATAATGTTTTTTTGATAAACTACTAGGTTCTCTACTAACTCGGAAAGCCGGACATAGTTTTTAAATAGCCGGACATCTTAACTTTGTACAGGGGATAAGGAATGTAATTAAAAAATGTATTATTCTGTAAGGCGAGGCCGCGCGGGTGGCGCATGGCGCTGGCGGCGGCAGGCGGGTCCGGGGGCGCGGGCGGGGTCATTTCTACTTATAATTCATTGCTCCAAGTGTACCTAAGCCGTGGCTTCCTAAGAAACGGTGACTGTCATAGTGATGGCCGCTATAAAATGTAACCCGTTACTACACAGCTGATAGTGATACTTCTGCACAATGTCTCAGTGGCGGATTTACTAACAGACTGAGTAGCTAGGTACCTACTAGATAGTCGCCATAGAGTTCATTTACCTAGAGCAGCATATAGGATTGTTGTGTTGATCTCGATAGAGGGAGCGAAGTCACGGGGGAAGCTAGTAATTAATACAATAGAACGCACTTCATATCAGCAATGCGATTATAATTATGACTAACACTTGTTGTCTAATAATAATCAAGTTATTTCAGACTATATAAAAGTTACAGATCTTATTTAACTTATTCTACGGTCCATAGCAATATATACCTTCAAACTAACATACAATAGGTATAAAAACTTAATTAAAAATAATTAACTTGTCTGTAAAGTTATTAAGAGGTTGCGTGTCGAACCGGCACCTTTACACAGTTGTTCACTATATGCCTTCCGCTAGGTAGATAACTAATAAGTAATAAGACATTTTGAGCAGAGAGTACAGACATTTTGAGTATATCAGTCGTCTCGACCGCCGCCGCGGACGAACAGTGTATTTAGATTAAATATACCTTCCTAAATGAAGAACAGGTATTATGAAAGGACTAACAATGTAGACATAAGTACTTAAAGATGTGGCAAAGTGAGGTGAGAATGCGAAGATGTTTGTTCTCTTCCACCCCGCTACTATGAAAATGTCTTTCTGATCGGATTGCCGAATAAAACTTGGCATGTGTACCTAGTAAATGTTACCCGGGTACCACGCGAGCGAAGCCGGCTGCCGGTCTAAAGGAATCGTATAAAACAAATAACCAATAACCTATAGCATGCTTTGCAAAATGATGCCACAGTAGGTACTAAGCTAGAGTCTCTAGAGTAGGTAAATGAACTCCCATTTTCTTCGTTGGTTTTTAGCATTTTAGAATAAATAATCCGGTGTTCCTTAACTGGTTGAAAGCTTGATCAATTTTAACGAATGAACTTGTGACGAACGAATGAATGTAGGTAAAATATTTTTTTCTTCAAAAAAGTGTACTACATTGCTTAATATACTAGCTTCCGCACGCGGCTTCACTCGCTTGGTTCCTACATAAATAGCATAAATGCTATTCTAGGATATTATCTTTATCTATTCCAAGTTTCAACGAAATCGGTTCAGCGGCAAGATTGAACAACAAACATCCAAACATCCTCACAAACTCTCGCAATTATAATAAAAAAAAATAAAAAAAATCGTAAGATGTCTGTCTGTCTATTTATTTGGCCGGGCTTATCTCAGGAACTAGGATAATAGACGGATCGATAAGAAACTTTCAAAGTTATTGAATAAGTACCTATGGTCTCTCATTGTACCATTATCGCGCTACACCGGCACCGCCTTGATGATAGCGGGATTCGAAGTTTGTAAAAAAAAATATTTTTAGATTGTTGGAAAACAATTAGTTTTCCGGCACATACATAGGTAGGTAAGTACACCTTACCCTATTCGCTAACTTATTGTAGGTACTTACACCTACGCACATGAAGAGGCGATGGTGGTACTCAGTGCCTCCGATGGATTGAATACAAATAAGACGGTTTGCGTTAACCATGTCTCTCCTCCATCTCTCTTGTTGATCTCATGTGCACGACGCGACGTCGGACTAGATTCCTAACCTTCTTCTTCTTGTCATGTCACTGATTCTTTCTTGGTCATCCTGTGCTGAAAAGGGCCTATGACAGTCGATGAAAGAATCAGTGTAGTGAAAAGATTTTATATAAGCATTAGGTACATATTTCATCAAGTGTAGCGTGTACCTTATATCATTTGTTGAAGCTCACATTTGTCTTCTTTTTTTCTCATTTTTATAAGCCCTTATTTATTAGGGATTATTATTATAATCCCTAATATATAAGATTACTTTTCTTTTGAGCCTCACCTAGTTCGATCGGCACCACACTGAAGCTTTAAATTCCATTTTGTGAAAAAGGATCATCAAAAAAAATTATAGGCACGCGCGTGTTTGTTGCCTGATTCTTCTAGGCTTGGTCGCGAGGAACAGGCATAGCTTCACCTAGTTTCTAAGACGTTTCAAAGTGATCCGAGTGATTTTATTGAAATAAATGCGACTTTGACTTTGATTAAAGTGCGCATCTTAGAGGCTCCTTTCGTGCACATAACACATGATTGTCTTCGAATTAGATTCTAAGACAATATGCCTGCCGGTTTCCTCACGATGTTTTCCTTTACCGTTTGAGAGCACGAGCATAGCGCACAGGTATCGAACCCACGACCTGAGGATCGGTAGACGGGGCCACTACAACCCCTCCACCAGTCCTCAATCCTTATCCTCATTCTAAATAAAATGTTCTTCTAACTTATGTAACTTTCAGACTAGCTCTTCTCACGATGGCCTTGCTGGTGGCAGCCTGGTCAGCAGAAGCCAGCCAGCCCCCCCCAGCCAGCTTCTCCCTGCCAGACGGAATCGATCTTATAGGTAACGGATTTGCTAAATGGCAACTAGTGGTTCGCCCCGAACTGGGAAAGTAGAAAGTAGAAAGATCACTCACTGTAGGTACTACCTACCTACTACACCATTCTTGTTAATGTTTTATTTACGTTTCACGGTTTAACAATTTATTTTAAGGGAAGCAAATATTAAAAAAATAAAAAATAAAAATTCCGAACATATTACACACGGTCAGCTGATCCCAAACTAGGCATAGCCTGTACTATGGGTACCAGAGACTGATATACATAATAGATATATATTTAACACCCAGACACAGAACAAACATCTGTGTTAGTCACAAATAGTCAAATATTGGACTAAACTTTTTTTACTAAGAAACTTTATTTAAACTAATACAAGTTAATTTACAAAATACACAAGAAACAGTTGAGCTATCTAAATACCGTTACAAGAGATCTATAGATAGCTCAATTGATCAAGATCACTACCAGACGGAAGCGTCTCCAAGACGCTGGCGGAATTTCGTTGGGCTAACCATTAAGATGACTTAAATGGATGTGCACATTACTAGTGCTCTCAAACGGTGAAGGAAAACATCATTGAAAATAAATATAAATTTCATAAAGAAATCGAAGACATGTGACACATGCACGAAAGGAGCCTCTACAAAGCGCTCTTAATCCTTTCACCACACTGGTTTTTTCACCAAGAGTCATTGTGTCTTATCAGGGGCATCATACCTCATCCTGGTCATTGACCTAATACAGGATGACCAAGAAAGAACTAGTGAAACGACAAGCAAGCTCAATTCAGGCTTTGTAGCACGCCGGTATTTGGCTCAGCTCAAAGAGAACAAAACAAGCTCATACTAAAAATAATGTTAATAACCAGATGGTGACACATACGACTTCATCGTTGTGGGCGGGGGCGCGGCCGGCTGCGCAGTAGCTGCGCGGCTAGCCCTCGCCAGGAAGAAAGTGCTGCTCATCGAGGCTGGACAAGACCCTGATCTGCTTTCCAGGGTACCTACGCTACCTTATAAGTACCACCATTTTTATATCTCTAACATGTGCGGTGTATAAATCATCGCGATGATGCGGTTATTGATCAAGAACAAGTCTAAAATGACACATTAATCAATCTTCATCAGCAATCGTTCTGAATTGGAGCAGCCCGCCTGGGGAGGTACCTCCGCCTTACATAAGATCGCAGCCAAATAACATTATTTGTTTCAATTAGTGTTGTGTTCCTGCGATGAGTAAGGTTGCCAGAGCTCTTTAGGGGTGGGGGGGTTCGGGGTCGGCAACGCGTGCGTGATGCCTCTGGTATTGCAATCGCTCTTAGGCTACGGTAACCGCTTACCAACAGGTGGGCCGTAAGCTTGTTTACCACATCAGTTGTATAAAAAAAAAACAGATCAGGCCCTAGTGGTCGAGCCTTTGATGTAATTGAGTTCAAATGTTTCAGGTCCCAGCAGCAGCTATGGGCCTGCTGGGCTCGCCTCTGGACTGGCAGTACGAGACGGAACCCAACAATGTGTCCTGTCTCTCCTCCCGCGGCCAGCAATGCCGCTTCAGCCGCGGGAAGTGCCTCGGAGGCTCCACCAGCATCAACTACATGCTGTACACACGCGGGAACCGACAGGATTACGACGATTACAACATCCCCGGCTGGGCCTGGGAGGACCTAAAACCGTACTTCCTCCGTTACGAGGGACTGCAGATATTGGATCAGTTGCCGGCGTCGTCAAAACCATATCATAACACACGTGGAATAATGAAACTGGAGTTTTTCGACGATCCTGAAAACCCGTGGCAGGAGAGATTAATCGAAGGTTTCAAATCTCTAGGCTTCGGTAGCAACGCGGACGTGAACGGAGTGTCCCAGATCGGCGTGACGCGGGACACCGGCTACGTGTACAAGGGAGAGCGCATGAGCACGGCGCGCGGCTACCTCGGCAACAGCAAAGTCAAGCGTAGGCTGAAAGTCGCCAAAGGCACCTACTGCACCGGAGTCATCTTCAACGATAAAGTCGCTGCAGGAGTCACGGTCGTACAAGGGGCGCTAACCAAACGAATTTACGCAAGAAAAGAAGTTATTCTCAGCGCTGGAGCGATAGAAACCCCTAAGATTTTGATGCTCTCCGGCATAGGCCCGGCTGATCATCTGACAGAAATGGGTATTCCTGTGATCTCCGACCTTCCCGTAGGCGACAATATGAGCGACCACGTGCTGCCACTTCTGTTCGTTCTGGTGGACGGAGAGGAAGGGCCGGTTGAAGATGTCATAGATCTGTTCAAACAAGTTGGCAACGCCGCCGAGTTTCTAGTGAGTGGTGACGGGCCGCTCGCCTCGAACGGGCTGGTCGACACCAACGTGTTCGTGAACACCTCGTGCTACTGCTCCGATCGCAAGCAGCTGCGCACTGGACAAGGCTGCGAGCTGCCGACGATCCAGCTGATACACGCTTACATCGCTAAACATTTAACGACATTAGGGAAGCCAGTGTTCCAGCACAGCGTTAACATGGTTGACAACGTGATCGACCAGATCGCGGATATCAATTCCGAATACGCTCTGATAGTGATCTCTCCCATCGTCCTAAAGCCGTACTCGCGAGGATACATAAGGCTGGCTAGTGCGGACCCGATGGAGCGGCAGAAGATTTTCCCAAACTTCCTCTCGGACGACCGAGACCTCGAAGAGATCATGCGCGCGATCCGCATCGTCGAGGATCTGATGGACTCGCCTAACTTTAGAACGCATAACGCAAAACTTTTCCACATGAACCTTCCCAACTGCCCGAGTTACGATGAAGATAGGGACGAGTACTGGCGCTGCTACGCCAGGCACCTGACGTTCGCGGTGTTCCATTCTGTGGGGACTTGCAGCCTTAACAGCTGCGTGGACACGGAGTTGCGGGTGAAGGGGGTGCGGGGCCTGAGGGTGGCAGACGCCAGCATCTTCCCGGAGGTGATGCGGGGCAACACGGCCGCGCCCACCATCGCCGTGGGGGAGAGACTTGTGGATTTTCTTTCGATTCGATGAAAAACTTGCAGCAAAAGAACAGGAATAGTAATAGTTTATCTAAATGAATTTAAGGGCCAATTTCTTAAAAATTCAACTTAAGAGTACCTATGCGTTTCATTCTTCATTTTGTACCCAAAGTTTCAAGGACTTCGTAGTTTAGGTAAGATTGGATATTAGTTAGAACAGGCTAAAGATGCGATTCTAAAAGTAGCCTACCTATATCTTATCAAAATAAGATATAGGTAGGCCTCAACGATTAAGCACAAAGTTATGCCAGACCTCGCGAGATCTCAGTTCGAGGTGAACCACTTGTATTTCTAGTACACTTTGCACTAGGACGTTTACACACAGCTGCCATAAAAGGTAGTTTTTTTTTATGTTATACGGAGGCAAACAGGCTTGCGGCCCACCTGATAGTAAGCGGTCACCGTCGCCTATTGACATCTGCAACACCTGGAGCATTGCTAATGCGTTGCCTGCCCTGGAGAAATCTTTTTGTATTTTTCTTAAAGCTCTTCATGTTGTAGGTTAGCGGGAAAACCTCGGAAGGAAGCGCACTGCGAGAATCGCGCGATAAAACGCGCCTCTGCCTTTACAGCTTATAATTAAAACTACTTTTGAATTGTGTTTAGCTATATTTATTAATAACAGACTAGGTACTACAAAATATAGACTATTAACAATATCACTATCAATTGGAAATAAGTTTGTATGAAACACATCAAGGTAATACAAATAAACGCATACCTACTATTTACTTTTTTTAGCATATTTTGTGACATTTGTGTTCGACACTTACCCAAAAAAATGCTAAGACATAGGTAGGTAGGTACATACAACTACCTACCATCGTTGTGCAAACCTACATAGATACATCATCGCCACCATTTCAGCCGTAGGACGTCCACTGCTGAACATAGGCCTCCCCCATAGAGCTAGTAGGTACATAAACATAGTGTACAAATCATTTGGGGAAGCTCTAATTTTGTGTTGCTCGTGACATTTGCGTTTTGCTCATCAACACACAGCCAATTAAATAAAGTTCACTTAAACCCTAACAATAACATACATGGGCACTGTGCATGCAATAATAGGCCTTATAAGCATACGGCTCCACTTGCACCAAGACTACACTTGATATACTCTTTGGAATTATTCAAAATTTATTTACAAACATGGATACCAAATTAATGAACAAAAACATGTTATCAACACCACAACAACATTCTGGAATTCATTACATTGTTGTATGGTTGCCTAAGTTGGTTACGTAAGTGCCTATTGACCCCGTAAACGACGCTGTTTTATCATCTTCTATGGATCTATGAGGCCATTGATGATGATGATGTTGTATGGTTGCAAGTGGGCCTATAGGGAACTCTTATATCGACTATCGACTACGATTTCAATTCCATTGCCTCGGGGGCAATGTGCGGGATACAAACGCAGGTTAGGTACCTACTCCACAAGTATAAAGGTAGAGATCGTTTAAACCTGAAAGCCCCACCACTAAACATTCGAGGAAAAAACTCCAAAACAAACTCCACAAGCGTTCAGCTTTAGATTAGACGATCCCTACATCAATTTATTAATTTTTCACCACTGGTTCTTTTTCGAACATATTATCATGTTCGCTCATTAAATAATTCAGCGTTGAGTGAGTGAGTGAGCAAGGCAGTGGCTGATGTTGCAGGAAGTTGTGGAAAGTAGTATCACACACATTGCCTACATTATACAATTTTACATTACTACACATTATATTTTATTTTTTAATCTAACAATAAATTAAATCGCTTTAAGTTTTATATTTTAATTTTGTTTTGGTTTTTTTCAGCCTTTACTTACTTAATTGTTACAATCGTTTGTATATTTTTTATTTATTTCGAGTATCAATTTGGCTCAATTAAAATAACAGTAAAATTTATTAAAGGAATGATCAGAAATATCAGAATCTGATAATTCTACTTAATTATCATTTAAGTGTCTCGTTTAACAGCTAATTAAATGCTTAGTTGTGCATAAGTTCACCAACACTAAAACAAGCAGTTAAACATTATACTTATCGCTTATGCACCCCTTATTACGTTTTAATCTCTTTCTATTATAAAAACGAGATATCTGAATAGCTAGAAAAAGGCAGCTTTATCGGAATTATGCTTCTGGGGCGTCATTCAAGAACGAATACATTTAAATTTCATGCATCATCGAATCGATGGATAACATTGTTAATCATACAATCGCTCATTAGCGAGTTGGCGAACTTGGGCACTTAAAGTCTTTATTTAGTTATAACTAGCTGAACCTGCGCGGTTTCATTCACCTACTTTACGCATTCTATAGTATCCTGAATGGGACTTATTCTACCATCATTGGCAATAATGTTTGTTCTACAACTTTTTTTGAAATTCAACATTTGGATTTTTTTATGACCAAAAACAACTAGATCGTTTGAAAAAGTTAAGGAAGAAAAAATATTTTTTTCTTGAAAATAAGCCCATTTCGGGACAGTATACTGGTTACGGAACACTGATAACATCAGCCGTATAACATTAAGAATATGAATAAATAATTTGATTAATCACATAAAAAATAAATGCTATGCATCGGTTTTTTACAACAAATAAATATGAGTTATAATTTATCGTCCGTTAAACATGGACGTCGCATCTTTAAAATTAATGCTAATGTGCGCAATATATTTTGTGCTCGGTTCTACAATTATGAACCTTAATGTCTTTAAGTATAATGACCTTTGTACACTAAAATATTTAAAATATGCGTTTGTTTCACTAAAATATTGTAGGTCTTTGGTTAACTATTTATTTCTAAACTAAACATAATGCACAATATAGTACCTATTAAACCATGATATACAAAATGTATAAGGTTCAATGCTGGTACAGCCAACATCAAATATAAATGATGATGGGAAAGTGTTTTATGAATGAAAACCATCTAATTATTGTGTTCTTTAGTTAGTTAGATATATATAAATAAAATCTCTAACAAAAAAGTGCATAATATGATGAGAAACTATAGTACAACTCAGTGATAAACAATTTCAAAATTCGGGAAAAGTCAAGTACTTTGATGCTGACTGTTCTATGATCACGCATTGCTGTAAGTGCCAAAATATATCTACATAAATAATATATATATATATATATTCAGGACATATCACACACGGTCAACTGATCCCAAACTAGACATAGCTTGTACTATGGCTTATAGGGACCAGAGACTGATATACATAATAGATAAATATTTAACACCCAGACACAGAACAAACATCTGTGTTCATCACACAAATGTTTGTCCCGTGCGGGGGTCGAACTGCGACCTCTAGCGCGGAAGGAAGAGTAATATTATGTATCATAGGACACAATATTATAAAACATTTGAGTAACATTTGAGTAACATTTGAACAGATTTGAGAAAGCTAAGGACATAGTTACTACTGTTGGCTACATTACAATAGGTAATTAATAATCTCATGAATGCATATCCAAATCATTTCCACTGATGCAAGGTGTCTCAGAACATATTCACGTTATTCCGGACCTCAACTAAGCTAAAAAAACTTCTCAAATTGTCCAGTGACAGAATATTTATCACAGTCAATAATACAGAAATTGGTCAAAAAAAATTTGCAACTTTCCGTTTTTATTATACAAATACAAAATTTAAAAGAGGCTCGGAAACCTCTTCTCGAATCTTACGACAAGCTAGACACATTTTTTACATAGAAACATTTTTCGAGTTGTATCAAAGTTGTTTCTTCGGTGCAACTTTCCAGCTAACAAAATAGGTAGTACTTATTCTGCGACACCCAGTAGATGATACAAATAAAATCATTCACATTATCTTACACACCTTTTTCCATCTTGCACCGACGTAGAAAGAGCCAGTGTGGTGAAGATTCCACAGGAAGCCGTTCTGTGCCTTTGTTCGTGAGCTCGCGGAGTACCTTGCAGATAACATTAAGTTAGCAACGTCCAGCACGGTCACCACATTGACGAATTAAGTCAGCAGAGTTCGCCATTACTTTTTACTGTGTATTTACTGAAGCATCTGGTCTCCCGATCTTAAGGTCATGGTGTGGGTTCGAATCCCGAACACAGAGATGGATTTTATAATTCAAAAATCTATGTGGAAAGCACTAGTCTGGAACGGGAGAGGAGAAAATATCGTGTGCGAATAAACGGTATGGCTCAGATCCAAAACTAACGTGGATATAAATAAATAACTAGGATTCCCTGTGTCGTGGGTATCAAAAACTACGAGTACCATGGTACTACAATACCCGGAACTAATATTTGCAGATCATGCAAACATTTATCCTGGAGAGGGAATCGAACCAGCAACCCTTGCATCTCAGACGGGCACCCACCACCCGCACGGTACTCGTTCTTAGAGAGGTAGGGCACAGCGAGATTTTCTCGCTCTAAATTGGAGCAGCCCGCCTGGGGAGATACCTCCGCCTTACAGAAGACCGCAGCCAAATAACATTATTTGTTTCAAATAGTGTCGTGTTCCTGCGGTGAGTAAGGTTGCCAGAGCTCTTTAGGGGGGGAGGGGTTCGGCAGGCAACGCATTAGCAATGCTCCAGGTGTTGCTGATGTCAATAGGCGACGGTAACCACTTACCATCAGGTGGGCCGTAAGCCTGTTTGCCTCCGTATAACATAAAAAAAAAAAAAAAAAGCTTCTGATAACCACGACACAGGGAATCCTAGTGTGGGGTCAGGACTGTGTATGTGACCGTTGGTGGTTAATCAGCGAACTCACTCGTCAAGGAGGTCCAGTGTGGTGAGAGGAGGCTCACAGCAGCGCGCACCTGCCCCGCGCGCGGCCGCGGCGCGGCTTCTCCTCCTGCCGCGGGTGCGCGCGGATGATGCGCACCAGCTGCACACAAGGCAATACATGTAGCTTGATGCTTCAAGGCTTGCTCGCTAGGTACACAAGTACAATTAGGAAGCCCGGTTTCGATACTCGACTTTGGCGAGGCGGCGGCGAGTGTGAGGCGCGGGGTGGAGTAGAGTAGAGTAGAGTAGAGTAGAGTACCTCGTGGAAGGCGGCGTCCACGTGCAGCGGCGGCTCCTTGGCGCTGGTCTCGATGTAGGGCGCGTGCAGGTCGCGCGCGAGGCGGCGGCGAGTGTGAGGCGCGGGGTGGAGTAGAGTAGAGTAGAGTAGAGTAGAGTACCTCGTGGAAGGCGGCGTCCACGTGCAGCGGCGGCTCCTTGGCGCTGGTCTCGATGTAGGGCGCGTGCAGGTCGCGCGCGAGGCGGCGGCGAGTGTGAGGCGCGGGGTGGAGTAGAGTAGAGTAGAGTAGAGTACCTCGTGGAAGGCGGCGTCCACGTGCAGCGGCGGCTCCTTGGCGCTGGTCTCGATGTAGGGCGCGTGCAGGTCGCGCGCGAGGCGGCGGCGAGTGTGAGGCGCGGGGTGGAGTAGAGTAGAGTAGAGTAGAGTAGAGTACCTCGTGGAAGGCGGCGTCCACGTGCAGCGGCGGCTCCTTGGCGCTGGTCTCGATGTAGGGCGCGTGCAGGTCGCGCGCGAGGCGGCGGCGAGTGTGAGGCGCGGGGTGGAGTAGAGTAGAGTAGAGTAGAGTACCTCGTGGAAGGCGGCGTCCACGTGCAGCGGCGGCTCCTTGGCGCTGGTCTCGATGTAGGGCGCGTGCAGGTCGCGCGCGAGGCGGCGGCGAGTGTGAGGCGCGGGGTGGAGTAGAGTAGAGTAGAGTAGAGTAGAGTACCTCGTGGAAGGCGGCGTCCACGTGCAGCGGCGGCTCCTTGGCGCTGGTCTCGATGTAGGGCGCGTGCAGGTCGCGCGCGAGGCGGCGGCGAGTGTGAGGCGCGGGGTGGAGTAGAGTAGAGTAGAGTAGAGTAGAGTACCTCGTGGAAGGCGGCGTCCACGTGCAGCGGCGGCTCCTTGGCGCTGGTCTCGATGTAGGGCGCGTGCAGGTCGCGCGCGAGGCGGCGGCGAGTGTGAGGCGCGGGGTGGAGTAGAGTAGAGTAGAGTAGAGTAGAGTACCTCGTGGAAGGCGGCGTCCACGTGCAGCGGCGGCTCCTTGGCGCTGGTCTCGATGTAGGGCGCGTGCAGGTCGCGCGCGAGGCGGCGGCGAGTGTGAGGCGCGGGGTGGAGTAGAGTAGAGTAGAGTAGAGTAGAGTAGAGTACCTCGTGGAAGGCGGCGTCCACGTGCAGCGGCGGCTCCTTGGCGCTGGTCTCGATGTAGGGCGCGTGCAGGTCGCGCGCGAGGCGGCGGCGAGTGTGAGGCGCGGGGTGGAGTAGAGTAGAGTAGAGTAGAGTAGAGTAGAGTAGAGTACCTCGTGGAAGGCGGCGTCCACGTGCAGCGGCGGCTCCTTGGCGCTGGTCTCGATGTAGGGCGCGTGCAGGTCGCGCGCGAGGCGGCGGCGAGTGTGAGGCGCGGGGTGGAGTAGAGTAGAGTAGAGTAGAGTAGAGTAGAGTACCTCGTGGAAGGCGGCGTCCACGTGCAGCGGCGGCTCCTTGGCGCTGGTCTCGATGTAGGGCGCGTGCAGGTCGCGCGCGAGGCGGCGGCGAGTGTGAGGCGCGGGGTGGAGTAGAGTAGAGTAGAGTAGAGTAGAGTAGAGTAGAGTACCTCGTGGAAGGCGGCGTCCACGTGCAGCGGCGGCTCCTTGGCGCTGGTCTCGATGTAGGGCGCGTGCAGGTCGCGCGCGAGGCGGCGGCGAGTGTGAGGCGCGGGGTGGAGTAGAGTAGAGTAGAGTAGAGTAGAGTAGAGTACCTCGTGGAAGGCGGCGTCCACGTGCAGCGGCGGCTCCTTGGCGCTGGTCTCGATGTAGGGCGCGTGCAGGTCGCGCGCGAGGCGGCGGCGAGTGTGAGGCGCGGGGTGGAGTAGAGTAGAGTAGAGTAGAGTAGAGTAGAGTACCTCGTGGAAGGCGGCGTCCACGTGCAGCGGCGGCTCCTTGGCGCTGGTCTCGATGTAGGGCGCGTGCAGGTCGCGCGCGAGGCGGCGGCGAGTGTGAGGCGCGGGGTGGAGTAGAGTAGAGTAGAGTAGAGTAGAGTAGAGTACCTCGTGGAAGGCGGCGTCCACGTGCAGCGGCGGCTCCTTGGCGCTGGTCTCGATGTAGGGCGCGTGCAGGTCGCGCGCGAGGCGGCGGCGAGTGTGAGGCGCGGGGTGGAGTAGAGTAGAGTAGAGTAGAGTAGAGTAGAGTACCTCGTGGAAGGCGGCGTCCACGTGCAGCGGCGGCTCCTTGGCGCTGGTCTCGATGTAGGGCGCGTGCAGGTCGCGCGCGAGGCGGCGGCGAGTGTGAGGCGCGGGGTGGAGTAGAGTAGAGTAGAGTAGAGTAGAGTAGAGTACCTCGTGGAAGGCGGCGTCCACGTGCAGCGGCGGCTCCTTGGCGCTGGTCTCGATGTAGGGCGCGTGCAGGTCGCGCGCGAGGCGGCGGCGAGTGTGAGGCGCGGGGTGGAGTAGAGTAGAGTAGAGTAGAGTAGAGTACCTCGTGGAAGGCGGCGTCCACGTGCAGCGGCGGCTCCTTGGCGCTGGTCTCGATGTAGGGCGCGTGCAGGTCGCGCGCGAGGCGGCGGCCGGCCTCCGCGCACACGCAGCGCGCGCCCACCAGGTCCACCTTGTTGGCGCACACCAGCATCGGGTACGAGTCCCTGCGACACCATCGTAACACATCCGTTACCAGCCCTGCTAGCTATGCACATTTTGCTTCAGTACAGTACAGAGAAAAACTTAGTGGAATAATATACCTTGAGGCCATTTAAAGGTCTCCCTACACCAGTAGATACATATTGGTTAACGGGCTGACTAAAAAAGAAGATACGGAATGTAAATAATGAATACCTTAAGGGTCAATCATGGTTAATAAATAAATGTTCACAATATTGATAAGCAAATTGTTACCTGTCCTTAACGCGAAGGATCTGCGTGTGGAAGTGGCGGATGTTCTCGTAGCTCTGCTGGTCGGTCACGGAGTATACGAGCAGGAAACCGTCTCCCTTGCGCATGTACTGCTCGCGCATCGCGCTGAACTCCTCCTGCCCAGCAGTGTCCAGTACTGAAAACAACCAGTGATGTGAAGTAATTTACATTGTTATTAGAGGAGTAGGCTCGCAAGAAACATGAATGCTGTATAAGTTTTTTGAAGAATCAGATGATGCTAGTGGCTTATAACTTCAATCAATAAAGCCCTATTTATAAGAATGTAAAATTTGTCTGGCTACACACCATCAAGAATGCACCACTGGCCATCCACCTCTGTGTGCTGTATGTAAGAATCCTCTATGGTGGGGTCGTAGTCGGTCACAAACAGCTTCTGGAAGAACTGGATGGTGATAGCACTCTTCCCCACGCCGCCGTCTCCTACCACCACCAGCTTTACCTGGAAGTAACATCATTGTTTCACTGAATGAATAGAAATGACACACACCCAACACATTTGTGTATGTTCAAAAGCCTGATACTGTTTTAAGACTTAGCCTTAATAGGGAGATACCAAAAATTGTAGCCTTAAGTGGACAATAAACATTTATGAAAATATTAATTAGGAGCCCTAGCCTTATTTATTGTGCAGATCTAAGGTAGTTAACAGATCTAGGAACTAGGTGATCTAGTTTTACAACTCTATGGTTTATAAAACTATCAAATCCACTTTAGTAAGAAGAGAAATCCTGAGACAGTTGTTTTAAGTTTGCAAAGAGCACAATATAATTTATAGCCTGCATCTTTGAGATTATAGGGGACACATAAAGACTATCTAATAACTGAACCAGGACAGACAATAACAAAACAGAGGGAAGAAGAATTGAGTGAGATACTTGATGAGCCTTGCTTTCAAATGAACTTGACTGCAGCTAAGGGGAGAAGGTGACTAAAGGGCCCCCCTACACCACATACACTGTCACAGCCTTCAAATATTGACATAATGCTCAGCCGTTACCCAGCCCGTTCTGAAAAGAAACCATTATGAATGAGCAACTACTCAACAAATTCTAGATTGAAAGAGCCAGTAGTGTGTTTTTGTTACAGTACTGGTGGTTCTATGAAAATGTGAAGTTAGCTATGCAATAGTTTCTTTTTAGTTGTGCAGCCAAAGTCAAAGTATATTTGTGCTTGAAATACATGTCATAAAGATGTCAATTGCTATACATTTATACTATTGAATCAATGTATTCTACCCATGTCTAGGCTTGCAATATTTAATTTACAATCATAATACAATTTAATTAACACAAAAAATAACAAATAATAAAAAAAAATAGAAGAAAAAGAATTTCATTATGAAACCAATTGAAATTAGAGACTAGACACACAACAATTAGAGATTATAATAAACAGCTAACTTCACATTGCCTAGAACCCACTCATGTAAAATTTGAATATTTTATCATGATTTTTTTAATAACTACCTACTTAAAATATTTTATTATAGTCAAGAGGTGTTTATTTTAGTAAAACCTATAGATTTTACACTTTAAAATGTCTTAGAAACTAGGTAGAGTGATTCCGGTTCCACACAACTAATAATTTACATGGCACCCATACCTATGCATGATCTAAAACTGCACCATGTCACCATAAAAAGAACACACCAGTCTATGAGATTATGAACATCAACATCCTAAGTAAAACGGAGTCCCAACAACATTAAAATCTTCTGAGAGTGAGGCTCCCAAGTGAAGAATTAGTAAAACCCTATTGGTTATACTGTTAAAAATTAAGCAAGCACAATCTTTTTAGTACAGTACGTGTTATATCGAATTAAAATCTTGTAGCTACTCACTGTTGGCAAATTCTCATTCGGGGGCCCCGGTCTCGTCATTATCACGGCTGAACGCTACTCCACACCACTACCAAACGAACGATAGAGCGCAAATTGACGGTGATCATGCAATAATAACTGTAATCTGTAATTTCAACCCGATTGCAAGAATCGCAGTTATTTTTATGATTTTTATATCCTACTTAATTGAGGGCCGCCATGTTAGTTCGTAGTTGACGTTTGACGTAACTGACATTGACATTTTCATGTCACGTTGTTGTTGATTTGATTAATGATTTTCACTGTGGTACGTACTACGCAATGAACAGCTGATCACATTAAATACCTGAGTTCTATTTCTGAAATGTATTTTTACAATCAGAAAATTTAGTGAAAACATGCGATAGTCGGCGTCAGGATAATGTTCTCTGTGTAAAAAATGAAGTGAAGCAGGTGTAACAGGTGTCTGTTAATTTATTATTTCATTTGTTTTTGTACAGTGTATATTTTTTATTAAAAAGTACTCTGTGGATTGGTATGTAGATAACTCGTAAACAGTGATAAATAATCTCTCGGTCTACGAGTGTATACACACACTACTTTGGTGTTTTGACATTGACTTAGCGACTTCACCTAACTAGTGAGGCACAATGTGGGATTCTGGTATTTCGGAAGTTGACGATTCCAGTCAAATTAGTGAAGCAATTAGAGTGCCTGCGAATATACATGGTATGTAATTTTAACTTTTAACTCTTTTTGAATTGTTTTTAAAATATATTTTCAATATACCTACCAACTTTATTAAATTATTATTGTTACTATAGTAATATGTATGATGGCCCACCCGTCCAACACAGACCGTTATAGGCTAGAGCACAACTTTTGAAGGTTTGAATCGTCGCGTAGTCGTCAATCCGATCTGCATGGAATTTAGTATGTCAGTCAACAGTGCTAATGGTGCTATTTTCATAGTTTATCTTATTTCTGCTTCAACGATCATTAAAGTACCAACTTTTACTGGGCAACGCGAAATCTCATTTCAGGGCGACTAGTTACTATTATTTTATTTTTATTTATTTATATATGATATCCAACAGTGATAACACAATACAATGGACTTAACGAATTATAGGATACCACAGCATGTGTTTAAAATAATTGAGCTCAACTAAATAGATAAAAACTGGAATACAGGGTGCAAAAATTAAAAATAAAGCGACTTAAAATTTACAATCAAATAATAACAAAAAAATAAAATTCTAAAACTTAAAAATTAGGAAAGGATGCATAATAAAAAAGAAGGTACATAGGTACCTATTTCTGAGTTGGAAATAAAATATTTAAAAGACATTTTTTTTAATCCGAAATTTCAAGATTCTGACATTTGGATAACTCGTTATAACGCGTACAGATTCTTGGTAACGATGAGTGTTTTCGGAGATTTGATCTAGAGTATGGTGTCGTAAAGAGCTTATATGCTTTTATTCTAGGTAGACGAGAAGGGGCATGAATTTGTAAAATATCTATCAGTTCAGTGCTGTCAATGCAGCCATTATATAGTTTGTACAATAAAATAATGTCTAGCATTGTTCTGCGAGAGGAAAGTAGATTCATGCGGTAGTGCGTAAGTCTATCGTTGTAGCTGGATAGTTTTTTAGCGAGATTGTCACCGTAGGAAACGTGGTAGAGAAAACGCTTCTGCACGCTCTCCTATCCTTTTTGAATAGATTTCGTAATGAGGGTTCCAGATGATGCTACTATATTCAAGGATAGGTCGGACTAGTGAAAGAAATAATTTAATTTTAGTGGATGCGTGCTTAAAGTATTTGCTTTTTCTTATTACGAAACCTAAAATAAAAGCTAAGTTTTAAAGCTTTTGGATGTCAGGTTCAGTATATGTTTAACGAATTTTAGATTAGTGTCAAATATGACTCCAAGGTCATGGATTTGTTCTACTTTAATGAGTTCCACTTCATTAAGTGAGTATTTCGTGTTATCAACATTTTTATTCCGGCTAAAATGAATGTGGTGACATTTTGATATGTTCAGCGGCAGACAGTTATGTGTACACCAGGTTGATAATCTATTCAAGTCATCTTGTAACGCCACACTGTCTAATAAGGTATGAATAGTGTAGGGTCATTGTTTATATGTAGGTACATACTACACCATACAATAGGTAGCGATGTGGTCGGGCTGGAGTGTAGCTATTAATAGACACGAAGCCAGTCGCCCATAACAACTCATACGGTTAACACAGTATTAATAGAATAATTTAATAAAGTAATAAATTCAGTGTTTCGATATTTCCGCGTTTTCATTTATACACCTAATAGACTATAGACTTTGAAAACTGATAGTGATCTAACAATTGGTGACACCGACGTGATAAATAGAATTTTTGTGCGAGTGACAATATATATTTTTTTAATATTATTAAATTAGAATCAGTTTTTCCGTAATTACACGATGCAGTCGGAGACCGTGGAAAATATGCCTGCGGGTGCGGCTCGGGCTCAGCAAGCAGCCCAGCAAGCTTTTAGCGCTCAGCCGGTAGCAGACCTAGCTGCTATTAGCTTATCTTCAAGAATACCGGAATTTTGGACGGAAATGCCCCGACTGTGGTTTGCGCAGTTTGATGCGGTGATGGACCCACAAAAGCAGGGCGACTCCTCTAAGTACAACTTAGTGATATCAAAATTAAATAGGGACGCGATTCAACAAGTAGGAGATTTAATATTGAAACCACCGCAAGACAATAAATTCGCGACCATTAAAGAAAGACTTCTCGCCGCATATGAAGAGAGTGCTGAGAAGCAGTTTCATAAGCTGGTGAGCGAAATGGATCTAGGCACACAGAAACCCTCACAGCTCTTACGAAAAATGTCTAGTTTGGCGGCAAACACACAAGTGTGTAGTGATGCGTTACGGCGTTTGTGGACATCTCGACTACCCACCGCGGTGCGCACGGTGCTGACAGTGACGCCAGATGCCAAGCTGGATGATTTGGCCATAATGGCTGATAAGATTATGTAAAATGTAAACACGGGAGACATAGCTGCAGTGAGCAATGCAGCGGTACCCGACCTGGCAGACCAACTGTCTAAAATGACTGTGGAGCTACAAAGCCTCAAGAACGAGATTAGCGAAATCAGGGGGCGATCCAGAAACAGAGAAAACGGCTGGGACCGTCCGAGGTCGCAAAGCCGAGGGCGCAGCAGGGGACCAAGTAGCCAAAATTGGCTGTGCCGGTTCCACTACCGTTGGCGCGCCAGGGCCAGGACGTGCGAGCAGCCCTGCAATTGGAAGCAGCCGGGAGCCAAAAGCGTAGGCAACGCGTCTGTTGCTGGGACCCGAGAGGCTTCAGGAGCTGCGTCGTCGTCGGAAAACTAGCCGCTGTGCAGTTAAGTTCGATGGGAAACTGCATAGCGGCAGGTAACCATCGTTTGTGCGTGACAGACCGTAAGTTAAATTTACGTTTTCTTGTAGACACTGGGGCAAATGTGTCGGTATTGCCCAAACTTAAGTTTAAAAGTGTAACTAATGAAGTGAGTGATTATAAACTGTTTGCAGCTAACAACACAGAAATAAAGACTTACGGGGTAAAGACGTTAGAATTAAATTTGGGACTAAGGCGATCATTTAAGTGGACCTTTATTATCAGTGATGTGAAACAAGCTATTTTAGGTGCAGACTTTTTAGAATATTTTAAATTAATCGTCGACGTATTTAATAAGAGATTAATAGATAGTGTAACGAACTTGCGTACGGATGGAGCCATCGTAACGTATAATGAGCCTTCGATTAAGAGCATACAGAGCGATAATCCTTATAGGGAAATTTTAGAGGAATTTCCGGATATCACTAAGCCCATTTCTTTTAGAGAAACAGCTCCTCATGATGTTTGTCATCACATTGTTACGACAGGTCCGCCGGTTTTCACGCGTCCAAGGCCATTACCGCCGGACCGATTCGAGAAGGTAAAGGAAGAATTTAGGTACATGCAAGAATTAGGAATATGTAGACCCGGACAAGGCGAGTGGGCGAGTCCACTTCATGTAGTTCCTAAAAAAGACGGAAAAATTCGTCCGTGTGGGGACTATAGAGCTCTCAATGCTATAACAAAACCGGACAGATATCCGATACCGCGATTACAGAATTTTACATTTATGCTACCCGGTAAAACTTGGTACACACGCTTAGATTTAAACAGGGCTTACCATAACATACCAATAGCTGCGGAGGATATAGAAAAAACCGCCATATGCACAATTTTCGGATTAATGGAGTATACACGGTTAAATTTCGGTTTACGTAATGCTGCTCAGACTTTTCAAAGGTTTATGGATCATAATGTATTAAAAGGTATCGAACGCATAAGATGTAGCGACGAGCAGAGCGAATCTTCACTTTTCTGTTATATCGACGACATTTTAATAGCTTCGGATAATGAAGAGATTCACAAGGAACATCTGAGAAAACTGTTTAAAAAATTCAATGATTTCGGCATTACTATAAACTTGAGCAAATGTGAATTTGGAAAATCTGAGGTCAATTTTTTGGGGTATAAAGTGTCACAGAACGGTATCTGCCCTTTGCCGGACAAAGTTAAGGCTATCGCAGATTACCCTAGACCGGATACGGTAGAGCAACTTCGAAGATTTTTAGGGATAATTAATTTTTATAGAGCACATTTACCGCATGCAGTCAAATTTCAATCGGTACTTTGTAAATATCTACACAATTCTAAAAAGAAAGATAAAACACAAATTGTATGGGATGCAAGTAGCATCGAAGCTTTTAAAGAGTGTAAGGTAAGTTTGCAAAATGCAGCTACCTTATCTCACCCTAGTACAACAGCGCCTTTATCTTTAATGACAGATGCTTCAGATTCGTGCGTGGGTACTGCAGCAAAAAATTGATGGTAAATGGGTACCTTTAGGTTATTTTTCTAAGAAGTTAGCAGACTCTCAACAAAAGTACAGTACTTACGACAAGGAACTAACCGCTATTTACATGGCTATAGTGCATTTCAGGACCATGATTGAAGGACGGCAAGTTACGGTTTTTACCGATCATAAACCGTTAATTTACGCTTTCACGAAAATAGGTACAGACAAAGAGATTCCTAGAAGGGCCAGGCAACTAATTTATATTAGTGAATTTACTAGCGACATAAAGCATATTGTTGGTTCAGATAACACAGTAGCTGACGCGTTATCGCGTGTTGAATCAATCCTTTGTCCTACAGTTTTAAATTACGAGGACTTAGCTCAAGCACAAGAAACCGACGATCTTGTTACTACGGAAACGGACGCTAAGTTTACATTAAAGCGTATATTGATACCTTATTCTAATAAACAGGTTTATTGTGAAGTCTCAACAAACAATGCCAGACCTTATTTACCGGTTCAATTTAGAAAAACAGCGTTTGATTGTCTACATAATATGAGCCACCCTAGTAAACGTACCACGCGTAGATTGATTACAGCTAGATTTTTTTGGCCCGGTATGAACAAAGATATTAACTTATGGTCAAGAGCTTGTATTGCTTGTCAGAAATCAAAAGTAAGTAGACACACAGTTTCAAAATTGACTGATTTCCCTTCTTGTACTAGGTTTGAGCACATTCATACAGATATTGTTGGACCATTACCTACGACTAAACATGGATATCGATATTGCATAACAATCATGGACCGTTTCACGCGTTGGCCAGAGGCTATTCCAGTCTCAGACATTTCAGCTGACACGGTTTCCAGGATTATTTACGAAAGTTGGATCTGTCGATATGGATGTCCTAGTAGAATTACGACTGATCAAGGTAGACAATTCGAGAGTGATCTCTTTGAAAACTGATAGTGATCTAACAAATAGGTTTAATAATTTTCATTTCATCTGCGTATAGGAAACTTTAGAGTTAAGGAAGCAGGACTGTATGTCATTTATGAAAGCATTAAACAATATTGGTCCTAAGTGCGAGCCCTGGGGGACGCCTGATGTTGCAAGGAATGGTTGAGATTGAATTATATGTATAACTACTTACTATAGATCACCATTCGCTCAAATAATAAAAAAGCTTGATCTGACAGGCCATTGTGCACCGTGTGATATCAAACTCAATACTAAATAACAACAATAATAACAGTAAGAGAGAACATTAACTGCAGTTCACTGAACAATTAATTATTGGACCACAAGCATTAATCACGATGTTCATTCAATTAAATTAAGTAATTCAATGATTTCATTCATCAGATAACTAGGTTCCATACCAGTAGGTCATCATCATCATCATCATCAGTCTGATGAAGTCCACTGCTGAACATAGGCCTCCCCCAAAGTCTGTTCAGTTGAATAATATTGTGTGATTATTATGGTGGTATTTTACGTATTATTGTTTGAGTAAAGCGCACAAGAGAAGTGAAATAAAATGAAATGATTGTGTGTATCGTGATTTTTGAAGTTTCGACCAAAAGGTCCCTCGAAGTTTTAGTAAAATAGCCATCATTATATCTTACAAAAACTAGACTTGACGGTGACTTGACCATGACTAAAAAGTAAAATGAAGAAGAAAGTTTTGTATGAACATACTTAGCGCCTCGTCCACGGAGCGACTCAAAAGGAACGCGACTGAAACTGTAGTCATTTATGAGTAGCCTGACTGCGATAGAACTAGTATTTCAATGGCGGCTCGTCCACGACGCTACTCAAAAGGAACGCGTTTGTAAATAGTCACCATAGAGTAATTTTGGACTCGACATGCTGGTCGCCAGGCGACTGGTTTCGAGAAACTGTGTGAAAAATGAACGAATAGACAGTAATTATAAGTGATTCTGACGTATATGTGACTGGAGAAGTAATAATTCCGTGTCATCGCTCGAATTATCACTAGTCATGTTAATTATTTTCGTTTTCAAAACTTTGTTGACTAGTTACAAACGCGTTCCTTTTGAGTAGCGCCGTGGACGGACGCGCATTGAAATACTAGTGCTATCGCAGTCAGGCTACTCATAAGTGATTACAGTTTCAGTCGCGTTCCTTTTGAGTCCCTCCGTGGACGAAGGGGCTTAGTAAGACCTAGATGCCATAGCCAGCCCCACAGAGTACTTTTGTTTATATACCGGCCAACACGCAAGGTAAAAAATTTAAAAAAAAAACAGTTTGCTATTTATGTATTTTCTTTTTATGATTAATTGTGAGATTGTGAGTTTTGTGTTGTGACACAAAGTCAGGTTTCGTGAAGAACTGTGAAGTAATTATCAAAGAGACTACGTTCGTTAGTAATAAATATTGTGAACTAATTTGCGAAGACAAGCCGTCTCGATGGATAGTAAAACGGTCGATAGACACAGAAAGCTGATGCTGGAGTTTATCGACATGTACAAGAGCATGCCGTGCCTGTGGGACCGGAAGCACCGCGGCTACGCCGTCAGGAAGGCCCGTGCCGAAGCCTACAAGCAGCTTCTGCAGAAGTACCGCGACATCGACGACAGTGCCACCCTGCACACTATCAAGCACAGGCTTGATATCATTCGGAATGGCTTTATTCGGGAACTGAAGAAGGTTTTTCACAATCTTATGTTGTAGTTTTTCTTTACCTAGGTACCTTAAGTTAGACTTTTATGTTGGTATTACCGTATCTACACCTGAGTATGAACCTTGGACTTAATTGGGATCAACCAACATATTTTCTAAAGCTAAACATTGAAGACCAATGTTTTATTAGAGAATTGTGTGACTCCTTTGTGTCTACGTGTAAGCAAGGGCTACATTGTTTGCAAGTGGGCCATGTACACATTTCACGGGTGTGTCGGATGCCATACATTTTGTATGGAGACTAGCTGTCTAGAGCTTCAATAAGTCAAAGCTATGCGATCCCATCTTATTGGGACATTGCAGGGGGTAGTCTACAAGAGAGAGAGAGAGACACACTAGAGATCTGTTTAAGAAATCTGACATGGTCGGTGTATTGTATTTCACTCGTAGTAATCAAAAACTATTTTTAAAGGTGAGATTATCAAAAGAGATGACATCGGACCCTTCTATGCAATACATACCGAGTCTGTGGTATTATGACAGCTGTACCTTCCTTGAGGACCAGTACATGCCTCTCAAGGACACAAGAACTGCCGAGCCAGAGTCACAATCTGAAAATGATGAGGTGAATATGAATTTTATGTTGCCTTAAAGGAAATAAGAAAAACTTGGTTTTACTTGCAACATAATAATTGACTTGTAATATTTCTTACCACCCTATGATAAACACTATCCTAAATATTTTTCAGGAAACTAAATGCAATAATGAGTTTGATGACTCGCACTCGTCTAAGATAGAGTATTTAGAGGAGAGCAGCAACAGTTCCATAGATCATGATGATACAACTTCAAGGAAAAGAAGAAAAGTAGAACCTGCTATCAAACTAGAGATCACAGAAGACAGTCCAAACAAATACAGCAATGAAGAATGGAAGTGTATAGGGAGGGCCATTGCACTGCAAATGAAAGATCTAACTCCGTACCAATCGGCCATTGCTAATAAACTCATATCAGATGCAATATTTTATGGTAGGCTCGGTAAACTGACTCTAGACTCCCATATAGCTTTGAATTTTGCAGAAGACAGAGATGCGTTAGCTTACTCATGAATGGTGACTGCATTATCAACTATTTTTAACCAGTAGCGGTGAGGTATAACCTACCATAATACGTTACGACATGCTGTGTGCATGTCAAATGTGACAGTCAAGTGAACGGACACTATTTATATCATTATTATATGGAAGATGGCAGGTGGTGGTCGACGCCACGCACTTTGTATAGGTGTTATTGTTCTCAAATGCATTGAAGTGCTATTTTAAAAACAGACTAATACCTACATACTACATAGAACACTAAGTTAGTTAACTAGTATTAATAGTTGAGAGTAGTATGTAATATTTTGTTTAGTAATACAGACAGTGTGCTTTTGTCGAAATCCAAAACCATAGGAATTACAGGGAAACTGTCAGAAACCATTAGGTCCTGTTTTTGGTGAATTATCATAAAAAAAACATGATTTGATGAAATCAAATAATAATTTTTATGGATAACTCATACTTGACCAAAAAATGGATTATGCCTATATTTTTTCTCAATTAAAAAAACTAATGGTGCATAGAACAGTTTCCCTGTATGGTTCAGATATCGACAAAAATACTGTCCCATTTAAAAACAACACTATATTAACCCTCATTGATATTCACTCACTTTATCGTTTAGATAACTCTCGCTTTGTCTTATTCTAACAGTAAACAAATGAAAGAGGCAGACATACTTAAATCAAGGATAATTAATAGTAGTTACCTACTGTATTATTAGTCTTTGCTTATATCGAGCCGATAATGTTAGTGAGTGATTATGAGTAAGAGGGTAAAGTATGTAGTTATTGTTATTACAAATAGGTAGGTGATAATAAATGTGAAATGGATAACAAAAACAAATTTTAATTCATAATGCAGTAGCTTGGTAAATACTTAATTTCCAAGTTTCCTGGTGATTGATAATATTTTTGACCTTCTTACTGAACTCTAAAAGTACCTACTATAAAGGCTGTCGGGGTTTCATGAATATGTCGTGTAAAAAAAAACAATTAATTATATCCTAGAGAGTGTTAGAGATTTAAAAGTTAAAATAAAGACGGTCAAGTGCGAGAACTCGCGCCCTGAGGGTTCCATAGCATTGGTCGTGGGTTCGAGTCTCGGTCGTGCACCAGTGGTCATGATCAGAGAATAAAAATTCTAAGTGTAGGAATTGACAAACTTATATTTGCGGTCGCTCACGTAGTCATTGTATGACATTTACCGGAAATATAACTTTGTTTCCTAAGAAACTTCGAAATTCCTCAATTCCTAGCATTCCTAGCTCCTAGCATTCCAAATTTCAGAATTGTGAGGTAACTGGAAGTACCCTAGAGGTTTTTCATTCTAGCCATTTCCATACAAAAATTATACATTCATTGCCATATCTTTTTAATGCATTAAGCTAGAGCTTTGATTTTTATACGGCACCATAAGCCC
Organism: Anticlea derivata; assembly: GCA_947579855.1. Taxonomy (NCBI): domain Eukaryota; kingdom Metazoa; phylum Arthropoda; class Insecta; order Lepidoptera; family Geometridae; genus Anticlea; species Anticlea derivata. Next base: position 207,359 of record OX388269.1, read on the forward strand.
ATAGACCTTAATAGGTGGTATAAATTTTTAAGTTGATACTTTTAGCCGTTTCTGAGAAATAGGGTCTTAACAGACGGACAGACAGACAGACGGACAACAAAGTGATCCTATAAGGGTTCCGTTTTTCCAAATGAGGTACGGAACCCTAAAAACCACGGAAAATTCCATGTATAACTGTTAAGAGGAGATAGATATCACATCCATATAACAGCAATAATAATGCATTAGTACCTCGGTGGTGTAGCGGGCGAGTGCCTGACTGCGGCGGGTGCTTCGATTCCCGCTGCGGGAGAAATGAGATCTGCAAATAATTTGTACCGGGTCTGGGTGTTGTGATCCCATGGTACTCGTAGTTTCTGTTATCTAAAATAATATGGGACTGCTGGATATTAGGTATTTATTTATTGACACAGGCCTCATAGTTTAGTTGGTAGTAACTCTACCTTCTGCGCTAGAGGTCGCGGGTTCGATTCCCGCACTGGACAAACATTTTTGTGATTCACAGATGTTTGTTCTGTGTCTGGTTGTTAAATATATATCTACTATGTATATCAGTCTCTGGTACCCATAGTACAGGCTATGCCTAGTTTGGGATCAGTTGACCGTGTGTAAAATGTCCGGAATATTTATTTATTTATTTATTATTTATTGATGTAGGTCGGCTAATTGGAGTAATGGTTTCGAAGGGCATGCATTATCTTGACAATAGTTACATGACGATGGTTTTTTATTCGGTAAAAAAATTACGTAACCAGAGTTGGCCACCTACCTACCTAATAGAGTCGTTTACTTGAGGGGTCGCAACTTCTCACTGTCACAGTAGACCTAGAAGGTGCCTGCCTACTTACTAAGCTAGACTAGACAGTTAAGCTAAGGACTCACGAAGCGGTCTTCAACCGCGCCCGCTGCGGTGGCGGAATGGAGTTTTATTTTCAAAACTCACGAAACCGGAGTTTTGTGCGGTTACGCAGCCGTCGGTTGCGATTATCGCTCGCAAACTTGGCGGTTGATTATCACAAGACGGACGGTTAAACGATCAGTTGAGTTCCAGACGCCAACCGATCGCAGAGCGCGCGGGTGCAACCCGCCGCGGCTGCGGGACCGCGACCCGCGCCCGCCGGTACAAGATGGCCGCCGGTGCAGCGGGCAACCCGCAAACAATCGCATACGCCGCGGGCGTAAAACGCGTCGTGAATTTTTTTACATAAATATCTGTATTCTACAAAGGCTGCGGGCCCGCAACCACGGCGGGCGCGGGTGAAAACCGCTTCGTGAGTCCTTAGCCTAAGGTTGACTGACCGCGGCGGCCTTGATACCGCGATAACCGTTGACCGCGCAATTCGGAACTGCTGACGTAACTCCTACTAGGTAGGTTCCTAACACAGAACACTATCCGTTCCTAATTTGGTGTTTCTAAATATCTAGCTCTATTGCCAAATCGTTCCTAGTTTATATAATTCAGACGTCATGGGTAGGTAGAAATCGTACTATGTAGGCAGGCAGGTAGGTACTCCGGTTTACTTGTTTACTAGGAAGGTACGACGATTTTGATATTACCTTTCAAATAAATTATATTATGCTCTTTGCAAACTTATTACACCTATCTAGTTTGACCTCTGTAGCGCAGCGTCTGAGACGCAAGGGCTGCGGGTTCGATTCCCGCTGCGGGACAAATGTTTGCATGATCTGCAAATATTTGTTCCGGGTCTGGGTGTTGTGGTACCCACGACACAGGGAATCTAAGTGGGGACAGGACTAGTAGTGTCTGTTGGGTGTTATTTTTTTTTTAAAGTCGTTCTTCTACCTAACATCGCGTCTTATTTATTACATCCGTCCCTACATTTCCCGGAATCCGGTAACCCAATTCAATCAGTCACAATTATTTTTATTTTATCCTCCTACTGTGTTTTTCCTCTTCATCAATCAATGAATCTAACTAATACCTACCTACAAGAATCAAATTCCTGACTGACTGACCAACAGCCTAAACCGTGGTGTAGACCCATGGGTCGTAGAGACTTGAAAGGATTTTGGAAAAGTTATTCAATGGGCCTAAAACGGAGGTTTAGTGTAAATCAAAAATGTTCTTTATTTCTGAAACCCGTGGGAGTAGGTAGAGTAGACCCTTTAAATTACAATTAGCGTTAATTTTGAAATTTTCCTAGAAATGGCATTCAAAAGGTTCTCGTTGGACAAACATAGGTACATTTAACGTAAATAAATAGTTAGATACAGTACAATACAAATTCGCCCTAATAAATATTAGAATATCTTGTTCGCTTCGCTTACTCGATCAAATATTGAGGCTATTTGAGGTTCTCCTTCCCTTTAGGTAGGAGATAAGATAAAGACCATGATCCGAAGATAATTAAGAAAGGCAGGCGTGCCAAGCACGATACTGGGCAACGGGGTAATGGTGGGACGGTCGGGTTAATAATAATAGATGGTAGTCCTTGACCTGCATCTGGTATTGCTACTTTTTATCCGGGTACCACGCGAGCAAAGCTGCTGGCTTCAGCTAGTGGTTCTAAATCCTTGTCATTTCGCGACAGACTCGACAGTCGACCGGCACGCGTGTTGAATTATTCATACCGGGTGGGATTCGAACATAGGATATACAGTTTTGGCGATGGCATAGCCAGAAACACGTGCTTCCTCAAATGCGCGCGTCTGCGAATTCTGCGGTACCCTACTTAACGTACTGATAAGCATGTTGCCAACTGAGACAATTTTAGCTAGATTTGTCCATTTTATTATAGTTATTATTTTTGGGCTGGCCACGGCCGGCGCGTCATCCATTCATTACATATTAGGTAATGGAGCAGTGGTGGATATAAATGTAAATAACGTAGTAAGGTATACCTACGGAGTACATGATATATGTCCAGCATTATAACCGTCGGTTTCCACTGCGAGCGGAGAGACCTCATTTAATGGATCCGTTTGACCCACAACATGTATTTCTATGAAGTTTGACGATAAGGCGTTTCCACCAGAGATGTGCGAGGATGCGTAGCGAGGAATGTGTTTGTAAAGAACCAATAGAATCGCTTCATTTACCTCGCCTCGGTCAGCACAGCTCTGGTGGAAACGGCTCAGCGGAGCTACATTTTTGCGCATACAAAACAAGCGAGGTATGTGTACGAGGGATGTCTTGCGAGGTTTGCGCATACTGTACCAGCCAGTCCATAGACGGTCGACACATTTCACAGCTTCGCAATGCATCCTCTTACCACTCATTAATGCGCATTTTCACAGCTCCGCTACACATCCCCGTAGGCACATTTTCCTCGCATAGCTTTGGTGGAAACACCCACACATTTTCACAGCACAGCAAGACATCCTAGCACGACACATTTCCATCGCACATCTCTGGTGGAAATGCAGCCTAAACTCAAAAGTGCATCGTACCCCGTTCCGCTCGCACTGGCAGCCGCGGATTATAACTAATGAAGAAAGCTATAGATGCGAAACTAGCAAGTCAGTCGACCCCAGCTGGCGACACTGGTAACTAAGTAACTACTGTATAATCTGTGATGGAAGGCTTTCAGTTCGCACCCCCGCGCTCCGTGACCCTAACCAGAGCAGGCTTTGACAGTGCGTGGCTCCAGCCCGGAGGGGACACTCGCGCTCGTCCCGCGACGCCGAATTATGCTTCCCGGTTCACTGGACTGACTATTGTTACTCCCTCGACGCCGCCGCCATGCGCCATCACAAATATTAATGAAAACTGACAGAATACTTAGTACAAATCATTGGACCCTTTGTCGTGAGAAAGTATAGTGCTGTGTTGTGGAAGAGAGATGGCGTTTGTTGACAAATAAAGATGCTGGAGGGTCGGTGAGTGCTACCTACTCGTAATGGAGGTATTAGCAGCGCGTGTCGCGGTTTACTTACCGATGTCGAAACATTTCGACAAGGGGGGGTTCTTTTTCTTTCGTTGTTTATTTTATTTGTTGCCAATTACTGTTTAACATTGTATGCTTGCGTAATACATACAACTTTTTTCATCCTGCAGTGTACTGAGGAAAAACGTTCTGGTAGATTTCTCATTGTTTACGGTTTGGTTGGACACGTATTCCCAATCCATTAATTTACCTATAACAGGCTTAGAATACAGAAATACCTCTCCTGTAAACATGCCTACCCGTTGTTTGAATTTGTAGCCGAGTATTTATACTAAAGTAGATACCTATATATGTAATGAATCAAAATCTTTACGTTCGTTCCCAAATACGTGCCTAAATAATAAAATGCGTGCTTATTCCTGCCGTCAAATACTAAAATTATTGGGTTGCCAAGTCTAACCAAACATTACGTATACTTTTACGATACAATAACAATGAACCCAGCCATAAAATGAATCGAGCCAATGACCTCGATTCCCGGCCGGCTACTCCTGAATAATATGTACCTACCTACCTATAAGAAAGAGTCCACCCTAGCTAGTTTCGTAACATTGCAGGAGATTTTGGCGCCCAACGCGGGGCTCCATCTAGATACCTACATGATCATAGAAATCATATTTAACATTTTGGTGCCAATTCTAAAATTGAATTGTATTATGCTTATACAAACCATACACTTATGTAACCTCTCTCTACCAACAACCATTGAAGTAAAATATTGCCGCCCAACATAGGGCCCTTCTTGATTGATCGAATTCTCAATATCAAACAACTTTCTTTACAATACGAGTAAAAATGTATACCTAAGTATTCCCGTAGTACCGTATGCACCATTTATAATTTGTGTGTGTGGTCATCATTAGCCTGTAGAAGTCCACTGCTGGACATAAGCCTCCCCCAAAGAGTTCCACGACGAACGGTCTTGAGCCTTTTCCATCCACCGACTGCCAGCAACCTTCAAAATGTCGTCGGTCCATCGGGTGGGGGGGTCTTCCAACACTGCGTCGCCCGGTTCGTGGTCGCCATTCGAGAACCTTTAATCCGTAACGGTTTCCAGCCTTCCGGTATTCCTATTTTATTTAATTTCCAACCTCACATGCAGCTCTACAGTGTGTGTGTAAAAGCATCTAATTCTAATTCTAATCGGGGGTGGTTAGACCTGCACTGACTTCCCGCTGTGGGGTGTTTTGTGCATTGTCCCCCTATGCTAACCCTACCCCAGCCAGCCCAGCTCCTTCTACCCCAACAAGCCCAGCTCCTTAAGCAAAAGCATACAACTCTACATTTTTAAAAATGTGAGAAGTATTTCAGTTCTTAGTACCTTCATTTGGCTAAGCAGCGTTACAAGCCCGACCTAAACTGGGTCAGCGAATTAACTTTCCTTTCGCGACCAATATCATTTTCAGGCCAAATTTATTTTATTGCTTACGCTGTCGTATGAATATAAATGTGCACACGAATATCTATAGTAGATACAGATATCCATTAATGTGCTACGTAGATGGATATGTTTAAGTGTGAGTATGCGATAACTCGCGCATGAGTGATCCCTCGGCATTACGCGAGGGTTGTGTAGCGGTTGGGGTATTTTTAAACAAACGTCGGGAGTTTTCGAGGATTATAAAATAATACTTAGCTTGATTAAACTTTGAGCAATGCGAAATGAAATGGGGTTTAATTATTCCTTATGGTTTTATGGAAACTCTGTAGAACTCTGTTTAAATAGGTAGGTACCTATTTTATTACTAACTACTTTCCAACTGATGTGTGGTTTGCTTGTTCTCTGAATGCATCTCTAGTTGAGAGAAAATTATTACTTCAAAGAGAACATAAATAGCATCCGATGTTCCTTGGTCTGTTTAAAAAGATCAAAGTGAATTTTGCACTCCACTTGAAATATGAACATCATATTATAAGGGATCCCTCTAATTCTTTACCAAACGGTTCAGTTTTCATCAAAAAATTGGCAGCGACTTGAAAATTTTCCGCTTCTCACATAAGTGTGCCGTTGCAAACAAAACTGAGTCTTGATGCTATAAAACAGAGTTGCTTTAAGCACAGTTTGACTTCAGGACCCCACGTCTTGGCAGCCTGCTTTCATTATAGCACTCTATTGCTTTAGTTTTAAAGTATTATTTTGCTTTATAGCGAAGAATGAGGGTGAACGACCCTCTGAGGCCTCCCCAGTGAGTGTTGCGCAACAGTCGGTCTGTCCGCACTCCGCCGACAAGCCAGGCCGTTAATGCTCTCTTGTAATTGCCCATCCACAAGCTTCACTATTTATTTTATTAAGCATTGACATACTGATAGTCACCTTGTTACCATACCAACGGAAGCTAGTATTTTTATATGTAAGTTAATGAATTATATGTAAGTACTAACTGCCTATCTTACTTGAGCTAGGTATTTATGTAGAAATAAATAAGCGCCTTATTTCCTGCTCTAACACTGTACCATCAACTTTGCGTTTTTCTTTAGGCGGTGACGTAAGTTGAAAGTCGGTTCAAATTCGTGTATAGCGCTGAAACGCTCGCATATGAATGGCAATAAGACGTCATTGTACGGCCCCAAGTTGTAAGCAGCAGCCGAATCCTTTAGAAAACCACTACGTGCCTTTATAAAATCGTTAGTATTCACGTCCTACAGCTGCCGCCCGTTGACAAACGATGGCTGTCGGAACTTGCAGGTCCGCGCGATGCCTGCGCACTTCTCTCCTAATGAAGGAGATCACTCGTTGAGGCGTTTGATTCCGGCCCTGGACCGGCCGCCCCGCGCCGCCCGAGGCGCAGGCAGGGGCGATGATTAATAGCTGAATACGAGATATGCGTAGCTGCGGATGTCGGGATCCCTGCGAATCCCGACATCCGCAGCTACGCATATCCTGGAAGGTTTATGCAAAACACAAACTTTACGAGGCGTGATTTTGGGCTTGGTTACAATAACATAGTATTTGTGTGATACCTTATCTCATCATCATCATCATTCCAGCCGTTTGAAGTCCACTGCTGAACATCGGCCTCTTCCACAGATTTCCGCAGTGCTATCTTTGTGAAAATAGGGAACGCTGCTACCCATCCCCTAGCTTTTTTCTCTTAGTCACCTCTTACGACATCCAATGGTAGAACATATGGAGGGGCCTATTCTTCAGCCGGGGCCACCACGGCCAATACTTATTCTACCATAACAAAACTCTAATTTGGGCAATGTACTTAGTCAAGTCAAGCTTGTGTTGCTTCTACTTTAGTATATTTCTACTGCCATCATTTTCTTTGTTTGATTTCACGCTACAACAATAGGCTTTCAAGGGTCATGCATGACTGTGTAAATATGACTTGATACTCAAATTCATGAAATTGTAAAGATCAAATCAATTCCATCGCGTTTCCGGCACCCACGCACTGAGTACTTTTGTATACCGTCGGACTTCCTGAAAAACGCATGTGTAATTAATTATTTTAATGGTAAAACTGCGTAATAACTGCCGCATCGAGGGTGGGGCAAGGGGCTCTCAAATATATTTTTTAATTGCGGGGCTCCGGGCTCTATCCGGTAGGTACCTACATACAATGTATTTTTTATGATTTTAATGCAGGAAGTTTAGGTAAGGTGATCTGAATTGTTAATAAGATTTTTACTTATCTAACTGCCATAACTTATCAGAAAGGCACAGAAAAATTAGAAAACATGAACTGATACCTAAGTATGAATGAATTGCCGACGCTGTTTGGAGAACCTTAAAAATTAATTATATTGTGGAAAGCCACATACATCCTTATTGAGTTATCTCTGACACCCCCTTACTAACACCCAGGTGGTCTCAGGGAGGTGGACGGTGGGTAAGAACCGACTTTTTAGTTGTTGAAAATCTTTCCTGTATGTGACGTCAAAATATATCTTAGGACCATCTACTGCAAATAAATAAATAAATACTGATTGAGATTTATCGTTTGTTGAATCGGTTCAATACCTATGTTCAGCTAACTTTACGATGACAAAGAAATGACTACAGAGGTAACTAGGTACGCCTAAAATAACCTACCCATATAGATTTCCTAGCTACGCTAGTTAATCGAAGGTCGTTCATGAAACCTTTGATCCCTAAGCACCTATACCCTTATTTACAAAGAGTTCAATATGTTTACCTCACTCCACAATCTGAATCATGAATTAACCAATAATGTAGGTACATCAATACCCACAAAAGCCTCGCAGACAATAGCGGCAGTAAATCGAGGCCTTGGGACTTGGGACCAGCCAGACCCAGACAGATTGTCTACAGTTAACACTGTAGTTAAGTACCTCCTACGCTAAGCTACGCGTTTTACGCTATGTGCTGTTAAATTGTATTTATTAGTAGTATATAGTAGTATATTTTCGCTTTAGGCTGCCTTATTAGAAAATGCAATAGCCTTCTGCTAAACAAATTCATTAAAGAACTAAGACTTGGCTCCACAGTAGGTGCTTCTTTAGTCTGAAAGAATTATTGCAATAAAATTGTTACAATTATTTCGAAATTAATAAGTAACATTATTAAAAATCTGTCAATAGATAATGTAATGCTAATTTTAAATAGAGCGTTTAAAACAATTTGTACAAGTTCATTTTTCCGCGCAACGCAACCTTGAATTACACACACTAAGTACCTACCTCTACCTACAGATCTCTGTTCAATGATTACATAATTTTCATATGCGCTCGGGGTGGATCAGTCTGATGCAATTTTCTCACTTGTATGTACCAGCGCACCCTCTCTCCCCTATTATGTATTCTGTGGTAGAGGTACCTTCTGGCACCTGTCTGCGTCTCCCCTCTGCATTTAAAGCGTGTGCTTCCGATGCAATTTACACGGGTGTTGACAGTCTGACTCTGTCTACGAGCTAAGCCTCGAAATAATTTAATCTATGATTTTTTTTTAATGTTATACGGAGGCAAACAGGCTTACGGCCCTCCTGATGGTAAGTGGTTACCGTCGCCTATTGACATTAGCAACACCTGGAGCATTGCTAATGCGTTGCCTGCCGAACCCCTCCCTCCCTAAAGAGCTCTGGCAACCATACTCACCGCAGGAACACAACACTATTTGAAACAAATAATGTTATTTGGCTGCGATATTCTGTAAGGCAGAGGTACCTCCCAGGCGGGCTGCTCCAATTTAGAGCGAGAAAATCTCTCTGTGCCCTACCTCCTTCCGAAAAACAAATTAGAACATATAAAAATTACCTATGAAAACTACCGACGCGAATCCATTTTAAAGGTTCTCTAGATTTATTTACAGCACTACTAGGTTCGCAGTTCATTGAAGAATGAGTGGATGGACATGAGTGAGTAGCATAGGTAAAGGTACCATAACAAACACAGTGATTGAAGTTCGGCGCTAAATGAGCGCGCACGTTAGAATTTTGCACCCTGTGGTGTCTAGTTGATTTCCTAATAATCTTGAAATACTTCCTAATGGAGTCGTCCTGCAGAGATATCTCAAATGATTTAAGAGGCCGGGCTTTCCTCTTTTTTTTAAAAAATTTCTATAATATATTAAATAATAACTAGGATCACTTTGAAACGTCTTAGAAACTAGGTGAAGCTATGCCTGTGTGCTTAGAAAGAGTTTTTAAACTTTGCTATCGAGTTATACGCAAGCGTACTATACGATTGCGTTTACCTTATTTTGTATGAAAATAAAAAGCGCCATCTAGCGGTCAGTAGCGGTATCTTTATTTCTGAGTATGAGTTTTGCACTATCGTATCGATACGAAGGCAAACTACTATTCTATAAGCTGTGACCTTCGTACGCCTCGAAGGATCGTGGATTACGATCGTGTTTGACAGCTTTTTCTGTAAAATGCGAGTATGAGTTACAAATTGTGTTTAATTTTGCATGTACTATCGTAGCGTACGATTGCGTTGCTCTCACCATCAATTTTAGCCGTGTGATCGTGACGATACGAAGGCGTGAAGTGCTATAATTAATAAAAACTAGGCAGAAAACTCAGAATACAGGCAGAAAATTAGTGGTGCCAGGTTTTTATGAGGCTTGGAGGTGGAGGGAGGAGTCACGAGCTCAGCATGTAAGAGAAATGCGGACCAACCTCTGAAAATACTTAAACCCCGTCAAGGATCTATCGGAGACGGAATTCAGGCAAAGGATACCGTCGTTGGCTGTCCAAAAACGCTTTTCAATTTATTTGTGAAGAGCTTGAGCAGCATACCGTACCTAGTTATGGTGAGTAAAGTGAAACATACCTACCCAAAAAGGCCCTAACCTAGAATTGAATTTGACTGCATATCAAAACATTTGCATTAGGAGATAGCTCATTTTTTAGGGGAGGAATCAGAGGATTATTAAGAGGCTGTACAAGTACAAGTGCCGGTACAAGTTGGGAACGATACCATTCAAGTTGTAGACCACTATGTCTATTTAGGTCAGACGATTCAACTAGGTAGGTCCAACTTCGGCAAAGAGGTCAACCGACGAATCCAACTCGGATGGGCAGCGTTTGGGAAACTTCGTCATAATATCTTCTCGTCGCAGATACCGCAGAGCCTCAAGACGAAAGTCTACAATCAGTGCGTCTCGCCAGTGATGACTTATGGCACTGAGACTTGGTCGTTGACCTCACATACAAGCTCAAAGTCGCGCAACGGGCTATGGAGAGAGCTATGCTTGGAGTTTCACTACGTGATAAGATCCGAAATGAGGAAATCCGCAGAAGAATTAAGGTCACCGACATAGCTCTCAGAATTAGCAAGTTGAAGTGGCAGTTGGCAGGCCATATAGCTCGCAGAACCGACAAGCGTTGGGGAGTAAAGGTTCTCGAATGGCGACCACGAACCGGGCGACGCAGTGTTGGAAGGCCCCCCACCTGATGGACCGACGACATTGTGAAGGTTGCGGAAAGTCGGTGGACGGAGAAGGCTCAAGACCGTTCGTCATGGAACTCTTTGGGGGAGGCCTATGTCCAGCAGTGGACTTCTACAGGCTGATGATGATGATGATGATTAAGAGGCTTGCTGTGTGCTCTACAATATAGCCCTGCATTTTGGCATTCATCCTGACAAAGACCTATGTAAATACCTAAGTAACTACAGTCTTACTGGTTTTCACTCATTTGCTGTAGTAGGTAATGAAACTGTTTTTATAAAGTCCTTTTAGTACTAATTGTGTTAATTTATTCAGATCAGGATACTGCTGAGGCGGGACCAGAAGAGCCAATGGCAGACCAAGACATAGCACCAACCTTATTAGAGGAAGGGTGATTTTTCATATGAAGGCAATGCCCACGGTGAGTTTCAGTAAATTTTATTAATTATTCTCTGTAGTTTTATACATATACTACTAGCTTCCGCCCGCGGCTTAGCTCGCGTGGTTCCTATGAAGATACAAAGTAGCCTATGTGCAGACTATAATCTTACTATGTGCCAAATTTCATCTAAATCTGTTTGGCCGTGATTGAAAAACAAACATCCAAACATCCTCACAAACTTTCGATTTATAATATGAGTAAGACTAGCTTCCGCCAGCGGCTTCGCTCGCGTGGTACCAAGATAAAAAGTAGCCTATATGCTATTCTAAATACCTCTTTATGTTTCATAGAAATCTGCTGAGCTGTTACGGCTTGATTGAACCAAAAACATCCAAACATCCTCATAAACTTTTGCATTGATAATATTAGTAGGATAGGATAGTAGGAAGGATAATACTTATGAGGGGTTCCTTATGTACCCTACCTATTATGTAAGTACTTATTGAGTGCCTATTAGAATTAATATTTGTGTCTTTGTTGCAGATTATACATTCAGTCAAGGAGTCTGAGAATGGGAGAGTTACAAGCAGACAAGAAATTGGAACTCAATTATGTCATCATCATCATCAGCCACATTCTTCATGTGGTTTCAATAACCTATTATTGTTGTTATATTAATATAAAGTTGAAATATAGTCATCCTTTATTTATGACCTTTAGTAACCCTTTATTTATGAAATACCTGAGGTACCTATTCTATAAATCATTCCTATAACTTTCTCTTGCCTATGTATTCTCACCTAGACAAATAAAACAGTCACAGTGCACTCGGGAATGTTTGCTCCAATGAATGATACTGTGACTCATTCGGTATTTGGATAGATGTATGGATGTTTGTTACTCATTCACACCATACAAGTGAACATAGAATTTGGTGTGTAGATACATAAGGCTTGGATTTGATTGGCTTGGGCTTGGATTGTTTATGAGACTACTACTTTTTATCTAACTATCATGCGAGCTAAGTTTCTGGCATAGCAGCTATTAGTTTATGACTGGCCTCATAGCTCAGTTAGTAGTAACTCTGCCTTCTGCGCTAGAGGTTGCGGGTTCGATCCCCGCACTGGACAAACATTTATCTGATAAACACAGATGTTTGTTCTGTGTATGGGTGTTAAATACTTATCTATTATATATATCAGTCTCTGGTACCCATAGTACAGGCTATGCCTAGTTTGGGATCAGTTGACCGTGTGAATATGTCCGGAATACTTATTTTATTTATTATAAACAGACAACAAGTTAGGCAGACATTAATTTATTAACATTCACATGAAAGATTCAGTCTAAAGCTTTGGTCTCGCTAATGCACATTGCTGTCCTGGACACATATTTGGATGCAAAACATCTTGAATGATCTTGATCCATCGCAGTTTGCATCAGCAGTGAGAGGGGAGTGGATACTCCGCAGTTTACGGCCTCATTCTTGTTATTTGCTGAAGTGTGCATCAGGAAACATGGAAATTTTGGTAAACTTCCGTTTTTTTTTCTCAAACCACTTCTAAACCATTACTGAAGCACTGTCAATTCCACTACTCCTTGCTCCTCTAGCAAAACTGAGTTTTCAAAAATGTGTTTCATGTTGTTACATCTACTATGTTTGCTGGGTTAAAATACAACTCAGCCCAGTGTAACAGTATCTCATAGACCGCTGCTATATTTGCCGTTCCTCAATTGCTACCCAACTCTTCTCAAGGGCGAGCTCCCGCTCTTATTATCGAGCAATACTAGCGTCCTCGCGAGCCATCTTCTGCCGCTCGAGGCCCTCATGAGCGGCCTGCGCCCGCAAGAACTCGACGGCTGAGTGCTATCTCGTGGACATTTGCCTACGCCTGCGATGTCAGCGTTTTCCCATCGCTGTCAACCCGAGTTTTGCCATGTCTCCGTATCTGAAATAAGTAAGCATTTATTAGCCTCTTGTTTCAAAAAGGGAATCGTAATTAATATTACACAGACAGAGGCAGGCAGTTTGCAACAGTTAGAAATAAAACTTACTTCTCCTTATACTCCAGTAACATCTGTTTATAATAGTGACTCGTCTAAATTTCCACAGGCAGTGCGATTTTCACTTCTAACGATGCGCGTTGACCACTTTCAAAACATTTTTTGATTTCAATTTTACCAAATCTAAACCAAAACAAACAATTTTCGCTTCTTCTTCCTCTTTAACTTTATGGCTATAGTCAATTTTTCCGCGAAATTTACATTGACATCAAATTACTATTGGCACTGACAGTGATATTTCGCATTACAATATCAAATTTTTCTTCAAAAAACATGTTTTTTACCATAAAAAACTGGGTCAATCCCTAGTCCTGTATACGCTAGCGTGGGGGCGCAATCGTGGTCTCGTTACCGTCTAGCTTGCCATTGTATGCAACTTATACTCAGGTGTGCTATTCGAAGGCGTTCACACTCTGACGCCAGACGTGGCCACGATATCGAATCCGGCGAAGCTTCGTATGAATTTGACAAAAACTCTTTCTAAGCCCTCTGTTCCTCGCGACCAAGCCTACAAGAATCAGGCAACAAACACGGCGCGCGTGCCTATAATTTTTTTCGATGATCCTTTTTCACAAAATGGAATTTAAAGCTTCAGCTTCCTCTATCCCTCTCGCTCTAATTGATCCATAGATTCAGAAGCCTAGCCTAGTTTACCAAGCACGAGTTAATTCGCTCAACTTTAACCCCTTTTTAAATTAAAATGAAAAGTATTTATTACAAGTAAAACAATAGGTACATACACACGGAAAGGGTCCCTATAAATACATGCTAAGGTGTACAATGTTTATGTTTTACTAGAATAAACGTTCTAATTATGTGATTCGATATGCAAAGGTCTCTGCATATTACCTACTGCTTGCAGTACTGCTGCCATCTATGGGATGGCTCGGCTAAATACCAGCTTGAAGCCCTCGATTCGATTGAGCGTCGCGCTGTTAGGCTCATAGGAGATGAATCGCTTGTGGAGGCTAACCTACAGAGCCTTGAACACAGGCGGCGCGTGGCCAGACTGTCGGTGTTCTATAAGTACCACTTTGGTGATTGTCCGCGGGATCTGCATGACCTCATCCCTCCCTCCCCCTTTCACCACCGGACAAGCAGACGCACAGGTAAATACCACCCTTACCTGGTCGACATACCACAGTGTCGAACGAAACGTTACTGCTCCACTTTTATTATAAGTACTGCCAAAGAGTGGAATGATCTGCCTGCGTCTGTTTTCCCGAAAGAGTACAATCTAGGAGTCTTCAAATCTATGGTCAATAAGTTCACTCTGGGAAAGCGTGCTCCATCTTTGGCCACATCTCACTTGCAAAAGTGAGTTGGTGGCCAAACGCCTTACCATTATCAATAAAAAAAAAATAAAAAAAAACCTGCAGGTACCAACACTGTGCTGACGACGACGCGACGTCGGTAGCAAAGTGAACATCGACCGCTGGCTTCTGTTATCTGAACATCTGTATTCATGGCGACTGGCGAGGGACGCGAACTCGTCGCTCTTTGCGGACTGAGATTGTTGTTTGATCTTCTTCAAATAGGTACTAGAAACTATTCCAGTTCGAAGGGAAGGGGCGGTGTAGGTACCTCGTAGAAATCCATGGAATTTGTCAACGCGTACTTATATAGGTATTATTCAAGTCGCCAAATTACTTGAACCACGCATAAAAACACGTAGATCCTACTAATACCTACATATTATAAATGCGAAAGTTTGTGAGGATGTTTGGATGTTTGTGGCTCAATCACGCCCAAACGGCCGAACGGATTTGGATGAAAGACACAGAGATAGATTATAATATAGGTTTTAGGTTTAAATTCATTTATTCCCATAAAGACAGTGAGTCACTTACATGAGAACATTAATATCATAAACAATTATAAAAGTGGGTCGTTCTAAGTAGGTAGTTAATATTATGTAGGTTCATTCTTAATAGCTAGGTAAGTACATACATAGTAGGTATTAATATATGTATAAGTATATTTTTACCCATCCAACGCATAACATGTTAAAGTAGTTTATTGTTTTTTAATATATTGTGCAAGTTTTGTTTTGAATGCGTTGAATGAGTTTACATTTTTTATATCTGATTTTTCATATTTTTTAATATGGAATAGCATATAGGCTTCTTCTTATCTTCATAGACACCACGCGAGCGATGCCGCGGGCGGGATCTAGTAATAGATATGTAAGTAACGTTCCTACCGTTTCCCTTTCTCAATAATTAATCCGTTTGTCAGACAGCTCTCAATTAAGCTCTACCGGCGTCTAGGGCCCTTGTTCACGGCTGATCGCTGAGGCGGGCGGCTCTATCGGTCCGCCCACCACTGCCCCATTGAGGGGGGGCCTCCCTTCAGTCCATTCAGACTGGAAAGCCGGATGTATATGACATGTATTATCTGAGATAGTGGTTTTTTTTTTGAATGCAGCACGAAAGGATTGTAATTTTATCTTACTTTGTTTGGACTTTATTGATCATTTGCTCTATCATTTTCTACGTTACTATCAAAATTTCCTGCACCTTAAAGGCATGATGAAAAACATTTTTTGGAGTCGTTTATAATCATATGAATATAAGTAAGATACACCTAGGCTCGTATTCAGAGACAAGACTCGAGCATTGATCTGTACTTAAATCTCGATTTGAGTCGAGATTCTAATTCTTGAACAGTACTTATGTATAGATTCAATGATCACAGTTCACCTGAGTAAATGCTTATTCTGAAACGTCAATCAGACGAAATCGGTGCTTGAGTTTAGATTTGATTAGACATTAATCAAGTGACATTTTCGTTCCGTTACACGTACTTTGATGCATATTTATACTTCACTTTATGATCTGTTCTATTTCCACCCTGGCTGTTTGAATTTCTGCGTAAAACGGATCGAAAATTATAAATAAATCTAAATGTAAACGAGAACATTTGAGTACAGATTTGAGACTCGATTCAGCTGAGAGTAGTTTAAGTACCGTTCTTGAATAAAAGCTATGTTTGAGAAGAGATTCAATACTTAAGTAGAGTTCAGCTGATCTGCGATTAAATCTAATTTTGAGTCGTGTCTCTGAATACGAGCCCTAATGTACCTATATATATGCATAAAGACATACCTAAAGTTTTCAATGAAAATTACCTACCTACCTTTTCAAAATATGTGGTTCTACATCTTTCCGACCGCGCTCATATAAAACAAAAATACTTTTGGAGACTTTGCGAGTTAGCCTGTAGGTATAATATCGTCATTTTTATTTATTTAGTGAACATGATAGGTACATATTTTAATACAAAAACTGAGGTAAACACTGAAAAACTGCTAAAGTTATAACTGTGTCGCAGCTTCAGTTCAGAGATAATAATTATCGTTATTATCCAGTTTAAAATAAATTCTACAGATTATTAGTTTTCGTTAATCAGCGTTCAAGGAAGCGAAGTTAGGTTTCTTAAAACAACAACTTGAATCAAAACGTAATTTTAAAACCCTGCAACAGTAATATTTACTCGGTGCCTACCTGTCACAACAGCAGTGACTGCCAACCAACACAAACATCCCTCCCCCTCACCACTGTTAGTAGACCGGTGTCATCTCCCCATCACTTTGTAATTTGCCGAAATTTTAGCCCAAAACTGTCGTTAAAAGGGTCATGCTATGCTGGTCAAGGGTGGAAAGGGTTGGGGCTGTAATCACGCGGTGGCTAAATGTTTGATGAAGCATTGTTAAGACAGGTAAGGGTCCGGTTTTAGGTTGTAAAGTGAAGGCCTCTTTATTGAAGTCTGCCCTAGGGTCATTAGAATTAGCATACCTATCCCCTTAGGTGCCATCGTGCATCGCCCCTATCACTCTATGATCATAGATTCGTTTCGTTACTTAAGTTGTAAACGAAGAATTTTCAAATAATCCATTTCACAAAATTAAATGCAGTGCTTCGATGTGGTGTGGTGCCGATCGAACAAGGTGAGGTCAGTGACCTGGTTGATGTATGTAAAATGTAATGCGAATTTTCCGTTATTGCTGCATAAATTCAGAATTTTCCCCCATAAAAATTACGACAAAACTGATCAATCAGATATATTTCAACACCCCTTGCTCCTGTCCGAGGCCTCGACTAAAGTTTAGTTGAGTCATCATTGTCCTGGCGAATAGAATCGTAGTAACTATCACATTAGCTGTGGTATTCTGGCTTACTTCCAGGAGGTTCCACACACAATGGTACTTAGATAAAACTAGAACTATCTGGTAACTTAGAAATTCGCCCGTCCGCCACCAACTTGTAGGTAATCCAGTTTGATCCAGTGGGCTTTCAGCAGGAAAGCTTATTTTCTCACTTATGAACAAAGTTCTAGTAAAACTTCTGGTATAGACTGTGTATGCGAGTAGCTCCAACCGCCTAGCACAATGACGGTCTATCTGAATGCCAAAGCAAGTAAAACCGAACTCATTTCACCCAACCAATATTTACAAGTTGTAAACGATAACTGTCCCTCTCAATATCTCTATGCACGAACAAAAGGATAGGGCCGACCAACGAGCCCTGAGGGACCCCGGACATTTCATTTCATCAAGGGGAGTAATAAGGAATGCATTTTTTGGAAGGGAGGGTTTCCTTTCTTTGAAGTCAAAAGTTTCTTAGGGGACGAAGAAATATGGGGTGTTTGCTACGTTAGTCGAAGCCTAATAGGTTCTGGTCTGGGTTGTTTCGTTATTTATTGAAGAAAAACAACCAAAATAAAACGCCTTGCATCGCCTTTTTTATTCGTTCACAAGTTTTCTTAACCCTAAGCTCAAGACTCAAGAGTTAGAGAGCTCACTAAAGATGGAATTGCTACAGTACCTACGTTATCACAAAACGGAGACCGATAAAGTATCAAATTTTTGCAAAGTAGGTACGAGTATCACAATAATATCAACTTCGTAGTTCGTACACTTGGGATTTCAATTTTCGTCGGAAGCCCCACGGCGCGAGTCCTTCTCGCACTTGACCGGTTGTAGGCGCCTAGTAGCGTTAGGTTCCTATCTTTTCGCCGGTTTCACAAATTTTAATGTAATAGGGAACCGGCCATGTGTGGTCGGGCTAAGAGGCTCTTTCTGTTCTTTCACTAAGAACTAAGCTCAGTTTTTGTTCCAGACTTTGAAGACATGTGGAGCCCCGTGGAGTACACGGCAGGCGCAGCGGGCGGCGGGTCCCGCGCCGCGCCCTGCGCGCGCGCCAAGCACTCCGCCACGCTGCTCGGGGGCCACGTCTATGTGCTGGGGGGGCGGGGCGCGGGGGGAGCCGTGCCGCTGCGGGACTTCTGGAGGTATACCCTTGGTGAGTTTCTTTTCATTTGTGATTTCTTACCTACAGTTTAAGAAAAAGAAAGAAAGAAAGAAAGATTTTTATTTTCCTTAAGAACTACTACTACACATAAAATAAAATAAAATAGAAGAAATTAAATGCTAAATGATAGAAGATATTGTGCGCAGCAGAGCTCTTGGAAAACATGGCCTCCGCTCAGCATTGTGCTGGATACACACTGATGTGTGCACCCAGCGCTGGTTTTCAGCGGAGACCATAGTAGTAACGTCACGACCCTCTAGAGGTGACTAAAAATAACACAACAGTTAGGACATACATAACTCTCAGAAAATAGGCGGCAGAAAACAAATTACGTGGCAGAAAATAAAATGGGAAAGATTGTGAGGAAGTTAGATGCTTGGATGTTTGTTATTCAACCATGCCGTAACGACTTTACTGATTTCGTTGAAACTGTAATACACTGAGTTATTTATCTAGAATTAGCATAAAGGCTACTTTTCATGTACGTATCACGAGAGCGAAGTCGCGAAGCGAAGCGCAGTTCTGGGAGGCATTGGTCTCATATTTTTACCACATTTTCCTTTGGACGTCTCGTTCGTGCCAACTTATTTTGGAAGACATTTGTATACTATTCAAGTCATTTTCTTCCTTTGACTGAATAACGTTTCCATTTCATTCAATCTGATCCGATGGATTGGAGCACCATCGAGCTGAGCAAGACTTGTGTCAGCGCGTCTGTTAAAGTACCTAGATGACTCTAGGGCGACCGACGCCGACGGCGACGCTTGTAAAATACCCAGCCCGGTATTTCAGGTAGGTTAGGTATAAGTTGACAAGGGCCTAGCACAGGATTTTGTTTCTCGAAATGAAAAATCGCGGCGCCGCCGTTCTATTCTTGTTCACCGACAAACCTACATTACAGCGCCTTATGCAATAAGTCCGTTGCAAGAATTAATTGTCAATATTCGGTCGCAAGAAGACTACTGGGCATGTCAGCAGCAGCGCCGTAATTATACTAATATATACTTTTCTTTTTTATTCGAAAGTGTAGGTGGCCAATGTCATCCTCAGTAGGTAAGCAAAACGCAAAGAGGTTGATAACAAAAAAATGAGGTTGATATTGATCTTGTGAATATTCAGGAATTTGAAGTCGGTTTTAAGTTTTTGTAAAAAATATATTATTACTAGGTACTGAAGTATTGACAGGCGCCGGTAATCTGCTTTTTAGCAAAATGTGTAGGTGTCTCGGTTCACGTCAACGAGTCAGCACCAAGACCTCTCTCAAAACGTCTCACGCTCGTAAGCGCTCTTTCATTCCGTTCGACACTTCAGTTGGAACTCAATTGGAAGTCTTAGTAGTTTTCTTTCAACTCGGACTTTTACTTGGACTGTAATTGCTTTTAGTTATGGGCTGTTCATTTATTACGTAAGACGATTTTAACTACTTTGTAACTACCCTCCGCCCCTTTCATCATCATCATCAGCCTGTAGAAGTAGAGTTCTACAGGCTGATACGGCTTCCCACAAAGTGTTTCACGACGAACGGTTGTAGACCTTTTCCATCCACCGACTTCGAACCCGCAACCTTCACAATGTCGTCTGTCCATCGGGTTGGTCCTCCAAAAGGGTTGGGCCTTCCAACACAGCGTCCGTCGCCGTCGTCCAGTTCGTGGTCGCCATTCGAGAACCTTTACTCCCCAACGGGTATAGGTTCTGCGAGCTATAACGCCTTAACTTGCTAATTCTAAGAGCTATGTCGGTGACCTTGGTGCTTCTACAGATTTCCTCATTTCGGATCTTATCATGTAGATCACACTTTTAGAAGAAAAAATAAGAAACGAACGGAAATATCATAAACAAATAATTAATAATTTTGAGAGGAGGAAGGGCACAGCGAGATTTTCTCGTTCTGAATTGGAGCAGCCCGCCTGGGGAGGTACCTCCGCCTTACAGAAGATCGCAGCCAAATAACATTATTTGTTTTCAAATAGTGTTGTGTTCCTGCGATGAGTAAGGTTGCCAGAGCTCTTTAGGGGGAGGGGGGTTCGTTGTCGGCAACGCGTGCGTGATGCCTCTGGTATTGCAAGCGCTCATAGGCTACGGTAACCGCTTACCAACAGGTGGGCCGTATGCCTGTTTGCCACCTAAGTAGTATAAAAAAAAAAATTAAAAAAAAAAATCTTAGGTAAGTTATACCTCGTATATTCGTGAAGACATGTTTCTGAATAGGACAAGTTAGTAGCTCCGGCCAAAAACGATGAATTATGTATGAAATTGTAAACTCTCTGCCATAATATAAGCAAAGAGGACTATCTCATAGGCTTTTATTTCTGTGTGTGTTTCTGTGTACTGAGGGGCTAGTCTGCAATGATAACGTTAACGTAAACGGTCATTGAGTTGCTCAACAATTGCTGTAATTTGTATGAAATTTAAAAAGCGCCTCTACCGGCCGATTTGGGAACCGCGAAATGCGAGACTGTGATTTCGGGCTCACAAGTAAAGAATTAAAGTAAACGTTTGCACAGCGACGGGCGTGTGGGAGCGGCTGCAGTGCCGCGGCGAGCCGCCGCCCGCGCTGCAGGAGCACACGGCCACGGCGCACGCCTCCAAGCTCTACGTCTTCGGGGGAGAGGCCACCGCGCTCTCCTCGGAGACGCCGCTTTGGATCTACGATACTGAGGTGAGATCACGCTATACAGTGATACAGCCACATTGTCGTCGACTTAACGGGCGGGGGATGAGAGGGATATCATGGCCGCGGTAACCTTCTTAAATAGAAAGAATCCATACTTTTCCCTAAGACATTTGAATGTTCTGTCTGGGACTTACTAATAACTAGGTACCTACAAAGGGTGACCTGAGTTGACCTCATAATATTTATAGGTCAGTCAGTCCGTTAATTCTTTTGCTTAGGTAGTTATTTACCTATATCTATCGCGTGCATTATGATCGTAAGTTGTACTTCGGTATGTAGGTATATTGAGCGTTAAATGAAACACGCGAACGTATGGAAGGCATAGCTCCACACGATCTTGTTCTAAGGGCAATAATCGAGGAATAATGTTACTGCCGAACCCTAAAAAAGATGACCCTCTGTTTTGTCCTAAGTGCCTCAACATCCGCACGTTATACCTACATCTATCCCGTTTGAAGCTACGGAAAATGTCATTGACGGGTCATGTTCCGCGAAAACTATCAATTTACCTATCTATAGGAAAAATCATGTGAAGAAGAAATACCTCGATCCCTTTTCAGACCCAATTCTGGCGTAAGTTACCCGGCCAGTCCAACTACACCGGCACCATCCGCCGGCGAGGGGCCCGCGCAGGGACTGGGGCGGGGGCGGTGGGGCCCACCGGCCGGCGGGGGCACTCCGCGCATGCGCTGAAGGACTGTCTGCTCATCTACGGGGGGTATAAGGACCTGAGGGGCTCGACGAATGAGCTCTGGGCTTTTCATTATGGTGAGAGTCGCCGGTAAACGTTACAACTGATGTGATGAAAGAAGAGTCGGACGGAACCGGCTTTTACACTGACAACTCTTGTATTGAACTATCATGTATGGATTCATTTACTTGTCTAATAATTTGTGTCAATAAACTGCATGATTGTTTGTTGTTTGAAGTTGTCCTAGTTCAAGTTTGAAACGTTTCGGGTATCGCTAAGATTGTAAAAAATATCCAAATTACAATTTCGCTAGACAATAGCAACCCTGGACTGGATCGTGCCGCACTTTAGAGTTGGTCGAGCACGCAGCGCCTCAGAAGAACTGTGTATGTGAATGTGATGCGGTGGTGTTGCAGAGTCGGAGTCGTGGCAGGCGGTGCGCGTGGCGCGCGCGGGCCCGGCGCGGCACCGGCACGCGGGCGCGCTGCTCGCCGCGCGCCTCTACGTGCACGCCGGCCAGTGCGACCTCAGGGCCTGCGACGATCTCTGGACCTACGACACCAGTCAGTACACCACCACACTCCTCATACCTCCTAACCATCACCTCTGGACCTACGACACCAGTCAGTGCACCCACTCACCTCATATCTCCTAACCATCACCTCTGGTCAGGACCATCGAACACGTTTGTTCTGTGTTCGATGGTTTGGACTAACGACACCAGTCAGTGCACCACCATACCTCTTATTCAATTTCTAAACCTTTCTTACTGTTAGCTTGCAACAGCGTGTCCGACACAAAGGCCTCCTCCAGTTCTTTCCATTGTTGCTTGTCTCGTCCAAAGCGGGCCTGCAGCTTGCCTGATGTAGTCTGACCTTCTCTTTCGCTGTCTCTTATAGTATATTCTTTCCGTGCTTCTTGGGCAAGTTTCTGGCCATTTTTTTGTGTGTTTGCAGGGGTACAAT
The DNA here is from genome assembly GCA_947579855.1 of Anticlea derivata. Lineage (NCBI taxonomy): Eukaryota > Metazoa > Arthropoda > Insecta > Lepidoptera > Geometridae > Anticlea > Anticlea derivata. The sequence continues at coordinate 230,214 of OX388269.1, forward strand.
TGTGTAAGCGTAATGGTAATGAAGTTCGTAACTTTGAGGACGATTTTATCAATTTTAGCGACATCTGAAGATTTTAATACATGATAAGGAAGAAGCTAAGATCTTGAAGTTTTCCCGTGTCAAGTTTTGAACGTTTTGAATGTTGCTAAGATTGTTAAAATCACCCTCAAAGTTACGAACTTCATTGCCATTACGCATACGCAATAGGCATGCAGGTCGCGTCCAGGAGGCAGTTGCTCCTGTGGGATAACAAGATCAGGAGGCGGGGGTTTTCCTCTTTGAGTCGTCCGCTGATGGACGTAGTCTTCCCGTACAAAAAATTAGGTGCAGAAAGTTTGAATAAGACCGCTAACCGTGCGGGAGCGTTTGCTTCGAATAGCGCGTACATAAACTAGTGTAATGTAACCGTTGCAGTAACCCGCGTGTGGAGCGCGGTGCGCGCGAGCGGCAAGCTGTCTCCGGGCGCGCGCGTGGGGCACGCGGCCGCGCGCGCCGGCGCGCACCTCTACGTGTTCGGCGGCGACGCCGGCCCCGACCCCGCCAACGACATGTGGAGGTTCCACTTTGGTAAGCTTCCTTGCCCTACTTCCCTGCTACTACCTACCAAAATAAGAAGTGTTTGTTTCAATAAAATGACTACCGAGGATCAATTTTAAAAGTCTTAGAAACTATATGAAGCTACGCTTGTTCCTCGCGACAAATCCTACAAGAATCGAGCAATAAACACGGCGCGCGTGCAAACAAACACGGTTCGAGCGAACCCCGCTTTTGTAATCGATGATAGCGAGCACTTAGACTTGTGCTGTACGAGTTTGCAGTCAGCGAAGCGGGGACTGAAAAGATTATTTTTGGGTATATTGTTGATTGTTACTTTCTGTTATATTTTTAATTAAAGTAACATCATTTTTTTTTAATTCCGGCGTAACTTACAAGACGTGTTGGCATCGTGTTTGGACTCCAGTTTTACTAAGCTTTTTCAACAAGTGAAAACCTATTTTGGCTTTCTGCTAGCACCGCTATTGGTTTTCTTACAAATAAATGAACTTTAATGAACGGTCCGGTATCCGCAGCGACGGAAACCTGGGAGCGGATCGTCCCCTCGCCGCGCTGGCCGGCGGCGCGCGTGGACGCGTGCGCGCTGCTCGTCCCCCGCGCGCCCCCGCTCGCCCCCGCCCCCGTCTCCGTCCCCGCCCCCGCGCCCCCGCGCGCTCCCCCCTCGCTGCTGGCGCGGCTGTCGTCGTTCCAGGCGCGCCGCGGGCCGCGCTGCGCCTACAGCGCGCTGGGCGAGCGGGACTCCACGGAGAGCCTGGCGAGGGAGTCCCCGGTGATCAACAAGTCGCGCTCGGCGCACCACCTCGCGCGCCGCCAGCCGGCCGACGGCGCCGACGACGACGCGATGACGCGCGACCCGATCTCGGTGCCCGACTTCGCGGACATGGTGCTGCCGACCCCGGTGCTGTCCCCGGCGCAGGCGACCAAGCTGGTGTACCTGGACTCCGACGAGGAGGAGGAGGCGAGGCGGGAGCGCGACCGCGACCGCGACGGCACCACCGCGATAATGCCGAACTCGGCCTCGGTGAGGTTCACGAGGGACGCGATCGCCGCGGACGAGGAGGGGGAGGGGGAGTTCTCGACGTCCGACTACGCTAGCGCCGAGCGAGTGAATCGCTTGTCGGGCGCGTCGCTCGGCTTCAGCAACCCGCACTACCTGGGCCCCGACGTGCGGGCGCTGGGCGCGGCGCTGACGCCGGACTCGGGGCTGGGGCCGGGGGACATGGAGCTGCAAGACTTGGGCGCGATAAGATCGCGGAGCGCGCCGAGGGAGAGGGAGGAAATGTTGCATTTGCTGTTGGTGGGAGGGAAGGAGCCGCCGCATTTGGCGAGATTGCAAGGGCCGCTGTCCATGTGGACGTATCGACTCCTGTGAAGCTCGTTAGCACCACTCCTAGAGAGTTTTTCCGATGTCTGACAACGACACGAAGATGATCACTGCCTTACAAAGTGTTCATGACTCTTGTCGTACTGCTCACTGCTCAGGAAATTATCAACACCTGAGTCGCTTCCATCATTTTGGGTCAGCGCAGAAGTTTCTAATTCACTAAACTATTGAAACTCAACCGTAATCCCTTTACAATACGGCTTATATTCCAAAATTACACTGTGGCTCGAAGCACTAGGCACGTTTTCGTGATTTCAAACGCGAAGCTACAGAATGTAACCTTTCTATGTAGTTACCCATATACAGTTTCAGACGAACCCTGAAGAAGTAAATAATGCGTCGGCGCTGGCCTGACAGTCCTAGATAAATTATAAGTATTACATAATTGTTCAATGGTCTTAGGTAGCGATTTTTCAACGTCCATTAACGATAAACTAGTAGCCAGCATTTATTGTAGCCTATACTAGAAGTTCAGACTACATCTATTTTTGTGGCGGTAAGAATTAATGAGACAGGTATTTGTAGGTACCTATTTATTTGTAGGATTAGAAACGTAGCGTAGACGAAGGAGCATCGTTCAAAATACTTTAAGGTAAAATGTAATGTAAAAATGGATAGGGGCCTGTCTCACCGTGTGATACTGTTGATATTTGACTCGCAAACTAAAATTACCTTCTTTGGCTCGGCACCAAAACATTGTGTAATAATCACTCCGGTTTATTGAATAACACCAACTTTATTACACCATTATAAACGGTACAATTCACTCTAATTATGAACTTGAAGAACTATTGTTCTGTAAAGCCAGAGCAGCTGTTGTGCTCAATTCCCCAAGCCCCCACCGACTGACGCTTTTTATGCCTACCAAGTAGCTATACTTGTTCCCCCTCCCAGGTACTGCGCTACAAGTCAAATCAACTTCCAGAAAGCTCAAATGAAATACTAATTATTGCAAAGTGTCAAACAAGTGACTGAACTAGAAAAATCAAATAAAATACAAATTGAATTAAACATAACAATTGCATAATTGAACATTAAACATATTCATCACATTATTATGCATAAAGTATGTGCCATTAATTGGTGAGAAAGGCCCGAAGAATAGAAGTATTTTTATCTTAAAAAAATGCTCTAGAAAATATTTGCAATTACCTTAACCTTTTGGTCTTGGTCAAAAAGTACCAAAGTATTAGAGATACGTCCAATGTTAGACATTTTTACAATTAGTAACCTAATTAAAGAGCCTTGACTTGTTTAGGTGATTGATTACCTATACTAGAGGTGTTGTATGTATTGATAAAGGTCAATGATGCTTTAGCATTCCGCTTATACTAAAGCAGAGAGGGCAGGTTCGATATGTTTTGACCCTTAGTAGGTAAGTACCCATTTTGTATTGTTAGTTTATAGTCCGCGTAGTACACTCAGACAGACCCTAACTAATTAGTGGGTCATTATAATCTCGAAGGAAGAAACAACGAGCTGGATATATTTTGAATGTCCCTTTTACATTCAGCATATTTTAGTTAGTAGGTACAGACGAACGGGGAAAACTTTCTATTATGACCGTGTTGAAAAGGTACATAGCATATTTAATCTACCTTCCTACGTTATTGTTGTTGGTTTTTCCTTCTAATTAGTTCGCAACCGGAGATAGTTTACCCTGCAAACTTTTTAGTACCTGGGTACAATATTGTTATTAGTTTTGACATGTTTTTGTTGATGTTTTTGTTATTTTTATACTCCAAAGTACAATAAGATTCACCAATTGGGCAGTCGGTTGAGCAACTGGTGACGCTCGCTGTACAGAGGTATCGTTACTTTTGAGTCCGATCTATTAGGTTCTTACCAGTTGTGTATAACGTTACAGCGTAGTGCGCTAAGACTGAGTATTCTAGCGGTTTCCTCTTATTTAAACCTGTCAAAGGATAATAGGTACAAGTTTTTTTAAACCGTAGTGAGGTCCGACCATGGCGTCTACAAAGCGTGAATCAAATAATTCCATGAATTGAAATAAAACTTGACATTATCAAATGATTAGATAGAAAATGCCAATGGCCCCTTCTCACCAAGCCCTGCCATTCTGATTTTTAGAAGTGAATGTTTTGTCTGAGAATTGTATACTCGCGCAAAGGTTTCAGAGTTCGCAAGTTAATCACTCGTAGTCTTCATGAGATAGACCCTCAACAATAACATGTGATACAGTCACCTTTAATAAGATGTATTCAATCGAGAAAAAAAATGCTTTATTTTCCACAGAGAACAATAAATAGTTTTTAGTCGATTTCTAGACCACTTGTCTTTTCGCCCATAGCGGGTTGGTGGCACGCATGCCAAATTCTATCGACGTACTTTAGGTGGATTGGCGTTAGAAGGGATACAAAAGTACTTTGTGTTCTCAACTAGAAGGGCCGCCCTTCTAGTTGAGAACATTGCAATTGCAATGCATCATTCGTTTATTTTTTATTATGTAAGATTGTTACGTTCAGTTTTCGTTCAAACGTCAAGTTTTGGAAACCATTTAAAATAAATTATGTAACATCAACTTGTGACATTTTTGAGTCGACATTTTGAATTACTTTTATGAGAACTAATTTAATGTGTGACATCATTATGGAAACTATGAAATGTCTACATCTTTTAAGAGGCGACTGTACGTGACCGACTTTTGACTCTTTTTCGCAGCTCTAGGTCGGGCTTTAGAAAAGATAACATTCCTTGCTGCATTTTTATAGAATTTTGTGAATCGATCGAGTATTTTAAATGTTAATAAACGTAACGAATCCTCAATGATGCATTTCATTTACCTAAAATAAATTTGAGGTAAGTAGGTAATATTAAAAGTAAGATAATTAATCTGGATGAAAAGTCAGGTATGATCAACTTATATTTATTTTATTCTTGTACATTGTATGGTATGTGAATGAACACGCTACCTATGTCTACTGACAAGAAAATGTATAATAGATTACTTATTTGATGATTTATGAGATCCCCATACAATCAGTTCAATACATTTAACAATGAAATTGAATATTAGCTCAACAAAAGTTTAGTGTCTATAATTCCTTTTCAATTGTAGGAAAGTCAAATAATGCATACTTCTATCACGATAATGAACCCTAAAATGATCAATAAACAAATAACTATGTTTATATCCTACGATAGAAAAACACATTGTAAGAGTACCTAAGTGATAACATATAAGGTTCCAATATAAGGTTTGGTGCGTATTTTAATATCGCATCTTTTATCTATCATTCAGTATGCCTACAAAGGAAACCAGCCGGCTTAGCACGAGCTCAATGCGGCACTGGCACGTGAGCGGCTAGTTGTAGGTGAGCGGCTAGTTGGAGGTGAGCGGCTAGTCGGAGGTGAGCGGCTAGTTGGAGGTGAGCGGCTAGTCGGAGGTGAGCGGCTAGTTGGAGGTGAGCGGCTAGTCGGAGGTGAGCGGCTAGTTGGAGGTGAGCGGCTAGTTGGAGGTGAGCGGCTAGTCGGAGGTGAGCGGCTAGTCGGAGGTGAGCGGCTAGTTGGAGGTGAGCGGCTAGTCGGAGGTGAGCGGCTAGTTGGAGGTGAGCGGCTAGTTGGAGGTGAGCGGCTAGTCGGAGGTGAGCGGCTAGTCGGAGGTGAGCGGCTAGTTGGAGGTGAGCGGCTAGTCGGAGGTGAGCGGCTAGTTGGAGGTGAGCGGCTAGTCGGAGGTGAGCGGCTAGTTGGAGGTGAGCGGCTAGTCGGAGGTGAGCGGCTAGTTGGAGGTGAGCGGCTAGTTGGAGGTGAGCGGCTAGTCGGAGGTGAGCGGCTAGTTGGAGGTGAGCGGCTAGTTGGAGGTGAGCGGCTAGTCGGAGGTGAGCGGCTAGTTGGAGGTGAGCGGCTAGTTGGAGGTGAGCGGCTAGTCGGAGGTGAGCGGCTAGTTGGTGAGCGTGGGGATGCCGGTGCGCTCGTCGTCGAAGGTGATGCCGAGGATGCCCTTGCAGGCCGCGCGCGCCGCCGCCTTGCGAGCCTCCTTCTTGTTGGACGCTGCAACACACGATATGCCTCTTGATTATAACGATATTAATCTATATATTATATATATATATATATAAAGGAGTAGTCCACTCACTCACTGACAGTAGGTAGATAAAACAAAAATATTTTATTTGCTTCAAACTAATCACTATTATCTTCATTTTAGACCGAACGCTAAGAGCACCGATTGCGAGGATGACTAGTTGCTAAGTTGACGGATCAAGAAGTTGACTGATTGCGAAGTTTACCGATTACGAAGTCGTGAAAAATAGTGGACGGTTTGCTAAGTTGGCCATAAGCGAACAAATGCTGTTTACTACATATCCAGATAATTTGTTTAGCAGTAGCTTCCTCGTGACTTGACTAGTGTAGTGGGATGCAAATCTATACAAAGTCATTCTATTATTAACTGGAAATCTGTTCACCTCACCTAGAGTAACTTATCTTAAAAGCATGTAAACAAAGTCTCACCTCTTCCAATGAAGGTTTTTTCTTCAGTGTCCACTGCGATGGTAAAGATCATGTTTTGTGGCTTGTCTCCCTGCGAAATACAACCAATATTAGAACTAGATACATAGCCAAAAAATAAGGTGGGGGTGGGGTGTGGGGAGGTACCTCGGCTGCGAGCTCGCGGTAGGCGGCGTGCGGGCGCAGGATGGTGAGCAGCATGGCGGGGTGCATGGCGGCCGCGTTCTCCGGGATCTTCTTGGGCTTGCGCGCCTTGCCCGGGGGCGCCGGGGCGCCGGGCCCGCCAGCCCCGCCCGTCCCGCCCGCCGGGGCAGCCATCGGGGCCTCCTCCTCCGCAGCGGTCGCCTGCAACACGAAACGCACCGTAGTCATCCTATTATCCCTACTAATATAATAAATGCGAAAGTTTGGATAAATGGATGAATGATTTTTCCTCAATCACGCCAGAACGGCTGAATTGGATCATAATGAAATTTGGCAAGAGGTGACAGATTATAATCTGGAATAGCAAAAAGTTTTCTCGACCTGCTCACCAAAAATCAAGGATTTTTTTGATTAATTAGGACGAAACCTTAACCTCGTATCTATACTCTGTAATTCTGTACTTCTTTATTGCACACAGAAACATGATACATAAATGGTTATTTCAAAAGTTATGTACAAAGGGCGAGCTTAACCGTAACAAGAGTTTTCTTCCAGCAAACCCTTGAGGCTAGAGAGATTTGATAATATAGGGAGATGCAACGTGTACAACAATTTAAGAGAAAAAAATAATTATAAATGAAGTGAAAAATACAACTGTAAATTAACTAAAATAAACTACCATAAACAAACGACACAAGAACATACCTACATAAACAATATATGCCTACATAACGAATACATACTTACTTAAACAATACATACCAACTTATACAATATTAAATATATACCTACAAAATACCAATATTTACAGAGAGAGATAGTGCTCCTTAACTTTTGTCTTGAAAACTTCAAAGAACTCACTTTCTTCTATCTAAAGAAAGTTTCAATAAAAACAATTTGACATTCTTAGAAAAAAATGTCAGTCTGATGTCAGTGTGACTGGAATGAAGAATATTGAACGACTAAGAATAGCACACGGTTAGAGTGTGGTAGGGTAGGGTATGGTATGGTATGGTATGGTATGGTATGGTATGGTATGGTATGGTATGGTATGGTATGGTATGGTATGGTATGGTATGGTGTGGGGGTACCTGCGAGGCGGGCCTGGTGCGCAGCTGCGGCACGTGGTGGCCGGCGCCCTCCCACTCCGCGAACAGCTTGTGCAGCGCGAACGACAGCAGCTGGATCATGGGCAGCGCCTCGCCCGCCTCCGCCCCCGCCTCCGCCTCCCCGCCACCGCCTGCCCCGCCTGCCCCGCCTGCCCCGCCTGCGCACCACCCAACGCATTCATACTTGTAGTTAGTAGAATTCCATAAGATAGAGAGCATCCTGGCGGTAGTAACCCCGCGTACCACCATTTTTGGGTGTATTAAAATCGCAATCAAATACCAATGGATTTTTCCATTCGAAAAATGTATGCGTGTTATAACAAGTACTCTCAAACAGTGAAGGAAAACATCCTGATGAAGCTAAAAATTCCGACTAAGTATAAGACGTGTGTGCGACACATTAATCCTTTCGAAACACTGGCTCCTTCACCATTAGTCTTGGTCGCGAGGAACAGGCATAGCTTCACCTAGTTTCTAAGACGTTTCAAAGTGATCCTAGTGATTTTATTGAAATAAACGCCTTTATTTATTTATTTGTATAAACCACTCAGAAACTAACAGCCGAGGCCAATACGTTTAAGAGCTAGTAGACATAAATTAATTACATAACACATCACATCACATACATACATATTTTAACATTTTACGAATTTTGATTAAATAGTTTAGAAGTTTAAATAAATAATAATAATAAATAATTTACACTCAACAGTCACATCAGTCGAAGGTATCAGAAACTACGAGTATCATATTACCACAACACCCAGACCCAGGACAAATATTTATATGCAAATCATGCAGACATTAACATAATTTCTTATAAATGATGTATGTTTGTACTTTAATGTATGTATGTATATGTAGGTACCTGCGGGCTCGGCGGGCGGGTCGGGGTAGCGCGCCATCTTCTTGAGCACGATGTCGCGGATGGCCTGCTCCGCCGCCGCGTTGCGCGCCGACAGCTTGTTCTCGCCTGCCACACACACACACACCACACAACACTTACTTATAATACTAACTCACTTCAAGAGCGCTTTCAAACTAGCATTTTACTAGCGCGTATACGGTCGTTTTGACATACGCAGGCTTATTCCGGCATGTAATCTCGAACCGGTGACTTTCTACGCCCGTATAAAACACAAGTTTGAGAAGGCTCTAACGTCGTTACAGATTATATCAGCAGCATGCGTAAACCGCAACATGCCACACAGAAATGAGCAAAGCTGTGTACTATACTTAAATATATAATAATATAAATATAAAATATAAATTTTTATTTCAGGTAACTATGAATAGTACAGATGTTAAAAACGAAAATCTAGGAACCATAGTTTTTTTTTTTTTTTTAATGAATCAGATGCATGAAAAGAGTAGTGTGAGAGCTAAGTGTCCATAAGTCCTTAATTTCTTACACCTAATAACATACCTACTATTGAACTAATGGTACTAGGTTCCTACCTACCTTTAACGCATAGAGTATATCTAATATAATCTACCTATCCTAACCCTTGTCAAACTCAAACTTCTCAAAACTCAGGGTATCCTAGTGTGAGAGCTTGTAAACAACGTAACTACTTCAATAGGGCCTAGACTAAGCTTTCGTTGTCATTGTACACTACATTTTTTTAAAAATAAACTTTATTACTTACTTATTAAAAAAAAAAGTCCTTTCGCTCAAAGTGTTCCTTACACTCAATCATTTCAGTCCATATTAGTCAACAAGTATTTTTAGAGCCGCAATACCAAACACTACTTGTTTACAAGGGGACAAGAAATCCCAGGGTATTTTGGGGTCACATGTGTAGCTCCACCTAGTTTATAAAATGTTTCCCCAAGTGGTCCCAGTGCTTATTGAAACAAAAACACCTTTTATCTTTCACATTGATTAAAAAAGATAATAAACTCAATCTCACCGTATCCCTTGTAGGTGATACCGTCAAGCGCGAGTTCGGCACAGAAGTTGTGGGTTCCGTTGTTGTAGTAGAGGTTGTCTTGTGGTGCCGGCTCCACTTTGAATTGCTGTAACACATAAATTAATTGAATACGAGTCAAATTCAATTTAATGCATCTTTGCTTCAGATTCTGTCTGGTGAAGTCGCCAATTTAATGGAACGCCATACTGCTCAATCATTTGTACCACCACTCGTACATTACGCCATGACGGCAGAAGGGATGGTGGCGTATCTCAATCAGAAGACCGGCCTCACTATGAGGGTCGAGAAGTTGGAGTCTCGCTATAATGTGAATTTTAATTCCTTTATGGTGAGGGTACCTACTGATCGCTTGTCGATGTTCATGAGTGGGGAGATGTGGCCTAAAGGTGTCAAATTCAGGAGGTTCATTGGACGCCTGCCACGAGACACCGGAGGCGCCGCCACTGGGCAGTTACGTCACACGTCGTTGCCTATACGTGTGCAATAATTAATTAATAGGTTTTTTATATATTTTAGGTTAAGGTATATATTTCTATGGGTCCTAGAATTTAGTTTTTAACATCTGTACTATTCTTAAGTTACCTGAAATAAAATTTATATTATTATTATTATTTAGTATGCTATTGGCGTGAAATAGATAAAGGTTAGGTAGTAGGCACTCACATTAGTGATCTGTTCGTTGGGCAGCATCTCATTGATGCACATAAGCGCGTTCTTGGGCGAAGTCAGGCGTCGGAGCAAAGCGTTCTGGCGACGGCGACGCTCCCTGTTAGATATCTTCTTTACTGCAAACAGACAAACACAGTCACAAGTGGTCATGCACAGGGCGTGCCTCTGACATTTTTTTTTTATACTACTGAAGTGGCAAACAAGCATACGGCCCACCTGTTGGTAAGCGGTTACCGTAGCTTATGAGCGCTTGCAATACCAGATGCATCACTCACGCGTTGCCGACCCCGCACCCCCTAAAGAGCGCTGGCAACTTTACTCATCGCAGGAACACAACACTATTTGAAACAAATAATGTTATTCGGCTGCGATCTTCTGTAAGGCGGAGGTACCTCCCAGGCGGGCTGCTCCAATTCAGAACGAGAAAATCTCGCTGTGCCTTACCTGCTCCTAACTCCTTTAGAGGTTTTCAAAGACTAACGACCTCTTTTGTTTTGTTATGAGTGACTTACTTCCCATGAGTTTGGACTTGAAGAATGGCTGCCGAGAGCTGGTGGCCGATCCCCGCTCCTCCTCAGTCGTCTCGCAATTCATTTCCACATCTTCCTGCAACATACAGCACACACATATTACCTTAACTAGCTGTACCCGCGCGGTTGCACTCTGGTGGAGTCACGGTGTAGAGAAAGAAGATACACGCCAATAATGTTTGTTCTAACGCAAACTTCAATAAAAAATATATATTTAGAAATCGCTGACACCATTATCTTTTTAATTGTTATTAAAAATATGTTTGCAATGTTGCAAATCATTTTTCAATCTATCCCCCCATGGTCAAGGGGGCGTAGCACGATATAACAGCCTATGTAACAAAGTAAGACAAGAATCAATAACTTCGTAAAGTTTCTTATAGATCAAACCGGACGAATAAACAGAAATACAAGGTAAACACAACAAATAAAAGTTGTTGAATGTTATTTACTATTATTATGTTATTAAAGTCAAAGTCAAAAGGCATTTATTTCAATAAAATCACTAGGATCACTTTGAAACGTCTTAGAAACTAGGTGAAGCTATGCTTGTTCCTCGCGACCAAGCCTAGAAGAATCAGGCAACAAACACGGCTTGGTGCCTATCATTTTTTTCGATGATTCTTTTTCACAAAATGGAATTTAAAGCTTCAGCGTGGTGCCGATCGAACTAGGTGAGGCTCAAAAGAAAAGTAATCTAATTATAATCCTTAATAAATAAGAGACATATTTAATGTTTGCATTTACTGTTTTATTATTACGTATTTCGGAATATTTATATTTATGTCCCGGAAGCGCAGCGGACGGCCCCCCACCGGCCGTAAGGCGCAGCAGGCCGCACAAGTTCAGTCTATGTTCAACCGTGAACGAACTACGGCTGATATTATTATGATCATTAGGTACCTCGATGGGGTTCTCCGGCTCGGGCTGCGGAGGTTGCGGCGGGGGCGGGAGTTGGGCCTGGTGCTGCTGCTGGGACTGAAACGAGTCGGGAGCGCGCGCGGGCGTCGGCGGCTGCGGGGCTGCCACCTCGTACGTCTGGTGGTTCTGTAGGCAGGTTACCATATCTATGAACTTAATTTTATAATATCCCAAAAAAATCCTACTCCGGGGTTCGAACACGCGCCCCTACGAGGATGCTATCGACACGTCGAACCGAGGAACAAACAAGAGATTATTTAGGGCATCCCCGTATATAGAGGAAGGGTCGCGGGTCCAAAATCTCGCCTGTGCCGGATTTTTTTTGTGATATTATTAAAATCTAATTATATTTTTCTGATTTTCTAAAGGAAGTTTTAGTTACTAGGAAGGATTAAAAAAACAGATTCAAATTCTAACATTTCTATTGATTTTTATTTCAATTTTTGATGATTTTTTGTTTGTCTTCTATGGAAGACTATCAAAAGGTAAATGATGCAAAAAAAACACTAAAACAAATTTTGCTTTGCTACTGCGCTAAAAGAGGCACCCCAACCAACCAACAAACAAACAGACTTTCGCAATTTATAAAATTAAGATAGGTAGTACATGGAGCATAGACCTACCTGTGTACTAAAGGTAAGATCAAACTGTGGATTATATTTTTATGGTCAAATGTAAATTGCTAGATTAATTACTGCATACACTTTACATGATTATAATTGCATTGCTTTTACTTCTAATACTTGACCTGTTACAAATGTTAAGATATCTAAATGTTATGTTGAACTCTCTGATCTAAACTTAGTCTGATGTAGTACATAAGTGGATTTCTTACTACACTTACATTTGGATGTCCCTGCAGCTGCAGTGCACCGGAGGACCCACACCCACACCCGAGGCCAGCCAAAACCAGCTGATTGACAATGTGATGACACCACTCACTCATTCATACCAACCATAGCACAGTGAAAGACATTATGTCTAAGTACCTTATGAAGGTAATCTGGTAGATGTTGTGACATTATTTTTGCTTGCAACAATTTTTTTCCAATAAAAAATAAATAACGCCCTCAAGACATTCAACATTCACACTGTGAGGGTGCTGCACATAGTTCATCACCACCCGTATTCCTCTCATGTGATGCTGAGTGAAATTGCACTTGCCGTATGTTCCCCTCCACTCTCATACAACTTCAGAGAGCCCCACATGTTAGAAGCAGAGTAGCTGCCACGTCTAGAGAACCCGGTATGTACACGAGAGGGCCGTCTCGCGACCATAATGTTTTCTCAACCCACAGGCTACCCTCTGAGAGGCTTGCGTCCGTATCCCTTCACCTGACTATGGAATACCGATACAATCAAACTTGGAAAAATTGCGATTCCAATGTCAGATCTCAAAAGGCTACCATCACCAGGCCGTAGTAAAGTGAAAAAGAACAGTTTAGTTATCTCAACCTCCAAGCTGAAGTTCGAAGTACGCTCAACCATTATAGCAGCTCAGTTGCTTTTAAACATTACGTAATGGACCCAAAAGTATGCAGGTAAAGAAATAATTAAAGTCTTAGGTCAACTGCCACTACATCTTAACCCAAGACAGCCAGAAACAGCACATAATTTGTGTTAACATGGAATCAGAGTTCTCGAGATGACTAACTTATCTCATTCAACTAGTACAAGGCTTTCTACAGCTCTAGAGCCTAAGGTGGTTGAAATCATAGCAAGAGAATAACAAACAAATTGAGTTTTGTGTTTATCTCGTGCTATGATTGGTAGAAGATTGAAACACAAGCTCAGTCAGAGAGTATCCTTTTGACATTCAGTCGGCGCCAGGGCTTGTGGTCGCGCCAGCTGTCGTAACAAACATCAGTTAAGGCAGAGTTTTGATGATTTAAAAAAATAATAAGGAGGTATGTACAGTTTCAAAAGTAGTATTACCAATGGGGTGGCAGGAACGAAGCTGCCTGGACGATTGTAACGACCAGAGTTGCGTGTGTTATCTGATGACAAAAATACAAGGCGGTAAGTAGTTATCCTAACTGACCGAGAATTTAAATAAATCCTAGGTAGAAGAGATCTGTGTTGACGTTTGTGTAATGTCAATGGTGTCTCCAGTGCTTACAGTGGGTTGGGTGGGGCATTCATTTTTAGATTAGAAGATCTCTATATATGTATGTGCAGATTGGTGAATCTGATTTTCGCCTTTAAAGAGATAGACCAGCGCATACTTCCATTGCATGACGCCAGTGACCGTATAAAGAGTCTGGCGGTCAATAGCGCATACAAAGGCAATACCAATCGACATGGCGGCACAACGATCGATGCCATGTCATGCCGTCTCACGAAAGAAGGTCGGATTCGAGCACACGACTTTAGCGGCATTGTAATTTGAACAATACAGAATGCAACACGGAAATATTGTTTTTTGTATTCAAAGCAGACATTCTTCCAACTTGAGGCGAAATGCAGCGCAGCGTTCATGCTATGCGGCTTTCCTGATAGATCCCAAATTAGAACACTTACAATTTCGTGAATTATTGTAAGACATATTGCTGACACCGTAAACACTTCTTTTTCAACACTTTAGCACTACACAAAACAAGGAATAGGTAATAGAAATAAAGAAACGAAACAACAAACAGATTTTTTTTTTAAATGTTTTCTTTCCCACAGACAGATGTCTGTATAAAAACAAAAGTACGGCACTGTGGTCTATTCTATTACTCCCTCCCGCGCGGGCGCCCGAGGTTTTCCCTTTCGGGCGGGCTATGGCATCTTAGGCCTTACCACTCCGTATGGATATTATACTATTGTTCTGTGCTCCGCCAAGTCTTCCGTGTATTTTTCTTGATATTATAGCCCTTTTACACTCGCGTGCGAGGAGTCAAAAGTCAAAGTCAAAAGGCATTTATTTCAATAAAATCACTAGGATCACTTTGAAACGTCTTAGAAACTAGGTGAAGCTAGGATCGAGGCGAGCCATGGGACGAGAGTGTGAACAGATGCTCGCGGCTCGTCTTGCGACTCGACTCGTCACTCTTAAGCGTCTTCGTCCACGGGGCGACTCATGACGCATGACGCCAGCGTCCGAAGCGGTTTTTGGTCACGAGTCGAAGGACCTCGCGACAAACGACTGAAATCACCACGAGACGAGAGTGTAAACAGGAAGCTCATTTATCATCGATCACGCGAGGTGCGGAGCGAGTCTCGAGACGAGGGACGAGGCGCGAGTGTAAACGTAATAATAAGTTTAGATTAGAATACTATACATTTTAGTTCTATCTGTCTTCATTTTCATTCGTTAGGCATGGTCAAGTCAAGTCACCGTCAACCGTCAAGTCAAGTTGCAAGGCTGCATGGCTGTCTATTACGGTTGCATCTTAGTCTGTGGTGATGGCTGTCAATTGTGTCATGTCATGTCAGAGAGAAATGTAGAAAATGCAAAAAACAATTAATTTTCACTGTAACGGGAAACGGTGAAATTTAAGTGAAGTAAATGTAATGTAAAGTAATTAATTTATATGTAAAGTGTAAATTTAATGTAAAGTGCTGTAAACGTATCCTATCTCGACTCGCACAGTAGGTAGCAGACCGAGCAGCAATCGCAATTCACAGCTTCCTCCACCTCCACTCCAGCATCCTGTGTTTGCGTTTTCGGCGAAACTCAGTAGGTAGTTGAAAAGGTTTCTGGAACTATAAGTGGGCGTAAAAAACTTATATCTACTGCACACAAGTAAGTTTTATGTTCTGAGATGGTACTTTCAATTGAGTTCATTGAAATGATTGAAACAATGAGTCAAAGTGTAAACAATGTTTCTGGTTGGACTTCAAGACCTATAACAATGAGTAACACGTCCAATATCAACTTTATAAGAGTAACAGTTCTATTTAATAATTTCGTTTTAAAATACAAAGTATGTACTTCTTAAAATTAAATTTATTTCAGTAATGAGATGACATCAACCCTACAATGTCATCAGTCCACTGCGTGGTTGTTTGGGAGTTCCAATCGGGGGGAAACTGGGTGCCACACACTCCAGGGGTCACACGGACCCTGGAGAGATCTCATGCTAAGAAGCTGACGAGAGTCGTACTGTCCGATGCAGACCCTGCATTGAAGGGATACCATATTAACTTGAGAACACTGACACAGTGTCAAGATATGCCAGGTTTGTTTATTTCTACTACCTATATTATAACATGCCCCAACTTGGACTATGTCTCATAAGGTCTCCAAGGGCACAGCTTGTAGTAATGCTGGAGACACACTAAATCATTAACAGCTTCCAGGAACCATTATTAGGTCATCTTTCTATCTAGTTGGGGGTAACCTTTATAGGTAGCACAAGATCAGTCACTCTGAAAATGATGGGCCTTGAATGGAGGCCTTTGGACGTTCAGTAGTAAACATCTTTCTACTTATAAGTAAGTTAAATATAATTTTCACTAAAAACGGGATATTTACCGTGATTTGTGAGTTTATTTGTTCCCCAATATTTCAGCACAGTTTCATGCGCCATGATCACATGATGAAGTCTTTGCAAGTAGATTTTAATATCATTGGCACACGAATCTGTCTGAGGTTAGACAGATTCGTCTACTCACTCTTTTATTACGAATGATACCACTAGTTCTACCAGTGTCATTCTCACTTGCGATTCGATCTCGACACACCGCAAATATCGGAAAACAAATTAACTCACAAATCATGGTAAATAACCCGTTTCTAATGAAAATAAGTTTTGAAATGTCTTTGAACTTCATTGAAATCACAAGAATCATTTTGATTATTGTGTATGATATGTTTGTGTATTGTTTGTTACAGATGGAGGTATAAGTGAGTGCCCCGTGCGTCGATCCTGCTACAGCGTGCAGTCGGTGGGGGGCCGCGGCGCGCGCTGGGAGTGGGCCCGCCTCTCCTCCCCGCCGCTGCCGGCCGAGTTGCACTATGAGCCTATGCCAATGGAGGTATGTTATACAAGGAGCTATTTAACTTGGTGAACTCAAGATGTTTAGATCAGCAAGGCTGAATCTTTCTTGGTCATTTTCATTAAGGTCAGTTGGCAGGTTTTGGGATGGAGGCCTTGAAAAGGGCCTATGGCGATATCTGTATTGACCAAAAGGAGGTGCATTCTGTAGTCTATGGTGGGATAAAGCACGGTCCGACAAATAATTTTCTTTACGCCAATTTTGGTAACGCCTAGAATCTTAATGTTCCACGCAATAATCTATATTTTTAAAATACCTTCTACCTGATAATGCTATATTTACATATACAGTGGTGGTCATCTAATTAGAAACACCTACCTGGGTTTATATTTTTATTGCAAATTCCCTTTCGAACTAATTTTTAACGTATCATTGAGTGTTCCTACGTATTAAAATCGATGTATCGGATATTATATTGCATTGTTATACCATTTTAATAACAGAAAACAACGGTTGTTTTTCTAAAACTGAAAGTTATATTAATAACAAAATAAAAAACGAGATACAAACCGGACAACTAATTAGAAACACCAAAAAAGTCATTACTTAAATCATTTTTAATTTGAACAAAACCCCAATAGTTTTGAAAAATACTAAAAATACTACATCCTTAGACAATTTGTATTTGGTAGGGTAGCCTTTATTATCAATAACAGCTTTGCAGCGACGCGGCATTGATTCAATCAATTTATAACAAGTTTCTACAGGAATACTTCTCCAAGCGTCTTCAAATGCACTGTTAAGTCCATGAATATTAGTAACGCGTTTCTGCGACAGGTTGGTCTTTATAGTGTGCCACAAATTTTCTATGGGATTTAAATTTTTTTTTTTTTTTTTTTTTTTTTTTTTTTTTTTTTTTTTTTTTTTTTATTTGACACACACACACACGGTAGAAAAATAGTATAAGAACAAACCAAAATTACATAAAGAACAAACAAATACAAAAAGGAATACAAGAAAAACAAATAAAAAAAAAAAAAAAAAAACAAATACAAAGGCAAAAAGAAAGAGATAAAGTAAGTAGGTAACTGTCCTTTTCAGTGCAACTGTGCGAGTGCGGCCAAACCAGGTCCATGTCTCAGCATTTGCCACTCCCGAACAAAGTAGGGGAGCAGCGCTGGTTTTCAGACTGGACCTAATAGGGTGACATCACGTGGGTGAAACAACGTTTTACCTAAACCATATATATTTTATATGCAGTGCAACTTATATAATTAAATAAAATAAATAAAATACAGCAAATAAAATAAAAATATTTTTTTACAATACTAAACATTGGTAGAAATAAGATTATATAAAAGGCATTATGTATAAACTAATTTTGTGCAAGTTGTGGCAAGCAAAACTAAAGTGGCTTATGGCAAGCAAACAAACAGGCATAGACAAAAAGAATAGGGCGGCCAGATAGTAAACAAACAATAAAAATGGCATCTTTCTTACCACAAAAGAAAAAATTAAATCCGGACTATTGGCAGGCCACTCTAATACTGTCACGGATTGTTCTGTAAGAAACGCTTTAACGCTGCGTGCTGTGTGCTTTGGGTCGTTGTCATGCTGAAATATCCAAGTTACTGGCAAATTTTCCTCGGAATATGGAATCATTGTCTCTTCCAAGATCTTTTTGTATTGATATTGATCCATTTGCCCTTCAATCTTTCTCACGGGACCAATCCCGTACCCTGAGAAACATCCCCACACCATTACATTTCCACCACCGTGCTTAACTGTCTTTTTAGTGTACTTGTTATTGAAAGCCTCGTTTATTGGTCGTCGTACATATCGTTTTCCATCGGAATTAATCAAATTAATTTTAGTTTCATCTGAAAACAAAACTTTTTTCCATTGATGAATAGTCCAACTGCCATATTTGCGAGCGAATGCTAGACGATTTTGTCTATGTTGCCTGGTTAGTAGTGGTACTTTTCTAGCGATCCTTCCTAACAATTTTCCTTCAACCAACCGTCTACGAACTAGTTTAGTGGACACGTGTCGAGGATCGTCTTCTGAAAATACCTCTTTTCTTATAACATTGGATCCTTTAAAGGGGTCCGCCTTAGCTAATCGAAGCATAAGCCTGTCTTCTTGAACTGTAGTCTTCCTGGGCCGAAGTTTTCTTGGCACGTTATCTGATGTTCCGTGTAGTTTGAAATATGCGAGGGCGTTAAATATCATCTTTACGGAACATTCCAAATAATCGGCGATCTTTCTTTAACTCCATTTTTGTTTTAAATGAAAATTCACTATAATTTTTCTCGTTGCTGCATCACAGCTCTTATTTTTACCCATTTTTAATAAAACAACAATAAATAGTAACTTTTCGTAATGAGTTAGAAATGGCGGCAATATTTACAATGTGATTGACAATTGTGAGAACTGTATTTCAGTTTAAAAAATCAAATTTTAAACCAAGTCATACAATGTTTCTAATTAGTTGTCCATTCTGCCAGTCCTAACGATATTGATACTTTTTGTTTCACTGATATTTATTTTTATTGTCGTCTTGGTTGTCAAATATTATTGCTTGTAATTAAACTAGAGATATTAAAGTACATTGTAAAGTAGTGAAAAAAAAATTACCTCCTATTAAATGCTATAATAATGTTAGTTACTTTATAAAAATGTCAGGTGACTAGGTGTTTCTAATTAGATGACCACCACTGTATATGTACGTTTATTGGTGTTCGTTTCGTCATGTCATTAGGTCTAGTCTGAAAACCAGCGCTGCACCGTACTTCCAAGTTTGGTGTAGCTTATGCTGAGACTAGAGCCTATTTGTCCCATATAACGCACAGGTACATGCACCCACCTACTATAATTTTCATTCCTTTCTATAAAATATCAACCTATCCCTGCCAACTACTTATTATTATTCTATTTTTTTTTATTTATATTTACAATATATTTTGTCTGTATGTTGCCTGGGTAGGTGTGTATCACAATATTATATTATTTTCTTCAATTGTCTATGCCTGTAAAGACCTGAAATTGTACATATGGGACGAATAAATAGTTTTTCTTTCTTTCTTCTTTCTATGACTATCGGTGAAAGAATCAGTAGGTACTACAATTAAAGTTGTTTGCTTTGGCAATCTTCATTTCGTTCCTTATCTTGACTTGACCCTTATGCACTTGCAAGAGAGACGAGATGTCCAAGGTGTATTGTATTAGTTTTTTTTGTACCAGTCGGTTACCGTTGCTTATGAACGTTCTCAATCCCAGCGGCATCACACACGCGTTGCCAACCCCGTACCCACTAAAGAGCTCTGGCAACCTTATTCACCGCAGAACCACAACACTAGTTGAAAAGTAATTTTTTTTTTTTTTTTATACTACTGAGTTGGCAAACAGGCATACGGCCCACCTGTTGGTAAGCGGTTACCGTAGCCTATGAGCGCTTGCAATACCAGAGGCATCACGCACGCGTTGCCGACCCCGAACCCCCCTCCTCCTAATGAGCTCTGGCAACCTTACTCATCGCAGGAACACAACACTATTTCAAAACAAATAATGTTATTTGGCTGCGATCTTCTGTAAGGCGGAGGTACCTCCCCAGGCGGGCTGCTCCAATTCAGAACGAGAAAATCTCGCTGTGCCCTTCCTCCTCTAAAAATATATATATTATATTATATGTATTATACCTTTTCGTAAATGGTATGTAGTGCATGGTTGGCACGTTGCAGGTGCAGTGCCTGCTGGAGACGGCGTGGTGCGCGGGCGCGGAGTGCGTGGCGTGGCGCGGCTGGCGCGTGGCGCTGGGCGCGGGGCTGGCGCGGCGCGGCGCCGGCGCGCGCGTGGTGCGGCGCGCGCACCAGCCGCCCTACCCGCTCGCGCGCTCCCCCCTGCCCGCGCCCCCACACCCGCCCGACGCCACCCGCACCCGTGAGACATCCCACCCCACCCTACTCTACTCTACTCTACTCTACTCCACTATACATATTATAAATAATAATAATAATATATTTATTTAAAATAAATAAATATTCCGGACATATCACACACGGTCAACTGATCCCAAACTAGCCAAGCCTGTACAATGGGTACCAGAGACTGATATACATAATAGATATATATTTAACACCCAGACACAGAACAAACATCTGTGTTAGTCACAAATGTTTGTCCAGTGCGGGAATCGAACCCGCGACCTCTAGCGCAGAAGGCAGAGTTACTACCGACTGAGCTATGAGGCTAGTCATTTCAGGCTACTTGACACATTACACAAAAATGTGTAACATGCCATGGCCCATATTAATAAATACCTTACAGACTAACATACATGTAATATTAAATACTCGACAATATTATAAATGCGAAAGTTTCTGAGGATGTTTGGTTAGATGTATGTTGTTCAATCGCGCCGTAGCGGCTCAACCGATTTCGTTGAAACTTGAACTAGATAAAGTTCTTTACCTAGAATAGCATTAGGCTACTGTTATGTAGTTACCACGCGAAAGCTAGTACATATATAATCACGCCTATTTCCCAGAGGGATAGGCAGAGACCACAGCTTTCCACTTGCTACGATCCTGACATAACTCTTTTGCTTCATTCACTCTCATCACATTCCTTATACACGCCCGTCGGTTAAGGGTACTCTTGACCAAAACTTCACCGATAGGGTCGCTAAACGTACGCCGAGGTCTACTTCTCATTTAACTCCTTATAAGCTGCATCGACTTCGGACGCGGCTAGCATGCTCTGCCGGTCCACATCTAGGCTGGTAGAAAGATGATGAAAAAGATGCTGATGCCTCTTTCGGTCGGGCACACCAAAAATATGAAAAAAAAAAATAGATTTAACGAAACTCCTTGTCACTGGTTCTGATTCATCTCATTTTCGCAGCCCCCCGTCCTCGGATTCCGCAGCAGCACACCGGCTCAAGCGTTCACTCTGTACAATCCACACTCTCTACTCTCTCCGCCCACTCTATACACTCCACCCACTCTATACACTCCACCCAGTCGAGCAGAGAGACGAGAGAGAGGGAGTCGCACCCCCCGACTCAGACGACGAGAGGGGGCGCGCGCAGTGCCTCGCCGCGGGATAGGAAGCCCAATCTAGCGAGACAAATACTGCACAACTTGAATATATTCAGTGAGTACTAAGTTCATTGTAGTTAACTTTGTGGTGAAAGTATTAAAGTTCACCTCTTTGAGGCACCCCTTAAGCAATACAAATATATGAAGTGGGGTATTATACGATCTTTCGTATAATACCCCACTTTCGTATATTAGAACAAAGGTCTTGCTTTTTTTTTTTTTTTATACCACTGAGGTGTCAAACAAGTGTACAGCCCACCTGTTGGTAAGCGGTTACCGTAGCCTATGAGCGCTTGCAATACCAGAGGCATCACGTACGCGTTGCCGACCCCGAAGCCCCTCCCCCCCTAAAGAGCTCTGGCAACCTTACTCATTGCAGGAACACAACACTATTTGAATCAAATAATGTTATTTGACTGCGATCTTCTGTAAGGCGGAGGTATTTTCCCAGGCGGGCTGCTCCAATTCAGAACGAGAAAATCTCGCTGTGCCCTACCTCCTCCAAGATATTGCTTTGTTCTCATACATTCCAAAACGATTTTTACTCTACGCCGTATAGTTTTTGAAGTACGGCGTAAATAGTGTGATTCATAACATGTATAACATCCCGAAAGGGGGTTTTTCTATCAACAAAAAGAAATAATAGAAAAAAACATCAAATTTTTTAATATTTCTGATTTTTTAGTTTTGACTGGCCTCATAGCTCAGTTGGTAGTAACTCTGCCTTCTGAGCTATAGGTCGCGGGTTCGATTCCCGCACTGGACAAACATTTGTGACTAACACAGATGTTTGTTCTGTGTCTGGGTGTTAAATATTTATCTGTTATGTATATCTGTCTCTGGTACCCATAGTACAGGCTATGCCTAGTTTGGGATCAGTTGAACGTGTGTGATATGTCCGGAATATATATTTTAGAGTTTTTTCAATGACTCATGATGATTTTCCAAAAGTCGTAGAACAAACTTTATTGCCAATTAGTTGTAGAATAAGCCCCTTTCGGGATGGCATACATATTATGAATCACCTTGTATAACAGGATCTCCCATTATCTAAAGTTTCAGTGACTTCATAGTTCATGTCATCATCATCATCAGTCTGCATTATAGTTCATGTAACATTGGATATTAGTTAGAAGAAGTTGATCTTATTTGTGTCTCAACGATCATTGAAGCAACAACTTTTAGCAGACATCGCAAGATCTGAGTTCGGGGCTAACCACTAGTTTAAGAGAACAATAAGTTCAGATAAAAGTATGAAAATGTTATCGCTATATTTTCCACATATTCATTAAACAGGGTTGCTAGCAGGACTGCTAAATAGATCGACAAAACTCGCAAAAAAAAAAAACCCTTATGGATATTCGACCGTGACAGGACTCGAACCTGCAATCTTCGGATCCGAAGTCCGACGCCTTATCCATTAGGCCACACGGTCGGTGCGAGAAGCCTTCGAATAGCGCTGTAGTTTCAGCGGACGTGCGCGCGCATGCCGGGTCAATGACCCCGCGCCCTTGTCACCATTTATGGAGGATACAAGGTCATGAGGTTGAAGTGTGTAATATATGCACCTTTAATGTAGTTATAGTGTAAGCGCACCTTTATAATAGATATGCTGACGGAGCCACCTTGCATCGGTGGCCATATTAATTGTCTCATACAATATACGAAGGTGACTATAATCGGTTGTGTTTATTGCATCAAAACCCCACATTTCATGGCGACCTTGCCAGAGGGCTATGCCAAGGGGCTCGTTGGAAGTTTTATAATTTTGTCGTAAATTTGTAACTCTAAATAAAAATCGTCGTAAAAAGTATCTACAATGTGTCGTTCAACGGTTGAAAAATCTGTATTATCTGTATTATTTAAGGAGACTCAACCTTATAGATTGAATATTTAATTATTTTCCCTCAACCGTAATAGTAGGTAATACATGGGATAAAGGTAACAAGTTACAAAGGATTCAACATTGTACGCATAAAAATTTCGAAATCGCTTGTTGATTTGCGGGATAATTCAAATCGTTGTATGGAGTTTGGTCCAAATTGTTTTTTAAGCGTAAGCTATAAATACTAATACTTCCGTAATGAAGTATTTTCTTATGAAATGCTATTGTGGCAGCAAATAGGAAAAAAGGAATTGAAAATCATCCCACACCGACAGGGTGCAGCGGCGCTGGTTTTCCGATGGGACCTCACGAACGCAAAAAAACAGAATCCCTAAAACACATGACATAGGTAGGTAGATTTACAAATAGATAGTATGCCGCGTAATTAAACAAACTTTATTATGTAAAGGCAACAAGCAGGCGGCGGCCCCGCCGGAGGCAGGCGGCGGGGGGGAGCCGCGCGCCGACGCCGAGTGCGGCAGCGCGCGCCGCCACAGCGTCGACACCGTCTCCACCTACCTCAGCCACGAGAGCAAGGACAGCCTGCAGGTACCGCAGCCCACCACTAGTCTAGCTACACCTGATACATAACATGTCATCATCTCCCTGCCCTTATCCCACTTCATGTGCGGTCGGCACAACATGTTTTTCTCTTCCACTCCCCTCTATCAGCCGTCATACGAGTATCAGTATTCACTCCTCTCTTACTCATGTCATCATAACATGTGTACCTCTAAATTTTCATACAATTCAATCTCTCAAAATTCTTTTACAATACTAATCACTATAAAAATAAAATCTTGAAAAATACTTTAACCCCCATTATAATATTTTGTCCCTACCATCCTGAAAATGGCTTATTCTTTTTTTTATTTAAATACACTATCAAGATTCAGTTCAAACTTCAAACTCAATTATTCAGCTATTTATTTATTTGTAGAAAAACCAAAAGCAGTAGTAACTTATGGATAACTTAGTGCAAACAGAAGACCGATCGTAGGTCACGTGTAGAAAAAGCTTATTAAAGCTATCATAATCATCATCATCAGCCTGTAGAAGTCCACTGCTGAACATAGGCCTCCCCTAAAGAGTTCCACGACGAACGGTCTTGAGCCTTCTCCATCCACCGACTTCCCGCAACCTTCACAATGTCGTCGGTCCATCGGGTGGGGGGCCTTCCAACACTGCGTCGCCCGGTTCGTGGTCACCATTCGAGAACCTTTACTCCCCAACGGCTATCGGTTCTGCGAGCTATATGGCCTGCCCACTGCCACTTCAACTTGCTAATTCTAAGAGCTATGTCGGTGGAAAATTAAAGCTATTTTAGGGTCAAATCAGTTCAAACTCAATTCAAATTTGATCGAAAGACTCCAGCGTAAGTTTGCCAGATACGTGTATAAAAGAATGTACGGATACTACCCGTACCTTTTCCCTTCTCTATTTGTAACGGGTATGATCGGCCTGGATACGCTGGAACTAAGGAGAAAATTACAGCTAGCTATACACTATTGTCTTATTCTGAGAAACAAAGTGAATGATCCGACCGCTTTGAGCATGATGCCACTATGTGTGCCTGACAATTACGTGCGCTGTGGCCGCCGTCGACATCAACTGTTCGCTTGCCACACGCTGCGAACTTGTCACGCTCATAATGCGCCAACGCTAAGAGCTCTCATTCTTTTAAATGCCTATGTACACGAGGTCCAACATGTCGACATCTTTAATGATAACATTTGTATAATATTTAATTCGCTAAGAGTATTTTTAAGTTTTAATTTTAGACAGTAGGCACTTTGGTATATACTGTAAGCTTGCTGTTTTAACTGAAATAAATAATTCTAATTCTAATTCTAAATAAATAAATAATTCTTTCTTTTTGTTGATAAAATAAGCCTCTTTGCATGGCTTAACACCATCACCAACGCTGGCCACTAGCTGTGAAGTAGCATTGTGTGGATGGATTGTAAAGTGTGTTAATGGATGCTCGTGTGTGCCAGCAAGGGTCAGTGGGCGAGCTGCTGAACTGCAGCGGGGGCAGCGACGACGTGTTCGAGTCTCCGCCGCCGCCGCCGCAACTTCACGACGCTGACGACCTGCTCCTCGGTAATCATTATTGTACTGACTAGTATTTAAGGATACCTGCATTCCTTAACTTATGCTGTCTCCGGGGGACAACCGACAGTGACAGATAACAGATGACACCTGAGATGGAGAGATGGATACATACTCTCTGAGAGTCAGTCAGTCTGTGGTCAAGCCGGCACGAGCAGGCGCGCGGGAAGTTACTGTGAGATATTATATGTGATATAATAATAACGGAAGTTGTCCTGCTAGGAACCAGCGTGGTGTAAGGCATACACTACAATTATCATTACTATCCATCCGTGGTGGCCGTGGTGGCCGTGGTGGCCCCGGCTAAAGAATAGGCCCCTCCATATCTACCTATCCGCGGATGTCGTAAGAGGCGACTAAGGGAAAAAAGCTAGGGGATGGGCAGCAGCGTCCCTCATTTTAACAAGGATAGCTCTAACTGCGCTCGCCAACCCGCATGCCCTGCGTGGTGAGTATGGGCAAATCCCCCCACATGATAGGAATTCGCTCTGTCTGTGGGGGAGGCCATGTTCAGCAGTGGACGTCGTACGGCTGAAATGATGATGATGATGGCCTGAAGTCGCTCTGCCCCTCGACAGCTAAAATGCCATTTTGCAGTGTCTTTACAGTTTTTGCTATTTTAAGTAGTATTTAATTTTAGATAAGCATTAGGTACATATTTCATCAAGTGTAGCTTGTGCCGATCATTTGTTGAAGCTCACATTTGTCTTTGTTTTCACATTTTTATAAGCTCTTCGTTATTAGAGATTATAGTTAGATTATTTTTCTTTTGAGCCTCACCTAATTCGATCGGCACCACACTGAAGCTTTAAATTCCATTTTGTGAAAAAGGATCATCGAAATAAAAGATAGGCACGCGCGTCGTGTTTGTTGCCTGATTCTTCTAGGCTTGGTCGCGAGGAACAGGCGTAGCTTCACCTAGTTTCTAAGACGTTTCAAAGTGAGCCTAGTGATTTTATTGAAATAAACGCCTTTTGACTTTGACTTGACTTGAGACAACGTAAAACCTAAACAGCTGGTTGTAGGGACTTCATATTGAGAGGTCGTGTTTGTTTTGATACATATTGAATTTTTTTTCCTTCGTCGACGTCCACTGCTGAACATGGCCTCCCCCACAGACAGAGCGAATTCCTTATCATGTGGGGGGATTAGCCCATACTCACCACGCTGGGCATGCGGGTTGGTGAGCGCAGTTAGAGCTATCGTTGTTAAAATAGGAGACGTTGCTGCCCATCCCCTAGCTTTTTCCCCTTAGTCGCCTCTTACGACATCCGCGGTTAGGTAGATATGGAGGGTACGTAACGTAGTTGGCAACATGATAGCGAGGAAATTTATTAACTGTTTGTCTGACGTGAAAATCACCCTTTTCAATTCATATTGTCAGTCTTTCTACACATGTCAACTTTGGACAGATTATACCAAAAAATCACATGATTGTATCAGGGTAACATACAATAACGTTTTCAGGCATCTCATGGGACTGAAGCGCTAATGTAGCGCTTCTGAAATGTATACAACAGCCCGTGTTGACTCTTTCAATGCCATCCAGAGAAAGAGTTTAGCTTCGTTTATGTCCAGAGTTGACATGTGTAAAAATTCTATAATTAGAAGTATGGCAGATCGTTTGTTCTTGTCAGATATGTATAAACGGTGGGTGGCTATTGCCACCTAGAATATTTTGACTTTTTTTTTTTCTGACCTTGGAACTCTATGTACCTCATTCTGTATATTTTATTTTTGTATTTTTAGTTTTAAGTAGTAATTTTAAGTAGGTATTTAATATGGATCTTGTGTCTGGAAATAATAAAAAAAATAAGTAACGGTTAACCGTATGAGTGGTACAAACGATGGTGGTTTCCAGATCTGCGCTCCCTGAAGATCGGCTTGGGCTGCAGGCTGTGGGTGCGCGGCGTGGCGCGGCCGCAGTGGGGCGCCGTGTGCGCCGCGTGCCTGCAGCCGCTCGCGCCCGCCGCCGGCGCGCTGCGCCCCGTGGCGCTCGCCGCCTGCCACCACATGCTGCACCTGCGCTGCCTGGCCGCGCACCTCGACACGGTCACTATTGTTTATTGTTTATTGCCATAAACTAATAAGTTCTTCTTCTTCTTGCCGTGTCACTGGTTTTTTCTTGGTCATCCTGTCTTTGATCAGTGACCAGGTTGAGGTATGGTGGCCCTGAAAAGGGCCTATGACCGTCGATGAAAGAATCAGTGTAGTGAAATGATTAAAGTGTGCCTCTTAGAGGCTCCTTTCGTGCACATGTAACATGTCTTCGAATTTTTTAGGT
The DNA here is from genome assembly GCA_947579855.1 of Anticlea derivata. Classification (NCBI taxonomy): domain Eukaryota; kingdom Metazoa; phylum Arthropoda; class Insecta; order Lepidoptera; family Geometridae; genus Anticlea; species Anticlea derivata. Next base: position 258,236 of record OX388269.1, read on the forward strand.
TCTAGGACATGCCGGTTTCCTCACGATGTTTTCCTTCACCGTTTGAGAGCACTAGCATAGCGCACATAAATTTTCCGAATGGAAAATCCATTGGTGCACGACAGGTTTCGAACTCACGACCTGTGGATCGGAAGGCGGGGCCACTACCACCCCTCCACCAGTGCTCTAAAGTAATAAGTACAGACATTGTATGAATTCCCTGACTCCTGAGCTAGTTAAGATAACCTGTGTTACAGAACTCTTATAAGAGTGTCTTCTCCCATATAATGGTTATAGTTATGACATAAACAAGTACAGTATGTAGTTAACAGTTAGATTTAACTTGTAGATAAAGTTAATTTTTAATTTAGACTGAGGTACATACATACAGCAACCAGAAATTACGGAATTTAGAGACAATTCAAGAAAGAAGTTGCTATTGTGTATTGTGCATGTGTTTGTGTTTGTGGTTATGAATGGATGTGTGTAAGTGTATGTAGTATGTGTGTAAGTGTATGTATTTGTGTGCAACCCACTTCTGTTACTCACTGGCCTCACAGCTCATTTAGTTGTAACTCTGCCTTCTTCGAACCCGCTAGAGGTCGCGGGTTCGATCCCCGCACTGGACAAACATTTGACACAGATGTTTGTTCTGTGTGCGTGTTAAATATTTATCTATTATACAGTGGTGGTCATCTAATTAGAAACACCTAGTCACCTGACATTTTTATAAAGTAACTAACATTATTTTAGCATTTAATAGGAGGTAATTTTTTTTTCACTACTTTACAATGTACTTTAATATCTCTAGTTTAATTACAAGCAATAATATTTGACAACCAAGACGACAATAAAAATAAATATCAGTGAAACAAAAAGTATCAATATCGTTAGGACTGGCAGAATGGACAACTAATTAGAAACATTGTATGACTTGGTTCGAAATTTGATTTTTTAAACTGAAATATAGTTCTCACAATTGTCAATCACATTGTAAATATTGCCGCCATTTCTAACTCATTATGAAAAGTTACTATTTATTGTTGTTTTATTAAAAATGGGTAAAAATAAGAGCTGTGATGCAGCAACGAGAAAAATTATAGTGAACTTTCATTTAAAACAAAAATGGAGTTACAGAAAGATCGCCGATTATTTGGAATGTTCCGTAAAGATGATATTTAACGCCCTCGCACATTTCAAACTACACGGAACATCAGATAACGTGCCAAGAAAACTTCGGCCCAGGAAGACTACAGTTCAAGAAGACAGGCTTATGCTTCGATTAGCTAAGGCGGACCCCTTTAAAGGATCCAATGTTATAACGTGCGCTGTGGCCGCCGTCGACATCAACTGTTCGCCTGCCACACACCGCGAACTTGTCACGCTCATAATGCGCCAACGCTAAGAGCTCTCACTCTTTTAAATGCCTATGTACACGAGGTCCAACATGTCGACATCTTTAATGATAAAATTTGTACTATATTTAATTCGCTAAGAGTATTTTTAAGTTTTAATTTTAGACAGTAGGCACTTTGGTATATACTGTAAGCTTGCTGTTTTAACTGAAATAAATAATTCTAAATCTAATTCTAAGAAAAGAGGTATTTTCATAAGACGATCCTCGACACGTGTCCACTAAACTAGTTCGTAGACGGTTGGTTGAAGGAAAATTGTTAGGAAGGATCGCTAGAAAAGTACCACTACTAACCAGGCAACATAGAGAAAATCGTCTAGCATTCGCTCGCAAATATGGCAGTTGGACTATTCATCAATGGAAAAAAGTTTTGTTTTCAGATGAAACTAAAATTAATTTGATTAATTCCGATGGAAAACGATATGTACGACGACCAAAAAACGAGGCTTTGAATAACAAGTACACTAAAAAGACAGTTAAGCACGGTGGTGGAAATGTAATGGTGTGGGGATGTTTCTCAGGGTACGTGATTGGTCCCGTGAGAAAGATTGAAGGGCAAATGGATCAATATCAATACAAAAAGATCTTGGAAGAGACAATGATTCCATATTCCGAGGAAAATTTGCCAGTAACTTGGATATTTCAGCATGACAACGACCCAAAGCACACAGCACGCAGCGTTAAAGCGTTTCTTACAGAACAATCCGTGACAGTATTAGAGTGGCCTGCCAATAGTCCGGATTTAAATCCCATTCACCCCCAATCCCTTTGTGGCACACTATAAAGACCAACCTGTCGCAGAAACACGTTACTAATATTCATGGACTTAACAGTGCATTTGAAGACGCTTGGAGAAGTATTCCTGTAGAAACTTGTTATAAATTGATTGAATCAATGCCGCGTCGCTGCAAAGCTGTTATTGATAATAAAGGCTACCCTACCAAATACTAATTGTCTAAGGATGTAGTATTTTTAGTATTTTTCAAAACTATTGGGGTTTTGTTCAAATTAAAAATGATTTAAGTAATGATTTTTTTGGTGTTTCTAATTAGTTGTCCGGTTTGTATCTCGTTTTTTTATTTTGTTATTAATATAACTTTCAGTTTTAGAAAAACAACCGTTGTTTTCTGTTATTAAAATGGTATAACAATGCAATATAATATCCGATACATCGATTTTAATACGTAGGAACACTCAATGATACGTTAAAAATTCGTTCGAAAGGGAATTTGCAATAAAAATATAAACCCAGGTAGGTGTTTCTAATTAGATGACCACCACTGTATATATCAATCTAGAGGAGGCCTTTACCAAACTTAAGATTAAATTACCCTAGTTATAAAATGAAAAATCATGAAAAGTTATAATATTTGTTAAAGACTAATGAATGGCTTGATAATAATAATATATCAATCTCTGGGACCCATAGTACAGGCTATGCCTAGTTTGGGATCAGTTGACCGTGTGAATATGTCCGGAATATTTATATTTATTTTTAATTCCTTTTTCCGCCTCTACATGTTCGCGCTGAAGCGTATGCGTGAAATAAAAGCGTGAGTAAAATATGTAATTGCGCGTGTGGTCCGTCTCGTGGTATAAAGACAACTATTCTGTATGTTCACCGATTATAATGTCCCTCTCGTTGACAGGAGGCAGTGTACATGGAGTGCCTCGTGTGTGGGCACGCGTACGGCGCGGAGGAGGAGCCGCGCGCCCCCGCCCCCGCCCCCGCGCCCGCGCCCGCGCCCCCCTCGCCCCTGCCCCCGCCCCCGCCCGCGCCCCCCGCGGCCGCGCAGCCGCCCGGCAGCATGGCGTGGCGGCTGCAGCACGCCGCCCTGCCGCAGTGCAGCTCCGACACCGCCATCCTCGTCACCTACAAGTGAGTGCTGGTGGGGTGCCATCCGAACCCTTTCGCTTAGAGAAATCCCTCCGTAGGCCAAGACGTGTTCTTGGAGGTCCGGGTGGCGGGATCATCTCCGCTGACGCGGAAGCGGAGATGCCTCATCAAACTCGACACATAAACACACTCAATAAATCACACCTACCCGAAATCACCGTAATCGAAATTCTTAGGTTCCTCATGATGTTTTCCTTCACCGTTTAAGAGCACTAGCATAGTGCACAAATTTGAAAAACCATTGGTGCACAACAGGTTTCGCACCCACGACCTGTGGATCGGAAGGCGGGGCCACTACCGGCCCTCCACCAGTGCTCTCAAATTAAATTATTTAAAAGCAATGTGTTCGGATCGCAATAGTTCAAGTGGAATTCTCTGTACATTTCTTAAATAACGTATTTACTATGAGTATATTTCCCAGCTTCCAGTCGGGAATACAGGGCTTGGGGCACCCGGCGCCGGGCGAGCAGTACTACGCGGTGGGCTTCCCGCGCCACTCCCTCCTGCCTGATGATGAGCTGGGCCGACAGGTACTAACACAAAGCTGATACTTAACACAACTATTATAATTATATATGTAATAGGAAAAACATAAGCACGACTTTCATGTGCGCGGTTGATCGACATCCCGTTAGATCTCCATGTATAGCTAAGGTGAAAAGCAGCCATGGTAGGTGCTGCTTGATCTACCTGGATCTACTTGTATTGATTTCCTTATCCCTCTGAACATACCCTAGCCAGCTCAGCTCCTTAAAGTAACGAAGCTGGACTTTTGGTGACATTCTCTAAGTAAACCTGTTTGTCTCCCCCTCTCTTGCCTTACCTGTGAACCTGTTTGGAATCAGTTCTTTTATACGCGGCCTTCTATACATAACATCGGATCCGAGCGTTGGAAAACATCGATAAGCAGGTATGTACTCCCTGTGTTGATCGCCTTCGAGTCGGCGTTCCCTGCAGCGAGGTGTTGTTGGCTTGCAGGTGCTGCGCGCGCTGCGCCTGTGCTGGTCGCGCGGCGCACTGTTCTGCGTGCGCGCGTCGCGCACCACCGGCCGCGAGCACGTGGTGGCGTGGTGCGCCCCGCCCCCGCCCGCCGCCCCCGCGCACTACCTGCCGCCCGCGCGCCCGCCGCGCCTGCTGCGCGACGTGCTGGCCGCGCTGCACGCGCTGCTGCACTGCAGCGCCGCAAGCTGCTGACTGCACCCGCCCCCCCGCCCCCCCGCGCACTACCTGCCGCCCGCGCGCCCGCCGCGCCTGCTGCGCGACGTGCTGGCCGCGCTGCACGCGCTGCTGCACTGCAGCGCCGCAAGCTGCTGACTGCACCCGCCCCCCCGCGCACTACCTGCCGCCCGCGCGCCCGCCGCGCCTGCTGCGCGACGTGCTGGCCGCGCTGCACGCGCTGCTGCACTGCAGCGCCGCAAGCTGCTGACTGCACCCGCCCCCCCGCGCACTACCTGCCGCCCGCGCGCCCGCCGCGCCTGCTGCGCGACGTGCTGGCCGCGCTGCACGCGCTGCTGCACTGCAGCGCCGCAAGCTGCTGACTGCACCCGCCCCCCCGCCCCCCCGCGCACTACCTGCCGCCCGCGCGCCCGCCGCGCCTGCTGCGCGACGTGCTGGCCGCGCTGCACGCGCTGCTGCACTGCAGCGCCGCAAGCTGCTGACTGCACCCGCCCCCCCGCGCACTACCTGCCGCCCGCGCCGTAAGCTGCTCACTGCACTACACTATCACCCTCCAGGTGAACATCCTCCACGTAGTACCTTCCCCGAGACTCAACGTGAAAACCTATCATTGGCTTTCTGTTCGCACTTATTATCCATAAGTTACTGTCGCTGTTGGTTTTCCTACAAACTAACAAATAAATAAACTCTCGCCGAACATCGCCCGTAATAAAAAAATCTGATATATACAACGCTCGTCCGCTACGCTTTATCGTAACGTTGGCACACGAAACATAGGCTCGCGTTCTTAGTTATCGTTTATTAGTGGAATTTTAAGAGATAGTAAGATGCAAAGCCCAAATACAAGGTGCTTCACAATATGTATGCTATCCCGAAAGGGGCTTATTCTACACCAAATTGGCAAGAACTACGACTTTAGTAAATTTTTCATTGAAAAAATCTTTGCTGTTTTGGGGTCAAATTAGTTCAAACTTAATGAATAAACTGTGATGCCAAACTTCTCGTTCGTGTAGTCATTTATTATAAAGATAATAAAAATACCATAATCAGCTTATTCTAGAAATTTTGGAAAAAAATTACAATCATGTTTTTTCTCTAATATAAAGAGTATTAGAGAAAAAACATCAATATTGTCAATTTTCACGTTGGTAATAGCATAACCCCCTTTAGGGATGATAATTATACATATTATGTATGAATAACCCCTGTATACATGCTGCTATCTCGATGGAAAAAAAAATATTTAGACCATTTATAGAGGGACATGACATTATGATCTTCTAGTAGCTATAAAATCATAGGCTATGCTCGAATTGCTCAAAAAGCAAGCTATAAAAGACATTACTATACATTAGATAAAGTATTTTATTTATACAACGAAGCTATTTAGTTTAATTAGAACTATAGTTTAATTAGTAATTAAATACCTATTTATCTTTATTGTTTGTCTTCCATATGCATTCAATGTGACGTAGTGTCTTCCTCATCAAAGTATTTTTTGATACATACATAAGTATATAAATATAAATAGTTTAGACAAGTTAAATAATAAAAGAGACTGGTTTGTAGCTTGTATATAAAAGGAATACAAATTTCACGTCTTTTGACGTGAAAAACATCCTCAGATCTGCCTAGATCACTTAAAATACCCTAAGGGGTAGTCAGAAGCAAGTTCAAACATTGTATATGGCTCATGTAGCTGTTCCATGACAAATTATGTTAAATCTTAATGACCAATTTACAATAAAAACTTTTATAGATGTTTAACACTATATTTTAAGTATAAACTTTGTTAATTGAAAAGGTTTTTAAAGACCAGAGCATTATTTAGATTACATAACTATATTATATTTTAGACAAATTATTGTTACTTATGTTAGTCTTGCCAGTAAGTGCCTTATCCTTGCTATAAGTTGTAAGTAAATTTTTAAGTTTTAAGTAATTATAATTAACTAATTTTGTAAAAGAGGACTCCAAATTGCAAATTCAAAATATATTATTTATGTGTGTATTTAAATAAAATCACTTGGATCACTTTGAAACGTCTTAGAATCTAACTGCACTATCATATAACATTGTAACGTAAAGCAGTTGCATCGATTTGCTGTAAATCTGCCCTTAGTATTCTCCAAAATCACGATAAAAATAACTTCAGTCAGTCACTGACTTATGCAGGGTGACCAAGAAAGAAGCAGCTGCGACAGACTGTATTTGCTACCGGAGTCCTCTTGAAACACTGGACTTCCATTTTGCCATAAAAGTCTTCCACAGTGGATCTTCCAAATAAGCTTTACAGATGAAGAGGTTACTGCCAGAACCCACTGCATCTGACCGTGTTATACCTCTTATGCCACAGTATGTTTTATTATATATATTTAGTTATATTTCTAAGAATAAATAAAATTGTATTCGGTACAACATTATTTTTTACCTGATTACATCGAACAGTCGCATCCTACCTAACCCCATACTAGGATTCCCTGCGTCGTACACATCATCCAGAATCTGAACAAATATTTGTAGAATTTTAGACAAAACCAGAAAGGAAGGTACAGAGAAAGGATAAGAGATGTAATTCTAGGAACATGAGAGGAGGGTAACTTTAAGTCGGAGGGAGTTTTAGCATTATGAAAATAATTTCCAAAAACGTAAACCATATTATTTGTGTTGATAAAGTACGCTCCTCTCGGGTTGTATATACAATAGGAACATATTATGAATAACCTTGTATACTTAAAATATGTCTTTATATTGTTAAAAGTGACTAAAACAAACGTAGGAGATGGGAACCTACTTAGCAATCTCGCTCTTTTAAACTACTGGCCCGTTGCGGGAATGGAACCTACGCTCTTGCTTGGCTACAGCCGGCCACGCTGCCACTCAACCAGAGCTCTTCCAATATGATGTACTTTTCCACCACCGGCATGACCTCGGAACAATCACCGTCCTTAAATAAATATCTAAATCCTTTCCAAACTAGCATTTGATTGTGTGAACTATTATAAGACATAACTAAATAATTATACATTACACACGCCTCAGACTTACGCAAATAAAACAATTCATACAGGAATCCTAGTAACTTTTGACAAATGCACTCTGCACTTCCGTTGTAATAAAACAAAACGGGTTTTTAGAAAAAAAAAAAGACTCGAGTCTGTATCCTCGGTTCTTTTACAAAAGTGTATATTTACGGTTTTACTATTTGTTTTCAATAGACAGAAGTGCACCTGTCAAAGGTACCTTATTAAGATGCTGGTACTGAAAATCTATCTGTGTCATATCATGATTTTCACTGATACAAAGGATATTTTCAACCTCATTGCATCTGTAGTTTAGGTCGATTTTATGACTATTATTTTGTAACCGAACAAAGGATGATGTTTGAGTTCAGGATGGTATAAAATGCATTCAGTTTATTACACTTGAAGCAATCAAAATGGTCGGAAAGAACAATCTCAACCGCAGCTACAGCCTTGAGGAAATCCTGAACGAGAAGCACATTCAACGCATCCTACAAAAGCATTATAAAAATGCACAGAAGTTCAAAGTCATCGGTAGTCAGGCTACGCCGGCTACGGAAGGGCTAGCCGGATTTCTAGCCGATCATTTGAGGGTGACATTAGAAGTGCAGTGTGGTGATAAAGTGGAGAAAATCAGGCTCTTTGTGAAGAGGATACCAGTGGAGAACAAGCCTAAAGCAGAGTTCATCGATGATAATAACTATTTCAAGAGGGAAAAGCTGGTATTTCAGCTGTTGGAAGAAATGAAGGGTGGAGAGGGTAAGTTCCTCACTTAATTTCCATTAGGTTCCCCCTTTTACAGAATATTATTTCGGAAGAGAACTTAATCATTGTCCGAAACTATTTACCTACATACCTACGTATTATCTTCTACGTTCTAAAATCCAGAATAACATCTGATAGTTCTGATTCATCAACTTTACGGTTATTATAGGATTATTAGTACCTACTTAATAAGGCGTATGAGCATAGTATGATTATGTCTGTTTCCTCTTAGGTCCCAATCCCTGGTGCGCGAGATCCTACGTCAACACCGACTCTCTCGTCGTGATGCCGGACTTAGCGACCGAGGGCTACATCTTACACCCCTTACTCCAAACCCTCGACTTACAGCACGTTCTACTCACTGTCGAATCCATTGCTCGCTTCCACGCAGCCTTCGCGCACTACGAGACCAACAAATGCATCGATGTAACCCGTCCTTACGACTTCTATCGCGAATTCGGGCACATACTCACTGAAACCACCTTCCAAGATACACCGTGGGTCCGAACGGCCGCCAAACTGACTGCTAACTTAATAGATGCTTTCTCTACAAAGTACAGTAACATGCCAGGATTAGAAGAGACATTGGCTAAACTTTACGTCAAAGCGTGCGATAGCTTGCACAAGGCAGAGGGTGCGCTGAACGTTGTGGTGCATAAAGACCTTTGGATCAACAACATTCTTTACAAATACGAGAACGGAGAGCCAACCAACGCGTTGCTGATCGACTACCAATGTGCAAGGTACGGACCTCCCGCTTTCGACCTCACTGCCTTCCTCTACTTGAATACTTCTAGGAAATTCCGTGAAGAGTACGAAAGCCAGGTCTTCAAACACTACTTTTCTACATTCTCCGCTGCTCTAGAAGACTCTACGAAGAAACGCCTGGACGCTTTAGGTTACGGTGAAGAGGAGTTCCTTCTCTGGTGTGAGAGAAGCCGCATGTTTGGAGCGTTTGAAGCCATAGCGATATACCCCCAAGTCCTGATGGATGCCAAGTCTGCGAAGAAAGCCTTCGATGATCCGGACACCTTTATGAAGATGGTAGAGGAGGATAGGTCTGGGCCAGTGGTCGCGTATGCAGAGAAACACCCCGATTATAGAGTGAGGAACTTGGAGGTTTCTGAGGAGTTTGTGGAGAGATACGTGCTCCGGAATCACTAACTAGTTTGTTTTCATTGAGATAATTATAAGGTCTGATGAATATCAATGATGGTGTACCTTGACAGCTGGTCTGCGCAATAATGTAAGAGTAAATGATGTAGTACAGCGGAGTTTGCGGTACTTACGGTACAGATAAGGAAAGTAGTTACTGCAGAGATACTAGGGTTCTTTAAAACTGTGGACAGATTGTACATAGAATTACTGGTAATACTCATTACAAATGCTAAATAAAAGGCCCTGTAAAGGGGCTCCACAAATAAAGTGGCGATCACAATAGGCCAGTCGTGGCCGCAGTGACACCATAGCCACAAAAAGTTAAAAAAAAAAAAAAAACCTATACCAAGTAGAAAGGGTCCTAATAAAACGTTTTCCTTTTATTACTACTGTTTTTTGCGATATTGGTTGCATAAACCTTTGCAGTCGTTCTCATTCATATTTTCAAATGACCTTGCAAACTTTTACGCTGCAGAGGTCAACTGCCACATGCCCATCCCGTGCAATCTACACAAACTCAACTTATGAATAACTGATTTGCAAGAACAGCTTTCTGGTCCCATCTAATCCCTGATGATGCAAGCAACTGACCATATGGCGGCCATATGGTCCGTCCGAGAATGGTGCGGCTGGCTAACCGTGTCACTTGTATTGCCATAACCAGAGGTGATTTACCCTGTGTCGTGTTGCTTTAGCTTGAAGGATTGCTGAGAATCAAGAGATATATACCTACTTAGCGAATAGCATAAGTGGAAAGTTCAAGGAAAGAAGAAAAAACTGCAATTTTATTTGCAGTTTAGTTTTAAATCCCCCTACCCCTCCCTTAGGCAACACTGAAAAACAGCGTCGAGTTTTCGGACTAGGCACAAAGCTGAGTTGTTGCCTTTTCAACAAGCAGACAAATTATCTTTGTCCTTTTATTTTATTAAGTAGTAGTTTTTTTTTTTTTTTTTTTTTTTATACTACTGAGGTTGCAAACAGGCATACGGCCCACCTGTTGGTAAGCGGTTACCGTAGCCTATGAGCGCTTGCAATACCAGAGGCATCACGCACGCGTTGCCGACCCCGAACCCCCCTCCCCCTAAAGAGCTCTGGCAACCTTACTCATCGCAGGAACACAACACTATTTGAAAACAAATAATGTTATTTGGCTGCGATCTTCTGTAAGGCGGAGGTACCTCCCCAGGCGGGTTGCTCCAATTCAGATCGAGAAAATCTCGCTGTGCCCTTCCTCCTCTAAAGGTACCTGTTTGTTAATTTTGTTTTTTTATTTTTATTATTTTCTAAGAACCTGTGTACCTATTTTAAAATCTTTAGTCTGTGTTGAATAAATTTATTTTCTTTCTTTTTTCTTTCTTTCTTTCAATTAGGTACAAAAAAATAAATAACACCCAACAGTCACATACAAAGTCCTGACCCCACATTAGGATTCCCTGTACCGTTTGTATCAGAAAGTAAGAGTACCATGGTACATACCACAACACCCAGACCCGGAACAAGTATTTGCAGATCATGCAAAACATTTGTACTGCAGCGGGAATCGAGCCCGCAGTCCTTGCGTCTCGGACGGGCACTCGCGCGCTACGCCACACACATACTCAAGTAACTTCTAAAAGAAGAAAGAAATAGGCCCAAGACTTTTATACTGGTGGAAAATGCAGGCAATCTCATAAAACAACGTACCTATATTACCAATCGAACCACTAAGTATTGTTACAAGACTTTTCGCGGAATTAGGTACTAATATTTTAACAAGTTATCCAAACCAAACAGCCAGTAGGGATCTCATCATTATCTTCCTGCCGTTATCCCACATCATGTGGGGTCGGCACAACATGTATTCTTCTTCCATTTCCCTCTATCAGTCGTCAGCACTCACTCCTTTCTTAACCATATCCACTTTCACACAGTCAATCCATGTTTTCTTTCTACCTCTACTCCTACATCCATCCACATTCATATCTAACACTCTTCTTATCACATGACATTCGCCTCTCCTCATGACATGCCCATATCACGTACAAGTAGGGTTCTATATAGATATTGTAAGTAATGAGCAGGATCTTGAAGGCCGCGCGGCGGGTTGCGTCGCGGCAGAGTGCGCAGACGACGCACCGCCAGGACAATAGGGATATGGAATTAGTACACCTACACGGTGAACTCATTGCGAATGTCTACATTACACGGAAAGCTAAGTTGGAAATGTACCTTATATGTTTCTTTTACCTACCTATAAATAATAATAAATAAATATTCCGGACATATCACACACGGTCAACTGATCCCAAACTAGGCATAGCCTGTACTATGGGTACCAGAGACTGACATACATAATAGATATATATTTAACACCCAGACACAGAACAAACATCTGTGTTACTCACAAATGTTTGTCCAGTGCGGGAATCGAACCCGCGACCTCTAGCGCAGAAGGCAGAGTTACTACCAACTGAGCTATGAGGACAGTCCTAGGAACCTAGGAAATAGGAAACAGAGCTCGTACCTAGGCTACATGCCAGCTTCTTTTTCTTTCCACTTAGAGCGAGTTGTGGTGTCTAGTTCTCTTCTGGAACCTTCTGGTCTTTTGTGGTACCTAGTTACAAATAAATAACACTCAACATTCACATAGATAGTTCTGCCAGGCTATTGCGTAAGCAAAATGGTAATGAAGATCGCAATTTTAGGCATGATTTTATCAATTTTAGAGACATCTGAAGTATATCAAACATGAAAAGGAAGAAGCTAAGGTCTTGAAATTTTCCCTTGTCAAGTTTGGAATGTTTTGAATCTTGCTAAGATTGTTAAAATTACCCTCAAAGTTACGATCTTCATTGCCATTACGCTTAGGCAATTGCACCCCTGATCCCACACTAGGATTCCGTGTCGTGGGTATCAGAAACTACGAGAGTGTACCATGGTACCACAACTCCCAAACAAATATTTGCAAATCATGCAAACATTGGTCTCGCAGCTACACCACCGAAGTTATAAAATGGGCTGCTAATGAAAGAAACAATGGTGTGATCAAAACTGCTCCTCGCTGGTCGCCTTTAGGCACACACCTTCGATGTTCTCTACAAACAAAGCTTTCGATGCTGTATAATGAGTCGTTATCACGATAATGAGCCGGCAGAATGAAGGGCACGCTGTCGAGCGGCGACGTCTTACATAATGCCACGATATAAATCCTGATTTTTACGGAGCATCTGATTATATGGCGTTTAATGATTCAGCATTCTTGTATACAGGGTTGTGCTGAACTTGCTGTAAGAAACTGGACAAGCTAACAAAATATAGCAGTAAGCTAACTTGAAGATATATTATCTGAAACTACTGACTCACCTAGCTTCACCTAGTTTCTAAGACGTTTCAAAGTAGTGATTTTATTGAAATAAGCGCTATTAGACTTTTACTTTTTGACTTTTGCTCTGTAGAAATTCATCTAAAGTGTGTGCGTAAGCGTATGCGTGTGTGCGTGTGGGATTGAGTGTTATTGAGGCGGGGTTTGTGTGTGTGCGTGTGTATGCAAGCGTATGTATGTCTATGGGTGAAATAACTTGGGGAAGTCGGCGTTGAACGTTTATGCACACACATGAAGAAGGAAAAAATGGCTTTGACACCTAGTATGGCTAGTATGGCCGTGGTGGCCCCGGCTGAAGAATAGGCCCCTCCATATCTACCTATCCGCGGATGTCGTAAGAGGCGACTAAGGGAAAAAGCTAGGGGATGGGCAGCAGCGTCCCTCATTTTAACAACGATAGCTCTAACTGCGCTCGACAACCCGCATGCCCGGCGTGGTGAGAGAATCCCCCCACATGATAAGAAATTTGCTGTCTGTGGGGGAGGCCATGTTCAGCAGTTGACGTCGAATGGCTGAAATGATGATGATGGCTAGTATCACTGTAGTGCCAGGGCAGAGCTGCCGGCACATTGCCTTTCTGGTCGCCAGGCGCCTCTTGAAGATGCCTCTACGATGAGTCAATTTTCGTCCGAGTCCGAACATTAGTTATTTTCGACGCGTAGCAGCCCTGGCATTCACCCCCTTGCCTCGCGAGTGGGGCAAGGGCGGCGTGTCTCCCGATACGGAGCGTCAATGCCTACAATTCACCAACTGCACAATCTACCGAAGACAGTACATGTATACCTTTATATAACCAGCAGAATACATGGAAGTACAGTTTAAGTTCCAAAATATAATCTCAAATTAAAAAAAATATATATTGGTATTTTAGTGTAAAATGTTCCCTCCCTACCTAGTTGTTTTTAGAAGAGGAAGGGCACAGCGAGATTATCTCGTTCTGAATTGGAGCAGCCCGCCTGGGGAGGTACCTCCGCCTTACAGAAGATCGCAGCCAAATAACATTATTTGTTTTCAAATAGTGTTGTGTTCCTGCGATGAGTAAGGTTGCCAGAGCTCTTTAGGGGGAGGGGGGTTCGGGGTCGGCAACGCGTGCGTGATGCTTCTGGTATTGCAAGCGCTCATAGGCTACGGTAACCGCTTACCAACAGGTGGGCCGTATGCGTGTTTGCCACCTCAGTAGTATAAAAAAAAAATATAAAAAAAAACCCTTACGTCTTATTGCCATTCAAATGCAAGCATGTCAGCACTTTTGTACGAATTTCAACCATAAATCTTTGACACTGTCAACTTACGTCACCGCCTAGTTGATGGGACGAGGCCTAGTCATTGACCAGGCGGTTTACTGTAGGTATGAAGGCATGATTCTGGGTCCAATACTACCTAACAGTAGCATGTCTAAACTACAAACCTTTTTTTTACGGCTGGAAATCTGCAACCATATATTAGGGGATGAAGTTGAGGTTCTTGGACTTGAGGACTCACTACTAACCCCTTGTGGCCGGCCCCCATGCATGTCAAGGGGCTCCGGGATCTCCTTATGGAACGCACCGGTGCCCCTCTCGCATTTTGCCTACCCATTCGACATAATTTAAAGGGCCGAGGAGACCTGTGCCTGTGAATAAACAACAAACTGATTAGCTGGTTCATTCCTGGTCATGCTAACAATACCATAAACAAAGTCATATGGTTGTGTTTGCTTAGATAATCACCAGAATTAGCACTAACAGCTTAGTACCTCAGTTAGTGCTTACAAATAAGTATCTATTGACCTAACTAAACCATGTTTTGCCGTCCATAAATGGACTAGTCCATCGATTCGCGAGAAATCGACGAAGTAGGAGGAAAAATAAGTATTTACACCTATGTATGTTAGTACGGTGATGTCAGCGACCCTGACTTATTTTATGCATTTTTTATGCATTACTGAATGATTCAACGCAATAAAATTATATCAATTTTTGATACTAAATCAAAAATTGGAAAAAAATATTTGTTGGAGAATTTATTCCAATGAGAATATAGGTACTGCGTTGTATGCCATTCATCACACTGGTTCGTAGCAGGACATCCCTGTTGTTATCACAACACACATAATAATATCTCTCCCAGTGATTCCCACGCGCCTGCTCGTGCCGGCTTGACCACAGACTGACTGACTCCTAGAGAGTATGTATCCATCATCTCTCCATCTCAGGTGTCATTTGTTATCTGTCACTGCTAGTAGTCTCCCAGGAAAAAGGATAAGATAAGGAATGCAGGATTCCTTAAATACAGTCACTACAGGTACACTTCTTCCAAAAATTATGTTATTTGTGCAAAATACTTATACATAGGTAATACAGATACGAATGTTTGTGACTTACGTTTGGATGTTTGTTTCAATGATGAAACATTTAGAACAAATTCGATGAAACATGGAATGTGAATCATGAAAATACTAATTATTTTACTTTCTATCCCGGTACCGTATGAGCGAAACAGCGTACCACCGCTAGTAGTAAAGATATCACTAAAAACTCTAGTCTCTTTTTAACCTTTTGACGATGAAACGGCTGAACTCATTGATTGATAAAATTCGCTTAAAAAGATAGCTTAAAGTACCCTCGGACATGGCTACTTTTTACCCGGGAAAGAGGCGGGCAGCCGCAGCATATAAATAAATAGACAACCCTCGGCCCTGAAGGTATCTACTCACTAAAGCTTGAATGTAACGCGGCTAACTGCAGATAAATGCTTTGGAGCCCGCAAGGTCCTCTTGAAATGAATGAGGCATCGGGACCATCTGCTCGCCTTGACCTCCGATCTCTGCCTGTGATGAACAACAGCAACATACACAGTAGGTACAGCAGCTGATGTATCTTGTCCGCTCTGAAGATAGCTGATTAGCGACGCTATAAATGTAATAATGGCGGCCGGAGGTCCTTAATTTTGAACCGACTCCAAAAAAAGGAGGGGGTTATGTCACGAAATTATAGTTGATTCATTATACCTACCTAATATAAGAGCACGGTGGACTGGTGGTAGTGACATAGCCTTCCGATCTAAAGGTCTTGAGTTTGAACTTATGTGGAAAATATAGTGCGCTCATAAATATTCTGTCGTAAAACTAAAGGTACCTAATGGGCTTAACGGGAGAGACTAGAAAATTGTGAAATGTGTATGTTTTCCCGCGGTATATACCTGTGGTCAGTGTAGAGTTGCAGTGCAGTGCGACATTCGTGTAACGCACACCGTTGCGACACGCTGCGCCCTGCGGCTGCGCTTTCAACATCGTGTGAGTGATTAGTTAGAAGTACTATGGTTCATTCGCGGTACACCCTGCCGACCAGCGAACGAGGCTCTGACGCCCCACCCACCAACCCGCACTGGACCAGCGTGGTGGGTTTATTGTCCAAACCCCCTTATGATCTTTGGGGGAGGCCTATGTTCAGCAGTGGACTTCATTAGGCTGATGATGATGATGATGATGACTATGGTTCATACCTACCTACTAGTTTAGGCCACATTCGTATATAGGTATTTATAAAGTACGTATATTAGTATGTACCTAGACGCGTGCATTTTCAAACAATGAGTACCTCATCATCGTCAACATCAGCCTGTAGAAGTGCACTGCTGGACATAGGCCTCCCCAAAGAGCGCCATGACGAATCGTCTTAAGCCTTTTCATCCACCGACTTCCCGCGACCTTCACGATATCATCGATCCTTCGGGTTCCTTCTAACACTGCGTCGTCGCCCAGTTCGTGGTAGCCAATCGAGAACCTTTACTCCTCAATTGTTACCGGTTCTGTGAGCTATATGGCCTGCCCACTGCCACTTCAACTTGCTGATTCTTAGCGTTATCCTCTAAAACTTCGCTCGCTCGATGGATTGACGATACTGCGAAAATTGCCGGGAGTCGGATGGAAAAGGCTCAAGACCGTTCGGAACTCTTTGGGGGAGGCCTATGTCCAGCCAAGCTAAGCGGCTTACCTTACGTCCACGTTTACAAATACCTAGGATTAAGCCGAAGGTCCTATCTCTTGGCGCGGCGCCTATTCCTGACCTCACGCGGAGCTATCTAGGTAATAACTAATAAGACATTTGCTTCCTCTCGCACGTCTGTCTGTTTCATGCAAGGTCTCCGCCCACGCGGTAGATATCACTCATTCATTACCTACCTACCTATGTTGTTGTTCGTGTAGTTATTTACGACAGGTCGTAAAGATGTCATTTTGTTATGGTAATCTGTTTTTACGACTCCATCTTCTTAATATTCGCACTTATTGCGGATTATTCAAAATATGTTGATTGCTTATTTATTTAAACTTTCACAGTAGGTAATCGTTTCCTTGGACTTTTACTTGATAACATTTATTGGCAAACATTTTCGATTCAAATTTGAAAAGCTAATTTGGTTTAATATCACCTACCTAATACAGGTATTAGATAATATCATTACTACTTTTGTAACACCAACACATAATATTTTCTTAAAAAGATGACATTTAAAAGAAACGCGTTGACATCTTTTCCACGGAATATTCGAAAAGTGCTATGAACTATGCCTACGGTTTGTTAAAAGTTCCTTCATTTATAGCTTCCGTTCTCCGAATCTTTCTTCGAATAAAAACTACCTTCCACGACTCTTTTCATAGCTATTATAATTATTATAACTATTTATATCTCAAATAATCAGATTTTCTACTCTTTTTAAATCAAGGAATATCACTTGTCATTTGCTTATACGTTAAATAATGTAGAATAAATCCCTTTAGCAAACTCTATTATCATTATAAACCATCTCGTACCTAATGTATGCGTGTGGCGCGTGCGCACGATAATCACGCGCGTGTCGGTAACTACGTGAGGTAGGAACTAAACTGTCAAAATGGTATATTCATGTTCCTCTTATGGTTTTTTTTTCCTTTAGGGATATTTCTACCAAGACAATGTGTCTGGCCGTGCCAAGCCACGGTACCAAGGCACGAGGCGATGGCCATCGCGCCTGTTAAAAAGTTCAGAAAACTGGTGTGTGCAATGTGCGTGCATGAACATTTAAGCACACCATTATAATAATAATAATATCTTTATTTCAGGCTACTTGACATATTACACAAACATGTGTAATATGCCATGGCCCATATTAATTAATACCTTAAAGACTAACATACATATAATATTAAACTTAAATAACTACACCACATCTAGAGTCAGGGACTTTCTTGATCGTGAGCGCCTCCCTGTAGCGACGGTAGACAACTCCAGCTGACCAAAATTCGGGCGCGAGGAACACCTTTTTGTACTTGGCAGCTACCTGGAGCACGTAGGACTTGAAGTTACTCGACTCCAGGCGTTTCAGGCCATGTACAAGAACCTCTGGAGCTGGACTGATCCGACGACGGGCTCTTTCTTCCACATACCGGAGAACACTCTCCCCGGTAGTATTCGGATCCAATCGGGAGATGTAGATCCCTATGGTCGGTTCTACGACCTCCAGTGACAGCGGAGATCGGGGGGCGGTCCCACGTTGGTTGCTCCATGAATTTGGTCGACGCTTCATCTCGACCAAGATGAAGCCAACCATTGACCACTTACTCTTGTTTGGCTCTTTTTACACACCACGCACAATAAAGTATGGTAACCATAAAATAACTAGTGCTGACAAAGGAGATACCTAAAAGTCACTGTCTGGAAATTAGCATCATGACTTCATTCACAACCGTTCGATATTCGCAAAGCCTTAATGTCTCACAGTTTATTCTCGGGGTGCGTGGGCGCAGGTGACGTCAACGCACCCTTATATGGACCCGATACTCGCATGTAAATAGCTTATAATTTATATGGATGTGGATTCAGGCTTTGTATAGCGGGCTTGGTTAGGAAAGGGGCGTGCACAGCGACTTAGCTGAACTCAAGTAGCTACAAATAGGAGCAGATTTAAAAAATCATAACATAATTAAACCCTCACCGGTTTAATTATTTTATGATTTTTGAATTGTTTTTTCTCAATAACCGCAAAACGCACAGTTTTGATTTTTATGACAAAGATACATTGATCATTTTATTTACGTAAATCCAAGACAGAAACGCGATTGGTAAAACTTTTCTCGATAGATTTATTTTTTAAAGTTGGCTCCTCTGCATCAGTTTTTTCGAAAATACTCTGAGACTATCTAACAAAAATAACTTTTTTTATATATTTTGTTGGACAATAGCATAGGGTACCTAAATCCAAGACACTTTTTAAAAAATATATATAGTTTTTGAGATAATCGATATTTTCTTATATTTCGCTTACGTCGATTACTTTCGAGCGCCTTCTAACGCTTGCTATCTCTTTCCGCATTCAATTACAGTACATAGCGCTGTCACTTTCTTCACTCTGCCCACTCGACAATTTATTATGATTTTTGTATCCTCTTAATGTAAATTATTTTCTTAAAACTTTTTATCAAATCAGCTGAAATTCATCTAGCAAATTAGTCAGACTTATCTACTTATCAGATTTTAGTCGTTAGTTGGTACTTTGTAGGTACCTGACATTTCTTGGCTGCTGAAGTGTAGCCATCAAAATGTTGCCAAATAGAAATACATTGCTACATTTTTCCTAGAATTAAGAGATAAGACACGTTAAACGGAAATCTTAGCAGAAAGCTGACGAAATTCATCGCTGCTCGCCTTTCTATTACCCGTGTTTTCGTAATTAATATCATTTTAAGATTATTTTCTTTGTTACGCAATTATTTGTAAGGTCAATGACTACGTTCCTATTTAGTAAAGGGCTATATTACCTCGTGTATGATAAGAATTCGGAGCAAAAAATATACTTTTGGGCCGTGGTTTCAAAAGCTCTACCGATATGGGCAAGACTGCTATTGCAGAGGACGAAGGGCTCATAAATATATTTTTAACAAGGTTTTAACGCCCTTCTGTTTATTATTAAAACTTGGAAATGTGATTAGCTGGGTCATTCTGAAAATGGGAAAATGTCACGCGTCTACATTATTGCCCAGGAACTAATGAGATGTTACAATGTTGTCATAAAATCGAAGCTAGGTGCTCCTAGTCAACGTCAATATCTTCTGATTATTGTGCCACAATATCCATCGGCATCAACAAGAGTATTACAACTCTTTATTTGTCACAACGCTAGTATGACCAAAATGTTGACGTCAGGTAGCCGGCCTGTCTTAAAATACCAAGCCAAATCTTTAAAAACATGAGAGAAATAGAAGAGGAATACATGTTGTGCCGACCCCTCATAATGTGGGATGGGATAACGGCAGGAAGATGATGATGATGATTTCATTTCATTTCATTTAGGTTTAAAGACATTTATTCTCAAAAAAATAAGACAAACATTTCATTTATTCAATTACAATTATACAATCGTCTCTGAACTAACCTTAACAATAAAATAAATGTACACACAAACAATTTTTTTTTTTCTTTTTTCGGACATATCACACTTTGTCAGCTGATCCCAAACTTGGCATAGCCTGTACTATGGGTACCAGAGACTGATATACATAATAGATATACCTATATTTAACCAGACACAGACCAAACATCTGTGTTAGTCACAAATGTTTGTCCAGTGCGGGAATCGAACCCGCGACCTCTAGCGCAGAAGGCAGAGTTACTACCAACTGAGCTATGAGGCCAGTCGAATTATGACGAAAGGGGAAATAAAATTATAAAAAACACAATGTAACAAAAATAATAAAATTAAATTAATACCTACCTAATTCTTATATATGATTCAGAAAATTGTCGATTGAGTAGAAGCATCCCTTCAGCAAAAACTATTTCAAATCAGATTTAAGCTTATTAATGTTCCTAGCGGCTTTCAATTCACTTGGTAAAGCATTAAATAGTCTGACAGCCTGGTACCTGCTGCAGTGTTTAGCCATGTGTAACCTAGGCTGGAATGGTGCATCTAGATGATGATTTGTCAAGTATGTCAGGATCGTAGTGTAAATCTAACTACCCATTATAGGAAAAAGAAGTGATTCTATGTTAGTATGTATTTGTCACAACCTATTGTGTCTTGCAAGTCCATACTTACTGTAAAGTCTTACATTTGATATAATTTTCTAGGTATAAGGATGTGAGTGGGCTGTATGAGATCTTGATCGTTGATTTTATCTGTAATTTGATGATGCTATTCATCCGCGTCATTAGGTTCATCTTGTCATACCTACCTAATACATGTAGAGATTATAATTAGATTACTTTTCTTTTGAGCCTCACCTAGTTCGATCGGCACCACACTGAAGCTTTAAATTCCATTTTGTGAAAAAGGATCATCGAAAAAAATGATAGGCCCCAAGCCGTGTTTGTTGCCTGATTCTTCTAGGCTTGGTCGCGAGGAACAGGCGTAGCTTCACCTAGTTTCTAAGACGTCTCAAAGTGATCCTAGTGAATAAACGCCTTTTGACTTTGACTTTGTAGGTACTAATCTTTATTCTGTAGGTACTTATATCTATACTGACAGAAAATGTCTTACCTGTGATTTAATTAACATTGAAATGTATTCAGAAATCATTTAAATGTAGTTTAAAATTTATAGGTAATTAATTAAAGTCAATCTCTTAGGCCCGATTTTTTTATTTTTTTTTATATACGGCCCACCTGATGGTAAGCGGTTACCGTAGCCTATGAGCGCTTGCAATACCAGAGGCATCACGCACGCGTTGCCGACCCTGAACCCCTTTCCCCCCTAAAGAGCTCTGGCAACATTACTCACCGCAGGAACACAACACTGTTTGAAACAAATAATGTTATTTGGCTGCAATCTTCTGTAAAGCGGAGGTACCTCCCCAGGCAGGCTGCTTCAATTCAGAACGAGAAAATCTCGCTGTGCCCTACCTCCTCCTTCGCTGTGCCCTACCTCCTCCTGAACTGTCCTCACTTCACTGATTCTTTCACTGACGGTCATAGGCACGAAAATTGTCAAAGTAGGTAAGTAATTAATAATAGGTTTACATTAGCTTGTGCATTTCCTCCTGTCACCTGTCTCCTAAACATGCTAAACTCATCTACGATACGACTCCCATTAGAATATATCGCTCGGTTAACGAAAAACTGATCAAAGGGAATCTTGACTCTTAAGTTTTTTCAGTTTATTATAAATAAATTAAATTATACTTTAATTTATTTATTTATTATTAATTATTATTATTATTTTTTCTCTCAAAATATATCGTGTATAAATTCAGCATCGTTACGACAGTCAATTGAGGTTTTTAATTTTAGCTTGTAAATCGTATTCGTTACCACGATACAGGCCCAGCCTAGTGTGGGAACCGTTGTTATTTGTCTTACGGCAAATCATCTCTACTTGTACAGAAATGATGCGTAAAATATTATCCTATGTATTACCTAGTTTAAAATCTGTATTTAGTAGCAATAAACATTAATTTCATTTTTCATTTTTTTATTTAAGTCCGGTCCTATTTACGTGCAATCTCAAAAAAACGGACTACCATACTCTGTAAATGAACTTATATTCAATTACTTTAAGTCTCTGAAAAGCAAGCCAATTGGCCAATTCCTTATCGAAATAAACATTGTAATAACTTGAATATGATATTTTTTTGGTTAAAGCTTTCTAATAAAACGTTACAATTGAAAAAACAATTGAAAATTTCAGGCTTTTTTTCAGGAAAATTAGAAAACTGAATATATCATTTAAAATAATTATTTTCAAGCTTTTCAAATATATATAACAAGTATTTAATAACAACCTAGGACTTTACACTGGATAATCAAATCTGCGAGTTTGTTTTCGCTCTCCTGAAAATTCAGGTTTTTAAAGTTAAAACCCTATTTTATCGGAGGTGCGATATGGTAGGTGTGCGTATGCCCGCCATTTATAGAGTGGATGATCCAATTGTTGATCCAAACCTTGATGATCTCGAATTCTTTACTTTGGTTGAAATTACACATTTCAGCAGATCGGCTTCGCCTTGCCCCGAAACGAATGCCATCCTACTATCCTACTAATATTATAAATGCGTGAGGATTTGTGTTTGTGAGGATGTTTGGATGTTTGTTATTCAATCACGCCGTAACTGCTCAACCGATTTAGTTGAAACATGGAATATAAAGAGTTCTTTACCTAGAATAGTATATAGGCTACTTTTTATGTAGGTACCACGCGAGCGAAGCGGGCGGAAGCAAGTTGTTTTATAAGTCTATTAAATAAGATACATATCAGTATAGAAACAGCCAGCAGAATGATTAAATACTCCTATCAAACCTGTATAAGGCAATTCGCCAATACATATATTATCCGCCAACGTTCGCGACAGCTTTGTGCTTGCCCCTGCATTAACTATACAGATGAAGCGATTTTTGAGATAGATTTATTGGTGTTTCGGCTTATTTTGACATGTTTTTTAATGCTTTAGTTTTATTATAATTTTGTAAGGAGTATATAAAATAAATAAAATAAATATTCCAGACATATCACACACGGTCAACTGATCCCAAACTAGGCAAAGCCTGTACTATGGGTACCAGAGACTGATATACATAATGGATACATATTTAACACCCAGACAACAAACAACTGTGTTAGTCACAAATGTTTGTCCAGTGCGGGAATCGAACCCGCGACCTCTAGCGCACTAGCGCAGAAGGAAGAGTTAATACTATCAACTGAGCTATGAGGCCAGTCAGTATGTAACAAGTTTTAGTTTTGAGCTGTAGTAAGTGTAGGTAGTTACATCGCACTGGTGTACTGGTGGTGGTTGGCAGCCTTCCATGATCCACAGGTCGTGGACTCGTGGGTCGGCCACCAATGGATTTTCTGTCCGGAAAAATTATATGCGCGAAACGAATACTCACGAACGATGATGAAAAACATCGTGACGAAACCGGCATGTCGTAGAACCTCGAAGACATGTGACATGTGCACGAAAGGAGCCTCTAAGAGACGCACTCTAATCCTTTCAATACACTGATTCTTTCCCCGGCGGTCATATTTTCTTTTGAGGGCTACCGCACTTTAACCTAATACAGAATGACCAAGAAAGAATCAGTTTCACGATAAGCAAGCAAGTTAAGTCACGGGATGAGAAGTCACTGCTATAAAAAATATAGCCCAGCCTCGTAGCATTTTGTTTCGCCAGGAAGTCAAAACATATCATCATCATCATTGCAGCCGTTTGACCACTTTCGCATATAAAATATTAGAAGACTATCTTAGAATAGAATATAATAGAAATGAAGATTTCAAGAAAAGAGGTTAGTCCAGAATTATCAATTTTCGTAAATAAAACAGAACTTTTTTCCTACTTTCGCATAGACTTTTTATTAAAAAATATGTATGTAGTTTTCTTAACTCTTTTAATCGGCGAGTTGGTGATTGAGAACGAATTTCTCTATCTCTATAGTTTCAGACTTCCCCATTCGTCAGTATTTCCCATCTTGATGGTCCACCCTGTATATATGTGTCCATTAGAGTTTTTAAAACAATAGAATGTTTACATACACAGCCACCGGACGCAACAAACAATGACAGCAATCTACCAATATACCTACTAATAACTTCAAACTTCATAAGACCTCCGGGTTTTCAAAAAGATATCAGGACGTCTGATCGAAGCGACGCGTGACCCGAGAGCTGGCTCTTATTTGGCCCAGCGAATTAGCATTGCCATCCAGCGTAGCAATTCCGCCAGCGTCTTGGGGACGCTTCCGACTGATAGTGGATCAGTTGAGCTATCTATAGATCGTTCGTAACGGTCTTTAGATGGCTCAACTGTTTCTTGTGTATTTTGTAAATATTAACTTGTATTAGTTTTAAGTTTCTTTCTGTAAATCAAGTTTTATAGACATCTACACAATAACTTCACAAATTAAAGTAATCGATAATATTAATTCAAATTAATTCAAACCTTAGGTTCTAGAAAATATGGTCGTAATAAGATAAGACAGATTTATGATTTGTTTAGGTTACGGGCCCAGAATTTAAAACGACCCATGACTCTGAAGTTACTTAGAACTAGCTTGAGCCAAATAATGTATTCTACGAATATGCTTCAATGTTTTGCTGAGTTTTATGAGACAAGTTTTCTATTTATAAAGCTTACTGATAATACCTACTTGGTATTAGTAATGGCGTTAGACCTTCGTTACAGAGGTCAGGAAGATGTCAGGACATTTGAGAAACAATTAATTCATGCAATTTGATTTGATTAGAATGAACGGATACAAAACACATCTGAGTCTCCATCTGGTCAAAGTAAAGAAAAATGTTTAGTTGATGAAGAATTGAATGATGAATGACTGGCCTCATAGCTCAGTTGGTAGTAACTCTGCCTTCTGCGCTAGAGGTCGCGGGTTCGATTCCCGCACTGGACAAACATTTGTGACTAACACAGATGTTTGTTCTGTGTCTGGGTGTTAAATATATATATCTATTATGTATATCAGTCTCTGGTACCCATAGTACAGGCTATGCCTAGTTTGGGATCAATTGACCGTGTGTGATATGTCCGGAATATTTAATATTTGATTTAATTCATATTTTTTAAAATACTTTTTTGGTACTGGCCCGTTCCGACCTTCGAGATCAGTGATTCATACGTCCCATTTCTCGAACCTTGCATGTAATATGCAAACCGGTCCTGCGCCGGCGCCGGTCGACATTGGCACCCACCCATCCATTCAGGCTGACGTCAATGAAGCAGGTAGGTATCTACGCTGCCTTATCCAGCTATGACTCCGAGGGAATGGTACAGTGATTACAACAGTTATTTTTAACCGCCCCAAAAAAATAGGAGGAGGTTATCAATTAGGTGACTATGTATGACTAAGGTTCTCGAATGGCGACCATGAACCGGGCGACGCAGTGTTGGAAGGCCCCCCACCCGATGGACCGACGACATTGTGAAGGTTGCGGGAAGTCTGTGGATGGAGAGGGCTCAAGACCGTTCGTCGTGGAACTCTTTAGGGGAGGCCTATGTCCAGCAGTGGACTTCTACAGGTTGATGATGATGATGATGATGACTAGTATGACTTTTTTATGTTTGGACACCGGTTACTTCGTAAAATATGAAGGTGAAAAAACCATTGAATTCGGTCCATTCGTTAAGGGACCTTATCCAGACAGACATAGGAACCTAAACCTACCTAATAAGGATTTTCATCTCTTTTCAATTCATCGCTTCTCTTAGTTTTCCCTAAAACCTATGACTATTCATAATGATAGCTTCGATTCTTTTATTAGGTTTAGAATAATGATATAAATTATTTATAACTAAGACAATTGTTTGCTCATACAAACACTTAGTCATATCTTACAAATGAGTAATTTACTTGCTTTTGTAGGTTATCGATTCTTCTCAATAATTTGAGACAAAATGATCGTTCTCACGTCTCGCAATTAGCAAGTTGAAGTGGCAGTGGGCAGGCCATTATAGCTCGCAGAACCGACAACCGTTGGGGAGTAAAGGTTCTCGAATGGCGACCACGAACTGGGCGACGACGCAGTGTTAGATCCCCAGCCGATGGATCGATGATATCGTGAAGGTCGCGGGAAGTCGGTGGATGAAAAGGCTTAAGATTCGTCATGGCGCTCTTTGGGGAGGCCTATGTCCAGCAGTACAGAAGACGATAGGTGGACAAGAAACGTGACAATATGGAAGGGCCCAACAGGGAAGAGAAGAAGAGGCAGACCACAAGAAAGATGGCAGGATGAAATAACAGAGATAGCAGGCAAGCCGTGGATTATGAAAGCGAAGGATAGGAAGATTTGGAAATTTTTGGAGGAGGCCTATACCCGCCGAGGGGTCCTTAATTAACTTTTTAAGATATATAAAATTAAATAGGAAATACATTGTTTATGTTAGTTAGGAATAATAAAGGCTTTTTTATTTTTATTTTAAATAAATAAATAAATAATAATAAATAAATATTCCGGACATATCACACATGGTCAACTAATCCCAAACTAGGCATAGCCTGTACTATGGGTACCAGAGACTGATATACATAATAGATATTTTATTTATGTCCAGCAGTGCACGTCTGCAGGCTGATGATGATGATGATGATGAATATAACTTATGGTATCTGATTTATCCATAATCTATATGGCGACAATGGCGGTGCTTTCGTGTGGTGGGCCATGCTGACCGACACCACTATTGCGCAACTCAGCATTATCTCCTATTGTCTTTGCAGCTTCCAATTACTTATCTTCACAATCTTGACTTTAAATGACGTTTTCATCTTGCCATAACTTTGACTCACACTAACTACCTACTGATTTGTACGTTTTTAAACTTAAGTACCTACAATGTTTAACTTTTTCTATCACCGCTTTATTTTTTTTTTATTTTTTTTTTTAAATCCGAACATTGTCACACATTGTCAACTGATCCCAAACTAGGCATAGCCTGTACTATGGGTACCAGAGACTGATATACATAAAAGATATATATTTAACACCCAGACACAGAACAAACATCTGTGTTAGTCACAAAGGTTTGTCCAGTGCGGGAATCGAACCCGCGACCGCTAGCGCAGAAGGCAGAGTTACTACCAACTGAGCTATGAGGCCAGTATTTGCGTTTAAAGTTCGATCGAAAAGGGATCGCCGAACGCAAATTTAGTGTGTGATTCTTGGAAGACGATAAATGCAACAGGTCACTCGCGTTGCGAGGGATGAGAGGAGAGGAGGCACATCCCTGGGACGCAGGCTGCGCACGCGCAGGCTCCGCGCCGGCTCGTGTTATGTCAGTGATCGCTCGGCCAGCAGCCGCGCCGCACGCCCTCGCAGCCTCCGCGGACAGTACCCTGTACAGACCGACCCCGAGTGACCCCAGTGCCCAGTGCATACCGAGCGGACCAACTCGAACGAAACGACTTCGCGAACTTTTTCTAATCTATAAAGCAACTAACATAACATTCCGCTTATAAGTTATAACACGTGAGCTTTTTAACGTATTTTAAGTTAACAAAGGTGGATTATACCTACTGTGCACTGGAAGCTTTGAAGAGAACGCTTTAAATGTTTACGGGTGACCAGTAGCCGGCGTATCGACCACAGGCGAGTCTTTATTTTTTACCTCCTATACTTAGTTAAGTATTTTTATTACTTCTTCGTCCACAGTTCTCATACGAAATGGCGGTTTTTCTGACAGCTGTTTTTGGGACGTGTCTTCGCATAAATTAGGATTAGTTCATGCAGCCTCTTAATTTTCCATTCTGTTGATACGAACCTTATTGCTAACAATTAAAGGTCAATTTGATTTGGCGCAATCGCCGAAGAATTCGCTTCGATTGTATAGTTATGAGTTCCTGTGTTATCGTGCCCGTCTCAAATGTTTGGGTGTTGAGTGTCGGTGTTTTGAGTCACGCTTGGAATGCACCCGGCTTGGCTCGCTGTCGTCATCACAACAAATATCTTGTCGTCTCGGTGTGCTGTTTGTTTGTTCACCTGTGCTGTAAATTCCTTGTGACACTTTCATTATTGATATGAATATTTTATAATAATGTAAATACCAACCTACTGACTTTGTTTTCTGTATTACCAAATAATAGATGCATACATAACCTGTTCTTCATGCTGCAAGTCTTTAAGGCTAGAAAAGTTCCCTGTATTTTGTTGCATAGACTTTCAGTCTTTGTTCCTCAATCTGGTTTGAGTCGGTCGGTAGGTATTGTCTATAAAGAAAGTGCATCATCCATCCATTCCTTATGCATACATAGGCCTTGGTTAAAACGGTGACCGTGGTTTGACGGCCATAACATGTATAGACAAGAATACAGTAACGGACATCTTATTCCTCTGTATATTTGATGATGTCTGACTTATTGTAGCTCATAACTCTTTCACTTTTCCTTTTGTCAGCGAGTTTGCTCACACCACAAAAATGACGTACTATTGTATAGCTCACAGCACCATTAACTATTTGAGATGAAGCCGCTGATTTCATTGTTTAAGGGTTAACTGCTGGTTAACTTTTAAAAATATCATAGTTCTGATTATTATTTTCAAAGAGGGATATTTCTGTGAGTTTTATTGCATCCGATATCTGAACTAAGATGTATGCGTGACGAATACGATGCTTGCAGTATGAAGTTTATCATGGATGCAACTGTCGATTTATTGGGCAGGGTAATCTTGGCAGATATCCCGCTTTTAAGGAACAATATAGGTACGGTTAGCGGTAGGCCGTGGTGGCCCCGGCTGAAGAATAGGCCCCTCCATATCTACCTATCCGCGGATGTCGTAAGAGGCGACTAAGGGAAAAAAGCTAGGGGATGGGCAGCAGCGTCCCTCATTTTAACAACGATAGCTCTAACTGCGCTCGCCAACCCAGCGTGGTGAGTATGGGCAAATCCCCCCACATGATAAGGAGTTCGCTCTGTTTGTGGGGGAGGCCATGTTCAGCAGTGGACGTCGTACAGCTGAAATGATGATGATGATAGGTACGGTTTCTATGTAGTAACTCCCTTTACTACACATTACACGTGTTAGCATACCTAGTATCCCATGGAGCGAGTATTTTACAAGAAGTTACATTCCATCTCCATCCAAGCTATCCATCCTATGGACAGCTATGGATTCCATACAAGATTATTTAGCATATGCTTGATGCTAAAGCACGGGATTATGGCATGCATGGCCATTGAGATACAATACGTCAGTAATAATATTAATTCTGTGACCCAACCTTACCTTGGGAAAATAACTACGGGACACGTCATTTTCATTTTTTTAATGATAAAACTAGCTTGTGCCTGCAGCTTCGTAAGGAACTCTATTTATTCCAAGTTTCATCGAAATCGGCTCAGCTGTTATTGAATGAGCGGCGTGATTGAACCATAAGCATCCGAAAATCCTTACAAACTTTCGCATTTATAATATAGTAGGATGATCGACCAACTTTTGCGGGGCGAGGGGGCGAGTGACGCAACTACTACTTGACATAAGTCGATAAAATATTGACAACAAAAATTGAATGAATGATGGAAAATGGTATGTTTGACTAAAACGAATTACCATTGAATGTACGGCCGGTACGGCCGTGGTGGCCCCGGCTGAAGAATAGGCCCCTCCATATCTACCTATCCGCGGATGTCGTAAGAGGCGACTAAGGGGAAAAAGCTAGCTAGCAGCAGCGTCCCTCATTTTAACAACGATAGCTCTAACTGCGCTCGCCAACCCGCATGCCCAGCGTGGTGAGTATGGGCAAATCCCCACATGATAAGGAATTCGCTCTATACCTACGGCTGAAATGATGATGATGATGAGTGTGGGTACAGGTAAACAAGTATTAGTAAAAGAATAACAGAGAAGAGATAATAGGTGTAAAGGCTAGAAATGCAGAATTACGTGGCCCGTTGTTTTCGTCCAAGCACCCAGCTCAGTAAGCGCCCGCGCGCTATCTCTGCGCACGTGCGCTATCGCTCTCACGTTTATTTTGTTTAATTTCTTCCATTATTGCATTAATATCTATAGCATTGCTTTATTGGATGTGTTGGTCTCTTATTTGATATTATGATCGAAATGAATTCAATATGAAATTAAATGAAATAAATTTATTTTGACAAACACAGACAGAAGACACAAAAAACAATAGAATAAAGGTTAACGATAGGGAGATAGGTAGACGTAACACAGATAACACACAGTACAAACAACAACACATAAGTAGGTATCTATGTCATTTACAATATTTAAGTGCTAATTAGTCTCCCGTGTGTGTGAGCCAAAACAGGCATGTTACAAAAAATACCTACTTTCAATGCTGAGATGGAACCTTTTTTGGCTCACGCATGCATCGGCACGGACTAATGAATACCCTAGTTTTGTTACTTCCCACCTACTTTTGTTCTGTTTCCTCCCTACCTTTTGTATTGTAACCTGTACCTTGTGTCTTTATTTTTTATTTTATTAGTTTGTGCTGTGCTTGTGTGTCCTAAATAAATGTATTTTCTTTCTTTCTTTCTTTACTTTACCATTTATAATATATCCAAAGGTTTCATTTTGCTAACTGATCACGGCTTGATAAATTACAAATAATATATCCGATCATCCACTGTAATATTAGGTTAACTTTACTTAGTTTGAGGACGACATTGTGAAGGTTGCGGGAAGTCGGTGGATGGAGAAGGCTCAAGACCGTTCGTCATGGCACTCTTATGGGGAGGCCTTTGTTCAAATGTGGACTTTATAATCATGCTGATGATGATGAGTTTGTGGTATAAAGATACTATCAATATACTCGTACTAGCTAATAATAAGAGGGGTAGGGGTAGTTGTAGGTAGGGTTTGTCTGAACATTCGTTAAAGAAATATCAACATAGGCTCATAGAAAATCAAACGCGGTTTACGAGGATTAAAGAACTTCTCTCTCAAACACAACCTTTTATGTTATAGATCAAGCTCGAAGGACCAACCAGTTTATCTCAATTTCCTAAAACATTATAAAACGGATGTCATGTTAAAAGCTAAGTACTTAAGTTGCGCATACGCAGCTAGTGATCATGTGTGGCCGCTCCCGCCATTAGGATATCACGCCTAATGGCTCAGATTACGAGCGTACTTTATGAGCAGACGTACCTACTGTCAGCGTTTATCTACGGATTTGAGAACTATTTATGAAGCCGACTGTAGGTGCCGAAACACGGCCATCTACACTAGGTACCTACACTACACCACACACAGCTATCATGACAGGACTAATGCGAGACAACCATAAAACGGATGTGAGAGAGGGGCCCATTTAATCCATTCATTCACTGGCCGACATTAATAAATAAACCAAGTTCCTTTGAAATTGAGGAAGGAGGAGGAGGAGGAGGAGGTAGGGCACAGCGAGATTTTCTCGCTCTAAATTGGAGCAGCCCGTCTGGGAGGTACCTCCGCCTTACAGAATATCGCAGCCAAATAACATTATTTGTTTCAAATAGTGTTGTGTTCCTGCGGTGAGTAAGGTTGCCAGAACTCTTTAGGGGGGGTTCGGCAGGCAACGCATTAGCAATGCTCCAGGTGTTCCTAATGTCAATAGGCGACGGTAACCACTTACCATCAGGAGGGCCGTAAGCCTGTTTGCCTCCGTATAACATAAAGTGGAATGCCCTGAAAAGTTTAGTGCTTTCTAAATCGTCACTAATTTTACCTACTTATAAGCTACGTTACTGGCATTGTTCACCATCAGCAGTTAAACCGTTTCAGCTAGTCATGTCAGCACCAGACAAGTGCAAGAGCCTGGTGATCCTTCATGGTTAGCGCATCGAGTGCGCTGGCCTGCGCCCACGCACTCTAATCTACGATGCAGTATACGCATGCAGTCAGGGCTTCCATTCACCCTGCATCCTAATTGACGTAGATCCTGCCTACTCATAGGATTTTTGATCTATGATTAAACTTGTCATCTATTCTGATCTGAATTTCGAGAACAAAAAATTGTGGGATTTTTTCGGTTGAGGTAGGAATATTGCAACGTGTCATTTTGTCAATTTGCACACAATAATAAAGGGCAAACAAGCTGATTTCCAACTTTGAACTCGCCCAGTGAACGTATACTCGTACAATAATTATTGCGCGCCGACAAACGTATTATTTATAAAAATATTTTGTTGATCGCAACAATTGAACCGAAATGTTTTTCAAAATCTAAGAAGGCATTTTTACATAGTTACCCTTGTGTTTTAGAATCAGCAGACTTTAAAACAATAACTAACATTTATCCTCATTCAATGTGACGTAAGTTCTGTTAGGTAATTGAGTTTGCCTCGCTTCCTACACTTTTTAAATTTTTGGCGCAAATTCATTATTAACTTCTTGCTAAAGATTGCTTTAATTATAGGAATAGGACGAATCAAGTTTTATTTTCATCCCACCACTGAAAAAACAAGCCTTTGCGTGGCTCAATATCTTTCAAGTACCTACTAGTCCTTTCAAAGTCAATGGTGAGTATGTAAAAGTAACAAGCGTAGTTTTCAATTTTCCGGGATGTCGGTGTATGGAGAAAACTCGACGGATCGTCATGGCACTCTTTGGGGGAGGCATAATATGTCCAACAGTGTACTTCTACAGGCTGTTGATGATGATATATTTACGAACTCTTGTTGTCAAAACAATATTTCAGTCATTGTGAATCTATGCGAATATTTTCTCATTTTCTAATTCCTCGAGTGACTTATAGCTTTTTTACTTCAAATTAATAGTTTGTCTAAACAGTGTGATCGTTCGTTTAGCAACGTGTTCGCCCACAGCTGGGCCAATGCTAACACTCATTTCAATATTAATTAAACACGCCACTCGATATTAGTCACTGTTTACTCTTGCTTGGATCGACTTACTGACGACGGCCAATATGTGACACTGGCTCTCTAGTTACTTCAATATTTATTATTGAGATAAGCTACTTTTAATATATCATCGATGGTTTGATAAATAATAAAACACATCAAGACGCACGCGCATGAAATAAACATTTTAATATTTGATTATGTATGTTTGTATGTCTGATGTTTGTTAGGTTTGATTGCCTTTATGTTTGAAACCTTTCATCACACCATCCATCGGTCACACACAACGCTTCAACTGTTACGCACTATAGAGCCACTGCGATGTGTTGGATATGCATCCTTTAGTTACGCTGTTTTCATTCACCGTTCGTCCATTTAAAGCCATCTTCAGGTGCCATCTACGATCTTAGGGTGAGAAGAGTCTGTGACACAAGGGAACCAATTATATCTCAAACTAACTCATAAGTCATACTTTTTATCCGCCAATAGTTTAGTCGGGCTTAATCAGTACGTGATAAGATCCGTAATGAGGAAGTCTGTAGAAGAACCAAGGTCGTAGCTCTCAGAATAAGCAAGTTGAAGTGGTAGTGAGCAGGCCATATAGCTCGCAGAACCGACAACCGTTCGGAGTAAAGGTTCTCGAATGGCGGAATGTTAAGATGGAGTAGCAAAGCAACAAAGTAGTGACTTACATCCTCATTGGCGTAGGTTCGCTATCCACGGGAAAGATACGTTCAATATGTACGGAGTTGACTAAGCCACGGGTTTCCTCTCGATGTTTTTCTTCATCATTTTGAGCACGTACGGGCAGTTTTCGTATTAGAAAATTGTTCGAGAGCATCGGCCGACAGTTGGGCTGATCTGCGCCAAACCGGCTGTTTAGTTGACTAAACTATCGGCCGATAGTCAATTCTGCGGAGCTCTTACGTAGCTGGGTACCTAGTTCTCTCTATGCTTTTCAAGGCCAGTTACTTTATGTATCCATTCATTGCCACTTTTCATTTGTTTCCACCCCACGCTCAAAAATTATAATTTTCTGCAAAAAACCGCAGCGTGTCGGCCGTACTGTGCGTAGGCGCAGACACAGACCTGAGTGGAGTCATTCGCGCGCCCCGTGCCTTACCGGTGGACTCATCGAACTGCTAACGAAAAGTATAAACCTAAAAAAAGTCTGCTTTTTATCAGCTGGTGTGGAATTGCCACTTTATTGGGAGGCGCGTTCGCTTCTAAGGATCTGCAGACGTGAAGTCATCGCTGGATGGTAGATTCATAGACCCTGGCAAAATTGCAAGTTTCCGCATAAAACTCAGCGTTTCTCCTGTGGGTAGACGCTCCGTTTGCGAGGATCCTTTCAGTTGTAGAAACTCTACCTTACAGGCCGGAGTCTTCAGCTGAAGCGCTCCTGGATTGAAAAGCGTTATCGGTGAGTGAAATGATAACCATTAAATAATTATTTCCAATAATGTTATGTGAAACATTTTACAATTATGCAGTAGGTTGATGCTTTGATGTTTTATTGAATTTTTCTATTGCTTATTAGTTGATTGCAATTATTTTATCTTCGCTCATTACTGGTGGATCCTGGGCCATTTTCGGTAGAGATCTTATGGATAGACACTATGAATTATGTTGTTTTTTTGCTAGATAGAGAAACTAGTGCATACTGAGAAACATATTCAGACTTTAAAGTTTATTATTGCTTATTGAAATTGAAAAGTTCCTTCCAAGTTACTAAGTATTATATAATTCCCAAAGAATATTGCCTAAATAGCTACCTGAATAGCTAATTTACCAATAACTTATTTAACGAACATGTTATCACATTGTCCTAATTTCAATAAACAAACGTTGGAATTAAACAAATTGTTTTGAGAATTAATGTTATCGCTTCATGACTACTAAATTCTAGGTAGCGAGCAACAATAACAAAGCTATGGATCATGAACCTTGAACGTAAGCAGTCCTGTCACGTCGATACCTCTTGCTCTATAACACCCTGATCTTAAATTTGGCAGTTCCTTGGTAGACTAACGGGTCCCTTGGATTAGATCAGCACTTAGCTCTCTCCTTTTTGTTCAGCCACCCATATTCTTGTAGGCTTGGTCGCGAGGAACAGGCATAGCTCCACCTAGTTTCTAAGACGTTTAAAAGTGATCCTAGTAATTTTGTTGAATTAAATGCCTTTTGACTTTTGACTTTGACTTTTCATAATTAATTATACGTGAATCAAAGTGAATATGCCCTGGTATTTTCGAAATTTTTGTTTTCTACAACGCGGTAGCGAAGTTCTGTTATAAATCTTAGAAGGCTTTTACTATGTCCCTGTCCTTCGCTATAGTTTTCTTTCTTGGGGTGGTTCACGCTTTATCATCATCATCGCCCTAAGTTTATGTATCATGGCTTTGGAAGACGACTTATTTATCGTCTTTGTTTTCATTAATGACATCACTCAAGACGATTCGCGAATCTCAGACCTTGACATACTAAGATATACATTATCTACGAATTATAATTTACCTGTGTAAATAGTATTTACCTATTTACCCACAGTCCGCAAGAGAATGTTTCATTGTGAGTGTCCTTAGAGTTATTTAAAGAAATGATGCGAGCGAGTCAATTGGTGCAGTTGGTCGATAGTGTTCGGTGTTAAGAGTATGGTGTCATCGCTTCCTATCTTATTTATTAACCTTAAGACAGATGTTCTTTATAATACGTACCTACATGCAGGTATCTATCTGTATGAATATCTTGAAGGTTTGACTCATTTGACTCGTCGTGATTCACGCTCGATTTTTCGAGATTATCGTTTTGTATTTCTCTCATTTTAAATTCTTCTTCTTGTCGTGTCACTGGTTTTTTCTTGGTCATCCTGTCTTTGATCAGTGATCAGGTTGAGGTATGGTGGCCCTGAAAATGGCCTATGACCGTCGATGAAAGAATCAGTGTAGTGAAATGATTAAAGTGCGCCTCTTAGAGGCTCCTTTCATGCACATGTCACATGTCTTCGAATTTTTTAGGTTCTAGGACATGCCGGTTTCCTCACGATGTTTTCCTTCACCGTTTGAGAGCACTAGCATAGCGCACATAAATTTTCCGAATGGAAAATCCATTGGTGCACGACAGGTTTCGAACTTACGACCTGTGGATCGGAAGGCGGGGCCTCTACCACCCCTCCACCAGTGCTCAATTTTAAATTTAAACTTAAAGTTTACTTCAAGTCTACTTATTAAGTCCCTATGTAATTTATATTTGTTTGTTCGCATGCACCAATGATTAGCTTAATTATTGTGAGTTTCTTCTGTATTTGCAGCTCCTATCGTAGCATTGTACGACAAATCATTGTCTCTTGTGTCAAAATTAGATGTAAGATCGCAAAAATATTAATTAGAAAAATAGTGATAATCATGGTGTAAAGACTAGAAACGCAGATAAACTCGTTGTTCCCACAATTATGATCACTAAAGTTAGTAAATCATCAAAAAATAACAAGGTTCCAAGCGATGTGATAATTAAGCGAAAACTCTGTAGAAAATTTTATTATAAAATAAAAATTAAAAAAAAAAAAAAAAAACCGGACATATTCACACGGTCAACTGATCCCAAACTAGGCATAGCCTGTACTATGGGTACCAGAGACTGATATACATAATAGATATATATATATTTAACACCCAGACACAGAACAAACATCTGTGTTAGTCACAAATGTTTGTCCAGTGCGGGAATCGAACCCGCGACCTCTAGCGCAGAAGGCAGAGTTACTACCAACTGAGCTATGAGGCCAGTCAACAATATCTGACTATTGATGACAAAAAAGCTTGGGTCTCGATTATTAAAGTTTAAAAGGATCATTAAAAAAAAGAACGCCGCCGTGGTTTCTTGACTGGATTTCAATTAATAAATGAATATTGAAGTTTGATGTTTGAGGTATTGAGGAGAAATCAGGAAATAGCCCAAGAAATAGCTCAAAATAAATGGTTTACCCTGACCGTGAAGATCGCAGCCAAATAACATTATTTGTTTCAAATAGTGTTGTGTTCCTGCGGTGAGTAAGGTTGCCAGAGCTCTTTAGGGGGGAAGGGGGTTCGGGGTCGGCAACGCGTGCGTGATGCCTCTGGTATTGCAAGCGCTCATAGGCTACGGTAACCGCTTACCATCAGGTGGGCTGTAAGATTGTTTGCCACCTCTGTTGTATAAAAAAAAAAACCGTGGCCCGTGTATCTACCACCTTCCTTGTTGGCTTGGTATAGGTACCTACATGTTTAAGGTAGACTGTGTGGAGAGGCTGGCTGGAACAGGTTTACGCCCGAGTTAGTTTGTTTTATACCTACAGTGCAGAGCTTAGGCAAATTGGATGAATAAATATAAAAGTAATTGGGTTCCAGATTTTATGATCATTTTAATTGTTGGGCCGAAGGCAATTGTTTCTGTCACAAATAATGGAGTTATGAGCTAAATCTAGACCAAATACAATTGTCAGTTATGATAAAAACTAGTTATCTAGGAATCAGTTTATTTCTAGTGGTTTATTTGACTGGCCTCATAGCTCAGTTGGTAGTAACTCTGCCTTCTGCGCTAGAGGTCGCGGGTTCGATTCCCGCACTGGACAAACATTTGTGACTAACACAGATGTTTGTTCTGTGTCTGGGCGTTAGATATATATCTATTATGTATATCAGTCTCTGCTACCCATAGTACAGGCTATGCCTAGTTGGGATCAGTTGACAATGTGTGATATGTCCGGAATATTTTAATTATTTACGCGTGTAAGTACCTAAAGTTATTAGCAAGCTATCATCCACAAATTAATTTGTAACTTTGCTGTGTCTTACCTCACTAAATAATGTATTGGGTTCCGTTCCACCGTTCATTCTAAGAACTTCAAAAACACATATTCCGAAATGGCATTGCAAATAAAACTTTATTGACTAAATTTCGAGCTAGCACTACCTTTTGCGGCTGATCCATTTACACCCACAAACACGCTATGATATACCTTCTACCTACTAGTTTACGTCTTGTTGAATTTATTTTACTAAAAACAATGCATATATTTAATACTTAAGAACCTACTTACGCATATATCGATAAAGATAAGTTTCTAAGTGGTGGTAATTTCATGCTCACGTCTATACGCTAGGTACTGAGATATCACCAGGCAAATTTATTTCTTCGAAAACATACTATTAAATCTCATTGCACAGACCTAAGCAAGCCAAACAAGCACATGTATTGTGTGTTCGTAGATGTTCTGTTCTGAAGCACAGAAGAAGTTATAGCTTGTGTTTTAGTATGTTACATTACAAACACCGGACGAACGAAACTCGAGTCTATGTAGCTAACTAGCTCTCAAAACAGAATGTCGATATATCTTGACTGCGATTGTTGATACATGTAGCAACGGATACCTTCAACAACACTAATCAGTCAAACATTTTGTCGCATCTATTTACTAACCCCATTATAAGTTTTTGGGATACGGAGTGGAAAACCGTAACACTTACCTACAGGATAACTTAATTTTCCGTCTGTCTGTCAGTCTGTGTCTATCTGACATAATGTAAGTGTAAGGTTCAGGATAATATTGTACTGATTTATTGAGTGATTAATTCTACAAACCATTACTTGTTATTATTTTGTCACAATAATTGTCGATGTTCCTACTTTAGATGGTCAATTCGAGCATAAGCGGTTTTAATAAACAATATTTATTTGCTGTTAAAACATAGTTATTTTTCATGATAATTCATTTGAAATTATTTACTGATTTTAAAACTATTTTACATAGTCTTTAATCTTGGTTTGAAATTTAAGAAAATATATTGTAAGTCGTTCAAACGAATATCACCCGACCGAATCGCCATCTTGTTGTTTACGAACAGTTCTGAATAAAAAGAGCTGGGCGGGTCGTTCAGGGGGAATTCGTTATCCGACCGTGATGCTGACAACATGTTTCCTAGGGTAAGTCTGCTGTATAACTGTATAAAGATATATGTTCTGTGAAATGAGGATTATATTGGATTGAAATATAGTTGATCTTTGATTACCAGTGTGTCTTACAAGTCAGAAGTGGGATGTCCACGCGTTCTTTATCTGTTTTCCTGACTTTCTTATCTTTTATTTTTGAGCCAAGGCGCGCCGTGGTCCAATTTATAAGAATGTAATTAAGTTTATTGCACTCTTACTATTTTTGTGCTGATAAAACGTTTTTCTCTGTTTTGTTTTCCATGCCATACCATGCCATACCATGCCATGACATGCCGTGCGTGCGAGAGTTGAGACTGCAACCTCGGTCCACATTGGAGCGAGCAGCGCCTCGCCGCCAGGACAGCGAGCAGCGCCTCGCCGCCAGGACAGCGAGCAGCGTCTCGCCGCCAGGACAGCGAGCAGCGTCTCGCCGCCAGGACAGCGAGCAGCGTCTCGCCGCCAGGACAGCGAGCAGCGTCTCGTCGCCAGGACAGCGAGCAGCGTCTCGCCGCCAGGACAGCGAGCAGCGCCCTCGCCGCCAGGACAGCGAGCAGCGCACCCGTCGCCGGTGCCTACGAGAGCTACGAAAGCCAGAGCAGCATCAAGCGACGCCGACGATTAAGGTCACGTAGTCCTATATTTTCTACCATAGATGTTGCCCTCTCAATGTCTATTTAAAAAGTTGTTTTTGCTCAGTTGTTATCTCGCTTCAATCTTTGCGGGCTGCTTCATTGTAATCGGTTTGGATTTGCCAAGGGTCGATCAGCGGCCGATGCCGCTACTTTGCTCATAAAGCGCATATACGATGTTTTTGAGAGCTCGCGGGACGCGGTCGGAGTATTCTGTGAACTTCAGGGGCATTTGACTGCGTGAGTCATGCGGCCTTGATAGATAGTTAGAAAACTCTTTATTGTACACAACACAGTAAACAAAAACGCCTTAAAAGTTATCAGAATACCAATAATTGCGAACGTACAATAGGCGTTCTTCCAGACAACCTATGGATGATCTCAAAGTAAAGCATGGCAGCGTCCAGGATCGTGCAATTGACCTTTTGCAATCTTGTTTGTCTAGTGGAGTCCGGAAAATTTTCGTGGGTGGTTCCATTCGATTTTGCGGAATACTTTCTTCTCATACAGCCAGTAAAGAGTTTAGGGGATAATAGATCTCTTTGGCTTATACCTCTTTCGGTATTATTTTGGTCACCTTCTCTTACTAGTTTAGTTGTTGCTGTGGGTACTGCCGACGTAAGACGTACCTATTTATTATTCTTATGTATTTGTTTTAGAAATTTTGGTTTTTAAGAGCCTCCCATGTTCCAAAGAATCAAAGGCCTTGCAATAGTCAACAAAGTAGCCATAGTAAAAAAAATTGTGTTTTTCATATTTTTTTTAAAGATTTGTTTAACCACATTAGTGTTGCCAGAAAATGAGAATAGTGGGTAAAATAGAGTTCACGACAAAAATACAGTATGTTTGCAGTGCAATTGTAAGACATTTAATATTGTTGAATTTACTTTTATTTAATATTCTTAGCATACTAAACATTATAGCTAATCAAGGTCACCATCATTCAGTCCAATTGCTCTCTTTATTATAAATACCAGAATTGAATAGTTTTAACGTGGCCTCCGTAGGTTCAAAGCTGTCGTTTTGGCGTGTAATTGCTTGCTTTACCTGAAATGCAAACATCAGGGGTGAAAACATTGGGTAAATATTAATAATAATTTGTTTAACCATTTCGTTACATTGCTTATCATTGGCATGTCAAATAAAATACACGAACAAAAAGAAGTCTTATTTTACTAGAAGCAGCAGTCACTACGCAGGCAAACCAAAAAAATAATAATTACAGTCTAGGTACTCATTGATGTGGTAAAATGGGTGGCACTCAAACATTTTTAATTTTGCATCTAAAATCAGTAAACAAAGAGGCGTGTTATTTCCTGTCATTATTTAACATAGTATACAATACAAGCCTTAAACATGTATCTTGTTGATAAGTTTTGACAAGCCTATTTCTTGGTACATATAGTTTTTCTTCTATTTCTTGTGTTATAATGATGGATATGCATTTTCATGGGAAATTCTACTTTTTCTGAATGTACTTCTAACAACGAATCCACACCGCTTTTATCACATTATTGTGTAGCAGTATGATTTATTTATTTATTTAGGAACAACAAACTACATTCCTATATAAAATGTAAGGTACAAAGAGTAGTAGGTATACATAAATTTTTATGTAACGAATTATTAATAGTGTAGTCTACAACTTAAGTATATCACGGTAACAAAAAGGCCAGCTAGAGGGCCAAATATAAAACAATTTTATTATCTGCTGTGACAAAAGAAATAGATGACAGAAATTCTATGGTGAGAAAGCTTTTATACGGTTGAAGATATTTTATTGTTTCTCTTCAGAATTAAATAATTCACTTACAGAGAAAACTTAAAGATAACTTAACTCTAGTGTGCTTTACAGCATTAATGTAAAGAATATTCAACAAATAATAATTAAGTCTAGTAAGATACAATAAAAATCACACAATAAAAACTTCGTACTTCTTGCATTTACAACAAGAAGCGAGCGAGCGTTTCGCTTGTTTCCGCGGTTGTTGCTTAAGGCCTACGCCACAGTGAAATTAATGTTGCACCAGAGGTAAGGACGCGTCCGTTTAGTTATAGTTAGGTGGGAGTTGTAAGTTAGTTTTAAATTAATGAAAAATCCCTAGAATGAGAGTTTTGAGCAATCTTTTATATGTCGCTAGTGAATTCACATCCTTGATGTCATTTGGCAGTTTATTGTACATTTGTCACTTTCGTACATAGTGTACTTCTTTCCATAATTCGTCCTAGGGTGCTCTTAAAATAATATTGTTTGCTTGTCTTGTCATTCTGTTTTTAAGCTCTTTAAGAAAGCTTATATAATAAAAGAAAAAGAAGTTATCAGAATAATTACTTTAGAGTTTGCAACCAACCATAATTATGGATGTAATTCATGATCTTCATTGCGAAATTCATTATTGAGAAATGTCTAAAATTTATAAGCACTACATGCAAAAATATCTGCTATAGATGTTGATATTATGATGTTTCGAGGAAGACCATTGGGAAGGTGTACTTTCTGGTTCTAAGACTTCGTTGAAAATAGTTGTCAGTATTAAGTTTTTTTTGTTATACAGATCAGAAGTTCTTCAGTTATTTTGGTCTGAACCCGAAGCTTTATCTTTTTCTCTGACTATTGCTTTAACAACTTCTATGTTTGAAATGGGTGGTATTGGTTCATTCATATTATGGTCATCAAAGCCTTTGCGCTGATTTGACAGTACGTATGTTTGTTTTTATTTTTCCCGTCGAGGGAATATCTCAATTCAAAGAAGAAGAAATGCATCAAGTTCTACTAGCATTAAAAACTATTGTTGGTTCTGTTGTTTGCCTGGGACTCGATATTGATC
Organism: Anticlea derivata; assembly: GCA_947579855.1. NCBI lineage: Eukaryota > Metazoa > Arthropoda > Insecta > Lepidoptera > Geometridae > Anticlea > Anticlea derivata. The sequence goes on from OX388269.1 coordinate 300,697, forward strand.
AAAGTTGCAGTGGGGACCCCACAATGAAGCTTTTGATGATAAACTTAGTTCCACAGTATATGCCGTTCGTGTGATAAGGTGGCTCATAGATAAAGCCGCAGCTATGTTAGTTTATTTTAGCTACTTCCATAGTATAAAATGTCCTATGGTATTATAATCTGCGGGAATGCAGCAGATATCAAAGTCATATTTGATTACAAATTCGGGCAATACGTGCCTTTTATAAAATAAAGTAAAGGGACTCCTTGAAGGAACTTTAAAATTGATTAACATGCTAACTGTAGTATTGTACATACATAAGCACATGGCTAAGCTTTAACCAAAGTGATGTCCATAATGTTAACACTAGAAACAAAAGTAAATTATGCATTTCAAAATTTAGACTAGAAAAAGAAAATGGGTCTTTTAAGGGCAGTATGGTAAGATTCTGTAATAAACTTCCGGAAAACGCAACGAGATTTTCTAACGAATTTAAAGTGTACATAAAGATTGGTCTTGTTAAGAAGGCGTACTAGAACATAGACTGAGGACGACTTAGACAAGTGATGAGAAAGACTAAAGATAAAACTAAACTTAGCAAATGGTTTTTGCTGTACATATTTGTGTTTGTTCCAGATCGGTGGCTACGTGCTGGCTCGCTAAGACGGTCTGCTGCAAGAGTTTGGCATATATACTGTTTGGTATGATCTACTTTGCATCGGCAGATAACAAAGCGGGGACGAGTACGGGTAACACTTTGATCTGGCTGGATTACTTAAGAGGGTTAGGAGATTTACGACTTATGATCAGTGTCTACGGACTGGCTCGCTTAGATGGTCTGCTGCAAGAGTTAGGCATATAAATGATTGGTATGACCTACTTTGCATTTGCAGATACTTATCTTATAGAGACTGCACACAGATGCAGGCTGATTTCATTTTATAGTTAATTCTAGAGAATTAGGCATGTGAATTGATTGGCTCATGATCTGACATATTCGACTAAGAGACATAGCAGATTCAATTTTTAGTTAATTCTAAGGGGTCAGGCATGGAAACTGATTGGTTGAACATAACCTGACCCAGTCCTTCAAAAGTTGATCGGGTAACACTTTGATCTGACTGGATTACTTATAGAGACTGCACACAGATGCAGACTGATTATAGATGATTCTAGATGGTCAGAAATGAGAATTGATTGATTCATAATTTATTTATTTATTTTAATAATCTAAGATTCAGTTTTCTTATAGTAGATTAAAGGCTAGATATAGATAATTATGTCGTACTTGAACCAATTTGAATCCACAATTTGTATTCTTCTCGCTTAAATGTAACATAGTGCGAGTATGCTACGTAACTAGGTATGTGACATATTCCTACAAAACATTTTAACAGATTAAATTTTTAGTTGATTTTAGGGGGTCAGGCATGGAAACTGATTGATTGAACACGACCTGACCCAGTCCTTCAAAAGATGATCAGGTTTTTCTAAAACCTACTAACAGACCGGTTTTCTATATAGAACGACTTTTGTATACCTAACTTAGTTTTTCGCTTGCCGAGTGTAAGGTATTCTACGGATTCGTACATGGGGGCATGCACGTTATCAGGACGGCCGAGTGTAAGGTTCAGGATAATATTGTACTGATTTATTGAGTGATTAATTCTACAAACCATTACTTGTTATTATTTTGTCACAATAATTGTCGATGTTCCTACTTTAGATGGTCAATTCGAGCATAAGCGGTTTTAATAAACAATATTTATTTGCTGTTAAAACATAGTTATTTTTCATGATAATTCATTTGAAATTATTTACTGATTTTAAAACTATTTTACATAGTCTTTAATCTTGGTTTGAAATTTAAGAAAATATATTGTAAGTCGTTCAAACGAATATCACCCGACCGAATCGCCATCTTGTTGTTTACGAACAGTTCTGAATAAAAAGAGCTGGGCGGGTCGTTCAGGGGGAATTCGTTATCCGACCGTGATGCTGACAACATGTTTCCTAGGGTAAGTCTGCTGTATAACTGTATAAAGATATATGTTCTGTGAAATGAGGATTATATTGGATTGAAATATAGTTGATCTTTGATTACCAGTGTGTCTTACATATGTCTGTCAAGACCCCTTTTCTCAGGAACGGCTAATTATATATAGCTAATTTCAAATCGGTGGAGCTATTACGAGAAGAATAGAATAAATATACTTCGTACGGAAGATCTCGTACGGAAGCCTCAGGGAGCAAGCCGTACTCGCACTTGACCGTCTACGTTTCTAAACGAATTCAATATAAAATGTACCACGAGTACGAGCGCGTTGAAGTCTTTTGTTTGAGATTAGTGACTTTTTCAAAAATAGCCTTAACTTTAATTTGCCTTTCCTCTCATACTTTTCAACGAGTAACATGTCATGATGGGACCACATAATGATTATGTAAACGTAGGGCAGCCTTCACGGTGCGCGCGCGCAGCCCACTCATACCAGTAAACAGTTCACTTGTGCGTAATTGTTTGTGACTTGGATGGGAGCCTTACTAGGCTATGTGCCCGAGTTGGGTTACAAGTTGTAAAGCTCAGTGTAGGGACGGTCTACTGTTTAGCATCACAACATGAGTAGTGAGTTGGCAATGAATTTTACAATTGAGTGATCTACACTTTTTTTCGATTTTATTGTTTTTTTTTATAGAATTACCTCCATGTAGATAACTTGTAACGGAATTAAGGTAGTCTATCAATGCTGGTTCTCTTATGAATAACTTATTTCTTTCATAAAATTATTTAATTTGTCTTTTACTATTTACCGCGTTCAATCAAAAATGTTAAGTGTCTTCATAACGAGTATTGTTTGCCAACGTAAATAAACCATTGTTTTACTGTAAAACAATATAAAATCACAATTTGCACAATAGATCGGTATCGTGAACAGTCGAAGTAGGTAAAACAATCAATCAGTAGTGGCGGTCGGCGACAATAGCAGTGTGTGGGCTCCCTGACTCACTCGCCATTTTGTTTACTAACTTGGCAATAGGGCTGCTACTGATGTTATTGTGTGCCGTACAATAAGGTTATATTATAGTGCAGTATCCAAATGGAGCGTACGCAATAAAAATCGATAGAACGGAAAATGAATAATAAAACAAATACTAAACTCGAGACATCCCGACATTCTACACTGGTATTTATCGTCGTTCATATTTTTTCGGCCGTGGTAGCCCCGGCTGAAGAATAGGCCCCTCCATATCAACCTATCCGCGGATGTCGTAAGAGGCGACTAAGGGAAAAAAGCTAGGGGATGGGCAGCAGCGTCCCTCATTTTAACAACGATAGCTCTAACTGCGCTCGCCAACCCGCATGCCCAGCGTGGGGAGTATGGGCAAATCCTCCAACATGATAAGGAATTCGCTCTGTCTGTGGGGGAGGCCATGTTCAGCAGTGGACGTCGTACGGCTGAAATGATGATGATGAATATTTTTTCACTCAACTCACACTGACATTATTTGCAAAGAAACTACAGTATTTGAATATTTTTTTGAAATTTCTCCTCAAAACTCCATTACGACGATAAAGATACGAGCGTAGCATCTCGATTCAGTAAGTACATGTTTGAATCAAGTCTATTTGTTCACCTTTTGTTTTCTACAGTCGCGAAACGTGAGCCAATCGGGCTCATTCAGTCACTTGTTTATTCTTGATCACCACGCATTGAGGTCAATGATCAGGCGACTGGTTTTGGGAGGGTTGACAGGCTCCTTAAATGAGAAAATGATGGGAAGGGAAAGTCGTGATAGGTGATCAGACAACACAGATCTAAGTCCGGTTCGTATTCTATATCACTATTCGCAACCTGCTTCTCATTTCCATCCCACGGTTACGAGACCACCATAGCCAATATTTAGCTACAATGTTTGAGTAAACGTCTGAGATCACTAGCGCTGGCACGTGGGTTTGCTGATGTCATCGGACGCAGTTTTGGGCTTTTATTGCTAATGTGTTATTGCTAGATTTACAATCACTTAGCGAATCATGTTGATTGATAAATTGTTCTGCAAGTATGTATAAATAGAGCCGCGGCCATTCTCACGGGACATCCTATTTGAAATGGATGACTATACCAAATAAACGTTTTTCTTCAAATTTGGTACCGATCGAACCTGATTTACAATATTTTATTGGTATGCATATGTATTTATTATGGTATCTATATATTTATGTATATAAGGTATTATCTTTCAACGCCATCTATACAGTTTAAACTATATTATTTATTTACAGAAAGAAACTTAAAACTAATACAAGTTAATATTTTCAAAATACACAAGAAACAGTTGAGCCATCTAAAGACCGTTACAAACGATCTATAGATAGCTCAACTGATCCAGATCACTACCAGTCGGAAGCGTCCCCAAGACGCTGGCGGAATTGCCACGCTGGATGGCAATGCTAATTCGCTGGGCCAAATAAGAGCCAGCTCTCGGGTCACGCGTCGCTTCGATCAGACGTCCTGATATCTTTTTGAAAACCCGGAGGACCCCGTTTCCCCACGGACCCAGGGTCTCAACCCCAAAAGGCTCAAATATGTAAGCCCTATCAAGACTAACATATTTGCGCCTTTTGAGATCCTCGGCCGAATCTGCCGCCGCACCCGCCCTAACTGATGTCCCCGGAAGATGTGTGCGCGCTAGTGTATCAACACAAGTAGCGTCCCACACCATAGGCCTACCCTTCTCCCAAGGGACCAAAGTCATACCGTCAGGCCGCTTACCATCATCACGTAGCAGACCTTTATGTATTGAACTTATTTATTTTTAAACTACATATATACATACATACTATTAAAAATCCTATTTCTCTCAAATTTTAGTAAGTAATTAGCATCATTTTCATTATGGGGTAGGGCATAGCGAGATTTTCTCGTTCTAAATTGGAGCAGCCCGCCTGGGAGGTACCTCCGCCTTACAGAAGATCGCAGCCAAATAACATTATTTGTTTCAAATAGTGTTGTGTTCCTGCGGTGAGTAAGGTTGCCAGAGCTCTTTAGGGGGAAGGGAGTTCGGGGTTGGCAACGCGTGCGTGATGCCTCTGGTATTGCAAGCGCTCATAGGCTACGGTAACCGCTTACCAACAGGTGGGCCGTATGCTTGTTCGCCACCTCAGTTGTATAAAAAAAAAAAGGCATCATAACTCCTTTTATTTTCGTTTTTATGATCTCAATTGTTCCCTCTCCTGTGAACTACCTTCACATCTTCTGTCCACAAACACAAAGGTTATCTGGAAGTAAATGCTTTTTAGCATTAAGTTCGCCTTTGTACTATTTTTATGTGCAATAAAGAATTTTCTATCTATCTATCGAACAGGGATGTTTAATAAGTGGCAGTGGGCCGGCCATATAGCTCGCAGAACCGACATCCGATGGGGAATGAAGGTTCTCGAATGGTGAACACGAACAGAACGACACAGTGTTGGAAGGCACCCCACCCGATGGACCGACGACATTGTGAAGATTGCGGGAGGTCGGTTGATGAAGAAGGCTCATGATCGTCACTCTTTGGGGGAGGTTCTATGTTCAGCAGTGGACTTTATCAGGCTGTTGACTATAAAATAAATAAATAACATCACTTGAATAACTGTTTTGTTTGAGTAGCTACGTTTCTAGAATAGGCGAAAATATTCACGTTAAACTGGCTATTTTTAGACTTGAGAGGCCACCTGTGTAAGACTCTTTCAGTCCATCTTCCGTCTGTTGCTCGTGCCACATGTCCGGCCCATCTCCATTTCAGTCTGCATGCCAGTTCTGCAGCATCAACTAGCTTTGTTTTTTCTCTGATATCGGAGTTTCTATGTTTATCATACAGTTTCAGTCCCAGCATGCTTCGTTCAGTTGATCTTTGGAAGACTTGTATTTTGTGTATAGCCTCCTTAGTTAGTGCCCAGCTTTGGCATCCGTAGTGAAGTGTAGGTAGCACTATGGTGTCCATGGCCTTTTTCTTGAGCCGTATGGGAATATTTGATTTAAATATTTCCTTGAGGGTCCAGTACTTATTCCAGGCTTTCTTTATTCCACGTTTCTAGAATAGGCGAAATTATTTTTAGACTTTAAAGGCCACCTGCCCGGGCCAAATATGGAATTATGAAACAAGTACAAATATTGTATCGCCCTTGACTAAGAGGTAAACAGTGCACCGGAAATGCGCAGGCGCAGTGATGTCATACGGACAGACTGTTTCTATAAGATGTTATATTGATGTGATAAGTGAATCCACACGACTGTTATTATATTAAACTCTGTCAATACCAAGAATGTCTACAAGAGACTAACATCTGCGTGTACATTGGCTTTCGAAAAAATCCGATAAGGAACTTATTAAGTTCAAACTTTTAAAATATTGGTCCTACTAATATTTTAAGAGGGAAAATTATTATAGTGTTCAAAAGAAATTGCGTATGAGGGGTTATTGTGAATGGGATTTTCAAGTACCTTAAATGAGTTAATATTGGGATTGATTAAATCCTACCTGGCCGTGGTGGCCCCGGCTGAAGAATAGGCCCCTCCATATCTACCTATCCGCGGATGTCGTAAGAGGCGACTAAAGGAAAAAAGCTAGGGGATGGGCAGCAGCGTCCCTCATTTTAACAACGATAGCTTTAACTGCGCTCGGCAACCCGCATGCCCAGCATCGTGATTATGGGCAAATCCCCCCACATGATAAGGAATTTGCTCTGTCTGTGGGGGAGGCCATGTTCAGCAGTGGACGTCGAACAGCTGAAATGATGATGATGATGAAATCCTACCAATACTATAGATGGAAAGGCTCAAGACCGTTCGTCGTGGAACTCTTTGGGAGAGTCCTATGTCCAGCAATACACTTACTGCTGGCTGATGATGAAGATGATACTATAATGCGAAATGATACTATAAATGCGAAAATTTGTGAGGATGTGTGTTTGTTCAATTTTTGTTCAATCACGCCGTAACGACTCAACTGATTTGATGAAACTTGGAATAGACAGATAATTCTTTACCCACATTTGATGTCTTATTTGTTATAAGTAACAGAAAAATAACAATAATAACAGTTGTAAATTAAACTAAAATAATATTATACTGAAATGAACTCTGTTTTCTACGACTACGACTACAAGTAGAAAACAGAGTTCAGATCACCAACCACAGGCAGCGTGCCCAAAAGGCTGGCGACGTTACCTCGTTGGATCGCTATACTGATCCTTTGTCCGAGGTAAGCACCAGCCCTTCGGTCATTGGTCTCATTTCTTTTCTCAATTCTTTACCTAGAATATCATATAGGCTACTTGTACCACGACAGCAAAAGCTTGTGTAAAAGCCTTTATTATTGAGTTTAATTTCCAATCAATTTGTTATTGGTTAGGCATGTTTACGATAGCCGTAAATAAATTAAAACACGTTTCAAATATTATCTAGATCTCTTTGGAGAACCGGCTCTTGTTATCTGAACGAGCCAAAATAAATAAAATGTATTTAGGTGGGAGATTGTCTGCAAATAAATGAGACAGCTCGGTAAAGACAATGTCTGACTGGCCTGATAGCTCAGTTGGTAGTAACTCTGCCTTCTGCGCTAGAGGTCGCGGGTTCGATTCCCGCACTGGACAAACATTTGTGACTAACACAGATGTTTGTTCTGTGTCTGGGTGTTATATATATATGTATTATGTATATCAGTCTCTGGTACCCATAGTACAGGCTATGCCTAGTTTGGGATCAGTTGACCGTGTGAATATGTTCGGAATATTAAAAAAAAAAAAATGTTAGAACTAACGTCCACGCAGAGGTAGGTATAAAACCATCTAATAATGTAGTCTCGCTCGATAGGGCTTAGATGACAATCATCATCATCATCATCAGCCTGTAGAAGTCCACTGCTGGACATAGGCCTCCCCCAAAGAGTTCCATGACGAACGGTCTTGAGCCTTCTCCATCCACCGACTTCCCACAACCTTCACAATGTCGTCGGTCCATCGGGTGGGGGGCCTTCCAACACTGCGTCGCCCGGTTCGTGGTCGCCATTCGAGAACCTTTAATCCCCAACGGTTGTCGGTTCTGCGAGCTATATGGCCTGCCCACTGCCACTTCAACTTGCTAATTCTGAGAGCTATGTTGGTGACCTTAGTTCTTCTACGGATTTCCTCATTTCGGATCTTATCACGTAGTGAAACTCCAAGCATAGCTCTCTCCATAGCCCGTTGCGCGACTTTGAGCTTGTATATGAGGCCTATAGTTAACGACCAAGTCTCAGTGCCATATGTCATCACTGGCAACACGCACTGATTGTAGACTTTCGTCTTGAGGCTCTGCGGTATCTGCGACGAGAAGATATGACGAAGTTTCCCAAACGCTGCCCATCCGAATTGGCAATATGTTTGGGAATAAATATGTTCCAAATCGATTATTAGTAAAGTTTGTCAACAAGGTCCAGTCTGAAAACCAGTCAGTTTTTTTTTTTTTACTATGTACCTTCCTACTATTTTTATCCTTTCTATCTACCTACCATGATTGTGTACGTACCTACCTAGGAATATATTTTCCAGTTTACGTGTTAGAAACAATATAATATTGCAGACCTTGTTGTGTGCTGTGGGACAAATAAATAGATTTTCTTTCTTTCTTCTTTCTTTCTAAAAGGATCACTAAAAAATAGCCAAGCAGTCTCTTCTACGCTTGGCTAAAACAAGTGTAAATTTAATAAGATTAAAGGCGTTTCAAAATGATCCATTCGATTTAAATGAATAAATGAATATTGGAGTTTGAAGCAAAATTCTACCAAAGTTAGTAGGTACCACTTAAATCAATTCTATAATATTTTTTATTGATAGAAATTCCTCTTTCTTGCTTCTTATAAGAATGTAGCAGCCCTTATCTAGCTCTTGAAAACTGGTTCTAACGTTAATTTTATAACCACCGTAAACCATTAAATATTCATCAGATAAAACGAATTAAGTAGTCAATACAATGGATTACTTACCCGATGTGACATCCGGTGTGACGTCGGCGTCACTTTTCCCAAAAACCGGTAAACGCACACCCGCCCTGCATACAGACAGACAGACGACGTGACGAGATTACATTACCGATGAGAGTGAAAGCAATGCAATTAGATCATACGGATGTGGTGACAGTTTTCACCAAATTATTGAATTGCAAAGTTAAGGATGTTCCAATTTGGTAACAAAAGTACACAATAGTGTACTTGAGACGCTAGGACCTTGGGGCCCAGGGGCGTGGCTCCTGTCCGATGCTTTATCTGGGAGGCTGGTGGATGAGACCAATGACCGAAGGGCTGGTGCTTACCTCGGACAAAGGATCAGTATAGCGATCCAACGAGATAACGTCGCCAGCCTTTTGGGCACGCTGCCTGTGGTTGGTGATCTGAACTCTGTTTTCTACTTGTAGTCGTAGTCGTAGAAAACAGAGTTCATTTCTAGTATAATATTATTTTAGTTTAATTTACAACTGTTATTAATATTATTTTTCTGTTACTAAATAAAAACACTTACAATGACACAAGCTAGAACTTCAATAGTGTTAAAAAATATGTGGTCTTTTATTTAGACATTTGAACTTTTGAGCTTCATCTAAATTATCTAACAAAAAGAATGAAAAATTTCAAGTTTTAAATAAATCTGACCTCTATGTTCTTGTTTTTTTTTCCTGCTATTATTCAACTTATGTTTTCACACAAATTCGAGTTGTAAACATTATTTGCATGAAGCGTCTGTGGATTAGCCGTGGCTCATGTATGTAAATGAGCAATTTAAATTCGTATAACTCGTAGAGTAGGATTATGTCACGCCAAATAAACTGGCCAGGGATTACATTTGGAGATCTACATTTGTAATGATTGCCTGGTAACATTATTATGTAGGTATATATAATTACTTAAAAATTGTATATGGTATATATAATTTGCCGTGGTGGCCCCGGCTTAAGAATTGGCCCCTCCATATCTACCTATCCGCGGATGTCGTAAGAGGCGACTAAGGGAAAAAAGCTAGGGGATGGGCAGCAGCGTCCTTCATTTTAACAACGTTAGCTCTAACTGCGCTCGCCAACCCGCATGCCCAGCGTGGTGAGTATGGGCAATTCCCCCCACATGATAAGGAATTCGCTCTGTCTGTGGGGGAGGCCATGTTCAGCAGTGGACATCGAACGGCTGAAATGATGATGATGATGATGAAGACCGTTTCGCTCATATCGATCTTTTTATTATACATTCGAATAGCAAAACTGTCCTCCCCCGATAGTTGGAAACTAGTTGATTATAGTACAAACTTGCTCTCCTAAAGTGAAGGAGAATTTTTTAATTGAGCGCATATATGTACCCCATAATATCTACTTCTCTCTTTTGTTTCCTTATAAGACTAACGTCGGTAATTCTGCTCCGCCTCTGACCCCTTTGGACCTCTTAGGTGTGAATTATATAGAAAAGGCGTACGGCGATGGTAAGGCGAAGGCGCGGCGCAGGCGTGGGAAAGGTAAGCCACGGTGCGATTTGAATTATATCAAAGAGGCGAAGAAACGGCAAAACTCGGCATTAAATTCACAATCGTCGAGCTTTTTTCTAGTCGTCGTATAAGAAAAAACGTGCCGCTCCATTCGCGCCTGCTAGCGGCGAGGAACAGGTGACGAAACGGCATGCCTTCTCTACGCCGTTTGTGTATAATTTACAACGTGTCGCCTACATACATTTTGTACGGAAACGTTTTGAAGCGGCACGATGTCTGCGCCACGCCTTCGCCTTACCGTGGCCGTACGCCTTATCTATATAATTCGCACCTTATGCCTCTTCCATACCTGCGTCTATCGCCACGAAACTTTGCCTATCATTGCCATCAACACAGGTGTGGGAAGGCATAATCGTCATGCGTTACGAAGTATCGGGCTGCGTGATAATAGACATAATCCGATAGTTGGACTGGCGGGATTTTATAAACATTAAAGCAGGGTTTCTTAAAGTGGGGTCCACGGACCCCCAAGGGGTCCGTAATAAGAATGAAAGGGGTCCGCAGTAGCTCAAATTTATTCTTAAGATAAAGGGCTTTCAGATCTAGTCTCGATAAAAACAAAAAAAAACAATAAAATTTATTTTTTTATTCGTTTTTTTCCACAATGTTATTTGCCAGAGGGGTCCATGGCATTTTAAAAATTCTGAAAGTGGTCCGTGGCTGCACATAGTTTAAGAACCCATGCATTAAAGGGTTCTTCTCCTACGCGCCGGTATGGGAAGAGACATAATGCGCCTTTATCGCAATAGCTTTGCTAATTTTAGCGCGACTAGTTGCCGAAGCTTCGTCACACAGGTATGGGAGAGGCTTTAGAGTAAGTGTCCATCTGTCTTGCGGGCGTAAGCTGATGTCATGGTGTCTGGTCATGCCCACTTTGTTTACCGACACTTATCTTTAATTTGTCAATCGTCAGTTGGTGGTCCATTAAAAATGTGGTTGAGCTTCGGCTAGCTAGATTCATGACGCATCTAGGGTCAGTCTCAGTAGCTTTAATAACACTCAACAGTCACATACATAGTCCTGACCCCACTCTAGGAGTCCCTGTGTCGTGGGTATCAGAAACTATGAGTACCATGGTACCACAACCCAGACCCGGAACAAATATTTGCAGATCATGCAAACATTTGTCCCGCAGCGGGAATCGCACCCCTGCGTCTCAGACGGGCACCCACCCGCTACGCCACCGAGGTGTTTTCGATGCCGTTTTATTGGTTTGAGGAGTTTAGTTTTATATTTTTCTCAATGTGGTAAGTTTATAATTGTTGCGCCTAGCATGAGCGTATATATCCAAACTTATTTACTTTCAAATACGCTCCGGTTCACATACATTGACATGTCAACCATATGTTTATTACATTACTAAAATGCGCGCAATTGGAACAGGCCAAGATACAAGTGAGAAAAAACAGCTCCTTAAAAGATTGAGCGATGTGGCACAAGGGCAGTGGGGGTCTTGATATGGAGCTAGCCTCTAGATGCGGTCGCACTTACAGAGCTTACCGTGATGTTGTAAGTAAATGCGATTGATACTTTGTTATTTTAAGCTCGTTAATTAAAAATATAATAATAATTTGATCATTTCAAAAAAGCATGTAGTTTGACAATAATTAAGGATCTGGGTGTTGTTGTACCATGATACTCTTATTTTCTGATACCCACGACACAGGTAGGTAATCTTAGGCTCGTATTCAGAGACAAGACTCAAGCGTTGATCTGTACTTAAATCTCGATTTGAGTCGAGATTCTAATTCTTGAACAGTGCTTAAGTATAGATTCAATGATCACAGTTCACCTGAATAAATGCTTATTCTGAAACGAAATCGGTGCTCGAGTTTAGATTTGATTTGACATTAATCAAATGACATTTTCGTTCCGTTACACGTACTTTGATGCATATTTATACTTCACTTTATTGTTCTATTCTATTTCCACCCTGGCTGTTTGAATTACTGCGTAAAACGGATCGAAAAGTATAAATAAATCAAAATGTAAACGAGAACATTTGAGTACAGATTTGAGACTCGATTCAGCTGAGAGTAGTTTAAGTACCGTTCTTGAATAAAAGCTATGTTTGAGAAGAGATTCAATACTTAAATAGAGTTCAGCTGATCTGTGATTAAATCTATGCTTGAGTCGTGTCTCTGAATACGAGCCTCAGTGTGTCAGGACTAGGATGCGATTAAAGGGTGTTAAAAAAAAATTGAATAGGGCTCACGACTTTTATCCCCAAGAATGGTCATCCTGTCAGATCTCCAGGCGATCAGATCCCTGAAGATGGCTAAGGGCAGGGTCAGAGGCATGTCCGAACAGTAGGCACATGCCCACATTTTGCTGAAGTGAGTATTCGATACGTGACAGGTTGCAAGCTTTAGGAATGCTTACTGATTTCCGCATGTGTTAATAAGCAGTTAAATTTTAGAACTGAAAAAACTCATTAGCCACGATCACACTTACGAACTTCGGATCGAAAGTCGGGTAACCTCCCACTACGTCAAATATTCTGTGCCTAGGTAAGTGTACATTGATAACATGAATGAATACGACATAGGTAGGTATGTATGTATAAATTTGTCCTTATTTTCGATCAAGGAAAACTACATGCTAAGAAATACTTAAAAGTTATTAGTAGGCAGGTACTTACATCAATCGGAGGCTATTAAAACGCAATAAAAGGTGTAAATATAAATATGAGTTCAGAATGGTTCAGGTGTTGTGCATTATTCCGCCGACGCGCATGTCGATCCTTGGATCATTATCCTATTGTCGCCTACGCTCCGATATTGTCTACAATGTCGTCTAGGTACATAGACGAATTCACCTAATTTGTTCGTAGTAGGTTACTTTGTGGTCACTGTGGTCACACACACACACTAGTCAGTGTGGTCACTCGAGGTAAAGTTGTTTTTGACAAGCCATTGCTGAGTCAGACCCATCCTAGTGAATTTCAGTGTAACTTAGCCACTTCACTGGATCTATTTAGAGTTATTAGGTACTCGTATGATTCATGTATAAAACAAATTAAAATGTTAAACTTAATAATTTATGATGATTTTGCACCGACGACGCACACATACTGACATTTATTTCTCTCTTTGTCGCACTTCACGCTAGTTTCTAAGACGTTTCAAAGTGATCCTAGTGATTTTATTGAAATAAATGCCTTTTGACTTTGACTTTGACTGTTTCTTAACTTATTTCTATATGAAGCTTGTTTTGTTTAGTGACCGATGCTGGCAAAATAACTAAGGTGGTGAAGAGTTGCTGTGCGTTTCAGAGGCTCGATGTTGTTAAATTTCCATGTTTATTTTTATCTATTTTCTCGTTTGTGTGAATCGATCTAAATTGTTTGATTGTTGTGTATGAACTCCGGCGATGAGTGTGGGTGTGAGGTCATAGAGAAGTGGCCGGAATAAATCTGACAATGAAGATGGTCACCCATCCGTGTCGTGATGGCTAATTGGAACACGTCTAGAGGCAATCTAGACCGCTGATTACGCCTATCTTGTTATTTAAAATATAATTTATGTATTGAGTCACATAGACTCGGAAAACGACCGTAATTTATTTCCGTTCGATCAGTCATGCCGCTATTTATGTAGCTTCATATATATCTATAGATTCTCGTAGCCTCGTAGCAATATTCGTAGCAGCTGTTTCAAAGTGAAATTCTTCTTAGAGTTGGATTTTTGTTGGTGATTTTAGAGTTAAAAATAAAATAAAATAAAATATTCCGGACATATTCACACGGTCAACTGATCCCAAACTAGGCATAGCCTGTACTATGGGTACCAGAGACTGATATACATAATATATACATATTTAACACCCAGACACAGAACAAACATCTGTGTTTATCACACAAATGTTTGTCCTGTGCGGGGATCGAACCCGCGACCTCTAGCGCAGAAGGCAGAGTTACTACTAACTGAGCTATGCTAGCTGGCCAGTCAATGTTACCATGTAACAGTTTACCTATGAAAGTGGTGTGGCGAGCGAAGTTCAGACCTCTAAAAACTTTTGTACCTACGATGTTGAATCCTAGATGATTATTGCTAGGTTGCTTGACAAATAAGATAAATATAATTTAACAAAAAATCTACATCAAATGTGATTGTAATGTGTTTGTTTGTTTGTTTCCAGCATGTCCGAGGCTGACGTGAACCTGATTCGCGACGAAGACGTGCTGCGTCGCATGGTATGTGATCCATATTGAATACATATTTGCTGAACTATTGTTTTAGAATTCACATAATTAAGTACCAAGGTATGTAACTTTAATTAGAAACTTTTTACATTTCACCTCTGGCCTCTTTGGTAGGTACACAAAACTAAGAGTATTTTTATAATGCTGGCCAAATTGTTCTTTTTTTAAATTGAATTTAATTGATATTTTCTTACGCAAAGTGGACAAAATCAAGTGGACAATGAGTGCATTCTATTACATTGCATTGTATTGCAGCGTCTGTTTTCCCGGATGAGTACAATCTAGGAGTCTTCAAATCTAGAGTGAATAAGTTCCTTCTGGTAAAGCGTGCTCCATCTTAGGCCACATCTCACTTGCAAAAGTGAGATGGCGGTCAAACGCCTAACCATCTCCAAAAAAAAAACTAACATACCGCGGTGCCTGCAATAATACTTGGAGCAATCTTCACGATGAATTATTCGAGAAAATGTTGGCGCGTAAGGTCCCGTTCGCAAATAACCAAATGTACCTTTCGTAAAACATTTTAGTTATTATAACAGAACAGACAAATATTCATGCTGTACAAAGAAACATTCTTGCGAGGTTTTATTAAAAGTCGCAAATCTTAATTTTTTTTTATTAGCTGGACTTGTTTCAGAATTGTGTTTTTTGTTTGCTTTCTCACTTGAAAGTTTTGACTGACTGACCTTGCTAACTTTTGTTTTTTTGTGATATATATTGGTAGAAACTTTACTGGTTTCTGTGTTAGCTTTGTATTTTCTTTTGACTTGAGAACCTCCTCCTTTTTGAAGTCGGTTACGACTTCAAAAAGAAGGTTCTCAAGTCGACTGTTTTTTTTTTGTGTGTATGTTAATCAATATCTCTGCTAATACTAAACCGATTTTGATAATTCTTTCGCTGGTGTATAGAGTATGATCACGGGGTAGTCCCATATTATTTTAATTCCTGAGGGATTGCTACTTATCCCGTAAAACTTAAAAAAACGTCATCTTCTCTTGAAATCACCACTTGCCGATTTTTTTTTGTCGACGATGGTATAGTATGGTTATTCCCGCGACTTCGTTCGGTTGCTGCTTTTTTTACATAATCTTTAAACTTAGGGGTTGTGTGTCGGGAATTTCTTTCTGTGCACCCATATGTCACAACAGGACCCTGCAAATTTCATACACTTAGTAGGCTCTGCGCTGATTTCAAAGAGAATAAAACCACTACGTTTGATTGTCAGTCAGTCAGTCAGTACCGTAAGAGTTATTATTGATGATGAATGGATGTCATAGTTACTTTTGTTTTTTATTCAAAAGTGTAGGTGGCCAATGTCATCCTCAGTAGGTAAGCAAAACGCAAAGAGGTTGATAACAAAAAGAAGAGGTTGATTTTAATCTTGTAAATATTCAGGAATTTGAAGTCGGTTTAGTTTTTGTAAAAAATATCTTATTCAAATAACTATTGCACTATTTAATTCCCAAATAAAAAAAAACTTAGCCGCTGGGCACCACAGCACCATCACCATCATCAGCCTGTAGATGTCCACTGCTGTGCATAGGCCTTCCCCAAACGAGTGCCATAAAGATTGGTCTGGAGCCTTTCCATCCACCGACTCCCCGCACCATACAGATAAAATAAGAGAACCGATTGGTGAACAGTTGTATAATGAGCTAGAGGCGAGACACTGATATTCTGAATTAAGGTCGCGAAAGTAAAATAATATTATATCACATATGTATGTAGTTAATTAGTTATTTTATTTTCCAGTGGCAGCAGACCGAGGACTTTGGCCGCAAGAAAGAGATCCGGGCCCACATGTACCGCCTGCGTGAGGAGCGCCTGCGCGACCTGTACTCGCCTGAACCCACACCCGCTAAAGGTATCTATTTATATATTTAATGTCATTGTGGTCCCGGCTGAAGAATAGGCCCCTCCATATCTACCTATCCGCGGATGTCGTAAGAGGCGACTAAGGGAAAGAAGCTAGGGGATGGGCAGCAGCGTCCCTCATTTTAACAACGATAGCTCTAACTGCGCTCGCTAACCCGCATGCCCAGCGTGGTGAGTATGGGCAAATCCCCCCACATGATAAGGAATTTGCTTTGTCTGTGGGGGAGGCCATGTTCAGCAGTGGACGTCGTACGGCTGAAATGATGATGATGAATGTCATTAGTAACCTATGTTAGTTAGTTCGTTTAATCCTGAAGCACTCACCGAAATAACTATGGGCATAAGAAGTAACTTCAAAAACCTTGAATGGTTGGTATGAATTTCCGTTAACATAGATCTAGAAAAAAATTGAAACTAGAAAAGGAGACAGGATTTCTAACATTCTTGGAGATAAAATTGGTGTCGCAACCAAGCAGGCAATAAGTAATTGCTTGAAAAATTGCCCGCGTAGTGTAGTGAATTGCCCCTAATTCAGTGCATCTAAGAATGTTACGCCAATAGCATATCGTATAAGGCAGTGAATTGCCATGATGGGGCTCTAACATGACGCCTTATTGCCATTCAAAAGCGAGCGTGTCAGCGCTATTGTACCTACACGAATTTGTTTGAGAAAGTCAATTTACGCCACCGGTTGAACAAAGTCGCAAAGTTGATGGTACGGGGCATGATGTTGCCACGGTTACGAGGCGTAACCAGGCCTTACGCCTCGTAACGCCGCCCTCTGGCATTGCTTCTCTAGTACCTAGTTATTGTCTGTAGAATAATGTCTTATAATCGCTTTGTGCTTTGTGTTGTTTTCAAGTGCGTTTGACAAATAAGGCATCAAGAGTAGATGCTATCTATGTTCAAGGGGATTCCGTCTTGGGCCATGCCTGATGACCGACCAAACTGTTTTGTTCTTCGACTGCTTGATTTTATAACTACTACTTTACACTACATGCATACATATAGGGCATAATACCTATTTGTGTAGTTTGTATCCAACGAGCTGAATTCTGCCTATTATTAGATGGCAAACCACGCAATAATATGGCACTTAAAAACTTATTCACTCTTTTCGAGCAATGCATAGCTCAGTTGGTAGTAACTCTGCCTTCTGCGCTAGATGTCGCGGATCCCCGCACTGGACAAACATTTGTGTGATAAACAAAGATGTTTGTTCTGTGTCTGGGTGTTAAATATGTATATCAGTCTCTGGTGCCCATAGTACAGGCTATGCCTAGTTTGGGATCAGTTGACCGTGTGAATATGTCCGGAATATTTATTTATTATTTTATTATTATTAATGCAAATTAATGTTTAAGGGGGAATACTGTAACATTAACGCATAACTTCTCTAGGTACAATTTGAACCACCTAATTATATAAGATAACACGCGCACCGTACGCAGTGCGTGCGTTACGGATCGTCAGCATTTACGGATTTGCCCATGGAGTTTGTCCACCGTTTTCGGATTTTACATTGGCAAATCAAAAAATCTGTTTACGGCGTTCGAAGCGTTACGGAAGTAATGGACGCGTTCCATAAAGCATTATCTTATCTAAGTAGGTAGTTCAAATGACATTCACGTAATTTTATAGCTTGCAAACGCGTACTTAGGCTTAGATGCATTTTGTTGTCTAACTATAAGTATAAAGCCTTGAAAGGTCGAAAAAGCTTGTGCATCACCTTATTTGTCGATCCAGTAGTAGCACTTAGATAGGCACTTAACTTATCTTTAATAAGCTTTTTTGTGTATTCATAACTAGATTAGTTTTGATAACTGGGACTAGCGTAGTGTTGCCGCTCCAACAGGTTGTGAATTCTCGTCGGGACAGGCGCACGTCAACTCCTTCGCGGACCAGACCTTCCAGTCCATGAAGAGCAAGGAGGTGCGCGATGCCGGCTCCCCTCCCAAGGAGTTCAATTACCGCGGCCAAGGTGCTCCCCCAGACCACTAGTCTAACCCGACTAATGCTTATTAACTCGTAACATAAAAACCATAAACCAGCCAGATATTGATCATTATGTTAATGCTTATTTACAGAACTTAAAGAGCGGTCTACTGCTGGCTGGAACGTAGAGTCGGAAGACACGACGACCGATGACGGACGGACCCATGTGAAATCTGTCAACGCCAACATCGAAGGAAAGTACGACGTGGAAGGTGGCAAAGGGCAATTCGCAGCCGTCGACCGCCAGCGCCAAGCCGTCACCGAATATAAGGATGACAACACCGATATGCGCCGAAATGAATCTTCATCTAACACTGCAGCTCACGAGCACGTCGTCAGGCAGACAGATGACGGCACTAGGTTCTCCAGCACCACGAGCTCGTCCAACACTTCCAGCAAGTTCCAGCAGGTGTCCTCTACAGTACACGAGACGCCAGCGATCCTAGACAATGACCAAGCAACACACGATACTAACCGCAACGAAAAAGTAACCAGAACAACGAATACTGAGCAGAACCTGAAAAGCAACGACTTTCAGAATGGAGAGTTGGTCTCGCGGAAGATTGACTACCCTGATGATCGTACTAAAGTGATTGTAGAGACTAGGTGTCTCCCTGATGGTACCAGAGTCACCAGCACCAGACGCGAGTTTCGCGCACCTGCGCAAAGCACTCGCTCTGAACATCAGACCAGGAGCGAGAGCAAGTCCTACTCTTTGCAACAGAAGTCAGATACTAGGGAATCCTCTTCGAAGACCACTCGGCATACGGCTGAATGTCGTAATGACGATACAGTCAGAGATTCCAAGACTGTACGACACACGACCGACAATCGTACTGACGACATAGTTGACTCTCAGAGACACGTCGATGACAACGACTTCAAGAGGCAGCTACGCGAATTCACTGTCGATGATGCTACCAACTCGGAAATTTATCACAAAAACCGACACCATGATACCAAGACCTGTAAAGTCACCGATCACACTAAAACCGAGGATGAGAGGTCTCAAACTCGCTACGAGACTCGAGTCAACAACAAGGTGATCGATCGCTCCACGAAAGTTAGTGACGACTTCACCCAAGTTCACCAGCAAACTAACCAGCGATATGCTGACAGCGCCGATCAAACTGATCGCCGCGAAATCGTCGAGACCTATGACGATCGTAATGTCTCACATAAAGATGTCAAGGAAACTCATCGCGTGAAAAGTGAAAGAGTTCGTAATGTCGCCGATGAACCCGATCTGACTTCAAGGAACACCGATAAACCCGTTCGTAATGTTCCAAGTTTCACTGAAGAGCCCGATCGCAATATTCCAAAGGCCACTGATGAACCTAGTCATAATGTTCCAAGGACTACTGATGAACCTTGTCGTAATGTCCCAAGATACACCAATGAGCCAAGTCAAGGAGTCTCTAAAGACACCAACGAACGTGTTCATAACACCTCGAATGTCACGGACGAACGAACCCACAAAATAACCAGGGACACCAAAGTGGAAGAGAACATCGAAAGAAAGACGAGCACAGAAAACTACCAATCGACTTATCAGAATGATTACCAACAAAGAAAGGTGAGCAACGATTGGAGTCCTACTCACCAGGCTTGGGCTAGCACACTGCGCGCAGACACGCCTTCGACCACCCGTCCCTCAACCAGAGCCTCATCCCCCGGGAGCAGAACGTTTAAATCCAGCACATCGTCCTTGAGGAGCAGCGTCAGCCCCGATAAGATTCTCAGAAAGCCATCCAGCCGCGGAGGCAGCCCTAACAAAGTGGATCGCTACTCGCCGACTCGCTCCGTCACTTCTGACCGATACTCCAGCACCCACTCTTCTCATTCCGTCTCTGAAGTGATAGCCAATAAACATACGAGTCCTGAAAGAAAACCACCAACAGGCCGCTCCCCTACTGCATTTAGCCCAGAAAGAAAAACGCAGGACAGCTACCGTCAGAGACCAAGCGTTAGCCCGGAGAAACAACCACGGAACTTTGCAAGAACAATAGCAAGCCCTGAGCGGGAGCCATCACATAAAATACCTTCTGATGGATTCCCCAGAAATGCGTCCCCTACACGTGCTGCAGGTTTGCCTTCAGGACCTCAACATAGCTCTGAAAGACGACATTACCAGCCATCAGATGATAAAAATTACCCCGATACTGGCTCTCCTTCTACTTCCCCGCACAGGTCAAACATCAGTCCTGAGAGAAAGTCTCCAATTGATAGCTCTAAACCTGCGTTCCCCAGGACTAGTCCAAGTCCTGATAGAAAAAAACAAGATGGCTCCAAGAGACCTGTAGCAAGTCCAGAGAGAGAAGTCGGTTATGGGCAGCCAACGCCATTGCGTGAACCTCAAGATTCGGTTAAACGCCAGAGCGTCAGCCCGGATCGAAAGCCTAGCTACATGAGACCGACTGCTGCTAGTCAACCGACTCCTCATACGACGAAAACCTCTAAACCAGGAGACGAGCGAAATCCCAATTCATCGTTTGAACCGTCAAGAAGCCCTGACCGCAAGCATTCTAAGACAACCAACACAACCCAGGTCAAGGAAGATCACTACAAATTCATCGATGAAGAAACTAAGATGAACACTCGCAGTGATAAAACTCACTCTTTACCAAGTGACAAAACTCGTTCCCCGATAGGCAAGAGCCCTGTAAAGGACACCCCTGATTTTAGTGATTCTCCATTACCCAAAGACAAAACACTATCCTCACAGAAGAAAACAGTAATCGTTACTGAAAATGATGAACTGTACGGACGAATTGACAAAACCGTTGAATTAGTTGATATCACTAACACACATGATAAAAAAACAGTCGACACCTACTCCGTGAAACGCACTTCTAAAGACACTCCTGAGGACAAGGGCGTCCCAAGTCGAGAAGCCTCTCCAACAAAGTTTGGTACATACGATAAAAAGAGACCACGCGATGGCATGGAAACCATGAAAGTAACAGCTGCAACTTCTACAAAGGGTGTGAAATACGACTCGTTGAATCTTCGTGACAGAACATCGCCCAAAAAAGTCCCGGAACCTACATCACCAACTAAAAAGAGCCCTAGAGATAGCAAATCACCTGTCAAGTCTCCTACAAGAGATACTAGGTATAAGCACACAACCGATTTTATAAGTACTGAGATAACTACAGAAGAAGTAAACAAGAAAACTGTAACGAAAGAACATCCTCGACAATTGCAGACTCCTTCGTCCAGTCCCACCAGGAAGCCAATTGTTGAAACCGAACCTTCAACTGGTCAGAGCTCACCTACTACATCCGTAAGCGGTTTTGTATACTTTGGATCTCCACGAACTGAAAGGCCAATCGTGACTGATTTGGATGACGATATTGAACCTGTGACAGTATATCCTGCTGAGCCGCAATACACGCGACCTGAGAGTCTAGACCTGACACGTTGTACATCGCCTTCTAAAATACCATGTCGGTCTCCATCACCTGAAAAACGAGAGTCACCGACAAAGGAGAGCCTTCCAAGAAAAAGTTCTTTGAAGAAACCTTCAAACCTTGTCTACCTGGTATCTCCTATGGACAAACCACCATCCAGTTTCAAAGTATCACCAACAGAGGATAAACTTGACATCACTGGCCACAAAGTTGTCAAAAAAGACCATTCTGGTGAGCCGGAAACCTCATCTATGAAGAACAAACCACCACTCACCAGACGTGAAACCTACGATGATCGATGCCGGCTGATCCTTGGAATGATGGACACAACGAAAACCGAAAAAGTTACATCAGAGACAAAGAAACCCGTCAAGAGTTCTAGTGTATCTCCGTGTGAGAGTCCAATACCACAAGAATTTTCTCCACTCTCAGAATTCCAGACTCAGGAGAAGATCGTCAACGCAAAGACTAACGTGAAAGACTTTATAGCCAAAGAGCAAGAGGACATAATCAACACCATAAAAACTTGTGATCACAAATCTGAAATTCCATCACGAGAGAGCTCCCCAGCAAAATTTCAAGATATTTTGTCGAAAACAACGACTGTCACTCAAATCGATAGCACCACGCAGCACAAAGATGAAAATGTGATCACCAATGTAGAAGAGAAAAATCAACCAGTGCGACAATCTCCTAAGAATATAAATAGACATCCTAGTAAAAGCCCTGAAAGACAATTCAAACAGAAGCCAACTGATGATAAACCGACTTCTAAAGTGGCAGAGACTGAAACCTTAGTTAACTATCCTCGCGGCACTTCGCTGACTAAGCTTCCTCGTCTATCGGTCAGCCCTGAGCGAAAGCCATCTCTGCATAATAGGGAAAGTCCAGACAAGCAGCCGGTTGACAAACAACCTAAATCGACATCACCTACGAGTACTCTTACAACATCTGCTACAGAAAATATTCAGGAACAATATTATACCAAAACTACTACAAAAGAAAGGTCGCCCCGAACCAGGGTATTAGAGTCTCCAACTCGCCAAACTACTTCTAGATCAGATGACCTGCCTTCTGAATCTCCAACAAGAGAGCAACTGTCATCAAACCCTACATACGAGACACAACCACACAAAGGTTACCCAAAAATGAAACAATCCCCTGAAAATCAAATACCAAGTAAACCACGGGAGAGCCTTGAGAAGACACCAGGTTATATGAGGACCACTACTGCAAATTCCTCCAAACATGACACTTCTTCAAAAACTGAAGATATTGAGGAAACATGCACATCAAGTGTCGATAAAACACATATGACAACTAAAACATCAGTGTCCTCGTCGCCTAAAACTACACAATATGTTCCGCGATCAGTGTCGCCTACTAAGCCTTCTCATCCTTCAACTAGAGCTCCCAAGAAAGAACTTTCTCCTGAATGTAAACCAACAAATAATGAGCACAATGTTAAAAACACAGAGCCAACAGAATCATCCCCACGGGATCTTCCAGGATACATGAGGACTACTGCTTCAATCACGTCTAAAAAAGATATTTCTATAACTGAAAATACTAGCGAAACCAGCACCTCTAGAAAAGTAGATCAAAAACATCCATCATCGAGATCTTCGGAGTCTCCCACTCGCAACGTATCTGCACCTCGAACACCGTCTCCAACTAAGTTCACTAGTCAACCATCTGTCACTTCACCGAAGAAAACAGATGCGTCTCCTACGACTGAGCCTGTGCCACTGACCAAAGGTGATGCTACAAAAAGAACTAAAGATACATTAAAGGACCAGTCCCCAACTCGACCAGTTACAGTTAAAACACCCGGATACATGAAGACCACAACATCTGTGAGCTCCAAATATGAAACTGCTGAATATAATATTAGCACTGAAGATGCTCAGGAGACGATCAAATCAAAGACTTCCGAAAGAAAATACCCAACTTCTAGTGAATCACCAAACCCGATTGATAAATCTTCTCTTGACTACCTTAGTTCTGGATCACCGTCGAGACCCACAGAAGATACACCCAAAAGGCCGGACATGTCACCTGAGCGCAAACCTGGATACCAACAACCATTTAAAGATATTCCGAAGAAGAAACCCCATGATAGATATCCCGAGGACTCTTCTCCGACTTGTAAAACAACTTTATACAAGATGAGTACTGATTCAAAATCTCAATTTGATACTACATCAACAGAAGATTTTGAAACTTCCAATACTTTTTCTGTCCAAAAAAGATATCGTTCGGAAACTACCAACGATACTGCTGGTCGAAAAGCTATTTCTCCTGAAAGGAAACCATGCTATCCTTCATCTACAAAAGATACTACTGGTAAAGTCCATCATGATAAACCAAATGAAAAGTCTACTCCGATTAGACCCAGCACCAGTCCTGACAGAAAACCTAGTTACATGAAACCTACCGCGTCGGTTACTTCTAAGCATGAAACTACAACGATCACTACAGACTTAAAGGAAACGAATACGTTGAACACCACTGAACACAAGCATCCTTCACCGAGAATATCTCCAACGCACCAGTCTCCTAAAAAGAGTACAAAAGATAACTTGTTACCCAAACCTGAAGAACCAAGGCAACTACGAACTCCTTCACCAACGAAAAAGATAATGAAAATAACAGAGGTCAGTACCGATTTCCTTATGTCTGAGAGAGAACAAGAAATATTAGATAGAGTTCACAAATCCTTGAGAAAACTTTCACCTGAGCGCAAGGAAAAGTCATCAAGTAGAGAAAGGAGTCCTAATAAAACCACCACGAGTTTGTCTGATTTGGATATAACGACGGAATCAGTTGAAATTCAAGAATTCCAAAGGGAAGACTTAACAGAAATCTTAAAGGAAAATGTTATCAGCAAAATAGATGTGACACGTCCAGGAAAGCCGAAGGATGATAAACCTAAGGATCCGAAAATTCAAAGCAAACCTTCTTCGAGGAACGTTTCTCCAACCAAGAGGTCACCATCGGGTCCCACTCCTTCTCAAATAGATAAAGGCCCAGAGTCACCAACTAAATCTAGAAGTATATCTCCAAGAAAACCATGGTCACAAGTCGATCGCCCTCAATCTCCCCATGGAGTTAGAGCTAGCAGGATCAGACCAAGAGATCAAGTTCCTTTCCATCGCAAGCCTACCCCAGCTACTTTATCTACATACAAAATAGAGAATCACACAACTGACGTCAAAAAAACAAATGGAGTAACAAAACAAAATATCTCCAAGACGACTACAACGTCTAAAAGTACGACAAGTCGGTTTATATCGCCCAGGCCCATTGAGCCCGAGTCAAGACGCGTTCCAACTCCTAAAGGGATCAAGGAAAATGTCAGCTCAAGAAAAGAAACAGTGACTCGCACTTCTAGCGATAGCAATATTAAACCTAAGACTAAAACTTCGCCACAAAGAATGAAATCCAAACCAGAAATTCAGGTAACTGACTTGTCAACAAAATCCCCAAAATATCAAAAACCAATAATAAAGGAACCGCATTCAAAGTTACCCACGAAGCCTAAGTCAGCAACTGCTCTGAATACTTCCAATGACGATGATGATGACATCATCATTGACGTCCAGCAATCAAAGTCATCGCGGGAAAACTCTCCAGATCGCATTTGTCCTACTCCAGTGAACTTTGCTGATGATGTTAGCACTCCAAGATTCCCCGATGAAGTTAGCGAGCCAGATGATGAATACCGTAGGCGAACGTATCACACTATCCATGAAACTGAGTCAGTTGTTGATGATATTGTGGAGATTTGTGAAGATGAGGAACTCTTTGTCAAAAATACCGATGTTACTTCTGAATACGACGACAGTCTCCTGAGTATCAATGACAAAGTTAGTAAGTTCAATAATAAAATTGAGTCTGCGACTAAACCTAAGGATACAACGATGACTTTCAAAGATACTGAGAGGAGAGTTCATTCAGATTTTATTGATGAGAATATAAAATCAGATGAATGTTTGCTTTCAGTATCCGAAAAGGTAAACAAATTCGCCAAAGGTCCAAGGGATACAAAAGGTGATCGAAGTCCATCACGTAAAATAACTGACGAGTATGACAAGAATACAATTTATCAGGATGATTTCACAAAACTGAGTGTCAATGACAAGGCACATCTGTTTGTAGAGACGGCGGAAAACATAAAAGTACCAAAGGTGAAACTAGCTCAGAAAGTGGACAGACCTGATTTATCTAATGTTGATGAATCACTGAAGAAAGATGAATGTCTGCTTAGTGTTTCAGACAAGGTAAATAAGTTCGTAAAAACGACGGAGAATTTCTTAACTGAAACTCATGAAGCTGATCAGAAAGAGAAAAAAATCAAAGAGCGACATGAGAAGATAATGAGGGAAATTTTTAATGAGGATGATGATGACGAAATGAATAAAATGCATGAGTGCACCACCACTACAATAATAGCACCAAATGTAGATGAGTGCGATGACAGACCAAAATCTTACAAAAAGGATCCTATACTACAACCTAAAGGCAAAGACTACAGTAGTCCCAAATCAAAACAAACAGAAAGGACGCCTTCAGTTAAAATCACAACTCTACGTAGTAGTGAAGCAGTAAAGAAAGCTAAAGCCTTATTCGAAAACATAGCTTCTACACAAAAACCCAAGGATGTCACTCAAACCACAACAAAGACTACCAAGCTGACAGACATTGGTGTAGTTAAAAAATCACCAAAAAGTGACTCTACTATCGTCTTGCATCCTTCGGTAGAAGACATATCCCCAAATATTACAGATGTTGATAGCGAACTGGACGCAAAACCACACATGCCACTTACTACAGATCGTCCGACCAGTGGAACTCTCACGAGACCTCGTCATCCTCACGTAGACGAGAAACCTAGAGCAAGTCCGAATCGTCTCACCACCCAATCTCCTGAAGTTCCCAGGGCCAAGTCACCGATGCGTCAGAGCACCGAGACAACGACTACTAAAACGGTCTTGTCCAGATATCCAAATACACCTAGAGCCGAATCACCGAGAAACAGGGCTGAATCCCCGAGGCATCGCCCTGAGTCTGAGAAATCTGACAAAGTTCCAGGCTACCTAAGGCCAACGAAAACAAGCCAGATCAAGGAGGAGCCCAAAGTTGTAGAAGAGAGTGAAGTGAGCAGTCGTCGAGGAAGTGGCAAGTTTGGAGTTGAGTTACGAAGGACAAGTATCGAACGCTCGACGGTCAGCAGCGAGCGGCGCCGCAGCGTTGAGCACCACCAACCCTGCATCGAAGACATCTTCGATCTGGACCTCCTAGAACAAATGGTCAGTAAACACCTTTGTATGCTCTCGATTTTCATATCCATATCTAGTATTTTCCTTTATTTTAACTGTATATTTCGCTTTTAGTTGGAAAAAGTCGCGGGTTACGAGCAGAGGCGGCGCATCAGATCGCAAATTCGAGTGGTAAAGAATGACACCGAGCACATGGAGGCTCACACTCATACCAGAACAAAACATACCACAAGTGCTCCAAAACCAAGGCCACAGGAACACAATACTACAAATTCTCCGGAGCGTGTTCCGAAGACAACAGCTCAGAGAACGCTATCTTCTGATCGTCAGAACAAGACTCCACAAAAAACGAATCTAGAACGTAGCCAGCTTAAAGAGCAATCCGTGCCGGCTATGAACGGCCACGTTAAGGAGCCCACAAAGACTACTTCCGTTACACGTCTGAGACCTCACAGCCCTGAAAAACCGGCTCCAAAATCAATTCGCTCAGCCAAGAGCCCTGCTCGTCAGCCCAGTCCAATCAAAAAGAGGACTGTTTCACCGACCAAAACGACTGCAAAACCTAATCGTTTTAACGAATACGCATCTGCTTACATGAAAAAAGTTGGTTTGAATGAGGCTGATAAGGTCAAGTTTGCAGAAAAGAAACTCAAAAAGGCAACAGATACCAGGAAGCCAGTAAGTCATGAAACTCAAGACAGAACCTCTCAAGAGTTTACAACAACCAAGAGTTTCACTTCGACTTCCGAGCGCACATCTTCAAGAGATGTTATAGAAGTTGTTCAAGTCAACGGTAAAAGATCTCCATCGCCCGAAAAGATAACAGGTATACTTCGCAAACCACAAAGTCCTGAGCGTAGGGTGTACAGCTCCGTTGGTAAGACTCTTAATCAGCAACGCAGAGATCATAGTCCATTCAGCAAGGCTCCTGAACGCAAGGCACACAGCCCTGAACGAAGGGTTTACAGCCCAATTGGCAAGGCTCCAGAACGCAAGGCTCAAAGCCCCGAACGTAAAACGCAAAGTCCTGAACACAAAGCCCAAAGTCCTGAACTCAAGGCCCACAGTCCTGAACGTAGAGTGATTAGCCCCGCTGAGCGCTTATACCAGCGATCACCAAGCCCCGAGTTTAAGAGACAAAAGTCGGACACCAAGGAGACCATCATAAAAACCGTTAACGACATTGAGAAGAAGATAGCTTCAAAGCCAGTTCAAGAGGAGAAACCCTCATGGGTGACGAATAGGAACTTGAAAAAAATCACATCAGAAACTAGGACTTTCAGCTCGAAGAAAATAGAGACTGAAAAGCCAAAATACCGCGCCTCCAGTCCCTCCAAAGTGATCTCCAAGCCGATTGACGTCATTACATCAAGTTACGGGCCCGGTCCCCTAGATGCTGATGGCAGACCGCTTTTCGGCATCAAGGCCCTGCGGAACGGCGCTACTAACTTCCAAGGTATTTGTCTTTCCGATATGATTCATATCCAACCTATCCAGTGTACTTTTAGTGTATTCATTCTGTCAATATTGACGCAGATGTTACGAGTAATCATGCTATCTTGAACAGTTCGTTGTGTGATCTAGCTACTAGGCTTTACTAGACAGTTACTAAGACAAGTTATAAGGTGTAATTCAATATTGTTCACCTTTACCTATTTCAAAATACTACTAATACCTACTGTTTGTTATCGCGACCGAACCACGCAAAGCAACCCAAGTGCAAGGCAGATTCTTCTATTTTGTACCTATACCTACCCAAATGCTTTTGTTGTTTACCTGATTTTGAATCTGCCAGTGAAAGGAACTGTCATCCGTCAAGAGTTCCACTCCCGCAACGGTGGTGAGCCCGAAGGCACCGTCTCTGTCACCGCGTACTCCTCGCAACCTGAGGAGCTGGAGCACCTCATGGCGTCGCAAGGCGTGGAGCCGCCGTCCAGGATACACGGACTCTCGGCCATAACCACCACCAAGAAGTTCGGCGGAGACACCGGCATTTCCATGTCAACTGTCAACACGGTTAGTACCTAAACTAGGTTCCAACTTATTTTATTTTACTTGTGGGACCCGCGATTTTTTCGCATAAAGCTTAGTATTTTCATATAACTTCAACGCCCGCTGCACCCTCCTAGGGGTAACATGGACATAAGGTTTAGGCTGTAGGTACGTTGATTTTCAGTCAGTCAGTCAATAACGTAAGAGTATAGATATCTATATTGATAATAATCGATAATGTAGTGCCTGATGGTTTCTGATAGCAATGATGAGACACTTATATTCTTGCTGACACATTTATTGCCTATAACGTTTTATAATATGAGTTTTGACAATTTCAAGCAATCAATAACCAGTTCTATTTGAAAAAAAAAAAACTCTGTAACTTCATGTAAACATATTGACTGGCCTCATAGCTCAGTTGGTAGTAACTCTGCCTTCTGCGCTAGAGGGCGCGGGTTCGATTCCCGCGCTGGACAAACATTTGTGTGATGAACACAGATGTTAGTTCTGTGTCTGGGTGTTAAATATATATCTATTATTTATATCAGTCTCTGGTACCCATCGTACAGGCTATGCCTAGTTTGGGATCAGTTGACCGTGTGTAATATGTCGGGATATGTATGTATGTATGTATGTATATTTATTTCTTTATAACATACAGAAAGAAGAACGAGCAAGCCTTGAACATTTTACCCACACCGACCGCAAAATGGACAGCCAGATCGAAAACCTAGATAGCTGCAGGTTTGACAGTCGGGAGCCAACCACCGAGGACACCAGCCAAATCGACTACAGTCACTCGGACAGGACAGACAGTAGGGACAAGCGAAGAGAAGAAAGGGTGACAGAAGTGAGAAGAGGGCAGAAGGAAGAAAAGAGAGAAAAGGTGGAGAGGAGAGAGGACAAGAAGACAGTCCGTCAAAGTTCAGTGAAGTCGCTCTCGGAGAAGTTTATCAAGAGTACAAGTAAGTGGCGATGTTATTCTTATTGTTATAACAATACTGCACGCAAACAAGCTTGCTCCCGCGGCTTTCTTCGCGTCGTATCTAGATAAAAAATAACCTATATGCTATTCTAGGTAAAGAACCCTATCTATTCCAAGTTTCATCGAAATCGGTAGAGCCGTTACAACATGATTGAACCACAACAAACATCCTCACAAACTTTTGTATTTAAAATATTAGTAGGATGTAGGATGCCACAAAAACAAACGGTAGGTACTTTTAAATAACTGGTTATTTTTTATTAAATCCCTGGTGAAGGTGCCTAAGGAAATGAAGGCTGAAACTAACTGCCTCCTACCCTCTGATCCACACCAGTCACTTTGAATGATTCTGATTTGGACACAGGGACAGAAATCAGTTTTAACATGTGATATCGAATCAGAGGTCAATACCTAGAAATTCGAAGACAAGACATGTGACAGTACACAAAAGGTGCTGTATTTGTGTGTGTCGAATAAATGATTTATCTATCTATTTATTTATTTATTTATTAAATAGGATCGTCAACAGCACATGTATCAAACATTCAACAATATTAAGCTATGTAGACTAAGGACTGATACAATAGCCAATAACAGGCGAACACAGCATTGGTAGGGACAATTTTAACCTATAAAGAGTTTACAAACTTTAAAATAGAAAATAAGGTTATGGAGATTAATCTTACAGCTAGGATAATCACGTTACAATAAACTAAATTTATAAACTAAATTTATCTATATAAACTAAATATATTCTATCTATCTATCTAAAGGAGCTTCTAAGAGGCGCACTTTAATCCTTTCACTACACTGGTCATAGACCCTGTTCGGGGCCAACATACCTCAACCTTGTCACTGAACTAGTAGTGGATGACCAAGAAAGAATCAGCGGCTCGACAAGCAAGAGGCCAGTACCTTACTCCGAAAACTTAATAGCCGGACTTTCATGTCCCACGACACGTAATAATAGATATCATAATCATGACTGTTTTCACTAAACTATAGCGTACCGTGATTACTCGCAATTGGCGAGTTACCTCCCGTGTACTCGCCACTTGCGTAACCACTTTCATACCGAGGCTTCAGCGCCGCGTAGCTAGTAAGGTACCAGTGGTAATGGTAGTGGTAATGGTGATCAGTAAGTGGCAGGCAGTGAACAGTCACCGCTTGGCGCGAAAGGCGGTACCATGTATCAGGAGTACGTTGATATTTTGCGTTTGATTAAGAGTGAGTGTTTTGTTGGTTATTGAAAATAAGTACTTTGTGTGAATGGAACTTGGTAGAGTCGTCAGAGCTTTTGTTATTTTAATAACAATTGAGTGTATCATAATTAAATTGTATATATATGACAGGCCTCATAGCTCAGTTAGTAGTAACTCTGCCTTCTGCGCTAGAGGTCGCAGGTTCGATTGCACTGGACAAACATTTGTGACTAACACAGATGTTTGTTCTGTGTCTGGGTGTTAAATATATATCTATTATGTATATCAGTCTCTGGTACCCATAGTACAGGCTTTGCCTAGTTTGGAATCAGTTGACTGTGTGAATATGTCCGGAATATTTATATTTATTTATTAATATATTCTGTTTACAATTAGCCTTAAAAAGAAACTATAACATCCTCGTTTTTTACAGTTTAAGAAAATATGTAACTTTTTTTGTTCCTGATTAATTTTTGAAGGAAGCCCCGCGCTTATCTCAGGTTAAATCATTCATTATCAATTCAATGTTGTAATACCACCTGTGAAAATCAAAATAATACGTAATTACTTTCTTATGTTTATAACATATTATTATGCATTGTAGTTTTATGTAAATGCCCACCAAGTAATGTTGCTTGCCTGTTCGTGTCACGTAGTTTTTCTTGGTCAGGTCAGTGACCAGGTTGAGGTATGGTGGCCCTGAAAAAGGCCTAAAATTCGTGTGTATGTCTACAGCTTACACATAACGAATTTCTGAATTCTGAGTATGCAAATATTTAGTGCATAATTGGTGCAATCTGAAAATCCAATTCAAAATTTAGGTGCCAAAGAGGTTTCTGAGATATGAGCCAAAAACTATGTGTCAGCTGGAGACCCGGGTCTACAGCTTGCACATCCAGTACTGCCAAACGGCTGACGCGAGAGCTATGAAAACTAGCCAGATATTTAGTGCCAAATTAGTGCCAAAGGTACTAAAAATTTCAGGCCTGTAGCTTAAAAGGTTTCAGAGATATGAGCCAAAAACTATGTGTCAGCTGGAGACCCGGGTCTACAGCTTGCACATCCAGTACTGCCAAACGGCTGACGCGAGAGCTATGAAAACTAGCCAGATATTTAGTGCCAAATTAGTGACTAAGGTACCAAAATTTTCAGGCCTGTAGCTAAAAAGGTTTCAGAGATATAAGCAAAAAACTATGTGTAAGCTGTAGACCCGGGTCCCCAGCTGACACATTTCGTTACGCCAAACCGCTGATCAGAGGGCAATAAACTTTAGGCAGGATTTTAGCTTATAATTAGTGCCTAAGGTACCAAAAATTTCAGGCCTGTAGCTGAAAAGGTTTCAGAGATATAAGCAAAAACAGTTTTCCCGCCAAAAAATTCAAATAAAGTTATTGAAAATCGCCTCATTGCGACGTTGCCACTTCGCTTAAAAAGATTGTCAAACGACTTTAAACTTTATTTACATGTCACGAAGATTGATTTTGGTATTTGATCATTAAAAAAGTTAATTTGGTTTGTTGAGTTTAGTCTAGGAGCTCGGAGGATAAAATAGTTTTCAGCCAAAACATACCCAGTGCTGCCATCGATGTACCTTGTGTGTCGTACCTCGAAAAAGAGAGATTTATCTTTTACTTCAGTGAACTAGTGTATGTATACAAAATGTTCCGGAATTAGTATATACACATCAACGATAAGTTGAATGACCTCCCTTTTGGATACTTACCTATTAGAGGACATGTATCACAAAAATATTTTTTCATTTTGCAGAAGTCCACTGCTGAACATAGGCCTCCCATAAAGAGTGCCACGACGAACGGTCTTGAGCCATTTCCATTCAGTGAATTACAGTAACCTTCGCAATGTCGTCGGTCCATAGGGTGCGGGGCCTTTCAACACTGCGTCATTCGGTGTGTGGTCGCCGTTCGTAACTTTTTGGTGCTGGCAACGCGCACTGACTGTAGGCTTTCGTCTTGAGGGTCTCTGTGGTAGGTATATAATATGCGACGAAGATGAAGTTTTCCAAACGCTGGCTATGGATAGAATTGGCTGGATATAGATAAAACAGAATCGAAACTATTATGTAGGAGGTATCTTTAACCTATTGAAGTCCACTGGACATACTGTACCTACCTCTAATGTAGGTAAGTTACTAACATTTGTTAGTTACTAGCATAATTTTTGTGATACCTACACAGCTTCTTATTAGGTAGTATCTTCATCTTCTGAATTTGTTGTACTTCTAACCTAGCCGTTATCTCATATGTAAGATAGGTGTCGATCGATCTAGATAAAATAAAAATATATTGTAAGTAATTGGTTAGTACCTACCTACATAATTTGTTACTTCGGTTGAAGTTCCATAGATTTTCAATTTCGAAACTGACGTATGAAATTGGCCTCCATTGTAGCCATCATCATCATCAGCCCACACTAGTCCACTGCTGGACATAGG
This sequence comes from Anticlea derivata, assembly GCA_947579855.1. NCBI lineage: Eukaryota > Metazoa > Arthropoda > Insecta > Lepidoptera > Geometridae > Anticlea > Anticlea derivata. The sequence continues at coordinate 334,622 of OX388269.1, forward strand.
TCAACCCTAATACGCGCCACTGAGCCCTATGTCCGGCCATTCTCATACACTTTCTGCCCGCGCCACCGCCCCGCATTTCATAGATCATTGCTCCGCCTAGCCACACACTAAAACAGAAATAAAAGTCTGTCAGAAGAAGTCAGGTAAGGTATTTAGGTTAATCAAGATACCTTGGTAGGTAGGTAGGGAGCACATATGAAAGTTGGATATGCAGGTATCTATTAGGTACTACCGTGACGTATTTGCTCATTTTGTTCATATCTAAGTTGGCTAGTAAATTATAGATGGTAGTTACCTAGTACCTAGGTACTAGTTATTTACCTATTTATAGTTTTTTGAAGTGTTTTATTACGCATTTAGGCAATTTAGTTCTACCTAAGTTTGGTTAGCTCTAGGTACTAGGAAGCCATCTATTACTTTCGTGACGTGTTTGCATAATATTATACAATCCTACGTACTTTATGTAAGGTACTTACTTATGTAGGTCTACCTAGGTATAGGTTACTAGGTACCAAGTATTTATTATACCTAGGTACTACGTACCTACACTTTGTACCTAGACCTACAAAACATAGGGAAGTAGGTAGGTACCTCACATAAGGTAGGTAGATGTGAACCACTTATAAACCACGTCACGAAAGGAATAGATGAGTAGGTTCCTATGTGACATGATGAGTTGGTTCCTATGTGACATGATGAGATATATGACTCCGCCGTCTAAAGCTAGGTGGCTTCGTATTATTGGAAAAATTATTGCAATAAAATGCTGTGAATGCGCACCCCAACGCGGGAAGTCAGTGCAGATCTTATTCCCCCATTTAGAATTAGATGCTGTGAATATGGCTGGCTGTACATTATCAGAGTGTCCACGTCCTTACAGGCTGCCCGATATTGTACAGGCGCGTAACATTATCGTGTCATTCTTTCGTTCTTGAAGTTTGCATTTTTTTATGCTTTTCCCTTTCGGGCTGGCTGTGGCATCTTATTCCTGCCGCCAAGTCTTTTGCTCTCAAATCGAGAGGCTTATGTATGTTTAAAGTATATATCATGTAGGTTAAAGAATTCAGAAGCTTAGATAGGATAAGATGATGAAGTATCACTAAAATTATGCTGGTAACTAAAAAAGAAAAGGCGTCATAATCTAAAAATAAACAAAAATTTTGTAGTTATAATATTATAATAATACCTACTATAGTTTTTATTTGGTACATCAAAGTTTCTAAGTGGTAGTGGTGGGTAACTCACTCAAAATACCTGAGCTGCAAATCAGCTCGCAGCATGCGCTCTTGAACCGCGCAAGTAGATCTATGAATGATTTCAGATGAATCAGGTAAAGTGAAGCAAACAATGCAATAAGGTACTAGCAATCAGTTCATCAAACGGGTCAGCTTTTCTAATATGGACTTAATAGTGTTGAAAATAATACAAATTGTTATCGTATGAAATCGTTTCTAATCAGGGTCAGGGTCGCATGAATCGCAGATGAAGTAGAACTACTTTGAGCCGTTGAGCTGCTTCAGCTGCTTGGGAGCGACGTGATCCATTTACCTGCGGCTCAGTACCCTGTGATTCGATCTGGATGCGTGTTCTGACTCGAGTTCATCATCATCATTCCAGCCGTTTGAAGTCCACTGCTGAACAGCGGCCTCCCCCACAGATTTCCGGAGTGACTTCCTGTCATGGGGGTGGGGGGAATTTGAAAATCTTTTTGAAAATAGGAGAAGCTGCTGCCCATCCCTTACTCGCCTGCCTAGTACGACATCCACGGGTAGGAGGTTAGGAGGGGCCTATTCTTCAGCCGGGGCCGCCACGGTCACTGACTCGAGTTATCCACCTCTAATTAGTGGTAGGTACACTATGTACAGCAGTGGACTCAAATAGGTGATGATGATGATACTTACACAATGGTTTCGATTCTGTTTTATCTAATGGCCAGCGTTTGGAAAACTTCATCTTCATCCCTTAAAATATACCGCAGAGCGCCACAAGCAAAAATTTAGCGCGATCGGGGCCCAGATTTGTGGCATTGTATTGTTTCCTATTAACACGTAAGTACTCGTAGTGTGCGATCTGACTATACCTCTGGTTTCTTCATGATGTTTACCTTAAACCATTTTGGCGATCTACTCTCAAAAATTATAACAACCAAAATAACGAACGCGTCACAATATTATACGTAAGTGCCTCGTTATAATGACTAAATAAAAGTTTTTTATCAATAAGTCATATTGAACTAAAAAGCTAATGAGGGTGTGCAAAAAAGTGTAATGACGGTCGATTTTTTTATTACAACGATCTCCGACTCTAAGAAATAGTTCTTTCAACCTCTACACTTATTTCGTCGCTGTAAGTAAAGTACCGCTGGCGTAACGGTTGAGGCGGTGGACTCAATAATCGTCAGTAACGACGTGCCCTGGATCGAATCTCTTCATCCGAATCGACTTTTTGCGTTTTCTGATCGTTCCAGAATGCCCCAAACAAGAAACCATGTTGCCGTAGAATTAGAAAATTGACCGCTGAAATACAAAAAGCACAAAACTTGAATTTGAAGCTTCTAAAGGAACAAGACGACTGCGCGAAGGATTATAAAATCTCTTGGGGCAAAATGGGTCACTCAAAGTAGCATTTGCAGAACAAGTAATAAAATTACAAGAGACTGAAACGGAAAGAAATAAGCTAAAAGAGATGATTGAGCGACGAACTGCAGATCTCAATGAATATGAAGAAGCATTAAACGTAATACGTATGCACGAAAATAATGCAGCGCTGTTCGAACCACTACAAAAAACGCTCCAGTTGGAAACCAATGAGAACACCCAAATACTTAATGAAGAATTGGACAATTTAATAAGCCAAATAATTGAGCTCCAAAGTGAAAACATAAAATTAAAAAATTCTAGACACACCGTAGATATTAAAACTGCAGCAAAGACCAAGAACTTAAGTAAAAATATTATAACATTGAATAAACAAGTGAAACATGATAAAGACTAACAGAATAGAAAGAAAAATACAAAAAAAATTAGTAGCGAAAAAAGAGAAGACAAAAACAATTAAAACGAGTGAATCAATAGCAACAAAACAGGTCGTGACAATAAAGAATAAAGAAGACAACGGGATTACTACGAGAATAGGACTTCGATCCGTAGAGAAGCTAACGACAGAGGAGAACACTGGAAACCAAACGAATAACAGTACCCAAAACCATGAACCCAGACTTATAGCTGAGGATACCGCCGTAATTTCACAAAATAGACCTAAGAAAATGCTAATATTGTGCGATACATACGGAAAATCTCTTGGAGAATTTATACACTTACATAATAATGACTACCAATCTGTTCTATCCATTTGTAAGCCAGGTGCTCCTATCAGAGAGATTATAAATAACTTGCCGACACTGACAAAGAATTTGACTCAGGGCGATGATGTCGTCGTGATTGCCTCTGACTTCCATCATCAATCAAGACGTAAGTCTACGAGATACGATTACATCGATGGCAACACGGTATGTTTTGGCTGAAAACTATTTTATCCTCCGAGCTCCTAGACTAAACTCAACAAACCAAATTAACTTTTTTAATGATCAAATACCAAAATCAATCTTCGTGACATGTAAATAAAGTTTAAAGTCGTTTGACAATCTTTTTAAGCGAAGTGGCAACGTCGCAATGAGGCGATTTTCAATAACTTTATTTGAATTTTTTGGCGGGAAAACTGTTTTTGCTTATATCTCTGAAACCTTTTCAGCTACAGGCCTGAAATTTTTGGTACCTTAGGCACTAATTATAAGCTAAAATCCTGCCTAAAGTTTATTGCCCTCTGATCAGCGGTTTGGCGTAACGAAATGTGTCAGCTGGGGACCCGGGTCTACAGCTTACACATAGTTTTTTGCTTATATCTCTGAAACCTTTTTAGCTACAGGCCTGAAAATTTTGGTACCTTAGTCACTAATTTGGCACTAAATATCTGGCTAGTTTTCATAGCTCTCGCGTCAGCCGTTTGGCAGTACTGGATGTGCAAGCTATAGACCCGGGTCTCCAGCTGACACATAGTTTTTGGCTCATATCTCTGAAACCTTTTAAGCTACAGGCCTGAAATTTTTAGTACCTTTGGCACTAATTTGGCACTAAATATCTGGCTAGTTTTCATAGCTCTCGCGTCAGCCGTTTGGCAGTACTGGATGTGCAAGCTGTAGACCCGGGTCTCCAGCTGACACATAGTTTTTGGCTCATATCTCAGAAACCTCTTTGGCACCTAAATTTTGAATTGGATTTTCAGATTGCACCAATTATGCACTAAATATTTGCATACTCAGAATTCAGAAATTCGTTATGTGTAAGCTGTAGACATACACACCTAAAATTCACCTCTTAGAGGCTCATTCACATAGTATCATATGTCTTCGATTTTTTTGACTCTAGGACATGCCGGTTTGCTCACAATGTTTCATTCACCGTTTGAGAGCACTAGCACGTAAATTTTCGAATGGAAAATCTATTCACGACCGGGATTCGAACCCACCACCACTGCACCAGTGCGCTCACTGGGTATGTTAGTGCCTGTAAATGGGTCGTTCGGAAAGTTTATGAATATTTTAGTTAGGGTTACTCGTAGGCCCACGTGAATTCATGTCACGCATTCTATCAGTTGCTTCTCAGTTTCTTGGGTACATTTACATAGTAATGTGTACTGTTAGTCGTGTAACAATTCATTCATTAAGTCATAACTGGAATGGGTTAAAATATCTATCCACATCCAATACCTACTTAAACCTTGGAGACTCGCTCAACAACCTGATGGTTCTATAAATTCAGGTATAAACATTATGACTAGAGTTGCGCTACTTAGTAGATACGAATAGATTTGAGAGACGAGATCTTTGTTAAATTGATACTGTTCACATTTTTATAAGCGTTTATTAAATACCTGATAATTTTTCTTTTGAGGCTCACCTAGTTCGATCGGCACCACACTGAAGCTCTAGATTCCATTTTGTGAAAAATTATCATCGAAAAAAATGATAGGCACGCGCGCCGGGTTTGTTGCCTGATTCTTCTAGGCTTGGTCGCGAGGAACAGATGTTGCTTCACCTAGTTTCAAGACGTTTTAAAGTGATCCTAGTGAATTTATTGTAATACCTAAACATCTTTTTATTTTATTTGATATGTCTAGAGAAATCTGTCTAACTTACTAGATTAGATGGTGAATTGTATACTGCCTAACGAGTAGATAATCAAATGATCTAAGACATATAGATGTTAGAATTAATTTTTTGCTTCTAATATGAAAATCAAATACGTCATTTATTTCATTATTTAAACATAATTTTGCCAACTTGTTACAAATTACCTCGCTTTAAATTTCAAAAGCAGCAATATCTACGTGATTTAACCTATTTCCGCAGCACGATAGTTCTCGATAGTACTTATTTTGGAAGTAGGACAATTCAACGGTTGAAATGTTTTTATTGTAGAGCTCTATTGAAGTCGACGAACCAACGAACCGTAGTTTATGACATAATAGAAATTAGGTGATCACGAAACTGTCCAAAAGTATTGCCGTGTAAAATATATGTAGCCCACTTGGCTAGACTGCGGCCTAGATATGGACTTGAGGATTGGCTACATGCATCTATACAAAGAATGAGATGTGTTTAGCCACCTTGACAAGATTTTTTTTTAATATTCTATAGGATATTAACTATATAGACTAAGTCTGATACAAAAGCCAATTTCTGATATAAAAGCGAACACAGCATTGGGCCAATTTATGACATACCAATCTAACCTAATAAAAAGTTAGTATAAGCAAACTTGTAAGTACTAGGTACATATAAACTCTGTGTACTATAAACTACTATAGAAGTAGCCTATCAATATCTGGGCTTGATCGTTATTATATCTTACCTACCTACATAAAAATTAGCCTATTTGCTATTCTAGGTAAAGGACTCTAAATATTCCAAGTTTCACCGTTATGGCGTGATTGAACAACAAACATCCAACAATCCTCACAAACTTTCGCATTTATAATATTAGTAGGATTAGTAAGTTTTTTTTGCTAATGCGTTGCCTGCCGAGAGCTCCCCCTAGAGCTCTGGCAACTTTACTCACCGCAGGAACACAACACTATTTGAAACGAATAATGTTATTTGTCTGCGATCTTCTGTAAGGCGGAGGGCTGCTCCAATTTAGAGCGAGAAAATCTCGCTGTGCCCTACCTCCTCCGATGAGGTTTGGACGAATGAAAATGATTAGCAACTGTAGTAGCGTGCATAGCAAGCATGTATCGGTGGAACAGTATGCCTAGCTGCGTTATACCTAATATTGTACTATAGTTTCACACAAATTTATTTTATCCTGGATGTCGGATGCCATTTGCTGCTAGCTCGATGTTATACCATACTTACCTACCTACTTACATAGGTTATAATAATGATCTGTGCCCTTCTCTTCATCGCCTGATAGCGGCTGATGGCTTCCGAGGATCAAACCTGCTGTGACGACAGCAGACATTTTATGGCGAGGCTGAAAAGCAGCGTAGCTGAGCCCTCGACCATTTCACCTGTCTACCTACATACATACCAAAACTTGTAAATTACCAATTGTATTTTTATAGCCGTGTGTAGGATTCTTGGTGAATAAATGCCCTTTTATTTTTATTTTATTTTATTTTAGCACAAAATTTAAGCAATCCATTTTATTTGTCGTGACAGATGACAGCGGTAAAACGGACCGCAGTGCGTATCCAAAAGCGGGTCTCATCCTGCGCACCACCTCCACCATTCGGGACAGCGTCTCCAGCGATGAGGCACACCCTGGTATGCTATCTTTACTTTAACTTCAACGCCGTGAGTTTAACTTTTAAGGAGTTTACGGTATCGTACGCCCTCAAATTTCCAACTCAAAATTGACTTTTATCCAGTAGAGATAAGGATGATATTGAAATACATTTTAGATATGGCTCTCTAAGCTCTAGGTTCTTTTCAAACACAGGCTTGGCCCGAGCTGATAGCGAGCACAGCTTGGGCTCCGTTGACGACGTGGTGGTCACCACCACCAAAGATCGCGGCGGCGCCGTCACCACCACCACCCGCACCTCCCGCCACCACGGCCCAACTACAACTCACCAGCGGACATCCACCACCACGCATCACGAGCCTATCATCACCACTAAGAAGACCAGAACAGTAATAACAGAGTCGCAAGAACCCGTGGTTACGAGAGTGGTGACGCAAGGGCCGGTGGTGACGAAGACGGTGACAGGGCAACGGCAAGGAGCGACGGTCACGGAGAGATCGTTCCTGGACAGCAGCACCAAGGTCACTGGGGTTCAGGATATCTTGACCAGGATGAAGAATGCTGACATAGGTTCGTAAACACTTAGCTTTGCCCCCCGGTTTTACTACTAAATAACAGTTATCTTTAGATTAGGTAGAATAGTTTGGCTCTCGTTCATGAGTGATTGAAATCGCTCCATTCAGGGCAACCTCCATGACCACACCAAGCAATCTTAAACAATAACACGAAGCAACAATAGAATCATCTTCGGAATTCATCCTCTTTCATGCTCTGGTGGAGTGGTGGTAGTAGCCTTCCGACCCACTGCTCGTGGGCTCGAATCCCAGTGGTGCACCAATGGATTTCTATTTGGAAAATGTATGATTATGTGTTAATGTGTTATGTGTAAATGTGTTATCACATACATTTATGTGCGCTATGCTAGTACTCACGAACGGTGAAGGAAAACATTGTGAGAAAACCAGCACGACGGTCATATGCCCTTTTCAAGGCCACCATACCTCAACCTGGCCTAGTACAGGATGACTAAGAAAGAATCAGTGACAAGCAAGCATCCTCTTTCTTAGTCCTTGTATGTTTTCATTGCTACGGCTATATTTGTGTCGATTGTGCCTCGCAGTGATCGAAGACGGTGACACGACGGAGGACAGCGAGGCTCGCGCGCTGCTGAACAAGTTCCTCGGAGCCACGGTCCTCATGGCCGGCATGCAGAACTACGTCTCCGACCAGCCCACTGGCAAGCTGACCATCAACCAGGTTAGTCCACAAACATAATATTGCACTTCAACTCCCTAAACTCACAATTTTATCGGCATAGAATAGAATAGAATATACGTTTATTTGACATACACACGAAAACACAAAACAGACATGAGAACATATAATACAAGGTATAGTAAAAACACAAATGACAACAAAGAATAAACATAAGGACACCTGCCCACCATAAGGTGGGTAGGCAGGCATCCACCTGTAGCCAGGCATACGCATCGCATGCTAGATAGATAGATAACACTTTATTGATCACCACACGGAAATAATACATAAGATCACAATTACAAATTTACACGGCAATACAACGGGCGGCCTTATCGCTAAGAGCGATCTCTGCCAGGCAACCTTAGGATGGACTGGACTGAAAAGATTAGAGAAGGCGCAAGATGGTGTATCTTAAATTATGAAGAAAATTATTAACTATAAACAGAATAAAGTAGGTATATTAAATAGATAAATCAAGATAATCATATATATATATATGTATATATTATATTTTGTTTTTATTTTATATATATATATTTTATATTTTGTTTTCCATTTAGATGTATGTATATGGCATGGATTTTGGATTCGCAGCAAAAACTACCTACAGGGTGAATTTTGTAATGCCACCTGAAGGGAAAGAACCTACTGTATATAGAAAACGGCTCAAAGTGACTCAAAGGAAACATTCCTTTATTTTTGAAAAGAAAGAAAACTGCATTCAAAAATTGTCGAAAATTCGCTTGCCACACCAGGGAATCGAACCGACAAAAATCTATAAAAATTACACCTCGTACCTACTTTTATTAAGCGTGACATCTAAATCTACCTGCTATACACTTTACTCTTTACCAATATAAATAGTACCTATTTACGCAAAAGGCAATCATACAAACCCTTGGACTTGAAAATTCTCTACGTTTTCGTCCAAGTATATACAAACCGCTACGTCGGCGTCGTCGTCAACTCGTTTACAACCCAATTCCCACACATATCCGAATCTCCACAAAGGAGTTTATTCACCCCGACAATTAGCGAGAAGCCATTCATTACCTGGAAGCGGAGTCCCACGACACTCATTGTCCAAGTCGTGTCCAGCACTCATTGCAGTGCCGCGGCCGGCAGTTGGCACCGCGCGCCACTCGATTTATTCCTGTAAAATCTAGGTGCAATATGCTCTTAATTTATGTGCAGTTATAAATATAGTCCCCATTTTAATTTAGATATACAAACACTTGATACCGAAAACATCTCTTGTGAAAGAAGATACATATAACAATATAATAATAATATAATGCTTTATTGAGGACACAATGTAAGACATGTACTTATACATAATAAAAACCCTATAACAATTTGTCCTACAATCGGCGGTCTTATCGCAAGCAGCGATTTCTTCGAGACAACCTTATCTAACCTACAACTAATCTAATATAGAAAAGCTGTGCCAACCGTGACAAAGTCAATGCCATGAATATTCCCCATCCACCGAACTAGCGTAGAGCTGTATCTCGGGGGGATGGTGTCCATCCCTAACATTGTCTCCGCCACCACAAGGTATAGCCTTTGCTTACATGCATTCGGACTGATTATTTATATATTTGTATATCTGTCGGACGTGCCAGAAATGAAGCTAAATACAATGAAAATGAAATGGATTACAAGACTTTTGTGTAAAGTGATGTGTCTATGTGCTTAAGAGTAATTGATGTATGTATTGTGTGAGTTTTTGTATGCGTCCGTGCGTTGAGTAATTGCGTGCGTGTGTGTGTGTGTGTGAAGGTGTGTACATGTGTTTACTGTCTCAAAACAAGGATAGTTTTTAATCTTTTTAGTGATGTTCTTAGAGGGGGATTTTTAGTTTTTTAATTAATTACTTATATATTATTATATTATATTTTTGAAATAAGGTTATCTAGTACTAATCTTAGTTCTACGGTTACACGTTGTGGACCAAAAGTTCTTCAGTGTTTTTATAATTAAATATTGATTTTTAACGCACATGTATTCAACGAAAACGTTTGTCCATAGTAAACGTTCAAAACATATAAAAAGCAACTACAATTTTCGAACTTCTTTGTTTCATCGCAGCCGAGTTTATCATTTTGTTTGATCGTGCGATGACAACTCCGCTCTGCAAGTTCAATCAACTAATCAAAACAAATCCTGACCTTGTCTGCCTAAACATTAGCGCATGACAAGTGGATAAAGCAATGATCTATTTGCGCACGCTGGTAAACAAACCATGTCATACCATCCGCACATGCAGGGATTAAAAATAATTCCTACTCGGATCCAATCGGACCTACGACTCAAAAATACACTCCACTCTGGTGATTTTGTAAGAACATAAACACAGAGTAAGCGAATTCGCCTTAAATAAAAAGATAAGGTCGTGTCCCTTAGGTTAGGTAGCCTACTATTACCATTATATTGTATACCCACTGCCGATATTTATTCTAGCGTAATACTTTATACGATGTATTCCCATCACTGGACTAGAAATAACTATTCCTAGAACGCGTTCCATTTTAGTACTCTAGTACATTTAATCGTTGAGATACAGGAAGAAAACATTGAGTCCGGCACGGACGACGTTATTCATTTTGTTGATTTTCTGTCAGAATGAATGATAAACAATATTATTCGAACTTCGATATAGGAGGGAGCGACCGACTGAGAACAATGCATGATTGAAAGATCCTCGCTAATGAACGTGATGGAGACATCGTATTTTTGTACGATCCTTTCATAATGTACATAGAGTACTAGATGTCCAAACTAGTACACTAGTACGATTGAGCTAGTTCGGAGCTATCTCTACTGACCGAGCAAGAACAAGCCTACGATAACTATTTATATTATTACTAAGTTATCCTACCTAACTGCCGCGCCACCTTACTTCAGGGTGTTTGGCGGTGGATAAGACAATTTTCGATACATTAATTTCACCTTGATACCGATTGCGTTTACAAAAAATAAGAGCCTTTACACCCGTTTTAATTACCTACTATAAGCTCTCCCGTAAATTGTAATTGGGCTTGAAAATCAAGAAGAGCAAAATGACAAAGAATCGGTGATACCTAAGTAACCAAATGAAACACAGGTTTATTATTATTCCACTTCAGTATGTGCCTAACCGTTACATCGGATCGATTACAAAATTCCTGAAAGCAATCCAGATCGAACTGAAAACTCATTAAAATTGAAATCAACGGGCCGAGATGAAAAAACAGGCAATCTTTCCGCATTGTTTCAGAGCACAATAAGACGAATTGTAATGTACAATTAAATAGCATAGTTGTTCTGCTTCACACGATAGCTAGCTAATTTTGAAAATCTTAATTAAATGCGCACAAAACTTGAACACAACGCAAAGTGCGCGGCGTAAGGTGTCGGTAGTTGCGTGAGCTTTCGGTTAACGTAATTCACACGTGTATCGACATCGGGAAATAGGTGAACAACCCACAGACCCAGTAACTCACTGATCCTAGTAAACAAAAGCCGTACGTACACATTATTGCCGTTTAAAGCCACGCGCGCCCAACACTCCACGCGCGCGGTAAACGCGCCGGCAAAAATAACATGCCCCGGACTTTTCACCACTCACTCACCACGAAACAGCATAACTTTCTAGAAAAATTACAGGAAAATAAACCTTGGAGGAGGTTTAATAGAGCGGGAAGTAGCGGAAATCTCACGCGCCACTATATTTGGCGAGGTGACGTCAAGTACGGCGATGCGCGCAGTCCGTCCCGCAATCCCGCGCAGACCGGTTCGCGCCAAAACATGACATAAATTTAAAAAAAAATCTTTAATTTATGGTATAAGTAGTTTTTTTTTACATTAAACTAGTGCAGTACCCGTCGTAGTAGTCGATCGACATCGATTAGATTGCTCAGCGAGTAGGCTACTGGTGTAGTTTTCAGGATTGAGCTTTTCCAATCTCCTATTTTGGGTGAGTTGATTTGAAGTTTTTATTCCTAACATTCATGTAGTGAATTGGTTATGTACAAATTATATATTTCATTCCAAATTCACAGAGATACAAGTTTACCACGGAAATTGGATTTAGATCTTTTTTGTACTTTTTATCAGATTACACAGATTCTGCTTATTTGTTTCCTCAAATGACCTACAAATCGTAAAAAAGTATTACCTACTAACACAGACTAAAACAGTCAGTTCCCTGAAAGCTGCAGAGATATTTGCAGAGCTATTCTGAACCATCTAAAACCAGTAGGTATCGCTATTTCGGGCGGGTTCGATTTTCACTACACACGGTCGCCACGCCTGTCAAATCTGACATTGCATCCATCATCGCAGAGTGTTCCCGCGAGGCCGACTGCGACACACCGCTACTGAAATTATAAGACTGAAAAATAAAGCAAGCACTGAAAACAAAATTGAATGCGGTCAAAATCCTGGTTCCAGTCTATTGTTTAGAACATTCTGAGAATGTATAAAGTAACGTAGGGTCCTATCGTAAACCACATTTTCAGAAAACCTTAAACTTTTAGGTACTATTATTTACTAAGTGCCTAAAACTGTACACAATTTTTTATACCTACCACACAAGAAGGACGCTGTCCTTAAAACATATACCTATTCAAAACTTGAACGCTTATTTGCAAAGTTTTCTCAGAAAGGACACAAAACGACATTTAGACGGTAGCATCATCATAACTACCTAGGTACTCCTTAAATACTCGGAAATAACTCAGCAGTACTGTTTGAAGAAACCAGAGCATGCTTTTCTTTAATAAAAGGTATCTTTAGTAACCCAATTTTCAAGTATATAATTGATGTTTGTCACTTCTCTGCTAGAATACGGCGCCGTGATTGCCGTCGTCGTTTCTTAGATAAGAGTCATCATCATCATCATCAGCCTGAAGAAGTCCACTGCTGGACATAGGCCTCCCCCAAAGAGTTCCATGACGAACGGTCTTGAGCCTTCTTCATCCACCGACTTCCCGCAACCTTCCAACCTTCCAACACTGCGTCAGATAAGAGTAGCTCAGTCGAATGATAACTGACAACTCTAACATGCAATTAGATATCTATTGATTAAATCCTACGACTTTCTAAGCTTCGTTTGAAGATTATACCAAAATTGTGTCAATCTAAGACTAAACGCCCCTCCACTAAACATTAAAGGGTTGACGTTACGCTAGCGTACCTTAACACAACTCTATGTAAAAATCAGCTGTTATATATAATAATTAATAAAGGTATATTAAATTTTATACCTTCTATAAGATTATGATGATTTTTATTATTGTGTTCAAATATAGCAGCTCCTCCCTCATTAAATTTAATAGGGGAAATTATATTAATTAATAGATTATATAATTACTGTAATTATAAATCAAAATAAAATTTGATTTAAAGGATAAAATTGATTACCTTGGATTTTTTTATTGGAAGTAAAAGGTAAAATAATTAAAATTAAAATTGATATTACTAATGCAATTACTCCCCCTAATTTATTTGGGATAGACCGTAAAATTGCATATGCAAATAAAAAATATCATTCATGTTTTAGTAGCAATCTCGATGCAGAACTTTTCTTACGTTTAGTAATTAGTAATAAAGATTATACAAATACCAAAAAACTATGAGTTTGTTGGGAATTAAGGAAAATTAAAATGCAAAATATTGTTGATTTTTCGGAATGGTATAAATGTTATGAAACACCTTGTATAATGTAGACCTATGTACACAAATAAAGAAGAGATGGTGTACATTTTAAAAGCTATTTTGCATCACCAGTGACTATATACAACGCGATAATAGCGATTAACTCCGTTTTTATTCGTTGATTTTATGAGCAAGATGTATTATGACTTAGGTACGAGCATGAGAGTCAAATAAAAGCTTTTTTTTTAATTTGGTGTGTATTTTAAGAACATCAAATACAATGCGTTGCTTCCCTGTCACTGACCCCTGCTAAAATAAAATCTTATAAGGGTTCTGGTATTGGCAGTCGAGTGGCAATTAATTCGAGTGCCTGAATGAATCCGCCTCGTCTCACTGCCAATAACAGTAAAGATACCGATTTATTGAGAATCTGCGCGTTATGATGTTTATAATACGTTTACGCACTTCCTGCTATGTTTTATATTTACTGCTGTAAACAAAGTACATAAGGTTTTCCGCACAGTCACTGATTCGTACGGAAAAGATAGCACATTAAAAATAACTAATTTCAAAGAAAGAGAGGGATGAGGTCTTGCAGGATTTGCATGAACTCATCCCTCCTTCCCCCTTCTACTACCGGACAAGCAGACGCACAGGTAATTACCACCCTTACCTAGTCGACATACCACAGTGTCGAACAAAACGTTTCTGCTCCACCTTTATTATAAGCACTGGCAAAGAGTGGAACGATCTGCCAGCGTCTGTTTTCCCGGACGAGTACAATCTAGGAGTCTTCAAATCTAGAGTGAATAAGTTCCTTCTGGTAAAGCGTGCTCCATCTTAGGCCACATCTCACTTGCAAAAGTGAGCTGGTGGTCAAACGCCTAACCATCTCAAAAATAAAAAAAAAAAGAAAGGAAGTTTATCGATTCGGTTTAAGTTTTTAACAGTAGGTATATCTATTAAATTCTCTGATTCTTCTTATGGTTCCAAGGATTTTGTAACAAGGCACATGTGCCCAGATAATTTAAAAAGTTTCAGTCATTGACAAATAATGTCTTCAAAGCTGTTACCAACCTCATTATTTCGCATATACCCAAATCCTTAATCCTTCCACTAAGAAGTATAAGGTTTCTTTCGCCCCCGCCCCCGCCCCCGCCCCCGCCCCCGTTCCGATTCCACCACGGCCTGTCCTGGAGGTCAAACCTCGCATGCCGCGTAACTTGAAGCGGGCGTTCACACCGGTGATATTTAACCGTAATGTCAAATATACCACAAGATGATGTGACTCAATCAATGCCACAACTTACCTACAGTTGCATAACATCATAATTTATACTAGCTTACTATCTTAATAAAATAGCCTATATGCTATTCTAGTCTAGGTAAAGAACTCTATCTATTTCAAGTTTCATCGAAATCGGTTGAAACGTTACGGCGTGATTGAACAACAGATATCCAAACATGTAAACATCCTCACAAACTTTCGCATTTATAATATTAGTAGGATATTAGTAAGACCGTTGGGGAGTAAAGGTTCTCGAATAGCGACCACGAACCGGGCGACGCAGTGTTGGAAGGCCCCCCACCCGATGGACCGACGACATTGTGAAGGTTGCGGGAAGTCGGTGGATGGAGAAGGCTCAAGACCGTTCGTCATGGAACTCTTTGGGGGAGGCCTATGTCCAGCAGTGGACTTCTACAGGCTGATGATGATGATGATGATGATTAGTAAGATAGACGAGTAAGTACAGAAGAGAATTGTAGCAAAAAACACAGACTCTTCAATTACATTTGCAAGCTTATAGAATTCAAAAGCAGGAAAACTTGATCCTCCTTTTAAATATATAGATTGCAAAAACTTGTCTCCCAAGAAGCCCGTTCCAAGAAAACAAGCAATAAGCTCTCACAACGCTGTTCATCCGAGATCACATTTCAACTACAGAATATCGAATTGTCCACTGGCAAGCTATTATAAAAAATACTCCTTCTAAAGTCACCTCAAATAACCTGTATACCTTTACCACGATACTACAGAGTTGATATTGGCACCAGTTGATGTTAGGTGCATACTTTATGAAATTTTTATGTGTGAATCTTTACGTTCAGTTCTGTGGCAACATTTTAAAATTATGAAAGGCATACATCTCATTAGAAGTGACAGTACATATGTACATTTCGGCGTACAGTGTGTTGTATTGTATCTACAGTTGATATTCTGCCAAACTGCGCATCTAGCGCGGAGCGTCGACCTTACGGCTATGTTCGTCTGCTTCCTCGCATCCCCACATTTGGTGTTTGGCGAGCTGACACGCTTTCCTTAGAAAAGGGCCAAGGTTTTTTATTTAGCGTATTTTACGTTCCGGCATCGGCATCAGTGCCGCGCCGCTCTGGTTTAAAGAAAGAAAATACATTTATTTGTGACGACCATACAACAATGAGACACACAGCAAAAAATAATAACAACAAAAATCATGACAACACAAAAACAACCAAAAAAAGAAAAAACACGGGAAACAAAAAAAATATTTATAGTTTACGACAAGCGGCTTTGCTTGCGTGGTACCTACGAGGATAAAATGCATATGTGCGATTCCAGACTAACACTTATCTCTATGCCAAATTGCATCCCGATCTGTTAACAAACATCCATCCATCCATCGAAACTTTAACTTTTCGAGCATTTATAATAGTAGTAGATAGGATTTAGCGTGTCAGTTCCATCATCGCGAGACTTTCAAAGCTTTCAAAGTTGTACCCGATAGTCTAGAGGTATTATTAAATACCTACAAGAGCAACAAGTTTGATGCAGCTCTACCCTCATTATCCATATATAAAGCGTCAATCAAGCTGAAGAAACCTGATACCATTATTAACTGGTGCACATAAGTACAGCACATCTTTCATTCTAGACTTTACTGGCATCATGATAAGTATGAAAGTCGTGTGGTGGTTAGCAATTTTCTCCTGAGAAAGAAGCATGACGGGATCTTTATTTCAGCGATAAAATTGTTAGGTAGGTATTTATGATAAAAAACGCTATTAGTTTTTCATGCGATTAGCAAGATTGCCGTGTTTGAGAGTATGCTAATGGTTTTTGCTTATATTAAGACCAAGTGATTTTGTGATTTTAACCTGCTCTGTTGAACACGGGGTTAAGCATGCGTCAAATAATTAAATAGCGGAGCTGATAGGTTAACGGATCTCTTATCAATCGAGTTGTGCCTGTCGCACTTAATATTCAATATTCAAAAAAAATGTGATAATGATGGCGTAAACAAAGATAAACTAGCTGTTTCCACCATTAGGCTCACTAGGGTTATTAAATCCTATAAAGGACAATTTGTACGCTTCTATCTCCCTTCAAGTCCCAAGCGATGTGATAAAGTTATCAATTACCAAGTTTAAAAACTTAATTAGGCGAAACTCTTTAAAAAAACATATTATAAAATAAAAGCTTGGGATTGAATATGCTCGAAATCGATTATTAATAAAGATGTAAAACTTAAAATAAACTAGAGACGTTTCAAAATAATCCATGCGATTTCAATGAATAAATCAATATTGAATTAAGCAAGTGGAGAACCCTATTCCCAAAATTGCCCATGAAGCATCACACAAATTGCACATTGCACAAATGAGGCAGTTATTATACAAAAAAGTATATATTTCTGTGATTATTGACGAAAGATACTACATATTGGTGTCTCTTACATAAAGCAACGCAACTCGCTCAAAAAGCTGACTCATAGCCCGTGGCTTAGCATCGCTCACTTGAGACATTAAACAGTAGATAATTATGATCGTTCTTGATCTTGCGCTCGTTACATAAGTTTATTGCTGGTAGGTGGTAATTATGGTGATGTGATTGTTTTAACTTTCATCTCGTTTAATTTAATTAAAAATGTAACATTAAATTATGGTAGAGACTCTGTTTATCTGAATTATATGTAAGATATAAAGGTATCTTTCGTGGTCCCAAAATTATGATTTTTTTTTTAAATTATGCGTTGGCTAACAGGCTTACGGCCCACCGTGATGGTAAGCGGTTACCGTCGCCTATTGCCAAAATCCTGGGAACAAGATGAAACATTCGGTTTTTGGAGAAGACGTAAATCTTAAATATTTGTGGTTCAAAATATTCAGTGCTAACAAGTCCGTAGGCTCACCAAGTTAGGCATGTAATTTAAATTTCTAAATCGCCACAAACCTTTTGCACAAGACCATGTTAATGTACAAAGCAGCTTAACTTGTTTATTTTATTTTGTCTTACTAAATATTTGCCGCCACAAGCAACAGTAACCGTTTTGCAAGACATTTCCGACTCATTTCGCGATTTCCGTCAGCGACTTTCCAAACACTTATATACTTACTCCAATGTGATTTTGCTGCCGTTTTACTACTTCTGCTTGTGATGAAAAACATCATTATTCTTTTGTACACACCAATATTTGCTGTGTCAAATATAAGTACCTAACTTCTACTCAGTGGCGGATTTGCCCTAAGGCACAGTAGGCCCGGGCCTAGGGGGGCCAGATATTAGGAGCGGCAAATCGTGACCAAAAAAAATCACTGATGATAGCAGATTGCGGGAAGTCGATGGATGGAAAAGGCTAAAGACCGTTCGTCGTTGAACTCTTTGGAGGAGGCCTATGTCCAGCAGTACTTCTACAGGATGATGTTGATGATTTTGATAAAGTTGGCAATAAAGTACCTAAATTCATTATGTACCTAGTCTATATGATGGGTGCTGAGAAAGGGGCGGCACATGGCCTGGGGCCTAGAGCGGCCAAGACTGCAAATCCACCACTGCCTCTACTTCCAAGTAGTAGTAGTAAACCAATCTACTTGAATTATGTATTGCCAACTACCAGCAGTGATCAGAAATAATGCATAATGTAGGTAGGCACCGATCTATCGGTAACGTTAACATGCCTCGTACAGCATGCATTGTCGATCTAGTTGCGCACGCGCATGCGATTAGCACGCGATTTATTGACGTTCTGTTTACCCTGATATCATATTTTAATGAATCTACCTAAAGTTAAATGCCGTTAAGAATGTCGAGGGTTTGATCAAAAACCATAAGGAAGGGATTTTTGTAGCTCTTCTCTTACACAATATTTTTTATAATATATGATCTGATAGGTAGTGTTATAATGTGACGCATCACAGTTCAGTTTAAATCTCATCATCATCATCATCACTTCAGCCGTTCGACGTCCACTGCTGAACATGGCCTCCCCCACAGACAGAGCAAATTCCTTATCATGTGGGGGGATTTGCCCATACTCACCACTCTGAGCATGCGGGTTGGCGAGCGAAGTTAGAGCTATAGTTGTTAAAATGAGGGACGCTGCTGCCCATCCCCTAGCTTTTTTCCCTTAGTCGCCTCTTACGACATCCGCGGATAGGTAGATATGGAGGTGCCTATTCTACAGCCGGGGCCACCACGGCCAGTTTACATCTAATCCTGGTAAACTATTGACTTAGCTGACGGTAGGCAGGTGCTATTGATTTCTACGCGGAATACAGTCACCATTGCCACATCCAAAATACCCGCTCTGCTGCAGCATAATAAGCGGCTGCAGAAGATCACTGGGCCAGATAGTTGGCAGGTCACCCGGCGGCATCGACCGCGGTATTAATAGTTACCGCCGCTTCCAGCGGGACGAATGTCAGGAGCGGGACGGTGCCGGTGCAACACTGTACCCGTTGTTAGATTTGGGAATAAATAACACGAACTGATCCGCTGATGCTTGCTTGAATTGAGGATTCATTCAATATCATATACGACCGTGTACAAACAAGATCAGCGGTCTGGCTAAAAGTATTTGATCAAAATGATTGAGTCTATTTGAAGATCAACAAGAAGAGGAAGAATCATAATCATTTATTTAAAAAATCTCAAAAGTAGAGCCTAGATAGTACGCATATGTCTCGATTTTGCATTTTCAGTATGCGTTTCTAGTCTGTTGAATTGCACCATATAATTATTAATACCATATGCCTTAACTGAGTGAACATACGAGTTAATAGTTACCTTTAAGTTATTATCCGATCATAAGCTTTTATAAATACGAATAACTTAAGAGGATACAAAAATCATAATAAATTGTCGAGTGGGCGGAGTGAAGAAAGTGACAGCGCTATGTACTGTAATTGAATGCGGAAAGAGATAGAAGGCGCTCGAAAGTAAGTAAATATCAATTATCTCAAAAAAAATTTTTTAAAAGTGTCTTGGATTTAGTTACCCAATGCTATTGTCTAACAAAATATTTAAAAAAAAAAGTAATTTTTGTTAGATAGTCTCAGAGTACTTTCGAAAAAACTGTTGCAGAGGACCCAACTTTAAAAAATAAATGTATCGTGAAAAGTTTTACCAATCGCGTTTCTGTCTTGGATTTACGTAAATAAAATGCTCAAGTTATCTCTGTCATAAAAATCAAAACTGTGCGTTTTGCGGTTATTGAGAAAAAACAATTCAAAAATCATAAAATAATTAAACCCTCACCTTAAACGTTATCCAAACCATTCAACGTCATACATACGTAAATCACCAGTCAAATGCGACGACACTACCACAACAATATGATTCAGCTGTTGTTTACAAACAATCTACCTACCCTTATAAGGTGAGGTTCAAAAAGTGAAATAAAAACACAAAAGCCATTATTACAATTGAAAACAAAGAGATTCTTTCAGGATCTAAAATACCGTGATGCGCATCGGCAGCTGCGCACGCGACGTTCTTTGGTGTCAGTTTGACAAATGTTTCGGTAGGTACTTTTGTTATGGCGCATCACTTCATCATTGTCTGAAATGCGCCTTTGACTTCATCCTCATTACTGAAACGAATAATTATCCAAAACGCTGTCCCAAAATGTTTTACTTAGGTATCTAACTTAACTTGTTTCTTTATAAACTGAAATAACTCGTGAGACAAAATCTCCAACGATATTCAAGAATGCAAAAAAGCGAAGGTTTGGTTGGAATGCTCTCTTACCCTTCAGCTAATATCTCAAGGTGTTCAGACGTGCACGTTCTGAACATTTAGATAATTTGGAACCTCTTCTATTTGAAATTACGCCTGTTCTTCGTAACCAAGCCTAGAATATACATGTAATAAACCACGAGAATATTAATAATCAAGCTAAAGCTAATACAAATCAATTTACTAACCATTTGGTTATACCATTGGCACGACAGGTTTACGGTTAAGTACAGTAACGTTCATAAAATTATACAAAGAAAATTAATTTTATAATAGGTAAGTAGGTAAATTATAATATCAACTTCACATGCAAATCTAAATCTGATGAAACATCTAAATAATCACCGACGTGATGAAATGGGTGATATATTTTTAAATTATGGGAATTGAACTGATTAAAGTTTATAAAAGGTTTTTAGCCAATGCGTTTTTTATTGTGAAAAATGACTCTTACCTATCGTTTTTTCCTTTTATCCTCCTCACATCTAAACCCGCACTTGGTTTAGGCATCTATCTTAACAGGGATTCTCTCGATAGTTTTAGCAGCGCTATTGTGGAATTTTTAGTGTTCCGTTGCAAATTTCACAATCAATGAGTAACAAGGCCCTTTCAAACGCCACCATACCATAACCTGATCGTTGACTTCATAAGAACTAGTAACATAAACTTTCCAGGTAAAATCCAACTAAAATAAGGCTTAGGTCTTGTCATGACAGTTTCCTGTACGTGCATTGGTTAAACCGAACGGCCCGCTTGGCGCGATCATGTCATATTGTGACATGGCTTTTGAATATAGCTAATTGGCTCAAATCGATCGCTTGATACAGCGGTGAGCCACGCCGGCGCCGCTAATTGCTAATCATTGAATAATGTATTACGTTGTCAATTTGGAGTAATGACTCTTGTCTTGGCTATTCTTTGTATGTTAATATACTTTTACTTTCATTTAAGCCCAGCTAGAGTCGTGTATCTTATAGGTCCAATGTCTTCTTCTATTTTAAGGGGGGAAAATGCCGTCGCATTTTCTTTCCACCTCAGGGGGTGGCGGAAAAGGGTATGTGGGGCTCGAACCCACTAAAAACCCCCCTGTGAGCAGTCCTCCGCCTGGTTGAGGCGAGATGGGGTCGTGTTAGCATTCACCATCTCGCCTCAGCGGTAGGCGCGGATTTGCCTTAACCGGGCCACTGCGTCTGTACCTTGTTCACAAAGGCCACTCCTCAGACTTGTGGGGCCGTTAAGAAATAGGCGGAAAGGTCCCCCGACTTTCCGCCGATGACCCCACTACAAAGGGAGGAGCCGGGCAAACCGCCTCCTTCTCTCTCCTGTTCTTCTGCGATACTTACTGCCCTAGCCCAACTAATTGGAATATGGCGCTCTTATCCTAAACTTAAAACCGCGGCAAATAAATGATTGGCTCGTCTACCACGCCTCTCTCCGGTGTGTAGGCAAAGCAATTATCTAGATAATTGATCTGATTTTCACCAATATAAAGATGATGTGTTTTATTGAAAGTAACTTTGGGCAGATAAAGCTTGTTTTTTTTTGGTGGAAAGAATGGGCGCACTTCCAACCCGGAAAGGAAAGGAAAACTTTCCCATATCGGGAAAGGAGAGAGATTCCCATTTCGACCCTTAATTGTTCTGTTGTGGGACTCAACTTAGTATAGTATGTGTAAAGTTTACAGTCTTTCGTCTAAAACAATAATTTGCGATGCTCGAAAAGAGTGAATAAGTTTATAAGTGCCATATTCATAGCTTTAAGACCTCTCTGTAACACTTATTTCTGCAAATAAACATCTTGAATCTTGAATCTCTTTTATTTGCATGTAGTTTCTTTCTACTCCAGATCTATAAATTGTTTAAAGTGTAGGTTTTGTGACGTATGATGATGCACCATTCTTCGCAAGATGCATTAGTCAAAATGTAGAGTCATGATGACGTCCGCTTTCCGGGTTGGAAGTGCGCCCATACCAGCAAAAAAACAAACCAGCTTTATCTGCCCAAAGTAGCTTTGAATAAAAACACATCTTTATTTTGTTGAAAATCAGATCAATTATCTAGATAATTGCCTTGCCTACACACCGGAGAGAGGCATGGTAGACGAGCCAATCGTTTATATGACGAGGTTAAAAGTCTAGTATCTTGAAGTAGAGAAACAAAATATGATCACCACTTTTATCGTCAAGAATGTTAGACACTCTCAGTCAGTTCTCCAGGCGATTAGATCCTAGGAAACGTCTGAGGATAGTCAGCGGCCATCCATACATTTGGTACACGCCCATATTTTACAGTAGTAAGTATTCCATACGTGACAAATTGCAAGCCCATAGCCGCTTTAAGAATACTTACTGGTTTTCTAACGATGTCCCTTTTAGGCATGTGTGTTGGTGTTCGACCTGGTTCGAAGCCACGACCTTCGGATCGAAAGTCGGCGAACCTCCCACTAAGCCAAAACGGCTTTCAACTAACCTAACTAGAGATCACAATAAATTTCTACAATGCTTTTCTACAAGAAGAGTGAGCCTATTTTATCATTGTCCATAATGGTCACCACATACTTCTAAGGCACAAGATATAGATGTCGGAGATAGAGATTCCGGGTTGGACTTGGACACTCGCCCATTCACTCCAGCATATTATAAACAAACGAATATAAACATTTCGCGAACACAAGAGGTTTGTAGGCCAGATGAAGCTTCCGCGGTAGCTGACAACTTATATCACAAAGATAGTTTCAACCTAACCGTCTCTCTGTTTTGAATGCAAGTGTATCATTACAAAAGCAAGGTAATTGGTGATCTGCACGAAGTCCCATGAGAGAAAGGCGCACTGTACAGCAGTTCATATCAGCTATCTACTAGGTTAGGTTAGACTGATCATCGTCTATCTATAATATAGATAGAACCGCATGGCCTAATGTTGCTCTGCCCCTCGTTAGCTAAAATGCCAATTTTCAGTGTCTTTTGCCTTATATTTTAATTATTATTGTGAAAAAGGATCATCGAATAATGATAGGCACGCGCGCCGTGTTTGTTGCCCGATTCTTCTAGGCTTGGTCGCGAGGAACGGCGTAGCTTCACCTAGTTTCTAAGACGTTTCTAGTGATTTTATTGAAATAAACGCATTTTGAATTTGAATCAGGTCAAAGAGATAGAAATCATTTTTACAGCATCTTTAGAATGAACTCCTGGTATTTATCGGGTCGTTTGCCAGCGCTATTCTCGTGCGTTGTGTCACCTCGCTACTTGAACAATACAACAGAGATGCTTGCGTACTCGCCGTGTGAATGACTGTTGTCTTTCTAAATCTAATCTTTTAATGAATATTTTACATATTTATTCGATAAAGCTTTTGAATCAGTTACATAATCCCCTTTGGGAATCCCCTTCAAAGGGGATTTTGAAACTTTTAGTCTCAATTTCCACTTGTAATCAAAAAATCTGGAATAACTTGATTTTGAAAAAAACTCATCGAACTTTTTGGCTTGGCGCTTTATAATAGGTTCATGAATAAAAGATTTTACGTAGTTCCGAATCCCATCCAAATCAAAAAATCCTAAATTTGTAAGAGACATTCAGATTTTGAATAATACCTAGTAGTAGGTAGGTATAAATACCACTGAAGTATGGGAGTTACTTACTAGGACTAAGGAATGTAATAAAAACTTTATAAACACCACCCCTAGGTACAGTCAGCATCTATAGAGGATAACTTTTTTAGAATATTGAAATAAAAATATTTATTTTTAATATTTTGTAATGGCTTTAATTCAAGAAAATCAATCATGATATTTTAATACAAATTTAATCCTTTCACTGCACCGATTCTTTCATCAACGGTCATAAGCCCTTTTTAGGGCCACCATACCTCACTCAACCAGGTCACTGACCTAATACAGGATGACCAAGAAAGAATCAGTGACAAGACAAAAAGAATAATAGAGCTATTATAACTATATGGCATTTGTTATTTTACCACAATTATTTTGATGTTAACTGTACAAAATAATAGATCATTCACGCCACAGCTCAGCTGAAAAAACTACGAGAGTTGCGCAAGATTCACAAAATGGCTTTCTAGTAGAGTTTAGCGTCGCGTGGGCGGCTCGGCTTGCGAAACGCTACAACCTTGAATGAACGTTTATTAATAACCACCCAATAAACTGTCTACACTCACTGAACTCCAACTAAAATTGTGGATGAAAATATTTCGTTTTTTTTTTCGATAGGTTGATTTAGTGGCCAGCTGTGAACCAAATATTTAGGTAGCTCTATAAAATAATGCGGTGAAGAAGAAATACTTTTTTTGTATTATAATTGCGATCACAAATAACTCATCTTCCCAACACAGAAAAGCATTTATCTATACCGACTAATTTAGTTCAATCAATAACGTATCAATGGAACCTGATACTCAATTAATATCAATGAACCGAATGGAAAATGACCCGATTCTTGCCGCAAGTAGGTACTACTGTGCTGCAAGGCCAGTTACTGAACACTATGAGCAGGTACCTTGGTAGTAGGTTTATAGAACTGAAAGCTTTAAGGAGGTAGGTATATGATTGACTCCCGCTGACAGCATTAAACATAAAACATTTTGGTACGGCCGCCATCCATTGTGAGTTCTCAAGGCCTTTTCCACTACTTGTTTATTTTAGTACGTAGATCATAATTTAAGATGATGTATTATAGTTTTTCAAACATTGAAGAAAGAAAGAAAGAAAATAAATTTATTCAACACAGACTAAAGATTGATTTTAAAATAGGTACACAGGTTCTTAGAAAATAATAAAAATAAAAAAACAAAATACAAAAAAGACAAAGATAATTTGTCTGCTAGTTGAAAAGGCAACAACTCAGCTTTGTGCCTAGTCCGAAAACCAGACGCTGTTTTTCAGTGTTGCCTAACATCGAGAGAAGATGCTTATAACTTTTTTACAGTTGCAAGAACTACAAGGTTTTTCAATAGCTAAGCAAGGAATATTCAACGCAACGCCTTTTTGTACAAAAATCTGAGCTTTACCAAAGTTAGGTAGATAAATGTGGACTACCGTGGATGTCGTAAGAGGCGACTAGGGGAAAAATGCTAGGGGATGGGCAGCAGCCTCCTCTATTTTCACAAAACTTGCTGCATCGCTCGCTGAGCAAGCGGGTTACCGTGAGTTATGGCCTGGAAATCTACGGCTGCAATGATGAGGTAGATAAATTCAAAATTTAGGAGAGCCTAGTAGAATTAAAACAAGTATACTCTTCTCCTTTGAACTGTTTCTCATTAGTATAAACTTGTTTGTCCACAGGAGACAGTCCGCACCAGCAGTGGCAAGGTCTCCAGCAGCCGCGTTGAAGACATCGATCTCGAACAGTGCTGGGACGAGAGACTCCTCAGGAAACTCGTAAGTGCCTTGACATTTGAAGTTTTTTCCGATAGAACAAAATAAATACCGTAATCGACCGACGTATTGTTTTTTCCCCTATCCTGATTCCTGATTCTTCTAGGCTGGGTCGCGAGGAACAGGCATAGCTTCATCTAGTTTCTAAGACGTTTCAAAGTGATCCTAGTGATTTTATTGAAATAAATGCCTTTTGACTATGACTTATCCATTTGGTTCACTGGTTTTTTAATGAATAATGGTTGTCATGACCTTACAGATGAAGGAAACAGTGTAGTGAAATGACTAATCATTACCACAATATCTCTCATGCACAATATCATTGACTAAACAGGTAACATACATAGTCCTGACCCTACACTAAAATTCCATTTTGTCGTGGGTATCAGAAACAACGATTACCATGGTACCACAAAAACCCGGACCCGGAACAATTTTTGCAAATCATACCAACATTTGTCCCGCAACGGGAATCGAACCCGGCCACTCGCCCGCTACGCCACCGAGGTCGTCAAAGTTCGCAGCGTGACTCATTTGCAAGGTTTACTATCGATAATGTTTCTCGTTTTTTGCGCCTCGTCGAAATCATTTCAGACTTTTTAAAACGCTTTTCGCAATCTCAAGTACCAAGGTGTAAGATCTTGACAGATATTGACCGAGATACACCGCAACAATGACTACACTTACAATGGGGCAAAACAAGGCTCTTGTCACTTCAGTTTGTTGCGTGTGCCTGGTGCCTTAGGGCCTGGCCCAGCTTCCGCGCAACTAAGCATTTTTTACAGCTTCCGCACCTGCATAGACAAAAGTAATGTTAATTGCACACGTAACCATGTAAGAAAGTCATAGAAACGCAATGTATTAGTGCAGGCACTTGTTGTCGACAGTTTCAGTTAAGTACCTACCTCATTCACTGTCGCTTTCAACGGTCATCGACACACGGAACGGCACTGTCATTCGACTATGAATAGTGACAGTCAAGTTTTATGTAGCACTTATTATAGGATGATGCTTCATGTGAAGTAGTGTCTTAAGCAGTACCAATTCCATTGAAATTCTGGTTACCTGTTCATTTTTATAGAAAGTCAAAAAAACATCCAATTCCCAGCACTTACCTACCTACCTTCATTCACTTTGCTTGCAGCCAGAGTGTGCCTTCGTAAGAATGAGCTCGATTCTCTACCGTGCAGGTCTGCCTCTTTTTCTTAAGCATCCCTCCCTATAGGTAACTATTAATGTCGAACGTTCTCTAAACGAGAGTTTTTTTTTTGCTTAATTCTGGTGTATAAAATGTACAAGTGGCATTTGGCAATTGGAAACCAATACCCAGTCCATAGAAGGCGGGACGGCCGTGGTGGCCCCGGCTAAAGAATAGGCCCCTCCATATCTACCTATCCGCGGATGTCGTAAGAGGCGACTAAGGGAAGAAAGCTAGGGGATGGGCAGCAGCGTCCCTCATTTTAACAACGATAGCTCTAACTGCGCTCGCCAACCCGCATGCCCAGCGTGATAAGGAATTCGCTCTGTCTGTGGGGGAGGCCATGTTCAGCAGTGGACGTCGTACGGCTGAAATGATGATGATGAGAAGGCGGGATCTGTTGGATCTCGGTGTGAAACTCGTCACACGGGTAACGAGCTAGCAGCGCAAGTCAGCGGCAGTTGTTGTGAATCATACGCATCTTTTCTAACATACATAATGACCTTCTCTATATAGCTAAGTTAAAACCGCTGTTTACAAGTTGATTCATACCATGTATACCATCTCGAAAGGAGCTTATTCTATCAATAAAAATAAATAATATTAGCAAAAAAAAATATCGTACGGGGGCTTGCACAATTTTTTATATACTTGCAAATTAAAGGAATGTGCCAGTCATCAGAGTCATCCAGAGAGAAATGTCGTCAAGTGTTTTGACTGTTTCGGGTTTCTTCTTTAAGACACGCTCGCAAAATCAGTAAAATTGTTTTAATTTCAAAACTATCCGCTCTAAGCTTGTCCACGGCCAGAGCGATCGGTCGCGTCCCGGCACTCGCAGCCGTGTGTGGCGCCGTGGGAACCGCCTGCGCGCACACACCAGCTTTGCAGATACGCTCAAGCGAGATAGAATTAACACTCGCCTGCTGCACAAAGTATCCAAATATAAAAAAGATATATAACATAAATAAGATATGAATCTGACGGAAAATGCGTCGCGTATTATCGGACTCGTAACGCCAGAACAGACAAATCCTATACAATCCTATCCTACTAATATTATAAATGAGAAAGTTTGTGAGAACGTTAGATGTCGATGTTTTTAGTGTTGCGCTATCTTCCATCTTGCCGGGATACTGCGTACAGGGATACTGAGAAAATGTTACCAACGACCCAAAGTCCTGCTTCGCTATTTTAAAGAGCCTGTGCTGGCTGGGGTAGGGTTAGCATAGGGGGACAATGCACCATACACCCCACAGCGGGAAGTCAGTGTAGGTCTAAAAACCCCCAATTAGAATAACTAAGAATTAGACTATCTTTCAAAGTACTGCCAAAAGCACTCTTAAGTACTAACTTGTACACTAATTTCCCTTTTCAACTAAATACATTGTCAGGTAGACGCTCTTCCTAGTCAGCTCTACAATAAAAATTTAGAGTATAAATAAGTTTAGTAAGTAAACAGTAATTTAGGGCAGTGATCGCTTCCGGTTTCCGGAGACACTTCCGGCTTTGTCGCGCACACAATGCAACACGTCGTCATGATGACCGTCCAAATTGATCTCTGTAGAAAGTGGCGGGATTCATGATGATTGAAGACACCGCTGATCTGACTAGACTAATCACACTTTTTTTGAATAAATAATAAAAATAAAAAATAAAAATACTAAAAACGATGAAGAAAACATCGTGAGCTTACTTTATAAATGCGATTGTGCGGATGTTTGTGGTTCAACCACGCTGTAACGGCTCAACCGATTTCGTTGAAACTTGGAATGGGTAGAGCTCTTAACCTAGAGATACCGGTAGGTACCACGCCAGCGAAGCCGAGGATGCAAGCTAGTATCTAATAAATAAAATAAATCGAAATGGCATGTAATTAGTAGGCCCAGTAAAAAATTTGGAATTACGTAAATTCATAATTGGTATTTTGTCTGACTGCTTTCCCAGAACCTCATCATGGTACTTGCCGAGAGCTTTTCAGGATAACTTCTATAAGGAATTACCAATCACAACTTAACAAGACTGATTTCATTTTTATGAGTACTTACTAAATATTTTAAAAAAATGCGCCTCACGTAGACTGGACATAGTTAAACGCGCCACCAGATTCGAACAAATACCATCTTGATGGTAAATATTTGCCGGAACGTGACTTGAATATCGAACGGTTAATTATTTAACAACATAAAAGGTGTCTTACTACTTGTGAGCGATCAAACACACTAAGCAGAGAATGTGTGTGAATTGAGACTGCGTGAATCATTTTCTTTGTGACGTGATGATGTTTGGGGCCAATAGGTTAACAAACTTATAAAACATTAAAAAACTTTGCCCGCCGAATGGCTAGAGTATTGTCGTATGATTAAAGACAGGTGTTATAAGAAGTGTTGTAATAAGTACTAAAAAGTTGTTCTTAATGATTTCAGTTGGACGAGTGTACAGACTACGAGCAACGGCGACGCCTGCGCGCGCGCATCCGATCACTCATGGCGGAACAAGAAGGTTAGTTCTATTTTATATCTCACCATCAATAATATCTACTTTTGGATCCTGAGTTGTAAAATCATAAAAAAACGATTGTATCAAATTATATGAAATGTGTGTAGGTACTTTTATTACTCGTACTTACAAAGTTTTTATAATGTAGGTAACTAAGTTCACCCGATGGCTCACACTAGTGCGCGAACGATGTAACATTAGTGTGTATTGTGCAGCATGCGCGGCCGCAGTGACGGACGCGCTGGGCGCCGCCCACATCACCTCCGAGACGGACGGCGCCGGCAGCGGAGCAGCCGATACGCGCGGTGAGTCCCTCCTCCTCCCGCTGCTTCAGGGCCTGCTCGGCGGCAGCGGCGAGCGGCTGCTGGCCGGGCTCGGCGCCGCCCCGGCCGACGTCGTCGCCGACGTCCGACGATCGCTAGGTCGCCTGCGGTCTGCATTAGCCGAACCCGCCGCGCATCCTCAAGCCCGAGCTCTTCTTGCCCTAGCCGATAGATTAGAGGACGCACTAGACGCCGCCGATCGGCTTGATGGCTGCCGGCGAAGACCCCGGCGCCGATCCCGCGCCGCCAGACATACCGTTGGCGTCACCAGAGAGGAGCTAGAACAAGCTCGCCGTAAAGTCGACGCTGATCCACTAGGCCTGTCGGTGCCTGATCATCCGAATTCAACGTCTGCCGGATCGACGGGAACCAGTGAAGGTGCGCCGACGCCCGAACGTAAGGCCAGCGTTGACGTTGACGGTGAGCTAGATTTTCATGCAGCTGTAGAAGCGAAACCGAAGCCCCCGCCTCCTCAGCACTCGGTCAGCTACGAAGCGCCGAGGGTCTCTCACGATGCGCAGACCATACAGACGGTTCAACCGGTGGAGCGTAGGGCGCATGCGCCTCGCCGTCCTGACTTCTTCCGACACTCGGTTGCCGACGCGACTCCCCAGCAACCGATACCTCGATTGGACCGCCGTCCTTCAGAAACAAAGAGCAGCATTGCCGCCATCGCTAACAAATTCGATGCAACAGCTCAGATGGAGCGCCAGCAGACAGCTGCTATACCGCGCCGTGCCCCTGTCATGGCACCTAAGACATCGGTTAAAGATGAACAGATGCGCACCTTCTTCCGACCCCTGCCTCCAACGTATAACTTTGCTGCCCCACCACCTCCAGAAGAGGAATCGAAGCCTCTCAGCAGGTTCAACGGGAACAAGAAGCTGCGTATGAAGCGCGCAAACACCATCGACATAGGACGCCCTCTGGCCGGCTACCGGCTCGATAGTGACACGGACGAAGACAATCAGCAAGCGCGGATCGTTCCAGACTTCCGTCCGCAGACCGATAATGACAGGAAATTCGTAGCTTTTATGAAGAAGAACGAAGCAGCAGAAAGAGATGCTGTACTCAACGGAGGTGGTCCGGCCAACTGGAGCAGCAGGTTCGGAAACATTAAGAATGCATTTGAAGGTCGCGAAAAGGATGATCACAGTCGTTCGTCCAGCGCATCATCATCGGCTCGTCGCTTTTGGCGTGCGACTGAGGACTCAGCACCAGCATTGACGTCAGGAATGCCCCAAGGAAGGAGATTGTTCACGGAGTCCACGCCGGAGATAGTGAAACCCCCTTGGGTGACGGAGCGCCGCGAGCCGGCTCGCATCCCCCCTCCACCGCTCCCGCGTCAAGTCCATCCCCCTAGAACGGTAGCCCCTCCGCTTCCACCTCCCACGCAAATTCCCATTCAAAGGCGAGATCCCCTACCCTTTCAAACACCTGCCCCACCGTTCCCGAAGCACAGTGCTTCAGCGGCAGTAGTCCCTCCCCTTCCAAAACTCGTCTCAGCACCGGTACCCCCACTTCCGAAACTAATACCGATACCGCCAGCCCCAGCACCCACCTCCCCTCTGTCGACTCCGGCATCGTTCAACTCTCCGCCTCAGGTCTCGCTGTCCCCGACCCGAGCTGTAACAAAGCCCTTCGTGGCGCGCCCGATCCCCGTGAACCAATTCTCGCACGCTCCCATGTCCGCCTTCAAGCCGCCGGCCAAGATCGTGTCCCCGGTGAGCGCCCCCGCGCACGTATGGAGCCCCCCATCGTTCGGCGTGACGTCTCCCTCGACGGAGCGCGTGCCCTCCTTCCCCTCGAGCCCGCGCCCCTTCGCGCCGAGCCCGCAGCCGCCGAGCTGGGCACCGGCGCCGGTGCAGGAGGCCGCGTGGACCATCGCCCCGATCGCGACGAAGCCGGATACCCACACAAACGGCTATACCCTCGCCGAGAGTCAACTCCCCGCGTACGACCCTCCCCCTCCCCCTCGACCGACTCACGCACCCCCGCCGATGCAAGCGCCTCCTCAGAATCAGAACTATCCAGTGAAGTCGATCCCGAGCCAGAACGAGCTATCAGCACCGGAGCTCGTGCGCCGGATGAACGGGGAGGCCTCGGAGGTCTCGCCAGCCACGGTGGACGCGCAGCGCTTGCAGATCGAGTTCTACGAGCGGCAGATCCGCGAGAAGCGCCGCCGGGAGGCGCGCGAGGCTCCACCGCAGCCGAAGGACCCGGGCCACAAGCCACCCCCGCCACCCGGTTACACGATCACAGACTTCACGCCCCACGGAGGAGTTTCTACATTTATGCCGCTGCAGCACACGCCTGACATCGAAAAGGCGAGCGCCCACAAAGTGGACTATCTGCCGGATGTCGTCACCAACGAGACCGACCGCCCCCGCACTCCTGCCGCCCCTCACACCGCTCCTGCCGTCGCCCACGCACCCCGCTCGCCGCGCCCACCGGAGCTGCCGGTCGCCGCACGCAACGGACACCAGTACCACGAGAGCTCCACCGGGAGCCGGCGCGAGGCGGCCACGGAGCACACGGTGGCGGTGGCGCGCGTGATGCGCGGGCCGGTGCGCGGCGCCGCGACCACCACGCCCGGCGTGCGCACGCGCGCCGACCCCGCCGACGCGCTGCGCGGCACGCTCGACAAGCTGTCCTCCCCGAAGCGCGAGGCGCTGGCGCACATGGAGCGCCGCAAGCGAGGCCAGGTACCGCCGCCCCCCGCCGGCCGCTCTCCCCCGCCCTCCGCCTGCGCCCCGCCCGTCCGTCCGTCCCCGCCGTCCTTGGGCGCGTCTCGCGAGTCGATCGCCTCGAGCGAATCGTTCCCGAGCGCGGGCGCGCTGAGCCGTTCCGGGTCGTGGCACCAGCTGTCGCCGGCGAGCGGCTACAAGTCGGCGTCGACGTCCCCGCGTCGGGTGGTGTCGCGCGCCAAGTCGATGCACCTGCTGGCGGTGCCGAAGCTGTTTGAGGGCGGCATCGCACGCGAGGAGGTGACGGAGAAGCGACGCACGGTGGAGGCGTACTTCGCGGGAAGCCAGCAGGCTGCGCCGCCAGCGGCCGCGCCGCGCCGGCCGGGGGGCCGCCCGCACCAGTTCGCGTTGGGCCGCAGCCGCACGATGGCCGCAGTATCGGAGCTGCAGTTCCTAGACGAGAGCAACGCGGACGACGCATTCGAGGACCTGGTGTCGGGTCTCGCGTAGCGCACACATTCCACTAGTTACGAGGAGGCGAGCGAGACGAGCGAGACGCGCGTGAGTCGTGTGTGTGTGGGTGCCTGCCGCTTGCCGCGCCCGTGTCGCATGTCCCCGCCCCGCCCCGCCCCGGCCCCGTCCCGCCATCCGCGCTCGCGTCACCATTCGCATCGTTTACTGTACATACCGTGTAACATCCGTCTTCATACCACTGAGTCCCGTAACCGTGTTATTTTGACTAATAGCTTTAAGTACCTATCGTTGTTATGTCTTGCTGATTGTTTTCAAGTGTTCTGATTTAGTTTTAGTGACGTAGATTTTCTCCGATATCGATTATGCGCTTCATTTCCTGACGTATTTTCTCTCATTACAGAGGAAGAGGAAGTAACTGTGACATCGCGTGTGAGAAGGGACTCTTCAGAGAAAACCTCTAGCAGTAGTACCACTAAAACTTCGAAAGGTGAACCCTTTTTATCGAATGTCTACAAAAGATATTCCATTTGCCTCCTAATGGCGGAACTGAGTTTTGTCTTCTGTTTAGTGATAGAGAGCGTGGGCCGGCCGGCGCCCAAACCGGTGTCGCCGTTCGCCAAGTTCCGTCAACTGGAGAAACAGAACTCAACCAACAGTCCTAAGTAAGTTCTCCCTCCTTCCTGTCCGAGCCCTCGCCATTCTAGAGTGTCAGAGAATACAAGAGATTCAACTCAGAGATCGAATCAAATCGAATACTTAATCGACTACTCAGTAGCTTCCAATATAATTTATCAATCTTTTGGCTTCATATATTATTTAATGCAATATATTTTATTTATCTTTGGCAGCGATATCTGTGGATACGAATAAGGAATATTTACAAGTAAATATACAATTAATGATATGCATTATAACATGTATTGTATAGTAGACGCTTTGATATAAAAACTACCTATAAGTATACAAATCATCAAAGAGACGCATAGCTTAAGTACATACGGATATGTAGACTTGTCAATAACGCGTGTGTACTTAACCTGTCATTAAAACATTACGCTCATGAGAACGTAGCTGAAAAGTCGCTTCAGATGAAAACGCACGTTAAGTTTTCATTGTAAATAACCCGGCGACCGCACGACGCCGACGCGTCCGCACTCGATTGTGACAGCACAAAGACTAATGATCTAATCTAACCGCGACGAAACCCGGCAAATCTAAGCGCTGCCACAGATTGGACGTGTTTTCGGCGCCCTTAAACTCGTCCCAGCGGTCACAGCGTTGACGAGCTTGTAGGCGCCGAAGAAAGCCCAATTTGCAATGAACGAGGCCATGGCACTAACCTGAGGTCCGATTGTAGCTCGCCCAAGACCCCGCAGAGCCCGGGCTCTCCGTCGCAGCCTTACTTCAAGTTCACGGACCCCGCGCTGCAATGCAGCGCGCTCACTATAAAAGAGCGCTTGCTGCAGTGGTGTCGCGACAAGACACGGGACTACGAGGTACTGCACCGCCCACTGCCCGCACTGCTCCCCACTGCGTCTGGTGCTCGCGCCGCTCCAGCCGATGTTGTGATATAACCTTATACAGCACCTGCACTCAACTTTAAGTTCATGCCTAACTCTATGACGCACTTAGCGGTGCGACCTTAAGAATTAAGCATGACCTTCATATTGAGCGCAGACCAGGGCGTTAGCGTCATTCCGACCACCGACGAAATCGAGACGAAAGTATTTTATAAAGTTACATCACAATTTATAGCCTTATTTAGTGTTGGAGCAATACATGACATTACCGTGTCGTCTATATAATACTTTGATAAAACTTATACCTAAGCAAAACGCTGCTGTAAATGAATGCCGCAACACGTAGCATAAATGTTAATCTAATTACCTTTGTATCCGAAATAACAAAATAAACGTATTGGGGAGAACTCAGTTGCGACATAAATAAGCAGATGCACTTTTGAATACCCCAATCTGTTGAAATTTCTCGGCGATACCCATTCGAGTAAATTACTGCATCGGCTTATGAGGGGCGCGGGCGGGACGGATCTAACTACGTTGTCGACGGAGTAGCATGCTGAGAGGCTGCGCGCACGCACACAGTATTAACACTCACGAGACTGATGTCATCACCCACATTCCACCACGCTTCTCTCGATGCTTCATTTTTGGCTGCGCTATTTTCCTGTATATTATTCTATTTAAATATGTTTAGTAAATATTATTATATATTAATAAAATTCTTCAAAAATCCCGTCGTTCCAAATATTATTACTTTGGTTTCGATTACATCCGTTAAAGTAGATAAATCAATAATTAATAACACATATTTGCCCTTAAAAGTTGTACCTATTTAGGTAATATTAATTTTGTATTTTATATACGAATGTCTAAGGAACTCATTAACTATCAAGTTAGATTTTTTCGTGAATACCTACTTATAGTAAATGTGTTATTATGTATGTAACTGAAGCATGGTGTTCTTCAATGATAAAAACTTTGTTGAATCGGAAATGAAATGCATGATTTTTGTGTGTAAATCATTTTAGTAAATTGACGTGACGTGTTTCAAAATGTAAATACTTATGTAGTGGGTGTGAAATGTATAGTTTATAGACTTGTCCAGCACATATCCCACATTGTGACATGTAGTTAACACATTAGTGTAGGTAAATAGATTTGATATTTTGGTATAAGTTGACTGAGCACTAAATTTAACGTACACCGAACTGTCTGAATTTTCCTAGATCATACACTACTGAGCAGGCGACAACAGACTCTCAATCATTTCTCTAATCTAAAATGAGCGCGATAAACCTCGTTTTACGTCACAAGCCTAAAACGATTGTAATGCCCGAGCATATCCCCACCAATCTCCAGACAATCAAAGCCCTTGAAGATGCAGAGGCACAGAAGTGTTCAATTCAAATCACAAAGCCTTCTGATCGTTGGTCCACACTCTCGCAATCACTGACGTTGTCCGCCGGCCGCTGATGTTAACATTCTTGTATATGTTTATTGATTTATTTATTATTGTTTTTGTGCGTGTAGAATGTGAAGCTGGAGAACTTCTCGACGAGCTGGGCGGACGGGCTGGCGTTCTGCGCGCTCGTGCACCACTTCCTGCCCGACGCCTTCGATTACTCTAAGCTGACGGCCGACCAGCGCCGGCACAACTTCACGCTCGCCTTCAAAGTAGCCGAGTAAGACACTTATTTCTTCTACTAACCTACATTCACAGTCATTTTTCTGTAACCTGAAAAAATGCTGACGTATAACATAGGTAATTATGAACTCGTCAACCCTAATGCCCCAACCATATGCATGCCCAGCGTGGCGAGTATTGGCCAAAGCGCACAAGAGCAGTTGCTTTAGAGATCTATAGGGGATTCCTGTGTTCAGCATCAGCAGTGGAAATTCTACGGCTGATAATGATTTTAAGAATGCAAACATCCCATGTGCCATCAATGTTAAGGAATGGATTACTAAGTATAGCTTGTACGTTCATCATAATTGAACGTTGGACTTCGAAACAACTGGAAAACTCGACTGATGTGATGATAGTTTTGTGGAAATAGCACTTGATCCCTCGATGGTTCCTCGTTGTACTTACAACTCCATCCTCAGTCAAAGTTATATGACCTAAACCTCTTGTTAATGCTATTTTATTTTTAGTAACTGGTGAAATTTCATAATTTCCAGTGAGAAGGCGGGCATCTACCCCCTGCTGGATGTGGACGACATGGTAGCCATGCGGAAGCCGGACTGGAAGTGCGTCTTCACCTACGTACAGTCCATCTACCGCCGGTTCAAGGACGAGGCATGAGCCACTTCCAGCGATGCATCATCCGTGCACACCAACTGACAACTTGTAGAATGATGGATGTGTCATGGACACATTATCGGTCTAAATGTAGCGAATACAGCCATAGATATGATTCGTCCGACGATAGAGACACAAAATCGAAGTCTATCACTAGGTTTCATTAAATTAAACCACAAGGTTCACTTAGAAACATCATAAAGAAACCAAGCATAGAAGAATCGGGCTACAAACTAGTAGACGATTCTTCGTATCAACGCAAATATTGGCACGTGTAGAGCGATAATGTGGCTGTAGGTTGTCAGTTTGTGCGCGGATGTGCTGCCCGTTAGCCGTGTCAGTTAGGAGTAGTCGAACGTCGTAGTCACAAATATATTGAAGAGTATATTTTCCAAAGAGCGTAAGTTGTTGTTGAATTTGTTTGTTTGTTAAATGTTTATTGTCTGTGCCGCCCAGTCGTTTCTCCATGCGCCCTCGCTGTCTCAAGTCCTCCTATATTATAATCTCAAGATGTATGTGATTTCTTTATACTTAGAGTAAGATTAACATTGTAACCGAACCTAGGTCATAGTCTAGTTTGAGCACTGATCGAGAATCGCTTTGTCTTATTCGTGCACATAAGGAAGTGGTATTCTCGGCGCCAAGTGTCCGAGTGACAACACGATATACTAACACAATTTTATTTAAACTTGATATTTTATTTAACTATTTTATGATGATTATAATAACTACTGTAATGAAATTATGTTAATTTATAATAATGAATAAATATTGATGATATTAACATTGGATTCGTGTATTTATTTGGATCTAACCTGTCATCCACTCAAAATAATGTTCCGCTAAAGACGAGGGCCCTACAATGAATCCTTGAGGCACACCACAGTAGGAAATAAAGCGACTCTGCGATTAACTTGCGCCAAAAGCATAATTAAATCCATTTTTATACAGTCTAAATAAACACTTGTCGAAAAAAAAAGCAATGATTTATGATGACACGTTTACTTGGAATATTTAGAAGTTACAATATTTTTTAATTAATTATCTCCTATGAAATCGAATTATCTCTTTGCTAGCACTCTAGTGGAGGTCGTGTCAAATGGATCGCCAGTACATAGGAAACCAGGAGCAGGCAGCAGCCACACGTGGTAAGGATCAGGAACACGAATGCCTGCGACATTCCCATAACTCTTTAAAACGAGGGTTCACAGTTTTGGAACTATCTTCTTTGATGCAAGTTCGGCTAGAAGGAGAAAGAAATAATGATTTTATGACAGCCGACATGTTATGGCAAAGAATAGACGAGAAATATTGTTACGAGGTAAGACAGGAAAGATAACATAATAAATCTTGTATGGCACAAGGCAGGGAGAAATTCGTAGAGCTGACGGTTCGCTCCTCCAGTAGTGGAGCTCCAGAAGAAGTAGGTACCTAGATACCAAAATTCATCAAAATCGTTTGAATCGTTTTGGTCGTGAAAAGGTATCAAAGGTGCCAAAGCTCTTGTCTCTAGAGAGCTTTGGCACCTTTGATATTTATAACATTAAGCGGTTGGTCGCGGATTTGCTCGAGATAACGGATAAAAAGTAGTTTAATGATGTTCCTCAGGCGTTCTCCATAACTTTTAGAGACAGTTACTTTCGCATGATAATAGTTAGATTTCACAAGTAGGTACCCACCTATTTAGGTTATGGGTCCGGCGCGGTCCCCGGCGGCGCCACCATAAACGGATCGGCTACATTAGTGCTCCGGTGCTGCCTGGAACCGGCGCCGGCCACCAGCGTGGCGTCCGAGTCGCGCGGCGAGTCGCCCGCCAGCCGCACGCGCACGTGCAGCGTGCTGTCGCGCCAGCTCTGCCACGACGCCTGGTGCTCCTGGATCTTCAGCAGCATCCACGTGGTCAGCAGCCCGTTCAGGGCACCTGCCACAAGCAACGCGGTGGATTAGCTGTGTGTCATGTAAAAGATAATTTCGTTTTGTTTGTTTTGCTCAAAAGACAAAACAAACAATTAACTAAGTCTTTGATAACCGAGCCGAGATATCGCCAGGTTCAGTAGGTTTAAAGTTGGCGCTTTGATGTTCGTATGAACTACGAACTACAAACTTCTTGAAACTCAACAAGTGGGCACTCACGTTATATTACACAATTCGTATACAAGCAGACAAATTATCTTTGTCCTTTTTATTTTATTTGGTAGTAGGTACCTTTTTGTTAATTTAGTTTTTTATTTTTATTATTTTCTAACAACCTGTGTACCTATTTTAAAATATCATCTTTAGTCTGTGTTGATTAAATTTTTTTAATTTCTTTCTTTCTATATTGTTTTTACATTTTATTATGTTCGATGCATCTCAAAAACTATAAGAGGCTAAAACCGAAAATGAATATAAAGATAGACTGTAGATATTATGTAATGTCGTTTCATGCCAAGCCCTAAGGGGTCTTTTGGAATGCAATATCTTATGAATGAAGAAGACCCTATAGCCCTCGAGCTAGCGACTAGATTAGAGTCAGAGAAAGAGTTAAGAGTCGAGTCACCGATGATCCCAATGAGGAGCGAGGAGAAGAGGTTGGCGGCGAGCGCGGCGCCTCCGCCGCGGCGCGCGCCGGCCTGCAGCACGGCGTCGCAGGCGTGCAGCGCGCGCGCCGTGCCCAGCACGCTGCACGCGCCCAGCGCCGCGCCGCGCCACGCGTCCGCCGCCAGCGCGCGCCCGCGCCCCGACACCGCCCACTGCCACAGCGACCGCACCCACGTCCATCTGCAACCACCACACCCGCCGACTCATCAACTACATATAGACTAGAGCTCTGGTGGAGTGGTAGCCTTCCGATCCACAGGTGCACCTATATATGTGCACTTTTAGTACTAGTGCTCTTAAACGGTGAAGGAAAACGTAAGGAAACCGGCATGTCCTAGACCCTAAACATTCGAAGACATGTCATGTGACATGTGCATGAAAGGAGCCTCTAAGAGGCGCACACTAATCTTTTCACTGCACTGAGTCTTTCAACGACGTTCATGGGCCCTTTAGCCAGGGCTACCATACCTCAACTTGGGCACTGACCTAACACAGGATGAGCAACAAAGAATCTGTGACACGACAAGCAAACTATATAGCACTTGTAGCGTAAGCTTGTGCTAGTCTTACGCGCCTCCTGTTGACGCTGTGGAGGAACTGAAAGACATTATTGATTTTCTGCAAAGCCTCCCTATAGTTTCCTTGACATTTTTGACAGTATTTATTCATGTTGTCGCATATAACTCACTTATGACTCCGCGTGACGATGTAGTGGTGGCGGCACAGCTCGCAGTACGAGGTGGCGGCCTGCAGCAGCCAGCGCTCGAGGCAGGTGCGGTGGACGGCCGCGATGGTGCCGCGGCACGAGCACGGCCGCACCAGCCGCTCGGCCGACTCGCCGCCGAAGCAAATGCGGCAGATGTTGTCTGAGCGGACGCTGCCCGTGAAGCTTACCACTTCTTTTGGCGTTGAGGTATTCTGGGGACACCGTTTGAATAAACAAGATAAGCATTACGTCTTAATTGCAACAGCTAAGCGTGATGCTCGACAACAACCTTTAAAAAAATTCCCAAAATCGCATCAGCCGCAAGCCACCAACCGCTTCATTATCCAGTTTACTTAGCGCTTAATTAGGCACCGAATTCCAACGACCCCCCTACAAAGTACCTAATCGATCCATCGTCAGTTGGGGCCATCGTACGATCCTAAGTTCCGTGGCTGCCAGTTCTGCCAGTGTATTGCTAGCCCGCCCATTGGCATAACCATGTTGAACTTTGTTCTTCTAGGGATTTTGGAAAATTATTTTATTTACTTTGTGAATTCCTTACGGGTTTGTTGAGCAGTAATGCGCACACCGAGCCGAGGATGGACATGGAGCGACCAGCCGGCTGCAGCATGGACGATGCGGGCGATGAGAATGTCAGGGAACCTGCAATGTAGAACCAGAGGAATGGAGAAGGAGACATGAAAGACCAATGCTGGAGGCACAATAAAAAATCCATGGTAAAAATGGACGGTGAGAAAAGGTAGGTAAGTAGGAAGTTCAACTAAGCAAACCTGGCGAAGAAATCCCGGGTGTATAGCGGCAGCTGATGTCAGTCTGTTGCGCGATGGATCGTAGATCTTTGTCGCGCGGGCTCTGTGCCCCACCCGCCTGTTTGAACGAAGAATACTGTGATGTGGTCAAACCTCAAGTGTGGCAGAAAAATAAAGATAACTTGCTTGCTTGTTGTGTCACTGATTCTTTCTTGATCACCCGGTCAGTCAGTTACCAGGTTGAGGTGTAATGGCCCTGAAAAGGGCCTATGCCCGTCAGTGAAAGAATCAGTGTAGTGAAAGGAATAAAGTGCGCCTCTTAGTCTTTGTCATGTCTTAGTTACAATTTTTAGGTTCTGTTGTTTCTGTTTCATGCAGGTTTCCTCATGATGTTTTCCTTCACCGTTTAGGAGCACTGGTACAGCGCACAACTGAAAGGTACGAACTAGAACCGCCAATATAGGTAGTTTGGGTTAAGACTACCCTACAGTCCATAATAGGTAGATGGTATAGCAATTACTTACAAGCATAACTGTTGAGGAGCAACTTGAAATCGACATGCTCATAGTGACCTTGCTATCGGTGCGCTCGCTACCCCAGAACATCAACAAGGTCTCGCCCTCTCCCACATTACACTCCTGAAAATAAAAGAACATACAAGACCAAGAGGTGCAGAAGACGGTACGGACCAGGTCAGTAGGACCTGACTAAGTACCCTTCTATCTATGGGGCACTGCACGCCTCTACGAGCGTGATTGTATGAATAATGAGAAGAAGCAGAAGTGGGATCGTGCCACGTATCGGAAATCCGTCTCTGCCTACCCCTACGGGAAATAAGCATGACTTTAAGGTATGGCGTAGGTATCAACTTCTGTATATAAAGAAGGAAAATTAAACATAATTCAAGTAAATATTTACAAAATACCTACATTATGAAACATTGATTAAAAACATAAGTTTATATTCTAGTAGCCCCTAATAATTTGGTTAGAGCAATCAAAGACAATCTTCAATCTGCACTCTAGAGCACAAAAGCTTTCAAAAAAATTTCAGTGCACTGAATTTCGCAGCATGTATACCTACCTACGTAATAAAAAGAAGATACTGCGCCTCGTCGTTTCTTGTAGGTAGGAAGGTACGTGGCGAGTCTATAAATTAGGAGTTAGGCGGCCCGTCCGTCGTACTTTACTTACTCTGATGATATTAGAAAAGCTACAAGTTCGATGAAATCTGAAATTAACGTTCAGCAAAGCCTGTTGCAGTATAGGTTTGTAAATAACGGGAGCCAGCACAGCCTGCCTCAGGTTTTGCACGGCATCGCTCGGGAAGGGCTCGGTGTCGATCTTATCCACCAGGCACTTTAGTGTAACGAATTTACGCATTTTTGTGGGTTTCCTTTACTGGCATTTTGTTTTATTCTTTTACATTTTGTTAGACATGGTTTTAATTTTGAAGCTAACCAAAATAAATATGAAAAAGTACTCTGTGATAATAGGTTTTGTGCTCGTTTTGTGTTGATTGGTGACACTAATCAAAGTCAAACGAGAAGACATCTCATCGTGAGCGCAGTAGACCTCATTTCTTAGCCAAACAAAATGACCATCATCATACATAGGTACTTTTATATTCGAGACAAACGCGAAGACATCGGCAAGACAACTATCTATATAACTGTGAACGCAGTGCTATAGCTCTTTTGTGAACGCGACTGAAATTCTTTTGACAACCGGCTTGCCGGACTGCTTATTTCCCCAATTTTTGTTCCATTTTCTGAATTATAGCATGACAGTTTGTTAAAATCACAACTTACTGCATTTTTCTCTTTCGCACACATAGTTGATAATTGCGGTTAAAAAGAGCTGGCAATAAAATTCTTTTTTACGTTCGTGTATGTATTTATTACGTTTCAACAGGCTAAAATGCTTGCTTGGGCGCTTGTCAATCAGAATTATTTGTTCGGTCGGATTTCCAATTTTCCATCACCACCAGTCAGGCCGATTGTTTTTTCCCCACGTGAAGAGCCAAAATACATTGTGAAATAAATTTAAATTCAACGTTAAATCGAAAAGAAAGCAAAATCATGGCAGTCCGAGTCCAATTCGAAAATAACAATGAGGTGGGAGTGTTCAGTAAAATGACAAATTCATATTGTCTGGTAGCTATTGGAGGTTCGGAGAATTTCTACAGCGTGTTCGAGGCTGAGCTCGCGGACACGATCCCCGTGGTGCACGTGAGCGTCGGCGGGTGCCGCATCATCGGGCGCATGACCGTGGCCAACAAGAACGGGCTCCTGGTGCCGTCCTCAACCACCGACACAGAACTGCAGCACATCAGGAACAGTCTGCCCGACACCGTGAAAGTGCAGCGCGTCGAGGAGCGGCTCAGCGCGCTCGGGAACGTCATCGCTTGCAACGATTATGTAGCGCTGGTGCACCCCGACCTGGACCGCGACACGGAGGAGATCCTCGCAGACACGCTCGACGTGGAGGTGTTCCGGCAGACGGTCGCAGGCAACGTCCTCGTCGGATCATATGCGGCGCTCAGCAACAGAGGAGGCCTGGTGCACCCTAAAACTACAATACAGGACCAGGATGAGCTCTCTTCGCTGCTGCAGGTGCCGCTGGTGGCGGGGACCGTCAACAGGGGCAGTGAAGTAGTGGCTGCCGGCATGGTGGTCAACGATTGGTGCGCATTCTGCGGTATGGACACAACATCAACAGAGATCTCGGTTATCGAGAGTGTATTCAAA
Organism: Anticlea derivata; assembly: GCA_947579855.1. Lineage (NCBI taxonomy): Eukaryota > Metazoa > Arthropoda > Insecta > Lepidoptera > Geometridae > Anticlea > Anticlea derivata. The sequence continues at coordinate 378,515 of OX388269.1, forward strand.
TTGAATGATGCTAAACCCACAGCGATCACTTCAACGATGCGTGCCTCTCTGATTGACAGCATGTCGTAACAAAATGCAGGCCTCTTGTGATATTTAGAATAAGTTCTATGTTGGCAGAAGTTCAGAATGATGCAAGGGATATTATTCTGGAGGACAGATTACATTACAACCAATGAAACTTTGTTTTTGTAACTAAATAAATTTAACTGTAACATACAATTTTGTTGTTTTTGTTCCCTCTGGGAAATAGGCGTGATTTTATGTATGTATGTATATAATTTTGTTGCTCCTTTCTTATTTGTAAAAACCCTCATCATCATCATTTCAGCTGGTCAACGTCCACTGCTGAACATGTGGGGGGATTAGCACATACTCACCACGCTGGGCATGCGGGTTGCCGAGCGCAGTTAGAGCTATCGTTGTTAAAATGAGGGACGCTGCTGCCCATCCCCTAGCTTTTTTCCCTTAGTCGCCTCTTACGACATCCGCAGATAGGTAGATATGGAAGGGCCTATTCTTCAGCCGGGGCCACCACGGCTCTAACCCCTACAGAAACAATATTTAAATACTAAAATGATACACAAAATACCTTAAAACATAGTTTATTAAAGTTCATTATAAACATAACCATCCTATCTACATTGCCACTTCGTTTCACTGGAAGTACATACACCCGTCACTAACCAACCAACGCAATAGGAACACAACTACAAACAATTATTATGATCAAAGACAATATACAAAAATGCCCATATTCTAACTAATAATGATTTACTAAATGCATTGAGTGAGACATTGCATAGCTAAGTGGAATTTAGTGCTACTACATAAATACATATAAACAAACTAAAATATGTATACAAGCATCCTAATAAATGCGAAACCTAATAACTGCTCAATCGATTACAAAGAAATTAAAATAGATAAAGATTTCTTTACCTGGAATAGCATAGGCTACTTTTTATCAAGGTACCAAGCGAGCAAAACCGCGTGCGCAAGCTAGCCAATATATTGTTAGTATACATACATACCTAATTAATTCATTTTAACAACACTATAGAGACAAAATCCCCAAAAAAAATTACACTTGAAATTAATTGCAGCAATTTTGGATTTCAAATATAAAAATGTTGTTGTGAAATCATGAAGATGTATTCAATGACTTGTTACACAATGTGATGATTCATATTGGAAAGACCTACTTTAGGATAAAGTGGGTACTACTATTTCTTCCGGGACCACAGTTCTGACAAGTTGACAACTGATTCTCAACCTCCAAGCTTAAGATGTAAAGTCATCATCATCATTATCACCCTGGTGAAGTCCACAGCTGGACTTCACCGGGCCCCAAAAAGTGGCGCGCACCTGTAAAATGTAAATGTCACCTGTAAAATATCATCGGTCCATTGGGTGGGAGGCCTACCTATACAGCGTCGATCATCCTGTTCATGGCTGCCGATGTATTGTAAAGTTAAGTAGGTACCTATGAATTAAGTTTTGTATGAATATGGGCATAATATCTGTACACACTGCTACACTAAACTATAACAGTCAGTTTTGTGGGCTTAAACAAGCTACGAAAATACAAGGTAATTCAGAATATTATGTACCACTAAATAAATAAACTTTATATTGCCTTTATAGAGGCCGAAACGGTAAACAACAGTTGTTTTTTTTACCTGTTATCTTTATTGTGCTTGTTGAGACAAGAAGAGTATTACAAATCGATGAAATAAAAAATAAAATGAGCCTCTATTTTTTTAAAACCTAATAAAAAAAAATTAACAAGTAATATTTCGAGCCATCTATGGTAAATACCTACCGTGAAATAAAGCTCAAATAAACCATTCTAATTTAATAATTATCTGAAAGCCTATGCTTAGGACAAACCATTGTGTTCAACAGAATAAATGATGACTAATAATTCGAAGTCGCTGTTGCTTACGACAAATACAAGTAATTTTATTATTACGCAATAATAATTTAAAAATACATTTCTAGAAGTCATTTTGGACAGCAAAGTTCATAGCCAGGCTGCAAATCTTTAACTTTATCAACGTTCATCAATCCGAAAATTTAATTTTCATAAAGGACAGTTACATAATAGTTAGATAATGACAAATATTTACAATAATATAATATTTTAATAAGTATTGGACAGGTATGATTGATAAATACTAACAAACAGACATTAAAATCATTAAATTCAAAGCTGCAGTAGTTTCTATGTAGGTTATTTTTACAATACAAACAAAACTTCTCAAGACAGCTTATCACACAACTAGAATGGCACACGAAACAAAGATTATAATATTTTCTCAAAAAGCAATAATTTATATTGTACTAAATTATAAATATCTCAAAAAAAAAAGTTCCTAATAAAATGATCTAAATGGCAACACCAACTCTTATGCTTTGTATCTCTACCACCTTATAACTATTTATTTCCACATCTAGTTTAATAGTCAAAAGTGCGATAGGTAGGATATGTCCCGTTTGAGTAAATGCAAAATTGTATTATATTGAGTAAGAAATGTAGTATTTTAAGCTCATTTATGTACAAAACGTATGTATGTAGGTATCTTAACGCGAACACTGAAAATTGAATATTTTTCTCTTTAACTTCTTATAGGGCCATCGAGGTTGCTACATATTGGTCGAGTAGAGTTTGAAGGAGTGTTGACTCGAAAATACGAAGAAGAAGAAGGAGGGCTTTTTAATAATACCATCAGACATACCAGCTTTGATCAACGCTGTGTACCTGTTTGGTACACGAGAATTTAAAAATTGAAATTCATTAAATGTGAATATTTTTATAAAATATGTTTTTTCTTTAAACTTCCAGGAGGAAAAAAATATCATAGATAAAATCTCAATGCCATAATATTTTTTCACTTTTTGTAATCATGTATCAAAGAAGCCAATAAATCGCAGACGATCAATAATTTGGGAAAATCAGTTTACTGCCATTACAGATACATTATTCCAAATAGCGTGGCCTTTTTTTTAACACACTGATTAGTTTTACCACAGTCCTAGTTTACAAAAACAGTCAACTTACTCTTGACTCTTTGTAACGTCACAGCCTATATCGCTTGCAATTTTTTTTAGTTAGCTTCATTAATTGGGACTACATCAAACCCGCTACCCTGATACAAACCCGTTTTAAGACCTCGTAAGTGCAAAGAGACTAGGTCATGAGTACAAAACTCGGCAACAAACAAAATAAACGAGTTCGTTTCCCACTGAACACTTTTTCCTTGCACTGATTCTTTTTGGGCCACCTAACAGTCACGAGCTTGAATGTTCTTCAATAAAATTGTTTTATTTTTTTCTTTCTACTCCAAGTACCTCTTCGGGTCCTGCTCCTCTTGGATTCTTGAACAATATTGCCACTAAGTCCATCTCCGTTACTTTAACGAGTTGGGCTGGCTGGGGTGAGGTCAGCAGGAGAACAATGCACAATACCCCCCCACCACGTCAGTACAGACTTTATTCCCCCCACTTCGAATAAGTATTACTCCTAGTACCTCCAAGCCAGCTGTAGTTGAGGTGACAGGACTCAGTTCAACTGAGAGGTTCCTTTGAACAGGTCACTAACAGTGTTGTGCGGACATAAAACCACACGCGTACTTGACTCTCTGCTAGAAGTGGTGCGCTATGGGGGGGGCGGGTTGTGCGGCGGAGAGGGGGGCGGGGGCGGGGGTTGGGGGAAACGACTCATTGCGCGCGCGCTCGTAGAATAGCATGTAGGCGGAGCAGCGGAGAACTTCGTGGAGTGACACTTCGTGGACGAGGGTGTCGGAAGTATACCACCATCTGGAAATGAAATCATATGTTAATAATTGCAAAGGGTGCTGGTGGTAAAGTGGCTAAAGATTTATCGCCCTTTTCTCGGAAAAAAGTAAGAGACATTTGACAAGCTTCTAATTGTTCAAGAGATTGTCAAAAGCCTCGTCTTGACGAGTTTTCATTGGTGGTTAACAAAAATAGTGACATTACAAAGACTACAAAATGTGAAGGCAACTTCTAAATTATGCATAAGAAACTAATTAATTTTTGATTCAATGCTCTTCCCTTTCCGCTTTCGAGCATCATGCACCCCCCTACGTCCATCATGCAACCCCTTACGTGCACCATGACTCCCCCTCCCATCAATCACCAACCACTCCCCCCTTCTCTCGGGGGGTCAACAGATATCCAGGAGAAACTTGTTTACCGTTTAGATTCGAAGCCATTCCCTCGTCGATAGGTCGCGAAGTGTCCGCTCCTCGGCCCCCCCACGTGCACCACGCAGGCCGCCAGCCTGTAGGAGCCGCCCCCCCCGCCGCACCCCGCACCGCCCCCCACAGAGTTCAGGGCTGTGAGCCCGCGCCGAAGCGGACCCCCGCCCATGGAGGAAAGGTCCACCTGCAAAGTATATTTGTTTTATAACATTTAATGTGTAAGTGTAATGTGGTGGAGGAAAGTGTTCCAGAATTCTAATTATTATTTGTGATATATGTGGTAGGTACCTAGGTACTATCTGTTTAGTACTAGCTATACCCGCGCGGTTTCGCTCGCACGGAGTCATAGGTAGGTAGGTACGGTAAGTTTGTAACATCGAGTAAGTTTCAAAGTGTAAGCAAATTAAAGAAAATAATAACAATTCAAGAACATTTGGACCTAGTTCGATTGTTCTCATTATCTCAGACGCCCTTACTCATTTAAAGGTTGGTAAACGTACAGTATTTTGGGATTTACTGTTTTATTATGTCTAGATGGATGTGCCTTCATTTAAGTTTTTTTTTATAGTTATCAATCTAGTTTTCAAACTGTTGTTATTGCAGTAGGGCCAAGTATATAATTAATATAATTAGTGGTACATGGGCATACATACCTTGGGCGACTGCACCTGCGAATAGGGCTGCATGGGCAGTGTCTCGGGGAAGGCTACGAACTCGCACCGCTTGCTGAGCGCCCCGCCCGCCCACTCCACGCGTCCGATGTGGATGCACAGCACGCATGGCAACTAAAACAATACTATTCATCAGCCTAATTCTATGCGAAATGTTTATAAGCAAACCGAAATATCAGAATCAATTCTTTCACCAATGGCCATAGGTCCTATTCAGGACCACCATACTACTAAGGCAAATCCGCGCCTACCGCTGAGGCGAGATGGTGAATGCTAACACGACCCCATCTCGCCTCAACCAGGCGGAGGACTGCTCACAGGGGGGTTTTTAGTGGGATCGAGCCCCACATACCCCGCATTTTCAACCCTTAAAAAAAAAAAGGTATTAGGTCAGTGATTACGATCAGTCACTGACCTAATGCCTAATACTACCTGCGAGTCCGCACAAAGCGTTTCCCATGGGGTGATGCCCAGAAGTCCCTCTTCCACAACCCCCATATCAATGCTCTGCCCACCGGTTATGAGGAACACTAATAATCCATCTTTAGAGCAATTTGTAATGGAGCATTTTTAGTTTACAAAAGAAAGTATTGTGATAAGTTATTATTATTATTATTATTAAGGGATGACCAAGTTGCTTGCTTGTCGTGTCACCGATTCTTTATTTGTCTTCGTGTATATTAGGTCAGTGTACAGGTTGAGGTATGGTGGCCCTGAAAAGGGTCTATGACCATCGGTGAAAGAATCAGTGTAGTGAAAGGATTCAAGCGCGCCTCTTAGAGGTTCCTTTCATGCACAATTGGGTATTTAGGTTGGGTATGTTTACCTTCCCGAAGCTGACAGTCTTTATGTGTTTAGTGTAGGCCCCCTGTGTAGCCAGCTCGCCAGGCGGGGGCTCCGGGCAGCATTTCTCGCACTTGACGCCCTTCACCATCTCTGGTGCCGTGAACGCTCGAAGTAGACCTGGATCATTCAATTAAGCTAATTTTAATTAATTTTGGGAGGAGGTAGGGCATAGCGAGATTTTCTCGTTCTAAATTGGAGCAGCCCGCCTGGGGAGGTACCTCCGCCTTACAGAAGATCGCAGCCAAATAACATTATTTGTTTCAAATAGTGTTGTGTTCCTGCGGTGAGTAAGGTTGCCAGAGCTCTTTAGGGGGTGGGGGTTCGGGGTCGGCAACGCGTGCGTGATGCCTCTGGTATTGCAATCGCTCATAGGCTACGGTAACAACAGGTGGGCCGTATGCTTGTTTGCCACCTAAGTTGTATAAAAAAAAAAAAACTGATACTGTAATAGTCTGTCTTTTCCAGCACATAAAATCCTGACGTCACATCCTTAACAGATTTTTTTATTTTTTTTATTTTTTTTTTTCTTAAAAAATAGTTACATAATATTTTGTATACATCTAAAAAACCAAGAAAGGTTTGTCTTAGATGCAAAGGACTAACATACCTCCTAATAGGTATGTACCTATTATGAGAAATAATTACATTAAATTGAGTCTGATAACCGTGGTGGCCCCGGCTGAAGAATAGGCCCCTCCATATCTACCTATCCGCGGATGTCGTAAGAGGCGACTAAGGGAAAAAAGCTAGGGGATGGGCAGCAGCGTCCCTCCTTTTAACTACGATAGCTCTAACTGCGCTCGCCAACCCGCATGCCCTGCGTGGTGAGTATGGGTACATCCCCCCACATGATAGGAATTTTCTGTCTGTGGGGAGGCCATGTTCAGCAGTGGACGTCGTACGGCTGAAATGATGAGTCTGATAAATTATTTATTAAACTTTATCTAGCCGGTTGGTCTAAACCTAAACATCTATTAATGCACTAAGTTTGGTTCACAAAACAATAAATTAATTATGTTGTCACTTTCCTAGCATAATGGTTGAGTTTGTTTACCCGCTAAACTGAAGGAGCCCGTGAGCCCGGTGCTCGCGTGCGCCATTGATAGAGATATGCTGTCGAATTTGTCGTAGCGGATCGGACTCTGTAAATAGATAGATTGTTTTCAAAACATAATGCCTACGTAGTTTATAAAAGGTTGAAAGTTACCTAGGATCTTAATAAAATACAGAGCCTTTTTATGATAGACCAGCTTCCGGCCGCGGTTTCGCTCGCGTGGTACCGACATAAAAAGTAGCCATGTGCTATTCCAGACTGTAATCTGTCACTATGCCAAATTTCATCCAGACCCATTCAGCCGCTTTGGCGTGTTTGAATAACAAACATCCATCCAAACATTTCGCATTTATAATATTAGAAGGATAACAGGCAAAATGGCTTGTATGAAACAGCCGTTCAGACAGATACTATAATTAGTTAAGAGCACAGCGCACCAGCATTCTTCATAAAAATACTCATTCTATCAATCAATAATTTATGACGGCCATGTTTCTATTTTCATGTGGAATAATCTAGCGGGGCCGGTAGTAGTACCTTAGTGTTGCAGACAGTGCACTGCAGCCTGGAGGCGAGGGTGCCGCGGAAGGGGGGCGGCGGCGCGGGGCGCGCGGGGGCGGGCTGCAGCCAGCGCCGCCCCACCGAGCTCAGCTGGCAGAACGACCGCGACACGCCCTTGCGCAGCGGCGCCGGCGCCGGCTCTGCCGCACAACCATTATTATGTCATACATATGTTATGTTCGCGAGGAACAGGCGTGGCTTCACCTAGTTTCTCAAAGTCAAAAGGCATTTATTTCAATAAAATCACTAGGCTCACTTTGAAACGTCTTGGAAACTAGGTGAAGCTACGCCTGTTCCTCGCGACCAAGCCTACAAGAATCAGGCAACAAACACGGCTTGGTGCCTATCATTTTTTTCTATGATCCTTTTTCACAAAATGGAATTTAAAGCTTCAGTGTGGTGCCGATCGAACTAGGTGAGGCTCAAAAGAAAAGTAATCTAATTATAATCCCTAATAAATAAGAGCTTTCTTAAAAGGTAAAAAAAAGAAGACAAATGTTCTAAGGGCAGCACACGCTACACTTGATGAAATATGTACCTAATGCTTATATAAAATTAAATAATACTTAAAATATGATGCAAGCAAAAACTGTAAAGATACTGCAAAATGGCATTTTAGCTGTCGAGGGGCAGAGCGACTTCAGGCCATGCGGTTTTATCATTTATATAATCATTTAGTTTATAGTACGCATTCTTAATAAGATTATTCTTTATGTACACTTTAAATCTTCTAATAGGAAGTTGCGTCGCGTTTACCGGAAGTTTATTATAAAATCTTACCATATTCCCCATAAAAGACCCATTTACTTTTTAAAATCTAAATTTTGGAATGCACAATTTATTTTTGTTTCTTGTGTTAATACTATGCACATCACTTTTTTTCTTAAAGCTAGCCATGTGCTTATGTGTGTACAATAAGTTTTCGTAAATATATTGTGAAGTTACAGTTAAAATATTAATTTCTTAAAAAAAATCCCTCAAGGAGTTCCCTCTAAGACGTTTCAAAGTGACCCTAGTGATTTTATTGAAATAAACACCTTTTGATTTGAACCAAACAAGTATTCAATAACACCCAACAGTCACATACATAGTGCTGACCCAACACTAGGACTCCCCTTGTTGTGGGTATCAGAAACTACGAGTACCAAACATTTGTCCCGCAGCGGGAATCAAACCCGCACCTATTGCGTCTCAGACGGGCAACCGCACGCTGCGCCACCGAGGTCGGTATTGGATTCAATCAAGTACAATATTTCACCTGCCCACTTGGACTTTGCATTTCCTGGCTGCCAACACAGAGTTAACAAAAGTATGATTTTTCAGTAAAATTAAACCTAGCTTCGTTCGAAGCCCGCAGGAGGAGTGGCATGGACTGACGACGCGCCCTGATACAAGCTACTTATTTATGCTACGCTAGCGCGCTACGATCGCGTGGCTACTACTTGATACATCATTTTGTGTTGGTTCCACACATGGACGTGTTTATTCTATCTTTTCTTCTTCTCTTACTCTCTATACACTTCGGGTCCGACGATACCTACAGACGAGTGTGGGATTGATCTTGTCGCATTGGCTCTTTTATCTATTGTAAGCATACCAACATAAGGCAGCCTGTCAGGTACCAAGTAAGATAGCAGTCTGGAAGCAATTGTACTTCACTAACCCGGCTCAACCAGCTCTGGTTCGTCTCCAGGCGCGGCCGACGCTGGCCTGGCGGCCAGGAGTCCAGGAGTGGGCGGCGAGGAGTCAGGCCGCATGGACAGCGAGGGAGGAGAGGCAGGCGACGCTAGAGCTGACCAGGCGCGTCCCCCACCTAATGCGAGAGCATCAGACAGGCAGCCTGGCTGGAAATAATCGAACTTCAATATTTATTTAATTACTAGCGTACGCCCGCGGCTTTGCTTTTATTTTGATAAAAAGGGGCAGTTTTGAAAAACCCTTAAATACGTATTTCATTATTTGACTTTATGAGTATTTGTACCAAGTTTCAGATAAATCTCTCCATGCGTTAAGATTCTCCCATACCAACTTTGACATCTCATTTTCCCCTTTCAAGGGGTTATTTTGAAAATCTAAAAAAACAGTTTTTCCTTATTTCTATCATTCATTATTATTAGTTAGTTTCAAATCTGTAGGTTAAAGGAATACGATTTTTCATACAAACGTTTTAACCCCTTTTCACCCTCTTAGGAGTTGATATTTTGAAAATCCTTTCTTAGTGGACGAGTTTGGCATATAAGGCAGCTATTGTCTAAATTTCAGCTTTATAGCTTCAGCGGTTTGGTTGTATGTTGATCGTGGAATCAGGCCTTGTTTTTTTATATATACAAATTTAAATTGCAAAGACAATTCTGAATTTATATAGAAGCATCTTAAATCTAGTCGAATTTACGCCTGTTATTTGCGACCAACGCCTAGAAGATACAGGCAAGAGACACCTCAGCTTAGTTAATTTATTGAATGACCCTTTAACTTTGCAGCATAATCAGTTGTAAGATTTTGGTAGTAACCTGGATCAATTGAACTATCGATAGATTGTTTGTAACAGTCTTTAGATGGGTCAAATGTCTCTTTTATATTTTGTAAATATTTACTTGTATTATTTTTTTTTTTATTTTTGTATATAAAGTATATACCTACAATGCAGGAATGCATTATGCATGCGGGGCCCAGTTTTAAGTAATCACAAAACAAGGCCTACCATTTAGTGTTTATATCAGGGTTTCTTAAAGTGGGGGCAGTAGCTCAAATTAATTCTCAATTGAAATGAGATCTAAAGAAGTGTTGAGAGCTAAATTTCATGCAAAAGATCATGGCGAAGTAATCATTAGTAGGTGTGTGAGTATATTACCAATAAAAGCGATTTTTTAAATTAGTTTTTATTTCCACAATATTAATTGCCAGGAGGGGTACGTGGCATTTTAAAAATTCTGAAAGTGGTCTGTGGCTGCATATAGAACCCCCCGTTTAGATGGACAAATAGGACAATAAGATGGATGATGAATAAACATAAATATTAAGCTGTTGCTCTGTAATTCAGAATGTCCATCTGAATATCCATAAAGTGCACACTTTAATTTTCTCACCTTCCTAGCCATAGCAATGGTTTCTTCTTCAACACAAGACAGCAAAACATGGAGTAGCTCATGTGCGTCCTGTTGGTCGGCTGGTATCACCCACCCCGCAGCCCGCAGCGACTGCAGCACCCCCAGTGGGCAGACCGGGGTGCCGCGCGCTGACTCGTGTGTACCATTCACCACTGCGGAGGGATAGTGGTGTGAATACCAGCTGTAGAGCACTCTCTAGTTGTGCTTCCATAAATGATAATAAAATTGTTTGAATGCAGGAAATACCTATATTTTTTTTGATATAGTTTAAACCATTATTAGATGATAATGTACATTTTTATTAGAAATGGCTGTGTTAAAGTTTCTCACCTATTTTGTTTTCTTTGTGTGCATTTCAACTGACACATTCATTATAATAATGAGACAAAATTGACTGACAGGTAAACATACCTTCAATGACAGTATACAGTGTGGTGATCATACTATTGTGTCCGTCTGCCTTCGCGTATCTTTTGAGCCACTCTATGAATGTAGGACAAGCAGCCAACGACTGTAGCAAGGTGTTGAGGAAACATGTCCTTCCTAGGTTCTGAAGGCCTGCTATCTGACCGCGGCGCTTTCGCACCTTCGGAGCACCCCCGGGGCCCCATAGAACGAAGGCCCCCACGACTACTGCCGCTGTGAGCCCCGCAGCGACCAGAATCCTGTCCCCTCCATCCATTGTCGTGAAATGGTATACTGACACGGCTTGCCCAAAGTTATACTACATTGCTAGTAATACATCATATAAAAAATTAGAAGAACACAATAAATAGGGCCCTGAGAGCGCTATAATTGAGTATTTCAATATTAAAATCACACGAGAATTATGATGAAGAATACTGTAATTCTGTCATTTTGATTTTGACATTTATGATTTAGTGAATACAATCAATCCGGGTCGTCCACAAGCTCTCTTGGGAGCTGCAGGTAAGGGCCTCAGGCGCGTTTGGCCCATCGCCCTGGCATCTACTCACGAGGACTGCGATCCCCGGGTCTCTGGACTTAGTCTCTTGGAGGCCTTGGAGCCTTCCTGGCTTGAAAGCGGCTCTCTTTTGGGCTTTTCGTAAGCCAAGTCAGTGGCGTAGGTTACCACTTCTCGGCATGACGTTGGAGTTCTTGGTGTTTTTGACATTTAATGAGGCAGTGAGGCTGTGAGTTTGACATTGTTAATCCTATTGTCCTTCCATTGATAGTGTTCCAATGTTACGATGATTTTATTTTAAGCATGATGGTGATGATCGCTCTGGCTTGATTAGTGTTATGTTGATAAGTTAACTTATTTATCCTTCATCATTAATTCCTTCCCTAGAAGGAAGCCAAAACTTTTAGTAGGAAGATGCGTTACTTACTGTGCGGTTAATTCTATTGGTGTGTAAATGGTCTGTCTGTGGTAGGATTTGCCAATGGATCTTCAACGTCAAACTTCAACGTCACTTATGAATGCCCTAACTTTTAAATATTTGTATAGATTTATAATATGTACTGTGTCTGAAATTTAAACTGTTTGTAAAATAAATAATATAAAATATAAGTATATAAATAAACCTATACATATGTACATACTTATTAATAATATTATAATAAACAAAATTTTTAAAACCTGAATAAAATATGTGACGCGTTGAAGAGCTTCATCAAGGATGCGACTTAAATACATGAATCTAAGACAAGAAAAAACTGTTACTTCAATGTCATGAACGAACAGTGACAGGCAGACAACTATGACAGACAGCTGACAGATAACAACCAAAACAACCTCAAAATTCATCAACAAACAAAACAAAAACAAAGATAATTAGACTAAATACAATTATAGTAGTCCGCTCAATTATCTTGTGTGGGTAGCAAATATCAGACATGGTTTATGTGTCGGGATTAAGTCGGTGAGATATCGTGCTATGCATGCCATCATGATACCTTCGAACACGATTTGCGTGTCCCAGGAGGGCCCCGCGAATGCTCTCGCCTTGAATAAGGATTGCACGCAAGTCGTCATAGCTGGTCGGAATGGTGAGAAAATGTTTTGGAGCAATATATCTACCTACTATTATAGATGCGATAGTTTGGATGGATGGATGTTTGTTACTCAATCACGCCTGAACTGCTGAACGGATCTGATATTTGGCACAGAGATAGATTATAGTCTGGAATATACATTGGCTACTTTTTATCATGGCACCACGCGATCGAAGACGCTCGCACAAGCTAATATATAACTATCAATATGTCGGTACTCTAATACACACTAACAATTTTTATTGCAGTATTCAAAGTGTTTTCCATCGGCGAGAATGAATTCTCCGAGGTTTGCAACCTACGGGTAGGGAAGAACTTAAACCTGAACTTTTCTTCCATTGATGTAGCTTGGAGCACCATTGAAGGTACACCCTTTCTGTTTCATCTACTTTTGTTTTTTTTAAATCATTTAAGATTGCTAATATTTATTAACTTATAACAGAGAACACATTAGCCACAGCAGCTACAAATGGAGCAGTTGTGGTGTGGAACCTTGGCCGTTCTGGAAGGTCTAAACAGGAACATGTGTTTTCAGACCATAAGAGAACTGTAAATAAGGTAATTTATCGCACAATTTGCCAACCGAAGCCTAATAACTGAATGCTGAAGCAAAATTGTAGTAAGTTTTGCTAGTTTTTTTTAATCAAAAACTTCAATAATTGAAATCAATAATAGTTAAATCTTGAATGTGGTTCATCAATCTGGAAATTCAACTTGACTTGAAAATGCATGGTCATTATTGCTTTCTTAACTATTGAATTGCAACAGGCAAGAAACTTGTAGTGTAGCTGGGCCTTTAGACTTAGTTCAGCAACACACCCAGTTTGTTATAATAAAAATGGTTTTGAATTCATTAAATGCTCAAAATAACTGATTACACTAAACCACCATAAACCCTAGCCTGAGTTATTCATTATCCTATATTAATTTATTTTCCTAGGTGAGTTTCCACCTGACAGAGCCATCTCTTCTCATCTCGGGGTCTCAAGATGGGATGATGAAGTGCTTTGATCTCCGGATGAAGGAAGTGGCCAGGACTTTCATCAGGTGCGTAAAGTCTTCTGTAATTCTACATCAGATGAGACATTCAATAGGTGTGTTTTAGAAAAGACACTCACACTTTGCTTTTATCTCTAACACAATATAAGGATTCAGTAAAGTATGGTGAATACCTAAGGGTAGTGAATGAGAGAAGAGAATCTAAGGAACAAAGATCAGGATTTAAGTGCGCCTCTTAGGGGCTCCTTTCGTGCACATGTCACATGTCTTTGATTTTTAGGTTCTAGAACATGACGGTAACTAATCTAATTCTAATCGGGGGTGGTTAGACCTGCACTGACTTCCTGCTGTGGGGTGTTTTGTGCATTGTCCTCCTATGCTAACCCTACCCCAGCCAGCCCATATCCTTAAAATAGCGAAGCAGGGGGTCGTTGGTAACATTCTCTCAGTATCCCTGTATGCGGCGGTGTCTGGGAGCCGGTTCCGATCACGGCCCGCAGACCCGATGTGGCCCTGGCCTCTTCCGTGGCTGTACAGTGCAAAATTACGTGCTCTACTGTTCTTCTCCCTGTAGGCAGCCCCGACATAATCCGCATGCCGGTAACGATATTTTCCTTCACCGTTTGAGAGTCAGTAGCATAGCACACATAAATTTTCCGAATGGAAAATTCATTGGTGCACGACAGGATTCGAACTCACGTCCTGTGGATCGGAAGGCGGGGCCACTACCACCCCTCCACCAGTGCTCTCACACTACTTACATAGGTTGTAGTAATAGTAAACCTCATATTTGTTAGTTAAACATTATGTGTTTGTTTGTTGCTATGACAAAATGGTCAGTATTTGGGTCAACAGTTTCGGCTTTTTAATGATGTAGATAGGTACCTAGGTAGAGATACAACTCATAAGTACATGAGATAGTAGAATTGTTTTGATTACACACTTTGGCCATGCCATTAACCAAATACTTTGATTTTGTTCAGGCTGTGTCGTAAGTTGACAGTCTCAAAGATTTATGGTGCAAATTCATGTAAAATTATGCTGACACTCTCGCATGGCAATATGGCCTCAAAATAAAGGTACTATCTTATGTTAATTGTGAAAAATTTAGTAGATTATTTCTGAGGCTAGGGACAAAATATTACTGACTAGCTTCAGTCCGCGGCTTCGTTCGTGTGGTACCTACATAAAAAGTAGCCAATATGCGTATCGAAATAACGAAATCGGTTGAGCCGTTACGGCGTGTTGAAAAACAAACATCCTCATAAACTTTCGCGTTTTTAATACAAATACAAAATACAATTAAATTTATTTACTAAAAATAAGAATGACAAGAAAAAAAAGTTACTAGAGGTCCCCGCACTAGGACTAGACTGTACCGCGGGAGGCCAAGTACACAAAATACGACTTACATTAACTTAATTTGACTGGCCTCATAGCTCAGTTGGTAGTAACTCTGCCTTCTGCGCTAGAGGTCGCGGGTTCGATTCCCGCACTGGACAAACATTTGTGACTAACACAGATGTTTGTTCTGTGTCTGGGTGTTAAATATATATCTATTATGTACATATATCAGTCTCTGGTACCCATAGTACAGGCAATGCCTAGTTTGGGATCAGTTGACCGTGTGAATATGTCCGGAATATTTATTTATTTATTTATTTATTTAAAAAAACAGTAATATTAGTAGGATTTTATTTGTAGCTCGCAAATAACTTGACCGATTTGGGATATAGTAAAATAACATAGCAATGGCCGTTACTCGAGCGAAGCCGTATGAAGAACTTAGTTCCCCATTAATATCCAGCAATTGGCTTTCAGCAACACAGAATCGATCCGCGACGTACAATTCAGCCCGCACCAAGCCAACACCTTTGCGGCTGTCTCCGAGAACGGAAACGTCCAGCTCTGGGACGTCAGACGGCATGAGCGATGTATCCAGCAGTTCACTGCTCACTCGGGACCAGTGTTCGCGTGCGACTGGCACCCTGAGCTGCCCTGGCTGGCTACTGCATCCAGGGACAAGACTATCAAGGTATGGAGAGACAAATAAACAATAATAAATAAATATTCCGGACATATCACACACGGTCAACTGATCCCAAACTAGGCATAGCCTGTACTATGGGTACCAGAGACTGATATACATAATAGATATATATTTAACACCCAGACACAGAACAAACATCTGTGTTAATCACACAAATATTTGTCCAGTGCGGGAATCGAACCCGCGACCTCTAGCGCAGAAGGCAGAGTTACTGCGAACTGAGCTATGAGGCCAGTCATTGACATCATGTATGTAGGGTAACCCAAGAGCCAGAAAAATTCAAAATTTAGATGATTTCTCTGTTTGCTTGTCGTGTCACAGTTCCTTTCTTGGTCATATTGCATTAAGTTCAGTGATGAGGTTGAGTTATGTTTATGATTCAGCCTATAATATTGACTTTACCAAAAACTCAACTTATTAAACGAGCCTTTTGTTTTGTTTATTAAACTATTAGTTCTACCGCTACTTTATATGAAAATACGTCTTAAAAAAAAAAATCCGGACATATTCACACGGTCAACTGATCCCAAACTAGGCATAACCTGTACTATGGGTACCAGAGACTGATATACAACAGAGACAGAACAAACATCTGTGTTAGTCACAAATGTTTGTCCAGTGCGGGAATCGAACCCGTGACCTCTAGCGCAGATGGCAGAGTTACTACCAACTGAGCTATGAGGCCAGTTCACACAATCTTGTTGACATAGGAACATGACATAAACTTATAAGATGAATGTTTATTAATAAACCTATTCCTTGTAATTACAATTAATGGGGCAAAGGCCAAACAACAATCTAGAAAAAAATATAATTGTGATAAGTTAATATGACGTCACTCAGCAAATATATTGCTTGAACTTATAGGGTGTCTTCAAGGATCTCATATTATATTGTGTTAAGATGTCTCCTATGAGGAATACAGCCATCAGAGAAGTTAATAATTCTTTTGTACAATCAATTAAATAAATCCTTGCTCGGTTACAAAATAGACACAATAAAATATGATCTAATGCCAGTATATAAACACGCGTCAGATAAACAAGTAGGTCAATTGATAATGATGTCTGGCGGCCCGTTAGGTATTATGAATAGTATATTAAAATTCGGTCGCATAGAAATATTAATTCAAATTAATAAACTAATAACATCCGTGTCATGGCACGCGTAGTAGTAGTTATATTATATTACGACGTCAAAACCGAACTGCACCCTTTTATAGGGATGAAGTTTGGGCAGTTTTATTTTTGAGGTTATTCAATATCCCGTGCGTGTCTATTGTTTACATCAATAATTGACTTACAATGTATCTTTATCATTTGTCAAAATGCCTGTGTACATCGTTATTAAATTGGGGCCCAAAGTGAGTCCTTGATATACATACTTTTCAATCAAACAGAAACTTCAGGAAACAGGGTTTATAAAAAAGTTGGTATAAAATTAATAAATAAGAACCATATAATATGGTCAGAAAAATATCTGAAACACGAACTTAGGTTACAAAATAATCTATGTTTTTACTGTGACACCATGTCAAAGACCTTGCAAAGGTCTGTGTTTTACTTTCTGTACGAAATTATTGTTTTACAGGTGTGGGACATTCACGCAAAACCTAATTTAGAGCATACGATCTACACCATTGCATCCGTTGGACACGTTAAATGGAGACCACAGAAAAAGTACGAATTATCATTGCCTTTGACTAACCTTTGAGATATCCTCATGGATTCATGCCCCACGGGAGTTGCATGAAGCTTTTAGTGCATGTCTAATTTTCTAGGATGCACTTAATAATGACATATTCATGTCAATGGACATTGCGACAATGCGTCTATAAGTATCAGCTTAGGAGATAGTTTAGTGCACTTAGCTGTACCAACTTGATAAGTAAGTCCCTATTTTATCTCAAAAAATATTTTGACCTTTAATCTAAATTTTATTTTCAGGTACCAAGTAGCGTCCTGTGCGTTGGTGTTAGACTGTGCTGTCCATGTGTGGGATGTAAGACGCCCACACGTGCCGTTAGCCACATTCGCTGAGCACCGTGACGTCACTACCGCCATCGCTTGGCAGGCCGAGCCTCATGCCTTCTTGTCTACCAGTCGAGTAAGTGCTTTACTTTATCTACTACTAAATAACTGAACTACTAAATATATATAAATAACTAAATCAGTTTCTGGCTTTAAGATTGTAATATAGCATCTTGTAAGAATATATCTTGAACAGTATCTGTATTTTTCTGATTTTTCTGACATAAATATACTGGAACGACGCGTTCCAGGACTGTAGCCTGTACCGGCACCGATTCACGGAGGCGGCGCACCCGGTGCTGTGGGCCAACCCGCACGGCGTATGCGTTTCCGCACGCGGGGAGCTGGCGCACGCGCAGCCCGAGTGTCCCCTCCCCGCGCTCCCGCACGCGCCGCCCGACCGCCACGTGCCGGCCCTGGGGTACGTACAGCACTTCATTTTATGGCATCTGCTGTTTTCACAGTCAATCTTGCCAGTGTCAAGTAATTAGAGTGTCAAGTTTGCTCAGAAGAAAATAGTGGCGGGTTTCTTCAAAACTTCAAACCACATTTTTAGTCAAAAAAGAAAATAATTTAATACACTCCCGTTCTATTTCCCTACACTCATGCTAAGGTTCGCTTTAATGGTTAAAATACCACCATGATTACTCACTAAAACTCAACAGAACACGAGAAAATGAAATAAAACGCCAAGGCTAAACTTACAAAAATGGCTAAAACTGAAGTCAGTACAGTACAGCACTTCTTTCATTCAAATCTTTTATTCATTCATTCTTTCCAGACGAAAACAACCCACAGCGGGGTCTCTCAGCGCAGCGGCGCAAGCCATCCTGGAGCGTGCTTTTCCCAGCGGCGCCTCATCCACCCTCACCCGCTACCGTGTCACCCCTGACGGGGGTAACAGCGGGCCCATTAATGGCAGCAATGGCTTAAAGAGTGATCCGAGCACCATGTGCCCAGTGGTGGGGTGCGCCTTGGAGTATAAGATTCGAGGCGCACTGCCCCATGAGCTGGCTGAACATAATGCGAAGGTGGCGAGGAAATACAACAGGCAATTGGTGAGTCTATATTTCTCTTATATTTGTCGGCAGCCAAACTTTGTCCTAATATTTAATTCGCTAAGAGTATTTTTAAGTTTTAATTTTAGACAGTAGGCACTTTGGTATATACTGTAAGCTTGCTGTTTTAACTGAAATAAATAATTCAAATTCTAATTCCTACTAATATAAGATCACAGAGAGTGGCCGTCTTTCCTCTATAGTACCCACACACGCACACACAGTAAATCACGTCTGTTTTCCACCGCAGTGGGCAGTGGTGGCCGATTTCCAAATAGAATAGAAAAACGTTTTTTTTTTGTTACCAATACAATCAAACTTAACATAACATAATACAAAAAAATGCAATTCAACATCATGGTAACAAAAATAGCCACCACTCAGCATGTGCTAGGGCAGAGCAGTTCATACCAAAGCACTGGTCTTCCGTGGTCGCACTACAAATGCAAATGCTACAATACTGGCAAAACTTGTGTTAAGGAACTTTAAATTTGGCCATAGTTCCTTAGCCGTAGTTAACCTTCGCCGTGGTCTTTGTCCGTTAGCTGTCATATTCAAATATAATATGCAGCACACGCAAACTTGCCTACTCTAAAATACTTACTTTTTAAAAAAAATTGCTGTATTGATTATGTATACCTACCTAATGTATGTACTTTAGTTTAAAATTGTTTATCTATGTTAATTGTGTGTGTCTGTAATGCCAAATAATTTTTTTATCTATCTATCTATAATATGACAGGGAAGCTATTATTATAGAACCTGATTTGCAACTTCCCTGCTTAGGTATTTTTTTTGATTTTGTACTTCAGCAGCAAAATGGCCTCGGCTCAGCATTATGCCTATTGTTTTGCAGCAGACGCTGGTATTATTTATTACCTACACAATCATTAAACCCTTTGAGCGAGTAGTAATTTTACTTTGCTCTCCCTGATAAGAGTATCTTTGCTATGGCACCTCCATATATAATAAATTACCACAATCTATAAGACTACTGCCGAATATGGAGTTTCAGAGAAAGTTAAAAATGATTCTTTCAAATAAATGTTATTATTCTATAAATGATTTCTTAACTGACAAAGATGTTTTGGCTTGACATTCGCTATTTTTAAGTTGTTCTTTATCCAATTAGTTTCATGCTTAATTTTTATTTTATTAAGTTTATTTTAATTATTATTATTTGTACAAAAATATTATTATTGCACATCGAAAAATCGGTAGGAATACATTGACTCACATAATTATAGACTTATAAACACCTGTACCTACATGTATTTCAAGCAATAAATGACACTTTACTTTACTTTACTTACTTTACTGCGTGCAGGTTGCCCACGTGTGGGATATAGTGAAGTGTGTGTACAGCGCACGCGCAGCTGCGGCCAAAACCACGCCCATCCCCCCGCCCCCGCGCGACCCGCCCCGCCCCGACCCGCCGCCGCGGACCCCACCTTACAGGTACTAAATGCAATCTTACTACTAATTGTAAATGAGAACGTTTGGATGGATGGATGTTTGTTACTCGATAACGCCATAACCAAGCCATTTTTTTTTAATAAATCCTTGTTTTCAAAATATTGTACCCTAAGTAGTATTGCAATCTAGCCAAGTAGGCCAATGAGCAATTTTACTTTAACATAGTTTTATAACGTAAATTATATCTAAGAATGTGTCCAATAGCACTTTTCTTACAGTTTCTAGTTTTTTCGTTTTGTCTTTTGTTTTTCCTCAATAACCGCAAAACGCATAGTTTTAATTTTTATGACATAGATAACTTGAGCATTTTATTTACGTAAATCTAAGACAGAAACGCGATTCGTAAAACTTTTCTCCATAGATTTATTTTTTAAAGTTGGGTCCTCTGCAACAGTTTTTTCGAAAATACTCTGAGACTATCTAACAAAAATAACTTTTTTTAAAATATTGTGTTAGACAATAGCATGGGGTACCTAAATCCAAGACACTTTAAAAAAAATAGAGAGTTTTTAAGATAATCGATACTTTCTTATATGTCGCTTACGTCGATTACTTTCGAGCGCCTTCTAACGCTTGCTATCTCTTTCCGCATTCAATTATAGTACATAGCGCTGTCACTTTCTTTACCTGCCCACTCGACAATTTATTATGATTTTTGTATCCTCTTAAGGGGAAGACACTTTGTTCTTGTGTTCTTTATAGGTAGGCACGCACACACGCTAACGATAACGCCATAACTGACTGGCATAATTGGCAGGCCTCATAGCTCAGTCAGTAGCTCAGTAACTCTGCCTTCTTCGCTAGAGGTCGCGATCCGCGCACTGGACAAACAAAAGCCAAAAGGCGTTTATTTCAATAAAATCACTAGGATCACTTTGAAACGTCTTAGAAACTAGGTGAAGCTACGCCTGTTCCTCGCGAACATTTGTGTGATGAACACAGGGTTGTGTGTCTGGGTGTTAAATATATATATCTATTATGTATATCAGTCTCTGGTACCCATAGTCACAGATAACTGGAAAATATTGGATCTTTAGGGAGCACAATGAAACACCGTAGTTCAGGAGCAGACAGAATGAATATTTATTGCCGGTGGTACACATATATATATTTCTATAACTACCCACACAATGTAGGAAACACCACAATCCTCCACCGTTAAATTACTAATACACTTATCTAAGTAAGTACCTAGTAGATACTTAAATACAAATAGTTTTAAACCAGAATGAACATAACTCAACCACTTAAATCTAAGTACATAATTAGCAAGTATCTTAGGCAAATAACATCTGACCGCAACGCAAGTGGTCATAAAATAAAATAGAAATAACTCAGCAGATATGCAAGTAGGTACATACTTATGTTACAGTATTTATTAAGGTTTTGTTTTCATTTTTGTACACACAAACAAGAAGGTACCTACTTACTTGCATACATAGAACTAAGGTAAGATATACGTAGCCAATTAGATTCTACCTGCTTACAGCTAAGACCCCTAAACTAAATTTCAATCGATATCTATCCCAAACCTAACTACAGGCTTGCGTATTCGTTTTTGTGACGGCTTGTTTAGAATAGGCACTTCTGTTTCGGTAGGGGGGGTCACCGAAGGCGGTATTCGTTGCGGACAAAGCTGCTCCTCTCCGGCTGGCCGGAGTTGAGCAGGCCCTGCCCCGCTGCCTCGCTCTATCGCTTCCACCGAAACAGACGGCTCTGCCACGATTGAAGCGGCTCGCTTCTCGAGCGCCGGCGCCGCTGACGACTCGAGCTCGGCTCCGCCACTGGTGCTAGCATTCGAGTCGCTGGGAAACACACATGAGCTCCTCCGTTTCAATTGATCGATATGCCTATGCGCCGCCAACCCATCGTGGGTTTTGACTGAGTAATTATTCCTACCTAGTCGTTCGATGACTTGCCCGTCCGACCATTTTCGCGTATCATTAAACTTTCTATACCAAACTGGATCACCTGGGCTTAAACTACGGGATCCTTTTGCAGTTTCGGTAGCTAACAATTCTTTGTTCCGTAACTTACGTCCGTGATCAGGTTTTATTACATCTAGTCGCGTTCTCAACCGCCTGCCCTGCAATAGTCTAGCAGGGCTCTCACCAGTCGTGCAATGTGGAGTGTTATGGTAAACTAGTAAATACCTCTGGATTGCTAACTCAGGATCGATTCCGTCGCGCCGCGCCTTTTTTATAACGTTTTTAACTATTTTTACGGCGTTTTCTGCAGCACCATTAGAGGCAGGGTGGTAAGGGGGCGAAAACATTTGGTACACTCCATTGCTTTCTAAGAATTCCTTAAATTGTTTACTGGTAAACGGAGGTCCGTTATCAGATACTACTTGCTTGGGTATACCCCAACGCGACCAGGACTCGCGCAACTTAGCTATTGTCATATCGGCTGTAGTCCGACCCATTTTGAACGCTTCGATCCATTTTGACCTCGCATCAATTGATACCAGGTAAGTTTGGCCATCGATGGGTCCAAGAAAGTCGATATGGACCCTCTCATACGGTGAATGCGGCCACCGCCATGGCGCGGGTGGTGCGGCAGGTGGAGCAGGCGCCTCCGCCGCGCAAGTTGTGCACGCTCGACACGCCGCTTGTACCGCCTCATCCAGACCGGGCCACCACACGTAGCTACGAGCGTATGCCTTCGTCTTTACGATTCCCATATGGGGCTCATGTAGCTCGCGCAGTACCGACTGCCTACATGACTCTGGAATCACAAGCCTGTGCCCCCACATGATACAACCGATCTCAATGTATAGCTCGTCCTTTCTCGTTAAATAGGGCTCGATCTGCTTTACATCGACCCCCTTAGGCCATCCATTTTCTATGTAGCCATAGACGCGACTCAATATGGGATCGCGGGCCGTTTCCCGCCTTATAATTTCACCATCGAGCAGCATCGCGTTGGTCGCGAAATGTAAGTATGTTTGTTCTGGTGGTTCCTCCGCACATTTTTCGACAACCGGCAACCGAGAGAGAATGTCAGCGCCGTTTCTATACGTACCTACATATTCTATGTCAAAGGTGTATGCAGAGAGTATCAGCGCCCAGCGCTGCATACGACTCGCAGCCATAGTAGGTATACCCTTGTTAGGCCCGAAAATACTTACGAGTGGCTTATGGTCCGTTTTCAGCCTGAAACGCCTACCTAACAAATATTGATGGAAGTTCTTTACACAGTATACGATAGCTAATGCTTCACGGTGTATTTGCGCGTAGCCCTGTTCCGCCTTAGTAAGTTTTCTGGAAACGTAAGCGACGGCGCGCTCTTCCCCCCCGCGGTCGCGCTGTGACAGCACGCCACCGATACCTACTGCGCTGGCGTCGCACGTCAACACCAGCTCGCACGCCGGGTTGTAGTGCGCCAGCACGTTGCTGCTCATCAGCATCTGCTTTACGCGCTCAAACACCCGTTGGTGCTGGCTGCCCCATTGCCACCGTGACCCTTTACGAAGCAACTCGTGCAGTGGGTGGAGAATACCGCTGAGATTCTGAACAAACCTAGCATAAAAGTTTACCATTCCTAAAAATGACCTGAGTTCAGGCAATCCCTCCGGGCTTGGCATATCCTTGATAGCGCGGAGTTTTTCTGGATCGGGTCGGATCCCATTTTTGTCAACAATGTAACCCAAATACTTGACCTCCTTAGCTAGGAACGAGCACTTCTCGAGTTTTATCTTCAGACCTACTGAGTTCAACTTTTTTAAAAGGGCTTCTAACGACCTAAGATGCGACTGTCTATCCGGTGCGGTTATGATTAGATCATCCGCGAAGCACTGAACATTAGGAATGTTATCGACAATATTACTTATAATCCGTTGGAATATTCCACTACTGGACGATAATCCATATACGAGGCGATTATACTTGAACAATCCTCTATGCGTGTTAATTACGCAAAAATGTTTAGAGTCTTCCGACAAACAAATCTGGTTATAAGCTTGAGACAAATCTATTTTTGAAAATTCTTCCCCCCCAGCTAAATTCGCGAGCAAGTCATCGGTTTTTGGCAGCGGATACCTATCGACCATAAGTACGGGATTGAGCGTTACCTTGAAATCGGCACATATGCGGAGCCCACCGTCACTCTTGTTAACCAGCACCAGCGGCGTTGCCCAGTCCGAGCAGTCAACAGGTTCGACGATGCCCTCGCGCAGCATCGCGTCGAGCTCGGCGTCGACGCGCTCGCGCAGCGCGTACGGCACCGGCCGCGCGCGGTGGTACACCGGCGTCGCGCACCCGCCCGTGTACCGACCCAGACCGCCGCCCCATACTTCCTTATATCTGTCGAGCATTTCCCGGAGGACATCATTAATAGGCTGAACCCTAAAATTATAATCAACATTAGATGATTGTAAGATAGGTATCTGTATTCCAAGCTCCGCGAGCCACTGTCTACCAATCAATGTCGTTACGGCCGTATCTACAACAAATAACTCCAAAATTTTTGTGTGTCCATTAAAGTTTGCTTCGGCTCTCATAACACCTAACGGTCGCACTTTAGACTTTCCATCGTAAAAAAGGAATACATACTTTGATCTTTCTAACGGTACATCACTAAACAATGTCTCATAGGTTTTTTTGCTGATGCATGATCCCGGAGATCCTGTGTCTACTTCCATTCTAAGTCGACGTTTATTCACTGTTAAATCCAAACTCACCGGCTTGTAATCGCCTAGCGCCATTTGGAATAGAGGCTCCTCGATCTCCACCTCCGAAAATGGCCCCTCGCTGTCATCGTCGGCGTCGGCATCGCCAGGCTGCACATAATGCGCGCCGGCTTGGTACCGCGCATCCCCGCCACCGCTGCCGCGCCTGTGATCCGACCCTTTTCCGTCGTTCGCATCGGCTGAACTTTTATGCGGGCAAACCCTTCTTAGGTGGCCCTTATTCCGGCAACTGCTGCACACGAAATTCTTGTACCGGCAGCTGTCCCGTTGGTGTTGTCCTCCACACGCATTACATCCACGGCCCGCAGATGTTTTCCACGGCCGAACCGCATTCCGCGTTGAGTTTTGGAACCTCCCGCCACCGCGCGCCGCCGTCGCTCTGAGTGCATGTACTGCGCTCGTGCCCGCGGCCGCCACGCTGCCGGACGCTGCTGTTGAGTCCACAGCCGCTGCGTCCCTCTCCGCAGCCTCCAGAGCCGTGGCTAAAGTTAATGCCTTTGTATATGTAAGCTCCGGTTCCGAGAATAACCTCTGTCTGATTAGCTCGCTGCTCACTCCACATACAAATTGATCACGCAAATTATCAGTCAATGTTTCTTTGAAGTCGCAATATTTTGAAAGCTTTTTCAACATAGCAATGTACTGCACTATACTTTCGCCGGTCTCTTGTCGCCTTTGTCGAAAACGATAACGCTCCGCCATTATGGCTGGCTTGGGTTGCAAATGTTCACGAACAATGGTTATGAGTTCTTCATAAGTGAGATCCGTGGGCTTCTTCGGATTGCACAAATTGACCATTAATTCGTACACATAATCGCCAACTAACGAGATCAACGTAGGCAATTTAAGTTCGTCCTTTATTGCGTTCGCGCGAAAGTACATTTCGACCCGCCCGCAGTACAAGGTCCAATTACCCGTTTCAACATTAAATTCTTTGATTTTTCCGACCGACATTGTTCGTACACGTTATCACGGTCACTTATCACGCAAATTCTCAGTTTATCATCGTCGCCACTGGAAAATATTGGATCTTTAGGGAGCACAATGAAACACCGTAGTTCAGGAGCAGACAGAATGAATATTTATTGCCGGTGGTACACATATATATATTTCTATAACTACCCACACAATGTAGGAAACACCACAATAACATAATACTATACTAGCCATAGTACAGGCTATGCCTAGTTTGGGATCAGTTGACCGTGTGTGATATGTGCGGAATATTTATTTTTATTTATATTTTTCGTTTATAACGGCTGAAGGGTTATAATCTGGATAAAATTTGGCACAGAGATAGATTATAGTCTGGAATAGCACATACGCTTTTTATCCTCGTAGGTAACACGAAGAGGCGAGCGAAGCAGGAAGCTCTTGTAAGAGAGTTAATTTACAGCCCTGGTACTCGAAACAGCAAATACATCTACCTCTATAGTGAAAGTATTATCATTGTGGCGACTATCAAACAACCTATATTTCTCAAACGTTTCTCGGGATTCCGCATCAGTTTCTTTAGAAAACGAATTAACACGTTGAATGTCAGTTTCTCCTCCAGCGCCGTGGAAGAGGAGCCGTTGGAGGAGGTGGAGGAATGGGCAGACTCCTTTCACAACAACGGAGTGCTGGGCATGCCCACGCTCAGCATCTACATACCACCCGCCAAGTACGCTAAGAGGACAGACGGTGAGATAAGATAGAAAATTCCACTTATCCAACACTGCTTGCTTGTTGTGCCACTGATTCTTTCTTGGTCAGCTTTCAGGTCAGTGGCCTATACAAGGTGACTGGGTCAACTGTTTGTATATCTAGCAAATATTTGTTCCGGGTCTGGTTGTTGTGGTACTATGGTACTTGTAGTTTCTGATACCCACGACACAGGGAATCCTAGTGTAGGGCTGGGTGTTATTTATTATTTCATCGTCGTGTAGGTATTTTGTATTAAATTTAAATGATACCTAAAATTTTCGAACCAGCGGGATTCAAACCCGCATCTTCGCCTTGAGTCGGCAATGCGATAACAAACTACGCTACGATATTTATTTTGTGTCTTACGCGGGAATTTTGATACCCTATGGCCTGCAGTCCACACGTATTTTATAATGTCAGTTGAAGCAGCTATAATATAAAAAACTGCTTACATATCACAGAGGCCCCGACCCCCACCACCCCCGGCACAATAAACGGGTGGGTGTCGGCGGCGAGCGCGCACTACGTGGACGTGGAGGCCGCTGATTGGACGCTGCCCGAGGAGGCGTTCCCGCTGCGCGCCGCCCCCGCGCACCCCGCCGCGCCGCGCGCCCCCTCGCCGCCGCATCAAGACAAGGAGACAGGTATACAAAGCCAATACAAGTCAGGTTTCATTCGCTTGCTTCACGACACGATCAGGGACACGACTGTCCCTGATCCTTTCTTGGTCCTCCGCGCGTGACGTAAGTTGACAGTCTCAAAGATTTACACCGTGTTCATAAGACTTGCGATTTGTTAAATGTCAAATTCAAAATTGACTTTATCCAGTAGAGATAAGGATCACTTTGAAATACGTTTTAGATGACATATCGCACATCGTATGAACACGATTTTATGGTTCAAATTCCTGTAAAGTAGCTCGCATTTTATTGGCAATAAGGCAACCAACCCACTGCATTTTTCTTTTTTTTGTCTTTCTGTTCGACTACTGCCCTCTTTCTACCAAATCCGTGGACAACGGGGCTGATTACACTCTAAGAACTTTAGTACCTACTTTAATTAAATTTAGTAATATGTGAGTGCAATTGTTTGTTGTCCCGAATAAATAAAAATAAAATAATTAAAGGCGTCATTACAGGGTACGGCCCTAGAAAAATCCTCGTAATGACGAAAGTGTACATCACCACAATTCTCCACCATACCATGATATCAATAAAACGTGTGTATGTCTTCCAGGGCGTATGGGCTCGATAGCCGGCAGCGGCTCGCCGGGCGGCAGTTCGTCGCCCAGCAGCGGGCTCTCTGCGCCGCCGTTGGACCACGCATTGGTTACGCAGTCTTCTGTGAGCTTTTTTGTATCTATCAAAGTGAAAGTCAAAAGGCATTTATTTCAATAAAATCACTAGGATCACTTTTAAACGTCTTAGAAACTAGGTGAAGCAACATCTGTTCCTCGCGACCTAAGCCTAGAAGAATCAGGCAACAAACACGGCGCGCGTGCCTATCATTTTTTTCGATGATCCTTTTTTATCTTGCTAAATGTTAGTAGTACTGCAACGGTAATTGAAGAAGTTCTGTCTTACTAGCCAACTCTGATGTAGGAGTTGTATTAGCGTCTTGTTGAAGCATCTTATAAAACAAATAGAACATTTCAGCAATGTTGTATCAGCTCTATTTAAATACCAGTAACTCAATGTACCTAATAAAACAGTTCAGTACAAACACGACAGGCGCTTATTATATAAAAAAAAATGCAAGATAATTTTTTTAGGTTTTGTTTCCCAAACTTTATTAAATCAGCTCTAGTCTTTTTGTCAACTTCATAACTAATTGTTAACCGTACGATAACATCAAAATTGCTACCTAAAACAGCTGACTAATGAAGTTTGAACTGATTTTACTGTCTCATCATCATCATTTCAGCCGTTCGACGTCCACTGCTGAACATGGCCTCCCCCACAGACAGAGCGAATTCCTTATCATGTGGGGGGATTTGCACATACTCACCACGCTGGGCATGCGGGTTGGCGAGCGCAATTAGAGCTATCGTTGTTAAAATGAGGGACGCTGCTGCCCATCCCCTAGCTTTTTTCCCTTAGTCGCCTCTTACGACATCCGCGGATAGGTAGATATGGAGGGGCCTATTCTTTAGCCGGGGCCACCTCGGCCACTGTCTATTAAGTGATAAAGTGGTGTTGTCAGACGGAGGAGGGCGAGGGCGCGGCGGGCGGGCTGACGGTGCGCGCGAGCGAGGCGGCCGCGGCGTTCGAACTGGCGCCGCTGCTGGCGCAGGCGCTCAAGCACCACGCGGCCATGGGCGACCCGCAGACACCTTGCGCCGTCTTGCTGGCTCTCAACCGTCACAGGTACAAAAATGTGTTTTTTATAATAATTATAATTAGGCTACGTGACATTATACAAACATGTGTAATACGCCATGGCCCATATTAATAAATGCCTTAATAACATACATATTTAACTTTTTTTCCTAAATGTAAGTTCGTACAAGCTAGTGGCCAACCCTCGGAGTTTTTAAGCCGCTCGAAAGCTTCCTGGTTTATCGTCATCACGTGCCAGTGGTTAGCACGCTAGCCACTGGCTGTCACTCAATTGGTGACCCCGCTAGAGGTTTCTTAACTACATCTCAGTCTAGTGAGGCAACATGAAACAGTCTATAAGGCGACACTAGGGTAAACTGTTAGCCCCTTCGTCCATGACGCTACGCAAAAGTGACGGAACTCATTAGAAACTAGAGTTGCGAACAGTCACTCAGTACACGATTTTATGTAAACAAAGTTTTGAAAACGAAAATAATTAACATGACTAGTGATAATTCGAGCGATGACATGGAATCATTACTTCTCCAGTCACATAGACGTCAGAATCACATATAATTACTTTTTATTCGTTCATTTTTCAACAGTTTCTCGAAACAGTTTTTTTTTTTTTGAAACATTAAGGTAGAAGGCGAGGCAAAATTAGAATAGTCTGTGAGGCAGCACTAGGGTAGTCTGTGAGGCAACACTAAGGTATGTGGTGAGGCAACATTATGATAGTCTGTGAGGCAACATAGGGGTAGATTGTGAAGCAATACTAAGATAGACTGTGTCTATGAGACAAACCGGGCTTTTGAATTAATCTGGGGTTGAATGAGACTGGGGTTCATTTCTTATGGCACTTCTACACGACTGCCATTTTGTTTTACTACAAAATAGCGTCCGTAATGTTTGTTTTTAAACGTGTTTCCAGAAGCGACCTGTTTCCGTACATCGACGAGGGCGCACAGGAGCACTGGCTGCTCGGGTACATAGAGTTTCTGCAAAGGCATAAGCTGTGGAATCGAGCTACTGAGGTAATACGCAGTGATTAAAAGTGAGATTATTGAATGCATGTTATAAATTTAAATAGTAATCTCCATGCGATGAAAACAAAATATTATGAGACTGAGAAAAGTTTTCCTGATGTGAAATAGTTGGTTAAGATTTTTGTAATTTGTTAGGCTGTCTGGAAAATTACATTGAAAATAGAATACATAAAATTATTTCCTTTAAATTATGCAGGCTTGTTTGCTTGTCGTGCTACAGATTATTTCTAGGTCACCTGTATTAGGCTAGTGCCCAGGTTGAGGTGTGGTGGCCCTCAAAAAGGCCTATGACTGTCTCGGTGAAAGGTGCGCCTCTTATAGGCTCTTTTCGTGCACAATACACAGGCTGATCGCTCAGAAGAAAAGCCTGCGTATTGTCTTTTTCTTCGTTCCTTTGATTAGAGAATACAAAGTTAAATAAATAAATAATAAATCTTTATTCATTACCTTCGTGCTACGAATAACATTGAGAATTAATATCTAATTAAGGGTAACAAATTAAACGATGCCCTGAACTAGGAAAACCTGTGTCTCAGGCGGTAAAAGGCTAAAATTGATAACTAAAGTTGGTACTTTCAATTTCAAAGCCTTTATTGCTAAACATACATGGGTATTGTTATATAACTATTAATCTCTACATTGTTTAGCGTGTCTATGACACAAAAGCCTCCTCCAGCTTTTTCCATTCTTCCCTATCTCCTGCCAGTCTTGTCCAAAGTG
This sequence comes from Anticlea derivata, assembly GCA_947579855.1. NCBI lineage: Eukaryota > Metazoa > Arthropoda > Insecta > Lepidoptera > Geometridae > Anticlea > Anticlea derivata. The sequence continues at coordinate 409,072 of OX388269.1, forward strand.
GGCCAGTGATTTTCATTATGTCATCAGACCATCTTTGGAGCTGTCTGCCTCTTTTTCTTTTTGTGTTGTGTCGGGGGGTCCAGTTTGTTAATGCTATGGTCCATTTTGGTGTTTGCTCCCTGAGCATGTGACCTGCCCATCTCCATTTTAGTGTTTTGATCTTAGTTTCGGCATCTTCCCATTTTGTTATTTTTCTTATGGTTGTGGCTCGTATTCTGTGTAACCTTGTGTATCCTAGTATGCTCCTTTCCATGCTCCTTTGACATATTCCCAACTTTTGCATGTTTTTCTGGGTGTTTGTCCAGGTTTGGCTGCCATATGTCATTATAGGTAGGATGCAGGTGTTGTAGAGCTTTCTTTTCACTTTGATGGAGTATTGTTTGTTTTTCATTATGGTTTTTAGTGACCAGAATCTTTTCCACGAATTTATGACTCTTCTGTCGGTTTCTTGTTGCATTTGGTCTTTGAATGATATTAATTGGCCTAGGTATATATAGGTTGTGACATATTCAACATTTTCGCCTTCCACAGAGATATTAGTTTCTATCCTATTTGTCATTATCTTGGTTTTCTTTTTGTTCATCGCTAAGCCAGCATCTCTACTTTTGCTTGCAAGGTCCTGGATCATTGTTTGTAGGGTTTTAGGATTGTCGGTTATGAGCACTATGTCGTCTGCAAACCTCAGGTTGTTTAATCTCGTGCCATCTATATTAATGCCATATTCCAATTCGTCCCAGTCCAAGTTTCTGAAGATATCTTCCAAGACAGATGTGAATATCTTTGGTGAGAGTGGATCACCCTGCCTGACTCCTCTTCTGACCTGGAAGGCTTCCCCCATAGATTCCAGTTTTACTTGAGCGGAGCTATTGCAGTATATGTTTCTTATAACTCTTTGATATTTTCCCTCAACGCCCTGGTTTTTGAGTGCCCGCCATATGTGGTTGTGCTCTAGAGAGTCGAAGGCTTTGTTATAATCAATGAATGCCAGGTACAAAGGGTATCCATATTCTTGACATTTTTCGATTGTTTGTTTTAGGGCATGCATGTGGTCTAATGTTGAGAATCTTGATCTAAATCCAGCTTGTTCTTTTGGTTGCTCTTCATCAAGCTTTTTTGTGATCCGATTTAGGATGATTTTCGCAAAAACCTTGTATATATTGGACATAAGGCTTATGGGCCGATAGTTGCCTATATCGTCTTTATCTCCCTTTTTGTGGATAAGAATGATGGTGCTGTTCGTCCATTGCAATGGGATGTATTCTGTGTCTATTATGGTGTTATATAGGCCTGTAAGTTTTGTTAGGTTATCAGTTAATGTCATTTTCATAGTTTCGTTCCTTATGTTATCAGGTCCTGGGGCTTTGTCATTTTTCTGTGTTTTTATCGCGTGTTCGACCTCACTACAAAGAATAGGTGGGATTGTTTCTTCGTCGTCCTCTTCACACTCGAATGCTTCTTGTGTAGTGTTTCTTGTATAAAGATCTCTATAGAAATTTGTTGCAGTATCAAGGATAGAGTCTCTGTTTGTATGTTTCTTTTTGTCTTTGTCTCTCAATTGAGGTATCCATGTTTTGTGTTCCTCCAATTCTTTCAGGGCTTTTTTGATTCCACCCGTTTTTGTTATATGTTCGTTAATACAATCTAATTGTCTCTTCTCTTTGTCTTTTTTTATGTTTTTGCTGATCTCCTTGCTTAGTTTTGTAATTTCTTTCAAAGTTTGCTGATCTTTTTTATCTTTAAATAATTTCTTTCTTTTTTCTATTAGTTGTTTGGTTGTTGCACTTATTATTTCCTTTTTTGGTTTTATATTTAACTTTGTTTTATACATACTATTTATTGTTTCATTGTAGTGTTCTTGTAATTCACTTGATGGTCCAGGTGGATGGTTCCTCGGTAGCGATAATGATAATTGGGTGGTGTTATTGGCAATTTCATAGGTTTGGTGTTTGTAGTACTTTCTTACTTTCATTTAAGTTGGTACTTATGAATATTCAAATTAATTAACTTAAAATCTGTAGCCTATAAGCTAAATTTAAATGCTATTTAGGGCTAACTTAAATACATTTATTTATTTATTTATTGAGGAAAACCAACAGCTAAAGTTAATTTACATAAATACTACAATAGCATCACAAAGCCAATAACAGGTTTTCGCTAATAGATAATAATAATACATGGGCAAGTATTAGACTAGGACATAAATAATTTGCTTTAATTATATAACTTTATTCAATAATTACTAGGTATCGTCATAAGAGAAATTTCTTAGGGCCGTGTTTAGGGTTTTTTTTACAATTTGTATAATTCATGGTGTAGATGCCTAATTTTCGATTAAGTTTGTTGTACAGGTGTGCGAGTTGAGTGCTTGGTGGGCAGTAAACGGCATGTGTTCGGGCAGGTGGTGCGCTGCGCGTGGGTGAGCAGCGTGTGGGCCATCTCGCAGCAGTCCACCGCCGTGTCGCTGTGCTGCGCGCGCTGCGGCCGCCGCGGCGCCGCGCGCGGCCCGCTCGCGCGCGCGCCCTGCGCCTGCACGCCCGCCCCCGCCCCCGCCGCGCCGCGCGCGCCGCCGCCCGACCTCTGCGCCACCTGCCACCAGGTAACACTGTGCTGCGCGCCCTGCGCCTGCGCGCCCGCCCCCGCCCCCGCCGCGCCGCGCGCGCCGCCGCCCGACCTCTGCGCCACCTGCCACCAGGTAACACTGTGCTGCGCCCGCCGCCGCCCGACCTCTGCGCCACCTGCCACCAGGTAACACTGCATATAACCCCGTTATCCGTACTCCCGTGGTTGGCACTAATTATAGACAAAATACGTTTATGTGGCGAGCAGGCGACAACTTTAATAAGCTGAGTAGGAGGTTAGACTTAGACCTATTCTACACAGCGACTGATCTGTGAATTCTTTGGTGATAAGGTTAATTTACAATGAAGATAACCAATTTAATTATATTCCCACTGGTTTGTTATTAGCGAGTTGTTCTATGTTGTTTATTGTGTCTACTATGTTTTTATACGTGAAAACCTGTTATTGGCTATCTTTTATGTACACTGGTGTTTACTAACATTATTATGCTGTTGGTTTTCCAACATTTTTTATTTAGTAATAAATAAATAGTGCTGGGTGGAAAAAGAGGTTTCCAAGTGTACGAGGACAGATGGACAAACAAGTGTTCTTGATCTCTTCTTCCATTATAGGGAACCCTAAAAAGGAGTTGTTTTCTTGAGAATGTACAATGATGTTTGTCGGCAGGTTGTGCGCGGACTGTACGCGTGGTGCCAGGGCTGCTCGCACGGCGGACACCTGCACCACATGCGGGCGTGGGCCGCGCAGCACCGCCTGTGCCCCGCCGGCTGCGGCCACCGCTGCCAGCTCGGCTAGTCCGCGACCCAACACTAGGCTAGTCTGCAACCCAACACTAAGCTAGTCTGCGAGACAACACTAGGCTAGTCTGCAACCCAACACTAAGCTAGTCTGCGAGACAACACTAGGCTAGTCTGCGAGACAACACTAAGCTAGTCCGCGACCCAACACTGGGCTAGTCTGCGAGACAACACTAGGCTAGTCTGCGAGACAACACTAGGCTAGTCCGCGACCCAACACTGGGCTAGTCTGCGAGACAACACTGGGCTAGTTTGCATAGCAACACTAGGCTAGTCTGCGAGACAACACTGGGCTAGTTTGCATAGCAACACTAGGCTAGTCTGCGAGACAACACTGGGCTAGTTTGCATAGCAACACTAGGCTAGTCTGCGAGACAACACTGGGCTAGTTTGCATAGCAACACTAGGCTAGTCTGCGAGACAACACTGGGCTAGTCTGCAAAGCAACACTAGGCTAGTCTGCAACCCAACACTAAGCTAGTCTGCGAGACAACACTAGGCTAGTCTGCGAGGCAACACTAATATAGTCTGCGAGGCAGCACTGGGGTAGCCTGAGAGGCTGCACTCTTATAGTCTGTGCGACAACTCTGGGATAATCTGTGGGGCAACACTTTTTCGTTTACGCATTCGCCCTAAGAGCTATCAAATTGTATTTTTTTTTCGTATTGTTTTATCTACGATTGCTCTTACCCCAGACTATTTTTTTATTTTATTTGTGACTGCAGCTCATGTGAAAAGTTGGCTATTCTACATTCACATTTGACGTGTTGGCTCCTAAAATAAGGCAGATACCTTTGAGCCTCAAGCCATAAATCAGCCAATTATCAAAGTTATAGAAACCAGTACAAACAGTGAGCGATGTGACATCTAAAATTGATTTCAACATTATCAAAATTTACTGAATAAAGTCAATTACGACTTTGACTTCGAGTGATGCGGTCTCGTTGAGCTTTGACAAATCTTATACTCAAAATTAACTTTATTTAAAATTGGATAAACTTACAACAATTTAAAAATACAATGAAATAAATAAAACTGCGATTAGGTTGTAGGTAATTTCTAGCTTTGTACATAAACGTTGCTATTATAAGCCCAACTGCATCAATATTACTCAATAAGACATAATATAAATTGTTGCATAGTTTTAAGACTGATTATTTTTATATTTTTTTGTAACCGTTATTAATGATAAATAAAAAAAGATCACCATAGCATGATATGTTTTATTCTTAAAATATTTACAGACAAATTAATACTTGACTTCTAGCATTCGCTGCAATATTCTAGTTAAAATGCTTTTTTACATTGTATGTACCTAGTGGAGAATAAATGAAACAAGATGATCATACGAAATCCCGTTGCATGATCAGGCATACATAGGTCGAGCATAAGTCTCTAGATAATGAGACCTAGTGAAGGAAAACTTGATTTGAAATTCATATAGAAAATTATCTAAAGGCAATTCACTTCAGAGGAATGATTGCTGTCTCAAGAATATTTAGTTCAAGTCACCATGAACTATTACAATTCTGTACCATTACAGTCAACATCAACGCAGACCAAGCAACAAACTGCTAGAAAATTCCTTAAATACTTGGCGTGAGCTCGCGCATCTGTGATGGCGCTTGATATTTATTGATCCTTAGAAAAGCCCCAGAACTCAATAGCACTAGCAAATGGCACAGCACGGTGCTTTGCAGCTCTTCTTGGTGTCGACAGACTCCTCCGCCAGCGCCAGGCCTCGCTTCGCGCGCGACATCTGCCGGATCAGCGTGAGGAAAGCCTGAGGGAGAAAGACACTTTTAGTTTAAGGTGATTCATAACATGTATACCATCCCGAAAGGGGGTTATTCTATCAACAAAAAGAAATAATATTGGCGAAAAAAAAACATATTTTCATGTTTTTTTTTTTGCAAACTTTCTCAAATTAGCTGTTTTTGTTATTTTTATCATCTTTAAAGCTAATACCTAAACGTACAAGAAGGTCGGAATCAAGATTGGGACCTAAAACAGCTGATTTATTGAGTTTGACCTGATTTGACTCCAAAACAGCTGATTTTCGCATAGAGTTTTTCAATGAAAAATGACGAATTTCCAAAAGTCGTAGAACAAATTTTATTGCTAATTGCTTGTAGAATAAGCCCCGTTCGAGAGAATACATATTATGAATCACCTTGTAGTAATATTTGACATGTTTGTTTTTAAAAAAATATTTTAAATTTTGATGATAATAATAATGCTCTAAATTGCATGCTTTTATGTAGGTTAATGGCTGTACTCTCTTACTCTTGACAAAAAAAAACTCTCTTTTAGTTACAATACGGAAAATATGTTTTTACCGATGAGATGTAGCGTTTAGTGGCAACGCGACAGTCACCACTGTTCAATTGATTTCATGATTTTGGATAAATATTCTCGAACTAAGCTGTCCCCTTTCTTTTGTATGATGGGAAATAAGCATGCCTAATCTTTGATCCAAGCCACAGCATGCATTACCTTATCTAGGTTAATCAAATAACTCAGATTCTTACCTGAAAACATCGTCTTGCATAGCTTGGAACCTATCTCAAAAACTCAATAATAATACAAAATATTGCAAATATTTATATTCCTGCTTTAATATCAATATTTATAAACATGTAGTGTGCACTATACATACATACACATAAATTATTCCATACATTGTGAACACTAATCTAGGAGATACATAGACAGAACAACTAACTATCTAACTGATAGCTGCTTAAAACTAGCAATTTAGGGGACTATATAAAATGTTCAATGTCCCTAAATTTATCCATCAAGGCAGCCAAAAGGCTTTCTTCATGAAGACATGAAGAACGGAGCGGTAGTCAGAAATGGCGCTTCAAAGGATTACAAAACGTTTCTTCTGATTAGCCAATTGAAACGCCATATTGTTTTAGCTATTTTGTAATGAAATGAAATAGCGCCAGTGACGGAAAAGTTGAGAAGTAATAGGTTAGCATGGTATGGGCATGAGGAGGAATGAAAGTCATGTAACGAAAAGAGCGATAGGTATGAATGTGGATGAATAGAAGACTAGAGGAAGGCCAAAGAAAAGATGGATGGACTGTATTAAAGATGACATGAGTAAGAAAGAAGTGAGTGCGGAGATGACGGCTAACAGAAGGGAGTGGAAGAAGAAAACATGTTGTGCCGACCCCACATAATGTGGGACAAGGGCAGGAAGAAGAAGAGTTTTGTTGAGCTTTTGATTAGGGCAAAGTTTCCTGATTACTATGGTTTACTATTGCAGTAGGCCGTGGTGGCCCTCGGCTGAAGAATAGGCCCCTCCATATCTACCTATCCGCTGATGTCGTAAGAGGCCACTAAGGGAAAAAAGCTAGGGGATGGGCAGAAGCGTCCCTCATTATAACAACTATAGCTCTAACTGCGCTCGCCAACCCGCATGCCCAGCGTGGTGAGTATGGGCAAATCCCCCCACATGATAAGGAATTTGCTCTGTCTGTGGGGGAGGCCATGTTCAGCAGTGGACGTCGTACGGCTGAAATGATGACTATTGCAGTTAGTATAATTAATCCGAGCATGCATCGAAGGACATTTTAATATTCATGGCCTTAGCATTTATACACAAATTATATTCTATAATATCATAAAGTATGGTTTATATAAAATTGCATTATTCCTTTATCATACCCCGTTACATTAATTTAATCTATGCGTTTCTAGCATTCTAGTGCTTGCAAGCTCAAACAAGATACTCAATACTAAAATCCGTTTTGAAATATTAGTATGTTTTCATTCTATCTATCTTTACTAATTTTAGTTAGTAAAAGTAATAATAAATAATATTTTATATACTTCAAAACCTAATGTTGTCTAATAAATAGTGTTTTGCTTTGTGAAATTGTGACGGACGCATTTACAATGCTAGTTGCTACTAAGCATAGTATTTTTAATTTGCGAAACACTTTCGACTTTATTTTAATCATCATATTTGGACATTGCATAAGCAAACCTTTTTAAATCGTGCATTACTCAAACGCAATAGAAGTAATATTTCAATAACTATTATTTTCACATTGCCTTCAAATAAGTCACTGGGCTTATAAAGCGATAGACATACCCGCGTATTGAGAATTTGCATTGTGAATCAGCTTAGCTTTTACTATTAAATACAAATCCTTATCACTGAAGCTCATGCGTGTACAAAATGTGTAACTGGCTTTTGTAGACACTGCTCAGGCTGAATTAATTAAAAAAATGTTAGTTTTATTATCGTGGAAAAATAGTTTGGAAAATCTGTCCTTAGTGAAAAAGAACTTATTATATACCCAAGTCCTGTAAAAAGTATATTAAATATAATTTTTTTGACTTAAAAATGTGAACAGCGCCAAAACATTTATTGTCTGTGTATTTTAAATAATTTAAGTGAATTATAATTTAAGACTGAATACAAAATAACACGCAAGCATTAAGCTTAATCATAACAATAATATTAAAACCGCGAATTCTGTTCTCAGTAAATACTTTCAACCAGAAAATAATGTTTGTACCCTGCGCAAAAACTATAATAATTCTGCTTTAGCAATACATGCTTTATTACGATTCACTAAGAACAGTATTCGTTTAAAATGCCAAGCACCAAAAATGGGCGAGATACAATAGTAAATTATTTACATAACCTTACACAGCATACACTTATAATATCAATCAGTAACGCGCAGTATTCAGTGATAATGCGCTTTATTTTTCAAACCATAAGACTTATAATTCATTAACGGCAAAAAATAGAAAACTAGTTTGTAATAAATATTGTGTCGAAACAGTGCAAACAATAGCTGTCTCTTTCGCATCACACTACATTCTCACAAAGATCACTATCACTGAAACCCGCGTATATTATCAAAGCCGATGCACACACGCACACACAAGTAAACTGCGCGCATACACACACACACACATACAGGCATTGGTCACTGGCGGGCGGTGCGGTGGTTCGTTGAAACCAGACACGCAGATAATCTGCAGATCTCATAATTAGATATACTTAACTCCTGGCAATTCGAAAAGCACTATTTTTATTATTATATTCATAATTTAAATATTACACTGGAACTTCGTTATTTATTCACCAGTTATTTATTCCAACACCGTTTGATGCTTAGGCTAAGGACACATCTGGATAAAAATCGCATTCACATGTATTCAATTTAGAAATAAATAAATTATATTGATTGAGGAGCGATCTGCCAGATGTGTCCTTAGCATAACATGACGAGATTATAACCCACATAAATTATCAAACGCACAACGAGGATCCAGAGCGATTCACATCACACAAGCCAAAGTTCCAAGCGAGTCCAGTCGTGGTATGTGCCGTAACACCTAGAAACCCAGATACCTATAGACCAAGCTGAGTACCATAGGACAAGCTCAGATCTCTTTAGACCAAGCTGAGTCCCATAGTCCAAGCTCAGATCTCTATAGACCAAGCCGAATCCCATAGGCCAAGCCCAGATCTCCATAGACCATGCTGAGTCGCACAGGCCAAGCCTAGATCTCTATAGACCGAGCCCATATTCCTATAGGCCAAGCTGAGTCATATAAGCCGAGCTCAATTAGTAAGGAGGCCAAAAAAAAACCACCCAGCTTAGTCCTATAGGGCGTGCCTATAGCTGAGTCCCATAGGCTGACCCCAAAGGCCATAGTCCGCGGAGGCCCTACAATATGTTGCACTTGATCCGCCTCCGCTTCTTCTTGACGTCGCCGTTGGTGGTGCGGCTGTCATCGCTCTTGCGCGAGCGGATCTCCCGCATCAGGTCGAAGAATACCTGCGCCAACACCCCACGTTTACACACATGGAAATTGTATGTTGATCCCTTATTCACGAGTGTTATACTCGTAGGCTGAGTATTGTAGGCTGAGCCTATTAGCCTATATCCTAAACTCAGAATTATTGCCACTATACAGGGTGAGTTTTTTTTTCAGGGGCACTTAGGCGAAATCGGAAACCGTTAGAGTAATCGAAAAGTGATGTTAGGAGTCACGGGCTCAATTTTGAAAAAAAATCTCTTTAATTTTCACAAAAAAAATATTTTTTGAATTTCTGTGTTTTATGTTTGATAATAAATAAATAAATGTATGATAACAATGTATATAAAGTTGTTGGAACACCTTCAAAACTGCAAATTTATAAATTAAACAATATTTATTTATCGAAGGTTTATTATTTTGGTCGGACTATGTGGAAGCAAAGCGATTAATAAGTAAAAAAATAACCTTAAATAAATATCGGTAAATAAATATTGTTGTATTTACAAACTTTTAATTATGACGGTGTTCCAACAACTTTAGACACATAGTTATCATACATTTATTTATTTATTAACTCCTCCTCCTCGCGTCGTACTCCTCATGACTGAGGGTCGTGAAATCCCCGTTTAAGCATCTTCTTCCGAACAATACCACGCCAGCTGTTCCTGTCTTTAGCGGCGTGGAACGCATCATGGAGCTTTGTGTCCAGGGTTGAGCGAATTTGGTCACTCCATCTCAGTGGGCTGCGCCCTCTTGGTCGTTTGGCATCTACCTTCCCGGTTACCATCAGTTGTTCAAGGTTCTCACCGTCTTTTCTGGCTATGTGACCAAAGAAATCCAGAACTTTGCGGAGGCAGATGGAGGACAGTCTCTTATTTATTAACAAAGAACCCAAAAATGCAAAAAACATTTTTTTCCAAATACCTACATTTTCTGAAAAACAGTAAATAAATTTCAACTTTTTTTAATGCAGATCTTATTTTTTGCAAAATCGAGCCCGTACCTCCTAACATCACTTTTCGATTACTCTCACGGTTTCCGATTTCGCCTAAGTGGCCCTGAAAAAAAAACTCGCCCTATACACTGCACTTAATGTTTATGGATCTTATTTGACCTTTACGATTTGATAGAGTCTAACTTAAGGACCTTTACCAGACCGCCAATTGAGTCTTTCCATTTGAACAGAGGTAAGCCCAAAGAGTCAACGTACCATTTCCAATGAAACAACACACAAAGCGTACCCCCAAAACCATAACACAAAATGATACTCGAATAGAATGATTTAGGATTTTGTAAATTATTCAATCCCACTCTAGATACTCTTGAGAGTTGCAGAGCGCGATTGTAAGTGTCATACAAACTTCAGGTTTGTTTCCAACTGCATTCAACTTTCGTGTCTTCAGATTAAAGTGTGTTCAAAAAGCTACTATCGGGCTATACAACTCTTAAATAAGTTCATCCAAAGCCAAGCAGAGCTGCACATTACCAATACTCTTCAAAGCGATCAGCAAGAAACAAAGAACTAACTAAGGGTCGTATTCAGAGACAAGACTCGAGCATTGATCTGCACTTAAATCTCGATTTGAGGCGAAATTCTAATTCTTGAACAGTATTTAAGTATAGATTCAATGATCACAGTTCACCTGAGTAAATGCATATTCTGAAACGTCAATCAGACGAAATCGGTGCTTGAGTTTAGATTTGATTTGACATTAATCAAATGACATTTTCATTCCGTTACACGTACTTTGATGCATATTTATACTTCACTTTATAGTTATATTCTATTTCCACCCTGGCTGTTTGAATTTCTGCGTAAAACGGATCGAAAATTATAAATAAATCAAAATGTAACGAGAACATTTGAGTACAGATTTGAGACTCGATTCAGCTAAGAGTAGTTTATGTACCGTTCTTGAATAAAAGCTATGTTTGAGAAGAGATTCAATACTTAAGTAGAGTTCAGCTGATCTGTGATTAAATCTATGCTTGAGTCGTGTCTCTCAATACGAGCCTAAATGTGCGAAGCTCAGGCTTGGCTTGTGGATTCTAGATACTGTCCTCTACTGCCGGTTTCGAATCAAGAAGTTTCCGAAAAATCTATTGCGAGGCAAAACGGCTAACTTCTAGGTTAAACGGCAGTACAGTATACAGAAGCTTACCCAATTAATTTAAAGGATTACGGAATACCTTTCTATATGTAAGTAGATAAACTCTATAGTATACAAACTGGCACAGTGGTTAACAAATATTCTGGATTGCATTTTTAGCCACTTTTGGAAGTTGTTTAGCCTTCGTTTAATTTTCTTTTTCTCGTGTTCTGTTGAGTTTTAGTGTGTAATCTATTTGTTGTACAAAAGGAGGGCTTTATTGTTATGTCATTTTATATACCATAGAGTCTATGAACATCATCTGCCGTAAGACATGCTGGTCATAGGCCTCATAAAATCTTGATCCAGAGTCTCGAACCGTCTCCGTCTACCGCCTTCACAATGCAGTATAAGGTTCCAATTCTTAAATCTACAACACGCAGAAATCAACTGGGCACCTGCGTGAAATGTGCTTCCCCCTCCCACCACAACCCACCGCTCTCCCGAGTGAGAATGAGACAAAACATTACAGCGAGGTGCCTAGTTAAGTTCTGCGTGTTGTAACGTGGTTTTTTTTTATACAACTGAGGTGGCAAACAAGCATAGGCCACAAGGGCCACCTGTTGGTAAGCGGTTACCGTAGCCTATGAGCGCTTGTAATACCAGAGGCATCACGCACGCGATGCCGACCCCGAACCCCCCCTCCCCCCTTAAGAGCTCTGGCAACCTTACTCATCGCAGGAACACAACAGTATTTGAAACAAATAATGTTATTTGGCTGCGATCTTCTGTAAGGCGGAGGTACCTCCCAGGCGGGCTGCTCCAATTCAGAACGAGAAAATCTCGCTGTGCCCTACCTCCTCCGAGAAAATCTCAACATTCGATTGCCGTCCGTGAGGTCAGCTGCAACAGTGTAGTGACTGTGACTGACCTTGTCGACGTTGTCCCTGGTCTTGGCGCTGGTCTCGACGTAGGGCACCTGCCAGGCGGCGGCGCGCTCGCGGCACGTGTCGAGCGGCACGCGCCGCTTCTCCGCCAGGTCCGACTTGTTCCCCACCAGCAGGAACGGTATGTTCTCGTCGTTCTTCACGCGGAGGATTTGTTCTCTGGAATCGAAGAGGAATGTTGAAGAACTCCGCTCATGTGATTGGTAACAATTTACGCGAACTGGCGATTAGTTATATTAACAATAGGTTAAGTTACAACATCGGCGATGCTTGCAGTGGGTGATGTAGCCGGTGGCATTACAGGTATTAAGACTTACCAACCGCATGTTTCAGGGTTCAAAATCAAAGTCAAAAGGCATTTATTTCAATAAAAACACTAGGATCACTTTGAAACGTCTTAGAAACTAGGTGAAGCTATGCCTGTTCCTCGCGACCAAGCCTAGAAGAATGGTTTCAATGGGTTGGCCTGATTCTTTGTTGGTCATCCTGAATTAGGTCAGTGACCAGGTTGAGGTATGGTGGCCCCAAAAAGGGCCTACGACGGTCCGTGAAAGAACCAGTGAGATTCTTTTCGTGCACATGTCACATGTCTTCGAATTTCTTTACGATTTTTTCATTCACCTTTTGCGATCACTAGTATAGCGCTCATAAATTTTCCGCCGACCGGGATTCGATCGCACGACCTGAGGATCGGAAGGTGGAGCCAAAGTCAAAAGGCGTTTATTTCAATAAAATCACTAGGATCACTTTGAAACGTCTTAGAAACTAGGTGAAGCTACGCCTGTTCCTCGCGACCAAGCCTACAAGAATCAGGCAACAAACACGGCGCGCGTGCCTATCATTTTTTCGATGATCGTTTTTCACAAAATGGAATTTAAAGCTTCAGTGTGGTGCCGATCGCGATCGAACTAGGTGAGGCTCAAAAGAAAAGTCATCTAATTATAATCTCTAATAAAAGAGCTTATAAAAATGTTGATGTGGAGCCGGTGGATGAAGATACCGTCTGTAAACTGGCTAGGTTAACGACATTGTCGTGTTGGCACGACGACTGGCCTCATAGCTCAGTTGGTAGTAACTCTGCCTTCTGCGCTAGAGGTCGCGGGTTCGATTCCCGCACTGGACAAACATTTGTGACTAACACAGATGTTTGTTCTGTGTCTGGGTGTTAAATATATATCTATTATGTATATCAGTCTCTGGTACCCATAGTACAGGCTATGCTTAGTTTGGGATCAGTTGACCGTGTGAATATGTCCGGAATATTTATATTTATTTATTTATTGTTATATCGAAAAGCTCACCTGAACTCCTGCGTGGCATCGAAACTCTCCGGCTCAGTGATCGAGAACACACACAGGAAGCCTTCCCCGGACCTGAAGTAGTTGTCCCGTATGGCCGCGTAGTCCTCCTGCCCCGCCGTGTCGAGGATGTCTATCTGCACTTCCTCACCGTCTAGGACAACCTGGAAACAATCCGGACTTAAATACTATCTCAAGTCTGGCACCTCCTCCAGACATGAGATAGTATTTAAGCAGGCTGAACTGCTCGAGGATTTTTCCACTATTTGGGTCAGATGATGGAATGACCATGACGAACGGCCAGCCTTCTCAATCTACCGAATTCCCGCAGCCTTCACAATGTCGTCGGTCCATCATCTGACCCAAATAGTGGAAAAATCCTCGAGCAGTTCAGCCTGCTTAAATACTATCTCAAGTCTGGCACCTCCTCCAGACATTGTGAAGGCTGCGGGAATTCGGTAGATGGAGAAGGCTCAAGCCCGTTCGTCGTGGCACTCTTTGGGGACGCCTATGCCCAGCAGTGGACTTCTTTAGTGTGATGATGATACAATTCCGAGTCGGTCGTCTGACGATAAGAAATGCACAAATTGAATTTGATTTCTTCATCAGTACGTGATATCGAAAGCCAACGAATGCAATATGGCGTATATTGGAAATCAAAGAAGTTAAGTTTCATCAAGTTAATTGACGCGCAAATGTAGCGTTATTACTTTTTAGGGTTCCGTACCTCATTTAGAAAAGCAGAACCCTTATAGGATCACTTTGTTGTCCGTCTATCCGTCTGTCAAGACCCTTTTTCTCAGAAAGGCTAAAGGTATCAACTTGAAATTTATACCACCTATTAAGGTCTGTGGGCTTATGGTGCCGTATAAAAATCAAAGCGCTTAATGCATTAAAAAGATATGGCAATGAATGTATAACTTTTGTATGGAAATGGCTAAAATGAAAAACCTCTAGGGTACTTCCATATACCTCACCTCACATAATTAAAGAGAAAAGTCTGAAATTGAAAAATTTCGAAGCTTTTTAGGAAACAAAGTTATATTTGCGGTCAATGACATACAATGACTTCGTGAGCGAGCGCAAATATAACTTTGTCGATTCCTACACTTCGAATTTTTATTTTCTGACCATGACCACTGGTGCACGACCGGACTTCTCGCATTGGGTCCGTCCGTCCGACCATCTTTATTTTTGGAAATTATACCTCAATCAAACCAGGATGATCCAAACGAACCAGTTACTACGACTGACCTTTTTCCTGTAGCTGTCCGCTTTAGTAGGCTCGTAGTCCTCAACGAACTCATCGTACATGAACTGCAGCGTGAGCGCGGACTTGCCGACACCCCCCGAGCCCACCATGATCACCTTGTGCAGCGTGGGCTGCGCCGCCGGCTTCTTCGACATGCCGACTTTGCCGACCGGCCGGCTCTTGCGCTAAAACACAAAAAAGGCGAGTTGGAGAAATGATACAATAGTTTTGTCTCGTTGTACAAACTAGGCATTATGTGCCTTCAAATTAAACCCTCGATCAAATATCGCGGTTCTGCTATCATACTAATCAAATAATCTTAGCCTATCTTAGTCTTAATAATAATCAAAGACTGGCCTCATAGCTCAGTTGGTAGTAACTCTGCCTTCTGCGCTAGAGGTTGCGGGTTCGATTCCCGCACTGGACAAACATTTGTGACTAACACAGATGTTTGTTCTGTGTCTGGGTGTTCAATATATATCTATTATGTATATCAGTCTCTGGTACCCATAGTACAGGCTATGCCTAGTTTGGGATCAGTTGACAATGTGTGATATGTCCGGAATATTTATTTATTATATTTATTATTTAATCCTACTTAATATTATAAATGCGAAAGTTTGTGAGGATGTTTTTAGTCACATGCATTGTCCTGACCTGATGGTACCACACACAACCCTCAGAACAAATATTAGCAGATCATGCAGCGGGAATCGCATCCGCACCCCTTGCGTCTCAGACGGGCGCTCGCCCGTAACGCTAGCGAGGTGAAAAGTTTAATTTGCTACCGTAGCAAAAACCTTACCTAAACACCAGAGACCGTTCAGACTATAAATGTTCAATAGCAACATCATTTACAGTCGCAAACGTCAATGGTCTATTAATACGCGCAGATGATACAGCAGTGTCGATTTTCAATAAAGGAAAATAGCAACCTCTATTAAATTATGTAAAATTTTGATGTAATTGACCGATTCATTAGATGAGTAGGCGAGGTAGGTAAGTTTATTATGGTAAGGATAACAACCGATTATGAACGTAGGCTGTCGAGCCTAATTTGATAAGATTAGTATCGCCACAAATAGAAGAGCTTCTTCTTCTTCTTGTCGTGTCACTGATTCTTTCTTGGTCATGCTGTATCAGGTCAGTGACCAGGAATAGGTATGGTGGCCCTGAAAAGGGCCTATGACCGTCGATGAAAGAATCAGTGTAGTGAAAGGATTAAAGTGCGCCTCTAAGGCTCGTATTCAGAGACACGACTCAAGCATAGATTTAATCACAGATCAGCTGAACTCTACTTAAGTATTGAATCTTTTCTCAAACATAGCTTTTATTCAAGAACGGTACTTAAACTACTCTCCGCTGAATCGAGTCTCAAATCTGTACTCAAATGTTCTCGTTTACATTTTAATTTATTTATAATTTTCATAAAATCAAATCTAAACTCAAGCACCGATTTCGTCTGATTGACGTTTCAGAATTAGCATTTACTCAAGATGAACTGTGATTATTGAAGCTATACATAAATACTGTTCAAGAATTAGAATCTCGCCTCAAATCGAGATTAAAGTACAGATCAATGCTTGAGTCTTGTATCTGAATACGAGCCTCAGAGGCTCCTTTCGTGCACCAATAGAAGAGCTGTATTCGGACTATTCGTATAGAAATCCTACTAATATTATAAATAGTGTTGTGTTCCTGCGGTGAGTAAGGTTGCCAGAGCTCTTTAGGGGGGGAGGGGTTCGGCAGGCAACGCATTAGCAATGCTCCAGGTGTTGCTGAATTCAATAGGCGACGGTAACCACTTACCATCAGCCGCGTAAGCCTGTTTGCTCCGTATAACATAAAAAAAAAAAAAAAAACTAGCTTAGCTTAGATAGCGTGGTACCTACATAAAACGTAGCTTAGGTATATGCTATTCTAGGTAAACAACTCTTTACACTCCAAGTTTCAACGAAATCGTTTGAGCCGTTTCTGCGTGATCGAACAACAAACCATCTCACAAACTTTCGCATTTATAATATTAGTTGGATGCGAAAGTTTGCATGGATGGATGTTTGCTACTCAATCACAAACGGCTGATAGGATCTGAATGGAATTTGGCACAGAGGTACATTATAGTCTGGAACATGTGCTACTTTATATCCCAAAAAAATATACGGTTCCCGTGGGATAGATTTGTTTTGTTTTTCACAGAGCAAGGGATCGATATGTTTTTTATAGATTTGCATAGTGATAGTTTAGGGGTCAGAGAAAGACATCTATAGGCTACTTTTTATCCCGGAACAATAACGGTTCTGAATGGATAGCATAAAAGTTGAATACAGGAACCGTTTATTTAAAAGGAGTGTCATCAGCCGCCCAGAATTACAGCGCCCAAGAGGACGCCTTTTCTATTCACCACCCACCTTGATCATATTTTGATAAGGCCGTCAGTTCTCACACATACATATCAAAATTTCCACGCAAACGAAATCACGGTCAATAGCCAGTGGTTTTTAATGTCCTTGGTATTCAAATGGCAAGTTACGTACTGTCGTATCGAAGGCACTGAAGCGAAGAACACAATTACGCTAAACAACACACAATTACATTTTCTTCGTCCATTCTTACTGCGGTTACATTTGGTGTTGTCTTATTCTTTTTTACATTTCATCCATACTGTTATGCAGTACAATCCAATAAAGAAAAATTACCTAAATAAACTATCGCTCACAGACAATTCCAAGAGGCCTCCAAGGGTAGGGAGGGATAAAACCGAACAACGCTGTCCTACTTTCAAATATCTACCACTGCTTAGAACAACCCTCTCACCATTATTAAAGTCGGTTCCAAAATGATTGGGATTTCAATGTATAAAATTACTATGACTTTGAAACGAAGCACTAACACACGTTATTATATCGGACAGAGCAGCTGTCTTTTAAAAACGGGAGCAAGATTTCAAACCTTCTACTAACAAATGGCTTCATTAAGATTATAAAATCAATAAGGTAGCTAGACCTTTCTGAGATAATAGAAGTTACCGGTAAAATCCATTACCATTATAATGTTATCCATACTTGCGTTATCGATGAAATAACTAAGAAACAATAAATATTTCATGTATCTAAATGGATATTGATTGTATCGCCGATCACCGCCGACCACAAGTTGTAACTATGTAATAGGGATTGTAAGGTCTTTTTAGGCCACTTGGAACTCTCAAACATTAATATACATTGCTATAAATAGCCATTACCAACGACACCCACACTCGCCCATATCATGCACCCCGCAATCGGAATAAAAGATGACACCCACGGTCCTGTTCATTAATAAACCATCAGACAGGAATGCTAGGACTCGTCGCAATGCCGATATGACATCATCCTCAATAATCTAGAAACATGAGACTGAGGCGTAATTACCTCAGAATAGACGATACAACTATGACTAGGAGGGTAGCATTAACACCAAGCATAATGATCCATGACAAATTCAAAGGCTGGCAAAAAACGGCAAAACTCTGGCTAAACTCGATTGGTCAAAATAATTTCATGCAACGCAAATAGTAGGAACAAAATCTCGTTTTGCGATTGGGGCGCAGAGTTTCTTTCATTCGCCAAGAAATTTAGCAGGTCGTCAGTGACAACTGGGTCTGCTAAACCGTCTCAAAGACCTAGCATCAGGCTCCGAAACGTCCGACATCCCTAGGTCGACATAAAATTCGTCCTTGGATACAAGCTCTACCGTGCGACGCTGCCCGGCCTGGATGGTAATGTAAACAACGTTTTATTAGCATCATTAGAAGTCGAATTCTTTAACTTTCGCAAATTACTTAAATTGTTTTTAATTTAGGAACAGACAGAATAGCAAATCGAAACACAGATGTTTAGCAAGAAGATTCACGCTTGCGTGTTTTCCAAAACGCGTAGGTAAATACATTACCTAATATCAACATTATTTAGCTTCCCTAAAGATTTTCGACAAACAACGCTCGTGACACAGTCATTGTAGTATTTATGTGAGCTTGTATTTCATACAAACTCTCATACCTACTGTTTCACAAAAGCTAATAAACAAGAAGTTATTGACGTTTTCATTTCAATTTTGAATTCAACACAAGCAAGAAGAATTTGGCATATGGCACTGAGACTTGGTCGTTAACTATTGGCCTCATACACAAGCTCAAAGTTGCACAACGGGCTATGGAGAGCTATGCTCGGAGTTTCACTACGTGATAAGATCCGAAATGAGGAAATCCGTAGAAGAACCAAGGTCACCGACATAGCTCTCAGAATTAGCAAGTTGAAGTGGCAGTGGGCAGGCCATATAGCTCGCAGAACCGATAACCGTTGGGGAGAATAGGTTCTCGAATGGCGACAACGAACCGGGCGACGCAGTGTTGGAAGGCCCCCACCCGATGGAACGACGACATTGTGAAGGTTGCGGTAAATCGGTGGATGGAGAAGGCTCAAGACCATTCGTCGTGGAACTCTTTAGGGGAGGCCTATGTCCAGCAGTGGACTTCTACAGGCTGATGATGATGATGATGAAGAAGAATTTAGCTAAGCTTGTCAATAAAACGGTCCGCTGTAGCCGCTAAGCATACTAACGGCGTTTACGGGACATTCGCACCATTTTCACACCAAGTGCCTTAGCACTCATTACCTACTAAAGCCGAGGTAGGCAGATACGTAGACAAACGTGCAGGCAAATGCTTTACGTCACGTCTGTACTTTAGTAGAGTTTTGCAAATACGATTATAGTTTGCTTGGTCGAATGTCTGGGACAAGGAGCTGCGCGTGCGCCGAATACACGATCACTACCGTGTGACATGTGTCACAGTGTAGTAACTGAACTGAATAATTTAAGTGATTCTTCTTTTAAGACAGGAAAACACCTGGTTTTAGGCGCATTATTATAGGTAGTATTTTTAGACCCTTGAATTCTGTGGCCGACCACTACCTATAAAACAATATGGATAAATTCCGTTTCTTAAAGCCCGATAAATGAGGAAATCCGTAGAAGAACCAAGGTTACCGACATATCTTTCAGAATTAGCAAGTGGCAGTGGGCCGGCCATATAGCTCGCAGAACCGACAACCGTTGGGGAACAAAGGTTCTCGGTGGCGACCACGAACCGGACGACGCAGTGTTGGAAGGCCCCCCACCCGATGGACCGACGACATTGTAAAGGTTGCGGGAAGTCACTGGATGGAAAAGGCTCAAGACCTTTCGTCATGGAACTCTTTGGGGGAGGCCTATGTTCATGTGTCCGATAGCGCAAGCAGTGAACGACTAACTTTGGGGAAGCCAAGTAAAATCAGCCGAACGAACAGAACCATTATCTCTCATCTCATCATCATTCAGTTTTATCAATAAATGTTACCCACGTAGATATTGTGACTACCACCGCAGTAAAATAACAAAACTAACTGCCTAAGTTATGAAGAGAAACTGTTGCACCTGAACTACAGATACTGTGACCTGAGATGTATATGCGCTCGCGCAGGTGCGCCGGAGCGTGCTCACAATGAGGAGAGCCGCGGCGCGTGTCCCGCCTGCGTAATCAAATGTTTGTTTACGTACGTTTTTGTTTTAAACACGCAAAAGAACTTGTGCAGGTCTAAGGAATGCTTGGAGCGGCGCCAAAAGAGATATTTAATACTTAAATAATGCCTGACTGGAGGAACAGGTTGTATTTTCGCTTGGTGTAAATGCTTTTCTTTAGAAGCTGCAAATTATTTATTTTTGAACTTTGGCCTGCATTTACCCAGGGTCTACCAAAAACAAAAATCTCAACATGCACGCAAACTTTCGCATTCTGAACTACAATCCTACTAGAGAAACCGGAGTATTTGGTAGAGAAGCGTTTGGGGTCTGGGTATGATGATAGTACAACGAATGTGCATACACGAGCGAAGCCGCTACACAACAATACTGATTAATAACTTATATAGGATACAAAATACGGTAGGTACTTACACATTTAATACAACACTTCATGACGAAACCTAACTTTGAACTCACTTTAGTTTCAAAATTGACTGTGCAGCATGAAATCTAAACACTGAATACTGAATTACTGATAAAAAAAATACCCCATTTTCCCGTGAATCTGTACAGTATATGTACTTTATTTATAGCTATTTACGTCAGACAGGCGGTTCTTATCGCATTACTTAGTCACTGGTCCGGAGGTAGTGTATGGTATGACTTAGGTAGGCATCTATAATTATGTACTATAACTGTAATTTTACCTATATGCAATCAGGGACACCAATTTTGATATTACCTAATTAGGTACCTATTGTTTTTATTTCATTTTCAGAAAGGTCAATCTTGTAACACATGCATAAGCATTATGCAGTTTTAAAGATACATTTATACACAATACAATACATTTTCAAAATGATCCTTACCTAAAGTCAGTTTTGAGTTTGACATTTGGGGGTGTGCGATATAGCTCAACGATATGATATAGCAAGCTCCTACAAGTTAAACTAAAAATTAACTTTAATCAGAAGACTTAAAAATCATTTTAGATGACATATCGCACGTCGTTAGAACACGGCTGCAGGTAAGTTAGTTGGAGTATAAAACCCGATCGGATGAGGTAAGATCGAACGATAATGTTTGAAAATGTACCCAATTGAAATAATAAATGAATTGATAATAAATGAATTGAATTGAATTGATCATCATCCATTACTAGAATTAAAAGCTAAAGTTTAGCTTATCTACTGCTGGACGATGCTGCTAAACTATCGTACAAGCAATATTTCATTTATTCATGCTCCATTTACATATTCAGCTTAGATGGTATTTTTAGCTTAAAGTAGGTAAGTACATAAATATAAATAAATAAATAAATATTCCGGACATATTCACACGGTCAACTGATCCCAAACTAGGCATAGCCTGTGCTATGAGTACCAGAGACTGATAAATATAATAGATAAATATTTAACACCCAGACACAGAACAAACATCTGTGTTTATCACACAAATGTTTGTCCAGTGCGGGGATCGAACCCGCGACCTCTAGCGCAGAAGGCAGAGTTACTACTAGCTGAGCTAAGAGGCCAGTCATAGACATAGGCCCTGTAAGGGCGCTGCAAGTCTTGAAGTCATATATTTTACAAAAAAAATATACTTAAATTATTACAATTATCTAGAACATATTTTGTCAATTGACAAAATTTTAGAAGAGATGCCAAATTAAATTACGCACTTGATATAAAATAATAGGCGTCAGAACTTAGTTTTTTTATAGTTTGTCTGTTTTGTATTCATCAATAGAGTAATATGCAAACCAAGTTACGAACACTCGGTGGTGGCTTGCTGGGCGAGTCTGGCTGAGTCGCAAGAGGCTCGAGTTCGAACTACGCGGCGCGCGTCAATGTTTGCATGAATAGAATAGAATAGAAAAACGTTTATTTTGTTACCAATACAATCATAATATAATATCATGGTAACAAAAATGGCCACCACTCAGCATGTGCTAGGGCAGAGCAGTTCATACCAAAGCTGCCAATATTCCGGATAAGACCATCTTATAGTTTCTAGTACCCACGACAACCGTGTGTCATAGAAAGAACCAGTGTCGCGACAAAGAACTACAGATGAAATCGACGACTATGAGCTTGCAACGACGTCGTGTTTCTCCTAAATTTAAACTCCTTTCACTTTCAAGAATGAACAATACAATTTACTAGTGGCTAGTCTCTACTCCCCAGTGAAAGTGTAGTGAACATGTTAATTTCAGCGAGCGACGGAAACCGTGTGAATACAGATCTGTATTAGCGCTGGACTGTGGCATTGTTTACTCAAAACTGATTAGTCTGGTTTTGTAATGCTCCACGGTTGTGTGGCGCGACCCGATGACGGTAATTTTGCAGTAAAGCTGTTGTGGATGGTCTTAAATCAAAGCAAAACAATTTAGTCATGATGCGTGTGTTACGCATTGTTGGAATGGAACGCCCCCCACCCGATGACCCACGACATTGTGTAAGTTGCGAGAAGTCGGTGGATGGAGAAGCCTCAAGACCGTCATGGCACTCTTTGGGCACTCTTTCGTCTGCTTGACATGGGTATCAGAAACTACGAGTACCATGGTACCAACACCCAGACCCAAAACAAATATTTGCAGATCATGCAAACATTTATCCCGCGCGAGAATCGAACCCTTGCATCTCAGACGGGCAATCGCCCGCTGCGCCACCGAGGTCGTCAAACTAGTACTAGAGGGTAGAAACTAGTTCATTGCATTCATAACCAAGAGGTTACTTACGATGGTAAGTAACCTCTTGGTATGATTGGTGATTGTATGATTGGGGTCATAGTAGAAATCCTCAAATCTCTATGTAATAAAGATCCTTAAAGATTTCTAAGGGGTATAGCCAGAAGCAAGTCCAAACATTACATTTTGCACATTCATACATTTTGCAATAAGGTTGTGCTATGTTTACCACATAAGTAAAATGTAAGAAATATCTTATGTTAGATTAAATTGCATGACTGAATTCACTATTCCATCTAATTACAGGTAATTATTAAGAAAAACGCGATGAGACAATAATATTATACAAGCCAACAAAAACACGCTTTTCACTTCACTAGTGCAGAAATAGAAATCTACTGTGACAATGATCTCTGGACACAGTGTAGTGTTGTGAGCAGTGGGGAAATCGTAACAGCCAGGCCATATTGCCATTATTAACTTGATAAAATTAGCATACATGTACCTAGTTAAAACTGGATACCTGGTTAAACTAATAAAAAAAAACACTTGTTTTATAGATTTTTTTTTACCATTTATTGATGAAAACTAGGGCAACTCATGCAAAAATCTGCTTAGGGATGATGTTGATCAGATGATGCATTCTTCCACTATGATCCAGAAAAAAGTAGGTAAACAAATACCTAACCTATTACTAGTTAGATTTCCATATTATTAGAACTAGCTTTCACCCGCGGCCTCATTTGTATGGTACCTAAAAAAAACTAGGCTATATGCTATTCTATATAAAGAACTATCTATTCCAAGTTTCATTTAAATTGGTTGAGCCGTTACAGCGTGATTAAACCACAAACATTGGCACAAACTTTCACATTTATAATATTAGTAGGATTTGTTCGCATAATCTGCCAATATAACTATGGCACTGACTCTGTTTTCTACTAGACTGTGACACCATGACACATAAAATGCTGATTATCTCTGTCCCAGAAAAGAAAATTGTATTGTTGTTCAGTTGTAAGCCATGATTTCTAAACATTGTTAAAATTGAAATAGTATGAGTAATTGTCAGACTGTTTTCAATGATAGGTACCTATTTACTGTTAGATGTTAATGACATCATCATAGTTTACAATGAGTCTCACAGATGTGCAGCTAATTTGATTGTAATGTTATGGTTTCACTATGGGAATAGCGATGATTTTATTTACATTACAGAAAAAATATTTGTTTGCATTTAATAAAAATATCCAAGTATAATTTATTCATCATACCTAGTTTTTGTTCCACAGAACAGCATATAAAGTATACTTCCACACAAAGTAAAGTCAGGCCACCTGGCTTGGTGTCCAAGCACTTGTTATTTGTAATTAGATCATAGTGCAGTATGGGTAGAAGCAGCAACCCTCACAGGTGGGCAACAGTTTTATTATGGGATTAATAGGGTTAGGTTTAATCTTTATGAAAACTTAGGAATTCTCATAAGAATGAGAACTCATGTACCTACAATCATGTGTTATTTTATTGCAGTAACAGTGAATCACAGACTGGTGAGCCAAAGAAGTAATAACACTAATTGTTGTAATTTAATTTGCAGTGTAACCGCAGCGATGTGGAGTCAAGGACACAAATACCATGTCAACTCAACAGTGACACTGTCAGAACTAAAATAGCTTTGTTAAGGATAATGATGTTAGAGATTACTCGCGCTGGCTTCAGATAAAACCCTTTTGTTAAGTGACAGCTTTGTAGTTAGTACTCAGTACAACAGTGCCTGTTATAACCTTTGTAATTAATGTTCAACCAGCACATGGACAAAAGAATTACTTAGCATGTTGATGAGTCAATTTAGACTCGCAAATACAAAGTATGCGGTCACGGCTGAAACTATTATGTGGGTACCTTTTGCTCTTCGATAAATTTTGTAGAGAGCTGGTATGCCAGGGCCGAAATCATCACGCGCTTCGGCTGCCTCCCGGCGCAGGAGGCGAGAGAGCGCTGACTATTCCCATTATACACTTTCACTGCCAAAATAATGTCACAAACACAGATTTCTTCACCTGGCGAACGCGCTGGAGTGCACCGCCCGTAACAACAGTAATTACGATGAAAATTAACGTAAAATCAATCACCGTAGTAAGTCACGAGCTGAACCGCTGCCGTGTACTCGCGCTTCTATCGACCTAACTGCGAGTGGTAACTGGTGTGGTAGCCTGGTAGACACGTCCTCTCGTCGTACCAGGTCGGGAAAGCGTGATAACGCGTGAGAACCGTAAGACAATACGCGAGAAACTGTGAGAATGAGGCGTTGCCATTCATTTGTAGTAAACATTACCGTCGTCGTCGTCACGTCATTGACCCTCACCAAGTCGCTACACCCTACTTTCTGAACGTCACTGCACTTGTGTGATGTTGCTTACCCAAACAAAAATATATAAGTACGGCGCGGCGCGGCGTCAAGGTATCCTTGATTTACTGTTTTGGAAATTGTCGAGCTCACTTTTATTTTCACAAGCCACAAAAATAAATCACCCAACCAAGAGATAAACACTACTACCACAGACTACTAAGGAATATGCTTATCACAGACAGACTACTAAGATGAATACCTACGTTTGTTGGTGGAGTGGCAGGAGCACAGACTACTACTATATGTAATGGACGCGTAGACCGAGAACTGTTTACGAATGGACGGAAATTAATGACAAAAAAAAACTTAAATGTATGTACTCTGTGGATGTGGAGTGACTGACTGTAGTGTTTTTTTTTTTTTTAAGTTTTTCCCCTTTCGGTATGGCTATGGCATCTAGGCGTTACCGCCAAGTCTTACGTGTATTTTATCTTGTTTAATTTGTTTATCTTCCTTAATTTTCTTACGTTAGTCATGGTCAGGTCACCGTCTAGTCAAGTCAAGTTCAGTTTTAGTAAGATATGATGGTGACTATTTTACTAAAACCTCGAGGGACCTCTAGGCGCCAACTCGAAAAATGACGATACACGCAATCATTCTAATTCACTTCACTTGTGCGGTTTACTCAAACAATATTACGCAAAACACCACCATATTCACACGATATTATTCAATTTAACACTAGTTTTGTAAAATAAATTGAGAGCACAACATCACTTCGCAAGTTCCCGCCAAAAAGTAAAATAAAAATAAAATTGTGATTCGTTTCACAGACCACTTTTAGATGCCACCACAGAGTACTTTTCACAAAACGCAGATGTCAAACACCGTGCAAATACCAAAACAATCGCACGCAAAATGTTTTTGTGTATAAAAACAAATTAAAAATATTTGCGTACAAGCGATTTTAATAGAAATAATGTCAGGCGTTAAGCTCGACGTTGTTTGGTCGCCAGTGCACCATGACAAATTTATTATTTGGGGTCCAGACATAACCTTGTATGAAGTCTCAAGTATCCAAGATATAGAGAAGAAAACCACTTGTAAATATTGAAATTAATTTTTATATAATATATTCATCAATAAATCCTTTTATCTAGTCTCCAAATATGTCTGTTTTTCTCTTGTTGCTACTGATTGTGCTCATTCTTATGTGATAGGTAAACTTTAAAACTGTTGGTATTTCAGTTGTGCCTATATCCTCAACGCTCGGCGCTACAGTGGTCGCTTCACAGAGCGCCAACGGAGTTCGCTGTGTGGACATCAGCGGCATACCGGAGCAGCCAGACCCATTACTAGCCCTCGGCTATGCCAATGGCCGAGTGGCACTGTCTAGCCTCAAGCAAAACTATGATCCTTTAGGCCTAGTAGGAAGGGAATTTGGTAACTATGTTGAGAAAATACATTGAAAACTAATTAAGGTTTTTCATATTACTTGCTGTGATGGTTGTGGTGGGTCCAGCTGAAGAATAAGGCTTCTCCATATTTACCCACATGTGGAAGTCGAAGGGGCGACTAAGGGTAAAAAGCTAGGGGATAGGGAGCAGCATCCCCTATTTTCACAAAGATAGCTCTAATTATGCTCACCAACCCTCGTGCCCAGCATGGTGAGTATGGGCAAATCCCCCCACATGATAGGAATTTGCTGTGGAAATCTGAGGGGAAGGCCATGTTCAGCAGTGGACATCCTACGACTGAAATGATGATGACTTGTTTTGAAAGTTGTATTGAGAATGATGATCATATATTTACAAACATTATCACACAGTTCTATACTTCCAGTGCCAAAATACCCTCGGCTCTGTAACTCAGTGTCATGGAGCCATGTGGAGACCAACATGCTGGCAGTGGCCATGGAGAAGCATCGCAGCGATCACTGCATCTTGCTCTGGGATATCAAACGAGGCATGTCCCCTGGGGAAGCAGCTAGAGGTATTCTTGAAGTTTTTGTTGTCTAAAGATCAACAATGAGATCACTGAGATATGAGTGTTTTCACGTGTTGTGAAAAAGTTCTTAGTTGAGCAGTAGAGATACTCCTACTTGGCATTTGTACTTGGCTTTACCAAATAATGTATAGTCCAGTTAGACTATACAATTAGAAAAGTAAGTTAAGTTTGAGTGCCGAGTTTAATAAGTAAAAACACTGATACCGATTTTAGTTAGTTTAAATAAGAAAGTTAAAAGTTAGCGTAATAAAAGAGATAGATTGGCGTTTCCGACCCGCGTCTCAATTGTCCGTCAGGTCAATTGTCGGGTTATAAAAGGATAGCTAAATAGCTATCCTTTTATTAACCTGCTTACACAATTCACTAGTATGGCAGCTGGAGTTATTTTTATTTATGGGGTATGGCAAGGACCAATTTTGGGGTCTCTTCTTTATATTCTACATAATAAAGCAAGTAAATCCTGAAAAAGCCTGCTTTGTAGACATCATATGGTTAACTTTTAATTTCAGATGGAGTGAGCGTGATGCAGACTTCTACAGATTCAGCCAGGCCTTTGGCTGAGATGGGACTCTCGGAGACAGCTCACAGTGTCTCCTGGTCCAATTGTTCCAATCGCACCCTCATTGCATCCATGAACTTAAAGTTTATCAAGATCTTTGATCTAAGAGGTAAGATTTTTAAGACATCTCTGTGAGATGTACAGAATGCACCACGCCAGTTATTACACTGTTGGTGAAGCCCATTACAGAGTCACAATAATTCATCAACCCAGTGATATCTGTAGCTCGAGATTATAAGTTATTTTCTTGCTTTGTTTATAGACTGGTCCAACAAAGCAGTGAACACAACCACAAGCCGATACTGTTACGGTGCCTGCGCTGACCCCTTCAATCCGTGGCAGCTAGCCTCAAGAGCCGACAACGTCGCTTGTGTGTGGGACGCGAGGCAGCTTCACTCGCCCCTGCTCACCCTACAGCACCAAAGACCCCTGGCGGGCATGCAATGGTGCCCTACAAGGTAACATGATGGAGAATGAAGATATTTGGCATAAAAACTTGAATCAACTCAATTAGCCTTTGTACACGAAAATAATATTTAGAGATGCGGTATTACATCTATTTTGAAGTTTTTGGAACATGTCATGTTATTTTCAGACGAAATCTGCTATTGACCCTGCAGAGGGATTCCAGTAGTATCCGCCTCCATGACATTCAGCAAGCCAACAATGACAGCAAAAACAACAGCGCCTCTATTGACACAGTAAGCATCCTTTTAAAACAACCCTCGTAAAGAAATCAATAAAATTCCATTATGGTATTTGCAAACTTCACACAATTTTAAAATCTATCGCATTTTTGACACTTTTTTACAACAAATTAATAAATTTCAGCTTAACTTCCAGCAGCTAGAAGCATCAGCTATAGAAGCCGACGCGGTTTGTTCAGAGTGGGCGGCAACGGGGGGAGGGGCGCGTGCACTGCAGCGTGACGTCACGCCGGCCTCCACCGCACCTTCCATAGCCGCCTTCAGCTGTCATCCCTCGGATCAACGCAGACTCTTAGCTGCCACCAATACTGGTAATACCAAACCTTTTTTTTTGTTCATTGACACTACAAGGATCATTTTGAATCATCTCAACTCTAATTGAATTGACTCCAGTAAATGAGCCATCTGGCTACGACGAAACTTTACGTAGACAAACTTAGCAAAACATTAGGTAATCTTACATCCTGAAAAGGAATTGCGGTACGTACGTATTTTCAGGTCTTCAAATAAACATACAACTTTTCAAACAAAATTTGGGTCACTTATTAATGATTTCTGCTAATGCTTTCGACTGAGTATAGTCCTACATTCTTGTAAGATTTTAATTGTTTTGGAAATTCCTTTTAAACACAAATTATAAAAATACTTGGCTTATTAAAGTGAAATAGGTTAGTGTACCGCAAGGCTGCATTATCGGGCCCCGCTCATTTCTTACTTACATTTCCAGGTGGTATATTCGACTACACGGTGTGCGAGCGAGTGACGGTGGCCTGGGGTGGGGGTGGCGGAGGGGGAGGAAACTTGCTGTGGACGGGCGGAGGAGGAAGCATTAAGATACTATCGGATGACTTCTACGGAACTGTCAAGGATATTTCTTTCACTATGAAGCGGAGAGCGCAGACTGATTATGGACTCAAGGTTAGATTTATTGCTAGATTCTAGTGCTCTCTCTTTTCTCTTAAAACGGAGTTCTTGTCTCTTTCTCTCTTCTTCTTTCCTGTCACTGATTCTTTAAATGTATTTTTTTTTATTACCATAGAATATACAGCACTTTAGAATAATTATGATATCTATTATATACTAAGCATACTGCCAATTTTGATCGAGTTTTAGAATAATGAAATTAAACATGTTTTGTCGCAGCCAGACTTGTGGCAGAACGCGGATTTGGCAGATGATGAAGAGTTAAGCAATCTGTGGCATTTCCTCGCGCTCAGCAAGTCTCTGGTTGAAGATGGTAAGCATGTCGTTATCTACATCGTTCACTTCTATACACTATAATGTACATTATGTATGTATAGAGTGTGTAAATTTTAAAGTGGGTGTGTACAGGGTGCATCCGTAGTGCAGGCTGCAAACATCCCGGGGTCCGCGGCGTGTTGGAGGGAGGCGGGTACCGCTCGGAACTAGTTCCCTCTCTTCTACCAGACCTGCCCAGTCGCCGCGTCACCATCTACAAGTCAGTACAGTTTACATTTTTTTTTTAATTATACAACTAAGGTAGCATACAAGCATACAGCCCACCTGTTGGTAAGTGGTTACCGTAGCCTATGTACGCTTGCAATACCAGAGGCATTACGCACGCGTTGCCGACACCTTAAAAAGTTCAAAACGCCCTTTTTGAAGAACCCCATACTGTAGTCCTTAGGGAAAACCTCAGCAGGGAGATCATTCCACAACCTGAGTGTTCGCGGGAGGAAGTTACATAATTCGTTATCAATCGTATAGGTATCATCATCATCATTTCCGCCGTACGACGTCCACCGCTGAAGATGGACTCCCCCACAGAACAGCAAATTCCTTATCATGTGGGGGGATTTGCCCATACTCACCACGCTGGGCATGCGGGTTGGCGAGCGCAGTTAGAGCTATCGTTGTTAAAATGAGGGACGCTGCTGCACATCCCCTAGCTTTTTTCCCTTAGTCGCCTCTTACGACATCCGCGGATAGGTAGATATGGTATCTATTAATTAATTATATATTCGCTATCAATCGTATACATCATTCTTGTTTACTACCAAAAATATGTGGCTTTTCTGGAACCGGATCATCACTGTGGTTTTTGGAGCTTAGAATACCAGCACACCTAACGACCATCTCTTAGACGTGCGGTTTGATGCGTCGTTCTACATGACAACACACCGGAGCGCGCGCCGAGGCGGGATGTCAATTTTGCCGCTTTATTACGAAAGGTTCGGAGCGCGCTCCAAATCGGCGGCTCGGAGCGCGCGCTAACGAGCACCATGTCTCCAGGAGCGTGGAGCGGCAGCGCGCGCTGCAGCTGTGCGGCTGGGGCTGGGGCTGGGAGAACGCGGGCGCCGGCGTGGAGCGCGCGGAGGCGGAGGGCACCCCGTGCCGCGCCGCCGCGCTCGCCGCCTTCCACCTGCGCGTGCGCACCGCGCTCGACGTGCTGGCGCGCGCGCACGAGCCGCAGCTGCGCGTCGCGGCGCTGGCGCTGGCGGGGCTGGGAGAGGTAACTGTACCCCGCATGCTGCGCCGCCGCCTTCCACCTGCGCGTGCGCACCGCGCTCGACGTGCTGGCGCGCGCGCACGAGCCGCAGCTGCGCGTCGCGGCGCTGGCGCTGGCGGGGCTGGGAGAGGTAACTGTACCCCGCATGCTGCGCCGCCGCCTTCCACCTGCGCGTGCGCACCGCGCTCGAGGTGCTTCTAAAAACTTACAAATATCAAAACTCGATTCTCAATACAGAAAATCAAGTGTACGCAATTAAATTAGCACCTATCTGATGCGACCCGAAACATCTAAAACAAACTAAAACGGTTCCCCAGGACCAACCCATATCTAGGAACTGAATCAACATAACAACTGTAAGCTGTAATATTGTACCCCTCAGGAGCGTCTGTGGCGCGAAGCGCTAGTATCGGCAGCCCCGGCCCTCCCGGACCCGTACCTCCGCGCGCTGACGTACTTCCTGGCGGCGTCTGCGCCGGCGCACCCCGCGCAGTCGCCGCCCGCGCCCGCGGCCCCCGCGCCGCCCGCCTCGCAGGACTACACCGCTGTACTGGTGAGTGCCATCTGTCATTTAGCATGTTACCAGTTTACTTTAGTTATTGAAATATAAATGTACGCCTTTTCCTCGTTGTGAAGGATCAGGCAAAAAACATGAGGCCAGCACCTACTTCTGCAGCATCGATTACAAGGTCATTTGTTAATCTAACCGTAGTAGTAATGCAAAACATACGGGTTATAGAGCAAAATATATATTTTAAATAAAGTTTGTCTGTATATTGTTTTTCATTACAGAATGAGACAGAAATGCGACTGGAAGACCGTGTGGCGTTCGCGTGCATGTTCCTGCCGGACGCGAGGCTGCACGAGTACATACAGCGCATGACTACCGAGCTCACTCAGCGCGGGAAACTCTCGGGGATACTGCTTACCGGTACATTATGACCCATTCGTTATATCGTTGATTGAACAACAAACATCCTCACAAACGTTCTCAATTATAATATTAGTAATAGCTACTTGGAACTTTTCTGACGCTTCTACATAAGTACTCCCAACGGCCAATGGAGCCGTGTCGTCAGCAAAGGTCGCAATGGTGTTATTTTCTAGTTTAGGGATGTCACTAGTATATAAAAAGTACAGGAGCGGGCCCAATACGCTTCCCTGTGGCACCCCAGCTTTTATTTCTTTAATTTTAGAGTAGGCATCTTCTCGCTTAATCCTAAAAAACTCTTGTCTGATATATACGGTTCTATGATACCCGCATATGTCTTGGGTAGTATTTTTCTTAGTTTTATTATAAGGCCTTCACGCCATACCTTGTCAAAAGCCTGTGCAACATCTAACAAAATGGTAGCGCAGACATTTTTGTCTTCTTTTAACCATAAATCTTTGAGACTATCAACTTGATGTGATGTGTTGTGTTGTGGTTGGTTGGTTGCACAGGAGTGACGCCGGAGGGGCTGACGCTGGTGCAGCGCTGGCTGGAGCGCAGCGGGGACGTGCAGTCGGCGGCGCTGCTGGCGGCGCGCTGCTGCTCGCCCGACCTGCTGCACGAGCCGCGCGCCATGCACTGGCTAGACAGGTACTGTCACTGTGGACACCTACTGTCGCTGTGGACACCTACTGACCAAAACTACAACTGACCTCATAGCTCAGTTGGTAGTAACTCTGCCTTCTGCGCTAGCGGTCGCGGGTTCGATTCCCGCACTGGACAAACATTTATGACTAACACAGATGTTTGTTCTGTGCCTGGGTGTTATATATATTATGTATATCAGTCTCTGGTATCCATAGTGAAGGCTTTGCCTAGTTTGGGATCAGTTGAATATGTCCGGAATATTTATTTATTTATTTAACTTAACAGAGATCATAACACTATCCTTGTGTAACATAGGGTATATTTTATTTAGATAAAAATAATGTTTCATTCCGAAAACTCAATATTTGTAAAAAAACTCGGACGAGAAATCGCCGCTTGGCTTAGGTTATAAGACCTTGTAACTATTTTCTCATCTTTGAAGGCTGCGCGCTAATTTAGTACACGGCTTTACCACAGAACAACTAATAGTATTTACCGAGGTTTGAGAGTTCATTTTTAGGAGAAAATCCGTTTTGAAATAAAGACGGTCAATACACACGTAATATGGGGTCGAAAAATCGATATGTAGAATACAGTTTCTATGTAAGTGGCAGGAATCTAGATAGGGACATATTTGAACACGCGGACGAAGTTGTGGGCGGGTCAGCTAGTATTTACATAGAAACTGTATTCAATAAAAAAATCGCGCCACTTGTATTTTTACAACGATGATTCTGAACGTGACTTTTGTTATGCATACGTATCTCTTATTACTGCACTAACAACAACATTGATAACAAGTTATTTACATATAATCACTGCTTGACCCACAGGTCAGTGTAAAATCACCTACAGTATTTTGATTACTAAACAAAATAGATGCAACTAGATTATAATAGTTTTATTCATCTAAACCATTGTGTTATTTCGGATGCACAGCGTGAGGGTAGCGTGGCCGAGCGGTCTAAGGCGCTGGTTTAAGGCACCAGTCTCTTCGGAGGCGTGGGTTCGAATCCCACCGCTGCCAGACACATTTTTTGTAGCAAACAATGTGTTTCTTAACTGATAATTAATTTACTGTGCAATGGAAGATCACGTAGGTTTAAATTATTTATAAAAATAAATAAAATTTAAGTGTTGGCATCAAAATGTTTACTGACCCTTCTGCCAGTAAACATTTTGGTGCTGAGAATATTTTTTGTAATGTTATTTCTGCTACCTTTGTAATTTTTCATAGCAATGAAATAGCAACCTATTAGAAATTATTTTGAATATGCGTAAGTTTTCTAGCTAGAGAATATCGCTTCCAATAAGGCCATCCAGTGTTAGGCTTATTTTAGAACTAGCGGCTGCCCGCGGCTTCGCACGCGCGTTTCCCGGATAAGACTACTCTAGTAGTTACTCCTCATAACATCAGCTATATGCCAGTGAAAGTCCCGCATTCTTACAAATGCATTTAGAAAAAAGCTGTTATTTTGACATTACAAACCAACACTTCAATTTTATTTATTTTTATAAATAATTTAAACCTACTTGATCTTCCATTGCACAGTAAATTCATTATCAGTTAAGAAACAGTCTGTTTGCTACAAAAAAATGTGTCTGGCAGCGGTGGGATTCGAACCCACGCCTCCGAAGAGACTGGTGCCTTAAACCAGCGCCTTAGACCGCTCGGCCACGCTACCCTTGTTACATATTCCCGAAATATCACAACGCAGGGAACCAGCGATTGAAATACCTACGAAAAATCGTAATTTTGCAATGTTATTCCATTTTCATCATCAGCCTGTAGAAGTCCACTGCTGGACATAGGCCCTCAAAGAGTGCCATGGTCTTAAACCTTTTGCATCCAGCGACTTTCCGTAACCTTCACGATGTCGTCGGTCCATCTGGTTGGGGGCCTTCCAACACTGCGTCGTCCGGTTCGTGGTCGCCATTAGAGAACCTTTATGTCCCAACGGTTATCCGTGCTGCAAGTTATATGGCCTGCGCACTACCACTTTAGCAAATTCTGGTGCCATTTCATCATCATCATCATCATTTCAGCCTTAGGGCGTCCACTGCTGAACATGGCCTCCCCCATAGATTGTCAGAAACTATAATTTGGGGGGATTTGCCGATACTCGGCACGCTGGGCATGCGGGTTGGCGAGCGCAGATAAAGCTATAGTTGTTAATGGGGAACGCTCTGCCCATCCCCTAGCTTTTTTCTCTTAGTTGCCTCTTACGACATCCGCGGGTAGTAGAGTAGGTAGGGGCCTATTCTTGGGCCGAAGCCACCACGGGAACATCAATTTAATTGTGTCTAAATAGAAGGACATAAATAGCGGGCGTTATAAATATGTCCGTCGCAGTGTGCGATTGACAGCTGGTATGGTTACCGGCTACTTTGATAGGCGTGGGTGTTTTGGCAGCGGTCCAACACTGGGCGGGATATTCGTATTGATAGTTTATGCGAGTTAAAATAGAAATGTTATGATGTTTGATATAAATATATACAACTTGTTCCGTAACTAGCATGCTATCCCGACAGGGGCTTATTCTATCGACGACTCGTCAGTCGGTTGCACCGGACCTATAACAAAAGGTTCAAGTCCTCGGATATTTTCCATTGTGGTAAATTGACATTTAAACGCGAAATTTTAAAGATGCTTAATGAGGACTAATTGAGTGATCATTGAACACTCTTAAGTCTTCATTAGGTTGAAACAACCCAACATGTAGCTGTTTGTAAAGTCTATTACTATATTCATATTCACATCCATTACACACATGCACATTCAAGCACCACACTAACACACTCACCCTCTCGAAGACACACTTATTCACACACATACATACACCACATATATACACGCATATACACATACACACACACATACACATATATATAATATTAGTTTTGTGTCCAATCAGTGACGGTCGTAATTAATAAATGTATTCGCTAAAAAAATTAAATCCTTTATTGGCTTTAAGTAAAGTGAATTAGTTAAGTTGTACCATATTATCTAAGAGCTGTGGATTTTGTTTCATTAATAAAATAAAATAAAATAAAAAAGCAAAATATATATAAGCGGAAAAATAAACAATTATTATTATTCCAGACCTTTTTCAAATCTCCTGTTTATCATCTTCAAAACTAATTATTAGACGTACGAGAAGTTAAGGACAAGATTACTACCTAAAATAGCTGAATAATTGTGTCTGAACTGATTTGACCCCAAAACAGCTGATTTTTGCAGTGTTTTTCAATGAAAAATGACGAATTTCCAAAAGTCGTTGAAACTTTATTGCCAATTGGGTGTAGATTAAGCCCTTTCTGTGATAGTATACTATACATAATATGAATCACCTTGTATTGCTTTTGAGATGTGTTACATGAACGTGACGCTCAGTAACATTTCAATAATTTTGTTTATTTCGCAAGCTGTTAATGAACTTGTTCATGTGTGTCAAAATTGACGATGTTTCGACGTCGATTTATGTTGTAATTTAACATGCCTGTCAATTAGCGAGTTGATTTCGCGACTCCTGTTTTCGTAACTGAAATGTGTTCAGTTTTTGTATGTGAAATGAAAATATCTTGCTTTGTGTTGATTTTTGGACAGAAAATGCATTATATGTTTTCTATCTATGAGTAGGTACTTCAACGTAAATTGATGACAAACTGTTCTTTCAATTGTTTGTTACTGGACTCATAGCTCAGTTGGTAGTAACTCTGCCTTCTGCGCTAGAGGTCCCGGGTTCGATTCCCGCACTGGACAAACATTTGTGACTAACACAGATGTTTGTTCTGTGTCTGGGTGTTAAATATATATACAGTGGTGGTCATCTAATTAGAAACACCTAGTCACCTGACATTTTTATAAAGTAACTAACATTATTATAGCATTTAATAGGAGGTAATTTTTTTTTCACTACTTTACAATGTACTTTAATATCTCTAGTTTAATTACAAGCAATAATATTTGACAACCAAGACGACAATAAAAATAAATATCAGTGAAACAAAAAGTATCAATATCGTTAGGACTGGCAGAATGGACAACTAATTAGAAACATTGTATGACTTGGTTCGAAATTTGATTTTTTAAACTGAAATACAGTTCTCACAATTGTCAATCACATTGTAAATATTGCCGCCATTTCTAACTCATTACGAAAAGTTACTATTTATTGTTGTTTTATTAAAAATGGGTAAAAATAAGAGCTGTGATGCAGCAACGAGAAAAATTATAGTGAATTTTCATTTAAAACAAAAATGGAGTTACAGAAAGATCGCCGATTATTTGGAATGTTCCGTAAAGATGATATTTAACGCCCTCGCACATTTCAAACTACACGGAACATCAGATAACGTGCCACGAAAACTTCGGCTCAGGAAGACTACAGTTCAAGAAGACAGGCTTATGCTTCGATTAGCTAAGGCGGACCCCTTTAAAGGATCCAATGTTATAAGAAAAGAGGTATTTTCAGAAGACGATACTCGACACGTGTCCACTAAACTAGTTCGTAGACGGTTGGTTGAAGGAAAATTGTTAGGAAGGATCGCTAGAAAAGTACCACTACTAACCAGGCAACATAGAGAAAATCGTCTAGCATTCGCTCGCAAATATGGCAGTTGGACTATTCATCAATGGAAAAAAGTTTTGTTTTCAGATGAAACTAAAATTAATTTGATTAATTCCGATGGAAAACGATATGTAGGACGACCAATAAACGAGGCTTTGAATAACAAGTGCACTAAAAAGACAGTTAAGCACGGTGGTGGAAATGTAATGGTGTGGGGATGTTTCTCAGGGTACGGGATTGGTCCCGTGAGAAAGATTAAAGGGCAAATGGATCAATATCAATACAAAAAGATCTTGGAAGAGACAATGATTCCATATTCCGAGGAAAATTTGCCAGTAACTTGGATATTTCAGCATGACACCGACCCAAAGCACACAGCACGCAGCGTTAAAGCGTTTCTTACAGAACAATCGTGAAAGTATTAGAGTGGCCCGCCAATAGTCCGGATTTAAATCCCATAGAAAATTTGTGGCACACTATAAAGACCAACCTGTCGCAGAAACACGTTACTAATATTCATGGACTTAACAGTGCATTTGAAGACGCTTGGAGAAGTATTCCTGTATAAACTTGTTATAAATTGATTGAATCAATGCCGCGTCGCTGCAAAGCTGTTATTGATAATAAAGGCTACCCTACCAAATACTAATTGTCTAAGGATGTAGTATTTTTAGTATTTTTCAAAACTATTGGGGTTTTGTTCAAATAAAAAATGATTTAAGTAATGATTTTAATGGTGTTTCTAATTAGTTGTCCGGTTTGTATCTCGTTTTTTATTTTGTTATTAATATAACTTTCAGTTTTAGAAAAACAACCGTTGTTTTCTGTTATTAAAATGGTATAACAATGCAATATAATATCCGATACATCGATTTTAATACGTAGGAACACTCAATGATACGTTAAAAATTAGTTCGAAAGGGAATTTGCAATAAAAATATAAACCGAGGTAGGTGTTTCTAATTAGATGACCACCACTGTATATATTATGTATATCAGTCTCTGGTACCCATAGTACAGGCTATGCCTAGTTTGGGATCAGTTGACCGTGTGTGACATGTCCGGAATATTTATTTATTTATTTTGTTTTGTCAAAAATTAGCAAGAGAATTTTTGGTTGTTTTGGGTGGTTTGCAATTTGGCTGGAATCCTCAAAGCTAGCCCAAATATTTCAATATTTTTTTTATGAAAACCGTTTTAAAGATAGATTTTGTCCACAGCTACCGCATGGTACTGGACAGTTGGCAGCTGTGGTGGGCACGCTGTTCGCTGGACACGTGGGTGTCGGGAGGCGCGGGGGGCGGGGGCGGCGGCGCTGGGGGCGCGGGCGCGGGCGCGGGCGCGGGGGCGGGGGGCGCCGCGCGGCACGTGGCGGTGGCGTGCACGTACTGCGGCAAGTCGGTGGCGGCGCCGCCCCCGCGCCCCGGCCCCCGCCCCAACCTCGCGAGACTGCCGCCGCCCGCCGCTAAGATGAAGGTAACTACAGTCCCATTTTACGAAAGTACGCCAAAATTCCGTTCCTTCCATGTCATGTCACTGATTCTTTCTTGGTCGTCCAGTATTAGGTCAGTGAGCAGGTTGAGGTATGGTGGCCCTAAAGAGGGCCTATGACCGTTGGTGAAAGAATCAGTGTAGTGAAAGGATTAAAGTGCGCCTTTTAGAGGCTCCTTTCGTGCACGAAAATTTCGTTAGGTATAGTATCTATTATTTATTGTGATTACACGAAGACAGCTATAGCTCCTCGTCTGTGGGATTTCTCGATAAGGACTATATTTAACTTTCACAACTAAATGTAGAAGGACAGGACAGATTTATGTCATTCGATTGAATCGAAATTTTGATTGTCAATACAGAGGACAAAACAATGGATTTCTTGCTAGGTTCCTTGTCATTTGTATTTGTTAATCCTTTCGAGATCTTCAATGACGTAATTTTTTTCATATAAATGGAGGATTGCGTTCATATTATATGAATTACAGGAATATAAACATCTAGAACGAAAATAAAAGGATTATGGTTTATACCAAATGCCAATAGTTGGTAACACCAATTTGGTTTCTTTTTGTTTGTGTACGAACGATCAATCGATCATTCATTCATGTTATTGTCAAAGTCAATCTTTCAAAGTCAATCTTTTTGTGTACGTTTAATCTGTGCTGTGTATAATTTTTTTGTCTTGTCTTGTTGTGTTCATTGAGTAATTTTGTGTGTTTACATGTTATTATTTTGTTTGTCTACATAATTACTATGTAAGTAAAAAAAATGTATCTGTTCTGTTCTGACCTATCTAAGCACATGTAAATATGTCAAAAGATTAATAAATTGAAATTGAAAAAAATTAAAAAAAAATTGAAATAAAATCTCCTGGTTGATAAGTGCGTATGTAGTAAACCATATTAATTGATGTGTAGATATGTTGTAATACGATAGTCAAGTAATGTTGTTCGTTCCAGCAAATATCATCGTGCCCGAACTGCCGCAAGCCGCTGCCGCGCTGCGCGGTGTGCTCGCTGCACCTGGGCACGGGGGGCGGGGGCGCGGGCGCGGGGGGCGCCGCCTTCGGGGGCTGGTTCGGCTGGTGCGTCGCCTGCAGGCACGGGGGGCACGCCGCGCACCTGCTGCAGTGGTTCAGGTAGCCCCACGGACTTTGCCACAACATGTATTTGTACTTGTTTCTTTAGCAACAGAGTACTCCACTACTGGAACATGTTACCGGAAGATGTTGTTTCTGCTAATTCTGTCAATGCATTCAAAAACAAAAAATCTGCGAAAAAATCGAATCAATAAATCAGTGCTCAAAAAAGTGAACCAGACATGACAATAGACTTTCAATGTCGACACTGTGAGATGTAGACACATAAGCGGAAGCTGCTCTTCTATAATCAAATAAATAAATAAATACTTCTGAAGTTCCGAAATGACTTGCTTGCTTGTTTGTCCTGTCATTGATTTTTTCTTGGTCATCCTGTATTAGGTCATCAACCAGGCCTATGACCGTCGGTGAAAGAATCAGTGTAGTGAGAGGATTAAAGTGCGCCTCTTAGAGGCACCTTTCGTGCA
Organism: Anticlea derivata; assembly: GCA_947579855.1. Lineage (NCBI taxonomy): Eukaryota > Metazoa > Arthropoda > Insecta > Lepidoptera > Geometridae > Anticlea > Anticlea derivata. The sequence continues at coordinate 449,365 of OX388269.1, forward strand.
CATGAATTGACTACTTTGTTTGTTTATTTATCCTTGCAATCAAAAGCGGTGATCAGCAAAGAGAAAAATTATGATTTTTATAGTATTCAAAGTCAAAGTCAAAAAGTTTTTATTTCAATAAAATCACTAAGATCACTTTGAAAGGTCTTAGAAACTAGGTGAAACTACGCCTGTTTGATGTAATTTTTGAATCAGATGGAATTCGAAGCTGCAGCTGCCCCTAGATAGGGAGAAGCTCTAACCAACTAAGCCATAGAAGCTACTAAGCTTGTAAGACATGTACACATATCTCTCAGCAAAAATATTTGATAATTCCATTCCGCTCAAAGCGCCGTAAGCGCCACCTACAGGTTAAATAAACGGTTTCAGAGCCTGTTACATGACTATCCTCCTGTATTGGGAATGCTGTTAAACCAACATAGGTTTGTCAAGGCATTCGAAACTGAATCCTACTTATATTATAAATGCGAATGTTTGTGAGAATGTTTCAATGTTTGTTGTTAAATCACGCCGTAACGGCTCAACCGATTTCGTTAACACTTGGTATACATAAAGTTCTTTACCTAGAATAGCATATCGGCTACTTTTTATGTAGGTAGGTACCACGTGAGCGAAGCCCGCGGGCGGAAGCTAGTAACAAATATTTTTTGTTTGCAGCGAGCACACGGAGTGTCCCGTCAGCTCGTGTAACTGCCGCTGCAGCACGCTGGACCCGCCCGACAGGCCCTAACGCACACTGATGCTTTTACGGCCACCCTACCTCCAGTCTGGCATCCTCCTGAAGAAGTCCACTACTGGACATATGCCTCCCAAAAGAGAGCTATGACGAACGGTCAGATATATATATGCCTTGGAATGCAGAATGAATGTCGTCGGTCCATCGGGTGGGAGGTCTTAAACTGCGTCGTCAGGTTCGTGATTTCCATTCCAGAACCTTTACTCCCCAACGGTTGTCGGTTCTGCAAGCTATATGGCCCGCCCACTGCCACTTCAACTTGCTGATTCTGGGACCTGTAAGTGAGCTTGGTTGATCTACGGAATCGGCTTCAGCCATCAAAATCCCATTGTAACCTTCAAACATAATAGAAGTTTGACAGTTGAAGCCAATAGTGAACTTATATTGAGTATAATAAGGGTGCTTTTCTTTTGACCAGATTAAGGTATTAAAAAAGCCTCGCAAAGCCTGAAAGGTTGTGCTTCGCAAATACTTCTTACATGCACAAGACTTACAAAAACTAGGACCAGCGGCCATTCACGGGATATGTTGTAATTTCGGAATTGTATTGAAACATTCGACAGTCAAACAAAACAGTCGCTTCGCCGCCACTCCGTCTGTCTGCGCCGACCCTTACTCTGTTTTATAATGAAGTTATCTAGTCATGACTATTTCTGTGTTCATTTCAAGTTGTTGTTTTTCTACCGCAGTGAAACACAGGTTATTGTAAAAAGTGTTAATAGTCAATCAAGCTAGGAATATTCAATAAAAACAAATGTAAATAGCTTTTAAGAATTACTTATTTTTGTATATTATGATGTAAGGCATCTTAAGTACTTATTCGTAAAACTATATTTTTCATACAAATGCGTTTCATTCCAGATTAGGTGAAGAGGTTCAAAATGAAAATTCATATAAATTTCCAAATATATATATACATTTATTAAATAATTATTTCATCTGTATTCCAATTTAACAATAAACTTCTCAAAGACACAACATTGTTTAAATCTGTTTATCGTACAAGGATCCCATCCTAAAGGTACGTATACTCGCGTACAGACAGTGCTCACAAACGGACATTGTAAACAGTCCCATGACAGAACATGTCTGTACTTTACCTTCAGCCGCATTTACAAATGACTATAACGTATTGCACTCAAATATAAACTATATTTATTGAATTATACAGGTAAATCTTTAGAGAAAGTTTTAATTTGGTAACAGGCCGTATTCCATAACTTAACTCTAGAATATTCATGCACACAGTTATGTTATGTATGATAAATATATGCTTCAGTTTCGATCCCTAGTTAAGTTATGGAATGCAGACCTTAGCATTTAATGAGTGAAGAATTCGTTGCCTAAAGTGTAACAACTCTATATATTTCAGCCAAACGTGCTTTGCACATAAATACCTAAAATAAAGTTCTGTTTATAATCGTTTATAAATGCGGTTGTTTCAAACTCCCAATAAAACGTCAGAGCACAGCTTTACATCTGATCACTGAACTTATAACAATGATAGGATTTTCATTTAATACATTTTATATTTTACTATACTTCGATTTACTATATTTGCCAAGTTTTACAATAGTGCGGCCATTGCCTACGCTCCGGGTACAACGATTCAAAGGCTCATAAATGAGATTAAACTTAATAACAATGTATGACCTAAAATATTTGCAACAGGAGTGTAGACCATAAACGCACCCCAAGTGGAAGTAGCAGACAATATGGATTCAGTAATAAATAATGTTAAAGACAGTCCAGGAAATGCTTATCTTTCAAATTTCCAAAAATCTAATTCGTTTGAGTCTTACATTAATCTTTATAAAAATATAGCACATCCCCTACACAGAGGGAGTGCTACAATGTAGTACCTACTCTCGCGAGTAGTAACAATGGCTTGCGCCATAAAAAGGAGATTATCATCTCAATTACTTAGAAAACGTCAAAATGACGACCCGAGCCGCCCATAATATTTAAACGATGATAATTCCCATAACTCTATATCAATACCTCTCTAATACATTAATGTGTACGCAATTTCTGAATTTGATTAAATCTTTGGTATAGTATAAAATATAACGTTAGATTTATATCAAAATTATTCGAATGTATGAGTTTCAACGCGCCAGATAAGAAGAGGTAAAATGCACCAGCAGTTAACGTACGAGAACTAGGGTAGGCTAGGAATAAGGTATCCACTACTGGGTCTGGCTTGCAGCTTGGCTGCCGCACACTGCGATACACTCGGTATCTGCATGTCACGTAGGACACGGTCCCTCGCAGAGCACCTCTAACTAACAGACGATCCCTTAACATACTTCGTATTTATACTTAAAAGCTTCTCATCCAAATATATAACATTTATTCATATTTGTACACATTATTTTTCTACTTTTTAAAGCTTTCAAATTAAGATTTGTCTTAATTCATACCGTCTACACATAAAATTCGCTAAACCTTTACTAATTCATTATGAATTATTACATCAAATAAACATTTTTATGTAATATACATATAACATCGCATTTACAGAGAAAATAAGTATTTGGCAGGACACGTTTCGTTTACAACGTTAACTACTCACATATAAAAGTTATTTACATCAGACGCGGCTCCTCCCCGCCTATACGTACGTAGATAAATCCATAAATATACATAAAATCTTTTAACTCATCCGCAAAGTATCACCTGCAACCCCTAACGCTAAATAAATAATTTTCCATCGCGTAAACTCTGTCACATTTAACAAAAACCGCGCCCGGCGCGTCGCCCCGCGAGCGTTCCATCTCCGCACTAACTGTTGCTGATCTGTGGCACAGATACGCAGCAGTTGGTACCGGCAAGTGGGAACGACGAGGCTGTACAATACATTTATACTCATAACTTGTAGGGGAGGGTGAACTGAACATTCGAGTACCTGCGACTCAGTCACTAGACTAGCGGCCCGCGGCGCGGGGGAATGTCGACTCTTCTGCGACGTCACAGACGCCATATTGCACTGCAGGGGGTAGGAAGCCGGCTCACTTGCCTTCGTCCTGCTCCATCGGCTCCTCGGACACCGATCGGGAGCTATCCGGGGATCTGGAATTAAAAGGATTCCCATTAAATTGCAGCTCCAATAATTAGCAATAAAAATAATTTCTACTATAGACCCTAGTTAGCTGAAAATGATGGGTAGCCTACCCAGTCAGCATTGTGCTGAGCTGACGCCAGTTTGGCGCGACACCAATATGTCAGCAAATCTCAATCTATACATAAAGCAAATATCTATCTCATTATTATTATTGAATAGTATCAGTAGTCCGATAACCGTTGGGGAGTAAAGGTTCTCGAATGGCGACCACGAACCGGGCGACGCAGTGTTGGAAGGCCCCCCACCCGATGGACCGACGACATTGTTGCGAGTTGTTGATTATGATTATGATTGTGAAGGTTGCGGGAAGTCGGTGGATGGAGAAGGCTCAACACCGTACGTCGTGGAACTCTTTGGGGGAGGCCTATGTCCAGCAGTGGACTTCTACAGGCTGATGATGATGATGATCAGTAGTAGAGTAGTACTGACTGCAGGAGCGGCGCGTGGCGCACGGAGAGCGAGGCCATGGCGGCGGCCGTGTCGGCGGCGTCGCGCTCCGTCTGCAGCCGGCCCAGCCGCGCCGCCGCCAGCGCCGGCCCCGCCTCCAGCGCCGACATGTTCACCAGCGAGCTGAACTTCTTCACCTGCAACACAAACTGTACCGTCACTTCTTCTTCTTCGTGTCGTGTCACTGATTCATTCTTGGTCATCCTGTATTAGGTCAGTGACTAGGTTGAGGTATGGTGGCCCTGAAAAGGGCCCATGACAGTCGATGAAAGAATCAGTGAAGTGAAAGGATTAAAGTGCCGTCACTGAATGATCACCTCATATTATAACTCTGACAATGATCGCATTGGCACCGGACGGATCGATGTCACATAAAGGTGTTTAGATGCCTGCGGTATAAACAATGGAGTTTTACGTTACCTACTTCCATATATTTAGTATTCGTGGAAGTAGCTACTTGGGTGTCATTTGCACATACATTTTAAACTTTTTCTTCAACGCGCTGACCCCGAGGAATCGCATCCGCCGGGGTCACCGTTGTGGAACAGCTAGGCTAGTAAAGACTAAGGTAGTTCCGACCGCAGGATAGGTCGGTGCGGACTCGCACGGTAGTAGCGCGGCTCACCCCGACCGGTTACACGATGACAGTAGGTATTGCGATCAAAGCGAGAAGGAATATTCCGTCGCTCGCTCTACATGCGGCACACTGTAGACTCACGTTGGGCCAGTGCGGCGCCTGCGCGTGCAGCGCGGCGTGCAGCGCGCGCTGGGCGCGGGGCGCGGGGCGGCGCGCGAGCTCGGCGTAGGGGGGCGTGGCCACGCGCTCGCCCAGCAGCGCGCGCACGCACTCCTGCGCGCAGTCGCACATCGCCGCCAGGTCGTACCCGCCCTCCAGCGACAGCACCACCTGCACATTCACTCACCGTTTATATCGCGACACCCCTATACTTGGGATCATCCTTCTTGTTAATTGTAAGCCTTACAGATGCATTCGATATATATTATGGTCTGGCGATTTTTATGGATCTTGCCAAAGCGTTCGACACAGTCTCAATCCCCATCCTAATAATGAGAGCTTGAGGTGATATAGGTAAAGGGGCTTCCTCTCAAACTCTTTAAAGACTACCTAACCAGTAGAAAGCAGCGAGTTAAGATCGACTAAACAATTAGTGATGAGCAACCGATGGTGTTCCCCAGGGAACCATACTGGGACCTACCCTTTTCCTCGTTTAAATTAACGACCTCTGCAACATGCAAATCCAAAATGGCCGAATTTTGACTTTCGCTGAGGACACAGCGCTTCTCTTTTCTGGGAACAACTGGGAGGAAGTCCACGAACGTGTATGTTCGGCATGTGGGCAGAGCGGGCTTAGCAAGGTCTTTTAAGGACTGTCTGTTAAGGACACTTAACGGTGTACCGTGCAGTAGAGTGGAGCGTGCATTACCTTGCCGTTGGCCAGCTGCATGAGGTCCCGCGTCATGTGCGCGAAGCAAGCCGCCGACACGTTGTACCCCCCGAGCGGGGCGGGGTGCCCGCTCGCGGCGTCGAACCCGCACGAAACTAGCACTATCTCGGGGTTGTACTCCTGGAATAATAGGTGACGTTGTATACACAAAAAATATAACAAGTCTACGTCAGGTAAATGATACGTCTTAGATCAGTTTTAAGTAGTGACTAATGTGTCGATATACCTATACAGGGTGCGTGGCAGCGACCACCACCCGCCATATTCTATTTATTAAATAAACAGTGTCTTTAGTGTCTGTGCGTTTCACTTGTCCGTTGCATACTCAAAATTGGCGCAGCCGGAAGGATGTGAAATTTTAAAATACATTTTGGTTTGAGTAGCGTTGTTAACGATGGAGTGTCCCTCTGTCGCCTTGTTACCTTTTTACAAATAAACGGCTGAAACTATATTGATGAAACCTGGCATGGAGATATTGTAAGCCCTGGGGAAGGACAAAGACTCATAAAGCCTCACCTTAGCTATGGGCATGATGACGCTCCTGAAGGCCGCCAGGTACTCGGCGTCTGCGAGTGGCGGCGAGGCGCCCCCGCCCCAGGCCACGTTGACGTTGAAGCCGAGCCCGGCGCCGGCGCCGCACTCGCTGGCGGCGCCGGTGCCGGGGAAGAAGTTGCCGTCGTCGTGCCGGTGGATGCTCATGTACAGCACGTGCGGGTCCTCGTAGAATATCTGCTGCGTCCCGTTGCCGTGGTGGACGTCCTAGCGAACAAATTGCATATATGCAGTACTCATTGAGAAATGCTATTATAACGTTAATGATTTTCTACTTGACAAATTTTGATTTTATATACCTACCAATTAGAATGTTATTTATTAATTTTAAGTTTATCTGATAATTTTTGAATATGGTTGTATTATAATTAGAAAAGACATATCACATTAATTAGTGACAAATCTGCAGTGTGCCTTCTCCTATTTGCATGCCAGTAATGGCAAAACATGTAGGCCATAATTAACTTATATTGTAACATCATTGCATGCTCACACCATGTTAATACTCATGTTTTGCAAATAAATGATTCTTATTCTTATTATATTCTTATTCTTATTGTAGTTTCCAAAGTTATCAAAGTCAGCGATATCGCATTGCTAATTCTAAACGAAAAGATGTCTCATTGAAACAAAAAATTCATAGCTTGAAATCAGTAGTACCTTGCATAACTTACCCAGTCAACAATAAGTATTCGTTGTAAGTGCATCCTCGTGTGGAGGATCCGCGCGGCGATCGCCACGTTGTTGAAGAAACAGAAGCCCATGGCTTGGTTGGGCTCCGCGTGGTGACCCGGCGGACGGACCACCGCGAAACTGCACACAAAACTCTACTGTAAATATCATGCTAATATTATAAATGTGAAAGTTCGTGAGGATGTTTGCGGTTTAATGATACTGTAACGGCCCAACCAATTTCTATAAAAGTTGGAATAGATAACAGTTCTTTACCCAGAATAGCATTATAGACTTTTTATAAAGTACATTTTACTAAGCAATTCTGTTGGGCTACTCAATACAATACGACAGGTCTTATAAATAAACAAAAGGGCATTTATTCACTCATCGTTTCTTAGGAGTTGAATTTTGCGATTCTTAGCAGGCGCCTACACTCCATAAAGAGTGCCTGTGCCAAATTTCAGACTCCTCGGCTCAGTAGTTTCCGAGCCTTCGTGATGAGTCAATGTACTACTCCTTTATATAATAGATATATACATCAAAATTTTACTGTTGGTAGTAACTCTGCCTTCTGCGCTAGAGGTCGCGGGTTCGATTCCCGCACTGGACAAACATTTGTGACTAACACAGATGTTTGTTTGTCTGGGTGTTAAATATCTATCTATTATGTATATCAGTCTCTGGTACCCATAGTACAGGCTATGCCTAGTTTGGGATCAGTTGACCGTGTGTGATATGTCCGGAATATTTATTTTAGTTATATATTTATATAAGTAGATGAGGCTCGAAGGTAGGTGGTGGTGGTTGTGTGTGTGTGTGTGTGTGTGGGGGGGGGGGGGGGGGAGGTGGACTGACCCGTTCCTGAGCTCGTTCCGTGCGGTGCGCAGCGCCAGGTCGAGCAGCGCGCCCGCCGCCATGCGCGCGGCGGGCGCGGTGTGCGCGTCCGACCACGCCGTGTCCGAGTCCACGCCCAGCCCGCCGCACGCCAGCCGCACCAGCTGCCGCACGCCGCCTGACCCGGCGCCCGCCCCGCCCGCCCCGCCCGCCCCGCCCTCGCGGCTCCGCCCGCCGTACAGCAGCACGTGCGCCTCCGTGTGCACCGACTGCGAAACCAAACAAACTTATTACAACGTCTATATAGCATCGCGTTAGGGATAAAAAAAACCCGCACTGGACAAACATTTGTGTGATAAGCACAGATGTTTGTTCTGAGTCTGGGTGGTAAATATGTATCTATATGTATTAGGGATTGCAGAATCGGGTAGTTTTTAAGGAATAAAGGGAATACCGGGAAGCTTCACATAGGGAACCGGGAATTCCCAGGTATTTCGGGAAATTTCGGGAAAAATATTTTACGTCTAGGCGAAAGGTTTAAAGTTAAACTGTCATAGCTTAATATTAACCAACCGCACATACTTTTGCATGTCGCAGGTTCTGATCAAAAGGATAGAATAAAGCTATATCACTGTTGATCTGTTTAATAATTTAAGCATGTAAGGTAAGGATATTGTTGATTTTTATGCAAGAAAAACAATGTAAAATTTCAATAAAAAAAACTGCATTTATGTTCGATTGAGTAGGTATAAAAAGAGAGGAAAAGAATGAAAAATAAATAAGTATCAATTGAAATGTTTTTATTAAAGACAATTTTTAAAATATAGAAAAATACTTTGAAACGAACATAAATGCAGTTTTTTTAATGAAATTTTACATTGTTTTTATTGCATAAAAATCAACAATATCCTTACCTTACATGCTTAAATTATTAAACAGTGATATAGCTTTATTCTATCCTTTTGATCAGAACCTGCGACATGCAAAAGTATGTGCGGTTGGTTAATATTAAGCTATGACAGTTTAAACCTTTCGCCTAGACGTAAAATATTTTTCCCGAAATTTCCCGAAAGAACCGGGAAACGATTTATGATTTCCCGGTTCCTAAATTGGCAAAAAAAACGGGAATTCCCGGGTATTTCGGGACCGGGAATTCCCGGGACCAAACCCTAATATGTATATCAGTCTCTGGTACCCATAGTACAGGCTATGCCTAATTTGGGATCAGTTGACCGTGTGTGCTATGTCCGGAATATTTATATTTATTTATTTGTTAAGATGTTATACTATGTTCTAAATAAATAAATAAATTTTTGACACCCTATTGTTTTATGCTTACTAATGATGATGATGATCGTCCAAGTTGATTTCGACTACGGCGACATAATTTCTGCATATTACAAACTAATTTATATAAAATTTATATTTTTAATCAAATTGTTTTTATGCTTACTACTCATAACCTAACATTCCTCATAATAAGTAGATAGATACCTATTATGAGGAATGTTGGTCCTTTGCATCTGAGACAACCCTCTCTTGGTTTTTTAAATGTATACAACATTTTTTATTTTTTTTATTTTTCATTTTTTAATAAAATAAAAAAACACTTCTTCTAGAAATAAACGTTGTTCAAACTGTGGTCTGCCGACGCGCTTACACAGCTTGTTAAAGTGAAAGAATGAGTTTTGCTTATAATTCGTACCGACTAACTACAGGAGTAAAAATTTCATCTAGTTATTTTAAAAGGGGCATTGACATTCATTCTATTGAGCAAATCAGGACTATTAAAATTGTTTATTTTGTTAATTCAGCAACCTAAGACTTAATTGAGAACGCTAAGTTTATCCTACTAATATTATAAATGCGAAAGTTTGTTAGGATGTTTGTTGTTCAATCACGCCCAAATGGCCAAATGGATTTGGATGAAATTCTGTACAGAGATAGACTATAGCATATAGGCTACTTTTTATTTATGAACTATCACCAAAAATTCCGCCTTACCACCCTAAGGGTGTATTTTGCGTGAAGTGATCTGTGCCTTGCTTGCGTAAATGCGTAATCATAAAAAGTACCGTTTTTGTCTAACAATATGTTCCTATTGTTTTGGTTGCAACTGAACAACAGACTGGGTAATCAAAGTCATAAAATGAATGGTTCACCCTCAAAGGATCACAATGAATTAAGAAATGGGTTGGACAAGTTTACTTAGCCGTGTACAAGCAAAACATTTCAAAATTGGTAAGGCGGATATTTTGGTGATAGTACCACTAAAAAAAGACTGACCAAAGAAAAGATGGATAGACTGTGTGAAAGATGACATGAGTAAGAAAGGAGTGAACACTGATATGACGGCTGATAGAGGGGAGTGGAAGAGGAAAACATGTTGTGCCGACCCCACATGAAGTGGGATAAGGGCAGGGAGATGATGAGTACCACTAACAAATAAATAAATAAATATTCCGGACATATTACACACGGTCAACTGATCCCAAACTAGGCATAGCCTGTACTATGGGTACCAGAGACTGATATACATAATATATAAATATTTAACACCCAGACACAGAACAAACATCTGTATTCTGTGTTTCCGAATACCTATAATTTGGGTGTCTTCAAGAGCAGAGTGAATAGGTTTCTTCTAGGCAAACGTGCTACACCGTAGACCACATCATTACTTAACATCAGGTGAGATTGTGGTCAAACGTTAGTCTATTTCGTATAAAAAAAAAAGAAAAAAAAACATCACACAAATGTTTGTCCTGTGCGGGAATTGAACCCGCAACCTCTAGCGCAGAAGGCAGAGTAACTTCCAACTGAGCTATGAGGCTCACGGCGGAAACTAGTATGTAGGTAGGTATAGGGTGGTGGTGACCTGCAGCTCGTCCTGCGTGGCCTTGCGCGGGCGCGTGCGCTCCGTGCGCGCCGCCAGCCCCGTCTCGCACAGCCGCGCCCACACCGACTGCAGCCGCCCGCCGTGCTCCGGGTGCGTGGGCGCGTGCGCGCCGCACCCGCACCTGCACGCAACACACAACGCACGCACCTCAACACACGCACGCACTCCGACACCCACCGAGACAACCACTTTACATACATACATTATTACTGTACACCATTAACAATTCTAACAAAAAACATTAAAGGAGCCATTTCATTCTGGGCCTGGTCTATGTACACTACATAGAAAAATTTGGAAAAAATAGGAGATTACAAGAAAAATACAATTTCATTAATTTGAAGACAAATGCGATGGTACAAGAATAGTTCTTCTGGTAAGTTTTTTACTATCTGAACACTATTTGAAGGCCGCCATGTTGGTTTATAATTGGCGTTAGACATGACATTGACATATTTTTCATGTCATGTTGTTTGATTTGATGTTTTTGTTTTGTCAGATAAATGTAGGTTGTCAAAATGACATTTCACGCATGTCCATCCGCCATATTTTTGTAGCGCTGTGTGTTGCTCTCTTTGTCGAAGAAAATCTTAATGTACTTTAGAACGAAGTCAATATAAATAAAATAACCAATTAAATACGTTTACTTTATTGCTTAGCCATATTTTAGCGTAGTGTACACAGTGCAGGCCCAGGGTCCATATATTGATGAAACGTCTCTATTCAAATCAATTACTGTTTTTTTTTTCTTATATAACTAAGGTTCCTCTTCTTGTCGTGAACGCTTGCAATACCAGAGGTATCACGATTCTTTCACTGACGGCCATAGGCCCTTTTCAGGACCACCAAACCTCAACCTGGTTACTGACCTAATTCAGGTGACCAAGAAAAAAACAGTGAAACGCCAAGAATGAACAACGAATGCGTTGGAAACTGAAGAAAAACCAACTACGGTCATAACTTGTGGATAGTTTTTATTTTTTTCTTGCTGAGGGTCCCATTTCTTTCATTTGTTTATTTTTTATTTCAACCGGACCGCCGACTCTTGGGACCTAATTTAACTCAAAAGTTACGATTTTTGGTTTAATAGTTATAAACCTAAAAGTCAATGCCTCTCGAATAATGAACCAACTTACCCGTGCTTCAACATGAGCGCATCGTACGTGAGGCCGGTGGGAGGCGTCCTAGCCCCCACGAGCGGAGACGATAGCGCACGAGCCAGCGGCGCCGGCTCGGCGGGGGCGTGCGCGGGGGGCGGGGGCGCGGGCGCGGGGGGCAAGCTCAAGGGGGGGTTGCGGCTGCGCGCGGTCAGGTCGATGACCTCGCCTTCTTCCTCGCGCAACTGGGCGGCGGCGGCCGCGTCGTGGGCGCGCGTTAACACCTGAGGGGAGAACATGAAAATAAGTAATCATTCAAAAACGCGAGAGACAGAAGAAAAATGCTTTTATCACACCTATTATTGGCACCAAGTACCTTTTCATTCCTGGTCACTGAGCTGATTATGTGACAAAAGGAAAAATGTGGTAGCGCGAGGAAGGATTTGATGGGTGACACGAGGAAGAACGGGGTGACACGATTTTCATTCCTGTTCACTGAGCTGATTATGTGACAAAAGGAAAAATGGGGTAGCGCAAGGAAGGATTTGATGGGTGACACGAGGAAGAACGGGGTGACACGAGGAAGAACGGGGTGACAATTAGGAAAATTTGGTTGAAACAAAGATTAACAGGGTGAATCAAGAAAAATGTGGTGAGAGGAATGCGAACGATGAGAGTACTCACAGTCTTGCGGATCTGGTCGCGCAGGTAGTGGTGCGGCTGCAGCGCGGGGTCGCCCAGGGGCAGGGGGGCGGAGTGCGTGCGGCCGAGGGGGCGCTTGGCGCCGCGCGGGCACGAGCCGCCCTCCGGCAGCGCGCCCATGTACGCCTCCGCCTCCGACACCGGCGGCAGGGATACTGTCACCTGCCCAGCGAAGTTATCATTCTATTACTTCATCAAAAACTAACTTTAACACCCAACAGTCACATACATAGTCCTGACCACGCACTAGAATTACTTGTGTCGTGGGTATAAGAAACTACGCGTACCTACCAATGGCCACCGTATTTCTAAAAGCTTTATTTATTTTTAGGTTTGCTGACTTTGCCGATAGCTTCGTTCGCTACACTAATCTTATTACAAAATATCCGATTGATATCCAAATATTTAGATGACAAAAAGTTTAAAACTGAATAATAATATTATGATCCAACTCGATTATCGTAAAAAAATAAAATAACCAGTTTTAGCTGTAACTGGGATAGCTGATTTTTTTTTATCCGTTCGCCCTCGTTATATAGAAGACATTTCGAAAAGATCCTTCAAATATAAATATTTAAATTTGAAGTTTCACTCCGTTAATGCTGATAAGACTTACCGGCGTGCGAGGCGGCTGCGGCGGCGCATGGTGCGGGTGCGGATGCGGGTGCGGGTGCGGGCGGCCGAGCGAGATGTTCGGCATCGAGGGCGACGAGAACAGTAGGTCGGGGGCCCGCTCTGCCTCCTCCTCCTCCCGGATGGGGGCCGTGGCGCCCGCGCAGCCCGGGGGGGAGCCGCGGGGGGAGCTACCGTCGCAGTCTAACGAGAAAAACTTGAGTGAGCAAACTGAGATGACACATAGAATGCACTGGTCAGGATGCATGTGGGCTGTGGAGTCTCGCAGTCTGATAGGAGAATTAATTGTCGTTAAGTTAAAAGTGTCGGAAGGTTAAAAGCCGTCTTGGCTTGATGAAGATGATGATGATGAACACAGCTCATAACGGTGAAGGAAAACATCGTGAGGAAACCCGCGGCTTAGCTCCACACGTATTGGCTCAGTCTTTGCTGTGGATCCTTATCCACAGCAAAGACTGAGCCAATACGTGTGGAGCTGACTAAGCCGTCTATGTCCGTAATATTGAGCACAAAGACCATCCTCTCAGACCACGCGGCCTTCCGCGTGGTCTGAGAGGATGGTCTTTGTGCTCAAGCCTACTCCATCGAAAACATGTCTCAGGCACTGCAGCGTCCTGTAAGTGAGTAAAAGTTCCACCTGACGCTGTATAAATAGTCTTGAATAGATGTAATAAGGCCTTGCTGTTGGAAGCTTAAGGTACTTACTCCGACGCTTGACTCTCTTCATGGGGCGGCGGGCCAGCGGCGAGGCGCGGCGTTCGATGACGCGCGCCTTCAGCCGTACCTTCAGCATGTTGGGCTCCGACGCTGTTAGTGCACACCATGCTCACGTTACACATTGTTATTGTTATCACACTCAGGGCAAACTTGCTTTTAGACCTCACGCTGAGAACTGTTACACATCTGATCCCGTCGATTGAATTGTAAAATACGATTTATAATTTAGAAAATAAGTTCGCAGTCATGTTTCAGCAGTGCTATTGCGTAAGCGTAATGGGAACGAAGTTTGCAACTTTGAGAATGATTTTATCAATCTTAGCGACATTTGAAAGGTTCCAAACATGAACAGGAACATGTAAATAAATTGTACATTGTCAAGTTGAAACATTTTGGGCATTGCTAAGATTGTTAAAATGATCCACAAAGTCACGAATTTCATTGCCATTTCGGTTAAACAATAGAACCCCAGGTTCTCAGGGTAAGTCTAGAGCTGGCTATTATGTTATGATTATAGGTCTAAAGATCATCATTTGGCATCAGACCCCGAGCCAGCGTTTTTTTGCAAACATTAGGTGAGTCAACACATCGTCTTTAGCTGCTAAATTCTACAACACACTCACATAACTACAAAACAAATGCAATTGCCGTGCTATTAAATAAAATCAAAAAAATGTCAAATCTGTCATAAATATTGATTATCCTCAAAGAGATGAAAGACCAACCTGTCTTCCTCAACGGATAGTCAGCTGGCGAAGACTGCGGCGGCACCGCGTTCAGCGTCAGCGGTAAAGGTGCTGGCAATCTGTACGGATGTGAGCCCGCTGTCCCTGTCGACGTTATCGACTCCCCTGACGATGATTTCACAATACCCCTGGAAGATAACCGGCTGGTCAGCTAACAGGAAGATGACACGAGAAGAACAACAAGATAAAAATAGAACATAACTCAGGAACGTAATAACAGAGACGTCAAAACGATGTCAACGACCTCGGCGACCCTGGCGTAGCGGCTAAGTGCTCGTCTGAGACGCAAGGAGTGCGCGTTCGATTCTCGCTGGGGTACAAATATTTGCATGATCTGCAAATATTTGGGTGTTGCGGTACCATGGTACTCGTAGTTTCTGATAACAATCCTAGTGGGGGGTCAGGACTACGTATGTGACTGTAAATAAAATAATAAAAAATGTTAAAACAAAGGTAATTTCAAAATGTACTTACCAATTTCTAACTGAGAATGATGGACTTGGTATCGTTCCATTGGCGTTTGCTTGTTTCTTCTTTAGGAATTCCTGAAAAAAATATATAAAGAAATCAATTACTGTTATATCATAAACTGGTTTACTGATCCAAATAGTCGTAAGCCGATAAGACCAAACTGATAGAGCTAAGCATAAATATTCGATGCAGGAATATGAACGGTAAGATACTTGGCTTGTTCGATAAATACGTAAGCGCTGACGTCTATAAACCCACTTAACACATAGACAAAATATTTTCTACAGTCCAGATGTCACATATTCCGATGATTGAAATTACTGCGCAGCACGAATAAATGAGGCAGAATATAGAACATCTACATATAAACAATTCGAAACAATAAAGAGTAAAAATTATTAGCCTCACCTGTAATTTCTGCTTGACTTGTGTGGAGGCGTTAGCGCTGTGTTCATGCTTGTCCTTCTTCCGGAGCAGCTCGACTCTATCCCTCTCATGCCTCTCTCGAGCCTCCCTTGCCTCTCTCGCCTCTCGGGCCTCGCGCAAGGCTGCCTCCTCCATGGCTTTCTGCTGTTCCCATAGCTGGAAACCGAAAGGCTACATAAGGAATAGATATATGCTCGTAAGTAGAACTGTGGAACCTAATAGAAAGCTTTCGTGATTTCTAAGAGTACCCCTGAGGTACCCGAAATAGTACCCAACTGTGGTTGTAACTGATCTTGATAGTAAATTGAAACAGTAAAGGCACTTTTATTGTAGGTATGTGAGTCACAACATAGGATGTCATCGGCCTGAAATACAAATGAAATCACATCACCTATGAAAATATTTACGATTTTATCAGTATCATCATGATGAGTAGGGCATGTTTTGGGGATGTGTCACAGAACGCACAGAATTTATGTAGTACAAGTATTTGGTTCAAATGAACATCACCCTACGTTTTTGGACGCAATCCACATTCCTTAGGTATTACATGGATGCGAATTGTTTCGGAAACGTTATTGTATTGCGCACTTTTGTTCAACGCTTGTACGGATTTGTTGTTGCGTGACGTAGATGACCAAACAAATCGATTAAATTTTCGCTAAAAATACTTTTATCAGGCTTTTGCAGACGTCATACAGTACGTTTCTCGAATGTGTTATTGTGTTTGCGTTGAAACACAGCATTATATGCATGTTACACACCCCAACAGAGCTAATGCTAGTAATTAAAATCTCCCAAAATAAATAGGTATTAACTTGACAAAATGTTTGTTCCGACTACCAGGCCACGTACCATCAGTTTTGCGGTTTTGTTTAGGCGGTGACGTAAGTTGACAGTAACAAAGATTTATGGTTAAATTATTTCTAAAACATTATTGACAACATCGCATTTTGCATGCTCTGCTCTTTAGATGTTACCCACACTCCTGTAATTCACATCTGATCTCATTAAAAGGAGCGGTGGATTACAGATGACCAGTGAAACGAGGCTAATGAAATTATACAACAGTCCTAAGTATGAATGATGTAATTAGCGCCCGGCCATTCACGGCTATTAATACCCGCGTGGCTGTGACATGCGCTACGCCCATTTCTACAAGCGTATCCATTGCGCAAGTCCTACGTGCTCCAGGTAGCTGCCAAGTACAAAGAGGTGTTCCTCGCGCCAGACTTCTGGTCAGCTGGAGTGGGCTACCGTCGCTACAGGGAGGCACACACGATCAAGAAAGTGACACCCTGACTCTAGATGTGGTGTAGTTGACTAAGTTTATTATTATAATTATGTATGTTAGTCTGTAAGGTATTTATTAATATGGGCCATGGCATGTTACACATTTTTGTATAATGTGTCAAGTAGCCTGAATTAAAAGATATTATTATTATTTCCAACGAGACAAATAACACGCTTTGCAACAAATATAGAATGTTGTTGAACAAGTCTGCAAGTCCCAACACCGAAGGTGAAGTCCGTTTTTCTGATACCTGACCTGACGCGACGATATGTCAGCGTTATTATTAACTAAGCAACTTATCATGTCCACACAAAAACATGTAGTCACAATTAAGCGAAGTTTTTGTGCCTGCCGAGCATGCGAAACGAGTCTTCGCTTCATAGTGACGCCTACTTGTAGACTATCCTATAATTCTAACAATTAGATTCTAATAAAAGTCTTGACACAAAATTTCAAGATGGCATTCTTATCTTATACAAGCTACCCCGGCTTCGCTCGCGGAGTCTTCTAAAAAGCATCATATATTATGTGACACTCAGGATCTTTAGCTATAGCCATGCTTCAAAACGATCTTTTGGTTTATTGCTTCAAACGAGCACACTATAAGATAGGATTATTGTGCAAATATGTTCATGTGTCTCTGACCACACCCATCATCATCTTCCTGCCCTTATCCCACATCACGTGGGGTCGGCACAACATGTATTCCTCTTCCATTTCCCTCTATCAGTCGCCATCTCAACACTCACTCCTTTCTTCACCATATCCACTTTCACACAGTCCATCCATCTCTGTCTCTGACCACACCCATAGCTATAAAAAATTCAAAGGACTTGGACATTAAGATGAAGTCAATAATAATAATATTCCGGACATATCACACACGGTCAACTGATCCCAAACTAGGCATAGCCTGTACTATGGGTACCAGAGACTGATATACATAATAGATATATATTTAACACCCAGACAGAATAATGCTTGGGATAACTGTTGTAAAGCCTATGATTTTTATGAATTGTCTTCTACTATAACTTGTTGTTACCTTGAGATGATGTCTCAGCTGCTGCTCATGTTCCTGCGCCAGCTGCTGCCGCTGCTGCTGGAAGTGCTGCAGAAGGATCTCTTGCTGAAGTTGCTGTTGCTTCTTCAGCTGAAACAGACAGCCACATAATTTGACCATAACCAAAGCAGAGAGGTACCTGTAGGCGGAAAATAGTTTTAGAGCAAACTTAGGATATAGTTAGTAAATCAATCGATTGTTAATAGTTATCGGGTGAGAAAAACTGTTTAGAGGTTAAAATTCAGTCATTTGATAAATATGTACTTATTTGTAGGTTTTTTTAATGAAAAGCCGGAACCGGATTTTTAGTTCATAATAATTAGTTTTTAAATTATTAAATAATACTGAAAGCCACAGTTTAAAATATAGAATTTCATTGGGCTCATAGGATTAATAACAAATTATATTAACTACTACTAAACATCAACATGTGTTATAACTCCAGAAATGTTATCCCTATAATGACTGCCAAAAAGCTTGTGCCATATTCAAGTTTTAAGTGAACTGTTAATCAGGATCACAGCTTTATTAATTCTGAGCCGATCTATTCTTCATGTTAGGACGATTATTCAACAGAACTTCGTTGAATAATATCATATATGTATGGTTGAATATGGCATTCACTCAGCGAAACACAACATATTGTATTTTAGACTCACTTGCAGCAGGAAAGTATTCTCTAATGTTTGCTTCGCTCTTTCGGCTATTTGGTTCTTTCTTGGGCTCTGGCTCTGACAACGAAAGAGGAAATACATATAGGACATCGATACTCAAGACTTCAATCAGTTAGTGGATTTGTATTTCGTTTAACCTACCTAGTTGGGTGATGAATGCGCAGTGATTCACATGAATGGTGTATGATGAGTTATTATTATGTTGCAAACATTACTTTAACATTAATCTGGCTTCAGTTGATGATTCGAGCGAGCGAAGCGCATAAACTTGGAAGAACCGGCGTTGTATGTTTGTATGTATATTTGTTAGAGCTAAACTTTCGAAAGGCCGTGGTGGCCCCGGCTAAAGAATAGGCCCCTCCATATCTCTATCCGCGGATGTCGTCAGAGGCGACTAAGGGAAAAAAGCTAGGAGATGGGCAGCAGCATCCCTCATTTTTTAAAAACGATAGCTCTAACTGCGCTCGCCAACCCGCATGCCCAGCGTGGTGAGTATGGGCAAAACACCCCCACATGATAAGGAATTTGCTCTGTTTGTGGGGGAGGCCATGTCCAGCAGTGAACGTCGTACGGCTGAAATGATGAACTTTCGAAGGGCAATCCGATTTGCACGGAATGTAGTAAGTCAACCAGACAACCGGTTGTACTATCAAGATTTGCTGGTAAGAATGAGTTACATATCGGCCAATGGGTTGGGTTAGATATAGGGGTTCAAAAAGGGGGTTTAAAAAAAGTTTTATGAAGTGGGGTGTCATATGAAAGCTTTTTTTTTTTTTTTTATACAACAGAGATGGCAAACAAGCATACGGCCCACCTGTTGGTAAGCGGTTACCGTAGCCTATGAGCGCTTGCAATACCAGAGGCATCACGCACGCGTTGCCCACCCCGAACCCCCTTCCCCCCTAAAGAAATCTGGTAACCTTACTCACCGCAGGAACACAACACTATTTGAAACAAATAATGTTATTTGGCTGCGATCTTCTGTAAGGCGGAGGTACCTCCCCAGGCGGGATGCTCCAATTCAGAACGAGAAAATCTCGCTGTGCCCTACCTCCTCCTAACTTATACTACTTTCTTTATACATTTCAAAAAGATTTTTTATTTTTTCTAGGCCTAATTGTTTTTGAGATACCTACAAAAAATTAGTAACACTAAAACGAATATAACTCAAGTTACTCAAAGAACTTTGGTAAAGTTTCAATGACTTTGTAGTTCAGATAAGACTGGATATTATTTCGTTTGGGGGAGGCCTATGTTCAGCAGTGGACTTCATCAGGCTGATCATGATGATGATTGTTTAGTTAGAACATGCTAAAGATGCTATTTCAAAGTTTATATTAATTAGATAGACTGGCCTGGCCTCATAGCTCAGTTGGTAGTAACTCTGCCTTCTGCGCTAGAGGTAGCGAGTTCGATTCCCGCACTGGACAAACATTTGTGACTAACACAGATGTTTGTTCTGTGTCTGGGTGTTAAATATATATCTATTAAGTATATCAGTCTCTGGTACCTATAGTACAGGCTATGTCTAGTTTGGGATCAGTTGACCGAGTGTGATATGTCCGAAATATTTATTTATTTTATTTATTTAATTGTGCCTCAACGAACATCGAGGCACCAAATTTCACCTGACATTGCGCGATCGCAGTTCGGAGCGAATCACTAGTTTATTAAATTTTTTGTTTATTTGTGCTTAGTTTTTTATCTTGTAGCTATCAATTAGCATCATTATCACACACGCGCTACGGGATTATGAGTAAATACCATTACACAACAGTTTTAGTTTATGTAGCGAATGTATTAAATGCAGATAAGATACGTTATCGATAAAAACACCGAATAAAGATTATGATTTCAACGAGTCACATTTCCGCAAATCATCATCATCATCATTTGAGCCGTACGACGTCCACTGCTGAACATGGCCTCCCCCACAGACAGAGCGAATTCCTATCATATGGAGGGATTTGCCCATACTCACCACGCTGGGCATGCGGGTTGGCGAGCGCAGTTAGAGCTATCGTTGTTAAAATGAGGCTAAACGCTGCTGCCCATCCCTTAGCTTTCCTCCCTTAGCCACCTCTTACGACATCCGCGGATAATTAGATATGGAGGGGCCTATTCTTTAGCCAGGGCTACCACGGCCTCTCGCAAATTATTATAATTATTATTTATTTATTTGAACGTAAATACATGGATACAGGATACAATTAAGAATACTGGAAATTGCAGAAGTATAGACTGTGTCGCAATTTCCAGTACCCGACCTAGGGACTAAAAGAGATTTATACATTCAAAAATAAATAAACTAGGTACCTAACTATGGAAATTAAAGGATATATAGATATACAAAAAGGAAAAAATAAAACAAAAATAAAATAAAAAATCTACAAGCTACATTTAAATACTTAAAGGGGAAAAAAGGGAAATTGCTGAACTGGGTAAAGGTAACTAATAGTAGGCATATATTAGAAACATGTGCTAACTCACACAAGATTTGTGTAGTATTTCTATGGAATATTATAATGGTGCGCCCCAACCATAACCTTGACGCGGCGCGGAAGCTTGCCGTGAAAATAAAGTCGGCACGACGAGCCCGGCGCGGCGTGCGCGCATATTTCTGGACGCGCGCATTATTTTCGTATGGATGGAGAAAAAAACTACGGGCGGGCGGAATGCGACGCGAATGGCGCGCGCGGACGGATGTTTTGCGCGGCGCCGTGGGCGGCAAGAGACAACCCCTCAGCACCCGCCAGGAGAACTTAACGAAAACCTTCCACTATGAAAGGAAAATCTTAATCTACTGTCTTCGTGCTTTACTAATAGGAAACAAATCTGCATTATCAACATCATTGCTGACTTCGATAGGGCTTTCTTCACAGAACAATCACAATACAAACTGCTGCTATGCCTATTATAAAAAAAAAACTCTAATGTTTATATCATCATCATTTCAGCTGTAGTCTTTGCTGGTTACTCTGTAGTACAGACTTTGTACGGCCTGCACCCAAACAATCATTCGGGGGATTTGCCCATACTCGCCACGCTGGGCATGCGGGTTGGCGAACGCAGATAAAGCTATTGTCGATATAGAATGCTGCTGCCCATCCCCTAGCTTTTTTCCCTTAGTCGCCTCTTACCACATCTACGGATAGGGGCCTATTCTTCAGCCGGGGTCACCACGGCAATGTATAAATACGAAAATAAAAATAACATTTGAGAGGTTATCATCAGACGAGCAGTACGTTAATAATGAATTGCACTGCATTATATTTTCGGCGGCAATCTGATTTATTATCCGTGTCCGCAAAATACGCGATATATATGATCAGCCAAACTGTGCTCAGACAAACACGGATACTAAATGGCGTAAGTATTTCATATTTCAATACGCGTGTTTCGGTTTTGATGAGTATATATACCTAATACGTATTATATTCAGAGAAATATGCGGCCGCATCAACATTCAGTTCTGAATATAATCTCACTTATATTGCCTATACGTATGTAAATATAGCATGCAGCGAGCCGGCGATAACACTCGTATACTAAGTATACGAGTGCGTGTATCGGAGGTATTTATATCTGGCATGCTCCGCTAAGTTTTTATAAATAAAGCGAGCGTGTTGCGTCTAAAATAAAAACAAGTTAATTTGGCGTCGTGAGCGCAATATTTTGGGTAAAGGTCACGGTAACAGCGCAGTTTTTTGTGCGCTGACGCGTCTCTAGGCTTTATGCGCGGTTAAATTAAAATTTACGATATTATCTTCGTTAGTAACAATCATTATTAATTGAATATTTAATCCTACTCCTTATAAATGTTAAAGTTTGTGAAGATGTTTTTTCGTTACCGATATGACAAATGTTTGCATGAGCTGGAAATATTTGTTCCGGTTTTGGGTGTTGTGGTACCATGATACTCGTAGTTTCAGATACCCAGGACACAGGGAATCCTAGTGTGGGGTCAGGACTATGTATGTGACTGTTGGGTGTTATTTATTTATAATATACCTACTGCTCAGAAATGGTGGCAGACGCAAGAAGTCTGTAGATGGAAGCGGCCGAGGACCGTTCGTAGCATCTTAGGGCTACGCCCAGCATACCTTACCCTGTTGTTCCACGAGCCCCTGCTGTATTTTTGTCGTTTGCAATGTATGTGGCGTGCTGGGTTGTATCGTTCCGAGAGAAAAAGGCCCCTACAAGTACATGGCGATTGGAAAGGTACCTACCGCATTATATCGTCACGAATCTCAGCTCGTGGTTGCTTGCTTGCCGTGCCACTGATCTGTCTTTCTTGGTCATCCTGTATAAGGTCAGGATAATGATCAGGTCGAGGTATGGTGGCCCTGCAAATGGCCTATGACTGTCGGTGAAAGAATCAGTGTAGTGAAAGGATTAAAGTGCGCCTCTTAGAGGCTCCTTTCGTGCACAGTGGTTAAGCGCTGTTACGGCTGTCCTTTTGCAACTTTCGCGATTAGAATAATTTAGAACTTATCGAAGATGAGTTCGAGTTGTCTCACCTGCATGATCTGATGGTGGAAGCTGGCGTCGGCGTCGGGCAGCCGCGGCGCGTGCGGCGGCGAGGGCGTGTGTTGCGGCGAGGTCTCAGGGCCCGCGCCTGCCTCGTGAGCCATTTCAGCTGGAATAGAGAAAAAGGAGATTTAGTCTTTGAACAGATTGAAAACAATTGTTTCTTCTGTGGGTGGCGCTTACGGCGCTTTGAGCCGTTTGGATGTCTTAAAGATATTCGCTCCAAGTGGAAGTGTCTCGGTAACTTAGTCGGTTAGAGCATCCCCGTATCTAGGGGTAGGTTCCGGGTTCAAATCTCATCCGAGTCGAATTTTTGGGATATTATAAAAGAACATAGTTCCCGCAGATCCAACCCACGAACGAAGATAAGGCTTGAATTTTGTTCAAAGTCATGATATTGGTTCAAAACTTATCTGGGGCAAAAAACAACCAGCGCACCTCGCTGTTCTACAAATAAATATTTATTTCTACAAACTGGGGCGGCCGACAAAACAACATGACTGACCTTACGAGCCTGTGACCTAAAGGGGGGAAATCAGGTCTCTGATTCGATAACTTGCTATATCTGAAATAAGGTAGGTACAATTTGTTCAGTTTTCATTTGTAATGTGTTCAGTGAGGAACAGAGAATGTAATGGTTGCCACTTTCCGTACTATGTAGATGTACCCCTTTCGAGCACAAACAACTGTTATCCAAGAATAAGTTTTCCAAGAAACAATTCAATTAAGCCTTAAATTTCGCCAAGTCCCGGGTTTTATAGAATATGATTTATTTATTGTATGAAGCGGCACTGGTTTTCAGAGAGGACCTAAGTGCGGGTGACACCACGAGCGCTAAAAACGCAATTAATATATAGGTAGGGGTCGGGGTAGATTAAAAATAGATAGTAAACAAGCGGTATACTAAAATAAAACAAAAAATAAAATGAAGAAAGAAAGTTACACAATAAATCTTTAAGCTCTAAGTCCCAATCATCTAGATAGGCCTATATAGGTCGCCGGGGCGAAGGCTGCCGCGGGTAAAGGAGCCGGGGGGGGCACAGGGAGGGGGGAGTGGGGAGGCGTTGGGAGAGAGAAAAGTTTATTTTGAGCAGTCTATATTTAGAAGCTGTGGGCCGGGAGCCGAAGGACTGTGCGTCCTTCGTTAGTTGGAGTTGTTTTGTGGTTTCAAGGTGTTTCGGTTATAAATAAGTTACGCGCTTTGTTGGAATTATTGTGAGGATTGCTTATTAACCGACTTCAAAAAAAGGAGGAGGTTATCAATTCAGCGACTGTTTATATTTTTCAATGTATATAGGTACGCCAGTTACGCTGTAACGGCTGGCTGGTCCGATTTTGATGTTTTTTTTACTATTGTGTAAGGAATGACTCCGACGTAGTCCCATATAAATTAATTTATGTGTGATAAGTTAGTTTTTCCATGACACTTGACTTCTGACTGAGATTTCCCGAAACATTTTTTAAGGCCGACTTGAAGCACATAAGCAGCAAGTACCAGTTGCCATGACACTTTACAGACGCGTAATATAAGTACTTTCACTGCCGTGTTCACAGTGTAAGCTTACATGTAAAGTTATACGTAATCAAGTAAAGGCTCATTCGCTCATATTATAATCAGTCACACGTCTACCACGCCCACTAACTTTCTAACACTAGTTACCTAGAACTATCTAGGTTCAGCTGTTCTGTGATTCGAACAGTTGTCTAATGGAAGCGAACCTATACCTGCAGGGTATTTCCTTTTAATTTTGGTGACCATCTGTTCGACTTATTATGGTAGGGCACAGCGAGATTTTCTCGCTCTAAATTGGAGCAGCACGCCTAGTGAGGTACCTCCGCCTAACAGAAGATTACAGCCAAATAACAATATTTGTTTCAAATGGTATTGTGTTCTTGAGGTTAGTAAGTCTAAATAAGTGGAGTTGAGCTTTGCTTTAAAGAACCAAATATTATGTTTAAAGAAAAATGGTGATTTGAGTAGTGGAAGGATTTGAAAACAGACGCTATAATATAATATAAATTTTATTTCAGGTAACTTAAGAATAGTACAGATGGTAAAAACTAATTCTAAGACCCATAGAAGCTATAAGAAATAAGAAGCTATATAGCTATAAGAGGGCACTAGTGCTTAGTCAGTATTTGAATAAATAATATTTCGATTAATATAATATAAATAATAATATTCGACTGGCCTCATAGCTCAGTTGGTAGTAGCTCTGCCTTCTGCGCTAGAGGTCGCGGGTTCGATTCCCGCACTGGACAAACATTTGTGACTAACACAGATGTTTGTTCTGTGTCTGGGTGTTAAAATATATATCTAATATGTATATCAGTCTCTGGTCCCATAGTACAGGCTATGCCTAGTTTGGGATCAGTTGACCGTGTGTGATATGTCTGGATTATTTATTTATTTAATATAACGACGTCACTTGCCAAAGTCTAGACAGAAAACCAAAAATACGCCCGAATGATGTTCGATCCTAATATAGAGACGTCCTGATTATCTATGCATGGAATCTATTGAAATGGCTTCTCCACTAAGCTGTCGTCGCTGAACTGCTATTTATATGAAAAAAATATAATCGAAAGGTATAATAGAAAAAGAAAGCCTTGAATTCATATAAAATATTTAGTAGGAAATAGATATAATAAACTGCTTAAGGCGTGTCGGGTCTTGCTATAAATTGTTTATTATGTTTGACGACGCTGCTTGCTTATTTCATAAACTTATTTATGTGTATTTAATAACAGAGTTCTTATATCAAACAATAACCTCAATTTTATTAAAAAAACATAAACGGCGGCATGTCAAAGATATTTAAATAACTTCCTAAAAGTTATTTCGTAGCTAGAGCTACGCTTCCAAAGCCTATGAATAGGGAACACAGCTACGTCAGTGACGCGTAGATCGTCTACGCTCGCTACGCGCCGCCTACGCCTAGCGCAGTCAGTTTTTATGTAGCTTTACAAGGTGATTCAGAACATACCATCCATACCATCCCGAAAGGGGGTTATTCTATCAAGGAAAATAAATACTATGAGCGAAAAAAAACATCAATATTTTCATTTTTTTTATCTTAATTTATTTTCTCAAACTTTCTCTAATTATCTGTTTTTGGTATTTTTATCATCTTTAGAACTAAAACCTAAACGTACAAGAAGTACGGAATCAAGATTGCTACCTAAACCAGCTGATTCATTGAGTTTGACCTGATTTGACCCCAAAACAGCTGATTTTCGCATAGAGTTTTTTCAATGAAAAATGTCGAATTTCCAATAGTTGTAGAACAAACTTTATTGCCAATTGGGTGTAGAATAAGCCCCTTTCGGGATGGAATACATGTTATGAATCACCTTGTATATGAACCGATATTTTTACGATAGAGTTGTTTATCAACATAACCATATATATTTTTTTCAATTAAAGAACATTTAGCATTTCATAAAAACTCCGAAAAATATTAAATTGTCTTTCTCGAAGTTCAGCCACCTTCTGAGTCATTTACATCAGTAGGATGCGAGTGGTACGTAGTTTTAAGATCATTGTGTTTATACGTTTACTAATGTTATTCTGACTCTGAAGTAGCGAAGGACTAAAGGACGAGACTTTGTTTAAGGTGAGGGTTTAATTATTTTATGATTATTAAATTGTTTTTTCTCAATAACCGCAAAACGCACAGTTTTGATTTTTATGACAAAGATAACTTGAGCATTTTATTTACGTAAATCCAAGACAGAAACGCGATTGGTAAAACTTTTCTCGATAGATTTATTTTTTTAAGTTGGGTCCTCTGCATCAGTTTTTTCGAAAATACTCTGAGACTATCTAACAAAAATAACTTTTTTTTTAATATTTTGTTACACAATATCATTGGGTACCTAAATCCAAGACACTTTTAAAAAAAAATTGATAGTTTTTGAGATAATCGATTTTTTCTTATATTTCTCTTACGTCGATTACTTTCGAGCGCCTTCTAACGCTTGCTATCTCTTTCCGCATTCAACTATAGTACATAGCGCTGTCACTTTCTTCACTCCGCCCACTCAACAATTTATTATGATTTTTGTATCCTCTTAATGTTATGTCAGTTTAGGTATTATGTGTTTTGAATGTCAATGGGTCTCGATTGCGTAAATAGCTTCAGTGATCTCTGGTTGATTTACGCTCGGATCTTTAATTATGTTAAATAAGTCGTGATTTTTTTTTCAATAATATGTGGATGAATTTGGGTGCAAAGGTAGGCCACAAAAAAAGACGGGCAGACTGTGTGAAAGTGGACATATTGTGTAAGAAAGGAGTGAGTGCAGAGATGACCACTGATAGAGGGAAATGGAAGAATGCATGTTGTGCCGACCCCACATGATGTGGGATAAGGGCATCGATGACGATCAGTCTGATGTCAATTATAATGGAGAATAACCACGGTTAATCTTACTTTTAGGCTCGTATTCAGAGACACGACTCAAGCATAGATTTAATCACAGATCAGCTGAACTCTATTTAAGTATTGAATCTCTTCACAAACATAGCTTATATTCAAGAACTGTACTTAAACTACTCTCAGCGGAATCGAGACTCAAATCTGTACTCAAATGTTCTCATTTACATTTTGATTTATTTATAATTTTCGATCCGTTTTACGCAGAAATTCAAACAGCCAGGGTGGAAATAGAATATCACAATAAAGTGAAGTATAAATACGCATCAAAGTACGTGTAACGGAACGTAAATGTCATTTGATTAATGTCAAATCAAATCTAAACTCAAGCACTGATTTCGTCTGAATGACGTTTCAGAATAAGCATTTACTCAGGTGAACTGTGATCATTGAATCTATACTTAACTACTGTTCACGAATTAGAATCTCGCCTCAAATCGAGATTTAAGTACAGATCAATGCTTGAGTCTTGTCTCTGAATACGAGCCTTAGTATTGTTATCGTGGTAAAAACAATTTAGTATAACGGGTAGTTATAATAAAAGATAAAGTTTTAAAATATATATAGCAAAGCTGCACGCGTTTCCTCCAACATTTATATTTAGAAGTGCTGTCGTCGCGCGATAAGTGAAGGACGAACCCGCCCTCGATTCCCTCTCTGTTACTCCCACGGCAAACCCATGTGAAGGAATGAAAAAGCAATAGAACACAATGAAATTACTGAAAATAAAAATAGCACATGCACGCGAGCTTCGGATCGTGACATGTTCAATTACACATGTGGTTGTATCAATTTGCGTTGAACTGAGGAACTACATAATAATACGCTTGCTTGCTTGTGCTTATCGTTTCACTGATTCTTTAAAGTCAAAGTCAAAAGGCATTTATTTCAATAAAATCACTAGGATCACTTTGAAACGTCTTAGAAACTAGGTGAAGCTATGCCTGTTCCTCGCGACCAAGCCTAGAAGAATCAGGCAACAAACACGGCTTGGTGCCTATCATTTTTTTAGATGATCATTTTTCACAAAATGGAATTTATAGCTTCAGTGTGGTGCCGATCGAACTAGGTGAGGCTCAAAAGAAAAGTTATCTAATTATAATCGCTAATAAATAGGAGCTTATAAAAATGTGAAAAAAAAGAAGACAAATGTGAGCTTCAACAAATGATCTAAGGGCAGCACACGCTACACTTGATGAAATATGTACCTAATGCTTTTATAAAATTAAATAATACTTAAAATATGATGCAAGCAAAAACTGTAAAGACACTGCAAAATGGCATTTTAGCTGTCGAGGGGCAGAGCGACTTCAGGCCATGCGGTTTTATCATTTAAATAATCATTTAGTTTATAGTACGCTTTCTTAATAAGATTATTCTTTATGTACACTTTAAATCTTCTAATAGGAAGTTGCGTCGCGTTTACCGGAAGTTTATTATAAAATCTTACCATATTCCCCATAAAAGACCCATTTACTTTTTGTAATCTAAATTTTGGAATGCACAATTTATTTTTGTTTCTTGTGTTAATACTATGCACATCACTTTTTTCTTAAAGCACATCACTTTCTTGGTCATCCTCAATTAGGTCAATGACCAGGTTGAAACCAGGTGGAAATTAGACATTTTTCATTGGAAAAACTCTATTCAGGGGTCAAACATCAGTTCAAACTATATTATTCAGCTGTTTTGGGATGAAATCTCTAAGTCAAAGTTCTCGTACGTATAATAACTAGTTATAGAAGAGCAAAAGACCAAAAATAGATGATTTGGCCCAAAAACAGCTGGGTTTTTTATCTTTATTCATAGAATAAGCCCATTTCGGGATAGCTTACTAGTCACGGAACACGTTGTTAAAACTATATGTATATAATATAATTCCTAGTAAACAAGAGTCTGGTATGTCAGACACACCTGCGGCCACTGCATTTGCTGCTGTGTAAACAGTTCAGGTAGAAATTAAATATTTGACATTAAACAATGACGGCATCGACATCTATTTTTGGCATCTTGCGACCGAGACAACACTTTTATTTGACTTGTCTGTTCGTTTTGGTGTCGAACTGAATCACGCGATGGAGGTAAGTTAATAATATTAATAAATATTCCGGACATATCACACACGTTCAACCGATCCCAAACTAGGCATAGCGTGTACTATGGGTACCAGAGACTGCTATACATATATATTTAACACCCAGACACAGAACAAACATCTGTGTTCATCACACAAAATTTTTGTCCAGTGCGAGAATCGAACCTGCGTCCTCTAGTGCAGAAGGCAGAGTTACTACCAACTGAGCAAACGACGCGACGCTAATTCAACGATTTATAGGATTCAGAACGATCCTTATAAATTTAATAAGAACCGAAAACCAAAACCTAGTAGGGACAATTGCATTAAGCTATTCCAAGACATGATCTTTATCCGACGATGACGACCTCGTAGGCGTAGCGGGCGTGTGGCCGTCTGAGATGCATGGTTCTATTGCCGCTGCGGGACAAATGTTTGCATGATCTGCAAATATTCCTACGGTACTCGTAGTTTCTGATACCCATGACACAGGGAATCAAAGTTTGGTCAAGACTATGTATATGTGACTGTTGGGTGTTATGTTATTTTATATCTACTTATTACAAGTTTTATTCCAATCAGTTCAGTGGTTACGACGTAATTGAGTAACAACATACAGCTTCACAAACTTTCGCATTTATAAATGGCTGCCGAGGATCAAACCTGCTAGCTGAGACAACAGCAGACATTTTACGGCGAGGCTGAAAAGCAGCGTAGCCTACATACCGATAACTTTGTTGGATAATGTTATCATATAGATACCTACTTAATTGTGTGTAGGAAGTCTTTTCATTTATTAGTAGGTTAGGATTTTAATTTGATTTGATGCTGAAATAATACTTGCTTTCGTGTGTTTCAGTACTTTTAGTCATGTTAAAGCTCGCCGTTATTATTACCACATTTAAAGCGTAGAGTTATTATTAACACATGGAGAGGACCGAACTGGGCTTTATGAAATAAAAGCCGGTGTCCCTCAGGGAAGCGTTTTGGGCCCAATATTGTACCTCATTTACACCTTCGATCTACTTTCAACCGAGGACGTCCTCGTGGGAACATTTGCTGATGACACAGCTCTGAATGCAACACACGTTAACCCAGTTATTTCATCAGTCATACTGCAAAGAAGCCTGAATAACATCTCAGAGTGGCTGAAAGACTGGCGGATCAAGGCAAACGAAAGAAAATCAGTGCATGTGACCTTCACTCTCAGACATGGTTCGTGTCCCGCAGTCAACCTTAATGGGATTCAGATACCTCAAAGCGAAGATGTGCGATATCTGGGAATATATCTTGACAGACGCCTCACGTGGAAGAAGCACATATTCACAAAAAGAAAGGCTCTCGGCTTGCAATTAAGAAAGCTCTTTTGGCTTATGGGCCGAAAATCATCCTTATCTCTGGACAACAAACTTCTCCTTTACAAGTGCATTCTCAAACCTGTCAAAGTCAAAGTCAAAGTCAAAAGGCATTTATTTCAATAAAATCACTAGGATCACTTTGAAACGTCTTAGAAACTAGGTGAAGCTATGCCTGTTCCTCGCGACCAAGCCTAGAAGAATCAGGCAACAAACACGGCGCGCGTGCCTATGGTCGTACGGTCGTATGGTCGTACAGATCCGAACTGAGGGGTACAGCGGAAAATTCAAACTTGGACATTATCCAACGCTTCCAATCCAGAATGCTACGCATGATAACGAATGCCCCGTGGTACATCACGAACTGTCAGCTGCATCACGACTTGGAAGTTCCAACAGTTAGAGAGGATTTAACCAACAAAATAAAATCCTACGCCAAACGAATAGCACTTCACCCGAATGAACTCGCCAAAGATCCAATCACCACATTCTTCAAAAGAATAAAGAGGAGAGCTCCTCAAGACCTAATACAGCTCTTATGAGTTAAAAGAAAAGTGAAAATATGAAAGCGCCACTGGGCTCTTTTCCATCCATGCCAATTACGCATCGAAACAAACACCAAACTCTAGCTCAATGCCCATCCGGGCAGATGGCAAGAAACAAAGGAGATTAAAAAAAAAATATTACCACAAATTTCATAAAACGCTGCTTAAAATTATAGTTTTTTTATACTGTTGGAATACACCGTAAGACCTACATAAACGGTGGTGTAATGCAAAAATCTATGAGTGTCGTTAGATCGCACTATCTAACATATAAATGAGTTATCTACAAGACTTCTGGAAATAGTCCAAAAAGCCACCTCTGGCACATCCTGTAGTTTCCTAGCTCCGGCGCTGACCGAAATAAAGCGCCATAAAAGCAACTCTTCACCCGTTCCACATCCAGAAGCGAAACTAAATCTATTTTTGTTCGTGTAAACTGTTTATGCCGCGCGCGCGCGCCGCGTCCGCTGCTATTTCCAATCGGCTAAATGCAGCCGCCACCGGAAAGATTACAAATGGATCATTCGTTTTTTTTCCTCATTACTTATGCCCCAGTTGAACTGGGGCATAAGCTCTTTTTGCCAGCAACCACATTGCTTGCTTGTCGTGTTATTGATTCTTTCACCTGTATTAAGGTCAGTGACCAGGTTGAGGTATGGTGGCCCGGACCTATGACCTAGGAGGAGGTAGGGCACAGCGAGATTTTCTCGTTCTGAATTGGAGCAGCCTGCCTGGGGAGGTACCTTTTTTTTTTTTTTTTTTTTATATAATTGGAGATGGTTAGGCGTTTGACCACCAGCTCACTTTTGCAAGTGAGATGTGGCCTAAGATGGAGCACGCTTTACCAGAAGGAACTTATTCACTCTAGATTTGAAGACTCCTAGATTGTACTCGTCCGGGAAAACAGACGCTGGCAGATCGTTCCACTCTTTGCCAGTGCTTATAATAAAGGTGGAGCAGAAACGTTTGGTTCGACACTGTGGTATGTCGACCAGGTAAGGGTGGCAATAAAACATAAGACTACGTTATGTACCTATGCGGCATGTACCTACTGTTCAGCTCCCATTCATGATAATAATGAGATAGTGATTCTGTGCCAACAGATGAATGCTTAGAAGATAATGCAAACAACATATGGCGATAGAGATCAGAGTGCAATGTAAAAGCAACGGACGTTAAAGTTAAATCAGCACGTGTGTTCGTGGGAGTTTTCAATTTACCCCGAGAAATCTGGCGAGCGAGCCAGCGCCAGCGTCCGGTCCAACAAAACTATGAAAAACTTGTAAAAAAATAAATGTTTTTATCTTTATCACCCGATGGACCGACGGCATTTTAAAGGTTGCGGGAAGTCGGAGGATGGAAAAGGCTCAAGACCGTTTTTCGTGGAACTCTGGGGGAGGCAATGAACTTAATTATATCAACCAATACAATTCCAAATTCTTCAAATATGTATGCTATCCCGAATTTCGGAGCTTATTCCACACCCAATCGTCAATCAAGTGTGTTCTACGACGAAGTATATGACTTTATCTCCATAAATGTAAAAAGACCATGTACCTATATATACTATACTTCATGCAAATAAAAGCCATTCATTCATTCATTCTAAGTTCTAAGACTTTAGTAAATTCCTTAAGCTTACATTGAAAAAACGCTATGCAAAAATCTGCTGTTTTGTTGTCAAATCCATAAAGTCCGTTTTCGGGATTGTTTACATATTATAAATCACTTTGTATATTTATATCTCTTCATCAATAAAATTATATTATCCGGTAGCATACCAAATGGTTATGAATATTAGTGTCACAAGATCAAATATTATTCGAGATGAAAAATAGATATTAAGATACGATGAACATAAAGATATGGTTATTAATAATAAAACATCAAGATCAATATCTAAACGATACAAATGAGCAATTGAAGATTAGAAGTCAAGTATGCATTTTTAAATAGAATCGCTAAAATAGACATAACTAGCTTCTGCCCGTGGCTTCGCTCGCGTGGTACCAACATAAAAAGTAGCCTGTATGCTATTCTAGTTAAAGATCTCTTATATTCCAAGTTTCAACGAAATCGGTTGAGCCGTTACGGCGAGATTGAACCACAAACATCCAAACATTCTCACAAACTTTCGCATTTATAATTAGTAGGGCGTTCAGAAGTCTACAATCAGTGCGTGTTGCCAGTGATGACATATGGCACTGAGACTTGGTCGCTAACTATTGGCCGTTAAGCTCAAAGTCGCTCAACGGGCTATGGAGAGAGCTATGCTCGGAGTTTCGCTGCGTGATAGAATCCGAAATGAGGAAATCCGTAGAAGAACCAAGGTCACCGATATCGCTTTCAGAATTAGCAGGATGAAGTGGCATTGGGCCGGCCATATAGCTCGCAGAACCGATAACCGTTGGGGTACAAAGGTTCTCGAGTGGCGACCACGAACCGGACGAAGCAGTGTTGGAAGGCCCCCAGATGGACCGACGACATTGTGAAGGTTGCGGGAAGTCGGTGGATGGAGAAGGCTCATGACCGTTCGTCATGGCACTCTTTGGGGGAGGCCTATGTTCAGCAGTGGACTTCATCAGGCTGATGATGATGATGATGAGGGCGTTCAGAAAGTTTGGCATTTTTTTTGTTTATAGAATAAGCCCCTTTTGGGTTACAAACCTGTTACAAATCGTCCTGTATTATAAGAATTATATCATAATTATGCATAAAATATTCTTTTATAAATGAAGAATAAATAGGGCAATCAGCACATGTTACTAATTATTCATAACTAGTGGGAGTGCTCAGCTCAGCGACTGCGCAGGAGTGATTCACGCCTATAAATAGTCTGCGGCTATAATTAGTTTACCATACAAAGGCTTGCATATCGCTTCAAAGGATTCCGTTCCTATTGACTCACGTGTGAACTCTCTTTGTTCAAGGATTCGTAGGAAATGTTATATTTATGTATGCGATTGTTTCTGTTATTCGCTGTAGTAACATCGGGGTCTATGACTTTCAGGAGTTTAATACGTAATTAGAACAAAAGCAAGCGAGTAAGTTGCTTGCTTTTGTTTTAATTACGTAAGTAAAGAACTCTAGCTATTCCAGTCAGTTTCACCGAAATCGGTAGAGCCGTTACGGCGTGATTGAACCACAAACATCCTCACAAACTTTCGCATTTATAATATTAGTAGGATAATAGCGTAAGTTGTTCGTGAAACCTGTTCGGCTTTACGAATCCCTCTCTGCACTTGCTTCACACGCGTAGGGCTTTTTATCAACCTGTTCCAACCTGTCACCCCAAGCTTAAAATAACACAAACAGACTAGTAAATCTCCCCCGCTTGGCGTGTCTACTCTATAAACAGATGCGCGCATTCCGTGCTGCGATATATTTAGAACGGGGGACCTAATTCTGGATTCACCGCCTCTCGGGAAGTTTTTGTGGTATTTTCAAGAAAACTAATTGGGACGTCGTTTTTTATCACTTAGAAGTTGATAGCTAGTTATAGGTTACTTAGTTACGATCGCTTCATTATGATCGCGCCTCGTCCCTTGGCGTTGAAGGGAGACATCGAATCCAGTAAGTATTCTTAAAGCGGCGATGGGCTTGCAACCTGTCACATATGGAATACTCACTACTGAGAAATGTGGACGTGTGCTAAATGTTCGGACATGCCTCTGAAGTGGGGTACACTTCGACATCTTCAAGGATCCGATCGCCTGGAGATCTGAGACTTTAAGCCCAAAGGTAATGCTGTCTGTCATCATCATTTTGTAGGTACTCGCCATTTGGAATTACATTGCTTGCTTGTCGTGTCACTGATTCTTTCTTGGTCATCCTGTATTTGGTCAGTGACCAGGTTGAGGTATGGTGGCCATGAAAATATCCTATGACCGTCGGTGAAAGAATCAGTGTAGTGAAACAATTAAGGATTCAAGTGAGGTGGTTCAATCATGCCGTAACCGCCCAACCGATTTCGATGAAACTTGGATAAGGCAGAGTTCTGTGCCTAGAAAAGCATATGGGCTACTTTTTATCTTGGTACTACGCGAGCGTTGCCACTGGCAGTAGCTAGTATGTATGCGTATATTTCAACAGCTAGCTGTTGAAATAAACGCCTGATATAAAGTATGTACATTAAAGGAAGCTCCAACAAAAGGCACGCCTGAGCACCGCGATCGAGTCTATACAAAGCCGGTCTAAAATCGGAATAACCGAACGAACCTGTTCGAGTGATCTAAAAATACACGTAGGGTACGCTCAACGCCAGTATGAGGGGGAATTCATCGTTATTTTAGACCAACAAAGAACAAGTTGGACGCTAAGAATAGAAGGATCGATGCTTAGGGAGTTAATGGTAAGTGTATTCCCCGGAAACAAGTGTAAGTGTATTGTGCACGTAAGGAACCCCTAAGAGGCACACTGTAATCCTTTCACTACACTGATGCTTTCACCGTAGGTCATAGGCCCTTTTCAGGGCAACCATCCCTCAACCTGGACACCTGAAAACCTGGAAACGCTCAAGACCGTTCGTCGGGGAGGCCTATGTCCTGCAGTAGACTTCTACAGGCTGAAGATGATGATAATAATAATTAATAGTATTAGGCCTTACTATACTGTTCATCATCATCATAATTTCAGCCGTTCGACGTCCACTGCTGAACATGGCCTCCCCCACAGACAGAGCAAATTCCTTATCATGTGGGGGGATTTGCCCATACTCACCGCGCTGGGCATGCGGGTTGGCGAGAGACTATACTGTTAAAGCTATGAATTTGATGATTGTTATTGTATTTAGAAGTAACACAATCATTTCAAACACTTTAATTGACATTCATCATCTAATGAATTAAACATCAGCTTAGTACCTACAAACAAATAACAACCTTCAGTCACTGAATATATTAATTCAAAATCAGTTATAGCTACTTGGAAACAAAGTGAAAATTTTTACAATAGTCTAATATACTTATCCAATCTTTGAAACTAAAACGCTGAAAACAGAAGTATTAATACAACAGTCCATATATTCGGTAAAGTTTATTGAAAAAAGATAATTCTCCGAGTACTTACCTATATTACAGTCCTCCTCAGAAATCAGTGACCTCAAGCATGGACCAAAAACTAACCAAAGTGCGAAAGGGGAGAGAGAGAGAAGGGTACCTTTAGTAAGAGCTATCGGCAAAAAAGAGTCCCTACAATAACTTCGCATGTTATGTTAAAACGATAATATTGCTTCAAAGCACTTAAAGATTCTAAAATTAGAAATTAAAATACGTGCATTCAACAGATATGGAACCATTTCATAGCCAAACTCGTTTTTGAAGCATATAGTTTTGCAAATCTATGTAAATATATGCGATATATTATTTATTTATTTTAATATTACAGAGGCTCTCAGTCAGGCAGTCTCCTATTATATTAGTGAAATATTTTTCCTATCATATACTAATAATCTTTATTATTATTAGTATATGATAGGAAAAAATTTCACTAATATAATAGGAGACTGTAGGAGTGAGCTGGTCAGCAATACTGTTATTTTTATGGAATTTGTATAGTATGATCACCTAGATGAAGCTACGTCTGTTCCTCATAACCAAGCTTAGAAGAATGAGGCAGCAAATACATTTTTAACCGACTTCCAAAAGGAGGAGGTTCTCAAGTCGGCTGTTTTTTTTTGTGTATGTTACTCGATATCTCCGTCAATAGTAACCCGATTAATTTTATTCCTGAGGGATTGCAACTTGTCCCGTTTACATCATCTCTTGAAATCACGACCTGCCGAATTTTTTTTTGTCGTCTGTGGTATGTTATGGTAATCCCCGCGACTTCGTTCGGTTGCAGCTATTTTTACATAAACTTTAAACCTAGAGGTTGTGTGTCGGGAATTCCTTTTTATGCAACCATACGTTACGCAAATTTCCTGCTCTTAGGATTTTGGTTAGGCTCTGCGTTGATTTTCAAAGAGAATAAAACCACTACGTTTGATTGACAGTCAGTCAGTCAGTACCGTAAGAGTTATTACTTATTATTGATGATGAATGGATGTCTTACTTTTGTTTTTTATTCGAAAGTGTTAATGGCCAGTGTCATCCTCAGTAGGTAAGTAAAACGCAAAGAGGTAGATAACAAAAAATGAGGTTGATATTAATCTTGTAAATATTCAGGAATTTGAAGTCGGTTTTTAGTTTTTGTAAAAAATATCTTATTTCCAATGATTATTTTCGCAATAAGGAATGTAATGTGTCCACGGAAGCCTCAAGCCTCGATACCGACTAGCACTTGTTCATAATTTTGAATAGACAACAACACAATTTAACAAACAAGCAATCAGTCAAGGCTTTGAATAAAAAAATACACTATGGCCCCCGCCGCCGAAACACTTGTTGCGTAAGCGAAGCTCTTTAAGTTATGTAACAGCCTTCTTGTCATTTATTTTTAGATTATTTCGTACATAAGTTCATGGTATGATAATTTCGTGTAGGTACCATCCATGGTCACATGTGTTAGTTTGTATTTGTACATTACTAGCGACCCGCCCCGGCACGGGTAGAAGGCACGCCAGTAAAGCTCCCAGTCAGCATGTTTTTTTCCGACATCTTCAACAATCATTTTACACTATACCTTTATGAATTCTACACCTAAACCTTCGTCAAGTACGAGTATTGTACTTGCTTGCATGTCGTGTCACTGATTCTTTCTTGGTCACCTGTCACCATTATGTCAGTGACCAGGTTGAGGTATGGTAGCCCTGAAAAGGGCCAATGACCGTCCTTCGTTGAAAGAATCAGTATAGTGAATGGATTAAAGTGCGTCTTTTAAAGGCTCCTTTCGTGCACAACAGTGCACATGTCACAAGTCTTCGAATGACTGTACCTACAGTACTGAAAAATATACGAGGAATGAGTACCTCATCTATCAGTACCTAAACAACAAACCAAGTTGAATCTATTTTTAGCTTTATAAAGTTTAGGAGAACATAAAAGCGGAGATATCCTTTTGGCACGAACTACAACAGCAATAAAGTTGTTCACAGGCCGCGCTGGCGTTACCGCTTCCCGTGTTCGGTAGGACGTTGCATTAAACAAAATCAATATATATATAAAGAGATCCGTCTAAATCCGTACATACCCAAGGCTGGGCCAGCACGGCTTCGCTGCGTGACTGCCATAGGCTATATTTAGCTGGCTATTGACGGACAGCTGGAGTGCGAGGGCGTGCCAAACAAACAATCAAACATGTACACACACATTAATAATGTTAATTATAAAATGATTGCAGATATCCGTTACGAGATAAAAAAAGTTGTTGGTAAAGCGTGCTCCATCTTAGGCCACATCTCACTTGCAAAAGTGAGCTGGTGGTCAAACGCATAACCATCTCTAATTAAAAAAAAAAAAAAAAAAAAAAAAAAACGAGAATACACGCTTCACTGTGATTTTCTTTGTATTAATCTTAAAAGCAATACAGATGTCGATTACAAAAAATAACTCCAACAAAGATGAATAGCGTTTTCAAACAATCACGGACTAAATCCTACTAATATTATAAATGCGAAAGTTTGGTGTTCACCCAACAAACATTTTGGCGCTAAGGGGCACCTTTTTTTGGCACTGACAGTATTATAAACGACATATAAGAGTTCCGACAATAGCTTTAGACTCTACTGCGGCGTTAAAAATAAATAATTAAAGTTTCAAGAGGCATAATAGAAATAAAGAAAAAATATATAACTTAAGGAGCTAGCTTGGAGTCAGTCAAAACTATTGTATAACTAACTCTTAAATCTTTAGGAAACGTAAAACACTAAAAGCAATTATAGGCAGTCTGCTGAGACTTACAAACGGCTGAAGTTCTTAAATAGAGTTAGTTATATACCTTGCAATGCCTAACGAGTTTAATGGAGCCCTGAGAGCTAACAGGAAAGCTATTAGAGTCTTAGAAGTGTTAACTATAAGTCTTATAGAGAAAGGCGCTGCAAGCATCAGGAACCACCTTTAAATCATTGCAGGTTATATAACAGGATTACCCGGCTAACCCTAGGTAATACAGAAGTTTTTAGGAATATTTGTGTATAGCGGCAAACGATATGTGCAGATTATATAACTATAAATTATCACTTTAAGTTGAGTAATAGAATGTAAAACACTTAAATATGTCTTAAATAATGAAACCTCAAAAATTAAATTTAAGTCTTGTTTACGCTGTGCAACGGGCTTATTAGAAAAAAAAAAATGTTTCAACCATGCAACCATGGAAAGTTAAGAAAAGAACGGGCGGAGTCAAAAGAAAAGCTTTAAGAGAATACAGGCATATAATTAGATTATCGCAAAACTGTGACGAGCCTTCATTAATTTAAGACAAATGTAATGACACAGTGACAAGAGACGGATTACATACTTTTAGTGGAGAAACAGAGTCTCGTAAAGAAATATCATATAATAACGTGCTTCCGGGTACTAGTTCTGATATAATTAATAGTTGCCATAGCAGTGAAATCAGTAGCGGACAAGCGCATGCAACAAACTTACAACGGGGTTCCGTACAACAAATAACTGATGTCAACGACAGCGAATTTGTTTCCTCTCAGTAGTTCTGACAACTCGTACGACGAGAAAGACAGTGAGCAT
Source organism: Anticlea derivata (assembly GCA_947579855.1). Classification (NCBI taxonomy): domain Eukaryota; kingdom Metazoa; phylum Arthropoda; class Insecta; order Lepidoptera; family Geometridae; genus Anticlea; species Anticlea derivata. The sequence goes on from OX388269.1 coordinate 489,491, forward strand.
ATGAAAAACATAAACTTGAAGAACGATTTACGAACACGGGCGCTAGAAAAAAATATTAGCCAAGCTGCTTTTAAAGATTTGTTATTAATTTTAAACAAGAGATTTACAGATATTTTACCATCAGACCCACGATCTATTTTACGAACACCGACAGAAGTTTGTCTGAAAACCATCGAAGGTGGTGGTGGCGAATATTGGCATCATGGGATTATTGAGCCATTATCGAATACACTTAAAAATATCACTCCGCTGCCAGAAACTATTCATCTGAATATTAATTACTTACTTAATTAATATTAATTACAGTGTGAAAATAAAACTCACTTCTTTAAAAAAATCGTTTTATTCGAATCATCTTTTGGTATTAGCTTTATTGAAATAAAATAATCAGAAAATATTTATAGATAATTTTCAATGTACCTAAGTATTTCTAATCATGCTGTCAAGAGCTTTTTACCGTCTGTGATGTCTAGCACATAGCGTGCGACATGAAATGGCTCTAAAGGTGCGTTCGCTCTTAAATCTCTCTCTCTGCGTTAAATCTTCAATTACAATTAGTTAACTTTCAACGTCGTTAACTTTCAACTCAAAATAAAACTCTTTTAAACTCTTAAAAATCTAAACAACAGCCGAAATTAAAAGTCTTCAAAACTGTTCACAAATAAACAATAAACATGATACACTGATGTTGGTTAGTGTTATTTTGATCGTCAGACACAATATGAAATTGATAAACACCATCACTATCTAATCCAGTAAGAGGTGCAGTTGATATTGTGCATGTATCAGTAGCAATTTCACTGGATTCTGTCACAGCAGTAATCTTTGCGGGATATACCTACAAAAAAAAAACTAGTTAGGAAAAACCAGTACATAAATAATTTTAAACATTTAAGAACGGTTTTACGCGAACAACAACAGAACCCTAAATATATTCGGCTTAGAGTTCCCAGATAAAGACCTTAGCAACCTGAACTTATAAATTTGTTATCTTGACACTTTTACTACCACATTGTACAACTGCAAGTAGCAAAGAAGAGCTAGCTCTCGTTTTTTTAACACTACGTTACGAATAACAGAGTTATTGGGCACTTTAGGTGATTCAAAATTTAACGCCATTACATAAACATAACCTATACAATTTTGAAAGTATATTAATAGTTCTAAACATAATTTAACAACTTATTATTTACATTATTGACTATTTGCAATTAAAGTACACATAGACGTATCAAGAATTGATATTTACAAACATAACTGAAACAAAAAAATTGCCGAGGCAGTAATTCCTCTTACTTAATAATATCAGATGTAGTTTATTTAAGAGGCGCTTCAAAATTGAGATGAAAACTCGTATATATTATCACAGTAAACTTACCACCGCAACGAGAATTTATAATTTATAACAACGTTATCCTAAATTGTAAATTGACTTACCTTTTAAAGTCACTTTCAAAATTCATTGTCAGATATGAATAGGGCGCACTGCTTAATATTTTAACGCTTTTGACAGTCTATCAGAAACGCAAAGTACGAAAAAAAAAGAAATAATCAGAGTTTGGGCGATGTTTATTACTAATTAATACCTGCAATTTATCTTCAAGGCATAAATAGTATTGTGGGAGCACTCATCTGTTGCTAAAAAAGTTATTTAAGTGGATATTATTACTAATTTATTACTTTAAGTTGCAGTTGTAACCTGTGTATGGCTTATAATACACATAAAGTGGTAAACATTACTTCAATAGCACTATTGTAACTCTTTATTACCAGTCATTTATCACTTCTTTACAACTATTAAATCACTTATAGCTATAAAATCGTGGGCCCAAATCAGAATTATAAGACAGTTATAACGCCATATATCGCAAATTGCTAGCCCTTTCATAGAACCATAGGTTTAAAATTTTCTCTTAAGTAGCTTATTTAACGCCTATTCTTATCACCTAAATGTTAGTTGGGCAATCACGCCGTAATGGTTGAAAATAATGATATAAAAAATGCCGATTTCATTGAAACTTGGAAAACGTAAAGTTTTCCGAGAGGTAGGGCACAGCGAGATTTTCTCGCTCTAAATTGGAGCAGCCCGACTTGGAGGGTACCTCCGCCTTACAGAAGATCGCAGCCAAATAACATTATTTGTTTCAAATAGTGTTGTGAGTTCCTGCGGTTCCTGCGGTGAGTATGGTTGCCAGAGCTCTTTAGGGGTGAGGGGTTCGGCAGGCAACGCATTAGCAATGCTCCAGGTGTTCCTGATGTCAATAGGCGACGGTAACCACTTACCATCAGGTGGGCCGTAAGCCTGTTTGCCTCCGTGTAACATAAAAAAAAGTGCTTTACCTAAAATAGCATTGAAATAAAATGCCTTTTGAGTTTTTCATTGATCAGTAAGTAAATGTCACCAAGAAAATACATACATAAACAAAAACTAAAAAATAAAAACATCATTGATCAAAAATATCTGATGCGAAAAAGTGTTGTTTAGACTTATTTTTTAGATATTTTGACAAATTACATTATTTTAAGCTGAGTATACGTTCTAAAATAAAAAATACAGCTCCTTTTTTTTCTTCAAAATTGAGCTCATGTTTCCTTCGAGAAAAACCTTCTAAAGATAAAAGAAGAGGACCCACGGACCGTGGGACCTTCCTGTACCATTATTATGCCCCACTCTGATTGTGTTCCTTAGATAAGAAACAGGAAAAAGGAACAAAACTATTGTATGCAAATAAAAAGGATAAAAAATACTCAGATAATTATAACTGGCGTGAATGATGCGGCTGCGATTACTGACGGAGCACCGAGAGGACTATAATTACATCTGATGCAATTTGTTTTTCAGCGCGCTAGTTAATTATCACATTTGTAATAAGAGATACTACACAATTATCGACTCACGAGAGACATTCTGAAAATTACTGTTTTTTTTCTGTAAATTACTAGTACTGTAGTGGGCGATGATGTCTATTTTTGTGTTATCTTTGTTTAAGTTTAGCTTTTGATTTCATAATGGGTTAAGGTCTGTATAATTTCGTGAAGTATCAACACATGGTGAGTGTGTGTGCACGAAAGGTGCCTCGGAGGCACACTTGAATCCTTTCACTACACTGATTCTTTCACCGACGATGGTCATAGGCCTTTTCAGGGCCATCATACTTCAACCTGATCACTGACCTAATACAGAATGACCAAGAAAGTGACATCGAATCAGTGACACGACAAGCGAGCAAGCAACTTGGTGAGTAGGTAGAATCATTAATATTTAACATGATTAACATATACGAGTCAGATAATTTTATACAGTTGCTTTATATCATAATATCAAACGTATGAAATGAAACGTCACAAAATCAGGGTTTAGTTTTTTTTTTTTTAATAATAAAAGTATAAGTAATAACGTGATATTTTATTTTATGACTTCATTATTGCGTGTGCCACTGTGGTCCAACGACCCGCGTCCACGGTACCGCGGCGGCTATTTCGGTATTTTCATCGTTTTCTGCTGAAGCGCCGAGAATATCAATGGCCATTTGTCCAATCGACCATACGATAAACGACATGCCAGTTTTACTAATAGGTTAAGCTTAGAACATTATTACTGTCAACTTTATAATTCTTGTCAAAGGTAACGAACAAAAGCAAACTTTAATAAAATTATACTCAGCCATTTGGAATTTAAATACAAAATTGATCCCAAAATGGCTTCTTGCATATTAATAGGAGCGCCTAGAATTCAAATGTTTATAAATAATGTTGCCATATACCTAGCCTATTTGCAAGTACTAACTACTTATCCTTAAAAATTGTTTTCCTTATTGATTCCACATAATTGAGTAAGTAAACACAAATATTTTTGTATCAAACAAAGGAGTGTAGGAAGGAAAACACGCAAATAGGTTTTGTTTGCGAAACAACAATAAATACATAACACAAATATTGCCAAGCAATTCGCAAATTGTCGTGAAGCCTCACCGTGTGAAGCACATAAAATTTAACGTTTTATTCAGTCATATTAAGTGCCTTGTAAAAAAACATCTCTTTCAATCAGAGCGTGTTGCGAGTGATGCTGATGACGCATAACACTGAGACTTGAGCTCAAAGTCGCGCAACGGGCTATGGAGATAGATGCTCGGAGTTTAACTATGTGATAAGTTACGGAACGAGGAAATCCGTAGAAAAACTAGGGTCACCGACAAAGCTGTAAGAATTAGCAAGTTGAAGTGGCAATGGGCATATAGCTCGCAGAATCGACAACCGTTAGGGATTAAAGGTTCTCGACTAATCGGACGACGCAGAGTCAGAAGGCCCCGCGATGGACCGAAGACATTTTGAAGGTTGCTGGAAGTCGGGGAAAGCAGAAGGCTCATCAAGGCACACCAGTGGACTTGTACAGGCTGAGATGATGATCTCAATTTTAGTACGGCACTCAATCCTCTTCTAGTTCCTCATATACTTCAGTAAAATCTATGTACTCACTGACATCATTTTACTTGGTTGAATTTCAATTCAAATATGGTCGCTCACTAGCAAACCTTTTTTTATTGTACTTTATCAATAAAATTAGCGTGTTAGAGGCCCTCGTCCAATCATAATCTTTCGTTTACGCTGTTTATATATAAATAGCATGATTAACTTTTTATTACAGCGCCAATCGATCGCCATAGCTAAAGTAGAATGTCGATGGCCGTCGGGGTCAACCAGGCGGTCTGTCACTTCTATAAATAACTCTTTTTTACCTACATCATCTAGAGGTATTTTAGCAGGAATTATGTCAGCAGCTTCAGAATAAGTGGAACCTGTATACTTGGTACTTAACACAAGACGGAATAACAGTTGCATGCAAAACTTAGGTCGACTATAACAATAAATCCCTTCACCACACTGTTTCTTTCACCAAGGATAAGGCCCTTTTGAGGGTGACCATACCTCTACCTGGTCATTGACCTAATACAGCATGACCAAGAAAGAACCAGTGACCCGACAAGCAATAACAATATTACAGAAAGAATCACTGCAAACGATAAGTAGCACGAAGAAGAAGCTACAAATTTCTATATAATGAAAAATATCAACTATTTGTTCAGTTCAAATGTCGTTGACAGGACAATACACGTGATGACATCACTGTGTGTGCCCAGCACACACAGCAGTATGTTAAAACTAGCCCATAATCTGTGTAGGCACGGCTAAAAATAGAACATATATACTGGCGCACCCGTTTATCACAGGTCCACGCAAAATATGTACAAATTGACAAAAATAGCATTTACATCATATATAATTTTATTATTACCTTGTTTAAAATTAGAATTTGTTAAGGATGTTTAGTTATAGTTGCGTTTAATGGCATAGCTTAAATCCACTTTACCTAACAGCAGCTTAAAGTTATGATATACTTTTGTAAACAATATACTGAGTTCCACCTTCCTTACTAGGCACCGATGCGGATAGATACATAGCCGGCAGAAGAATGAACGCTAAAAGGTAAGAGCTGAAGAAAGTCAGAACAAGTTCAATATCTGCTGTCCTCCAATCTAATAACACTCTATTAACAGATCATAATATTCATACGTACCTATACATAAATATGCAACACCCAACCAGAGTATGCAAGTTATCTTGAGAGAGACGAAAAAATACTATTCTCTAGGCACAATTATGCATTCTTCTAGATAAAATTCTTCATCAGCCTTTTTGGATAACACTGATAATATGTTCTGGGGAAAACTTGCAGAAAACTTGAAGGCGCGGGAACGTTTATATTTACTTATTAGATTGATCATTATAAATTTGATAGGCTTACAATCAGCTGATGATCGCTAAAGATGGCGATCAGTTTACATTACCAACTGTTAGTTTACCGGCACTGGAGAAAGTGATGACACTATTGCGTAGATTAATTTAACCTTTTCCTTCTATATTTCTATTCTATTTTTAGTTATTTCTGGCCTTGTGCTGGGTTAAGGCCTGCCTCCATCCTTTCCCGATCTTGCGCTTACTTACGTTCTGCAGCTACCTTACCTGTAATAAAAGAAAATAGTTGAATAATGGACCAACCAAATTGAATACCAACAAAGAACAAAATAAGTAAGTAACGTAAAATAAGATCATCCAGCAAGTATTTGTTTTGGACAACAAGCTCTATCATCAGCATTCACAAAGACAAAACATCCACTTTAACAGGCCGCAATCACTTTCACGTGTGAACCACGATAAATAATAGTTGTTGCAACAGTGTGCTTGTTTAAAAGCCATCTACCAGCGGTGGCGTGTCAATCCGATTCTATTTTCGCAACAGTACGAGCAGAGTTTCCGCGTGTGAGTTTTTAACGAGTCTATTCCTGACGGTGCCGTGTGCTGTTGTTGTCACTTCTTTAAATTCGTTGGCTTTGAGAGACAGCGGCTAATTGAGATCTTCTGATTGCGCTAAATCCTTTGTTTGTCCGCTGCAGTTAGTCTTTTATTCTTTTTTGTTTTTCGTATTTTTTCATATAATTACTCTAGACTTTTAACATTAACTAGAGCTTTTAATGGGCTGTACTATTATCTTTGTCCTTTTGGCTTTGATAGGATTGACGTTGTGAGTTCAATATTTAGATTTAAATCTGCTTAACTCTTATGAACACTTGTTATTTACGAGTATAGCATATATTGCAAAGTAAATTTATTTCATATCACCTAAATTATCAACAACATTCCCACCCCCGATAAGGATTCCAAGAACCCGGAGTGGGTGTGCCCTGGAGGCGATAGCGCATCCGTCGAGGTCATCGCCCTTCCGCCCTGTGATAGGGGTCAGCTGGCTGGTGACATTGTGGTCAATGGTCAAGCTGAGGGTTAGAACATCATACCTTTTTTGTGCCGTTAGTGATTGAGATCGAATCGATTGCTTCACAGGAACTTCAGCAAAATGACTAGGCATCTATTAGGATCTAATTTAAACATAACCAAATTCCGTATAGAACGCGGAAACAATACTAGTCAATCTATGACGAAGGCCTTGACCGTTCAAGACCGACCTATCCGTTTAGCTTTTAATCTATATCACTCAGGTCAACACGCAGAGGAAATATCCAATAACATTATTAAGGCTGATTTTTCTACTCATCACGAAATAAAACGAACCACAAGGCCTAATACTTTAAAATTTGGCAATGGCGCAGCACTTCTATAAGCTTGCTCAGCGTGGCGAATATGGCAAAATCCCTGACTGACTGAGTCTTAAGGGTGAAATTATCATGATGATGATTTCTGTTTGCACTGAGGTACTAGCTAAGAATGGATTGTTTAAATTCACATTCAAGAGGGGTGAAAAGACAAAGTGTTTAGGTTTCTATGAAAATTATAAAATAATGGTCGCATTTCCTTGAAATTTTAACACAATCGGAGCCAGAGTAGGCCAGCTAGTATTCATTAATTTAAGCAGATCTGACAAAACTGATTATGCAAAGAAGAGAATGAATTGGTCAGATGAGGTTTGCTTTTTTTTTAGTTGATATTTAAATAAAAATTAAATAAGACAGGATCTTTTTACTCAAAAATAATCTTTAAGGGGTAAAGTTTGTATGGGCAATACATATTTCCTCAAGTTGACGATCAGAAAATCATTTTTAGACTTTTAGTAAGAAATAATAAAAGGCATGTTTCAGCATTTTTGCAAAATCATCCCTAAAGGGGGCAAAGGAGGGGGTTAAAATTAAGAGGTACTAGCTTTCATATAAATGTGGTCGAAGTCGCGGGTAACCTAGTACAATAATGAGTTAGCTAAGTGCTTGTCGGACCACCCACAGTAAAGGCACTGCTTTTTTTTTTTGTTTTTTAATAAATATTCCGGACTTATTCACACGGTCAACTGATCCCAAACTAGGCATAGCCTGTACTATGGGTACCAGAGAGATATATATATATAATAGATAAATATTTAACACCCAGACACAGAACAAACATCTGTGTTTATCACACAAATGTTTGCCCAGTGCGGGGATCGAACCCGCGACCTCTAGCGCAGAAGACAGAGTTACTACTAACTGAGCTATGAGGCCAGTCAGGCTTTAGGTTTATCTCAATTATACGATATGACACTCCTCTAGTTGAGCGTCACTGATAAAAGTCGATGCGTCGAGCGAGACAGACAAATGTATCGTGCGTGTCGTTGCGTCAGACCCAGTGTTTTTCCGACAATTAATGCACTGACCCACATAGTCCGCGCGACTAGCATGCCGCGAACAATGGGAATTTCCTTTGGTAGAAAAAAAAACTTGTTGAGTAACACATGGAACATACTGGCCTCAAAGCTCAGTTGGTAGTAACTCTGCCTTCTGCGCTAGAGGTCGCGGGTTCGATTCCCGCACTGGAAAAACATTTGTGTGATGAACACAGATGTTTGTTCTGTGTCTGGGTGTTAAATATTGATCTATTATGTATATCAGTCTCTAGTACCCGTAGTTCAGGCTATGCCTAGTTTGGGATCAGTAGACCGTGTGATATGTCCGGAATAAAATAAAAAAAATGGAACAGCACTACTCAGTGCTAACCTTGCCGGTGCCGGCACCGCGTCAATCCATTCAGCTGGAGGAAACAACAAGACGCCACTACGAGCCGTTTCAAAACAATAAAACAGTAAGTAAACAAGCGAATCTGGAAACCTTCAATGAGTTCTATTTAATTGCTACTGAACTCTACCAAGCAAAACCGCTCATTGTTGCGGCATTGAACAACAAGGGGTTAATGTGGGCAGAATAATCAATGCTAGCAAAAAATCTGTGTGTATGACCTGTTATTGTAATACACGTATAGTACATAGTGACACCGTGGGAGCCGGCCGCTTCCCGATTCCCGTCCCAGTTGCCGGGCCAGTTGGCGCCTTTACTGACAGACGGACAGACGTTAATGCTGCCATTAATTACTCGCTACGGCTGATTGGCATCGATGCCGATTGACGACCTTTGCTAATTTGGCCGGGGTTGATTTCCTTTTAAGGGAACCCAAAAGTCAGGTCACGCGTTTTGGGAGAAAGTTATGATGCAACGATTCAACTTGAGACTGACAGGTTGATGAAAAGAGATTGAGTATGTACTAAAGGAATGGCAAATAAAGCAAAGCGCCGTAAATATTGCAAAAACACACAATCTTACTGACTTCGTAAAGCAGGAAAACGCGCTTCGACGCTTTCGATCATATCACAGCACTTATTACAATCAAGCGGCCATTCCAAGTATACAGTCCATTAAATCACTGCAACAAATGGGTCAAGTAGCAATATTCGGTATCGTAAAATGAAATTGTATCGGTGGTTTGGTGCAGCGTCCAACAGTTAATTCGAACGGGGACCTTGGCCGCTTCGGCGCGTCGGGTGACGGGGTGCGTTGCACAATGTACACTATTCTGATGCATCACCTTGCTGCGGGAGCGGCGGCGTTACAACACAGGTGACGTGAAATACCAATTTACTGCACCGCCACGTTTTAGAGGAACGATGACAAATGGTTCGGGACTCAGCTCACGCTCACACGGATGGATGTGTGAAAGACGACATGATTAAGAAAGGAGTGAATACTGTCATGACGGCTGATTGAGGTGAGTGGAAGAGCAAAATCCCCACATGAAGTAGGATAAGGGCAGGGAGATGATGATGAGTCAGCTCAGGTCTATTGAAATGACAGTCAATTTCGTCCACGTATAATAAGGAAAACTTGCCCTCTAGACCGACCATTTTTCATTTACTCATGGTAACTTTAGCCAGCGAAGTCATAAACAAAAGATAGAAGAAAAAGAAAATTGAACGTATACACTTTAACTACTACCAATTTTAACACCGATATTCTCGGACACAACAATAATAATTACAATATGATTGCATATTCTCACTAAAAACATATATCTAAAATTTTGTATAGTCAGCGATTTCGAAGTTAATAAGGTCATTTCTGAATCGAGAAGGGATCGTGCAAACAAATCTTAATGCAGAATAATTATTATTTCAAATGCAAATTTCGGTCCATAAGTGTTATCGGAGGCCCTTAAGTAGCAAGACTGGTAATCGCCGCCGGGCGCCTCTTTGACTGCGCGGGCGCAGTGCATCGTTGCGTTCAAGGTGCGGACGGTAAGCGGTAGCAGAGCGGCGACTGGCGACCCACAGTCTGCCACTACGCCACAACGCGGTCAAGGCGCAGTGATGCACCATCTAACGTTAATTTATAGCTGCTTTAAACGGCTTATGAATTATTAGATCCCCGCTATTAAATATAAATACATTGTAAGAGACGATACTATTCAGAATGAGGTATTAGGAATTATTCATGCTATTAATCACACAAGTCACATCATGGCGGTCTAACATATTAGTTAAAATACGCAGTAGTAAATCCGGTGCGGTTTTCCTCTACAGTCAAACAAGGAAAATATTTCCTCGACGCATCGGACAATTATTCTTGTCACGCAGCCTGTCAATTGTTCTTCGCAACTCTTGCAGATTTGGCTGTAAGCACGTCGTGGAGAGCCCGCAGACCCTCATGGCCAGTGCCAGCAACATTTATCAGCGGCGTTCATTACGGTACCGCATATTGCAGGCAACGCCCGCTTTACAGCTGTGAACTGCACACATTATAATTAATTTAAATATACACACAGCTCGTGTCTCACACCTAGACGTCTAATAATAGCGGCTCGATTTCGCCGAGCATTTGCCTTTAAACGCATTCAATGTTCAGTAATGTTATTTTTAACAACAGAGCAAAAATTATAAGGATACCGGAATGTAGGTAATATGTATCTACTTCTCCGTGCTATGTAATGCTGGCATCTAGCAATTCGTCTAAATAAATCATCCATCCATGTTGAATAATCAAAAACCTCACGTCGAACATTTATTTTATAAAATTTGTTAAAGGTTTTAGTATTTATTGTAATATATGTATTGATATGAATCAGAAATTCGATGCTATCGACTGTCGGAATTGTAGGGAGTGAGTCAACGATAGCACGCAATAGAATGATCAACATGCTCTAATTTAATAACTATCAGCTTGTGCCAACATAGTACAATTCATATAGTCCACACCTCGTTAATACTCTCTAGTATAAATATACTGCCACAATCCTGAGTCGAATGCCAACTATAAGTAGAAATAACCGTATACAATACGAATTTGTTGATAATTCAGTATGTATAACATTTGTATCAGAGCTATAAATTAGTATTTCAATCTAATAAGGAAGCGATGGTCTATTTTCGGACGAGTCAGAGATAAAATTGTTTTCTATGTACCTAAAATGATTTTTTTGGTGTTTCTAAAAGATTCAACCGATACAAATAACTTTTCAACGATAAACTTTGACACCTGCGATAATACATCACACCACAATTATCCTAAATGACGTCATAACGAATAACCCGAAAAATATAAACAGGTTTTGAATAGAAGAAAGTATGAGTAAAAACTATGACTCACAAAGAGCATTTGGACATAAATATATACTCGTAGGTAATACCAAACAATATCAGTAGAGATGTCGACCCAGTAATGGAGATTTCTTGCAGAACCACCGGTATCTCGCGAACGAGAGCCGATCTCGACTTAGCACGCCAAAGTGTTACATATTTGTCTGTACCGGTACAGATTCTCAAGGTCCGCAAGGCGATTCATATAAGTCAAAATAAGTAATCATAATAAGTCAGTGGCATTTGTACGCGAAGACCATTCAAACGTTATTTTTGATAAAAAGATCAATTGATTTTTCCAAAATAAATTAAATCGTAATAAAAGTTAAACGCCTTATTTCTAATATCATAGGTGCAACTGTGTTTTTTTGTGGGAAATAACATATTTAATAAATATTTTTGAGCCTATTGCGTCGGATTTTTGTTTTTGATCGACGGCTACACTCAAAACAGGAATGCAGGAGGTGATCGGATCCTGCTCCTCTTCATCCACAACATCAACGGGGATTCTCGAACAATATTGCCACCAACCCAGGGTCCTTCTCCGTTACTTTAAGGAGTTGGGCCGGCTGGGGTGAGGTCAACAGGGGGACAATGCACAATACACCCCAACGCGGACGTCAGTGCAGATCTTATTCCCCCATTTAGAATTAGAATTAGACGGCTACAATGACGCGTCACGCACGTCTTTAGTCTCCAATACTTGTTAATGTGCTAAAATAGAAATGAATAAACTGACACAGATAGTAAAATTCGAGAAGAACAAGGTAAAGCAAATGAGAAAGCAATAATAAATGTAGAAAGTTACCTTAAAATCCCATATCCTGCATTCATAAGGTCTGATACGGCCATGCAGGAGCAATTACTTTGCAATTATTGATGGAGATAACAACAGGCTAAATCAACGTCTGAATTCGGCTGTGCCCTGTAGCGAATTTCCGCAATCGGTAATAAACTATATGAACCGGTTCAGCAAATCAAAAAATACACAAATTTACAGATACATATATCTTCTTTCAAGCAAAATTAAAAATCCATATTGGAATATACTCAACATTTTTGAATAATCAATAGGATATAACTTATAAAATATTTTTAAAGGCCTTAGTTTCATTACAATTATTTTGTCCTAAGCTAAAATTTCTTAAATATTGCGACAATGGAATCCTTGCTAACAAGAGCTAATTCTGGCATCGATCCAATCAGGTGCAAAATGTATATAGGTACTCAGTCGTTTGGCCATCGCTAATTATACCTGGGAACTGAGCCGGGCCATTTATAGACTAACCAGAATAGCAGAGGGATCTTTTAGATACAATACTGACAGACGAGCACGCTCTGCGTATAAATTCAGCTGATTTAGATTTGCGATGGTTACACCATTTATGGCAAACGAGAAGAGCGTTAGGTATGAATTTTGATGGATATAAGAGTAGAGGAAGGCCAAAGAAGAGATGGACGGATTGTATTACAGATGATTTTAGTAAGAAAGAAGTGAATGCGGAGATGACGGTTAATAGAAGAGAGTGGAAGAGGAAAACAAGTTGTGACGACCCGACATAATGTGGGACAAGGGCAGAAAGATGATGATGATGACTCCATTTATGGCAAATCAACAAGTGCTGCCAGAGAGCATGTGAAATTAAAGGTTACCACTTAATAATGAAAAATATTCTAGAAGGTTAATATTCTAGATTCTATTCTATTCTGTAGAAGGCACTGATTAAATTTTATTTTAGTATTATAAAGTCATAAAGTTAATAAAGTGTGAAGCAAGAAACTACTCATACATCAAAAATGTTCCTACAGTAGGTAAAGAGACAATTCAGAAAACATTTATTTTATACATATATTACATCATTATTTATTATCATTAACTGCTAGATCGAAGTAATTGATTAAAATTAATGACTATTAAAATAAAACAAATCCTTTGAAGAGAGAGACCAATATCAGTATTAATACTTAATGGAAATATACAAGGCGATTCATAATATGTATACCACCCCGAAAGGGGCTTTTTCTATCAACAAAAAGAAAGAATATAAAGGAGGTGTGTAGCGTGGGTTTAAACTTTTATGAAAATAACATCACGCAAAAGAAGTCGCGAGGATTTCCACTAGCAACATTTCAAACAATAAAAACACGCTCATGAATAAAGCAAAATATAAAAAAGCTAATGGGCCATTTCATTGGTTCCATTCATAGGTTTGAAGACGTGATTATATGGCTGGTTTTTGATTGCATTAACTTGGCTGTTTATAACTGGTACAAGCTAACGAGCCAGATTCTGTGTCGGATGTCGGCGCGGCGCGGGCGCGGCGAGTTGGCTTCGGCATCCAAGTGCCAGCGTCATTTCCGGTCCTGCATTATTTAGCGTTCGTAATCTTACTAATTCCGGCATAAATAATAGTTAGGTAGGTATAGATATAGATTTGAGATACAAACATTAAATCGTTTGTTACCACGCGAGAGTTCACATGTATTTTTTAACTACCTGTAATTTATTCTACATTATCTTCACTAAGATAGGCATAGGCTTTTCAGGGCCACCATACTTCAACCTGGTCACTGACCTAATACAGGATGACCAAGAAAGAATTAGTGTCACGACAAGCAAGCACAAAGACGTTTCAAAGTGATCATAGTTATTTTATTCGCATCACCGCTGCTGCGTGCAATCTTCTTTCATCCGTCCCTTTGGTAGCCCAACACTCAGATCCATACAATACGTCAGGTCTTATGATAGTTTTGTAAATTTTCCAAAGTTCATTCGCCGATCGCACGTGATGATATATGTCTACTTAAAATAGCTAAGAAAAGAACCATCTTAGAATTAACAGCATTATTACAAGCGACACACTGACAAACAAAGAAACACAAACGCTTAAACCTCAAACTTTTAACACCCCCATTTTAGTCGGGGGTTAAGTAGGACACGATAGTGGGACTAGAGCATAACCTGCCCACCTGTAGTCATGTTTACGTATTAGTGGGACCTAGACCTTTGCAGTGCGCGTGGGTGTCCCCGCGCCGAAGCGTGCGGTAGGTCGCGCCGTTCCGCCGGGAAATCTTGGACGCATTATTTAATGGAAGGTGATAGAAATCAGTAAAATACAAACTTGATAATAGATAAAAAAAACCCTTTGCTGATTTTGCTAGAGATGTTTATTTTACTGGCCTACTAGATTCCGCCCGCGGCTTCACTCGCGTGGAACCCTCATAAAAAGTAGCCTATATGCAATTCTAGGTGAACTTTATCTAGTCCATGTTTCAACGAAATCGGTTGAGCCGTTACGGCATGATTGAACAAAAAACATCCATATATCTAAGCATCCAAACATCCTCACAAACTTTCGCATTTATAATATTAGTAGGATTCATATTTTAATCGGAATAGGTATAATAGAGTCAACCAGGCCTGCCGCGCCGCCGAAAATTTCCCTGGAAACTTTTATTCAAGTCATGTTGACAGGGGAGACGATAATGTACGGCCCGTTATTGCATAGCATGCTAATGTACAGCCTAAAGAGGACTTGAAAATCAAGTGCCAATTAAAATAAAGCCTGTGACACATAGAAAAATTAAATGACGCAACAAACCGATTTCAATGAAACTTGGAACCGATAGAGTTCTTTATATAGGATAGCAAATAGGCTAATTTTTATCGAACTACCACGCGAGCGGAGCCGCGGGCCCAAGCTAGCTCATTATAAAGCATTCATAGTTGTTATTATTATAAAGGAAAGGATGGTTTTAAATTTTTCAGTAGTTAATAAACTTTCTGCGCATTTCACTTGTGATGTCTCATAAAATAAGTGTGTTAACGACTTTGTCGAAACTTATAGATAAACTTATATTTTTCAGGCGAACTTTAAAGACATCAACACACAAGAGGCGAATGTTAATTCCATACCGAAGTTAGTATTGAGCACAAATGCTGAGCCGAAGCAATCAATTGATATTGGCGTCCAGACAACTGCCGGCGTGTGGAATCTTCCGAGATCTTGAGTGTCAGTGTGTGTACGAGAGGAAAGTTTCGACAGGTTATCTCGCATGAAAAGATTGAAAAGTAAACAATGGAGACAGGATTCGTAGGAAGAAAAGAATAGGGATAGAACTCTATTCTATTGACTCCTTTTAGGAGTCCTGTTTTAACTTTTTTTATTAAAATAAAAAAAGAACCTGCATTAATATTCTCGTCCGGTCATGGCACGCTACGGAGTTGGTCAGGGACGGAACGTTCTAGTAGTTCTAGAAGTTGTTTCATACTAATTTATAAAGAGAAAACTTGAAAAAAATATATGCCGATACGGTTACGTTAATATTATGATCCGTTGTAGTTGGTAAAATCCTTAAAGGGTCATTAAATTCATTTAATTAGGCACACGTTAGCTTTGAATAAAACTAAGCAAATAAACAGATGAATCATCTGTATTCACCATCAGCCTGATGAATCCACTGCTTTACGTTAGCCTATCCTCCTAATTAATGAAAAAAAAAGTTAAGCAGCGCGGAACGGACTAAAGCAAAGTCACGGTGGTGGTCATTTAATTTACACAAGCCAATGTCCCGAATTGTAAAATTAAGTGCCTGCCTAGTTCAATTATTATCGTGGTTGATATGGTTTTATTATAACCTGACGGTGCAGGTACTAATGAAGAAGGGCCAGTTCAGTCAGTAGAGTCAGAGACGTCAGCAGAGTCAGAGACGTCAGCAGAGTTAGTATCTATCAAATTCATACTACAATCACAGAATAAAATATCTTCACCACGCTAGTTCAGAACAGAATAAATAGCTACACCTGCATTAATAAGTAACAATGGGGTCAGGTCCCACTAGTTCTAATGAGAGATTATTTAAGTAAAACCAATGTGCAATCTGTATTTTATGACGTTTGTTAAGAATTAAAATATCTTATCTTATCTTATCCTGGTCGTGCACCGTCTCAAAAGCTGATGAAAAATATTCTAGAGCCGAAAAAATCGAAGTCATTTGCGTGCTCGAAAGGAGTCTCTATGGCTCGTATTCAGAGACAAGACTCAAGCGTTGATCTGTACTTAAATCTCGATTTGAGTCGAGATTCTAATTCTTGAACAGTACTTATGTATAGATTCAATGATCACAGTTCACCTGAGTAAATGCTTATTCTGAAACGTCAATCAGACGAAATCGGTACTTAAATCTAGATTTAATTTGACATTATTCAAAGGAAAATGAGATCTACACTCAAGCGTGCTCCGGACCACACTTAAATATAGATTTTGTTGTATTTGGTGCAAAAAAAAAGCAATAAAGAAGTAAATATTTGAAGATAATATGGATATTTCGTTAAGTTTAATGTGGTATACCTACGAATAAAGAGTTATCTATTTTCAATGAAACGACGAAATCAAATCAGTTCAAAATCCAATGCGTAATATGGGACGCTGACGATCCCTTCGCATTGGAAGTAGTGAGTTTATGGAAAAGAACCAGATTCTCCAGAGGTGTCGTGAAAAATATAAACCAGCGCCAGCGCCCTATCAGCAGAGGGCTACCCGTAACGATGGCACTGCAAGTTTTGGTGTGTTTGCGATATTACGCTACTGCATCATTTCAGGTAATAAGTTTACCTACCTACCTCGCCTTACATAGGTACATCCTATCCATACCTTCCACTAAGTACTAACAAACAATGTTACTTTGTAATTTCAGCTGGTAATGGAGATCTACTTCACATTTCTATCCTAGCTAACGAGGAAATGCCGGAATACCACGATATTGAGCAATACCCCCATCATACGACCCATGATAGATAGGGTAACAGACAGACAAGAGTTATTCTCGCATTTACAATACAAATCATAAAGTAGGTATGTAAATAGGTACATTATAAAAATATAGACAAGTTTACTAGGTATTTTATTAAAAAAAATGTAAATGCGTTACAGACAATCTTTTATTTCCTACCATTTAATAAGAATTCACAAAATCACGATTCCCGTTATTATCATCCTGCGGGACAATGTTTGCATGATCTGCATACTTGTTCTGGGTCTGGGTGTTGTGGTATCAAGGTACTCGTGGTTTATGTGATACCCATGACACAGGGAATCCTTGTTCGGGGTATTATTTTTCAAATTAATCCAACCACCAAAACTATTCATAATTACACAAGTTTTGTAAAATAAATTGAGAGCACAACATTTGACTTTGACATTTTCTTTAAGCAGCGTTCCGTTACAAGTAATTTGATAATAATTATACTTCACTTTATTGAAAACTCTTATCATATTCCCAGCCTGGCTATTAAAATTTATGCGTAAAACGGATCGAAAACTATAAATAAATCAAAATGTAAACGAGAACAGGCTGAATCACATGAGTACAGATTTGAAACTCGATTCTGCTGAGAGTAGTTTAAGTACCGTTCTTGAATAAAAGCTATGTTTGAGAAGAGATTCAATACTTAAATAGAGTTCAGCTGATCTGTGATTAAATCTATGTTTGAGTCCTGTCTCTGAATACGAGCGTAAAAGACGCACTTTAATCCTTTCACCAAAAAACCATTTACAATAAACTGCCAAAATCTCTTAGAGAACTACCAGTCTTACTGTTTCAGAGAAAGTTAAAAACCAAGTTGGAAGGTAAATACATTAAATGATTTCATGACAGACAAACATTTTCTAGATATAAGTAAATGACAAATCACTAGTTTAGTTTATAAGTACTTTTACTTTATTTAATTTCAATTTTATTTGAATATTCAATTCTTTTATTACCATCATTTATAATTATCTAATTAAGTGACATTGTACCCAGATTTTGCACGCCGCAACGGTAGAAATACATTGTGTTATAATTAAACATACAACACCTATTTACCTTATTTACATGTATTTGATGCAATAAAATTTACTTTACTTTTACTTTACTTTACTTTACTTTACCGCACTGGTTCTTGTGGCTGGGCCGCTATACCTCAACCGGCTCAACCCTAATGCAAGTCCAAGAAAGACCAAGCGACACAACAAGCAAGCAAGCATCGATGTGACGCAAGTAATTGGACTCTCAGAACATCGTAGGTCCGCCGGCTCAAGGCTGCAGTAAGCGGCAGGTGGTGGTATGATCTGGTCAATTTCGGTGTTTGAACTGTTGACACGGAGTTATTACTGCTTCCTGCCCACGCTGCGCCAATGAGCGCAATTGCTTCTTCTATAAATGAAACTCGAGCATTCTGACACGACTCAAAAGGGAAAGTAGCTTAAGCTTAAGGAAAATTTTGTAATAAAAAAAGAGAAAGGTTCACGACTTTTTATCCCCACGCATGGTAGATATCCTTTCAGATCTCCAGGCGATCAGGTCCTTGATGATGACTAAGGGGGAAGTCATAGGCATGTTCAAACATTTGGCACATGCCCACATTTTGCAGCAGGTTGCAAGCCCATCGCCTCTTATAAGAACACTAATTGGTTTCCTCGCGATGTTTTCCTTCACCGTTTTTAAGCACACGTGAATAAGCACATTGATTTTCGACCAACAAGGCTTTATCTATGTACAAGTAGTCTATCTATCCTACTTCCTACTAATATTATAAATGCGAATGTTTAGGCGGATGCTTGGATGTGGTTTAATCACACCGTAACTGCTCAAACGGATTTCGCTGAAACTTGGAATAGATGGAGTTCAGTACCTAGAATATCATAAAGGCTACTTTTTATTTAGGTACCACGCGAGCGAAGCCGCGAATGAAAGCTAGTAGCTATATAAATATATTGCAAAATATATTTTTGTTAAGATGATTACTAACTCTACATTGCCACGGCTTTATATTCTACAGCCACAAAATACATAAACAATATACAACTTTCTCGGCAACTTAGTAATTAATTTATACATCGGTATGTGTACGTACATATGTTATGATCACAACTCGATAGTATCGCATGATGTCATCCTCTTTTAACAACGGTTATAAAGGTTGTTTACAAACAACAAACGACAACTCACAATTAGTAACACCTGGAAAGAAACAACAATTGACGTAGAACACTACTGCGAGGAGCATTATACAATAAACATAGCTCACTATGTCCGGCAGAGGATTCATCATCTCCCTGCCCTTATCCCACTTCATGTGGGGTCGGCACAACATGTTTTTCTCTTCCACTCCCCTCTATCAGCCGTCAAATCAGTATTCACTCCTTTCTTACTCATGTCGTCTTTCACACAATCTATCCATCTTTTCTTTGGTCTACCTCTCCCCTTATATCCTTCCACATTCATATTTAACAATCTTCTAGTCACATGGCATTCTTCCCTCCGCATGACATGCCCATACCACGCTAACCTTTTGCTCTTCAACTTCTCAGTCACTGGCGCTACTTTCAAACTTCCTCTGATGTACTCATTCCGTATCTTGTCCATTCTAGTCACTCCACACATCCATCTCAACATTCTCATTTCCGCAGCATGCACTCTTCTTTCATCCGTCCCTTTGGTTGCCTAACACTCAGATCCATACAGTACGACAGGTCTTATGATCGTTTTGTAAATTTTCCCCTTAAGTTTAAGTAGTTATGTACAAGGTTATTCATAACATGCATACTATACCGAAAAAATATTTTTACCATAAAGTACCAGAAGTTCGGCATCAAGATTGCTACCTAAAACAGTTGATTCATTGAGTGTGTACTGACTTGTAAAAACAGCAGATCTTTGCAAAGAGTTTCTTCAATGAAAAATCACGAATTGCCAAAAGTTGTAGGACAATCTTAATTGCCAATTGTGTTTAGATTGTGCCCCTTTCGCGATAGCATACATATTATTAATTATCTTGTATAAGATCCACCTCTAACAAGAGGTAACGACACGAGGAGCTAACAATGTTTTGGTGAAGAGCAAACAGCAAAGATTCCAGGAACACGGAGCTTAAGACGGGATTCTCGGAATTTGGTAAATATGTCTTTGGTGAATTACACTGCGTAGAACTGAGTAATAACACCCACGAACGACCATCGAAAGGTCACGAGAATCGCTAAGCGTAAGCACCTACGCTAGTTTAGAGCAGAATCAACAATAAATCTTTTGAGAATTATACTTTTGCTCACATTATCCAAAGCTTCCGAATTAAATGTACAATTTATGAAAAGCTTGCCTGTTGTAGGGACTAAAAATTGCAGCTACATGAAAACAAGAGACACAGCGACATAACAGACGAAACAAAAACCTACTCTTTTATTTTATCCTTGGTTTTTCATGTCAAAATTATACTTATCTAAATTGTTATACAATTTTTCTACTGTGTGTGTAAAATATATAAACTCTTATTCTTGTCTATCTAAACCACCATCACTTACTACCATCGAGTGTTTTCAACAGGAAATATTCAGAAACAGACGGAAATCCATTCAATTTCACGGTTCACTGGTGCGTAATAAAAGTCTGCTTCCTAAGAAACATTCAAAGGAAATGCAATACTGCAAGGAAACAGCGAAACGTTACTCCTCGAGGATCAGCAGGCGCATTCTGTAAAGACATTTCGAAATTCGAAGAGAAGAGCTGAATCCGCGGTGACTTTCGTATTCTGTAGAACTCGAAAACGCCTGTGGCGCCACACTGACATGTCTTTCGAAGTGAGTTCTGTCACTTGAGTGAATTCGAGTTATAGTTAGATTTTTTATAGAATAGCTTAGCTGGACTGCGCAAAGCGCTTGTCTACTGTATCGAGAATGTGCTTCGAGCTGAATGCGATGAACCACTTATCGCGCGGAAGAGAAGCACGGAAACGTGGCCAAGAAGGGACCAAGGTTTTTATTGACTTATTTAGCGCATTTAACTTTTTGTGAGTGCAGCATAACAAAAAAGGCGGATAACTGTTAGTAGCCGTAGAATTACAGAACTTAAACAGTTATTCATAATAATGCATGACTTTTACTAACAGCAAACAAAAGAGACGCCGAAACTGTTATCAAGCCGATAAAGATAGTCAGTGATTATAAATTGGGAGGTTAAAATTGGTCAGAAATTTGTGAAAACAGTTTTGTTGCAGATGATTTTTTCAATGAAAAATTACGAATTTCTGAAAGTCGTCGAGCAAACTGTATCGCCAATTAGGTGAAGGATAAGCCCCTTTTGGGATAGAATACATATTATGAATCCCCTTTTAGATAAATAGGTAACTTTAAATCTGTCAAAATTTGATATAAGGTCTCTAAAAATAGTTTATTTGCTTTGTCATTGGAAAAATACCAATTAATCATTAAAGTAGAATGTTTCATTCAAATATTAATTAAACCATATTTTCCACACGAATAAACAGTGTTTTTTTTATGGAAATACCACAACTCATTCATGCTGTGAGATGACTGGAACAAAACATACTATAGAGGATAACGAATTGTTAAGTGACCTGGAAATGAACCGCGTCAATGCGGTTAGGTGACGTGTCGGGGGATGATCAACGCGAAATAGGAGTTAATGAGACACAAGCTAACTGCGAATAACCTAAATTTATATCCTGTTATAAAAAAACAGGCCCACGACTTTTATCGCATAGAAGCAAGCGTGGCAGTCATCCTAAGGACTGAGGAGGACCTAAAATTTGGTTGCAAGCCCATAAAAATACTAACTAGTTTCGTCACGATGTTTCCCTTCAGCGTTTAGTTCATAGTTAGTTGCGTTTTAAGCAAATGTTAATGAATAAAAACAATGATTTTGCGAATTGAACAATAGGTGGCCGTTTATTTTATACAGGTTTAAGTTAGTACTTTAACGTGTACCTAGTAAATGTACTAATAACACAAACTGTATAATTGAACGTAACAAATTAGCAACATAAAATAAGCGTTATGCGGGGTTTACACGGGCGACTAAAGCCGTACGATTTCCGCCGCACGAAAATCGACCCGTGTATACCTCGCATAAGCGTGCCTTGGGTTTGGGTTACAGACAATTATTATTGAAGCCTAAGTTGAAGTATAAGCTTTTACGAAATCAGAAACATGAACAACAACAACACAGAACTCAGTAAGAACATAGTCCAAATGCTGTAAATATTCTATTATTGGCATTCATGTAAGGTATTGGTCCCCGATCTCTCTTGTTTTTCGGTTTGGCTTAGATACTCTACCTAAACTCACCGAAAGAATCAGTGTGGTAAAAAGAGTAAAGTGCGCCTCTATGAGGCTCCTTTCGTGCACAACGAAGATGAATGATGATGATTAACGATAAAATGACAGTAGAGAACCTACTACGATAGTAGCTTTAACAGTTTTATGAATGAAGAAAGAAATCGAATGAAAGTGAACTTTTCATTTGGAAGGTGAAGAACAAAGCAAACGTGATAATCCCGTACGGATGTTTAGGAACGAAGCTGCGTCGTCTAGACAAGCGTTCCGCAATTATTTCTGTAGCGCGGCGTGCGTCATGGGCGCCTTGACGCAATCAACACAAAAAATAAGTCATCTATTGCCGTGACTCTAGTGCACCATTTACTATGTATGTATGTTATTATGTGAACTAGTATCTTTATTTATCTGAATATAAAGAGACTGATTTTAACTTAAAATCATTCATCGGTCGGTCGAGTGGTGACAGGACACCTTAACCTACTCAACTTATTAGTTAAGGGGCGAGGGGAGCAGTACATTGAAACAAAATAATATTTAAATGTCTGAAGACTTAATTTCATGAGACAATGATTCACAAGGAATAAGTTTTGGGTAGAATAAGATAAATTGTTACCTATTAGGTAGAAAATTCATTGGTAGAGCTAAAAGGCACTCGCTAGTGCAAGTGCAACTTAGTGCTTTCCCATAAATATCAGTACAGTACCTATTGTGTATTTGTTAATAACACTTGATACTAAATCGAAAACTTCATGCAGTATTCTCTGGTCCAACGCAAAATAGACACATTAGCCAAGAAAGATAGCATCGCTTATCGCATCAACGTCAAATGCTTCTATTTATAGCAATGATAACGTTTCACAGATTCTGCTAATTGGTTTACTGAATCCGGTATGCATGGGCCCGTAAGGTCAACGGCCTGCCGCGCCTGAGCGTCTGCGCTTCGAGACTTTTCCAGGGTGCTGCCTGCTGCAGACTGGTTCCGTGTAGCGGCCCCGGGAACCGTGTCAATCGCGCAATTATTTAGTACACAGCCTACGGAACGGACGCAGCATGACTCCGCATTCGTCGAAAATACCAGGATGATGTCTTCAGACGATTCGTGCATTCACTATTACTTGTGCACGAAAGGCGCATTTTATTCCTTTACGCTGATTCTTTCACCGACAGTCATAGGCCCTTTTCAGGGCCACCATACCTCAACCTGGTCACTGACCTAGCACAGGATGACCAAGAAAGAATCAGCGACACTACAACAAGCAAACATGCACTCTAATTCTTAATCCAAGCAGTAAATATTCTTTGATAAACTACATCATGTTCGTTTCTTCTAAAGGTATGAATGCGTCTTCTACGGATTTCCTCATTTCGGATTTTATCACGCAGCGAAACTCCGAGCATATCTCTCTCCATAGCCCGTTGGGCGACTTTGAGCTTGTGTATAAGGCCAATAGTCAATTATAGTTTAGACAAGACCATAAAGTGGCACGAAGACTGGGTTATTCCGGCTATAATTAAATATCAAAACTTCTTGTGAAGGTACCTAAGGTAAGGAATTGTAACAATACAGGTTATGTCACAGAACACGATAATGTCTCACACTCACACAGTACAATCTCGACTTGTTGTGATATGGCCGTTGTGGGAGTGTGTGCCGCCATGTAGAAATACTGATAAAAGATGCATATGCTACCTAGTCAGCTTGAAATAATAAGCATAGAGCATTTTATGTTCTCAAGATTAAATTTGGATAACGGCTACGAAGAAAAGGACAATAATTATTTGCTGAAATTCCATATGTATGAACACTGTAAACTTTGTTGTGGCAAACAGTTGTAATTGATGAAACAAAAGAGTACAATCAAGATCTTGCAGCTCTTGCAGGAGCCGGAGCAAAAAAAGACTGAATAACTCTTCAATCATATTGTCTTCAATTTCAACCAAAGAAAATGATAAGAGAGCGAACGCGGATACGAGGAGCGCACATATTTAATCGAGTATCCATATAGATGTAAAAGAGCACGCACACAATGTAGTGTTATAAAAATAGCAGCGCGCCGCCGATAGCGCAAACACACCAACACACGCCCACACTGTACGTGAACTGTAATAAAAACATACATACACACACTGTGCTATGAATAAGATACAAATTGTAATGGTAAAAGCACAAGTGAAGTAATTGTGTGTTACCGAATCCACAGATTCAGTATATTCTCGTGACGACCGACGACGCCGCAACCAAAGGACCCTCAGCCGCCAGCAAAGAGAAAGCTGATTCGGGAAAAGAGCCTCGAGGCGATTTGCATGCGGCTATAGTCCAATTCGACTCGCGAAAAAAGTTGCATGTGGATTGCTGAGTAAGTATGTGACGACACCGATACTAGTTCTGTCTAGTTCCAAGTTCCAATTATAGGATCGCTGCAAGTGAGCGGTGCTGCATATCGAAGAATGTGGATCGACGACGGAATGTCAAAGCGGACTCACCTAAATTTATGACATACATGGCCTGGGAGCGCTCGAGCCTCCTCGCGTGCTCCACGGCCTGGTAGACTCCGCCGGAATCCACTTTGATGCACTTTAAACTATACACAAAACAAGATCCACTGCGCTGTGCGCAAACATCGGTGGGCACTGGCACTGGCCGTCTCGCGGCACCGGGACAACTGTGTACACTCGACGGAGCGGCAGGTGAGCTCGGATCGCGGTCGGACACTGACTGAGCGAGAGCGGCGCGGCGCAGCGCGCGGGCGGCGGCGGACGGTGACGCGCGCGCGCACACCAGCCGAGCCGCTCACGCAGTCGCACCACACACTCATATAGATAAACGACGCAAAACTTGGCAGTAATATTTATACAAAAACGTAGAACTCTTCACGAAATGCAGTTTCTCGGAAGAAATTAAATTTATAGAATACAGATAAATAAAATAAAAACACGGCGACAAACATTTCAAAATAATTGTGTTACAATTATTCCATTCAATCAGTGCCCATGCTCACAGTTATACGAGTAATTTCCCAAAAGTTCTGCTTTCGGGAAATTGATCAAGAAAGAACCAGTGACAAAACACGCAATAAATAAAAATCTACCTATACTTAATTTTAACTAAATCTATGCTGACAATCAAAGCCTCTGTATTGGTAAGCCGTATGTTTATTGTAAGTTAGCGGCAGCAAAAATCGGAATATTGATTACCCACGTACAAGGACAGTCGAAGTTCTAAAATTAGCTATACATTTAAAATTAGCGAATGAAGAAACACGTAAATTGATAAATAATATATAAACTTCGTATGCCGAATGAGCAAAGTTCATGTAACACAGAGCCAACTGCCATTAAAGCCTGACTAAAGTTATTATGATAGCACAAAAACCCCGGAACATGATATATAGGTATATCATAAGTCAGCCAACAATCTTATCATTCCAAAAACCGCGAAAAAAAATGTTATAAACTCAGAAACTCTGAGTTAAGGAAGGATATCTCAGTTGTCCACACACTGGTACAAACACCATAAAAATTTGAATGAATCAAAATGTAATGGTTTTCGAAATTTTTGCAATGGTATGTTGTGATGTAGTAGGTATACATAATGTATCATGTTTTTTATTAAGGCATACAAGGTAGAGAACGTTAAAAACCTGTGGTCCAGAGGTAAATCACACACATTTGCACAACATTTTACAACAAACAATTAGAAAAGTAATTGAAATAATATGTTGTGATGTGTGCTGCAGCAGCACTCAGGTCAGCATTATGCCTAGTGTTTTAGCAGCAGACTCTGGTATTCTGCCGAAACCATTACTTACTCACAGTGATTAAACCCTGTGAGAACAGTCTAATTAAGAAGGTAAACGTTAGAATAATCACGAAATAGATTTAGATAGATTACTCATATTATGATGTATTAAGGTACTCTTGTGATATTGATGACGGGACGTTCTAATATTATTCCTTAACCTAAGTTGTGGCCCAGAACCTTAGTAGGACGAACATGTAAATACCAGTGAGGAGAGAGAAGTAGGATAGCTCAGAGACCAGCTTGGTCAGAATACGTACGGATCAGGTCATCAGGTGGGCCGTATGCCTGTTTGCCTCCGTATAACATAAAAAAACCACCTTCTCTTCAAACCGCATCGGAAGCAGCGTGGTTGGTACGTCAATCATTTTAGCAGACAGCTTGACTGTCGAGTCGGGGACGTTTCGATTACGTAAATCTCGCTGACGCAGTTTAGATTCTGTGGTGCTGTTGTGTTAGCAAAATGGGAAAGACGGTCGCACATATGAAAAAGGAAGGCAAGGACTTCAAGGTCAAGAAATTATCTATTGTAAATTTTAAAACGATTTGGATATTAAATAGATCGTAAAAATCATCTTCAAAATTATTCTTAGGTAATATAGCACCACTGATATGTGCACTGATAAAAGTTCTCACTATCATAATATCAATTAAGGTTATAAAAAGTGATTGATCCAATCATCACACGATCGCAGAAGCCAGCAAGATGAAATTCAGTATATACTACTAGTAATACAATGTATTAATATAGGGAGTGAAAGATTTTGGTATTTTTGTAAGCTAAAATTGCTATTTCAGTAACCGATGGACATTTCGAAAAAGTTTCTAGTCGCTCTACAATATAGCATAAGTATACGGAAATGCATTATTATTCATATATTATAAAAGTAAAATGACATAATCTAGAATCTATTTGCATTCACGCAAATGATAATCGAAAGTTGTAAACAATGGAATTGGCAGGAAACAATCAATGCCGCTACATGCGCGGCCATAAGTGCGCATGAAACTGCAGGAAATGCTGATGCCATAATAAATTATCTCACATCTGGGGTGTCAGATATCAAAACATGGGTTAACTTTGTGCCACTGAATCATCAGGTCACTAATAGCCTTGGGCTGAGGCGCAGTTGTGGACGTCATCAGGTGACACATTCATGCGACCTCGGCTTTGACTTGCCAAAAAACGAATAACAGTTAATTCGGTAACGCTAACTGGAAAGCAACAGTCGTGTTGTCAACCGAAAGCAGAATCACAGAGATGAGTTGAGTAAGTTTTTATACAACTAAGGTGGCGAACAAGCATACGGCCCGGGCGCACCAGTTGGTAAGTACAGTAAGTAGCCTATGAACGCTTGCAATACCAGAGACAACACGCACGCCTTGCAGACCCATTAAAAATACCAAAATGCCCTTTTTTAAGAACCCCATACTGTAGTCCCTAGGGCAAACCTCAGGAGAATATTCCATTGCATTTTGCTAAAAGTTGTACAAAACTGGATATAACAAACGCATCGTCACGCTCACGACGAGACTAAGTATTAAATACTTTAAGATTGTGATCAGGATCAGTCAATAAAAATATAGTCGTTTAACGTATGCAAAAATCATCGTTTATTTTTTTATAAATTGTCCAAGAACACGGATAAAATGTTATGATTAACACAAAAAGCAATCGAGTTTGTAATTTTGTCAAGTTTACGTAAATAGAACGTATCTTATCTGACTACATTGATAAGCTGAATGATAATATCAAAAGCTAATTTATAAATAAATACAGAAGGACATAGAAAAGTTTCGATTTGAAGTATAACTCAGTATGCTCCTACAGCTCAGGCCCTAAATATGCTTAACGACCTAATTGCTCAGAAACCAGAAATTGATATCTTCTACACTAAAGTTAATGATATGCTTAACGCATGCATTAGCTTCTTAAGCTACTTTAAATAGTATAAGTATATTATGTCATCATTATTATTATAAGTGCATTGTGAATGGCTTGCTGTACGCGTTGGTGTAAACTGTAAGTGCAGCAAGCAATTGAACTGAAATAAAATAAATAAAAATAAAATAACGCATTAAATATTAGTCCGTAATCATGACCTTCCTTCTCTTGTATAATCAAAAGTCAAAGTCAAAGTCAAAAGGCATTTATTTCAATAAAATCACTAGGATCACTTTGAAACGTCTTAGAAACTAGGTGAAGCTATGCCTGTTCCTCGCGACCGTACGCGTAATGAGACGGGGACATGTTTTTCTTCCTTATCCCTCTAAGAGGAAAATTTAGAACGACATTATTGAAAATCTTAAATCTGGTAGAATGCTAATGCGTTACTATTGCTTATATTATGTCGCCATGCGCGGGCGCTGACCGGCTTCTTGTTTGTAGGTGATCAACCTTGTCTAGACACTAAACTGAGTAATACTCAATCTAGTATGTATGTGATAGTCACACAACAGCTCATTCTGAAGAACACCCTGAAGTCCGACAGCTTTATCGACGTTCCATTCAGATATATAGAAGAAGATTGTACGCCTTTCATTAATTCTTTGGTATTTGAACTATGTTAGGTACCATGCATGGTCCTAGAACAAAAGAAAGAAAGACTCCGCGCCACATACTTGAAAACTGAAGCTCCTATAGTATGCCCGCCCGTAAATACGTACTTCACGCAAGTAACGTATGCCGATTTTGTCATGGCGATCCCGGACAACGTACTTAAATGTCATCACATCAAAATAAAAATGCCGTCGTGTGTTGTGAAATGGTGTAAAAACTAGTGGTTCACCCCGAACTGATATCTCGCGTGATGATCGTTCAGGCACAAATAAGATAAACTTTGAAAATCGCATTGTTGTATCTACTACTCTTCATGCAGGTTTAAATCATTGTCTGTAATTCAATGTACAGGTGGAAAATAAATAAAAATTTATTATTATTAAAAAAAGTATTATTATTCGACTGGCCTCATAGCTCAATGGTAGTAACTCTGCCTTCTGCGCTAGAGGTCGCGGGTTCGATTCCCGCACTGGACAAACATTTGTGACTAACACAGATGTTTGTTCTGTGTCTGG
Organism: Anticlea derivata; assembly: GCA_947579855.1. Classification (NCBI taxonomy): domain Eukaryota; kingdom Metazoa; phylum Arthropoda; class Insecta; order Lepidoptera; family Geometridae; genus Anticlea; species Anticlea derivata. Next base: position 518,919 of record OX388269.1, read on the forward strand.
GTGTTAAATATATATCTATTATGTAAATCAGTCTCTGGTACCCGTAGTACAGGCTATGCCTAGTTTGGGATCAGTTGACCGTGTGTGATATGTCCGGAATATTTATTTATTATTATTATTTATTTATTTATTACTCAATAAACAAAAGAAAGAAAGATAACCTATTAATATGAAACCTATTAAACTATACCACTAGTTTGCGACTGCGGCTTTGCTATCGTGGTACATAGTTTAAAGTTAGCATATATGATAATCTAAAACTCTATAGATTCCAAGTTTCATCGAAATCTTCACAATCTTCACAATCTTCTTGAACCCCAAGCATCCTCACAAACTTTCGCATTTTGATTTTGTAGTATATACTGATAATATTACTACACACACGGTATTGATACTGGAATATATATGTATCTTATAGTAAGTCGAAAGGGGTTCAGCTTTTCTACTCACAATGGGTAACACAATTTTGTTCTCAGACTTTTGGAATTACACAGAAAACTATTCAAAAATAGTTCATCAGTAAGTTCATAGAATGTTCATAGAATAAGCCACTTTCGGGTTGCTATAGGCACTACGTACGTTGTATAATTATTCAGATTTAATTATAGTTAATATTAATTAACATACACAATACTTTTATCATCTCTATCTTAATTAACTTTTGCAAAGTCTTACGTTTTTTTTTAATTATAATGATTTATTAATGCAAATATTAGAAAAAGGCGTGACGCGCATACATATAATTTAAATAAAACTTTAAAGTAAGGATAGATATTAGCATAGATTTTACTCGTTCGTAATCGACGTTAAGCAGGGTAACCAACTCATAAAATAACCAGTGACACGAGAGACTTCTTGGTACCATCATGATAAGATGTGAGAAGCATATGAGGATGTATTTTACTCTTTCACGCCATAATCACTGAAGGTATTGATATGAAAGGCATGTAGGTACTTATGTAGTAAATAGCCTGGAATAACATAGAGGCATTTTAAACACGTCAGCGAAGCCGCGGGTGGAAGCCAGTTTTATACAAGGTGATTCATAATATGTATTCCATCCCGAAAGGGGCTTATTCTACAAGCAATTAGCAATAAAGTTTGTTCTACGCCTTTTGGAAATTCGACATTTTTCAATGAAAAAACTCTATGCGAAAATCAGCTGTTTTGGGGTCAAATCAGGTCAAACTCAATAAATCAGCTGTTTTAGGTAGCAATATTGATTCCGAACTTCTTGTACGTTTAGTTATTAGTATTAAAGATGATAAACTTACCAAAATCAGCTAAGTTGAGAAAGTTTGTGAATATTTCGCTGATATTTTTTCTTTGTGTTGATAGAATAACCCCCTTTCGGTATGGTATAAGTGTTATGAATCACCTTGTACAGACAAAGACCGGAATTAATTAAATATATTGTAGTACCGATCAACGGGTCTATCGTTTAAATATTCGTTCACAAGGATAATTCGATAATTTGGCACGTTCGTTGACGCCAGCTTATTTTATATAGCGTGTCTATTGAGTTCAACGATATTATCTCACTTCAGTTCGGCCGGCGTCTATATCACCAGTTATATTTACAGGATGACTACAATGACCTACGGCGCCACACCGCCACCTCACTGCCAGCTCAGATCTCGCATCTCCAAGTCATCCTGACATTGGCGCCCGCCACTTTAGCCGCGGATATATCCTGCTTCACCAGTCGTGACAGCGGCGCCTGGACACACGTTAAAATAGACATTACACCATTTACTGCCCATTCGAAGTGATTAATAATGTTACAGTCATAATCTCCGCAGTGGTCGTTTGCTATTTTCATGACGCAAATTAAATCTCAAAGAAAATAATGAAGCAAGAAAACTGTTCTTATAACTTGTAACGTTAAAATGCTATGATAAAACATTTATTTGGGTTTCGGAGCACTACCATGACTTATTGTCACTCAAATTCGAGCTAGTCGAGTTGTACAAGAATTTGAATAAATCTTTGAGACTGTCATCTTACGTCCCCGCCTAAACAAAATCGCAAAGTTGATGGCACGGGGCTTGGTATCTTATCGGATGTTGCAGCGGCTATCGACTAATGCGGAACACAATATAATAATAAAAACACCCAACTTATGGCACTGAGACTTGGTCGTTAATTATTAGCCTCATATACAAGCTCAAAGTCACGCAACGGGCTATGGAGAGAGCTATGTTCGGATTTTTACTACGTGATAAGATCCGAAATGAGGAAATCCGTAGAAAAATCAAGGTCACCGACATAGCTCTCAAAATTAGCAAGTTGAAGTGGCAGTGGGCAGGCCATATAGCTCGCAGAACCGATAACCGTTGGGGAGTAAAGGTTCTCGAATGGCGACCACGAACCGGGCGACGCAGTGTTGGAAGGCCCCCCACCCGATGGACCGATGACATTGTAAAGGTTGCGGGAAGACGGTGGATGGAAAGGGCTCAAGACCATTCGTCGTGGAACTCTTTGGGGGATGCCTATGTCCAGCAGTGGACTTCTACAGGTTGTTGAAGATGATGATGAACACCCAACATTCACATTCATAGTCCTAACTCCACACTAGGATTCCCTGTGTCGTGGGTATCAGAGACTATCAGTACCTACCACGGTACCACAACACCCAGACCCGGAACAAAAATTTGCAGATAATGCAATGTGAATGTTCACATACACGCCACCGACGTCCATTAAGACGATGAAGAAGAATGTAAAGCAAAAAGAAAGAAACCAGTTAAGCATTGATTACAGGAATACTGAATAATTATAATTACCTGTCTACTCAGAAGAGATAAGCTATCTTAAAATGCAGTTTATGTCACTTGAGATTTAGATTTCATCCATTATATTATTTTATTAGTTCCTTTCACTTTAATTTAGACAGGACCTGGTTTCAAAATCGAACTGTCTTCTCAAGTTTGTAACGGCGACTCACTGAAGCGTGGGATAGCGTAACTCCCAATCGCTTAGGTTTAAATGCCATCTCATCAACGAAGCAAGATTTTTGAAAAAAATGTATAATAAATTAGTCGATTGTTCAAAAAAAATCTAAGTTGCGAGGAATTTTGGTTAATTTTCCATCTGAAAAATTCCGAAGTGAACCTCCTTTTGACTGAAAAGTGTATCAAACTTCTGAACGTCATTAGTTTTGTATGTTTCTTTCACTAAAATGGAGGTATTTCAGATTTGTAAGGTTACGTAACATAAGTTTAAGTTACATATTTTATTATGTATTTTCTTTTGAGTGTTCCTACCTATTACTATTAAATTTAAATAAGTTGTCTGTAGTTTTGTTGAATAAACTTATTTTATTTCTTTCTATCTTATTATTTAGGCAGGAAGTGACTCGCCATCCACATAAAGAGCCCCCTAAAGGTGCCGCCAATCAAATTGTAATATACTTAAGCAAACACAATAGGTTCGTGTTTTTAACTATTTTATCATTACTGTGAAATTACTAGCTACATTTCTATATCTGATAATCTGACTTCAGGAAATCTATGCCTTTCTATCGTAGATAATAGATAGGAAGTGGGGTCTGATTGTCCTTATTATTCGGAATTATTATCGAAAAATATACTTTAATCCAAGTGCACTGACAGTTGACCAAATGAGTCAGACATAATGTGCGTGGGCAAGAATTGAGGTAAGTTATTTCAGTCGACCTTATCAAGGATCTGAGAATAGCAGTCAGTAGGTAGTTGGTTCACAATCTGGGTAAATAGCAGAAATTATTCGGACAACAGAGGATTACGCAATAACTAGATAGCACGGCACATGTAAAACAGAACTAAAATAGATACCTTTGTGTGTGAGTTTGAGTTGAACGTCATGTTGTTGGTAATTGAACATTATGAAATGAACAAAATAAATACAGAAATAAATAATCTTAACGGTATTTTGTTATAATCAGGCTAGTCTCTAAACGCCTAAGCTAATTTGAAAACTATGTATCAAAACAACATAACTAGAAACCCTCACGTTTAGAATTTTTCAGATATAATTTAATTAACTGTTTTACTTTATTTTATGATAATTTTATTTTTATTTTATACAAGATATTTGATTTAATATATTGTATGCGCGTTACAAAGATAATGCGTAACTTTCAAACTAGGTCTCTCTCTTTTCCTTTTCTATCAAAACGCCTGTGACAGACATAAAAACTCAAGTGTGATCTTATAAGGTTCCTTATTCCTTTTGAAGTAGAGAACCCTAAAAATTTAGCGGTTAGATTAGTAGGTTGCATTATCAATGAATCTATAAACCTTGAGATGGTAATTAATAAAATAAATAGAATCCACATATAAGTTGCTAAATCAAAAGTAACGTTAATGAAGAAACAAGACCCTATTCGAGTCCTAAGAGTGTTTTTATTTTCTCAGGTAACATGAGTCAGCGTGGGAAATCCCAGCAACGAACGCCAGACAGAAGTTTACGGATTGCGTCAATAGCGCCCTCAATGTATTGTATATCATCCTTGCTTGTCGAAAGAATGGAATGATTAACCATTGTAAGCTGATCATGAACTTTATACTATTGGTTTGTTGTGAGTACCTAACCCACTTCTATGCCAGAGTTTAAATAAATGGATCAGCGATACACCAAGGTGCTATATTGAGAAATACAAGGCGCTTCATAATAAGTTAAATATCCCAAAGAGGCTTATTTATTATACACTCAATTGGAAATAAAGTTTGTTCTGCGATTTGTGGAGATTCGTTATTTTATATTGAATAAGCATCGTCATCATCATCAGCCTGATGAAGTCCACTGCTGAACATAGGCCTCCCCCAAAGAGTTCTATGACGAACCGTCTTGAGCCTTTTCCATCCACCGACTTCCCGCAACCTTAACAATGTCGTCGGTCCATCGGGTGGGGGGCCTTCCAACACTGCGTCGTCCGGTTCGAATATTGAATAAGCGCTATGCTAAAATAAGCTATTTTGGGTTCTAATCAGCGCAAAATCGATTATTCAGCTGTCTACTTCTTGATGTCGTACTGCTCGTTCTTTTATATGATAAAAAAGACTAAAAAAAATTAAAAATTCGGTAAAAAAGTCTGTGTTTTGTATTTTTCTATTTACCTTTATTTTTGTTGATAAATAGTCCCCATTTTGGGCTAGCATATTAGTTACGGAACACGTTGAAAATGATTACATTCTTTAATAAACTACTGAGCCTTTCCTAGAATTTTCCAATAGGCCATAATTATGAGGAAATAAAATCCAGGGCCCTTGCTAGCCGTGATTGTGTCGGCACACGCACCGATACGACACGAGCGGAGACACGTCACCGACGCAGCATGGCGTCATCGCGACCTTTCAGGGTTTAAGTTGAGGGTCGCACGGTAGGTCAAGTTATGAAATGGAACGAAAAAGGTTCGATTTCATACATTGGTAGACGATATTCTCGTCATTTGAAATACAGCCCATATTGCGGTTTACATGCTGGGAAACGAAAAGAGCCTCTAAGAGGCTTACTTCAGTCCTTTCACCGAACTGGTTCTAACACCAACGGCCATTACTACTATAACTATAATATATGTTAATAGAGCTATCACCCGAAATCAACCAATCTCAACGAACCAAACCAATCCGAGAGCAAAGCGAATCATATGATTGACTCTGATGGGCATGAAATGAAATCAATTTTCGGCAAACCTATGTTGTGTGAAATTAGTTTTGAATCAAGAAATAAAAGCTCAACGAACGTAATTAACCACAAAATCTAAATAATTTTGTAAATGTTTCAAAAAGTCCATCAGAGGAAAATAATAATAAGGAAAATAAATTATTACAGAATGTATCAATAAAAGTAGATGACTTATATAGGGATGAAGGTAGAAATAGGGCTAAGGCTTATCTTAAAAGGAATAGGACAAGCGTCATCAAAAGCACTCAAGCCTTTGATGAGGAGAGGAGACACCCGAACTACATAATAATAAAAAAATCGCATGCTTTGGAGTATATTGTACATATCAACTATAAAGGGGTATTGTACCATAACACAAGCATTGTGTTTTAAAACACTAGACTTAACCTTCCTTTTGAAAACACAGACAGGTAATAATAAACATATTCTTTCGATCTTACACATGGACGTGGCACAGTGTTGTTATGTTATAAGTAACTAACGAAGAATAAATAATGTTATACCTCGTGACTTCGCAGTTTTTCTACAAACTGTGGTCATAGTTTTCGTTTAATGTCGTTTATTTTTAGACGGCCTTGGCTTTTCGCTTCCGATGATGGAATAATAGACTTGATTTGTGTAATTATATTTATTTGCAAGAACAAACCTAGCAACATAAATAAATCTCATGGTAATGATATTGGGACACTGCTATCTATACATACATGTATATAATAAAACAGTAAATCCCAAAATTCTGAACCTGTTATTTCTTGAATAAAGTGTTTGGTAGACAATAAATAACATGCCGTCCGAAATACTTTTTGTTTGTTTCTTTGTTCGGCCTAATCTTAGAAACTACTGATTAAAAAGTTATTGATTTTAGTGTATATATATCACGCTACACCGCCGTGAAGAAGAAATATTTTTAATTACAAATTTGGAAATAAGGGTATCAGGGATTGCTAAAAATCCACGTTTACAATGTCAAAAAATTGTTTAAGTTAAAGGCGTGTCTCATCTACTAACCTACACGTATGCAACTTAACTAACGTATTTACATTAGACTCTAGGTATATCATAAAACTGCAAGTTAGGAAGTACTTCTATCATCGCTACAGGAACGGGGAGGCGTTACCGATCAAGAAAAGGTCCTGATTCTTGCTGTGGTGAAGTAGATATTTATTGTATTGTATTTAATCTGAAAGATACATATATTAATATGGGTCTTAGTACCTACATGTAAGTAATTTACATTATGTACCATGACAATGGTAAAGTCGAGCACAAAAGGCACAAGTGCAATGATAGACATTAATAAGACCTGCAAATAAGATACAGGTGTTTCAAACGTACCTACTTATCTAATGAAATAAAGAATAAAACGTCGAACATCTAGATTTACCTTTAGCAGTCGCAGCTGTTGGTTTGACCGACATTGTTTCAAAGTCTTTCAGAAACACACAAAGTACATTACACTATAATCACGTGATTTTCACTTTTAAAATAAACTACATGATAATTTACTTGCTACATAACACTACACATTTACTAATAAGTAATAAAAAGTTACACCTCAAACAACAAAGCTTAGTTATTTGAAAACTAGTTGAAATCTGAATAGAAAGGTAGAGATCGTAGTACATCCCAGGTCGGTAAGCTCGGAGCACGGCACGCGCTCCAGATGGCTGCCCGAACAAGACTGGCTGGCTGCCCCGCTGGGGGTGCGACTGGTGCGAGGGAGACGAGGGGGCGCCAGGAAGCACAGCCTCCAACCAATAACAATTATGTAAGAGTAAAAGAGGGTTGTTGTTGCTATTTTTAGAGCCACAGGCGCACACGTAACCTGCTCGCAATATTCGCAGCATTGCAAAGCAATATAGTGCTATCGGCTTAGTATAAATAGCCGCGTTCACTGCAGTGGGAGTAGTTATGTGTTTGCAATGATTCTATTTCAGGAACCCTTTATGCTGTTTCGCAAGTAACAAGTTTAGTGGCGGCCGTTAAAGCCACGATTCGCCGGAACCAGATCGCGGTTTAAGCAGCACTCGCTCGGTCTTCCACCCATCGGAGTAATTAAACTTCTGAAAGCTTTTAGCGGGAAAGTGGGCTTGAAACGTGTTTGTTCTCGGTTTTATTAATGGTTTTGTGGAGCGTGAAAAGGTTTCCACAGTAGGTGGTGAAACTAGGAACGGATTGTTATATGCAACCCACGCGTTTCTTTGCGTCCCGCGCTATTATTGAAAACGTATATATTGCAAGATTTGCGTCCACTTTGAGCATGCAGAAGTTTGCAAATTTATATTAGTTATTATGTTGCACAAAAATATCATCCGTATAGCCAAATAATCCTCTCTGTTCCACTATGTAATAAAGAGCATACCTCCGAACTTCCCTTCCCGGGGGAGGGGTGGCAGAGTGCACTCCATCAGAAATCGAGTGTGGAGGCTGACACAGTTTGCCACTTGCAATATGGTGACCTCGTTAGCGGATGCGCTTTGCACAGTTTCGGGATATTATCTAGGTTAGTAGCAAATGCGATGCTCGCTAGTAAACAATGGGCGACAGTACCTACTGACTGTGCTATTTTGACGATTGTTTTATAATATACACTTCTGAATATTTATCTAGGCCGTCCCGAGACTATTAGTAGATTATAATGAGCTAACTGTTATGACACCTTGCGGTTAACATTCATTATATGGCTTAATACTGCCATTACTGTTCTTCGCATAGTATAATAATCAATAGATTGGTGGACATTTATTTTCCTTATTTATCTACGCTCAGCCAGTCAGCTATAACCAGATTTTGAGTGTTCTCTCGGCGTGCTGGGCTCTACTGAGTAAAACTCATTTGAGACTGCTACTTTTTTTCACTCAGTTCCAGGATGTTGCGGCGTTTTTTGTGGGTAAAAATATTTTTGATTGTTTTTTTTCTACAAATTGCATTCCTATAGGGGAACAATATGTACTCAACAGTGTTGAGTACATATTGTTGAGTCAACACACAACACTACAGCGATGAATTAGTAAAACCTAAACACGAGTGTCTGTCTGACAGAACTTCGATGCATAAAGTATTGAATGCCAGATAGAAAACGAAATAAGATATTTTTTACAAAAACTTAAAACCGACTTCGGATTCCTGCATATTTACAAGATTATTATTATAGCCGCTAGAAAATTAAGACCTTAGAGTTTAAAATAGAATAAGAAACTATTTGGGAGCAATCCTATAGAACTAAGCGCGCTCACGTCGTTTTGCCAGAGATTTTTTTTTTGTATTCAACCTCTTTGCGTTTTGCTTACTGAGGATGGCACTGGCCACCTACACTTTCAAACAAATAACCAAAGTAAGTATGACATTAATTCATCATAAATAATAACTCTTACGGTCTAACTGACTGACTGACGTGAACGTGGTAGTTTTATTCACTTTGACAATCAACTAAAAGTCCTAAGAGTATGAAATTAGCTGGGTAGCTTCCTGTTGTAACGTATGGGTGCATAGAAAGTAATTCCCGACACACAAACCCTAAGGTTAAAGTTTATTATAAAAATAGCAGCAACCGAGCAAAGTCGCGGGGATTACCACTAGTCCACAAAAAAAATTCGGCAAGTCGTGATTTCAAGAGATGATGACGGTTTTTTAAGTATTACGGGACAAGTAGTAATCACTCAGGAATTAAATTTATATGGGACCACCCCGGGATTATACTCTATACACCAGCGAAAGAATCATCAAAATCGGTCCACAATTAGCGGAGAAATCGAGTAACATACACACAAAAAAAAAAATACAGCCGACTTGAGAACCTCCTCCTTTTTGAAGTCGGTTAAAAAACAAAGAGCATCTACATCATTATCAGTCTGTAGAAGTCCAGTTCTGGATATAGGCCTCTCCAAAGGTGCCAGTGCGTGCGGGTTGGTGGGTGGAGCGCCAGATCCTCGTTTGTTGATCGGCAGGGCGTAGTGGGCCGGTGAGGTTAGCTGGGGTTCCGAACGGTGCGTGATGCCTCTGGTATTGCAATCGCTCATAGGCTACGGTAACCGCTTACCAACAGGTGGGCCGTATGCTTGTTTGCCACCATAGTTATATTAAAAAAAAACGGTGTTATTTGGAACCCTTGTACTTGTAAAATGACAAAAACTCGTACATTGGTAGGTAGGTTAATTAGTGTTGTGTTCTAGGGAATAAGGAAAATTTGCAAGTTCTCTGTAAGTTTTTCGTATTAATCGATACAAAGCCACAATATTGTTACAGCCGGCGCGATAAGCCCCACAAATTGCCGCAATCAAAACAACTGTAATGTCTGTTACGACTGGAGAAGCTCAGACTGTTTGTTTTCGTTCCGTAAAAACATTCTCATCTCGAACAACAACGCGTTTGACTAAGGCCCGTTCACCAACGCTAGGACAAAAAAAAAAAATATGTAAAAAGGCATTTATTTCAATAAAATCACTAGGATCACTTTGAGACGGACGTCTTAGAAACTAGGTGAAGCTATGCCTGTTCCTCGCGACCAAGCCTAGAAGAATCAGGCCATGGCGGTGTAGCCGGACTTGAGGTTCTAATGTAGTTCTTAGCACAAGTCCCTATCAAGATTCGGATGTGTATAACTGCTAGTGGTATTCACAGCAGCTGCTCTTTGATGCTTCGGAGGGTACGGTGCAGCACACGCAAACTTGCCTACTCTAAGATACCTACTTTTTTTTAAATTTCTCTATTGATTATTTATACCTACCTATTGTATGTACTTTAGTTTAAAATTGTTTATCTATGTTAATTGTGTGTGTTTGTAGTGCCAAATAATTTTTTTATCTATCTTTATCTACGTTGAGTGAGCTGCTGTCGGACGGAGGAAAGGGCGAAACTAGGTATAAGGTTCCTTATCGGACTTCAGAACCCTAAAAAACCAACAAATCACTACCTATAGTTTTTTTTATACAACTAAGGTGGCTAACTAGCCTACGGCTCACGTATTGGTAAGTGGTAACCGTAGCCTTTGAACGCATGCAATACCAGAGGCATGACGCACGCGTCGACGACCCCTTAAGAAGTTCAAAACGCCCTTTTTGAAGAACCCCATACTGTAGTCCCTAGGGCAAACCTTCAATTCTATTATTCTATTCTATTCTACATAGCTTCCATCCGCGGCGTCGCTTGCTACGCTTGGTACTCGGATAAAAAATAGCCCTATATTTTTCCAGGACATTAACTACATGCATGCCAATTTTCAATGTCTCAGTAAAATACGTACATTATTTAGAAGAGCCTATACTAGAAGGTTCTAAAGTCAACATAAAAGCAACTCTAAATAAAAAACACTCCTGAAACGCTCTAGATTGTGGACATAATTTAGCGAGTTTCAGACATTTCCTAGAATCCGCCACCCTCCTTCGAGCCTGCATCACTCTGAATCTGGTTATTATTATAAAATGAGCTTAATTGGCCGTGGTTGCCCCGGCTACGGCTGAAGAATAGGCCCCTCCATATCTACCTACCCGTGGATATCGTAAGAGGCGACTAAGGTAAATAAAGACGGTCAAGTGCGAGAACTCGCGCCCTGAGGCTTCCGTACCATTGGTCGTGGGTTCGAATCCCGGTCGTGTACCAATGTATTTACCAGTCAGAAAATCCAAACACAGTCAGAAAATAAAAATTCTAAGGCTCGTATTCAGAGACAGGACTCGAGCATTGATCTGTACTTAAATCTCGATTTGAGGCAAGATTCTAATTCTTGAACAGTATTTATGTATAGATTCAATGATCACAGTTCACCTGAGTAAATGGTTATTCTGAAAATATAATTCTGCTAATTGTAGTTTAAGTACCGTTCTTGAATAAAAGCTATGTTTGAGAAGAGATTCAATACTTAAGTAGAGTTCAGCTGATCTGTGATTAAATCTATGCTTGAGTCGTGTCTCTGAATACGAGCCTAAGTGTAGGAATTGACAAACTTATATTTGCGGTCGCTCACGTGGTCATTTTATGACATTGACCGCAAATATAGCTTTGTTTCCTAAAACACTTCGAAATCTCTCAATTTCAGACTTTTCCCTTTAATTGTGTTACAAAAGCTCCTTGCATTCAAATGTCGGAATTGTGAGGTAACTGGAAGTACCTACCCTAGAGGTTTTTAATTTTTGCCATTTCAATACAAAAGTTATACATTCATTGTCATATATTTTTAATACATTAAGCTAGAGCTTTGATTTTTATACATAAGCCCACAGATCTTAATAGGTGGTATAAATTTCAAGTTGATACCTTTAGCCGTTTCTGAGAAAAAGGGTCTTGATAGACGGACAGACAGACAGACGGACAACAAAGTGATCCTATAAGGGTTCCGTTTTTCCAAATGAGGTACGGAACCCTCAAAAGTGAAATAAGTCGTCAATGTTTTGCATTCAACATTTTGGGAAGTCAACTGAGTGGTCCATAGGGCTTTGCCTTTCTTCTAACTTCTACTAACGATTACTTTCGACTCTTAAAGGCCATCATAAATATATAGGACAACGGACCATGTAAGAATCAGCTACAAGATGGATTCCAAGTACCCACTCTTTAACAAAACAAATACCTAAGTGATAAATCCTTGTCTCTTACTAGTATCCTATCTGTGCCATTAGCCCGCAGTAGGAGGGGGTAGCCCTACCGGGGAACCCGAGCCTCGACCCACGCTGCGTAGGCGTGTGTTGACAAACGATGTTGCTGAGTCTATTTCTGTCCCGAGCCCCGCCCATTCCCTCCTGTCCCCCTCCCCTCCCGCAGCCCGCACGCCCCCTCCCCCAAAAGCGCCCTTGACCTTCCGTATCCAAACAACCACAGTCACAACAAGCGGCCAGCGCTGATGCTTTCAGGATAATTTTCGCTGGGGCTCGTGCTTTGCTTTGGATCTTTCAAGACAGCAAAGGATAGGGTTGGGTGGGTACCAAAATGTGCCGACCGAAACGGGAACGGAGTTACACTAACTAAACATAATAATATAACAAAATGTAGGATTTGTGCAGGCTTAACCGTATGACTTGGACATATTGATATGATCAAGTGAATTTATTTATTTTTCTTCTAAGGCAATGGCACTGGGTCTCTCTACATATAAGCTTCCTGAAACTTTCTATAACGGTATGTCATTTAATATAATAACAAGCGAGTACGATGCCAACACAACATTCGTCATCACAACGGAATTTGATGCAAAAGAACACCTACTCAAATTCGCTCAAACGTTTCGTCAAAGCTTTTACTGATATACGTTAATGCAGCATAGCGATCTGCCAATTCGAAGACATGTGTCATGTGCACGAAAGGAGCCTTTCGCTACACTGATTCTTTCACCAACGTCGTTAGGAGTAGTACGAGTATCTTGATTCGGTTCAGTGTAGCTTCAAGTCTTTCCACGCTGAATGTCGCAAGACGACCACAATTCCAAGAAAAGGTGTCAGAATTGCTTAGCACTTAAGCTCGACCTCCAAAATCTTAGCACCTTCGCCTAGCAACGCTATGGATCGGGAGTAGCTGCCGCCGCCGGTGTGGAGGTTTGTTATGGCCAGGCAGGTTGAGCTGTGGTGGCTCTTCATTAGCCTCGTTACTAATTATTTCGCTCTCACTCAAACGGGAGCGTGGCCGTTGATTCATTTTTTGTTATTTTTTTTTACATTTTTGTAATTATTTTGCATTTGAGCCTCACCTTGTTCGATCGACACCGCACTGAAGCTCTACATTACATTTTGTGAAAAAGGATCATCGCAAAAAATGATAGGCACGCGCGCCGTGTTTGTTACCTGATTATTATAGGTTTGGTCGCGAGGAACAGGCGTAGTTTCACCTAGTTTCTAAGACGTTTCAAAGTGATCCTAGTGATTTTATTGAAATAAACGCCTTTTAGCTTGATTCGACTTGAAAAAACCTGTTGACCTACTAAATTCCATGCAGATCGGATTGTTATGCTCTAACAAATATACATACAAACACAACCGAACTGATTCGTCCAAGTCGTTTAAGAGATCTTCGCTCGCTTCGATCAAATACTGGATTTACATACAACTTGAACATAATAGCTTTATGAAAATCGCTATCACACCGTGTCAAGGTATATCTCCAAAACAATGCTTATCTATACATATACTATTATTATTTACTTTATCATAAATGATAATCACCTACGTATACGTATGTAATTACTAGCTTCTGCCCGCGGCTTCGCCCACGTGGTACCTACATTAAAATTAGCCTTTATGCTATTCTAGGTAAAGAACTCTTTATATTCCTAGTTTCAACGAAATCGGTTGAGCAATAACGACGTGATTGAACAACAAACATCCTCACAAACTTTCGCATTTATAATATTAGTAGGACTAGGATTTAACAAGCCTAATCCAACTGTGTAGGTAAGTACGTCGTCGGGTCACAATCTGATTCTGCGTTAAAGGCCGCACGTAGCGAATACGTAATATTTATCATATTATCTACCAATAACTAATGATATTTTATCGACAGCAGACCCGGAAAATCCCCAAGGACAAATTGAAAAAGTATAATCAAATCGGCTAGCAACTTGAAAACAGTGCCTAAAGACTTTGCCAAATAGAACGCGTACTTAGCGCGCGTCAGAGCGCCAGCCTGACGCCACGCTGCGCTATAGCGTCGAATTGTGGTTTGACAGCTAACACCGTCATAGTACAACACAATTAAGGCTTTGCCAAATAGAACGCGTACTTAGCGCGCGCACAGATAACATAATACTATACGCGCGCGTCAGAGCGCTAGCCTGACGCCGCGATATAGCGTCGAATTGTGTTGTAAAATGACGGTGTTGTTGCTCTGTTTGACAGCTGTCAAACAGAGCCGTCATAGCATATTATCCTACATAGCGTGGCGGCGTCAGGCTTCGCTCCGACGTGCGCTAAATACGCGTTCTATTTGGCACAGCCTTTAGTTCGTTCAATCGCGTACTTAGCGCTCCGACGCGCGCTAAGTACGCGTTCTATTTGGCAAAGTCTTTAGGCACTGCAATTAAGTGTTACATATTTTTTATACGTCTTCTCTGATAACGCATATTAATTTTATCGAGATAATAAAAAAACTCATTTCCAAACGCCATTAAAATCATGAGCCGAACAGCCGCCTCGAAATTACCTATTCCCAACTAGCTTGCCCCGCGGCTTCGCTCGCGTGGTACCTACATAAAAGTAGCCTTTATGCTATTCTAGGTAAATACTATATTCCAAGTTTCATTGATATCAGTTGAGCTGTTACGGTGTGATTGAACTACAAACTCAAACTCAAAAGATTTTTATTACAATAAAATCACTAGGATCACTTTGAAACGTCTTAGAAACTAGGTGAAGCTACGCCTGTTCCTCGCGACCAAGCCTAGAAGACGAATATCCAAACATCCTTGTCACAAACTTTCGCATTTATAATATTATTAAGATAGGATTTAGGATACAATAAATCCTCAAACGAAAATGGTGGGTAAAGGTTACTCAATTTATTTTTTTGTTGCCTACAGGCATCACGTATTAGAATAAGAATAACAGTCGATTGTAACGCCAACGCATTTTGCAGAATATTATAAAAAAGAAACAAGATTTTAAGAATAACATTTTATCGGATCTTGTGGCTTTTTGAATATTACGATAATTAAAATGAACCCAACACGGGCATTTGACTTTGGAGTTCCGAGGAACAGCTACTGGTTCCATTCCTTCGCGCGAGCTGATTTAATGGAGGAGAGCACTTGTGCTTAGCATGAGGATTACATATGTATAGCTTTAGATAAATAAACACGCAGATAGATCAAATTAGGTTTGGCATTAAAATTGTCATTTAAGGGACGCTATTCCTAATTTCGAAGAAAAATCCCGATCAAAGATTCACTCCCAAAGACATAAAGCTGGATAAAACAACAAAAGGGGGATATACACGTGGACACGTTCCCAAGGTCAGGGGGCGTCGAACTAGCATCCATCATGAGGGCCCGGGGCGGCTCATCCCCCTCACGCCTGTGTCACTGCAAACCAGCTTCCAATGTTCAACGAGCTTTTTAATCGAGGTTGAATAAAGGCCGTGGTGGCCCCGGCTAAAGAATAGGCCCCTCCATATCTCTATCCGCGGATGTCGTAAGAGGCGACTAATGGAAAATGGGGGATGGACAGCAGCGTCCCTCATTTTAAAACGATAGCTCTAACTGCGCTCGCCAACCCGCATGCCCAGCGTGGTGAGTATGGGCAAAACCCCCCCACATGATAAGGAATTTGCTCTGTCTGTGGGGGAGGCCATGTTAAGCAGTGAACGTCGTACGGCTGAAATGATGAATAAAGGTCGGATTCGGGCAGATTGACTTGCTCTAAAAAATAAGGAGTTTAGCGGCGCTAATCATCCAGGTAGTTTTGTTTGTTGGAAGAAAGATAAATCAATATATATATAGGCAGGCAATACAGTACCGTCACAGTGATTCTCAGAACCGACTATACCGCTGGGGAGAAAAGGTTCATGCGTCGAATTCGTGCACGAACGGAAAGACTGACGGAACGTCGAGACCGTTCGAAGTGGCCGTTCGAAGTGGTGGCACTAGTTCCACGATACTGTTTTGTATGAGACATTTCGGTGTGAAGCTCCTGTAGGTACCCTACATCTGCACTGTTATTTGTTCCATGACAAGGGGCAAAGGGGGTGAAGCGGGCCCGCGGGGAGGCGCTAGGGGCAGAGCTGGGGCTATTTATAAAGAATCGATAGCACGCCCGTGGCCTTGGCGGGATCGATCGCGACAGATGGGGTGTGCGGGACGAGCCCCCGGAGCTAAGGGACCGGGAATCTTCCCCGTACGTATAATGTACGCGATATTTACCATACCCAGCATTGGTAACATCGAGGTCAAGCTACTCTTTAGGATCAGCATTACTTTTGATACGAGCCGAGATGAAACAAGAGTGGCAGCTTATCGATGCCTTTACTGCGTAAATGTCTAAAAATTGACTAAAATTAAATCTAATTTAGCAAGCGCTCATAGGCTACGGCGTAGCTTATGAGCGCTTGCAATACCAGAGGCATCACGCACGCGTTGCAGACTCCGAACCTCCTCCCCCCTAAAGAGCTCTGGAAACCTTACTCACCGCAGGAACACAACACTATTTGAAACAAATAATGTTAATTGGCTGCGATCTTTTGTAAAGCGGAGGTAGCCTGCCTGGGCTACTCCAATTTAGAACGAGAAAATCTCGCTGTGCCCTACCTCCTCCTACCCAGCAGTAGGTGAAGTAAGGTTGTGGATAACGATGATGATAATATTAGCTTTACATTATATCTGGTAGGTGCACTGCCTTTAGATAGTCTACAAATAATCAAGTCACGTTTTGACAGTTAGGGTGCTTACACTTTTGGCGAAAATTTAACAAATTTAATAAAAAGAACTAATTATGTGATCAACCAAAATCATTGATCATTCGTTCACTAGTCATGGCGAGTCACGAGTAAGGAGTCTACGGTATTCGCAATCACGCTACATTCATCGCGAAATCCACGGGAGTGGGCATCACAATAATTTGTGGTTATTTATTTATTTTTTTATTTACTATTCAGTGAACAAAAATACATAACAGAAACTGTGATGAGGAACACTGAAAACTGCTAAAGTTAAAACTGTGTCGCAGCTTCCAGTACCCAACTTTAGGATAAGAGGATAAGAGAATATATTTCTCAAACCTTGTATTCTCTATAAGTTCACTTTTTTTTTTTTTTACTTCTTATGTGGCAAACAGGCTTACGGCCCACCTGTTGGTAAGCGGTTACCGTAGCCTATGAGCGCTTGCAATACCAGAGGCATCACGCCCGCGTTGCCGACCCCGAACCCCCCTCCCCCTAAAGAGCTCTGGCAAGCTTACTCATCGCAGGAACACAACACTATTTGAAAACAAATAATGTTATTTGGCTGCGATCTTCTGTAAGGCGGAGGTACCTCCCCAGGCGGGCTGCTCCAATTCAGAACGAGAAAATCTCGCTGTGCCCTTCCTCCTCTCAAACTTCACTTATAGAGAATACAATAGTTAGCTATTATATGTAAGTACATTATTGTCCTGGTTGGGGTCTAGTGATGTAACAGTTACAAATGTGTTAATCCACTTAATTTTAGGTCTGACTGATTGTATCGCAGATCATTTATTGATCTGATCAGTTGAAGCACTGATGGAATCTGGCAGCATTATTACGCGTTTAGACATTAGAGAACTGTCAAATCGTGAATCTAAGTATTTGTTAGACTATAGGTAATCTTTATTTTCCAGATAATTTATTATTTACTAAAGAACACATATACCTGAGCGCTTGACCTGGCCTTTCTCAAATAATATATAAATACTACTAATATTAAAAATGCAAAAGTTGTGAGGATGTTGAGATATTTGTTGTTCAATCAAGCCATAACGGCTCAACCAATTTTGTTGGAACTTGGAATAGATACAAGTTCTTTATGTAGAATAGCATATAGGCTACTTTTTATGTAGGTACCATGCAAGCGAAACCGCGGGCGGAAACTTGTGTTACATAAATTGCCTCGAAAAATAACAAACACAACAACAACAAATATGTACTCTAATAAGAACTCTTATCAGATTCCAAATGGAAAATCAAACATCTCTTAAAACATCTCTTTTGTTCAAAATCTTTATTCGTTCGTTCTACAGCTCTAAGTTCTAAATTCGTTCTACAGCTTGAAGGAATATATTATGTGAACTTGACATGTAGAATACTCATTATTGGAAGACAAAAAAATTGACCTCAGCACATGCATACATAGTTTTTTATTTCTTTTTGTTAATAAGTTGAAAATTTAGAAGCATCTTACCTAACTTATATATATATTTTTATAACCATAACCAAGACATGTAAGAAAGGAACAAATAAACTAATTATTAAGGTTAATTAGAGCATTCTAAAGTACCTTTCTGTTTTCTGTTATTTGAATTTTAAAGTATTTGTATAATTTTAATATTAAATACAACTTACCAATATGAGAAGGTCCAGGGTCATCAGCCATGACTCAAATCTGAAAATTAAAATAATTATTACAATTTTTAGGCTTTAATCATGACCGATTAATAGTATATAATTTAAATATACATATAATAAAAATAAAATAAGATATGCTGTATAGGGCCTGGGATGTTTAGATGGAGTAGGCTAGCCCAGCACCTGTACCATCTTTTTAGCATGTCTGCATTATCCGTAAGGAAAAAAAAGTCAGAGCTGACTAAGTCGCGGATTTCTTCACAATGTAATCCTTTATGATTTTGATTATTTCGGCTATGCCCTTAATAAACGATCCAATAATTATAAATTGAATAGGGTGGAACAATACAAAGTATTGAGTAATGTTGGTGATAGTTTAAGTAAATATTGGTTGATCACACCAAATATTAAAAATTAAAGTACCTTAGTACATACCTATCATGTCCTTACTTTAAATCTTGTACTTCTGATTTTCATGTACAATTTGTATAAAACAGAGTTTCAAAATGTATTCTTGAACATCAATTTGACACAGTAGGAAAAACTACAAGCAATAATTTGTGTACACAAAAAAATGACCTCCACATAATCAAAATAACTTAAAAATAAGCATGCTACAGCAAAAACAACTGCAATTGTACCATCAATTGTCCAGCAGGGCTTCAAAAACTTCTTAGCCTAAGTCCAATAATTTCACCGACTATCAATGTACCACACAAAGACAGAAAACCCGTTACTACATATTTAATAGAAATGAAAAATAAGTGAGATATATTTAACTAAAACACAGTTTAAAAAGCTACAAAACAAATCTATTATTTCTATTCTTGCTATGTTTTGATTGAATTGAGTTCATACTTCACTCAACTTCACTTACACTCACAGACTAGGAAGGAAGATACTACTTACACTCACTCACACCACAGACCAATAGGATACTCATTTGCTCACTCACTCACAGTATGAAGGCAGTGCTACCAACCCTGAAATTTAATTTTCCCCTAGACTCAGTGGAATTTACCTTATATTCCACCAATATTTGCAGAGGGGTGTGGCACCATGGTTTTTACACTCACTTGTGAGCGTGATCCACGTGTTTATGTATGGAATACGTAACAGTGCCTCTAGCAGACCATTACTGTCACTCATGTTGTCCATACAAAAACACGTGTAACGTGCTGGTTTCCATGCACGAGTGAGAGTGAAAACTATTGTGCCAACTCCCACTCACCCCCCAGTTTTCCCCTAAAAAGAGAAAAGAACACTTTTATTTTATTTATTTATTTATTTATAGGAAAACCAACAGCTTTATAATCTTGCTAAACAACAGTATACATAACAGATAGCTAATAACAGGTTTTCACGTATAAAAAACGTAGCAACTTAATCAAACTTATTTGCAAAATCCTACTATTAGACTTAAATTGCTAAATTCTAGTGGAAGTTTTTCCTCAGATCTGTCACACTCAAAATATTTTACCCTTAAAAAATTATATATCCTAAAAATACCCTTGGTACCAAGAAATACCTTAAATCTAGGGGGAAATACCCTAAGCTGTGGTCACTGCAGGTAGTTCCATCACAGTTCAACTCATTCATTCCATCCAGGGTAGAGTTCGTTCACTTGACAGCTGACTTTGACTGCTTGGAGCGTAGCGGCTCTTTAGTCTATGATGAGCTGAGCTGACTGTTTCAAACTTCTCTGCACAGCAGCAGTGCGTCATGCATAACTTGTAGTAAAATAATAAAAGCCTAACGCAGACCAAGAATAACATAGACGTCATGTTAATTAATAATACCAAGAAAGAAGAGGATAGAAATATATGAAACGATGTATGAGTAAAGGAGAAAGAACTGTTATCTTCCATCACTGTCTGCGTATGCACTTTTGGTTGATTGTGTGCACCAATCATTGGTGCACAACAAAGTCAATGGTTAGTGTGAAAAAGTGCAGTAATTACTAATTTTCTTACTAATATTTTTGTGTGCCTGGTGTAGCAGGTGTAGAATTCAACTGGTAACATGGTTCGTTGCAGTATTATAGGCTCCACAAGCGATAGTTTATGAAAGTGGAAAAATATTACCTTTCACCGGTAAGTACCGTTTTTGTTTCTATTTGCAATTGAAACTTTATGCTGGAAAAGGATCTGGCTATATAACTGAACACGTTAATATTTATTTAGTTTTCTAATGCTTAAATCATTACCATTTCTTTAAATTTTAAAATTTATCATTGTTAACTATACACCGCACTAATTGCATGGTCATTCTCATGCCAAGAGCCACGCACAAAAATATCCATTTCTAATTGGCTGGATTATACGAACTTTCGTCTTGCTCGGGTATACGCGCTAGCCCGGTCTATATTATACTCTGTTTACGGTAATTAATTTGATTCTACAAAATCGACTAAACTACGGACGGAAGCGGACATCACTACATTTTTACTACACTCTAACAGTCAATTCAGTCATGCATGTCACAGTCAAAATCAAAAACCAAGGGAAAAAAAAGAAAGACAAAATATTTTTTTTTTATAATTTATTTAGCTGAATTAAGCTATCAGTGATCAAAATCTCAACAAGAGATTTAAGAGCAGAGCTAAACGTATTCTTTATAGTTACTTGGGCGAGCTACCAACCAGCCACCCACAGAGAACAGAATAATTTGGCACATCTTCTGCTGTTCCTGTTCAACTCAACGAGCAACCTATTGTGAGTCACTGGCGATCACACACAAAAACATTAAAAGACACTATGTTTTCATCGATATTTGGCAAACGAAGATCCTCACCCATTGAAGACGAAACACCTCCAATTCCTGGAGCCCGGCAAGATGATGGATTTGTTGTAGTGGACCCTACGTCACCCAGAGGAAATATATATCCCAGCATCAGTGGTAACTCCCCATACCCACTGCGGCCAGCACCTGCTGCTCCAAACAGACCCTTGATAGATCCGACTTTCCACTATCTACAAGGGGTACCATTTACAATGTCAAAGGAACTACAAATGGCTACTAAAAAAGACACAATTGCTACAGAAATAGGTGATATACTTGCGTTCCTTTCCAGCAGAGTGAATATGAGTAGCTATGAGTATGACTTTTCTACAGAAAGAAGCGTATTGAAAGAGTGTTAACACTTTTTATTTTATATTGAAGATCCAAGAATGGCCTATAAAAATATGATGAAAAATATCTATGATAATTATCATAATTCAATTGCGCTTGTAATTAAAAAATATTGGTTGTTTCTTACACATTTTATATTATTATAATTACTATACTGCAGTTATTTTAGGTTTACTAGGAGTCATGATTGTTGATTAGAACAGTACTTTGTGAGAAATAATATTATTGATATGTTATTACTAAGTACCATAAATATGTTATTTTCAAACATCTCAAATGAAAGCCCTTACTAACTGTAATGTAGTAAGAATGTACTTGGCTTTTATGTTAGTCTGAGGATTCAATAATTTATTTAAGTTACAATAAAATTAAATGTATTTAGATAAAGTTAAATAAATATGTACCCAAAGACCTATAATTTATCTCAGTAACTAGTGGTTTAATATTTATAGCATTTAATAGAAACCTATTCAACTCTGTTTTTGCATTGTCTTCTAAGATCTAAAATCGTAAATTTTTTGCACTGTCAAAATAAGTTGGTATAGGATAATTCAATGCAAAAACAATCAACACCAATATGAACTAATACTAAATTTATAAATTATCACAAAATACTGACTTAGCTACAAAATCCGTTTATAATTTGATAACCAATAATTCAAAAAGACTAACCAATACTTTTAATTTATGTATCCATTAACATAACCAAGGATTCCTCAGAATCATCACACATCTCAAATGCATACCATTCTAGCCTCTTTAATTATATGTACTTTATTAGATAAAAGATGCATCATCATCAGCCTGATGAAGTCCACTGCTGAACATAGGCCTCCCCCAAAGAGTTCCATGACAAACGGTCTTGAGCCTTTTCCATCCACCGACTTCCCGCAACCTTAACAATATCATTGGTCCATCGGGTGGGGGCCTTCCAATACTGCGTCGTCCGGTTCGTGGTCGCCACTCGAGAACCTTTGTTCCTCAACGGTTGTCGGTTCTGCGAGCTATATGGCCGACCCACTGCCACTTCAACCTGCTAATTCTGAAAGCTATGTTGGTAACCTTGGTTCTTCTACGGATTTCCTCATTTCGGATTTTATCACGCAGCAAAACTCCGAGCATAGCTCTCTCCATAGCCCGTTTGGGCGAAAAGATGCATACACACAATGAATCCTTAGAAAATAGATAGGTACATGGAAATCTTGCAACAACAAAACATGATTCAGATCAAAAACAAAAATGTTCAATTATATGAGTGCAGCTAGGCCACATATAAAAGCAACTATTATGAAAAATGGCAGCCACGTCTTCAGGAATGCTCCAAAACTGAAAAGAAAGAACACATTAATTTTTTGTTCCCTAATATAAATAAATATTCCAGGCATATTCACACGATCAACTGATCTCAAACTAGGCATAACCTGCACTATGGGTACCAGAGACTGATATACATAATATTTAACACCCAGACACAGAACAAACATCTGTGTTAGTCACAAATGTTTGTCCAGTGCGGGAATCGAAACCGCGACCTCTACTGCAGAAGGCAGAGTTAATACCAACTGAGCTATGAGGCCTGTCAAATATTTTCCTACCTATGATTTAGTAAGGATCTGGAGCCAAATTAAAGATGTCGTCAATCATAAATTTCAATAAAAAGCATTCAATAAGTTTCGATGCCCATATAAATTAATTGAATTAGGGAAATGTCATATTTTAAGTCATTGCCCTATACTACCAACTTTGCAAGTTTGTTCAGGCAGTGATTTAAGAAGGCAGTCTGAAAGATTTATGGCTCAAATTTGTGTAAAATAGTTCTGCCACACTAGCATTTGAATGGCAAGAAGGCATGGTAGGGCCCATGGTCATTCGAAGCTGGGGACAGGATTTATCAAACCTTGTATTTAAATCTCATTTCATCCGGAAACCAAAATCCTACCGTCTAGGTAGGTATTTTGCACCTATTACCTGACATATTTGGAGTATGGTATCATGTAGAAGGCCAGTTTGACCATGTTCCAATCCTTGCAGCCTGCATAGTTCATGATGTTGAGTGCCTTTGCCACATGTGAGTGACAGTTATCATAGAATATTATGTGCTGAAACAGAAAACACCTACATAATATTCCCATTTTTTATGTAGGACTACTATTCTATTATTATTGCTATTCTACTATTCTACCTCCTCCAAAAGTGATTATACTAAAATTAATCACTTTTGGAAGAGGTAGGGCTCACAGCAAGATATTCTCGTTCTAATTTGGAGCAACTTCTGTAAGGCAGAGGTAAGGCGGTCCCCAGGTGGACCGCCTTACCTCTGCCTTACAGAAGATCACAGCCGAATAACATTATTTGTTGTAAGGTTGAAAGAGCTCTTTAGGGCGGAGGGGGTTCGGTTCGGGCTCAGCAACGCGTGCGTGATACCTCTGGTATTGCAAGCGCTCATAGGCTACGGTAACTGCTTACCAACGGTGGGCCGTATGCTTGTTTGCCACCTAAGTCGAATAAAAAAAAAACTTACCATTCTCTTTTTATAAATCTCTGAGGATTCGGCGACTGCTGCATCCCAGCCCACCTGTCCATCTGAGATCTTGTGCGGAGACAGTTGCCAGTATTTAGTGGGATTACCAAAAGCCATCAAGTCTTCTGACACAAAGTAAGGGCCCGCAAAGTCTCTGATCACACCATTCGATGTGCATATTCCCATGTGGCCAAGAAATGGAAATATCCAACTGAAAATTTTATACGTAGCAATTATGTGGGTTGCTTGCTTGCTTGCCTTGTCACTGATACCTTCTTGTCCATCCTGTATTAGGTCAGTGACCAGATTGAGGTATGGTGGCCCTGAAAAGGATCTATGATCGTCGGTGAAAGAATCAGTGTAGTGAAAGGATTAAAGTGCCATCTGTGTGGGTGGGATTGCGGGAAATATAAAAAGGCGGTGCTGCTTGCTGGTCGTGTCACTGATTCTGTCTTGGGCATCCTTTAAAATGTCAATGACCAGGATGAGGTATGGTGGCCCAGAAAAGGGCCTCTGACAGTCGGTGAAAGAATTAGTGTAGTGAAAGGATTATAGTGCGCCTCTCAGAGGCTCCTTTCGTGCACAAGGTGGCTTGACGACGAATTACACTTAACTCACGTTAGGACAGGGATAGGGGTCCAGACGATGCAGTAAGGGTACCTGCACCTCTCGTGATCGATGGGATCCATGAGTACAGCGTTTTCGGGATCGTTCACGTCGATGGGACTGGTAGGACTTCGGTCACCGTTCATACTCCCAAAATTACAATCTTCACTCAAAACTTTGCCATCATCCCAGTATACAATAGTAGTCTTTGCATCAGCCTAATGTTTCTAGGGCAAAAATTACTGAATCCACCTTACAAAATCCATTCAAAATCTTTCGCAAAAAAGAACTCTGTGAAAGATGCCTCAAAAAATCTCAGTAGAAAAAATGAAAACAAGTGTTTTTTTAGGGTTCCGTACCTCTTGGAAAAAACGGAACCCCCACACCACAGACCAATAGGATGGATCCTCCCACAGACTACTAAGCCTAATAGGATCCACAGACTAATAGAGAAACACTTTGTTGTCAGTCTGTCTGTCGTGTACTGTCTATATTTTTTTTTATACAACTAAGCCCCTTCGTCCATGACGCTACGCAAAAGTGACGGAACTCATTATAAACTAGAGTTGCGGACTGATTGGAAACTCTGTCTCGTCCACGGCGCTACTGGAATTTCCTGAAACTCAGTCACTCAGTACACGATTTTATGTAAACAAAGTTTTGAAAACGAAAATAATTAACATGACTAGTGATAATTCGAGCGATGACACGGAATTATTACTTCTACAGTCACATAGACGTCAGAATCACTAATAATTACTGTTTATTCGTTCATTTTTCACACAGTTTCTCGAAACTAGTCGCCTGGCGACCAGCATGTCGAGTCGCCAGGTGACTAGTTACAAACGCGTTCCTTTTGAGTAGCGCCGTGGACGGACGCGCATTGAAATACTAGTGCTATCGCAGTCAGGCTACTCATAAGTGACTACAGTTTCAGTCGCGTTCCTTTTGAGTCGCGCCGTGGACGAAGGGGCTAAGGTAGCAAACAAGCATACGGAGTCACCGTTATGTCAAGTTCAGTTTTAGTAAGATATAGTGATGGCTATTGCGGTAAGGCCTAAGCTATGTAAGATGCCATAGCCAACCCTAAAGCGAAAAAAAAACAATAAAAAAATAAACAATGTTTCGCGCTAAATTGTTTCAGAAAAATAATATAATTTAGCTCGTTGGATTAGCTATTGATTGCTCTTGTGGATTTGTTAAGATTCAGCTTAAAACACCTAGCAGCCAAAATGCCGGCGTTTTTAAAATTCATTGACATGGAGAACTTCAAGTCCTACCGAGGCAACCACCGGATAGGACCTCTGAAATCCTTCACTGCAGTCGTGGGACCCAATGGTTCAGGTAAATGTAGTTTCAAATCATACAGAAACAGCCAAATACCAATATTTCGTCAATTCGTCATATATCAATGCCGAGAAGTTATAAAGTAGGTCAAAACAATACATATTTCTTTAGACAGACTTAATTCTCGCCAGGTAAATCAAATTTCATGGATGCCGTGAGTTTCGTCATGGGTGAGAAAACGTCCCTACTCCGTGTGAAACGTCTGAGTGACTTGATTCATGGTGCTTCTATCAACAAACCAGTATCAAGATTGTAAGTCATATACATTGCAATGTATTTTAAAACTGCTAATGTAACTTTTAACTTCTTTCTTGTGCTTGTGTTATTATTTCAGTGCTTCAGTGACCGCAACATTTGTATTGGAGGATATGACTGAGAAGCAGTTTATGAGATCAGTAAATGGACAATCATCTGAACACAAAATTGATGGGCATGTGAGTAACACCATTACTAACACATCCAAGAATTGTTACATGGCATTGGAAAAACAAACTTAAATAAAGCTATCCTACTAATAATTGAAATGTGAAAGTTTGTGATGATGTCTGTGGTCACGCTGTAACAGTTTGAAACTGGGAAAGGAAGATATGCTATTTTATATCAAAGTATGAGCGAAGCCGGGAGCGCAAGCTAGTTTCATATAATATAGTGTGCTTGAGTAGCTAATCAGTTATGTACTGATGCACTGTGGCCTGATATACTTACACTTAGTCAATTTTTACACCTATCATCCATTGACTCTATCTTTCGTCTCACCAGAATGGTCTGTTACCAGTCTGTTACTCTTTTAGTATCAGAACTCAAGCTGCTGACGATGAATAAGAAATAACAAGTGACTTTCCAACAATTCACTAGCCAATATTTTGTTTTCAGTCAGTATCAGTGAGCACCTACCTATCACAACTGGAGAAGTTGGGCATCAATGTGAAAGCTAAGAACTTCCTGGTGTTCCAAGGGGCTGTGGAGAGCATCGCTATGAAGAATCCTAAGGAGAGGACTGCTCTTTTTGAGGAGATCAGTGGGTATGTGTAGATCAAATGGGTGTTATAATGAAAGCAACAAAGTTCTGGCAACATTGACAATGACAAGATTCCATCCCAAAACACTTAATGTACAAACAAATATCTAATACTGTTCTGCTATATATTTGTTTGTCTATCTAGTATCTTAAAATGGACATCTGTAAAGTCATGCCGGAATCAATTAACTAACTTAAGATTCCACACCTCTGACAAAACTCATAGCTTTTTTATTCGGCAGTCATATAGGTAGTGTGCTGTCCTAGGTATCTAGCGAGCTTGTATGTACCTACGTGGGCTTCCGTAGCGGGTCCAGGCGATAAATAAAGCAGTCCAATAAAGCACAAGGAAAAGTTTATTGCGTAGGCACAGTAGGTTCACAAGCACAGTAGGAAACACACATATATAGTTTTAGAAGGATTGAGAACAGAGTAGTAGAAAAGCAGATAGTTTTAAGCACAAAGAAACACGAAAAGGAATCGAATGCAAAATGTTTGTTAGCGCGCACAGGTATTCGGTCAGAGGTTCCTTGCCAACTGGATTGAGGCTCGCGCGCGTGCATCTCGCTCTCGCCTGCAGCGGCATAGGGATGAGCGCGCGTGTCCTTGTCGCACTTGCGGTGGCGACGACGAAGTGCATGCCTAAGCGCATCTAGGAAGGCCCGATTCCAATACACAGCGTTGTGAGGCGCTACGATAGAATCTCGGACGCGGAATTTAGGTAAATCATCATCATCATCATGATCATGTTAGTTTATTTATGTTTATGTATTTATGTTATATACTATTTGTATTATGTGTAGATAGTCGTGTATATAATATATAAGGATATAAGTAGGTAAGTACGATGAAATTGTGAACTATGTAAATATATTAAATAAATGTGTATAGGTAAGTATAATATAGGTATAAGTATAAGTAGGTAGGTAAAGGTAAGTAGCCTACATCACTCCCCTCCAGAGACCGTCACTACGGTCGATAGTAGTCAGGAAATCGAACCATGCGACCAGAGCGCGTTCTTCTCGCTTCTCCTTGAGCAGGGGTGTTAGGCCGTGCGGGGGGAGGGTCGGGTAGAGGAGTAGGAGTGGGGGTAAGGGTTGGAACGGGAGTAAGAGTGGTATTGGTGGTTGAAGGTGATGGGTCTACGAGTAGATAGGCCGGCTTAAGGCGATCTATGGATACTGTGACAATCTTGCCTTTGACCAATATCTTGAAAACCTTGTCACTACGTTCGAGCACTTCATACGGGCCGGTGTATGGGGGCTGCAAAGAGCCTCGTAATGCATCGTCCCTTAAAAATACGTGACTCGACGAGGATAAATCTTTGTAGATAAAGATTTTGTCTTTATTGTGACGTGCTGCGGGTGCTGGTCTAAGCTTGGCTGCAAAGTGACGTAGGCGAGTGGTGAAGTCCGAAATATCGGTGGCGTCGTGATCAGTCGCCTGGAAAAATTGACCAGGAAGACGTAACGGCTCGCCATACACCAACTCTGCAGATGAAGCTTTTAGGTCTTCTTTAAAAGCGGACCTGATGCCCAAAAGCACAAATGGTAAGGTGTCAACCCAATTACAATCTGCGTGACACATAATGGCAGCTTTCAGTTGACGGTGAAAGCGTTCCACCAAGCCGTTACAAGCCGGGTGATACGCGGTTGTACGACGGTGTTTGAATCCGATCATTTTTCCAAGATATTGGAAAAGTGTGGATTCAAATTGTCGACCGCGATCAGTGACGATATCCGTTGGACATCCAAATCTGGATATCCACGATATCAGCGCCTTTCCGACTGTTTCGGCTGTCATGTCGACCATTGGTGTCACTTCAGGCCATCGAGTGAACCTGTCTACTGTCGTAAGACAGTAGCGGTAGCCTTGAGATGGTGGAAGAGGGCCAACTATGTCCACGTGGATAAACGCGAACCGGGCGCGAGGTAAATCGAATGTGCCTAGAGGTGAGGACACATGGCGGTTTACCTTGGCACGTTGGCAGGCTAGGCATTTTTGTGACCACTCTCGGCAGTCTTTGCGCATCCCGGGCCATACAAACCGCTCGGCTACCAATTTAGTGGTTGCCTTGGCGCCTGGGTGGCTGAGACTATGAAGACTGTCGAAGAGTTGCTTACGCAGTGGCTTCGTCACAAAAGGCCTAGGTGATGGAGTACTCACATCACAATAAATCTCGAGTTTACTGTTGGCGATCTTCAGCTTCGTAAGGCGGAGTGATGATTCACCACCAAGAAATTGAAGAAGCTCTTGATCGGTAGCTTGAGATTTAGCAAGCTCGTCATAATCGATTGGCATCTGCAGTTCGTCGACACGTGACAGTGTATCGGCTACGACATTGTCTTTGCCAGATATGTGTCTGATGTCCGTTGTGAACTGCGAGATGTAATCGAGATGACGGTACTGACGTGGCGAACAGTTGGCTTTCCGTTCACTGAAAGCGAAAGTGATCGGCTTGTGGTCAGTGTATACCACGAAATGCCTGGCCTCCAGCATGTGCCGGAAGTATTTTATACTTTCGTATATGGCCAAGAGCTCGCGGTCATAAGGAGAATATTTTTGCTGACAAGGGTTGATTTTTCGCGAGAAAAACGCGAGTGGCTGCCATTCGTTGTCCTTTAGCTGCTGCACCACTGCACCCATTGCAAGGTCAGACGCATCTGTGACCAGTGCGAGTTTGGCGTTGCAATCTGGGTGTGAGAGCAATGCGGCATTAGAAAGGCTTTCTTTGCATTGATCAAAGGCAAGCAGAGTGTCACCAGAAATATCGACAGGATGTGATGCCTTGAGAGAACCGCCAGCAAGGAGGGCGTTCAAAGGAGCTTGGATCTTAGCGGCTTGAGGCAAGAATCGCCTGTAAAAGTTAAGCATCCCTAAGAAGCGCCTGAGTTGCTTGACGGTTTTTGGGACTGGGAATTCCTTTATGGCCTCGACTTTGGACTCAAGAGGTTTGGTGCCGGATTCGGAGATGCGATAACCTAAGAAGGTTACTTCGCTAGCTCCAAAGACGCATTTCGAAGTGTTGACGAGTATGCCGTATTCTTTCATACGGGTGAAAAGTTGCTGGAGGTGAATTTCGTGTAAGGACTCATCGCGTGAATAAACTAAAAAATCGTCCAAGTAACAGTACACGAAATCGAGACCTCTCGTCATCTCGTCAACAAATCTTTGAAACGTTTGTCCAGCATTCCTCAAGCCGAAGGACATGAATGGGAACTCATAAAGCCCAAAAGGAGTAGTTATGGCTGACTTCATGATGTCTTCCTCGTAGACTGGGATTTGATTATAAGCTTTGACCAAGTCTATAGTGGAAAAGACTTTGGAACCAGCAATACTTTGGGCAAAGTCATGGATGTGCCTAATAGGATAACGGTCTGGGATAGTCCGTGCATTAAGCATCCTATAATCGCCACAGGGCCGCCAGCCGTTATCCTTCTTAGGCGCGAGGTGTAACGGTGAAGTCCAGGAGCTTTCAGAAGGACGTGCGGTGCCATTAGAGAGCATAAGTTCGAATTCCTTCTTAGCTATCTGGAGTTTATCTGGGGCGAGTCTACGGGGTGTGCAAAATATGGGTGGGCCGGGTGTAGTTCGGATATGGTGAACAGTGCTGTGCATTGGAATCCGCGGTGTGCCTGAAGGGCGTGTAATTTCCGGGAATTTACTGAGCAAATTATGATACCTCGTGTCGCCCGAAGAAACCTTCACAGAACATACATCGGTTTTAGCAATGGAAGCTACAGCAGACAATGTGGTAGTATTATCAATAAGACGTTGATTACGAACATCTACCATTAAATTATAAAAACTAAGGAAATCGACGCCAATGATGGGTTTGGTTACATGAGCAACAGTAAAACGCCATGGAAAGCTACGTCTTAAGCCTAAGTTTAAATCTAGCTGGATATAGCCAAAAGTGTCTATTGGTGTTCCGTTTGCCGCACATAAGGTAAAGTCATTCTGCTTGGCTCTTCGTTCGGGGAGCGCAGTGTGGGGAAAAACGCACAGGTCACTGCCGGTATCAACCAGGAACTGGGTACCCGAGCTGCGGTCGGTCACGAAGAGGCGACTTGAGGAGGCAAGGCAATCGTCCGCCGCCATTAGCGACTGCCCGTGGAGTTTCCCGCCTTCTCGTAGTCGCAAGGCTTGATGCAGTGGTGAGCCTTGGATCCGTGCCTGGTGTGGTACCAGCATACGGGGAACTTCTTGTAGTTGGAGGCAGATCTGGACCGGGTACGTGAAGATGAACGGCGATGCTGCGGTCTGAAACGGTCGGAGCGGTCGTGAGAGCGATCGTTGGATCGGTAAGTGCGAGTGTGCTCCTCAACTTTCAGCGCGAGACGCTCAACCATCTTCTTCAGCTCTGCAATCTCGCTGGATGTGCCGCCTCCAGTTGGTGTCCCGGAAGAAGTGGCTGCTACGCTGCAGGGTGTGGTGATCTCCTGTATGCGGTCTGCCAGGTCCGAGAGCTGTTCCAGAGAGTGGGTAGCTTGAGATGCCAGTACTGTCTGGATGTTGCTGGGTAAGCGGTTGCTCCAGATCGTACGGATGAAGTCTTCGGGAACGGAAGGTCCAGCTAAATCCTGTAGGTGGCGCAGGAACTGTGACGGTTTCCGATCACCAAGTTCTTCATGAGTCAGAAGCTGCTTCACCTTCTTCTCGTGGGATGCGGAAAGACGACGAATCAGCTCGGTCTTGATCTTCTCGTAACGATTCCGGGCCGGAGGATTGATGATAATATCCTTCACGGCCTTCGCGTGCTGTAAGTCCAAGTTCGTGACGACATTATTAAATTTGTCTCCATCTTCGGTTATGCCGCGATTCTCAAACTGCCCTTCCAGAAGAGCAAACCATATCTCCGGGTCATCGGGACTAAATGGAGGAACTTTTATTTTAAATTTATAAAAGTCGGATGGTCTAGTGGAAACGCACACTTTTTTCGCAAGACGCGTGGTAACGTTGCTAGCGGCGCCATTTTGCGATGCATCAGAATCACTGCTTTCTGCACTCATTTTCATCAACGTGAACTAAGAGGGGTCACCAGTTATAGGTAGTGTGCTGTCCTAGGTATCTAGCGAGCTTGTATGTACCTACGTGGGCTTCCGTAGCGGGTCCAGGCGATAAATAAAGCAGTCCAATAAAGCACAAGGAAAAGTTTATTGCGTAGGCACAGTAGGTTCACAAGCACAGTAGGAAACACACATATATAGTTTTAGAAGGATTGAGAACAGAGTAGTAGAAAAGCAGATAGTTTTAAGCACAAAGAAACACGAAAAGGAATCGAATGCAAAATGTTTGTTAGCGCGCACAGGTATTCGGTCAGAGGTTCCTTGCCAACTGGATTGAGGCTCGCGCGCGTGCATCTCGCTCTCGCCTGCAGCGGCATAGGGATGAGCGCGCGTGTCCTTGTCGCACTTGCGGTGGCGACGACGAAGTGCATGCCTAAGCGCATCTAGGAAGGCCCGATTCCAATACACAGCGTTGTGAGGCGCTACGATAGAATCTCGGACGCGGAATTTAGGTAAATCATCATCATCATCATGATCATGTTAGTTTATTTATGTTTATGTATTTATGTTATATACTATTTGTATTATGTGTAGATAGTCGTGTATATAATATATAAGGATATAAGTAGGTAAGTACGATGAAATTGTGAACTATGTAAATATATTAAATAAATGTGTATAGGTAAGTATAATATAGGTATAAGTATAAGTAGGTAGGTAAAGGTAAGTAGCCTACAGTCATATTTTCATACAATAAATGCAGCAAATGTTTGTTGTCTACACTGCATTTTTATAAAAAAGAGTTAAAATTTGTTTGTTTGTTTGTTGAAAGGGGTTATCCCTGGAACTACTGAACTGATGCTATAATTTTTTTCACTAATTGATATCTACAATATTCATATTCTGGTACGATGCAAGCAAAGCCGATGGCGAAAGCTTATAATATGACTGTTTAGTAACCATTTCAAAATTTGTGACTTCACTTCCAAGTTTTTTTACAATCGTAATACTAATCTTTTTTCGAAGGTCTGGTGTGCTTAAGGAGCAGTATGAAGCTTGTCGAGCTGAGGTGAACCGTGCTGATGAGGAGGCTCAGTTCTCTTACCAGAAAAAGAAGGGAGTGGCGGCTGAGAGGAAAGAGGCCAAATTTGAGAAAGAGGAAGCTGAGAAGTATACCAGACTGAAGGAAGAACTAGTAAGTTTGTTACACTTTCACCAACAAGGCATACATATTGTACAATTAATGAATTTTGGGTTTGAACTCCTTGATGATGATCATGGATCTAGCTTGTTGTCTAGATTGGATCAATGAGAAAGTAACTATTGCGGTGAAAAGTTTGTTTTCTTTGCAGAAAGGTTAATTTAATTCACATCATCTACACTACAGCCTGAACTCACCCTATCTCTGCTAGGCAGAGAACTCAGACATGCTTGGTACGTGTTATTTGATTTTAATGTTATCCATACTTACAGCAAGAACAAAAAGTGGAGCTACAGCTCTTCCTTCTTTACCACAACGAGAAAGACATCCAGTCCTGCGAGGAAGATCTCCAGCACAAGCACAATGAGCTCGCTAAGATAGAGAAGAAAAGAGTCAAGGCCGAGGAAGCCTTGAAAGAGAAGAAGAAAGAGTCAGGAGTGGTGCAGAGGGAACTGGCTAAGATTGAGCAGGATATAAGAGAAGTGGTAAGTGTAGCTGGTTCATTCTTGCTCACTCTGTTTGGGTCCTACGAACACTGGTGAATATATGTTATTAACCTTTGTACTACCTCTTGGCAATCTGTTTTAACAACAATAATTAAATCTGCTGTTTGAGTGAATTTCTTTGTGCATGACTGAGATTTGACATCTATCTTCGGGTTGAAGTTGATTTACTTTCCACTTGACACATTCAACTCTAAATTTTGCATTATTGAAACTACGAAATGCAACAACTTACAGGAAGCAGAGGTAACCAAAAAGCGACCTACCTTCATCAAAGCCAAGGAGCGCGTCACCCACATGCAGAAGAAACTGGAAAGCGCCCTTAAGACCCTGGAACAGGCGCAGAAGGCCAACGAGGCCCACCAGGCTGACATCCGGAAGCTGGAGGAGGAACTGAGGCTGGTGGAGGAGCAGAAGGCCACCTGGGAACAGTCGGTACTCGGCACCACCACTAGAAGACCAGATGTACATCTAGAAGAGGCACAGGTAAATTAGCAGATAAATAAATATTCCAGACATATTCACACGGTCAACTGATCCCAAACTAGGCATAGCCTGTACTATGGGTACCAGAGACTGACATACATCTTAGGAGGAGGTAGGGCACAGCGAGATTTTTTCGTTCTGAATTAGAGCAGCCCGCATGGGGAGGTACCTCCGCCTTACAAAAGATCGCAGCCAAATAACATTATTTGTTTCAAATAGTGTTGTGTTCCTGCGGTGAGTAAGGTTGCCAGAGCTCTTTAGGGGTGGGGGGGTACGGGGTCGGCAACGCGGGCGTGATGCCTCTGGTATTGCAATCGCTCATAGGCTACGGTAACCGCTTACCAACAGGTGGGCCGTACGCTTGTTTGCCACCTTAGTTGTATAAAAAAAAAAAACATAATAGATATTTCATATATATTTAACACCCAGACACAGAACAAACATCTGTGTTAGTCTCAAATGTTTGTCCAGTGCGGGAATCGAACCCGCGACCTCTAGCGCAGAAGGCAGAGTTACTACCAACTGAACTATGAGGCCAGTCAAATGCCTGTGGTCTTACTGTGCTTTATCATAAGAAAAAGTGACTGCTTTAATTTGAGCCATATCGTAATTTCTCTTATTTCTAATTTCTCTTTAGCCAGCTTAAGTCACTGAATATCCACTTCCTTGTTTTCGCTTTGACTTTCTTTTTAAAAGTCTTAGGGTCAGCTTGTTTAAGGAACTATCCGCTTATACAGAATGGCAAGTGATGTTTCATTTACCAAAAATGTGGTAGTTTTTTTTTTATGTTATACGGAGGAAAACAGGCTTACGGCCCTCCTGATGGTAAGTGGTTACCTATTGACATCAGCGACACCCGGAGCATTGCTAATGCGTTGCCTGCCGAACCCCTCCCCCCCTAAAGAGCTTTGGCAACCTTACTCACCGCAGGAACAACACTATTTGAAACAAATAATGTTATTTGGCTGCGATCTTCTGTAACTCCGCCTTACAGAAGACCGTACCTCCCCAGGCGGGCTGCTCCAATTTAGAGCGAGAAAATCTCGCTGTGCCCTACCTCCTCCAAATGTTTTACAACACTGTATCCCTCTGTTGGAGAAGGCTCAAGACTGTTCGTCATGGAACTCTTTGGGGAGGCCTATGTCTGAACTAACTTCTGCAGGCTGATGGTGATGATGATGATGCCTCTGTTTCTAAAACGTGCCACTCCTCAGATCCACGAATACGAAGAGCTGAAGATGGAAGCCTCAAGGCAAGCGGCGCGGTACCTCCAGGAGTTGGACTCCGTGAACCGCGAGCAGAAGGCCGACCAGGACAGACTCGACAACGAACTCAGGCGGAAGGGCGAATATGACAACAAACATCGTCAAAAGGTACACTAAAGCTCACTGAAGTAACTCTATTTTGCCGACCAGCACAGACTCGTCAACGATCTCAGACCGAATATGACAACGAACATCCTCAAATGTTACACTGAAGTTCATTCAAGTTGGTCTTTTTATTTATGTACTAATCATTAGTATGCACGTCCTCTGTGTAAAATAATGTTGTATTGTACAGTTATGATATCATGGAATAAGGCATCCTCGCAGGCTGTGAATGATTGTTGACCCCGATCCATTGAAGAAGGCTATAAATGGCTTCTATCCACTGTCTTCCCAAACGTGTCTCTTAACTGGACGCCTTCTGTACCTACCAGCTTATGGTTTCCAGCCAAAAACCCGTTATTCTTCTGTGTTTATCGGTTCTGCAAGCTATATGGGCTCCCATTGCCACTTTACCTAAAAAAGATAAATGCGTAATGTCGTATTTCAAAAGTATTTAGTGGTAACAGAGGAGCTTTTGTACAGGGTCACGAGAGAAACGAAGCTATGAAGCGAGTGGACAAGCTGAATGAACACATCAAAAGTTCCGAGCAGGCGCTTGAAGAGCAGAGAAGACTGAGGGCTGAGTTGCAGGTAATTTTAAACGTTTCATTACGTGAAAATATTTTACCTACCTAATATTTTGGTCAATTTTCTTCATACAGACCATAGCGTAGGTAGTTAGTATCTCATTGCGGTTCTATAGTTTTGGATAGCATGTAAAACCATCAAATAAATTATGTAGACTCTATGTTGAGCATTCAAGTCAAGTTAAAAGTTTATTTCAATAACATCACTAGGAAGGATCACTTCGAAACGTCTGAGAAAGTAGATGAACCTACGCATTTGAGAAAGTAAATGTTTCAGTAGGGAGGCGGCACGTGTTTATATCGTCGCTTTATCAAAGATTCTAAGAATGAGGTTGTTAAAAAAAAAATGTAATCAATAAAAAATATGTTTTCCTCTGATATCTGAACAACTTTGGAATGAATGAATGTGGAAGGATATGATGGAAGAGGTAGACCAAAGAAAAGATGGATAGATTGTGTGAAAGACGACATGAGTAAGAAAGGAGTGAATACTGACATGACGGCTGATAAAGGGGAGTGGAATAGAAAAACATGTTGTGCCGACCCCACAAGAAGTGGGATAAGGTCTGGGAAATGATGATGATCTGAACAACTTTTGACAAAATATTAGAACAAGTAATGCTTACAGGCAGATGTAGGGGAATGTCGCGGCCGGGCCGCTGAGCTGCAGGCGCAGCTGGAGGAGGTGGCCAGTCAGCTCGGAGACGCCCGGGTCGACAAGCACGAGGAGGCGCGCAGGAAGAAGAAACAGGAGATCGTGGAAAGCTTCAAGCGCGATATACCTGGCGTGGTGAGTAACCATTGTTACCCTATGCAATGTGGGTTGTTCAGCTCCATACTTTAAATATGTACTGGTAAGTACTATTAGCCAGCTATCAAATTAGAATAAAAGTAACGACGATATAACATGATCTTTGTGATCAAGGCAAATTGAAATTTAGATAGATAGACAATTCTTTATGGCACAGGACAAAGACAAGTACTTAGGCGAACTTCATGCTAGTTTGCATTTGCTTCCAGCTCACCTTTGAGTGGTGAGGAAAAAATGAAGTTTGAATAAGGTACTCCCAACTACTTCACCTTTAGCATTATCTATTATTTTATTACCTCTTGTAGAACATGGTCTAAATAGCGTTCTGGAACATATAACTAAATAACTTTTAATCATCATCATCATTTCAGCCGTACGACGTCCACTGCTGAACATGACCTCCCCCACAGACAGAGCGAATTCCTTATCATGTGGGGGGATGTACCCATACTCACCGCGCTGGGCATGCGGGTTGGCGAGCGCAGTTAGAGCTATCGTTGTTAAAATGAGGGACGCTGCTGCCCATCCCCTAGCTTTTTTCCCTTAATCGCCTCTTACGACATCCGCGGATAGGTAGATGTGGAAGAGCCTATTCTTCAGCCGGGGCCACCACGGCTCTTTTCCCCGGCTCACGGCTACTCACGGCTCTCAACTTTTAATAATCATCAAAGAAATACTTTTTGAAGAAAAAATGTCTTAAAAGTACATATAATTATATGTTTGTTTGTGTTACAGTACGACCGAATGATCAACATGTGTCAGCCGACTCACAAGCGGTACAACGTGGCCATCACCAAAGTGCTCGGCAAATACATGGAGGCCATAGTCGTGGACACCGAGAAGACTGCCCGGAGATGCATTCAGGTACATTAATAATATTAGGCCTTGTGGCACTCCAAATGATTTATAGTACCTATTATTTTATATTATTTTTCTTTGAGCCTCACCTATTTCAATCGGCACTACACTAGCTCTAAATTCTATTATGTAAAAAAACAATTAAAAAAAAATATATACAGTGGTGGTCATCTAATTAGAAACACCTAGTCACCTGACATTTTTATAAAGTAACTAACATTATTATAGCATTTAATAGGAGATAATTTTTTTTTTCACTACTTTACAATGTACTTTAATATCTCTAGTTTAATTACAAGCAATAATATTTGACAACCAAGACGACAATAAAAATAAATATCAGTGAAACAAAAAGTATCAATATCGTTAGGACTGGCAGAATGGACAACTAATTAGAAACATTGCATGACTTGGTTCGCAATTTGATTTTTTAAACTGAAATACAGTTCTCACAATTGTCAATCACATTGTAAATATTGCCGCCATTTCTAACTCATTACGAAAAGTTACTATTTATTGTTGTTTCATTAAAAATGGGTAAAAATAAGAGCTGTGATGCAGCAACGAAAAAAATTATAGTGAATTTTCATTTAAAACAAAAATGGAGTTACAGAAAGATCGCCGATTATTTGGAATGTTCCGTAAAGATGATATTTAACGCCCTCGCACATTTCAAACTACACGGAACATCAGATAACGTGCCAAGAAAACTTCGGCCCAGGAAGACTACAGTTCAAGAAGACAGGCTTATGCTTCGATTAGCTAAGGCGGACCCCTTTAAAGGATCCAATGTTATAAGAAAAGAGGTATTTTCAGAAGACGATCCTCGACACGTGTCCACTAAACTAGTTCGTAGACGGTTGGTTGAAAGAAAATTGTTAGGAAGGATCGCTTGAAAAGTACCACTACTAACCAGGCAACATAGAGAAAATCGTCTAGCATTCGCTCGCAAATATGGCAGTTGGACTATTCATCAATGGAAAAAAGTTTTGTTTTCAGATGAAACTTAAATTAATTTGATTAATTCCGATGGAAAACGATATGTACGACGACCAATAAACGAGGCTTTGTAATAACAAGTACACTAAAAAGACAGTTAAGCACGGTGGTGGAAATGTAATGGTGTGGGGATGTTTCTCAGGGTACGGGATTGGTCCCGTGAGAAAGATTGAAGGGCAAATGGATCAATATCAATACAAAGAGATCTTGGAAGAGACAATGATTCCATATTCCGAGGAAAATTTGCCAGTAACTTGGATATTTCAGCATGACAACGACCCAAAGCACACAGCACGCAGCGTTAAAGCGTTTCTTACAGAACAATCCGTGACAGTATTAGAGTGGCCTGCCAATAGTCCGGATTTAAATCCCATAGAAAATTTGTGGCACACTATAAAGACCAACCTGTCGCAGAAACACGTTACTAATATTCATGGACTTAACAGTGCATTTGAAGACGCTTGGAGAAGTATTCCTGTAGAAACTTGTTATAAATTGATTGAATCAATGCCGCGTCGCTGCAAAGCTGTTATTGATAATAAAGGCTACCCTACCAAATACTAATTGTCTAAGGATGTAGTATTTTTAGTATTTTTCAAAACTATTGGGGTTTTGTTCAAATTAAAAATGATTTAAGTAATGATTTTTTGGTGTTTCTAATTAGTTGTCCGGTTGGTATCTCGTTTTTTATTTTGTTATTAATATAACTTTCAGTTTTAGAAAAACAACCGTTGTTTTCTGTTATTAAAATAGTATAACAATGCAATATAATATCCGATACATCGATTTTAATACGTAGGAACACTCAATGATACGTTAAAAATTAGTTCGAAAGGGAATTTGCAATAAAAATATAATCCCAGGTAGGTGTTTCTAATTAGATGACCACCACTGTACATATATATAAAAAAGGATCATCGAAAAAAATGATAGGCTCCAAGCCGTGTTTGTTGCCTGATTCTTGTAGGCTTGGTCGCGAGGATCAGGCATAGCTTCACCTAGTTTCTAAGATATTTCAAAGTGATCCTAGTGATTTTATTGAAATAAAAACCTTTGACTTTGATTATATTCAAGTTTCGTTGACCTTTTAAAACGTAATTTTATGCGAAAATCCTTCTCTACTCAGGTCCTCAAAGAACGGATGCTGGAACCCGAAACTTTCCTCCCACTGGACTACATACAAGCCAAGCCACTGCGCGAACGCCTTCGCGACATCCGCGAGCCCAAAAACGTCAAGTTACTATTCGACGTGCTGAGATTCGAACCCGCGGCTATCCACCGAGCTGTGCTCTTCGTTACTAATAACGCCTTGGTCTGTGAGACGCCGGAAGACGCTTCGAGAGTCGCCTACGATCTGGATAGGACCAAGAACGCAAGATATGATGTGAGTATATGTCTACTAAGTATTTTATCTATACAAAACTTGTAAAAGCACTTTGAAAACTAGTGATAATTCTGTTACGAATATTATGAAAAGAATCGGACCTAATAAAGATCCTTGAAACACTCCCGAGTTCGAAGTGTGAGAATCTTCCACCTGGGTAAAGTAGCTATTATTTAACTTCCGCTCACGGCTACCCGGATAAAAAGTAGTTCCATTCATGAACTACATCTATTCTACACTAGCTTCTGCCCGCGGCTTCGCTCACGTGGTACCTACATAAAACTGTTATGCTATTCTAGGTAAAGAACTCAATATATTCCAAGTTTCAACAACGCCGTTATGGTATGATTGAACAATAAACATCCAAACATCCTTACAAACTTTCGCATTTATAGTAGGATGTAAAATCGACTCAGTAGCTGCTTCGTGATTGAACCTCATCAAACTTTCGCAATTATTATATTAGTTGGATAACTTTTATCATTTGTTCCCAGGCTCTAGCTCTAGACGGGACTTTCTACCAGAAGTCCGGCATCATATCCGGGGGGTCACTGGACTTGGCGCGTAAAGCCAAGCGGTGGGACGAGAAGCATCTTTCCCAGCTCAAAGCTAAAAAGGTAATATCAACTTACCCTTAATATACTTATAACAAACAAAAAAAATGGTAGTACGGAAATAAATCTTATGGTAAACGATGGACCAAATCGTAAGAAGAAACTTTTTTACTATTGCACCAAAAAAATCCATCCCAGTTGTAAACAAATATTTCCAGCTTGGCTCTGATGTTCAAACCAAATATTGAAGGTGAATTAATGTTTAAGGTTGAATCTTTCTGTTCTCCCGGCGCCGATTTTAAATTCCCTGCATTTAAATTATTTCCGTAGGCCTTTTCAAAAGAATTTGGACCAAACTCCATAAAACTATTTGCATTGTCCTTTGACCACGTCCAACGCGTCGTTCTGATTTTACACATCTCTCAGTTCACGTTCGTTTAATCATGACGTACAGGAAAAACTGACTGAGGAGCTTCGCGAATCCATGAAGAAGTCTCGCAAGGAGTCCGAGCTGACGACGGTGGACTCGCAGATCCGCGGCCTGGAGTCCCGCCTCAAGTACGCCATCACCGATCGAGATACCACGGTAACTACCATTCATTATCAACTCCACCAAATAACTTTCCTACATTGCGCGGCGCTGTTTAGACGACTAAACAGGCTGGCGGCTGGGTTTGATTTTTGAGGCTAATTTTACGAAAGGAAAACATCTTGAGGAAACCGGCATGTCCTAAAACCTAAAAATTTGAAGATATGTGACATGTGCACGAGCCTCCAAGAGGCGCACTTTAATCCA
The DNA here is from genome assembly GCA_947579855.1 of Anticlea derivata. NCBI lineage: Eukaryota > Metazoa > Arthropoda > Insecta > Lepidoptera > Geometridae > Anticlea > Anticlea derivata. Next base: position 560,758 of record OX388269.1, read on the forward strand.
TTCACTACACTGATTCTTTACGGCCATAGGCCCTTTTCAGGGCCACCATAATAAGGGATCAGTGACCGAAGACAGGATGACCAAGAAAGAATCAGTGATACGACAAGAAGAAGTCGCTAACTTTATCAGCTCGATATCTTTCGCCCTGTCCTTTTCTAACTGTAAACATAAGAAAGATGCAGACATACTTTTATCCACCCGATAAAGTTAGTGAGTGATTATGAATAAGGTTAACTCTCCAAGGAGGATTCTTTTGTACCGAGTCATTATTGTGCCAAATAATTGATAAGTTGTTTTATTTCAGCTGAAGCAAATCAAAGCTCTCGACGCAGAATTGGCTGAGCTTGAGAGGAAGATAGAAATGTTCGGAGTGAGTAAATGCAAATACTTCATCATCATCATAATTTCAGCCGTACGACGTCCACTGCTGAACATGGCCTCCCCAACAGATAGAGCGAATTCCTATCATGTGGGGGGATTTGCCCATACTCACCACGCTGGGCGTTCGGGTTGGCGAGCGCAGTTAGAGCTATCGTTGTTAAAATGAGGGACGCTGCTGCCCATCCCCTAGCTTTTTTCCCTTAGTCGCCTCTTACGACATCCGCGGATAGGTAGATAGGAGGATAGGAGGGGCCCATTCTTTAGCCGGGGCCACCACGGCATATACTTAATTAAGCCAAAAATAAGAAAATCTCAAATTATTTACCACTATCCATCAATAATCAAAAAAAAGGAAAAAAAAAATCTTGGATTAATTTTAGATTTTAGACAAACTGAGACAGAGTAACTTTTGGGTTTTAATGTAAGTGTGATTTCAGCCTCAAATCGAAGAGATTGAACGCACCATCTGCGCGCGCGACCTGCGCATACAGGAAGTCAAAGAAAACATGAACAACGTCGAGGACGTCGTGTTCAGAGGGTTCTGCAACGACATCGGCGTCGCCAACATCCGGTAAGGACCCCTAATCTACTACAACTCCACAACTTGACGCACAACTATTATTAATTATAGTATTTATACTAACTAAATATGACAGCGCTGAAATTATAGCCATCCTTGTCGTTTCGCTGTAATAAGAAAGAGACGGCAACATTTTTTTTGCAAATAGATAGATAAAAAAAAATATTTGGAACCACAAACACACAATTAAAATAGTTAAACAATTTCAAACAATATTACAAACATAAATAAACAAAAAAGTAAATAACAGTTGGTAGGTAAGTTTGTGTGTGCTGCAGTACGACAAATAGGCTATGGCTCAGTGAATTTTTTTGCATAAAAGCAAAAACACTGATTTTCAGCCAAAACCTGATCGAGAGCGAGCAGAACGAGTACAAACGAACAATGTGTAGGTACCTAGCTGTGAATTATTGTAGTTGTGTAGCATTAATAAATGTTTGTGTATCAAAGAAATGATTACAATTTAAAAGTTTGTGTATCAAATTAAGTACCTATAACCATACAACAGAATGTATACCATTATTTTGATTATCAACATAATTTTCACTAAGACGGGATATTTACCACGATTCGTGAGGTTGAGCATGACTGTACCGAAATATCAGGGAACAAATAAACTCACAAATCGTGGTAAATGAACATTTTTAGTGAATATTATATACATCTCATCATCTAGCTCTTTATGGGGGGAGGGAGTTCGGGGTCGGCAACGCGTGCGTGATGCCTCTGGTATTACAAGCGCTCATAGGCTACGGTAACCGCTTACCAACAGGTGGGCCGTAAGCTTGTTTGCCAACTCAGTCGTATAAAAAAAAAGATCTACTACTTTCCGAGCAATCCCACTTCAAACCTGGTTCTTCCACCAACGGTATTGCCACTTTTCAGGGCCATTATCTCTCACCTGGTCACTGATATTGCAGGCCTAATGCAGGATGACTAAGAAAGAACCATTGACTCGACGAGCAAGCAAGGTGGACCAAAAATTGTAGGCTCAGAGAAGGGGATGATTGCTGTTGTTGTGGTCTAGAACAAGTTGTCTCTCTTAAGTATCTAGGAGTTCTACTCGATGAACATCTCACTTGGAAAATCCATATAGATGCGCTCACTTGCAGAGTCAGAAAGCTGATGTACATATTTAAACGACTTAGGTCAATAGCCGATAGTGATGTAATTAATGTGGTTTACACTACTCTTTGCCAATCCATAACGAACTACTGTATTGTAGCATGGGGAGGAGCGTCTAATTCTAATTCTAATTCTAATCGGGGGTGGTTAGACCTGCACTGACTTCCCGCTGTGGGGTGTTTTGTGCATTGTCCCCCTATGCTAACCCCACCCCAGCCAGCCCAGCTCCTTAAAATAGCGAAGCAGGACTTTGGGTCGTTGGTAACATTCTCTCAGTATCCCTGTATGCAGCGGTGTCTGGGAGCCGTTTCCGATCACGGCCCGCAGACCCGATGTGGTCCTGGCCTCTTCCGTGGCTGCACAGTGCAAAATTACGTGCTCTACTGTTTCTTCTCCCTGTAGGCAGCCCCGACATAATCCGCTGTCAGTAGCCCCTGTCTTGTACAGGTGATGGTTTAATTCACAGTGACCTGTGATGATGCCCACCAGCATTCGCAGGTCCTCGCGTTTCATCTTTATTATGGTGTTGGTGGACTTCTTATCTGGGCCCGGGAGCATGACTTTCGCCTGCTTACAGTCCTTTCTGCTTTCCCAGAGCATGGGGAGGAGCGTGTCAGACGCACCTTTTAAAACTAGAACGTGCTCAAAGGGCAGTCTTAAAAGTTGCGTACAGAAAATCCTTCTTCTACCCAACCAAGGAACTACATATGGAATCTGGACATCTAACAGTTAGACAACTTTTTATAACCTCCGTTATCCTGCGCTATCACAGAACTGCCCCCTCCAAACTGATCATCTCTTATCGTCACATCAGGTGGAAGCCCCCCGTCAGACGCACCCAATTCTTCTGTAGATTCTTTCCGTGGCTGGGACCCTTTCTGTATTCGAAGCTCAACAGAATACTCAACTTCTACCCAATGTCAAGACAAAGATGCAAAAAGACACTTAAAGCTTGGCTGATGGAAAAGAACTATAGTGAGACTGAAGCAGTCTTACTATTCGACAAATAAATGGAAGTAACGTTTAGGGTTATCTGATTACCTGCACCTATCACTTCACTATACCTTTACAATATATCTACATATATATCATACTATATAGCCATATAGGATATACCATACCGACGCCCGACTTTGTTAAAGTATGAAACTGGACTTATAGATACTTACAGACCAGATCGATGCTATATTTGTCACATACATTCATTACATACATTTGATAGATACATTCACACACAAACACACACATACCTACTCAAACATATATACACAATAATACATAAGTACACATTCACGCACGTTCATACGTACGCACATACTCAGCCACAAGCATATACACACCTTTACTCCCCATAGATACACACACACATACAAACGTCTAACTACTAATAACACATTAACATCTACCTATACCTATGTGTTTACAGGATATATATATATATATATATCTTACGAAATATAAACTTACATTAAACTTTTCCGTATATTAGCAACTAATATCACAGATTAAGTATTTGATGTACGCGCCTATCCGTGTCTAGCAACTACCAGCAGCATGTATATCTATCACACTCTGGTATTACCTAGGTTATGTACCTACCTGTACGCACACACCAGAACTTCTACACAACACATACACTTTCACTCCACAGAAGACAATCGACACTAAACATCATCACATGCACACCAACACTAATCTTTTACTTACCTAACTAAACTTACCTGTCCTACTTACCTAATGGCGAACACTGTGCTCACCATTTTTTCAGAATACTTTACTATATATAATGTTCAGCATAATTTGGTCTCCACAGCACAGGGAATCCTAGTGTGGAGATCAAAGTTATTTCATAGTTAATTAATTTAAACTCTATTTTTAAACTCTATTTTTTTTTTTTTAACTGTTTATACTTAGGTAGGTAGGTACCTACCTTGTACCTACCTAATTTTTCTTGTTTCATTGTTATTTTCTGTGTTTTGTGTCAAATAAAATAAATAAATCTTAAAAAAAAAAAAAAAAAAAAAAAAAAAAAAATGACGTGTTAAATAATAATAACGACATTTATTTTCTCTCACAAAAAGGTTGTTATAAGTAGGGTCCAATATAAATTACTAGTTAGCATTTGTAGACCTGTTTTGTGGGAGACCGGTGCCTGGGATAGGTTTGTGAAACCTGTATTACAGGTGCTCTCACTCCACGGATTGTGCTTGTAAAATGATAATGATGTGAAAATTCTTGTAGGCTTGGTCGCGAGAAACAGGCGTAGCTTCACCTAGTTTCTAAGACCTTTCAAAGTGATCCTTGAGCAGGAGATAGGGCACAGCGAGATTTACTCGTTCTGAATTGGAGCAGCCCGCCTGGGGAGGTCCCTCCGTCTTACAGAAGATCGCAGCCAAATAACATTATTTGTTTCAAATAGGTGTTCCTGCGATGAGTAAGGTTGCCAGAGCTCTTTAGGGGGGAGGGGGTTCGGGGTCAGCAACGCGTGCGTGATGCCTCTGGTATTGCAAGCAATCATAGGCTACGGTAACCGCTTACTAACAGGTGGGCCGTATGCTTGATTGCCACCTCATCATCATCATCATCATTTCAGCCGTACGACGTTCACTGCTGAACATGGTCTCCCCCACAGACAGAGCAAATTCCTTATCATGTGGGGGGATTTGCCCATACTCACCACGCTGGGCGTTCGGGTTGGCGAGCGCAGTTAGAGCTATCGTTGTTAAAATGAGGGACGCTGCTGCCCATCCCCTAGCTTTTTTCCCTCAGTCGCCTCTTACGACATCCGCGGATAGAGATATGGAGGGGCCTATTCTTTGGCCGGGGCCACCACGGTGTAGTTAGCCACCATAGTTTGCCACCTCAGTATTATAAGAAAAAGAAAAGATCCTAGTGATTTTATTGAAATAAACGCCTTTGACTTTGAAGAATGCTTGTTACCGTTTGCAGTCAGTACGAGGAGCGCGAGTTGCGCGTGCAGCAGGAGCGCGCCAAGCGGCGCATGGAGTTCGAGGCGCAGGTCGACCGCATCTCCTCCAACTTGGAGTTCGAACGCTCCCGGGACACGCAGAGTGAGTCCACACACTGTATACCTATTCTGTAGATCAGTTATTCCCAAAGTGGTCTATTTCGACCCCAAGGACGACATCTATATATCAGCTTTAAGAAAAATACAAAAAGATTTCTCCAGGGCAGGCAACGCATTAGCAATGCTCCAGGTGTTGCAGGTGTCAATGGGCGACGGTAACCGCTTACCATCGGGTAGGCCGTGGGCCTGTTTGCCTCCGTATAACATAAAACAAAAAAAATCTAAGGGGTCGAAAGCGAAAAAAAGATTGGCAGTCTATGCACTACATTTTTTATTTTAATTTTTTTATTTGGACACACATTACACATTACAAGCATACAATATAATACTATTTAACAAAGTAGTTTTGATCTGGCTTGAAACGTAACTTACGTACATACTGCTAAAACAATATAAGAGCATCAAGCGGACAAAAAGCGTTGGGAGAACTTAACTTAACGAGAATAATATAATATAAAACAAGACTAAACAAAATCAGAAACATACATAAAAATCTAAGATTACCTATAAACCTGGACACCGCCGGAAGCATCAGGGGTGCCTTTCAAAGTATTAACAAATTTATTTAATTTAGAGTTAAAAATATCTAGCTCAATATTCGTCTTTACTATTTCATTATACTGACGAGACATTCTAGTAAGTGGGTTATAATTAGAAATATTATTTTTATAAGTAAATAAAGCAAAAACATTGGTTTGATTAGATCTACGCGCACTAAATTTAATATTGAAGAACATATGCGACAGGTATGTAGTAGCGAGTCAATTAATGAGTGTACTACAGTCAATCAGAACAGCTACAGAAAGAAGATGAGCTGGATGAATTCGGAAGATGCAATTCAGGTAGGCCCTACCTGATTCACATCAGGTCTTCGGTTTGGCCGAAAGTTATTTTCCGAAGACCAAACCAAGGGGTCTGGGTTTGGGGATCATTGCTGTAAACGTTAGTAGTAGAGGGTGACCCTCAAAACTGGTAATTTCATATTACTTTGGTTGTCTTGTTGACTTTGGTTGTGGGCCCTTTACTAGATTGCGGCGGCGCTCTAGCAAAGGCAGTGGTAGCCTTAAGTCTCGCCCTAGCTAATGCTGAGTACAGCATATTGCATAAGTATCTGGCAGGACCCCACCGAGACCAGACACTGACATCCCTCCTAAACGGTGACTTTCCCCCCAAAGCTTAGATAAACCGAACAAAGACTTCTTGTCTTTGTTGTGAACGCTTTTGAAAACCATTTCGACTTACATTTGACTGGCCTCATAGTTCAGTTGGTAGTAACTCTGCCTTCTGCGCTAGAGGTCGCGGGTTTGATTCCCGCACTGGACAAACATTTGTGACTAACACAGATGTTTGTTCTGTGTCTGGGTGTTAAATATATACCTATTATGTATATCAGTCTCTGGTACCCATAGTATAGGCTATGCCTAGTTTGGGATCAGTTGATCGTGTGTGATATGTCCGGAATAATTATTATTATTTTTATTTATTTATTTATTTCGTGTCCAGAAAACGTAACCCGTTGGGAGAGGCAAGTCCAAGACGCAGAGGACGAGCTCGAGAAGGGTAGGCAGGCGGAAGCCCGCCAGCGAGCGGAAATCGATGGCGAGCTCAAGCGCGCTGACGCCCTGAAGGCGGACCGCGCCGCCGCGAGGGCGCGGCTGGACCACGCCGATGACGACGTCAACAAGGTACCGCCACCTCGCCACCTCGCCACCTCGCCACCTCGCCACCCTGTACCTTGCTACAGGGTACCCACTCAGCTCAAGCGTGCTGACGCACTTGTTACTTCATGTATTTTAGCAGAAAATTCGAATATATGTAGCATGTATATGTACTCAAAACTCCAGTGCATATAGCTAGTTTCTATGCCGATTCCTTTTCCGTCCGTGCAGTCCGCTTATGGAACGCGTTACCGCTTTCCATAAGTAAATCCCCCTCACTAGCTGCTTTTAAAACTGGGGTTAAAAACTACTATTTAAATGAAGAGTTGTCATAGGTCGTTCATTTGTCTTTTATACTATCTATAAATAAATATCTTTATATTTATAAATATTTATATATTATATATTTGTATGTATGCTATTTGTTTATAGTATTCAACTTTATGATAAGTTACACAGTTGTTTAAAGTGTTTCCATTATTTATGTTTTTAAGTCCACCCCGACCAATCTTCCTCTAATTTTATCTTCACTCCATCCAAAGGTTGTCTGGAAGAAATCGCTTTTTTAGCGATAAGATAGCCCATTGTACATTTATGGTCTTTAGTTTTAGTGTCTGTTTTATTTTATGTTTTTCAATTTGTAAGGTGTACAATAAAGCATTTTCATTCATTCATTCATTCATGTGCACGAAAGGAGCCTTTAAGAGGCGCACTTTAACCCTTTCACTGGTCATAGGCCCGGTCAGGGCCACCATACCTCAACCTGGTGCTGACCTAATAGAGATAAACTGACAACATTTTGTCTTATCGTACGTACGTAAATTATGAGTTTTTTACTATAATTTCAGGCACGCAAGGATCTGAGCGCGGTTCAGAAAGACATCCAGTCCGTACAGAAACAGATCGCCAGCTTGGAGTCCCGCATTGAGAGCAAGCGCAGCGAGCGGCACACCATACTGAGACAGTGCAAGGTGCGAACGGTGTAATTATATACTTTGTAGATCGCTACAGTAATCTCCTTGATTTCTCAAAATTTCATTATAAGTGCGAAAGTTTGTGAAGATATTTAGATTTTTGTGGTTCAATCACGCCCAAACGGCCGAAGGGATTTGGATGAAATTTGGTACAGAGATAGATCATCATCATCATTCATCATTTCAGCCGTTCGACGTCCACTGCTGAACATGGCCTCCCCCACAGCTAATTCCTTATCATGTGGGGGGATTTGCCCATACTCACCACGCAGGGCATGCGGGTTGGCGAGCGCAGTTAGAGCTATCGTTGTTAAAATGAGGGACGCTGCTGCCCATCCCCTAGCTTTTTCCCCTTCGTCGCCTCTTACGACATCCGCGGATAGGTAGATATGGAGGGGCCTATTCTTCAGCCGGGGCCACCACGGCACAGTTCAATCACGCCCAAACGGCCGAAGGGATTTGGATGAAATTTGGTACAGAGATAGATAATAATCTGGAATAGCATATAGGTTACTTTTTCTCCTCATATACTTTTTCTCGCTAGCTTCCGCCCGCGGCTTCGTTCGCGCGGTACCTCCGCGCGAACGAAGCCGCGGGCGGAAGCTAGCATATTATAATACAGTAACTGACTGACTGACAGACAGACAGCGCAGAGCATAAACATGGTCCTAGACTTGAAATTTGGTGGGTATGTCCCTTTTAGTGTGTAGGGGTGTACTATTTTGAATTCCTGGCGCAGCGGGGGTTTAAGTTTATATAAATATAGGTAATCTGAAATATGTATAAGTAAGAGATGGTTTGGTCATGTAGAGAGGATGAATGAAAGAAGATTGACGAAACAGGTGTATAAGGGGAGTGTGAATGGGACCGTTGAAAGAGGAAGACCTAGGCGTACGTTTAGCGACCAAATCGGTGACGTTTTGGAAAAAGGCCAGGTCATTAGTACCCTAAACCGACGAGCATGTATGAGGAATGTGATGAGAGTGAATGAAGCAAGAGGTATGTCAGGATCCTAGTACACATCAGACACATCAGTGTGTATCCAGCACAATGCTGAGCGAAGACCATATTTTCCACGCACAATATCTTTATCATTTAGTACGTATTTTTTTTTAGTTTTATTTTATGTGTAGTAGTCTTAAGGAAAATAAATCTTTCATTCATTCATTCATCCGTGGAAAGTGGAAAGCCGTGGTCTCTGCCTACCCCTGTGGGAAATAGGCGTGATTTTGTGTGAGTGTACTCACAGGGTGAGTTCCCAGATTTAAAATATGTTGTTGTTGAACAGATTGGCGACATAGTAGTGCCGCTGCTGGAGGGCAGCCTGGACGACACGCACGACACCGAGTCCGACCCGTCCTCCGCGTCCACCAGCGAGCTGTACAGGAAGGCGGCCAGGTTATTATATGCGCCAAGCGCGAATCATTCACCATCACTTTTAAGCTTACGAGCGAGATAGAACCCACTGGAAAACGTTAGATGAGGCCTATGCCAAGAGGCATTAGAATTAGAATTATTTATTTCAGTTAAAACAGCACGGAATTCTACAGGTTGTTGATGATGATGATGATGAGGTACCACGCGAGCGAAGCCGTGGGCGAAAGCTAGTAAAAAATGTTAAGTTATATTTTTTGTTTTTCTCTTCTTTGTAGGATCCGCGTAGACTACAGCTCTCTGTCGGAGAACCTCAAGGAGCTCGAGGAAACGGACGAGATCAAGCGCAAAGCGGACAAACTGCAGAAAGCTATCAACTCGCTGCAGAACACCGTCGACAAGATCCAGGCTCCCAATATGAGGGTAACTCTATACTAAATACATTAAATCGGCTTTCCACTTGCTACGATCCCGACATATCTTTTGCTTCATTCACTCTCATCACACTCCTCATACATGCTCGTTGGTTAAGAGTACTCTTGACCTGGCCTTTTCAAATCGTGTATATTACACATGCATATTGCCATTATGGCTACAATATGTGATATGTCCAAATTGTGTACCATGCTTCACGCAAATAAATTATTTCATATCTGTAGCCGGTGGCGTATAGTGACAAGAGTGAGTAAGGTTGAAGGGTTGGGAGAGGCAAAGATCCGTCCGCGCGTTATCAATCGTAAAGAGGACTGCTTCAAAAAATAGTTCAGCTAAACCGCGTCGCTAGGCACGCGCCCCCTCCCCCGCTCCTATGCGTCTCCCGCGCCTTATTCCAACCCTGCGCTTTATTATCAAAATTACACATACAAAACAGGAAGAAATAAAGCTATATAGCATAGGTAAATAAAACTAACATTAAACAAAATCATAAAATTATCGATACGATCACGCGTCGCTTACAATATCATTTTCATTTAATTTCAACTAAAAAAAAATATTTTTTCGTACCGCCCCTGACTTTAATCTAGTACCGATTTAAAAAAAAATTAATCAGAAAAAAGGGGTTTTTAAAGGGCTGGCAAAGTATTTAATTATTGAGGTGCTTAGGTCGGTATTATAGTCGTGAATTGTCTGTAAAAATTCAAACATCGAAGCTTGTTGAACACTTTTCAGTTTAACTTTGCAGTGCATCATATATATTTTAAATTCGTTTACTTTATAATGTTTTTGAAGGTTTAAATTCATTTATTCCCATAAAGACTGTGAGTCACTTACATGAGAACATTAGTATTATAAACAATTCTAAAAGTGGGTCGTTCTAGGCAGGTAGTTAAGGTGAGGGTTTAATTATTTTATGATTTTTGAATTGTTTTTTCTCAATAACCGCAAAACGCATAGTTTTGATTTTTATGACAAAGATAACTTGAGCATTTTATTTACGTAAATCCAAGACAGAAACGCGATTGGTAAAACTTTTCTCGATAGATTTATTTTTAAAGTTGGGTCCTCTGCAACAGTTTTTTCGAAAATACTCGAGACTATCTAACATAAATAACTTTTTTTAAATATTGTGTTAGACAATAGCATTGGGTACCTAAATCCAAGACACTTAATTAAAAAATAGATAGTTTTTGAGATAATCGATATTTTCTTATGTCGCCTACGTCGATTACTTTCGAGCGCCTTCTAACGCTTGCTATCTCTTCCCGCATTCAATTATAGTACATAGCGCTGTCACTTTCTTCACTCCGCCCACTCGACAATTTATTATGATTTTTATATCCTCTTAAGTAATATTAAGGTTCTTTCTTATTAGCTAGGTAAGTATATAGTAGATATTTTTTACATTCTCATATTTTGACATTCTATGACAGGCGATGCAGAAGCTAAACGAAGTCCGTGAGAAGGTGAACGCCACAAACGAAGCGTTCGTCGTCGCTAGGAAGCGGGCGCACAAAGCTAAACTGGCTTTTGAAAAGGTAATTCTAATCAACTAAACTGGCGCCAGCTTATTAAACCTGTGCTGCAATTCCGTAAGCGTAATGGCAATGAAGATCCGTAACTTTGAGGGTAATTTAACAATATTTCAAACTTGACAAGGGAAAACTTCAAGACCTAGCTTCTTCCTTTTCATGTTTAAAAAACTTCAGATTTAGCTAAAATTGATAAAATCATTCTTAATAATTCGATCTTCATTCCCATTTTGCTTACACAATAGCCTAGCTGGAAAGCTCAATAACTATACAAAGACAAAGTCAAAGGGCATTTATTTCAATAAAATCACTAGGATCACTTTGAAACGTCTTAGAAACTAGGTGAAGCTATGCCTGTTCCTCGCGACCAAGCCTAGAAGAATCAGGCAACAAACACGGCTTGGTGCCTATCATTTTTTTCGATGATCCTTTTTCACAAAATGGGATTTAAAGCTTCAGTGTGTACAGTTACCACACATTATGAGTTAAACTAGGGCCATTCGATAGTGTATTCAAAAAGTATAAATAATTAGAATAGAATACATACATGCCTATGTACATGACTTTTGAAACAACCATATTATGTATCACGTTTATGTGTGCAATAAAGAGAAGAATTACAGAATAACAGGAAAAAAGAAAACCAAATTTCTTAGCATTTTAGTTTAATTAAAATGGTTAATTTGATTTCAGGTGAAGAAGGAGCGACATGACAAATTCATCGACTGCTTCGAGCACGTAGCGAACGAAATCGATGCTATTTATAAGGTACTATCTTCCCCCGGGTTGCACTTGCGGATAAAATAAAAGGGCATTTTTCACTCATCTGGACTTCTTAACAAATATATGCTCGATGGCTCTCAGCTACGCTGCTTTTCAACCTTTCCATAAAATGTCTGCTGTCGTTACAGCAGGTTTGATCCTTGGAAGCCATCAGCATGTACGTTATTCCAGGCTATTTACTACAAACATGCAATTTCATTCCAATCCGTTCATTGGTTGCGGCGTGATAGATTAACAAACATCTTCACATACCTCCACTATAATGGAATACTTAAGTTATATAATTATAATAGTTTCCGCCCGCGGCTTCGCTCGCGAGGTACCTACATAAAAAGTAGCCTATATGCTATTCCCGAATATAATCTATCTCTGTATCAAAGGAGCCATTTCGTTCTGGGCCTGGTCCATGTACATTACATAGAAAAATTAGCCAAAAAATAGGAGATTACAAGAAAAATACAATTTCAATAATTTTAAGAGAAATGCGATGGTACAAGAATAGTTCTTCTGGTAAGTTTTTTACTATGTGAACAGTATTTGAAGGCCGCCATGTTGGTTTATAATTGGCGTTTGACATGACATTGACATATTTTTCATGTCATGTTGTTTATGTTGATGTTTTTGTTTTGTCAGATAAATGTAGGTTGTCAAAATGACATTTCACGCACGTCCATCCGCCATATTTTTGTAGCGCTGTGTGTTGCTCTCTTTGTCGAAGAAAATCTTAATATACATTAGAACGAAGTCACTTTAAATAAAATAACCAATTAAATACGTTTATTTTATTGCTTAGCCATATTTTAGAGTAGTGTACACAGTGCAGGCCCAGGCTCCATATATTGATGAAACGTCTCTTTTCATCCAAATCCGTTCCTCACAAACTCACATACTTTCGCATTTATAATATTAGTAGGATAATGTGCAAGTAACGAGCATTTAAGTTTTACCACACTGGTTCTTTCAACGGTCTTGTTCCTCGACAGGCGCTGGCAATGAACCAGTCTGCGCAGGCGTTCCTCGGCCCCGAGAACCCCGAGGAGCCCTACCTGGACGGCATCAACTACAACTGCGTGGCGCCCGGCAAGCGCTTCCAGCCCATGTCCAACCTTTCTGGAGGAGAGAAGACTGTCGCTGCACTTGCTCTGCTCTTCGCTATACACAGGTGTGTACTTGTATGTAACAATTTGATGGTGGCCTTTGCTCAAATGTAAGACGAAGGAGGCGAAGAAAAACCGATAAACACATCAACTGTGTCTGCCTAGATCCAGAACAACTATGCATTGTGATTTTTCAATCGCTGTGTTTCTAGATACCATAGTACAACTATAAAAATAAACTAGGCGTTCGCAAATAAGTCTTAGGTTGCTCAAACTTAACCGTAACATCTTTGATGACATGCGCCCGCGTGAGTTGATGCCTTAAAACAGCGGTAGACCACTGTCTGAACAAAGCTAGTTCCAGAAAAACTGTGATTTAAAAAATCACGGTGCATAACTATTCAACATGCCTCATAGCTCAGTTGGTAGTAACTCTGCCTTCTGCGCTATAGGTCGCGGGTTCGATTCCCGCACTGGACAAACGTTTGTGTGATGAACACAGATGTTTGTTCTGTGTCTGGGTGTTAAATATAAATATATATATATTTTTTATTTATTTATTTATTAAGATAACAACATCATAACAGGTTTTTTTATTAAGCCCTAAGGCGATGTTATATCTAGGTACCTACTTAACTTAATATATCTATTATGTATATCTTTCTCTGGTACCCATAGTACAGGCTATGCCTAGTTTGGGATCAGTTGACCGTGTGTGTTATGTCCGGAATATTATTATTACTATTATTTATTCATTCAGTAGTTACAGAGACGATAATTTTAAGGAATTTGAATACTTACATTGTGTATTAAGCTGGGTTTCCGCCAATGAAAAATTGGCAACTTTTGTGTTGACAACTCTAAAGCTCGTAATTTTTCTTTGGTGGAGGCCCTTAGGTAAACGTGCGACGAAAAAATTGTGATAAAAAAAGAACCAGTACTTAACACAAACTAACTCTAAATATCTCCCCAGTTACCAGCCCGCTCCGTTCTTCCTGCTCGACGAGATAGACGCGGCCTTAGACAACACCAACATCGGCAAGGTCGCGTCCTACATCCGCTCCAAGAAGGGATGTCTGCAGACCATCGTCATCTCGCTCAAGGAGGAGTTCTACGGCTGTGCTGATGCTTTAGTGGGCATCTGCTCGGAGGTAAATATTCACTTCACTATTGCCTACTGGCATTGATGCTTATGAACATCTGTTCAGTGCTGAGCCACTAAAATACGTCATCATAATTTCAGCTGTAGGACGTCCACTGCTGAACATAAGCCTCCCCCATAGATTACCAGAAACAATTATTTGGGGGGGGATTTGACCATACTCGCCACGCTGGGCATGCGGGTTGGCAAGCGCAGATAAAGCCCTTCTTGTTGATTTCAAAACCCATAGCAGCTTGAAGTTCGACGACCTCGGTGGCTTGGTAGATGACTGGTCGGCTAACATTCAAGAAGTGTAGGTTCGAAGTGTAACTCTGAGTTAGAGCCATCGTTGTTATAATACGTGCAAATTGTGGAATGAGCTTCCTTCCGAGGTTTTCCGGCTAACCTACAACATGAAGAGCTTTAAGAAAAATACAAAAAGATTTCTCCAGGGCAGGTAACGCATTAGTAATGCTCCAGGTGTTGCAGATGTCAATAGGCGACGGTAACCGCTTACCATCAGGTGGGCCGTAAGCCTGTTTGCCACCGTATAACATAAAAAAATATATAATAATAATAGGGGACTGCCCATCTCCTAGCTTTCTCCCTTAGTCGCCTCTTACGACATCCACGGGTAGACAGATTATGGAGGAGCCCGTTCTTCAGCCGGGGCCACCACGGCCGGCCACGATACAGTGTACACTAATAATGTAATATAATAATAGTTTCTACGTGGCAATTAATTGTGTTTTTATATTAATATGTATGGTAGTCTTTAAGGTATATGGGCCGTAGTGTAAGAAAAATTCCATCTGTTTTTTATTCTATTGTTGCCTGAAATAAATTTATTGTATTGTATTGTAATCCAAATATTTTGTTGCAGCCTGCCGACTGCCTGGTGAGTGACGTTATCACGCTCAGCCTCGAAAAATACGAAGATTAATTTTCTGTTTTAAAATGCTAGGTTAATTTAGTTATAACAAGACTTCGTACGAGCTCTTTATTTACAATAAAATATTTTAATTACTATGTGTTTTCACATTTTTATCACTTGGATTATCCTAAAATAACAATCTTAAAGTAATACAGGCAAGCTATAGAACACTGTCGAAGGATAAAACATGAAGATTATCGTTTCAAGTAACAAAAGTGGAATCTAGCAGATGTGTCCTAAATCACGATCTCTCTATAGTTTGCCTGAAATGACTCTGAGATTACATTAAATAATACAACGTAGAACTAACTATGATTGTTCTATTCCTTACTGCCACTGGCAAAGTATTGAAAACCGCACGTTTCATAAATATACTAGAGGGGCCTACCAAGTCTTATTGCATTTAAAAAGCGAGCGTGTCAGCACTATTTAACACGAATTAGAACCATCAATCTTTGATACTGGTATGGGGCATAGGGCCTTAAAATTAGCTGATTGTTGGGAGTAGTAATACATTCTCGAACAGGGACTAAATTGTCTATAATTCATAAACTACTGACAGAGTGGCATTGTTATACGAGCACAACAATTTAAGTGAGTTTCAAGTATGTGAGGAAATAATGCAGTACCTACCTATTTATTTTATAGAAACCATCAGAGTATATTAAAGTCTGCCGGACATAGTTCAGTTAAAAAGAAGCTAATGTACATTGGTTGATTTTTAATTTGTTTTAAGTATTTTTACCCGACTACGGCAAAGAAAAAAGCGGTATGTTTTTGACGGGCCTTCCATTCTACCGATCACACGAACTGAACACTAGCTTCATATTTTAAAGTATTGAACTGTCACCGAGTGGATAAAAATCCTGCAGTATGTTCTAATATTCCCAAAATGCAATGAAATTGTTGTAGCAAGTTTATGGGAGCGCAGCGATACGTAGTGTCCTCATTGGGAGCGATGTTGAATAACTTTGTATGTACCTTGTGTCTCCTTTTGGAACAAAAGAAGTTATGAAACCGGAGAACAATGGGGTCTCTATTACCTAGCAATTTTCTAAATATTAAAGGACTTTGGCCATCCAACTCCCACAAAAATATGCAATTGATTTCAGCTAGAGTTCACCAACACATTAAAACGACCTAGGGGACTTTACGTTTTTAGAAGTATTTTCTATGTTCACCCTGAGTACCTAATGGCATTAGATCAATAACTCAACTTATGATAAATTTTCCTATGCCGGTACGTTTACATACGATTTTAACAAATCAGGGACATGGTTATAATATGTTGGTGAAAATGGTCTAGCTATGACGGCGCTACGAAATAAGTTCTGTGGCAAACAGCTCAATAACGACAAATCTGTCTGCGGGGTTTCATAAAACACGGAGGACATTAAATACTACTGTAAAACGTGCAACAAGTTCTCGGGACCGTCTTCGTTCTCGGGTTTATTATCATAATCCCCACTAAGCTGCATTAGAGGGGAAAACGCCAAAACGATTTTGAAAATTGTCATAATCCCCACTGGTGGGGACAGCTTAGTGGGTATTCTGACAATAAACCCGTTCTCGGGCACTAGTCGGGGTCGTGCGGCGGCGCCGTGGAGAAGTAGGGCGCGGTGTGCGGCTGCAGCAGCGTGCGGCACACGGCGCACACGCGCGCGGGCGCGGCGCGCGGCCCGCAAGGCACCGAGTGGCACGCGCACGCGCCGCAGAAGATGCGCCCGCAGTGCCGGCAGTGAACCTGCGCACACACACCACATATCACTCCACTGAACACATTAATGCATTGAATATCCGCAGGGCATCCTTTTTTCGATCTAGTTGCTCGAAAAGTTAATTTACAGAGCCAGTAAACACGATATCTTGATAGTGACAAACGTCTAATCTTTTGTAATGTTTTGTAACCTATTTACGAATTATTCTACAAATCCCCACCAAGCTTCCCCACTGGTGGGGATTAGTGGAATAAAATTCCGGAAATCCCGACTGACTACATCGTAGTCTGTTACGACGTAGCATGGGATTTTATGGCTCTTTTACAAAAATCCCCACTAGCCATGACGTAGACTACTACGATATAGCAGTAGAATTTGGAATCTCTACCAAGTTCATTTAATAACTCGCACTGCTACGTCGTAGCAGACTACGACGCACCCAGTGGGGATTTCTGGAATTGTGTTCCATAAATCCCCGCTGGTGGGGATTTGTGTAATAATTCCTATTTACGACCTTTCCTTTACAATGTACTATTAAGTTCCGATTTTAGGAATCTCGAGAATTCACTTTCCAAATAAAGTGACCATGAAAGTACAGCGATACGACTTATAAATAGAAGAATACGACAGCATGCCAAAATACTGTTAAATCATTTAGGTTACACTGTATTATAAAATGTTGTATACCTTCTTTTTACTATTAGGCAGGGCGGTGTGGCAGGAGGGGCACTGCGTGACGTCCTCGTCGTGCTGCCACCGCACCTCCGTGTCCGCCTCGCGGATCCGCTGCAATTGCACCTGGAACCAACCATTTACCACGATCACAATAGGCCAGTTATGGCCGCAGTGACACCACACCCACATAAATTGATAAATAACAAAAAACCATTTACGAGAACGCTAGTTATCTATCAATTAACGCCTGTAGTGTTGGTGGTAATTAGGTACTATTGCGGCAAAGAGTGAAACGAGTTGCTTCGTTGAAGTCCAGTTTATTTGTAACATAAAAGTACTAAATTACAGTAAAGTTACCTTATTACTAACTATAACTTATTCTATGGTGCTGAGTAGGCACAGTATTCGTTTACCTACCGATGCATATTTTCATGATACTACATCTCCCCTGAAAAGTGGGCCATTACCCGCCCACAGCAAATGAAAAAAAAAAAAATGTTTGTTTCTCTCAACGGTAAGCAAAGTTACACTGTGCGCTACTATTTAAAGAACTTAAAATTAAAACATTTTTTTTTTAACGACAAAGGTAGGTACCTAATTAAATGCTTAATAGTTAAACTTAAACAAACTAACTATGAAATAGCTTTGTATTATTTTTATGAATAAGGTATTCTTTACAATCCTTATTGATTTTAACATTAGGCCCTATGTCCTCGATTACTTCATAAGGACCAAGATACACATTATCGAACTTAGTACCAGCTTGATTTTTTATTAAAATCAAGTCTCCGTTTTTATATTCTATAGGGTGAGAACTCTTATCATAACTATATTTTCTCAAACTTTTACATTTTAATAAATTTTCTTTTGCGTCAGCATGAGCTTTTTGTAACCTATATCTTAATTCTAATGGGTAACTGTCGAAATTATACAATGGGTCAAATGTAGTTTGTAAATTACTTGGTAAGTTACATAATTTTCCAAATACTAATTCGTACGGAGTGTACTTTGTCTCTGAGTGTACAGTAGTATTATAAGAAAAACACCAAAATGGAATCCAATCGCTCCAATCACCTTTATTGTTACTACACTGAATCCTGAGATAAGCGCCCAAATGTTTGTGTGAGTTTTCAATCGAGCCGAGAGTTTCGTGGTGGTACGCAGTTGAATTCAGTTTTTTAATACCTAACAGCTGGCAAGTTTCTTTCAAAACAGATGACATGAACTCGGTTCCGTTATCAGTTATAATTTCCTTTGGAATTCCGTACCTTAAAATAAAATTATTTACAAAACTCCTAGACACCGTAATGGTATCTTTCCGTTCTATTGGATATGCTTCAACAAATTTCGTTAAGTCACATTGAACAGTTAAAATATACTTATTATTATAGTTATCTATCTCTAGCGGCCCCATTAAATCTAAACTTATCCTCTCAAAACTTGAGCTAGCAGTAGATGTTATAATCATAGGTTCCTTAATATTTTTATTTACATGTTTTTGTAGTTGACAACTTTTGCATTTTTTAACGAAAGTTCTAACGTCGGTACTCATTCCTGGCCAAAAATAATATTTCTTTATATTATTCAACATACGATTCACCCCCGCATGACCACTGCTAGGTAATAAGTGAAAATCGTTCAAAACAACTTTTTTATCGTCATTATTCATTAATCTTACAACGTCTCTCGTCACGAGAAAACGTGGCGTATCCAATTGCAACTTTTTCATAATAGCTAGCAATATTTTGATAGCTCTATCTTTGCTTTTATGCTTTATAATTAAAAGTTCCTTTTTATTTAACTTCCTACAAAACTCTTCTAAATCCCTCGCTAACACCTCTGGGGTCGATAACGATCGGGAGTTTAGATAAATCGCCGAATGCGAAGGAACAAATGTGCAATATTTTGCATCTGAAATAATATTTTCTCCGTCTAACATCCATTGCTCAAAAAAATCAAATCAAATCATTGCTGATCGTTACTTTCATCTGAAAAAACTACTTCTATTATATCGTCCGGTTTTTTGAGGATTTCTACCGCATGAGGCTGATTAGACCCGTATACCGAGGGAATCCTGTTTGTCTGACTATCCGGTTTATCGGTCATATTACGTAATAGTTCTAATTCTTTTGTCTGATGCCTAGTGAGAACATTGACAACATGTCCTTGCATTTGTTTGAGATCTTTGCATGTCAAAGTGATGCGACTCAATGCGTCTGCAGCTACATTACTTCGACCCGGAACATACTCCACTTCAAAGTCGTATTCCTCTAGGTATAAACGGAATTTAGTTAATCTACTAGAAGGGTCCTTTAAACTGAATAAATAAACAAGTGGTTTATGATCCGTGTAAATTTTGAATTTTCTCCCATATAAATAAGGTTTAAAATGATTCACCGCCCAAACGATAGCTAGTAACTCTAACTCAATTACAGGGTATCTAGTCTCTGCAGATTTTAAATTACGGCTGGCAAATGCGACCACCTTCCCATTACTATTGGATAGTATAGCGCCTAAACCTATTTTTGATGCATCCGTTTGCAATCTAAAAACGTTATCTTCTGAGAAGTCAGGATACTGTAAGATCGGCGGGTTTATCAGACAAGATTTTAACTTTTGAAATGCTATTTCGCAATCCGACGTCCATTCAAATTTTACATTCTTTTTACACAACACATTCATTGGATGTACGATGTCAGCGAAACGTGGTATAAACCTTCTGTAATAATTTGCAAATGCTACAAAACGTTTGACGGCATCGCTGCAAGTCGGTGTTGGGAAACATTGCACGGTTTCTAATTTACCCGGATCAGGAAAAATTCCATCGGATGTTATTTTGTGTCCTAAGTACACTATTTCCTGCCTTAAAAATTCGCATTTTATAGGATTTAATTTAAGATTCACTTCTCTCAATCGATTTAATACGGAAATTAGATTTTTATTATGGTTTTCTAGTGATTTTCCAATGACAATACAATCATCTAAATAAATAAAACACTTTTTATAGTTTAGTCCTGCCATGGCTATGGTCATAAACCTCGAAAACACGCTAGGACTTGTCTTGAGCCCCATCGGGCAACGTTTCATTTGGTATTGTTTTCCAGCAGTAAATGCAGTACATTTACGAGAGTCCTCATCTAAAGATAATTGATACATTTTATTTAGACTAAAAGAAGTATATTTTCTTGAATTTTCATTAAGTAAAAGTTGGTAATAACTTTGTGAAAGATCTAATTTAGAGAAATAAATGTTACCAGAGAGAGAGTCTAAGATTTCCGTTATATTAGGTAATGGAAATTTATCATCTTGAATTCTACTATTTAAGTGCCGGTAATCAATCACAAGTCTCCATTTTTTTTCATTCGATTTATCGGCCTTTTTTGGGACTAACAGTACTGGACTAGACCATTCCGATATTGTTTCTTCAATTATATCGTTATCTAACATCTCCTTTACCTGTTTTTCTACTTCGTGCTTAAGTGCATGTGGGATTCTGTACGGCTTGACGTAAACGGGAGCAACGTTATCTTTTAATGTTATTGAATGCTCCATCAAGTTAGTGACAGATAGTTTATCCCCTGGCAAGTGAAAAACATCCGCGTATTTGGCACAAATATTTTCTATGCTGATTTTCTCTTCTTTATTCATGTAGTTCAAATCGAGTAACTGGAACAAAGTCTTAATCCGCTTAACATTTTTGTCTTGGTTGTTAAATTGGCAAACGTCAAACTCGCTAAGAGTATGAACACTCAAATTAGAAAAATTAATCTTTACTTCTTGATCTTGCGTATTTAAAATTCTCAATGGAATGTAGCTATTAATTGGCTTTGTTATCATTCCAGCTACAAAAACCCCTTTCTCAATTTCGTTCGCTAAAACAACAGTTTCTTCACGATGATTACAGGGTATGTACCTTATTATTTCGCAGCGTGGAGGTACCAAGTGACTATACTGGTCCTCGATGCTCAAACTTACTCTTTCGTCATTGTTTGATAACCGCAAGGTCATTGATTTATAATCTATAATAGCACTATATTTTTTAAAGAAATTATCGCCTAAAATTCCGTCGGCGGAACACGTCAAGTTCTTAAAAACATAAAATTTCTGATTAAAATTTACCCCTTTATAAACTAAATCTAACCAAACAAAACCCTCGGATACTAGTTTTCCACTAACACCTCTTATTGTTATAGTATCATATTGAAGCTTACTTAAAATAGTTTGATTACTACTTAACCATTCATAACTCAAAATACACAAGCTTGCTCCGCTATCAACTAAAAGATTGACCGGACTTGCAGAAACTACATTCAACATAACTACGCTACTATTATTACAATTAGAAATAAAATATTCATTTACCGAGTGGGGAACGAAAAACTCATTATCGGATGCATTTACCGTATGCTCTTGCGAATGGTTAACCCCAGTTTCCCCCCTCCATGTGAGTTCGGGAAATTCCGTACTTTCCCTTTGCGAAACGTGCTGAATTTCGTGGCCCCATGTAGGCTGAGGCACCGCGGCACGTGCCTGTTGATATGCCCCGCGACCTCTCGCAGCCCCTCGCGCGCGCCCGAAGCGCCCGCGCACGCATCTATTACCATACGTCATAGGTGGTATTGTATTACCTTGCCTATAGTTACTGTTATAATAAGACTGATTTCGAACCTGAAAATTATTATTATTTCGGCTATTTGAATAACTGCCACGTTTTTGAGGGTTGTAATTCTGCTCATGCCTCATTATATTGTAAGCATGTTCCTCGTTAGGTGAAATTATCTGTTCATCAACAGCTGTTCTAATTGCCTCTGGTAACGATTCAAACTGACGAGAAGCTAAAATGATACTCAGGCGTGTGTCAGTTAATCCATCAGAAAAACGTTTAATCGCAAGCTTTTCGTTGATAGGACGCAATACATTTAACTTAGTGTCGTCATCATCGGCCTGAGCAAGAGTTAAATTCACAAAAAGCTTTTCTATGTAATTTCCAAAATTTTCTATCGATCTGTTCCCTTGCTTACTGGTAAAAAGTTGTGTCAGTATGGCTACAGCTGATTTCTTTTGGATTAGATATTTACGCATATCAGTAATCAAACTCTCAATACTATTATAACTGCACTTTAAACGCAGTTTAGCACTTGCGGATAGTCGTGTTTTCAACACAAAATCGATTAATTGTTTGTTTGAAGTTTCTGCTATCATTGAGCTGTAAAGTTGTGTTCCATCGATTAACTGTTTTGTGACCTCCTCCTTGTCATTCATGATGGGCAATAGCGCCAAGGCGGTTTTAATATCGAAAGATTCCGAAGCCATTTTTGCTGCGTTTTCTAACCGACTGATTGACTGCGATGAGGATAAACTCACGATCTTGTTAAAAGTTATGCGTATATCATTAATTAATGAGTTAATTGTTTGAAGACATTGGGCACTTATCTCCGATTTTTCAATTTTACTATGGACCTCGAACAAAGATGACTCTAATTTCTGATACTCCCTATGCGCTAACTCTATTTTTTGTTGCGCTGCGACTGATTTTTGTCTCCGCGCAGGACCTACATTTACTAAATAAACCTAGCTTCTTCTATATTCTTTTATATATTTAAAAAAAAAACCTATTGACTTACTTGTCTATACGTAAAATATACCAAGGACCTCCTGTTGTAGCAGGCTGATCTGCTGTGCTAAACGGTCGCGGCGTGTCGCTGATTGCACGTCACCTATCGCACGTCGCTGGTCGCACGTCGCAGGTCGCTCGTAGCAAGACGCTCGTTGCTCTTTGCATGGGCCGGGCTATACCCTGGACACCGTGGGCCGGGCATGGTCCCTGGACACCGCACCTTTCGAGCCGGGTATTTTCCCTGGCTCCACCAACATAGATTTCTTCTTTCTTCTAAATTCTTTGTTTTATTTGCTTCAGGACGGAAAATGACGCTCAAGCTATTAGCTTTTAATTCTCTTCTCAAAGTTCTTACAGTTGATTTCTTGCACTTCCTCAAAATGAAATATACAGCAGCACCACTCAACAAAACGAGTATGAAGGTCAATAAAATTTCTGTAGTGCGTGTGTTTGTTTCTTTCGATACTGTTTTTCCCATCCTGTTTTTTTTTTTTCTTTCTTCTATATTGTGTTGTTCATGCTTCTTTGTTCTTATCTTCTAAAATAATCTTCTTTCTTCTATATGATAATTTTCATTTTTCTTTCTTCTGATCTTCTATAAGGTAATCTTCTTTCTTCTATAATGTTTCATCTTACTGTTTATTTTAATCTTCATTCTATTTTATGTGGTCCGCTGTGGCAAGGTCGCCATGTAGTGTTGGTGGTAATTAGGTACTATTGCGGCAAAGAGTGAAACGAGTTGCTTCGTTGAAGTCCAGTTTATTTGTAACATAAAAGTACTAAATTACAGTAAAGTTACCTTATTACTAACTATAACTTATTCTATGGTGCTGAGTAGGCACAGTATTCGTTTACCTACCGATGCATATTTTCATGATACTACACGCCAACAAAACGTGCGCCCTGAAGTAACTCAAGTCTTATTTCAATTATTATTCATAATAATTGGTTTATGTAGATTTTAAATTCACAGTGAATAATGTGACCATCATTCCGTACTATTTTTTCGACATAAACTTCATAAATACTGAACTCTGACGATTTCAATGAAAAACTTAGACGGAGTTTTTAGGCCGCCTGAAGGAATCAGGCCTCATTGTAGCGCTCAGCTGTTTATCTAAACAGCCGCGGTAGCTTAAAGTTGAGTTTCAATTGTTTAGGGAAACGTCGCCTATCTGCGCTGACCCTTAGTACGATGAGCACTAGGTAACTGACCTGAAGCGACTGCGAGAGCCTCACGAAGTCCTGCTGCACCTTCTCGCTGTTATCTAACTCTTGTTGCAGAACTAACACTCTTTGCCGCACTTCCATCACCTCCGCTTGCAAACGTTTCTAAACAAATTATCGACTATTTATATAAGGCATACATAATACAGGGAAAATTGACAGCGAGAATACTGGAGATGAAAGTTTTAGTGCTAAATGATGAATTTAAGATAGCATTCTAAACAATTACGACTCCGATTTCAGATTTTAGGGTTGCGTAAATCTTTTGGAAATACGGAACCCTTATACTTTGTTGTCCGTCTAGTCTGCCAAGACCCTCTGTCTGTGAGCTGTGAGCTTATAGTTCTAGCTCAATGAATTTAAAAGATATGGCAATGGATGTCTAATTTTATATGATTTGTATGTACATAGGCTACTTTTTAACCATGCGACCGAAGCCGCGGGCGGAAGTTAGTAATGTGATAACTTTAACACAGAGAATATAATATCTTTTATAATATCTTTTATTTGTATATTTCCCTTTTCATTGTTGTGCACATGTACCCACTACTTTTATCAGCTCTCTCTAGCCTCAAAGGTTTGCTGGAAGAAAACTCTTTGTAGGGTTAAGCTCGCCTTTGTACATGCCTGTATTTTTATGTTTTATATCTGTATGTTTTCTGTGTACAATAAAGAATTAAAGAAAGAATCTCAGTATGAAGCCAACTACTACTGGACTATTTTTATAGTATGTTTCACACCTATAAATGGTGTGTGCCAGATAAAAGTGAAGACTGCCGTCATGTCGTATAGGGAAGTGAAGGAGATCGGAATGGAGGAAATTGCAACCGACAAGTAAATTCAATTCATTTATTGACCATTTCGTTATAGCATATTATCGTTATAACATAGGCATGTCAGGTTTACAGTTATTATAGTTCTTTACAAGTAACGTATCATATAATTAAATATAATTGATTTTAGTACGTAATAAGTAAACCTGACGTGCCTATGTTATAACGAAATGGTCAATAAATGAATTGAATTGAATTAAATAAATATTCCGGACAGTTCACACACGGTCAACTGATCCCAAACTAGGCATAGCCTGTACTATGGGTACCAGAGACTGATATACATAATAGATATATATTAAACACCCAGACACAGAACAAACATCTGTGTTAGTCACAAATGTTTGTCCAGTGCGGGAATCGAACCCGCTACCTCTAGCGCAGAAGGCAGAGTCACTACCAACTGAGCTATGAGGCCTGTCTGCCTGAGCTGTGAATTGAAACAAGAGCTGAGCTCTTAAATCATAGTAGTTTGTTTGTTTATGTTTCATGTTAAAAAGCTCACCTTATCTTCGAGTAGGTTTTCAATCATGTCGTTAGAATGCCGCAGCTTGTTGCCTAAATCCTTCATCTGCTCGTGTTCAGTCTGCATTCTATCCAGCTCCTCTCTGTAATCACGACAAATTCATAGATAATATTTAAACTTGGAAAGCTTTAAACTTTTACCCTGTTTTTGTGAACTGGGTTTATACGAGGACTAACTAAACCCTGGTTTTGTGACGTGTCATTTCATACATTTGACATTATGACATGAACCAAATGTATGAAATTGCACGTCACAAAACCAGGATTTAGTTAATCCTCGTCATAACCCAGTTTCAAAATAATAGAGTAAGTATCAAGTGGTTTCCTCAATAGGCTACCTCATTCCAATCTTCGGAAACTTGCGCATTTATAAAATTAGCTGGATATAATAGGATTGACCTATAACCACCTATCTCTAGCCTCAAAGGTTTGCTGGAAGAAAACTCTTTTTAGGGTTAAGCTCGCCTTTGTACATGTCCTTTCATTTAGTTTGTTTTTTGTATGTGTTTTCTGTGTACAATAAAGAATAAGAATTGATATAAGATACAAAAAATTACAAATACTCCTCGTAAAATATTTAATTATATTTTACGAGGAGGTAGGGCACAGCGAGATTTTCTCTTCTAAATTGGAATTGGCTTGGGAGGTACCACCCCATTACAGAAGATCGCAGCCAAATAACATTATTTGTTTCAAATAGTGTATTGTTCCTGCGTTGAGTAAGGTTGCCAGAGCTCTTTAGGGGGAGAGGGGTTCGGGGTCGGCAACGCGTTCGTGATGCCTCTCTGGTATTGCAAGCGCTTATAGGCTACGGTAGCCGCTTAGCAACAGGTGGGCCGTGTGATTGTTTGCCACCTCAGTTGTATAAAAAAAATACACTAATTGTGTGTTTGTTAATTTACCTGGTTTCTCTGATCTCGGCCCGCGTGGCGCTGAGCTCGGCTTCTTGCTGATGGAATAATGCCCCTTGTTCTAACAGCTGCGAAAATACAGAGTAAAAGCTCAAGACAAGTATCAAATCAACTCTCAGTGCCATATTATAATACTAGGTTCCGCCCGTGGCTTCGATCGCGTGGTACCTACATAAAAAGTAGCCTATATGCTATTCTGGATAAAGAACTCTTTACATTCCAAGTTTCATCGGAATCGGTTGAGCCGTTACGGCGTGATTGAATAACAAACATCCAAACATCCTCACAAACTTTCGCATTTATAATATTTGTAGGATTACGGTACAGCGCGGGTGAAGCCGCGGGCAGCCACTAGTATGAGTATGTAGGTCTTCTTCTTTTTGTCGTGTCACTGATTCTTTCTTGGTCATCCTGTATTAGGTCAGTGAGCAGGTTGAGGTATGGTGGCCCTGAAAAGGGCTTATGACCGTCGATGAAAGAATCAGTGTAGTGAAAGGATTAACGTGCGCCTCTTAGGTACTTTCGTGCACAGTATGTAGGTGCCAGTGTGGTGAACGGACCTGATTCCTGAGTTCCCTCTCGCCGTCGTCCGCCTCCTCGCGTCCGATCTGACACAGAATCAACTGCTGTCGCAGCTCCAACGTCAGCTCCTGGAGCTCCTGAAAATAAAAAACATCACCATCTGAGGTGGCAAACAAGCTTACGGCCCACCTGTTGGAGGCGGGTACCGTAGCCTATGGAGCGCTTGCAATACCAGAGGCATCACGCACGCGTTGCCGACCCCGAACCCCCTCCCCCCTAAAGAGCTCTGGCAATCTTACTCACCGCAGGAACACAACACTATTTGAAACAAATAATGTTATTTGGCTGCGATCTTTTGTAAGGCGGAGGTACCGGGCGGCTCCAATTTAGAACGAGAAAATCTCGCTGTGCCCTACCTCCTCCTACTTACCAACAAATGAGTCAAACGCTTGTTTTCCAGCTTAGATATAAAACGGTAGGTACCTGAACATTGTCTGGCAGGTCAATGATCTCGTTCTGCATTTCTTCAGCCTTCTTGAGGTATTGACCGACGAGCATGGCGTTATCTCGTTCTAAACTGAAGAAAAAAACATTGAAGTAATTATTGTCTGTTTTGAACTTATTTACATTGCTATACTATGGTATTCTGCTGTCTCAAGGTTGCCCAAGTGTTCAAAAAGTGTCTTTATTACCGTTTAGTGTGCGAATGCTGCAAAATATCGTACAAATGTGGAAAATCCGCACAAGTGTCTAATATCAGTTGTTTCTAATTATTGCACAAGGGTCTAAATTCCGCACAAGTTTCTAAATACTGTACAATTGTCTAACTACCGTGAAAGTTTTCAATTACCGCACAAGTGTCTAATTACCACACAAGAGTCTAATTACCGCACAAGAGTCTAATTACCGCACAAGAGTCTAATTACCGGACAAGAGTCTAATTACCGCACAAGAGTCTAATTACCGCACAAAAGTCTAATTACCGCACAAGAGTCTAATTACCGCACGCGTGTCTATTGTGCCCACCTACAGAAGGTGAATAAACTCACGTGTCGAGCTTCCGCTGCAGAGTCTCCCGGTCCACGGTGAGTTCTGTGACGAGCTGCAGTGCCCGCTGGTCGGCTCGCTGGGCGTCCCGCGAGCGCTCTGCGACGGCTCGTTCCGCGTCCCGCACGGCGTCCCGCAGCGCGGCGAGGCGCTCGGCCTGCGCCGCGCGCTCCGTCTGCCAGGCGCGCACCGTCTCGTCGTGCAGCGACCGGATGCCTTCCAGCTCCTCGGTGGCCTGCCATCGGTCACCAGAACACGCGTAAATTCAACTAGATTTAAGGCGTTTCAAATTGATCCATGCGATTTATAAAGAAAGTTATCTTATTTAACTTCAGTCAGTCCATAGCAATACATACATTAAAACTAACATACATAAAATATAAAAACTTCATTAATAACACATTTATACGGCGACGTAGAGATGACGCAATGAGGGTGTCAGCCCTTGCAAACTTGACACCCTTCGGCCAAAATTCGATTTCAATGAATAAATGAAGATTGAAGTGGCGGATTTACACATATCCTAAGTCCTTGCTACCGTCCTTATTTTTAAATTTTAACATTAACATTTTTTTTTAAATTTTTTTTTCACTATTCATTTATTGTCGACCTAGGTTATATCAGAAATCGCATAAATAATATGAACCTCGACCATAACCCGCTTAGCGTCGGTTATCACAATAAAAATAAAATGATCAGTATTTTGTCTGTTTAATGTATTACTGGCCGTGGTGGCCCCGGCTGACGAATAGGCCCCTCCATATCTACCTATTCGCGGATGTCGTAAGAGGCAACTAAGGGAAAAAAAAATAACAACGTTTTAACAACGATAGCTCTAACTGCGCTCGCCAACCCGCATGCCCAGCGTGGTGAGTATGGGCAAATTCCTCCCACATGATAAGGAATTCGCTCTGTCTGTGGGGGAGGCCATGTTCAGCAGTGGACGTCGAACGGCTGAAATGATGATGAATGTATTAGTGCAGAGTAAATACCTTCTTGAGTGCCAAGTCGAGTTTGTAGGCGCGGTCCCTGGCGGCGTCCGCGGCGGCCTGCTCGGACACGAGCTGCTTCTCGTAGTTCACGCACATGTCGCAACGACGACCGGACTCTGCAAACCATTATTATATTTTAAGAAAGAGCTTTTTTAAGCTGTTGCTTCTCCAAAAAAAAAAAAAAAAAAATAAATAGAAATATGGAAAATAACTTATTTCTCGCCACATAATGTAAAAAAGGACCCTAACTCAGCATGATGCATTTCATTTCATTTATTATTTAAATTGGGTACATTTTCAAACATTATTAAATAATAGATTGTAGTACACTTATGAATGTCAAACACAATAATATAACAAAAATAAAATAACACGGCATTAATTAAAAGAAAATTAAATAAATCATGTCATAAATGTCAATAAATGTCACACAATAACTAAACATAACAAAGGCTACCTACATAAACTACAAATTCCAAATCCTCCCGCCATTTTGTCTTTAATAAAATCGTCAATCTTATAGTAAGCTTTTTTCGTCAGAATTTCTTGGAGTTTAGTTTTTAATGCGGGTTGATAACAACCCGCGCTGGTTTTCCGTTAGGGCCAATTTCTAAATAGATAGATAAATAGTTTATTCGACACATACTAGATGGTTATGTTAGAGATAAACATAATAGTAATGTGAATCTCTTTAGTGAAACTGTCGTCTGTGACGTAATAGCTAAACTCTCTTGCTGTGTGCTGTGCATCCTGAATAAATCTCTCTAAATCTACTGAAATAAGATGTTTCTCTGCTGAAATCCTTCAGGTTATGGGCCCAGCACGCTTCCACTGCGATAATAATCCAATGAATTAGCATCTACGGGCATTCCACATGTGAAAAGTGAAATTCGGATGTGCCTCTGTAGATTTATATTTACCTGGTTCGTTCTTGGTATCGCCACTCGCCGCGGCTGTACTAGCTGCTGCCGCGGCTTTGGCTTTCTGAAAACATAACATTCGAAGAATAAAATATAATTAATTCCTAATGAATGTGGGCTGATGATGTTACTGAACAAGTCATGTGGCGGGCGAAGTGCCACTTGCATTTAAATCGTTCATCACGGTTAGGATTTGATTGTTTGACTGCTAATTAAATAGGGGCCGTGGTGGCCCTGGCTGAAGAATAGGCCCCTCCATATATCCGCGGATGTCGTAAGAGGCGACTAAGGGAAAAAAGCTAGGGGATATGGGCAGCAGCGTCCCTCATTTTAACAACCCGCGTGCCCAGCGTGGTGAGTATGGGCAAATCCCCCCACATGATAAGGAATTCGCTCTATCTGTGGAGGAGGCCATGTTCAGCAGTGGACGTTGTACGGCTGAAATGATGATGATGATGACTGCTAATAGCATTGACATTTTTGGGAAAAATCGATTGTAAGTATGGGACCACAATGAGTGGCCCCGGTGGTGATATGGGTGTTTTTCACTCACTCACTCACTCTGGTCTTACTCACCAAAGCTTCCTGTAGCTGCGTGTCTGTATCTCTAAGTTTGGTCTTCAAGACTGAGATCTCTTGCTCCAGAGGTTCTAACAGTGACCGTAACAGTTCATTGTCTTCTACCTGGAACTCAGAAAATATATATAAAGCAGGCATTTTACTCTGTTCAAACTCCTTTTATGGACCAACAATAAGTAACGTGAGCCAGATAAAAGAGAATATTGCCGTCATGTCATTTAAGGAGGTGAAGGGGGTGAAGGAGCTCGTATTGGAAAGATCAGAATGGAGGAAATTGCATCATCACACCGACAAGAGCTAAGCTAATACAGATGAAACGCGAGGACCTGCGAATGTTGGTGGGCATCATCACAGGTCACTGTGAATTAAACCATCACCTGTACAAGACAGGGGCTACTGACAGCGGATTATGTCGGGGCTGCCTACAGGGAGAAGAAACAGTACAGCACGTAAATTTGCACTGTACAGCCACGGAAGAGGCCAGGACCACATCGGGTCTGCGGGCCGTGATCGGAAGCGGCTCCCAGACACCGCCGCATTCAGGGATACTGAGAGAATGTTACCAACGACCCAAAGTCCTGCTTCGCTATTTTAAGGAGCTGGGCTGGCTGGAAACACCCCACAGCGGGAAGTCAGTGCAGGTCTAACCACCCCCGACTAGAATTAGAATTAGAAGAGCTAAGCTCTTAAATTTAATAATAATAATAACCTGACATCTAAAACATGGCTACAATTTATTAAAAATTACCCTTACGTATACTTTTATGCAGGTATCCCTATGATAGGTACAAGTAGGTTATGGAACTCTTTGGGGGAGGCCTATGTTCAACGGTGGACTTCTATAGGCTGATGATAATGAAGATTTAAATAGGATTAATAAATACGGACCGTATTATCCTCATGTATGGATTTAAGATGTCCGGAATAAAAAAAAATATATAGTAATAAGTGAAGGGAAATCCACTTTAACAACAATAAATTTTAAAATTAATTACATATTTCTGAGAACCTAGGTACTTCACCGCATCTTACTTAAGTTTTCCCGGTGTACTGAGCAAGTTAAGATAATGCTTTTCAAAGCTTACTGCCAAAACATGTACACGGGAAGCTTGTGGGTTGGACACACCAAAAACTCGCTAGCGACCCTGCGCGTCCAATATAATAATATATTCAGGGTGATGTTGGGACTGCCTCGCTTCTGTAGTGCATCAGGGATGTTTGCTGAATATCAAACTGATGGGTTCGCAGCCATTATTCGCAAAAAATCTACATCCCTGATCCGCAGAATGCGCGACAGTCACAACAGCATCCTGAAAACTATAGCTAATAGATACTCCTCGCCGCTGTGGAGGCCTGATTCGCAGAGTGATACCGGAAAAAGTCCCGCCACTCTGGTGAGACCACTCTGTGAATTAGTCCTGCGTTAAATTTAAATTTAATTTTATTTGAATTTTATGTTTCGATTTGCCTACTAACCATTTACTGTATTTTATTGTGTTACTAACCCCATATGGATCTATGTTGTCCGAAATAAAAAGATTTTATTTTATTATTATTTATTAAGTAAGGAAAATACAGAGGAAGCTCGTGATTCATTTATTTGACCGTTCAAATATGACGTGATCACCGTTAACCTTTTGTAGATTTTTTGTGAAATTGTATTTTGGTATTTTATGAACATGGTTTAGACCGACGACATTGTGAAGGTTGCGGGAAGTCGGTGGATGGAGAAGGCTCAAGACCGTGCGTCACGGCACTCTTTGGGGTACTATTGACCGGTCTTTTTCCAAAACGTCACCAGTTTGGTCACTAAACGAACGCTTAGGTCTTCCCCTTCCAACGGTCTAATGTTTTTAACATATAATAGACTAGCTTCCGCCCGCGGTTTCGCTCGCGTGGTACCTATCAAGATAAAAGCCTATATGCTATTCCAGACTATAATCTACCTATGTACCAAATTTCATTCAAATCTGTTCGGCCGCTTGGGCGTGATTGAACCACAAACATCCAAACATCCTGACAAACTTTCGCATTTATAATATTAGAAGGATGGCAGTTTGATCATGGCCTAAAGACTTTGGCGGGTTATGAACTCAAGAGTTGGCCAAGCTCAATACAAATTCAGGGTAACTTTTTTTTTTTTGTGTGCACCTCCTTTGGTTGGTGATTGGTATGAGAACTCACCCGCTCTCTCCTCGGCGGCGGTTCCTCGGTATCAGCTGTCAGCTTCCTCGCCAGATTCCTGACCAGAGTCGCCGGCGCCAGCGACACCTCCTGCCACATCCATTTCATTTCCGATTTACACTTGTCCATAACCACAAAATTTATGAAAAAAAAATCAATTTTCTAAAAAAATGGGGTAATTCCTTGGTATCAATGTGTTTGCCAATTGAAATATCCATGTTAGTCCAATACGCCAATGTATAATGTTAGTCCAATAACACAAAGTGATTCATAATATCTATACAATCCCGAAAGGGTCCTATTCTACAACAATTGACTAGAAATTTTGTTCGAGGACTTTTGCACATCCGCAATTTGTAATTGAAAAAAAAAAACACAATTTCATTTGTTTCGGTTGTAAATAAAGGTTGTTCAACGACATTTGGCATTTCATATGGCATCGCATTAGGGATTAAAAAAACCGGCTATGATGTTATAAAAATAAAATAAAAAGCCTTTTTTATGATGTTATACTGTATTCTAAATAAATAAATTTGGGAAAAGTGTATTTATATTTTTGTACAAACACGACCGGTGCTAATATCGCATCGTGTAAAACTGCCATAATCTAAGTATCAGAGGCAATACCCTGTACAAGGAAGCAATTATGCTAATGTGGCTCCTAGCGATAAGCCTCGAGCTAGCTCACACACGATGAGGATGTTTTCGAGTATTATCGATACCTAAATAAACTATATTTAGATACAATTCGTGCAGATTCAATATGCGCTTCGATAAACATCAAAGAAAAAACGCTCAACACCGTTCGTGATTGCACTCTATGCTCTTATTGTGTCACTAGTTCTTTCTTGGTGATCGTGTATTGGGTCAGTAACCAGGTTGAGGTATGGCGCCCTTGAAAAGGGCCTATGAGCGTCGGTGAAAGAATCAGTGTAAAGAAAGGATTAAAGTGCGCCTCTTAGAGGCTCCTTTCGTGCACATGTCACAATGCTTCGATTTTTTGAATCAAAACCGTTGAATTTCCCAATGACGTAGAACAAACTTTATTGCCAATTGGGTGTAGAATAATAAGCCCCTTTTGGGATAGCATACATATAATGAATAAACTTGTATTCTTCTAGTTCCGAAAAGCTCGATAAGGCAAACAAGCTGCTTGAAGTAAACTGGTGTGTTCCGATAACACTATCTGACATAGGGGACTTGCAAATGACTTTATATTAGTTTTGTTGCTTGTAGCAAGTGGTTATTGAAAACATTTCATACCTGCGTTTAGTTCAAGTTTTAAAAGGATTCTGGGAAAAAATCTGGATTTAAGAGTATAGGTAGGCCAAAGAAAAGATGGATCGACTGTGTGAAATGAGTATGAAAGGAGTGAGTGCTGAGATGACGACCGATAGAGGGAAATGGAAGAAGAATACAATGTTGTGATGTGGGATAAGGGCAGGAAGATGATGATGACTCAAAAAAAGACGACGAAAGACGGGGTGAAAGAATCTGTGTAGTGAAAGGATTAAAACGCGCCTCTTGGAGGATCCTTCTCTGCACCTGGTTTATAAACCGGGTGCTCTCGGCCAACACGGCTAGTAAGTACGTTCTTCTTCTTGTCGTGTAGGTAGAGCAGGTCGAGGTATGGTTGCCCTGAAAAGGGCCTATGACCGGCGGTGAAAGAATCAGTGTAGTGAAAGGATGCCTTTGCTGCTCCTCTAAGAGGCTCACTTTAGCGCCTCTTAGAGGCTCCTTTCGTGCCAAAAATGTATTTCCTACTTTCGTGCAGGTACGTTAACAACATAATATGAAATGTTACCTGCTGCTGTTGTTGATGCCGCATGTGCCCCAGCTGAGTCTCCAGGTCCATGTTCCTGGCGCGGAGCCGGCGCGCCTCTTCCGTGCCTGATGAAGACACCTCCACGGTCTCTGTACGTAAGAAGATACTTGTTGACGACCTCGGGCGAGTGCCCTTCTGAGACACAAGCGATTCCCGCTGCGGGACAAATGTTTGCATGAATGCAAATATTAGTTCCGGGTCTGGGTGTTATAATAATATTATATAATTTTAGTGTTGTATATCATAAATCATATATAATAATATACAGGGTGAGTTTTTTTTCAGGGCCACTTAGGCGGACCGTGAGAGTAATCGAAAAGTGGTTTAAGGAGTTACAGGCTCGATTTTTAAAAAATAAGATCCACTCAAGAACTCGTTTACCCCAGCGGTTGTCGGTTCTTCGGCATACAAACGTGATGATGATGATGAATAATAGTAGAGTAGGATATGCCACACTTGTCACAGAACATAACACTAATCCTACAAATCATCCTACTAAGCTATGCGATTTTTTTAACTCAATTACGCCGTAACTACTGAACGATTGGAATGCAATTTTACAATTACGTAATATCCTGAAATATCATAATTATAAACTACTTTATATTCGGGTACCACACGCCAGCTAGTATTCAATATGCCAAAGTAGCTCTACCATTTTCTCTATTTGTTACCTTTTCACAAATAAACAACAACCAATTTCGATGAAATAGATAGCTTAAACCCTCAGGAAGGACACAGGTTACTGTTTTCAAGCAGCCATACAGTATACTAGTTCTGGAACACGTTGTATAGTCGTTGTACCTTCAGGAAGTTCCTATTGAAACAAAATATTGAAGAAAACATATTATTATCACTAATTTAATCTCTAAACTGTGTATGTAATGTTCAGTTTGCAACACTTTTAGAACTGACCTAATGAGGAAAGTTTTCATATTTCAAATTATTTGATCCACTCTAATTAAACCAGCGATTAATATCGATAACGGGAGTTTGCCTCTTAAAAAACTAAACTAATTATATTTTTTATTTTAATTCATCCTCTTTGTATTGCCTAAAATTATAACTCACATTGAATTAGATATTCAGTACGTAAAAATACGATCATGTACTAAATGAATAGTTGTTACATAGGAGGTTTATTATAACTTGGTCTTGCCTCTGACTGTGACTACACCCAAAATACACGGATCGCAGTAGGTACCCCCAATGGGGTTATACTAGTTTGTATTAAAATTAATTAATACTGTTAACTTGGTACCTACATAAAAAGTAACCTATATGCTATTCTAGGTAAATAACTTTACCTATTCCAAGTTTCAACGGTTTAGGATACAGTTCACATATAGGTGATTAATAATATTTATACAATTTCCAATGGGGGTTATTATATCACCAAAAACAAAGACTATTTGCGAAAAAAAATCTATATTTTCAATTTCTTAGAACTCCAATACCCCAATCCATCCTTTGAGCTACTGACCCCTGTCACACTTATTACGGACCCCTTGGGGGTCCGTGGACCCCACTTTAAGAAACCCTGCCCTAATCAAATAGTCAAATTGATAACATACCGCTGACTAGCATCTGCAGGCTCTCTATCTCGGACCTCTGGTTCTCGCTCAGGGTCTGGAGCTGCTGCAGCTGGGCCCTCAGCCCAATCACTTCCGACTCCAGTTGCTCGTTGTCATGGTGCAGCTTCCGCATGTCCACTGGAAAAGAATAATTGTACTGAATAATGTAAGTGTAAATAATAAGTTCAAGCCAACAATGTTAGCGGTACACCCACCCAATTTACTTTAGCTGACTGTCAACAAAGTTGCTGTATCATCTTAATGCTGAATAAATTTCTATAATCACCTCTCACTAGACCAGCTAGGTACTTGTTAGCCTCCTGGTTACAGGTTTTAATATTTGAGAAAAACCATTGCGGGAAAGGCACTTCTACTCAATACATCGTACGATATAAAAAAACTCATTGAGATCATCCACGTCAGTATCTTATACAAAATTAGCTCAAAAAAACAAACACAATGTAATTTTTTTAATTAAAAACAAATACAGTACACCATAAGTGGGAAGTTGTGTGAGTATTTAATTTTTTATTAATTTATCCTTTAAAATTGACAATCTTAAGAGCAATGTATGTGCCTATTGATAAAATAAATTGAATTGAATTGAGTGAGAATCTTAATTTCACAAGGAAGTATTTATTTAATAAACAATAATGAGAATTTTCAGGAAAATACCATACAGTTCCCAAAGTCAAATTACAAACATAAGGAAGTAGAACACAAACTGCTCTAAAGCAAATACTACACTAGCTTCCTCCCACTGATTCGCTTGCATGGTACCCATATACTAAGTAGTCTATGTCACTCTCCAGCCCACTATATCCATGTGATAAAAAAAATATGTTTTATGTTTTTTTTTTAATTATTTATGGTGGTAAACAGGCTTACGGCCCTCCTGATGGTAAGTGGTTACCGTCGCCTATTGACATCAGCAACACCTGGAGCATTGCTAATGCGTTGCCTGCTGAACCCCTCCCCCCTAAAGAGCTCTGGCAATCTTACTCACCACAGGAACACAACACTTTTTGTAACAAATAATGTTATTTGGCTGGAATATAAGGTGGAGGCAATCACTGCTCCAATTTAGAGCGAGAAAATCTTGCTGTGCCCTACCTCCTCCTCAAATGAGTAATGTTGAGCCATTACTCAGTTGCTGCATGAAAATTAATCATGCAACCAACAAACAAACACACTTTCGCATTTATTATATTAGTTAGGATATGTCAGACAATAAACTAAAGATATTATACAAAAAATACAAAATTACCTGTGTTAATAACAACAACCATTTTTTTCCTACATTTGTTACACCTTGTAAAGTTAATGATCTGCTTTCAATGCATCAATCACCTTGAGAATTTAAAACTAATTTCAATTCATAGCATGTTAAGTCAAGCTACATAATATCAGTGTATGCTTCAATATTGCATAAATAATAGTAGATTATGCAACAAGGGCTTAAAGTAGTGTATTATGTCAAGGGCGCTATATTGAACCCCGAGAACGAGGGATTCCTTGGTTAACTCCTGAGCGGAGCGAGGGAGTTAAGGCAAGAATCCTGAGTACGAGGGGTTCAAGATCGCCCAAGACAAATACACATTTAAGCCCGCGATGCATACTCTACTTTTTATACTTTCTGCGAGGCAATTGAAAACAATGACTGTTAAGTAGACAGAAATGACTTTTCTGGAAGTAAGTTTCCAACTATACCAGAGGCTTCAGATTGTATGCATTCTGGAGTCGAATCAAAATCACTGTCGTCGTCACTTGACATTTTTTAGAAGTTTATTTGAATCGAAACTGAATTTCGGTGTAGATAACAGCACAGCAGTTTGAGCGCTTGGCGCCTTTTTTTCTTTTTTTGTACTCTATTCTGTAATGGTCAGTTCGACATTCGAATAAATCCTTCTTCGTGCGCGGGTGAAAATGAATTTCGAAAAAAGTTTTCATGTTTTTCTTTTTTTTAATTTGTAGGCAGTGCAAAGAAAATGTTAACATACAGCCTAATTAGAATAAAATCTCATTGCACCCAAACTTTTTTGAAACCAACCTCGATCAAGCACGACTACATGGGTTGCATTCCAAATTCAAATCACATTATGTCCCATGGGAAATAATGAAATTCAGTACAACATTATGACCCGGCTAGACCGTAGGGCTGTAATGACTTGCTTTAGGAAAGGTTTGCATGACACATAATATGCCATTGACGAGCAGGTAGTATAAAATAGTAGATTATGCAACAAGGGCTTAAAGTAGTGTATTATGTCTAGGGCGCTATATTGAACCCCGAGAACGAGGGATTCTATGGTTAACTCCTGAGCGGAGCGAGGGAGTTAAGGCATCCTGAGTACGAGGGGTTCAAGATCGCCCAAGACAAATACACATTTAAGCCCGCGATGCATACTCTACTTTTTATACTTTCTGCGAGGCAATTGAAAACAATGACTGTTAAGTAGACAGAAATGATTTTTCTGGAAGTAAGTTTCCAACTATACCAGAGGCTTCAGATTGTATGCATTCTGGAGTCGAATCAAAATCACTGTCGTCGTCACTTGACATTTTTTAGAAGTTTATTTGAATCGAAACTGAATTTCGGTGTAGATAACAGCACAGCAGTTAGAGCGCTTGGCGCCTTTTTTTCTTTTTTGTAGTCTATTCTGTAGTGGTCAGTTCGACATTCGAATAAATCCTTCTTCGTGCGCGGGTGAAAATGAATTTCGTAAAAAGTTTTCATGTTTTTCTTTGTTTTAATTTGTAGGCAATGCAAAGAAAATGATAACATACAGCCTAATTAGAATAAAATCTCATTGCACCCAAACATTTTTGAAACCAACCTCGATTAAGCACGACTACATGGGTTGCATTACAATTTCAAATCACATTATGTCCCATGGGAAATAATGAAATTCAGTACAACATTATGACCCGGCTAGACCGTAGGGCTGTAATGACTTACTTTAGGAAAGGTTTGCATGACACATAATATGCCATTGACGAGCAGGTAGTATAAAAAGTATATTTTGTGCCTGTTATCTGAACCACAAGCATGAAACCTAAATTTTTCACATATGCGCTCCATGGGATCCCATACATTTTGTATGGCAGCTAGCTGTTTAAGGCTACATTAGATCCATGCTATGCTGATGGAATACAAATGATGCTATTCCAGAAATCTCAGATTTTCTTTGGACATTGGAGAGGTGTAATTTACTAGAGAGACCAGTGGCTGTTTGAGATGACCGAGATGTGTGCATCAATGTAATGTAGTTCTTGCTCGATCATCCCGCTAAATAGTTCTATACTGCTATTGTATTGACTAAATCAGTGCAGAAATGATGTCTGATGAAGTAAGATAGTAATGATGAGTATGAAGCTTGACATTCATGTTTATTTCTCATATTGTTAGAGGTCAAATAAGAAGACTTTCATGCCACTGGTTCTTTCATTGTCACCTTGCCTGATCAGAGACCAGCTTGAGGTAAGGTGGCCCTGAAAAGGACCAGCCCAATGGTGTAAGAAACAGTGTGAAAGGATGGATTGGGCCTCGCGATGGGGCTCCTATCATGCATAACTAACAATTCGACTGGCCTCATAGCTTAGTTGGTAGTAACTCTGCCTTCTGCGCTAGAGGTCGCGTGTTCGATTCCCGCACTGGACAAACATTTGTGACTAACACAGATGTTTGTTCTGTGTCAAGGTGTCTGGGTGTTAAATATATATTTATTATGTATCTCAGTCTCTGGTACCCATAGTACAGGCTATGCCTAGCTTGGGATCAGTTGGCAATGTGTGATATGAAAAAAAAAAAAAATGACATTACCAACCACTCCAACTTAGTCTAGTCGCAACACATGCAAGCTACCGTCTAGCACACACTAGGCCCTGTTTCCACCACCCGAGGGCTCGAAACAAACCTTCTTTCTGCAAAAACAGTTCTTTCATTTTGGCACGCTGCACATTAAATTCCTCCTCCAATTCTCTCCGCAACTGTTCCGGTGATGGCGAATCTCGATCCCCCACGCCTTCCACTTGAAACAGAAACTATACTCAACGCCATCGACCTCACGGAAGCCCTAAATTACAAACAATTGCACAAAATAACACACCTTTCAGTTTCTCCGTCGATTCGCTGGACATCTTGGAACTGTTGTTCTATAGTAGCTAGTTTTTTAATCTAACAATCAGCCTGATACACATATTTCAGCCATGAAGATAAATTACGAAGAAAAGAAAGAAAAAGTGGAGAAAATTGAAACTGAAATCATCACGAAAATCTGCAGAGAAAAGTGATGTGACGTGACGTAGCTGACGTTTGACTTGACGTGTGATTTGATTTATGATGTTGACAATAATTCGGAACATGACAGATATATGTATGACAACAAGAAAATGTTCCCTAAAATGACGCGATTTCCCAGAGGGGTAGGCAGAGACCTCGGCTTTCCAAATCCAAACTTGCTACGATCCTGACATACCTCTATTGCTTTATTCACTCTCATCAAATCGTCATACAGTGATCTTTATTAGCTTTTCTAGTTCTTTCGTTCTGATAGTTCCATCTTTGTAGTACCATCAAGACCCATTTTCAATTTGGTATATTTTGGTAATTCTTCTAGCGGCGGATTTTTGAGATTCAATCCCCTACACATCAAAGACTACTATTGTATACCTACTGGGAAAATCAAGGTGTGGAGACACCCACGAAGTCTTGCCTTAAAACCCTGCGGTATTGCTTTTACGACATCGACAGAGTAAATGGCAATGGTTGTTTTGCCGTAGATCGTCTCCACATCTTTACAAACTTTCGCATCTATATAATAGTGGGTTATGTATGAGGAAATAAATCAACAAAATATTCTAAATAAATTATTTATTTGGTAATAGAGATTCATGTCTCACTATAACAATGTACGATTGAAAAAGCTCTATCAACATAAAGCAAACATAGATCAGTGAAAAACGGCCTGTATCAATAATGATAGTTCGTTAGAAATCAAATAAATATCTTTTTACAAACTATTCTATGTAAAACACAATTTCAGCATTTCTATAGCGCCATCGTCTAACATAAATATACTGGTACATTTAAAGGCACAGACATTATCACAGTTTGATGTCTAATGTTAATTATGATTAAAAGTACAATTTAATTATTTACAAAATAAGAATTTAAATGCAAAGCTTATCTGTGCAAGAACGTCGCTAGATGGCGCTGTGAATTTAACTAGGCTACCTATCCGAAGCTTCTCTCTAAAATCCTTGTTTGGCGTCTCTGAACTCCCTGCCCGTCGGTAGGTCTTCGAGGCACGGAACCTGGACTAAATTAAAGTAGATATGCCCCATTAGGTGCGAGGCTGACGTGTTTGTCGCCTTCAGACAGTCGAAGAGCATGTCATCGCATGTGCAGTGCGACTTGCTGTAGAGGGAGTTGTTGGTGAGGTTATAGCGACGGGAGAATGCGCGGACCTTGGTCGGGCAGAGGTCGTGGGTTCGGCAGCAGCGGTCGAGCCGTCTGTCGGCGCCGAGGTCGTGGTAGTCCGCAGCGATGTCGCCCGTGCCGCACCATTTTGTACCTGGAATGAGCAGAGGGAGATTAGAAGAAGCCAAGCATAGATAGCATTGGTTATTTCTTGATCATCTTAAGTTGGGTCAGTGACCAGGTATGGTGGCCCTGAAAAGTACAATGACCGTTGGTGAAAGAACCAGTATGGTGAAAAAATTTAACTGCGCCTCGTATAGTCGTATAGTCGCTGTTTTCGATATCTTCGAATTTTTTGGTTCTAGGACATGCCGTTTTCCTTACGATGTTTTCAAGTTGATTATTATTAAAACGCATATTAATTTTCCGATTGGTGCACCGGGATTCGAACCCACGACCCTTACTTTGGAAGCACGCGGTTCCACTCTGACTCCTAAAATCGATATTTGAGTTACAATGCATTCATGTGTAGGTACAATATCAGACCCGTGGTGGAATTGCCTAAGCGTAATGGCAATGAAATTCGTAACTTTGAGGGTAATTTTAACAATCTTAGCAACATCCAAAACGTTCCAAATTTGACAAGGGAAAACTTCAAGACCTTAGCTTCTTCCTTTTTATGTTGAAAAAACTTCAGATGTCGCTATAATTGATAAAATCATACTTAAAATTGCGATCTTCATTACCATTTCGCTTACGCAATAGCCTGGCTGTTCTTTCTGATATTTGTGAAAGTACAAGGGTAGTCAGACCTGTTCTTTCTGATGTATGTGAGGGTACAAGGGTTGGTACAAAACTGACCAGGTATGATCCCCTGCAGCAGCGTGAGCGGAGTGCCGCCCAGCAGGCCCGCGTGCGCGCCGCCCGCGTCCAGCCGCGCGCGCGCCGCCGCCTGCTCTCGCCACGCGCTCGACACGCGCGGACCCGACTCAGAAGCCTCGACTCCTTCCACCTGGAACGAGGAAGCAACGGTTTGTAACAAAGCTCTGGGTGGAACCGGAAAATGAATGAAATGAAATGAAATAAATTTATTTTGACAAACACAGACAGAAGACACAAAAAACAATAGAATAAAGGTTAAGGCTCTATGAGAATCATAACAAACTGTCGAGTGGGCGGAGTGAAGAAAGTGACAGCGCTATGTACTATAATTGAATGCGGAAAGAGATAGCAAGCGTTAAAAGGCGCTCGAAAGTAATCGACGTAAGCGACATAAAAGTTATTAATGATTGATAGTTTCTGAGTATTTTCGAAAAAAACTGTTGAAGAGGACCGATTTTTAAAAAATAAATCTATCGAGAAAAGTCTTACCAATCGTGTTTCTGTCTTGGATTTAGGTAAATAAAATGCTTAAGTTATCTTTGTCATAAAAATTAAAACTGTGCAGTTTGCGGTGATTGAAAAAAAACAGTTCAAAAAAACAATTTAACCCTCACCTTAACGATAGCTAGACGTAACACAGATAACACACAGCAACAAACAACAACACATTAGTAGGTGCCTATGTGCATTTACAATATGTAAGTGCTAATTTAGTCTCCCGTGTGTGTGAGCCAAAAGAGGCATGGTCTCAGCTTATTGCCGCTACACATTAGGATAACATGCAGAAAGGCAAATGTTCGCTAGGCAGGCCCGAGAAAATGCGCCCTAAAACTTTTTTCACTGGCCTGGAAAGACCTTATCTCGCTCAGAACTTTTCTAAACTCTGTGATAATGCAGATTCAGATATTGTACACTATCAGCAAGTAAGTT
This sequence comes from Anticlea derivata, assembly GCA_947579855.1. Classification (NCBI taxonomy): domain Eukaryota; kingdom Metazoa; phylum Arthropoda; class Insecta; order Lepidoptera; family Geometridae; genus Anticlea; species Anticlea derivata. Next base: position 604,246 of record OX388269.1, read on the forward strand.
ATCTTGGCATAGGCGTATAATATCCCAGAAATGTTTGACAGACGGGATTTGAACCCGCAACCTTCCACTTGATACGGGGTTGCTAAGCTGCGGAGGCTACGGAGAGTCACTTTCCAAGTGTGTTTTTTGGGACAACCATCAGCTCAAAGCGCCGGCCGTTAGCGCCTTAGCACCTTTTTTTTTACAGAAAGAAACTTAAAACTAATACTAGTTAATATTTACAAAATACACAAGAAACAGTTGAGCCATCTATCATAGATAGCTCAAATGATCCAGATCACTACCAGTCGGAAGCGTCTCCAAGACGCTAGCGGAATTGCCACAATTTTATTTTAAAGTCTTTAATAATATAAAATCACAAGTGTAATTTGGATAGTCGTCATAATCGTAATAATCTTGTAGAGTATAGTTTGTTCTAATATTTTGTTCAGAATATCACGTCAAGGTAAGTACCAATTTTCCCATTTTTTTTTTAGTACTAATGTGCCTAATGCAACTTATTGGATACCTATATATTTTTTTCTATTTATAAACAGCTCTTTAGTAAATGGACACGTAGAACCTTGGTATCGCATGTTTAATAGTATTAATATTGTATTGATATGAATCACCAATGCCATCAAATGTGATTGTTAGAAAAATAACTAATGCACGGTCAGTACATAACTATTTACATCCTGTTTTTATTCCATTTTTGTAGACCAAGGCTATTTTGCCCAAGACATGGGCTCTGGCAGTGCCATATGCAGCTCGCTTATGTGGTACCTACGAGGATAAAAAGTACCTAGCCTATGTGCTCTGTACCAAATTTCATCCAGATTCGTTCAGCCGTACGTGATTGAGTAACAAACATCCATCCAACCAAACTTTCGCATCCTACTAATAAATACGAAAGTTTGTGAGGATGTTTGGATGTTTGTTGTTCAATCACGCCCAAACGGCCGAACGGATTTGGATGAAATTTATATAGGTAGGCTACTTTCTATGTCGGTACCACGCGAGCGAAGCCGCGGGCAGAAGCTAGGTTATAATATTAGTAGGATAGTAGGATTCTTCTTCTTCTTGTCGTGTCACTGATTCTTTCTTGGTCATCCCGTATTAGGTCGGTGACCAGGTTGAGGTATGGTGGCCCTGAAAAGGGCCTATGATCGTCGGTGAAAGAATCAGTGTAGTGAAAGGATTAAAGTGCGCCTCATAGAGGCTCCTTTCTTGGATAGTAGGATGACCAATTTATAATACCTCGTAAAGATCTTGAAGGAGCGAGCTTAACCGCAATACTTTAAAGAGTCATGACTAGTGGTCTTACCCAGTAGTGGAACCACAATCCCACGTTTTCCGGATTAGGTCCACGAGTCCGATCAGACAAAATTGGTGGGACCACCGATCGCTCATAAATAAATATTCCGGACAAATTCACACGGTCAACTGATCCCAAACTAGGCATAGCCTGTACTATGGGTACCAGAGACTGATATACATAATAGATACATATTTAACACCCAGACACAGAACAAACATCTGTGTTTATCACACAAATGTTTGTCCAGTGCGGGGATCGAACGCGCGACCTCTAGCGCAGAAGGCAGAGTTACTACTAACTGAGCTATGAGGCCAGTCAAATCATCAGTCAAGTCATAGGCCCTTTTCAGGGCCACCACACCTCAAAATGGTCTAAGACCAGGATGACCAAAAAATCTGTGACACGACATGAAGGTGGGACCACGAGTGAATCATGAGCAATATGTTTCTCAATAAATCGAAATTTTATTAGCTGTGGAAACTCGTTGGTAGATTTGATTGCCTGCATATTTCCCATAACCAGCAGTACTTACTAAGGTGTAACGCATTGTCTCAAATGCAACTTTCAAATCACGAGTCGATATTATTGTTCTTTACGGTTTTTATGAGCTTATTGTGTTATAAAGTGGTTTTGCAGTCGTAGGCCGTTGATGTTTTTCATGTCGATCGATGTAGATGTTTGCAATAATGGCAGCATTTATTATGTTAATTTGATTTAATTTTGATTGCAACATTTTTTGTACTTCCTTTCGTCTTTTTTCTTGCAATTGGTAGCAAATAGAACAGTTGATAGCAAAGTGAATTTTATTTATACGACCCACCAGACCTTCCTCCAGCATCCAAATAGGATAGATTAGCTTACAGTTCAACAGTAGACTCAGGCCGTAATATTCTTTATGGCTTCATACATCTTCGACATAGCAGAAGATTAAGTACTTCCTATCAAACCAATCAACACCACCATATTATGAATAGGTATGGAGATAGATGGGAACTCTTCACTCGTTACATAAGTATATAACAAAGAACTCTTCACTCGTTACATAGGTATATAACAAACTAGTGAAAGCCCCGGTGACTTCGTTCGTGCGATGTTATTTTCATACTAACTTCAACGCCCGCTACAACGCTTTCGGGGATTCGTTCCATACTACAACAACCTATACTACAATAGGAAACTACCCTACAAATTTCGAGTCATTCGTCAACTCACACCATGAATCTTGTCCCAACTGGTGTGAGTTGACGAATCGTAAAAAAAATATTATTTTCGTTCTGCAACTCACAACACCCTTTGTTTCCATTGAATTTATGCGACGAGTACAATCACCGAAAAAAGCGGATTCTAAGATCAAATAATTTTTATTGCTCTGTTACCACCATTGTTTGTAAACTTCTTTGTTTCATTTGAGATCCATAAGTTGAAAATAAAAAACAGTAATATACGGTTCCACGTAATATACCACACATTGAACTCCGTACTTGTTACTCTGTATTAATCAGTTATGATTTAAACTTTTGTGTTTTTCAATTACCTACCTCTTAAACAACCATTTTCCATTAGCTGTTTAAATTTAATTTTAAATGTTTGTTGTGTTAAGACTGATTTTATTGTATCAAAGGTTTTTTATTATTATTATTGTGATTACCCACTTACGGAAATATTTTGATTTTATTGTTGTTAACCTTAAAATAATTACGTTTAATACGATATGTTGATTTTTTAAAACTGATTTTGCGTGGCATTTGACTGTTTAAGTGTAGGTACTTGTTTTAAAATGTTTCTTATGTTATGTTATGTGAGTCTAATTTTGTTGTAAAAGCTTTTTTATTTGACTTTAAAATAATTATGTAAATACCATTGTTGATTATTTTATATTACTGTATAGTCATTTTGTTTTTTTTTTAGCTGATACGTGTAGTTTTAATTAAAGTGCCAAAGCCAAATAAAAGTTTCTAATAAGTATGCCTTTTGTATATTATTTTACTAACACTTTTTTGGTTGACTGTACTAAAATTCACCCAAAGTAAAAATGGTGTGAGTTGCAGAACGAGGAGTATAGCTTTTTTACGATTCGTCAACTCACACCAGTTGGGACAAGATTCATGGTGTGAGTTGACGAACGACTCCAAATTTCAGGACGATCCATCGACAAGAGTCAGTATGGAGAAGTCTTTGTTCATGTCGTCAAGTTTAGAGAAAAGAAAAACAGTTTTCATAGAATTTCAGATTTTCCAACAAATTTCTTAAAATTAGGTACAGTTTTTGACTTCCAATGACCCTTATTGATGGATCATCCTTTATATTGATGATAAAAGAACTACGGCTATGGAGAGAGCTATGCTCGGAGTTTCGCTGCGTGATAGAATGAGGAAATCCGTAGAAGAACCAAGGTCACCGATATAGGTTTCAGAATTAGCAGGTTGAAGTGGCAGTGGGCCGGCCATATAGCTCGCAGAACCGATAACCGTTGTGACAAAGGTTCTCGAGTGGCGACCACGAACCGGACAATGCAGTGTTGGAAGGCCCACCCGATGGACCGACGACATTGTGAAGATTGCGGGATGTCGGTGGATGGAGAAGGCTCAAGACCGTTCGTCATGGCACTCATTGGGGGAGGCCTATGTTCAGCAGTGGACTTCATCAGGCTGATGATGATGATGATGAAAAGGACTAGTACCTGCAACCGCGGCGTTACTTGCTGACACTGTCCCATCAGCTTCACCATCTGCTGGAAGCTGACGCCGAACGGCCTGTTGATCCTGCTCAGCTGGTGGAGTAGCCTCTCTGTGTCTTCTTCATCACTGGAAAGAGGGGCAAAAAATTATTGGTCTTTATCCAAGATACATTTTATGAATTAACAATTTGGCCGAAGTGGCCCCGGCTGAAGGATAGGCCCCTCAATTACTACCCGTGGATGTCGTAAGAGGCGAATTAGGATGACTATGACTAAATATTCTATTTTAGAAATAGACAAAGCTTATATTATTAGCTTTAGCTTTATTATTATTAGCTAATATTTTCATAGAATAATCATAGTTGGTATAATTGGACCGTCGCAAGGAAAGAGACAGGTTTGAAAGAAAGAAAGAAAGAAAGAAAATAAATTTATTCAACACAGACTAAAGATTTTAAAATAGGTACACAGGTTCTTAGAAAATAATAATAATAAAAAAGCAAAATTAACAATTAGGTACCTACTACCAAATAAAATAAAAAGGACAAAGTTAATTTGTCTGCTTGTTGAAAAGGCAACAACTCAGCTTTGTGCCTAGTCCGAAAACCAGACGCTGTTTTTCAGTGTTGCCTAAGGGAGGGGTAGGAGGGGTTGTGTATGAGAGGTAGTGTAAGTGTGCGTGTGTGAAGTGTTTCAGGAAGGTGAGTGAGTGTAATGGGAACTCCCTCAAAACTCCAGTCTCTTGAGAGTCTGGGTGATGAAGGAATTCTATGTGTAGGTGTGTTGTTTTTTCGAAGCATGGTTGTATGGTTGTGTCTAATGAATACGTCTTGAAGAGGATACGTTTATCCGCTGCCAAGTTGTTGTTGTTGGTTTGCGGTTTCAATGATGATAAATAGTTCAACATCTTGACGCAAATAAACATCTTAAATCTATATTCTACTAAATAACATAAAAAGAACGTGCACAATCATTCTTCAAACGCAATCATAACCTTCACCGTTCACCATTCTCTAACAAAACATCCATTACAAAACCGTGAGTAGAGTGCGATAATCCCAACGAATTACAGCATTACGCAACATCCGGACGTGAACTTGTACTTTCACCATGTACTACGATCGCGTGATGTAGCTGAATGGGCCACGGAACCGATGGTAACCGGTTCTGGGGAAGTGGAACTTGTGCCTTCAATCAGCTGCTAAGCATTGCTTTTCGGGAAGCGAGCTGAGTCAAATGAATTAGTGTCATCGAACTGATGGCTGTTGCGATATATCAATTTCAACGCGAACGCGAGGGGTACCTAGAGACAATATGCAGATACAGATTCTCTAGATTAATCGGAACAATGTCGGTGCTTCGTCATTTCAGAAGTAGGATGTCCACTGCTGAACATAAGCACATGCTGATCCGTAGGTTTTCCCGGTGTACAGAAGAAGTGAAACTAACGCTATTTAAAGCATACTGTCAAAGTTTCTACACCGGGAATCTATGTTAACTACACTAGGCGACCGCTAGAGACCCTGCGTATCCAGTAAAACAATATTTTTAGGATGATGTTGGGGCTGCCGCGTTTCTGCAGTGCATCAGGGATGTTTGCAGAATACGAGACGGATGGGTTTGCTGCAATTCTCCGTAAAAAGACCACATCCCTGATGCGCAGAGTGCGTGATAGCCCCAATATCAGCCTTCAAACGATTGCTGGCAGGATCACCTCTCCCACGTGGCACTGCTTCGTGCGGAGAGTGATCTACTGAAATGTTTAATTTAATTATTTAGCATTAAGTACTAAGCCTAATTATAAGTTCTTTTTATATAATTTTACTAACAAATTATGGATTTTAGTCGTCCGAAATAAAATATTTTTATTTTTATTTTTTATTTTTTATAAGCCTCCCCCACAGATTGCCAGAGTGAATTCCAACCATGTGGGGCGATTTGCCCATACTCACCACGCCGGCCACCCAGGTCGGTGAGTGAATTTAGAGCTATCTTTGTGCAAAAACCCATTTTCCAGCGTCCCCACGCTGCTGCCCATCCCCTAGCTTTTTTTCCCTTAGTCACAACTCTTTCGACGGTGACGGCGATTAATTCCGAAATCGCAATTATCCACGGGCAGGTATAATATGAAGGGGCCTATTCTTGAAATGAAATTTAAATCTAATCGCAAAACTTTGATCAATGAACCCTTAAGATTTAAACCTAGGTACCTAGGTCTACTCGAATTCAGCCTAGACATCTAGCTAAGATAGCGAATCGAGGCACAATAGCCGATATTGTATGTTCAATGTAGTCAATTGACGCACAGGATGACCAGTGACCACATCTGAAATAATAATTCAAATTCGAATTGAAGGGTGAATGAATTATGGGAAAAATGTGCCTATAACTTCCAACTCTAGTAACCAATCAATTCTTCCAATGACACTAATTTGCTTTGAAAAGTGGAGATCACAATAGGCCAGTTGTAGCCGCAGTGACACCATAGCCACAAAAAAAAAAAAAAAATTGCGTTGAACCCATGTCCAAATACGTAAGTTTGGTAATATCTATTAACCTAGTGATGCCAAGCTATTTAGCATGACATACCTAGTCATTATGCAATCATTAGTGTCAGGTAGTTTACTGCTTTGTATAGTGCAGATATGAATGAACGATACCTATAGTAAAAATGCTTGTTTGTTCAGTTATATAGGAGTCCATATTTCGCTGCGACTGGTGCACACTGCTCATGTGCTATGTGTCGCTAAGCCTCAATGATTTTTTTCTTGGTCACCCTGTACTTATTAGGATAGTGACCAGGTTGAGGTATGGTGGCCCTGAAAAGGTTAAAGACCGTCGTTGAAAGAATCAGTGTAGGTAGTGAAAGGAGTTCTCCGAGAGCCTCTTAAAGGTTCCTTCCGTGCACATTTATTTTGCAAAAAAAATCCGCTAAAATTCTTTCTTTTTGTTAAAAGATAGAATAACCCCCATTCTGGATGGTAGGTAAACATATTATGAATCATCTTGTAGTTTTCATTCTAACAAAAATTGAAACTTTCTTCTAAAATCGATGACATGAACAAAGTCTTCTGCATACAGACCCTTTTTTGATGGATCACCCTGGAGTATGAATTAATTATATGAATGTAGGTCCCTATATTAAATGTTAGTTGCTCTGAAAGGCACACGCAGATTACTCAATATTGCAGTGTGCAGTCAGCGAGACGGCGACTGAGCAGTGAATTCTTCTTCGGTATTGTTGATTGTTAATATCTTTTATATTTTGAACATGTCATCATTTCTTGTTTGTTTAATTCCGGCGTAACTTACAAGATGTGTTGGCAATGTGTTTGAACTTTAGTTTGATTAAGCTTTTTCGACACGTGAAAACCTATATTTGGCTTTCTGTTTACACTTAAGTTATCCATAAGCTATTACGGCTGTTATCCGTAAGCTGTTGGTTTTCCTACAAATAAATAAATAAATAAATATCAGAATGCAGTTACTAAGACAATTGAATAAGAGAACCAGCACAGTAGGTCGTCAGTCAGTATTCAGTCGTAGGTAATGCTGTGTCCACAAAAAATACAAACATTTGCACAACCCAAAGGTTTGAAGCATTTCAAAGAGTTATAAAATAGTAGGTAAAAATAAATAACTCTTAACAGTCAGTTTCATCACAATTATAATTCCTATAATTGTGATGAAACTGACTGTTAAGAGTGTGTAATCTAAAGATCCGATTAGCTTGATTAAGATTGCGGAAAACCTTTTAACCAGAGAGGTACGCTATTTCACGATAAGGGACTTAAATTATAGATAGCAATAATCATAGGTAAGAACCTAATTAACAATAGTAAACAATGACTTGACACGCCTCGTATAGTGAAAATTGCAAATTCAGCTTTCTACGCTCACCTTGTTAGTTTTCTCTGCAATCTTTCACTCGCCACAATTTCTAGGAAATTGTTTATGAAATCAACGGCAACATTGTATAGTTTCCCAGCTAAGCATCACTGGATCTGATCTTCGGTCTAAAACTGCACTTCAGCAGACGACGTGAAATTTACTTCACGGAACTAATGTGCAAAATAACGCAAGCAAGCGCGTTGAAATCTTTAATTAGAACGATGTAGGTGGTAATTTTTTAGACAGAAAGTTACGTTTTCTCAGGCGACATGTAATTTGCAAGTGTGTCGAAGAACTGATTTGAATTTGTGATACATGCGTTGCGTTCAACCATGCTTTTAGCAAAATAAATCATTTCAAATTGTATGGGCCGACAGAATAGGGCGAAAAAAATTTACCGTTTCAGGGTTTAGTGTGGAGTCAAAACTGTTTATGGCTGTTGAGTATTTAAATTCTGATTTTGCATAAAAATACGAGGGCTACACAGCCCCTTAGAACTGAAGGGCAGCTGTCCCTACCAACCAATGTCTAAGGCCAAAAAAAAGTTTTTTTTTTCAGGTTGCAGTAAAGTGCAATAGTGCAGTCCCCGTCCACGCCACATCATTAGATTGCGCCACTCTATCTGGCACAAGGATACCGGCTTTCAGCCTAAGTGTCAATGGTCGATTTGCTAACCTGTCTGAAGTGAGAAAAGATTTGTTAAGATAACGTAAGTAATTCACTTAATGTACTACTTGAGAACGTTTGGACCGATTTGTAAAAATTGCCAAATCGGTCCAAATGGTCTCAAGTCATGCCCTTTTATTAAATAAAAAAAACATAAAAGTTATAAACTTTAAATATTCGAATAAGGTTTTAGGGGCAAGGAAAATTAGAAAAGTTGTTTTCGGACAACTTTTCTAACTCGGAAATCAAAAAAGTGCTTTATTCTACGGAATTTGTTTACGAACTAACGATTCGAACGATGTATACCTATGCGTAATTGATTTTTGCCGCACCATTAACTCATCTATAAAAAAAACTTATGTATCAAGAGTTCATTGAGCCCATGAAACTTAACTGAAGAATGCAGAGTAAATGCATGCCCTCATTTTCTTTTATGTACGCCTAGGTATTGCGAACCCCAGGGATGAACAATTAAAACTAAAGCAATACGGAAGGTGGCAAAACACATTTCACTGTGTCGTGAAACAATGATGTCAACAAAGAAACGAGACCAAAGTAATAAGGAGATCCTTTTTCTAACTGACCATTTCAAGATTCTCCTCAGGTTCAAGGTCTGTGAACCCAAAACGGTCAAACTCTTAATCCAACCGCCTTTATTCGAAAACTCATGTGTATGAGCCAAGACCTCACGTGTTGCCCACTCGTAAATAACGAGAATAATGGCATTCGCCAGATCAATTTGCAAGTAGTTATGTAATAAGGAACCAACACACAGATTCTCTATCGGTACATATTGTTAGTCATTTAATTTAAAAACTAAAATGTAGAAATGTTATGTATGCTAAGCAGTATGTTAAACTCTTTGATAAATTTATTACTGTTATCCAAACACTTTGTTACGAAATAGTTAAAATGAGGGACGCTGCTGCCCATCCCCTAGCTTTTTTCCCTTAGTCGCCTCTTACGACATCCGCGGATAGAGATATGGAGGGGGCCTATTCTTTAGCCGGGGCCACCACGGCCTAAAAAATGAAATTGACATTGGTGGCAGCTAAATGGCCTGCTGGGATATAAGATTCTACAAACGCCACTCAAACCAATCATAGTAGGTACCTAGGTACTTGTTCCTCACAAAATTACTAATTTTGAACCTAGGTTCTCAAGTAGGTAACTATGAATACAGACCATGGGATGTACCTACCTTTTAAGGCTTTTAAATCCATATTAGTAGTTTATGTCTTTGAGACCCTAGTGCAGCCATGTAGGAAGTTTCAAGGCAAACAACAGGAAGATGTCTACAATTAGGTAAGTTATGCGCCATGTGTTAGCTATAAATCCAATGGCCTCTACTATAAGCCTGCTCCTTGTAAGGCTTCAACGCAAGGCTCACCAAAGTCACGTTACTGTAGGACACTTATATATCACTAGTGGCTGCCCGCGGCTTCGTTCACGCAGTATCCAAAGTATAATTCAAAAGAAGACTGCCCTTTCTCAGGGTTTTGGCTATTTCCATACCAAATTGTATCAAGCTCGGTTCAGCCGTTCATTCGTGAAAACGTTAGTAACAGACAGAGTGAATAGTGTCGCTGCAGCTTTTTGCAGCTTTACGTTGTGGTAGATACTGTGAAATAAAAAAAAAACAAGTCTGAGGAGCGAGACTCTGCTTACTCAAGGACTTACGCGGTAATTAGCGTACTACATACAAAAAAAGATTCATTTCCTTAGAATACAACAAAAATGGTATTCTTTTTTCTCTGGCAATGAAATTGCAATATGTAATTATTTTTTTATTCCATGCACTGAGCTTACAGTGTACCTACCTACACCAAAACGCTGACTACATAATCCTTATAAAAGTTTGACTTAAATACATTTAAATAAACTTATATAATACCTACCTAGAACTAAGAATATAATTAAATCTACATGTTGGAACTCATTTCCATAAATATTAAAGAGTCCATATTGCATAACATCGTCAGATGGCGGCTATACAGCAATTGCTCAATGATCCAATCAGTGTATCGTCCCTCCCGCCTTCGTCTGCGGGGAGCACGCACCTTGGCATTTCTAGAATGAGACCTCTGGCAGAAGGGATTCTTAGGTCAGGTTAGTGGAGGGAGTGAAGAACGAACTCGATTGGATGAAACGACGGCCTTCGACATCGTAGAATAAATCTGAAGATAGATTCGGCACAATAAACAAGCCGTAGTTTCTTGCCTTTAGGTATTAAAGGCTTGGTTGAGAAGAACAGACGTAAATTCAAGACGTTGCAAAATATCCAATGTGCTTTCAATTAATAAAAAAATGAATATTTAAGTTAGAATTGTGACATAAATTATGACATGAAAAGTGAATCCGTCGCGACCGCTGAAAGAATAACAAATAATAACACCGAATCTATATCCAACTAACCCCACACTAGGATTCCCGGTGTCGTAATTAATGAATTTTATAGTTTGAAGTTTGACATTAATAACAAATAATACCCAACAGTCAGAGGAGTGTAAGGGGTTCCAAATGACAACCCTCGGAACCCAAGCCAACCTCACCGGCACGTGGTACACCCTGCCGAGTTCAGCTCACGAGTCTCTGGCGCTCCGCCCACCAATCCGCACTGGACCAGCGTGGTGGGCTATGGTCCAATCCAATAATGATAGGACATAATAAAAAATGATGGAGAAGGCTCAAGGCCATTCGTCGTGAAACTCTTTGGGGGGGGGGGCCTATGTCCAGCAGTGGACTTTTACAGGCTAATGATAATGATGATGACCCAACAACAGTCACCCACCGAGGTCGTCTAGATATAAATAAAAATCTAGATATACCTAACCTAGCTAGGGCAACTTCTATGTTGCATACATGAATGGAATAAAGGTGGAATTCATTTACTATAGAATCACTACTAAATATTACATAATATTATATCAATCGATTTGTAACGTAGGCGCCTAAGTGTTAGAACAAATGAAGAACTCTAAACAAAAGTTTTCACAGATAGAACCGCTTTTAGAAACACAGCACTGAACACACTGAAGCTTTAAATTCCATTTTGTGAAAAAGGATCATCGAAAAAAATTATAGGCACCAAGCCGTGTTTGTTGCCTGATTCTTCTAGGCTTGGTCGCGAGGAACAGGCATAGCTTCACCTAGTTTCTAAGACGTTTCAAAGTGATCCTAGTGATTTTATTGAAATAAATGCCTTTTGACTTTGACTTTGAGCAAAAAGTAGTAGGTACAGCAAACAGGAGACTATTTCACACAAAAACCAGCTCCATTTCCAAACGAACAAAAAGTGGACAATTATCGCTTCGACTCGGTGGCAATGAAAATGTAACACAAACCTACACACGCGGAGAAAGCAACGTCCGGTGTTTTCTAAGTGTTAATCAGGTTTGCACACCCAGCACATAATAGTTAAAACACACATTTTATTAAAGATATTTGAAAAAAAATTACAAGATGATTCATTCATTGTATGTATGATATCCTGAAGGGGTCTTATTTTACACCCAATTGACTGTGAAAGATTTCACCTTACTTACCCTTACAGTAAAATCTTCCTAAGGTTATGAATAATAGTGGTCCACCTTTCTTTTCATTAATTGGGTACTCACTTATTCAATTTGCATCATCATCAAGAACCTGTAGAAGTCCACTGCTGGACATAGGCCTCCCCCAAAGAGTTCCACGACGAACGGTCTTGAGCCCTTTCCATCCACCGACTTCCCGCAACCTTTACAATGTCGTACAATTACATAGATAGATCAATTATTTGTGTGTATATTTGTCACTCACAAATACAGCAATGCTAGTGATTTAAGCAAACGGAAGAAGCAACAGTACCTACCTAGGTAGCAAACTAAAAAGTAGTGCATAGCAGCATAGTGTATATCAAATAAAAATGTCGAATTTCCTTATTGCCAATTGATAGATAGATAAATTGTTTATTTGACACACACACAAATACAGCACAGACAGAGATAATAGCAAACAGAAGAAACAACAGCAGGTAACAATCACACAAAATAAAATAAAGCGTAGGTGAGACAGCTGAGCCATCTAAATACCGTTACAAGCGATCTATAGATAGCTCAACTGGTCCAGATCATAACAGTAGACAAATTTACAAGAGAGAAAAGCAGGCGCCTACCTCACCCATCAAGTGGGTGCCAACTGGTGGGTGATACCTACATTTCATGTGGTATCGTCTACGCTGCAGTGGCATGGGTCAAAAAGGTCCTATCTCAGCTTATTGCTGCTCCGCCGAGGCGTAGCAGCGCTGGTTTTCAGATTGGACCTGTGGAGTAAGACCTCACGATCGCTTGGATAAGGTGTTAGGTAGTAGTAGATAGATAGATAGATAGATAAAAAATTTATTTGGCACTACAGACACACACAATTAACATAGATAAACAATTTTAAACTAAAGTACATTCATTAGGTAGGTATACATAATCAATAGAGCAATTTTTTTAAAAAGTAGGTATCTTAGAGTAGGCAAGTTTGCGTGTGCTGCAGTACGACAAATAGGCTATGGCTCAGTGAAATATTTTGCTTAAAAGCAAAAACACTGATTTTCAGCCAAAACCTGATCGAGAGTACGTGCGAGTGTGTTTTATAATTAATAAATAAGGGGTTTAGAAAGATTTCGAATAAGCCTCTTTCGGGAGATAGCATATGCATCACCTTGTCTATGAAGTGTCTCGCCTCGGCAGACATGCTAATACGGATCGGATTACAAGATATTTTTTTGTATTTTTTTATTTTGTTGTATTCGGAGAACAAACAGTTTTATAAACCTTATAAATAAACTTAAATAATAACACGTAACCATTGAAATGTCCTCGCATGTAGAAGCTAAGTGACTGCTTGCTTGCGGAGAAGGAATAAAAAAAACAAAAACCAAACAGTTCTGTCCTGTTAACAAGCTAGGTAGAACGTAGTAGAGTTAGAGAAACTTACAAGTATTAATACGATTAACAAGAAATTATATACCTACACAAGACAGGGACAGTTATATATATATAGATGTATTTCACTGCTCCCTGAACGAGTTGGCAAGGGCTGTATTATTTATTTTATGTTTTAATGCCGTGTGACCTACCTATTTATAATTTAATTAATTGTTATTGTCGTATTATTATTAGTTTTTTGAATTTGCCACAATTGATTTTGATTATTTTATGATGTAGTTTTAAATTTAATTTAATTTGTTATTTTAAATATCCGACCACTGCTGACAATTTCCTAGTATTATATTAGTATAGAAACCTTGACTCTACTTATTAAGGTAGTGAATAATTAATAAAAATTAATTAAGTACACTATCGCATTGGGTGCGCCTGTAATGGTAGGTGTATGTTGTGAAATAAAGAAAAAAAAAAAAAAAGATATCGTCCATTCCATCCGCCGCGTCCGCTCCATCCGTACTGGAACACATCAACGATACCGTCTGTTAGGTATCTACTATTATTTCTTAGTGCCGGCTTCAAACCGGCAATGCTTAGCAGCCTAGCAACTGGCGGGAACCTATTGTGTGCATTGTGCGAAACCGACACATAATCACCGCCACCGGACACTACGGTTTCATGGGAGCTCGTATGTTGTTATTGGTCGACTGTCCGAGTGTGGCTGGAGTGATCTAATGACATGAAGGTCTCTATTTTCTTTTTGGAGGAGGTAGGGCATAGCGAGATTTTCTCGTTCTAAATTGGAGCAGCCCGCCTGGGAGGGTACCTCCGCCTTACAGAAGATCGCAGCCAAATAACATTATTTGTTTCAAATAGTGTTGTGTTCCTGCGGTGAGTAAGGTTGCCAGAGCTCTTTAGGGGGAGGGGGGTTCGGGGTCGGCAACGCGTGCGTGATGCCTCTGGTATTGCAAGCGCTCATAGGCTACGGTAACCGCTTACCAACAGGTGGACCGTATGCTTGTTTGCCACCTCAGTTGTATAAAAAAAAAAAAAAAATTACAGGCCTACATATCCCCGCACCATCGGCTGAGATTTTGTTTATACGGTGACTTAAGTTGACAGTCTCAAAGATTTATGGTTCAAATTCCTGTAAAATAGTGCCAACACGCTCGCATATCAATTGCAATAAGACGCCATAGACGCATCTAAATTACATTGCGGTGTAGGATCAAGACCGTGGCCGTGGTGGCCCCGGCTAAAGAATAGGCCCCTCCATATCTCTATCAGCGGATGTCGTAAGAGGCGACTAAGGGAAAAAAGCTAGGGGATGGGCAGCAGCGTCCCTCATTTTAACAACGATAGCTCTAACTGCGCTCGCCAACCCGCATGCCCAGCGTGGTGAGTATGGGCAAAACACCCCCACATGATCAGGAAATTTGCTCTGTCTGTGGGGGAGGCCATGTTCAGCAGTGAACGTCGTACGGCTGAAATGATGTAGGATCAAGAATTAAAAAGAAAATAGAATTCAATATGCTGTAGGCAATCTGATGGAATAGAAAAAAATTGTAATTGGGTGATGATTGTCAAGGTAAACAGACCACCGCAACAGATCATTAGGCAGACTAATGTTCAAACAAGTAGGTAACTTATACGGTGTCCGACTGAAAAAATGCTTTGGACTTCGAATCAACCAATTTTCTGGTATAATAATGTTAGAATGATCATAAGAAATCGAGGCAATTTGCTTTCAGGAAGTGCATTATGCGAAAACTTTACAATGCGAATTAGACGTTGAAGGAATAATAAAATAGGAAACTTTACAACTATGCTAAGGAGAAACTGATCTAATTTCAACTCTCTGCCCATTATTATAAGAAAAATGGCCTCGGAGTGTATCGACTTTGGAGTATTGGACAGTTATGCAAAGCACATGCGTGATGATGTTGGCATAATAATGAAAGCGAAAGTGAACGCATTGACCAACAGGATCTGTTTCTTATTTAGCATCAAAACCTATGATTTATTGATGAAGTGAAGCAATGGAAATAATGCCAATATATGATCAATATCAATATTGATGGAGATACTTCATTGATTTGCCAGGACCTAAGACCTCTTAACTCTCCGGTAAAGCATCTCAACTTATGGATTCGCGATGTAATATTATTGCAGTCTAGAAAGACAAGAGTTTTTTTTTTATGTTATACTGAGGCAAACAGGCTTACGGCCCACCTGATGGTAAGCGGTTACCGTCGCCTATTGACATCTGCAACACCTGGAGCATTGCTAATGCGTTGCCTGCCCTGGAGAAATATTTTTGTATTTGTCTTAAAGCTCTTCATGTTGTAGGTTAGCGGGAAAACCTCGGAAGGAAGCTCATTCCACAATTTGCACGTATGGGGGAGAAAGGATCTCGTAAAGCGAGCGGTTCGAGATACCCACGTGTCGATTTATTAGGGATATATATATATATAATTAGATTACTTTTCTTTTGAGCCTCACCTAGTTCGATCGGCGCCACACTGAAGCTTTAAATTCCATTTTGTGAAAAAGGATCATCGAAAAAAATGATAGGCACCAAGCCGTGTTTGTTGCCTGATTCTTCTAGGCTTGGTCGCGAGGAACAGGCATAGCTTCACCTAGTTTCTAAGACGTTTCAAAGTGACCCTAGTGATTTTATTGAAATAAATGCCTTTTGACTTTTTGATTTTGACTTTGACATCATCATCATCACCACGTTTGTATGCCGAAGAACCGACATATGTCGAAGAACCGACGACCGCTGGGGTAAACGAGTTCTTGAGTGGAGACCACGTCTAGGTAAACGAAGTGTAGGGCGCCCCCCGGCTAGAAAAGAAGAAAGAAGTTTTAAAATTGTAATTTCTTCTTTCACTTTTTTAAATTTCTTTTGACTTTGACTTTGATGAGATGTGGATGAGCCTTATTCCGGTGACGCGAGGTCCGTGCTCTATCCTTTCAATCAGGCAGTATCATTTCAATTGCCGTGACGTCACAATACAATGAAAGCATCAGATAAATCACTGCGGACACGCAAGCTAAATCCAGTTGCAATTTATTCTCATTATTCTCATATAAGCGTTCGCGTGACTCCTTCGGGCCTTACTCTTGACATTGTGGCTTCATCTGTTTTTTCTAATACAACTAAGACAAACAATCATACGGCCCACCTGACGGTAAGTGGCTACCGTAGCCCATGAACGCTTGCAACATAAAACAAGACTTGCGACGCAAGACATAAGACATGTGCATGAAAGGAGCCTCAAAGAGGCGCACTTTAATCACTACACTGATTCTTTCACCGACAGTCATAGGCCCTTTTCAGGGCCGCCATACCTCAACCTGGTCGCTGACCTAATACAGGATGACCAAGAAAGAATCAGTGTCACGACAAGCAAGCAACTATAAATTCCTTGTGACATTCCCCTGTTTATGAATTCTCAAGGCTCTATTGGTTTCCAAATGAATTAATAATGCTTTACCACTGTGTCAAGTTCTAGGCTCCATAGGTAGGTATCGATTGTCGATTAAAAAAATGGAATTGGAAGTATTGATTTCACCCTAGTTAATGAATAACTGACACACGTTCGGTCGCAGGCAGGCGCTAAACCGTTGGATGCCTATAGCAAATGGTAAGTTATATGATGGCCTCATAGCTCAGTTGGTAGTAACTCTGCCTTCTGCGCTAAAGGTCGCGGGTTCGATTCTCGCACTGGACAAACATTTGTGACTAACACAGATGTTTGTTCTGTGTCTGGGTGTTAAATATATATCTATTATGTATATCAGTCTCTGGTACCCATAGTATAGGCTATGCCTAGTTTGGGATCAGTTGACCGTGTGTGATATGTCCGGGATATTTAATTTAAATATTAATTTAATAATATATTAAAAAACGGCAAGTAGGTATAAGTATTTGTAGAATGAAAAAAAAACTAAATTTTGTTAATTTTTCGTCTGCGCAATTCGAAAATGCCGTGGTGGCTAGAGAATAGGCCCCTCCATTTCTACCCGTGGATATCGTAAGAGTCGACTTAGGGAAAAAAGCTAGGGGATGGCAGAGTTTCCTATCAACAATAGCTGTACCTGCGCTCGCCAACCCAGCCACCCAGCAGCGTGGTGAGTATAGGCAAATCCCCCCAAATGAATGTTTCAGTAAATCTTGTGGAGACCTATGTTCAGCAGTGGACGCCCAACAGCTGGAATGATGATGATGAATTCGTAATATTACGATTACAAGTACCATGAATCCATTGTGTCAATTCAGTCGTTACTATACCATTATTTGACAACGCTAAAACTATCGCCGCCCTTGGTAAACAAAGCATTTAGCATTTTCTGCGTTTGCAGAATTTACAACACTGTCAGGATCAAGATCCTCTCTATTTGCCTGGCTTCATTACACAAAGAAGACACGACCTTTCATTTCAGTCATATGAATGATGGTCAAAGGTCAACTAGTACATACATAATCTATTGGAAATGACAACCCAAGGCTCCCTGTGATTTTGTATATGTATTTCTAGCAGACACTAGGAATAGTATTGGTAGTAAATTACCTGTTCTACAAACAAAATTACTAAACAAATGGAGATACTTGTAGGGACCCTGTAAGTGTGAATGAAACTTGAGCCTGGAAGCGAGAAGTATGCACGCCAGTTACTAAGCGCTACCGATTGAGTGTGTACGTATTCTAAAAATAAAATAAACTTTTTTATCAAATTAATGTGGTATTAGTAACTCCCAGTGCAAACTTAGAACTTTAATATAGGTAAGATAAACATAACATAAATACTTATCGATATCTGTCTATCATGGCAATAGACATAGACATTTATATAATTGCCGCCAAAACACACACATTTGCACAACATTTTACAATAAACATTAGGTACTTATAATAAAAGAAACAAGAGAAAAGTAATGAAAGTAAAAATGGTGTGATGTGTGCTGCAGCAGCAAAATGGCTTCGGCTCAGCATTATGCCTACTGTTTTGCAGCAGACGCTGGTATTCTGCCGAAACCTTGTACTTAAATCAATACTTCCCAAGAACTATTGATTTCGATGCCTGTCTGTCAGTCAACGATATTTCGCAGCATAAACGAATGCCAACAATGTCTGACAGGCTTCAAAGATTATCTCACTGTGCGAGAAGTTAAAATCATCACTCAAAGAAACGAGAAATACCATACATACCAACTTGTATTTCTTTAGAAGAGCGTGAACTAGTATTTTCATACAAGGTGATTCATAATAATATGAATTCTATCCCGAAAGGGCATTATTCTACACCCAATTGCCAATCACATTTGTTCTACTTTTGGAAATTTTCAATAAAAAAAAACACAACGCAAAAATAAAATGTCTGAAATTAAATTCAGTTATTCAGCTGTTTTAGGTAGTGGTACTTGATGTTGTGCTTCTCGTAAGTACCTCCGTAATAATTAGTTATAATGATGATAAAAAGGCCAATAACAGTTAATTTGAAAAATTATGGGAAAAACTGTTTTTTTTTATATAATGATATTTTTACTTTTTTTTTGTTGATAGAATAAGATTAGATTTCAGGATAGTACCTATACATATTAAGAATACGTTATAACTGAAAACACGCTCAAGTCAGAAAGAAAATACTACATGTACAACCTATGATTAATAAAGGTCAAG
This sequence comes from Anticlea derivata, assembly GCA_947579855.1. Taxonomy (NCBI): domain Eukaryota; kingdom Metazoa; phylum Arthropoda; class Insecta; order Lepidoptera; family Geometridae; genus Anticlea; species Anticlea derivata. The sequence goes on from OX388269.1 coordinate 623,379, forward strand.
AATGGCCGTGGGATTCAGGACTTCCCTCGTTACTTACAGGGTCACAAATATGCGTAGGCTAGGTCCTATTTTAGTCTCAACTCTACCTGGCAACCGTTTGTAATGTATCAGACAAAAGCTTGCGGCTTGTTGATTCCTTTAACAATAATTTCAACTCTCTAGATATAGCGGCAACACGAGCTAGTACATTTAAAAAGCTATTACTTGAAATTCTAATATCTAAATCTATGTAGATACCTAATCTAAGAATTTAGCTAATCCTTTGCTATTCCATACAAATAAGATATTTAAGTAATCCGTGGTAGACGGTGTTGGTGTCACAATTATCTGTTCATTTACCATTTAAGTTACAGCTTATGTTTTATTGTGTCACTGTTTGTTTACCCAAATAAATAAAATACAAAATAAAAAAGCTGCGAAGACTAGAAGAATTTTGTATGTTTCTAAATTATCGAGTGATAAGAGCCGAAGGCCGAGGCCGTGGTGGCCCCGGCTAAATAATAGGACCTCTCTATAGGACCTCTATAACCACCAACCCGTGGATATTGTAAGGGTAGGCAGCAGCGTCCCCTATTTTCACAGACCCGCCTGCCCAGCGTGCTGAGTATAGGCAAATCCCTGTGGGCTCAGAAATATGTATGTGACTGTTGGGTGTAATTTACTTATTAAATCTGATTGATTACCTACATACCGAATTCTCACAGAAATTCGACTGATAAAACTTAAATTGTCCCGTGATTAGAAATCGATTGTGAAAACAAGAAAGTTTTACAATTGCTTGTTAAACTGCTACAAGAGGAAAACAGCACAGTCAATGCTAAAAGAGGAAAGCAACATTAACCATTAATGTGCTAGAATCGAACGGCCGTGACGTGTCCGTCTATTGCTAAATAATTCGTTCGTCCTTGCATTGCGATTGGAAACTGCCCGCGCACTGAATGCTAAGGACATCTTTTTTTTTTTTTATTGATAATGGTAAGGCGTTTGGCCTCCAACTCACTTTTGCAAGTGAGATGTGGCCTAAGATGGAGCACGCTTTCCCAGAGTGAACTTATTGACCTAGTTGAAGACTCCTATCTGGACTGTCATTTCCAGTGGCGTATTTGCCCTAAGGCCCAGTAGGCCCGGGCCTAGGGCGGCCAGATATTAGGGGCGGCAAATCGTGACAAAAAAATCACTGATGATAGCAAGAAATAAATCAAATGCAAAGTACCTAAATATTTAAAAGGCTGCTCCATAGACTTATTACTACTTGCTACAGTAGACATGCAGCTTCGAACAGATTTCGTCGTTTCTGATTTCGATATAAATAAAGTTGGCAATAAAGTAAATTCATTATGTACCTAGTCTTTATGATGGGTGCTGAGAAAGGGGCGGCACATGGCCTGGGGCCTAGAGCGGCCACGACTGCAAATCCGCCACTGGTCATTTCGTAGCGTAGACAGCTAACTCACTTTGCACCTAGCACTATCTCATCATCATCACTAAGAAACAAGCGCTTTTACTATAAAATGGTGGAAGTGGCCCCGCCTTCCGATCCACAGGTAGTGGGTTCGAATCCCGGTCGTGCACCAATGGATTTTCCATTCGGAAAATGGATGTGCGCTATACTAGTGCTCTTAAACAGCATATCCTTGAATCTAAAAATTCTAAGACATGCGTCATGCGCATTACAATATTTCACCGACGGCCATACCCCTTTCAGGGCCACCATACCTCATCCTAGTCACTGACTGAATACAGGATGACCAAGAAAGAATCAGTGACACAACACACATGCAACTAGGTATATTTAAGAAGGTAGTAAGACTCTTCGACGGTCAAGAATTAATTAAAGCAGAAAGGACGGGATCCCATAGATGATTTTGGTGATAAGTATGAAATCTAGTGAAACAGGGAATGAATTTAATACTGAACTTTTTTATTTTTTTATTCCGGATATATCACACGGTCAACTGATCCCAAACTAGGCATAGCCTGTACTATGGGTACCAGAGACTGATATACATAATCGATAAATATTTAACACCCAGACACAGAACAAACATCTGTGTTAGTCACAAATGTTTGTCCAGTGCGGGAATCGTACCCGCGACCTCTAGCGCAGAAGGCAGAATTACTACCAACTGAGCTATGAGGTACAATTATTAGGTACCTATAGTAGCTTGTATGCGACACTCTACAATAGGGCTGGTCAGGTGCTCTAACCCGTACATTTAATGAGGTGATTTAAATGTATCACTCGTCTTATGCTAAGTTGCTTTATTTCTAAGCAGGTACAGTCACCTGCACTAACATGTTATCCTACTCATCATCTCCCTGCCCTTATCCCACTTCATGTGGGGTCGGCACAACATGTTTTTCTCTTCCACTCCCCTCTATCAGCCGTCATGTCAGTATTCACTCCTTTCTTTCTCATGTCGTCTTTCACACAATCTATCCATCTTTTCTTTGGTCTACCTCTCCCCTTATATCGTTCCACATTCATATTTAACACTCTTCTAGTCACACATAGACATTCTTCCCATACCACGCTAACCTTTTGCTCTTCAACTTCTCAGTCACTGGCGCTACTTTCAAACTTCCTCTGATGTACTCATTCCGTATCTTGTCCATTCTAGTCACTCCACACATCCATCTCAACATTCTCATTTCCGCAGCATGCACTCTTCTTTCATCCGTCCCTTTGGTTGCCATGTTATCCTACTAATCCTTCTAATATCATAAATGCAAAAGTTTGTGAGGATCTTTGGATGTTTGTTGTTCAATCACGCCTTAACGGCTAGTATATCACAATTTTCAAATTTACGAATGGCGACCACAAACCGAGACGATATTGTGAAAGTTGCGGGAAGTCGTTGGTTGGAAAACCAAGTCCGTTCGTTTTAAACCTGGTTTTCGGCGGAAGATCAGCGTTGTGTTTTGGCACCACCAAACGACATTATGCTGAGTCGGATACCATTTTGTGACATAATTTTTTAGAAGATTGCCTTACAGAAGTGTTCCTGCGGTAAGGTTCCCAGAGCTCTGGGGGTGAGGGGTTCGGGGTCGGCAACGCGTGCGTGATGCCTCCGCTCCGGAATTGCAAGCGTTCATACGCTAAGGTAACTACTTCCACCTTCCACCTCAGTTGAACAAATTAAAATAATAATTGTGAAATGTATACATCTAAGTGCAGTTGACTGTACTTAGTTTTATTATGGAAAAAACCGATGGAACCCACAAGGACGCACGAAGCCGTGCAAACCAGAACTACTCATTCATTACTATATGTGGATCTGACAAAGGCTTTGTATAGGTTTTCCACTGATTCTTTTAGAAACAAAGCTCCTATCTATCCGTACATTTACAATATCAATGAATGATTATTAACATTTATTATTAACACCCAACAGTCACATACATAGTCCTGACACCACACTAGGATTCATTGTGTCGTGGGTAGCAGAAACTACGAGTACCACGGCACCACAACACCTAGACCCGGACAAATATTTGCAGATCATGTAAACATTTGTCCCGCAGCGGGAATCAAACCCATCCACTACGACACTTAGGTCGTCATTTTGCAATGTCTTTACTGTTTGCTTGTCTTATATTTTAAGTATTATTTATAAAAGCTTCGCTACTACACTAGCTTCTTAATGCACGCGGCTTCGCTCGTACCTGCATATAAAATTAACCTATAGGCTTTTTTTTCGGCTGACTGGCCTCATAGCTCAGTTGGTAGTAGCTCTGCCTTCTGCGCTAGAGGTCGCGGTTTCGATCCCCGCACTGGACAAACATTTGTGTGATAAACACAGATGTTTGTTCTGTGTCTGGGTGATAAATATTTATATTTATCTATTATGTATATCAGTCTCTGGTACCCATATTACAGGCTATGCCTAGATTGCCTAGTTTGGGATCAGTGGACCATGTGTGATATGTCCGGAATATTTATTATTATTAGGTATATTTATTTTACACCTAAGTTAAAGATCTCTTTATGTCGCGAGGAACACGCGTAGCTTCCCTAGTTACTAAGACGTTCCAAAGTGATCCTAGTGAGTTTATTCAAATAAAACCCTTTTCACTTTGTCTTTAACACCATCGGACGTGTCTTTCTGAGCCAACGAAATTCAAGAAAGAACCAGTGAAGAATATTTATAAAGGCCAGACACGAAAACAGGATGCCAATAAGAAAACAAATTATATTGGACACCGTTCACACATAAAATGTTGGAAAACAAAAGGTTGAATGGAATTGTTTTTCGCGTTCTTCCGTTGTCCGGTGCAATCCGATAACTTCCATCTACTTAGTACAGTACAGCTCGTAAAAGTATATACAACTTCTATTAACTTGTAAAATAAAGTACATACAATTTATTATTGTTGCGTGTCTGTTTGACTGAAAATCAACGCCTAAAATCCTAAATACTTAATTTACTCGCTTTACGAGATCCTTTCTCCCCCATGCGTGCAAATTGTGGAATGAGCTTCCTTCCGAGGTTTTCCCGCTAACCTACAACATCAGCTCTATGAAAAATACAAAAAGATTTCTCCAGGGCAGGCAACGCATTAGCAATGCTCCAGGTGTTGCAGATGTCAATAGGCGACGGTGACCGCATCAGGTGGGCCGAAGCCTGTTTGCCTCCGTAAACATTAAAAAAAAAGTTTTTACGGTAGCTACCTTCCACACAACAAATTAATTCTTTCTCTATCTAGAAGTTTGTTATTTAGTTTTTAAAAGGTAACTAACAGTCCCCAAGCAAAGTAGAAATCTGGCGGTTACGTATTGACCATAGAGTAATTTTGTATATACCAGGTATTGACGTGCGGTTGTTGAATTCGGTTTATGAATCTTTTTTGCAAGACATAATCAAATTTCAGTCCATTGAAAACTGCTTGCTTCATTGATCTAAATTGAGATAGCGCGACCAATTTGTTACCAATCTTCTCCAATTCCACTCAACCTGTTGTCGATGTAATGGACCTCTAGGTATTTAGTTTAATCCTGCTCATTCATTCTCTGATCCCCGGAATCTCTAATCATGATGAGAAAGGGCAGGCAGGAACCTAATAGGTGTCCGAATATTTATTTTTATAGACCTAAAAATACGTTAATGTGTTGTGTTCCTGCGATGAGTAAGGTTGCCAGAGCTCTTTAAGGGGGGAGAGGGTTCGGGGTCGGCCATGCGTGCGTGATACCTTTGGTATTGCAAGCGCTCATAGGCTACGGTAACCGCTTACCAACAGGTGGGCCGTATGCTTGTGCCACCTCAGTAGTATAAAAAAAAAACGTACGACATCTAAATTATTTTCCTAGTGTCTGTTCTATAGGCTCAACTCTGTCATTGGCTAATATTTAACTTTTACTATCGAAGAAGCTATCGTGAATTATTGGTGATTGGGGCACTGAATGCGTTAAAAAGGTACCATTTATTTTACAACAATTTTCTTAGGTTTTCCTGAAGATCCTGGAATTACCTAGAAACCAGTCCTTGGCGCTACAAAGCAAATAAACTTACATAGTCTCGATGAGTTCGCAGTTGAGCAGCAGTTTGTCTTCTCCCAGCTCCACCACGGCCACCGTCTGGTCGTGGAAGTATATCATCCTCAGCGTATCGTTCCCGACGCGTCGCCCCGTGTACGGCTTCACGCCCGCCGGCTCCTTCCGCTCCGCACCGTCAACTCTAGCCCCCACGCTTCCCACCAGCCCAGCCAATGACCAGCCTGCCGGGAAACTCAAAGCAAAAGGCTTCGCCGAAGCCGACGGAGGTGAGGATACAGCAATGCACACAATCACGAATAATGATACGAGAGATTTCAACAGTCCATCGGCGATTGGTGCGCCGCGGGTGATCGCTTCGCGCGCCGTCCGCACCGCGGTAAGAAGCCTCCGGAGCGACATTTTCGATTCGTTTAGCGGTTGCGAGGAGCGCGTGACATCGCGTGCGGCCCGCGCGGCTGTCACTCGCGGACTGGCCACTGACCAGCGAGCAAAGCCGCGGCCCTGCTGGTAACTCGAAGGCACTTTCTTCCAACCACAGAATACCATGGCAGTTACTACACTTACTATGTAGATATGATGACCGCAGAATGGACTAAAGTGGGTATGACGCTACAACCCCATACCTACACTACCGGTAGTGTAGATTGTGACGTGGGTAATGACTAGTATGCCGTTGTCGGTCAGTGTCGAAGTCTTTTCACTTGAGGCTTCTTTTGACGACCGATTGGAAGTTTGTGGGAAAGATAGCTGATGGTAAATTTGATTTATAATTAATGTGACTTGGTTGGTAGCGAGGTCATGTTATAAACTAAAATAATCAATTCATACTTACCTATAATGTTACACATAAAATATTATGTAGATATTTGGTTAGAGCATCACAACATTTTATATTAACTTTAAACCAGTTTGTAATAAATGAAACGTTAGGCCGTTCGTCCACGAGGACGCTACGAGTAGCTAGAAAGTCAAAGCAATATTATTTCAGTGGTAAGAAAGAAGTAAACAACTATGGTATGGACCGTCGACCATTGAACGCTTACTGATGATTTGAGTTTGTAACTAGTTTGTTTTGGACGAACGGTCCATTAAAGCTTCGACCAGACAGTCGTCGCGTGACGCATATGCGACGCAGCGTTATTCTGAGATAGATTTCGCTATCTGTGTTTGACGCGATCCGAAACCCCACTCCGTGCTAGCCGATCCGCATCCCGTGTTGTCGTGCGTCGGTTTGAACGTAGCTCAATAGTTTCGTAAACATTGTCATGTCTACCTACTTTCCTTTTCCATAAATATTTACTCATCAATAAGTATGATGTAACAGTATTAGTGTAGGTATTTATGTGTTCCAAATTCTGCTCAAGTCATTTCATTTCTTCAAACATCTTTTACCTACCTATACGAAATATAAAATTACTCAAAATTGATACAGCTATCTAAAATTCGGTTAGGTACACTAGGTACACTCACACTCCTAAATTCTTAAACAATTCTGTAGGTATTTTGAATCTATTGAGTAGATTCTAAATATCTACAGAATTGATATACCTACAATATTTGACCTCAAATAATAAATAAGATGATGGTAAAAATGTAAACATATTTGACAAAAAGTAGTTTTATTTAGACATTCACAACCTTTCATACATATTTTACATTCAAATTAAAAAACATAGAAAAATATGTGTAGGTAAGTACAATTAAAACGTATCACAAAGCTCTTGCCTAGTTGTTTAATATTTTGATAGTTTAACATTAATTATTTTCAAACCCATCGCAGCTTCAAAGATTATGGCTGACTCATTTTACATTATTTTCTGACTAGGAATACTGATGTAGAATTAACTAATTAATTATTTACAATAAATTACAAAATAAATGTAGCTTACATTAATTTAATGAAATATATTTAGGTCTTTTGTTATAATAGCGAAGTATCTTATTGTCAAAAACAGAAGGTAATCTTTAGGTATCTGAGACGTACTTTTAAGACTAGGATTGCGTAAGCGAAATGGTAATACAGAACATACAGATGAACAGGCATAGCTTCACCTAGTTTCTAAGACGTTTCAAAGTGATCCTAGTGATTTTATTGAAATAATGCCTTTTGACTTTGAAATAAAGTTCGCAATTATGAGGATGATTTTGAATGTTGCTAAAATTTTAAAATTACCCTCAAAGTTACTTCATTACCATTACGCTTACACAATTGCACCATAGGTTTGAAATCCATTCGTATTCGGACACTAGCTCCGCCCTTGCACCCCGCCAACATTCTCGACCTCGACGATCTTATTTCATTTACTTAAGGTGAGGGTTTCATTATTTTTTGAATTGTTTTTTCTCAATAACCGCAAAACGCACAGTTTTGATTTTTATGACAAAAAAAATAACTTGATCATTTTATTTACGTAAATCCAAGACAAAAACGCGATTGGTAAAACTTTTCTCGATAGATTTATTTTTTAAAGTTGGGTCCACTGCAACAGTTTTTTCGAAAATACTCTGAGACTATCTAACAAAAATATTTTTTTTAAAATATTTTTTTAGACAATAGCATTGGGTACCTAAATCCAAGACACTTTAAAAAAAATTGATAGTTTTTGAGATAATCGATATTTTCTTATATTTCGCTTACGTCGATTACTTTCGAGCGCCTTCTAACGCTTGCTATCTCTTTCCGCATTCAATTACAGTACATAGCGCTGTCACTTTCTTCACTCCGCCCACTCGACAATTTATTATGATTTTTGTATCCTCTTAAAGTACAATAAATACGTTTTTGGCTTGGCACTGGTTATCATACTCTTATTTTTCATATTTATCATATTATTTTTCCATATCAAACTCGGAGGTCTTTCAAAGAATAGGCATCAAAAAGACATTTATTTCGAAAAAAACCGAACGGAAACCCTTTAAAAATAATTTGTCTTGATAATGGACAAAAAAAATCTGAAAAATCTACGTTTGTAGATTTAGATATGTAGTCGACTTAGTAAATTTAATGGCCTCTTCACGTTGTTAGGCCAAGTTGGGTGAAAAGATAGGGGATGGGCAGCAGCGTCCCTCATTTTAACAACGATAGCTCTAACTGCGCTCGCCAACCCGCATGCCCAGCGTGGTGAGTATGGGCAAATCCCCCCACATGATAAGGAATTTGCTCTGTCTGTGGGGGAGGCCATGTTCAACAGTGGACGTAGTACGGCTGAAATGATGATGATGATGAGATATGAGGCCAGTCAACTGAGCTATGGGGCCAGTCATAATTTGTATAAATGCGAAAGTAACTCTTTATGATTCTAACGTTTTCACAACTAAACGGCTGAAACGATATTGATGAGATTTGGTATGGAGTTAGCCTAAACCCTGAGGGCACCCACTAGTTACTAATTCACAAGGTATGTATCGTATCCCCCATCACTGCCAAATACTCCTGTAGTATATTATGTTTTTTTTTTTTTTTAAATAGTTGGTAAGCGGTTACCGTAGCCTATGAGCGATTGCAATACCAGAGTCATCACGCACGCGTTGCCGACCCCGAACCCCCCCGCCCCTAAAGAACTCTGGCAACCTTACTCATCGCAGGAACACAACACTATTTGAAACAAATAATGTTATTTGGCTGCGATCTTCTGTAAGGCGGAGGTACCTCCCCAGGCGGGCTGCTCTAATTCAGAACGAGAAAATATCGCTGTGCCCTACCTCCCCCTAAGAAAATATCGCTGTGCCCTACCTCCTCCTAGAATACATGAATACACAACACATGGCAATGATGGTCAATGATCATCATAGCCTTGTTTATTCAAAAACTATACAGGCGTATTGGCCCAACTTGGCCGACCATTAAGCTATATGCCAAACCATCATAGTCAGCTTCAAAAGTCAAGCCTCCACTTAATAGCTCCAATGCTCGTCCAGCAGTTTCTGGACACCATCGTTCGTGTGTCCTTTTATAAAGGGCAGCCCTGTAGGCACCTTCTTCTGGTATTGCAGGTACTGGTGGCCGAAGAATGTGATGAGAGTCAGTTCCTCCGCGTAGACTCGCTCGCGGAAGAACGTCCAGGAGGCCAGCGCGTAGACAATGATGCAGAACGGGTTTAGAAGGGTTAGCTGCCGAAGGAAGGACAAAAATCCATCAACAAGGTGATTCATAATATGTATTCCATCCCGAATGGGGCTTATTCTACAACCAATTGGCTATAAAGTTTGTTCTACGACTTTATTGTTAGTTAGTTATGTAAGTTTCTATTAATTAGTGAATAATCCATATACGTTTGTTACACATAAATAAACTTTTATACTTTTTTTTATACTTTTTTTGGAAAATCGACATTTTTCATTGAAAAAACTCGATGCGAAAATCAGCTGTTTTGGGGTCAAATCAGGTCAAACTATCGATTATCCCAAATGATTGAACAAGCGAAATTCGATCTTTGCTTAGCATTGGCGAAATTTGCCATTTTCGCTTGTGTATTATGATCTTCACTACTATAATTTAAGATTCAAGGTAGGGGAATAAGATCACTAAAATGCAATATTTACTATATAACGACTTTAACTTTGCTATTATTGCAACCGCCAACGACGGACGACGCCATTTAAGATGCGTTCCGTAACAAATGTACGTAAGCACATAATACTTTATTTATAGAAAGAAACTTAAAACTAATACAAGTTAATATTTACAAAATACACAAAAAACAGTTGAGCCATCTAAAGACCGTTACAAACGATCTATAGATAGCTCAACTGATCCAGATCAATATAAGAATAAGAATGGATATAATTCCCTCACATTATTAAATCATCCAATCTGGAAATTATGTGTAATGCAATTTGAACCAGTTCAGGGCTATTGTCATGGGTACGATAGCCGATTTGAATTTCTGTAATCAGCCTGCAGCACCCAATGACGAAGGTATGCCGTACGCAAAAGGTAGGTAAGTAAATAAATCAGACTATATGGTCGTACCTGTGTGCCAATGGACCAGTAGAACCAGCCGACGTAGCTTGGATGCCGGCAGATGGAGTACACGCCGTGCGTCACTAGATGGTGGTCTGGCCTCTTCACAAATTGTACCTGAAATAATACATTTATCATCAGACCGTGGTAACCGGCTGTAGAATAGCTCCATATCTACCTACCTGTCGATGTCGTAACACAAATTCACAGCTAGGTACCTACACATTGTTCGTTTGTGCTCGTTCTGCCCGCTCTCGATCAGGTTTTGGCTGAAAATCCGTGTTTTGAATATATTCATAGCCTATTTGTTGCACACACAAACTAACCTACTGTTAGATACCTAGTTTTTAAAATTGCTCTTTTGATTATTCATACCCACCTATTGTATGTACTTTAGTTTAAAATTGTTTATATATGTTAATTGTGTGTGTCTGTAGTGCCAAATATTTTTTTTATCTATCTATCTAAGATACGACTATGGGAAAAAAGTTAGGGGATGGATAACGTCCCTCATTTTAACAACCATAGCTCTAACTGCGCTCGCCAACCCGCATGCCCAGCGTGGTGAGTATGGGCAAAACCTCCCACATGATAAGGAATTCGCTCTGTCTGTGGGGGAGGCTATGTTCAGCAGTGGACGTCGTATGGCTGAAATGATGATGATGAAATCTAACTGCGCAGGTTCGGCAGGCAACGCATTAGCAATGCTCCAGGTGTTGCTAATGTCAATAGGCGACGGTAACCACTTACCATCAGGAGGGCCGGAATCCTGTTTGCCACCGTATAACATAAAAAAAAAATACAATTGAATACTCACAGTGTGATTGAAGTTTGTTTTTGCTGTAAACATGGCAGACTTCCTGAGTAGCTCCCCTCCGATGCACATCGCGAATCCAAGGTAAGACAACCAAAAATATGTTTTCATACCTGAAAACAAAATTTAGGTACATAATTTGTTCATCATCATCATCAACAACCTGTAGAAGTCCACTGCTGGACATAGGCCTCCCCCAAAGAGTTCCACGACGAACGGTGTTGAGCCCTTTCCATCCACCGACTTCCCGCAACCTTTACAATGTCATCGGTCCATCGGGTGGGGGGCCTTCCAACACTGCGTCGCCCGGTTCGTGGTCGCCATTCGAGAACCTTTACTCCCCAACGGTTATCGGTTCTGCGAGCTATATGGCCTGCCCACTGCCACTTCAACTTTCTAATTCTGAGAGCTATGTCGGTGACCATCGTTCTCCTACGGGTTTCCTCATAATTTGTTACTTCTTCTGAATTAATGTGTTAAATATGAATGTGGAAGGGTATAAGGGAAGAGGTAGACCAAAGAAAAGATGGATAGATTGTGTGAAAGACGACATGAGTAAGAAAGGAGTGAACACTGATATGACGGCTGATAGAGGGGAGTGGAAGAGAAAAACATGTTGTGCCGACCGACCCCACGTGAAGTGGTATAAGGGCAGGGAGATGATGAATTTGTTACTACTTCTTCTTCTTGTTGTGTCACTGATTTTTTCTTGGTCATCCTAATACCGTCAAATTCCTGTATTAGGTCTGTGACCAGATTCAGGTATGGTGGCCCTGAAATGGGCTGATGACTGTTGGTGAATGAATCATTTTCGTGAAAGAAGGAAAGGTAAAATTAAACTTCACTTTGAATTTTCTTCTTTTTTGTGTTTATGAAAATATACAACAGATTTTTTTTTAATAGTATGTTTTTTGTTTCTTTATTTCTTGTTACTACTCACACACCTTACTAGTCACAAAACCACAAATCAATTATTATCAGCTTAAGCTAAATACATTATACAACCCATCATCATAATCAGTGGCCTCTGACATCTTAAAAAGATGATTTACAGCATTGTTTATGGTGTCAACCCATGTAGGTGCTAAGATACATATGTATATGTAAGTAAACCTATTAGAAATGGTCATAGTGACCCCAGCTGAAGAAAAGGCCCCGTAAGAGGTTACTAAGGGGAAAAGCTACAGGACGGGCTGCACCATTCCCTATTTTACAACTAAAGCTCTAACTGTGCTTGTCAACCTGCATGCATGGTATAGGCAAAGTCCCCCCCACATGATATGAATTTGCTGCTGGAAATGGGGAGGTCTATGTACAGCAGTGGATATCCTGCAGCTGAAAGTTTGATGATGATGGTGATTAGAAATATAAATATATATCTATGTATAAATCACTTACCAGGAAAGAAATAATACTCCACAGCAAATTCCATCCAACTGGCTACAGCTGCTAAGCCATACTGAACACTATGATTCAGAATGAAAGAATCCACAGTCAAGGTCTTAGGGTTAGTCAGCGCCACTGACATGAACTCTGAGAAATGGAACATTGTCAGAGACATGGTGTAGAGACCAAAGACTCTGAGGCCGTCTTCCAATGAGGCAAGGTACATGCCAGTAGCAAACGCTGCCCCAAGGAACGCTGAACGGATAGACACCTGGAAAAAGGGGGTTTTAGTAACATTTTCAATGTATAGTGGTAGCCCGCTATGCATACAACAATCATGGGTAACGCAAGCATTGAGTGATGGCTACGCTCATGCTACGCTATCCCTGCTTTGCTGAAGCTTTTAATGACATAAAAAGTGATAAAATAAGGACTGCTAATGAAATAAACAAAACTTACCTCGTATGCGAAGCCTTGAAAGCAGTATCTCAGTATGAAGTTCAAAAGGCAGAAGTAGAGCCCTGGGCCCCAGTAGGTAAGTGCGAACAGCTCCGAAGAGAAGCCCAGCAAGCTCCCGGAGAAGAAAGACGTCGTAAACACGACGAGAGATAGAGAAAAACACACAATGGCCTGCCTACCGGGTGGGCATAATTTATTCACGAATAACACATCCATTAGAGCCATTTCCACTGGTTTTGGTTGTGAAGTCTTGCACTATGCTCTTAATCGCGTTTCATAAACTAGTTCATGTCACACACTGAATAATTTATGTGATAATTTTGGGAGATCATAAATTCCCTTCTTTATTTCTTCTTCTTCTTTTATTTTTATTGGATGGCTTCTACTGTATTACAGTCAATATTTTGCCAATGTCAAGTAATTATGAATGTCAAGTAAAAATATATTCTGTTCTTTGTTACCATGGCAACACAAGTCTACTTTTGTTTGACACCATCCCTTTGTTTTCAATTACAAGTTTTTTAATCATTGTATTTTAGTTTATTTTCATTTGCTGTAATAACATACTAAACTATAATGAATTCGGAAAAATTATCGTCATTGGTCAACGTTCAAATATAATGGAAAAGCCCTAACTTATTTTGCAAATGAGAAAATGCGACTGGGCTTTGTTTTCAAAATCGTGGAAATCGCGAATTAACCAGTTTTTATTTTCAAAACAAAAAATCATTTGCAATGCATCGAAAACTTACTGCGTAAAAAATAGAACCCATGAATTGGGGTGGGTCGAATAACTGACGTAATCAGTCGTGACAACATCACTGAATTGCTATCATAGAGTAATTATTGCTATGTAGTCGACGGAAAGGATTTTTTTATAAAAATTGACTTGTAATTTATAATTTATTTGTCCGCATGGGGTTCTGGATGGGGCGGTGTAGCTACGGGTGTCGATGAGTTAGCGTTTGCGTGGTCTCAATTAGCTTCTGGTAGGCTGGGCCTGCGCCGCAGATGTAATTCGTTCGTTATGGATGATCCGTGGGACGTTAAAGCGGTGCGGCAGGCGGGACAGTACACCTCCTGTATGAAGCTTCATGGAGCACCACTTCTTCCACCAGTTGTAAGTTAATCCTCTTACAATAAGTAATCAATTTGTGCTTCTGTGTAGATTGATAGGATAATAAAATTGATTCTTTCCATGAGGACACCTATCTTCAGATTTTTTTTCATGAAACCATGTTTACAGCAGACAAACACAAGTTAAAAATATGACATGCAAAATACTGATCAGAATTCAACACCTTATTGATACTTTTTTGTTGAGAATATTGGCTAAAATTATAAAAATCATGGTGAGAGCACACTTTGAGGTGACAAGCTTTTTACATTTGTGAATTTGAAATGAACCAACTGATAATAAAATATTTTCCTAACATTTCAGATATCGAAGGATTGTCGCAAAGAAATGCAATATTACAAACTTTTGGCAAAAGAAGTTGAGAAACGAATCTCTATTCTTCAGCCGTATGTAGCAGACAGTGACACCGAGTCCACCGACGAAAAAACTGATGTCCTGCAAATTACAGAAATCAAACAAAATAGTGGATTAACAGATAATGTAGAAGCTGCTTTTGATCTCAGTATTGACAAAGTTACAGCTATAACCAACCAAAAAAATATAGAAACAGAGCATCCAACGAGTGATGTCTATGGTTTATCTTCCCCAAACATTGTGACCACCACAGATGCTGCTTCCTCCAAATTCGTGATAGACTTCAGTCTGAGCATCAACCAGACCGGTAGAAATGTCCTTGAAACAGTCAAAAGAAAGTCGCCATGTCCATGCCCAGCCATAGAACTCCCAGAAAGAGATTACAACTGTGTGAGAAAGAGAGAATTGCTATTGGATGTAGAAACCAAAAGCAAGCAAAATAAGCAGAAAAAATACAATATTATAGAAGACATAGTGAACTTCAACTTCAGTGTTAACAAAAATGAGGTGTCAGACCCTTTCCTGGAGTCCATTTCTAGTCAGGATGGGCCTCCATCAATCAGCTCGAAAAGCTTCACTGGCAGCCTCAATGACTTGCACACAGAAAGTGTTAAAGGAGCACCTGTTGCTACAAAATTGGCAAGGCAGAGGTCCTACACTCTTTTGAACCCCAGTCCTCAACTTTTAGCGCACCTGGAAGTACAATCCTTGAACACTGGTGTTGAAATGAGTTGTATTTCCATGAGTGAAAGTCTTTCCAACTTAAGCTTCCCAAATAAGAAACGTAGAAGCTGGGACCTGGAGTCAGCCAAGGTTAAGTGGTCTTCGATGGCGCTGGAGCTTAAATCTAAACAGCTTCCAAGCTCTACTAACAGTGCTGGAAATAAAAATGCAGTGAAAGCTAAAATTACAACTCAAGCCATTTATTCCTCAAATAGGGCAAAATCTGTGGCTCCTGAGAAGGCGAGACGTAGCACACCTTCTAAACCTACCCTGAAATCTGAACCACTGCCGAAGAGAAGACCTAGCCCTATCAGAAATATACCATCCAATGTAACCATAGTCAAAGGTCCGGCATCTCCTAAACTCGTGAACGAGAGAAAAGAACCAGCTTCTCCTAAATCGCCCAAGTCCCCTCCTCCCAAGTCTCTTATCTCAGCATCTGAAGACCCAGCAACCAAAGTCCGAGAGCTTTACGACAAAATCCAGAAACAGCAGCTAGTCCAAATGGCTAGCTTAGTTGAAAAACAGAAACGGGAACAGATGTTGCTTCAGCAAGTCTTTGAAGAACAGAACAGTCTTCTCTTCAAGCAGTTAAAGACTATAGTTCCCACATCGCCTGTTGAAGCTAAAGAGGCTTGGGGGGAAAAGAGCTTAGAAGCTGACAGAGGACTGGTCAGTTTGAGTCAACTGATCAACCACAAGTCACCAGAGCAGAGTGATAGTCCCTTATCATCTACCCTTACTGACACTAACAAATACATTGATAAATGTGACAATGTTTTGAAGAGAAGCAGAGACCTCTCTGTCAGCATTAAGAAACCCAAATCTGCCAGTCAAAATAGTACTAGAATCCAATCACAAAGGGTCCAGCCCGAAGGCAGTAGAACCAGGACTCATTCGCCCGCCAAAAACACACCAGTTACCTCACCTATTCAAAGAAACACATCTCGAAAACTCAACTACGATACTACGTCTTCCTATGAGCCGATGCTCACCGATCGAACGAACGATACAATGGCAGACCTGAATGTCACCTTCCCGACTGATATTAGCGACGAATGCGAACCTTATAGCCATAACAATAGAGCCTATAATCGATGTGGGAAGGAGGTGACGGTCATACACCCAACCAGCCCATCGCCTATGCTGTGTTCATCGACGGACTCCGCCATTAACTGTATGGAGAGGGCGATTCAGAATTCGATAAACAGTTCTTGCGCCCGTCGTCCCAAGTCCAACACATATTACCAGCAGCCCACACCAAGAGAGGTAACTATGGTCTCTGTTTACATTCTATCAATAGGTTATTCTTCTAATATATTTGTTTTGGGTAGATAATGCACCAGTTTGTGTCCGTTTGCTCTGTCTATTTTTTTATTGTTCTTTATGTGACTCTTGTCGTTCTCCACAATTCCTTTACCATTAATTCATACAATAAATAAACAAATGTGGTTTGTGACATTTGTCTCCACCCAGTCTTTTCCTTGCCTATTTCTCTGAAGTTTCCCATAGCCACAATAATAGATAATAGATACAGCACAAGACACAGTTTCCCTAAAAATAATTCTTGATGAACCCTGATTGTTATAACTACCAAGAAAAGTCACAAGATTTGTGTTTTAATCTGCAGCAATTTAATTTAGTTCCGTCCTGTTACTTGCCTTTTCCTGTGCCTTGATCCACTCTGCCAATCGGCCAATAATACCCTACCTACTTCAGACAAATGTGCATGTCCTGAATTTCCTTTATCCTCTGCCCGTTTCTGCCACAATTTTATGTACACTCCCATGGATAAAGCTTGCAGCAGCTGCTAAGATAGTGGCGTTCGCGAAGGGGCACCTGGTCCGTCGCCTGATGCGTACCGAGCGAGTCACGGCCACGGTCCAGACCATCAGGGATGCCCTTCTCTGCGCGTTGCAACTGCACCAGGATAGGGAGGGGATTAGAGGCGCCGACGTGGACCTGCATCGCAGGCTGATACAGCAGGTAGGCTGTGGCTTCTTTGAAGGTTTTGGTTGCACTTTTTTAGTTTGCAGGTGATAACAAACCATATAGGAGCTTATGTGCTGTAGGGCACAGCGAGATTTTACTCGCTCTAAATTGGAGCAGCCCGTCTGGGCAGGAACGCCTATAGAAGATCGCAGCCAAATAACATTATTTGTTTCAAATAGTGTTGTGTTCCTGCGATGAGTAAGGTTGCCAGAGCTCTTTAGGGGGAAAGGGGGTTCGGGGTCGGCAACGCGTGCGTGATGCCTCTGGTATTGCAAGCGCTGATAGGCTACGGTAACCGCTTACCAACAGGTGGGCTGTATGCTTGTTAGCCACCTCAGTGGTATAAAAAAAAAAAAAAAACGAAAGCTACAAATCTTGTTATGTTTTGGAGTTGTACCTACGATTGTCGCAAAATTACCGAACCAACGTAAAGATAAATGCAATTTGCTGATATTTTTTTTCATCAAAATAACTTATATTTATGAACAGAAAACAACGAAAAATGTAGAGAAACGATAACAACCGCAGCCTATACGCATATAATTGCCGAGGTAAAACCTAGATGAATGCATTTTTTCAGTGCTAAAACAGCACGCAGGCCTTCCATACAACACTGAATTATTCATTAACGAAAGACGGAAAGATAAAGTTTGCCCTCAACAACCTGGAGGCACAAAACATACTTTTGCGACTAGGTTTTTCACTTTCAATGGTCCTCTACTCTACAATAGATTAAATGCATTATTCAATATTTATCCCCTTAATTACAATAAGTGTAAGACAACCATTAAGGATGCCTTACTAAGTATGTCCTACGATGATACAGAGAATTTGTTAAATGTAATAAAATAACTTATGCTAGTACCTCGGTAGATATTTCAGATTGATTTATCTTATAAGCTTAGTTTCAATTTTAGGATTAGTTTAAAATATAGTTTAATAAGTAAGTTTAGTAGGTGATATGAGTTGGTATCACCTAATATAACTCTAATTATAAATGTTTTTATACCTACCTAGTAACTTAAAGCTGTTCAATTAGTGATTTTTTGATAATTTTATAATTAAAATGTGTTCTTCTCGCCATAAACACAGGATTACCTAGTTCAGGCTCCTATGTAATATCTACCTATATGTAAAAATGACAATTAACCTGTAATTTTTTGTGTACCTTATCAATCTTATGAATAAATTATTTATTATTATTATTATTATTTGTCAGATCACCGCCGCGTGCTACTCCCTGCACGACACGTTCATCAGCAGCTCGCCGGCGGAGCGCTGCGCCATGCTGGCGGCGGAGCGCGCGCGCCGCCGCACCACCAAGCCCGCCCGGCACACGTGAGTCAGCATACCACCAACTTCTAGCTAAGATGAAATGAAATGAAACAAGTTTATTTTGACGAACACACACATAGACAAAGTCAAAGTCAAAAGGCATTTATTTGAATAAAATCACTAGGATCACTTTGAAACGTCTTAGAAACTAGGTGAAGATATGCCTGTTCCTCGCGACCAAGCCTAGATGAATCAGGCAGACAGAAGACACAAGAACTAACAAAACAAACAATAGATTAAAGATAGGGAAACTTAAGACAGGACAGCAACCTTATAGTATGTACCTAGGTATAAATAATAACTCAGGTAGGGGCACTTATTACATAATAATTAAAGGTATGCAACCTACTAAACCTACCTAATAACAAATTAAAAAATAAGTAGGGACCTACTAAAAAACGGAAATGAATGTACCTTTTTTATAATAGGTATATTTATGTACCTACTTATTAGTCTCCCGTGCCGTGTGTAAGCCAAAACAGGCATAGTCTCAGCTTATTGCTGCTACACATTTTGATAATATGCAGCAGCGCTGGTTCAGACCAAACCTTATGGGTGACCTCACGAACCAACCAATAAATAAGACATATACAAAATAAACGAAGAGAGAGAAAGATCGCAGGATGCTAAATATGGCAAATCAAAGGTCTGGCCAGCTGCCCGCCCACCAAGCCGGCCCGACACATGTGAATTATCACACCACCAACTTCTAAGATCGCAGGATTGTTATGCTAACTAAATATGGCAAATCAAAGGTCTGGCCATCAAGCCTGCCAGACACTTCAGGTCTTCTAGCTAAGATTGAGGGTTTCTTGTGCTAAATATACCAAATCAGAGGTTTTAAAGAGCCAGCTCAATGGTCATCTTTTAATTTCACCCTTAAAGCCTATTGTAGGTAGTAATTTGTAAGCCGGAATGACATTGAAGTTCATAACTTGGGGATCTTTTTAACACTCTTGACGGGCTCGGTGGCGAAGCGGGCAGTGCCCGTCTGTAATTGGAGGTACCATTCACCAGAGCATCAAGCCTGCTCTCTGCACCATCTCCTGTTGTGCATGAAAAGAGTTCTGTCATAACTGGTCAGTTCTACCAAAGTTTAAAAGATCTTTTCGCAATGCAAGCGGCGGCGCCGCGGCGGGAGGAACCATGTGCACTGTCTTGAAACTTCTTAAAGCCTAGCTTCCACATGTCCGCATCGTAAGCATCGAACACAATCGTAAGCATCGATCGCATTAAACAGATTAGTTTTTCACAATGCATCCACTGTATCGACAGCTATCGGATTTGCCGACGCAACTACCAGCCATAGGATTGCCGAGACGGCGCGTCGGCATTGCCGATGAGCAGATTCGAGCGATCCGTACGGTGCGGATCAGTGGACTCACTTGTGTGACTTTATATACTAAGAATACTGCGATCTGTTTGATACGATGCGTCCGCGTCCGTTACTTACGATGCGGACATGTGGACGCTAGGCTTAAATCAGCGACATACATAAACTTCCTTGTGATGTAAACAGGGATTTAATGTCGCAAAGCCACAGCGGAGTGTTCCCCGCGCGCCCGAAGCGACATTCCACCGCCTCGCTCATGACTCAGTCGACATATGGTAACACTGGAATCTGTTGAGAATGTTGCCAGCTTTCGATGTTATGTTGCCGAGCTGAATGAAACACTTCGATTATGTTACAATGCTTTTAATGTTAAGTCCACGGCGCTCCTCAAAATAAAACTAGTTACCAACTGTAGTTATTTACGAGTAGCCTGACTGTCGCAGCATTCATATTTCAATGGCGGTCCGTCCACGGCGCTACAACTACTTACAAAAAGTAATGATGAGTTATTCTGTCGTCTATGTGACTGGAGAAGTAATAATTCCTTGTCAACGCTTGAATTATCACTAGTCATGTTGATTATTTTCATTTTCAAAACAATCCTACAAATATTATAAATGCGAAAGTTTATGAGGATGTGTGGATGTTTGTTGTTCGATCACGCCGTAACGGCTCAACCGATTTCGGTTAAACTTGGAATAGATAAAGTTCTTTACCTAAAATAACAAATAGGCAACTTTTTATGTGCCACGCGAGCGAATCCGCGGGCGGAACCTAGTGTTTACATAAAACCGTGTACTGAGTGACTTGAGTTTCAGGAAATTTAAGTAGCGCCGTGTACGACTCAGCGTTTCCAATCAGTCCGTAACTCTAGTTTCTAACCAGTCAGTGGTGCAATTGCGTTAGCGTAATGGCAATGAAGTTCGTAACTTTGAGGGTGATTTTAACAATCTTAGCAACAGTCAAAACGTTCCAAACTTGACAAGGAAAACTTCAAGATCTAACCTTATTCCTTTTCAAGTTTGAAAATCTTGAGATGTCGCTAAAATTTATAAAGTCATCCTCAAAGTTACGAACTTCATTCCCATTACGCTTACACAATTGCACCACAGTTCCGTCCCTTTTGCGTAGCGCTGTGGACGAACGGGCTTAAGCCGTTGTTCGTTGTAAACGTTGGTTTCGTTTGTTTTATGGTGTTGCATTAACATTTAAAAGGCTACACTCCCGAGAATATGTCACAATTGCCTTATTTTTGCGTCACATCAAAAAAATAGCATGCCCTTCATCTATCGCTTCTATGCGAACTTTTTTCAGTATTTTCATATCTCATACAGCTTTTTATTAGGTAAACTAACTTTATCATTAGTTCACCAGGGTTCGCTCAACATCATCAATTATTTTGACGAAATTCTTGGCCACATCCTACTAATATAAATGCGAAAGTTTGGATGGATGGATGTTTGTTACTCACTCACGCCAGAACGGCTGAACGGATTTGGATGAAATTTGGCACAGAGATAGATTATGTTCTGGAATAGCACATATGATACTTTTTATCCTCGTAGGTACCACGCGAGCGAAGACATGGGCGGAAGCTAGTCTTGAGTAATGTAGAATTCATATAAGGTACTTTCGTTTATGCATGTGTGATTTTTCGATGTCGATTTCGTTATACTGTTTCATAAGATAAACATAATTCAGGGTTTGATGAACTACTGAATATAATGTTTAAAAATTAATTTTCGAATTTACTAACGAACGTTAGAATGAACTTTATTGCCAATTTGGTGTCGAATAAACCCCTTTAATGATAGCATTCTTATAATGACACTTGTATATCACTAGCAATCAGGAATTTTCAAAGCGTACATCAATGAGTAATATAATTCTTCTTCCATTTCCAGAGACCTATAGCAGTGAGAAAGCTCGGCGGTCGCGCTACATGCCCAGCCCGCGGCGTCGCCCGTGGCGCTGACAGTCGCCCACGCCCGCCTGCATGCCGCGCTTCTTTGCCCACTGCTGGGCGAGCAGAGATTACGTCTGAATGTGCAGGCAGGCTAATTGTGATGGATTTGTAACAAAGTTTTTGAGTAAAAATTGCTGAAGTGTTACTTGACTTTGCTGTGGACGATAATCCACGTGATTAGGGTACTAAGATATTACAATAAACTGCACTTTCACACAGCTCGCACGGTTGCTATGAGCTTATTTCATAATATAAGTAATTGAATAACACCTCATACCATGATAAAAAAAGTTTACAATCTTTATCAAGCAAGCATAAAGAGATGGCATTATGCCGTCAATGGTAGGGCCACTAATCTTCAAATACAGCCTATCCGCTCTCGAACGTTGAGTTTAAAATAGGCAAGGGTCTCACTCACATTTTTGACATCTAGGGTAGATGTAAAATAACCCCAATCACTGAAATAAGTTTTGAAAAAATCTTACTTATTTTTTTCTGAGTGAGACCCTGGCCTATTGTAGATATAGCCCTACCATTATCGTCTTATTGTCATTCAAATGCAAGCGCGCCAGCACTTATTTACGCGAATTAGAACCATAAATTGTTGTGCCTGTCATCTTGCGTCACCGCTTAAACAAAATCGCAAAGTTAATGGTACGGGGCGAGGTATGAGAGATTGGCATGTACCAAGTAACGTAATACGGTGATATTTTTATACTTTTTAATAATAAAACTTAGCTCTCTTTCAAACCTTGCAATACTGAACTTAGTTCAAAATTCCATGTAACTAGATTGTAGTTATTTGCCGTTGTAATATAGGTTTCATATTGTAATCTTGCGCTTTGCGTTTGTACCACACTGAGCTGTAAGATAGAAATAATCTATGTATATTTTGAAAATTTAAAGTTTTTGGTTCTCCACACAGCCGTTAGAGGCGCTGATGATGAATGATGTTATCATTTACTTTCAATTGTTTTCACAAGTTGCATGAAATTAAATAGTTTAGATTTAGTCGGGGCCTTCCAAATCAAGAGCTATAAAATTATTAAAATGTAGATCGTAGGATAAAGCTAGAGAAGTAATAATGTAGTTTAATGTGAGGACAGAACGACGGGACAGACAGGAATAACCCGGTTTTAGTACATAATTTTAGAGTTTTGGTTGTGTACTACTTAATATTTAAGTTGAGTACTGTAGTTTATTTGAAAATTCTGGAATATACAGGATAATCCAGTGAAAAAGTTCAAAAGAACCTTAACATCGATTTTAGAGTTAAAAAAAACTGCATGCAACTGCAACCACAACCGAATCTAGTAATTACTCTAAAAATGAACTAAAATTGATAGTGCAGGTCGTAAGGAATCATCTGTATACATGCTTTTGCAGGCGAATTCATTCAGTTGTATAGCAAAGTGATTAGCTATGCCTTTGATACTAATAATTGATCTCTTTCAGCTTGATTAATATACCTAATTTGATAATTGTGGCACTTATTTATAAGGCTAATGGCACAGAATATAGCCTAGAAAAATTGTATAACTCTATTTTATAAATTATTGCCAAAAAAACATTATTACGCTTATTTATTTTTATAGTCTTTTGATAACTGTCTTGAATATCCCAAAGAAACGAACATAATTTGATAAGTTGTTTTAAATATTCTACTTTTTGTGCCTGTTTACTTGTATTTACCTGATAAAATAAAACAAACTTGTTCGCTTTTTATTTATTTTTCAATTATACAGACCCATCTGATTTCAATTTAAAATATTTGTTAAAATTCGGTGTAAGTACAGAAAATCAATCTAATCTCACAAATGTGAACATAAATTAGCATAAACGTTTTCTGGAGAAGATGAGCAAATAATTATAACTACTATAAATATAATGAATTTCGTAAGACAAGCGTGTTAAAAGCACATAATAAAAGTCACACAGTTTTCTTTATCACTGACAAATCGCGTCCGTTCCACAAATTTAGAGACTCCCGAGGCACTAGCGAACATCGCATCACAAAAATACCCTATCATTTTGTAAATTCATATAGAACCTTCGCCGGTAACTATTATGCTAAATGCCTTTATATCACGACCACGTTACGGGTATGACAGGTTCGTGAGTTTTAGTATTTTTTACAGTAATACTCTTTACTAGGGCAGGGTGTACTTGACGTAGGGGACTTCGACGTCGCTGCCTTCCTCGTCGTTGCAACACAATTCGAAAACTAAGGCCTTGACGTGCGGTTCTAACTTCTTCTTGGAGACTTTGGTGACCACTTCCGACATGGGCAGGTTGAGCCGCTCCTGGCGCTTGGCCTTGGGCATGAAGAACGAGTACAGCATGCACACTCCCTGCGACAGCATCGTGATCTCCAGCTTGTGCTCGTTCTTGAAGTAATCTAGGAACTCCTGGAGCGTGACCTCGCCCTTCACTTCGAACCTATCCCACAAGGTCCATTTCTTATCGTAGTAGGTGTTGGTCGGGGCGGAGATCGGCTCCGAGAACCCGAAGAAGGGTAAAGCGAGGTTCACAAAACCGTTCTTGAAGGCTTCAAGGACATTGTATCCCTGCGCGAGTTTATAAAGCTCAAGGCACACCAAGCCCGCCACTACGGACGTAGTGGTTGCGATGGCGGGAATGATCTTTCCCGCGATGAGCTTGGAGCGATGCCTGTCCGCGGGTGGGATTTTGTAGTTCGCCGCGCGGAGGTTAGAGGCCGCTACTATAAAGTCCATGTGGAAGTTTGTATCATCGTCTTTCTCAAATTCGAGGGGCGTGATTTTGAGTGATGCTAGCCTGTTTACGGGAGGCAGTTCGTTGATGATGGTTTTGACGCGGTCCTGGTCCATATCCTCGTTGCTCTGTTGGAGCTGGGCGTCCGTGATCGCGATCTTGATGCCGGATTTTGGGCTGAATTCTGGAACCTGGAAAGAGAAGAATCATCTTGAATAACCTTGCTCAGAAGACTGCATTATGTGAATGTACTCAGATGGTAAATGAAGTTTCTTAGAACCAAAAAGTTCTTCTCTAGTATTCAATAATTTTAACTTACCTCTACACTACAAGCAATCTTCGCGATACAATCCCTATCCACACAGTTGGGTATTCCATATAGATTGGCCCTCAAGTTAGCCGCAGCCACCACATAGTCCAAATGCAAATCCTCTTTAGGGTCGAAGGTGAGGGGAGACGGGCAGCGCTTAGGCCCAGACCAGAATGGGGCTCCACTGGTGGTCTGCTGGTCCGGTGGGAAGTTGTAGAGCAGTTGTTTGATCTGGTTGGAGTACTGGTTCTCCCAGTGCTGGCGCGCCCAGATCACGCAGTCTTCGAAGCTGAGCGGACGGTCATTGATAGCGTTCTGGAAAGGAAATTAAAAGTGGATAAAGATAAGGTCAGACTAGAGATGGGCCTCGCTTCGGCCGACTGTTCAGTCGAAAGACGAACCGACTGTCGTCGGCCAGCTGTCGTCCAGTGCAATTAATTTTAAGTTGTTTAGTCTTAGATAAAAGCAAAGTTAGTAGCTTAGGTTGGTAGTAAGTTTTGAGCACGGCATAGGATACACAGAATTGTCTCATAGTCCTAAAACCCCACATTAGAATTCCCTGTGACGTGGGTATCAAAATAATTCTATAGTACCGAAAGTCGGCCTTTTTTAGCAGACTGTGAAACAAATGTGCATCTATTCTAAGCGACTGCTGCTCAGATGAAGTGGCAGGGAATTTAACATGCCATTCGTTCATTTGTTGTGTCACTGATTACTCTCGACTTGGGCTGGTAAATAATGTAAGGTGAAAAGACTGAACTATGGTGGGTCTAAATTACAGCCTTGATACTGGCAGATACTACTTCGTACGATACAATACTGTACTACAGATTTGGCCACATTATTGGGCACCTGCCGTACTGACAGGCCACTGCACCAATGCTCATGTGACCAGGCCCCCAATTCTACTATTTCAATGACTTCAAAATGATAATGATCGCACCATTATCATTCAGTTACGAATGTCGCCACCTTCGTTTCTTTGATTTCATTGGTTCATTGGTATCACAATGACTGCCATTGATATACAACTGTGATAGCAGAATACCATAAGAGTGTCAAAAGTGGTCATTTTGCCTTTGACCATTGACATTTTGAAGCCATTGAATTAGTAGAATTGGGCCCCAGCACATTACTTTATCTATAGCTCTAACTGCGCTCGCCAACCCGCATGCCCAGCGTGGTGAGTATGGGCAAATCCCCCCACATGGTAAGGAATTTGCTCTGTCTGTGGGGGAGGCCATGTTCAGCAGTGGACGTCTTACGGCTGAAATGATGATGATGATGATGACATTACTTTATTTTATTTTTATTAATGAAAAAAAAAAGTAATTACTCCCAGACAATACGTACCCTGACGCTCTCCAAGGCGTCGAGCGGCTGGCTGCCGGGCAGCTTGAGCGTGCGCTCCACGAACTGCGGGTCCTGCAGGTAGAGCGCGGCGTGCTCGGCCGCCTGCCGGAACAGGCCCTCGAACTCGTCGCGCGCCCACTGCAGCGTGTGCTCGATCGCGTTCGGGAAGTTCTTCAGCGTGCAGATCGGGATGGACTTCTCCGGCGGGTCCTGCGACGAGCTGTACGACTCGGTTAGAGATGGGACAACCACCTGGAAAAGATCAAGATTAAAATTTATTAATTTAATTTATTTTATTAAGTTGGGGAACAAAGGTTCTCGAGTGGCGACCACGAACCGGACGACGCAGTGTTGGAAGGCCCCCCACCCGATGGACCGACGACATTGTTAAGGTTGCGGGAAGTCGGTGGATGGGAAAGGCTCAAGACCGTTCGTCGTGGAACTCTTTGGGGGAGGCCTATGTTCAGCAGTGGACTTCATCAGGCTGATGATGAAAAATTTATTTGCTGTGAATATGGTAGTGGTGTACAGGTGTTAAATTTATATTGTTCATCACGTTCAGTTATTTGTAAAAACGTACAAATATTCATTAGAAAATGTCAACTACATTGATTCTTTCACCAACACAGTCAACGGACCTTCTTCTTGTCGTGTCACTGATTCTTTCTTGGTCATCCTGTATTAGATCAGTGACCAGGTTGAGGTATTGTGACCTGAACCACAACCAGCAAGCATACCAATAAAAAAAAAAAAAAAAAATTGTTACACTTTTAATAATTATTATCAAAATGGCTGAATGTATACCGACTTCATTCAAATTTATTTAGATACTAGCTGACCCGCCCCCAACATCGTCCGCGTGTTCAAGTATGTTTCTATGGGGAGGTAAAGTTAAAGAGCACTACTTGTCCTTGTAAATTCTGTATTGTATTTATATATATATATAATAAATTAGCTAATTAAATATATATTTTTGAACAGGTAGGTATTTATTGTATAGTAATATTAATAGGTATATGTATGTTTATAAATATAATATTCTTTCAAACATTGTAGGTACACGAACCTCCCTCTATAATCACATCTCTCTAGCCTCAAAGGTTTGCTGGAAGAAAACTCTTTTTAGGGTTAAGCTCGCCTTTGTACATACCTTTCTTTTTAATTTTTGTATCTGTATTTTTCTTGTGTACAATAAAGAATAAAGAATAAAGAATGAGGTAAAGAAGAGTAGAATATTATTTTTTTCCGAACATAAAACTAGTAGACTTACCTGTGTATTACCCTTAGTTCCAAGAGTACCGCTCTCCAATAGCGGCTTGTTGTAATACACGCAGCGGCGGTCCATATAGATCCTAGCGTCCACGTTGTCCAGCGCGTTGGCGACTCCGTCCAGAGCCTCGAAGAAATGATCATCGTACACGGACTCTGTCTCCGGGCAGACGCGGTTCTCCTGCGCCACTACGTTAACGAGGGGGTTCATGCGTTTGATCGCCTGTAAGGAGATAAAAGTTTGATAAAGCTTGTTGCAATTAGGGATTGGAAAGTCCGGAAACGCTACTTTCTATAGCTATAGCTTTTTTTTTCAGTTTTATTCTACGTAATCTCTATAATCACAGTTAAACGATTGTTTGATGGCCATCTCTTTCTTATTACTAACACGTAATGAACTGATTTGACCCCAAGACAGCTGATTGTTGCATAGAGTTTTATCGATGGAAATATTTGCAAAAGTCGTAGACTTGTTTATAATAGCCCTATTTCAAGACAGCATGAATTTTTTTTATTTGTCTATCAATCATCATCGTCATTTCAGCCATTCGACGTCCACTGCTGAACATGGCCTCCCCCAAAGACAGCAAATTCCTTATCATGTGGGGGGATTTGCCCATACTCACCACGCTGGGCATGCGGGTTGGCGAGCGCAGTTAGAGCTATAGTTGGCCGTGGTGGCCTCGGCTGAAGAATAGGCCCCACCATATCTACCTATCCGCGGATGGCGTAAGAGGCGACTAAGGGAAAAAGCTAGGGGATGGGCAGCAGCGTCCCTCATTTTAACATCGATTTGTCAATAATAACATTTATTTATTTATGATAATCTCAGGCCTTCGGAGCCTTCTTGCTTATAGTTTACCTTAGCAGCGGTGCTGGACTTGGGTTTCTGCACGTCGTGCGGCCGGAAGAGGAACTGCCGGTTGAGGTTGGACTTCTCGATGAGGTCCATGTCGGTGACGGTGAGACAGCCGCCGTCCGCACCCACGCCCATCATTGCGAAGTTCTTTAGGAGTTCGCAGCCGATCGCGCCAGCACCTGATGATCAACATAATATTAAATACTTTCAATGCTTGCTTGCTTGTCGTATCACTGAATCCTTCTTGGTCATCGTGTATTGGGTCAGTTACCAGGTTGAGGTATGGTGGCACTGAAAAGGGCCTATGACCGGCGGTGTAAGAATCAGTGTAGTGAAAAAGCGCGCCTCTTAAGAGGCTCCTTTCGTGCACAATAGAAAAAAATACTTAATTACAGGAACAGGCGTAGCTTCACCTAGTTTCTGAGACGTTTCAAAGTGATCCTAGTGATTTTATTGAAATAAACGCCATTGAAACTTTTTTTAGTACAATGAAGGTTAAACAAAATTATTCCGGACATAATATCACACACGGTCAACTGATCCCAAACTAGGCATAGCCTGTACTATGGGTACCAGGGACTGATATACATAATAGATATATATTTAACACCCAGACACAGAACAAACATCTGGGTTAGTCACAAATGTTTGTCCAGTGCGGGAATCGAACCCGCGACCTCTAGCGCAGAAGCTACTACTAACTGAGCAATGAGGCCTGTAAATAAAGAGTTTTTTTAGTTGGTCGTTCGTTAGTTCTTCTAATAGCTCAACTACCCACACCAAACCTATACGCTATACCTAACCTAACGCTATAAACACTATACCACCATAGTCTGAAGACTGATCTCAGACACTCGAAAAAAAAAGTTCTCCAAATTATCCATGTACCATTACCGAAAGATAATGCCTACGTTATGGTGAATAATTGCAACAAGGAGTTGTTGACCGCAATTTTTGCTTCGGGCTGTTCGGACAATACAATAAAGTACGTCATAAAGTTGAATGACCTACACAGTACCTACAGCATTTTTACAAAATTATCATCTTTTAGCAAACAAGACGTTTGTTATTGCCTTAGGTCAGTGACCAGATTATTATTGCAACAACATCAGAAATGGTATGATCATTATCATTCACTCGCTTCCGCCCACGGCTTCGCTCGCGTGGATCTACGATAAAATAACCTATGTGTTATAACAGACTATAATCTATCTCTGTGCCAAATTTCATCCAGATCCATTCAGCGGTTCTGGCGTGATTGAGTTACAAACATCCATCCATCCAAACATTTACATTTATAATATAAGTAGGATTACAATAACTTCTGATAACTGTACTGGAACGAAATCATGACTATGCATAATATTTATTCTAACAATCTACAATTCAAGGTATTTCTAAAAAAGAAAAAACTTGGCACTTGCATCATACGAAGAAAAGTGAGATGCCTGTGTTTATTTATGCATTTGAACAAGTACCTATATAAGTTTTTTTATGCATTTGAACAAGTACCTATATAAGTTTTACTATAAATAAGAGTTCATGGAATACAGCCAACATATTCAGAACAGTACAAAAAGATTATGGCAGCGGTGGGATTCGAACCCACGCCTCCGAAGAGACTGGTGCCTTAAACCAGCGCCTTAGACCGCTCGGCCACGCTACCCTTGCGGACGGCGCCGAATTAACGCAATGCTTCCTGATTATGTGTATTTATTCTATAACAAGAACATTTAAGCGCGTCACACACGGCAGCTATAATGTAAAAATGTATATTATAGCACGTTACATCTCATTACATCTTTCCATAGAAACCGTCAGGAGACCACACACGACAGCTATAATGTATCTTTTTACATCTGCGTATCTTCTGACAGTTGACTGGCCTCATAGCTCAGTTGGTAGTAACTCTGCCTTTTAAGCTAGAGGTTGCGGGTTCGATTCCCGCACAGGAAAAACATTTGTGTGATAAATACAGATGTTTGTTCTGTGTCTGAGTGTTAAATATTTATCTATTATGTATATCAGTCGCTGGTACCCATAGTACAGGCTATGCCTATTTTGGGATCAGTTGACCGTGTGTGATATGTCCGGAATATTTATTATTATAGTTTCTATGGAAAGATGTAATAAGATGTATCATGCTATAATATACATTTTTACATTATAGCTGCCGTGTGTGAAAGGCTTTATCTTGATAACATGATTCAACGAGATAATGCGGGTCGTTGAGGTATGTATGTGCAGGTGCGAAGCAGAAGTTGCTTTGTTTTTCCGGGTTTGCATTTCGTAAATAATGCATGAATGCGGTCTGGATGTGTTGCAAACGCGTAGGTAACGGCCGGTGTTTCTGTAACGATTTTGCCGCATTTGTATAATTTCAAGGTATTCCCTTCAAGGCAAGCGTAATTGCTTATTAGATGGCCATATCCTCAACACCAAGGTAGGTTATTAATGGTTCTGACAACCTCAAAATACAAGACAAAATAAACGCTTTGAGATGTATCTATAAATAGTATAGGCCTTAAGGTATACCTTTAAGGTGTTGCTTATGCCCGCGATTAGAGTTCACTTCCGGTCAGAGCGTTCTAAAAAGTTATTTATAAACAAAAATACAAAATATTCAGTCCTTTTTTCAGTTTTTTTTCCTGATTAGCTGTTTTTGGTAGGTTTATCATCTGTACTAATTACTGAACGTACCTACGAGAAATTTGCTATTTAGTTTTATCAATCAAAAATATAGAATTTTCAAATGTCGTAGAAAAAAACTTTACCGCGAATTCGGTGTAGGAAAATCCCCTTTCGGTGTAGCATACACCGTTTACGAGAGGTAGGGCACAGCGAGATTTTCTCGCTCTAAATTGGAGCAGCCCGCCTGGAGAGGTACCTCCGCCTTACAGAAGATCGCAGCCAAATAACATTATTTGTTTCAAATAGTGTTGTGTTCCTGCGGTGAGTAAGGTTGCCAGAGCTCTTTAGGGGGGGAGGAGTTCGGCAGGCAACGCATTAGCAATGCTCCAGGTGTTGCTGATGTCAATAGGCGACGGTAACCACTTACCATCAGGTGGGCCGTAAGCCTGTATGCATCCGTATAACATAAAAAAAAAAAAAGCATATAAATTATGAATTATAGAGGAGTTCCAGCGTCTACCAGGAAAAACCTACCAATTTTTCCTCGGTACCTATTTTTTAAAGGTAACTTTACTTTTTATTGTTACAATAACCTAATTCAGATTCACGTTTTTGTGCGGCTTTGTTCAAGGTTCGTCCGCATTGATTTGAATGTATTCTGAATAACGACGCAAGGTATGTATAATTCAATAAGATCAATGAATAACATTACTTACTAGGCTTCACTTGTGTTCATAATGTTGAAGATATCTACAAAATGTAGACCAAGGTTAAGCTGATGCCGTTCTGTTCAATCTCAAGGATACAATTCTCAAGGGTTTCGAAAACCATAAACCAGAACATAGCATAGAACAACAGCCCTGTGTAGTGGTGACCCCAGAATTTTTAAAGGTAGCTAAAGACTGATCTCTTCATAATCATCATCAGCTGCTGGACACAGCACCCCCAATGAGTGCCACGACGAATAGACTTGAGCCTTCTACATCCACTGACTTCCCGCAACATTCGCAAAGTCGTCGGTCTAGGTCTACGATCTAGGTCTTCTAGGCTTGGTCGCGAGGAACAGGCATAGCTTCACCTAGTTTCTAAGACGTTTCAAAGTGATCCTAGTGATTTTATTGAAATAAATGCCCTTTGACTTTTTTTTGACTTTTGGTCCATCATCGGGTGGCCTTTCAACACTGCGTCGTCCGGTTCATGGTCGCCATTCGAGAACCTTTATTCCCCAATGGTCCTAAGTCTTCATTAATGATGTTAACTGATTCCGATGTTGTTCAAATACTTGGGCTTGGTGTTTTACAAACTATCTAAAAATTAGAAATAAAATTTACTCACCAACAATAAAGTACTTCAGCGAACCCAGCTTCTTCTGGAACTCCTTGCCAAACACGGCCACCTGCCCATCGTATCTTGACCCGGTCGGTTTACAAGACTCCTCGGTAAGGACAGAGCGGTCTTTGGGCAAGCACTCGATGGCATCCAGGTACAGCCATTGAACGATGGGGTGGAACTTGCCGGAACAGGCCTTCATCACCTCCTGGGCAACAACTCCGCCGATAGCTGCGTTCATGGGGTTTAAGTCGCCAGAAGAGACCTACAAACAAAATGGATGAATTAGGACAGTAGATAAAAACAAGAGATTGGCGGCGTGGCGAGTACGAGTACCCGGCTGAGACACGGGAGGTGCGGGTACACACTATCTTTGGGTAATTTTTTTATCTGTGTATGATTTTGTTTTATTATATAGAACCACTAGTATTATTAAAAGAATAAGATTAATGAAAAGTTTTCGCGAAACCTTGTAATATTTTTAGAATGACCTATCCAACGATATTCTATTACACACGATGCGGTAAAAAATTGTAGGCGAGGTACTGGAAAAACTTTTTCACAAAGTTCCGTCTGCATTTTTTTTTTTTTTTTTATACAATTGAGATGGCAATCAAGCATACGGCCCACTTGTGGGTAAGCGGTTACCGTAGCCTATGAGCGCTTGCAATACCAGAGGCATCACGCACGCGTTGCCGACCCCGAACCCCCTCCCCCCCCTAAAGAGCTCTGGCAACCTTACTCATCGCAGGAACACAACACTATTTGAAACAAATAATGTTATTTGGCTGCGATCTTCTGTAAGGTGGAGGTTCCTACCCAGGCGGGCTGCTCCAATTCAGAACGAGAAAATCTCGCTGTGCCCTACCTCCTCCTAAAAATTATGTATTGACAGCACTAATAGTCTGCAGCAGACAATGTCGGACATACAGACAGGACATAGTTAAACTATAAGGGTTCCATTTTCCTCCAAAATGCTGTTTTATAGCGGGTTCACGCGGCACTGACTTAAGTCTGCGCAGCGTATTTGTGCAGACTAAAGTTTATGTAGGTTTATGAGACGTCACGAACTTCAGACTTCCCATTCACACGTCTCATCGGCACTAACATAAGTCTCCACAAACACGCTGCGTAAACTAAATTTGGTGCCGTGTGAACCCGCTCTAAAACAAATGGGTTAAGAGCTCATACATAATTCACATGTATTCAGAATAGTCAGGTAGGTAATTAATCAATATTTCAGTAATTGATGGGGAAACAATTACTAAAGGCTGTTTTGACTCCGACAGCACTAAGCTTAATTGCCTGTCAGAACTGAATAATCGATATCCCTGTGTTGTGACATAAATCATTGGGTGAAATATACAGTGGTGGTCATCTAATTAGAAACACCTAGTCACCTGACATTTTTATAAAGTAACTAACATTATTATAGCATTTAATAGGAGGTATTTTTTTTTTCACTACTTTACAATGTACTTTAATATCTCTAGTTTAATTACAAGCAATAATATTTGACAACCAAGACGACAATAAAAAGAAATATCAGTGAAACAAAAAGTATCAATATCGTTAGGACTGGCAGAATGGACAACTAATTAGAAACATTGTATGACTTGGTTCAAAATTTGATTTTTTTAACTGAAATACAGTTCTCACAATTGTCAATCACATTGTAAATATTGCTGCCATTTCTAACTCATTACGAAAAGTTACTATTTATTGTTGTTTTATTAAAAATGGGTAAAAATAAGAGCTGTGATGCAGCAACGAGAAAAATTATAGTGAATTTTCATTTAAAACAAAAATGGAGTTACAGAAAGATCGCCGATTATTTGGAATGTTCCGTAAAGATGATATTTAACGCCCTCGCACATTTCAAACTATACGGAACATCAGATAACGTCCCAAGAAAACTTCGGCCCAGGAAGACTACAGTTCAAGAAGACAGGCTTATGCTTCGATTAGCTAAGGCGGAACCCTTTAAAGGATCCAATGTTATAAGAGATATTTTCAGAAGACGATCCTCGACACGTGTCCACTAAACTAGTTCGTAGACGGTTGGTTGAAGGAAAATTGTTAGGAAGGATCGCTAGAAAAGTACCACTACTAACCAGGCAACACAGAGAAAATCGTCTAGCATTCGCTCGCAAATATGGCAGTTGGACTATTCATCAATGGAAAAAAGTTTTGTTTTCAGATGAAACTAAAATTAATTTGATTAATTCCGATGGAAAACGATATGTACGACGACCAATAAACGAGGCTTTGAATAACAAGTACACTAAAAAGACAGTTAAGCACGGTGGTGGAAATGTAATGGTGTGGGGATGTTTCTCAGGGTACGGGATTGGTCCCGTGAGAAAGATTGAAGGGCAAATGGATCAATATCAATACAAAAATATCTTGGAAGAGACAATGATTCCATATTCCGAGGAAAATTTGCCAGTAACTTGGATATTTCAGCATGACAACGACCCAAAGCACACAGCACGCAGCGTTAAAGCGTTTCTTACAGAACAATCCGTGACAGTATTAGAGTGGCCTGCCAATAGTCCGGATTTAAATCCCATAGAAAATTTGTGGCACACGATAAAGACCAACCTGTCGCAGAAACACGTTACTAATATTCATGGACTTAACAGTGCATTTGAAGACGCTTGGAGAAGTATTCCTGTAGAAACTTGTTATAAATTGATTGAATCAATGCCGCGTCGCTGCAAAGCTGTTATTGATAATAAAGGCTACCCTACCAAATACTAATTGTCTAAGGATGTAGTATTTTTAGTATATTTCAAAACTATTGGGGTTTTGGTCAAATTAAAAATGATTTAAGTAATTATTTTTTTGGTGTTTCTAATTAGTTGTCCGGTTTGTATCTCGTTTTTTATTTTGTTATTAATATAACTTTCAGTTTTAGAAAAACAACCGTTGTTTTCTGTTATTAAAATGGTATAACAATGCAATATAATATCCGATACATCGATTTTAATACGTAGGAACACTCAATGATACGTTAAAAATTAGTTCGAAAGGGAATTTGCAATAAAAATATAAACCCAGGTAGGTGTTTCTAATTAGATGACCACCACTGTATATGTATGTTACCATGATCAGTAATCTTTATCAAAAAATGCATTTATTTTAGAGCTTATTTATTAAGAGTTCTGGAAGCTGTTTTTCATAAGGCAAATTAGTTTATTATTGTTGGTAT
Organism: Anticlea derivata; assembly: GCA_947579855.1. NCBI lineage: Eukaryota > Metazoa > Arthropoda > Insecta > Lepidoptera > Geometridae > Anticlea > Anticlea derivata. The sequence continues at coordinate 659,034 of OX388269.1, forward strand.
TATTTTGGGGAATGCAGATATGAGCTCAATTTATAATTAGCAGAGACTCTGGACTTGGTTATATTTCAGCAATTTAATGTTGCATATTATAGTCTGCTATAATGCTAAATATGCATGAAAAGTGGACATCAGTGGCAAAATACGCATCATCAAATAGCCCAAAGTATGAAAAACCTTTTATTATAAAAATCAACATAGAGACCAAATTTAACTCTAATATCTTTACATTTACAACAAATTATAGTCTTTTTTGTTCTTATAAACATTTACAAGGTAGTAAACGATGCGCGCCGCCGTGTTAAAATAAAAAGTGTGGGCCTAGTGAGAGTTTCCCCGACTTTCGATCAGAAGTTCGCAGGTTCGAACTCTAATCCATATGCATTTACAATACGGTTTTTTATTGTTAAGTTTGTTTTTAAATGTATTGACAGACAATCATTCTAACTTTCATTAAATAAGACAAATAAAGTATCTCACCTTACAGAAAACCCCAAGGAGCTCTTCGTTCAGCTCATCCTCAACTCCCAGCTCTGCTTTCACAGACTTGGCAAGCTCCAAGAACTTAGCAGCATCATCAACACTCCACGGCTTCGGAAGACGACCTTCAGTTTCCTGGAACCGATGCAGAGTTGCAAACCCAACATGCAACTGCTGCGGGGAATCAAACTTTCCAAAATCAGCTATCAAGAACTCCGGTGATTTGATTGACTCCGCTAGTGGCTTGAATGCCACTTTCTTGGGCATTTTAACTTGCGAGACAATTCCTCCGCGAACATATTTGGTGAAGGCAGTAGTGTCTCCGATGCTGAAGGTGTACGGGCCGAGGACTTTGATCTTGCGGGGCTCACAGCCATTTAGTTCCGTCATTCCTTGGACCTGCCGAGTGCATTGTGTTTTAATATTATAATTTCTAATAAATAACATGCTATAAACCCACAACTGTCATCTCCAAGCATGACAAGCATCCTCTCTGATGCCCAGTTGGTCAGATCTTTGAAGATTTATGTGGGATGTAGTCAGAGGCATGTCAAAGCATTATGGTGTGATATGATTGGAAAGGTAATGTTAGGTGGTTTGGCTAGATAAGGAACAAATCCTTACATAGGAAAGAGCTTAGCCAGTTAGGTATAGAATTACTTTATAATCAGGTATTGTAGGTAACTAACATATCAAAGTAGAATAGAATAGAAAAACAAACAAGTCTAAGTCAAGTTCAATACAGTTTGATATCCTAGACTTGGCTTGACTGTTTGTAACAACATAATTCTGCGAGTCATCTGATCTTTCTTTTAACATTAAATGACACACAACCTACCAATCAACTCTACAAATTATTTTTGATGATGAGAAACATGACCGTCAATGACTGTTTATTGCATAAACTTGAGCAATACACACCTCACTAAAAGTAACAAAGTCACCATCTTCCAATCCGTGTCTGGTGTCATCTAAGCAAGTGACCACTGCCTCATACTCATGTGTGATGTCGGCAATCATAGCAGACACAGGGTTTTCACCTGTGACGTCCACCACTGTGAACTCCGGCCCAAAATCACAGAACACCTGAGAGAACAGACCCCGGGTGTCGGCGATCACGAGAGCGACGTTATTAGCGTGTGTGATGGCAGCCACACGAGCTTGCTCGGCTCTAGAAGCTCCGGTCAACACAACCACTCTGAACTTTTTCAAGAAGTCCTCCGTGAGAGGGCCAGTATACGCTGTCGTAGGCACGTAGTGGTTTAGCTCCGCCAGCTGCTCGTAAGAAGCTTCAGCTCGATTCTTGCCGATCAAACTCTCCGAAAGGTAGAACTGAGAAGACAAGTCGGAGATGGAACAAGTTTTCTCATCGTGCAGAGTGACCGATTTGACTCCGCCAAGTATCACATTCTTCGCGACCTCGACGCCGAGCCCGCCCAGCCCCGATATGAGGACGTCGGAGCTGGCCATCCGCCGCATGGCATCGTGACCGAGCACGTAGAGCTGCCGCGAGTACAGACTCTCGTCGATTTCATCCTCCATGCGCGTCCCATTGTTCGCCATTGTCGAGTTTTTGGAACGTGCCTCTCCTGTGTTCAGTTTCCGCTTTTTCGCCGGGGGGTCAACGGAATTATCGGCGACTTCAGCACTAGACATCGGGCACGAACGCGCACAATTTTGGCAGAATTTTGCGTTGCTTTTTCGAATCGAGAATAAACTTTAGATGATAGAAGCCGACATTCGCGCTTCGTTCGACAACGACAGACAGACAGAGGCCCGCTTACTCACTGTCTTGAAGCTAGCTGCGAGCGACGTGGAAAATGATATGCGGAAATGTGTAGATAATTGTTTGGGAAACTTGAAAAAGGATTATGAATTAAACTATAAAACACAACATAAAAATTTAGATATATTCTCAAACACGATAGGTCAGTAAGATTAATTATTATGACAGTATAAATAAAAAGGAGAGGAAATGATGTTAAAAAAAACTTTGGGCAGAAACAGGTGTGGTCCAATTAAAATTCATACGCACGCGTTCATAATATTTTTTCTGTTAACTTGTACACAGGGTTTTGACTCGAATCATTCAGTGGGACTTCCAATACTTCATTTAAAAAATGGAGGTTTAAAATGAACCCTACATTGACTCTACAGCTTTAGCTGTTGTTATGGTACTCCTATTAGTACAAGGTGTTTAGCAGACTTTTCTTGTATAGCTGGAAGCACTGACTCACTGTCAGCGTGTGTCAGTGATCTGTGATTGTCAGTTGTCATTTCATGTTGTCTTGTCACTGATGCGCAGCAATCTTCATGGCAAACATTCCATTTTTGTTTCATTTCATTTCTGGACCGAAATTCGCGTCGGGAATCTTGTTTCCAGTTTACGACGACACGCGCATTATCTTTCTGTTCTGATTCGAGTCTCGATTAGTTTATTGATGAAGGATAACTGCAGTGAAAGGCCGGACAGCATGCCTGTTGTGTGACACTAAACTGCTAAGGATTTTGGTATCCTCGTAAACTTTTTGTTTTGTTGTTCGTGAATCTGTGAAAATGGTCCAGGAATATGTGTCTCCCGTAAGGGTCCACAAGTACCCGTTCGAAATGGTGATGGCTGTGAGTATTTAGATCCTGTTTTTATAAATTACAATACTTTATTAGCCGAATAGCCGAACTGATAGCAAGGTCAAAAGCTGTCGAAAGTTGTTGCCATCAAGGATGAATAAAGCTATAGCTTAACTGCTCAACCAACTGTAGGTATAGGTGAAAGTAGATACCACTTTTATATGTTTCGTGAAAACAAGAATCATCTATAATTTTGTACCTTAAATCAAAATTCGTGTAAGCTCTAAAATTCGCTATTTCACATAAAAAAAATGTACAAAAGGTGGGCTTAAATGCCAAGGCATTAACTACCAGCCAGCCTGTTAGGCAGAAATATAAATGTTTTTAAGTTATTAGTTCCTAACAGTTCCTTGCCTGTGCAAAGAAATGCTTTCTAAAAGTGTTATTTATATAATTATTATTTACCATAATATATCACGGTTAGTATAATAAATGTAAAGTTAAATCAATATAACAAAAAATATATATATTTAAAACATAGTCACAAAGAGTCGCACTAAATAAAATTTAGATACCAAACATATTCATATTAATACTTTTTTTACTGAGAGAAGTACTGATAAAGGTCTTTAAATTAATTATCCTCAATATGAACCTCGCTAGGGCACTACCATATTAAAGTTAAATTGAGATACTTAAATACCATTTATCATACTATTATCATTACTCTGCTTCATTTTCTTATGTCTATTGGGTAGGCAGGCTGTTATGCTGCAGGTTCCTTGACTATGTTTTCCTTCACTGTTTTGAGCATGTGTTAATGTGCAAATACATTTATTTGAACAGAAAAATCCATTGGTGCACATTGGGGTTTGAACTCACGACCTTTGGTTCGAAAGATGAGGTCCTCCACTAGGCCAATACGGCCTGAATATGGCTCTCACATAGTTTTTTTTATTAAATACTTACCCAATACCTAAACATAACAAAAATATAATTAGGTATTTTGTAAAAGTCATTCATTAGAGGTATAATAGGTATTTTCTGTGTTATGTATTTGATCACTTAATAAACATATGACGTGTTATCAATGTATGACATGTTATCAATATTTCTGCTAGGCATGTGAAGGGTTAACCACCATTGTGAGTAGGGTGACCATGCCCATGACATTAGTGTTAAAATAGTCCTAGAGGCCACTTATGGATATAAATCAAGTAAAGTAATGTGTGCTTTAATTCAAAATCAATTGAATATACTTTTAAATCCCAAGAATAAATACAAAATTACTTCTTAGCTAAGTATATTATTATTTTTATATTATTTCGTAATTGATTAACAAACATCCAAACATCCTCACAAACTTTCGCATTTATAATATTACCTAGTAGGATAAAGAACATTATAAGTATATTTATTTATTTTATTTATTAAGTTCACAAAACAGATTACAATCAATTAACTATAAAAATAAAAGCTTAACATTCTTAGATCTAGATTCATAATCAAATATGTCATCTTATGTGTGGTAGGGCACAGCGTGATTTTCTTGCTCTAAATTGGAGCAGCAACCTGAGGAGGTACCTCCGCCTTACAGAAGATAACAGCCAAATAACATTATTAGTTTCAAATAGGTACGTAGTGTTGTGTTCCTGCAGTGAGTAAGGTAAAGAACTTAATGACTCTGACCAAAACAATATTACAATGCATAATAATAGGTAGGTTCCCTTGCTGTTGTTGGTAACTTGGCATACAGTATGAGGCAATTTAATTTGAAATAAAATAACAAATTCTTTAATACATTCAATTGTATAAAATTCAATATCAGCTGAATGTTATTAATTGAATACAGTATAATTGACTAATAATTTACTCAGTACTAGCTTCCGCCCGCGGCTTTGCTCGCGTGGTACATACATAAAAAGTAGCGTATATGCTGTTCTAGGTAAAGAACTCTATCTATTCCAAGTTTCATCGAAATCGGTTGTGCCGTTACGGCGTAGGTAATTACATAACAAACATCCTCACAAACTTTCGCATTTATAATATTAGTAGGATAAAGAACATTGAAACAATTTAATACAAAAACCCCTATATACAAAACATATAGTATAGGTATATATATACCTATGAGCTTGAATAATAATAATAATAACCATTTATTTAAGGCAACATATGATGACATATGGCACTGAGACTTGGTCGCTAACTATTGGCCTTATACACAAGCTCAAAGTCGCCCAACGGGCTATGGAGAGAGCTATGCTCGGGAGTTTCGCTGCGTGATAAAATCCGAAATGAGGAAATCCATAGAAGAACCAAGGTTACCGACATAGCTTTCAGAATTAGCAGGTTGAAGTGGCAGTGGGCTGGGCATATAGCTCGCAGAACCGACAACTGTTGGGGAACAAAGATTCTCGAGTGGCGACCACGAACCGGACGACGCAGTGTTGGAAGGCCCCCCACCCGATGGACCGACGACATTGTTAAGGTTGCGGGAAGTCGGTGGATGGAAAAGGCTCAAGACCGTTCGTCATGGAACTCTTTGGGGGAGGCCTATGTTCAGCAGTGGACTTCATCAGGCTGATGATGATGATGATGATGATTTAAGGCAACATTATTCTAGTACAGGATGTTAAATACTTAAAAACTACGGCCCATATAAAATATAAGCATTGAGTTGCTATTTATACGGTTGGAATGCGGAAAACTAACTGTGTCGTAAGACAGTAGAGTTTAAATCATTGGTCATTATCTCATTACATAAAAGGTCCCAGGTCTACTTGAACTTGAGAGTAGGTAGGTTAGGTACCTACTTATCAATCAGTCATATCTTAACTTGGTCACTGACCTAATGCAGGATGAGCAAAGAAGCAGTCAATACAAAACCAAGTATCTAACTGGACTACAAGGTGCTTCATAATAATGTATACTTTCATGAAAGGGGCTTAGGTATATATTCTAGTAACAAAAATAAAGAATATTAGCGAAAAAAAAAACAGTTTTTTTATCAAACTTTCGAATTAGCAATTTTTCGTCTTTTTATAATCATAATAACTAATATTTAATCAAATGTACAAGAATTTCGACATCAGAATTGCTACTTAAAACAGCTGACCAGATTTGAAACAGATTTGACCCCAAAACTGCAGACTTTTGCACGTTTTTTTATTATAATTTTCACTAAGAACGGGATATTTACCATGATTTATGAGTTTATTTGTTCCCCGATATTTCGGCACAGTTGCATGCGCCATGATCACGGAGTAAACTGAGTTTGCGCATTTTTTTTATTGTTTGACCGAAGTGTCGACGAATTTGGCGAAAGGTTTCAAGGTGTTCGTTTCGTAATACTTAATGCTCTGTTTACGACTGTTCTCCAGCGATAAACGGCGCCAGTAGATTACTACATACGCTCAAGTTTCATCAAGTGTAGCGTGTGCTGCCCTTAGATCATTTGTTGAAGCTTACATTTGTCTTCTTTTTTTCACATTTTTATAAGCTCTTATTTATTAGGGATTATAATTAGATAACTTTTCTTTTGAGCCTCACCTAGTTCGATCGGCACCACACTGAAGCTTTAAATTCCATTTTGTAAAAAGGATCATCGAAAAAAATGATAGGCACCAAGCCGTGTTTGTTGCCTGATTCTTCTAGGCTTGGTCGCGAGGAACAGGCATAGCTTCCCCTAGTTTCTAAGACGTTTCAAAGTGATCCTAGTGATTTTATTGAAATAAATGCCTTTTGACTTTGACTTTGACTTGAGTAGGTTACTACATACGCTCCGATTTTCTTCTTCAGGAAAAAATTGGTCTGTCTACATAATATTATTTTTTGAGTAAACCCATCGTATAACATATCGTATCATCATAATCATTTCAGCCGTTCGACGTGCACTGCTGAACATGGCCTCCCCCACAGCCTTATCATGTGGGGGGATTTACCCATACTCACCACGCTGGGCACGCGGGTTGGCGAGCGCAGTTAGAGCTATCGTTGTTAAAATGAGGGACGCTGCTGCCCATCCCCTTGATTTTTTCCCTTAGTCGCCTCTTACGACATCCGCGGATAGGTAGATAAGGAGGGGCCTATTCCTCAGCCCGGGCCACATACAAGGTCATTCATGATAAAGTGTGCTATCCCAAAAGGGGTTCATTCTACACCCAATCGGCAATCAAGTTTGTTCTACGACTTCAGTTAAATCGACAATTACAACTCTATGCAAAAATCTGCTGTTTTAAGTAGCAATCTTGACGCCGATATTTCGTAGTAATGAGTTATAAAGATGATAAAAATATCAAAAACAGCTAATTTTAGAAAGTTTGAAAAAAGAAACAGTACTGATGATGAAAATATGTACCTACTGATGTTTTTTCGCTAGTATTCTTTCCTTTTGTTGATGGGGTATCTAACGTTTCGGTATGGTGTACATGTTACGAATCACCTTGTAGACTATATAGATCAGTGAGGTAGTCTGGGTATCTCCTTGACAGGACTGCAGCATAACAATAATCAAAGGATACACACCTAAATAAATATAAATATAAATAAATAAATATTCCGGACATATCACACACGGTCAACTGATCCCAAACTAGGCATAGCCTGTACTATGGGTACCAGAGACTGATATACATAATAGATAAATATTTAACACCCAGACACAGAACAAACATCTGTATTCATCACACAAATGTTTGTCCTGTGCGGGAAACGAACCCGCAACCTCCAGCGCAGAAGGCAGAGTTACTACCAACTGAGCTATGAGGCCAGTCAAAATAAAAACAATGATCATCGCGAAGACAAAAAGCCTGTTCCTCACGACCAGATCCTACTATCTAAAGACCTTCCTCGTTATATCACACTAACTACGGCTACCTACGTGAATGAAACGGCAGTAGGTAAGATTACCTATTTGAATGACACATTCGTGAGCAGTTGACCATTCATGATCCTTATGGAGTGAATTCATGCCTTTCCATAGATAGAAAGATATAGTAAGCAATAAAACGTCTTCGGACTGCACGAGTGTGGGCCAAACAATGGCCTAATAACAATTGGAACCTTCAGAAAAACGGTGGCCGCTAAAAGTAGTCGGACAGCAAAGGATGATTTTTTTTTTTTTATACAACAGAGGTGGCAATCAAGCTTACGGCCCACCTGATGGTAAGCGGTTACCGTAGCCTATGAGCGCTTGCAATACCAGAGGCATCACGCACGCGTTGCCGACCCCGAACCCCCTTCCCCCTAAAGAGCTCTGGCAACCTTACTCACCGCAGGAACACAACACAATTTGAAACAAATAATGTTATTTGGCTGCGATCTTCTGTAAGGCGGAGGTACCTCCCCAGGCGGGCTGCTCCAATTCAGAACGAGAAAATCTCGCTGTGCCCTACCTCCTCTTAAAAGATATTTTCACTTTCCATCAAGAAAATATTTGTCGTCTTTTCCGCTATACAGGGCATTCAAAATGTGAATCTACCCCGAAAGGGGCTTATTCTACACCCAATTGGCATTAAAGTTTATTCTACGACTTTTGGAAATACGACTTTTTTAGTACACACTGTAGAAGGTATAATTTTGATGCCAAACTTCTTTATAAAACGTTAAAAATACCAATAACAGCTAATTACAAAAAGTTCAGGAAAAATGCTGAGAAAAATATTTTATTTACGCAAATATTTCTTCTTTTTGTTGAAAAACTTAGGGGTAGTATGCAAGTTACGGAACACGTCAACCGGTCCGCGTTTCTGAAGAATGGTAGCTTACATAAATATTCAGCGAACGTGTTCACGCTCGCGACTTCAAGAATGTATGTATTTATGTACTGAAGTGGGTATATATTCAGTTCAGTTGCAAATTGTAATTGTGTGGTGATTATTGACCGATTCTCACACGTTTTTGCTAACTCGTTCACCTACTAAGTAAGGTATTTGATTATATAACAGAGCTGTATGTATAAATGCCGTGTCGGGAATTATTTCAGTTAGCCATATCGCTTCATTACTTCTTGGGTAACTAGCTGTTACCCGCGAGTTGGTGCGCATTTATATGAAAGCCTGTACCTCATGATTTTATCCCCCAACTTTGCCCCCTTTAGGGATGATTTTGCCACAATGCAAAAACTCGTATTTCATTATTTTTTACCAAAAGCCTAAATATTTTTTTTTCAATTCCCTAACTTGAGAAATTATTGATTGCCCATACAAACTTACAACCCCTATTTCACACCTTCCAGATTATTTTTTGAGACAAAAGGTGGCCTATGTCCTGCCCCAGGATATAATCTAACTCCTTGCCAAATTTATTATCGATCCGTTCAGCCGCTTAGTTGAGATGATGTACCTAACAAACAAACAAAAAAACATCTCAGAGTTATTTTCGCATTTAAATAATATAATATAAATAAATAATATTCCGGACATATCACACACGGTCAACTGATCCCAAACTACATAGGTATAGCCTGTACTATGGGTACCAGAGACTGATATACATAATAGATATATATTTAACACCCAGACACAGAACAAACATCTGTGTTCATCACACAAATGTTTGTCCAGTGCGGGAATCGAACCCGCGACCTCTAGCGCAGAAGGCAGAGTTACTAGCAACTGAGCTATGAGGCCAGTCAAAGGCTATGAGGCTATGAGGCATTTATAATACTAGTATGGATTTTTTATATAAAACTTTCTTTTGATGTCTGTTGTCTGCGGCCAAGGGTATCTTGTAGTATCCTAGAGTATCTTGGTGTTTACCAACACTAAACCCGCCGTAAGCTTAACCATTCATTCTGACGGGTTTATATAGGTATATAATTGGCGTCTTAAGCGACGGTTACGGTAACCTCACGTTTATTTGTGAACAGTGGTTAACACGGACTTGTTTCAAGTCTCTTTTAAGATAATATGAATTAAAACAATTTTTCAGAGACGACAGATCTTCAAGGGAAAGTAGAGCTTTCCCCTCACCCATTAGGCTTGGTTTCCCTTGGAAATCGTGATTGTGTTTTTTACTCGCTGCTGTAACCAATTGCTGTTGGCTGTTTTGAAGGTTCTTTGTAAAGACCGGTTTTATTTTTAATCAGCGGAAGACGTTTTGTGTTTGTAATTGACAATTTTATAAAATGTTAATATTGCTTTTTGCTTAGAAATTCGTTCATCATCATCATTTCAGCCGAATTGAGAAAGTTAAGTTTTTATGGTTTGGTCATATAGAGGATGAGCGAAATAAGATTCACGAAATAGGTCTATAAGGCGAATGTGAATGGGAAGACCTCGGCGTACGTTTATGAGACCAAATCGGTGACGTTTTGGAAAAAGGCTAGATCAAGAGTACACTTAACAGGCAAAAGAGGTATGTCAGGATCGTAGCAAGTGTAAATTCGTGGTCTCTGCCTACCGCTTTGAGAAGTAGGCATTATTTTATGTATGTATTTTATTGTCTTTTAGAAATGGCACTAAAATACTAACAAAATGCTATTATCTGTAATTGCTAGATTTCAAATCTTCAACCTCCTCGTTCTGATAAGTGATGATAACAATAATAGCAAGCAAATGCTTCTTTCCAAGGCTTTGTGAAAGAACATTTGCCTTGTGCGTTATCACGAAACGTATCTACGAGTATGTATACTTAAGAGTTCATTATTGCGAAACAAAGATATGGTAGCACTTTTTTCAAAGATACCTAACTCTAACAATTTTACAGTGTTTAAAATAAATAACAGACAAAAAGAAGCATTCTTCATCAAGGTTCATTAACTCGTGACATGACGAAATCTATTCCTTTTTTCTACAAGGTTATAATATGCTCAGCATCTTCCTGCCCATGTCTCACGCTTAGGGCTTGCAAATATTCGAAACTGTAGTATTCGAATAGTATTCGACCATTTTTGGGTGGTATTCGAATATATTCGAATATTATTCGAAACTTTTAAATGTTCGTTTTAACAAATTTTTACTGCAGAAAATCATCACTAAACCGCGTAGAAATGCTCCAAAAGGGCTAACAGTGAACCCTAGTTATCAAAACCACCAAATATTTAAAAAAAGTATGCATCAAATAAAATCCGAATATTTTCTTCATTAAGTTATTTCCCGTTTAAACATTAAGAAAGTGCCAATTCACGAAAGTTGTTATAGTAATAATGCTCAAATTGTAGAAAAACTAAAATTACCTAGTTATAGGATAAATGCTTCAGATTACGTTTTTCTCTCATACTTGAAATTATTCGAATATACGAATAACGCTATTACAAATATTCGAATAATTTTTTTTGCCGAATATTAGAATATATTCGAATATTCGATTGCAAGCCCTACTCACGCTACCTGGGTTCGGCAGAACACGTTTTCTTCTTTCATTCTCTTCTGTCAGCTGTCATCTCCACACTAACTCATTTCTTACAATCTATACAATCCGTCCATCTTTTCTTTGGCTCTACTCTACACCTTAGTAGACTGATTGTTGACGCGTGTTGCCATATGGTACTGAGAAGTGGGGGCCTCACTTGTATATGAGGCCAATAGTTAGCTCAAAGTTAGCGCAAAGTCGCGCAACGGGCTATGGAGCTATGATTCACTACGTATGAAAATCAGAAACGAGGAAATCCGTAGAAGAACCAAGGCTCTCAGAACCGACATAGCTCTCAGAATAAGCAAGTTGACGTGGCTGTGGGCAGGCTATATAGCTCGCAGAAACAACAACGATGGGGGAATAAAGGTTCTCGAATGGCGCCCAAGAACCGGACGACGACGCAGTGTTCGAAGGCCCTCCACCCGAAGGGCCGACGACATTGTCGAGGTTACAGGAAGTCGGTGGATGGAGAAGGCTAAAGAACGATTGTCGTGGCACTCTTTGGGGGAGCCCTATGCTCAGCAGCGGACTTCATCAGGCTGATGAAGACGATGATGACTCCACTACTAATGCATCCACTTCCACATTCCAAGGCTTTAGCGTGAAGTGTTTGGCTGCAGTGCAGTTATAATTAATTAGGCCACGCTCACAGGAAGTAGGTAATTATCTGCCGCCGCTGAGTGAGAGCCGGTAAGTAGAAGGGGGAACAAAAAACCGTTCGTATTGCACTGCTTGGATTTTAAAAGGTCAACAACATACTAGCGATCCCATATTGAGATTCCCTCTAACTATTACCAGTCGATGCATGTGTGAGAAAAACAAAACCCCCTTTTTCGTGATTTACTCACTTGTCACCGGTGTGTAGTGAAAAGTGAATAGCTTACCGTTTTTGTATGGTGTCACGTAAAGTGCCCCTACAAAAACCGGTAAGCTATAAATAACACCGATGAGTGGTGAAAAGTAAAGAAACCACTCATAGGTGACCAGTTAGAGGGCTCGTAGCTACTCTGCTATATCGTATCACTTAGAAGTGTGTGCTTCATTAATCGTTTTTTTTATTATTTTGATCTAAAGGGTAAGCTTACTGTTTATGAAATAGACTTTTAGCTATGGCCTTTTAAAAGAAAAATGAAAACATTGCAGAACTTTAAATCTGCACCTCGCTAGTGTCGCTTATTGCATGATTCGCTAAAACCGGCTCTAGAACCGGTTCTGAGCACGCTAGCAAACGCTGGCAATTGCAAACCTACCTGCTTGAAAATAAATTAATATGCCACTAAAATATACGCAAATGTAAGTTAATTTAAGCCTGAGGTGAACTCTAATCACCGAGTTTGTCGGTGACCAATCCAACGATCCAAAACTACGTTACCAACTCATAATTGTTTGTTTATAACTAAATCAGGGATCACGAACTGAACCAATTTGGATTCAATTTGGAATAGATACAGGTCGTAGTCTGACATAGCTTATAGGCTTTTTGTTCGGGAACCACGCGAGCTAAATTCTGGCTGAAGCTAGTACCTGAAGGATTTCAGCAGAGAAACATCGTATTTCAGTAGATGTAGAGAGATTTATTCAGGATGCACAGCACACGGCAAAGTCAGCGTAGCAAGAGTCAAAAAACCAGAGAGTTTTGCTATTACGTCACAGACGACCGTTTCACTAAAGAGATTGACATTACTATTGTGTTTATCTCTAACACTGGCCCTTAAACCAATAGTATTATTAATATAGGAAACCTATGTCCTATCACTATCACATAGATACATACTATGTTTACAAAAAAAACTAAAAGTACCTACAAAACACATAATATAAGTATGACCTGCTCTCTTACAATATTCGCCTTTAATTTACTATGACATAAAGTTTATGTACCTTGAAGAAAACTAATCTCTTTTATACAATAATTGATACATAAATTTCTCATGTTTTTCCTTAGACAAAGGCTTTGTAAGCAAGTCTGCTACCATATCACTAGTACATAAGTATCTCACATCAACTGTACCATTACAAACATTTTCCCTTATAAAATGGTGTCTTATGTCTATGTGTTTGGTTCTGGCATGAAACATGGAATTCTTACATAGTTTTTGTGCGGATTGGTTGTCATTATAAATGATAACCTTCAGCGTCTTGTTCAGAATTTCTTTTAGGAATTTGCGAAGAAATAAAGCCTCTTTACACGTGTCAGAAAGAGACATGTATTCTGCTTCTGTACTTGATAAAGCTACCGTCTTTTGCTTCCTACTTTCCCAAGAGATGAGGGATTTTCCTAATCTGAACACAAAACCTGTATATGAGCGACGATCTGCCTCGTTCCTACCCCAGTCAGAATCAGCAAAAGCAGTTATCTCCAGGCCACCTTTCTGAAAAGTCAAACAATACTCTTTAGTACCTTTGAGATAACGAAGTACTCTTTTTGCTGCTTTCCAGTGAACTTCTGTGTAACTATCATTGAATTGACTCAGATAGCTCAATGCATGGGCAATGTCTGGACGCGACCCTATTGCAATATACACGAGAGACCCTATCAATCCCCTATAGTCATAGTTACTAGCACAGTCCTGGGACTCTTTTGGCTTGCTCAATATCATACCTGTTTCCATAGGTGTGGCGCAGGGTTTACAATCTTCCATTTCATACCTCTGTAAAACCTTTTCAATGTAATTAGTCTGATCAAGAGTGATCATATTTTTATGTTTACAGATCCTCATACCTAAAACTAACCTAGCTGGCCCTAAATCTGTAATCTCAAACTCATTTTCGAGTTTTTCTTTTATTTTGGCCTTTTCGTTTGAATTTGGCATGGAAAATAATAATATGTCATCAACATACAATGCTATTATTATTTTTGAACCATTACTTGATTTATGATAGACACAAGGTTCTGACAAAGACTTGGTAAACATCAGTTTTTCATACAAAACATTGTTTATTTTCTCGTACCAAGCTTTAGAAGCTTGCTTCAAACCATAAATCGCCTTGTGAAGTTTATAAACTTTATCTTCCTTACCCTTCACAGTAAATGCCTCTGGTTGCTCCATGTAAACTGTTTCTTCGAGATTCCCATTCAGAAACGCCGTCTTTACATCGAGATGATCCACATCCATGTCGTATTCAGCTGCCAAGGCCAGTAGAGCGCGAATACTAGAGTATCTCACAACTGGGGAGAAAGTCTCATTGTAGTCAATGCCCTGCTTCTGAGTGAAGCCTTTGGCTACTAGTCTGGCCTTATACTTTAGTATTTCCCCATTGATCATTTTTCTCTTGAATATCCATTTGCATTTTACAGGTTTCTGATCTTGAACTCGATCACAAAGAGACCAGCATTTATTGGTAATAAATGATTTATACTCATCTTCCATTGCCTTTTTCCAGTTTTCAGCTTCTGGACCACTCATTGCTTCTTGTACGGTCTGAGGCTCAACTTCATTTCCTCGTTCGCCATTTACAAGATGAGCTGACATCCATGACTCACTGTCCTCAAAAGTTGAAGAATCGGATGAACTTCTCTCTTCCGCTGATCCATCTGGAACGTATGTTTCATCCGCAGCATCATTTGTATCAAAGCTTTCCTCTTCGCTCTCAGAATCATCAACTATGACTGTACGTAACTGCTGTACACCCCGAGTAACCCTAGTACCCCGATGCAAGTTAACATTTGTGTCATCAGAATGTTCCCGGGTAGATGATTCTGTTAGCGCAGGAAGATGAATATCATTCCTACTCTCATCACCAATAAGTGGTGTGATAATTTCATCATGGTTATCATCATTTGACACTAAATTTTTATAGAATTTATTTTCTATAAATGTTACGTCTCGTGCCTTTATACATTCTGTCGGATGGTCAGGGTTTATTAGCCTGTAACCCTTGGTTTCCTGACAGTAACCCACAAATATGTAGGCTTTCGCCTTCGGGTCCAACTTTGTTCGATTTTGTTTTTGAGCATAGGCAATGCAACCAAATATACGTAAATGGGAGATGGTTACCTTTTCTTTACTCCATTTTTCCTCAGGAGTGTAACCTCTGACAGCTATGGTTGGAGAGTGATTCTTTAGATAGACCGCGGTGTTGACAGCTTCTGCCCAGTATTTCATTTCGAGGCCTGCCTCACTCAACATGCAGCGTGTCTTCTCCATGATACTCCTGTTGGCGCGTTCAGCTACTCCATTCTGCTGAGGCGTATGCGGCACTGTTGTCTCATGCCGAATACCATTTTGCCTCAGAAAGTTCTGAAAGTTCGAGTTCACATATTCACCACCATTGTCACTCCTAATTACTTTTAATTTCTTATTAGTTTGGTTTTCTACCAGAGCCTTCCATTCTTTAAATTTCTCAAAAACCTCACTCTTTTGCTTTAAAAAGTAAACAAAAGTTTTTCTACTGTAGTCATCTATGAATGTCAGAAAATACCTTGAGCCACTCATAGAACTGCAAGACATAGGACCACACACATCTGAATGTACTAACTGTAATACATCTGTGGCTCTATTGAACGACTTCTTGGGAAAAGGTAATCGAGTTTGTTTTCCCTCAATACATGCGATACACTGCTGGTAAGTACTCCTATCATAGGTAATACCTTTCACCATACCTTGTTTGAGTAGATCCATACTCTTGTGGTTGAGATGCCCGAGGCGTCGAGCCCAAACTTCTTGTGAGGCAACGTCTCCTCCCTGGGAAGTCACCATCGCACAAGCCTCTGAGTCTGGTTTACTCACAGTGGTGGTAGTGCCCCTGATACCTGACTCGTTCATTGCACCAATGACTTCAGAAGAACTCCCCCTGAAACTCCACTAGAAACATTCCCTACCAGATTGCATGTTATGGAATCGACTGTATCCAACTGATAAACACTGTTGCACAAAGTGGCAGTAGCCACTACTATGTTTTTATCAAAAACTTTACAGCCCTTCGAACAAAACACCACTTTATAACCTTTCTTTACCATGGCACTGACAGACAGTAAATTGGTAGATAACTTAGGTACATAATGAACGTCACTTATTGTCTTTACTTTATTGTTTTTCATTTGTACTCGTACCGAACCCTGTCCTGCTGTGTAAAGTTTCTCACCGTTGGCTATATTCACTGGCAGTTGTCCATTACTAGAATAATCATACATAACACTTTTATCACGACACATATGCCCAGTGGCACCGCTATCGATGTACCATGAGCCGCTGTTGATGTTGACCGAGAGCGCCGTCAGAAGTGCCTCAGATGCATTAGTTTTCTCCGGTTGTCCAGCCTTCTTCTTGCTGAACTTTGGACAGTTCTTGATGAAATGCCCCACCTGCTTGCATTTGAAACATCGTGACTGCTTTCTTACAACCAATGCAGTAGCACTCTCCTTGTCATCCCTGCGTAGATTTTCTTGTAGAAGTTTTCCCTTCACAAGGTCACTCGACAGCTTGATACTAGTGTTTTCGATGGCCATGATTAATGGATCATAGTCCGCTGTTAGACCGCTCAACATTATGACAGCGATAAAATCGTCTTCCAGAGGTGATCCAATCTCGGTAAGCTGCTGTGATATCTCAGTGATTTTGTTCACGTAGCGTTCCATGCTCTCGCTCTCACTTAGCTTTGTTCCGAAAAGTGATCGCAACAATCCAAGTCTACGACATAAACCTTTGTCCTCGTAGGCTTTCTGCAGATTGTCCCATGCTTCCTTCGCTGAATTCGCATTCCTGATGTGTGGAATCGCCGCTGGACTGACAGCCAATGCAATCTTAGCTTGAGCCTTTTGTTTGTTTGACTTTTCAGAAAGGTGGCCTGGAGATAACTGCTTTTGTTTTTTCTTGACATCGCCCTTGTCCTCTTCGACGCATTCCCATAAATCCTCATGTATCAGAATCATCTTCATCATAAATTTCCATGAGGGGTAATTCTCTATTCCTCGTAGTTTGTCGATCCCGACGAAATTTGATGAAAACGGCGTTGCTCCCGTAGACGCCATTTTTGCAGCGTTTTTATTTTATAATTTTATTTTCACAAAATAATTACGCATCTGATACCCTCGCGTTATTCTGGGCCATAACCTGAAGGATTTCAGCAGAGAAACATCGTATTTCAGTAGATGTAGAGAGATTTATTCAGGATGCACAGCACACGGCAAAGTCAGCGTAGCAAGAGTCAAAAAACCAGAGAGTTTTGCTATTACGTCACAGACGACCGTTTCACTAAAGAGATTGACATTACTATTGTGTTTATCTCTAACAGTACCTAGTATTCCAAAACTAAAGTTGTGGATAATGTTGTGGACTACATTAAGAGGATACAAAAATCATAATAAATTGTCGAGTGGGCGGAGTGAAGAAAGTGACAGCGCTATGTACTGTAATTGAATGCGGAAAGAGATAGCAAGCGTTAGAAGGCCATCGAAAGTAATCGACGTAAGCGAAATATAAGAAAATATCGATTATCTCAAAAACTATCTATTTTTTTTTAAGTGTCTTGGGTTTAGGTACCTAATGCTATTGTCTAACAAAATATTTAAAAAAAATTATTTTTGTTAGATAGTCTCAGAGTATTTTCGAAAAAACTGTTGCAGAGGACCCAACTTTAAAAAATAAATCTTTCTAGAAAAGTTTTACCAATTGCGTTTCTGTCTCGGATTTACGTAAATAAAATGCTCAAGTTATCTTTGTCATAAAAATCTAAACTTTGCGTTTTGCGGTTATTGAGAAAAAACAATTCAAAAATCATAAAATACTGAAACCCTCACCTTAATAATATTATTTTACATCTTAAATTATGTACCTACTACTCACTGTACCTTAAATTATATAATGTAGTGGTTTGTTGTCCCTAAATAAATATAAAATAAATAAAAGAGACGTTTCATCAATATATGGAGCCTGGGCCTGCACTGTGTACACTACTCTAAAATATGGCTAAGCAATAAAGTAAACGTATTTCATTGGTTATTTTATTTAAATTGACTTCGTTCTAAGGTACATTAAGATGTACTTTGACAAAGAGAGCAACACACAGCGCTACAAAAATATGGCGGATGGACATGCGTGAAATGTCATTTTGACAACCTACATTTATCTGACAAAACAAAAACATCAAATCAAACAACATGACATGAAAAATATGTCAAACGCCAATTATAAACCAACATGGTGGCCTTCAAATAGTGTTCACATAGTAAAAAACTTACCAGAAGAACTATTCTTGTACCATGTCATTTGTCTTCAAATTAATGCAATTGTATTTTTCTTGTAAACTCCTATTTTTTCCTAATTTTTCTATGTAGGGTGCATGTACCAGGCCCAGAATAAAATGGCTCCTTTCACCCGAAAAGTTAGGAGTTCGTTGATAACGGTCAATAGAGGTTTGTTGAATTTATCGAAGTTGATGACGAACCTTATGGAGGTCATTTGTAAGGCAAATCGTCTGGGAAGCTCCAAATATGATTAACTAGCTTCTGCCCGCAGCTTCGCTTCTTTTTATTTTTACTTATTTTGTATATTTGCTATCTTTTTTTTATACTATTATCTTTTTATCTGTTGTTTTTGGGGACAATTAAATGCTCTTTCTTTCTTTCTTTCTAATGCTATTCTGTCAATGCCAAAGTTTCATCCAAATCGATTGAGCCGTTATAGTATGATTGAACCACAAAAATAAGAAGACTATATCTACTATTACCAACAATTCTTGCTGATCAGATCTAGTAGGGTTCAAAAGCTATGCTCGAACAATATACATACTACAAACATAAATCGCCAAATCATCAAGTTGTTTGAGAGATCTTCGCTCGCTCGATCAACTTGTTACTGATCAACAGACCAGATTATTATTTTTATAAAAAATCTCCTCTGAAAAAAATTCTAGACTAGAATTACCAAGTATGTAAATAGAAAATATCAAATATTCGACCCATGTCTAACTCAAACAGTCCCAAAATATCTCGGAGCTTTCCGCTGATTCTAGGTTAGTTCTAACAGCAACATAACTTTGCACTTCGATATTCCAACAGGGAATTACTAGGGAGTTCTCGGTAATAGATTTCAGTTTCTGGAAATTCAGGAAAGATGATAATAATATTTAGATTAACTTTCTTGACGATAAGAAAATTAACTTTGCACGTTCATCCTACTAATATTATAAATGCGAAAGTTTGTGAGGAATGTTTGAATGTTTGTGGTGCAATCACGCTGTAACGGATCACCCGATTTAGATAAAACGTGGAATATATAGAGTTCTTTACCTGGAATAGCATATAGGCTACTTTTTATCTAGGTAAAATCACCTCTAATAAAATGTACCTTTCATAATTTCCGAAATGATGCCGCGATTCTCTTATTGATGATAGTTACGGATTTAAGTTGAAATTGACACAAGTTGGTGGTTAGGTGTTATGATGATTCACTGTGTTTAAATCACTACTGTGGCAACATTTTAAATTTATGAAAGGCCTTATTAGAAGAGGTGACTGTACTACGCGAGAGAAGCCGCGTGCA
This sequence comes from Anticlea derivata, assembly GCA_947579855.1. Classification (NCBI taxonomy): domain Eukaryota; kingdom Metazoa; phylum Arthropoda; class Insecta; order Lepidoptera; family Geometridae; genus Anticlea; species Anticlea derivata. The sequence goes on from OX388269.1 coordinate 678,920, forward strand.
CAAGCTAGTGCTCTATATAATTTGGTTCGGTAAGGCTTCAGGCGTGACCTAGTCCGCTGACGTAGGCATGAAAACGGGCTCTCTTGTAAGTTTTCCCTGAAGGTTATACCTGAAGGGTGTACCTCTTATATCCGCCAAAACTCTTATATCCGTCAAGTAGGCGTATTCTGTAAAAATTCGAACTCGAACGCACTGAAGTGACAGAACCTACTTCGAACGTCACGTCTCGGCCTGAACATGGAAGAGACAACGAAGCCTCGCGTACTAGAAGTAGTTGCTTCTAGAGCTGAAGTTAGGGCAAATAGTGCAAGCCAGAGGCCCTTACCCGCAGCTCTGAAGAGAGCTTGCAGATGACCCGATTGATTGACGTCTCGGCGCGGCGTCGCGTCGTCGTCAGTAAGGCGGCACAGGCGTGTTCGAGTTCAGAATACGAAAAAATGGACTTTGTTCGCTTCGCTCGCTCAATCAGTAAAAGTAAACTGAACACTGAGCTAGGTATAGTCTAGCAAAATAAGACGCACACTTCCTATAGGTATACACATGCTATACATTACATACCTACTAACGCAGACACAGGCACGTGCTAAAATCCAACTAAAACGTGCCAAAACAATCTTACTGAAACATTCATGTTTCGATAACGTTTATTTATCGTACATTTCTGTAAACGAATGTTTGCATTCTAGAGGTCAAGTATTATCTGCGCGTCTATTTATCTAACAAATACACTTGAAATTGATGCTTAATGTATTGGAGGAAGGTTTAATTTCGAATAGTATAAAGGGTCTACCGAATTCCGTTTCCGGAGCGTGTTCGGTGAAATGTTTTGCTTTATGCGAGGAAATTACGATGATTCGGTATTTTTTTTGATAAGATATTCTGTGATGCGAGAAATGAATTAGGTAATTGGGCTGTTTTATCTTCCAAATAGTATAAATCTTTAAGGTGTATAAGGGGACTGGAATATTCAAAATAACAATCAGGACCAATAGGGAGAAGTTTTAATGAAGTTATTTCCTAAGCGCGAAGCCACTTAAGCTGCGCGTATTCGGAGAAATCGCCCAGATAAATTGGTTTTCCTCGTATTGTACCCTACCTATATAACGCGATGTTAGGTTCTGCGAATTTCTCTGGATTAATAAGGTCAACTTATTTGGGCCTATTCCAGGGCTCCAGGTGTGTGAATTCCCTTTTGGTTCATGTAATTTACGGGACCCGCCTCTGCTCGCGTGGATTATTAATTATACCAACAAATATATAAAAGTTAAATAAGCCACTGGTGAAAATAACCTTACAGACAAGCTGCCGTGGACAGTAGGGGACTTCATCATCATCAGCCTGTACAAGTCAACTGCTGGACATAGGCCTCCCCCAAAGAGTTCCATTATGACGAACGGTCTTAGCTTTTTCCATCCACCGCCTTCCCGGAATTTTCACAATGTCATCGGTCCATCGGGTGGGGCCTTCCAACACCGCGTCACCCGGTTCATGGTGGATGGTGCAGGGGACTAAATACTGTGTAATGAAGGAAACTGTTCATTATACTCGTTATTATGTACCTACCTTAGAGTTAAGCCCGACCGAACTAATTGTAAATCAATTGGCCAAAAGATACAATAATACTTGCGTAGCTAGTAAAACAACCAGTTTATGCTTAGATAATTTAAAGTGACCCTCAAAATTCCAAAAAGCGTGTCTGCGACTTGTCTGCGACCACGATTGTTGCAACACAGTCGAAAGGTCGAGAATAAAAAAAAAAAGGTACGCAATAAACACCCGTTTGATTTAAATAAGCTAGGAATTTCCTATGCCCGGAACATTTGGTGTTCGTAATATCGGCCATGTTACCGCAGGCATTTTCAATTAGAGTTTTCATCTCGTGCTTGTTTAACGAAATTACCTTTTTGTTCGCTGAACCTTCACTTTATTGGACATTTTGCAACATGTTCAATTAAAAAATATTTATTTTGCGTCAAAATAAAACAAATAGTGGAACATACAAACTTATCATATCAAAATTTCAATAAAATCACTAAGATCACTCTGAAACGTCTTAGAAACTAGATGAAGCTATGCCCGTTCCTCGCGACCAAGCCTAGAAGAATCAGGCGACAAACACGGCTTGGTAAGTACTATCCTATCATATTCTCTCATCATATATTCATATTTTTTCGATGATCCCTTTTCCTTAATAACTGATCTACAATTTTAATGACACAAAAACGGTCACCACTCAGCTGGTGCCGCATAGCACAGTGGAGCTGCTGCGGCGTTGGTTTTCGGTGGTGAATGGCCACATTTTTAAATGAAACCTTGCTGCCTACGTGAAACGCGCTATACTATTAAGTTTCCAAAAATATCCTAGCTACTTTTAAATAAAAAAAACTATTTAAAATACGCTTAGCGATTTATTTCCTCTCTTGTTTTTATTAACAAGGGTAGCAAGCAGTCAAAGTTTTAAATAAATGTTGTTAAATATCTGTGTAAGTCAGCATATTTATCTATGACACTAAACACTGTAGCTATCTTTGTTAAAAAATTTGGGTCACGTTGTTTATCAGTTGATATCAGTTTATTACTGTAACTTAAGACGCAAAAATAATTATAACTGTTTATTCTTACGTTGCTTGTCGTGTCACTGGTTCTTGGTCACCCTGTTTTATGTCAGTGACCAGGTTGAGGTATGGTGGCCCTGAAATGGGTCTATGCCCGTCGGTGTAAGAATCAGTGCAGTGAAAGGATCAGTGCACCTCATGAGGCTCCTTTATTAATTCCGAAGTCATACTTTTTTTTATTTGATTCAGTTTCTCGCTGTTTTTACATTTTGGTCGCAGTTATGATATCACAGATTTTATTTTTAATCAGCGTTTTATTTTCTAGACTTTGTTTTTGTTTTGCGAGGCATGTCCCAGATCTGTTTAAACCCTATTTAGTTTTGTCAATGGCTTTGTCTCATTCCAGGTCAGTCAGATAAACGTCCATTGATGTCGGACACACTTTCCTGTCTTTGTTTCTGTCGTGGGTAAAATTACAATTCAGATAGACCGTTGTCTACTGCGTCATTTACCTTTGAGAATACTTGAATTAGATTTATTGGTAGACTTTGTAACAATTTAAGGCCACTAGTATTTTCAGATTAAGACCATTCTTATAAATAAATAATAACGCCCCACATTCCATACACAAACCTGAACACTAGGATTCCCTGTGTCGTGGGTATCAGAAACTACGTGTACTATGGTACCTACTACATCACCCAGACCAGTAACAAATATTTGCAGATCATGCAAACATTTGCCCCGCAGCGGGAATCAAACTCGCTCCCCTTGCGTATCAGATGGGCACGGCCCGCTGCGCCACATATTTACATACCGGTGACATATTTCTTGAAGTTTTTGTAGAATCAAGCAAATTGGTAAACCATTTTATATTCGAGAACCACTCCCTTTGTACAACCCCTTTAGTTTCATAGGGGCTCTTAAACAACGTATTAATTAATAATATCTACAACTTTACGACAAAGGCGAACCGCTTCACGTCACGCGCCCTTCGTTTATTAGCTTCACTCACGTGATCAGAGCACAAAGGCTACACCCAATTCACCCTTTTTGTGAATGAAAAAGCCTGTGGCTTATCACAAGGTGATTCATAATATGTATCTATCCCGAAAGGGGCTATTTTATCAAACATATAATGAATAATTTTTATGAATCACCTTGTATATAAATTGAATGGTATGGTAGAGCTTTTGGTTAGCTTACGCTTGACGGTGCTATGGAGAGAGCTATGCTCGGAGTTTCACTACGTGATAAGATCCGAAATGAGGAAATCCGTAGAAGAACGAAGGTCACCGACATAGCTCTCAGAATTAGCAAGTTGAAGTGGCAGTGGGCAGGCCATATAGCTCGCAGAACCGATAACCGGGCGACGCAGTGTTGGATGGCCCCCCACCCCATGGACCGATGACATTCTAAAGGTTGCGGGAAGTCGGTGGATGGAAAGGGCTCAAGACCGTTCGTCGTGGAACTCTTTGGGGGAGGCCTATGTCCAGCAGTGGACTTCTACAGGTTGTTGATGATGATGATGATGACGCTTGACGGTTCGTATCCAGATCGGAGCTTCAGGATAATCCATGCCAATGCAAGACTTGTTGACTTTATTACTATTACTTATTACTTGTGCCTCTGTGATCTAAGTCTTTTCCATTTGGAATTTATACAGCAAATTTGTAAGAGCCACCATTGGCATAGTGTCAAGTCCTGTTAAATTACAGTAGTTTTCCAGGCGTTTTATTAATGAACACTCCAACACGAATTGGGTTTGTTGACCTCTCGCAATAATTGCTCAATGACTGGAAAGCTTATTGTGACGCTCGTCGCTTTGGACTTTTATTGGAAATACTTCGTAAAAGGTTTTTGCTGTTTTTATGCAGACACGCTTCTATGAGATTGATCCTCATTTCATGACTTGTGTACGAAATGAGCCTTTAAGAGGCGCACTTTAACCCTTTCACTACACTGAATCGTTCATCGTCGGTCATGGCCCTTTTCAGGGCCACCATACCTCCACCTGGTCACTGACCTAATACAGGATGACCAAGAATGAATCAGCTTACGCCCGCGGCTTTGCTCGCCACGAGCGGGCGTCAGCTAGTTAATAAATAAAACAAAGTCTGAGTCCAAACATTTCTAATGATTTTTTACATGCTAAATATTTGTCTTCTAATAAAGATGTATCGCTGAGCGCAGGAAAACTAGTCTTCTATACAAGACTGCGGTCAAAAGGTTAAGTTAAGTACAAGTTAAAAAAACAACTTAGTGGACCTATTCCATTTACTAATGAATATGCTAAAGTAGAATGTTTATACAGAAAGTCAAAGTCAAAAAATATTTTTATTATATTGAAAGTTCGGAATTAGGTTTGTTCTTTGCAACCGAGTAACAATAAAATCCATTATTTATACCACTTTACTTCTGCTGACTTGGTGACAGACTTTTGGCGGGAACTTGAGAAAGTGATGTTGTGCTCTCAATTTATTTTACAAAATTAGTGTAAAATTGAATAATATTATGTGATTATGGTGGTGTTTTGCGTAATATTGTTTGAGTAAACCGCACAGGTGAAGTGAAATGAAATGATTGCGTGTATCGTCATTTTTCGAGTTGGCGCCAAGAGGTCCCTTGAGGTTTTAGTAAAATAGCCACCATCATATCTTACTAAAACTGAATTTGACTTGACTTGACGGTGACTTGACCATGACTAAGAAGAAAAATGACGAAGCAAGATAAAAATAACTACGACGAAATATAAACGTAAGACTTGGCGGTAAGGCCTAGATGCCATAGCCAGCCCGAAAGGGAAAAAACATAAAAAAAATGACTTGGGGCATTTTCGTTACTTTTATGTTCAACCAATATTTTTCTGCTTAGCTAGATAATTTAAGCCTATCTACTGTCCAATAAATATTCTATTGCATTTCACAAAGCGTTTGTTCCGGCGAGACGCTAACTTAATTATAAATTGCGCGGTAAGTAGCAAAGGCGATTAGAAAATCGATGGGCGATTGCGAATGCTAATCTATACTTACTCTAAGTGGAATTAGAGAACGGAAAATTATACCTTATCCATTGAGGATCTTCGTTTTAAACCGAAAGAGTTTGGATCTTGAATACGGACGCTAGTTTCAAGGAATATTTTTATTTTGGTAAATGGAACGAACTAATCTATAGCGATCCAACGAGGTAGCGTCGCCAGCCTTTGGGGCACACTGGCCTGTGGTTGGTGTTCTGAACTCTGTTTTCTACTTGTAGTCGTCGAAAACAGAGTTCAATCCTTGAATTAATTTAGCTTAATTTTCAATTCTTATTATTATTTTTTTTCTATTATTGTGTTTGATTATGTCCTTTGGTAATATAAATTGGTTCCCTTTTGTCTATACTAAACAAACTAAACTAATAAGATGGATGTGTGGAGTGATCAGAAAGGATAAGGTAAGGAATGAGTATGTAAGAGGAAGTTTGAAAGTGGCGCCAGTGACGGAAAAGCCGAGGAGTAATCGGTTAGCTTGGTATGGGCATGTCATGAGGAGGGAAGAATGTCATGTGATAAGAAGAGTGTTAGATATGAATGTGGATGGATGTAGGAATAGAGGTAGGCCAAAGAAAAGATGGATGGACTGTGAGAAAGTGGATATGGTGAAGAAAGGAGTGAGTGTTGAGATGACGACTGATGAAAGAAGAATACATGTTGTGCCGACCCCACATGATGTGGGATAAGGGCAGGAAGATGATGATGAAACAAACTAAACTAATCTAAGTGAATTCAAACAGCAAATACCAGCAGTTTCGATGAATCTTGAATTCGGTGCATCGCGTTTCGTAATCTGTTTCGTCGATTTCATATCTTAACGAGCGAAACCGCAGGCTACCAATCCATGCATGAACATTCAAATTTTAAAAGCCAATCGAACCTTTACATTTCGATTCTCTAATAATTTATTTAGAACTAGCTTTTACCAGCGACTTCGTACGCATGAATATGAAAGCTCGAACCCCCTACTTTGCCCCCTTTAGTGATGATTTTGCAAAAATGCAGAGGTTGTAGGTTGTCAAAATGACATTTCACGCACGTCCATCCGCCATATTTTTGTAGCGCTGTGTGTTGCTCTCTTTGTCGAAGAAAATCTTAATGGACCTTAGAACGAAGTCAATTTAAATAAAATAACCAATTAAATACGTTTACTTTATTGCTTAGCCATATTTTAGAGTAGTGTACACAGTGCAGGCCAAGGCTCCATATATTGATGAAACGTCTCTTTTCATTACGATCCGTTCAGACGTTTAGTCGTGAAAACGTTTGGTCGTGGTAACAAACAACGATTTTTGTTTATACAATAGAGCAGAGAACTTTCAAATTTTAGTATTCAATTAAATTCGATAATTGGTTTGTCTGAAGTCGATGACACTGCAGTATTTATTGGTCACCGCGGCACTCAGCTTGAATAATTTGAATTTTATAGATTCGATTGCCAATTCATGGAACCTTCGTGTGGCATTATCGGTATAACCACAAAGATACGAATTAAATTATTTGGATGTATGAAGTGAGGTTGCTTCACCCATTATTGAACAGTTTAGGCATCGTCCTAATATTTCGATTTGCGCAATTTCGCGATACGTATTGATCATGCGGTGAGAACATTGTATGATAGTGTTAACTAATCGCGCGAACTTGTATAAGTACACTCAATAAAGACAGATATTTTTGATTAATTTTAAGAACAAACTCCTGGGCGCAATCTAATTATTATGTCGATTGAGAGACATATTTTAGTAGACTTTAAACCAACACATCCAGCCTTTCTAATATATTATACTGTTGCTGGAGTAGAGTTGCACAGTTTGCAAGGCCATTGTTCCAGCACAATGGCACTCCGAGACGTGACAGTTGACAGCTGTCGGACGGAAGTTCTCGCTGGAGTGAATACGTTGCTATCGATACTTCTTAGGCCTTTAAATAGTTATTGTATGATTTATTCAGGCTAGTTGTGCATCAGGCTACTTTCACACTGATTTTTGCACCAAGCGACCACAGTCAAAGGCTCTTTTTAGAACCACATACTGTCTGGTGAATAAGAAATAACGAAGCTATAGATTTCGACATGGAAACCATAGTAAAGCTATTTCAAGGTTTTTGGAAAGACTGTACATTTTTAAAGCCGTTTTGACCTATTGGGAGGGTCCCGACTTCCGATCTAAAGGTCGTGATTTCGCGCTCGGTCGTGCAGTAATGTGTTGTTCTATTCTAAAATGTGTTAAATGCGCATTAACACGTGCTCAAAAACGGGAAGGGAAACATCGTGAGGAAACCAGTAAGTATTCTTAAAGCGGCGATGGGCTTGCAACCTGTCACGTATATAATACGCAAAATGTGGGCATGTTCTAACTGTTCGGACATACCTCTGACTACCCCCCTTGGACATCTTCAAGGATCTGATCGCCTGGAAATCGTGAGAGGATGTCTAACATTGTCGGGGATGGCCAACATCACCGTGGTTTTCTAAAGACTATTACATGTGCTTTGCATGACTTACTTCGTAGGTAGGTACTTAGGTACATTATGAAACATCCCCGAAGCACGCACTTGACATACTCTTGGGGAAAACTACCCGCAGACATTCAATGCTCAAGGGACTAATTTTTCATATTACTCCAGGTTCAAGGGTAGGTACGTTACGGTCAACTTAGTGACGTTATTGTAGTCCTGTTTAGACTTATTATATGTTATTCTAGGTAAAGAACTCTATCTCTAACCAGCGGAGTAGTTCATCAACTCGTACCGAAAAACTCGGTCCATTCGGGCGAGTTGACGAAATTGCAAAAATCATATTATTTGCCTTCCTAGTAAAACCAGCGAACTAATAATTATTAGTTCGCTGGTATTACTATCCTACTAAGATTATAAATGAAAGTTTGTAAAGATGATTGTTGATTTTTTAATCGAGCAGTGACAGCTTTAGCGATTTCGATGAAACTTTAAATAGAGTTCTTAACCTAGAATAGTATATAGGCCTTTTTTTTTTTATATATTCCGGACATATTACACACGGTCAACTGATCCCAAACTAGGCATAGCCTGTACGATGGGTACCAGAGACTGATATAAATAATAGATATATGTATATTTAACACTCAGACACAGAACAAACATCTGTGTTAGTCACAAATGTTTGTCCAGTGCGGGAATCGAACCCGCGAACTCTAGCGCAGAAGTCAGAGTTACTACCAACTGAGCTATGAGGCATATATGCTACTTTTTATCAAGCTACCACGTCAGCGAAGCCGCGGGTGCTAGTTTTCTTGATCCTATACTAGGATTCCCTGTTTCTTGGTATCAGAAACTACGGCTACCTTGGTTTAGCAACCTAGATCCTTTGCCCTTGCCCAAAATTACATATGAAATACTTGGATTAGTACAAATATAGAATTATTAAACCAAACCCAAATGTTTCCATCCGATTAAACCCGAAATGCCGCATACATTATGCATGCACATAAACCCACGAAGTCTACATTCAACGAAAATATTGTCTTTTGCTGCTCATGTCAGCCCGTGATTATTTTTTAGGGAGTTGGAAGGAAAAGGTTGATTTTCTGACGTGAAGATAACGGACCGTCAGCGAACATAATGATTTATATATTTCCAGCGTCTACAATTATGAGTTGCATTGTGAATTAGGTCATCATCGTCTTCCTGCCCTTGTCCCACATTATGTGGGGTGTGTACATTATGTTTTCTTCTTCCACTCTCTTCTGTTAGCCGTCATCTTCGCACTCACTTATTTCTTACTCATGTCATCGTTTATACAATCCATCCATCTTTTCTTTGACCTCTACTCCTAAATCTAGCATTATCAGTAAAATATCAAGTCTGATTTCTAACAACTGTTGTGATCCCAGCTGTGTCCCAGGGGCGTGAACTTCTTCTTGTCGTGTCACTGATTCTTTCTTGGTCATCCCGTATTAGGTCGGTGACCAGGTTGAGGTATGGTGGCCCTGAAAAGGGCCTATGACCGTCGGTGAAAGAATCAGTGTAGTGAAAGGATTAAAGTGCGCCTCTTAGAGGCTCCTTTCGTGCACACTTAGAGGCTCCTTTCGTGCACAGGGGCGTGAAACAACTTCATCATCATAGCAGATGAAATAGTAGTCCTTCCACATACGCCTTTTGGTCCACTGCTATTCGTCCAGGTATTGTATTGTGTTCATTTATTCATCCATAGACATGTTTAAAATGTACTTAAACAAGTCATAGTGTGGCAAACAATTTGTTTTTAATTATGCTTATAAAAAATCATTAAAATAATAAATTAACATTAAAATTCAGCAAGCATCGTCATATTGTAAACTTTAAAATAAAACATAAAAGTACACAATAAAATAAATATAAAACGTAAGTAATAACATGTCTGATAACTTTATACCCACTTAGATATGGCTCAACGTTAAGCTACTTTCCCTTCAAGGCCTCTCACAAATCTATATACCATTCTTCTCCTCATTCGCAGTATTTCTCTATCAAGCTAGATACTTACCGCTGAACCAATTTATATACACTCAAGGGGCATTGTGTGAAACTTGCTTCGTGTTAAAAGGTTCTTCTATTGTGACTTTAGCCTGGTCCGTAAATACGCGGTGAGACTCTACATATGGCTGCTGGTTTTCACATGATAGATCGCTTTCAGATATCCACGGTGTAGATAACGTATTATTTGCAATCTAAAGTATCAGGCTATTAATAAACTCAGCCGAAAACATTCGGTACATTTGCGACTCTTTAGTAGAGCAATTAAATTTATGGTGTAACCAAACAGTTAATTGGTTCTCAGAAGCTCATTTAACGAAAGCCGTATAATAATGATGATTTTTAATCGAATAATGTGCGTGACAATAACAATCCCTAGCTCACGCCATACAAGGTTCTAGTTGAAGAACGCTGCCAAGTATGTAGGAGTGAATTAAACTTCAAACTTCGATTTAAGTATTTATTATTTGAAATCGTAATTAAATTTTGACTTTACGACTGTTCTTCGCGACCAAGCCTAGGAGATATAGACAAAAACCACTCCTAGGTTATTTTTTTAACGAGCCTTTTAAAGCTTTTTAATAATCGAGTTGGAGCATATTCTGCTGTCCCAAGGTTTCTTGCCTTAAGTCATAATAAAAATTACATAGTTTTCGAGTGATTATTTTTTTAAATTTGCTTATTGATAACTTATCACTAGTTATCACTTTATGTTTTTGAACACATTCATATTTTTGTTTACATACATTAAATTTTCATGCTGGCTGGGTACAGTCATTATATTCAGAAGTTTGCATTCATTTAGTTCGCTATCGAGAACACAGTAGGAATAATCATACCTAAAAATAAGTAGGGACAGCACAGTTACGCTTAGTTTACACCTTGAATTAACAGATGGACTATGGTGCGTATTTAGCGTAAGCGAGTTGTAGATGAAATAACGGTGTGGCAAGATAATAAACTGAACAAAATTAGTTTATCACTGCGACACAGAATGTATGTAATGTAGTATCATTGCGTGTATAATGCATGTAACTATAAGTATACAGCTGTTTAGTATCGAGCAGACACGTGTTTGAATTTATCGCGTTGACTCACGTGTACGTCTTCCTGATTGTAAATGGGAGGGTCGGTCACGTGATGAATGAGATCGTATTATATCCACTCGCCATTGTTATAGTTCGTTTAGCGGGACACTGGTTTTAGGGTTCCGTACCTCATTTGGAAAAACGGAACCCTTATAGGATCACTTTGTTGTCCGTCTGTCTGTCTGTCTGTCTGTCCTTCTGTCAAGACCCTTTTTCTCAGAAACGGCTAAAGGTATAAACTTAGATGCTTATGGTGCCGTATAAAAATCCAAGTTCTAGCTGTATGCATTAAAAAGATATGGCAATTAATGTATAATTTTTGTATAGAAATGGCAAAAATCAAAAACCTCTACGGTACTTCCATTTACCTCACAATTCTGAAATCTGGAATGCTAGGAGCTTTTGTGACACAGTTAAAGGGAAAAGTCTGAAATTGAGGACTTGAATCGAAGGTTATTTAGGAAACAAAGTTATATTTGCGGTCAATGTCATACAATGACTACGTGAGCGACCGCAAATATAAGTTTGTCAATTCTTTTCTGACCACGACCATGACTGGTGCACAACCGGGATTAGAACCCACGACCAATGGTACGGAAGCCTCAGGGCGCTAGTTCTCGCACTTGACCGTATTTATATTTATCTAAGTTTTCTTGCCTTTGGTCAGTATATAATGATTGATGAATGTCAAATGATTGATGAATGTTAAAAGGTTCAGCCCGCAGAGGCTTCTTTCTTTGCACTTGTCACCTTATTTTCCTCAAGATATTGAGTCTATTGTCACTTGAGTATTGGATTACGGCTCTCCATGTTGCGAAATCAAATTATTCAGACGTTCGTAATCTGGCTGGATATCGAATCGGATATCGATCTGTTGCCAAACTTTAGCAATTATGACGGATTTACTAGGCTTTCTCCTTCAAACTGCCTAATTGGGTTACGCTTCTATTGTCTCTACATTTAAAGGCTGTATGTCTGTACACTTGATGAATCTTTATTAGTTAGCATGAATTTTAAAACTTTCGTATAATACTACACCTAGGTTTTTCCTGACATCTTTATGTCACTGGATCTTTCTTGTTCATTCTTGTTGTATTATCTTGCTGAATGATAGCCTTATTATCGAAATATCGGTGAGGCGAAAGGCTTTAGTGCGACTTAGTGTAATTGTACTGTTTACCTACGAAAGGTACTGTACACGTTTTGTATTTTTTCCATTATCTTGAATCTAGGCCAAGAGGTAAACTAGATATTAAGTGCTTTTGCATAACATGGAGTGCTGGGAAACTCGAAATTGATTTTTCCTATAAAGCCTATTTTAATTTTGCCCTTGGGCATAATAGTCGTGAGAAATATGAAATTGATTGCATTTGGTATGTCGGTATTATCGCTTGCACATGACGGCCTGACGGGTTAGGTAACCACACTTATAGTAATTTCCAAGCATTTTACTTATTATTTAAACTAAACTCCTTGTTCCAGGCTTACGAAAGGCGGTTTCCAAGCTGCCCGCAGATCCCCGTAGTCATCGAATGCGTCATCACAGAGGACAGCTGGTCCTCCGACAACTCCCAAAGAGACACCACAAGGAAGTGTCAGCTCAATGTTGACGCACCATACCTGCTGAAGAAGGTGAGTTACGTAAGATAATTCATCATCATCATCATTCCAGCCGTTAGAAGTCCGCTCACCACGCTGGCACGAGGGGTAGCGAGCGCAGTCAGAGCTATCTTTGTGAAACTAGTGGACGCTGCTGCGCATCCCCTAGTTTTTCCTCATAAATAAGATAATTTAAAGGTATTTATTAGGAACTAGGACTCCACGCGGCTTCGCTCTTGCATTACCCCGGATAAACCGGCTGGTTTAGGCTGCGTTTCCACCAGAGATGTGCGAAGATGCGTAGCGAGGGATGTGTTTGTAAAGAACCAATAGAATCGCTTCATTTGCCTCTCCTCGGTCAGCACAGCTCTGATGAAACAGCGATTCTATTGGTTCTTTACAAACACATCCCTCGCTAAGCATCCTCGCACATCTCTGGTGGAAATGCAGCCTTAGGCTCCACATAGTATCTCCATGAAATTTCTTCAAAATCAGTTCACACGTTTAGCCGTGGAAAGGTAACATACAGTGAGAAAGAGAGATATACTTTCATATTTATAATTTAGTGTGACTAGGTAGAAGAATCAGGTTTCGTCCTTCGTGGCTTCAGGCTGGTCAGTATCTGTGTAGCAGTAGGCAGAGCGCTGGTGCTTACATACATGATGAAAGATGAATTGAAGTCAGGGAATGTGCTAGTCTCTGGTATATGCCTGTGCGTGTAAATAAGCGCCGTATTGGCTGATACCACGAATTCTGATGAAAATAAACGCCCATACAATAAACAGACCCAGACAAAGCAGCATATGTCTTCCAAATTGAACCACTCACAGCCGAGTGTTATCCATTCTTGAAAGTAAGTTGTGAGTTGATGTGTCCTTATCACGCACCTTTTTATTTACGCATTGTTTGACGTCAAACGTTGTATTAGGACTGAAACTTATACTTTAGTATTTTTCTTACTTATTTTTATGTCGACTTGAAAATGTTAAAATAGTGTTCTTTCAAATCCGTCTTGTACAAAAAGATATAATCACATTTAACAGACAGACAGATTACTGATTCCTATCTAGTATTTACTGATATTACTCGCATAAATGTGAAAGTTTTTGTCTAAATGTCGGATACATTTCGTTTAATAAAGCGTGGAGATAGCCTCTCCCAGAGTGCCACGACGAAATAATAATAATATATTCATTTATTTCAGACAGGAAACAAATTTAAAGAGCCAAAAAACAATATAAAGATTACAGGAAGCTTTTTGTACCAAAAACAAAATAAAAGCTGATATTTTAGTATCGTTATTTTTGTGTGCAGATGATCGGGGTGGACTACATCTACTTCATCCAGAAGAACCACCTGGATTTGAAGAACCGCATCCTGGAGATCGAAGCCACGAACGAGACCTTCGCCTCCAGGGTCGGGGTTATCGAGAACTGCAAATACTATGTAAGTAAAATAAGATTTACAACAAAAATGCGAGAACTCTGGAGACCGCAAAGGACGAAGTCAAATTGGACATTAAAGTCATAACAACTCGTTATGCTCAGCCGGTACATCCCTTGACAGCGTTCTAATTAACGATACAAGCTGGGACTTTTAATTATGTTTTTGAACAAGGGCCTCGTTTCTCGTACTGTAGTGTTGTTTAGACCATTAATAATGAATGGTTACGACTGTTCTCACGTTTGTCTCGTTTGGGGGACGACAGATTCTTGAACTGTGACAAGCGTACGATAGTGTTGACCTTGACGGCGTTTGTCGAACAGGATAGGTCATCCTCATACTTTTGTTATAATGCGTTTGAGGACGGTTGTCTTTGTCTAGGTTGAGCATGTCTGTCGAAGAATATTTTTATTGGAAGTTATTTTCCAGTGAAGTATCCGACCACTTGGTGTTGGGGCACTGGCTTTGCTTTTGCAAGGTGTTCAGTTCAGAACCTGACAGGAATCTTAATTCCACACCCAATGTCTAGATTACTCTCAAAATTGTATAGAATCTATTTCATCGTCTATTCTTTACAAAGCAATAATGATATTCAAGCAAAGCCGTGCTTATACAATAATCCAGTAATTCTCGTCAAGAATCCTCCATCCATAATTCATCAGGCGAAAGTTTTATAAAGTCTTTGCTCAGTAAAATATAAGAATTTAACGTCCTTTTGGACGAAGTGTTGGGGCAGTCCGAATTTTTTAAGTAATCGTAGATTTTGCTTTTAAGATTTATTCCTTGAGTTATAGAACCAGCTTTGTTTGGGTCTGAGCGGCTATTTTTACCAAATAGATAGTACTTACGGGGCGTGGACAGTTTTCCGTGTTTAGCATATCACTCTGATGATCGGATGTGATTGTTAGTAAGTCACCACAATCACGCGCTTTTTTTTACAAACCCCGAACAGTCCATAAGGCATCTCTGACATAAGATCCCGGTGCCAGACCCGATCAAAGGCTTTATAACACTGTTCTAATAACGCCGGATATTTTGAGTAAACCCTCGAGAATTGGAAAATGAAATTCCAATTTCATTTCACATGTCATACACATTCCTACAACTCGCGTAAATACAACTGACCTAAATATATTTTGCATCGGCGTTTAATTTCAGCTGGGTAAGCGTTTTCATCAGTCGACTGCTTAAAATTTGTAGATTTTGTTTGGGGCTATATTATTAATATCTATTCTATAACCGCCTGTATTGACCGCGGTGGCCTCGGCTGAAGAATTGGCCCCTCCATATCAATCTGCCCGTGGATTTCGTAAGAGGCGACTAAGGAATAAAGCGCTGCTGCTCTTCTAAGGGTATCGCCCTATTCTAAAAGGGCGTTCCCTATTCTAAAAACGATAGCTCTAACTGTGCTCACCATCCCGCGTGCCCAGCTTGGTAAGTACACGCAAATTTCTCCCACATAATAGGAAGTCGCTCTAGAGTGTAGGGGAGGCGCATGCTCAGCAGTGGCTGAAAGGATGTTTTTCCTCCCCATTTGGGCTGCTCCAATTTAGAGCGAGAAAAATCGCTGTGCCATCCTAAATTCCCGGGATTTGGCCAAACTATTGCATATGTCATACACAGTCTCACTTTTGTTAGCACTTTATTGATCTAACTTAACATTCCATCGAAGTTGACTGGCCTCATAGCTCAGTTAGTAGTAACTCTGCCTACTGCGCTAGAGGTCGCGGGTTCGATCCCTGCACTGGACAAACATTTGTGTTATAAACACAGAGGTTAGTTCTGTGTCTGGGTGTTAAATATTTATCTATTATGTATATCAGTCTCTGGTACCCATAGTACAGGCTATGCCTAGTTTGGGATCATTTGACCGTGTGAATATGTCCGGAATATAAAAAACAAAAAAAGTCTAATTTGACCGGCTTAGGCAACGGCTTGCGTCAGATAACTCAACGAGTCTATCAAGAGCAAGGATGTTATCAAAATCGAAACATCCGTCGGTGCAAAGGATGTGCAATGGCACGCACTGATGGATGCATCATTATCGGTTATACATCATTGTAGAAACGCTGCGTGATGCAATCTTGTAGCGCTGGGTTCTTGATGGCCTGTTGTGATTACTTCTAGTCATTGCATCGACTGTGATTTGGGTTAACTCATGAATGATGATCAACAAACTACTGAACTAAGATTATGGAAGATGACGAAGGGTACATGAATACTTGTGGAGACTACTTTCTTTAATAATTTTACCCTAGTATTCTAAGTCGTTACTCATCTTTCTTCGGAGTACTGGTGGATTTGTGGTAGTGCCTTCCGGTCCTCAGGCGGTTCGTATCCAGGTCTCGCACCAATAGATTTTAGATTCGGAAAAAATATTTGCGCTATATTAGTACTCTCAAATCCTAGAACCTAAAAATTCGAAGACTTGTCCACAAAAGGAGCCTCTAAGAGGCGCACTTTAATCCTTTAACTGCACTAATTATTTCACCGACGTTCATAACCCCTTTTCAGGGCCATCATATCACAACCTGGTCACTGACCTAATACAGGATGACTAAGAAAGAATCAGTGACATGACAAGCAAGCAAGCATCTTTTTCCTCAAACCATTTGTCGCGTATCGCGCGTATCTAAATGGCATAGCGCAAACGTCATCCGAAATTCAAATGTTTTGACAGCTACTGTCAATGACTCACTTCACTAAAAATCGTTAATCCTGTACCATGTAACTTGAACTTTTTATCAAATTGTGGTATATCTAAGTATTATTTTATATGTGGGTAGTTATGTTAAGTCAGTTGTTTGCTGCCATTAAACCAGTTCAAGTGATTTGCGGTGTTTCCTTGCTATAATTCCTAAAATATATAACATTTGGCGACGATTCGTTATTCACGTGTGTTATTATTGACTGTGTCATGTGTGAAAGTGTTTTCAATGACAAGTGAACACGCTAAATCAAATATGATGGCGTTTGGTGGCAACCTCTCATTTGATCACCGCGTGCAGGAGTGGAGCATTTTTAGGAGTCGTTTTATACAGTTCTGTGCGGCGAACGACATCGGAGACGACACCGATAAGTCTGGAATGAGAAGACGAGCTCTTTTGCTCACTGCATTTGTGGAAGATACCTACCGCGTCGCAAGGAATTTGGTTTTCCCCGATAATTTGGATACCGTCGAGTTCAATAGCCTATTAGACAAGTTGAATGTCCACTTTCAATCCAAGAAGAGTACTTTCGCAGAACGGTACAGCTTTTATAAGGCGGAACAGCGTCCAGGGGAAGATTTAGCCGAATGGGCGGCGCGAGTGCGTAATTTAGCTCAATATTGTGGTTTCAACACTGAGTTAGATACGGCTTTGCGCGATAGATTTGTGCTAGGGTTGGAAAATACTAAAGAAAAAGAGAAACTATTCGCGGAAAGCATTGAGACCCTCACTTTTAGCAAGGCTTTGGAGATGGCGCAGAACGTGCGATGTGCGCGCGCCGCGCTGCAGACCGCGCGAGCTGGCAACGCCGCGCCCGGCGCGGGCTCCACGGAGGCGCAGCCTGTGTTCGCGTTGCAGAGGCCAAGCGGCGGAGCATCTAATGATGACAATTTGCGTATGTCCAAGTGTTGTGAAGTGTGCGGGTATAAAAATCATTCAAAAGAAAAGTGCCGTTTCGTAAATTATATTTGTCAAAAGTGTAACAAAAAGGGGCATCTCAAACGAATGTGCAAGGCTAAGATAAGTGATAGCAATTTTTTAGGAACGGATGACGATGATGTTCAAGGTATTTATAATTTGTTTAACTTGAAAAACTCTTATAAAGATGAACCGTTCTCGCGAAAAGTCCAGGTTGATGGCAAAGAAATTCTTTGTGAAATCGATTGCGGCAGTGCTGTTTCCGTTTTACCGGCCGTTATCTATCATCAGATTTTCGGAAGCGATAACACTGATTATCAATTGCAGCCGTGTAATGAGGTTTTTAACTTTTATACAGGAGTAAAAATTTCTCCTTTAGGCTGTTTCTCTTTGCCAGTGTCCTTCGAAGGTTGCACTAATCCGATCACTTTCTTTGTTATCAAAACAAATGAGAAACGTTTGCCCCTTTTGGGCCGCGATTTTATGAGATTGTTTAGGTTGCATCTGTGTAGTTTGAACTGTAATCATTTATCGATGAACGACAATGCAGGCGAGATGCTAATTAAGAAATATTCAAAGCTATTTTCGGATGAGTTAGGCAGGTTTAACAAGTATAAAGTTACTTTAAAAATAAAACCTGATGCGCAGTTGAAGTTTTTTAAGCCACGGCCGGTGCCGTTAGCACTGAAACCTAAAATAGAACAGGAGCTAGATAGATTATTGTCAGCAGGAATTTTAGAAAAAATTGATCATTCCGATGTAGCTACGCCTATTGTCCCAGTGCTACGTCCCGACGGAAACGTTAGAATTTGCGGCGATTTTTCGGTGACTTTGAATAAGGCTTTATATATAGACAACTATACTCTTCCTCGGATCGAAGATTTGTTCGCCAAGCTTCATGGTGGGGAAGAATTTAGCAAGCTAGATTTGAAATTGGCCTATCTTCAGCTGGAACTCGATGACTCTAAGAAATGGTGTTGTATAAATACTCATAAAGGGTTGTACAGATATACGCGACTCGTACTGGGTTTGGCCAATGCGCCGTTTATATTTCAACGTACAATGGAACAATTACTGGGCGATATCGATGGTATTTGCATTTATTTAGATGATGTGTTGATAACCGCGCCTGATAGGGCCTTGCATTTAGAGAGATTAGAAAAAGTTCTAAAAAGATTGCAAGACGCGGGGTTGCGAGTGAAGCAAGATAAATGTGAATTATTCAAAAGCTCGGTGGAATATCTAGGCTATGTGATAGATAAGGACGGTCTGCATAAATCTAACAGTAAAATCGAGGCTATTGTTAATTGCAAACCCCCAAAGAACGTCCATGAATTAAAGTCATTCTTAGGGATGGTGAATTATTATCGTTGTTTTGTTCCGAACACGTCTTCGGTTTTATGTCCTCTGAATATTTTGTTAAAAAAAGGTATTAAATGGGGTTGGGACATAGCTCAGTCCGATGCGTTTGAAAAAATTAAGAAGGAGCTGGCCTCTGATCGTGTGCTAGCCCACTACCACCCGGAGTATCGCACTATCGTGACGTGTGACGCGGGGCCCGCAGGCCTGGGCGCGGTGCTCGCGCAGCAACAACCCGACGGCTCCGAGCGCGTGGTGGCTTATTCATCTCGTTCCTTGTCTAAAGCCGAGATTAATTATGCACAAATACAGAAGGAGGCCACTTCTATCGTGTTCGCAATAAAGAAATTTAATCATTATCTGTATGGACGCTCGGTACCATTTGTATTGCGAACGGATCACAAACCGCTTTTGTCAATTTTTGGAAAGGAAAAAGGTGTGCCCATTCTAGCTGCGAATAGATTACAACGGTACGCTTTGTTCTTATCGGCATATAATTTCAGCATAGAATACGTAAAAAGCGATGATAACGTGGCCGATTTTCTGTCGAGATCTGTGGCTACTCAGTTAAATGAGGTTGAAGAGTTAGAGTGTTCTCGGTATATCAATTTCGTCGGTGAATCTACTCTTCTGCCATTAACTATTGATGATATTCGAGCTGAAATAACTCGTGATGAATTGCTGCAAAAAGTGACAGGTTTTATTAAAAACGGTTGGCCTTCTAAAATGATAAATCCGGAGTTACGTCCATTTTTCTTATGTCGTTTTGACTTGGCTGTCGAAAACGAATGCATTTTACGTGGCCACAAAATGGTAATTCCATCTCGTTTTCGTGAAAGACTTTTAGATGAATTACACAGTTCGCATTTTGGGGTAGTTAAAACTAAGTCGGAAGCTAGAATGCGTATGTGGTGGCCAAATATCGACAAACACATAGAAGAAAAGATAGGTTCATGCAGTGTGTGTAACACGCTCCGGAATAATCCACCAAAAGTGCCGCTAGCTCCGTGGCCATACCCCGAGCGGGCATGGGAGCGCGTACATCTAGATATGTTTATGTTGAGTGGTAAACAGTTTTTAATTGCAGTTGACGCTCATTCTAAATGGGTGGAATGTTTTGCTATGCAAAAAACTGATAGTGAATCGATAATAAGTAAACTTTGCGAGATTTTTAGCAGATTCGGGTTGGTACGTACTTTGGTTTCTGACAATGCTACCAATTTTTGTTCAATTGAATTTGAGACGTTTTGCCGATTAAACGGAATTCAGCATTTGACTGGGGCACCGTATCATGCGATGTCAAATGGGCAGGCAGAAAACAGCGTAAAAACAGTAAAAAATGGTTTAAAAGCGATGTTAAATAATAACTTAAGTCAAAATGTATTTTTGAAAATTTTAAATAAGTTTCTATTTGATTATAGGAATTCAATTCATTTGACGACTGGATTTTCTCCAGCCCAATTGATGTTTGGACGTCCCTTGCGTTGTCGGCTCGATTTATTAGGCTTTTCACAAGCTGTTTCGTCGTCCTCGTCATCCGTTGCCAAACAAAATGTAATGAAAGCGCAAACTAATCAATGTAAACAATTCGGTGGTAAAAGAAAAATATGTTTTTCTGTAGGTGACAAAATTTTATTTAAACATTATTATAGTAATGGGTCTAAACATATTTGGAAGCAGGGTGTAGTTAGTCAATGCTTAGGTTCCCGAATGTATAAGATAAATATTCCAAATGAAAATGTAAATGTAAAAAAGCACGTAGATCAACTACTGGCGTACAAAGGGAACTCATCATTTGAACAGGAGGAAGATGTCAGTATTTTCGGAGATTGTATAACCGAAACTTCGGGGCAGCCTCACGAGCTTGATGCTGGTTTAGAATCTGACCCGGTTCTGTCATCGCAGGAGCATGTTCCTGCCTCCCCCACGTCTCCTGCGCGAGAGGATAGGGTGGAGGAGATTGGAGCTGACTCAGATGTTGAGTTTTTAGACGCAGGTTCTCCTGAAGCTGCTTTAGATGTGCAAAGTGATGACCATTCTAATCAATCTGATAAAAGTGATAATGCACATCAGGAAACTCCAGTTGTCCGCCGGTATCCGATTAGGAAAACTAGGAAACAATTAGATTATAAGTTTTAATAAATATGTTGGTATTTTAAAAATAGTGGTGGAGGGATGTGGTATATCTAAGTATTATTTTATATGTGGGTAGTTATGTTAAGTCAGTTGTTTGCTGCCATTAAACCAGTTCAAGTGATTTGCGGTGTTTCCTTGCTATAATTCCTAAAATATATAACACAAATATTATACGTAAATCAATCAATCTTTGGACTTCATCATTTCTACACACCACGAGAGGATCCCCTGTGTTTGCGGATACACCATTCTACATTTATAAAGAAGAATCACAAGACTAAACCTAACGAAGTTTGACAATTTGACACCAACTTTCCAACCACTTTTCAAACACGCTAAGCCCTCAGATACAGACAGCGTGTGAACTTACTGTTGGAAATGTTCTCGGAACTTCATCGACCAGGAATCTCGACTTTGGTTTTCAACTTTAAGAGTAGTTTGGTTTGGAGGAGGCTTTCTATCGAATTTAAACAGACTTTTTAATAGTAAAGAGTCGTTTCATCTATATATGGAGCCTGGGCCTGCACTGTGTACACTACTCTAAAATATGGCTAAGCAATAAAGTAAACGTATTTAATTGATTATTTTATTTAACTTCGTTCTAAGGTACATTATGATTTTCTTCGACAAAGAGAGCAACACACAGCGCTACAAAAATATGGCGGATGGACGTGCGTGAAATGTCATTTTGACAACCTACATTTATCTGTCAAAACAAAAACATCAAATCAAACAACATGACATGAAAAATATGTCAATGTCATGTCAAACGCCAATTATAAACCAACATGGCGGCCTTCAAATAGTGTTCACATAGAAAAAAACTTACCAGAATAACTATTCTTGTACCATCGCATTTGTCTACAAATTTTTGAAATTGTATTTTTGTTGTAAGCTCCTATTTTTTCCTAATTTTTCTATGTAGTGTACATGGACCAGGCCCAGAATGAAATGGCTCCTTTACCAGTGTTGTGAAATAAATGATAAACCTGAGAATCTTTAAAGTATCACAATAGATCAGTTATGGCCGTAGTGACACCATAGCCACGTAAAGGGAAAAACAAATGTACGACGAACTGGTCATCAAATGCTATCTTTCAATTCTGACCACACCACTTATAATGTAGCAGGTGTAATATTTCGCATGAAATCTTTCTTCCAGGGTCACACGATAGTGCCCGCCTTCTTAATCATACCTATTTTATAAAGGTCGCGAGTCTATTTCTTTTATTCCTCCATTTTCTAATGGGCCAATGGTTTTATAAGACATAGACATTTATTTAATTGCCACCAATACACACACATTTGCACAACATTTTACAATAAACATTAGGTAATTGTAATAAAAGAAACAAGAGAAAAGAAATGAAAGTAAAAATGGTGTGATGTGTGCTGCAGCAGCAAAATGGCTTCGGCTCAGCATTATGCCTACTGTTTTGCAGCAGACGCTGGTATTCTGCCGTTTTATAACGACGGCATATGCTGCGTTTGAACAAAAGAGGTTGCTCATTGAAACTTGAACTGTAATAATTGCATCATCATTTGTATTCCGAATAGGGGTTTCAGTCCAAATATTTAGGAAAAATATTCAAATACTCGAAATTTCGTTATTCGTATAATTTCTATTATGAAAAGTTTTGTATTTCGCGAAGTGTATCTATATATATTCGTATTTTATTATTTTGTTGAGGATTCCATCTTCGCCTTATAAACAGACCACCATCTTCACAAGTGAGTTAACTAGTGTTCAGGCTGAAAGGGTTTATTAATTTGCATAATTGTTATTATCTAAACGCCTTTGTGAATGCGGAAGCTCTGTGGTTTAAAGATAATGCAATGACAAAGCGGATGCGACAAAGGACGGATGCAAACCATCTTTCTACCCCGGAAGGGATTTCGCGATGATAAATTCTCCACAAGAGTTCATTGTAGCTTCACCGTTTGAGAGCATTAGTATAGCGCACATAAACCGAATGAAAAATCCATTCGAACCCACCACCTTTGGATCGGAAGGCGGGGCAACTACCACCACTCTACTAGTGATCATAATGATAACTTAAACAAGGGAGAGAAGTTTTGACATAGTTGGTGGTTTTCTGATGAAAACTGAGCTGCTTGCTCAGTTTTCATCAGTTACATTTTATGTTGTTTCCTTCAACAGGTACACCCCGAGAACTCAGATTGGACGTGCTTCGAGCAGAGCGCCCTGCTCGATGTGAAGAACTTCTTCGGGATCGAGAACACGGTCGAGAAAATCGCTATGAAGCAGTATGCCGCCAATATTGCTAAGGGTGAGTGAAGAAAATTTTTTTTGTTTATACAACTGAGCTGGCAAACAAGATTCAAGATTCAAGATGTTTATTTGCAGAAATAAGTGTTATAGAGAGGACTTAAAGCTATGAATATGGCACTTATAAACTTATTCACTCTTTTCGAGCATCGCAAATTATTGTTTTAGACGAAAGACAACGACAACAAGCATACGATCCACCTGTTGGTAAGCGGTTACCGTAAACTATGAGCGCTTGCAATACCAGAGGCATCACGCACGCGTTGCCGACCCCGAACCCCTCCCTACTAAACAGCCTAAAACATCAAAAGTTGTTTTTTTTTTTATTTTTCTTAAATTACTAGGATAGCGCGTTGTGGAGTTTGAATTTGAGTCATTGTGGTAAAGAGATTAGTCAGCCTAGATCCTGCGTTACCGGATCTAGATAGGGCCATTGAGGTTGCCACATACTGGTCGACTAGAGTTTGAGGGAGTCTTTGACTCGAGAAGAAGAAGAAGCGCGTTGTGAGGGATGAAAATCTTGTGACGAAGAGTTTATGGTAATGAACGTTGATGGATGTAAGATTAGAGGAATGTCAAAAAGTTATCGGCTACAAAGGACTGTGTACAATTCAACAAGGTCTCAACTCAAGCAATGTCCTAAAGTTATCAGTAAGCAAATTTTAAATTAATTAATGTAAAAAAATCTTATTAAAATACTCGTATATCCGACTATTTAGATGACAAAAAGCTTGGGATTGAATATACTCCAACTCGATTATTAATAATGTTGTAAAATGATAATTAAAAGGAATCAGCAAGCCGTGATATCTTGCCTGTATCTTCTAGGCTTGGTCGCGACGAACAGGCGTTAAGCAACTAGATTTAAGATGTTTCAAAAAATCCATGCGATTTCAATGAATAAATGAATATTGCAGTTTGTAGTCCGCAATTTTTTATGCTTCTTACACAACTTCTATAATCTTTACAAAAGTAATATATTGTATCCTCATCAGGTAAAGAGCTCATCGAATCCTTCATGCTCGAGGTCCACGCTGAGGGTGTTCGGGATCTGAAACCGTGGAGCTCCAAGTGCCCTGATGAGAACCGACGGCTCAGGAAAATAGTATCCAGAGGAACAGAGCCGCTGTCGCCCAGAGCTAGCGCGGAACCTCGCTCGCATTCTCAGCCAGGTTTGTTTAACCATTATTATAGGTACTTGACATTTGCAGACTTTGCCAGACCTGTGTATAGACCTGTGGGTGTTGGTGGAAGAACTGATAAGCAGAACCGACCTGTTACTTTTGAATTTCACAATTTACTTGCAGGATTTTGGCTCCAGCTTTCGTTGTCTTTTCTCTTTGCCATTTAAGTTGTGTAGTGGACCTACCTTGAGTAATACATACACCTATAGGGAAAGGTTGGGAAACATTTATCAAAGTGCGGTATTATACATTTGGATAATTATTGCCAGCATTTAGAATTGAGCGACGTTAACAGTATCTAAGCCAGGACGGCTACCTTCAAGCGGCTTATGTACCTGCCCAGGCAGGTCTTCAACTCCCTCCCCTAGCTCATCCAAACGAATCCCCCTCCATCCTGCTATGAACTGACACCACATGGGACCGTAGAATACCTACGTCAATTTACGTGCGGAATTGATTGCTCCCGTGAGGGCAGTTTAATGGAAGCTGCAATTTATCAATTCAACACGGGAAAATAGGTTTCCTTTGACAAGTATAATAGTTTGGGCACACTTATCGCCCCGGCACCGGTTCGGCATCGCCTTAACTCAAGCGGTTCAGAATATTTGTATGAAACTTCATACTAATAACGCACACTCGCGGCACATGCTAGTAGACGGTAAAATATGTTTTTTCGGGTGCGGCGATTTGCCGATTACTTGCCGGCCGCCGGGACGATAAGACGTCCTTTAACCATACGAGACGTCGTATAACATTTCGGAAACTATAAACCAAGCTATTTTATATAACATCCAACTTCATATATTTATATGACTTTTATACCCCCTTTTAGACCTTAGCAACCCTTTGGCCGATTTAACTCATATTCTTACCAGAAAATGTTGGTACAACCTGTTGACCTATTCTATGCAGATCGGATTGACGATGATGGTGGTTCTAAAGTT
This sequence comes from Anticlea derivata, assembly GCA_947579855.1. Classification (NCBI taxonomy): domain Eukaryota; kingdom Metazoa; phylum Arthropoda; class Insecta; order Lepidoptera; family Geometridae; genus Anticlea; species Anticlea derivata. Next base: position 704,669 of record OX388269.1, read on the forward strand.
ATGCTCTAACAGATAAACATACAATGCCGATTCGTAAAAGTTGTTTGAGAGAATACAATTTCGAGGAACGTGTGGCGAAACTAAATAGTTGATTGTCAGTTGCTGTCTCGCTGGAGTAGGTTTTCGGTTTCAACGTAGCTTACAATTTAGTTTGGAAATGAAAAACATAGTTGAAGTTGAAATTTCAACATAAAATCTTCGTTCAAAAGACCTCGGACCTCGCACATAAAATTTGTGGCTGTAAAAGTTTAGGCACATTTTAGTGCCTGGCTAGTAAGATTTAGGACGGGTATATTGGCTGAGTTATACCATGTTTCCCCGCTTTCCTCACTTTCCCCGCCTAGTAAAGTAGTAACTGCGCAACATCTGTCCCTAACTGCCTTTGTCCGAATATCAATAGTACCCTTTAGTCTTTGAGCTATTTTTTGTTCGTTTTCACATATTGGAATACAATACGGTTCTGAGTATTATCTCATTCTATTTTGCCTAAGGCTAGTATAATTTCTTTGCAATGGTTATCAGTTTCCTTATCTATTTATGTATCGAAAATCATTTTCGGAATAATTATTTAAAAAATCAACTTCAACTTTGTAACCTCCCACAGTACACAGTAAATATCATCATCTTCTTCCTGCCCTTATCCCCATCACGTGGGGTCGGCACAATATTATGTATTCTTCTTCCATTTCCCTCTATCAGTCGTTCTCTCAGCTCTCACTCCTCTCTTACCCATATCCACTTTCACGCAGTCAATCCGGCCTACTTCTACTCCTACATCCATCCACATTCATTTCTAACATTCACAGTACCCAGTAAATACTTAGCAAAAAATGCGTCCTTATCAGAAAGTCATATTCCCAAATTTTCTAAAAAGTGAAATACATAAGTACATAAACAAAACTAAACAGAAAAATTTAATTGTGCCTAAAATATAAAATGGCTGAACTCCTAATGCCTTAACTTTCAAGGTCTAAAAAGGGGTTTATCTAAAGAAATTTTCGCTTAACATTATGCCAACACTATCAAAGCTCTTAATTAAGATTTTGTCTTAAAAGTATAACGAGTACAATTTTTCTTGCATGAGCTAAAATGTTTGTGAAATAAGTAGCTGAAACTGCTACTATAAATTATCCACACTGAATACACAGGTATCTATCTATCTAGTGTAAACTCAATTTGATATTTATTTCTGTCTTAGTAACGCAAATCTAAACATGTTAAACCACCAACTTAGAGGTAAATTTATAGACATTATTCCCAGACTAAACGTATTATCATCCCATAAATAAATTACAACGACGTTGACCTTGCTTCGTCTACAAAAACACCGAAAAATCTTGAATAAACCCGGCTGGATCACATATAAATTACTAGCTTCCACCCGCGGCTTCGCTTGCATGGTTTTCGGATAAAAAGTAACTTACATTTTATTCCAGGCTTCTTCTTCCTGCCCTTGTCCCACATTATGTGGGGTCGGCACAACATGTTTTCTTCTTCCACTCTCTTCTGTTAGCCGTCATCTCTGCACTCACATCTTTCTTACTCATAATAATAATAATAATAATAATAAGCCTTTATTCTGAAGTTTTACATTTCTTTCCATCACAATTTCCACTATATGATATCCCTTATTTCAGAGTGCCTATCGGCAAAGGCCTCCTCTAGCTCTTTCCAATGTGCTCTGTCCAGTGCTGCCCTTCTCCAGAAGGGGCCAGCTGTTAACTTTAATTCATCCTCCCATCTTTTTATTTGTCTTCCCCTTGTTCTTTTCCCATCTCTTGGGTACCAGTTTATTATTATTTGGCTCCATTTTTCATACTTGCTGCGAATCGTATGTCCTGTCCAGCGCCATTTCTGTTGGTCTATCTTTTCTAGAATATCTGTTAGCTTACTCATGTCATCTTTAATACAATCCATCCATCTTTTCTTCGGCCTTCCTCTAGTCTTATATCCATCCACATTCATACCTAACGCTCTTCTCGTTACATGACTTACATCCCTCCTCATGACATGCCCATACAATGCTAACCTATTACTACTCAACTTTTCCGTCACTGGCGCTACTTTCAAACTTTATTTTATTTTATTCCAGGCTATTGAAATAATATTCCAAATTTAATTTGAATCCTCTCAGTGACCGCGACGTTGCAATAATCATCGTCACATACTCATCTACTCATTTATACAAACTTCCGCATTTATTTATATAGCCGTGCTCAAAGAGCGTACGATATGTCATTTGAATTAATTTAAAAATGAGCCTTACGTCTTCTGAATAAAGTAAGTTATGAGTTTGACTTTTAGGGGCTTGCGCGATATCGATGAGCAATATCGTACGCCCTCAAAATTGACTTTCATTAGTAGGCGTAAGTATCATTTCATATACCTATTGAACTAGCTTCGGCCCGCGACTTCGCTCGCGTGGTACCTACGCTGATAAAAAGAGTCCATGTGCTATTCCAGACTGATTAATCTGTCTCTGTGCCTAATTTTATCCAGATCTGTTCAGCCGTTCTGGCGTGATTGAGTAACAAACATCCATCCATCCATCCATCTATCCAAACTTTCGCATTTATAATATTAGTAGGAAGGATAGTAGGAATGACTCGCACGGCGTTTGAACATGGCTTATAAGTGGGAAGTGAGATGGCATTTGAGGACCCGAAAGCCGGGGGTTGAAATGACCTACTAAATATTAAGTGTCGTATGAGAGGGCGGGCGGGATACTTACCGAAGACAAGTGTGATCTTTTTGCGTTAAATTGTTTTATGTGTTCAAAAAGTGCGTTTTGCGGTTGCAAAACGCACAGTTTTGATTTTTATGACAAAGATAACTTGAGCATTTTATTTACCTAAATCCAAGACAGAAACGCTATTGGTAAAACTTTTCTCGATTGATTTATTTTTTAAAGTTCGGTCCTCTGCAACAGTTTTTTTCGAAAATACTCAGAAACCATCGATCATAAATAACTTTTTTTTAAATATTGTGTTAGACAATAGCCTAAATCTAACCTAAATCCAAGATACTTAAAAATAGATAGTTTTTGAGATAATCGATATTTTCTTATATGTCGCTTACGTCGATTACTTTCGAGCGCCTTCTAACGCTTGCTATCTCTTTCCAAATTCAATTATAGTACGTAGTGCTGTCACTAAGTTCACTCCGCCCACTCGACAGTTTATTATGATTCTCATAGCGCCTTAAGTTAAAAAGTTTTTAGAAAAAGAAAGAAAGTAATATGCTTCCTTTGTTATCCCCTTGACAGTTATGCCCTCAGATATCTAGATTAATAAGATCCTTGAAGGTGACTTGAGAAACAGTGTGTTGAATATCAATTGTTTTTTATTGGTAATGATTAGGCGTTTGACCACCATCTCACTTTTGCAAGTGAGATGTGACCTAAAATGAAGCACGCTTTACCAGAAGGAACTTATTCACTCTAGATTTGAAGACTCCTAGATTGTACTCTTCCGGGAAAACAGACGCAGGCAGTTCGTTTCGTTTCACTCTTTGCCAGGTAATATTTTTTTTTTATTTTTTTTTATTTTTTATGTTATACGGAGGCAAACAGGCTTACGGCCCACCTGATGCTAAGTGGGTACCGTCGCCTATTGACATCAGCAACACCTGGAGCATTACTAATGCGTTGCCTGCCGAACCCCTCCCCCCCTAAAGAGCTCTGGCAACCTTACTCACCGCAGGAACACAACACTATTTGAAACAAATAATGTTATTTGGCTGCGATCTTCTGTAAGGCGGAGGTACCTCCCCAGGCGGGCTGCTCCAATTAAGAGCGAGAAAATCTCGCTGTGCCCTACCTCCTCCAAAAATAATAAGATGATATGATAAATGTATGCTGCCAATCAATCATCTAGGAACGGAATACATAACCTAGCTCTAAGTTATCTAGGTCTTCATCTTATTTTCATCTTATAAGCTATTTTCCATTAGATAAAGTTTTTACCCCAAACATACTCATAAAACAGTGTTCGTCTATTTCATGTAAAACGTAGGAGACTGTATGTACAATAGGTATGTGGCCGAAGGGACACCTTATCTTAATGGGGTCGAAATGTCAAGTCGCGTTTGAGTGGATCGTGCGTGAGCTCTCTTGTCTAATGTCCCAAGTAAGAGCCATAAATGTCTGACATTTTAAAAGGCACATTTTATTAATACTTTGTTATTTTAACCGATTATGGTAAATGTTAGGTTGTGTCACTCTAACAGCATATAAAGGGTTTTGTACGCAATGTTTCACGCTTGGAAATCGTGATTTTCATACTTCCTACTACTATTTATAAATACGAAAGTTTGGATCGATGGATGTTTGTTACTCAACGGCTCAAAGGATCTGTATGAAATTTGGCACACAAATATATTACTAGCTTCCGCCCGCGGCTTCGCTGGCGTGGTACCTACATAAAAAGCATTATGCTATTCCATCCAAAGGTTGCCTGGAAGAGATCGCTTTTAGCGATAAGGCCGCCCATTGTAATGTTTACCTATTTGTATAATTTTATGTTCTTTTTTTGTTTCTTTTTGGTGTAGGTACAATATAGTAGATTATGCAACAAGGGCTTAAAGTAGTGTATTATGTCAGGGGCGCTATATTGAACCCCGAGAACGAAGGATTCTATGGTTAACTCCTGAGCGGAGCGAGGGAGTTAAGGCAAGAATCCTGAGTACGAGGGGTTCAAGATCGCCCAAGACAAATACACATTTAAGCCCGCGATGCATACTCTACTTTTTATACTTTCTGCGAGGCAATTGAAAACAATGACTGTTAAGTAGACAGAAATGATTTTTCTGGAAGTAAGTTTCCAACTATACCAGAGGCTTCAGATTGTATGCATTCTGGAGTCGAATCAAAATCACTGTCGTCGTCACTTGACATTTTTTAGAAGTTTATTTGAATCGAAACTGAATTTCGGTGTAGATAACAGCACAGCAGTTTGAGCGCTTGGCGCCTTTTTTTCTTTTTTTGTAGTCTATTCTGTGGTGGTCAGTTCGACATTCGAATAAATCCTTCTTCGTGCGCGGGAAAAATGAATTTCGTAAAAAGTTTTCATGTTTTTCTTTTTTTTTAATTTGTAGGCAGGTCAAAGAAAATGTTAACAAACCGCCTAATTAGAATAAAATCTCATTGCACCCAAACATTTTTGAAACGAACCTCGATCAAGCACGACTACATGGGTTGCATTCCAAATTCAAATCACATTATGTCCCATGGGAAATAATGAAATTCAGTACAACATTATGACCCGGCTAGACCGTAGGGCTGTAATGACTTACTTTAGGAAAGGTTTGCATGACACATAATACGCCATTGACGAGCAGGTAGTATAAAAAAGATATAATCTATCTATCTATTCCAGACTACAATACTAGCTCTGTACAATTTTATCCAAATCCGTTTGGCCGTTTGGGCGTGATTGAACAACGAACATACAAACATATAAACATCCTTTATTTCCCATCCTGATTTATTTAATTTTCTTTTAATTAATGTCGTGTTATTTTATTTTTGTTATATTATTGTGTTTGATTATTATGTTTGACGTTCATAAGTGTACTACAATCTATTATTTCATAATGTTTGAAAATGTACCCAATTGAAATATTAAATGAAATGAAATCAAACATCCTCCACAAACATTCGCATTTATAATATTAGTGGGATATTAGTAGGATTAGTAGGATAACCTTGTATTACGTGGAGAAAGCCTCAAAGCGCGTTCTCTCTGCTAGTAAATCGGTATTTTATCTGTGGTTCATAGTGTTGTGCGTATCGTATGATCTGGATTAATTACTACGATCTTCTCTATTAAATACAACGGTTGATTCAGCGACCATCCCATACAAGGATTCCTTGTGTTGTGGGTGGGCACCTGAGACCGATAGTACACGACACTAAGAACAAAAATATGATTATGACGATTTTGCTAAAATGATGAAACGCGTATTTTTTTATTAAGGGCCTAAATATGAATTTTCAGATCCCTGATTTGAGTAGGTAATACAAACTTTCAACCCCCTATTTCACCCCCTTCAAGATTACTTTTTAAGACAATGATAGCCTATGTCCTCCCCCAAGATATACCTAATCCGATTTCGTTACGATTCGTTCAGCCGTTTAGTCGGGAAAAAGTAACAAACAAACAGAGCTACTTTCGCATTTATAAGTGTGGATGGATGTAATTTTTTAGCCTTCAAAAACCCACAATATACTTCACAAGGTGTAGTTCAAAGTGCTAACCGTCCTATAAAAGCGGTTAAATTATTAACACAGTTCTTGGAAACGGCTCTTTGTGAGTTCCAAGTGTTTTATGTGTTTTGTAATGGTGTTTTAATATTTAACATAAAAGCGTTTCGTGACTTTTCATATCCTTAGCTTATTTTGCAACATTCTATATTTTACAAAGTTGACCAAATCGGTGACGTTTTGGAAAAAGGCCAGGCAAGAGTACCCTAAACCGACGAGCATGTATGAGGAATTTGATGAGAGTGAATGAAACAAAAGAGGTATGTCAGGATCGTAGCAAGTGGAAAGCCGTGGTCTCTGCCTACCCCTCTGGGAAATAGGCATGATTTTATGTATGTATATTTTACATTTTTTTTGGCTTTTGTTTGCACCACCATTCGAGTGGTTTCGGCGTTATTGAGTAACAAACATCGTCACATACTCAAATCATCGCATCTTTACAGACTCGTATTTATGACAGTTGGATGATTTCAGTTGTTGTTTGTTTTTGATAGAAGAGGGTATTCTGGCCGATAACTTTTAAGCGCACCTAGATTATAGCACAGACTTATAAACGGTTAATTATCATTATTCTTTAAATTTAAGAAACATTAAATTTAGATCTAACGTAAAAACTGACGTTTCAACTACATTAAGGTCTATTTACTCCAAACGAACGGCGAAACTCTATATCTGCTCTTTCAAACGTTCTTTGTGTAAACAGGTAAAGGGTTTTGTTTAGGTGTGTATGTTTGTTCAACCATAAATAATGCTCCTGCAAAACAAAAGCAAGAGCTATTGTTTGTTGTCTAAATCCACATTTACCTTGAAAACTTCCCAGGTTTATAAACAAAATATTTTACTGCACGGATCCTTATCATCATCAGCCTGTAGAAGTCCACTGCTGGACATAGGCCTCCCCCAAAGTGTTCCATGAAGAACAGTCCTGAGCCTTTTCGATCTACGACTGCCCGCAACTTAAACAATGTCTTCGGTCCATCGGGTGGGGGGCTTTCCAACACTGCGTCGCCCGGTTCGTGGTCGCCATTCGAGAAGCTTACATCCTCCCCAACGGTTGTCTGTTCGGCGATAGCAGTTCAGTCGTCTTTGACCGGATCCTAAGTTAGATTAATTCCAGAGTTAATTAATTTCCCAGCTGAAGTTTATCTCGGCGATAACCTCGTTCGATGTATATTTCCTGAATGGAAATAGCTCAGCTCTTTCACTAACTTTTAATTAGAAAGCCAAGAGGTGCAGTTTCCATCACCGCGCCGAGACAAATGTTTGCATGATCTTCAATTGTTTGTTGCTGTCTGGGTTTTGTGTTGCCATTGCACTCTTAATTTCTGACCCTGGGAATTCTAGTGGGTTCAGGTGTATGTACTTCCTTATTTGCTTACTTATCTAACAAGGCTTAAAACCGGTCAGAACTGTGGTCATGAAATCCCAAAATTATGAATACAAAGATGTTAAAATGTTCTGTCTAAACTCTGCAAGGGGCATTGTTTGCTCAAAGTTGAGGGCTCTAGCACAATTTATGGATATCTCTGCTAATGTTTGTACAGATTGTACGGCATCCTATTTGCATGGGTAATGTTCCTTGGTAATTTGACTTTGTGAGAAGGGGTGCTAAAATATGAGTGGTTCAAGTCATTACATAAAAATGATCACTCCGCATTTTCATTAACACGATTTTAGTAATGAGTTACGTAGCATTACAATCAAATCTTTTTTGAACCGGAAGTCGCTTAGGACTACCTAAGCGACTACCTATACTATATTGACGATGTGGATAAAAGTCCAGCAATTTCCTTATACCCTGTCAACTCCTCGGTCCCCCTTTTACCTTTCTTACCTCCATCTTCCTCCGCAGGTACCTCATTCAGAAGAAGCTTCCTCAACCTAATCAAGTCCTCCCAAAACATCAAATCCCCCTCATCGATAAGCCCCGGGCTCTCCCACAAAACCTCTCCCTCCAAAGCCAACATCAAAATGAGTTCTCCAGAGCTGAAGAAGAATGTCACTGTTAAAAGTAACTCCAATCTAACTAAAAGCAGTCAGGGCTTGAACAGAAAAACGAGCGACGGGACTAACTACAAGTCTTCAGCCTTGAAGTTAGCCATGTCCGCGGGGACTTCCAAAGCGGACCTGAGGAACAGGAGATCAGACGCAGAGGAAAGATTAGACCCAGATAACAGAAGAAAAGACTCTTCAGAATTAACTTACAAAGACTCGGGAGATTCTTTGAAAGAAATACAGCAGAAACAAATAACTGCGTTTGATTCTGACAGACGAAGGCAGGAGACAGTAAGTGATACGTTGACCAGGTGGGACAGTTTGCTGACCATCCTGATTCTAGTGATGGTGATCGTACTGATAATGACAGTTCCGCTCGCGTTCTTACTAGGAAGGTGGCGAGATAGATAATAGCTAAGAGGAATTATATAATTTATTGGGATTTTTGTTTATTTTTTTCAGTTGAAAACTAGAGCGAGGTATCATTTCATTTTTAAATTGCAAGTTTTGGGCTCAGTGTAAGGCAATCGATTAGTAAGGGTCGGCTTAGGAAATTAAAACTATACTTGTTACTTAGGTACTAGCGACTGTCCGCGGCTTCGCTCCAAGGTGCATGGATTAATTTGCCTATGCCCTTCCTAAGCCTAGCTTAAATATACAGCAGGAGGAGGTAGGGCACAGCGAGATTTTCTCGTTCTGAATTGGAGCAGCCCGCCTGGAGAGGTACCTCCGCCTTACAGAAGATCGCAGCCAAATAATATTATTTGTTTCAAATAGTGTTGTATTCCTGCGGTGAGTAAGGTTGCTAGAGCTCTTTAGGGGGGAAGGGTGTTCGGGGTTGGCAACGCGTGCGTGATGCCTCTAGTATTGCAAGCGCTCATAGGCTACGGTAACCGCTTACCATCAGGTGGGCCGTAAGCTTGTTTGCCACCTCTGTTGTATAAAAAAAAATTTTTTTTTTGCTCATATACTAACGTGGGTTCTACAAAAAAAAACCAACCCACAAACCTTGTCCTGACAAGGAAAATAATTCTAATATCATAAATGCGAAAGTGTGTGCAGATGTTTGTATGTTTGTGATGCAATCAGGCCGTAATTGCTCAACGGATTTCGATGAAACTTGGATAGAGTTATTTACCTAGAATGGCTTAAAGGCTAATTTTCATCCATGCGAGCAAAGTCGCCGATATAACAATCGTAGGGACATTGTGATAATTCGTGCTTATTTTGCGGTCGGATATAATTTACGCGGAACAGCGTCACAATGCGTCGTACTTACCTACCTACCTACATATAAATATAGCTGTAATGGTAGCGCCTCTGCAGCCGCATAGCGTGGGAGTTTTGAACGCCTACGCTCAGTTGGGCTGACTAAGTGATTCAGTTAAGGTACTATGCGATGCGGACGAATGCTGCAGAAATATCAATAAAGGGATTCGTTTTTAAATCTGTCTCTCTGTCTGAAACATGGTATAAAGTCTTGCCTTTTCGACGATCTAGGCGGCGGAGCGGGCGAATGCCCGGCTTAGACGATTCCCGCTGCGGGACAAATGTCTGCATGATCTGCAAATATAAATTCTCTCCGGGTCTGGGTGTTATTTGTTCCGGGTCTTAACACGTTGACGGTTGTTAACAGTCACATACCTACATAGTCCTGACCCCACACTAGGATTCCCTGTGTCGTGGGTATCAGAAACTACGAGTACCATAGTACCACAACACCCATACCCGAAACAAATAGTTACAGATCATGCAAACATTTGTCCCGTAGCGGGAATCTAACCCGCATCCCTTGCATCTCAGACGGGCAACCGCCCGCTACGCCACCGAGGTCGTCAATTCTTGTTATTTTAAAAGGGTTTATAATTCAGTTCGTCTTGCAGTTCGAAAGGAGTCTTCTATAAGATCTTGTGTCCGACGGTAAAAGAGCTTAGGAGTGCTTCATGTCTTTTTTTTTTTCAATAAATATTTCGGACATATCACACACGGTCAACTGATCCCAAACTAGGCAAAGCCTGTACTATGGATACCAGAGACTGATATACTTAATAGATATATATTTAACACCCAGACACAGAACAAACATCTGTGTTAGTCACAAATGTTTGCCCAGTGCGGGAATCGAACCTGCTACCTCTAGCGCAGAAGGCAGAGTTACTACCAACTGAGCTATGAGGCCAGTCAACTTTGTTCTTTCGAATATTCTAGATTGTCGCTTCGAAGCTCTCTTCCGTATTGCGCACATAAATCTAACGAGCACTGCATCAAGCTGCATACCCCTGCAACATGCCTACACTAAATTGTATTGTCACTAAAGGTAGGTAGGAGGTAGGTACATTTGGCATGACTTCAAGGCGTAGGCGAACGCCTACACGGCGATAAAGCGTATCCCTCAATATCAGTTCAGCTCTAACTCAGCAGAATGACAAATAAATAACCAAGACTACGACCGCTAAATAAAAGAATCGGATTATCCTATTTGACCGTTCTCTGGCAATTATTCTTTTAATGCCCCCAAGAAAAAAGGCTAAAATTGGAAATAGCAAAGTTGAATCTGCTCTGTAATTGATAGGGGTCACATGCCCGGAACCGAAGAGGCTTGGTTGAGCCTTGGACGGTTCGCTCACAGGACGTGATTTGCAACCTACCTAACCTAACCTACATTTGCAAGGCAGAAGAAAGCGTGGTCAATAGAGACTTCATATGAATTTATAAACTCAAGTCTCAAAATCTACGCCTGTCAGCATGCATAAAATCACGCCTATTTCCCAGAGGGGTAGGCAGGGACCACGACTTGCTACGATCCTGACATACCTCTTTTGCTTCATTCACTCTTACTCATCACATTCCTCATACATGCTCGTCGGTTATGGGTACTCTTGATCTGGCCTTTTTCCAAACCGTCACCGATTTGGTTACTAAACGTACGCCTAGGTCTTCCCCTTCCAACGGTCCCATTCACCATCCCCTTATACATCTGTTTCGTAAATCATCACAAAGAAAGAAATAATGAAAAAGCATGAGAAAGAATGCTCTTGTTCTAAGCTCTAGCTCTATGTTCGTTTGGTTTAAATCGGCCTTTAGCTGCTGACTTTTATTTGCGCGCTTTTGAGGTAATGCGCCTGCCGCCGTCAGCACGGTGAGATAATGATAAAATTTACCAAGACAATGCTTTTTGCTTGAAACGATCCAAATGTTTTATCGTCCTATCTGAACTGTAGATAAGTAGGAGTGAGTCACCCACACGGACCTATCACGGTGATTTATCGTGAGCTTCGACAGACCTAAATATAGACAGCCCGTTAGGACAAAGAAGACTCATTGACCCAGTCATATTGAAGTGGTACGCACCCCTAACTTAAAGCACCTTCTTTTACATTAGTGACATTTGGCAAGCCATGTAGTTTTGTCAAAAAATCGATGATCAAGTATTTTTAACCGACTGCCGAGAAGGAAGCTGGGTAATGTTTTTCACGATTAAGTTATACAAGGTGATTCATAATTTGTACACTATCTCGAAGGCTTGTTCTATTAACAAAAGAAAGAATGCGACTGTAAAAAAACATAAACTCATTTTTTTTTTTATCTACCTCTTAACTCAGTTTATTTTGTTACTAATTATAAAACGTTTGAGAATTTCGACATCGAGATTGCTACCTAAAACTATTAAAACTAGCTGAATAATTGAGTCTCAACTGATTTGACCCCAAAACATTTATTTATTTTTTATTTACAATACAATATTTGGTTAGTAATGTAAGTATACATATTATGACAACATTGACAACAATGGACGACGACATTGTGAAGGTTGCGGGAAGTCGGTGGATGGAGAAGGCTCAAGACCGTTATGGAACTCTTTGGGAGAGGCCTATGTCCAGCAGTTGACTTCTACAGGCTAATGATGATGATGATGATACATATTATGAATCAACTTGTATATACTTTTATCTTTAGAAGTGCAGTTGTATAGGAGGTAACATTTAATACAATGCAGTACAGCTTTATAAAATACCTCGTTTTATCTACGAGATAAAGTTTTTTCATTATTGTAAATATCTGCTGAAAGCTAAAGCAGAATTCTTTTCTAAGAACATTTTTCTTTGCATATTATCTCATCTAGTGATACATCTATGGACTGATGAGAACAGACGGTAACTTATTACAAAAGGAGCAAGTACCTCGGTCTATCCATTGTATTTATGTGCACGAGTATTTTGAAGTTCGTGTCATCATTCTTCATCATCCTGTAGAAGTCTACTGTATAGACCCCGAAGAGTTCCATGACGAACGGTCATGAGCCTTCTCAATCTGCCGACTTCTCGCAATGTCTTGACTTTAACAATGTCATCGGTCCATCAAGTAAGGGGGCCTCCCAACGTCGTCCGGCTGGGCCTTTACCGGGGGTTCTTAGCACCCCTGCTCCGCCGCTACTACTTCCGCTACCTGTTCCAGGAATAGCGGCGGTGCTGGGGACGGGTACGATCATCATATTTTTGTAGGGGGGTATTTGGACCAAAACCAGCTAAGCTAGCCCAGTGCGGGCTGGTGGGTGGAGGGCCAGAGCTTCGTTTGTTTATCGGCAGGGTGTACCACGGGCCGGTGACGTTGGCTTGGGCTTCCAACGGTGTTCTTTGGAACCCCTTACACCCCCTAAAGTGTAGTAAATATAAACTATACCTTCGAGAACCTACCTTGTGACCCACGAGAGGTCTGTCAAAATAAATAATAATAACACCCAATAGTCCATCATAGTCCTAAGCCCACAATAGGATGCCCTGTGTCGTGGGTATCAGAAACTACGAGTACCACAACAGCAGATCATGCAAACATTTGCCCTACAGCGGCAATCGAACCCTAACCCCTTGCGTCTCAGACGGGCACTCGCCTGCTACGCCACAAAGGTCGTCAAATTAAATAGATTCATGGTTGTTGTTGTAAACAGGTATTGTGATAAAAAGCTGCCTAAAACTTTTAACCGTCAATCACCGAAGCTGGCAGTTTCGCGGCCTTGACCTTACTGACTTGCAAAAAGTTCCACGTTCCTACCTAAGCCGCTGCGGGTGGAACCCTTTCTAACTAATCCAATTGCTGTTTACTTGATCTATCCTGCTCTACCAGACGAGCGTTTCAAAGCACGATGCATTTGCGATAATTAGCGATATTCTAGGTAAAGAACTTTTCTAGTCCAAGTTTCAACGAAATCGGTTCAGCCGTTACGGCGTGATCGAATAACAATCATCCAAACATCCTCAAAAACTTTCACATTTATAATATTAGTAGGATTAGGAGCATACAGCTGACTAGGAGAGTCTCCTGTAGATAATGGTTCCAACTTAACTAGAACTATTTCAACCTAAAAGTTTCTTCAAATACTTATTCACAATTCGACTGATAAAATGTACTCGAACGTTATTAAAATAAAATACCTACAGTGTCTGTCTTATGTTATCTTTGATACCTGAGTCTTGTGTAGATTCATTCTACAGGAATGCGCTTAGCATTCCCGCAACGCAATAAGGTTGCAAATAGCATGCACTCTATGGGATATTGCTGTTCATCACGGAAACCACAAATGCCCACGTTCAAATGAAATACGACCTTATTGTGGATCTAACTCACAGTATTGTTAGTATTCCTGTAAGCTATGCGCATTGCTTGAATGCGGTCTCCCGTGATTCCTACAAATGTCCAATTCAATGATACGCCGCGAGTTCAAATGGAATTCGACCTTCTCTGTGGTAAACAAGATTGCAAATTGCTTGTTTGTGGTTCTGTACCTAAGATCATATCCCTATGAATCTCCCATTCAATAAACCATTACAAGCGAGTAACTTCAAATGAAATGCGGCTTTAAGTAGAACTGTACAAGGCTTCAACTCGCTTGCTTTTGGTTTGTAGAGAGGTAGGATGTTAGATCGATGTTTCCTCTGGGAGTTACGGATGTGTCCGTTAGTTGGGCTCTTGGTAGTTTTGAACTTGTTGGCAGTACAATGACATAGTTCCCTAGGGATGGACCATAACGCTTTATTGTAGTGCTTAGTACTCGTCTGTTTGAATGTACTTTTAAGCATTGCCTGTATTACTGTGGTTCAGGCATGAGATATGTCATCTAAACTTCTGCCAAGAGGATACTCTAGGCGACGGAGGACTACGGAGAAGTGGTGTTTTCTATAAGAAACTTTTTGCTTTTTGAAAGCGGGTGGGTATGAATTTTCCAGCCCGCTCCGCTTTAAAAGTGAGCCGGAATGTTCTTTGTCGCGCACTTTTTGAATTTGGAACATCTTAGTTTTCAGCGGCAAAGAAATCGAACGCAAACATTGTTTGAATAAAGACTCGCTGGTATGACGGCCCATAGTCGCGCCGCTGCGGCCGCCAGTTGAATAAAAAAAAGAATAAAATATGAGGCGCCTTCTCATAGTGGGTGATGAAAAGTATTATGTATCCCTCGGGCGCAAAATATATTTTTGGCTCGGGCGACGTACTTTGAATCCCTCGCTACGTTTAGGATTCTACTAAAGAATCCCTCGCAAAGCTCGGAATTCTTTAGTAATCTACTAATTTTGCTCCCTTATGATACAATCTACTATTAACAAAGTGCCAAGCCTATTAATGAAATAATTATCTCATTTATGACTGGCCTCATAGCTCAGTTGATCCCTGCCTTCTGCGCTAGTGGTGCGCGGCTTCGATTCCCGCTCTGGACAAAATTCGTGTGATGAACACTGATGTTTGTTCTGTGTCTGAGTGTTAAATATGTATCTATTATGTATATAAGTCTCTGGTACCCATAGTACAGGCTATGCCTAGTTTGGGATCAGTTGACCGTGTATGATATGTCCGGAATATTTATTTATTATTTATTTCTCCGAACAATTTCGGCTAAACCCTAGAAAGAATTTCAGATTTGCCGCGAGCTATAATAGGCCTTGACCTGGCTGTCAGGCGGAGCTGGGAGAGCGGGATAAACGGATAAACTCTCATCAGATAAAATAAAGTAGAATAAAGCCCGCAGCTGTAGAAAACAGTTGCAGTTTTATGCAGAGCGAGATTTTCTCGCTTTAAATTGGAGTCCGCCTGGTACCTCCTTACAGAAGATCGCAGCCAAATAACATTATTTGTTTCAAATAGTGTTGTTTTGTAGTAGACAAGGTTGCCAGAGCTCTTTAAGGGGTCGGGTTCGGGGTCGGCAACGCGTGCGTGATACCTCTGCAAGCGGTGCACTTACCAACAGGTGGGCCATAAGCTTGTTTGCCACCTTAGTTGTATAAAAAAAAGTTGTAACGCTTGAGACGTTGCCTGCGATTCCCTTCGAGCTTCCAGCTAAAGCTCATATTATACGAAGCGGATATCAAGTCGTGATTTGCTAAACAGCTGGCGTTTATACAAGGTGATTCAGAACATTTTCAAATTATACCAAAATTTCCAGGTGTTGCAGTTGTCAATAGGCGACGGTAACCGCTTACCATCAGGTGTGCCGTAAGCCTGTTTGCCTCCGTATAACATAATAAAAAAAAAAAAAAAACATTTTTTTAACTTATTGTTTTTCGGAACTTTTTAAATTATTTTTTTTCGGCCTTTTTATCATCTTTATAACTAGCTGGCCCGCGGCTTCGCTCGCGTTGTACCTTGAAACAAAGTAGCCTATATGCTATTCTAGGTAAATACCTTTATCTGTTCCAAGTTTCAACGAAATCAGTTCAGTCGTTATTGCATGATTGAAAAGTCAAAGTCAAAGTCAAAAGGCATTTATTTCAATAAAATCACTAGGATCACTTTGAAACGTCTTAGAAACTAGGTGAAGCTATGCCTGTTCCTCGCAACCAAGCCTAGAAGAATCAGGCAACAAACACGGCTTGGTGCCTATAATTTTTTTCGATGATCCTTTTTCACAAAATGGAATTTAAAGCTTCAGTGTGGTGCCGATCGAACTAGGTGAGGCTCAAGAGAAAAGTAATAGTAGTAATAGTAGTAAGAACAACAAACATACAAACACCTGAAGTCATAGTCAAAGTCAAGTCATCAGTTATCTAAACAGCTAAACATCAAAACATTTATTAAACTAACAACAACAATTATTAACAATTATTTAACTTTGGTGTGAGTCAGTGCGGTGTGGACCCGCACTTAGGTTGAAGGAATGGATCTTGTAGGCTTTGATTAGGCGTGGTGGCCCCGGCTGCAGAATAGGCCCCTCCATTTCTACCCGTGGATGTCGTAAGAGGCGACCAAGGGAAACAAAGCTAGGGGATGCGTTCCCTATCAACAACAAGAGCTTTATCTGCGCTCGCCAACCCGCATGCCCAGCGTGCCGAGTAAGGGCAAATCCCCCCAAATTATTGTTTCTGATAATGTTTGGCTTATGTTCAGCAGAGGACGTCCTACGGCTGAAATGGTGAGGCTTTGATTAGGCGCTGTAGTGCGTAAACTCGTTTTGTTTATGTTGTTTATGTTGTAGACTTCGAGCCGTGTAGCCGAAATGTACCGGTCAATCCCGGCAACCGTGTTTTATTGTTATTTGAATATTCATAAGTACCAACTTTAGTTATTAATGTTAGCCTTTTACCGCCTGAGACACAGGTTTTCCTAGTTCAGGCATCGTTTAATTTGTTACCCTTAATTAGATATTAATTCTCAATGTTATTCGTAGCACTAAGGTAATGAATAAAGATTTATTTATTATTATTATTATTGTGAAGGAAAATATCGTTACTTTGCTTACTTTGTAGCATTTTCCCTGTATATTAATTAGATACGAGACGAATTATACAAATACCTAGGTATAAATTGTTTATTTCAGTTACGAGAACACAGAAAATTTATGAACTGTTGAGAATAAACTGTTTATGAATTGTATAAACAGCACTCAAACTAAGCGCAAGTTAATTAAAGAAACAGTTTGTAGTTATCCCGTGTATAATGCTGGTTTATTCTAGACATATTCATTACTAGCTTCCGCCTGCGGTTTCGCTCGCGTGGTACCTACAATAAATCCACTTTCCGTCATTTTCTATATCCAACTAACCTGCTGTATAAGTCTTGTAGAGTTCTAACAGTTCGGCAACTGTTTATTCTATACACAGCCTTAAGACAGCACAAAGCTCTGCCTTATAATCCTGACGTTTTAAGCAAAAGACGCAATGACATAATTCGTACTAACATTACCCCAGTAAAACATGTTTTCGCATCCAGATTCTTTATGTTCCTAGGGCCACACCTGTACAACAAACTTAATCGAAAATTAGGCATCTACACCATGAATTATATAAATTGTAAAAAAACCCTAAACACGGCCCTAAGAAATTTATCTTATGACGAAACCGAGGAATTATTGAATAAGGTAATATAATTAAAGCAAATTATTTATGTCCTAGTCTAATACTTGCCCATGTATTTAAGTTAGCCCTAAATAGCATTTTAATTTAACTTATAGGCTACAGATTTTAAGTTAATTAATTTGAATATTCATAAGTACCAACTTTAGTTATTAATATTAGCCTTTTACCGCCTGAGACACAGGTAATCCTAGTTCAGGCATCGTTTCATTTGTTACCCTTAATTAGATATTAATTCTCTATGTTATTCGTAGCACTAAGGTAATGAATAAAGATTTATTTATTATTTATAATAAAAAAGCCTATATGCTATTCCAGGTAAATATCTTTATCTATTCCAAGTTTCAACGAAATCGGTTGCGTCATTGAGCAACAAACATGCAAACATTAAAACATCCGAACATCTTCACAAACTTTCGAATTTATTATAGTAGATAGTACCGTATAATGAATAAAATGTTTTTTTTTCCTACAGATCAATACACTCTGGACAGCGAGTACATAAAGAGGAACCTCGGCGAGCTGACTCCTATGCAGGAGTCGCGGCTTCTGCAGCTCAGGAAGTGGATCGCTGATCTGCAGAAGGGAAAGGTATACTTCGAGCTTCGAAAAAGATTGTACTGATTCTTTACCACTAGTCTGCTCGTTGACGTTGTCGTATTGACTGAGTCTCTTATACTATTTCATTGAAGTTGCTTGTCGAGACACTGAATCTTTCTTGGTCACCTGTAAGGTCAGTGACCGAGGAATGGCGACGCAGTGTTGGAAGGCCCCCCACCCAATGGACCGACGATATTGTGAAGGTTGCGGGAAGTCGGTGGATGGAGAAGGCTCAAGACCGTTCGTCATGGAACTCTTTGGGGGAAGCCTTTGTCCAGCAGTGGACTTCTACAGGCTGATGATGATGATAATTGTAGTGTATGCCTTACGCCACACTGGTTCCTAGTAGGACAACTCCTCGTTGTGCACATACAACACTTATATCTCCCAGTGACTCCCGCGCGCCTGCTCGGGCCGGCATGACCTTAGACTGACTGACTATGTATCCAACATACTCTGGGAGTACTCTTTCCATCTCAGGTGTCATCTGTTATATGTCACTGTCAGTTGTCCACGAGGAAACAGCATAAGATAAGGAATGCAGGCTTCCTTAAATACTAGTCACTACAATAATGATGATGATTAATGACTGGCCTCATAGCTCAGTGGTAGTAACTCTGCCTTCTGCGCTAGAGGTCGCGGGTTCGATTCCCGCACTGGACAAACATTTGTGACTAACACAGATGTTTGTTCTGTGTCTGGGTATTAAATATATATCAATTATGTATATCAGTCTCTGGTACCCATAGTACAGGCTATGCCTAGTTTGGGATCAGTTGACCGTGTGTGATATGTCCGTAATATTTATTTATTTATTTATTTTATTAATGTTTCCAGGTGCCGAGTGAAACGACGCTGCTCCGGTTCCTCCGCGCGCGAGACTTCAACGTGGAGAAAGCCAGGGAGATGCTGTCGCAGTCACTGCTGTGGAGGAAGAAGCATCAGGTATCGTGCATTATAAGAACCGCTGGTGCCGTAGCTTGCGCAGACGAAGACCACATGAAGCCCTGTTCAAACGGCGTGCGATAAATCCCTCATCCATCCTACTATCCTACTAATATTATAAATGCAAAAGTTTGTGAGGATGTTTGGATGTTTGTAAATAATAAATATTCCGGACATATCACACACGGTCAACTGATCCCAAACTAGGCATAGCCTGTACTATGGGTACCAGAGACTGATATACATAATAGATATATATTTAACACCCAGACACAGAACAAACATCTGTGCTAGTCACAAATGTTTGTCCAGTGCGGGAATCGAACCTGCGACCTCTAGCGCAGAAAGCAGAGTTACTACCAACTGAGCTATGAGGCCAGTCAGTTTGTTGTTCAATCACGCCGTAACGGCTCAACTGATTTAGTTGAAACTTGGAGTATAGAGTTCTTTACCTAGAATAGCATATAGGCTAGTACCACGCGAGCGAAGCCGCGCGCGGATGCAAGTGTTATAATATTTGTTACCTCATCACGAGCTAAACTGATCGTAATGAAGTTAGACAAGGAGATAGATCATATCCTGGGGAAGTACATAGACTATTATTTGTCTCGAAATATGTTTTTTAGAAGGGGGTGAAGTAGGGGTGGGAAGTTTGTATGGGCAATCCATAACTCCTCAAGTTTGACTGGCCTAATAGCTCAGTTAGTAGTAACTCTGCCTTCTGCGCTAGAGGTTGCGGGTTCGATCCCCGCACTGGACAAACATTTGTGTGATGAACACAGATGTTTGTTCTGTGTCTGGGTGTTAAATATTTATCTATTATAATATCTCTGTCTCTGGTACCCATAGTACAGGCTATGCCTAGTTTGGGATCAGTTGACCGTGTGAATTTATCCGGAATATTTATTTATTTTTATTTAGTTAGGGATCTGAAAATTTATATTTCGGTAAGATATAAAGAAATACGTGTTCCTAACTCCGACTCGAACCCACGACCTCTGGAAGAAGACGGTCACTACCACCTCTCCACCGCAGTTATAAATACGAATTGGTAAGTAAGTGCTTGACTGTTTGTTGTTCCATTTCAGGTGGACAGACTGCTCGCGGAGTACGAGACCCCAGATGTCGTCAGGCAGTACTTCCCTGGCGGATGGCATCATCACGACAAGGGTAATCATCAGTTCCTTCAAACTATCCAAAAGGACAACTGGGAATAAAAAAATAATAAGAGATTAATATCAACCTCTTCTTTTTGTTATCAACCTCGTTGCGTTTTGCTTACCTACTGAGGATGACATTGGCCACCTACACTTTCGAATAAAAAACAAAAGTAACTATGACATCCATTCATCATCAATAATAACTCTTACGGTACTGACTGACCGACTGACAATCAAACGTAGTGGTTTTATTCTCTTTGAAAATCGACGCAGAGCCTACTAAGAGTATGAAATTTGCAGGGTAGCTTCCTGTTGTAACGTATGGTACGTACGGTGCACAGAAAGAAATTCCCGACACACAGCCCCTTAGTTTAAAGTTTATGTAAAAATAGCAGCAACCGAACGAAGTCGCGGGGATAACCATACAATACCACAGTCGGTGATTTCAAGAGAAGATGACGTTTTTTTAAGTTTGACGGGACAAGTTGCAATCAATATATTGAGTAAAACACACAAAAAAATTAAAATAAAAAAATACAGCCGACTTGAGAACCTCCTCCTTTTGGAAGTCGGTTAAAAATAAAAAATAACACCCAAAAGTCACATGCATAGTCCTGATCCCAGTCCCTGATCATAGGATTCCCTGTGTTTGGGTATTAGAAACTACGAGTACAGTACGGCAGATCTAGACCGGTCTGAAGTTGCGCTTTCGGAAATTGTGCGCAGGTACAGACGAGACAAAAATAGTCTTACCACCTATTCGACCCTAAAAGTGACTAATGCGCAGCGTTGCGAACGAACTTAACGCCGGTCTAGATCCGCCGGCCGTACTGTACCTACCATGGGACCCCTTGCGTCTCAGTCGGGCACTCGCCCGCTGCGCCACCGAGGTCGCCTTCATAACAAACTCGAATACTAATCTAAAAAAGTCTACGTAGTGTATTTTTTCCTTGCAATTTGAGTTTATATTCTGCTATATAACTGACCTCATAGCTCAGTTGGTAGTAACTCTGCCTTCTGCGCTAGAGGTCGCGGGCTCGATTCCCGCACAGGACAAACATTTGTGTGATAACACAGATGTTTGTTCTGTGTTTGGGTTTTAAATATGTATATCAGTCTCTGGTTCCCATAGTACAGGCTATGCCTAGTTTGGGATCAGTTGACCGTGTGTGATATGTCCGGAATAATATATTTAATATTTATATATATATATTTTATACAACAGAGGTGGCAAACAAGCTTACGGCCCACCTGATGGTAAGCGTTTACCGTAGCCTATGAGCGCTTGCAATACCAGAGGCATCACGCACGCGTTGCCGACCCCGAACCCACTTCCCCCCTAAAGAGCTCTGGCTACTTTACTTACCGCAGGAACACAACACTATTTGAAACAAATAATGTTATTTGGTTGCGATCTTCTGTAAGGCGAAGGTACCTCCCCAGGCAGGCTGCTCCAATTCAGAACGAGAAAATCTCGCTGTGCCCTACCTCCTCCTATTATATATTTCAGGTATTAATAAATAACGGTTTAGCCACCAGGGGGTGGGGACACTTGACTCTAACAAATATAGTCTGTTTATTCGCAAACGTTTTCACGACAAAGCGGCTGAACCAATTTTAATGTTAGGTATGGAGAGAGCCTAACGCTATTATAACATTTCTGTTGTAGACGGGCGACCGCTGTACGTACTTCGATTAGGACAAATGGATGTGAAGGGATTGCTCAAATCGATCGGAGAAGATGGCCTTTTGAAGTTGGTAAGTTGATCTTTAGCTACTATTACAAATATTACGATTTAATCAAAAATCAAAATAACTTTTATTTCTGAACAAAAACAGAGAACGAAAAACGTAGAGAAACGATAACATACTGTGTATGTGTGTGTGTGTGTGTGTGTGCGTGTGTGTGTAAGCGTGTGTGTGGTGTTAGAGTAATTACTCTGATTGATTGTGTATGGGTATGTGTGTGACTAACTTGTTACTAATAGTGGAGATGAGAACTAGAGTTGAAGCGTACTTAGTGAGATCTTAGGCACAGTTCTTTAAAATATATAATTATACAGGGCGTCCCACGGAGACGTCACATGGAGGGAAAGTACCTTGAATATTGTAGATGGAACATTTTAGACAGAATACATTATTTGAATATAAAAAACAATTTAAACTACATTCATAGATATTTAAATTTCATGGTTGAACCGGAAATCTAACCCGTTACACGAGAAAAATAATCATACTGACCTGTAGCTTTATCATACCGATCGAAAGGTTTCATCATAAGGATTATTTTTGCTAAATAACATAGTATCACAAATTCAAGGAAGACTTTGCTATTCAAATGCGCAGCACTATTTAAGACGATTTTGAAGAAATCTCCTGTCTTGTTTTTTTTTTTTTACTTTTTGACTTTCAATTTGTTTTTCAGACGCTACACGTATGCGAGGAGGGTCTTAAACTGCTGGAGGAAGCGTCCCGTAGCTCCGAGCAGCCTGTCCTCTCGTGGTGCATGCTGGTAGACCTGGACGGCCTCAACATGCGCCACCTGTGGCGACCAGGAGTCAGGGCGTTGCTGCGTATCATACAGGTAACCACTGCGCTAACTAGCCGCAACTTCGCCCAATTTTATAGCAATACCTCAATGTAAATAGATAATAAGAGCGAATTGCAAAATAATAAAAAAATAAACAAAATTTAATGAAAAATAATAATAATTATAATAAGAAATGCATGTTAATTATGTACCTTTAAGTTGATTAATATTTTGTGATTAATGAATGATCTATTACTTATATATTCTGTCTTTGTATTCTATGTAACTAGAGGGGAGTAAAGGCTATTTTTATTTACCTCTACCTGGTCATTGACCAAATACAGGGGGACCAAGAAAAAATCAGTGACACGCCAAGCATGATAATGTTTTGTAGTCCTAACTCGACAGATCTCCATGTGTAACAATGCCACAAAACCCATTTTATTGTGCCAACTAGCTTGCGCCCGCTTGCTCCGAAACTAGCCCAGTATTGAGGCGAATAAAACAAAATATATTCAAATCCGTCGTGCCATTTTGGAGCAAAACTTACACACGGCAAGTGGAAGGCGAACCATTCATTCATTTATTGTTTGTGAATCAGGTACATTTAACAGTCAGTCTAGATAGCTAGATTCTGCCACTTGGGCGTGACCGGAGACGTGTATATTTATTGTTTAGCTTATACAAGGTGATTCATAATATGTATGTTATCCCGAAAGGGGCTTCATCATCATTATCATTTCAGCCGTACGACGTCCACTGCTGAACATGGCCTCCCCCACAGACAGAGTGAATTCCTTATCATGTGGGGGGTTTTGCCCATACTCACCACGCTGGGCGTGCGGGTTGGTGAGCGCAGTTAGAGCTATCGTTGTTAAAATAGGAGACGCTGCTGCCCATCCCCTAGCTTTTTTCCCTTAGTCGCCTCTTACGACATCCGCGGATAGGTAGATATGGAGATATATTCTTCTGCCGGGGCCACCACGGCCAAAGGGGCTTATTCAACATCAAATAGGCAATAAAGTTTGTTCTAAAACTTTTGTAAATTCGAAATTTTTAATTTTTCATGGTAAAAATACCCCCCTTTCGGAAAAGTATACATGTTATTTATTTATTTTATTTTATTTATTTATTTTTGGAAAACCATCGGCACTGAGAAAAACATTCTGGAAACTTAAAAATATAGCTTAAGGCTATTTAAAGGTCTTCACTGGTAGATACAAGTTGTACTTCACTGGTAGTTATGAATCACCTTGTATAAATTTCTTTGTTTAAAATCATTTTATTTTAATTTGTAGATCGTGGAGGCGAACTACCCGGAGACGATGGGCCGCGTGCTCATCGTGCGCGCGCCGCGGGTTTTCCCGATACTGTGGACCATCGTCAGCACCTTCATTGGTATGTACTCCAGATTAAAGCCTTCACATACAGTCCTGATACGTGATAAGATCCGAAATGAGGAAATCCGTAGAAGAACGAAGGTCACCGACATAGCTCTCAGAATTAGCAAGTTGAAGTGGCAGTGGGCAGGCCATATAGCTCGCAGAACCGATAACCGTTGGGGAGTAAAGGTTCTCGAATGGCGACCACGAACCGGGCGACGCAGTGTTGGAAGACCCCCCACCTGATGGACCGATGACATTGTAAAGGTGGCGGGAAGTCGGTGGATGGAAAGGGCTCAAGACCGTTCGTCGTGGAACTCTTTGGGGGAGGCCTATGTCCAGCAGTGGACTTCTACAGGTTGTTGATGATACAGTCCTGACCCCACAAAGGGAATCCTAGATTCCCTGTGTGGGATCATTTCAGTTCGGGGTGAACCTATAGTTACACAGTTTTGACTTTTACATTTACTTACTTCGGTTTCATTTTATTAATTTAAAGGAGGTAAGACACAGCGAGGTTTTCCGGGTCTTGATTGAAGCAGCCCGCCTGGTGAGGTACCTCCGCCTTACAGAAGATCGCAGCCAATTAACACTATTTATTTTATTTTATATTTATTGTTCCAAATAGTGTTCCTGTGGTATGGTTGCCAAAGCTCTTTAACGGGTGCCCGAATACCTCTGCATACCTCTACATGGTATTGCAGCCTTCATAGGTAACCACTTACCAACATGTGGCCCGTAAGATTGTTTGCCACATTAGTTGGATAAAAAAATGTTTTATCTATTTTCAACTTTATACCCTTGTTCGTAAAATACTAATTTATTTACAGATGAGAACACTCGCAGTAAATTCTTATTCTACGGCGGCAAGGACTACCTGCAGTCAGGGGGTCTACTCGACTACATACCCAAGGACCTCATCCCGGACTTCCTGGGGGGACCTTGCAAGGTACGCTATCAATTTCTCAGGAGGGTACTGTAGGCATTGTTTGGTTCAACAAGGTGATTCATAACATGTATACCATCCCGAAACGGGTTATTCTACCAACAAAAAGAAAGAATATTGAAAAAAAAACCATAAATAACTTCAAATAAAATATCCAAACTTTTCATATAAGCCGTTTTTGATATCTCTATAATCTTTATAAATAATTAATCAACGTACAAGAAGTTCGCCATCAATATTGCTGCTAGAACATCTGATTCATAGATATTTTTCAATGAAAAATATCTATGAATCAGATGTCATGGGTATCAAAAACTTGAATCCAATGTCAATTTGATCTGATTGATATCTGACCCGGAACAAATATTTGCTGATCATGCAAACATTTGTCCAGCAGCGGGAATCGAAACCGCATTCCTTGCGTCTCAGACGGGCACTCGCCCTAAGTCTAAATCTTTCTAATGTTGTTTTTTTTTGGAGTTTTACAATAGCAAGGTATTTTAATGGTGTAAATCAAGTTTATTTTGTGTTCCTCTGCGGCAGTCGGATATAATAGAACCGCCATTACACGTGCCACAACAGTATTACAATTATGTACGACGTGAGAATTCAATTTACATATACTAGTGTTGTGCTAGTCGATAATGTGCTATGTCCCACCACTAGTAGGTAAGCCACGGTGATGTCTCTGGTATTAATAAGTCACACCACAATGATCACTGATCACGATAAAAATCACAAAGATTCATCAAGCCACTAGAAAAAAAACAATTATTATTATCAATAAGCACAATATTTACTAAACAGCGCTTTAACACAAACATACTTAGATAAATTGTTCTCGTTACTTGTGCTGCCATTTTTTTTCATACAGTCACATACATGGGCCTGACCCGCAATAGGATTCGCTGTGTCATTGGTACCAGAAACTACGAGTAACATGGTACCACAACACCCAGACCGGAACAAATATTTGTAGATCATGCAAACATTTGTCCCGCAGCGGAAATCCAATCCGCACCTCTTGCGTCTCAGACGGGCACTCGCCCACTACGCTATCGAGGTCGTCAAATGCTTCTTTCTTCTTATCCTCTGGATGAGCCACATACGTTCTTACTTGGGAGTTACTGGTAAAAAAGAGCCTTGTTGACCTAGTGGTAGAAAAAATTATGTGCGAATTAACACATTCTCAAAACGGCATAGGGAAATTGTCTTTATCTTTCTCACTGTGTATGTTGCAGAGTTTCGTCCACGAAGGAGGCTTGGTGCCGAAGAGTTTGTACGTGAGCGGCGCCTTCACCGAACGCGAAGGTGACCCTCTCTGCGAGGATAGCATCTACCGCTCCGTCAGCATCGGAAAAGGAGAGGTGAGGCTACGGTTACACAACGGTCCAGAGGTGCAATTGCGTAAGCGTAATGGCAATGAAGTTCGTAACTTTGAAGGTAATTTTAACAATCTTAGCCACATTCAAAACGTTCCAAACTTGACAAGGGAAAACTTCAAGACCTTAGCTTCTTCCTTTTCATGTTTGAAAAACTTCAGATGTCGCTAAAATTTATAAAATCATCCTTAAAATTGCGATCCTCATTACCATTTCGCTTACGCAATAGCCTGGCTGAACGCAGCCTCAATCGCTTCACTTGTTTTCTTTGAGGCGTTTTCTCTGTTTCGACTAAAGGAAAAAAAGCTAGGGAATGTGTCCCTTATTTTCACAAAGATACCTATAAAAATCCCTAAAAATAAAACTCTTTGTCCCTAAAAATAAATCCCTAAAAAAAATTTATAAATCCTTAAAAATAAATCCCTAAAAATAAGATTAAATTGACTCTATTCAGTAGTCATTGATATAATTATAATACGCCATAAATTTTGATTCAGACAGGATTTGAACGCGCAACCTTCCGCTACATACGGGGATGCATCCGTCAATTTTTGGGATATGGTAAAAACTAGCTTGCGCCCGCGGCTTCGCTCGTGTGGTATCCATATCATCATCATCATGTCAGCCGTAGGACGTCCACTGCTGAACATAAGCTTCCCCCTTAGATTCAGAAACAATCATTTGGGGGGGATTTGCCTAAACTCGCCACGCTGGGCAAGCGGGTTGGCGAGCGCAGATATACTGCGCTGCTGCCCATTCTCAGCTTTGTTTCCCTTAGTCGCCTCTTACGACATCCACGGGTAGAAATGGAGGGGCCTATTCTTCAGCCGGGGCCACCACGGCCAACGGTATCCATATAAGTCGGATCAAAATCCATATAAAAAATCGGTTGAGCGTCGTTACCACAAACATTGAAACATCCTCACAAACTTTCGCAATTAATTTTATATTTACTAGTAGGTTCATAGTATTCCTTTTGTGTGGGTTATCATAACTATAAATTAAAAAAAATGTGTAGTTAATATACTAATATACATAGTATTTTTTTTATTATTTATATTTACATACCTTAGGGTTTATTTTGTAAATAAATTGTAGGTGCACGAAGTGATAGTGGTGACGAAGGACCCGCAGAGCGTGCTGACGTGGGACTTCGACGTGCTGCGGCACGACATCGCCTTCACCGTCTACCGCAGCGACCACCAGCTGCGCCTGCAGCCACCGGACACCAGCAACGGTATACTATACTATACATAATATAATTTATTTATGATGAGAGTACCTGCCCTGCCTGCCTGCCCAGACACTGACCCTGGGCAGGACACCTGGCAAGGCATGGTGATGACAGGTAGAGTAAGGCGTTAACTGAATGGCGTCCAAAAACTGGATATCGGAACGTTGGTAAACCAGCAGCGAGATGGGCAGACGATATCGCAGGCATCGCGGGCCGCAACTGGATGAGGCTTGCACAGGATAGAGGAGAATGGCACATACAAAGGGAGGCCTATACCCTGCAGTGGGTGAACTCTGGCTGTGGATGATGATGATGATGATGAGAGTACCTCCTGATCGCTTTTGATGATCATGAGTGGGGAGATGTGGCCTAAAGGTGTCAAATTCAGGAGGTTCGTTGGACGCCTGCCACGAGACACCGGAGGCGCCGCCACCGGGCAGTTACGTCACACGTCGTTGCGTGTGCAATAATTAATTTAAATAGTGGTATTTACCTGTGCGTCTACTTGTCCGGTGGTGGAAGGGGTAGGGAGGGATGAAGAAAACGTTTATTTGACATTATGATCATCATTTCAGCCACAGGCCGTCCTTGATGAACATGGCCTCTCACATATTCCACAGATTGTGGGGGAATTTGCCCATACTCACCACGCTGAGGAGACGGGCTGGCAAGCGCAGTTAGAAATAGGGGACGCTGCTGCCCGTCCCCTAGCTTAGCTAGTAATAACACAAATGACAACAAAGAACCAATCTAATAATATATTATGTCATTTTCAACCTTGCCCTCGTGTAAATAAGTGTGTGTATGACTTGCAGCACTGTGCGTAGGTGCAGCCGACGAAGGTTCAGTCCTCGAGCAGAAGGGATGGCGCGAGGGGGACCACTACCATAGAGTTGAGCCTACGCTGGTCTGCCACGATGGGGAGAGCATACAGGCGAGTTTTGACCTTAGCTTGTTAAGTATACGGCGCAAATTCGTACTAAAAAGTATGGTATGAACTTACCATTGGTCTGCCGTGATAAGGTGTTCATAAGGTCGAGTTTATACCTGATCGATACGAACATAGTACATTTTTTTTTAATAACTGAAGACCCTAAATCAAAATCAAATACCAAGTTTATACCAAGTTTGTAAGTACACACATCTGTTGTGTCGACAGTATGTGATGTCACAAAAATCCAATATGGCTGACACACTTAACATCCATGCAATATGGCGTCTGCGGCATTAGTTTTTCAATAAAAGCTAAGTGACCAAACCAAGGTCACAAGATGTCAGCATCTAGGTTAGGTAAGCTGAAAGTAATTTTAGATAATCTTATTAAATATCTTCTGCAGGGATCCCACGTAATGATCACATCCGGCAGCTACGTCCTACAGTGGCGATGCGAGGCGATGGACACGCATCGCGCCGCGCAACTTATGTACTTCCACGAAACGCTCGACAGCCACCAGTACAAGTGAGATACTTTGATAATATCATAACTTTTAGGAGGAGGTAGAGCACTGCGAGATTTTCTCGCTCTAAATTGGAGCAGCTCACCTGGGGAGGTACCTCCGCCTTACAGAATATCGCAGCCAGATAACATTATTTGTTTCAAATAGTGTTGTATTCCAGCGGTGAGTAAGGTTGCCAGAGCTCTTTAGGGGAGAGGGGTTCGGCAGGAGACGCATAAGCAATGCTCCAGGTGTTGCTGATGTCAATAGGCGACGGTAAAAACCTACCATCAGGAGGGCCGTAAGCCTGTTTGCCTCCGTATAACATAAAAAAAAACTTGAAAGAAATTGCAGGCACATGAGACCTAATCCATATCTCAGGGTGATAAACGTAATGCAGTACCACGTAGGCAGTATTCTCGGTGATATTGCAGCGGCATTGGGTGAGGTTACCACTTACCATCAGGTTAGGCATCTGACCGTCCATTACTTATAACGGCATAAAACAAAAACCTGAATTATTAAAAAAATGTTATACTTGCTTGCTTGTTGTGTCACTGATTATTTCTAGGTTATCCTGTATTAGGTCAGTGGCCAGGTTGAGGTATGTTGGCTCTGAAAAGGGTCTATGACCGTCTGTGAAAGAATCAGTGTAGTGAAAGGATTAAAGTGCGCCTCTTACGCCTGAATACTGAAACGTCACTTAAATATAAGTGGTGATTGATTATTGAGTAAACGATTCTGGACGATAACGGCGTCTCAAATAATTGAGACCATCTCAAATAGTTAAGTGATTTTCAGTACTCGGGCGTTAGAGGCTCCTTTCGTGCACAAAGTGCTATAAGCAAAATCTCCTCAGGGGTTCGATGTCCAGCCTGCAGTCCGGAACGAGCGGGTTCTCGTGCCTCAGCGGCAAGTCCGGCATCTCCTCCTGCCCGTCGCGGTGATACCCGCCCCCCGCGCCGCCCGCGCCCCCCGCCCTCTCCCCGCCGCCGCGCTCCCCGCCACTGCTGGGAGAGGATGACTAGATAAGAGAACTTTATTATACAAACTCTAAACAGAACACAGTGCGCGTGTGACGTAGGTTTTGTTA
This sequence comes from Anticlea derivata, assembly GCA_947579855.1. Classification (NCBI taxonomy): domain Eukaryota; kingdom Metazoa; phylum Arthropoda; class Insecta; order Lepidoptera; family Geometridae; genus Anticlea; species Anticlea derivata. The sequence goes on from OX388269.1 coordinate 734,969, forward strand.
TAGCGTGCGCAGAAAAAAGGTAATTTCAAAAGTAGTAAAATATAATAATTCAGCATTCTCGAACAGCAGTTGCAAAGCGTCAAGCCACTTATGATTTTCATAGAATGCCTGTTGGATTAGACATCGCCCCTTGCGTAGTCGAGGCTAACTACAGCTGACACCAATCTTATTGTCCGTTGACAATTTAGACGAAGAGGGACTGCTCAATAATCTTAGGCGTTCGCGGGGCGTTGGAGAGAGATATGAGAAGCTCGCAACACACTTAACAGCGGTCATAAAGATTGATAACAGCTATAGTGGTACAAGTTTTGCATCATATCCAGACATTCTCAGCGATAACACCCCCCCCCCCCTTCTCTATTGGAGGAGGATGTCTAGATAACAGAACTGTAAAAAGAAATAGATAAAAGTGAGCAGATGACTTAAAGGTGGGAAAAAAGATGAGCGCTGGAATAGCAGTTACGATGCGTCTAGGCACTATATTTTTGTAGAATAAACAATGCACCTTGCATGGTTACCCGCCCCCTGCCGATCCCCGCCTGGATTAGGGGAGGATGGTACATAGCATCTAGATAGCATAACTATAATTAGAAATACCAAGGATAACCGTATTATACAGCATGGCGCTACAATGGCGACATTTAATTAACCTACGTATCCAGTTACCCGTTTTCAGATTATTTCAGTAACCTTTTTTATTTCATTTAAATGTATGATTTCTCAAAATAACACAATTTTGTTTATTATCATCTGGGAGCAACCTGTACGCAAAAAACTGTAGCGCAGAGGTCATCTGCCGGGGTCACGGATCATAACACCGTATGAAGAGCAAAGAAAGTACTGTTAGAATGAGACACTGAAATTGCGACGTTGCCAAATTGTTCTCGAACCAATAAGCGGCGGCGGCCCAGCTGTGCGGCGCGCGGCGGGGCGTTGCCGTTCAGTACCGTAGTTACGTAGCGCTCACATAAAGGATGATTTAAATTTTGGTCTTGTATGTATCATTTAGTTTGTTTGAAAATATCGAAAATTCAATTATGTACTTTTATTATCAGATATTTTTTTTTTATGATTACTGATAAGTAGCTCTACCCGTGTGTTAATTTAATGTCGCCATTGTAGCGCCAGGCTGTATAGTCCCTGGAAATACTGAGGAAGATAAAAGTAAAGGTTTACCTTTTTAAGAGTGAACGGCCGTTGCAAATGCCGATAAATTCATAATTTTTAAAGAATGCATACTTTAGCAACAAGTTGGGTTGGGTGTATCCATCCATTCTGACGCTGTAATAAATACGACATATTCCTTCAACTTATAAATTCTTCTACGAAACTTCTAGTTTGGAAGAATTATTTTATCTAAGCGTCTAGCTAGTTCCTCGTGTAATGTCAGTGCCAACTTTTGGATACTGTTGTATAATAACAAAGATAATATAGTAGATTTTTCTTCTAATAGTCTTTAATAATAATACATTAGCGGATGCTGTTTTGTACGTATCGCTACAGTCTCCAATTAAATTAGAGCAAGGAGACTCAAGGCGTAAGGAATTGGCGTAGTTTTAGGGACTTAGAAATAGGTAGTTGGGATTTGAGAAATCACTTAGTACACAAATAAAAATAAAAACTTTATTTGCTATTAAATTGTAAAAGAAAAAAAAGAAAAACTATTTATGTAAGTTATCGTACCAAGAATTTATAAAATATTAAGATATTCAAGCAGTAGTCATTAGAATCATGTATAGATCCACAATCATTGCGTCCTTATTATGGGTAAGTCACGGACACAATATATTTTTATATTTTGTGCCACAATACATTTCATCAATACAAGTCAGTAATGAATATGCAAACATAAATATACCTAAACTACTAATACTAGATAAACACAAACGAACCGGACGACGCAGTGTTGGAAGGCCCCCCACCCGATGGACCGACAACATTGTTAAGGTTGCGGGAAGTCGGTGGATGGAGAATGCTCAAGACCGTTCGTCATGGCACTCTTTGGGGGAAGCCTATGTTCAGTAGTGGACTTCATCAGGCTTATTATGATGATGAGACAAACACAAATCTTATGGAATAAAATCTGTCAATATTTTACATATATTTGTATCATAAATAATGGTAGGTACTAGTAAGTAGTAATGTTATAAAAAAACAAGATATCCTTCTATCTAACATATATTATTAATTCGGAGCCCATATTCTAGTACATATTGTTGTTACAGGTAAATAAATAAAGATGTAAATGAAAGCCAAAATATTTCTTAGGACTATGCTAGTTTGACATAGGCAAGTAACTCGTCCTACTCGACTGTCAACTGGGCCCCCTCGAAAGCTACAACTTACAAATTACCAGTGTATCACAATATAGTAACGTTATTGTAAATGTTTAGTGAAGAAACAATATGAAAAAAGTAGTTTTTAACTTGATACTTTGGCCTCTGTAGATTGGGGATTGTTCAAATTAATATTAAAAGTTTTAGATAAAAAAAAGTAGAATATTTATTATACTGCATATTGTGGTGTGAATTGAATGTTAAAAAGTCTTGATCAGAAATCTAGATTTTGTCTCTTTAGGCTTGATTAGTAAGGTGAAAATCGTTCGTCGTGATACTGGTACTTCTTGGTCACTGCATAGTTCGGCATAATGCGACAAAAACTAGGTATAACGTAAAGAAAACAGTAACTCAATATTTGAGAATGTGTGAAGTGTTTGCCAATCAAATTATGAATAAAAAAATACATATTTTTCCAGATAATATTTTTGAATGGTTGTAAATATCTGTTTAATAACAAAATATAAAGTATTTAAGTAGTTTAGTATTAATTAATCCTTGAAAGATTTGCACAATATTAGTAATTGTTATTACCTACACATATTACCTAGGAAACAACATACGTAAGTCGGAAACGAAAATATTATGTTTGGTAAAAAGTAGTGTTTATTTTAAGGTATGTTGAATAAGGGTGCGTTTACACGACGATAGTAACTAGACATATTTCAGCAACACAAAACTACCAGCGCTTATCGTAGCAGCAATAACCGTTTCTAGGTAACAAATCTAAATCTTTATGCCACTCGTCATAAAGCTCATTTTGCATTACATAGCGCAATAATGGTCTAAATCAATTATTTTCCAATTAAAACTAGAAATTGTTTAGATAAAATTAATTGTGTGATAAAGTGGCATTCAATTAGAAACTTTGTGGGCATAGGCTCAGAGTATATTTTAGACTGAGATTGTAATCGAAATGGCCAAGGCAGAATACATTTACATGCATAGGCGTAGTAGGTACAATTGAAAAACATTTATCAATAACTATGAAAAGTTTTTCCACTTTGTGTGTTTTTCAAGTTTGTGGAATTGAATAATATTTCTATAACTTTGATTATATAATTATTAAGTACAGTTATAATCAAATCCAACTATCTAGATGTTTAAAATAAATAATAATAGTAAAGTAAAAGTTTATTGAAAAAAAAATATAGAATTGTATAGTCAGCCACAAAATATTTATCATCTCTGTATGTATTTTTCGAGTTTGATAAATTAAGGTTATTCTGTGAGGGACTCTACGATTAATTTGATATGTTGGTATATCAAATAAATATAAATAGCTTAATTAAAAGTTAATTTAAAAAAATTGTAATATATATAATTGTTTCTATAGTCAGACACAATATATTTACCATCTCTGTATGTATTTTTTGAGTTTGATAAATATGGTTGTAGCTCTGTGAGAAACTGTACAAGTAATAAAAAAACTATTTAACAGCACACTAAGATAATTGTGCTACAAGGAGCATAAGTAAATAAATTCTTAATTTTAAACCTAAACAATTATTAAAATTTAATAAACTTTTTTTGAGTTTTTTAATGTAATGCAGATCTGCTAGTTAATATATAATTAAGATTTTGTTAATTAGTTTAAAATGCTTTTTGAAACATCTTGCGTTGTGAATAAGCAATTTTGTATAATTTTAAGTCACAAATGTTAGAATTAGGTGGAGCTGGTATTCAGTGTTATTTATTAAGATTATTTTTAGAAAAATAAACTTAATAGTTGAATTTATTCATTGATTTTAAATAAATATCAAAAATAAATACCTATGTTTATTTTAAGCAAATGTAATTTTAATGAGTTTAAACACCTATACATAAAATAACACACAACACTCACTTCATATTCCTGACACAGTTCTGTCCCCACGACACGGAATCATAGTGTGGGGCACTATGATTCCCTATGTCGTGGGTAAAACACCCAACTCTCACATACATAGTCCTGACCCCCAAAGTCAAAGTCAAAAGGCATTTATTTCAATAAAATCACTAGGATCACTTTGAAACGTCTTAGAAACTAGGTGAAGCTATGCCTGTTCCTCGCGACAAAGAATCAGGCAACAAACACGGCTTGGTGCCTATCATTTTTTTCGATGATCCTTTTTCACAAAATGGAATGGATTAGGATTCCCTGTGTCGTGGGTATCAGAAACTACGAGAACCATGGTACCACAACACCCAGACCCGGAACAAATATTTGCAGATGATGCAAACATTTGACCCGCAGCGGGAATCGGACCCACACCCCTTGCGTCTCAGACAGGCCCGCTATGCCACAGAGGTCGTAAAGTAACGAATTGACAAACTGCTTTAAAGGGTTCCGTAGCTGAATAAAGAGCCAGAAACTCAAATTGAAGTAGGTTGGAATGAAATTTTGAAAGGGCTCAGTTCAAATGTACTATGTAATATGTACAAACAATTTTATTTCTTTAACTTAAGTAACATAGTTTTAATAACTGTAGTTGATACCTCCTTTCAAGTATAAAAATACCTGTATTAGGAGATATCGCTCTTCCATATCGTAGTTTAAGAATAACTTAAAGGAAATACTAAAATATTTAAACATTTACAAATGAGGTAAACACTATAGTTTTGTTGTACCTATGTGAGTTGGTTGGGAGAGTGTATAGTCAGGCAAAAGTTCACGTGTGTCGATTAAGGTATGTGTAAGGTAACTGTATGTGTGTGTATGCTTGAGCGGGTGTAGATTGTGTAATTGTAAATGTGTGTGTGAGGTGTAGGTTACAATTGCACAATTCATGAAGTGCAATATATTTCTGCAACAAAGAACTATAAAACTATAAAATCCGTCGCTTGATAAAAACCTCATTACACAGCCATGCTACTGCGCTTTTATTTGTAAGTTGTAAATATTGTGTAATGTTATTGAAATGATATTGTAAGTACGTTGTAGTTATTTATTTTTAAATATATATTCCGGACATTGCACACACGGTCAACTGATCCCAAACTAGGCATAGCCTGTACTATGGGTGACCTACCATTGATATAGGTACATAATAGATAAATATTTAACACCCAGACACAGAACAAACATTTGTGTTCATCACACAAATGTTTGTCCAGTGCGGGAATCGAACCCGCGACCTCTAGCGCAGAAGGCAAAGTGAGCTATGAGGCCAGTCAAGTTATAGCTGTTTCTAGGGAGACGGTCTGGGACCGGCTTCTAGAAAGCTACGAGCTTCGATATCGGCACGTTTTGCTTGCTTGTCGTATCACTGATTCTTTCTTGGTCATCCTGTGTTAGGTCAGTGACCAGGTCGAGATATGGCGGCCTTGAAAAGGGCCTATGACCGTGGGTAAAAGGATTAAAGTGCGCCTGTTAGAGGCTCCTTTCGTGCACTTGTCACATGTCTTCGAATTTTTAGGTTCTAGGACATGCCGGTTTCCTCACGATGTTTTCCATCACCGTTTGAGAGCACTTATAGAACTAGAGAAATTATCCGAATGGAAAATCCTTTGGTGCACCCGGTAGTGCACCAATAAATTTTCCATTCGAATCCAAGACCTGTGATTCGTAAGGCGGGATCACCACCACACCACAAGCGCACGGTTTGATTTAAGTTGCGTTTAAACGGCTTGCGATATTCGAATCTAAATTATCCTTGATCAACGAATAAATTCGGCCTTCGGGTCTTGCGATATCAAACTCAAAATGGACTTTAATCGGACGTAAGGAACTTTGAGATACATTTCAAACATATGGATGCCAAATCGCACGGCTTGAACACGGCTTCGGAAACTAGGTGAAGCTATGTCTGTGAAGATTGATGGCTTGTTGCAGCCATAAATAACAAATCCATGGCCAGCTCCATGCATTTTATAGTATAGACAATAAACGGGGGCCGATAAGCCTAGCTCAGTCGCCGGTTCTACTCGACTGCTTTACGGCCTGATAAGCCTCGGCAATTTTACGCCGCGGAACATTCGCTGTAATGAATTTAAAGAGGTTTTTTTGATTGGTTTGTTGGTGGGCTTGCTTGCCGTTTCACTGATTCTTTTTTTTAAAAGATAGAACTTAAGAACTTAGAGCTTAAGATATTCATATCTCAACAAACGTCATAAAATACAGATTGTACATTGGTTTACTACAATAATTTTTATTTCAATGTACCCAAACTAGGAAAAAACCTGTATGATGGCATTACTATACCTTCCGCCAGACAGATATGTTATTATTATTTAAGATATCTAAGCTAATCCATAAAACAGTGAGAGAGAAAAGAAAGAGTAAATAAGAGGAAGTCTAAATGTAAAAGTTACTTGTTATTAGAGGATTGTGTGTGTGTGTGTGTGGGTGTGTATGTTGTGTGATAATTCATATAAGATATAAGATAATTCATGTTTTAAGTGGATGAGTAGGAGTTTCTTTCTTGGTCTTTCTATATTAGGTCAGTGAGGTTATGTTGAGGTATGGTGGCCAAAGGATTAAAGTGCGCTTCTTAGAGGCTCCTTTCGTGCATAAGGCTTTTTACTGAATCTTCTCGACACCTCACACAATCTTTTATGTATATAATAATGTCTGCCCGCGGCTTAGCTCGTACGTTACCTGGATAAAAAGTAGCTTGTCTTTCATATTCCATACCAAATCACTTCAAAATCGGTTCAGCCTCTATGTAGTGATTACGAACAGACAGAGAAACTGAGTTACTTTTGCATTTATAATTACACCTAACAGTCACATACATAGTCCTGACCCCACACTAGGATTCCGTGTGTCGTGGGTATCAGAAACTACGAGTAGGTACCATGGTGCCACAACACCCACACCCAAAATAAGTATGTATTTGCAAACATTACTCCCGCCCACGGAGGCTTCTTGCGTCTCAGACGGTCGCTATGCCACTGATGTTGTCAAAATTGTTGGTTGGTAGTCTGCTGAAGTCCAAGCAATCGCGCGAATTCTTTGTGGCATTCCGCCCGGTAACAACGAGCTCGTAAACCTGCGCCTGCGCCTGAAGTAATTGCCTCATATCTAGGGCAGGCTAACTGCCCACATAAAACAAAGCAGCATGCAGGTAGTACCTACCTATGTAGGTACTATTAGGTAGGTAGACATTTCTTCTTCAAGTGTAGCGGGTGCTGCCCTTAGAACATTCGTCATGCCATAGCTCACCATTTGTAATTTTTTCACATTTTATAAAGGTTTTACAAGTAAAAGCTTTATTTATTTATTTATTTAGGATATCCAACAGTGATAACACAATACAATGTAAGTATCAATACAATGGAATTAAGTCTATGCGTACTAATTAAAGGATACCACAGCATGCGTTTAAAATAATTGAGCTCAACTAAATAGATAAAAACTGGAATACAGGGTGCAAAAATTTAAAATAAAGCGACTTAAAATTTACAATCAAATAATAACTTTTAAGTCGCTTTATTTTAAATTTTTGCACCCTGTATTCCAGTTGCAAAAATTTAAAATAAAGCGACTTAAAAGTTATTATTTGATTGTAAATTTTAAGTCGCTTTAGTGGTAAATAAATTGTTTCAGGAAAAAATAATCAGCAATTAAAGTACCTGTAATGTAATTAAGTTACCTACCTCGATTCGCTGGAGCGTTGGAGTCAATCTAATAGACTTGCATTCAATATGGCGAAGTGCAAACCAATAACTTTCACCAGGTTACAGATCCCGAAAATTGTATCGTACTCCTTGGCGGGTGAGACGTTAGAGAGGGTTAATGTGATACGGGATCTGGGCCTTATTGAGGACAGCCATTTGGACTTCCGCGATCACATTACCTCAATGTGTAAAAAAGCTAACAAAACTCTAGGCTTTATAATGAGAACCGCATCTCAGTTTAAGGACAAAGTCAAAGTCAAAGTCAAAAGGCATTTATTTCAATAAAATCACTAGGATCACTTTGAAACGTCTTAGAAACTAGGTGAAGCTATGCCTGTTCCTCGCGACCAAGCCTAGAAGAATCAGGCAACAAACACGGCTTGGTGCCTATCATTTTTTTCGATGATCCTTTTTCACAAAATGGAATTTAAAGCTTCAGTGTGGTGCCGATCGAACTAGGTGAGGCTCAAGAGAAAAGTAATCTAATTATAATCCTTAATAAATAAGAGCTTATAAAAATGTGAAAAAAAAATGAAGACAAATGTGAGCTTCAACAAATGATCTAAGGGCAGCACACGCTACACTTGATGAAATATGTACCTAATGCTTATATAATTAAATAATACTTAAAATATGATGCAAGCAAAAACTGTAAAGACACTGCAAAATGGCATTTTAGCTGTCGAGGGGCAGAGCGACTTCAGGCCATGCGGTTTTATCATTTAAATAATCATTTAGTTTATAGTACGCTTTCTTAATAAGATTATTCTTTATGTACACTTTAAATCTTCTAAAAGGAAGTTGCGTCGCGTTTACCGGAAGTTTATTATAAAATCTTACCATATTCCCCATAAAAGACCCATTTACTTTTTGTAATCTAAATTTTGGAATGCACAATTTATTTTTGTTTCTTGTGTTAATACTATGCACATCACTTTTTTTCTTAAAGCTAGCCATGTGCTTATGTGTGTACAATAAGTTTTCGTAAATATATTGTGAAGTTACAGTTAAAATGTTAATTTCTTTAAAAAGTTCCCTCAAGGAGTCCCTTGACTTCATTTTATAAATGGCACGTATTGCTCGTTTTTGTAAAACAAATATGACTTGGATATCTGCTGCATTCCCCCATAGAAAGATACCATAGGACATTACACTATGGAAGTAGCTAAAATAAACTAACCTAGCTGTGGCTTCATCTGTGAGCCACCTTATCGTACGAACGGCATATGCCGCGGAACTAAGTCTACCGGCAAGAGTTTCAATGTGGGGTCCCCACTGCAATTTTGAATCAATATTGAGTCCTAGGAAATTTGTAGAATCAACAAGGGTTAGTGACTCTCCATTTAATACAATGTTAGTGGGGCTATTGTGTACTACATTAGGCAAAGAGAATTTGATACATTTCGTTTTCTTTGAATTTAGCAAGAGATTGTTTACAGAAAACCAATTAAGGACTAGCGACAAGGATGCGTTTACGTCATCGTAATTTGTTTTGGATCTGTCGACTTTGAACACTAGCGAGGTGTCGTCAGCAAATAGAACTATGTCACACATTTCTTTAACATAAGAAGGGAGGTCATTAACGTAAACTAGGAACAAGAAAGGGCCTAGAATCGAACCCTGTGGCACACCCATGACAATAGTTGATCCAGAAGACCTTTCACCACCCACGTCAACTTTTTGGACTCTATTGGATAAGTAAGATTGTAAAAGGTCAATTGCACGGTTTTCACGGACGTTGGAGGTGCGATTATGCTCTACAATGCTTTCGTGAGAAGCAAACTAGAGTTGAGCGCAATAGGCTGGGATCCGCGAGAGGCGAAGTACACGGTGTTGATCGAAAAATTCCAGCGTAAGTTTACCAGATACGTGTACCTATAAGAGAGTGTACGGATACTACCCCTACCTTTTCCCTTCTCTATTTGTAACGGGTATGATCGGCTTGGATACGCTGGAACTAAGGAGAAAATTACAGCTAGCTATACACTATTGTCTTATTCTGAGAAACAAAGTGAATAATCCGACCGCTTTGAGCATGATGCCACTATGTGTGCCTGACAATTAGGTGCGCTGTGGCCGCCGTCGACATCAACTGTTCGCCTGCCATATGCCACACGCCGCGAACTTGTCACGCTCATAATGCGCCAACGCTAAGAGCTCTCACTCTTTTAAATGCCTATGTACACGAGGTCCAACATGTCGACATCTTTAATGATAACATTTGTAAAATATTTAATTCGCTAAGAGTATATTTAGGTTTTAATTTTAGACAGTAGGCACTTTGGTATATACTTTAAGCTTGCTGTTTTAACTGAAATAAATAATTCTAATTCTAATTATTTCTCTTTTGAGCCTCACCCAGTTAGATCGGCACCACACTTGCTCTACATTCCATTTTGTGAAAAAGGATCATCGAAAAAAATTATAGGCACGCGCGCCGTGTTGGTTGCCTGATTCTTCTAGGCTTGGTCGCGAGGAACAGGCGTAGCTTCACCTAGTTCCTAAGACGCAAAGTGATCCTTGTGATATTATTGAAATAAACACCTTTTGAATTGAATTGGACAAATAGTAGAAGGTAGAGTGTGAAGGAATTCGCCGAGGGACATTTTCTATCCTTACGTTTTTGAATAAAGTTAACTCTGAGTTTGATGTTAAGGAGCTTACGATATCGTTGAGCTTTATCGTGGCTTTATGTGAATTTGTGTTCCCCTGAACAAACTTAGCATTATGAGCGCGTGCATTTGATGAGGCCAACCCTGGCATTCTCAATGTTAGTATTTATCCATTCACACTGAAATCGTCACACTTACATTATTTTCATGTCATCTTTCATTCATTTATTGTTTCCTCCCCATAACACGATTAATTCAAAAACGTCTTAGAAACGAAGGTGAAGCTACCTATTCGCGATCAAGCCTACAAGAATCAGGCAACAAACACGGCGCGCGTGTCTAACATTCGATTTTTCGATTATACTTTAGTTCATAAAATGGAATGTAGAGCTTCAATTTAGTCCCCATACTCACCACGCTGGGCACGCGGTTGGCGAGCGCAGTTAAAGCTATCGTTATTATAAAAGGTGACGCTGCTGCCCATCCCCTAGCTTTTTTCCATTGGTCGCTTATTACGACATAATGGAGGGGCCTATTCTGTAGCAAACGTCAAGGCTTGAAAACCAACAAATACTCACATTCCCAAACCAATTGTTCAACAAAAGCGAAGTGGACACGTGTCGTTCGATTGACGCGAGTCGACTCGAGCCGGGGCGAACAAACTAGCTTGGCTCCATAGTTTGCTCATACCGCTCGGGTCGACACGCTGTCAAAAGCATTTTCTTTCCAAACCCATATTCTTGCAAAAGCTTCTTTATTTACCGCCATCTTCGCGAGACTTGATTTTCAGTTTTTTTGACGGGCCTCGCAAAGCCTCGAAGATAGCGCAAGAGAAAGAAATCAGGGCAACTCTTTCAAACTTCTGCACTCCTGGTACCTACAATAGGTCTCACTCACCAAAGAATTTTGCGACTCAAAAGAATTAGCCGCAAAGTTTGTTGGCGTGTAGCGTACTACCCACGCGTAGCGTGTTGGTGATTTTGTATTCGTAAGCAACCTTTATCTTTTCCAGCTGCCTTTCTCTTGCCTGAACAGATATTTCCTTCGAAGCTCAGTACCACCACGCTACACCTCCGAGCTTCTGCTATCCTGGTAGGTAAGTGCTGAAGTCTGAAGAGTTGGCACAGAATCCTTGCAATTGCCTGATTTAAAGTCCGTTTTTAGTGTGATTTTCAGGTTATCCATGGCGAAACACTTGCGATTCAAAAAGTATAAATGAAAAAGATTTATGTAAAGTTTTCAAACGTATCGACGAATATTTGGAACGTGAATTTAAATGATTTTTTCAATTTAATCACTGAAAACTGAGAAAATGAGTTTTTCCGGAAGGAGCTGCGCGCGCGACCGCCTATCGAGCACTGCCTCAAAAACTAATAGTGTTTGCGCAAGTGTTTTCTAAAACAATTGTAAGTTTTCTACTATAACTTCAGTAATGTCGTGGAGCAAGTTGGAAATATTTAGAGCCGGGAAAACTACATTTTCATTGTACCACGCCACGCCGCCGCTGCCGCCGCCGTCGCGCGCTATCAACGCGTATTGGCATTATGTACCTAACTAGTTCCAAATCCTCCATAGGTACCTGGATGCCTAGCTAGGTCTTATTACGAAAGCGTACTATACGATAGATGATTATAAATGATAGAACAGCATGGCTAGATCTCGCTCTGCCCCTCGACAGCTAAGTTACAACAATAATAATATATATATTTTTTTCAATTTGAAATTGAAATTGAATAATAATAAATTCATTTATTTCAGACTGGTCCATGCAGAAATATAATTTTAAAGAGCCAAAAACAATAATTACCTAACCTAACGCACATTAAACATAGATGATCTGGAAGCCATATGTAGGTACGGCATTCCATTTCCGCACGACACCGACGGGACAGTCAACCCTGTCCAGTATTGTGACGAGGAGGCTATTGGTGCTAACTCGCACGCGGCGCATCAAGGAGGCAACTCGTTCTGATTCTGCACACATTCCTGACGCGCTACAGAAACGAGGCAGCCCCAAAAGCACCCTCAAGCCATTATTGTACTGGACGCGCAGGACATTGAGAGATTTCAGTGTACAGTTAACCCAGAGGCTGCTGGTGTAAAACGTCTGACAGAACGCTTTATTTATTTATTTATTTAATCTTTAATGCACACAAAAATTGGGCTTAATGCCAAGGCATTATCTACCAGCCAGCCTGATTGAGTAGAAACAGGAGGTTGGCTTTAAAAAGGGTTATCTTAACGTCTCAATGTATGTTTTATCAAGTGTGGCGTGTACCTACTGCCCTTAAAAAATTTGCTGCGGTTCACCGTTTGTAATTTTTTTTGCTTCCTTCTAAGCCTATTTAACCTTTCCTATAACTGGTAACATCCTAAGCCCCCCAAACCTCCTGTACTACCGCAGCACAAACACAAGTGCTCCGCGTCCTACATACAACATACGTACCTACCTACCGCAGCCATGCGCCTGCGCAGCGCGATCGACGCCTTATCAACGCTGATAAGTACCCAGCAGCGTACCCCGTGAAATCACAGCTAACCAATAAATGCTGCGGATTTTACATGGGCTTTTATGGCGTTCTTGTGTGTTTCCAAAATAAATGTATTTTCTTTCATTCTTCTCTCTTTCTTTTTAGCGAACCCTATGGAATCAGTTAGTCTATTATATGTATTTTAGTTTTAAGGTATTTGTATCTATGGGCCCTGTATTTGTTCATGTACTTTGCTGTGTTGCCTGAAATAAATGACTTATTATTATTATCTTGGTCATCCTGTATTAGGTCAGTGACCAGGTTAAGGTATGGTGGCCCTGAAAAGGGCCTATGACCGTAGATGAATGAATCAGTGTAGTGAAGGAATTAAAGTGCGCCTCTTTAGAGACTCCGTTCGTGCACATGTCATGTCTTCAAATTTATAGGTTCTAGGACATGCCGGATTCCTCACGATGTTTTCTTTCACCGTTTGAGAGCACATAGCGCACATAAATTTTCCAAACGGAAAATCCAGTGGTGCACGGCCGGCATTCGAACCCACGACCTGTGGATTGGAAGGCTACTAACAACACTCCACCCAGTGGCGGATTTGCCCTAAGGCCCGGTAGGCCTGGGCCTAAGACGGCCAGATATTACTTGCGGCAAATCGTGACCAAAAAATCACTGATGCAGGTTGCGGGAAGTCGGTGGATGGAAAAGGCTAAAGACCGTTCGTCGTGGAACTCTTTGGGGGAGGCCTATGTTGATGATGATGATGATTTAGATAAAGTTGATAATAAAGTAATTTCATTATGTACCTAGTCTATATGATGGGTGCCGAGAAAGGGGCCGCAGATGGCCAGGGGCCTAGAGCGGCCTAGACTACAAATCCGCCACTGATTCCACCAGTGCTCAGTCTATTATTAAATCAGGAATTTAAAGTTATTGATGGTATAGGTTCATATGGCCGCCGACAGATATATATAAAACGGAAAAAAAACACAAAGCATTTTTTGGGTTGACAAAGAGTTGTGACCGCCAGTCCCAGGGGAAAGCAGCTTTTTCAGTAGAAGTAGGTTTGTGAAATTTAAATTCGAAAACTGTTTATTTAATTAAAATCACTGGGATCACTTTGTAACGTCTTAGAAACTAGGTGAAGCTAAGCATGTTCCTCGCAACCAAGCCTAGAAAAATCAGGCAACAACCATGGCGCGCGCGCCTATCATTATTTTCGATGATCTTTTTTCACAAAATGAAATTTAGAGCTTCAGTGTGGTGCTGATCGAACAAGGTGAGGCTCAAAAGAAACGTCCTCGCACATGAGCGTCTTTATTTAGTTCTTAAAAAGTAATTATAAAATGTATAAATTACGCATAGCACAGCGCTTCATGTTTTGATATCATTTTTTGTAGGCGCTCCTGAGTATGAAAAGTACCTATACTCCCTACGTACATATAGGTATATCTACAGTGTACTCGGTACCTACCTACCTACGTTCATCTTTTTCGGTGACGTAGCGTGCGAGTGCAGAGACGTAAGGGGTGCGGGTACGATTCCGGCGGGACAAATGTTTGTATGATCTGCAAATATTTGTTCTTGGCACGTGTGTTGTGGTACCATGGTAGGTACTCGTAGTTTGTGATACCCACGACAAAGTGGGCTCAGGACTATACTGTACGTGACTGTTGGGAATTATTTATTATTTCAAACTTAAAACTGGGCCTATAAAAAAAACTGACTAACTCTAAGGAATCACTTAAAAAATATTCAGTCAAAAAATTAGTGTTGTGCTTGCGCCCAAAAAGTTGTCGATAATTCAATATTAAGACGAATGTTCATTTAGAAAGGGTTAGGCAACTTTAAAAAATCAGGCACTTTTAGGTAAGTAAGTAACAGTTAATAGTGTAGTACGGCAGGTAAGTAAATATTAGGTACCTACTTATGTATTTTAGAATTACCTTTTTTTTTTTTTTTTTAATTTATTTATCTTCCAAAAAATTATTACATAGTCATTTATAGAAATAGCACTAAAAAAAAACCACTAAGGTTTGTAGAACTAATGCTAGATGTAGTCTTCGGCTATAGGTAGGAGCTACGTGAATTTAGTAATACTTATAATTTAGTAAAAATCATTTACCTATTCTATTATTAAGGTACGTATTTCAGGGTTTTACCAGAACTACTGTTAAAATGGGTACAATGGTGTGTCAAATATTGAAGTCGCAAATATTACTAATACCTACCTCGTTTCGAAATAATTCATGTTACAAATCAAAGGTTAGGTATTTATTTTAATAAACTCTACTTTCTTATCAATCATCATCTCAAACGTGACGGTCGGTAGGTGAAAACATGCAAGATAAACAATGTTGAAGAGGGATTTATAGAAAATATGCCGTCTCTGTTTCGTCACAAATCATTAACTATTTACACTAAATACGATCCATGTATTGACCACTGACCACAGATTACTATACCTACTCTCTCGGCAAACAGACGTTATCACCGCTATACCTCATACACAAATTCTGAAACGAGAATACCGGACGAATACCAACGCGAAGTACTCAAAACTCGTTTCGTCCCTTTCACTTATTCCCTTCAAGTGCATTAACTCTCAGTACGTCCCGTTCTCGCAGCGGCACCGAAGCTCTACCGACGTAGCTATGCATGTACACAGAACCACAGAACGCTGGTAAACTATTCACTTTTGTGTTGTGTAGTAGTTTTGCCGAGTTGGTGTCGGCCGTGTCGTTCGGAATTAGACCGCTTGTATTTGTGCGGGAAATGTCGAAAGTGCCGTGACCGTCTCCGATTTTGCTGATAGTGATATTGTGCTAAAAGTGATTATATTTTGTTTGAAAATCGTAAAATGGTGCGATGTCCAGCCGAGCGTCAGTGGCGCGCAAACGCTGCATTTTTTAGATTCCGCTAACTTCGAAAGTTGTTAGTTATTTTACCAATGCAATAGTGTTGGTACTTAGTGTTGATCATTGTTTGGTTCTTGTGATTTATTGAGTGTGATACCTCGTCAAAATGAAAACAGTGAGCTACAATTTTGTTGACGTAAGTAAAACATTGCTTAATACTTTGCTTATACAATTATTTTACATTAAAACTGTGTAAGACTCATAAACACAGCGCATTTCAAGCGTTAAACGTAGTTGAGTATGGATGAATGGTAGGTATTTTATTTAATATTGTGTCTTTTTACTTGGAAATGTAATGTAAATGTATGAGCAACGTTCTATTTTCCAAGAAATGATTCACCAGACATTATTAAAGCTTCCAACTTTATTTTATATTGGGA
Organism: Anticlea derivata; assembly: GCA_947579855.1. NCBI lineage: Eukaryota > Metazoa > Arthropoda > Insecta > Lepidoptera > Geometridae > Anticlea > Anticlea derivata. The sequence continues at coordinate 751,299 of OX388269.1, forward strand.
CAATTTTACTTACTCAAGGTAAGTATTTTCAAGACGGGCCAAGTAACTTACCTACCTACCTTTGTTTTAAAATTTGTCCCCTTATTATTTTCCTTGTAAACGCCCGTGACAGACAGAAGCTATCTGGCACCAGCCCAGATTCCGACTAAAATACATCAATGATTGCTTGTTATTATCCAAATAACAAAATCTGTTCACGTTTACACTATAACCACATGGATGAACCTTTATTACATGGGTACTTAACTATATTTAAATATATCTACTAGTACCTAGTAGCTGCCGCCCGCGGATTCTAGATACATAGCATATATGCTATTCTAGGTAAAGAACCCTATCTATTCCAAGTTTCATTGAAATCGGCCGAGCATTACGGCGTCATTGAACCATAAAAACCCAAACATCCTTGCAAACTTTCACATTTATAATATTAGTAGGTAGTAAGGATTAGGTAATCTGCAAGTTAAGAACGCACAGTAGGTACCTACGACCATCCTACAACTTGAAAAATCTTATAACTATTTGAAAATTAAATATGCTAATTATATTAGTTCTTACGTCGATCATAGTTTGCTCTGTATTGGCGCCGAAGCGATAAGAGAACAGGTTGTGCGTCTGTCTGCTGTAGGTAAATATAGAACGAGATAACCGGCCACTCCTACTGGAATGTGTCCGTTCCTTTACACACCACATCCTTTCAATAACCTCGAAGCTGTAGGTAAAGTCTCAAAAATAATTGCCACTAATCTTTGGGAACGTAAACGTAGAGTACAGTAAGAATTTTGATTCCTTTTTTTTATTTTACCTTTAATCGGTTATGTATATTTATGTACTTACTGAGGGGGACCAAGAAAGAAAAAGTGATAAGACGATGACGTTCGGGTGATTATTATGTAAGCCAAAGGATTTAATATATCATCGATAATGTAGGTATTTCTTGACCCGTGCTTCTTCCCATCACTAATATGAATTGATACCAGGTAGTAAAGGTATGATACACGATATTAAGTCAAAAGTACCTACTCAACTAAAAATAGTGATGGGCACAATGCTGAATGAATCTTCAACAATATCGACGAATAATAATTAATGATTTAGTTTTTCTACGTACCTAAACCGTGCGTGGAATGCCTACAAATTAATGAAATTTAAAAATCTCGTGGCACGGTGTTTGTGGTCGCACTCCTCCGAAACGGCTCCACCGATTTTTATGTACATGGGGTATGTATGAGAATAGTTCGTAAAGTATATGAACATGTCCCATCCAGATTTTTTTATTATGGTTGAACAAAGTTTGCGGGGTCAGTATAAAATACGATACAGAACGAGTATAATCAAATCTTGCTTTATTCTCATTGAATATAATAATTTTACATCCATTGTGTACCTATATTTTTTTGTTTGGAGAAGAGAAACGGTCTGGAACGCTTTTGAAAGATCCAAAAACACAGGAACAGTTTTGATTTTTCAATATTCTGGACGTGGTATCAGTCAGTTCAAGTCTACGGTATCTTGATTATTAATATCGGTTTCGACAGAATAACTAGCTTACAACTTAACAGTGTCTAACTACTCCGCAGTGGTAAGGCATTAATGCTGAGTCGACACCTTTTTGCTGCTGTGGCGCACAATAACATTTCTCGTAGCTATTATTTTATTAAGTTTTTGTGTGCTACCTATCTGCCATTTCTAAAATGTTTGCTCTTATTTATAAATAATATTTATTGCTTCTATTGTGAGATGTGTTGTGTGCCAAGTTGTAAATGTCTGTCTTCAGTTGACAGAGGAGCACGAAAAGAGCCTATAAAAGGCGCACTTTAATCCTTTCACTACACTGATTCTTTCATCGACGGTCATAGGCCCTTTTCAGGGCCACCATACCTCAACCTGGTCACTGCCCTAATACAGGATGACCAAGAAAGAATCAGTTACACGTCAAGAAGAGGAGCAAAACCAGTTCTGATTGCCTGCGAGTGTATTAAAACTGGTGTAACATATAACAGTATGACATCAAACTAATTGCAGTATGCGATAAACTAACGAGACCCCTCGACCATACAATTGGATAATTCAATAAAAGCAATCGCGGTGCCCGAGCTATCAAATCGAATGACTGATTTAATGCTGTGGCTCCAAACTCAATGCTTAAGAAATCTAATCTAAACAAAAAACGCAACCATTTCTTTGTTTAAAAAAATGCAAGTACCTACTTCGATAAGATAAAGTGAATTAGGGTCTTTTATTTAGTAAGATTATTGGGTACCTACTAGATATAACAAAAATAAGATTTCTTTATCTGACTATTTTTAGGAATATTTCTCATTTGAGAGCAGTATAGCGCTCATACATTTTCCGAATGGAATGGTGCACGACCAGAATTTGAACCCATGCATGGGTGGAATGCTGATCCGTTGGGCCAAATAGGAACAAATATGAAAAAATGCAATTTGCTTCAACTCTTTACATTCGGTCCATTATCCAACGTAACCGAAATACATGATTCCCCAAGATCATAGACTGGACTGTCCAGTGAAAATCACCAATAATTTCAATGAAAATCAGCGAAAAGATAGGGCCTGCAGGGTAACTATCGGTTAGTGGAGTTAGGGCAGCCAAAGTTTGATTAACATCGATTTGTTGAAAAAGAAGTAGAATAAATAACCGCTTCAAAGGAAAAGAATTATAAAGATTCAAGATTCAAGATGTTTATTTGCAGAAATAAGTGTTACAGGTCCTACAGAGGTCCTAAAGCTATGAATGCTAGAAGCTATGGCACTTATAAACTTATTCACTCTTTTCGAGCATCGCAAATTATTATTTTAGACGAAAGACTGTAAACTTAACACATATTTAACAGTATATTTAGTAAATTTTTGGGTATACTACAGAAACAGGACTCTTTGAATATAAATAATATACAAATAACACCATTAAATCGCAGCATTACTGAGAAAGATAGAAGCAATTACTCAAAGCAATAAAATCTAAGTTATTAACTGCATACGCAACACCAGTCGCTACGGTACCGTTGTAATTACTGTTTTAATTTGTCTGTAATCGCCGGCTAAACTATCGAATTATACTCTGTGCAAGTCGGGTCTCATCAAGTGGTTAGCGAGGGCAAGTCAACTTTTGTGTGGCCTATCCACCTATCATCATCTTCCTGCCGATAACCCGCATCATTCCCTATCAGTCTTTGAAATTTGACAAGGCCAAGCCACTTTTGAGTGTAAACTCTGAGATGCAAGCAGCGGAATGAAAGTAATTAGCAAGTCAAACTATTCAGTTGTGAATCTACAGTAGTCAATGGAGTGTCGTGAATGACTCAAGTTGCGGTTGCCATTCCCATTTTGCGTTCACAATAGGTCTGCGGAGCTGAAGCCAATGCTGAAGCGACTCCTAGAGAGACAAAGAGAAAACTGTCACTATATGCTTATCATGCGATATTTCACCTAAAATTCATTTGAAAATGATCCTTGCATCTTTTTATGTTAATATTGAGTTAGCCGTGGTGGCCCCGGCTAAAGAATAGGCCCCTCCATATCTACCTATCCGCGGATGTCGTAAGAGAAAAAAGCTAGGGGATGGGCAGCATCCCTCATTTTAATAACGCTAGCTCTAACTGCGCTCGCCAACCCATATGCCCAGCGTGGTGAGTATGGGCAAATCCCACATGATAGGAATTCGCTCTGTCTGTGGGGGAGGCCATGTTCAGCAGTGGACGTCGTACGGCTGAAATGATGATGATGATTGAGTTTGACCTTGACGAGCTTGCGATATGAAATAAATAAAAAATAATCACGGACATATTACATGCCGTTTGATCTCACGGCTTTATTCGTATCAAACCAAAATGACATTGCACGAGAACCAAAACAAAAGAATAGGTTTACAAAGTTTACAAAGTTTACAATAATATTTTTTGAGAGGAGGTAGGGCACAGCGAGATTTTCTCGTTCTGAATTGGAGCAGCCCGCCTGGGATGTACCTCCGCCTTACAGAAGATCGCAGCCAAATAACATTATTTGTTTCAAATAGTGTTGTGTTCCTGTGGTGAGTAGGGTTGCCAGAGCTCTTTAGGAGGGAAGGGGGTTCGGGGTCGGCAACGCGTGCGTGATGCCTCTGGTATTGCAAGCGCTCATAGGCTACGGTAACCGCTTACCATCAGGTGGGCCGTAAGCTTGTTTGCCACCTCTGTTGTATAAAAATATATATATATATATAAAGTCCTGAAAATCCAAAACAAGGATTCCGTGTGTCGTGTGTGGGTATCAGGAACTACGAGTACCATGGCACTACAATACACACCTTGAACAAATATTTTTCCAATATAGGTACTCGAATCTGGTAACTGACTGGCCTCATAGCTCAGTTGGTAGTAACTCTGCCTTCTGCGCTAGAGGTCGCGGGTTCGATCCCCGCACTGGACAAACATTTGTGTGATGAACACAGATGTTTGTTCTGTGTCTGGGTGTTAAATATATATCTATTATGTATATCAGTCTCTGGTACTCATAGTACAGGCTATGCCTAGTTTGGGATCAGTTGACCGTGTGAATATGTCCGGAATATTTATTTATTTATTTATCTCTCCTTTCTACGAACAAAAATGAAATAGAAAAATTAAAATCTAAAGCCCAGCCTATATCCCGGTGCTACTATTGATTAAACATGCTAAACAATAGCGTTATCTGCCCGAACAATAGTTTCTTTGTTCAAGCCGTACGTAGCCGTACGTTTTGTACGTACATAGGTAGGTACCGACCTATTTTACGATGAGAAATTATATCCTACGTTATATACCTAAAGCCCGATTTATTAAATAACAAACACAAGGAATGTGTGTTTGTGTGTGTGTGTATGTGTGTGTGATACCTAGTACCTACCTAATACAGAATGCTATTTTACGCCTAATTGACCATGACTTTTATTCTAGATTTTTTTTTATTGTAAATAAATAATCTACTAATTCGAATATTTAGGATGTCATCAATTCAGACGCTGTTTTATGTAGCAATCTCATGTCAAACTTCTTTCAATTTCCAAAAGTCCCTATTGCCAATTGGGTGTAGAATAATCCCCTTTCGGGATAGCAAACATGTTATGAATAACCTTGTACCTATAGCTCTAGTCCCATTAAATGTACATTTATTGGCAATAAAATTGGCAATAAAATTTGGAACTTTTGGAAATTTGACTTTCATTGAAAAACTCTGAGTAATTATGCTAAAAATTTGTGTATTGGGGTCAAATCAGTTCAAACAGCTGTTCCAACAAAAATAATGAATCAGCTGTTCAATCTTGATGCAGAAATCCTGAGAAAGTTTGGGGGTTTTTTTAATTTGATATTTTTCACTGATATTCTTTATTTTTCTTATAGAATAAATAACCTCATGTTATACCTACATGTTATAAAATATCACCATGCATATATATGCGGAATGGAAAATGAAAGGGATTAATTTCATACAAGTGATTTGCAATTTTGTACATTCGCGCATCGTAACAAAATCAGCCACACGCAAAAACCGTTCAAGTATCGTTAGGTATCAATCAACGATCAGGTTATACAGTTAAGCTGAGCCCATGCGAAAAAAAACATTTTTTGCGCGTCCAAATGTCTTTAAATCACTGCTCGCAAGGCCGTCGACCCCGTAAGTGACGATTATATGATTCGTATCCTATCCTATCGGTCATTGAATAATTCGATTGTTTAGCACTACCGAGTGAAGCCCTGTCCTTTTTGCATCGCGTCACAACAGAACTGCACAACTTTGAAATTAACTGGGTGTATTAGGTACCTTTTGATAATTACTGACTTGGAAGTCTTGGCTTTCAGTGTAGAAGCTAGGGTAAATGGCGCCAGCTAGAGGCCCTTACCCGCAGCTTTTTTTTTAATTTATTTATTTACCATTCTATTTACACAAGATTTGTGATGACCCGATTGTTGTGTTGTGTTGTTGATAAGTCGACCTATTGACGACCTCGGTGGCGCCGCGGGTGAGTGCCAGTCTGTGCCTCAAGGTGTGCGGCTTCGATTTCCGCTGCGGGACAAATATTTGCAAGATCTGCAAATATTTGTTCCGGGTTTGGGTGTCGTGGTACCATGGTACTCGTAGTTTCTGATACCCACGACACAGGGAATCCTAGTGTTGGGTCAGGACTGTGTATGTTACTGTTGGGTGTTATAGAGGTACTTAGTATTATTTTTAAGAAGGTACTTAACCGATTATTATCTGTTCATTCCAGTTCCAATCTCGAAGACGTAACCATTCGTGCATTATGTAGGTATCATACTTATCTACTGTATCATAATTATAAATAGGTTGGTTGGTACCTAATACAAGAATGGAACGTTGCTTAAACCCAGTTTGTTTGTTACCGTCAAACAAACTGGGATTTCTTTGCTTTGAGCAAACAATCAAAAACCTTGTTTCGTTATTTACTTTGAGATAAGTAATGTAATAATTAGTGTTGACGAGCCGCCATCTTTGAGTTATATTTAGTTTAGCACAGTATAACAATGTAGAAATATTAGATATTACCATTATCTTTCATATTACTTACACAGAATTAGTACTCTCTCAGAATTTGCAAGATGAAGTGGCATTAGGCAGGCCATATAGCTCGCAGAAACGACAACAGTTGGGGAATGAAGGTTCTCGAATGGCAACCATGAACCGGGCGATGCAGTGTTGGAAGGCCCCCCACCTAATGGACCGACGACATTGTTAAAGTTGCGGGAAGTCGGGCACTCTTTGGGCCTATGTCAGCTTCTTCAGGCTGATGATGGCATTACCTACTAACTAGGTGTATAGGTAGTTAGGTTTATCCTAAGATTCCTAAGTATGTAACTATTAAGCCTATTTAGATATCTTACTAAGTATTATCAAAGACAATATTTCTTCTATGTAAGTATAATTGTCTTTGGTATTTTAGGTACGGAGGTAGTCTGTTACGCATTATGTACCTTAACAACTCGGCTTTAGTGACATAAGTTACATAGCAACCTATTTTAAGGCACTAAACAAAGGCGGGCCCAGTCTATGGGTGGGCCTTGTTGGTTCTCAAACAGTGGAATTGGCCACATGGGGAGCATAAAATAGTGGACAATTGCTTTGTTTACCTTTAGTGGTTCGCCCCGGACGAAGGTCTCGCCATGTCTATCTTAAGTGATCGAACATCGAAATATCTTTTTTTTTTCTAGGCCTTTTGGTTTTTGAGACACATAAAATAACAAATTTAATTGGAATTCCCATAATGTTTCAATGAATTCTCTAGTAAGAGTGGATATTAGTTAGAGCATGTTAATACAAGGTGATTCAGAATATGTAGGTATGCCATCCCAAAAGGGGCTTATTCTACACCCAATTGGCAATAAATTTTGTACTACGACTTTAGCAAAATTCGGTAAAACTCTATGGTAAAATCAGCTGTTTTGGGGTCAAGATGCGATTTTCAAAGTTTATATAAATACCAGTTCAGGAGCCTATGGATACAATTAAGATTGTACTATCTTTATTACCTATTTCAATAAAATATTTTTTACTTTTTTTACTATTACTACTACAAACTGGCCTTTCGACTGGCCTCATAGCTCAGTTGGTAGTACTTCTGCCTTCTGCACTAGAGGTTGCGGGTTCGATTCCCGCACAGGACAAACATTTGTGTGATGAACACAGATGTTTGTTCTGTGTCTGGGTGTTAAATATAAATCTATTATGTATATCAGTCTCTGGTACCCATAGTACAGGCTATGCCTAGTATGGGATCAGTTGACCGCGTGTAAAATGTCCGGAATAAAAAAATAAAAAAAAACAAATGTCAGTGAACTTAGCAGATCATTTGCCAGCAGAGCATAAAAAAAAGGGAGTTCTTGTCGCATGCAGCTGAGTTCTATAGTTCCTGATACTTTTTAAGAATAGTTCTAGCGAAATTTCCTGAAAAAAAGTCAACTGAAAAAATGATCTGCCAACTTCCCGTAGCAGATCATTTTCCTCCAAATAAAAAATAAAAAAGAGTTCCTGTCGCATGCAGCTGAGTTATACAGTTCCTGGTACTTTTTAAGAATAGTTCTAGCGAAATAACCTCAAAAAAAGTCAACTGAAAAAATTATATGCCAACTTCACGTAGCAGATCTTTCCAGCAAGAAAAGGGTTTTTTATCGCATGCAGCTGAGTTCTACGTTCCTGGTACTTTTTAGCGATAGTTCTAGCGAGTTAACATATAAAAAAATCGATTGAAAAATTATTGAAAGTTTTCTTACGTACCTACAACCCAAAATAAAAACGAATCCCAGAACTCACGCCAAAGAGCCAGCAGAGCATACATGAAAGTTTAAAATTTGAAAAACAATGATTTTTATTACTTTCACAGGCTAAAACTCCTCGGTTTTTAATAGATCAGTAACGTACCTACAATTCAAAATAAAAACCAATTCCAGAACTCACGCCAAAATGCCAGCAGAGCATACTTGAAAGTTTTAAATTTTAAAACTATGATTTTTATTATTCTCACAGGCTAGAACTCCTCGGTTTTTAATAGATCAGTATTATACCTACAATCCAAGATAAAAACTAATTCCAGAACTCACGCCAAAGAGCCAGCAGAGCATACTAGAAAGTTTAAAATTTGAAAAACTATGATTTTTATTATTCTCACAGGCTAGAACTCCTCGGTTTTTGATAGATCAGTAACGTACCTACAATCCAAAATAAAAACCAATTCCAGAACTCACGCCAAAGAGCCAGCAGAGCATACTTGAAAGTTTAAAATTTGAAAAACTATGATTTTTATTATTCTCACAGGCTAGAACTCCTCGGTTTTTGATAGATCAGTAACGTACCTACAATCCAAAATAAAAACCAATTCCAGAACTCACGCCAAAGAGCCAGCAGAGCATACTTGAAAGTTTAAAATTTGAAAAACTATGATTTTTATTATTCTGACAGGCTAGAACTCCTCGGTTTTTAATAGATCAGTAACGTACCTACAATTCAAAATAAAAACCAATTCCAGAACTCACGCCAAAGAGCCAGCAGAGCATACTAGAAAGTTTAAAATTTGATAGTAGGTACGTTACTGATCTATCAAAAACCGAGGAGTTCTAGCCTGTCAGAATAATAAAAATCATAGTTTTTCAAATTTAAAACTTTCAAGTTTGGCACTTTGGCGTGAGTTCTGGAATTGGTTTTTATTTTGAATTGTAGGTACGTTACTGATCTATTAAAAACCGAGGAGTTCTAGCCTGTCAGAATAATAAAAATCATAGTTTTTCAAATTTTAAACTTTCAAGTATGCTCTGCTGGTTCTTTGGCGTGAGTTCTGGAATTGGTTTTTATCTTGGATTGTAGGTACAATACTGATCTATCAAAAACCGAGGAGTTCTAGCCTGTGAAAGTAATCAAAATCATTGTTTTTCAAATTTTAAACTTTCATGTATGCTCTGCTGGCTCTTTGGCGTGAGTTCTGGGATTCGTTTTTATCTTGGGTTGTAGGTACGTAAGAAAACTTTCAATAATTTTTTAATCGATTTTTTTATATGTTAACTCGCTAGAACTATCGCTAAAAAGTACCAGGAACGTAGAACTCAGCTGCATGCGATAAAAAACCCTTTTCTTGCTGGAAAGATCTGCTATGTGAAGTTGGCATATAATTTTTTCAGTTGACTTTTTTTGAGGTTATTTCGCTAGAACTATTCTTAAAAAGTACCAGGAACTGTATAACTTAGCTGCATGCGACAGAAACTCTTTTTTATTTTTGATTTGGAGGAAAATGATCTGCTACGGGAAGTTGGCAGATCATTTTTTCAATTGACTTTTTTTCAGGAAATTTCGCTAGAACTATTCTTAAAAAGTATCAGGAACTATAGAACTCAGCTGCATGCGACAAGAACTCCCTTTTTTTATGCTCTGCTGGCAAATGATCTGCTAAGTTCACTGACATAAAAAACAAAGCTATTTCATAAGCAACCTCAAGAAATTTACATAAAACAAAAACGAAGTTATTAGATCATGCTATTTAACTCAACATGAGTCTTGATGTTCCAGTTGCCTTGTAAAATATAGTGATGTGTTTATCATTATCCTATCTTAAACCTCAAAAAGCTCCTAATGCCTGTCTATCTGATAATACTCCATCCGTCCATCGTGATTATAAAACAAATAGGATATTTTTTTATAAAAATTATTTAAAATGAATTTAATTCATATTTTTTATACCAAAAATCAATATTTTTTTTAAATTATTTAAATAAAATCAAATTATCAAATGATGATGATCATAACAATTATGTATAACTAAACCAAAGACAATATGTACCTATAGTTTTTGTTTATTTCTTCTATATTGTCTTTACCTAACTATGCAAAGGGGGCCTATTCTAAAACCGCAATGTTTTGTGACTTGTGACTTGTGACTTTTGGAAATATGCTTAGAATAGTAGTAATATTTGTATGGAAATATGTCATACATTTATATCTAGGTATGTTAAACAGTGGTTTATTAATAGGCACATTATGCGACTAGTAAACATGGTGGTATTGAGTCATCATACCATGTGGTTATATCAGCCTGACTAGGTGGCATGTGTGTGTAATCTGCGATATCCATTGAATAGTATCTAGTGGATGTAACAAAACTCCCACATAGTAGGTAAATGAATAAATATCATAGGCGAACGATACTCTTAATAAACTATAGATACCTATAACTACAAGGTGATTCATAATATTTATATTATCCCGAAGTTATTTCTTATCAACAAAAAGAAGAAATATTGGCAAAAAAGTTATAATTATAATTTATTTGGAACTAGCTTCCGCCCGGGCCTTCGCTCGCGTGGTACCGACATAAAAAGTAGCCTACATGCTATTCTAGGTAAATAACTCTATCTGTTCTAAGTTTCAACGAAATCGGTTGAGCCGTTACGGCGTGATTGAACAACAAACTTCCAAACATTCTCACAAACTTTCGCATCCTACTAATATTATAAATGTGATAGTCTGTGATAATTTTTAGGAGGAGGTAGGGCATAGCGAGATTTTCTCGTTCTAAATTGGAGCAGCCCGCCTGGAGAGGACCTCCGCCTTACAGAAGATCGCAGCCAAATAAAATTATTTGTTTCAAATAGTGTTGTGTTCCTGCGGTGAGTAAGGTTGCCAGAGCTCTTTAGGGGGAGGGATCGGCAACGCGTGCGTGATGCCTCTGGTATTGCAAGCGCTCATAGGCTACGGTAACCGCTTACCAACAGGTGGGCCGAATGCTTGTTTGCAACCTCAGTTGTATAAAAAAAAAAAAAGTCTGTGAGGATGTTTGGATATTTAGATGTTTGTTATTCAATCACTTGGAAAAACTTGGAATATAAAGAGTTCTTTATCCAGAATAGCATACCTACTTAAAAGCTTCTTTTAAAGTAGGTACCACGCGAGCGAAGCCGCATGTGGAACCTAGTTTAAAATAATATTAGTAGGAAGTAGGATAGGATTTCCAAATTTCTACTATGTAGGTATAGGTAAACAAAAACAAACAAACAAAAAAGCTATTTATTGACATAAAATATTGGACAAGTAAAAACTGTGTTTCAGGAGCCGGTGGTCTTCATAGTATAGTATGTTATCTGTGTCCATGATATCGATTTTACAATAGATTGAATTCTTTGAAAGGTTCGTTTAAAAAACATATACACGACACTATGCTGTCTGATTATTTAGAATTTAGATATTTAAATTTCAGCTGTAGGTTGTTGGTGGGTAGACTGTTTTGTACGTCCTTATAGGATGACAAAATGCTATCCTACCAACTGCATTTTTCATTCTTCTTTTTTTGTTATTCTGTTCGCATTACTACTGCCCTCTTTCTACCAAATCCGTGGACAACGGGGCTGATTACATTCTAAGAACTTTAGTACCTACTTTAATTAAGTTTAGTAATATGTGAGAGCAATTGTTTGTTGTCCCAAATAAATAAAAATAAAATAAAATAGATATTATGTCTTCACGTGAGCATTGATACAAACGTTTTTACTTAATATAAATTTTGAAACAATAGAAACAAAAAAGGTAAGTCTTTGTATTTCTTTTCGCAAAATCCCTACGTGGAGGAGGCCAAGTGGATTCATCCTATTTACGGCAGCCGCGTTCTCCCAGCGGCCAGTTGTCCAATAGGTCATTTCCTGAGCGTCAAGGTGGACCTGAATAACTCCTTGGCCGTTTCAATTTGGAAACAGGAAAATGCAATACTTAGGTACCTACTTTTGTCATTTTGGATTTATTCAGATGAGCTGGCACGTGTTGCAAATTTTGATAACTTTTACTTTACTTTCTAACAATGATCAGTTTTCACGGTCGAAAAGTGAAAAGTTAGACCTCAATGACTTTGCAGACTAGGGCCTCTGACGTCCTTGTCTTTAATAAATAAATAAATAAAATAAATAAGGATCCATTGTTAGATTATAAAAGAACTTATAATTGGGCTAGTACCTAATACTAAAAGGACTAAACATTTCAATACTGACTGGCGTCATAGCTCAGTTGGTAGTAACTCTGCCTTCTGCACTAGAGATCACGGGTTCGATTCCCGCACTGGACAAACATTTGTGACTAACACAGATGTTTGTTCTGTGTATGGGTGTTAAATATGTATCTATTATGTATATCAGTCTCTGGTACCCATAGTACAGGCTATGCCTAGTTCGGGATCAGTTGACCGTGTGTGATATGTCCGGAATATTTATTTATTTATAATAGATCACTCTCCTCACGAAGCAGTGCCACGTGGGAGAGGTGATCCTGCCAGCAATCGTTTGAAGGATGATATGGGGGCTATCACGCACTCTGCGCATCAGGGATGTGGTCTTTTTACGGAGAATTGCAGCAAATCCTTCCGTCTCGTACTCTGTGAACATCCCTGATGCACTGCCGAAACGCGGCAGCCATATGTCTTTGTCAATCTCTCTTTTTGAAATTTCCCCTCAATTTTTTCTACTGATGATACTTTTTTGTTTTGTTTTAGGTAACACTATGGATCCTAGTGGTGTACCTGTCGCTGTACATCCCCCACATCGAGATGAGGGTTGATGAAGCCGAGCTGCGCCGAGAGGCACCTAGGGAAGTAGGTACCTACGGCGCGGCGCCTGTACAAATCCGAACGACTCTTGTTATACTAAAAAAACTTTTATTTATGTGCACGAAAGGAGCCTTTAAAAGGCGCACTTTAATCCTTTCACTACGCTGATTGTTTCACCGACGGTCATAGGACCTTTTCAGGGCCACCATACCTCAACCTGTGGTGTATTTGTGTAAGCGAAATGGCAATGAAGATCGTAACTTTGAGGGTAATTTTAACAATCTTAGCAACATTCAAAATATTCCAAACATGACAAGGGAAAACTTCAAGACCCTAACTTCTTCCTTTTCATGTTTGAAAAACTTCAGATGTGACTAAAATTGATAAAATCATCCTTATGGCGATCTTCATTACCATTTTGCTTACACAATAGCCTGGCTGGTCACCGACCTAATACCGGACCAAGAAAGATCCAGTGACACGAGATACCAGACGAAATTACGATGATGCTATGTTCCAGCAACCACCCCACGCGACCACACCGCGACCTGACCCGATCGAGGAATACCTCAACATGGGCAAGTGCTTCCACATGCCGCGGGAGCTGTGCCCCCCGGCGGGAGACGGCTGCAGGGCCGTGGGGAGCTCGGCGCTGTTCTGTTGTGATATCGACAGTAACTACCTCAGGGATTACTTAGGGCATAACAGTAAGTGAAGGCAATTTTTTTTTTTTTAAATTTACTTTTTGTGGCTATGGTTTCACTGCGGCCACAACTGGCCTATTGTGATCGCCACTTTATTTGTGGAGCCCCTTTACAGGGCCTTTAAAGTTCACCACAAAGCCCAGCAGCTGTTAAAAACTGAAGGATTTCATTTGGGAAAGCACGTCCTCAGCCCAATGGAGCTAAAGCAACTCAGCTTTAGCTCCATTGGGCTGAGGATGTGCTTTCCCAAATGGATGCTACGTTTGAGCATAAGTGCTCCGCACTCACCTAGCAGGTGTATAGGCGTTTCGTCCGCCTCCTTGCATAGCCTGCAGGTTTGTGTGTCGCATAGCCTTAGTTTGAACATGTGCTTATTAAGACAACAGTGTCCAGTTAAGGCTCTAACAATAATGCGAAGATTGTATCTATCATGACAAGTAAAGGCTATACAATAATTTTATTTCATAGTTGGAGAGATACTGAATGAATAAGCTATTGACTGGCCTCATAGCTCAGTTGGTAATAACTCTGCCATCTGCGCTAGAGGTCGAGGGTTCGATTCCCGCACTGGACAAACATTTGTGTGTAGATCTGAGTCTACCATGGCTCCAAAAAACAAAAAAATCTCATGCGTGCCCGTGCGCCTTCACCATATTGTGCCTATAAAAGTAAAAGTATCTTGAGTACCTAATAGGTAGGTACAATAAAATATACAGTAACACTTTATTATTAGAAATAACGGTAATGTGTTTAACCTTGATGTGGAAGTAGGTAGGAATAAATAGCGGAACGCTTCTATACAAGGTGATTCATAATATGTATGCAATCCCGAAAGGGGCTTATTCTACACCCAATTGGGTTTTTGAAAAAAAAATTTTTTGTGATAAATGGAAAGATTATATATTAGTTTTATAACAAAACTATTTTTTTTTTTCGCAATAATTCAAAAGTTATTTCAAATTAAAAAAAAAAATTGAGTCCAGTACCGAAGACACGCCGACAACTCCCGAACAAACCCGAGCGCGTGTGACGTCATAATGTTAGTTTTCACTCATTGCAGTTGATAGAAAAATAATAAATACAGTGTTTTGATCTATTTAATTTTGTTGTCATTATTAAATATTTAAATTTATATTAAAAATGTCGAATCTCAAAAGTTATCGTTCTTGTTTTGTACCATTATGTACGAATACTACAAAGGCAACTCCTGATAAAATGTTTTTAAATGTTCCCCAAGATGACAAACGTCGAAATAAATGGTTTCAAGCAGTGCACCGTGATAATCCCTAAACAAAATCGTTTTTTTTTTTGGCACCTTGAACTTCAGCAGAATTAAACCGAACTTCATTTTTTAAAAAATCGGTGATCATAAATATATCAACATCAGGAATATTATCAGACTTTGCCTTAATAAATCCTTTATCACACATAGCTAATCGAAACTAACTAACAACTCGTATTTTAGCAATAAATTTTTAATATTATTGTCTAGACACGTGTAATAGCCGTAAACGCTGTACTGTTATTAAATAGCTATAACATTATGACGTCACAACTATGGTGACCAATCATGGCGCGTTTATAGTCACGTGATTTTTATTTAAATTTCATCAATTTTTAATTGTTTATAATTAATTGAAAAAAAATTTTTTTGAAGTTTTTTGCATTAAATATCAATATTATTAATAATAAAGTTTTAAAATACATAAAAAAATCAATAATTTTTTTTTTTCAAAAACCCAATTGGCAATAAAGTTTGTTCTACGACTTTTTGAAATTCGATAATTTTCATCTTGATGCCGAACTTCTCGTCCGTTTAGTGATTAATTATACAGATTATAAAAATACATAAATGACCAAATGACCTTTATTTGAACTGGAGGAAAAAATATGCAAAATATTGATGTTTTTTTCGCTAAACTTCTTTCTTTTTGTTGATAGAATAATCCCTTTTCGGGATGGTATACATATTATGAATCACCTTGTATTTATTTGAGCACCACCGACCTCAAAGGTTATCTATCTGTGGTAGGTATATGTGTTTTATTGATATCATTCATGAGCAGACGCAAAAAGAGTTACGAATGTAGATCACAACTGCCTCGCTACCTCATCTACTTACTATAAGGTAGTTTAGAACAATGATTTTTATAATATTCCAAGAATTTCGATTCCGGGATTTGAACCCGCAATCTTCTCCCAAATACGGGGATGCTCTAGCCAACCAAGCTACGGGCTTTTGATAATTTAAGACACTTCTCGTGGGAGCGAATATCTTACCGACATCCAAACGGCTCAAAGCGCCGTAGCGCCCCCTACAGAATAAACAATTCTTTCCATCTTTTCAAAGACTAAGCCCCTTCGTCCATGACACTACGCAAAAGTGACGGAACTCATTAGAAACCAGAGTTGCGGACTGATTGGAAACTCTGACTCGTAACACACAGTACACGATTTTATGTAAACAAAGTTTTGAAAACGAAAATAATTAACATGACTAGTGATAATTCGAGCGATGACATGGAATTATTGCTTCTCCAGTCACATAGACGTCAAAATCACTTATAATTACTTTTTATTCGTTCATTTTTCAACAGTTTCTCGAAACCGGTCGCCTGGCGACCAGCATGTCGAGTCGCCAGGAGACTAGTAACAAACGCGTTCCTTTTGAGTAGCGTCGTGGACGGACGCGCATTGAAATACTAGTGCTATCGCAGTCAGGCTACTCATAGGTGACTACAGTTTCAGTCGCGTTCCTTTTGAGTCGCGCCGTGGACGAAGGGGCTAAAGCTACTTTTAATTCATTGGGTTAAGAACAATTCGATGCGAAGGGACAAAATCGGTCACAGACTGTTGATGATGATGATCGTTTGTTTTAAGGGCTAGTTTAGTTTATAGCCGTATTCAAACGGCGTGATTCTAAAATTTCTCGAAAATGCCCCATACATTAGTTTAGTTTATAGCCGTGTTCAAACGGCGTGCCATCTAAAATGTATTCGAAAATGAACCTTACGTCTTCTAAATAAAGTTTATTTTGAGTGTGACTTTTAGACGCTTGCGATATCGATGAGCTATATCACACCCAAATGTAACTCAAAACTGACTTTGTTTAGTAGAGGTAAGGATCATTTTGAAATGATTTTTAAAGTCTTATAGCATGCCGTTTAAACACAGCTTTATAAGGTGCGTTTTCTCGCATTTGGGATCTTGCAGCCGTGGTTGAGCGTGCATTTTGGAAAAAAAAAATTCAAAACACTCGATCTATTGTTCTTTCCTGATGATGCTTGCTTGCTTGTCGTATCACTGATTCTTTCTTGGTCTGTATTCAAAAGTCAAAAAGTCAAAAGTCAAAAGGCATTTATTTCAATAAAATCACTAGGATCACTTAGAAACGTCTTAGAAACTAGGTGAAGCTATGCCTGTTCCTCGCGACCAAGCCTAGAAGAATCAGGCAACAAACACGGCTTGGTGCCTATCATTTTTTTCGATGATCCTTTTTCACAAAATGGAATTTAAAGCTTCAGTGTGGTGCCGATCGAACTAGGTGAGGCTCAAGAGAAAAGTAATCTAATTATAATCCTTAATAAATAAGAGCTTATAAAAATGTGAAAAAAATGAAGACAAATGTGAGCTTCAACAAATGATCTAAGGGCAGCACACGCTACACTTGATGAAATATGTACCTAATGCTTATATAATTAAATAATACTTAAAATATGATGCAAGCAAAAACTGTAAAGACACTGCAAAATGGCATTTTAGCTGTCGAGGGGCAGAGCGACTTCAGGCCATGCGGTTTTATCATTTAAATAATCATTTAGTTTATAGTACGCTTTCTTAATAAGATTATTCTTTATGTACACTTTAAATCTTCTAATAGGAAGTTGCGTCGCGTTTACCGGAAGTTTATTATAAAATCTTACCATATTCCCCATAAAAGACCCATTTACTTTTTGTAATCTAAATTTTGGAATGCACAATTTATTTTTGTTTCTTGTGTTAATACTATGCACATCACTTTTTTTCTTAAAGCTAGCCATGTGCTTATGTGTGTACAATAAGTTTGCGTAAATATATTGTGAAGTTACAGTTAAAATGTTAATTTCTTTAAAAAGTTCCCTCAAGGAGTCCCTTGACTTCATTTTATAAATGGCACGTATTGCTCGTTTTTGTAAAACAAATATGACTTGGATATCTGCTGCATTCCCCCAGAGAAAGATACCATAGGACATTACACTATGGAAGTAGCTAAAATAAACTAACCTAGCTGTGGCTTCATCTGTGAGCCACCTTATCGTACGAACGGCATATGCCGCGGAACTAAGTCTACCGGCAAGAGTTTCAATGTGGGGTCCCCACTGCAATTTTGAATCAATATTGAGTCCTAGGAAATTTGTAGAATCAACAAGGGTTAGTGACTCTCCATTTAATACAATGTTAGTGGGGCTATTGTGTACTACATTAGGTAAAGAGAATTTGATACATTTCGTTTTCTTTGAATTTAGCAAGAGATTGTTTACAGAAAACCAATTAAGGACTAGCGACAAGGATGCGTTTACGTCATCGTAATTTGTTTTGGATCTGTCGACTTTGAACACTAGCGAGGTGTCGTCAGCAAATAGAACTATGTCACACATTTCTTTAACATAAGAAGGGAGGTCATTAACGTAAACTAGGAACAAGAAAGGGCCTAGAATCGAACCCTGTGGCACACCCATGACAATAGTTGATCCAGAAGACCTTTCACCACCCACGTCAACTTTTTGGACTCTATTGGATAAGTAAGATTGTAAAAGGTCAATTGCACGGTTTTGGATGCCGTAATGTTTTAGCTTTGAGATTAATGTTGCATGACTCACGCAGTCAAACGCTTTTGACAAATCACAGAATACACCAATTGCGTCTTGTGAGTTCTCAAAGGCATCGTATATGTGCTTTAAGAGCAAAGTCCCGGCATCGGCTGTTGATCGACCTTTGGTAAATCCAAATTGATTACAATGAAGAAGCCCGTTAAGATTGAAGTGAGATAATAACTGAGTAAGAATAACTTTTTCAAAGATTTTACTTAGAGTAGGCAATATCGAGATAGGTCTATAATTAGCGGGATCTTTTTCGTTTCCGGACTTGAACAAAGGAATGATTTTGCTATGCTTCATAAGGTCAGGAAAAACTCCATCGTCAACACAACTATTAAAGATGTGGGCTAAGCATGGAGCAATATCGTTAATAATAGCACCTACTATCTTTGTAGATATACCCCATAGGTCTTCAGTGTTTTTTATATTGAGGGATTTAAAGGTTTTCACAATATTACCCGCATTAATGTAACTAAAACTAAACTCAGTCTCACATTTAGCAACACTAGCTTCTAGAAGAAGGGACGCTCCAGAAGCTGAAGATTTTAACGACTGGGTTACAATATTAGGTATACTAGAGAAAAAACTGTCAAAGGCATTCGCATTAGGTCAGCAACCAGGTTGAGGTGTGGTGGCCATGCAAAGGGCATATTGACCGTCGGTGAAAGAATCAAGTCAAAGTCAAAAGGCATTTATTTCAATAAAATCACTAGGATCGCTTTGAAACGTCGTAGAAACTAGGTGAAGCTATGCCTGTTCCTCGCGACCAAGCCTAGAAGAATCAGGCAACAAACACGGCTTGGTGCCTATCATTTTTTTCGATGATCCTTTTTCACAAAATGGAATTTAAAGCTTCAGTGTGGTGCCGATCGAACTAGGTGAGGCTCAAAAGAAAAGTAATCTAATAAATAAGAGCTTAAAAAAATTATAGTGTAGTGTAGTGAAAGGCTCCTTTCGTGGTAAAGCAATAGTAGGTGGGCATTGTTTGATTCCAATCGCGTACAACAGTTGTCTGTTCACAGTAACGCACCAGAAGACAACCAAGTACCTGCACGTCCTGAACGGGAGCATCGACGCGCTGGACGTGGCGCAGGCCATGTTCCGACGGCTGGCCTCCATGGCCTTCACTGACGGGAACATCGGGAAAATCGTAGGTGAGAACAGTGGCGGATTTGCCCTAAGGCCCAGTAGGCCCGGGCCTAGGGCGGCCAGATATTAGGGGCGGCAAATCGTGACCAAAAATTTGTAGTTATTATCGTAGAGAATCTTACAAATCAGTAGCTATTATAGTTAATTAAATTTCGGATTTAGATTTAGATAAAGTTGGCAATAAAGTAAATTCATTATGAACCTAGTCTAATGATGGGTGCTGAGAAAGGGGCGGCATATGGCCTGGGGCCTAGAGCGGCCAAGACTGCAAATCCGCCACTGGGTGAGAATATATTTCTATACTTATATTCAGTAAGCCTTTATGCTATAATCTATCTCTGTGCCCAATTTCATCCAAATCTGTTCGGCCGTTTGTTTGAGAGCGGAATATCGCGCAAATAAATATTCTCCGAATGGAAAATTCATTGGTACACGACGGGGATTCGAACCCACGACCTGTGGATTGGATTGGTACTATGGGTACCAGAGACTGATATACATAATAGATATATATTTTAACACCCAGACACAGAACAAACATCTGTGTTAGTCACAAATGTTTGTCCACTGCGGGAATCGAACCCGCGACCTCTAGCGCAGAAGGCAGAGTTACTACCAACTGAGCTATAAGGCCAGTCAAAAATTAATGTTTTCTTAACTTTCATAGACATAGACATTGATTTATTTGCTATTAAACCAAACACATTTGCATAACAAACACGAGCAGGTAAATAAAATGGTATGTGTGCTGCAGTAGCAAAATGGCCTCGGCTCAGCTTTATGCCTACTGTTTTAGCAGCAGACGCTGGTATTCTGCCGAAGCCATTTCCCAGTCACTAAGTCCTGTGAGAACAGTCTTATAATTAATAAGGTAATAATAGTAAATGTTAGAATAATCACGGAAAAAATTGATAATAATTGAAATTAATTAAATTAAAGTGTATAATAATCGGCAGATTATACAGAAGACCGAAGAGTATAATCGGCCATTATGTCTAGCGTTTGTGGACTACGAGAAAGCCTTTGATTCAGTCGAGACCTGGGCAGTGTTACGGTCACTACAGCGGTGTCAGATCGACTACCGGTATATCGAAGTGTTGAAGTGTTTGTACAGCAAGGCCACCATCTCTATCCGACTCAAGGACCAGAGCACAAATCCTATCCAATTGCAAAAAGGGGTGAGACAGGGAGACGTTATTTCTCCGAAACTGTTCACCTCTGCATTGGAGGATGTTTTTAAGCTT
The DNA here is from genome assembly GCA_947579855.1 of Anticlea derivata. NCBI lineage: Eukaryota > Metazoa > Arthropoda > Insecta > Lepidoptera > Geometridae > Anticlea > Anticlea derivata. Next base: position 772,317 of record OX388269.1, read on the forward strand.
CTGCACTGGGAAGGACATGGCATCAACATCAATGGCGAATACATCACTCACCTTCGATTCGCCGATGATATAGTCATAATGGCAGAATCGCTGGAGGACCTTGGCGCAATGCTCAGAGACCTCAGTAACGTTTCTCAACTGGTGGGTCTTAAAATGAACATGGGCAAGACTAATATCATGTCCAATACTCATGTTGCACCCATACCGGTACAAGTTGGGAACGATACCATTCAAGTTGTAGACCACTATGTCTATTTGGGTCAGACGATTCAACTAGGTAGGTCCAACTTCGACAAAGAGGTCAACCGACGAATCCAACTCGGATGGGCAGCGTTTGGGAAACTTCGTCATATCTTCTCGTCGCAGATACCGCAGAGCCTCAAGGCGAAAGTCTACAATCCGTTGGGGAGTAAAGGTTCTCGAATGGCGACCACGAACCGGGCGACGCAGTGTTGGATGGCCCCCTACCCGATGGACCGATGACATTGTAAAGGTTGCGGGAAGTCGGTGGATGGAAAGGGCAGGGCTCAAGACCGTTCGTCGTGGAACTCTTTGGGGGAGGCCTATGTCCAGCAGTGGACTTCTACAGGTTGCTGATGATGATGATGAAAGTGTATAATAATAATAATGTCATAGTGGAAAGTGCATAGTGTACTTTCCTCTAACTTTGTTTTTTTTCCATCGCCAATACCCTGGATTATAGAAAAGGAACCAGGAGCAGATGATACTGCGGACACTGAACTCTGTAAGATATACCTATGTGTGACCTATCCTCCCTCACCTAGAGCATTCGCCTGTAATGTAACATTTTAGATTCGATTTTGAGCGGGGGAGCGAACGAACCTACAAGTGTTGCGCATTGATGATACAAGTTGTATCAAAATACAGATTGCGCACTGTATTGCTCGGTTCTCCTCCCTCATCGATGTAACGATAAATTACAGGCGAATGCTCTCGATGAGGGAGCACCATTATGCAAGCTAGCAACATGGCCCGCGTCAAGTAAAATGTTGCGGGGCACATTGCGCACTGTGCAACATTGCAGCTCCACGTAGATTTAATGTTGCACGTCATGTGGCGGGACATTGTCCCCTAGTGTATCCGGGGCTTAATAAATCATATTGAAATGAAATCAGTTTATTTGCTAAAACATGGTAGTTCAATATAATCGCTGTTCTTACGCAGCTTACTGCATAAGAACAGCTTACTGCATAAGGGCGCACATGTTTTTGCTACGCAAGCATGCAAATGTTTTATTAAGTATAGTAGGATTACAATAATAAAAAATACGATTTTTTTAAAATTAAGAAACATTATTCGTTGCTCAGGCGGCCTAAAAAGAGTCATCGTCAATCTTTATTAGGTAGCTTTATCCCATTGCTTTCTTCCAGGTCAGTTCCCGAAGTACTCCGCAGTGGCGTGCCTCAACATATCCAACAACAACCTGACCAGCGCCAAGCTGCAGCCGTCGAAGCAGCGTCCGTTCGCGTACCTCTTCAACCTGACCGTGCTGGACGCGTCGGCGAACAACCTGACCGAGTTCCCGCTGAGCTTGGTGCATAGCAATCGCAAGATCTCCGTAGACTTGTCAGGTATGAGCATAGGTTGCGTCATGGTCATAGGTTTTGGAGGAGGTAGGGCACACCAAAATTTCCCTATTCTGAATTAGAGCAGCCCGCTTGGTACCTCCGCCTTACAGAAGATCGCAAATAACATTATTTGTTTAAAATACTGCTGTGTTCCTGCGGTGAGTAAGGTTGCCGGAGCTCTTAAGGGGAGGGGGTTCGGGGTCGGCAACGCGTGCGTGATGCCTCTGATATTGCAAGCGCTCATAAGGTACGGTAACCGCTTACCAACAGCTAGTTTGCCACCTCAGTAGTATAAAAAAAAATGGTCGACCCTGTTTATTAAATGAATAACACCCAATACTCCTGTGTCGTGGGTATCAGAAACAACGAGTATCATTTGCCCCGCAGCGGGAATCGAAGCCTCACCCCTTGCGTCGTAGACGGGCCCGCTACGCCACCAAGGTCATCAATAAATAAATAAATAAATAAATATTCCGGACATATCACACACGGTCAACTGATCCCAAACTAGGCATAGCCTGTACTATGGGTACCAGAGACTGATATACATAATAGATATATATTTAACACCCAGACACAGAACAAACATCTGTGTTAGTCACAAATGTTTGTCCAGTGCGGGAATCGAACCCGCGACCTCTAGCGCAGAAGGCAGAATTACTACCAACTGAGCTAAGAGGCCAGTCAATTCCATTGGTTGTGAGTTTGAATCTCGGCTATACCAATGCATAGGTTTCAAGTCCTTTCACCAAACTAGTCCTTTTAGGTAACATCATCCAATCGGGCCTCCATAGACAGCCTAATATGGCCGTATACGTATCATTGAGGATTATTTTTAGGAGTACCTACTAAATGGAATGTAGAGCTTCTGTAATTGGTCTCTTAATAGTGGAATACGTCTGTATAGAATTTGTGAGTAATTCGACTAAGAGACCAGGCACAGGGTGACCAAGACAGATCCAGTGACACGACGAACTTCTCGATTGCAGGGAACAACAACCTGCCCTGCAAGCACTTCCAAAAGGCGATGGAGACGAACAACATAACCCTAGTGACCTTCCTGAACTACAACGACACCTTTTGCTCTCTGGACCTCAGCTTCAACTGGTTCAAAGACGTGCAAATCGTGAAGATCGACTACCTCAGAGTGCAGAAAGAGGTATACCTTTCATTTTATTTAATTTAATTCGGAAAACAATGTGTTAAATACAGATCAGACAGGCCGCATAGCTCAGTTAGTAGTAACTCTGCCTTCTGCGCTAGAGGTCGCGGGTTCGATCCCCGTACTGGACAAACATTTGTGTGATAAACATAGATGTTTGTTCTGTGTCTGGGTGTTAAATATTTATCTATTATATATATCAGTCTCTGGTCACCATAGTACAGGCTATGCCTAGTTTGGGATCAGTTGGCCGTGTGAATATGTCCGGAATATTTATTTTATATTTATACCTAGTTGGTTGCCAGAGCTCTTTAGGGGGGAAGGGTTCGGCAGGCAACGCATTAGCAATGCTCCAGGTGTTGCTGATGTCAATAGGCGAAGGTAACCACTTAGCATCAGGTGGGCCGTAAGCCTGATTTCCTCCAAATAACAAAAAAAAAAAGTTAAAGCAACTTATGAAAGAAACTTAAAAACCAGTATATGTTTTCGCATATAGAAACTAAAAGTAGGTAGGTAGGTACCTACTTGTTTGACAGATTTAAGAAAAAGAAAAAAATACATTGGAGAAATAAATATAAATAATATAAATATTCCGGACATATTCACACGGCCAAGTGATCCCAAACTAGGCATAGCCTGTACTATGGGTACCAGAGACTGATATACATAATAGATAAATATTTAACACCCAGACACAGAACAAACATCTGTGTTTATCACACAAATGTTTGTCCAGTGCGGGGATCGAACCCGCGACCTCTAGCGCAGAAGGCAGAGTTACTACTAACTGAGCTATGAGGCCATTCAATAAATAGATAACACAATACATAATTAGAATTATACAACAGTTATTGATCCTAATTAAACCAATGATTGGAGAGAGCATGCTTGAAAGTAGACTGTCTGTAGAAGTCAACTGCTGGACATAGGCCACCCCCAGAGTTCCATGACAAACGGTCTTGAGCCTTTTCCATCCACCGACTTCCCGCAACCAAACGCAACCTTCACAATGTCGTCGGTCCATCGAGTGGGGGGCCTTCCAACACTGCGAAGAAAGAGGTATACCTTTCAATTATAGGTGGGTAGGTGTCTATTAGGTTTTTTCTTTCTCGTCATTTGTGTTTACTCCTTGTATGTTCTTATGCACCGACATAGCTCTCAGAATTAGCAAGTTGAAGTGGCAGTGGGCAGGCCATATAGCTCGCAGAACCGACAACCGTTGGGGAGTAAAGGTTCTTGAATGGCGACCACGAACCGGGCGACGCAGTGTTGGAAGGCCCCACACATAGACCGACGACATTGTGAAGGTTGCGGGAAGTCGGTGGATCGAGAAGGCTCAAGACCGTTCGTTATGGAACTCTTTGGTGGAGGCCTATATCCAGCAGTGGACTTCTACAGGCTGATGATGATGATGATGATGTCCTTATGTCTGTTCTGTATTTTTAGTGTGTAGGTACCTATGTAATTTTTTTTCTAATCTATTTTGTTTTTATCTTCAGCTAAACGCGAGCTGCCGCAACATAATACCAGCGAACATAAACTGCACCTGCGTACCGGAGCTGGTGGAGGTGATCGGGGCGGAGGTGACGCGGCTGGTGGCCGTCGACTGCTCCTTCCAGAACCTCACCGAGATGCCCACCAACCTACCCCCTAACACGGTCAAGCTGAACGTGTCCTATAATAGCGTGAGTGTCTGTGTTACTAGCCCTACCAGCCAAAAAACATTATTTGTTTCAAATTGTGTTGTGTTCCTGCGGTTGCTAGAACTCTTTAAGGGGCCTGGGTCGGCGTCATTTCTCTGGTATTGCAAGCGTTCATAAGCTTTGGTAACTACTTAACAAGAGGTGGGCCGTAAGTTTGTTTGCCACCTTAGTTATTACTTATTCACTTAGGCGTGGTGGCCCCGGCTGAAGAATAGGCCCCTCCATTTCTACCTGTGGATTTCGCAAAAGGCGACTAAGGGAAACGATGCTTGGGGGTAGGCAGCAGTTCCCTATCAACAACAAGAGCTTTATCTGCGCTCGCCAACCCGCATGCCCAGCGTGCCGAGTACGGGCAAATCCCCCCAAATGATTGTTTCTGGTAATCTATGGGGGAGGCTTATGTTCAGCAGTGGACGTCCTACAGCTGAAATGATGATGACTTAGTTATTACATGTGTGCCAATTGTTCGGACTTGCCTCTGACTACCCCCATTAGACATCAAGGATCCGATCGCCTGTAGAACTGAGAGAATGTCTACCATTCTTGGGGATACAAGTCGTGAGAATTTTTCTTCACCACACTAGTTATTTTGCCAGTAAAATCTCTTATCATTCCAGATAACCTCATTACAACCCGTGAGTGACGATCCGACGTACGATCACCTGCGCCGGCTGATATTAGATCACAACGATATACAGAACATTCTGGAGTTGGAAGGCACCAAGTTCATAGACAACTTCGTTCAGTTCTCCATCACTTATAACAAGCTGAAGACTGTGAGTACCTTGGCCCAGTTGCCCCGACTTTAGAATAGACCCCCTCATTACTATCCATGGATGTCAGGGAAAACGGCTGAAGAATAGGCCCATTACTTCCCGTGGAAGTGGTAAGAGGCGAAGGGAAAAAAGCTAGGGGATGGGCAGCAACGTTCCCTATCATCAATAGCGCGACATCAATGGTCGCGAGGAACAGGCATAGCTTCACCTAGTTTCTAAGACGTTTCAAAGTGATCCTAGTGATTTTATTGAAATAAACGCCTTTTGCCTTTGATACAATCCACAATCCAGTCCACAGTCTATCAAATCTATCACAGTCCATCAAATACACAGTCTATTGAATACTGGTATGTACTTATTTCTGAACTAACATAATGTAGGTACCAAGTTGTGGGTATAACTGTTTTTTTTTTTTAAGGTTTTCACTTTTGTAGTTATTATTGTTTTCTTATTTTTTTCTAACAATTTTAGATACCTACGTGGGTACTTGTGCGTACGTAGGTATATATATCACTATAACTATGTAAACTTTTTAAGTAGGTAAGTTATTTCTAAGTTTAGTTTAATTGTCACGCCTCACCATCTTTTATTCACGCCCAGGATGACTGGTAGAAAATGCTTTAGCATTAAGTCCTCCTTACACTAAGTTTAAGTGTGAAAGTATAAATAAATAAATAAAATCTAACCTGATGTTAAGTGACGATGTGGTCTACGGTGTAGCACGTTTGCCTAGAAGAAACTATTCACTCTACTCTTGAAGACACCCAAATTATAGGTATTCGGAAACACAGACGCCGGCAACGAGTTCCACTCTTTGGCTGTCCGCATTATAAAGGTACAAGCAAAGCGCTTGGTGCGGCAAGGTATATCAACCATGAACTGATGTCGCGTGTCCGTGCGTCTGGTTGTCCGATGATGGAATGGGGATTATCTACGCTCGCCAACATGCACGCTCAGCGTGGCGAGTATGGCAAGTAACAACCAACAGTCACAAACTTCTGAGACTACACTAGGATCACCTGTGTCGTGGGTATCAGAAACTACGAGTACCATGGTACCACAACACTCAGACCCGGAACCAATTTTTGCAGATATTTATTTTTATTTTATTTTATTTATTGAAAAGACCAACAGCACTTATGATAAAAACATTGTTACATAACTAATTGTGTTAACCAGCCAATTACAGGTCTCTCTTAGTATAATTTAACATTGATAGTTCCTACAAAAATAAAAAACAATGCAAAGTATAAAGTAAATACTTAAAAAACAATATGAAAGCTAGTTCAGTCAGTGGTTGAGAGGATACAGTAAGGAAGCGGTGTGCATGTGTGAAAGGATGGTGAAGGGTTTAGGGGGGGGGGGGGGGGGGGGGGGAGTTTGAAATGCTAACAAAGTCTGTATTATGGCTTTTTTGAAACAATTTTTCGTATTGTTGAAGATATCGACGCTCGCGAAGCGCTTATTGAATACAGAACACATTCGATTGACAGGTGCATTCATGGCATAATTAGTGCTGAGAAGAGGTAGAGAGAAAAGCGGTGTATGACGTGTTCGCCTAGTAGGCACATTGAACTTGATCGAGGCGAGTAGGGATGGTGAGTCTAGATTATGATTTAGTATATTGTATAGAAGCATGATATCAATCAGAGTACGTCTGTCTTCTAGACACATTATGTTATGACAAGTACAACCATCTTTGTAATTGTTATATATTCGTTTACGATAGTTTAGGTGTTTAATAAATTTCTTTTGAATTCTTTCTATTTTATGGTTGTGTATTAAATAATTGGGAGACCAGATGCTGCTAGCATACTCGAGTACACTACGAACATAGGCATAGTAAACTGTTTTAATGCAAGTAAGATCAGAGAAAGGTTTGCAGGTACGAATTACGAAGCCAAGGTTTCGATAGGCCTTATCTGAAATATAATTTATGTGTTCCGACATAGTGAGCTTGCTATCTAGAATGACTCCGAGATCCTTTATAACATGAACTTTTTCAATGGGAATGTTATTCAGTGTGTACGTAAAATTGAAAGGATTTCGTTTACGGGTAAACGATATTTGCTGGCATTTATGCACATTAACGGTTATTTTATTGCGCGATTAGTAATCTGAAAGTGCATCAAGAGTGTCTTGAAGATTGGAAGAGTCTTGAACGTTTTGAATTGCAGACCTTTTGTAATCATGCCTCCTTTTATATTGATAAACTTTCTACTATATTGATATCATACTTCAACCAGAGTGGTGCAATTGTGTAAGGGTACCTAATGGCAATGAAGTACAATCTTAGCAACATTCAAAACTTTCCAAACTTAATAAGAGAAAACATCAAAAGGTAAAAAACCTTTTTATGTCTAAAAAACTTCAGATGTTGCTGAAATTGATAAAATCATCCTCATATTTGCAAACTTCATTAAAATCATTCTAATATATGCGAACTTCATTACAATTACGCTTACACAATAGCACTCCTGTGGTTGCGTAAGCGTAATGGCAATGAAGTTCGTAACTTTGAGGGTAATTTTAACAATCTTAGCCTCATTCAAAACTTTCCAATCTTGACAAGGGAAAACTTCAAGACCTTAGTTTATTTCTGTTCATGTTTGAAAAACTTCATATGTCGCCAAAATTGATGAAATCATCCTTACAATTGCGATCTTCATTACCATTGCGCTTACGCAATAGCCTGGCTGGTCACTGGCCTAAAGCAGAACGTCCAAGAAAGAACGAGTAAGCATGCATCGCTTATTAGTAATGATGTTTCAGATTCACACATACGTGCTGTCGAACAGATTCGACACCACAGGCCCCGGGTTCATGATCGCGGGTAACAACATACACTGTGATTGTAACACTGAGAAGATGCTGAAGGTATCTCACCACTATACTGCGAAATATAATATCCTACTATCCTACCATAATCCTACTTCCTACTAATCCTTTTAATATTATAAATGCGAAAGTTTGTGAGGATTTTTGGATGTTTAGATGTTTGATGTTCAATCACGCCGTAACGGCTCAGCTGTTTTCGTGTAAACTTGGAATCGATAAAGTTCTTTACCTATAATAGCATATAGACTACTTCTTATTGTAAGTACCACAAGAGCGAAGCCGCGGGCGGAAGCTGGGGGCTTATTAGGCAATAAAGTTTGTGCTACTTTTGGTAGATCGACATTTTTCATTGAAAAAAACACTATACAAAAATCAGCTGTATTGGGGTCAAATCAGTTCAAACTCAATTATACTAGCTTCCACCCACGGATTAAGTTCATATGATAAGGCAGTTACAGAAATAACTAACCTTGAGCTACAAAAACTAAAACATCTGCAGTCAACATTTTATAAAAGAATGTACACACAGACTAATAGGGAATACAGGAAGAACAAGTAAGGCTAAATAAAAAAATTGCATTGAGTAATTATCACCCGCACTTTACCTTGCAATAGCTAAATTCAATTTGTTCTTTTCCAGCCATGGTTGCTGGAAAATTCAAAAAACATCCCCGACTACAAATTCCTGCTGTGCCAAGGCATGGGAGCCGTCGTCGACCTGGTGGAGTCACACGTATGCCACACGCCACGCGACTGGACAGACTATATCTACTACATCATCGGATTAGAGGTCTTGATACTTGTGCTACTGGTGAGCAAAGTGAGCTACGACTACTGGGTGTTCAAAACAGCCGGGTATTTGCCGTGGCCCGCGAATAAAATGCCCCGGCTGCCCTGTGATTGGCTGTGTGAATAACTACGCCGAGAATAGTTGAGAATTTTGAATAGTGTCCGCCATCTTGTATAACCCGACCTAATAGAAAAGGCGCATGGGCAAAATTCGCAAAACTGATTCCTTCATTATCGAGTGCGACTTTTTGAGATATTTGTAGTGTGAACAAACTTCTAATAAAATTCACGAGTCCATTCCCTTTTTGCCCATGCGACTCTATGTTGTATCTACTACTTATGTATGTCTTGGTACTTGTTCTTAGCTGAGCGATGTCTAGGTGCTTACGAGAAGGAATATGGCGCAACTGTGAGAATAAAACAATCAATCAAATATATTTTGCCATGTTTGAGTACACTGGGCCGAAACCATCGGTGCGGCGATTACGTAGCTTTGTTGAAATCAGTATCTATTTAGAAACCGGTTAAAAAGGCAGGTTTTACGAATACTTTTAGTAGAGCTTCAATGTAATACTTTTGACTGAAGGATTCCATTTAGTGAAAAAGGATCATTGGAAAAAATGCTAGGCATGCGCGTCGTGTTTGTTGCCTGATTCCTCTTGGCTTGGTTGGCTTGGTCGCGAGGAACAGGTGTAGCTTCACATAGTTTCTAAGACATTTCAAAGTGATCCTAGTGATTTTATTGAAATAAATGCCTACCAACTTTGACTCAGGTGAATCGCAAAACCGTTATATTTATGGGTTCTAATTAAAAATTGGTTTAAACTGATTGCAATGATGTTACGTAATTGCCCGGAAGTCCTGATACTTGAACTACCTTTGAGCTATGAAAACTATGTCTGACAGCTAATGTTGCCGATTAATTAAATGCCTTGCGATTATGTTAGTTATATAAATAATAATTATGACGGAGTGAAAAATAAATCGGTTTAGTGTGATTATATAATATTTTTGATGTGCTATGAATATACAATGATAATATAGGAACAATATAAAGTATATCTTTTATAGTATATTTTGTACAGGGTGGTCCCTATTGAGTCTCAATTTACTGATTCCGATTGGGCAGGCTATGTAGATGTATTGATCTCTCTTTTCTACTGTTGTCATATAATAGAGATAATTTTTTGCCCTGCTATGTGTGTCTATGTATAAGCATCAAGGCAGGAAAAATTTGAATCTCCAAAGTTTGTCTCGATGGGTACAATTACGAATTTGTACTCTAAAAATACTCTAAATTACTGAGGAGGCTACAATGAAAATCCTAAAAGAGGCTTTTTGTAAAAGTGGTATTTTAAATATTGAACTTACACCAAAACTTACTTACTTTAACTGCGTACCAAAATTCCAAGTTCTGTAATATATTTTGTTATATAAATTAAATAATAATTTTAGTATGACAGAAAATAATTGTTAAATTAAGTGCCATATCTGGAATTTGGCTAATAAAAGATTCAAAGATTAATATTAAGAGTGTTCATTGCTTTCAATGGTTAAATATTATTTTCTATGTAATTTTTAATAGTGTAATAAGCTTAATTAATTTAAAATAGATAAGCTACACTTTACGTTAAGTTTGAGCCAATTTTTTTATAAAATTGTCCAAAATACGAAGTCGTCAATTTTGCCTGAAAAGATGAATGATCTTTATTTGCAAACGCATAATGATGTTATTTTTGTATATAATTAAGAAGAAGACTGTATATTTTGTATGGGTTTTATAAATTAGTAATGATGTCTATTAAAATATGATAAGTTGATACCAATATTGTTTTATTTTCATTCTTTTGTGAAGTGAGGCCAGCGTTTTATTCAGCGGTGATTCATAATATGCACCCCGAAACGGGCTCATTTATCATCATAAATTAACAATACAAGGTGGTTCATAACATGTATACCATCCTGAAAGGGGGTTATTCTATAAAAAAAAAAGAAATAATATTAACGAAAAAAAACAGCACTATTTTCATTTTATTTTTTTGATTTTTTTTTCACAAACTTTCTCAAATTTGCTGTTTTTGGTATTTTTATCATCTTTAAAACTAATACCTAAACGTACAAGAAGTTCGGAATCAAGATTGCTATCTAAAACAGCTGATTTATTGAGTTTGACCAGATTTGACCCCAAAACAGCTGATTTTCGCATAGTTTTTTCAATGAAAAATGTCGAATTTTCACAAGTCGTAGAACAAACTTTCTTGCTAATTGCTTGTAGAATAAGCCCATTTCGGGATGGAATACATATTAAGAATCACTTTTTTAAATCAGCTGTTGTTTCATCTTGTTGCAAATGCCGTAACAGTTCAACCGATGTCGTTGAAATTTTGAATAGATAAAGTAAAGTAAAAAGTAAAAAAAAAAGTAAAAATGTTTTTATTCATAAATGTCTTAACATACATATGGTGCTACATTAGTATACAACGAAATATACATAAATATATAAAGATGTATAATATTATATTGCAGATACAATGTATAACATAGACCAGTAGTTGTTATTTTTAGACCTATAAACTAGTTATGCATTGAGCTCCTCGTACTAACTAAGTAACAACTTGTATAAATAAACGAGGGATCGCTGCTTCGCCAGTTTCTAGGTACTACCTATGTAGAAAGAGACGTGGATGTGCTTAAGTAAGCAAGAGTACAAATGAACAAAAGTAAATAGATTAAAGTAAAGTTTTGCCTATTAGGTTTATTATGTGTGCTTTATGTTATTTGAATGTAATGATGTGTAGAGTTAATAGATAAAGTTATTTACCTGGAATAGCACATAGGCTAATTTTTATCCTCGTAGGTAGCACGCGAGCGAAGCCACGTGCGGAAGCTAGTTTTACAATATATCTACCAAACATCTTAAAAAAAACCACTAAAAAACAAACAAGTTATACACATCAACATATTTATTTCAGTAATTTCTTATCTATCTATATTTTACTTAGAAGGTTTGCCTTTTTTAACAAATTTTTTACTAAACTCTGGCTGTTGTTTGTTTAGTTTCCCTTTATTTTTAACGAAATTGTTTGATTTACTTTTATCGAAGTTGTTTTTCTTGTTGAATTTATTGTTTTTTTTATCAAAGTTATTTGATTTATTTTTATCAAAATTTTTACTTTTACCGTCCATTTTGTTTGGCGCGCAATCTTGGATTCTTCTGTTCTTTGTATTTTTGCCGGTTTTGACTGCTTGTGTGTCTTTCGCCTTGTCTGCGGCGTTATCTTTTGAATCGTCTAATTTCCTCCTGAAAAGAATACAGGTTGATATGTATGATATCCCGAAAGGGGGTTATTGTACACCAGTTAGCAACGACTTTTATTTTGAAATTTGTCATTTTTAATTATTAATAAATAATGACATCCATTAGCCACATACATAGTGCTGACCCTACACTAGGATTCCATGTGTCGTGGGTATCAGAAACTATGAGTATCATGGTACCACAACACCCAGATCAGAAACAATTATCGCAGATCATAAAAAAAACATTTGCCCCTGCAGCGGGAATCGAACCCGCACCCCTTGCGTCACCCCTCCCCCCTCCCCACCCCAAAGCTCGTAGGACGAAATTGAGCTTTCTTATGAGGCCATCAACTTTGTGTTGCCTAGTCGTTTGCAACACAAATGTAGATCGGCTATGTAAAGCAACCTTCAGCGCGCTCACCCGGACGTGTGACCGCTAGTGGTTGCGTGCTACGGAAGGCACGTTCATACGTCGTAACCTACAACTCCGTCAACCAGAGCTCAAGCGAGCTTCCATTTTAACCGCACTGATGTTTTCATTGGCATTAAGTGAGACTTACTTGTCAGCCTTCTTGAGTATAGTGGAGATGTTGTCTCTGTTGGGCGCTTTGGTCATCCTCTTCTTCCGTCTGTTGGGGTCCTGTTTCATCTTCAGCATGTACTCGGGGACTTCGCATCCGGACTGCTTGATCACGGACGCTATGCTGTGGATGGGTAACACACACAATAGTATACAAGTATGTACAAGTTCCGCAACTAAAATTTCTATGTACCGAAATTTTTGTGACACTATAAAACCGTGTTCGAACAGGGGGCGATATATCACCTGAAATTTATTTCAGAATGATCCTGTATTGGCACGCACGCCGTGTTTGTTGCCTGATTCTTCTAGGCTTGGTCGCGCGGAACAGGCGTAACTTCACCTAGTTTCCAAGTGATCCTAGTGATTTTATTGAAGTAAACGATTATTTTTTTATTACGGACCTCGGCTTGGGCTATTTCCAGAGGAAGATTTTTTGAGGAGGCCATTACCCTGAAGGGGCGGAAACGCAGGGACGGGATGTAGTCTAAGACCCCGCCGGCGGGGTCGGTGTGATGTGTTGAGTGTTTTTAAGCGAAGGTGATCCCGCCATCTGGATCTCCAAGAGCATGTCTTGGCCTTGATAAAGTCCATTTTGAGTTTGAATTTTACGGGCTTGCGATATCTTTGAGCAATACATACAGCACCCGCTCAAAATTACATTTCAAACTGAAAATTGACTTTCATAGTAAGGAAAATTATACATAATAAATTTTGCATGACATTTCGCACGTCGTTTGAATACGACTTGAGAGTCTACATAATAGTAAACTTGTATGAACATTACCTTCTCAGATTGGCAACATCGTCTTGTGTGAAGAACGTGATAGCTTTTCCCCTTTGGCCGGCGCGTCCGGCTCGGCCGACCCTGAAATTATAACATGTAATCTATCTATACTACTCATTCGAGTGAGCGGTATCCTTACCGAAATTAAATAAGTTTATATTGACTAACACAGAAAGAACACACAAAAAGACAATAGAACTTATATAAATAAGGAGACAAAAAGACAGAACAGATATTGCCTACATGCCAAATCCTACTAACACTAACAATATAAATGCGAAAGTTTGTGATGATCGCTCACGGTCACGCTCGACGGCTCAACCGATTTCGTTGAAACTTGGAATAGATAGAGTTATAACAGATAAGCTTGTTTATAGCAGTTACTTATAACTCATTTATTATGTCCGGCGGAAGGTATAGGTATGTCATCATACAGGTTTATCCTAGTTTGGATATCTATGTTTTCCCTAGATCCTAGTTTTGATAATTTATAAGTGATACATTTATAATATTTGCTCTGTAACGTTTGTTGTGAAATAAAAAATATTATTATTGAATTATTGAATAGCATTCTGTGGTCAATTTGAATGACAGAGCTTTTAGGACATTTATCAAAAAAACCTTAAACCAAAAGGCATACTATAGCATTGATGAATTCATCTCAGACAGGAAAGAATGGGAAAAGATAAAATTGTAAGTTACACTGCTAGTTTGTAATAACGTATGTAGTTACTTTTTTAGACATTTTATGTATTTGATTATTATTATTTCTTGACTGTGTAATTATTTTAAGTTCTTGACATTGTATACATTTTTTTATTTGTATTTACCATTGTATGTTTATTTTATTATGATTTGACATTTCTAAGTGCATTGTATTTATGCCTATGGAGAGAAATAAATGAATTAAATTGAATATAAGCTACTATTTGTGTAGGTATCTAAACCGCGGGCGGAAGCTAGTTATACATAATCACTCGCACGTTATCGGCTCGATAAAAGTATGTATGCCTTTTATTTACTTTAGAAAAGGACAGGGCGACAGTGTAATGTAAACGAATAAGGTACAACCAAGGTGTAACGGAATTTGCCATATTATCTTGGGACTTCTTCCGTGAAAATTACTCTATTTTAAGAGGCCTACGGACCGTCGCGAAGCCGACTGACGACAGAGATGCCGTTATAATTAATTATCGGGAGTGAGAAGTACAGAGCGATAGACGCGCACGCTATTTTAGAAAGTCGTAAGCGCCAAAACAGTTTTTACCTGATTACTGCAAGAGTGTAGTCTGTATGGCATCTATTATTTATAATAAAATACCGAAGGTCTTTAAAGAGCTAAATGAAAATCTGTTTAAGACAAAATTTAAAAAAATGTTATGTGATAAATGCTATTATAACATCGACGAATTTTTAAATGACAAATTTTAATTTTACTTGATTTTCTATTATAACTATTATTATTACAATACTATTTTAAACTATTTGGACATTGATTTAAATTTTGTTGAGATTTTTATTTTTATTTGAATTTTATAGTTGTGTTGACTTTTTGCTAATGATAAATATATTTTCTTGTTTTTTATTAATTGACTGTTCACTTAGTCAATTTAAGTTATTACTATTATAATTTTTTGCATGCCATCTCTCTAAATTTGCATATCGTCGCCGGTCAAGCATGTTGAACCACCTACAAGTTTTGTCATCCACTGTACACATGTTTAAGCAAATAAATGATCTTTATCTCATTATCTTTATCTTTACAAGTTAACTAAACATCTAATCTAAAGAGTAAAAGACAAGAATTGAAGAAAAAGTCTAGGCTTCTTGACAAAATAAAAACACTAAACAAATATTGTGCTGTTCCTAAGATACAACGAAAGTTCTGTGCTAAACAAGTATTTTTCAAAAAAAAATCTATCGAGAAAATGTTCACCAATCGTGTTTTGAAAAGATAGAAGCTATAGATAAAAGTCAGAAGTTTCATGTCCTCAAATATCAGGGTTGTAACTTTCACAGTAACTGAGCTAGTTAGGAAGTTCTACAAGCAAATTTGCCTCCCACAGAGTCTTAAGAATTGAATGCTTGCTTGTCGTGTCACTGATTATTTCTTGGTCATCCTGCATTAGGTCTGTGACCAGGTTGAGGTATGGTGGCCCTGAAGAAGGCCAATGACTTAAAAATTAAATGAACGCGACACTGAAATGCCAAATTGTACCTGTGGATGTAAGAGATGGCGGAGGGTGGAAAGTCATAGTTGAGCACGAGGTTCACCCCCCGGAAGTCGATCCCGCGACCCATCAGCTCCGTGCAGATGAGCACCCACACGCGACCCACTCGGAAACTGCGCACCACGTTATCTCGCTGAAAAATAAAGGTTAACTCATTTCATTTATTTTCTCAAAGTATTTATAAATTCACTTATTATAAATTGGAGCAGCCCGCCTGGGAGGTACCTCCGCCTTACAGAAGATCGCAGCCAAATAACATTATTTGTTTCAAATAGTGTTGTGTTCCTGCGGTGAGTAAGGTTGCCAGAGCTCTTTAGGGGGGGAGGGGTTCGGCAGGCAACGCATTAGCAATGCTCCAGGTGTTGCTAATGTCAATAGGCGACGGTAACCACTTACCATCAGGAGGGCCGTAAGCCTGTTTGCCTCCGTAAAACATTAAAAAAAAAATACAGTTTGTCTTAAAATAATAGCATATTGCCAAGCGTAGTTTTAAACAATTAAACTTTTAAAATTAAAAATTACAACTTATTATTAATTTCGGCGCTTTGTGGGTAGTTTTGGCGCACTTCGAGTAAGCCGGTGCATAGTAACTGCAAGTGATACATTTATCACGGCACCAGGAATAATTATGGAAGAATAAAAATACCATTTACATTAATCCTACTAATATTATGAATGCGAAAGTTTGTGAGGATGTTTGTTGTTCAAACACGCCGTAACGGCTCAACCGATTTCGTTGAAACTTGGAATAGATAAAGTTCTTTACCTAGAATAGCATATAGGCTACGGCTTTTAGGTACCACGCGAGCGAAACTGCGGGCAGAAGCTAGTAAATAAATAACACCCAACAGTCACATACATAGTCCTGACTCTGTACACTCACACAAATGTTTGTCCAGCGCGGGAATCGAACCCGCGACCTCTAGCGCAGAGGGCAGAGTTACTACCAACTGAGCTATGAGGCCAGTCAGATGATGGCTCTAATGAGAGAGGGGAAGAAGAAACCATGTAGTGCGGACGGCGTATGGTGGGGGACAAGGGCAGGAGTAGGAGTACTTACCTGCTGCTGGGTCCTGTCTGCGTGGATGACGTCGACGTTGATGCCGTCGTAGATAAGTTCCTTGAACAGCTGTTTTGCCCGGTCTTTACTTTGCACAAATACTGAAAGGTAAAAGATGTAATTAGGTACAGTCAGCCAAAAAAGTTGCCAGTCCACTATTGGGAATAGGTCTCCCCCAAAAGAGAGCCACGGCGACCGGTCTTGAGTTATCTCCATGCACCGACTTCCCGCAACCTTCACAATGTCATCGGTCCATCAGGTCTCCCACCCGATGGACCGATTCCGACACTGCGGTGTCACTGATTCGTGGTTGCCATTCGAGAACCTTTATTTTTAAAGTTATATAAACAAATAAATAAATAAATATTCCGGACATATTCACACGGTCAACTGATCCCAAACTAGGCATAGCCTGTACTATGAGTACCAGAGACTGATATACATAATAGATGTACCTAGATTACCTAGTACAGTCACCTCTAATAACATGTATACGTTTCATGATTGTCATGATGCCACAGTACTAAACATGTAGATGTACACTGCAAATCTCAAAAAGTATGTACCGAACCATCAGCTTTGCCATTTTCAACTTTACTGCGTACATATAATAAGAGTAATAATACTTACCAGGCGGGCTGTTCCAATTTAGATCGATAACTGGCCTCATAGCTCAGTTGGTAGTAACTCTGCCTTCTGCACTAGAGGTCGCGGGTTCAATCCCCGCACTAGACAAACATTTGTGCGACTAACACAGATGTTTGTTCTGTGTCTGGGTGTTAAATATTATATCTATTATGTATATCAGTCTCTGGTACCCATACTACAGGCTATGCCTAGTTTGGGATCAGCTGACCGTGTGAATATGTCCGGAATATTTATATTTATTTTATAAAATCTCACTGTGTGTGATGGTCGTTAACTATAGGCCTCATATACAAGCTCAAAGTCGCGCAACGGGCTATGGAGAGAGCTATGCTTGGAGTTTCACTACGTGATAAGATCCGAAATGAGGAAACCCGTAGAAGAACTAAGGTTACCGACATAGCTCTCAGAATTAGCAAGTTGAAGTGGCAGTGGGCAGGCCATATAGCTCGCAGAACCGACAACCGTTGGGGAGTAAAGGTTCTCGAATGGCGACCACGAACCGGGCGACGCAGTGTTGGAAGGCCCCCCACCCGATGGACCGACGACATTGTGAGGGTTGCGGGAAGTCGGTGGATGGAGAAGGCTCAAAACCGTTCGTCATGGAACTCTTTGGGGGAGGCCTATGTCCAGCAGTGGACTTCTACAGGCTGATGATGATGATGATGATGTGTGATGATGTGTGATGATGATGATGTGTGATGATGATGATGCAATGTTGTGTACGTACCTAATACAGGTGGTTTGAGTCCCTTTTGCACCAATTGCCTGAAAGCGACTAGTTTCCCGTTTTCGTTGCCGCAGTACAGCAACTCCTGCTCCACGAGATTAGTTGCCGCATTCCTGAAAACCCACCCTAATATTATAAACGCGAAAGTGCACGAAAGAAGCCTCTAAGAGGCACACTTTAATCCTTTCAATACACTGATTCTTTCATCGACGGTCATAGGCCCTTTTCAGTGCCACCACACCTCAACCTGGTCACTGACCCAATACAGGATGACCAAGAAAGAATCAGTGACACGATAAGAAGAAGAACGCGAAAGTAACTCTGTTTGCTACCTTTTCACGACCAAACGGTGGTAATGTTTGACACGGATCTCCGTGTCAAACATTACCACCATTACCATCTATCTAGATTATATCCTGGGGAATGAAATAGGCTATCTTTTGTCTCAAATAATAAACTTGAAGAGGGTGAAATAGGGGTTGAAAGTTTGCGGTACAATTGGTAAATTGGGCAAATTGGGCAATTCATTAGGATGTTAGGGATCTGAAAAATTTTATTTTGACTTTTCGTAAGGAATAAAGAAATAAGTGTTACAAATTTTTGCAAAAACATCCCTAAAGGGGGCAAAGTAAGGGATTGCTTGCTTGCTTGTCGTGTCATTGATTCTTCTTGGTCATCCTGTATTAGGTCAGTGACCAGGTTGAGGTATAGTGGCCCTGAGAAGGGCCTACGAATGTCGGTGAGAGAAAGTAAGATGTTAAAATGATGAGGTACCAGCTTTCATATAAATGCACCGAGGCCACGGGTGCAAGCTAGTTAGTAAATAAAATTGAATCCATAAAATATTATAAATGCGAATGTTTGTGAGGATGGTTCATTAGATTTTTTTTTTATACAACAGAGGTGGCAAACAAGCTTACGGCCCACCTGATGGTAAGCGGTTACCGTAGCCTATGAGCGCTTATAATACCAGAGGCATCACGCACGCGTTGCCGACCCCGAACCCCCTTCCCCCCTAAAGAGCTCTGGCAACCTTACTCACCGCAGGAACACAACACTATTTGAAACAAATAATGCTATTTGGCTGCGATCTTCTGTAAGGCGGAGGTACCTCCCCAGGCGGGCTGCTCCAATTCAGAACGAGAAAATCTCGCTGTGCCCTACCTCCTCTTAGATGTTTGTGGTTCAATCACGCCCTAACGGCCGAACGGATTTGGATGAAATTTGGCACGGAGATAGATTATAGTCTGGAATAGCATATAGGCTATCTTCAAAGGTCTTTATTTTTATCTTCATAGGTACTTGTGGTACTTGTGTAATGTACGGTGAGCAAGTAACCTGTGTCCGACGGTGACGTTGATCAGGCCGCGCAGCTGGCGCCGGCTCCACTGCGCCAGCGCCGGCGTCTGCGTCGCGCTGAACATGCACACGCGCCGCTGCTTGCTGCCACACGCCGACACCACCTGACCACGATATCTATGTATAGATGATAGATAGATCGATGATAGATGATAGATAGATAGATGATAGATATATCAATGATGGATAGATGATAGATTGATCTTTTACGCGGACAAAATCGCAGTCTTATAATAAAACTAAGGTGAAATACGTAAATGGTTCGAGGTCTTTCCATTTGTAATATTCACTTAACTTAAATAATTACTATACATGGTACAAAGTTTCTAATAATGTATACCATTCCGAACTATTATTCAATGATCAGAAAGTATATCAGAGAAATAAAATATTGAAAAAAGAACTGATTTTTTACTTTAACTTTAATAATGTTGAGGGTACTTACAATATAATTATTTGAGTGTGCGCTAGCTGCCACCCTAGGAGAACCTGTGTTGTGGGTAGCTAGCCTCTTTCGAACTTTGTCACAAAGTGAGTGAGATTGCGATCTTACGCTTATTTAGAGTGCAACAGGTAGTTCAGTAGCGAGCGACATGTTAAATAGATGTTATTGAATTACATAAATTGTATATATATAGATAATAAATTAGCTATAGTTTGTAATTTTTTTTGTCATCTATACATTTAATAATTTAACGTACGAGACGTTCGACATCAAGATTGCTATCCAAAACAGAGAATTTTTGCGTAGTGTTTTTTCATAGTTATATCATTTATTCTCCTTTGGAACACTGGGAACACTTGGTTTTGTTATTTACATCAAATTTTACCGGCTGCCTATTTGCAGCCGGTCAATAACAAATGTCGAATTTCTAAAATTGGTTGTAGCAAAAGCCCTTTTCCGGGATACATATAATAACTGCTACATACATTTATTACATATATTACATTTGAAAATACTTCAAGATCATGCAAACTTTTGACTAGCTTTTGACTCGGGAATCAAATGCACTCGCGTCTCTACTGGCCAGTCGTCCGCTACGCTATAGAGGTTATCCAAACAGCGTGCTGGGTAATGCTGTAAAACTGACCTGTTCTAGCTGCTGTCTGAAGTCTGACTGCTCCTCAATGGAGCCTTCGAAGAGTTTATCAGCCTCATCAATGATGAGCCAGCGAACTCTGGAATAACAAAAACTAATGTTTTGTGGCAGTTGGGTGTTTATTAATAGGTTGTCAAGGTTCATATTCTGCCACTGTCTAATTGTCTAGGTCAGGTGATTTGGAAAGTGCCAGAAAAGCGCCCGCGCCACTAAAAGTGACCAGAAATCATGATAAAATTAATGTATTTAGATACTAGCATCCACCCGCGGCTTTGCTTGCGTGGTACATACATAAAAAGTAGCCTTTATGCTATTCTAGGTAAATTACTCCTTACGTTCCAAGTTTCAACGAAGTCGGTTGTCGTTACGACGCGGAGTGATTGAATAACAAACATCCAAACAACTTCACAAACTTAAGCATTTATTATAATAGCAGAATAAATTAATTTTTTTTATATACATACAAGGTGATTCATAATTATGTATACTAATCGGACCGTACCGGAACTCAAGCCCGCCATTTTTTATCGGAAAGCAGGGTGTAGAGAAAGTGTGGTAGTGACCACACCACCAGTGGTCTCAAAACAAAAGGACTGAAAAGTGGTTCTTACTTGTCCAATGAGATGTTGACAGTATCCTGGTTCAGTAAATAGCAGAGTCGGTTCGGTGTGCTTATAACAATATCTGAAATAGAGGAAAACTGTTTTTATGTCTGACATATAAGGTTGAGATTTAGTGCAGGCCACTATTATACATAAGCAACATTTTATCAGAATAACTTATCAGTATGTATTGCTGAACCCACAAGTTGATATCAATACAGAGATACAGATGACTTATGTCAGGACAACCATTGGATAGTACTAAAACCAATCTTAGTATTGTCTTTTCAATTAAAAAAACTGGTTCACATCTGTTTTCTCTGATTATGGTAGACATTCTCTCAGCTCCCAGGCAATGAGTTCCTTGACGACCAGGCGCAGCTGGCGAGAGCCCGTCTGAGACGCAAGGTTCGATTCTCGCTACGGGACAATGTTTCCATGAACTGAAAATATTTCCGGGTCTGGGTGGTGTGGTACCATGGTACCCGTAGTTTCTGATACCCGCAACACAGGGAATCCTAGTGTGGGGTCAGGACTATGTACGTGACTGTTGGGTGTGACTATTATTATTAGGGGTCTAAGATGATAGTTACTTACCACTCTTTCTAATAGTAGCCTCTCGTTCCTTGACTTTGCTCTGCTTCATGGTTCTCACCACACTAACTCTCAGCTCAGAAGCCGCAGAGAGCCTCAGAGCTTCTCTAAATATCTGCTGAGCGAGCTCCCTCGTGGGGCAGAGCACTAGGGCTCTGGGCCCGCCCTGTGGAGCCCCGAGCGTGTGGAGGATGGGGATGAGGAAAGCAGCGGTTTTTCCGGAGCCAGTCGGAGCGCAGGCTAGGATTTGTCTGTCCTGGAATATTTTTATTTTGGGATAGTCTACTAGTAATAGAACACAATGTATTGTAATACCCAAAAAAAATTCTCACAATGAGGTCATTTTATGGGCATATTATTCAGTACGTACAATTGCTTATGAGTGTTCTAAATTTTAGCTAGATTTAAAAAATCTAGGCCTCAATTTTATTCTCACCTCTAACATACAAGGCATAGCCTGCCTTTGTATTGGGGTGGGCTCATCATACCCACACTGAGTCACTATGTCCACCAGAGCCTGGGACACATTATACCGGGACACCAGTTCACTGAAGTCTTGGAGGGCAGGCGGGATGTGCCGGCCCACTGTTTTGATTCCATGTTCATTGCGAAAGCGATTATGCTGAAAATGTTGAACAGAATTTTAACTGTGGCTGCTTTTTACTAAATTATGAATATGCCCAAAGAGGTTGTATGCAAACTTTTTTGAATTGCTAAATTGAGGTTTATGTCAGGTTTTATTCATAAAAATTCTATTCTTAATTCTGTTTGAGATAAGTGAAGTATGTAGTGGATAATGTCAAATAACTGAGAAAATAAATTTTATCATACCTCTTCCAATTCAAGTTTCTTCTTCAAATCCTCAGTTTTCTCCTTCTTCTCTTTCTTTTTCTTCTCTCCAATCTTCACTCCTCTCAATAGCTCCATATTCTCAACAGCATTCTCATCCCCTGACTCTGATGCTTCAGATTGAGGCTCGGAGTGCTCAGAGTCTACATGTGGTTCCAAGTTTAGTTCATTATCAGATAATTCTTCTTCCTTTATTTGTACTTCTTCTTTCTTGATTGACGGTTTTAAGGTTTGAACCTGAGGGCATTACAATTAACCTGAGGTTTAATAAGTAATTTTTTGAACCATTTTTAAGGTCTAATCAAAGTCAAAGTCAAAGGTTTTTATTTCAATTAAATTCACTAGGATCACTTTGAAATGTCTTAGAAACTAGGTGAAGCTATGCCTGTTCCTCGCGACCAAGCCTAGTCTTATTTATACTATAAAAAAAATATGAAAAATAAAAGAAGGTAGGTTAATTGCCTCTAGTCAAGCACATATAATTATGCTAATAACCAAACTATTTAGTTTTAACAAAACTAGTATTGGGTAGATCAGTACATGTGCTGGCACTTTTGCATCGACATAGCATTGTGGTGGCACTTATGAGCTGACCATGTCGCCATACGACTAGCACAATTGCCCGTCAGGCCTTGCATACTGATGCGCCTCGCCTTTGTATAGTGACGAGCCGAGCCAAGTTGAACCGCAATGTTCAATGTACATTGCTGGCTGATAAATATGTTAAAAAACAATTTGTTTTTGCTGTTGAGAATGAACTCTCACCCAAAACGTATCCTACTTATTTTATAAATGCGAAAGTTTGCTGGCTCAACCGATGAAACTTGGAGTAGATGGAGTTATTTACCTACAACAGCATATAGGCTAGTTTTAATATATATATTTGTTCTAAATAGCTTTTAATGTGGCTTCAGTATTCGAGAGCTGTCTTTTTACACCCTGTCTAAATGACTAATATGAGGTACTATGGCCTCACCTCGATTATGCTATCACACTGTGCCAGCACAGTTTGAGAGCACCAACCTCACAGAAAAAAAGTGTACTACCGAAGAATAAACTATTTACAGAATTTATGTCCGTCTACCGAAGGAATAAGGTGTTATATACGTACGATAGTTGAATACATTTTGATCATTATTGTGATGTTTTGATAGTTATTTTGATGTGGAGAAATGCTTGATATTTTATATTTGTTGTATTCCCTGGCAAAGAGAATTATAGAGAGTGCTTATGCACCAGAATGAATAGTGAATGTGTAGGGAAATTCAAAATAAGCTCACGAAATATATGTGCGGAGGTTATGAACTACTTACCTTATTTTTGACGCTTATTACTTTATTCTTGAAGGTGAGACCTTTAGTCAGCTTCTTAAATATATCGTAGGCATCCATTCCGCCAACATTTAGTAAAAATCACAGTAAATTAAGTAAAAAAAACACGTGCGGTGCGATTGTTTGCTGTGCCGATTTCACAAAACACAAATCGCAATCGCTGTCGGTCGCTGTCGCTGGCACCAAATGTCATTGTCAAATGTCATATCAAATCAATCGTGATTTGACATTGAGGTGCATTTACAGCGACATTAGGCAAGAGCTTCTGGACTCCTGACCATGCCACCATCATCATTACTCAAAAACTGCCTAAAAAAAAAGCTGCCTTTTCGGATACGCAAGTGAATCAGACTGATTCACTTGCGTATCCGAAAAGGCAAAGGAAAAGGCAGGTATAGATACTAGTGCTTCTTCTTCTTCTTCCTGCCCTTGTCCCACATTATATGGGGTCGGCACAACATGTTTTCTTCTTCCACTCTCTTCTGTTAGCCGTCATCTCCGCACTCACTTCTCTCTTACTCATGTCATCTTTAACACAATCCATCCATCTTTTCTTCGGCCTTCGGTCTTATATCCATCCACATTCATACCTAACACTCTTCTCGTTACATGACTTTTCTCCCTCCTCATGACATGCCCATACCATGCTTACCTATTACTTTTCAACTTTTCTGTCACTGGCGCTACTTTCAAACTTCCTCTGATGTACTCATTTCTTATTTTGTCCATTCTCGTCACTCCACACATCCATCTCAGCATTCGCATCTCCGCCGCATGCACTCTTCTTTCATCCGTCCCTTTGGTAGCCCAACACTCAGATCCATACATTACTATATATGGATCTGAGTGTATAGTGCTTCTTCTTTGAAATAAAACTATAGGTACCTGTCGAAGTCGTAATAAGATTCGGTGTATTTTATTTATGAATCTCGTTGATTCAGCTATATTTTTACAAAATACATAAATAACTGGTTAATTTTATGGGGATTCCCCGTGCTTACAAATTATTTAAAATGGTAAATACGTATTTATGTAGTTATTCTTCCTGCCAAGGAAGTACCTACCTACTGTGCGATATTGATTGCGTGCCGTTAAAAAAACTGTTCATTCTGCGATAATAATATTAACAGTCAAGTAGCTGCACCGCCATGCCAGGGTTAAAGTCAATTTGGGCACATTTCAAGCAACTTTTTTCCGTTAGGGTACCTAATTAAGTAGGTACCTACCTACTTCCCTACATCTGTTTTTAATATTAAAAACCACATTTTAGACCTATCTTAAGGGTATATATTATGTTAATAGCATAGGGTAAATAAAATGACACAATTTCATCAATGGAATCACTGCGAGTTTATTTTATACTTTTATTACATACACTCAACTGACGCATGACAATTCTATGCAATTTCGAACCAAATCCTTTTAATTCCGAATAGTCAGAGCCAAAGATACTTATAGTACTAAGTTTCTCCGACTGATATGTAGATGTAACCTACTGATTCAACCCGATTGATTCCTTATTCACAATATCAACAACACCCAAACAAATAATGACACCGATGCTTCAACGCCACTGGAATTATTAATAACCCACTACCATAGGTAAAATAGGCAATTAAAAAAAAAACAATAAATTGACTTTAAAAAAAATATTACTTACATTGGCAATCCCTAGAAGTGATATACGTCATTTCCGATTTCTAGACGTCATAATAACCGTCGTACCTTTGATAAGTAGGTACCTACTTATCTCTAATAGGGGGTAGTCAGAGGCACGTCAAACAACATTAGGACAGTGCCCATATTGCAATAGGTAATAATTTCCACTTCATACGTGACAGGTTGGAAGCCCACTACCTAGGCTACAATTTGTAGGTTGGTTGCATTTCAAAGTTTTTTTTTATACAACTAAGGTGTAATCATGCGTACGGCCCACCTGTTGGTAAGTGGTTACTGTAGCCTATAAATGCTTGCAATACCAGAGGCATCACGCACGCGTCGCCGACCTCTTGACAATTTAATGAAAGAGTACTACAACCTACCGATAAGCCGAAAAATGCCGATTAATGAAATGACTACACAATGATTTTAGCAATTGATAACAATACCTTGATAATAGGTAGTTGACAGTTCCAGTGACGTTGAGAACATCCACCTCACTCACTCTACAACAATAGTAGGTACTTTACCGACTGCGTGGTGTTACAGTAACATCTTGAGAAGCCTACAGGTCCGCCTATCCTTACCAATCATATACAACACTAAACATTCTTTTTACAATCCTACGGACCCATTCCAACATTTAAAAGTATAACAAAACTCATTAACTAAATGTATTTAACACATATTTTCTTTGATTAACGATGGCAAACTATAACTTTTACACAATAACACAATATTAGTTTAGTTTATAAGGACCCCGAGCGGTACTCGCCCTCGTTTAATGCCTAATTCTATATTTACCCTTAATTTAATAATTTAATTTAATTTTGATTATTTTTTCATAAATAACGAGGTCAAGTATCGCTTGGGTTTGCGTAAAAGAAAATATCGATGCTAACTAAAAATGCAGATCGTGCATACATTTAATTACGAAAAAAGAAAAAAGTCTAAGCCTAAGTGTGTCAGCAAAAATATAAGTGCAGTTAAAATTAAATTTGCCACTTAATTATACTTTGACAATATAAATTGTATTGTTTCGTAAAAAAATATTTCTGTATAAAAAGTGTCACTCAAGCATAACAAGATTTGGTAAGGGACAATTTTGCTAAAAATATATGTTTTCTCATTAATAATAGATGGAAACTATTGGTTAATTTATTATACTGATAAAGGCCATCTTAGGCCATATAGCTTAGGTCACTTGCAAAAGTGAGATGGTGGTCAAACGCCTTTAACCAATAAAAAAAAAAAGGTTCTATGCTCTCCTAGTCTGAATTTCTACATTTATATTTTATTAACATGGATTGAGCCGTTTTTCGGTTAGACATTTAATTTTCTACTCTTGATCGTAATGAATTCTTTTTGGTTTCTAATAAATAGTCTTATCAACTTCTCGTCAAAAAAGTTTAGCCCGCACCTTGCAATTTTCATTAACTAAACATAATTTGCATGGAACTTTGCATGGACCACTAGAGGAGTGGTGGTAGCCCCGCCTTCAGATCCACAGGTCGTGGGTTCGAATCTCGGTCGCGCGCCAATAGATTTTTCTTTCAGAAAATTTTTGAGCGCTATACTTGTACTCTCAAACGGCGAATGAAAACATCGTGAGGAAACCGGCTTGTCCTAGAACGTCAAAATTCGAAGACATGTGACATGTGTACGAAAGAAGCCTCAAAGAGGCGCACTTTAATCCTTTCACTACACTGATTCTTTCACTGACGGTCAGTGACTATATAATAGCAAGCAATAAAATTATCGTTTTTATTTCTTTTGTATTTTTAGATTATTCCTATACCTATGTAAGTATTGAAACTTATCTTGAGAAGTGGCTCGACTTTTTTGTATGTTAGTAAAAGACGCGTTTCTCGATACATAAGATTTCAACGCGCACCTCTTCACTAGGGCCAGTGGTCCTTTACCTTTTTTCTTCTAATTTCCAGTTTCTCTACCAAGGCCCGGCAACCTAGGACCTTTATCCAAAAATCTACACTAAAAGCAACCATTAATAGAATTATACTATTCTCAGAAAATAACAATAACAACATGGTAGCTTCTAATACCCACGAAACAGGGAATTCTAGTGTGGGCTCAGTGACTGTGTGACTGTTAGGTATTAAATATAAATGGCTCAACGAAAGTGCCTTTAGTAAACAATGAAACCTTATTTTTCCAGCAAAATTGACCCTAAACCTTATTTTAATGTAGATAAAAGTTACTTCTACATATAACTGTCAGTATATTGTAGTCATAAATGTATATTGTAAATAATTTATATTTAGGTAAGTAAACGGGAACAACAGGGTAGCTCGGCCGGAGGTCAGACAACTGTACTACCTAGTATTAATACTTATTATTTTTTATTATATTATAGTTGTAAGTGCACTTTGATTTACGGAACTATGTTATAAGTTGTAGGATAGCAGATTTACTTTTTACTAAAAAATACTAAATAATAACAGATCTTGATCGATAAATGACGGAAAAACTTTTTTTTTTAAATTTGAGAGTAACTATTCTGCTTAAATAAAGTCGCTTATTTATAAAAAATACAGGGTGTATCAGACTTTCTAGTCCCGAAAACTGCAAGAGTGCATTCAGACCGAGATTTAAAGGCTCAAAATTCACTACCAAACAAAATTAGTCATGTTAGTGTTCAAATTCAAAGTCATTAAAGAAAAATGTATGCTAAATGAACAGACGCGTAAACTCAAAAAATTTAAAAAACCCGCGATATGAAGCATACAATCAGCTGTTCGGGGGCAATGAACCGCGCTCGCCTTTGTATAGTGACGAGCCGAGCCGAGTTGAACCGCAACGTTCAATGTACATTGCTGGCTGATAAATACGTTAAAAAACAATTTGTTTTCGCTGTTGAGAATGAACTCTCACCCAAAACGTATCCTACTTATTTTATAAATGCGAAAGTAAGTTGTAGGAGTTTCGGTAGGTGATTGAAAAAAATATTGAGCAGATAGACAGCGAGTGACATGGGGGCAAACTTAAGTAGGTTGGTCCTACAGTGCGGCACTTCCAGCATGGCGGATAATATAGATTATAATATAGATTGAATTAGCATTTTAATATAGATTTGTTCTAAATTATTTATTGTGGCTTCAGTATTCGAGAGCTGTCTTTTTACACCCTGTTTATAAGACTAATATGAGGTACTATGGCAGATTGGGAACTATTGCTAATGGTTCGTTATTATTTATAAGTGGAAGATATTGATAAATATATTTAAAGCTATAGACTGAATACACCGAGGCATGTTTCTCGCGAACCCACTATAATGCTTGGTAATGTCACAGCCAAGTATTTTATGAAATAAACAATATAAAATAAACTTAAGGCGAGGTTTGTTCGATGCGATATAACACCGCTAAAATGCGGTCGGTGTATTCATATAAGGGCGTCGTCTCCCCGGCCGGGCCACTTAAATTATTACATTTATATAACTATTGTAGGTACTGGAGATCTATAATTGAGTGAAAAGTGTAACTTATCACCGCATCACAGAGAGTAAACTATTGCATTTTATTATGGATATGGGGCCTTACCAACAGCAATTTTGTGTGACGTATGTCGACAGTCTCAAAGATTTGTGGTTCAACAGTGCTGACACGTTCGTATTTGAATGGAAATAACGCCATGGTAGGGCCCCATGGTCAACGAAAATATTGTATGTATTGTGAAACTATTCAACAACTGTTATAATCTTGTATGACATTTACAATATAATTAGATAAAAATATAATCCGTACTTTATTGACACGTGTGGTCGGCGTAGAGGGTCTACGCCGTAGCCACTTTACGTCGTAGCCGACAGCCTATAATGATACAATAAAATTAAAATCATAATTATATGGAGGTAATACTTAAAATTACTGGAGGTAATAATACTTATATTATAAAAGCATATTCTATAACCGTTTTTTGTGAAAGTTTGTGAACATGGGACTTAATATCAGGTGAAATTATAATGAGAAAAAAAATCTGTTATCGTTAATACCAATTTATACTTAGCTTATAAAAATAGGTTAGACGATTATTATACCAATTATATTAAGCTTTGTTTTGTATATTGGCCGTCAATATACCAAGGGAATAGGCGTTGCGAAAAAATATTTTTTATTTTAATACTTTAAAATGAGTTATGGTGTTACTAAATGGGGTTTGAATACTGAACATTATTATCAATATAAAGCTTGAGTAAGAGAGCAAATGAGCATGATTCTGATTTGATAAAACACAAATAAAAAGTATTTAAAATACTCCAAATTCCTAATTTACTTCCCTTATTCATAGTCACTCACTTTATCGACTAGATAAAAATATGACCGCCTCTTTGTTTACGTTCCTATTAGAAAACACTGGCCGATAAAATCAGTGACCAAGAGTTAGCTCTTAAACCCCTAATTCATATTCACTCGCTAACTTTATCAACTCAATAAAATTATGTATCTATCTTTTGTTTACTGTTTGAAAAGGACAGAGTAAGAGTTATATCGAGCTGATAGAGTTATCGATTGACTATGAATAAGAGGAGAAATCTTGTGAAAATCAAATTAGTTTTTTTCAATCTTCAGCCATTTTTCATATGGCTTTATGTCAGTAGTATCATTGATGGCACAAGTGACACAACTTTGTATCCGTATTACCACCAATGGTACTAGTGACTCTAATTTAGGATCTGTAGTACAATCATGAATATTTTTGTATCGCTAGTACCATCAATGGAACTAGTGACCTATGGTTCCATGTACAACTAAACTTTTGAAAACTGATATAGTAATATTATGTTGGGTGACTACGTTTACTTAATTATGTAAATACTTACACCCACACCGCAACGTCATTTTAAAGTATATGTATCTTATTTATTTACCTATTTATTTAGGCTATTGTAAATTGTACTGTAAAAAGGCATCCCGTTGTGTGCATTACACTAATTAGTAACACAGTCGGTTATTTAGTTAATATTTAGTAAATTAAAGTAAACTGGCAAAGAAGCGAAAAATGTTGAGAATTTCGAAGGTGATTTGTTTTCAAAAAGAAAGGTATCTCACTTTGTCTTATTTAAATGCAGTATTTTGGTATACATTGCAAAATATATGATTTTCATTGTTCCGCTGCAATATTTTTTTAATTTTTGAATTTTTAGGCTGCGTTTATTTTACCGACACATATCCAAACTTAACGTAAATTTTTATCGATAAGATTTATCAATAGCCAAGGTTGGCTCCGATCGATTGATGTATTACGCAGCTGTCAAATGAGATCAAACATTGGCTCGTATTCTGGTAGCTTTAGCGTGAATCGTTAAAGCATAAATTCTAAGATATTTTTCAAAGAAAAGTAGACCAAAAAACCTGTGCTTGATCGGGGCACAATATCAGAAAACGAGCCGAACTATAAAAATGCCAAAACCAAAAACAATGGTGGGTTAGTTCCAAAAAGTTTAACAAAGCGACCAACAATAAGCTGAACAGTAAACCAATACAAATAATGCGCAGCGAAAACAATAAACACAAACATTAACTTTAATTCTAACTTCACTATCAATAAATCAATTAGTAGAATATATAAAATCTTTTCATTAATGATTTCATCTATTCGCTAGTTAGTTAATATCACGAGGCTCGCGCCACGATTTCAATTTTTAATTAATGTACCTACTCACTAGATTATATTTACAATTCAATCTACCCGCTTGCATCTTCCTAAGCTCCAGCTAACAGATACTATCGTTAATTTAATTGTTATTCCCGAAAAGGTTCTACCGAACAACAGAATTCTAGAACAGTCTGTAACAATGTTATATTAAAAACAAAATAATATTAGTGAGGTACTACAAGTAAACGGTACACGTGCTCAAACCTGAGATACTATCGTACGATAAAAAACACGTGTATTTCATAAAACGCAACCGTTATTAGAAAGTACAAATAAACTATATACCAAAAATCCCATTACTTGATATCACAAAGAATAAAATGATACTCAAAAGCTATATTTACGAACCTTAACCGAAAAAATCACTAAATTTCATAAAAATAAATGCAAAAGTAGCAATAATTAAAGATATAATTGCATTGGAGTTATAATTATAAATTATTATAGGTTTGCATTAATATTCGATTGTAAAATGTTTCAGAAACAAGTCACTCTGAGTGTCGGCTGATATGTCCATCTCCATACTGAAGGATATGGCACAACACTAAAGTGTCAATCTAACAATTTTTCAAATGCATTTTCTATGGATATTAAATGCAATAATTATCCGTTTCTTTGGCCTTGTGAAATATCACGGGTGTTAAATACTTTGTGTTGAGATATTTTTCGCGATATGTCGGGGTTTATATTATCTTGTTCAACGATCGATGGTTCATTCTTGGCGATCGAACCCTGAGTACAATAGATATGTCGATTCCCAAACGAATACGGTTCTCAAGCGATTTCCTACAATATAAGTAAATAAAATATTCTTTTACAATCTGCAGCCATCTTATGGTTATTCCTAAGACTTTTGAGAATTATATAATAATAATCTAATAAATTTTCAATAACGAGACGTCCTCTACGTTGGTCGACATTTAAATAAGAACCACTATACACTCATAGAGAGAAATCCGAAAATGGATACAGATTAAATATGATTCTATCGATGAATTCCTAAGCCTACGTTCTATACAGAAAAAAAAAACGATTATTTATTTCATGATTTCAAATCATGCACACGTATACGATAATCGAACCGCTTTTCGAAGACCCGCGTTCAGGCTATCCAGCGCCTCTTCCGTCCGGTCCGGCCCACCCTGTCCTGCAGCCGGCCTGGAGCCCCGCTCACGTCTGGACGCCAGGCTGGCCCTGATTCGTTCGTCGACCTGCTTGCTCTGCTCACTCCTACCCTCAGATATACTTTACTACATATGCCATGAAGACGAACGAAGGCACGGCTACTTATAGGTACACTGATAATAACAATTTATCGTTAAGCCAAATGCACATAGAATAGAATTGTTCAATTAGACGTTAATTTTGTACTTTCGAAATCAGATTCTAAGAAGTCTTTAATTTTACTCAACAACGACATCTTTAATCTAAATTTTGGTAAATTATTTCCTAAATAATCTGATTTTTATTAATTTAGACTTTGGCGTTCCGAAAAAAGTTTCTTTAAAAAATATTTTCTTTCCTTTTAAAAATTACTGTTTTTAAAATTTGTACGTTCACTTTTTGTACAGTTACCGAATCTAATTTGACACTCTATCAATTATTATCGAAAAGTGATTTTACAAAATGTATTTTAGAATACAGTTGGCATAAATTTGGCAGTACTAGAAATATTAATACTTTAGTATTGCTTGGATTACATTGTCATTTGAACACTGTCCGACGACATCCGGGGACGCCGACGCGACGTCACACGAAGCAAAGTCCGAGTCTCGAAGCGTACACTAGACAATACTGTATGTAACTTACGCTAACGTCAATATTTTACTAATTTATAATACGATTAACCATAGAGATGCGGCGTGTGCGGCATCGTTTTGGCATTGTCCGTTATATTGCACATGTGCGAGGGGGCTCGCGGGCGCGTGGGCCCGGCGCCGGTGCCGGCGGTTCAAGGCAGGGCCTGTCATTGCAGGCCCGGCGGCAGAGCCGGGTGGTCGGCGCTGAGGTCAAAGAGGTGGTGCGGCGCCGGAGCCAGCGCCGAGTGCAGCGCGGACGTCTTCAGCAAGCGCTTCAGCATGCCGCTGGAGCCGCGGTGCTGCAGGCTCTTGTGCGTGGTGAGCGAGTTCTTAGTGCGGTACCTCCGGTGGCAGAACTCGCACACGTACAGCGTATCCGACTGCTCGTGCTTGTCCTGGAAATGCCGCTTCAGCGAGTAGTAGCAGGAGAAGGTGCGCCGGCAGTAGGGGCACTCTTGCGGCTCGTTGATCCCGCCGGCCGTGGGCGGGGGCATGCGCAGTGGCGGCGCTGGAAAACCATTACCTCAGCTTTGATTTCTCGTCGAAAGTCTCTTTTGAAATGGCAACATTTCAGGGTAAGCTTTGTTAGTGGCGACACGGATCAGGAAAGAGTGATGTCAGATTTCGAATGCATTATTATTTTGAAAGTTTCGTATTAGGCACAATGT
The DNA here is from genome assembly GCA_947579855.1 of Anticlea derivata. NCBI lineage: Eukaryota > Metazoa > Arthropoda > Insecta > Lepidoptera > Geometridae > Anticlea > Anticlea derivata. The sequence goes on from OX388269.1 coordinate 806,144, forward strand.
ATGAGGTTAATTATAATAATAAATAGTACTATTATAATGCACTGTACACATCGACTAACTACACAGTAATCACGAGATTTTATAATCAAAATTCAAGGAAATCGTTTCAACCACAATGACACAGAAACACGTGATAACAAAAATGATAGAAGCATGCTCCAAGCAACACAACAACATCAAATCTGCGAAACCTTCGGGGAGGGGCCTTGGCTGGGAGTAATAATAATAATAACCGAAACAAAAGTTAAATTAAACTCTAAAAAATAAAGGAAAAAAATAATAAAACGTAACGTGAAAGGACCCTTAACCTATCTTATTCTATCAGGAGAGTTGTGTTAATGAGTTAGCGTTATCCCTATCGGTGTAGAAGCGGGCTAACCTTTGGCAGTGGCAGGGCGGGCGGGGTGGGGCGGGACGGCGGCGTGGGCGCGGTTCTCTTTGCTAGCCGAGCACTGCCGCCAACTCCGCCCGAGTAGTCACTAAAAAAACCGGATTTGATCCGTCTCCCCTGGCCTCGTTTTGTGGTAGGTGTATATGTGCGTCATCAGGGAGTTCCTCGAACAGTATACCCTTTCGCATATCGTGCATCTGTACTCCTCCTGCCTCTCGGCGTGCTTGTCGGCGATGTGCCGCTTCAGCGAGGCTTTCGAGCAAAGTACCTTGCCGCATAGCGAGCACGAGAATAACTTTTTACCTGGAAACAGATCGAAAAACAAACAAAACAATGGGGGTGGGCCCCGCACGCGTCAAATCAAAATAATTGCTACCCTAACTCGGGTGTTTCAACAACACTTGAATTCACGCTTCTAGTTTTAAGTCAAAAAATAAATAATGAGAAATCAAAAATAATAAAAAACTAAAGTGTAAATGAAAAAGGATAAATTAGAAATGATGGCGAAGCTACAGTGGCCGATGAGGAGGTGTTACAGATAGACAAACGCATGCGCGGGAGCAGAAACGAATACATTTAAGTAAATTATAATACTCTGTGAAGCCGGAAACAAAGAAAACAGTGCATTATAGTGTTTTCTATCTACGGGGCATAAAAAGCATTAGGAGAAAACCAATTGATAATTAATTCACGGGATTTCACGAATAAAACTGTCAATTTTCTGTATATTTGTTTATTAAAAACGCCATTATCATCAATATTAGGATTTATGAAGTTTTGTTTAACGATTACAAATTACATTTTATGAGTAGTTATTTCAATTATTTAAATTTAAAAAGTAAAGAAGAAAAACGAACTATTTTATGGATAATTATGTGGATTATTAGAATATAATTAGAATGTTGTGTGCAGTCCATTCAAACGGCATAAATATTTGAAGGCATAAAAACTGTCCAATAACCGATATTAACTCTTCAAAATGGAAGACAAAATTAAAATTTATAATATTTTGGCACAGACATGAGCTACACATCCAATGGACTGCATCATACATAACGCCAATTGTCAACAAAAACAATATTGTTTCGTGAATAGAACAATAATTTAAGAAAAAAATAAAATTTCAATACAACAACCAATAAATTAATTTAGATGCTTATAAAATAAGTAAAAATGCCAACAAGAAGTATAAGAACACATTGTATAAAGTCTGCGCACGAATGCGCCTGAAAAATAAACCTTAACACGTTAGAAAGATAAAAACATAAACAGGTCACAGATACAGTCTTAAACTTGCTAAGATCCTATAACTAATGAAGTTGAACAGGGATGTGTTCTGCTCCTTAGAACACGATGTAGTACTCGCCCAGTTTAACCCTGGGGGCCAACTCTCAGGCCCCCTGAGATCCCAATTTAACTTAGCACCTAAAAAATTCCAACCAAAGATCATCAAATCACAAAATTTCGAGTTAACAATACCAAAAATCACGCTTTTGACTTTACGCCTTCTGTGCGGCTGTTTTTCTTTTATAATTAATTTAGTATATAACGTAAATTTTTTTCCTATAATACGCCTAATAGTGTACAATCAAACGCGTACTTAGTCTAATCAGTCTATAGCGTTATTAGATTTTGGCAATTTATCCAACGGGAGACAATTTCTCTCTAAATAATTTTCTAGTGCTATCCTCGTATAGCCAAATATTCTGCCCGTGCAGCACATCCCTGTACTCGTAACGTAAATATGTAACTACAACTAATGAATCAGATAAACCTTACTCTATTTACTCTAGTAACTTAATTCCCAAACCCAAATTAACAAGAAAAACTATCGCTAACATTACTACACAAAAAACAACAATCCTACGTTTCACGTTTGCAAATGTATGCAAATAAAAACTTAACATTTTCGCCATAAAAGGAATGTTGCGAATTTTCAAAATTTTGATTTCCCTTTCGAATTTTCGTATCCTTATTTTGTCTAACGTCTTTCCAATTAGCACCAAATCTCTAGTCTTCCAATTTGACAAATTATTACAATAAGCTTACTACTAAACAAATAGTATAATAATGGCTAAGCGTTTTACGTACCTAGACAATAACAACAGAATCTTATAACATTTAGCATTACTTAGGAAGCCTCTCGTATTGTTAGTCGTTATAAAAGCGGGCCGCGTTTGGAACACGCCGAAACTTCACAACTAGAAGTCGAAAATATGTCTTTTTTAGAACACAATTATATTAATAATATAAAGCAGGCACTAATTATATAAAAGTGTATATAGTTTTACAATAAATTATGTGTTAAAATTTACACGATATAATGCTATTGAAAACAAAAATAGTAACAATATTCACTGACTTATCTGTCACATGCATTAGTTAATAATTGTGATGTATGTTCAACTAGAATAGTGTACTAAGTGATCACTGTATTAATTATTTTGTCTTCTTTAAGACCGGTTTCACTAACAACTTCACATTTATGATAGGCACTTCGCTGTAAAATAATAATGGTAAAAAGTCTGTCTGTTTAGAAAACAAATCTAGTAAATATTCATGAATAAGTAAAAAGAGCATCGGGGTTGAAAATCTTTCGATGTTACTAACTTTCAAAAAAGGAATAGGTAATGCATTTGGTGTGACTATATGTATACATGAGAATATTTTTTTCCTGTTTGTACTGACACCGAATGCTCCTTACAGGCAGCTTGATTTTAATGTTTTTTTTTTGAGAGATAAAGATCAATAGGTACTCCTCAAATGCGCAGTTGGATTTTGACTTGTTCTTTAAAAAGTTATAATTTTTAGTCCATTTATATTTACTTTTAGCTCTTTAAGTAAAATGTCTAATTTTTTTATCACAAATTGTGAAGATACGTGTTCGTTCGTTGGTGAAGACCGGACTTAACTTGTGTGTTATTATAGCACAATTTCTTATAAATGCTAGAAATTTTGATAGAGTATAATATAATATATAATGTATAATGCCATGGCATATTACACATGTTTGTGTAATATGTCAAGTAGCCTGAAATAAAGATATTAATAATAATAATCAAACCAAACCAATTCTTACATTTATATAATAAAATATTGAATAAGCTGCACTTCGTTATATATTTCGTAGTTTTCCGAACTTACACAACAAGATAACTTTGTGTTTCTTTGAATTATCCAATTTTATTCAAGGTTCTGATCTTAATAAAAATAATATAAAAAATAGCGACATTGGCGTATAAAGACATTAGCGTCTATGTTTTTAAGGCAGGTACATGAATTGTATAAAATTGTACTGCTAAGTGCGTGTTGGGCAATAGCAGACCTAAGTGTCTACCATGCACATAAAAAATATGTTTATTAAGAACTCTTCTGAAAAAATTTTCTCTATCAAAATACCAGTTCAGTTTTTTTTTATGATTCAAAGAATCAAAGTAGTTGCCAATTCAAAGTTGCCAAATTTTTTGATTGTGTAAAATATATAAATGTGCTATCATAACACACGTACATATGAGACTAACATATTTGTGTGTAGCTGTTCCTACTGTTTATTAATTACTTACTGTGATTTTAGCAGAGGAATTTACTATTTTTAAACTACCTTTTATAATATAATATATTATGGCAAGCAAAATATTGAATACGGAACATCGTAGATCAAAAATTCACACTGTTGAAATTTAGGAACATTTAACACTGAGAATTATCAAAGTTTTTATTCTATTACCTATTATGTATCTATCTATGCATATAATAATGTTTTTTAATTACAATTGTACAACGAAATACCAACAAATGTACAAAATCATTAATGTAAAATTTTAAAAAGGTACAATATTGTTGAAAATTATACTACACAAGGCTCAACGAAACAAATAAAATACAAAGAAACGAACACAAAGTTTTGCTAAAACTAATGAAAAAACGAATAATCTGACTACACTAATAAAATTAAATTAAAAATAGCCATATTTATTTTGTTAAATGGCACTTTGCGATTCACATTGCAATAAACATGTGCATTGATTTTCAAAAAATAGCTCAAAAGAAAATAGCCTAGCTTGAAATTCAACCGAACTTTGTAAAAAAATAAGAATAAAAAATATCTAGTCGACTCAAATACAATGCAATAAGGTGAAGTAGGTACCTGTATTGTTAATGTATTTTGTTGAGTATGGTTGGGTTGTTGTGTGTGCTGTCTGTGTGTTGAATAATCCAGTTTTGTTTGTAATAATCCGGTAAGTATAGTATGTCTATGTGCTATCTGCGAGTTGTCGTTATGTTTGTGAAATAAATCCATCTTTTGCCTCTCTATCGGTGCTATGTCCTCGACATTTCAGTCTTGTAAATGAACAAAAAACACCTCAAATAAAGTATTTTTGAAAAGCCTCATAAGCCAATTATATATCGGTGTATATAATCGTGATATATATTTTTTTGTAATCTCGTATAAATATCTAAGAGTGAGATCATGCAAATAAAATTACAGAAATAAATAATTTGCCGAAAAATGAACACAACGTCGAAATCAATATGCCTCTCGTTACTTACACGAACACGTTTTCTTTTCATATAAATTTAAGCCTAATATATAAATTTACAGCACCAAGATTTTTCATCTTTTCTCAAAATATTAATTTTTCTCTTCGCCTTATTGTCGCACATTTAACATAGTTTAAAATTTCAGGAATAATTATTACCGCAGTATTGCACTCTGTGGCGTCTGTTCGGCGGCCCCCCATCGTTTATAAATTGGAATGTCACATTGATAGTTTCGTAAAACCACGCGACGTCCGTCCCGCCGACGTGGATCGTACAAGTTCAAAGATCATGGAAGATATCGTAAAATTTCTAATATAAAATATATCAACGAATCCCTCTCCGGAGATAAAAATATGTAAACCTAAATTTTAAATAAAAATAATTTGTCTCTAAAACGAAGGCGTCTAAACGTTAAACTGATCCTTGAACTTGTAGAAGTCGATATTGTGGTGCGGAGCGGGTATCTTGGTGTCGGGCGCGGTGGAGAGGTTCTGCGGCGCATGTGGCGCGTGCGGCGGATGCGGCGCGTGCGGCGCCGGCAGCGCGCGCTGGCGCCGGTGGTAAATGCTCTTGTGGTTGTTGAGCGAGTTGAGCGTGCGGAACACCTTGTGGCAGAGCGTGCAGCGCGCCGAGTGCAGCGGCTGCAGGTGCTGCTGCTCCGTGTGCCGCTTCAGCGTGAGCCGCGTCGACAGCAGCTTGCCGCACACCTCGCACCGGTGCCCGGCTCCCAGCGGGCCCACTGCCCAAACACATAACGACCAACATTAGCGCATTAGTCAACTCGACGCGCGCCCCGCGCCCCTCCGCCCGGCGCGGGCGCGTCGTATCCAACACCACTGCGACCGCTCGCATCCAACGGGTCCCATTATGAAGGAACCAATTGGCACAAATGCGCCGTTAATTTACATGTAGAGGCAATTCAACGTGTTTCTAGTTCGAATTTGACTAATGCGCTTTTAAAAACGTTGGTTGTTATGTGTTTATAATATATCGCGGATGTCCCAATTGGTTCCAGATAGGTGAGGCCGTGCGGGCGTAGCGCGACCGCCGGTCGGGGGACGCGCGCACGGCGCCTCGTGATACAGATAGATACATATAGTACAGATAGAGTCTGCGATGCGCATGCATACTATGCTATATACAAATGTTAGGAACATATCGCGTTACATATTTTATAAACTTAACAGATTTCTAGGGGCAAGAGTATGGCGTTTTGTTTAGGTGGTTAGGATGGCAGCTCGGTTTGCAGTATGGCACCGGAATGGGGGCGTCGGCGGGCCGTCAGTTGACCGGGAAGAAGGGCCCCTGGCCCGCCGGCGCCGGCGGCTGCTGCTTGCGGTGGTAGATGGACTTGTGGTTCCTCAGACTGTTCAGGCTGGAGTAAACCCGCCGGCATATGTTGCACACCGGTTCGCGCGAGGGACGCATGTGTACGTTCTGAATGTGCCGTTTGAGCCGGGTGAGCGACGACAAGCTCTTGTTACACGGGTCGCATCTGTAATCTTCTTGGGGGGTGCGGGCGCCACCTGGTCACAACACAAGCAGTTTAGCCCCTTTGAAGCTTCGAACGCACTTTTAATGCACTCTCCTGACCGTAGCCTCTCTCAAAGCACCGCCACCCCCCGTGATGAATGCCTCCGTCGCGTCGAAGCAGTATTAGTACGCAACAAGTCTCACCGCCTACGATCGATTTAGTTAAGCTCAGCAATGAATGTGTGATGTGTAAAACGCTGCCGCCGGAGACTCGGATTTCTCTCGAACAAAAGCATTATTCCTCAATGAACCGATTCCAATTCGACAATTATTTTCAATTAAACCGACACCGCGTTACCATTACTAAGATTCCATTGTCCGTTGCGATCGTCCCCAATTATTTTTACACGATATTCGTTTCTCAAGACATTATTATGATCGGATGAAATCGGATAGTGTATTTAGAAATATAAATGAGTCATGGGATCCGCTTCGCTTCGCAAAACCGAATATAACTTGCGCGGCATTCTTGCCGACTCCGAATTGATGTGCATTGTTTGACTCGGAAGGCGATTTGTTCATTTTCTTGACATAATTTTTGTTGTTGCATTTTTTAAAGGTTTAACCATTTTACAGCCAATTGGGTATAAATAGTCGAATGCTTAAAGTATTTTGTGAATGTTCAGGTATAAACAAAAAAGAAATGAGGATTGAAAGAAATAAAATGCAAAAGGAAATTAAGAACAGAAACCTGAACGGAGGGGAAGGGTTCCTCGCACACATGTTTCAAGTCACATCTAAAAACAAGCTGGCAACATCATCGTATAGTATACATTAAACTATGTTACAATACAATTACATGCACGCCACATTGCGTTTTGGTTCAATGATAAACGTCCCAAACTTAATGTACAGAACAGACAATCTTTAAAAACAAGATAAAAACAAATTTTCGCCTAACCGTCTCCATCGAACCATAACACAAAAAGCTAACATTAATTTAGATACAGAACACAGAGCACAATGAACATATACAAAGGTTAGGAGAAAATAGTTATATATAAATATATTAAATACTATATTATATATGTCACGAATTGCCTCATACATTTTGTAAATAAACCTATATGATATATAAACCTAATAATGACAGAGCAGAGAGGAAGCGGTGATGGTGGCATACGACAGACAGTGCATTAAAAATATCGTTTGTTTCAATATGTAGGTAATGCATAAAATAAACTTGTTGGTACACAAGCTGAGACTCACCTTGAGATGTGCCTGCGAGGCCGTCCGGGGTCAGCGGGCTCTGCAGTCCTGGGGGCAGAAACACACCTATAGCACAGAGTGGAGTTTGCTCTATGACACAAACATTCGGTGGTAATATTACACAAACACAAAGGTTATCTGGAAGATAATGCTTTTTAGCATTAAGTTCGCCTTTGTACTATTTTTATGTGAAATAAAGAATTTTCTATCTATATATCTATCTATCTATCTATCTAATATTTATCATTTTATACATATAAAGTTATGTTAGTAGAGATCACATACATTAAAAACATTCTAGATTAAGAATAAAGTACTGTGATAAACAAAAATTGTTAGGAATTTTGCTAACAAGGATTTATTTTAATCTATAAAATATCCCATCACAAAAACATGTGATTCTATTTACATATTTTTTATAATGAGGGTTATCTAACTATCTAACATCCGTTATAAAGTTGCTTTTTTATCAGATGTTAGTCAGTTTAAACTGACAGTCACTAATAAATGCTTACCAGACAACGCCGAATGCTGTTGTAGCGCCTCCATGGTGAAGTTGTAGGTGTTGGATGGCGTGAACATCTTCGTATCATGAGGGGGGTGGACGAATGGAGAGGGGGGCAGTTGCGGCGGTGGCGTGCGGTCTTCGGCGTCGGCTGAGCTGCCGCGTGACGGCGGACCGCCTCCCTGAGGCAAATACGAAATAGGCATTTAGATCTATGTGTGTTCGAGTGGACGATCTGTTTTTTTACTATAGAGAACTGTACTACTCCTGAAGAAATTAGTACTCGAGTATGTTTATTGATGTATTTTATGTAGGTGAGTACCCGCTCATATTTTTATTAAGATTCCGTAAATATAATATAGTTATATGTTTACAATGAGTTTTTTTTGGAGAAAAATTTAAGTGTACATTTACAGATGCTTAAAAATGTGAAGAAAAACATCGGAAGGTAACCAGTGAGTATTCTTATAAAAGGCGATGTGCTTACAACCTTTCGTCTGGAATACTAACTACTGCAAAACGTGAGCATGTGCCAAAATGTTCGGACGTGCCTCTGATTACTCCCTTAGACATCTTCGAAGATTTGACCGCCTGGAGATCCGAGAGGTTGTCTACCATGCTTGGGGTAGGTAAACAGGATAAACCCATAAAAAAATTATGAAACGAGCACTAATTTTAATGGCGGTGCACCTACCTACTCTACATCCGGTCAAGTGACAATCGTAGCCTCATTGATTCTTTTGTGCCCGAAAGGAGTCTTTAATTCTTTCACTACACTGATTCACTCAACGATGATCAAAGGCCCTTTTCAAGGCCACTATACCTCAATCTGGTCACTGACCTAATACAGGAAGACCAAGACAGAATCAGTGACACGACCAGCAAGCGAGCATTAATATATAATTTTTTTTTTATCATCCTCATCATCATTTCAGCCGTACGACATCCACTGCTGAACATGGCATCCCCCACAGACAGAGCAAATTCCTTATCATGTGGGGGGATTTGCCCATACTCACCACGCTGGGCATGCGGGTTGGTGAGCGCAGTTAGAGCTATCGTTGTTAAAATGAGGGACGCTGCTGCCCATCCCCTAGCTTTCTTCCCTTAGTCGCCTCTTACGACATCCGCGGATAGGTAGATATGGAGGGGCCTATTCTTCAGCCGGGGCCACCACGGCCATTATATTTTTTTTTATATTTTGATATAATTGGCAGTTATTTTTTTCCGGAATTTTTAAGGTTACTCCCTAAAAGTTTTTACTCACGTAACAGCTACCTAGTAACAAATTCTGAGATCTACAAAAATACTTACTCAAGTCTTTTAATGTTACTTTTCTTCCCTCTTCCTAAAAAATTAGCATGAACTTTCACAAAGTAATTTTCAGGTAGCTAACTTGAGTTATAGAGTAACATAATCTCCTAAGTTTAGATTAAGAAATAAAGACTACAGAAAGAAAAAACACTCATTTCTAGCGAGTCAAATTAAAATGTTCAAAACTAAAGGTTCAACTATTCAAGTTTACCCAATTTAACTTCAAAACTTAGGTTTAGCAATAACAATTTACCGATGTTGTTTATTTAAATTATAAAGTTTGAGTTATTATTCTGCCCATAATATTATTGCAATGTTTTTATTTTAGGATCAACTTTCGTATTTCCAATTCGATAAACAAGTATCAAGTATTTTTTCATCTTTCGTTTTTTTCCCTTTCGGACTTGCTATGGCATCTTAGGCTTTACAAACACGTCCTAAATGTATTTTTCTTACTTGTTATTTTAAATAAATATATCCCTCTTCTTCTGTTCTTTTTGCTTGCTTGAAAATGCTGAAACATGTTTTTCTTTATTTCTTACCAAAAGCCTAAACATGAACTTTCAGATCCCTTACTTATGGGATTATGGATTGCCCATACAAACTTTTAAAATTATTTTTTTGACACAAAATATAGCCTTTTGTCCTTCCCCAGAATATGATCTATCTCTTTGCCCGTTCAGTCGTTTAGTTGTGATGAGTTAACAAACGTGATGAGTTAAAGTTTGGATGGATATGGATTCATGTCTCGGTCATTTTCATATCAATTAAAAGAGACATTTATAGATCTATCGGAGGTTAATAAAGCTTGTGAATAACGGGTCAGGATCTAACTAAATCTAATTTGTAATCGGAACTTGACCTTCATTCATTCATGCACCGGAGCGCTAAAACGTCGCTTATCGATAGCGTCATGGCACAATGCAATACAATCGCGTAACCCGACACTTTACAAGTTCCGCGTACTATTCTAGCCAGCTAGACGTCTCGTCTAATACCCAGTATCGGCAATGTCATCCTTCAAGCTGTGCATTCGATTTGTATTGCGCACATTACTGGCTCGATATCGATCTGTTCCGAGAGATGCCAATAAAAAAAGGAACGGGTGATGAAATTGAGCTGATTACGAATAAAGGTCAGGTTAGCAATGTCAAGGTGAACCCGTGTTTAGACTGATTGTTATTTAGTCTAGTCTAGATGAATGACACGAACTAATATGGGCTCTATCTTACGACTATCACACATGAAATTTTGTCGTTGATATTAGACAAATTAAAAAAAATATAAAATAATAAAAGTTCTTCCTGAAATAATGTGTATAGATGCATAGATTGACTGGCCTCTTAGCTCAGTTAGTAGTAACTCTGCCTTCTGCGCTAGAGGTCGCGGGTTCGATCCCCGCACTGGACAAACATTTGTGTGATAAACACAGATGTTTGTTCTGTGTCTGGGTGTTAAATATATATCTATTATGTATATCAGTCTCTGGTACCCATAGTACAGGCTATGCCTAGTTTGGGATCAGTTGACCGTGTGAATATGTCCGGAATATTTATTTATTTATATAGATGATAAAAAGTTTGACTCCTGCAAACTTTTGTTATATTCTTTCAATACATGTAGGTTCCTACCTACATTCATCATAATCATTTCAGCCTTAGGACGTCTACTGCTGAACATAGGCCTCCCCCATAGATTTCCAGAGCGACCGACTTTGAACGGCCTGCACCCAAACAATCAATTGTGTGGTTTTGCCCGTTCTCGTCACGCTGGGCACGCGAGTTGGCGAGTGGAGATAAAGCATTGTTGATAAGGAATACTGCTGCCCATCCCATAGCTTTTTTCCCCTCTGTCACGTGTTACGACATCCTCGGGTAGTTATGGAGGGGCCTATTTTTCAACCGGGGCCACCATGGCATGTCTATATTACACTGAAATATAATGGGTGATTTTTACCAACTCACAATAGGTCTATGCGAATGCGGCGGCGTGTCGTCCGTGCTCCTATCCATGTCCGGATTCGACGGGCAGATCATATCCAGGGGCTCATTCTTCACCTCATCCATCAGCCGTGGCGACGGCGAGGAACTGCTGTTCGAAATCCCGTTCCCGTTGTTCCCCGATTCGTGAGCGCGCGTGTTGTTGATCGGGTGGTGGTTCTTAGTGGAGAAGTCAGCGGCGTGGATTTGCGGTTGTTCTGTATTGTTGTTGTCGTGGCGCGGACGCTTTATCACGTCTGGGGAGTTGTCCGCTGAGCGGCTGATCCGGCGCGACGGGAGCGGCATGCGGCGGATCATCGGAGGCACGCTTGACGTCGGCTGTAGGAGGGCTTCCTCGAGTTTCTCGGTGAAGCTTGGTGTGTGCACGTGGTGCGGGGTGTGCGCCGCGTGCGGGGGGGTGTGCGGCGAGGGCGCTGTCGCGGAGGCGCGCATCGTTTGTAGCAGCGGCTGTGGACAAAAGACGATGTTCAAACATGTCTGCGATGGGTTCGATGGGATGGAACTCTCGTTTTCTTCCTTTTTACAAAGGCTCTAACATCTCCGATAAAAACAGTTGAAAGCATAGTTATTAACAACAGCTTTGGTATTAGCAAAGTTGTCACAGATTAGAAAATAGTTACATAGGGCCTAAACCAAACGGCGATTTTTCATCCGATTTCAATTACAAATATTGAGTTTTCGGAATGAACAGTTATTTATATCAAAATAAAATAAAGCCTTTGTTACACAGGGGTAGTTTACCTTTCTATTAGTGAAAGAATCGGTTCAGTAGTTCCAGAGTTTACCATACAATCAGGCTCGTATTCAGAGACAAGACTCAAGCGTTGATCTGTACATAAATCTCGATTTGAGTCGAGATTCTAATTCTTGAACAGTGCTTAAGTATAGGTTCAATGATCACAGTTCACCTGAATAAATGCATATTCTGAAACGAAATCGGTGCTCGAGTTTAGATTTGATTTGACATTAATCAAATGACATTTTCGTTCCGTTACACGTACTTTGATGCATATTTATACTTCACTTTATTGTTCTATTCTATTTCCACCCTGGCTGTTTGAATTTCTGCGTAAAACGGATTGAAAATAATAAATAAATCAAAATGTAAACGAGAACATTTGAGTACAGATTTGAGACTTGATTCAGCTGAGAATAGTTTAAGTACCGTTCTTGAATAAAAGCTATGTTTGAGAAGAGATTCAATACTTACATAGAGTTCAGCTGATCTGTGATTAAATCTATGCTTGAGTCGTGTCTCTGAATACGAGCCTAATCAAATAACGAACTACCTCTTTATAATATGAATGTAAAATAACATACCCCTTGCGCGTCGTCATTATGAGTGAGCCCCGAGACGCGGAGCACCTCAGCGGTCTTCAGGAAGGAGGAGAGGCTCCTCTGGTGCACGTTGACCTCGCCGTGGTAGATGAACTCCACCAGCGCCTGTAGGTCGGTGAACGCCACGTCCTGCAGCACGATGACTGGGTGCTTGCATGGTGTTGACTGGGGACAAACAGTAACACGTTACTCGAGAAATTCGCTCGCTCTAAATTGGAGCAGTCCGCTTGGGAAGGTACTTAAGGCCTTACAGAAGATCGCAGCCAACTAACATTATTTGTTTCATATAGTGTTATGTTCCTGCGGTGAGTAAGGTTGCCAGAGCTCTTTAGGGGGGAGGGGTTCGGCAGGCAACGCATTAGGTCCAGGTGTGGCTGATGTCAATAGGCGACGGTAACCACTTAGCATCAGGTGGGCCGTAAGCCTGTTTGCCTCCGCATAAAAAAAACAGAAGGCAGAGTTAGAACTGTACCTACTTGTAAGTATATTTTTGTTTTGAAATAAATGTTTGTGTATTTGTATATTTATAGGGGTAGTAATATCCCCATCCTTACGTTTACTGATGAAAGTCATTTTTGCTCCCAAGAGTAGTGTCTCCGTAGCTTAGTTGGTTAGAGCATCCCCGTATTTAGGGGAAGGTTGCGGTTTCAAATCAAGTCGGAGTCAAAATTTTTGGGATATTTTAAAGTCAAAGTATTCCCTTAGTGGGGATTAAATATTAATTTTTCACTATAAACATAAAAATATAAAATGATGAAAGTCAATTTTGAGTCATTTTTGATAGAGCCATACCGCCTCGCGTAGGCATTTTGGTTTTTTGAAGATTTATTGGACCACTTACTTTCAACAGCTCCCTGAAGTAAGGACTGCAGGCTGATAGCACTACCCTGTGCGCCTTCAAACTCCTGCCGTCACACGCGAGGGTCACGTCCACGAAGTCCTCGTCATCCCGAAGGTTCTCGAACGCGCTGGTGATACTTGATTGGTAGTTGTTCCAGCGCAAGCAGAAATGCTGTGTGTCGACCATCTTGAAGCTTTCAGACTCGGTTTGGAGTCATGTGTGGTTATCTGTAATAGATTTTGACTGTCAATATTGTTGGCATCCCAACATTAATGTGTAGATTTACAGTTTGTTGTTGGTAATACTCTCTCTTTCCAATATGGCCGATTAGAGACGGTCGTGCCTTGTCAACGTTTATGTACAATAAATTCATGTGATCTTCACCATCGTTTTTACTCAATCACCAATCCAAATACTAAACCAGCCCAACACCTATCAGGCAACCCTACAAATATTTGGGTGGTATTTTAGGAGGAGGTAGGGCATACCCGATGGACCGATGACATTGTAAAGGTTGCGGGAAGTCAGTGGATGGAAAAGGCTCAAGACCGTTTGTCGTGGAACTCTTTGGGGGAGGCCTATGTCCAGCAGTGGACTTGTATAGGTTGTTGATGATGATGAGCGAGATTTTGTCGCTCTACATTGGAGAGGTACCTCCGCCTTACAGAAGATTGCAGCCAAGTAACATTAATTTATTTAATCTTTATTGCACACAAAAAAAACAATGTACAAAAGGTGGGCTTAATGCCAAGGAATTATCTACCAGCCAGCCTCATTGACATACATTGATTGATTTAACATTATTTGTTTCAAATAGTGTTGTGTTCCTGCGGTGGAGTAAGGTTGCCGGAGCTCTTTAGGGGGAGTGTGGGTTCAGGATCGGAACCGCCTGCGTGCTGCGTCTGGTATTGCAAGCGTTCATAGGCTACGGTAACCACTTACCAACAGGTGGGCCGTAAGCTTGTTTACAACCTTAGTTGTATAAGTTGTATAAAAAAACGAATTGTAGTAAAGAAATCAAACTGATCTGACTACATACTTAGTAAAATTTAAAAAAAAATAGCTTTTTATTGGAATTTCTCAATGATTAATCTGTTTACAACTATGAACTTTTATTATTTAAAGAGGTACATAATTGAATTTAGTCGTGTTTAAATTAAATAATAATTATAGGTGCTTATTAGTTACGAACAGGTCACAAGTACCTAAAAACATAGGTAGGTCAGATAAAATTCAACGTAAACATCTATACCTACTAAAATGCATTTGACCTTCCTCAACATAGCACATATAAAGGTTAGTAGAATTGCAGTTAGATTTACAATAAAACTATTTATGGAATTCCAACTACATACCTACGCCCGTGGCCAGCCACGTAAGAGGCGAATAAGGGAAAAATGTTAGGGGATAGGATCCCAATCACATCTCTCTAGCCTCAAAGGTTTGCTGGAAGAAAACTCTTTTTAGGGTTAAGCTCACCTTTGTACATACCTTTCTTTCTAATTTATGTATCTATTTTTTGTTATGTACCTACAATAAAGACTAAGGAATAGGCAGAAGCTTTATTATCGGTAGCTCTAACTGCACTCGCCAACGTGCCCAGATTGGTGAGTATGGGCAAATTCCCTCCACATGATAGGAAGTCGCTTTGAAAATCTTTGGGGGAGGCTATGTTCAGCAGTGGACGTCCTACGGTTGAAATTATTGCAGCAAAATGTGGGCATTTGACCACGATCCATGTACCACGGTAACCGCTTACCATCAGGTTGACCGTAAGCCTGTTTGCCTCCGTATAACATTAATGTGTAAAAACAAAAACAAACAAAGAAAAACAACAAAACTTTGTGTAACAAAGAAAAACGATCTCATTTGGTGGTAGAGAATGTTGTCGGCATGTGCGCATATTCCAAAGAGAGAGGAGAGAGCTATGCTCGTAGTGTCGCTACATGATCAAATCCTAAATGAGGAAATCCGTAGAAGAACCAAGGTCATACTCACAGAATATGCATATCAAGGACATACTTATAGCATGCCGTTTGAACATGCCAATTGTCATTTCATGCCTTTTTTCTCACAAATTTAATCTATTACACACACATACTACTATTACTATATATTATAGCTAGACAGGCCTCATAGCTCAGTTGGTAGTAACTCTGCCTTCTGCGCTAGAGGTCGCGGGTTCGATTCCCGCACTGGACAAACATTTGTGTGATGAATACAGATGTTTGTTCTGTGTCTGGGTGTTAAATATATATCTATTATGTATATCAGTCTCTGGTACCCATAGTACAGGCTATGCCTAGTTTGGGATCAGTTGACCGTGTGTGATATATCCGGAATATTTATTTATTTATATTTTGGGTTATAGAGTTTGCAACAAAAAATATTGCCAGTATGATAACTAGCGATGAACTATTAAGAGAACACAGTAGATTACAAAAAACAGGTCAATGATACAATGCGTCTTGCATAGGTATCACAAATGAGTTATTAAGTGTCTGGCCTATTTTAAAAAGAAATTATACTAATTATTTATACTATAAAATCATATTTTATTTGAGTTATGAGTTCCATTTTAAGAGTTGTTGTCGTTACTTTGACCCTCTGACCCTACAATTACCTAGAAATTATATTATTATATTAACCTACTACAGTTACTTGAGAGGTCTATTATTAAGTACCCTCAACATTATTAACTATCATAACATTACACTGTACCGTTTCACAACTTTATTGTTAGTTAGTTATGTAAGTTTCTATTAATTAGTGAATACTCCATTTACGTTTGTTACACATAAATAAACTTTTTTATACTTTATACTTTTATACTTTAAGTACTTAAGAACATGAGTCCGTATTTACATGAGCTGTCTCACTAGTCACCGGTGAGTGGTCAAAAGTAGAAAAAGCTTTTGCGGGTGCTTTACGTGACACAACGCAAAAACGCTTTTCACAACTCACTGGTGACAAGTGAGTAACTCACGAACATGACGGATCCGGGCATCAGTCCCTAATACTCACTACTGTAAAATGGGGGAATGCGCCAAATATTTGGACGTGCCTCTGACTAGTTCCGTTAGACATATTCGAGGATCTAATCGCCTGAATATCTGAGAGGATATTTACTATGATTGGGGATAAAAGTCATGAGCCTTTCTTTCTTCCCGTCCCTGCGTTTCCACCCCTTCAGGGTGATGGCCTCAAACATTCCTATGACAACAGCCCAAGCCGAGGTCCGTACCTAAGTGGTGCTCAACCTGTTTTCGTATTTTTAATTTTTAATTTTGAATATTTCTGACTTCTGTTATTTATTAATTTGAAAATTATTATTATTTTATGTGATTAATTATTCTACCTTGTGTCTTCGAGATAAAATTTGTTTCTAAGCTAGGTAGGTTTATATTGCTAACTCTAGACCTGTAAATGATCTTTACCAATAAATGCTTATGACTTATGACTCAAGGTGCCCTTGAGCTCGTCGCCCCAACCTAACTTTTTTTATCTATCGTATCCTACTTCCTACTAATATTATAAATGCGAAAGTTTGTGAGGATGTTTGGATGTTTGTATGTTCAGATATTTGTGGTTCAATCACGGCTAAACGGCCGCACGGATTTGGATGAAAGGTACAGAGATAGATTATAGTCTGGAATAGCATATAGGCTACTTTTTATGTGAGTACCACGTGAGCGAAGCCGCGCGCGGAAACTAGTCTATAATATATGCTCTAACAAATAAACATACAACGGCGATTCGTCCAAGTTGTTTGAGAGATATTCGCTTGATCAATAAATTTGCGTTACTAACATATTTTTTTTTTTTTTTTTTATACTACTGAGGTGGCAAACTGGCATACGGCCCACTTGTTGGTAAGCGGTTACCGTAGCCTATGAGCGCTTGCAATACCAGAGGCATCACGCACGCGTTGCCGACCCCGAACCCCCTAAAGAGCTCTGGCAACCTTACTCATCGCAGGAACACAACACTATTTGAAAACAAATAATGTTATTTGGCTGCGATCTTCTGTAAGGCGGAGGTACCTCCCCAGGCGGGCTGCTCCAATTCAGAACGAGAAATTCTCGCTGTGCCCTTCCTCCTCTTAAAACATAACATTAATTAACATTAATTAATATGGACAAAAATTGGTCGGAAATTAATATTTTTTTATTTTTAAAGCCCGTTGTCCTATAAAATGGCACAGTGCACATAATACTTACCTCAACAGAGGGTTAAATAAATATACCAACTACACGACGAAACTAAAAATGTTGTACAATTTCAGTTCAGATTTCCATAGGTTGTAACTAGCGCATTTCTTACATTCACAATTACCACTTTGTTTCATTAAATACCAAGCAATTTTTAACCTTAACCCGTTCAAATATGAACCGAAGAGATGGTAAACTTAGTCAGGTTGTTTTTTGAAAACAAGGTTAGACAATAAGAGATCTTTGTAACAATGCTAGGCTATCAAGTTACCTATTTGTTTACGAACGCTCAGTGTGTCACTATACTAGAAGTAGGTGTGTGTGTGGTACATTATAATTTGTTTTCATACCACGTATAACTATCCAGAAAAGGGCTTATTCGATAAAAAAAAAATACAAAATATTTTTCCCGAAATTTTTCAAATCAGTTTCATTTTGGTCACTTTATTACTTGTATAGTGAATTATTAAACGTAAAAAATGTTCAACATCACCATTGCTACCTAAATTAATTCCGTTTGAACTGATTTGACCCCACAGCAGTTTATTTGCAATGTTTTTTCAAAGAAAAATTTCCAATTTCCAAATGCATAACACATTTTATTGCATACTAGCTGAACCCACGGTTTTACTCGCGTCGCGTTGCAGAATTTTTATGATATTTTAATAGTTATTCTGCTATTCGGGGCGGAGACAAATCCAACAAATCAAAGATCATAAAAATCGGTGCAGCCGTTCGTAAGCTTTAGATGATTTATCTGACTGGATTTTGTTTTATAAATAAAGAAGCCTAGCTTCTACGGATTTGCTCGCTAGGTAAAGAGCTCTATATATTCCAAGTTTCAACGAAATCAGTTGAGCCGATACGGTGTGATTGAACAACAAACATCCAAACATCTTCACAAACTTTCGCATTTATAATATTATAGTGGAATTAGAATAAACCCCTTTCGGAAAAGTATACATATTATGAATAACCTTGTAAACCTACTATATGCATTTATCTTCGACTGGACTTTTCTAATTTAACAAACGTGGAAAAATCCCATGATAATGTCGGCGATAACAATGCAAATTAGTTAAAATATACATAATTTTATGGATCATCTTATTATTAATATAATCTACTGTATATTTTGTAACTGAAAGAGATTCAGCTTAATCCAGTTGAAAGTTTTTAAAGATTTTCTACCTTCGCACTCAGCGAAAAACTTAACCATTTAACCCAAATAACAAAGGTATAGAAAACCCTCACAGGGCTTCAAGACAATAGTAAAACGAGATTTACATACAAACACCACTTCGGAAGTTTTAATTTTGAGTTATTTCAGAGGCTTCCGAGTACTTGGATATTTCACGAAACTTCACAAAGAATTATTATGATTTCTTATTGTTCAAGTTTTTAGTTTTGTTGGATATTTTTTGTTCTCTATAACGTGTTTTGTTTTTAAAGGATCTTTTATTTAAAAGCTTACGTAGAAAACGTGTGTTAACAAAGCTGTGGAAAATTCTTACAAACAACAATTACCTTATCGAAATTATCCGTACCTATTCTTCTGTCGTGTCGATGGTTCAGGGGGGCTAAATCTTTTTGGACCAGTACTCCGCCACAGCTACGTCATTGTCAGTGGCTTCGTAAAGGTCCTTCAGTGTGCAGGTGTGAGGGGACTGCATGCACGAAAGTAGGTGCAGCATAGTTTGCGTTGCGTTACAATCGCACTTCATCTCATTTGAGTATCTAGTACTTGCTCAATTTGTGCCTGCAGCGGCCAACCGGACTCCGCAATCGGTTAAGCGATTTCCAGGTTGACCAAGGTAGAAGTTTGCCCGCTGGGAGCTTTTCTGCAGGCGCAATGTATTCGGGAGAAGGGGGATGTTTCTCCTGCCATAGCCTATATCGAGCCTCGCTTGGATGGTCGGTAGTAGATTTGGAGGCTTTCATGAAACTGTGCCGACTCTTCAATCTACTGCAACAAGCACTGGTATTGAAAACGTACCTATTCATGTCGGGACTTTGAACACAGAAGTATCTTACAATAAGACCTATATTTTAGACATCTTTACTTCAAATCCTACTAAAGAATACATATGGTCAAGTGCGAGTAGAAAGCTGAGGCTTCCGTACTATTACAGGGGGTCGGAAAATCGATATAACAAGTGACAAACTTATATTTTGTGGTCATTCAGGTAGTTAATTTAAAAAATAATCTCAGCTAGATCACAGCGTAAATTATTTCCAAACCTTTTTGTTTTTTAGCCAATTTCAACAAAATCCCATTTTAATATTAAAAAGTCGTAATTCCTTAAATTTAAAAATTGACATTAGTTGTGTCACAAAATGAGGTTACTGAAATTTCTATTAAGGTTTGTTTTTGCCATTTCCAAAACACGTGTTAGGTATTCCTGGCCATATCTTTGTAATACATTGAGTAAGGAGCTTGATTTTTTAGCACTTTATGCTCACAGACCTTTATATTTGGTGTCATTTTGAAGTTGAGACCTTTAACCGTTCCTGATAAAAAGGGTATTGACTGACAGACAGACAGTCAAACAGACGGGCAACAAAGTGATCTTGGGTTCCGTGTTTTCCAAATGAAGTATGAACACTAAAACCACCCTAATATTGTTATCGGAATTCAAGGAGCCTTCCATAAATCTTGAATCTGACTGAATCAGTTAGAATGTGGCGACAGTCAAGAGAATCTGAGACAGCATACCAATAATTTGAAAATAAATGAATTCATAAGTAAATAAATATTTAATCATGTACATACCCCGTGCAGTGATCCGTTATGATATTGCAACTAATACCTACCTACCACTAATCATAGTTTCTAAGCCGCTATCTCAGATAAACGAAATTCATATCTGCAGTCGCGCTAAGCTCTTGTTCACTAAAATACAGCATCCGTCTTATTACTGCCGTAACATCAGCGAACGTGATATTCATGCTACCTAAATTACGTTATTTCAAAATTTTGCCCTCACGCACATCTTCACCATCATCATAATCATCATCAACCTATATCAGTCCACTGCTGGACGTACCTAGGTCTCTTCCAAGAGCATCTCTTCCGCAGCATCGGTCTTTCTTTATTCTTTAGTGTACACAAGAAAAAAACAGATATTTAAAGTTGAGCTTAACCCTAAAAAGAGTTTTCTTCCACCAAACCTTTGAGGCTAGAGAGATGTGATCTTTCACTCGTCTCATCAAGTGTTTACCAGCTACACTCCAGAGATCGCCTTATCGGGGGCGTCCTACTGCCATTTTAGCTTCGCAATCCGAGGCAATTTCCGTGCAACTCGCTGCTAGGCAAATTACGTTCGTAGTTGGCGGCGACCAAATTTTAGAAAACATAGGCTTTATTAGCCAGTGCATGGAGATAAAGAAATTATATAACATTTCCTGTTTATAAATTTTTGTGACCTAAATTTAGCAAATACATTAAAAAGCATGTATGCTAATCGCCACTAACTCTTTATATTTTTATTCGAACAGTTTAAAATTTTCAGTTGAACTAATTGAAAATGTTTAACTGTTCGAATAAATGGGTAGTTAGAAACCGTATATGATCAAGAAAAGAGTAAATGAAACTGCACAAAAAACGTTTTTATTACTGTATTTACCATATTTAGGGTTCCAAAGTACTACAAACTAGCTAGTTTAGCTGTGTTCGTCCATCTGTCCGTAGTCAGAGCTGTTTTACTGGGAGACTAACGCCCGAATACTGAAACGTCACTTAACTATTTGAGATGGTCTTAATTATTTGAGACGCCGGCGCCGTTATCGTTCAGAATTGTATACTCAAACATCAATTAGAAAGAGTAAACTTTATTTACAGAAAGAAACTTAAAACTAATACAAGTTAATATTTACATTTAGTTAACATCACTACTACCGGACAAGCAGACGCACAGGTAATTACCACCCTTACCTGGTCGACATACCACAGTGTCGAACCAAACGTTTCTGCTCCACCTTTATTATAAGCACTGGCAAAGAGTGGAACGATCTGTCAGCGTCTGTTTTCCCGGACGAGTACAATCTAGGAGTCTTCAAATCTAGGGTGAATAAGTTCCTTCTGGTAAAGTGTGCTCCATCTTAGGCCATATGTCACTTGCAAAAGTGAGCTGGTGGTCAAACGCCTAACCATCTCCAATAAAAAAAAAACATCAATTAGATCACCACTTATATTTAAGTGACGTTTCAGTATTCGGGCGTATGTATTCTTCTGATTAAAAGCTATAATTAAGGCGTACTGACTTCGGAAGCCTTTACTGAGTAGTACGACACGCTCTTGGCCAATTTATATCTCACATACTCTTTCAATGTAAGTAAAACGCATAAAGAGATCACACATATAGTGTCAGAAGAATTACCATTTTGTATTGCTGACAAAGATAAATAGCGTCAACCAAAGGGTACAAAACGACCATTTTCGTTAGCTATTTACATTAGATAATTTTTTTAAAAGGCTTTTGAAAAATGGTATGTTTTTTGTCTAATTATTTTGGAGTTTATATCCAGTTTGTGTTGGGCTCAGCTGGTTATGCGCATAGCAGTCACCCATCCAATTGGCGACTAAACTACGTAACTTAGCTGTTAGGCAAAGAACGCCGTGAGTGCTTTATAATAAAGCCTTCTAATGTTCAAACTTTTTTTGGAAAACAAACCGTTCTTGTAGCCTGATTTTAAGGCTGTCCGGACACCATTAGAAATTTTAAATCTACCAATCATATGACTTACGGTCCTTACTGATTGGTGATTAAGAATGTCGCCGGATTGACGTACTTACTGATTGGTTGATAAAAAAATTCTGACAGAAATAATGCGAAAGTTTGTGAGTATGTTTGGATGTTTGTGGTTCGATCACGCCGTAACGGTTGAACCGATTTCGATGAAACTTTGAACAGATAGAGTCCTTTACCTAGAATATCATTAAGGCTTAGTACTTTTTATTAGTGCACGAAAGGAGCGTCTAAGAGGCGCACTTTAATCCTATCACTACACTGATTCTTTCATCGATAGTCATAGGTCCTTTTCAGGGTCCTGAATCTGGTCACTGACATAATGCAGCATGACCAACAAAGAATCAGTGACAAGACAAGCATCTAGATACCGCGAGCGAAGCCGGGTGCGCCTGCTAGTTCCAGATTATACAGTGTTAAAATCTTGGTAATCTAACATGGTTCTAAATTCTTTTATGGACCCAACGGTCAATGGGACCTTTTGAACTACGTGAATGGTCAAAGGTGTTAGTGGTATATTGCGTTTATGGTTATTATCTTTGTACAAAGAGGTTTGACACCCCTATTTCTATGGTTTGTTGTAATGTATGTATTAGTGATACAAACATGTATCACTCACATGTAGGTAGATACTTAGGCAGTGTTCAAACGGTATGCGATAAGAATCTTGTGTCATGGATAAGAAATTGCGTATGGTTACCACAATCTGCAGGTCACGCAATAATTTTTCCCGTAGTGAGAATCAAACCCGCAATATCTAGTGACTTGCCACGCAGCATTCATCAAATACAAGGTGATTAATAATATGTACGCTATCCCAAAAGAGGATTATACTCGCTACACCGTAGACCACATCGTCACTTAACATCAGGTGAGATTGTGGTCAAAAGTTACCATATAATGTATTAAAAAAAAAATGTACACCCATTTGACAATAAAGTTTGCTCTACGACTTTTGGAAATTAGACAGTTTACATTGCGTTATTTATATTATTATGTAAGTTAAGTCTTTAAGGTATTTATGTATATGGGCCGTAGGATAAGAAAAATTCTGTTTTTTATTCTATTGTTGCCTGAAAT
Source organism: Anticlea derivata (assembly GCA_947579855.1). NCBI lineage: Eukaryota > Metazoa > Arthropoda > Insecta > Lepidoptera > Geometridae > Anticlea > Anticlea derivata. The sequence continues at coordinate 829,856 of OX388269.1, forward strand.
AAAGTTATTATTATTATTATATTATTGATTGGCCTCATAGCTCAGTTAGTAGTAACTCTGCCTTCTGCGCTAGAGGTCGCGGGTTCGATCCCCGCACTGGACAAACATTTGTGTGATAAACACAGATGTTTGTTCTGTGTCTGGGGTGTTAAATATTTATCTATTATGTATACCAGTCTCTGGTACCCATAGTACAGAGGCTATGCCTAGCTTGGGATCAGTTGACCGTGTGTGATATGTCCGGAATATTTATTTATTATTATTATTATAAAAAATCTGCTGTTTTGGGGTAAAATCAGTTCAAATCCAATGAATCAGCTGGTTTAGAAAGCAAACTTGATGCCGAACTTCTAGTACGTTTAGTAATTCTTTTTGTTGAAGGAATAACCTCCTTTCGAGATTGTATACATGTTATAAATAAATAAATAATAATATTTTAATTCGGACGACTTGGATCCATAATTTGTTAGTAAAATTATATAAAAGAACTTATAATGACTTTTTTTTTTTTATTAATAATGGTAAGGCGTTTGGCCACCAACTCACTTTTGCAAGTGAGATGTGGCCTAAGATGGAGCACGCTTTCCCAGAGTGAACTTATTGACCCTAGATTTGAAGACTCCTAGATTGTACTCTTTCGGGAAAACAGACGCAGGCAGATCATTCCACTCTTTGGCAGTACTTATAATAAAAGTGGAGCAGAAACGTGTCGTTCGTCACTGTGGTATGTCGACCAGGTTACGTTATTACGGTTAGTACTTAATGCTAAATAATCCTCAACATTTCAGTAGATCACTCTCCTCACGAAGCAGAACCACGAGGTGATCCTGCCAGCAATGGTTTGAAGGATGATATGGGGGCTATCACGCACTCTGCGCATCAGGGATGTGGTCTTTTTTATGAAACACCCTGTATAGTTTCCAAACATTGTTAGATATTGGCTAGTGTGCCACACCGTTATCAGCTATTTTGTAAATTTAGCGTTTTATCAAAACCTAGGCTACGTATCTTATCTGAGTTAGGTTTCAGTGCTAGTGTTACTAGTTTTGGCAGACATTTATTGATTTTTTAGATATGAACACTAAGGCCTAGATACACTGAAGCATTGTTGCAAATTTTTCGTTTGACGACTTCGGTAGAGTAGTTGGCGAGTGCCCGTCTGAGACGCAGGGAGTGCGGGTTCGATTCCCGCTGCGGGACAAATGTTTGCATGATCTGTAAATATTTATTCCGTGTCTGGGTGTTGTGGTACCATGGTACTCGTGGTTTCTGATACCCACTAATAATAAGTATATTTGCAGTTAATATCATTCAGAAACCTATGATCGACCGCAAAATTTAAGTTTGTCACTACCTTCACTTGGGATCTCGTTTTTCTGATCGTTTAATGGTACGGAAGCCTCAGGGTACGAGTTTTTCTCGCACTTGACCGTCATTATCTTTAAACAATTATCCGACACAAGTTTTTCGCCAAAATACTGCTTTCGCTTTCATTTGATTGCACAGATGTTTTCAATGTGTCAGCCCAAATAATGTCTATACTATATAAATACGCGTAGTGTCTGTTAGATTTAGGTACAATTGCATTGTTTTGTCAGACCTTGGGTTAGCGTGAAATGACTTGTCGAAATAAATGTATTTACCTAGTTGTGTCTATGGCTTTTATGATTAATCGTCGCGAAGTGGAATTTGGATTAAAAAAAAATTTAGGCACCAAGCCGTGTTTGTTGCCTGATTCTTCTAGGCTTGGTCGCGAGGAACAGGCGTAGCTTCACCTAGTTTCTAAGACGTTTCAAAGTGATCCTAGTGATTTTGTTGAAATAAAGGCCTTTTGACTTATTTTTTTACTAACCCTCGCCCTGTCCTTTTATGTTAAACTAAAGATAAAGTTTAGTGTTTATGAATAACGGGTTTACTTAGTTTTATGTGTATTAAATATTTAAAGCATGATCTTGATCCAACATAAAATTGAAAACTGCTAACAAAGTTAAGCGCGAGTAATTATTCAGTCATTACAGTATCTGCCCAGTTAGGCGAACAGTGCTAAGATTATGCACAATATAGTGCTTATCTGTAAAAAGTCTAAAATTTAGACTTTTTATCTAGCTTAGGTTCAAGCTATCCGCCATCTTGTGACCCGCTTATCATGCGTTGTGCTAATTAAGTGTACACGTATAAAAATATAAAGAGTTATTATGCGGTCGTTTTGCATGTGAGTAGGTTCTTAGATTGTGTAGTAGAAATTAACTAACGGCCCGCGGGACGTCCAAGAAAGAATCAGTGACTTGACAAGCTATTGAATAAATGAATATTGAAGTTCGGGGAGAGTACTCCTTAAGACTGTCTTTATTTTCTTCAACGTTACGTATATCTTTGCTGATAATTTTGTAGGTCAAATGTTGAGGTAGCACTGTTTGGTAATCATGAAAAATGTACCTACTCACCCGGTGACTTGATACTTCAAGGCTATCAATACACTGGTGGCATACTGTAGAAATAAATATTCCGGACATATCACACACGATCAACTGATCCCAAACTAGGCATAGCCTGTACTATGGGTACCAGACACTGATATAATAGATATATATTTAACACCCAGACACAGAACAAACATGTGTTCATCGAACAAATTTTGTCCTGTGCGGGAATCGAACCCGCGACCTCTAGTGCAGAAGGCAGAAGTACTACCAATTGAGCTATGAGGACAGTCGAATATGTTACAGCAATGGAAACCGCTTGTAGTTTACCCTTATCCCACTTAAGGGGGGTTCGGCACAACATGTCTTTTTTACATTCTCCCCTATCACACGTCATCTAAGTGCCCCAAGCTCGAACAATATACAATAGCGTTACGCATACGATACTACAAGGTGATTCATAATATGTATGCCCCGAAAGGGGCTTTTTCTATCAACAAAAAGAAAATATATATACAAAAAAACGGCCATGTGCGAAAACTCGCGTTCTAAGGCTTCCGTACACGGGATCAAAAAGTCAAAAGTGACAAACTTATATTTTGCGGTCGTTCACGTAATTCATTGTATAATATAGACCGCAAACATAACTTTTTCTCTTTATAATTACAGATAGTAATCACACATTTCAGCCGTGTTCAAACGAAGTGCGATATGTCATCTTAAATTCGTTTCAAATGATCCTTGCCTCTACTGAATAAAGTCAATTTTGAGTTTTACATTTGGGGGTGTGGGATATATCTAGCTCAACGATATCGTAAGGTACTGAATGTCAAACTCAAAATTAACTTTATTCAGAGGACATAAGAATCATTTTCAAATAAAGTTTAGATAACATATCGCGGCTTTATATATACCATACCATGCTAACGCTCCTCATCTTTTTTTCTCACTCAATAATGATATACATTTCTAATAACGCAAACATATTATTTGTTTCAAATTGTGTTGTGTTCCTGCGGTGAGTAAGGTTGCCAGAGCACTTTAGGGGGGAAGGGGGTTCGGGGTCGGCAACGCGTGCGTGATGCCTCTGGTATTGCAAGCGCTCATAGGCTACGGTAACCGCTTACCATCAGGTGGGCCGTAAGCTTGTTTGCCACCTCTGTTGTATATAAAAAAAAAACATTGGTTTTGCAGCGGGAATCAAACCCACACCTCTTGCGACCAGTCGCGTGCCACACCAGAGCGGGGTCGTTATAACATAAAGGTTTTCATAATCTTTTTGTGTGTCTCTAGTTGTTTTTTTTATTACAGACTTTCATTTGCCTTCTCGTAAAACATAGTTAACATTCAATTTGCATGAGACTTGCCTTAATTTATTGAGTTGTCCTCTTAGCTTTTCCTTTTATCACACCTGTAATAGAAAAAAAAACTGATTAATATTTTTAATTTAAAGAAATCATTCCATCCTTTCCTGTTACGAGTACGTATCATAATAATGAAAGAGTATTTTTTGTACTAATTTTGTATTTTGATTTTTTCGACTAAGGGAAAAAAGCTAGGGGATGGGCAGCAGCGTCCCTCATTTTAACAACGATAGCTCTAACTGCGCTCGCCAACCCGCATGCCCAGCGTGGTGAGTATGGGCAAATCCCCCCACATGGTAAGGAATTGGCTCTGTCTGTGGGGAGGCCATGTTCAGCAGTGGACGTCTTACGGCTGAAATGATGATGATGATGATTTTTTGTACATATCGGTTCTTAACACCAGAAAAAATTAGTTTTTGATAGGAATTGTAGTTATGAAGTCGTTTCAATGTGATCCTAGTGATTTTATTGAAATAAACGCCTTTTGACTTTGTTTTACAGACAAATTCTACATATATTCTAATCATTTCCGCTCGGCTCCGCTCACGCACGCGTGGAATTGGAGAACGCCTCTAAATAACACAAAATCAAAGCCTTCTAAACACCTAAACACTACATATCCCAACACATTATTTCCGTGAATCGGCACATAGGAAGAGCGGACCAATCACGCCAAAGGTCAAAGTTTGCCCGACCAATCGCGTCAACGCGTACGGAATTCCGATATGTAGGCTTCGTGCGAAAGTGAAAGTTGACCAATGACAAGTGACGTGCGTTAGTGTGCGTGTGTGGATGAATGAAGCCTTTAAGGCTTTTGTTTTGGGTTATGTGATGTTTACTTGGCTTACGTGGAATCCAAGAAGCTAAGTAAGTAAATATGAGGGAATTTAGTTTCATGACGCCTGTAAAACGTATATTATTCATTCTAAAAGTAACAAGACTGTTCTAAAATATATCCTACAAAATTCTTTTTCTCCTAAGGCTTGTATTCCAAGAAGTGGAATTTTGAGGAGAAATTTCCTAAAAGCATCAAATTCGAAAGCAGTTTCTATGAAAATAAATGTCAGTGTGAGTGAAGTGAAAAGTATGTATGACTATGAATACCATGGTTGGGGTCGTATCTTTCTTTGATCGATGCGAGTGGAAAGAGGAATAAAAGAGCTGTTTATAATATTGGATTAGAGAATTTTTAAAATCCTAAATGCCATTCATAAATGCATTTTTTATTAGACAGTTTTGCAATAGTTATTTATTTTCTACAATCTGTTAGCTCACTCTAAGTCAGGTGACATCACTAGTAATTACTAATGACAACTTACTAAGATAAAAGTTCAACTGCTTCCTTGTTGCTTTTATAAAGGTTTTTTGACCTCGCGGTCATTTACTTACTGTTATCTAAATATATAAAAGTCCTACTTAACTGACTGACTGACAATCAACGCATAGCCTAAATCATAACTCCATCAAACTTGGAGGTAATCTTCTTTTTACGGTCGAAAGTGCATTTAGAAAGGGAATTTTGCAAATTCTACCCCTAAAGGGAGTGAGAAGGGATGAAAACGTTTGTATCAAATCATATTCCTGGAACTTATAAACTTGAAACCAAACAAAAAATAATAATGAAATGAATGAAAACTACCCTTAGGAAGGGTCCCTTACTTGGGAGAAATTAAACGCGTGTAGTTATTTATGATGGTACAAATACTCATGCAATTGAAGAATGAAACAAGAAAATTCGTGATTTTCTAAAGAGCCCCTAAAAAGGGGTTAGCAATAGGGACATTGTTAGTAGACTAGTATGACTCAAATTGTATTACGTATTATGTAAGTAAAATGTATTATGTAAGTACGCTTTTGGCGTAAGGACGTAAATAAGTAACTTAAGTAGGTAGCATTTACTTATCTACTGACTATGTATACTGTGTTCATTTGACTTGTAATCTGTTTTTTACCAATAAATAACTATGAACTATGAACTATGAGGACTTTTTAACGTGATTAACTCAAATCTTAGTATAAATACAGCCTAAAAACAGATCCAAATATTATAATATGGGAAGCTTCAAAACATGCCCCTGAAAGGGGTCAACAGGGTGTTAAAGTCTGTATGGGATACAATTTTGAAGTTATGCAAAACTTTACGCGGACGAAGTCGCGGGCGTCTGCTAGTGTATAATATTATTACATAGATTGATATAATCGTGTACTTTATTAGTAAATATTTATCTAAAGTTCCACTCATAATAAAACTACATCATATAAAAGTTATATGAAAAAGGGCCTTATTTGTTTACATATTGGGATCAAAATGCGTGCACGCTCTCACCGTATATTCTAGGGTCCATCCTACTCCGTACTCATTTATCACCGTGAGACGTGAATAGCTTGACGGTTTTTGTAGGGAAACTTTTCGTGACACCATACTAAACCGCTATACTACTAATATTATAAATGCGAAAATTTGTGAGGATGTTTGGATGTTTGTTGTCAATCACGCCGTAACGGCTCAACCGATTACGTTGAAACTTGGAATAGATAAAGTTCTATACCTAGAATAGCATATATATGCTACTGTTTATGTATGTTCCACGCGAGCGAAGCCGCCGGTGGAAGCTAGTTCACTATAAGCTTAGCTATTAACATTAGACATAGCTAAGAGTTCGCCACAATAGTATTATAGTAGTAAGATGACATATCGTATACCGTTTGAACAAGCCTACAGATGGAATTTTCATGTCCCATAGGCACGCCTTTGTACTATTTTTATGTGCAATAAAGAAAGAAAGAAAGAAAGAAAATACATTTATTTTGGACACACAAGCACAGCACAAACTAATAAAATAAAAAATAAAGACACAAAGTACAGGTTACAATACAAAAGGTAGGGAGGAAACAAAACAAAAGTAGGTAGGAAGTAACAAAACTAGGGTATTCATTAGTCCGTACCGATGCATGCGTGAGCCAAAAAAAAAAAAAAAAATCTATCTATATATTCTATCTATATATGCTACTGTTTATGTATGTTCCACGCGAGCGAAGCCGCCGGCAGAAGCCAGTTCACTATAAGCTTAGCTATAAACATTATACATAGCTAAGAGTCCGTCACTAATATTATAGTAGTAAGATGACATATCGTATGCCGTTTGAACAAGCCTACAGATGAAATGTTCATGTCCCATAGGCACACATCCAAATGTTAACCATTCCCTTCGTTGCTAAGAAAATAATAGCTGAGCGCGTACGTTACCGTTTTTAGTAACCAGTTACGTTTTTTTTGCAACAACTAAAGTTACGTTTTTCTGCAAAAACAAAATCTGTTCTTTTCAAAGTCTAGTCTAGTCTTTGAAAAAAGACGAAGAAAGAAAATAAGTCTTCTAAGATTGCAAAACAGCAAGAAAAATAAACCACTAGTGATTACGCTTCATGTTTTTCTATGTAAATATGGCAATATTTGTACACGGCATTAAAAACGTTAGGTTTTTGATAAGGCAAGTGCATCGCTTAGTGATGGGGTGCACTGCAAAAAATATTTTCGATAATATAGAAAAAAGGCTTTAAATAACACGAAATATCACGCCTCACCATCTTTTTTGCACGCCCAGGATGACTGGTAGAAAATGCTTTAGCATTAAGTCCTCCTTACCTCCTTAGTTTAAGTGTGAAAGTATAAATAAATAAATAAATGGTTAGATAAATTTGCTTTGTTAATTCATTCCAAAACGATTTATTTTTATTATAGGCCTGGTTTGTGAGATACAACAAAAATATTAACATTAAACGTGAGTTCGCATTTGGTAAAATTTCAAAGACTTCGTAATTCAGGTAAGATTGGATATCAGTTAGAACATCCTTGCTTGCTTGCTTGTCGTGTCACTGGTTCTTTCTTGGTGATCCTGTATTGGGTCAGTTCTAAAATTGCGGTTTTGAAAGTATATCTAATTGGGCCTCAACTATCATCGAAGCACCAATTTTTACCAGACATCGCGCGATCTCAGTTTTTTTTTTTGTTATACGGAGGCACACAGGCTTACGGCCCACCTGATGTTAAGTGGTTACCGTCGCCTATTGACATCTGCAACACCTGGAGCATTTTAATAAATAAATATTCCAGACATATTACACACGGTCAACTGATCCCAAACTAGGCATAGCCTGTACTATTGGTACCAGAGACTGTTATAAATAATAGATATATATTTAACACCCAGACACAGAACAAACATCTGTGTTAGTCACAAATGTTTGTCCAGTGCGGGAATCGAACCCGCGCCCTCTAGCGCAGAAGGCAGAGTTACTACCAACTGAGCTATGAGGCCAGTCAAACGGGCATTGCTAATGCGTTGCCTGCCCTGGAGAAATCTTTTTGTATTTTTCTTAAAGCTCTTCATGTTGTAGGTTAGTTCGGGGCGAACCACTAGTAATCAGTCATCGAATATCGACAGCGTCACATCACTAACCTAGGGCAGGGCCAGTTATCAGTGCAAAAGATTGCGAATATCTAGATTCTAGATAGCGTCCGAATTAGACGAGATTACATAAAATAGTTGCGATAGTTTTTGTTTGAATGTTTTAGCTTCCACCGCCACCTGGTCATACAAGTCTCCTTCTGTGGTTACCGTCCACCATCTACCACCATACAAGGTGATTCATAATATGTATACTATCCCGAAAGGTGCTTTTTCAATCATCAAAAAAGAAAGAATCTTCTTCTTCCTGCCCTTGTCCCTAATTATGTGGGGTCGGCACAACATGTTTTCTTCTTCCACTCTCTTCTGTTAGCCGTCATCTCCGCACTCACATCTTTCTTACTCATGTCATCTTTAATACAATCCATCCATCTTTTCTTCGGCCTTCCTCTAGTCTTATATCCATCCACCTGACACTCTTCTCGTTACATGACTTTCATCCCTCCTCATGACATGCCCATACAATGCTAACCTATTACTTCTCAACTTTTCCGTCACTGGCGCTACTTTCAAACTTCCTCTGATGTAAGCGAAAATATCAAAATTTTCATATTTTTTTGACAGATTTTTTTCCCGATCTTTTTTAAATTACTTACAATTACGGGGACGCTTCCGACTGGTAGTGATCTGGATCAGTTGAACTATCTATGGTACGTTTGTAACGGTCTTTAGATGGCTCAACTGTTTCTTGTGTATTTTGTAATATTAACATGTATTAGTTTTAAGTTTATTTCTGTAAATAAAGAATTGTAATTACTTACATGTTTTTGATCTTTTTATCAACGTATAACTAATTATTAAACTTACGAGAAGTTTGGAATCAAGATTGCTACTTAGAACACCCCAAAACTGCTGATATTTCGATGAAAAAAGACGAATTTTCATACATACATAAAATCACGCCTGTTTCCCAGAGGGGTAGGCAGAGACCACGGTTTTCCACTTGCTACGATCCTGACATACCTCTTTTGCTTCATTCACTCTCATCACATTCCTCATACATGCTCGTCGGTTTAGGGTACTCATGACCTGGCCTTTTTCCAAAACGTCACGTATTTTCCAAAGTCGTAAAACAAACTTTACTCTCAATTGGGTGTAGAGAATAGACATAATTTGTTTGGGACGTATAAGAAATAGTCAGATTTCTAATAAGTTTGCGAAAAATAAGATACATAGATAACCTTTTATGACCTATAGACATTTTAGTGTTGATATCTTGAAGCAATGCGAAAATCAGTAAATCGTATCTACATTGTTTTAGTTTTTATATTTTTTTAGTAGATGACTCACTTCTACAACTTGCCAATACCTTCGTAATGTTTAATGATTAAAAATATTATAAGACTGACGCCCGAATACTGAAACGTCACTTAAATATAAGTGGTGATCTAATTGATCTGAAGGCCTCATAGCTCAGTTGGTAGTAACTCAGCCTTCTGCGCTAGAGGTTGCGGGTTCGATTCCCGCACAGGACAAACATTTGTGTGATGAATTCAGATGTTCGTTCTGTGTCTGGGTGTTAAATATTTATCTATTAAGTATATCAGTCTCTGGTACCCATCATACAGGCTATGCCTAGTTTGGGATCAGTTGACCGTGTGTAATATGTCCGGAATATTTATTTATTTATATTTATTATTTATTTACATCAAAAAACCACAACGATTTGTTGCTCCATTGCTGCGTGAAACAAGGAATAGGAAATTCGTAGAAGAACCAAGGTCACCGACATAGCTCTCAGAATTAGCAAGTTGAAGTGGCAGTGGGCAGGCCATATAGCTCGCAGAACCGATAACCGTTGGGGAGTAAAGGTTCTCGAATGGCGACCACGAACCGGGCGACGCAGTGTTGGAAGGCCCTCACCCGATGGACCGACGACATTGTGAAGGTTGCGGGAAGTCGGTGGATGGAGAAGGCTCAAGACCGTTCTTCGTGGAACTCTAGGGGAGGCCTATGTCCAGCAGTGGACTTCTACAGGCTTGTGATGATGATGAACCTCAAATAGGCTATTTAAGCGAGCTAAGCCGTGGACAGAAGCTAGTGATATATACAAATGACGAATTTCCGTCAAAGTTTCCCGCTGCTAATGTTTTTGTTGTATTTGTTTATTGTAACCGAAGCCTAGAATATTTGTTTTGTTTGTGTCGTCCGGCATAAGGCGGTTGATTTATCGACGACCTTTGTGGCATTGCGGGTGACAGTCCGGCTGTGGGGTAAGAGGTGCAGGCTCAATCGCCGTGCTTAGAAATGAGTGACAAATGTTTGATTGATCTGCAAATATTTGTTCCGGGTTGTGGTATCATGGTACTTGTACACAGGTATTGTTTTGCAATAGACGGTTTTTACGTATTTGAAATGAAATAAAATGAATGAAATGAAATAAATTTATTTTGACAAACACAGACAGAAGACACAAAAAACAAATAAAGGTTAACGATAGGGACGATAGTTATTTCTGCTAGAATCAAGTCTTCCTATATATATCTATTAGGTATATCAGTCTCGGGTAGGTACCCATAGTACAGGCTATGCCTAGTTTGGAATCAGTGGACCGTGTGTGATATGTCCGGAATATTTATTTATTTATTTATTCCTACTTATTTTATAAATACGAAAGTTTGTGAGGATGTTTAGATGTTTGTTGTTCAATCACACCGTAACGGCTCAACCGATTTCAATGAATATTGGAATAGGTAGAGTTCCTTACCTAGAATAGCATTTAGGCTACGTAGTTACTACGAGAGTGAAGCCGCGATCTCAAGCTAGTTTTATGACAAAAATAGTTCAATGTCAAAGTCAAAGTCAAAAGGCATTTATTTCAATAAAATCACTAGAATCACTTTGAAACGTCTTAGAAACTAGGTGAAGCTATGCCTGTTCCTCGCGACCAAGCCTAGAAGAGTCAGGCAACAAACACGGCTTGGTGCCTATCATTTTTTTCGATGATCCTTTTGCACAAAATGGACTTTAAAGCTTCAGTGTGGTGCCGATCATAGTTCGCCGGAGAAGCAAGCTTTTGCTGACTGCACTGATTTGACTGGCCTCATAGCTCAGTTGGTAGTAACTCTGCCTTCAGCGCTAGAGGTCGCGGGTTCGATTCCCGCACTGGACAAACATTTGTGACTAACACAGATGTTTGTTCTGTGTCTGGGTGTTAAATATGTATCTATTATGTATATCAGTCTCTGGTACCCATAGTACAGGCTATGCCTAGTTTGGGATCAGTTGACCGTGTGAAAAAAAAAAAAAAATATATCGATGATTTCTCCTATCCTATCTACTATCCCATACGACGATTAAGAATAAGAGCCGTCGATTTTGTTACCCACTTAACAAGGCAACCTAGAGTACTGGTACCCACCAGTACTCATGTTATTGTTAAGTCTGTTGTATATCAAATAAATTTCATTTCATTTCATTTCATTTCATAGTGGTAGTGGCGCCGCCTTCCAATCCATAGGTCGTGGGTTCAAATCTCGGTCGTACACCATTTTTAAATTTAATAAATTAATAAATATTCCGGACATGTCACACACGGTCTACTGATCCCAAACTAGGTATAGCCTGTACTATGGGTATCAGAGACTGATATACATAATAGAATAGATAAATATTTAACACCCAGACACAGAACAAGCATCAGTGTTTATCACACAAATGTTTGTCCAGTGCGGGAATCGAACCCGCGACCTCTAGCTCAGAAGGCAGAGTTACTACCAACTGAGCTATGAGGCCAGTCTTAATTGTCTTCATTTTGATGACCATTTTTCCATTCGGAAAATTTATATGCTATACTAGCTCTCAAAGGTGAAGGAAAACATCTTGAGGAAACCGGCGTGTCTTATAACATGTGCATCCTTTCACCCCACTGATTCTTTCACCGACGGTCATAGGCTCTTTCTGGGCCACCATACCTCAACCTGGTGACTAACCTAATACAGGTGACCAAGAAAGAATCAGTGACACGACAAAAAGAGGGAAATGTTGTGTGGGGTCAAAACTATGTGCGTGCTCATGTGAGTGTTGGTTATTTATAATAAATTTATCGAAATGATTCAACAATTGAGTCACCGGTTTTGCCTAGATGGGATTGGTCATCATAGATTTTGTAGCGGTTTGGCTTTTTTTTTATGTTATTCGGAGGCAAACAGGCTTACGGCCAAAGTCAAAAGTCAAAGTCAAAAGGCATTTATTTCAATAAAATCACTAGGATCACTTTGAAACGTCTTAGAAACTAGGTGAAGCTATGCCTGTTCCTCGCGACCAAGCCTACAAGAATCAAGCAACAAACACGGCGCGCGTGCCTATCATTTTTTTTCGATAATCCTTTTACACAAAATGGAATTTAAAGCTTCAGTGTGGTGCCGATCGAACTAGGTGAGACATCTTTCCGGCGATCTGATCCTTCAAGACGTTGAGGGAGGTAGTCAGAGGCATGTCCGACCATTTGACACATAACGCAAGCAAGGCGTACATCATGAATTTTTTTAAGACATTACGCGTCTAAATATGTGTGTGAGATATGTGCGAAAAAAAAAATAGATATAGAAATTGAAAAATATTTGTTTTGCATCACAAATTAAACAAATAGGTGACGATGATGATGATTTCACATAGCCATCTCACAAATCCATTAAAATACTTATATTCTTTATCAATAAAGCAACTCGTTGAGAGACATAAACGGAAATACACGAAATATCTTAGAATACGTAATAGGAGCGTCCAGTCAGGTGGTCTATTCGAAGTAAGGTTTCAAGTTGGTGCCGAGCTACATAGCATCGCACGCTTCAGCACAAAGCGACCCATATGTAATTGTGGTTAAATTAGTTATGAATATTTTGTTATTTTGTTTTGTATATTATGTTGTGTATTTTATAATTTCCGCATACAATGACTTGTTTTATGGAATAAATAACTATGAACTATAATAAAAATAAAATAATAAATTCATTTATATCAGACAAGTCCATACAGAAAATCATATGTACAAGGTGATTTATGATAAGTTTACTATTCCGAAAGGGGCTTTTCTATCAAACAAAAAAAAAATATATTAATGAAAAATAATATCTTGAGTAAAAGTCATATATTAGCCAATGACATCGGCGGTGCTTGGCATCTTTAACATGTCGTTCATATTTGAAATTTGTTATCGTATCATAAGCGTAACGCAACCGTGAATTATTTTGTTAATTTCGTAATTAGTATAATAGTATAGGTAGTAGTTATAATAAGTAATTTATTTATTTTTTTCTTACTGTATTTTTATATATATTTTCTTACACTATAGTTGGTAGGTAGGTAGGTACGTAGCATACACGCACAATGTTACTTTTAAGCGAGTGGAATACAAAATGTGGATTCAAATTGGTTCAAGTACGACATATATACATCTAGCCTATATTATACGATAATTAAACTGTGAAACCTAGATTATAGAAATAAAAAAATAAGTTGTGCTCGGGCCTATAATAATAGCACCCAACACAAATATTCCCTGAGTTGTGCGTATCAGAAAGTACCATGGTACCACAACACCCAGACCCGTAACAAATATTTGTAGATCATGCAAACATTTGTCCCGCAGCGGAAATCAAACCCTTTGCGTCACAGACGGGAACTCACCCCCTGCGCCACCAAGGTCGTCAAAATTGTACCGACATTCTTTGTGTTGTAGGTATGATTTTAGTTCAGGCAATGCTGAGACTGAAGCATGACACAGTATGTAGTTTGACTTGAGTATTTGCAGTATTACCTACATGGTAGATTTTTTTGATGACTCTTTAGTAAAATAAGATAAAATAGTTATCTAGGAATAGGTGAACATGAAACGGGAACTTCCTTTGTATTTAAAAATAAACTAAAATGGCTAGAAAATAGAGCCTAAAATTGATAATCATCTCTTTAACTAGGCGTAAAGTAGGTACTGAATACTGGCCTTACCAATGCATATGCTTGTTATTAAGTGTTCTTATTTGAAACCTAAATAATATAAAACCTCGACCTCGCGTCACCGGAATAAGGCTCATCCACATCTCATCGACACGTGGGTAACTCGAACCACTTGCTTTACGAGATCCTTTTTCCCCCATGCGTGCAAATTGTGGAATGAGCTTCCTTCCGAGGTTTTCCCGCTAACCTACAACATGAAGAGCTTTAAGAAAAATACAAAAAGATTTCTCCAGGGCAGGCAACGCATTAGCAATGCTCCAGGTGTTGCAGATGTCAATAGGCGACGGTAACCGCTTACCATCAGGTGGGCCGTAAGCCTGTTTGCCTCCGTATAATATAAAAAAAAAAAGATTTTTTTCTTAATATTTGCAGATGATGCAAACATTTGTCCCGCAGCGGAAATCGAACCTCTTGCATCTCAGACGGGCACTCGCTCGCTGCTCCATGCGCCACCGAGGTTTAACTGTCCTATATATTAAAGTTATATTGGACAGTTAAATCATTCAACCTTGCGTAGTTAACTTTAACAAGAAAGACGCGTCGGCGCAATCCATTACAATTGACAAACAGTAACTTCGAGAACAATCGCGCAAGAGTTACCGCGAATCCGACAATCTGTCAGCATCAGCACATTTTAGAGAATGAGGTGGAAGGTGAATCACTTACTTCCTATAAGGACATGACAATTCAATAATAATAAATAAATAAATATTCCGGACATATTCACACGGTCAACTGATCCCAAACTAGGCATAGCCTGTGCTATGGGTACCAGAGACTGATATACATAATAGATATATATTTAACACCCTGACACAAAACAAACATCTGTGTTAGTCACAAATGTTTGTCCAGTGCGGGAATAGAACCCGCGACCTCTAGCGCAGAAGGCAGAGTTACTACCAACTGAGCTATGAGGCCTGTCAAGGTAAACTGGCATTCGTGCCAGATATTACACAGCCAGATAAAACGTGTCCATAACTACGAGTTATTACGCCAAAAAGGTGAAACAACTGCATAATAATTTTAGCGTAAATTACCATTTTCACCTCATTTTCGATACTTTCATTCCTAAGTATCTGCTCGTATCGTTCATTAAAGAAAACAATTCGAGTTAAATCAATTATTTGCAATTAAAATCAGTTTTTCTGCATTTTAAAACAATACTGTAAACACAGTCAATACTAAAATTCCCTGGGTCGTGTTTATCAGAGACTAGGTACCTAAAAGTAGGCAACTACTGGCATGGAAAAAATGAAGGTCATGCAACAGTGACTGGCAATCAACGCACAGCCAGAAAACTGAATAGAATTTCCAAAATTCAACCCCTATGTGGTGTGTTTGGTGTGATCGACATTTGTAATGGATATCTCACGTGAACAAATATGCGGGCATTTAACTAGTTATTATATATTTTTTCTGGTTCCTTTATTAAAAACAATTTATCAGTTATTTTGTGTTAGGTATTCTAGATCATTCCAAAAGATTATACCAGAAATCCACACCAGTGGGGCACCTTGGTGGAGATAAATAAATAATTATTCCGGACATTATCACACACGGTCAACTGATCCCAAACTAGGCATAGCCTGTACTATGGGTACCAGAGACTGATATACATAATAGATATATATTTAGCACCCAGACACAGAACAAACATCTGTGTTAGTCACAAATGTTTGTCCAGTGCGGGAACCCGCGACCTCTAGCGCAGAAGGCAGAGTTACTACCAACTGAGCTATGAGACCACAAGATATCTGGAATAATCAAAAATAATGATAAATAAGTTTTGTTATTTGTCCTATGTTAAAGTGCTACCCCACAGTCACATAAATATCTTGTAACCTTAGAACATGCAATTCTAATATCTAAATCCAAATAAAACTTATTACTTATGTATTTTTGGACCTAATTTAATTGGTCAAGTTTTTATCTTGAATTTCCTGTAAGTATGACGTGATCAGTCTAGCTAGGTGCATGATAAAGTTAGGCGGACACAAAAGTGTCTCGAATACCAAGTTTTTTTTATTTTCCGTCATGTTCTTTTTACACCCAACAGTCACATACATAATATGTGTCGAGGGTATCAGAAACTACGAGTACCATGGTACCACAGCACCTACCCGGAACAAATATTTGCAGATCGTGCACACATTTGTCCCGCTGTGTGAATCGACCTTGCACCCCTTGCACCTCATACGGCACCGCTACGCCATGCCACCGAGTTCGATAAGCTTAAGGTTAGGAGTTAAGAAAGTGTCCACTAAAAAGTACTTTTCCAAACACTTTTGAATAGAAAAATGTGAATAATACAGTAAATTTGAAAATTCCTAAGATATAAGTCATGTACCAATTTTATTTTATTGTTCACTTTCCAAGTCTGTGTTCGTCACAAAATTGTAATTATCTGAGTAAATTAAGTTTCAAAATAGCAGAATCGTTTTGTCACCGACTGTACCTACATAGTAACGTTGGTACCACATCTGTACTATGATAATACCTAAGTATTGTTTGACTAACTGTTTACAGGGAAACATTGAATTAAACTTGAAACTAAAATTAGAAATTATTTGAACCGCTAAGTGACCTATTGACTTAGCTAGCTGTTGTTATATACGGATAATGGTAAACCTACTGTGTAGGATCGGTTCATATCCGACGGAAAATGCGTCGAGCGTATCATCGGTCGCGTCTATTCGGTCAAATTAGACCTGCCACAATACGCGTCTCGTCAGACGATCGCAGCCAAATAACATTATTTGTTTCAAATAGTGTTCTGTTCCTGCGGTGAGTAAGGTTGCCTGAGCTCTTTAGGAGGGGAGGGGTTCGGCAGGCAACGCATTAGCTATGTTCCAGGTGTTGCTGATGTCAATAGGCGACGGTAACCCTTTACCATCAGGAAGGCCGTAAGCCTGTTTGCCTCCGTATAACATAAAAAAAGTCATTTTCTGCGTTCAGCGTCTACAGAGCTGTTGCCGCTCCTACTCTTACTCTTTTGAGTATATTTTGTAAATATTAACTTTTACTAGTTTTAATTTTCTTTCTGTCAATAAATATATTAATTTGGAAAAATACTTATGTACCAAATAGGGTAACCATATTAAGAATATATTTGTTCACTGCATCGTTAGGCCAGCATTGTTGTAGTAACAAATCATCTTAAAATATTCAAGGATATCATTCAAATCTTTAGAACTATTAGCCACCCGATTTCCTATTTGTTCGGATTTTATATAATAGTTTAATTAAAACGCCTTGGAACTATTATCACAGCAAACACGCAAACACAGGTGTTCAAAACGTACCGAGACGTTTGTGAAAATTTGTTATTACGTGTAAAACTTTAAAAGCGTCCTAACTAAAACACATTTTTTTACGGTTCGTGGCGTCCGTCACCTCGTCAAATGCAATCATCAAACGGATGGGTGACCGCTTATGATAATAACAGCTAATCATTTTCGTGTTTCAGAAAGCACGAAAGCAAATCGTCAGGAAGGGCCTATGGTGACAAATTACAAAAAGTGTGCGCAGATTATATTATTATAAAATGGACGGTACCTAGGCTAGGTTGCGTCCCTTATCTAAGTTCAATGGCTGGGTGTTGATAAAAATGCGAGCCACAGTCGCTTCATACGATCGCTGTGTTAGGATATAAATAAAATTCTAATGCATAAGATACTTTTAGCACCATTGATCAGCGATTAATTCTCTTTTCAGAAGCTCGATTCAGACACCAATCACGCGCAAATGCGAGTCGCCAAAAAGTGTTGCTAAAACGCATGATATAATAAATAAAATAAATAAATATTCCGGACACATCACACATGGTCAACTGATCCCAAACTAGGCATAGCCTGTACTATGGGTACCAGAGACTGATATACATAATAGATATATATTTAACACCCAGACACAGAGCAAACATCTGTGTTCATCACACAAATGTTTGTCCTGTGCGGGAATCGAACCCGCGACCTCTAGCGCAGAAGGCAGAGCTACTACCAACTGAGCTATGAGGCCAGTCATATCAAAATTACTGATGCTATACTTTTTAAAGCTTAGAAAAATAGCCTACGCGATCATTAATAAAGAATAAATAACTAACACCCAACAGTTACATAGTCAATACATCACTCACTAAGATAATAGTTAAATTTGAATTTTGTTTTGGTTTTATTGATTGCGAAGAACAGTCTCAAATGGATAAAAAATACTAACATGAAATTACCAAATTGGAACCTTAGTATAAATAGTATTAGGCATTTATTAAATAAGCACTTGCTGCATATTTTTTATGATACAACAAACAATCAACTATGTGTATACGAGTAATTTATCGTACATACATATAGGAATGTGCATGAACAATACGAACATGTCACTAACTAAAGATTTTAACCTAATGCACTAGTTTATAATAACCGGTGTCCGCCGGAAAACGGCCGTAATCACCGGAAATTTGTACTACGCGTCAAACGGCAAACGAACAGACGTAATGGTTTGCCTTTTGAAGAAACAAGGTGATATTTCGACTCTCAATATTAAATAGAAAGTCAAGGGTTTTTTTATTTCAATAAAATCACTAGGATTACTTTGAAACGTCTTAGAAACTAGGTGAAGCTATGCCTGTTCCTCGCGACCAAGCCTAGAAGAATCCAGCCAGCCCAGCCTATACATAGTTTTGACCCCGCATTAGGATTTCCTGTATCAGAAATTACGTACGACAACAATCAGATCAGCCTCATTTTCTACAATATAGGATTATTCCAGAAAATAATAATAATATAATAATAATAATAATAATAATAAATATTCCGGACATATTCACAAGGTCAACTGATCCCAAACTAGGCATAGCCTGTACTATGGGTACCAGAGACTGATATACATAATAGATATATATTTAACACCCAGACACAGAACAAACATCTGTGTTAGTCACAAATGTTTGTCCAGTGCAAAAAATCAAAATATGATTTATTGTTCCAAACAAGGTGCTGTGTTAAATGGTTTGGGAACTCTTCTTTAAAGTTGCAATAACCTGTGTTAGAAGAGACCCCTCTTTTGAAAAGAAAAGAGAATAATAATATGAGTTAAGTACCTACTTCTATACTAGAACGCAACCTACAAACAATAAAGTGGCATTTGAAACAATCGACGCGTAGCAACTAGCTACGAACTCTTAGTACTATCATAGACGAACGCCTACGAAATGCATTCTCGTAGGGGCTCGTAGACCCGCTACGAACGATAGTGCATCATAGATTTAGTTCTACGAATTGTAGAGTATAAATTATTTCATTTCAATGTAAAATTATAAAAGCAGTATTGGAAGGCCGACCTGATGGACCGACGATATTGTGAAGGATGCGGGAAGACGGTGGATTGAAAAGGCTTAAGAGAGTTTATTTTATTTTATTTTATTTTTATTTTAGACATTTTTGGAAAAATAACAGCTAGGTGGACACATTAGATAAATAATTATACAAACCATGCAGTAGTGATACTACATGTGCACTGATGGCCAATTATAATGGGACTCTTTTTATGAGGCCTATGTCCAGCAGAGGCTGTTAATAAAAAAAGCTGATGAAAATTATAAAAGAGAAGAAAAAGTAAAGTTTTAGAAGTAAATTAGTAAATGCATATAATGATATTTTTGTGTAATGATTTGACAGAAGGCCAACATTTTAAATCGTTTTTTACTTTTTAACATAGAATAAAAAAAACGATGTTTTGTAAATATTTAACGCCTAGCTACGCAAAAGTGAGATCGTAACCAGTATCACCTCAATATATTCTTGAAGTTCCTTCCAAATCACAAAAAACCCTAATTATTAATGCTTCTAGCGGTCACACATCCATTTGCCGTGGCTTAACTTAGTTGAACTATGAAGAGAGACTAATTAAGCTACGCTATGAGTGTTTTGTTTATTGTTCTTAAAATCTAGGTATGTACGTTCAGAAGCTTGAAGACCTTGTCCTTGTAAGGTCAATGTCTGCAATAATCTAGGGCATTGTAAATTTTCCCTAAGCGGCTCTTTCGCACAATTATTATCTAGCGCTATTATTAATAATAGGAAACATTGTTGAACATTTATGGTATGGATTACTAAATAATTATGAATAGTGAATCTTGAGTTTTTAATGGCGCTTAGAATAATAGCCAAACTTCCATAGAAAAATGTTACTTAAATAAACAGCCAATATTATTTAATTTGATATGTAATTTATCCGTTTATTATTTCTCTGAATATTAATAATAATAATGATTTATAGAGGACAAGATCTTAGTAAAAGGTTCTTAGTAAATTCAAGATCTTAGTAAAGTCTTTAGTCAAGTCAAGAATCAGTTAAACAATCAAACACCATGAAGTTAGTTAGAGTAACTGAAAACTACTGTAAATATTATCACGAGTGCTGTGCTAAAATCTAACCCAGATGTGTAACCTTATATCATAATTTTCAACCGTTCAAATGTAAATATGCATAATCTTTTGATTGGCATATACTTCATCTATCACCTCAATTTGGGACGAAAGGAGACTCCACCTCAACCTGGCCACTGACCTACTACAGGATGACCAAGAAATAATTAGTGACACCACAAATAAGCAATCTCAATGGTTAAGATGATTTTAAAATGGTACTTTTTCATTTCCATAGTGCTGTGATTGTACTGTATACTTAATGTTCTCGTTATAGTAGCTTTAATTGTAGAATGAAAGAATAGGTTGTTTATCCACTACTTAATCACTTAATTAGATAATCTATTCAATTAATTCATTTATTTTATCTTAATGATTTACTTAGATTATTCATACTGAATAAATAAGTTACACAACACATCAATAGAAAGTTATGAAGTTATAACAGCCTAAATGTTCGCCGCAAAACCGACGCAAGTTATAGGCTATATTCAAATATGTATGTATGTACCCAAGAAGCGTACTAGATCCCTCTCTAATTAGAACATATACCTACAAAAATATGAATATAATCTGCAGCACAATAGCGCGTTGTACGAAATGAGGTTATCCGAATCGGTCTAACACATTTTTTTGTGCAAATAATTTTATCAATGCGACCTTGCTCCTAGCTATCGCCAAATTTTGCTAGTCCTAATGTCACTGCGATAAATTAAACATTAAGCAAACCACTTACCAGTTTTGGAGAAAATAAATAAACTTCAATCCTGAAAAAGCACAACACTCGTATAGCACTTGTAAAAAAAATGTTTGTATGTCGCGTGGTGTGTTGGTTTGCCGCGAGAGTGCAATGTGATCACGTGCAGCTCGGCTCGCCGGCGGCGCCGACTGAGGCGCGGCGCGCACGCAACCTGCCTCCCTCCAAAAAAATATGCCGCGAAAATATGGCGGGAGAAAATACGCAAAAACTGAAGGGGTGCGCTCGATGTTTCTCGCAGAGGCTGTATGCTAATCCATCGCCCTTTTTTCCGGGGGGGTGGGATGCAATTAAAAAGCCGCGCGTGCGTGGGGGTGCGATTAGAAAGGAGACGGTCGGAATGAGTCTGTCACTGTTTTTAACTTTTTTTCTAGTCTGGGTTTCTGTAGTGGTGTAGATGTATGGAGAATCGATGCCGTCTGGCTCCGATGAGATTGCTAGATGCTACGACTTTAGATAATTGTTTATCGTCCAGGAAATGAACGGCGAAACAAGCTCCGTTCTGCGGGCATTTTTGTCTTTGTGATTTTACAAAGCATTTATAATTTTCTCTTGATTATAATGCTTTAAAAGCTTTTGGAGGCCAACATTATCTTCAATCAATTAACCTGCATCAACAAAATATGTTTTAGTTAAAATATTATCCTGTTTTGGTCACTAAAGGAACGAATATGACGGAATTTGCATATAACTTTAAATTTCAACAAAAATCTATCCCATTTTATTTGCTCTCACCGAATTTGACAATAATCCTTTCGGAACCAGATTTGTAAAGAATCTATGCTTTTAATTTTAGCAGACAATAGACAGATTCACAATAGAGTAGCCAAGCCAGTAGACAGGGGGACGGACTTGCAACGAGGTCTTTGCAGCGAGCTACATTCTGCAGAGTGTCCATTCTCAGCTCCACAGATTGCGCGTCGCCTGACGAATGTGCGACCAATAACTTGTCCCGGCAAAATAGCGAATGTGCTCGCGGATTTTTCGCGTCTACATTTTTAGGACAAAGATTGTACTATTCTGGTGATAAACGATAAGATAACTTTTACTGCTACTTAATGAAAGTGGGAGGTTGACTATCGAATTATCTATTTTGCCCTAGTTTTTAATACTAGTTGTCCTGCGAATACCATATTTGATAGTTGACGCGTATAGCCAAATACTTAAAAGATTTTTTGATACATTTTTATAACGTAATTTCTCTTTTTTTTTTAAATATGCAATTATCACTGTGTTTTATTTTCTTTATTATAAAAAAGCTTACGTATAAAAGTGATAATTTTCAAGTGATGTTTTGGCTTTTTGACCTAATATTAGAGTCATAACTATAAAGGAATATGTGTTATTTTCAACTGAAACTCCTTCTTCATCACACCAACAAACCTATTTCCTATTAAAAAAAAACATATTCCTATTAAAAATCTACCAATCTACCACTTGTCGTGAGGTCAACGACCTGTAACTTCTACGAATCTATAATTTTATGCAAGACCAACGGTCAGAGTGCAACTTTTTTTCTAGTTGTTAATTTTATGCAAGATCTAATGTCCAGCTCGATCCTGCAGCGCGCTCCTGCAAGTGGTCAGTAGAGGGACAGTGCCATTACCATTATAATGGGAATGGCAACTAGAGGGTAAATTATTCAGACGTGTGATCTTTGTGCGAGATAGAATGTTTATAAAATAGTTTGGGTGCGTAAAGCTGTAAATAATGAAGAATAATTTCACTTCCGGTTTTATTGAAATTTATTTTAATGGTATATTATTACTTTTAATTTATGTAAAGAATGAAAATCTAAAATAGTTGTTTACTCATAGCAAAATCAGCAGTTTTATGAACAGTAAATGTTTAAATAGTTGTTATTAAAGTAAAAGTTTACTCACTTCCGGTTTTACTGAAATTATGAAAATTCTCACAATTTCATTGTAAAATATAAGAGTATGTGTGATTTAACCTAAGCCGGAATTAACTGGTATATAGTTTACTTCCGGTTTGACATGTAACAGTTTAGCCTAGCAGAAATATATGTCAGAGGTTGTTTTGTCCTTAAAGCTGAAATAGAACAAAAAGCACTTACCTTAGGTAAGTAGAGCCTTCGCAGGAACCATTGAAAAATATTCGAAAAAACAATCAACAAGAGTTCAACAAAATCACAGTCAATGTCCGAACGCGGCGGCTCAAATATTCGTTCAACGTGCCGGAATAATTCACCGAATAAAAACTGTTTGGAAAATTCTGAAAAAGCAACGAATGGAATTTGTTAAAAAAAGTAAAAGCAAGTTGCGCGAGGCAGT
This sequence comes from Anticlea derivata, assembly GCA_947579855.1. Taxonomy (NCBI): domain Eukaryota; kingdom Metazoa; phylum Arthropoda; class Insecta; order Lepidoptera; family Geometridae; genus Anticlea; species Anticlea derivata. The sequence goes on from OX388269.1 coordinate 853,540, forward strand.
GGCGGCGCGTCCGACGAGCGCGGCCGCTGCCCACACACGCACGTGACCAAACTTCCACCGAACTTCGCAAAGTTTCCGCGCCGCGATAGTTCACAACTAACCCCGGAAAAGCGCGCTCGAACTTGAAAATTTCCCAGACCAATCCCAAAATCCAAAAATCTAATTGTTTAATTGAAAGTTATTTTCCCAAAAAGTTTTTTTTCAGAGGCGTCCACCCGTCCGGTCGGGTCCGGCCGGTCTGCAATATTAACACCGGCCGCGTCCACCTTTTGTAATGAAACGTTCACACATGCTTCCGCATTACCGTCCGATGCCATCAATAATGAACCGGGCGGGAAAAAACAAAACGGGGCACCTCTCCCGGCGAGGCGCCCGCCGACACTACAGCCTCCTCGTCAAAGATCAGAATTGCATATCTGGGTTGCGTTAATGAGCGGGGGTGGGGGTCGTGGGGGGGTCGAAAAAGTGGCACCGCTCGCGCGCGAATATAAATTCATCGCCAAAAAATCATTACGCGGGGGGTGGTATTACGGGCGCTCGCTGCGCGGTTCGTATAGTTTTTAAATCGGGCTCTCATTCGGTGGCGCGGCGCCGCGGCGGGCGGAGGCCGCGACGCTACTGCACGAGACGCCGCCACCCTGCACCCTGCACCCCGCTGCACCCCGCACTATGCCCCGACACGCATGCACCTCGCTTACCACTTACATCACTCCGCCAAACTCTAACCTCGGACGCAGCGCAGCCTCCTTAGGTCATCTTCCGAACACAGCCGAATCAGCGCACAAAACGCGAATTAAGAAAGAATAAATCGGCGGGAAATTAATGCGAGCGGGAGATGGATTGATTTTTTCGCAGAGAGAGAAAAAAACCTTCCACGTGTATGCAAATTCCTTTTCGGCGACGATCGTAATCAATTTGTGCGTAGGAAGTAGGAAGCTGGGCACACTGACGCACGCACTCACACAGAGAAGCATGTGCGACTCAAATTAAATCTAATACAAAATTGCGTTTTATGTTCTCGCTAGTGCGTGGAGGTGTGTGTGGAGCACAATGCGAGCAGGCGCCCCGTACTGTCGAGCGCACCCCGGCATTAGATAATAAGCTGGAAAATTTCCACTGTTGAAAACTTTTTGCCTAAAACTTTTTGCCATAGGTACCTAAAAAAAAGCAACCAATAGAGTATAAGAATCATGACGATAAGTAAAAGTAGTCATTAATTAAAGGGAAGCCATCAAAAGTATCAAGTTATTTATTTATTTATTTTAAATTTGTTTTTGTACCAAAAAATACAAAAATAAAAATATTTTTGATTCAATCTTTAACGCATGGGATTATTTAATATCTTCTAGATCGTTATGAACCCCAAATAGTAATGACCGTAGGGGGCAATTCCAATGAAAATAATGGCAATAAAATAATAAGCTTCCTAGCTTTGAAAATTGTCACCGGAAGCAGATGAAACGCCTGCTTTTGCCGTCACTCCACAAGTAAAATCCCTAAGATACTCCAAAGCTCTATACAAATCTAAACCGAAATCATAAAGTATTACTTATTAATAATATAAAACGATCTTTGCCAATGTATTAGGTATCAATAATTACAAATTTTGTATTATAATTAACAATACTACCAATATTTGCCCATTTAGCAACTATAATAATTAATTATCAATAATTACGTTAATAATTACAAATTAGCGAAAGCCCTTTTCTTCTCGGCTGTACTTTAAAACCCACACAAGCTTAATGTTAAAAATGAATTACCAACACAGCCGCGCGCCTCCCTACACTCATTTTCATTTCGATGTTTTCGGGTTTTTGCGCAGATGGGGTGACGCCACCCCGCCCAACCCCCCGCCCTATGAAAATAGGATATATTTTTATGTTTTATTTGCCCGGAAGCCTGTAGCTTAGTTGCATGTTTATTAGAAGTTTTTATTAGTAGAAACAATACCGTTTTTTGCGTTTTTTCCGGGTTACGCCAGTGATTTGCGATGATGTCTATGGGTAGGAGTCACGATATGTTTGTTTTCTGATTAGTACTAGTTCGTCGTTCGATCGAGTAGTTTATTGGTTATGGTATTATTGTCTTGTCATGAATACCTGAACGAGAAATGTCAGTGGCTTAAGTAACGGCCTGGGGTAGAATTTTTAAGTTACTATGTCAGTGGGTGAAGAAAGTAAAATAATAAAACACGAAAATAATATAGGGCTAGTTTCACTAGATAAGATCCGAAATGAGGAAATGCGTAGAAGAACTAAGGTCACCGACATAGCTCTCAGAATTAGCAAGTTGAAGTGGCAGTGGGCAGGCCATATAGCTCGCAGAACCGACAACCATTGGGGAGTAAAGGTTCTCGAATGGCGACCACGAACCGGGCGACGCAGTGTTGGAAGGCCCCCGATGGACCGATGACAATGTAAAGGTTGCGGGAAGTCGGTGAATGGAAAAGGCTCAAGACCGTTCGTCGTGGAACTCTTTGGGGGAGGCCTATGTCCAGCAGTGGACTTCTACAGGCTGATGATGATGATGATGACTGGTAAAATGGCGACCATGAACCGGGCGACGCAGTGTTGGAAGGCCCCCCACCCGATGGACCGATGACAATGTAAAGGTTGCGGGAAGTCGGTGAATGGAAAAGGCTCAAGACCGTTCGTCGTGGAACTCTTTGGGGGAGGCCTATGTCCAGCAGTGGACTTCTACAGGTTTTTGATGATGATGATGATGATGATGATGACTGGTATAGATCCCTTGTAATGATATGGATTGTATGTTTAGTATTCAAAATGAAAAATCCTCTTACTTAATTGTGTTGGTATTTTCTTAAGTGTCCAATGACCCAGACACGGCGTCCTTTGAGTGATTGAAAAGTTGTTAATAATAAAATAAAATAATAAAATATTCCGGACATATTCACACGGTCAACTGATCCCAAACTAGGCCTAGCCTGTACTATGGGTACCAGAGACTGATATACTTAATAGATAAATATTTAACACCCAGACACAGAACAAACATCTGTGTTTATCACACAAATGTTTGTCCAGTGCGGGGATCGAACCCGCGACCTCTAGCGCAGAAGGCAGAGCTACTACTAACTGAGCTATGAGGCCAGTCAAACAAAAATGTTGTAGGAACAAATTGTCTCAAATATATATAAAGATTCATCAGTGTTTGGGATCAAACCTGTGTTCCCAAATACTTACATACACTGCAAAAATTTGTCCCACCTTTGGATATTGTGGTACCATGGTGCTTTCTTGGCGACCCTAGTATGAGGTCAGAATATATACTATAAAAAGGATAATACTCGTATTTTACTAGCAAAACATCTAAATCGGACAAACCTGTCAAAGATTCATCATTTTACGCGTTAAAACAATAATGTATGAACAAACAATTCCAGCCTTGAGGGGAGTCCTTTGAGGGAGCTGATAACACAAGTAGGTCCCTACCTCTTATTCTATACAGAGTAGATAAGGTGAAACTTCTTGGAATAGTTAGATTGACATTTAATTTTATCATTGCCAAGTTTATTCTATTTTCACAAAAAAACTGAGATGAATATGTGCAAGTGCAAGAAACTGATCGAGCGCCGAGGGTTCCGTAACAAATTAGGCAAGGAAATAACATAAAGTTTTTAAGTCAGCTAATAATAAAAATGAAAACGTAGTATTTGAAATCTACAAGCTTATATCAAGATCTATCAGCAAGCTTTCTTAATGATACGCAACTGGACGGCATTGCTCAATTTGAAAAAAAAAAAACTCTCATTTTAAACCAATAGTTTTTTTATTGTTTTTTATCGTAAAACTTGAATACCTACTGATTTCGTAATTGAAATCACAATTGAATTTGACTTATGTGTTTAACTTTTATGAACGTACTATTAGCGTAAACGTAGGTAATATTACTAAGAAGAACTGTACGCGCTTTAGACAAGCCCATATGGGCTTTTTAAGTGTGTATCAAACATGTTTTATACTTTCTTAAAATAAATAAATTAAAAAAAAACATGTGTGCCCGATTGCAAGTCCATCAGGTCGCGAGGAACAGGCGTAGCTTCCAAGACGTTTCAAAGTGATCCTAGTGATTTTATTGAAATAAACGCCTTTTTTTTTTACTTTGACTTTGAATAGCACTGATACTTTGCTTAGGAACTACAAGTGTCTCAGCATTTGGGTTTCGTTTTAACTTTTGGTACAGAACTCTAAACATGAAAACCATAAAATAAATGGCAGGTTTCTAACGGAAATACCATAAATACGAACATAAGGGCGTTCTCCAACATCAAGAAGAGACCATTAGCAGTAACCATAAGTTTACATAACAGTTTTATGTTAGTACTTGAATGAACAATTCGAACATAAGCTCCTCCAATGCTAAGCCTAATGTGACAAGTAAGTATCATCATCATCATCCATGGCTTTACTTCATCCACTGCAGGCCATAGACCTCCCAATATTATTGCCCAAAATTTTGCCTATGTCGTCTGCCCACCTCGCTGCCATGACTTTTTTAAACCGCTTTTTGGAACCTTATATCTCCGCAAGTTCCGCAACCTCTTGGCTGGTTTAATTACCTGTCATGCTGAAGGAAATTGCCCATACTCACAACGCTGGGTTAATAGGGGACGCTCACTGACCTCATAACTCAGTTAGTAGTAACTCTGCCTTCTGCGCTAGAGGGCGCGGGTTCGATCCCCGCACTGGACAAACATTTGTGTGATAAACACAGATGTTTGTTCTGTGTCTGGGTGTTAAATATTTATCTATTATATATATCAGTCTCTGGTACCCATAGTACAGGCTATGCCTAGTTTGGGATCAGTTGACCGTGTGAATATGTCCGGAATATTTATATATATATATATATATTTTTTTTTTTTTCTGCCCATCCACTAGCTTTGTTTCCCTTAGTCACCTCTTACGACATCCACGGGTAGGAGATATGGAGGGGCCGATTCTTCAGCCAGGGCCACGGCCCCGACAAATAAATATACAGTGCCAATTCGTCCAAGTTGAGTGATCTTCGCTGGCTTAGCTCGCTCGATCAAAAATAACGCTTCTTTCCTGAGATCCTATCTTACTAGTCCTAATTATATTATAAATGCGATTGTTTGCTGTACAATCACGCCGTAACGCCTAAACCGATTTCATTGAAACTTGGAATAGATAAAATTCTTTACCTAGCTTATATGCTATTTTTATGTAGGTACCACGTGTGCAAAGCCGCGGGCGGAAGCTAGCACTGTGTGAAAATGAAAATAAATAGCTACAAAGAGTAGTGTAATCGAGTAACCGACGAACAGGAAACACCATCGTTTAGCGTCTAGACTTTTTAACTTTCGCGTCGTGCTGCAGACAGAATCGAGCATAGCTGACTACAACGACAAAGGCTTTTTCTTTGATTGGTTCTTTTCTAAGCATCGCTGCCATTGCATACTGGAACTTTTTACGTTATTTTTCAGTGTATATATTATACAATGCATATTCAGCTTTTGTTTATTAAAAACGCGAATAAAATATTCCGGACATATCCACACGGTCAACTGATCCCAAACTAGGCATAGCCTGTACTATGGGTACCAGAGACTGATATACATAATAGATAAATGTTTAACACCCAGACACAGAACAAACATCCGTGTTAGTCACAAATATTTGTCCAGTGTGGGAATCGAACCTAAAACTGAATGCTTGAAACTTGCAACTGAGATATAAGGCCAGCCAGGTGTTTTCTTTGATTGGTTCTTTTCTAAGCACCGCCGCCTTTGCATATCGCAATTTTTTTCGTTATTTTACAGTGCCTCGTTTAGATGGAGTACTCGCCTCGGAGATACGATTCTTGAACGGAGTTAAGAGACACGTGTCAATGCATATAGAGCTTTTGTTTATTAAAAACGCGACTATACTCGTGGTAATTATCACCACATAGGACGCGAGTAACTCATTCTGTATAAATCGGTCTTAAAATTATTGCCACAACATTAATAAATGAGTAATGACCCAAATCTGTTAAGGCACTTAGTGAGTTTATATGAGCAAGCTAGCAGTTGTCAATACCGCTAGCAGCGGTCACCCAACGTGGTGAACGTGCTGAACGTTGATTAAATTATTTATGTCTAAAACTTGCTTCCACCCGCGGCTTTGCTCATTATTACCCGGATAAAATGTGCCTCTCAAAAAACGACGTTACTTCTCCCTTTCTGCTTTATAAAGGACAAACCAATTTAACAAACGCAATTATAGTATTTTTGTTATCTAAGACAGTTAGGAGATATTTTAGGATAACTAGGTAAAACGAAAACCCTAAGTAACTTATTTGGTAACAAAGTACCTAATCCCCTGAATTATTTATGAGGAACAAGTCCACTTTTAGGGTTCCGTACCACATTTGGAAAAATGGAAACCTTAAAAGATCACTTTGCTGTCGGTCTGTCTGTATGTCAAGACACTTTTCTCAGAAATGGCTCAAGGTTACTATTACGAGACAAAGTTATATTTGCGGTCAATATGTTTCAGAATTAATTAATTGCAATAATATCCAAATGACATGCATTTTTAATAGTTTCCTTGCATGCATATTATTATTATTATTATTTTTTCTTCCTATTATTGTATACCAAATTATGTTGGTAGCATAAAGATTCCTATTATTTAAGCGACATCTGTATTAACCTATGTTTACAATAAAATGATTATGATAGGAATAAACTACGTGAGCGACCGCTAAATGTACGTTTGTCACTTGGAGTTTTGATTTTCTAATCTACGAAAAATGGGTACGGAACCCTCAGAGCGCGAGTTCTTGCACATGCCCGTCTTTATTTTAATAATACCTTGCAACTGTCTTACCTACCTTAAGCGTGTCTAAATATACAGGGTGGCGCAGTTGCATTGTGACGTGACGTCAGAAGGGCAGACACAGTCTGTGGCCGGCGAGCGCAAGACTAACTGACCTACCCGTCTCAAGGTGACGGAAAACTTCTAGGGCTCCGCATGACTACTTTGTTATAGATATAGATGATCATATTTTTTTTTATAATGAGTTAAAAGCTAATGAATAATACCAACAGTCACATACATAGTTCAGACCTCACACTAGGATTCCCTGTGTCGTGGGTATCAGAATCTACGAGTATTAAGGTACCAAAACACCCAGACTCGCAACAAATATTAGTAGATCATAAAAACATTTGTCCCGCAGCGGGAATCGAACCCAAATCTCGTGCGTCTCAGACGAACACTCACCCACTACGCTACCTCTAGCATATCTAGCATATAGGTTTTTTTTTTTTTTTTTTTTTTTTATTTTTTTTTAATGTTATACGGAGGCAAACAGGCTTACGGCCCACCTGATGGTAAGTGGTTACCGTCGCCTATTGACATCAGCAACACCTGGAGCATTGCTAATGCGTTGCCTGCCAAACCCCTCCCCCCCTAAAGAGCTCTGGCAACCTTACTCACCGCAGGAACACAACACTATTTGAAACAAATAATGTTATTTGGCTGCGATCTTCTGTAAGGCGGAGGTACCTCCCCAGGCGGGCTGCTCCAATTTAGAGCGAGAAAATCTCGCTGTGCCCTACCTCTCGTAAAATATATAAAGTATATACGTATCTTCGTAGATACCACGCGAGCGAAGCCGCGGGCTGAAGCTAGTACGTCATAAGACTTACCTAATGCAATCAGTAATAAAATCCCATCATAAATTCTATATTCATATTAGAAACCTTCACAAGAATTTTGATCACGAAGCATTTGCAGTCAGCTCACCAATAAACAAAAATATTTTTTTGCATAAAAATTATGGGACAGCTTGATACCATGAATCACCAGTTTTGTTAAAAAAAATGTAGTTTGCTGGTATACAGATTAAATCCAATGAACTATAAAGCACTGACGTATCCAACAAAGTTAAAGACCGTTGTGATATTTACGAGACGAACGAGACCAACCAAATCATCGCAGGGCTGCGCAAGACTAGAGGCATTTGTACCGGTGACATTGAAATAGGAAGATTAAGTAAATACTTATTTGTGAATGGACACCTTATCCCCGAGAACAAACAGCTCTTGAAGCTTGCCAAAGATACTGGAAAAATCCAACAAATGTACATGTAAATGTAGTGTCCAATTCGCGTACCTACCGTTATATTATTTTAAAGAAGAAACGAGGAGTCTCCTTTTCTTGCAATAAACATGGAAAAGGATTTGCCAAAAATTCTTTGAGCTCGACTATATTTTTTTATATTTATTTTGAGTACTATAAAAGTGTTTTTGTGTGCTTTTAAATTATTCAACTTACGTATAAATCCGTTCCTTAATATTTTATAACCATGATATACACATTTACACTTCACAAAATATACACCATATTCTGTTCCATACCAGATATAATCCAATTTTACCGGCAAGGAATAACTTATAAAAACATTTACGCAATTTCGCATAGTTCATTCTCCCAGCTGATAAAATTTCTGGCACTTTTGCCACTAATCTTCTTTCAATAAAATTAAAGCTTAAACCAGGCATCGACGCCGCATGCACCTTTAACTACAGCCCTAGCGATACTAACGCACTTACACAACATTTACAATAATTTCTAAAACCCTAGAACTTACTCAAAAGGACCTATCTATCAAAATGTTTATCAGTTAATACGCACTAAACAAAAACTACAACATTTGTAAACATGGTTTTTCCAAGGGCAAGTTGAGTGATGACCGGTAATAAGTACTACACCAAGACCGTTCTAAAATTGCATCTCATAAAGATACGGGGTGGCTGTTTGCACTGGCAGGGTCGCAGGCGCAAGAAAGCAGGCTAAAGTGGGCGTGCGCCGGTGTCCGATGTGCCTGGGTAACTGTCCCGCGTTTGGTCTGCAGCATCGTAATCTACACATCAATGTGTAAATATGACTCACACTAGGCTCTTTACTTATTCACTAACCACTTGGCACAAACTTTATCGAATCCAGACGAATAATTATTATTGTTGGAGGTTTAAATCTGTTCAATGTAATTTGATCATTGTACGAGCCATTGCTACTTAGAAGCATATATACCTCCTGCAGTATATAATACTTTACAGCCCAACTTTCTAGAACTGCAAAGGGCAGCAATTAATGTAATACATACAAAACCTCATAGCTCAGTTAGTAGTAACTCTGCCTACTGCGCTAGAGGTCGCGGGTTCGATGCCCGCACTGGACAAACATTTGTGTGATAAACACATGTTTTTTCTGTGTCTGGGTGTTAAATATTTATCTACTAGATATATCAGTCTCTGGTAACCATAGTACAGGCTATGCCTAGTTTGGGATCAGTTAACCGTGTGAATATGTCCGGAATATTTATATTTATTTATTTATTATTATTAAAATATTGTTTTTGGTTTGGTTTCTAGTAAAATAGCCATTGAATGAATGAATTAAAAATTATTTATTGGAAGAAGATAAAAACGAATACACCTAATACAAGTATTTATTTGTATTATTTACAAAAAACACAAGAAACGTTTGAGCTATTTAAAGAAGTTACAAACGATTTATAGATAGCTCAACTGATCAAGATCACTACCAGCCGGAAGCGTCCCCAAGAGGCTGGATTGGCGGAATTGTCACGCTGGATAGCAATGCTAATCCGTTGGGCCAAATGGGAGCCAGCTCCCGGGTCACTCGTCGCTTCGATATTGATTTGAAACTCAAAAACTAGTTTAAATTTATTATGAAGATACTAAATAGATTTATATGTACAATGGGCGGTCTTATCGCTAAGAAAGCGATCTCTTCCAGATAATTCTTCCCCTCTTCTTGATGTCCATAAACTAGACATCTTTTTTGCAATGATGACTGGTTCCGTCATACCTAGATTACATAGGAATAAAATTACAAAATATTACTTTTATCGCAGAGATTATATAAGTAAACAGTTTCTTGGATAATGATACTGACTGTTCAATATTGTTCTTAGGGGAAACAGGGGAAACGTTTCTGCTCCACCTTTATTATAAGCACTGGCAAAGAGTGGAACGATCTGCCAGCGTCTGTTTTCCCGGACGAGTACAATCTAGGAGTCTTCAAATCTAGAGTGAATAAGTTCCTTCTGGTAAAGCGTGACCCATCTTAGGCCACATCTCACTTGCAAAAGTGAGATGACGGTCAAACGCCTAACCATCACCAATAAAAAAAAAATACTTAAGTGACTAATTTTAAAGCTTTTTTTATTTTTTATTTATTTATTCTACACTTTATTAAAGAAACGGTTACAATTTTTGTTTTTGTACCCTAAAAACCAAGTAGGGTTTGTGTGGAAACTCACACTCGTCAGAACCTAGTTGGTTCTTTCTCAAATTACACGAGCACTCAAACTGGGTAAGTATTAGGTAGGTAGTAAGCAATAGTATATAAATACAACAAAAAGTATGAATAGAAACAGTTCAATTAACCAAATAAACAGCTAGTTTGCACTCATACGCACGAATACAGAATACATATTACTGCCTTGCAACGTACTTAGTTTAACTACGGAAAGTAATAAATAGATCAAAACAGCCAATGATACTGATAATACTTGAAATCAAAAAGTTATTTCGATTGTCCCGACTTTTCGGCGCAAAAAACAACTTTTTTTTCATTTTAATTACATAGGTATTAACACGGGGTCAGAAAATCTAGATTGCAAGTATACGAAGACAAGAGTCAGGGTAGGAACATACTTGAACACGCAGACAAAAAGTGGGCGGGTCAGCTAGTTCTTAAAGAACGACTAGAAATCCGCAGCTTCTATAACCTCCTCCTTTTTGAAGTCGGTTAAAAATTGAGATACGATCAATAGAGATTTGCATCACTCTAAAAATAAAGGGGTGATACACTGAGTTGCATCCAGACATGTCGAACAAGGGTGAGTACACAGAGAAATAATAATGTACAGAGCGCGCATACACAAAAGCCATGTTCAAACGGCGTCGCTATAGTGTCATTAAAAATGTATTTAAAAATAAATTAAGTGACACATGTCTACTTTTTAAGCCAATTTTGAGTTTGACTTTTAAAGTAAATTTTCACTTTTGCTAGTGATTTTAGCTATGAATATAAATGATATGATAATGTGATGAGAGTGAATGAAGTAAAATATATGAAGTGTTTTTTTCTAAGTTTGAATACCGCTTTAAATTTTTAGGATTTAACTAATTTCCTCAAGAGCCTCAAGACGAAAGTCTACAATCAGTGCGTGTTGCCAGTGATGACTTATGGCACTGAGACTTGGTCACATACACACGCTTAAAGCGCACAACGGGCTAAGGAGCTATAGGCCCCAATATACAAGCTCTAAGTCGCGCAACGGGCTATGGAGAGAGCTATGGAGTTTCACTACGTGATAAGATCCGAAATAAGAAATAAAAATCCGTAGAACTAAGGTCACCGACATAGCTCTCAGAATTAGCAAGTTGAAGTGGCAGTGGGCAGGCCATATAGCTCGCAGAACCGACAACCGTTGGGGAGTAAAGGTTCTCGAATGGTGACCACGAACCGAGCGACGCAGTGTTGGAAGGCCGACCCGATGGACCAACGACATTGTGAAGGTTGCGGGAAGTCGGTGGATGGAGAAGGCTCAAGACCGTTCGTCATGGAACTCTTTGGTGGAGGCCTATGTCCAGCAGTAGACTTCTACAGGCTGATGATGATGATGATGAATTTCAATATGAATTAACAAATTTTACGAAATCCATTGGACTTAAAAATATTACATTGCGTATTGCAACTTATAGTTCACTGCTAATGTTCATACTAAAGTGCTCTCTGTGCTATTTTCCCTCTTCGGTCGAGGGAGAGTGCATCGTCACCTTGAGAAGGGGAAGGTCAGTGGGCTATCTTACCGCAGGGGTGCGTAACACTTGGGGCAATCTTTGGATCATCTAGACATGTGTGGGTGTGGGTTAGCAGTGTGAAGGTCATCGTTGTAGAGGTCGACAATGCGTTAAAGATATGTAATTTCCAATTATGTAATTTTTTTTAAATCTATTTTTAGAGCTACGTTTTTGAGGAATGTTCCTTTACTTTGTAATCTTCGTTGAAATCTATATATAGACTAGAGGCTCCCCGCGGCTTCTCTTGATCGGTACCAGGATAAAAATCCTATGTCAGCCGGTGTATCAAATTCACTAAACTGCATGCCTCTTAATAAGGTGAAAAATTTTGAGTTTCGAATGATGTCGCTTCGCCGCCACTAGTCCGTAGGCACTGACCGTTTTAGGTTAACTCGATATTCACATGATACTTGATTCCATAGCGTAGTTGGTATCGCATTGCCGATTCTAGGCGTAGATATGCGCGTTCGAATCACGCATCGATAATTTTGATGTTATAAATTTAATTAAAAATTTCTCCCCGCTATACACGTAGCTTTACCTACTCTAGGTAGCCATGAAGAAAAAACCTATCTACCTCTATAAGTACTATAAAAACAAAAGCCCGGATAAAATACAGACAATTTATAATTTGTAAAGAGCGCACACTACAATAGCATCAATGCGATGACCCGACCTAACTACGTACGTACGAAAATGCCGCCCAAACGCACCCAAATGATTTTAAAAAGCGAGACACGACAAAAAACTAATGACAGAGCGAGACAGGAGATATTCCACGCGGGCCTATTCAAAATGAAAAGTAGTCATTTTTCCACCAATAGGGTATTACTGAAAAACTACGGCAAATGAATTTATTATACCCCACTTGGGGAGGCAGCCTCCACAACAATATTATTTTATTTTTAATACTTATGCTATGGACATTATGCACGTGTATGCCGCTTGATCGATTCGTTTTTTTGCGAGTACTTAATTACGTAAATGCATGCGAAATGTTCGTCCATCACATGCTTGAGTGAGAGCACTGGTGGAGTGGTCGTAGCGGCCCAGCCTTTCGATCTTCAGGTCATGAGTTCGTATCTCGGTCGAGCACCGATGTCTTTTCTTTTCCATTTTGAAAATCTATGTGCGCTATGCTAGTGCTCTCAAACGGTGAAGGAAAACATGTGAGGAAGGCATGTCCTGAACCTCAAAATTCGAAGACATGTGACATTTGCACGAAAGGAGCCTCTAAGGCGCACTTTAATCCTTTCACTACACTGATTCTTTCACCGACGGTCAAGGGCCCTACCAGGGCCACCACAATACCTCGATCTGGTCACTGACCAAGAAAGAATCTTTAGGAGGAGGTAGGGCACAGCAAGATTTTCTCGTTCTGAATTGGAGCAGCCCGCCTGGGGAGGTACCTCCGCCTTACAGAAGATCGCAGCCAAATAACATTATTTTTTTCAAATAGTGATGTGTTCCTGCGATGAGTAAGGTTGCCAGAGCTCTTTAGGGGCGGGGGGGGGGTTCGGGGTCGGCAACGCGTGCGTGATGCCTCTGGTATCGCAATCGCTCATAGGCTGCGGTAACCGCCTACCAACAGGTCGGCCGTATGCTTGTTTTCCACCTCAGTTGTATAAAAAAAAAAACCTACCTAACCTACCTTCATGTACCTAAGTTACTGGACTTCAAAAGCACAAACACATCTGTGGCACAGAAAGTCAATTTTTATCAACTTTGGAATGGATAAGCTCTACCGTTTCATTTTCTTTATCTATTTTTCGTCTGACATTCTTATTTTTGTGTAGTGTATTTTTTCACTTTACTCACACGGCCAGCAGACTGTCATTATTTTCATATTAATTGCTGTACCTATGTGATTTATTTATTGAGAACACTCACAACGATTAAGAGATATGAGCTGTCAGGTTAAAAGACTTCGAAGAGACCCTGATTCATGACTTACCTCAATATTTAGGACCCACACCTTACAACACCTGTAATGAGAAAAATTAATTGTGAGTGTGATTTTTGGTTCGATGTATTAAACAACATCAAAATAAACAGTTATACTACATAGAATCAGTGCGGACAGCGTTGATAAATACTAAATAAATTAAAAAATCCTGTTATCCCCACTCTAAAAATTGGTGGGGACAACGGGAACACTTCCCGCGGGTTATGTATAACATAAGAAGTGTTCCCGTTGTCCCCACATTTTTCAGCCCACTCAAGTCAGACAAGGAGAGGCCTATCTACTGATACTACTGTAGGCAGGTGAAGTCGGGTTGTGGATGAAGATGATAAAGAATTTAAAAAAGCTAAATGCTTTTCGAGTCAATGCTTGTTTTTCGTGTCACTGATTGTTTCTTGGTCATCCTGCATTAGGCCAGTGACTAGGTTAGGTACGGTGGCCCTGAAAAGGGCCTATGACCGTGACTGAAAGAATCAGTGTAGTGAAAGGATTAAAGTGCGCCTCTTAGAGGGTCTTAAACGAAAGGACCCTAGGTAGGTTCCAGGGCATGCCGGTTTCCTTAAGATGTTTCGTTTAGTATAGCGAACATAAATTTACCGAACGGAAAATGGTACACGACCGGGATTCGAACCCATGACGAATCTGAACGCGGGGCCACTACCACCAATTCACCAGAGTTCTCTAGTAAGATAGTTTGATTATCTTTGTTCGTTAATTCATCTTCTTTAGACAAGAAAATGGGCTCAAAGAACAAATCAAATTCTAGGAATAAAGGCCAATTTCCAACAAATGTTAGTTATCTTAAATTCAACCAATACTTAGAGTTCAAAAGGCATGTTATTTAAGCAAAGTTATATCGAGCTAAAGGCAGTTTTCTATAACAATACCTAATTATCTAGTTCATAATTGACCAAACAAACTTGACTGAGTGAAACTCCGAAATTATGTTATCAAGCTTTATTATATTTGAATAGATATCTAATATTTCAAAAACAAAAGTACCCAAATATCTCCATATTTTTGAGTATTAGGTTAGTTTAGGTTAATTATATCGTCCCAAAGGTCTTACCCAAATCCTTCCAACCATCTCTATCCTTTTAGATATCCCACCATCCTTTTTCAAAAGAGATGCAGTCGAGAAAATAGTTTGAATGGCCGCTTATTTCATATATTCTCAAATAATAATAATTTAAAGTTGGTACCTGCACGTTCGGCCTAAGCACTAACCGACTAGGCACAATACTAATTTACGAAACCTCCAAAAAAAGGAAATTCTTTTGAATTGCTAAATGCAAAATGGCGGAGAATAACACCTGTTAAAATAATTGAATAGTTAGTAGCTATTAGATCTGACCAACTGTTTCAACTTAGATGATGTTTAATTAATTATTTACTTGTCTGAGGTAAGTAAAGGTTTTTATGCGTTAGTGGAGAAATCTAGTGGCGGGATTTTAGGCCGCTGAAGGCCTCCAACTGTCTCCAGCTATCTACCAAGAAACCTGATTCGTAAAGAATAAACATTTTTTTTAAATATCTATATACAGTTAAGGTGGCTAACAAGCTTACGGCCCACCTGTTGGTAAGTAAGTGGCTACCGTAGCTTGTGAACTTACTTTCATATCATGTACTACTAAATAATGTTATGTTTCTTGGCCTCCAAAATACAAGTTTTTTCTTAGTTTGGAGGTCCATAGTCCATAATGTTATTTTTTATTTTTTCAAAATTATGTACCTACATAATCATATGTATCAATATGTACCTACCACCTAAGATTGATAGCACAATAAACATTTTTTTATTTTACTTTTTCTTACCTCACTAACGATAGGAACACAACATATTTGAAACAAATAATGTTATTTTCCTGTGATCTTCTGTAATGCGGAGGTACCTCCCAAGCGGGCAGCTCCAATTTAGAGCGAGCGAATCTCGCTGTGCCCTACCTTACACAAATTATAATGATGACACCCAACAGTCACATACATAGGCCTGTCTGACCCCACATTAGGATTCCTAGTGTCGTTGTGGGTATCAGAAACTACGACTAATACGTTACCATACCACCCAGACCCGAAAAGCATACTCACAGATCTTGCAAACATTTGTCCGGCAGCGGGAATCGAACCACACTTGCGTCGGACGGGCACTCGCCTGCCACGCCATGCTATCGAGTCGTCAAGACGACGAAAGAATGAAATATTTCGTGCTAAACCGTAGGCCACATCGTCACTTAACATCAGATAAGATTGAATTCCAAATTTAGCCCAATTTGTATTAAAAAAATATTCGTTAACCACTCAAAAACCTAATCTACTTACGAGTAGGTACTTACTCAAACACGCAAACGTAAATTTATAACATTATAGACAAAGAGGCTTCGCATATTAAAAAGTTAAGCCTAAGATCCGAATGGAATACGCGAAAAATCATATGGAGACAATATGAGAACTCGACGCCGAGTGGAATTTAAATATGTAAGGAATTAGGGGGTGAATTAGGGGGCAACCCCCCAAGGTGGGGGTTTTTGAAAACTAGAAAGAGAACGAGAGTAAGTATCGCGATCTGCGTTCATGTGTTTGGTGCACACGGGGTAAGTTAGAAGGGTTGTCTGGAGATAATGTCTGTTATTGATTAGTAAGGGTTTAATTATTTACCGCAGTAAAAATACCATTTCTTTTGCATGAGACGAAGCTGACGTAAAGGTGCGTCCACATTTGTGTCAGTTCAACGCGCCGTAGCTCCATGACCGTAACAGTTAGGCGTGACAAAAACATAGTGTGGACGGATTTTGACACGCGGACATGTCACACGAGCTATTGCCACGCAGCGATCCACTCAAAGGCCAACGAAAGCAAGAACATTTCGCCGTGACTGGTCCACACTTAGCGTAGCAAATACCGTAACATGTTACGGAGCTACGACGCGTTGAAATGACACAAATGTGGACCCACCTTAAGACTTACATTATTATTAGAGAACCGCTTCTTTACTCTAAAGCTCCATTAAGGCATGCTAATATTAAAAACTGCAATGAACAGTTCGAACAGAGTTCCATACTTATGTGAGTACTAAGTTTGAAACAAGAAATACTTATTGATTTCATAAGCTACTCACATAAACCCTGAGTACGTACAGATAAATGTCTCAAGACACATCCCAAGATACGTTTAGCCGTGTAGAGGCCACGCACGCGTCGTAATGAGCGCGCGGGAGGTAGTTAGACAATTTTACAACTGCGCCGCGCCGTTTTTTGGGAGACGCGGGTAGGTGAGCCATAGAGTTAGAAATAAATATGTCTTAGACATGATAGATAATAAATATAGTGGGAAGAACGGGTACTTACTTCATTTGAAATAGCTTTTCAACTCTACAATTCAAAGATAACGCACAATAGCAGAAAGCACCACTTGCATCTCCGTCGGGCACTCGCCCGTTTGAGTGAGGTCATCTAAGTCCGGTGACTTGTGAGTAAAAATTCGAGGTTAAATTAAAATCAGTATCCAAAAATAGTAATGACTGTTTTTTTTTTTTATACAACTGAGATGGCAAACAAGCATACGGCCCATCTGTTGGTAAGCGGTTACCGTAGCCTATGAGCGCTTGCAATACCAGAGGCATCACGCACGCGTTGCCAACCCCGAACCCCCTCCCCCTAAAGAGCTCTGGCAACCTTACTCACCGCAGGAACACAACACTATTTGAAACAAATAATGTTATTTGGCTGCGATCTTCTGTAAGGCGGAGGTACCTCCCGGGCGGGATTCTCCAATTTAGAACGAGAAAATCTCGCTATGCCCTACCTCCTCCAAAAAATATATAAATTAATGTAGGTACCTTATGTACCTATATTCTACCTATCATATTACTGCACTCATATCCTTTTAATTTCTTTATCTACTTAGTTCTAACAATTTTGTACTACGGAGAAGCGAGACCCTCTAACACAGGTATATCTATACTTAAAATAGGATCCCAAACCCATGAAATGTAACTTAGATTAAGTTTACTGAAATAAAAATATATATATATTTTTTTATGTTATACGGAGGCAAACAGGCTTACGGCCCAACTGATGCTAAGTGGTTACCGTCGCCTATTGACATCAGCAACACCTGGAGCATTGCTAATGCGTTGCCTGCCGAACCCCTCCCCCCCTAAAGAGCTCTGGCAACCTTACTCACCGCAGGAACACAACACTATTTGAAACAAATAATGTTATTTGGCTGCGATCTTCTGTAAGGCGAAGGTACCTCCCCAGGCGGGCTGCTCCAACTAAGAGCGAGAAAATCTCGCTGTGCCCTACCTCCTCCAAATTTATATTTGTATTGTATTTTTACAAGAGAGAGCTTGAACTTTGCAGAGTTGTTACCTAGGGTTTTACAAACATACGTTATCTATCTGAAGTGAAAAATACCTATATTAAATTATTTATCTCAGTTTGCTGCGAGGCTGTTCGTCGTGTCTAAATGTCACTAATCTATGCCTACATCTGTAGGTGCTTACAAATTTGCATATGTCGAAATAATTTAGGGGGTGACTCCACACATCCATACTGTGTACTAATGTGCGCGGTATCGACGTCCGAGATAACTCAGGGTGGGTGCAGAAGAGTCAAATCTATAAATGTAAGCTGGCTAGGAAACTCGGGTGAAGGAGTTTTTGGAAACTTAAAGGTAGTTTTGGTTGTCAAGGCCAAGACCAATATCAATCTCAAGCATGCTTAATTATTTATGCCTCTAGCAGTCACCCATCCATTTGACTTAATTATTTACTAGTAAATAATTAAGTAGTAAAAATAATACTTTGTTTCTAGCTCTACCTAACATTATTTTACTAATATAATATTATCATTTTTGTATTATTATTCGTACGAGTAGATTCGTAGCGTAACTTGTCTAGTCATCATAAAGATTGACCTAATTTTAGCACGTCTTAAAATGGATGGGTGACTGCTAGGGGCATAGCTAGAGACACAAGCACGCTAGATACGAGCTTTGACTGTCACTTTTGACTAGGTATTTCTATTTGAAACGCATAAAACGTTTAGCTTTTGACATTTTGCAAAAGATGTCTAACAGAACTTGATTTATAAAATGTTCTTGCATACTATAAACAGACATAAGCATACGTTGTCTTTTGTAAATATAGAGACAAAATTCGTATTGTTTGTTCATATTGTGCAGCGAAAAGCAGTTTAAATGAATCAATTTTGACAGCAGTTCACAATGTTTTAGTAGGAGGTAGGGCACAGCGAGATTTTCTCGTTCTGAATTGGAGCAGCCCGCCTGGGGAGGTACCTCCGCCTTACAGAAGATCGCAGCCAAATAACATTATTTGTTTCAAATAGTGTTGTGTTCCTGTGGTGAGTAGGGTTGCCAGAGCTCTTTAGGGGGGAAGGGGGTTCGGGGTCGGCAACGCGTGCGTGATGCCTCTGGTATTGCAATTGCTTATAGGCTACGGTAACCGCTTACCATCAGGTGGGCCGTAAGCTTGTTTGCCACCTCTGTTGTATAAAAAAAAATGTCTGTCAGATGTCAGTTTTATTAATCTACCACACCACACCATTGTAGGCAATATCACAAGCCAATACGACATATCTGTACCATAATAACTATTCTAGTAAAGATTGGAGGAAAATTTTCACTCATATTCTGAAAATATCGCGCACGGGGCGTGTTTTAGTAATTTGTCGATACTTTACCGAGTACACTCTTATACTTATGTTAAGAGTATTCAGCCGGGTACTCACTAGAAATGAATTAGACCTGTTAAGTTAGAAATTTTATGTGAGCAATGGGCAAGCGTTATCAATGCTAAGATTACAGGAAGTCGGTGGAGATAGGACAACTGTTTTTCCGTTTTTCGGGACATTTTATTGGGAGTACCTACGAGAAGATGATACAAGTTTTTTTTATGTATGACAATCGCAGCATCCCTTTTAGGGGTTGAATTTTTAAATTCCTCTCTAGTGTAACCCTTAGGTACTTTTGCGCAAATCTAGATGTTACAATTTTTCGCAACCAATTGGGAGACATGTTGACATGTTGTTGACATGTTGCATCATATTTTAAGTATTATTTAATTATATAAGCATTAGGTACATATTTCATCAAGTGTAGCGTGTGCTGCCCTTAGATCATTTGTTGAAGCTCACATTTGTCTTCATTTTTTTTCACATTTTTATAAGCTCTTATTTATTAAGGATTATAATTAGATTACTTTACTTTTGAGCCTCACCTTGTTCGATCGGCACCACACTGAAGCTTTAAATTCCATTTTTTGAAAAAGGATCATCGAAAAAAATGATAGGCACCAAGCCGTGTTTGTTGCCTGATTCTTCTAGGCTTGGTCGCGAGGAACAGGCATAGCTTCACCTAGTTTCTAAGACATTTCAAAGTGATCCTAGTGATTTTATTGAAATAAATGCCTTTTGACTTTGACTTTTGACTTTGACATGACAAGTTGCCTCTAGTGTATATATGGCTTTATGCTTAGAGCATTCACGTTCTAAGAAACTCGATATTGTGTTCGAGGTCCTCAGTTTAGAATTTATGTTGAGAGTTTTGTATACAGATGTAACAATTTAAAAGTAAACAAAGATGTTGGTACCGTATCGTATTGACTTGTCATTTTTGAGGGACCTAGTGGGAGGTACCTCTACTATCGATAGGTTGGGGGTTCGAACACGGTCGTGCACCAATTAGTTTTTCGGTTAGTAATACTTAAGTGAACGAAGCATGCTGGGACTGAAACTGTCTGATAAACATAGAAACTCCGATATCAGAGAAAAAACAAAGCTAGTTGATGCTGCAGAACTGGCATGCAGACTGAAATGGAGATGGGCCGGACATGTGGCACGAGCAACAGACGGAAGATGGACTGAAAGAGTCTTACACTGGTGGCCTCGAAATGCTACCCGCCCCCGAGGAAGACCAAGACGAAGATGGAGCGATGATGTCATGGGGATAGCAGGCGCTACGTGGACTAGACTCGCTCAAGAAAGAGGGAATTGGCAGAGGTTGGAGGAGGCCTACACCCAAAAATGGGTACTCCACGAAAAAAAATGAATACAAATATAATAATAATCTAAATGATATGAGAAAGGAGAATAAAAGGGTTAATAATAATAATAATAATACTTAAGTGCGCATTAGCACTTGCTTGGAACGGTAGGGAAAAACATCGTTAGGAAGTTTGCAACCTGTCACGTATAGAATACTCACTACAGAAAAATGCAGGCATCTGCCAAAATGTGTGGACGTGACTCTGACTACTCCTCTTAGACATCAACAAGGATCTGATCATCTGTAGATCTGAGGGGTCGTTTACTATGCTTGTGAATAAAAGTCGTGAGCCTATGTAGGTATGTATGTATATGTAAGTTTGTGCAAGTGGCGTTGGCACTTATAGGTATCAGTACTGAGAGAAAAACTGAAGGTACTTAATAGTCACAACGTCAAAAATAGATAGTTTTTTTACTAAAAATAATCATAAGAGCCTACACTAGAAATAACTTCTTAAATAATAAGCTTCATATTCATAAAGGAAATAAGCTCTTTTAATAAAGATCTAAAAAACTTTTATAAATAGTTTATAGCTTGCGTTTTTTACATTTTTCGAAAAGATATCAGGACGTCTGATCGAAGCGACGCGTGACCCGAGAGCTGGCTCTTATTTGGCCCAGTGAATTAGCATTGCCATCCAGCGTGGCAATTCCGCCAGCGTCTTGGGGACGCTTCCGACTGGTAGTGATCTGGATCAGTTGAGCTATATAGATAATCGTTTGTAACGGTCTTTAGATGGCTCAACTGTTTCTTGTGTATTTTGTAAATATTAACTTGTATTAGTTTGAAGTTTCTTTCTGTAAATAAAGTATATTTTTCGAATATATTCAGATATTAACACGCTTTATATCCGCCGCTTGCGGCGAGGTAAACAGATAGATTCTTTTTTGTTCACACCGGTGAAAATTGTTTGAGTATTTTCACGGGGTATATTTTTAAACGTTAGATCCTAAAAACAAGGAGGGAATGAATGAAATTTTATTTGGTTCATTTTTTTATTGAGAGTGAAAGCGGGCGTCACAAAGTGGAGCAAAAGGAAAAAAAACGAAAAAGCGTGCGTTGTACGTGGGCCTCGTCAAACGGTGGATTTCCGAGTTTATTTTTATCAATGAATTTGAATTTTACAAATCAGTTTGAACTTTGAAGATTGCTGATTGATATAAAAACAGGTTTTGTAAGATTTGACGCAATATTTGTACATGATCTTTTATTTTTAAGTAGTGGAAAAAAAAGTGTTTGCAACACAGGACTTAGCACAATTTTAGGTAGAGCTTTTTTAGTTGGTAGAAAATATTTTAATTTTGTACGTTTATTGCTCCATATCTTTGGATTGTAGTGAAAAGCTAATTAAAATGAAGTAAGTCTTAACACTATTCCGGCAAAACATACGCTTTGCGTCAATATTCCAAGCATTTTTAACGGGATGAGTAGGTGCATAAAAAAAATGATTATTATTTATTTAATCAAAATTCGATAAAAGTAAAATACATCAATGTTCAACTTTATTTACAGAAAGAAACTTAAAACTAATACAAGTTAATATTTACAAAATACACAAGAAACAGTTGAAAAATTCACAAACATCAATGTTAGTGAACCTCTATTTGATATTGTTTAGTCGTCGGGACAATTAGTTTACGTCACTCAATCGGAACAAAAAGTATACTGTGTCGGTTACCATGACAAACTCTACAGGGTTACCCTAAAATTATTCAGATATATTGTTACTCTAATATAGCAACCATATTTTGTCTTTTTAATATCATAATTTATGCATGAGAATCTTAAAAGTGCGTGTGTATAAAGCCGTGTTCGAACCACGTGCGATATATATAATTTCGGATATCATTCGATTTTTTTTTCAAAATAATCCTTACTTCTATTGAATAAAGACAATTTTGAGTTTGATTTTAAGAGCTTGCGATATCGTTGAGCTATATCGTACGCCTTCAAATGTCAAACTCAAAATTGACTTTCATCAGTAGACGTAAGGATCATTTTGAAATGAATTTTAAACATATTACATGATATATCGCACACCGTTTGAATAAGGCTTAAGGCTTTGGGTAACCTCTATTTTTAAATGATAACACCGAACAGTCACATATGTACATAGTTATGACCCCACACTAGGATTCCCTGTGTCGTGGGTAAAACTACTAACTGGAAACTACGAATACCGGTACCTCAACACCCAGACCCGGAACAAACATTTACAGGTCATGTCAACATTTGTCCCACAGTGGGAATCGAATCCGTACCCCTTGCGTCTAAGCCAGGCACTCCCCGACTATGCCACCGACGTCGAATTATTATACATTAGTCTTCTTCTTCATCGTGTCATTGATTCTTTCTGAGTCATCCTATATTAGGTCAGTGACCAGGTTGAGGTAAGGTGGCCTATGACCTCCTTTGACGCTCCTTTTGTGCACATTAGTGATTGCTGCATATTTCAACCCACGTAATAAGCCAGTAATTAAAAAAAAATAGATTTTGTAATGTTAATTGTGTTGAAAACAATGCTTCGTTCCCCACCCACAATCAGTCAAAGCCCGCGGTACTTCCGTACCAGATCTAACATACACGACATCACGCTTGTAATAAAAATTATATGCTCCAATTTACGATGCTGCGGGGAGGTGGGGTGGCCAAAAAATGCCCCCTTTCCCCCTTGATTGCGGGATCGGATCTCACTAAACGGACGGGGGTAAAAATTCGCGGGGTGGGGTCACCCCCTACCCTCACAGCGATACATTTTTACCATTATCCCTTTCTAACTAACTATGAGCGAGAATTCGCGAGTAATTATTAATATTTGCACGTTTTTTCGTGATTTATTCGTTTTGCGGGTATGACCGGGGTTTTGGGACTGTAGTATTGTACTATAATATATATGTAGGCGTGGAGAGGAATATATTTGTGATTTAAAGTTTTTAATCAGAGAAATTTATGTTTTAGCTTTGAACACGAGCTAATACTAAAGTAAAAATTCTCTAAAGGAGTCTCTAAGAGGTGTATTTTAATCGTTTCAATACACTGATTCAATTCAATTCAATTCATTTATTATTTCAATTGGGTACATTTTCAAACATTATTAAATAATAGATTGTAGTACACTTATGAACGTCAAACATAATAATCAAACACAATAATATAACAAAAATAATATAACACGACATTAATTAAAAGAAAATTAAATAAATCATGTCATAAATGTCAATAAAATTAAATAATAAATGTCACACACACATTCTTCACTGACAGTCATAGGCCCTTTTCAGGGCTACCATACCTCAACCTGGTCAACTGGCCTAATACAGAATGAATTCATTCTCTAAATTTATTTATTTATATATTATATATTTATTATGTATATTTTATATATCTTATCTATACATTTATGATATTAGTATCTAGGGTTTGTAGTCTTAAATAAAAAGTTTTATTTCACTTATTATTATTATGTGCGCCACCGTCCTCTTCTACTTTGTATATCCTGTCCATCCAAAGTGCTTGGTAGAGATCGCTTTTAGCGTTAAGGCCACCCATTGTCACACTATTTTTATGTTATTTTATTTCCTTGATTGTGTATTTTCTTTTGGTGTACAATAATGCTATATTCTATTCTATTCTACAGAATGAACAAGAAAGCTAAAATGTTTTTTTGAAAAATTGACGACAAAGCTTCATAAGAAGAGGAAAATGTAAAAACTCAACATTTCTAGACATGTATTATAACAAAACTTACATGTAATCTAGACAAATGAACAATCTATTTCTCTATTTTGATGATATCACGCCAAAGCTGTTTATGATAGAAAAAATTGGTCTCCTAGCATCAACATAAAATTGATTAAACTCTCAAATTACAAAAACTCGGGCACGTTAGTTGGGACATAGAATAGCTACTAGTACTCACCTACAGATTAGTTACATACAGCTATCGGCTGTTAAGCTGGCACATTCGGTGCTGTAAAGCGTTCTTCTGTTGCGTTATTGTCACCAAATAAGTTTTTTTTATTTTTTTATTTATTTAGTAAATTATAGAGAACGATCAAAGATTGTCATTATGAAAACAAAGATTTTCTAGTAAGTAATTTAGGTCGTCAGGGGTAACGAAACTATTTTAGGTAAAAAAATAATAAAATCAAAATTAAAAATCAATGATCAAAAATCGACTGGCTTATACAGCTTTCCAACGAAATCAACGAAAGATGTGCCATAACAAAAGCCGGGAGCTGTACTTACACAGATTAGAGGAACAGTTAGAAGGGTCGCGGATGTCATCTCACCCCTCTACAAAAACGCGAGCGAGGTCAACGACTCACGTGTGCGTTATTCAAAACTTCCGTTTTGTAATTTTTACGAGATTAATGAAGTTTTGTCTGGATTCATAGTTTTTCTAAACATTTCACAAGGAAGCTGTGAAAAATGGCGTCGCCACAAACAACACTCTTTGATACCCCTGAGCATAGCACTTGTTTTCGTGGCAACTCCTTCTCCGTTGTAGCAGAAAGACTTTGGAATAAACTTCCGTATAATATCAAAAAAGTTGACTCCAAAGATTCATTTAAACGATTAACTCGTGAACATTTTCTTCAGAACATCTAGCATCTACACTACATGTTAATAAAACACTGTTTTGTACTATCTGTTAATATATTGCAGTGTATTATATATTTATATATATACATATTTAAATATAGTGTATGGTTATATATAGTATAGTTTTTAGTTAAGTTAAACAATCTGTCGCACGCCAACCTCCTGTTTCTACCCAATCAAGCTGGCTGGTAGATAATGCCTTGGCATTAAGCCCACCTTTTGTACATTTTTTTTTGTGTGCAATAAAGATTAAATAAATAAATAAACACTGAAGACAAATCATCAGCATCATTTCAGCCGTAGGGTGTCCAACATGGTCCCCCACAAATTTCCAGAGCAAATTCCTAACATGTGAGATCAGCCCATACTCACCACACTGGGCACGTGGGTGGCAGAGCGCAGGTAGAACTTTGTAAAAATAAGAGACGCTCTCTTCGCCCATCTCTTCGCTTTTTTCCCTAAGTCGCCTCTTAGAACATCCACGAGTAGATATGGGGGGGCCTATTCTTCAGCCGGGGCCTAAACGGCCTCAAATGTTAATGCGAACTTAAATTAATCAAACAGAAAAACTCATCGGTGTACGTTTGAACCCACGACACGATCAAAAGTCGGGGCACCTCCTACTATAGCCTACTTATCACTTTCATCAATCAAAAAATACCTTTTTTTCACACAGGTGACCAAAATAAACTAAAATTAAATGATTAAGACAAAAAGACCTCATAGCTAAGTTGGTAGTAACTCTGCCTTCTGCGCTAGAGGTCGCGGGTTCGATTCCCGCACTGGACAAACATTTGTGCGACAAACACAGATGTTTGTTTTTAATAGGAGTAGGTATCCACCCGCGGAAGCGACGGAACACATCACCCTTCGGCCAGAGATCTTCTTTTAGGTAGGTCGAAAGATGTTCGGTCGGTACCCTCACCACAAAAGAGTTGAAACTGACTCTGTGGCGGGACTCCAACCGTTCGACCCTCAAACTGATCTTGGTCTTCACGCGCAAGTACTCCGCCACATCCTCCGACTTGACGGTATAATGCACGCGAGACACACAAATGTTTGTCCGGTGCGGGGATCGAATCGATGCGACCTCTAGCGCAGAAGGCAGAGAAACTACCAACTGAGCTATGACGTCTTCAAAAACTATATTAATTAGAATGTAGTTACAAACATTTGTAAGATTGATATGCCTATACAGAGAACGGAACGGGCTATGTAGAGCTCGAAGTTTCTAAATAAAATCCGAAATGAGGAAATCCATTGAAGAACCAAAGTCATCGACTTATCTCTCAAAATTAGAAGATCGCCGAAGTGTGGTGCCGATCTTCTGCTGAAGCTTTCAATTGTATTTTGTGAAAAAGGATCATCGAAAAAAATGATAGGCACCAAGCCTTGTTTGTTGCCTGATTCTTCTAGGCTTGGACGCGAGGAACAGACGTGGCTTCACCTAGCTTCTAAGACGTTTCAAAATTATCCTGGTGATTTTATTGAAATAAACGCCTTTTGACTTTGACTTTCATTAGCAACTGGCAGTGGCTAGGCCATATAGATCGCAGTACCAACAACCGTTGAATAAATGTCGAATGTCAGCCGCGAATCGGGCGACGCAGTGTTCGAAGGCTTCTCACCTTATGGGCCAACACTTTGCAAAGGTTGCGGTTATAGGCTCAAGACCATTCGTCATGGCACTCTTTCAGGGAGGCCAGTGGACAGGCTGATGATGATGATAATTACTGTGTAAGTGCAAGATGTGGTCACGTGCCCAATGTAATGTTTGGACTTGCCATTGATTCATCATCATTTCAGCCGTACGACGTCCACTGCTGAACATGGGCTCCCACAGACAGCGAATTCCTATCATATGGGGGGATTCGCCCATACTCACCACGCTGGGCATGCGGGTTGGCGAGCGCAGTTAGAGCTATCGTTGTTAAAATGAGGGACGCTGCTGCCCATCCCCTAGCTTTTTTCCCTTAGTCGCCTCTTACGACATCCGTGGATAGGTAGATATGGAGGGGCCTATTCTTTAGCCGGGGCCACCACGGCCTGAAATAATCGCACCTGTCATCCGAGACATCTTGCTTTGATTTTATCGTAGCTTGGTTCCCTCGATAAACGGTTAGCCTAGTGAGGAAACCACTAGATACTTCCACCGTAACTATATAGTTGTCTGCAAAGTACCTCATAATTAAGTTATGTTATTCTGTATGTTTTCTGCAGTAAATAAATACATTTTTCATTTAGTTTTTTTTTCATTTCATTATATGATTATCAAAGAAATCTTAATTATGCCTCAATCAACGATCATCAAAACACCAACTTTTATCAGACATTGCGAGATCTCAGTTAGGGGCGAACCACTTGTTTATGCCGATGTTATAATAAAAAAAAAGATTTAATATAACGCTAAAACATCTTATCAAATATAAAATTAAACCATTTTCTATTTCTATTATTAAAACAAGGAAGTTAAACTTGCAATCGCGAAATTGGGTCAAATATTTCGGTCAAGGAAACTGTAACATTCACGAGTTTTGTTCTTCAATCTTCAAAGATAATTTAATACAGTGAGCTATATAGAAAGAATACCTGAAATTACATAATTTAGCACCATTAATAGGTTTCCCTGTGCCCGTGGTGGCCCCGATTGAAGAATAGGGGCCATATCTCCTACCCCTTGATGTCGTAAGAGGCGACTAAGGCAGTACGCCGATAGGCAGTAGGACCTGGTAGGACCTTAGTTCTTCTACAGATTTCCTCATTTCGGGTTTATCACGTAGTGAAACTCTTAGCATTGCTCCTCAGCCCGTTGTGCGCTTTAAGCGTGTGTATGTGACCAAGTCTCAGTGACATATGTCATCACTGGCAACACGCACTGATTTGAACTTGAATTGGTGTTAATGATGATTTGAAATTATGTAGTAAAGGTGTGTCAGGCCCTAAAATTACAGTTAACAGTGGGAAATTAGACATCAATTTCATAATGACACTTTCGTCATTTGGCTGCCCCGGCCCTGAGCTCATCAAAGAAAACCGGAACATAGAATTGAAAAAAGGTTAAAGCTTGGCGTCATCAACGATCGTCGACTTCAAAGTAACGAAGAGCGACTGTCAAATGCTATCATACTATTCATTTCGCTACGCGCGTCTCTGACACATAGGTGGGTGTGCACACCCCTATTATGAAACAAAAAGATTTCCCTCGCGATTGACTGTCTTGAATCAAAGTAGTCGTCGGTAGATGAAACTTCAAGCCGTGTTAAACAGCGTGCGATATGCCATCTAAAGTTTATTCTCAAATGATCCTTACGTCTTTTGCACAAAGTTATTTTTTTGTTAGAGTTTTAGTAGCTTGCGATATCGTTGAGCTATATGGCACACCCTCAAATGTCAAACTCAAATTTGACTCTGTTCGGCTCATTTTGATACGAATTTTATATGACATATCAAGGACCTTTCTGGCCTCATAGCTCAGTTGGTAGTAACTCTGCCTTCTGCGCTAGAGGTCGCGGGTTCGATCCCCGCACTGGACAAATATTTGTGTGATAAACACAAATGTTTGTTCTGTGTCTGGATGTTAAATATATATCTATTATGTATATCAGTCTCTGGTACTCGTAGTACAGGCTATGCCTAGTTTGGGATCAGTAGACCGTGTGAATATGTCCGGAATATTTATTTATTTATTTATTATTTACCTATCGCATGCCGATAAACCACGGCATTAATCGCATCGGAAATAGAAGCTAGATCCCAAAACATCTAAACAAGGTCGTCTCTCCATTTCTTCCTTAATGTATAAAACCCATGTGATTTTACTAATCCCCGCACCTTAATACGATCTACCCTCATAAGTACACCTATAACTACAGCAACAGATATAATACCTATAAGTACGTAGTTACCAAAAAAACCCAATCAAACCCACACACCGGCACAATTGTAATCGTATTTATAACACATTACGCACACATACAGTCTGTAGGCGTCACAAAGGGGCCTGATTAAAAATCATGACATGCGCAGAATAATTTTAAAAACTACCGGAGGCTGGGTTAATTTTTAAGTATTGATCAAAAATTGCGTATAGCGCACTTATACGTAGGTATGCGTATGTGAGTGTGTGGGGGGGGGGGGGGGGGGCGGCGGGCGGTGTGAGGGTGCGTGAATTAGAATTTTTAGGGAAAAATTGTCATTAGCTACGTGAAACGGTGGAAAGTTTTAGATACCGTTATACGTGCTCTTATATCCCAGTAGGTTCATGTACAGGAAGTGAGAATCTTACTATATATTATTATAAATGCGAAAGTTTGTGAGGATGTTTGGATGTTTGTTATTCAATCACGCCGTAACGGCTCAACCAATTTAGTTGAAACTTGGAATATAAAGAGTTATTTACCTAAAAAGCATATTATAGGCTACTTTTTTGTAGATACCACGCGAGCGAAGCCGCTTGCTGAAGCTAGTAAATGATCATAAATGAACAAATTCATGTACCTAACTTATAAAAGAGAGCACATCAATAGAGTTTTTTGTTTTTGTTTTGAAAAAAGATAAAAACATTTAATGATGCTGTATAGGCCAAAAAAATATCGTCTTTTGATGAAATTAAGCCTAGGCTCAAGGGCATGGGCATTTAATTTACAAATATTTATGTTATATCTGGAAGGAATCAAACTCGCACCAAACGCGTCGTTGTTCACCAAGCACTAAAAAGACGAAATACGCAGCAATCTATTTTACCTTCCTAATCAGAAAGCCTAATTTAGAAATCTAAAATGCCTTTAACGTAAAATGAGTACATCGCCAAAAACCTAAATAGAAAAAGGCCTAAATTTCATTATGCCTAAAAAATGAAATTTCTAGGAAGTATGATGTCTATGGGCAGCAGCGTCCCTCATTTTAACAACGATAGCTCTGACTGCGGTCGCCAACCCGCATGCCCAGCGTGGTGAGTATGGGCAAATCCCCCCACATGATAAGGAATTTGATCTGTCCGTGGGGGAGGCCATGTTCAGCAGTCTATGGGCAGCAGCGTCCCTCATTTTAACAACGATAGCTCTAACTGCGCTCGCCTACCCGCATGCCCAGCGTGGTGAGTATGGGCAAATCCCCCACATGATAAGGAGTTTGCTGTCTGTGGGGGAGGCCATGTTCAGCAGTGGACGTCGAACGGCCGATATGATGATGATGATGATGTCTAAACTATGTATATGCTTTTAAAGTGCTTCGTATTTTAAAAGTTTTATACATTTTAGGTGTTCTGAACCTTAGGCTCTTTAGTCGAGGTGTTTAGTTATTCTTAGTCGATTTAAATTGGGCTTTCTGATCAGGAAGCATTTTAACTCCCGAGACGACCCTCTGTTGGCTATACAAATTTAACGCGATTTATTAATTGTATTGATTTATCACTGTATTATTAACCTTCTCAAGAATTATGGGTAAATTGGTCAGCAATTTACCCATAACTCCACGCATTTGAATATTGGTATCGCATTGCCGATTCATGGTGAATATGCTGGTTCGAATCCCGCTGGTTAGATAATTTGAAGTAACATTTAATATTATCATTAGGTGTTTTTTTTTTTTTTTTACTACTGAGGTGGCAAACAGGCATACGGCCCACCTGTTGGTAAGCGGTTACCGTAGCCTATGAGCGCTTGCAATACCAGAGGCATCACGCACGCGGTACCCCCCTCCCCCTAAAGAGCTCTGGCAACCTTACTCATCGCAGGAACACAACACTATTTGAAAACAAATAATGTTATTTGGCCGCGATCTTCTGTAAGGCGGAGGTACCTCTCCAGGCGGGCTGCTCCAATTCAGAACGAGAAAATCTCACTGTGCCCTTCCTCCTCTAAAAAATCAATCCTATCCTACTATAATATTATAAATGTGAAAGTTTCTGAGGATGTTTAGATGTTTGTTGTTCAATCACGCCGTAACGGCTCAACTGATTTCGTTGAAACTTGGAATATAAATAGCTCTTTACCTGGAATAACATATAGGCTACTTTTTATGTATTTAACGCGCGAGCGAAGCCGCGGGCGAAAGCTAGTATCAAATAAAAAAAATATTTTTTCCAGGGCGTGCTGTAGGTATGCCATTTAAAATTTACGTCTACTGAATAGAGTCAATTTTGAGTTACTTTCAGGAGCTCGCGAAATCGTTTAGCTATATCGCTCCCCCTCAAATGGCAATTTAACTTTAATTAGTAGAAATAATGATATAACTATATCCTTTTATAAAGATGGTGATATAATCGGGAATTAATTAATTAACAGAAAGAAACTTAAAACTAATACAAGTTAATATTTACAAAATACACAAGAAACAGTTGAGCCATCTAAAGACCGTTACAAACGATCTATAGATAGCTCAACTGATCCAGATCACTACCAGTCGGAAGCGTCCCCAAGACGCTGGCGGAATTGCCACGCTGGATGGCAATGCTAATTCGCTGGGCCAAATAAGAGCCAGCTCTCGGGTCACGCGTCGCTTCGCCTTGCTATTATATTCGCATATAATAGCACGGCTTTACTTTTTTATATAATAGTTACGATAAAAAAGCGAAACAGCCTGTATAACGACCATCTTAGAATACTAAGGCTTAACCAAAGCATTTTATAGCAAGCTCCGTTCATAGACCGCGAAAGGAGAAATCGATATAATTAATAAATTGCCGATACGTTTCCTGCCGTTCTATAAGTTGGGCGCTGCCCATTCTGATATTTTAATTTGCTTTTAGCCAACTTGTGAATAGGAGGCTTTACTCATTGTTCTATTCTTTCGTAAGTTTTTTTTATTTTTTTTAGTAACAGGCTTATATTTATTAACAAGCCTCATAGCTGACAAGCCTTATAACTCAGTTGGTAGTAACTCTGCCTTCTGCGCTAGAGGTCGCGGCTTCGATTCCCGTACTGGACAAACATTTGTGTGATGAACACAGATGTTTGTTCTGTGTCTGGGTGTTAAATATTTATCTATTATGTATATCAGTCTTTGGTGCCCATAGTACAGGCTATGCCTAGTTTGGGATCAGTTGAGCTTGTGTGCTATTTATGTATATATGTCCGGAATATTTATTTATTTATTTATTAATATGTTATTTTTTTGATGTAAGGTTCAAAAATTCAAACATCTTGTTAAGTAACCAGAAAAGCAGATTTTTTTTGGCTCGATATCAATACATTGTATGGTAAATATATCTCCAGGCGAACAGATCCTTCTAGGTGTCGAAGGGGGCTGGTCAGAGCATGTCCGAACATTAGGTACTTATGGCACATGTCCACATTTTGCATCAGTCGGCATTTCATAAAAAACGTTATTTTGATTTATGAGTTGAGGAAAATATGAGTAACAACTTAGAATACCAAGGTTATTCTGACACACCATCTGAACGGATTCCTTGGATTGCATACAAAGAGATATTGGGAGTATATATTACAAAAGACAATATTGGGTAGAAAATTGTACAAAATTATCTTTGGTTATACCTAACAAAATCAGAATGACATTAGTGATTGATGTCATCACTAGAGTACGATTACGTGTTAAAATTAACAAAAATGCGAATATAATTACTGAAAAAGTTTCCGAGTTAGTGAATATATGTGTTTGTGTCACTCAACTCAGTAATGCAAACTGTCACAAGTGTGCTAATGGTGTGGCTACACAGCTACGTAAGCTTCAGCAACGTGTCCGTTTCAGGCGTGTTTTGTATGGGATGTTGAGGACCAGCACCAGGGGACTGCAACTTGAAGTCGTTTCATACTAAGTCGCGGAAACTTCGGCATATCTTCTCTTGGTAGATACCTCAAGACGAAAGTATACAATCAGTTCGTGCCACGTGATGACATACAGTGAGACTTGGTCGTTAACTATTTGCCTCGTACAAAAGCTCAAAGTTGGCTATCGAGAGAGCTATGCCCTGAGTTTCACTACGTGATGAGATCCGAAGTGAGGAAATCCAGACTATTTAATAAATAAATATTCCGGACATATCACACACGGTCAATTGATCCCAAACTAGGCATAGCCTGTACTATGGGTACCAGAGACTGATATACATAATGGATATATATTTAACATCCAGACACAGAACAAACATCTGTGTTAGTCACAAATGTTTGTCCAGTGCGGGAACCCGCTACCTCTAGCGCAGAAGGCAGAGTTACTACCAACTGAGCTGAGGCCAGTCTACAATACACTACATACAATATGTCAAATTTCATTCTAATCTGCCAGGCTATTGTGTAAGCAAAATGGTAATGAAGATCGCAATTTTAAGGATGATTTTATCAATTTTAGCGACATCTGAAGTTTTTCAAACATGAAAAGGAAGAAGCTAAGGTCTTGAAGTTTTCCCTTGCCATGTTTGGAATATTTTGAATGTTGCTAAGATTGTTAAAATTCCCTCAAAGTTACGATCTTCATTGCCATTACGCTTACACAATTGCACCACTGTTCAGTGGGTGCGGCTTGAAAGAGTCGTCTTCATCTTCGCAAATACTCACAATTATAATGATAGAGGGATGTTGACACTTGAAACCTAAAAATCTAAATGCGTTTTTAGTCGGTAGTGGTTCCTATATCTATGATTCCTACTCGATTGCTGTCAGTTGGTACATTAAAAACAAAGTAAGGTGTAAGGGGTTCCTTTTCTAAAAATAGAATTGATTAAAACGTCCATCACCCTCAATCGATATCACATAACTAAGCACACCCTACAGCTGCAGATATAGCTATAGCTATCTAAACACTAACCTCGCCCCTCTAAAAAACGAAATAAAAACGAGCAGAAGTATTTTCATTATCCTAACCCGAATGACGCAGCTTCCCAAAAACCATAGCTACTCGCCCCGTATATTCATTTCCGTTCTGTTAATACCGCATACTTTTAACTGTCTAACTAGGTGGCCCCCTAGGGGGGTGCCATCCCCCCCCTCACACCAACACTACTTACACGCGGTAGGCACAACTTTTATAATACTACGTACTCTGGTGCTTTTTAACGAACCCCCTTTTCGGGGGGCGCGCCACCTGCCACGCATACCGAAAAATACGCAAAACGAGAGGGGGTTGACACCCCCGCCCCCTGGTTAGAAGTGAAGTGGCCGTATTTTGCGTATTTTTAAATTATTCTCCACATGCGGGTGTGTTTGCTCTGTTTAGTTCGTTTTAGGTGGTTTTGTTGCGGAAGCTGCGTGCCTCGCCACCTACACTTCTTAAATGTTTCGCGAATCTACATTTTATTTTGGAAACACTGAATCTTGCTTGTATCTACGCTTTCTTGCCGATAACACCTACCTATTTGGCTTTATAGGTATTCTTTAGAAAGAATAATTATTCTTTAGTTTCTTTCTATGCTTTTCTTGTAGATATCTGACCAACAAAGAAAATTTTACTAAAGCACTGAACCTTCACAATTGTTTAATTATAAACACCAGGTGTTTATAATGTGATGTGTCCTTGATATGTCTATGTTCCAAAAATAACCATACCTGAATAAAAGCAATTTTGAGTTTGACATTTGAGGGTTTGCGCTATAGCCCAAAAACATCGCAAGCTTCTAAAGTCAAATAAAAATTAACTTTATTCAAAAGATGTAAGGATTATTTTCAAATAAATTTTACATGACATATCGCACGCCGTCAGAACACGGCTTAGTACGTCTTTTATTGTAAAATAGTCTTATTTTTAAGTTATAGTTCAACGGATTTTAATTCTACATCATTTTATCAACATGGTAAAGGTACATTTATTTCATTGGTTGGAATAAACTGGTAGAAATTACCCAAAGCTTCTACTAAGACTAAACCTGGCAGGGGTCGGTGAACCCGCGACTTTTTATAGTCAAGCACCACAAAATCTTTACGGCCTGCATCCCACATGATCTCATCTATAATGCAACCGAAACTAAAGTACAGAACCCTCTTCCTTTCCAAATACAATATTATTACGGCTATGAGTTGGCAAATATAACAGATAAACATAAATAGTTTCCTTCCCCTTACCCCTAAACATGTAAAACAAATCTTAAATCAGTAACTTATGGTTGAGAATCGCGTGTCAGATGCGTATGCAAAAATATTTTTTATATCGTCGTAACACAACCGCTACAGTTTGACGGAACACTATGATATGACAGGTTCTTGTTAGTGACACGGAAGCAACAAGTTCGCATCCGGTACTGCGGAACCCTATTTTTACTGTCACAAACACCTGAGGAAGCTTGAAAGCTTTGAAGGTAAACTATACAATGAGCGTGTAGAGGGTTGCTTTTCAAGTGGAAAAGTCTAGGGCAAATAAGGAAAACTATTATTTTAGACTTCCTATACCTAACTAGGTATTTAAATTTTCTACTATTTTGTGATTGCTATGATTCATTAGGTATTATTTATTTTTTATTTATTTATTAAGATAACAACATCATAACAGGTTTTTTTATTAAGCCCTTAGGCGATGTTATATCTAGGTTCCTACTTAACTTAATTTATTAACAACACTAATTAATATATTTTGTCTCAATGACAAGCTGTGCCATTTCCATGGCTTTCGGCATTATGTGTTCTAATGTAACCTTTTAGAAGGTAGCCATTAAATATACAAGAAAAAGTGAATATACATGTGAAATTGTGACATACCTAACTGTACTGATTTCACGTTATATCAATCAAGTGTACTCTCCCGTTAATAATGATTCCTAATTTTTTTAATGCACTATATTATATACTTTCTTTTTTGACTTTATTTTTGAACGCGGCGGGGATACTATGTTTTATAATATTTATGTAGTGATAGTAAATTACAGAGCAAAAACCACTAGAAAAACATAGAAATTATAGATAATAAAAACATAATTGCAAGAAATATAAGTACCTATTTGTTGTTTGAAAGATGTTTTTTTATAATTTGTACCATTTGTAAAACTCTAAATATTAACACAAGAACAACGCATAACACCTCTCGACTCAAAGCTCCAACAATTTCAAGTGCCTTGCTAAAATGCAACAGCAACGCTTCTGCCGCAACTGCAGTGATATTATTGTAAGGCGCTTGCTAAATGCTGAGAGCGGGAATGGGGGAAATAATTCATAATTTTTGAATTTGTTTTATGCTCTAGGAGTTTTATTTAGTTTCACAGTGTTTGTTTTAATTACTATTCACGTTCTTTCTACACTACCTAGTAGATTATTGGAGAATGCTTACGTACCTATAGGTAGGAAAATAATAGGCCATAATGCGTGTTATAAAAAAAATTGATTAATGATATTGAACTGCCGATTGTAAGAGTACCTAATATTTACTTCTCCATTTCTTATCGAGTAAAAGTAGGTAGTAAGTATTCTAGCATGGCTTACCTACATTGACCAACTAGTAGCTTAATAAGTAGGTACCTATCAGCTTACTGGTAATTGAATAGTTTCTTCGAGAAATAGTCACTGAAGCCGCAATGAACGCTCTACATTTATAATTGTCTATGTGTTGGAGCGTGGTAAAGGTTCCTTAGAGTAAGTTACATTGGATAAGATAAATAATACGTGAATATAGACTATAGATCGAGAGAGGGTTAAATATTTTGGAGGCTGCAGCGACTTATTTTGGAACTTGGTTATTGCAAACGAAGTTTCTAAATAACAGAGCGTCACACAAACATCCAGCTAAAACAATTTATTACAAAATGTAAACAGGAAGAAGCGTATTTTCATTTAGAATACGATTTCTCGATCCCACCCCCACCCTCCCCCGAATAGACGAAAATGCTCGGTTATGATTAATTCCGAATGCGCCCCGCATTGATCAAGAAACCAGCTTTTTACTTCAAACTACCCATCTCTTACCCCCTACCCCCTGTGCGAGCGAGACTAATGCACCATACCCCGTCTCTCTCTAAAACAAAGATGCTAAAACTTCTTTCGCTAGTATGAAGATTTTAATTTCATATTTTTGACGAAACGGTTCTAATTTTACTGGAAACACCGCGCGAATCGCAACTTTACTCCCCCCACCAAGGAACTAGAATCCTTTGTTTCCGCACCGCACTTGTTTCCATTTTCTAATTCCGAATTAGTTTTCGAAGTGAAGAGATACAGTCCCAAGACTGTGTGCGCTGATAAACTAACTTTACGCTTTGTCCCACTTCTCTTACGGTATAAATTTGTTTGCAGATTCGTTGGCAAGGAATAATTCTTCAGTTGTACCCCGAAATTAGTCGAATGGGGAGAAAGGGGTTCATACGGGTGGTTTAAAAGAAGCGGGCAAAAAGGTGGGGATAGAAAGATGCGCAAAGACTTAGTTCGCGGGGGTGGGGGTGGGTAGGCGTTATAAAATATATAATTCTATACTTACAATACTTGTAAATACGGCACGCGGAAGTATTGCGGCTCAAGCGGCTTGATACTTGCTAGGGCGGATTCTGATGAAAGTTGGTTTTGTCCTACAGAAGTTT
Source organism: Anticlea derivata (assembly GCA_947579855.1). NCBI lineage: Eukaryota > Metazoa > Arthropoda > Insecta > Lepidoptera > Geometridae > Anticlea > Anticlea derivata. The sequence continues at coordinate 891,496 of OX388269.1, forward strand.
AATATCAACAGAAAATTACTTTCATAGACGTTTATAACAAAGTATAGTTTAGATAGATAGATAGATAAACTCTTTATTGTACACAGAGATAGAAAATAACAAAAAATATTACGTACAATGGGCGGCCTTATCGCTAAAAGCTAAAGTTTAAGATAGACCTTGTACATATGAGACTGACGGACGCAGTTTTTTGAACTTATTGTAAAATGTTCATGAACAAGTGTTCTTTATAGACCACAGAAAAGAGGGGACTCTTCTAACATAGGTTATTTTAACTTAATAGAAGAGATCCCAACCCCATTTATTTGTTTAACTTGTAATGAAAATATTTTTTTTTTAGATTTTTGTTTGATTTTAAATAATTTTCTCAGAAGTACCAAGTCGTCTTGGACGCAGTACACCGCTACATTCGCTGATATTTAGTCGCGAAACTGGATGTATTATAAAGGCGGGTAGTTGTTTAAAATAAGAGCGGGTGCGCGCCCGCGGCCTAGTGGTGCTTTGCAGCTGGGCGTAGGTTCGATTCTCAGAGAAACAAGGTCACATGTAGGTAATGTTTTGGAGAGATGGTGCGGGCCCAGGGACTATAGATGGTGAGAGTGGATTCAATTTTAAAAATAGTGCATTCAAATCACTTTAATAAGCTTAAGCAAATAATACGTTCATTGTTTTCTTGGCACAAACTTGAAATTCACTAACAAACTAAGTTAAATAGCTGTTTAGCCAAAATAAAAAAAGGACCGTTGAAAAATACTCATTCTTGAAATATATCATCATCATCATCAGCTTGAAGAAGTCCACTGCTGGACATAAGCCTCCTTTTGTGAAAAAGGATCATCGAAAAAATGATAGGCACCAAGCCGTGTTTGTTGCCTGATTCTTCTAGGCTTGGTCGCGAGGAACAGGCATAGCTTCACCTAGTTTCTAAGACGTTTTAAAGTGATCCTAGTGATTTTATTGAAATAAACGCCTTTTGACTTTGACCACCAAAGAGTTCCACGACGAACGGTCATTTCCATCCACCGACATCCCGCAACCTTCATAATGTCAATATATCATTTAAATAGATTAAATAATGATTGTATTGACGACTTAGAAACAGAACTTGCTAATTTCTAATTTTTAATATCCTTCCTTTACTTAGGTAAAAAAAAAAAAAAAAATAATAAAAAAATATTCCGGACATATCACACACGGTGACGGATACCAGAGACTGATATACATAATAGATAAATATTTAACACCTAGACACAGAACAAACATCTGTGTTCATCACAATGTTTTTCCAGTGTGGGAATCGAACCCGCGACCTCTAGCGCAGAAGGCAGAGTTACTACCAACTGAACTGTGAGGCCAGACATACTAAGTTACTCAAATACCTACACAGATTACATAACTCAATTATACATAGTTTCGCAATCAAAAGTGAAGCTACCTATGTTTTATCCACTCATTTCGCGCGGTTCTTAGTAAAAAGTTGTATAGGGGGCGGCACTAGCGCCTACGCCGTAGCCTCGTAGCGCTACGTAGGCCTGCTTGCTACAGGGCTGGGCTACGCCACTTTATTAGTTATTCTTTTATTTTATTCATGCACAAAAAGTTTGAAAGCAATTTGAATAACATCTTGAATGTACGAGTAGTGGAATTTTACTACTATTAAAAATGCGGAAGTTTGGATGGATGATTGTTACTCAATCGGAACGGCCTCATAGCTCAGTTGGTAGTAACTCTGCCTTCTGCTCTAGAGGTCGCGGGCTCGATCCCCGCTCTGGACAAACATTTGTGACTAACACAGATGTTTGTTCTGTGTCTGGGTGTTAAATATATATCTATTATGTACCTATATCAGTCTCTGGTACCCATAGTACAGGCTATGCCTAGTTTGGGATCAGTAGACCGAGTGTGATATGTCCGGAAAAAAAAACACGCCAGAACTGCTGTACGGATCTGGCTGAAATTTGATGCAGAGATAACTTATGGTTTGGTATATCACATAGAATACTTTTTATCTTCGTATATAATATAAGAAAGAGGTACAATCCGTATGTTTGTTTGAATGTAATCTCTGGAACTATTATAGCCATTCAAAAAAAATATTTCACTAATATAAAGCTACACTATTCTTGTGTAGCATAAGCTATAATTGATTTTGATAAGATTTATTTTTTTATACAGCTGAGGTGGCTAACAAACATGCGGCCCAGCCGTTGGTAAGCGGTTATCGCAGCCTATGAGCGATTGCAATACCAGAGGCATCACGCACCCGTTGCCGACCCCCCCCACCCCCCCAAAGAGCACTGGCAACCTTACTCACCGCAGGAACACAACTCTATTTGAAACAAATAATGTTATTTGACTGCGATCTTCTGTAAGGCGGAGGTACCTCCCCAGGCGGGCTGCTCCAATTTAGAACGAGAAAATCTCGCTGTGCCCTACCTCCTACTAAATAAGAAGAATAACTTTTCATTCCGAAAACTCAATATTTGTAAATCAACTCGAATTGAAAATCGTCGCTTGGTTCAACTTTAACTATCATCTACACGCTAACTATTCCGTGGATTTACTACAGAATAAGTAATTGCCAAGTTTAAGTGTTTATTGTTACGAGAAAATCCATTCTGATAAAGAAACATTTGAAATTAACCAATTTCTATGAAACTTAGAATAGGTATAGTTCTTTACCCAGAATATCATATCCATTATATTATTATAGGCTATTTTTTATCTAGGCCCACGCGAGCGAAGCTGCTTGCTTGCTTGCAAGCTTGCGCCCAAGCTATTTTATAAACCACTTTGTATTTTATTTGTAGTTGTTTAGTTGGAAGGGTAATAAGTTGAAGTTTTAATCTCAAGCCCGTGGTTAATGTCGTGGCATTCAGAGACACAACTAAATAGAAGTACGGGTAAGCTCACATCTGAGGAAAATCTTAACGCATATTACTCACGCGCGGTCGCACCGGCCCCCGACAAACAAAGCCAAAATCTTACATGCATACTAAATCAACCCTCTAAGAAACACCCTAAAAACTTAAAAGTTCATTAGCCCTGACAACCCTACTGCTTACTATCTTGCACGTTCCTAAGATCCCCCCGGGGGGGTGCTTTAAACCCCCCGGGGGGGGGGCACGCGGAAATATGAAGGGAGCACTCATTTATCAATACAGAGACTGTTTCTTTCGCTAAGAATTGATTATATTCTACTAAGAATATTGATGGGGTGGGGGCTCTTGAAAGTTTTCCAGCTTAATGGGGGGTAAGGGTGGGGTCGTAATGTTTTGATTAGAGTTTTTGATGTTCTGCCTCGCGTGTGATGTTTCTACGTATCTACGGGAACGTATATGTTTGTACGTATCTAAGTGTACGTGTATACACGATGTGTTTTATGTTAAGTTGTAAAATGGTTATGTTTTATGCTATTCGACTTTCTGTAGGCAGTCGAGGGTTATTGCGCATAAGAAGAGCTTGGGTTTAATACGAACTGTATGATAATTGGATCACGGAATTCTGGGATGGACCAATAACTGTTGGTATCATAAGTTTTCTAATTAATCAACCAAAATAATCGTTATTCTCATTCAAGACAATAGCATCACTTAAATGCTTGCTTGTCGTGTCACTGACTCTTTCTTAGTCAGACCTGTAGTAGGTCAGTGACCAGGTTGAGGTATGGCAGCCCTGAAAAGGGTCTATGAATGTCGGTGAATCAGTGTAGTGAAAAGATTAGAATGCGTAAAGATAAAATAAGTAAATCAGAACGAATGAAGTTATAGACCATAGATTAAATTCAAAGCTGCATTTTTTTTTATTTTTATACGGAGGTAAACAGGCTTACGGCCCTCCTGATGGTAAGTGGTTACCGTCGCCTATTGACATTAGCAACACCTGGAGCATTGCTAATGCGTTGCCTGCCGAACCTTACTCACCGCAGGAACACAACACTATTTGAAACAAATAATGTTATTTGGCTGCGATCTTCTGTAAGGCGGAGGTACCTCCCCAGGCGGGCTGCATGTTAGTTATTCATAAAATAATAATACTTCAAGTAGCGCCAAAAAGCGTAATATAGGTAAATTCTTTTTCCTTGTGATGCAATCAAGAAATCTCCCCAAGCACCTTCCATTTTGAATTATGACGTCAGACTATTAGTATGGACGTCAACTGTGAATTTATAAGATCAGTTAGATAATTAAATACTTACTTGTTTGTTATGAAACTGGGTTCAGACGAAGACTAACTAAACCATGTTTTTGTGAAGTGTTATTAAATATATTTTTTCTTTTTTTATGTTATACGGAGGCAAACAGGCTTACGGCCCACCTGATGGTAAGTGGTTACCGTCGCCTTGACATCAGCAACACCTGGAGCATTTCTAATGCGTTGCCTGCTTAACCCCTCCCCCCCTAAAGAGCTCTGGCAACCTTACTCACCGCAGGAACACAACACTATTTGAAACAAATAATGTTATTTGGCTGCGATCTTCTGTAAGGCGGAGGTACCTCTCCAGGCGGGCTGCTCCAATTTAGAGCGAGAAAATCTCGCTGTGCCCTACCTCTCTTTCATACAGTGGCTTTGTCATTAAGTCAAATGGCCTTCCAACACTAGAAAAATAAAAACTTAATAATAATAAAACTCAATAAACAGAGCAGGCATGATTTTTTTTTTACTCAATGGACGAAACGTGGTCATGGTAAGATGGTGATGTCAGCCTTGTCGGAAAGACGTGATTGATAGGGGCCGAGCTGACTACCGCTGGATTCCTCACGATGTGTTCCTTCACCTTTTTTAGCATGTGCTATTAAATAAATAAAATAAAAAAGCTGAAGCTTTAAATTCCATTTTGTGAAAAAGGATCATCGAAAAAAATGATAGGCACCAAGCCGTGTTTGTTGCCTGATTCTTCTAGGCTTGGTCGCGAGGAACAGGCATAGCTTCACCTAGTTTCTAATACGTTTCAAAGTGATCCTAGCGATTTTATTGAAATAAATGCCTTTTGACTTTGACTTTGACCTCTAACGCAGAAGGCAGAGTTACTACTAACGGAGCTATGATGCCAGTCAATTATTATTGTGTAGATACATATATATTTCAAGGATTTTTAGAAGAATCCATTGATTCGCGGCCAGGATATAAACTCACAACCTTCGGATTAAAAGTCGAGGTACCTCCCACAAGGCTAGCAAGGTTCGTAATGAAAACAGCTTTATAATCTTATACCTTTGAAGACTTTCTTTAAATTTTATGTAGACGATCTTGCTTGTTTTTTTTTTTTTTTTACAACTGAGATGGCAAACAAGCATACGGCCCACCTGTTGGTAAGCGGTTACCGTAGCCTATGAGCGCTTGCAATACCAGAGGCATCACGCACGCGTTGCCGACCCCGAACCCCCCCCCCCCCCCTAAAGAGCTCTGGCAACCTTACTCATCGCAGGAACACAACACTATTTGAAACAAATAATGTTATTTGGCTGCGATCTTCTGTAAGGTGGAGGTACCTCGGGCTGCTCCAATTCAGAACGAGAAAATCTCGCTGGGCCCTACCTCCTCCTAAAAGTATCACTGCTTACTTGTATCACTGGCTCTTTCTTGGTTGTGCTAGAGCTATCTGAAAACGGCCAGTGACCATTGGTGAAAATTTCAGTGTTGTGAAGTGTTAAATAGCCTTTAGTGCAAAGTATTATAATGTTAAACTATATTGCTGTTAGTCCACTGAACATTTACATGGGGTTATGAAGTTTTACATTACATTTCAACTTTTATTTTGTGAGTGATGATCTTAACTTAAAAATTGCCACAATGTAACTCATCATTTTGTAGCTTCGTGTAACTTTAGTTCACAATAAGCTTTGTTTCATCCCAGAGCGCACCTTCCAAAGCATATTCTCAAACATCATACCTGACAACTACATTCTAAAGGCCACGTTAATTATTGGAGATTTCCCCGAAAGCCTCTTTCCGGCATCTGGCAGCTTCCGCGAAAACTACGCGGAAAAAAATCGTTGTAATTCAAAGGCGCGCGGAATCCGGAGCTCCAACATTTAGGTTAAAATATAAGGATCTTGCATAAGAAAACGAGGGGCGCCACCCCCTGTATCTCCGTTTTTAGTATTTTAGTAAGTTCGGGGGGAAATTACCCCTCGGGAGGCGGGAGGCAGGGGGGCAAGATGTTGATGTTTCTTAGTTTTATATTACTGCTGTACTTTATTACTTATTTGTGTTAGTGTGTGTGGCTGTGTGGGTGAGGGGAAGACGTGACGCTTAGCGTCTATGCAGATGCTTTTATTCTATCTTTTTTCTCGTATTTTATAGAGGTAAGTTAGGGCCGGTAGTTAAAATTTAGAGGCTTATTTAAGTGTTGGCTTTGACGGCTGGAGTTTGTAGTTTACCGTAAATTTTGATGAGCAGTATAAAAGATAGGGAATAGATTTTTTACTGTTACGTCTAGGCTTGCGGAAATAAAAAGTTCACTGGAAGCTTTCTCATTATTAGCTTAAAATACGAAGTGTTTTCATATTCTTGTCACTTCTGCAAAAATAAATGGGCTCATTTCAAGGAAATTGTTCAACATTGTGTACACTTCTAAGAATTCAAAACCAACAAATAAAAACTTCACGAACTAAAAAGCGGGAGTTAACGTGAAAAAATGGTAAAAAACACGAAAAAGCGCATCCTGTCAATCATCGCCGAACAAGCGGTAGCCTAGATTGAAATAGGCCGTATGGAAAAATGAAAAAAACTCTGAATAACCCTGAAAAGCGGCCGCAAAAATGCCAAACGAGTTTTTACCGATCTTTATTTGCTTTTTACGAGCAACTACTGAAAGTGAGAGTATAAAAAAAAGAAAAAATACGTCACTATTTCTATCGGGCGCGCGAAAAAAGAAAAAAGAACCGTCGGTGAGAGTGAGAGTCCTATTTTGGGATTGGCCGAACGAAGCCTTTTTATTTTTTTTGAGGATTTTTGCATGTGAACACAGGTACGTCGTTTTTTATCGGTCAACAGAGCTTCAATTCTATTAAACTCATTGCTTGCTTGACGGATCACTGATTTTTTCTTGATCACCTGTATCCTCTTACGATATCCATGGGTAGGTAGATGTAGGGACCTAATCTTCAGCCACACATGCAATATGGATATGGCACCAAAATAATGCTCTCTATTTCCATCAAGAGATTATGAAAGAGCCAAGAATGAGAAGTGGCTCGATTGGTGAAGCACCATGACTAAGAAAGCTAGGTGAAGTTGTTGTATTAATTTGATTGGTGCAAACGATATACAGTGTCATTTGCAACATTGATGGTTCAACAAGTTTTATTTTCAACCGACTTCAAAAAGGAGGAGGTTCTCAAGTCGGCTGTATTTTTTTTCTTGTGTCATTATCCAAACTGAATCCCTGTTATTATGAAACTGGGTTTAGATGAGGATTAACTTAACGTGGCGTGTTATTTCATACAGTTGCTTTAGGTCATAATGTCAAATGAATGAAATGACACGTCACAATACCAGGGTTTAGTCCTCGTCTAAACCCAGTTTCATAATAAACCGGAGTAGCATTGCGCCAATTGCGCTTGTCTAGCATGAAAAATAAATATATAAAAAGTTTTTCAATTTTAGCAATAAACCACTAAAATGTAATTATACTGTACGATGTATGAAACAAAGTGCGGTCACAAAAACAAACACAATAAATATATAATGAATGATTGCATTTAGTTAAAGTTTTCGGACGAAAAACATCACGGTGTTTTCACTAGCAAATGCACCGAATTGGCTCGGAATATTTTATTGCAGTACGCCACCTATATATAGAACAGTAGGATACCATAAGCCAATGCAATGTTCACCTTGCGAAGACTCAGACATCGTCTACTGTGTGAAAATAATCAATTGTTTGTTGCCTGATTCTTGTAGGCTTGGTCGCAAGGAACAGGCGTAGCTTCACCTAGTTTCTATGACGTGACGTGATTTTATTGAAATAAAAACCTTTTGCTTTTATTATTATAGTTTATTTCATGAAACAGCACGTAAGTATACTTCAGAACAATGCAATAAGCTTGTTGAGCCCACGCGGATCGCAGGGGATTGAATTGTTGACACTACGCGTGGCCCTTCTCGCACTTAGCCAAGTATTGTGGCACTGATAGATATTCAGCAATCAGTTAAATTAAACAACGGCCAGCCAGACAATTCGGCATGATCGCATGCAGATGAGAGCCGCTATGTAGCACATACGCAGATTACTTGTACATAGAAAAAAGTAAATAGTGATAAAAAAGCCACATTTTATTATGAGCCGATCAGATGAGTGGAAATTTCGTGTTTGTGTTGCCCTTTCGGTGTGTACAGGCTGTTCGGAAACTGCACCACTATAATCTGTTTTATTTTACGAAAGGAGCCTCTAAGAGGCGCACTTAAATCCTTTCACTACGCTGATTCTTTCACTAACGGTCATAGGTTTCAAGGCCACCATACATCAACCTGGTCACAGACCTAAAACAGGATGACCAAGAAAGAATCAGTGATACGACAAGCAAGTAAACAAGCTTCCAACCACGTCTCCGCTCGCGGGATATTCGAATAAAAAGTTGATTATAAGTTATTCCAGGCTATACTACTACGTACATGCAAAATTTAATTTTAAACCGTTCAGTAGTTGCGACCTGAAAGAGTAATGAACATCTTACCCCCTTAAAAAACTATCGCAAGTAGGATAACTTACAAGACACAATTTTTAAAACTAAATGTAAGTATTACGATTTTAACTACGGGCAAGTGCAAAGTATAATATGGGCCAAATTTTTACTTAGTAAAGCGTTATGTATATGAACCCACTTAATAAATTTTATTATATATCAGCAAAGCTCATAATCTTTGCTATACTGATATAAAAAGAACGGTTTGTTATTCTGCATTTACGTAAGATCAAAGTGACTCTTTCGATCAACTCCATGCGTAATTTAAACGTTACCATGTCATTCAGAAATTCAATAATTAAAGTTAAATTTCAATTAAAAATCACAAAACTTAACAATCTCATACTCGTAAATAACTGACACTTAATAACACCGGATGTAAACAAGTGAGATACAATTGAACTTTTATTATGATTTAAAACGCACAATAAAATAAAACAATCAATAAAATTAAAATACAATTGAGAGCACGCTGTATCTCCATTTGTCCTTGTGTTGGTCACACACACGGGTAAAACTGCATGTGTGTGCATCTGTGCATGTGTGTATCGAGGTCACTGCATGTACAGAAGCGTGTGTGATGCAACAAAAAAATTTGCCTGTATGCCTACTGAGAATTTGGAAAGTAGCATTTATTCCTTACGAATTACGATTGTTTTATTAGTTGTAAACTTTGTGTGAAAGTTTAGGCGGCGCTTTTGTACTTTAGTTGTTTTTTTATGTTACACGGTAATAAAGGAGTTCTTGGATATTATGCCTATTTAAACAAAGACGTTGCAAAAATGACGCGCTTTTTCTTCAAAAACATTATCCTCTTAAGCAAACCAAAGTTTTTATAAGAAACAACAGAAATGTGACTAGTCTTTATAAAACAACATTCACGATCGGCACCTAATTATTGACTAGTGGGAATCCCCGTGACTTCGTTCGCATGATTTTATTTTCCAGTGACCAGTTGAGGTATGATGGCCCTGAAAAGGGCCTATGCCCGTTGGTGAAAGAATCAGTGAAAGGAACAAAGTGCGCCTCTTAAAAACTCCTTTCGTACACATATAACATGTCTTCGAATTTTCAGGTTCTAGGACATGCCGGTTTCCTTAAGTTATTTCCTTCACCGTTTGAGAACACTAGTATAGCGGACATACATTTTACAAAAGAAAAATCTATTGGTGCACGACCGGGATTCGAACCCACGACCTGTAGATCACAATTCAGAACCACTACCGCCACTCCACCAGTGTATTCTACTAAGGTATTCTTATTAATACCAATCTCCGCTGAATCTGATAAATTTTGGGTTCTTTTTATGACCCACAGATTTTTTATTATTCTCATAATCACAAGTATCACTTATTATTGTTGGCTTATTGAAGCAAACACATTAAAATACCATTAATACCTTCACAGTATTAAGATATTAATTTTAAAACGCCTTGGAATTAATAAAGCCTTCTTTCCCTTATCTCAGTTAATGATGAAGTGAAAATGCATTGCATTAGGGTTGTAGGATAAGAAATTAAAAAGACGGATCATTATAAAAAAGACAGGACTAAAAAGATGGAGGATTTTCGAGCGGCCGATAACTATCGGCCGCTTTCTAATCGGGTTGGGCTTGAGCAAACTTAGCAGTTGGGTTGGTGGTGAGTACGCCTGAAGGAAACGGCCGATTCGGCTTTTCGGAACTTTGATTACCAAAATAGAGGATATCGCTCACCGCATTATACACTTACGTACGCATTGTACGGGGCGTGACCGAAAAACCGAAAAAAAAACTAGAGCGAGATAAATATCTGCCTATCTGTCAAGACCCATTTTCTCTGGAACGGCTAAAGGTATTTACTTCAAATGTATATTGAATATAAAAAGTATATCTTCATATAATAAGTAGTTCATATAGTTCGCAGAACCGACAACCGTTGGGGAGTAAAGGTTCTCGAATAGCGACCATGAACCGGGCGACGCAGTGTTGGAAGGCCCCCCGCCCGATGGACCGACGACATTGTGAAGTCGGTGGATGGAGAAAGCTCAAGAACGTTCGTCATGGAACTCTTTGGGGGAGGCCTATGTCCAGCAGTGGACTTCTACAGGGTGATGATGATGATGATGATGAAGTAGTTCTCTAAAAAGAACAAGCTTCTTACTCAATGCATTACAAAGATATGGCAATGAATCAAAGTAGGTTCTTCCAGAAACCTCGCAAGTCTGAAATTTGGAATTCTAGTAGCCTTTGTAACACAACTAAGGGGGTAAGGCTAAAATAAAGGAATTTCATTATTTTTTCCTCTGTAATGGGATGATGAATTTTGTAGATAAAAGTGGCTAAGCGTCCGCAAAATACAAGTTTGTCAATTCGTACAAATAAATACAATAATCATAACAATTGCGTACATCCACATAATAACTCCAAGTAAGATTTAGCCGGAAATGCCCTACAAAGCCGGTCATGGCAACCCCTACATTAACTGATATACCATTAAAGTTATAAAAAGTAATGGCATCATTGCGATACATGCTCCTGTCCGCGACTCCAGCTATTCATCTTATTTATACGCCACACATTCGTGTTTGTCTGTCCCACTTTTTCGATGCATTCAAAATTTGGGTCAAAGACTTTAAAGTGTTTATTGTTTGACAGAATGTACAGATGAAGAGAAAATGTCTAAATAAAACGAGATGATTTTAAAAATAATACATTACACGGTCTTTTAGAAGTAGAAATAATATTTCTGCTTTTCTTTTAATAATTAAATGAAAGCCAAATTCAAAGTGTCAACAGGTTTGTTTCAATAAAACTACGATCACTTTGTAACGTCTTAATTAGGTGAAGCTACGCCTGTTCCTCGCGTCCTCCTGTACCAAGCCTAGAATCAATCAAAGCCTTTAATTGAAATTGAGCTTTTATAATCAACAAATAATAATTGGCTGTGTTGGCCTCGGCTGAAGAATAGGCCCCTCCATATCTACCTATCCGCGGATGTCTTAAGAGGCGACTAAGGGAAAAAAGCTAGGGGATGGGCAGCAGCGTCCCTCATTTTAACAACGATAGCTCTAACTGCGCTCACCAACCCGCATGCCCAGTGTGGTGAGAATGGGCAAATCCCCCCACATGATAAGGAATTCGCTCTGTCTGTGGGGGAGGCCATGCTCAGCAGTGGACGTCGTACGGCTGAAATGATGATGATGAATCAACAAATTGCAACTCTTGTGTATTAAGATAATTATGAGGTGGTGTTACATATTGGGCGAAGAAGTCGCGAAAGTTTGTACGCATATTTGGATTGGTTCAATCACGCCGTAACGGCTCAACTGATTTCGATTAAACTTGGAATACCAATACAGTAATACAGAACTAACTTGGAATACAGTTTTTTACCTAGAATAGCATATAGGCTGCTTTTACCAAACTAAATAACAATATTTTTTTAACGAAATCATTTAATTTTAGCATTATTTACCTTTAGAAATATTTTGCTATTAAAAGCGGTACTGTCTAACTGGTAAGTATTTGCGAAAAATACAAGTCAGAAAAACCTTTATTTATTTATTTATTTTAATCTTTATTGCACACAAAGAAAACAATGTACAAAAGGTGGGCTTAATGCCAAGGCATTATCTACCAGCCAGCCTGATTGGGTAGAAACAGGAGGTTGGCGTGCGACAGATTGTTTAACTTAACTAAAAACTATACTATGTATAACCATAAACTATATTTAAATATGTATATATATATATATATAATACACTGCAATATATTAACCTTTGTAAAGTATAGGTACTTGTAATTTAAACCACTTTACCTCCGACCAGTACGCAAGTTTAGGCATAAGCAGCTCGGGACAGCTGTCAATTTGCAAGTGCATTCATTCGGCTCGCACTTATTCTGTTTGGTTTTGAAATAAGCACCTACATGTTACCGAATTATAACGGTTTTGGTTTTTATCTCATGGACGAACGTTAAGATTTTATACCTGAAAATGTGGATTTCCCGAGTAATGTTGACCGTCATGGCGGTCGTAATAAAAAAAACACTCGTTAATTGATCGAGCGAGCAAATCGAGCGAAGATCTCTCATACAACTTGGACTAATAGGCGTTGTATGATTGTGCATTTCATTTTCCTAGATCTGTAAGATGTTTTTGTAGTTAATAAACAGGTGGTGAGGCGTTTCATTGCGTCTATCTCCTTTATCTATACTGTGACTCCGCACGAGTTAAACCGCGTGGGCACAGCTAGTTTCAATATAATGAAATGAATACAGGTTACTGCAGGCGAATGTACCTTTTATTAATTTAATAACACCCTAAAATAGATTTAAAAAGTCCGTAATTACCTACTCTTTTTCAAAGTCACAGTCAAAAAGCTTTTATTTCAATAAAATCACTAGGATCACTTTGAAACGTCTTAGAAACTAGGTGAAGCTATGCCTGTTCCTCACGACCAAGCCTACAAGAATCAGGCAACAAACACGGCTTGGTGCCTATCATTTTTTTCGATGATCCCTTTTCAAAAATGGCCGATGCCATATCATATTTTGGAATACAACTGACAATGTAAGTAATGAGTAGCTTGTTGCGTAAACCGATTGGATCGATCGAAACCTGTCGTAACCTCTGTACGTAGGTATTCTTATTTCTTACACGACGTTTTAAGACGATGCGAGTGGCTTGCGAAATTCAATTGAATAATATATAATGACGTAGGCCGCAGTCACAAAAGTTGCATAAAAAAAAAACGATGGTCATCATTGAGAAGAGTAGATATGAATGTGGATGGATTTAGGAGTAGAGGAAGGCCAAAGTAAAGATGGATTGGACTGTATGAAAGTGGATATGGGTAAGAAAAACCAAGGAAGGTCGTGGTGGCCCCGGCTAAATTTAAGATTATAATTAGATAACTTTTCTTTTGAGCCTCACCTAGTTCGATCGGCACCACACTGAAGCTTTAAATTCCATTTTGTGAAAAAGGATCATCGAAAAAAACGATAGGCACCAAGCCGTGTTTATTGCCTGATTCTTCTAGGCTTGGTCGCGAGGAACAGGCATAGCTTCACCTAGTTTCTAAGACGTTTCAAAGTGATCCTAGTGATTTTATTGAAATAAATGCCTTTTGACTGACTTTGGTGGCAACCACTCACGGTTTGGGATGTCGATAGATGACTATTCGTAGTGTCACTCTTTGGGGAGGCCTCTTATTATTGACTGGCCTCATAGCTCAGTTAGTAGTAACTCTGCCTTCTGCGCTAGAGGTCGCCGGTTCGATCGCACTGGACAAACATTTGTGTGATAAACACAGATGTTTGTTCTGTGTCTGGGTGTTAAATACTTATCTATTATATTTATCAGTCTCTGGTACCCATAGCACAGGCTATGCCTAGTTTGGGATCAGTTGACCGTGTGAATATGTCCGGAATATTTATTTATTTATTCTAAATGGGGGTGTGAAGATCTGCACTGTCTTCCCGCTCTGGGGTGTTTTGTGCATCGTTTCCCTATGCAAACCCTACCCCAGCGTAGGGCAATAGCGAAGCTGGGCTTGGGGAGGCCTTTATCGTGGACTAGGAGGAGGTAGGGCACAGCGAGATTTTCTCGTTCTGAATTGGAGCAGCCCGCCTGGGGAGGTACCTCCGCCTTACAGAAGATCGCAGCCAAATAACATTATTTGTTAAAAATAGTGTTGTGTTCCTGCGGTGAGTAAGGTTGCCAGAGCTCTTTAGGGGGGAAGGGGGTTCGGGGTCGGCAACGCGTGCGTGATGCCTCTGGTATTGCAAGCGCTCATAGGCTACGGTAACTGCTTCAAGCTTAATGATGATGATGAAGCAGTTATTTACCACATCGTTGAGTCAGAGCTTACTCAACTACTCTTCCGATGAAAACACGCCATCATGTCTTGAGATATACCTTGTGTCAAAATGCAAGAGGTCAATGCGATACATTAATAGATGGTTGACCGTAATACTCGGAGATTCCAAAAGTCAAGGTGGACGGATTTCCTATAAAATTAACGAAACTACATGAATGCGACTTTTAAAAGGTCACGTAGAAAGTTTTGTAGGTGAATGATCACCTGAAGTATGAGCTTTTGATATGAACGATGCTTCATAATTCATTTATTGTTCGTGAACCTGGGTACATTGATAGATGGTGAGGTTTAGAGTACAGATCACTAGATTCTGACATCGGTCATACAAACATTTAAACCAATATTAATTAGATTACAAATTACATAATAATTCAAAAAAATATAAATTGATCATTAATTATTATTTTATTTATTTCGGTTGTTCACCATAATTGTTAGTACATTTATCTACCTATAAACTATGTTAGTAACCATAAAAACAGATTTCAAATTATTCATGTCACATATTATCAGAAAACATTCAACAAATTATTATTGCAAAAATAAATTAAACTTACTTAATATTGAAAATTCTAACTAGATTAATATAAGCATGTCAATATAATATTCAAGAATTCTAATTGTTTAAGTAAAGTCCAGAAACTGATTGATGTCAATCTAATACAATATTAAATTAAATTAGGTTTGTCATACAAAAATTTGTTTATACTATATATAATATGCTTTTTTAACTAAAATGTCATTTAATTTGAGCTTAAATTCACTAATAGACAACATTCGAATAGATTTTGGGATATTATTAAATATTGTGGGTGCCATACAAAATACACTCATGCGTAAAAATTGTGTTCTGCATGGCAAACAACGAAGATTACCCTCCAAGCGGCTTCCAACTGCAAACATTTCAAATAGTTTGGGGTTGCATTTAACAAAGGCAGCTACCTCATAGATGTAAATTGCTGGTACTGTAAGTAGTTTTAGTTTAATAAAATGATCCTTGCAGTGATCCTCAATGAGTCCAGCCTATGTAGTTCGGAAATTGCTCGAATACAGCGTTTTTGTGCCTTAAATACTTTTAGTTTCCCTGTTGAGTTCCCCCAAAATATCGTGCCATATCGCAAAACCTGCTTGCTTGCTTGCCGTGTCACTGATTCTTTTTTTTTATGTTATTTGGAGGCAAACAGGCTTACGGCCCACCTGATGGTAAGCGGTTACCGTTGGCTATTGACATCTGCAACACCTGGAGCTTTGCTAATGCGTTGCCTGCCCTGTATTTTCTTGAAGCTCTACATGTTGTAGGTTAGTGGGAAAACCTCGGAAGGAACCTCTTCCTTGGTCATTCTGAATTAGGTCAGTGACCAGATTGAGGTATCATCATAATTTCAGCCGTTCGATGTCCACTGCTGAACATGGCCTCCCCCACAGACAGAGCAAATTCCTTATCATGTGGGGGATTTTCCCATACTCACCACGCTGGGCATGCGGGTTGGCGAGCGCAGTTAGAGCTATCGTTGTTAAAATGAGGGACGCTGCTGCCCCTAGCTTTTTTTCCCTTAGTCGCCTCTTACGACATCCGCGGATAGGTAGATATTAGGTGCCTATTCGGCCTATTTGGCCTATTTGGCCGTGGTGGCCCCGGCTGAAGAATAGGCCCCTCCATATCTACCTATCCGCGGATGTCGTAAGAGGCGACTAAGGGAAAAAAGCTAGGAGATGGGCAGCAGCGTCCCTCATTTTAACAACGATAGCTCTAACTGCGCTCGCCAACCCGCATGCCCAGCGTGGTGAGTATGGGCAAATCCCCCCACATGATAAGCAATTTGCTCTGTTTGTGGGGGAGGCCATGTTCAGCAGTGGACGTCGAACGACTGAAATGACGATGATGACGAGGTGCCTATTCTTCAGCCGGGGCCACCATGGCTGTTTGTGATAGGTTGGTGGTTGAGATTGAGGTATGGTCGCCCTGAAAGGGCCTATGACCGTCGGGGAACGAAAGCTTCTTAGAGGCTCCTTTCTGTGTACCTATTAAGAAAGTATGGCAAAATTCACTATTATTTATTCTGTGAAGACTACAGCGTTTCGTCTGAGGGACTTCTATCGTGAAAATATATTTAATGCGAATTTCAATGGTACATAGGTACTTACTGGTAGTTGGGAAAACAATAAAAGTTTATTTTTTTAAACGTATAAGGGTTAATTAATTACACAAACAATTCAAAATTTATATTCGTGTTTATTGCCTTCAAAAGGTAGGTTTTGTGTGACCTTTAATTTGTTTATGTAAGATTCGATAGATACTCTTTCTGATGCAATGCCACTTCAAATTTCATTCATTATTTCGTAACTTAAGTTTTATAACATTCGATGACCATATTCGGCGATGTTCCGTAATTATCTTGGTGCAACAAGGCCTTAAGGACTTTACCCACTACAACGTATCATACTATGAACGTAACCGCCGCGGCCGCCCGTATTGGCACATGCAAAAAAAATATTTTGCTTCGTAGCGCGCAATGACCGGACCGGCGGCATTCAAGACGAGAATATAATGATACGTTCTAGTGGGCTCAGTAGTGTCTGATACGTTCATAGCACGGTCATGGTCATATGATACTTTGTAGTGGGCAAAGGCCTTTTACGTTTGAACGGCTAAATGACAGGGCGAACATTAAAATGACAGCAATTTTCTTCATCCTTGACATTTTCGGAGACTTTAACTTTTATCTTCTCGCGAGATTTTGATGACAGTATTGAATGCATGATTCATGTCCAAACCGACTCTTTTTTGGACACCTTTTTTATTAAAAATACCTATAGGTAAGTAAGTACCCAATTAATGTCAATAATTAAGTAATAACGAATTAATGTCGAAACTAGTGTCAAAGTTAGCTTAAATTAATAGCTCAGCATAAGAAAATTGTTCATAAGTGATTTATATTTAAGTTTAAACGAAAAAGAACAATTTTATTAATAAACGAGTATGGTATGTAGGTAAGTTATGTATGTAGACTATATTTGAGACTGTTACACTGTGCTCTTAATTTTATTTAGTAGAAATTGTTTATATTTAGAGAATCTTTAATACTTAACTATTTCACTATTAAAGATTCTAAAGGCGGGCTGTAATTGTAGCTAAAAAACATACTTTTGTTGTTTTTTATTTTTACTATTATTGTAGAGTTTAACCAAAAAAAAGCCCAAGTCTAACAAAACAATACAAGTGCCACACAAGAAAGCGTATCAAAATTGAAACTGGCTTGTGTCTTATATCCTCTTTGTTGCCTTCTCAGAAGATACCTAAAATCATTGAGCTCTTTTAGTGTGACTATTTTTGAAACATACGACACTACGAAAACAAGTGCAGATTACAGACTAAAAAAAGCAAATGTCACTCCGGCCCGTACGCGCCGACCGGCGCCTAAGTACGCACAAAAAAGAAAAAAAAAACGTTACTCTCTCTTGCTAAGTTTAAAAAGCGTACAGACGATGCGTTTATTTCAGCGATTGACCTAAATTCGCTGCATCTTACACGATTGATGTACTTGCGTTGCATGTGTGTGTGAACGCGAGTTTAATGTGTGTGTATACATGTTTTTTGTAGCGTTGGCAAATAGGGCGCAGATGCTTTTGGTGATTAATTATCGGAATCAAGCTTAAATGCAACTGATATTTATGCTTGGAAACATTATTTTCCTGCCAAAATAGGAGGTCATGTGTCGATTAAGTCCTTTTTCAACACCTTCATTTATTGAAATGCCTACCATTGAGTAATTACGAAAAAAATATTGAAATTAGTGTGAAAATTGCTTTAATTTCAAAGCTCCTATGCAAAAAAACCAAGACTAAAACTCGATGTTATTTTTACAGTTTATAAATACCATGACTTCCTTAATTCAGTAAATCATTTTATAAAAAATATAATTTGATGCTTGAGCATAAAATTGAATAAAAAGCTAATTAAAAGTGCATAAAACCAGGAAATGAGTTTTTCATGCGAACGCTACGCCAATGACAAGCGATATTGAATTGTGGTGGTGTGCGCGTGTGTGTGATTCTTCCACACATTTTTGATCACAACATTTTTATTTGCATTTTTTGCGATTGTGTGTGTTTAGTTGTGTAGATGTGTGCGGGCTGGTGCGTTTGTGCGCACTAATTGCAATAGCTGCTTCATTTAAAATTCGAATATCAGCCGTCCGGGTGATAGTGCTGTAAGTCGGGAATTGCCAACTTTTAAAATAAATAAAAAATAAACTTAAGGGCATTTATTCATTCATCTAGATCTTCCGACATACAATTTAGTATAAACTCTATACTTATAAATGATAGCAAAGAAAATAATGTTATTGATATGTAGGTAGATAAGTGAAATGGTCGAGGGCTCAGCTAAGCTGCTTATTAGCCTTGCCGTAATTTCAAAACATTTGTATGTATTTTTTTACTAAAGTACCTAGTTAAGTTATTGATTACAATAAGATCTGTTTAGTGGTTGCGTAGTGGTTGAAGGAGTAATAAACATCTTCATATACTCACACCTTTAAACTTTCGCATTTATAATACTTGTAGGTAAATTAATATGGTTCTTGTATTTTCCTTAATCATTTAGTTGTGTACCTAATATATTAACATTAAAAATCAAGGGACAATCACACCTTTAAGGACAATCCATAAGTAAAATTGCATTAGTCATCGCTAGACACCTGCATTGGAGCTCACCGGCCTTCAGAATACTTCAATTAATTAGTAGTTACTCGTATGTGCATATAGTGGAACGCCCGTGACTTTACTATTTCCTTAAACCACTTCAACTGCTTTTGTTTCGTTCAATGGCTATCGTGACATTAAATGTTAAACAACCCTTACCTGGTTGATATACCATCGTGTTGAACCAATCGTTTCTGCTCCACTTTTATTAAAGTACCTACTGCCAAAGAGTGGAACGATCTGCCTGCGTCTGTTTTCCCGAAAGAGTACAATCTGGGAGTCTTCATATTTAAGGTCAATAAGTTCTTGCTGGGAAAGCGTGCTCCATCTTAGGCCACATCTCACTTGAGAGATTGTAGCCAAACGCTTAACCATATCACGGGGTCCCATTCCAAGGAAAAAAAAAAATTGTTCAAACGAATGTCAACAGATGGCTTTACGGATAGATTTGTTATTGAAGTATGTAAAAAATCATTATTAGGTCATGAAACAAAGATTTTATAATATCATAAAATACCCATAACACGGGAAAATTAAATAAATACATCTTCAATCAAGTTTAATTATTTTTTACAAAAATCCAATGATCTTGTTTTTCTGGTGGCAATGACTTGAACTACGTTGTGATTGTACTAGTATAGTATTATGTTATCTGTGACCATATCATGACCATTAAATAAAAAACGAAAATTATATCTCCAAATTACTTTTATGCCCCACTCTGTTGGCTGGTTCAGGTGCTCAGTATGCACGTTTTTGCACGCAGAGAGATCATGAGAGATGGTGTCACATGTTGCTTCACACCATCGCTGTGAAGCGGTACCTATGCTGAGATGGTACCTATTTGGCGCAGAGTCAGGCAGAGCCAATCTGCCTAGTGCCTATCTACCTGCCTTGTGGTTGGGAACCTACCTACCGACTTTATATTTGTTTGATAATAGGTATTATTGTATATATTATACTAAGGTACCTACCAAATTCTTAGGTTGTTTTTATAAAATGTATAACATCTATAGCACATGTATTTCAGGCAATAAAAAGTATGATTTATGATTTATGATTTTTTCTTGTGCCATTAGTCTTTTCTGTATGTCAAATTTGTGAGCATGTCTGGATATTTGTGGCTCAATCACGTCCAAACGGCTGAACAGATTTGGATGAAATGTGGCAGGTATAGATTATAGTATGGAATAGCATATAAACTACTTTTTATCTTCATAGGTATCACGCGATCGAAGCCGTGGGAGGAAGCTAGTAAATAATATTCTATTCTATACATGTCTGTTAGAGGGCTCTACATTTGCAATGGCTCCGAGCTGTGACTCCAATTAACCACAAAAATTACTAAAATAGATGCGTTTGTTATCAATCGTGATTAGTGATCAATAAAATCCTTTTTCTATCAGACAGTCAGTAACGTAAGAGAGTCAGTTTTACGCGTACAGAAGTCTTACTCCAATCACACTGTGTAATGTGTATGCATCTGTCGTACGCACGCGAAATTCAAACCTATACTCAGCGCGTGATAGCTCAATTCAGATTGATTAGACGTGAAGCATCAACACCGGATGTTTTCGAAGTTCACAGTGTTTGCACGCAAATATAAATCTAAAATCAGCGCAGTAGAGTTTATTTTACATAGCACTGTGCATATAAAGTGTCGTTTGCTATAGGGCCTGTAAACACCTACTATATTGGATAATAAAATGTAAAATTTAGCGCGGATATGTTATTTTTAACCGGCTATAACAAACAACACGAGGTTACTGTGAGATAATAAGACATTTAATGAATTATAAAATGTCATTATGAATGTTTATCATTCAAGCTACGAAAATACAAAGTATTAATGTTAATTTCACTGTAATTTTGAACACCAACAGTTTCCCAGAGGGGTAGGCAGAGACCACAGCTTTCTACTTGCTACGATCCTGACATACCTCTTTTTCTTCACCCTCATCACATTCTATTCATAGTTATTTATTGGTAAAAATATAATCACAAATATAAATTAAGTATGATAATTTGAATATCAACATAATCCTAATAATAGGTCAAAACATAAAAGCAACTAAAAATGCATTTATAACCCTTTCCCTGGGAACGGCGAACGATAAACGGCCACTGCCGGACATTACGCCCTCATTTTTATTTGGCACATAGACAAAAACACCCTTTTTATACAGCACACACGCAAACATTAAACCTCATTATATACATGCGGCACATAAGACCCGTTCAATAATTAGTGAATGTTTTTTAAAGCGAATTCGATATTTGAAATAAAGTTTTATTTCGCCTGATTGGGTTTTTTCAATACGGAATGAGTTTTTTTTTTAATTGTAATTTCGGCTGTTGATGTACAATATTGGGATCGCTTTTTTGGTCCGCCATTACCGTGGTTATTTCAGAGGAACTGTAGTTCTCTACTATGTTGGTTTGTATCGTAGTTTTTCATGATGTTTGATTATTTTAATTATAATTATGCACCGATTGGATTATGTTTGTTGAAATATAAACTAACATGGTCTTTAACTATAAACTATTATAATCCCGAAAGGGGCTTATTCTATAAACAAAAGAAACAATATGAGCAAAAAATATGTTTCAATATTTTTTTCTGTAACTTTTTAATATCAGCCGTTTTGAAATTTGTATCCATTTTATTCCGCCAGCGTTTTGGCGACGCTTCCGACTGCTAGTGATCTGGATCAGTTGAGCTATCTATAGATCGTTTGTAACGGTCTTTAGATGGCTCAACTGTTTCTTGTGTATTTTGTAAATATTAACTTGTATTCGTTTTAAGTTTCTTTCTGTAAATAACATTTATTTCCAAGTTTATATCTAAAAAGAAGAGAAGTATGACATCAAGATTGCTAACTTTACATCTGTATAATTGAGTTTGAAGTGCTTGATTCCAAAACAGATGATTTTTGCATAACATTTTGAATTAAAATTGACAATTTTACAAAAGTTCTACAAACATTATACTTTTTGGGTGTAGAGTAAGCCCCTTTCGTCTTAGTATACATATTATGAAACACCGAGCTTAAGATGTAATTATATAGATACTTGAATAAAAAATATAAGAAGCATTCTTAACCATCAAACAAAACCCCCCTACTTAAGCCGAAAACCATAAAAATAGAAACAATCAAACTACAGTCGCCAAGATCGGCAAAGGGCGAGTCGTCCTACAAGAGTCTTACCTTATACTTAGCACCAGTGTAACTTGACCTGCCGCGTCCGTTTCCTTCATAGATCAGTTGGGAGTTAAATTTAGATTTGTTTAGAAGAAGGGGTCAAGGTAAAATGGACGGTAGTTTTATAAAAAGTCCAAGGGCTCTTGAGGACTTGTTGGAATAGACTCGAAGGGCAGAGGGTCGGCAAACAGGATTGCAGTGGAATTCCGTATCTATGGTTTTTGGTTTGTAAGAGTTTTAGATCAATTATTCAGTTGTAGCTTCCGCCCACGGCTTTGCTTACGTACCCGGACAAAAGCACTCTCCTTGAAAAAAAACACGTTGATTCGTTGCGCCCTTTCTGTATAAAATAAGGACAAACCAACCAACAAACGAACACACCTAAGCATTTATAATGCAAATTAAGTTCAAAATGTGACAAGGTCATCCATATTATATAACAATCAAAGTCCTGTCTGACTGACGCCTTTACGCATTATAATATTAGTGGGATCTGTCCCATCTATATGATAAGATATTTTAGTAATTTTCAAAATTATGCTATAATACTCTTAGGACTTTTTGGCGGGAACTTGCGAAGTGATGTTGTGCTCTCAATTTATTTTACAAAACTAGTGTCAAATTGAATAATATTGTGTAATTATGGTGGTATTTTGCGTAATATTGTTTGAGTAAACCGCACAAGCGAAGTGAAATGAAATGATTGCGTGCATGTCATTTTTCGAGTTGGCGCCAAGAGGTCCCTCGAGGTTTTAGTAAAATAGTCACCATCATATCTTACTAAAACTGAACTTGACTTGACTTGACGGTGACTCGACGATCATAAACGAAAGAAAATGAAGAATGATAAACAAATTAACAAGAAAAAATACATGTAAGACTTGGCAGTAAAGCCTAGATAGCCATAGCCAGCCCGAAAGGGATGAACATTAAAAAAAAAAAGAAATATAATACTCTTAGTGATGATGATGCTCTTAGATAATACAATTAGTAAAGTATAAAATGGCATGAGTTGATTCTTACATATACTTATTGAGATTTTGCTGCTCTACGTTTAGAACTGTTGCATTATTGTGAATTATGAAAGGTATAAATCTTATTAAAGGTGACTGTACCTACCTACAAAGGTAAAATAAGCCTCGATAGCGTTCCCAAAACACATTCTCATAAGTTTGTTTTCATGAATTCTAATACAAAACAAGAAACAAAAGCGAAAATCTATCGCGCGAATTCACTGAAATCCGATCAAATTCCTCTAAAACCCACACACGCGGCACAATCGCTAGTTCACACACACTATCCACACACGTGTGCATGTGTGCGTGTATCCTTCCTTGACCTAGAGACGATAGTCGCCGCCTCTAGGTCAGGACCACTACACACTATACGGGACGCCCACCTTACCCTGAGCTGCCCCCCCGCCTTTTCCCCACACGTTTCTACACAACCCAGTGCATTGCTATACAACTGTGCGGGTCTAGGTTTATTGGACGTGTGCGGCGACTAGACGAGTTGTAGACAGCGGAAAGCGGCTTCTAAATTCGAATTTGGCGGTATTGTTGGGATTAGTTTACTTCTCTATGGTTAGAGAGTTTGTCTATGGTTTATGGGTTGTTAATTGGGGATTGAGGTATAATGGTTGAGATGTTTGGGAAGTTTGTAATTAAAGCGGTTGTTTCGTTAGCATTTGGATTAGCAACCATGTTATTATTAGCAACCTGTTGATTTGTAACTCAAATAGAATGGACAATTAATGTTGTCCCTTTTGATACTTACTACACATTTTAAATGATAGGTTTTATTCATAGTTCCATACGTAAATAAAATAGGTACTCAGTTTGTTTATTTTTTAGCTC
Source organism: Anticlea derivata (assembly GCA_947579855.1). Taxonomy (NCBI): domain Eukaryota; kingdom Metazoa; phylum Arthropoda; class Insecta; order Lepidoptera; family Geometridae; genus Anticlea; species Anticlea derivata. The sequence goes on from OX388269.1 coordinate 915,808, forward strand.
ATCACGACTAAACGGCTGAACGCATCGTAATGAAATTTGGCAAGGAGATAGATTATACCCTGGGGAAGGGTGTCTTTTGTCTCAAAAATAATCTTGAAGGGGTTGTAATAGGGGTTGTATGTATGTACGGGCAATCCATAAAACCTCAAGTTAGGGATATGAAAGTTCATATTTAGGCTTTTGGTAAGAAATACTTGTTTCAACATTTTTGCAAAATCATGCCCAAAGGGGGCAAAGTAGGGGGGTTAAATTATCAGGCTTTCATATAAATGCTGACAAAGTCGCGGGTATCAACTAGTATAGAATAAATTCAGGACCATAGACAGAATAACAAGGTATTCTACTTCCTGCTAGCATCCTAACCAATATTATAAATGGTACCGACCGCTGAACTGATTTTGATGAAATTTTGTATGGGTATAGCTTCAGCCCGGAAGAAGGATGATACTTTATATCCATTCGAGCACCGCGTGAACGAAGCCGTGCGCAGCCTCTAGTTTATTATATATGCGAGATGTTTGTTACTCAATCACTCTGTAAACACAGAACGGTTTGGAATGAAATTTGGTTTAATATGCAGCAAATAACCAGTAATAACATTAGGCTACTTTTTATCCACACACGGTCAGCTGATCCCAAACTAGGCCTAGCCTGTACTATGGGTACCAGAGACTGATATACATAATAGATAATTATTTAACACCCAGACACAGAACAAACATCTGTATTCATCACACAAATATTTCTCCAGTGCGGGAATCAAATATTAAAACTCGCTCAGCGATGCTCGCATGGCGAGCGAGCGATGTGTCATCTAAATTGTATTTCAAAATGATTCTTAATTCTACTGGATAAAGTCAATTTCGAATTTGACATTTGCGGGCGTACGATATCGCAAGCCCTTTAAAATTTAAACTCAAAATTGACTTCAAACAGTAGAGATAAGGATCATTTTCAAATACATTTTAAGATGACATATTGACATATATGACGAGTTTTATCTTTGATAGCTCTTGTCGCTGCAAACCAGTAGAGAGAGAGTTCTCGCCGGTAATGTGAACAGCCAGCAATCAACTAATATATCTAATATCTCTTTTATTGACACGGGGTCTATATCTATTGTTCGTTTCTTGAGCGAAGAAATAGTCGATAGCTCATCGCTTCCTCGTCAGCGAATCGAACAAAATAGAGCTCAAAATTAAAATAATCAGGTACACTAGTTACGGAACACGTTGTTACACAGACTTTGGGTATAAAAGACGCACATAACGTCTCTAGTTATTACAAACGTACGCGCCGTGGAAATTTTCCAAGAACATTTGTTGTAGTCAGTAGGTAAGGTTCCTACACCAATAGGCATATAATGTAGTCAAGGGTTGTACAGAAATGCATCGGGGTGAACGACCGCCGAAACGCAACGAGCGACAAGGTCACGCACACATGCAGGCAGCGCACACGTAGACGCCGGCCGTGAAATTAGAAATAATAGTGTTGGGCGGATGTGGGTGGACGGTGTTGTCGATGAATTTTCAGAACACGCAAGCATTCATTTTCTTCACTTCTAATGCGTTATTTGTATATAGAATAATAAACTTATAATGCTTGCTTTGCGTCAGTGGGCAGGCCTTATATTTCGCAGAATTGACAACCGTTAAATAAATAAATAAATAAACCGTTGAAGAGGGGTAAGGGTTGTCGAATGGTGACCACTAACCGGTGGACCGACGAGCATGGGAATATGATGTGAGTCAATGAAGAAGAAGAGGTACCTATGTTAAGATCATTGCAAGTAGACAGCCGTGGTCTCTGCCTGGGAAACAAGCGTGATTTTATGTATGTATGTATAAACACGATACGTGTATAAAATTATCGTTAAGTAAAATTAAAATGTAGTACTAAAATAAAATTCATAAAACCGATTATACGTAATTATAGAATCGAATTAATTAAGTTTGTAACAATACCCAAGTATGCACTCATTAAAAAGGTTAGCGACCTACAACTAAAAATTATCAATTGAAATGGTTTTGAATAAAAGATTTTGACAGTTGAACGTTCTGTTAAATATACAACTAAGTATGTTAATGTGGATTTGTTTTCTTTGAATAGTATGTAGGCAGTGTAGGCACCTATTGAATGCTTTGGCCAAATCCGGCACTAAATTAGCGGTCAACGACGGCTGAATTTTAATGCGATCCGTTGTAAGAATTTGAAACGATGCATGTTCTTAGTTATACAAGACTATTTCAAGCACAACTTTTAGTGCTCTAAAGCACTAATGCCATAGCTTACCTGCCTTCCTAATACGTCAACAATGTTTTGTAACTTTTATCTTTTCTTAAGTTACCTGAAATAAAATTTATATTATTATTATTTAATCAGTGAATATTTAGATAGGCAATAAGTAATAGAATCTAAGACAACAGTATTTTTTTAAATTAAATTATGTTCCTTTCTTATTAGCGTCTTTACATCGTATCGGTAAATAAAAATATACTCAGTGGGCTGGTTAAAAAACGATCGTTTCCTGACGCCTCGCACTACGTTGCACATGATAATTTAAGCATTATAGGCTTACTCTGATGGTAAAATGATAAGGTTTTTATGATAATGCCTCGCGTTTTGAGAATGATGTGAATAAGAATAGACATCTTGATGGATTCTTTGTACACTGTACGATGAAAACGTTAAGAATAAATTAACTGTTTTGTAAAAGCATTCACGTTTTAGGCTTCGTTTTAGCCTAACTTTGTGCGTAGGCATGTTTTATGTTTAGTCTACAGTAAGTGAAGCGGAAATGTTGATTTTTATACAAGTAGCCGTGCTGGCCTAGTGGGAGGTTCTCCAACTATCGATTCAAAGGTCGTGAAATCGAGCCCGGTCGCGCAAAAAAAAAGAGCATAACACGTGCTAAAGCACGTACAAGAAGACATCGTGAGAAAACCTGTAAGCAGTCTTAAAGCGGCAATGTGCTTGCAACATGTCATGTATGGAATACTCTATACTGCAAAATGTTGGCATGCGCCAAATATTCGGACATGCCTCTGACTACCCCCCCCAAAACATCTTCAAGGATCTGATCGCCTGGAGATCTGAGAGGATGTATACCATTCTTGGGAATAAAAGTCTTGAGCCTATTTCATTTTTTTATGTAAATTTTCATTTCATCACAATTTTAAGACAACAAAACACACTATATCATTTATATAAGCCCTATTTTACACCATTAAAAAAATCATACAAAGACCGCGGTAAAAGTATTTCTATCGACAAAATGCATATGAACATCGACACGGCGCAGCACTAGAGTCGTTGCACTGTAGGCAATGACTAATTTCGATTTCACTACTGTTTGCTCCAACGCCCGCAGTTAAAGCTCCCTACACACAGCAAATTATACCTACATGACACGGAAATTAGAATCAAGTAGTAGAAAGTAGAAATCATTTATTCACACAAACTGTACACAACAACAAGAACAAAAGAAACATTACTCATTTTTCCACTATTATCAACAAGGTCCTGCAGTTGAAATAGCTGGGGCATGGTAAGCGCAGAGGGACATCCACAGGTCGCGGTAGAATCCGAACGAGACCCCGTGACCCTGTCAAGTGCTGCAGCTTAGAACCAGCCGTCGCATGATGAGCCTTATAACTCAGCTGGTAGTAACTCTGCCTTCAGCAGTAGAGGTCGCGGATTCGATTGCCGCACTGGACAAACATTTGTGTGATTAACACAGATATTTGTTCTGTGTCTGGGTGTTAAATATGTATCTATTAGGTATATCAGTCTCTGGTACCCATAGTACAGGCTATGCCTAGTTTGGGATCAGTTGACCGTGTGTGATTATGTCCGGAATATTTATAGGTATTTATTTATTTTATTTAATGATGAGTGGTTCGATGATGCATTAGCACTAAGGTGAGTGCAGGAACATCGATGGGTTTTTAGTCGGTAGGCCGTTGGTTGCTGATACCTCATCAGTAGCTGGCGGAGAGCCCAACATACCCCTCCAGCTCTCCCTGAGCCGGGGGTATAAAAAATGGGGACACGCACAGAACGCCCTACAGCAGGATGTCAATGCAAGTGCTGAATATTTACAAGATTAATATCAACCTCTTATTTTGTTATCAACCTCTTTGCGTTTTGCTTACTTACTGAGGATGACACAGGCCACCTACACTTTCGAATAAAAAACAAAAAGAAGTAGGTATGAGATCAATTTATCATCAATAATAACACGTACTGACTGACTGACTGACAATCAAACTTAGTGGTTTTATTCTCTTTGAAAATCAACGCAGACCCTACTAAGAGTATGAAATTTGCAGGGTAGCTTCCTGTTGTAACGTATGGGTGCACAGAACGAAATTCCCGACACACAACCCCTAAGTTTGAAGTTTATGTAAAAATAGCAGCAACCGAACTAAGTAGCGGGAATAAACATACCATACCAACGTCGACTTAAAAAAAATTCGGCATCGGTGATTTCTAGACATGGTGACGTTTTTTTAAGTTTTACGGGACAAATAGCAATCTCTTAGGAATTAAATTAATATGGGACCATCCCGGGATCATACTCTATACAACAGCGAAAGAATTATCAAAATCGGTTTAGTATTGGCAAAAATCACATACACACAAAAAAATACAGCCGACTTGAGAACCTCCTCCTTTTTGAGGTCGGTTTTTGAAAAAAGCGGCAATATTGCGTTGCAAAATTACGTATATCACTTGCCTTGGCTTTTAGTGCACATTTTTTTTTAATTATTATTTATTACAGAATTAAGAAACATTTGAGCTATCTAAATATCATTGCAAACGATCTAAAGATAGCTCAACTGGTCGAGCACGCCAATCGCGTCTCTATGGTGGCATTGCTCTGCTTTGTGGATATACGCAACAAACATATTGTCAAGAAAATTAAGTTTTTTTTTTTTAATTTCACGAAAGGTTTTAGCTATATTTTGTCTGCAGAAGTTAAAAAAAATTTATAAGTTAAAGTTTCTAAGGAAAATTTATTTTATTTATTTTCAAAATCTTAGGAGAAACTTACAGCTAGGCTTACACAACATCAAATGAAAAATATATAAAATATAACATGCCTGGGAAGACCAGTGCATGTTTGTTGCTAATTACAAGTTTCTGCAGATAGGTATACTAAAAATTACATGATAAAAAGTTAGTTGACGACTTATTGAAAACAATATAAACATAATTAAAAGAACCATAGTGGAAAAACAACAAAAATTAAATTAAAAAGGTTACATAATGAAGTTAGCTTACACTTTAAAAAATTGATCACTAAGTAAGCGTCTGAGCTTACTTGTACTGGTGTGAAATAAGTCTACTTAAAACCTCTATACAAACGAAATCGTGAGCTACAACAACAACTATAAGTGAACAATTTGTATTATTCAGTGTGTGAACTGCAACATATATCCTATTTCTATTTAATTATACAAATTACACCAGCGAACTTTTGCGCGGAACCTAGTATAACATTTTGGCATACAGTGAGCATGCTTCCAATAGCATATTGCTGTTTGTGTTGGCTAGGTCTCGAAGTAAACAAACCCATCCTAACTCTTAAACAGTTTGCTATGTGCGTCATAGTTCATTCACATTGATGAATCTCAAAACTAATTATATCGACGAAACTTATGAGTATTTTATTCAAAGGTATTTTATGAGGAGCACAATTAATTGAGCACCAATTTGTTTTTCATCGGTCATCCTGTATTAGGTTAGTGGCTAGGTTGATGTATGGTGGCCCTGTAAAGGACCGTAGGTGATAGAATCAGTGTAGTGAAAGGATTAAAGTGCGGAAGCTCTAACTACGCTCACCAACCCACGTACCCAGCGTGGTGAGTACCTATGGGCATAGTATTCCCCCCACATGATACGAAGCCACTCTGGAAATCTGTATGAGAGGCCTATATTCATATTCATATAAATTTATTGCCAACATGTACATGGATACAGCTAAGGTGTAAAGGTAGCTTAATTAAGTACGTGTACCCTGTAGGGCGCTGCAAATTTCTTGTTTTACATAGGTACATTTAAATTTTGTTACTTGAAATTATAATAAATTGTTCTTGATTATACAAAGTAATAATAATAATAACTCAGTGGACATCCTACGGCTGAAATTATGATGAAACATAATTGTGTACTCTTTGCACATAGTTTTAAGTGCTACTTTTGATTATAGCCGCAAAGAAAGAATAAAGAAAGCTTTTGAAATTTTCGTAGACGAGTTACGGCATAGCTACGCGCGTAGACTAGATACTGCTACGAAATGCTACGAGCAACGCTTGTTCTACGAGTTTTTTTTTTTTCGTTTTTCTATTGATATACTTATGACAATCAAAGTCCTGACTGACTGACTGACATATAGAGAACGCACAGCTTAAACCCCTGGTTGAAATGAAGGTGTGTTTGTTTTGATAGGTAGGGTTGTAATAAGAAATGAATTAAAAAAAATACTGTATGAAGATCGGGTCTGATGCTGAAGTCGGGAAGAAAACTCCTCAACAACATGCATTATATAAATAAGTAAATAGCACCAAACAGTCACATACATAGTCCTGACCGCACACTAGGATCCACTGTGTCGTGGGTTTTAGAAACTACGAGTACCATGGTACTATCACCAAAATTTCCACCTTACCAATTTTGAAACTGTTTCGCTTGTACACGGCTAAGTAAGCCTGTCCGGCCCATCTCTTTATTTATTGTGATCCTTTGAGGGTGAACCATTCATTTTATGACTTTGATTACCCAGTCTGTTGTTCAGTTGCAACCAAAACAATACGAACATATTTTTAGACGGTACTTTTTATGATTACGCATTTACGCTAGCAAGGCACAGATCACTTCACGCAAAATACACCCTTAAGGTGGTAAGAATTTTTGGTGATAGTACCACAACACCCAGACCCGGAACAAATATCTGTAGATCATGTAAATATTTGTCCTACAGCGGTAATTGATCCCTTGCGTCTCACCCTCTACGCCACCGAGGTCGTCAAAGGAACAGTAGTGTTGGGCTCTATTATTATTATATATATTTGACTTTGATTAAATGGGAGATGAGGACCATGATCAATTTATGATATTGGCACTACTAAATGGTTCTCATCAAAGGGTAAGATAGGAATTCCGTGTTTTCTAGTTGCGTTTTATGCAGCAAAGAAAACACGGAATTCCAGCAAAGCAGTCAGCTAGTCTTTAAATGTCTATAGTAGAATAAATGATTTATCTGGTGGAAACTAATATATTCCTTTGTAAAAAAATATGCTCAATTAACCCAAAATCACACAATCTAACTTTAAATTCAATAGCGAATCCTCGCCAAAACTTTCGACATGTTCTGTGAAACAGTTTTAAAACGTTCCAATTGAGAGAGCACAGTTTATTCCTTTGGATTCGCAATAAGAATGCAACTCTCTAAATTGGGCAGATGTTATCCAAATACAACCGACGAAGCCTAGCATCACCTTTAAATTACGACTTTATCCTTCAACCCACGACAAGCCACTTCCAACCTTATACTACCCAAGACACGACATAAATTAGCTCGCTTTACGACAAGAGATAAAAATTAAAACTGCAATACAATTGCCAGTCTTAACTCCACAGTCGAAAGCCGAAAATCATTTAAATGAACTAAAACAACCGGTCTCAAACTTGTTCTATGCGGTTCAAAGCTAAACTCGACTTTGAATCAATAGGTGTTGGGTTTACTTTAGTGTGATAGGCTATTGAGGCCGTTAGTGCATTTAGATATCGGTGGGAAACCGCGGAAACCGCCAAAATGCATCGGAAGGTCGACGAACTCCGCGGCCCAAGGACAGTGCATTCCATTTTTAAATTTAAAGCTAGCGCGCCAATAGAAGGCAGGTTCTAAATAGGTCCGCCATTTTGCGTGTTCGCAATTTTTTTAAATTGCAGCATTTGAATTTTTGGGTATTGTAAAAGCTTTCGGTAAACAATGGAGGTTTCACGCATTATTTCGGCGGTAATTAGGGAGCGGTAACGACTTGATGCTCAGTTCGTTAGTTTTGAGTCTTGTTCAATTAAAATGTTTTGTTTTAATAGGCGCCGCTGAGGATTATGTTTCCGAAAATAAATTAGTTTTATTATAAAAAACGAAATATAGAAATATCCAATTCTATACTCAGGATAGCAAGTTTCATCGAAATCGCTTGAGCCGTTACGGCGTGATTGAACCACAAACATCCAAACATCCTCACAAACTTTCGCATTTATAATATTAGTAGATTAGGATGTCATGGTACAGGTATAGGTATAATCTGCAATAATGTTAGTATTTGAAGGGCAGACCAACGTTACGGTCCGAAGGCCGACAGTTGCCTTCCAAGCGGTACTCGGGTGATTAGCATCACAATGTGTGTGGAGCTCGATTATGCATTTGGTTCTATTCGCTGATCATTCGCTATACTGGTTCCTTTTCTATCTTTCTGCATTATAAGTATCAGCAGGATTCAATACAAACAGGCTCTACGAACGGTGTTGAGCCTTCTCTATCTACCAACTTCTCGCAACCTATACCAACGTCGACGGTCCATCGGGTGGGAGGCCTTCCTACTGCGGCGTCCGTTTCATGCATGCTCACCGATTAATACAAAACGGCTGATCTATAAGATCTTTTGTAACGGTTTTTAGACAGCCCAACTGTTTCTTATGTATTTGTAAATATATAAATTGTATTAGTTTTAATTTTCTTTTTGTAAATTAAGCTCTAAAATGGTAGTTATATTTAATAGCATAGCACCCAACAGTCACATACATAGTCCTGACCCCACACTAGGATTACCGGGTCGTGGGTATCAGAAACTACTAGTACCATGGTACCTCAACACCCACATCCGGAACAAATATTTGCAGAACATGAAAACATTTGTCCCGCAGCGGGATTTGAACCCGCAATCCCTTGCGTCTCAGTTTGGCACTTGCCCACTGCTACCGAGGTCGTCAAACTCTATTTAATATTGATGAAAATCTTATCAAAATCTGCGAAGTTACATTTAGTTTAATTATTAGTTTCAAAAACGAAATTAATTTTAGAAAGCCTTGCTAGCTTCGTTTTCGTTAGTCATTACGTCATTACGTTAACGTCTCGATAACATGTCTCTGATACATACTAAATACATTGCCCAAGTTATTTCCCAAGCAGTTTTAACGAACTTAATTAATATTCTATGAGTTTTCGAAAGCTATGGCTGTCGACATCAGTCACATGATCTTTTCCTTGGCCTCCATGCTTCAACCTAGGAGCTATTGCATAGTTTTAGTACGAGTATATCACATGTTTAAAGAATTAGTACTGAGGTTGGAATGGCAGTGTACCGGCCATTATAGCTCGCAGAACCGACATCTGGAGGAGGTAGGGCACAGCGAGATTTTCTCGTTCTAAATTGGAGCAGCCCGCCTGGGGAGGTACCTTCGCCTTACAGAAGATCGCAGCCAAATAACATTATTTGTTGTTTCAAATAGTGTTGTGTTCCTGCGGTGAGTAAGGTTGCCAGAGCTCTTTGGGGGAGGGGCGTTCGGGGTCGGCAACGCGTGCGTGATGCCTCTGGTATTGCAAGCGCTCATAGGCTGCGGTAACCGCTTACCAACAGGTGGGCCGTAAGCTTGTTTGCAACCTCTGTTGTATAAAAAAAAAAAACAACCGTTGTGAATAAAGGTTCTCGAATGGCGACCACGAACCGGACGACGCAGTGTTGGCAGGCCCCCCACCCGATAACTCGACATTGTGAAGGTTGCGGGAAGTCGGTGGATGGAGAAGGCTCAAGACTGTTCGTCATGGCACGCTTTGAGGGAGGCCTATTGTTTAGCAGTGGACTTTATTAGGCTGATGATGATGAAGGAAGTTATAGCAAGGTAGAGTGACTAAAAAATAATCAGTAACAAAAATCAGTGTATGATTAATCTGATCTGCAGGTATTTTTGATTTGATATTTTTTTAAATTTATGCTACCTAAGTAGACAAAATAAATTAGTTAAACAAGCCTCTTTACTATACACAAAGCCATCAAATCATAGAAAAACCAATAGCCTTTAAACGACCTTTCTAATAAATACAACTACATATCTTAAGCTAAAACCAGTTAAAATAAAACTTCAACAAAAATAACTCGACAAATAGATCTATTTCAAATTCTATGACGTATTCATGAATGAATTTTATTATAGAAACACGTAAACGAATAAATTCTAAGCGTATTTTTATGAATAAAAATAGAAAGTGTGTAAACGGGGGCGTATGAATGGAAGCGTAGACTTTGCCTATGCTACGAAAACTGTAGACCTCTACGCTCGTAGCATAGACGTAGACAGAGCGTAGCAAAGACGTACTGTCTCGTACCTAGTTTAGGCGTAGAGTGCTGAAGCGGAATAGACATAGGTACTTTTTTATGGAACCTCTTTGTCTCACTGTGTGATCTCATAGTTCGGACAATGCCATGGATGTAGTCCCGATTGATCGAAGTAACTTGAAAATAAATCAACGTTATATAAAAAAAAATGAGTTTGCTTTTAATTTACACGCTAAGGATTTCGTGGCCAGTTAGTTCGGCATACAATAGATTTTTCCGGTGGTGACCTCTAGTTGTAAAATCTGAACTAAATGAAAGCAAGGAAAAGTAAAAGCGGTATTTATTGTTTACCTCGAAAAACGTAAATGGTAAACATAATTTGAATTTTTGATTTTCCCGCAAAAAATTACATGTCTCATAGTATATCTGAAAGAATGCAATTTTTTGTTCTTCCCTTGTCCCACATTACGAGAAAGAAAGAAAACATGTTTATTTGCTCCACCAACGCTTACTATACACATTAAAAAAAAGAAAACACAAAACAAAACATACCTAAAACACACAAAAGCTCAGGTACCTACCTATGTAGTTGTAGGCACAGATCGTGTGTGTGTTGAGGGGTCGGAAAACATGTTTCTTCTTCCACTCTCTTCTGTTAGCCGTCATCTCCGCACTCACTTTACTTATGTTATCTTTAATACAGTCCATCCATCCTTCTTTAGCCTTTCTCTAGTCTATATATCCACATTCCTATATACCTATCTGACAAATGCAACTAAAATAAAAAAATATGTGATTGAAATCTGAAAAACACGGCGACATGTTTAAAAGTTGTATGAGCTTTAAGGCTACACACAAAGGCTCTCATCGTAGTTTCTCAGAGGCGCGCAACGGTCACTCATCCATACCTTTATTCTTTTTTAATAGCCGAGAGTATGTTGTCCTAGCTCCACAGTCTACAAAGTCTTTATTCCACACATTTGTATGCTATGACATATTCCGTGCGTGCACTATGACGTCAGCACGTCCCCTGGACACAATCTGCCACAAATAACATCCCGATACGTTGGGATACGTACGGTGTAGCAACGTGCGACGTATTAAATGAAAAAAAGGACCACATAATGAAATCTTCATATCTCTAGTACTTTGAGAAAAAGGGGCACGTGGAATATTCAAAAAATATTCGGTGTTTTTTATACTTTTACTTGTGTATGAAGAGATTGATTTGCAATCCACCAAAAACTCAAAGTTTGCGTCATTTGATGTTGGGTTGTTACTCAATAAAAATGCAATAAATTATCAAATTTGGACCTGAAACGGCATATAGATGACTTTTTGAAAGTCATCTATATGCCGTTATGAAAGTTATATGAGTTAGGGTGGATTCGACCAAACTAGTATAAGTCTTATCCATAGAAAAAATGTCTAATTACTCTAGAGTAAGCCTGTTTTCCAGGGAGTAATCCCAGGGACTGTTACTCTGGCATAACATAGCGTTTGGTCGAATCCAACTTTAGTATATTTATTGATCCCAACTTTACACACTAACTAACACATTTACTATATTTTAACTTTCACCCCTTCGCTACTACCCTCTCATTTCCCGTACAACATAGTTTTCCCCTTCTATTTTCAGGTAAGGGTTGTGTTACATTAAAATTACCGTCATTAAGTTTTTATGTCATGATTATATGTACAAGGCCTAATAGTTTTAAGTGGACGTCGGTTATATGGCGATTCTATGGAGGGAATGTGCATAATTGATTAGGATCCTAATTGTTTGGGCATAAAAAGCTCATTTAGATTATTTTTTATTCATACGTGTCCTATTTTGTGTTAGAGTTGATTCGAGGCTTTTCATGCACTTTTGTATACACTTTACTAGCTCAGTGGTTGTATGTTTGTTCAGCCAGAAATTCTGACAGTAACGTAACGCAGACAGTAGGGTTTGGACGCTCCAAACGCTCCGCTTAAAGATTTTTATTCTAATTTTTTTCTGTTTTCATAGAACATTTTCGTGTATAAATGGCCTAATTATATTAGTATACAGGCGCCTCATTTTACATCTTAGTGTAGACGACTGCCTACTACTACCTACTACTACATTGCTAAAGATACTGGCTTACCATCCAAAGATCCTTCTATTAAAGTATAAAAGGCTTTCAAAAGCAGTTTCGCTCGCGTGGTACACGATTAAAAATATGATATTTAAAAAAAAAAACTAGAAACCGACTTTAAATTCCTGAATATTTATAAGATTAATGTCTTTTTTTGTTATCAACCTCTTTGCGTTTTGCTTACCTAATGAGGATGATACTGGCCACCTACACTTTCGAATAAAAACAATAATAACTCCTATATACGTACTGGTACTGACTGACTGACTGACAATCAAACGTAGTGGTTTTATTCTCTTTGAAAATCAACGCAGAGCCTAACCAAAAGTCTTTAGAGTATGAAATTTGCAGGGAAGCTTCCTGTTGTAACGTATGAGTGCACAGAAAGGAATTTCCGACACACAACCCCTAAGGTTAAAGTTTATGTAAAAATAGCAGCAAGCGAACGAAGTCGCGGGGATTACCGTACCATACCACCGTCCACAAAAAAATATGATTTCAAGAGCTTATGATTTTTATTTAAGTTTTACGGGACAAGTAGCAATCCCTCAGGAATTAAATTAATATGGGACTCTGGGATCATACTCTATACACCAGCGAAAGAATCATCAAAATCGGTTTACTATTGGCGGAGATAACGAGTAACATACACACAAAAAAAAAATACAGCCGTTTTGAGAACCTCCTCCTTTTTGAAGTCGGTTAAAAAGTAGCCTATGTTCTCTAAGGCTCTTTAAATACATCTATGCAAAAAATCACGAGTTCCATTACTGCGTGAATAAATCATGTTGGTTGGTTCGTTCTTATTGTGTTTGTGTCTGCATTTATAATATTAGTTGGATGCAGTTCTATAGGTATTTTTTCCTCAACTGCATAAAAATTCCACGGTATAACCGCTTTATTACTATTATCTGTCCATCGATAGAATGCTGGCTAACTGACCATCGGTAAAAAAAGATAAATAAGCGGTAATAATAGTACGTGCGGCTGCATGGAGGTCAAGGTTTGCACGACTTTCGAAACATCCCCCCCTTTGATGAACGCTAGGGATGGGTTGGCATCGATGGAAATCTTTCTCGTTAGATGAAAGATTACATTTATCGATATCGATAAAGTTTTATAAATTAAGAGGTACCTTTTTTTCTAGGCTCTACATTATGAAAAAAATATAGCGAAGAAGCTCATGTTGTTATATTAAGTTTTTTGAATTGGTTGTAGAATAAGCTCTTATCGGATAGTAGTATACTTACCAAGGATAACATTATATAGATGATCATGTACAGAAGAAAAATGTTAAATTTCTTTCTAAAAGTCTTTTAAAATTTATGAATAACTAATATACTTTTTCCCGTTGTAGTAATATGCTAAAGTCTTTTCTAGAAAGTGGAAAAAGTTAGCTACTGCATAAAATTACTCAACACTATGTGTGTGTGTTTTAAATGCAGGCCGACAGACTTTCTAATTTGCAGAAATAATTAAAGCGCTTTCGAGCCTATCTTAATTATTATATCTATCTTTTCTAATTGAATATGTTTGTTCTTATCATATTTAAGTCTTATATGTCACACTTGTCTTTAGAAATGTTAAAATGGATGCATGGTATGACATCTTATGGAATTGAATAGTCTCTATATTTTATTTATCGACACCTTGCTCTACCACTTTAAACTTGTTTAACCGACTATCGATGTCCATTTAATCGATAACCGCCAAGCCCTACCAATATCCTTGCAAAGCTTGTGCTTTGTTATTTATAGTCTGTAGTATAAACATATCGTGGTTGTGTTGGTCGTTTTAATGATTGCGGAAGGCCAGTGCCTGTGCATAGCTTAGGATGTGGACAAGGACACGCACTTTCAAAAGTATTATCTGACATTATTGTGCTGTTAGGCGACAGAAAAACAAGTCAGAATTAGCCACATTCCTTTGACAGAACTGTTTGTAAAGATCAACCTACTACATAAATGAAAGAAATTTAAAAAAACATCATCTCACTACTTTTATCCCCAATAATGGTAGACGTCTCAGATCTGCAGGCGATCAGATCCTTGAAGATGTCTAAGGGTAGTCAGGGCCATATCCAAACATGCACCAAGCATGCCTTTTGCAGTAATGAGTATTCCATACGTGACCGGTTTCAAGCCCCTCGCCGCTATGGCACGGTCCTAAATAGAAATTGGTCATGTTCAATGTAGGTACTAATTTCTCGAAGGCAAACCCTGGTGGCACACTAAAAGGCAGATTGCCTAACATCAGCTCATCATTTCAGCCGTAGGATGACAATTGCTGACTCTCCCACAGATTTCCAGGGCGACTTCCTATCATGTGGGGAGAATTTGCCCATACTCACCACGCTAGGCACGCGGGTTGGCGAGCGCAGTTAGAGCTGTCATTGTTAAAATAGGGGACGCTGCAGCCCATCTTCTAGCTTTTTTACCTTAGTCACCTCTTACATCCACGGGTCGGAAGATATGGAGGGGCCTAGTCTTCGGCCGGGGCCACTACAATACGATTTATAAAGTCGTAAATACCGATGCTGTTGCTATTGAGCTTAATAATAAGGTGTTTGTAGAAAATAGTTCCAATTTCACAACCAGATGGCGTGACATGATATGGGCGGCCTTCGTAGGGCCGGTCGAAGTATTGGTGACTATAGCCTTAAACTTAATACAGTCAGACAAGGTAGACGCATTGCTAAGCTACAAAAAGTAAAGATGACGTGAGCTCAAGGTTATCTGTGTATCACCTGCGAGCCAGCTCTGTGCTTTTCTTTGTCACCGTCTTGTGCACTATTGGGTGCTTGACTATACATTGCAGTTTGAAACAACTAATGTGGTATAATGTTTGATTAGGTATTATTTTTTAACGATAATTATATTAATAAGTAGGTACACTATTGTATTAGGCCCCCTGTAAAAATAGTGTACTTTTTCATAAATAAATTAATTAATCAAAACGATTATATCTATTAGTAGTAAAGTGGACTTGTTAGGTATAGAAAAACGAGGTAGAGTTGAAGATTGGGTAAAAGTTTAAGAAGCTTCTATTCAGCACTGACTAATCTACCAACCCAATTGTTCTATAGACAGAGCAGATACTATTTTTAGAAATGAACCAAGAGATGGCGCTATATATAGGAGTTTTATTTTATCAGCATAGCTGGCGCTTTTAAAATATTGTCAGCATGAACATTTATTTAATCTTATTACTATTTTATAAATACGAAAGTTTGGATGGATGGATGTTTGTTCCTCAATCACGCCAGAACGACTAAACCGATTTTGATGACACTTGGAATAGATACAATTCTTTACCGAGAATAACATATATGCTACCTTTTTTATCTTGGTATTACGCGAGTGAAGCCGCGGATGCAATCTAGTGTTTTGATAATTTTACTTAGTTCCTTAGTAAAGCTTTTAATTCTCTCTTAGGCTCGTATTCAGAGACACGACTCAAGCATAGATTTAATCACAGATCAGCTGAACTCTATTTAAGTATTGAATCTCTTCTCAAACATAGCTTTTATTCAAGAACGGTACTTAAACTACTCTCAGCTGAATCGAGTCTCAAATCTGTACTCAAATGTTCTCGATTACATTTGATTTATTTATAATTTATATCCGTTTTACGCAGAAATTCATACAGCCAGGGTGGAAATGGAACAGAACTATAAAGTGAAGTATAAATATGCATCAAAGTACGTGTAACGGAACGAAAATGTCATTTGATTAATGTCTAATCAAATCTAAACTCAAGCACCGATTTCGTCTGATTGACGTTTCAGAATAAGCATTTACTCAGGTGAACTGTGATCATTGAATCTATACTTAAGCACTGTTCAAGAATTAGAATCTCGCCTCAAATCGAGATTTAAGTACAGATCAATGCTTGAGTCTTGTCTCTGAATACGAGCCTTAGAGATGATGAGGCTGTGCGTGCCAGATGAGTACGTGAGGAGACGCAGGCAGCCGCCTCTGTTCGCGGTGCCTCGCGGAAGGACTAACCTGTAAGACAAAGCGCCACTGACACGCACTATGCAGGCACTCAATCTGGTGGCGGAGAGCATCGACATTTTCCACTGTTCACAGAGCGAGTTCGTGAGGGCTACACTATACATTTTATGTTATTGTAAATAATTGTGATTTGATTATGTAGATTTTTATTTAATTTTGACTACTCTATTGCCTTAGGTTTATCCAGTAATTATAGATGTATTGTATGAATAAAATAATAATAATTGTAACTATCAAAATCCACCCTAGTAGCCTATATGCTATTCTAGGTATAGAACTCTAAGTAAGTAAAAAAAATGTATCTGTTCTGTTCTGACCTATCTAAGCACATGTAAATATGTCAAAAGATTAATAAATTGAATTGAATTGAATCTATTTATTCCAAATTTCATCGAAATCGCCTTTACAGCGTGATTGAAACACAAACTTACGCATTCCTAATAGTAGTAAGATTAAATGAAATAAAGGATTAAAAATCTCTTCGAATAACAAAACCACAGTTCCTACTAAGAAGTATTAGAACGTTCCAAGTTCCAAGTATATGAATAACTATAGCCACGTGGCTAAAATGCCGTGCAAAAAGCTTCATAAAAAGCCCATCAGCGCAAACTAGCGTACTAGAATGAGATGCAAGTATGCAAGTGGTCGGCCTTGCGAGTTGTGTTTGGTTACGGAAGCGCGCCCATAGATCCACACTAGGGCGTACTAGTACAGACCGCTGGCAACCGGTTTGCTTTTTTACATTGACAATTTGATCAAGTTTTAAGCCGTTTCCAAACAGCGCCGGTTCTATCATCATCAATAGGGCCCTCTGCAAGCTCTCTTCAGAGCTGCGGGTAAGGGCCTCTGGCTTGCACTATTTGCCCTAACTTCAACTTTAGAATCACTACTTATGGTCGCGTGGCTTCGTTGAAATGTCTCTCCCGTGTTCGGTGGCCCAATTTGTCGAATCGGTAATCGAACCCGCACCACTTGTGTCTCAGACGAACACTTGCCCGCTGCGCCACCGAGGTCGTTATTTAAGTGCGATTAAAGTGCGCCTCTTAGAGGCTCCTTGCGTGAACAAGTGCACATGTCTTTAAATTTATAGATTCTAGGACATTCCAGTTTCCTCAAGAAGTTTCTTCTCCATTTAAGAGCACTTGTATAGCGCATATATTTTTCGAATGGAAAATCTATTGCACGTTTGGGATTCAAACCCTCGACCTGTGGATGTGAATGTCACTATCACCTCTCCACAGTCCTCTCTATATTTTTTACTAATTTACAGGACGCTTTAGTTCCTAGGATACGCTTGCCCAGCAACTTCTGAGTCTTCTTGGTCTTAACCACAGAAAATACATTATGGTCCATAGGTGTGGAGCTTACTAAGCCCTGGGATTCCTTGCGATATTTTCCTTCAAAGCAAGCACGTGAAGCACAGATTAATTTTTCTATTGGAAAAACCCATTGGTGCACTTGCAGAGTCAAATTCAAAAGGTTTTTTTTATTTCAATAAAATCACTAGGACCACTTTGTAACGTCATAATTAGTTTATTTATTTAATGCTGACCAAGAAAGAACCACGTCAAAATAGTATAGCAATGAGGTTATTATGTACGTTCATTATAATCGTTTTTAGTTATCAGTTTGCTTTACAATATAATATTTTACCAAAATATTTTTATCCCGAAAGTCAAAAGGCATTTATTTCAATAAAATCACTAGGATAACTTTGAAACGTCTTAGAATCTAGGTGAAGCTAGGTATGCCTGTTCCTCGTGACCAAGCCTAGAAGAATCAGGCAACAAACACGGCTTGGTGCCTAACATTTTTTTCGATGATCCTTTTTCACAAAATGGAATTTAAAGCTTCAGTGTGGTGCCGATCGAACTAGGTGAGGCTCAAAAGAAAAGTAATCTAATTATAATCCCTAATAAAGAAGCGCTTATAAAAATGTGAAAAAAAATAAGACAAATGTGAGCTTCAACAAATGATCTAAGGGCAGCACACGCTACACTTGATGAAATATGTACCTAATGCTTATATAAAATTAAATAATACTTAAAATATCCCAACATTTCATATCGCTCCCCGAGTCACTGCCGTTTTTCCTCTTTGCTCGTCTAATCCATTCTTGGCCATGCTCACCTAGCCATTCTACCTGTGTAATGTAAAGTGGGCTTACTAAAGCGGCCACCAAGTGTTTCTCTGCCTGATTTAAAACTATGCTGGTTTTATGATCCCGGTGCATGTTTAATTCTTAAAAATAATAAAACGACAAATGTATTTAAACCTCATTGTAGTATAGATAGATAGTTATCTATCGCAGTACTAGCTAAGTTTAGCTAGTACTGCGCATCACCGATTATTTAGAGATACTACAGTTTCTGCGCATTTAGTCAAAGTACGCAGAAGAATCATTAAAATGGCGTACTTATGTACCTATATTTTCTACGAATTATATTATCTTTCATCTTATTGTCGCTTGAATATTTTTGTCGTTCCATGAACCAGCCTTGAAGTTATCAGATGTCTAGCTGCAGCTTCCAATAACTTATAAGTCATCATCATTCCAGCCGTAGAAGTCCACTGCCGAACATTGGCCTCCCCTACTGATTTCCAGAGAAACTTCCTATCAAGTGGGAGAATTTGCCCATACTCACCACGAGGTGAGCTTGCCGAGCGCAATTAGAGCTAATATTGTTATAATAGGGGACGCCACTGCCCATCGCCTAGCTTTTCTCTACTAATCGCCTACGACATAAACGGGCCACGGTACACCACGTAACATAAGAAATATAAAGAATATAAATGTGAAAGTTCGTAGGGATGGAAAGTTGTTGTACTCTGAACTCTACACTGAACAGATTGGAATGAAATTTGGCTTTTAAGTTTACCCGAATAAAAGTACCATATATACCTTTATTCGGGTACCACACGAACAAACCTGAGGGTGGAATTATGCCATATAGCTCGCAGAACCGACAACCACTGGGGAATAAAGTTTCTCGACGAACCTGGCGAAGCAGTGTTGGAAAGCCGATGGACCGACGACATTGTGAAAGTTGCGGGCAGTCGGTGGATGGAAAAAGCTCAAGACTGTTCGTCATGGAACTCTTTGGGGGATGCTTATCTCCAGCGGTGGACTTCTACAGGCTGATGATGATGATGCCTGTTCAACGTTAAATGATAATTGAAACCTACAAGGTATATCCCTTCTCGACCTTTAGCATGCACCAGACAATATACCAAAATGGAAAAATTTACAAACTTAATTTTGCAGCTGAGTTTACAGTACATTAGACTCCTTCCTACAAAATTTAAAAGGCTATCGTAGTTCTTTCTTTCTCCACACGCAAAATAAAGTTTGCAAGCGACATGCATTTGGTGTAAACTAATATGGATTTTGTGATTAATGCAATAGAGTTGATGTTACAATCTGGGCAAAAGAGGTTCTTGAAGGGCTGGCTTATGAAGTTGGCTTTGTTTCCTACTCGCTTCTTGGTTTATTTTCTTTCTAAAGACTTGCAAATAGACGCATATATGAAAGTGACAATCTTAGGGAGTATTCAGAATAGGAAGGCGAAGTATAAGTAAGGAATTCGAAGTATTATTAGGAGGTAGGGCACACCGAGATTTTATTGCTCGAAAATGGAGCAGTCCGACGAGGTACCTCCGCCTTACAGAAGATCGCACCCAGATAACATTATTTGTTTCAAATAGTGTTGCGTTTCTGCGGTGAGTAAGGTTGCCAGAGCTCTTAAAGGAGGCAGGGGGTTCATTATGAAATAAATATTGAATGACATATCGCACGTCATTTGACGACTTAAAAGAGAGCAATTAACCTATTAAAGAAAACAATCATTTTCAATGGTTTTTTATATGAAGCACGAGGAGCAAGTTTGACCAATAATAATCAAGTTTTTTTCTACTTTATATACATCTAATTACCTAAGTACATTTTTTACATCATTTTAAAGATAAATAAGTGGAAGATAAATAATTGCCCTTCAAATTACTGATAGCTCTATGGTTCGCATTTGTAAACAAATACAAACAAATGTCATTTGAAAATCAAAGTTAACTGACACTATAAATTGAATGCAATATTATCTACATGCATACAACAATGGTGGTGTTTCACTAGAGCTAAATAAAATTTTGCAACATATTTCTTATCATGTTCAGGTTTAGGATCAAAATAGAAAAATGGAAATTTTTTGTTTTATTAAATTCACATTTTGGTCAGTGATACTTGGTTTTAGTAGATTTTGATTTTCCATATTGTCTTTCGCTTTCGTCAGCACCGATTTAATTGGGCGATTAATATAAGTTTGACTTTATACGTTAACGCGTAATTTTGATATAACCTTACCTAATTTTAAGATTGACACTGAGAAGTTTATGCTTATTTGAACTTAAGCATGAACAGAATAAGAACTTTCGTATTTTACTTAATTTTTGCTTATGCCAAGCAAAACCATTAATAAGTCACGTGTTTTGGTCATCTTAATGAATTATTGTCATTGTGAATTATTCACATTCAGTATGGATAATTTCATTTTATTTTATACTTTTACCATTTGTTTCGGTCTTTTTTAAAGTGTACCTATTATAAAATCGTTCTTAAAATAAACAAAACTGGTAAAAAAAATCAGAAGTTACGCGTTTCGTTCGCACATTTTTATCATTCGCCTACTTAATTTATATATGAATTATATAAAATATAATATAATAAAATTGTTACTTATCTTAATATGTAACATTCGACTTGTAAAATCTGCTTTTACTAATAAAATCTTGTATCTAGAAATACAAAACGCGAACCCCGGCCCATATTTTATGTGATTATATTTGATTTTATTTTGATTTCATTTTTAATTTTGTGTAATGAGTTGTGATTTTATGTAATTAATTATTAATTTGAAACATATGGACATGCTCTGAAATAAATGAATAATAATAATAATATGGGACTCATAAGTTCCTTAAAAATAGGGGAGTAGAGAAAGCCCAATACTGCAGTTATTTTCCTAAAAATTCGAAATTCAAATGTGCAGCAATATGGCGGGCAAGCGCCCGCGCACTTTGTAGGCTTCAAAAAAAGAACACACGATCAAGATGGCTGACTTTCTCGCCAGTGCCTAGTGCTGCTGACGTCACTGGACGACGTGTCCTTGTGCCATTGTCTATGGGATTATCCCGATAATAGCGTGAATAAAAAATAAAACATATAATATAGAGATAAAAAAAAATGTTTGCTAAGCTTTTTTTATGCAAAGTTCTTTGTGACTGGCGATGGCGTGGACACTTTTTTTACGTTACATGTATAAAATGTTATTACAAAAATACATAATTGGAGAAGTGTAGTTTAAAAATAATTCTAATAAATAAAAGTTGCTGATAAACATTAGAGGGCATAAAATAAAAAAGAGAAATAATAAAAAGCACTTACCAAAACAAAATGATAAACACAAAGTCCATATAAATTCGAAAATAAATTATAAAATGTCACAGCACACACGGCACAAGAGTCATTTAATGCTTGATAAAATGAAAAATCTCGGGTTATTTTGTAAATAAAGTCATAATTGGTTGACGTCTGTAAAATAAATAAATTTTGAAAATGAACACTGCGCCCGCGCATGCCCGAATTTTTGCTCAAAACGTTCGTTCGAACTAGATAAATAGCCAATTAGAATCCAACTGGATTCGGCGCGTGCGCGAGTAGTTTATCCAAAAAATCGCGACGTACTGGCAAGAACATAAAACTGCAGGAAGCCTCCAGATAGAAAGATATTTTCAAAAATCACAAACGAGCGTTTTGAGCCAAAAAATCTAACCTAACCTAACCCAGGCGGGCGGGCGACTGGCGGGCGTGTAGGGGCCGCATTGCCAAATATTTTTTTTTGCATCTCGGCCGAATTATGCACTTGTATGCGGCTTACGTCGTCCCTTCATTGTAGTGGTGCGACATGTACCGATTGGGCATTTTTATGTCGTCTGCATGTGTGCATCACTCACACGCGCGCAAGAGACGAAATTTTTGTCTGTGCGCGTTCGGCGGAGCCCTTCGGCGGGGAGTAGGTAAAAAATCTCCAAGTGTTATGTAAACAGTAGATTTTTTGGGACTGAAAATACTTAGGTTATAGCCGGAGGGGTCGTTGGCCGCGTTTTTTGGGAACACTGACTAATTTTGCTAAAAAGATCCATGAGGCAAGGCGTCGCTGTCGCCCCGGTAGCAGCTTGGTTTTCGAGCCGGCGTGTGCGATTGTTCAGACGCGAACGCATGTGACACTATGGACTTCGTTTGTAATAATGACATGGCTCTTATTAGAATCTTTTTGGGATTTAAAAAACACCAACATGATTCTAAAAAGAAAAATTTTATACCTTCTAGTCCTCAAGGATATCACGGTGTCTCTTTATAACCCAACATACAGACCATTCAATTCAACTGCAACGCCATTTTAACCCTATGCACTGGTGACTGAGTTGCGAATTGATCAAGCAGTTCTTTGAACCGGTCATTTCAAAGTCGCATGGGTCGAGCTAGAGACAATCGTCATATAAAATCTATGCAATGGTTCTAGGAAAACTAATTCAGGCAATTACTCATTGGAATTGAATCCTGAATAGATTTCTGACGTTATTGTAAGGTTAAAAAAAGTTCAATAACTCGGTGGCGTAGCGGGCGTGTGCCCCGTCTGAAACGCAATGGGTGTGAATCCCGCTGCGGGACAAATGTTTGCATGATCTGCGAATATTTGATCCGGGTCTGGGTGTTGTGGTACCATGGTACAATCACTAGGATCACTTTGTCATGTCTGTTCCTCGCAAAAAAGCCTAGAAGAATCAGGCAACAAACACGGCGCGCGTGCCTATCATTTTTTCGATGATCCTTTTCACAAAATGGAATGTAGAGCTTCATTGTGGTGCCGATCTACTTATCTTAAAGTTCTTTCTTTTTAAATTTAAAGTACTGACATATATGCCATACATTTTTATGTGCTGTGCTACTTTCACGCCGAATGTTGCCCAAATAAATGCGCCTGTATTCCCCTATGTTAACATACTGGGCGGCAGTAGCAGGGCCCTCGTCTTATTGCCATTGCTTGCTTACTAGTCACGTGTCACTGATTCTTTCTTGGTCATCCTGTATTATGTTAGTGATCAGGTTGAGATGTGATGGCACTGAAAAGGGCCTATGACAGTTGATGAAAGAATCAGTGTAGTGAAAGGATTAAAGTGCGCCTCTTAAAGGAGCCTCCTTTCGTGTAACCTGTTGCAATAGGTACAACGAGTTTATTGCCTTAGGTTACGTCTCCGCTATATTACGCTCGTAATGTTCGATACTGCTAGAACAGAAACAAAAATTCTACGTAATTTCATCAAACAAAAGCGAAACCGCTATAAAAAGCCTTCTAACCCAGTCGGGCCTGCAAAGGTCGACAGGTCCCTCAAAATAGTAAAAAACCCTTTTGAAACTATTCATTGGGTCATAGAACGTTAGAAATAAGTAAAGGATCGTAGGGTTGGCTGGTCACAACTAAAATTATCATAATTGGAGCGGGTAATCGGAACCTTCAGGTATTTTTGTACGTTTATTTTTGTGTGTTTAAGCCGTGCTGGCCTAATCTTCTTCTTGTCGTGTCACTGATTCTTTCTTGGTCATCCTGTATTAGGTCAGTGAGCAGTTTTTTTTTTTTTTGTGTAGTTCTCGTCCCTCTAACGTAATCAGAGACTGTGTTTACTAATTTAAATTTTCTTCGATTTCTTTTCCCTATGGTAGTGTTATTAAATTTTTCCATCCAAGGTGTCATTATCTATTTCATGTTACGGGTATATCTTACTTTCTAATCCTATTAAATTTTACTGGATCTCAAATTTCATTACTTTTTCTTTTAACTTTTAGTTATACAATTTTTTCACATGATTTACTTTTATGCTGCTTATATATTATCTTAGAATATATATCCATCATATCTTTATCATATTTTATTTTCTTGCTTTTACCAGTGACCAGGTTGAGGTATGGTGGCCCTGAAAACGGCCCTATGGAAACGTTTTCTAACTTTTTTCTCTACGCAACTTTTGATCCGAAGGTCGGGTTTGAACCCGACCGTGCACCAATCAATTTTCTATTCGAAAAATTGAGGAGCTAATAAACACGTGCTTAAAACAGTGAAAGAAAACATCGAAAGGACACCAGTAAGTATAAATAGCGATGGACTTGCAACCTGAAAATTCACTGCTGCAAAATGTGAGCATGTGGATGTGCCCCATGTTCAAACATGTATTTTTTCACCCAACAGTCACATACATAGTTTCTGATACCCACGACACAGGGAATCTCAGTGTGGGATCATAACTATGTATGTGACTGCTGTGTAAAAAAATACTTTTGTATTTTAAGAGTACTTTTGATGTTTGACTGTTGAACACGGAAATTATACCCTTTACTCCCTCGATTTGGAAGCCGTACTTTGAAAATTACTATCAGCACAAGCGATGAAGGTTGTCGGCCGCGCGCCCTTGTTAGACAAAGGACAAACCGCCTAACGAATAAGTATTTGGCCATAGAGTATTGCACAGATACGTAACAGTCCAAGGCCAATGCCTACAAAAATAACATTCTCGATTAAAAAAAACCCTCCAGTATTATGAGGTTGTCATAACCGTGCCTTTTGTCAACAAAAACTAGGTACTGAATATTTTACCATAGAGTTAAAGTTAGGAACAATTTAAAGACTAACTTATATAACGACTGTTCGCGTGTAGTTCATACAAACTTCACACCCCGCTGCACCCTCTTAGGGGTTGTATTTTGAGAATGTCATTCTTAGTACATCCCTACTGACTCAAAGGGACACACCCTCCAAATTTCGAGTCTAGGAACAATGTTTTAGGCTCTGTGTTGTCTGCCAGTCAGTCAGCATTAAAAAAATAGGTCTACTCATTTGTGTCAAATTGAGAACAAAACTGTGATAGAGTTCGAGATTCGCTTTTTTGTAAGATTTAGTTTTTATTTATCACACAAACGGTATACAAAAGTTTAGTCATCATCATCATTTCAGCCGTACGACGTTCACTGCTGAATAAGGCCTCCCCCACAGACAGAGCGAATTCCTTATCATGTGGGGGGATATGCCCATACTCACCACGCTGGGCATGCGGGTTGGCGAGCGCAGTTAGAGCTATCGTTGTTAGAATAAGGGATTTTTTTCCCTTAGTCGCCTCTTACGACATCCACGGATCGGTAGATATGGAGGGGCCTATTCTTCAGCCGGGGCCACCACGGCTAATAATAGCTCGAACTGCGCTCGCCAACCCGCATGCCCAGCGTGGTGAGTATGGGCAAATCCCTCCACATGATAAGGAATTCGCTCAATTCAATTCATTTATTATTTCAATTGGGTACATTTTCAAACATTATTAAATAATAGATTGTAGTACACTTATGAACGTCAAACATAATAATCAAACACAATAATATAACAAAAATAAAATAACACGACATTAATTAAAAGAAAATTAAATAAATCATGTCATAAATGTCAATAAAATTAAATAATAAATGTCACACAATAACTACACATAACAAAGGCTACCTACATAAACTACAAATTTAAATTCCTCCCGGCATTTTGTCTTTAATAAAATCGTCAATCTTATAGTAGGCTTTTTTCGTCAGAATTTCTCGGAGTTTCTTTTTAAATGCTTTTTCGTTCAAACTTGTCAAGCACTCCGGCAGTATATTATAAAATCTAACACAGTTCACAGAGAAAGATTTACTTATCTTTGTGAGTCGAGTAATTGGTAATACGAGTTTATTTTTGCTCCTTGTGCTGTAATTATGGATGTCACTATGTTTTGTGTACTTTTTCAAGGACTTTCTGGCTTGCATGATGGTAACATAAATGTAAAGACATGGCATGGTAAGAATGTCAATTTGTTTAAATAGTTCTCTCAGGGAATCTCTGGATCGTAGTCTGTAAATGCCACGTATGGCCCGTTTTTGCAATATAAATACACTGTTCACATCAGTAGCATTACCCCACAGCAAAATGCCATAGGACATTATCGAATGAAAATAACTATAATAAACTAGTCTGGCAGTTTTAATATCCGATATTTCTCTTATTTTCCTTACAGCATAGGCTGCAGAGCTAAGTCTTCCAGATAGCTCAGAGATGTGCTTGCCCCATTGGAGCTTAGTGTCCAGAGTTATCCCAAGAAATTTGGTCTCTTTAATTACGTCTACTCTATTATTATTGATTTTAATGTCAGGAAATGAAAAATTATTAGTCAAAGTGAATTTAATGCATTTCGTTTTATTAGCATTGAGCACTAGGTTGTTTGCTTGCTTGTTTGCTCTGTCTCTGGGGGAGGCCATGTTCAGCAGTGGACGTCGCATGGCTGAAATGATGAAGTTTAAGTAATAAACTACTTAAGCGGTAACTGTAAATTACTTTAGGCGGTTTAATAAAAACGAATTAAAACAAAGTGTCACCTCTGCACAGTAAATTAGCTTGGGCGTACGCACACACTCGCAAGATGCGCTTGCGCCTATATCTATGCTGGCTATACATACATCATGGTGCCTAATGTAAGTATAGGTTGTTTTGGGACCGAATAATGAAGTTTTTTGCCTGAATAGAATGCTAATGCAGTTCGTTTTTCGTTTCGGTAGGTTGTTAATGGTTTCCTGAGCAATTAAATCTTAATTTAAATACAATTCTACATCTTAGGATATGCAACTATAGTTCAAATATTCGATTTCCTTAAGGATCAAATTCGACACTGGAAAATTCTGATTGTTTACTTCCAGGATAGGCTAGGTCTAGGGCTAGGCTAGGTCTACAGTCTACAGATGAATGTAGACTTGTGACCGTTAGAGGCATAAAACTGAGCACTACTATGCTATAGTCTGATAGTTTGATCCGGGCTATATCACCAATCCATGACGGTAGCATTCGAAAACAAAGCACTTGTCTTTATGAGTGAGCCGATTTTGAGGTATAATTAAAAAATTTGGTACACAGCATTTTTTATGAAAATTATGTCTGTGTGGTGAGTGGAGTGTAACAATGTAAACGGCTTAGAATACTGGCTTGCTCATACAAACTTATAATGAAAAGCTTCAAAAATTTTAAGCACGTCTTTATTTCATCTTCAAGTTATACTCAGGTCCTCAGCCTCGCAAAAATCTTAACCAAACTTCAAAACATTAAAAATAATAAACAGCCAGCACGAATCTTAACATTTACACGTGTATGTGTATGTTTGGTGCCAAGTTCAATCACTCCCCAAATGGATGCCGGTTCAAGAACCCTAGTCGATGTATATACCTACCTACTCGTAGCAGTAAGTCACTTACGATCTTTGCTGCGGAATTGGTATTAGTTACGACTAATGTTTAAGGCGCCATTTTTATTATGAGCTTTTATATATTGTTTGCTTCTCGTGTCACAGATTCTTTCTTTTTCATCCAGTAATTATTATTATTATTAATTCATTTATTTCAGACTATAGTAAAATTACAGGTCTTATTTAACTTTTTCTACAGTCCATATCAATATATACCTTAAAACTAACATACATACAATATAAAAACTTAAAACATTGTGACTACTGTAATAGGTCAGTGACTAGGTTGAGGTATGGTGGCTCTGAAAAGGGCCTATGGCCGTCGGTGAAAGAATCAGTGTGCTGAAAGGATTAAAGTACGTCCACTAAAGGCACCTTTCGTGCACATGTCACATGTCTTCAAATTTTAGGTTTTACGATGTTTTCCTTCACATTTACGAGATACCCACACAATAATAAACACCACAATAATAAATAAAATAATAATAAATAAATATTCCGGACATATCACACACAGTCAACTGATCCCAAACTAGGCATAGCCTGTACTATGGGTACCAGAGACTGATATACATAATATATATAATATATATTTAACACCCAGACACAGAACAAACATCTGTGTTAGTCACAAATGTTTGTCCAGTGCGGGAATCGAACCCGCTACCTTTAGCGCAGAAGGCAGAGCTACTACCAACTGAGCTATAAGGCCAGTCAAAATCCACCAGGCCGTTTAGGCTGTGTTGACGCACAAAAGACATAACATTACTTTCCTTCTCGGTAGTTGGGTAAAATGAGAAAATATCGCACAACGTTTGAATGTGGCTTAAGACAATGATGAAAGATATATTATGCCTTATCATCATATCATATTAAATAGTTTAGGTACATACAACCAACTCGCTACTGACCCAAAAACTGCCGAACTGGTGTTCTAACTTGTAGATATTTCAGATTTATTTATCTTATAAGCTTAATTTCAATTTTAGGATTAGTTTAAAATATAGTTTAATAAGTAAGTTTAGTAGGTGATATGAGTTGGTATCACCTAATATAACTCTAATTATAAATGTTTTTATACCTACATAGTAACTAAAAGCTGTTCAATTAGTGATTTTTTGATAATTTTATAATTAAATGTGTTCTTCTCGCCTGAAACACAGGATTACCTAGTTCAGGCTCCTATGTAATATCTACCTATATGTAAAAATGACAATTAACCTGTAAATTTTTGTGCACCTTATCAATCTTATGAATAAATTATTTATTATTATTATTAACTTAGTGTTCTCCAGAACCCTCTATTGGTTACACGTAAAAAGTTATGATTCAACATCCATTGCGTGAAATTTATAGAGTCATAGTAGCAAACGCTGGAAATTCCCTCGACTGTGCTATATATAGGTACCTACTCCAACACTAGGGCGCAAACGTGTGTAAATCACGAAATGGTTACCTACAACCCGATCAAAATATCCTTCTTTAGGCACTAATATGTATTTTGTTTGTTGGTTACTTCTTTCACGAGGTAGATTTCCCGTTTTTTAATACGACGGTCGTAGGCTCGAACTCAGAAAAGCACCAGAGTTTTTCTATCCAAAAATTTAAGTGCATGTACTTAATATGGTGATGGAAAACATCGTGAGAAAACCAGTAAGTATACTTAATGCGGCGGTGAGCTTGCAACCTGTCACGTATGGAATACTGAAAAACTCACTAAACTGCAAATTGTGACCGAAAATGTGGGCAGTATTACAAATGCGAAAGTTTGTGCGGATATTTGGATGTTTGTGGTTTAATCACGCCGTAACGGCTCAACTGATTTCGATGCAAAATTGGAAGAGGCAGTTCTTTACCCAAAATAGCATATATGCTACGTTTTATCTAGTACCATACGAGCGAAGCTGCGGACACAAGAAAAATTTTAATCTAAACCGAGGATAAAAAGTAATCTATATAGAAAGAAAGAAAGAAAGAAAGAAACTACATTTATTAT
The DNA here is from genome assembly GCA_947579855.1 of Anticlea derivata. Taxonomy (NCBI): domain Eukaryota; kingdom Metazoa; phylum Arthropoda; class Insecta; order Lepidoptera; family Geometridae; genus Anticlea; species Anticlea derivata. The sequence goes on from OX388269.1 coordinate 945,638, forward strand.
GGACACACGAGCACAGCACAAACTAATAAAATAAAAAATAAAGACACAAGGTACAGGTTACAATACAAAAGGTAGGGAGGAAACAAAACAAAAGTAGGTAGGAAGTAACAAAACTAGGGTATTCATTAGTCCGTGCCAATGCATGCGTGAGCCAAAAAAGGTTCCATCTCAGCATTGATGCCGCACACGAAGTGTAGCGGCGCTGGTTTTCAGATGGAACCCTTTACGGCGACCTCACGATCGTAGTGTGCTGCATTTCTCGCGTTCTTTAGTCGATGTCGGTAGGTAGGTGATCTACCATTCCTACCTAAGGAATGGTAGATCAAAAAATTAAATAAAATAAAATAAGAATAAGTAGAACTAGAAGTAGAAGTAAAATTATATAGGTAGGTAAGTAGGTATACAAATAGAATTATTAAGTAGTACATAGGTAGGCAGGTTTAATTTACGAAAAACAGGTAAGCAAGTAAGGTGAAGTAGGTAGGTAGCTAGGTAAATAGGTACATAAATAGGTTCAGTAAGCCCAAGCGAGAGCATAGATAAAGTAGCTAAGAAGGAATGTTTTTTCTCTGTCAATCTCTGCAGTGCGTCATTAAACTCCCTAGTCCCAATCCCATATCTATGGTGCCTGCAGTATTCATGTAGTATATAGTCTATATGCTATTCCAGACTATGATCTGTGCCAAATTTTAACCAGATCCGTTCAGCCGTTCTGGCATGGTTGAGTAACAACATCCATCCATCCAAACTTTCTTATTTCTGATTGTAGTAAGTAAAATTAGTGATCTGGATCAGTTGAGCTATCTATAGATCGTTTGTAACGGTCTTTAGATGGCTCAACTGTTTCTTGTGTATTTTGTAAATATTAACTATATTAACTAGTATTAGTTTTAAGTTTCTTTCTGTAAGTAGGAAGTAGGATAATATAATACCTTTTGACTTTGACATACTGCGTGCTGTTTACTGCGCCCTAGTCCTGCACTTTGTAGATGCGCGATGCCTACTCGAGCAACATTTCGGGCGACGGCCGACCTTTGTGTTTGTCCACTCGTAAAACAGTGGCTTTACAACGCCTAGGTGTAGCTGCCTGCGAGTCCAATGACTTCGCATTGTTCATTGAAACGGGATACATCTGTTGTACTCACCAGCTAAGCTATTCTGTGAAATTCCAACTCGAACTCGAATTCACTCAAGTGACAGAACTCACTTCGAAAATCACGTCAGTGAGGTGATACAAGCGTTTTTGAGAGTACAAAATACCAAATTTGAATGTCAACGCGGATTCAGCTCTTCGTGATTCGAAATGTCTGAACAGAATGCGCCAGCAGAGTAGCTTGTAGTAGAGACGAATATAAATAACACCCAACAGTCACATACATAGTCCTGACCCCACTCTAGGATTCCCTGTGTCGTGTGTATCAGAAACTACGAGTACCATGGTACCACAACACCCTGACCCGGAACAAATATATGTAGATCATGAAAATATTTTTGCCGCAGCGCGACCGCAATTTAACCCTATCGCCATACTTATATATACTATACTATTTTATTTTATTTTATTTTTAATCAATCTACAAGTTTTCGTTCAAAACCACAAATATGCATATTTACTTAATCACTCTCACTACATCTACTCATGTATGCGGTTCTGCGATACCGGGCTTTTAAGAGACCGATATCAGGAGATCTCACAACACACCTTACCTCACACACACACACACACACATTACTATTTAATAATTACAAACATACATCCATATTCAACTTCCTGCCTATACCTACAAAACTTATCTACTTTACACTACAACACGTCCTAAATCTAAATTTATATAATGATAGGTACCTAGCCTAGCACAGTTAAGACATAATGTTTATAGACAGTGTATAACAGTGTAATATGTATATAAACAGTGTAATATGTATATATTACACTGTTTGGTACCTAAGTTGACCAGCGGCATGGGGCCCGGTGTCCCGTAGCACAGGTTTTTTAAACCTATTTCAGGCACCGGTCTCTCACAAAACAGGTTAACTTAACTACCTACAATACATATATTCAGCTGTATTCCACCCATTACTAAAAAAAAAAAAAAAAACTGGTTCTTTCACCAAAAGCTATTTAACTCTTCAAGGAAAACATACCTCAATGATCATTGACCTAATAATATTAAGAAATAACCAGTGACACGAAAATCAAAGAAACATGACAAACACGTGATTGTTGATTGTACACACGCACGTCGTGAAGTGCGATATGTCATATAAATATATTTCAAAATGATCCTATCTCTACTGGATAAAGTCAATTTTGAGTTTGAATTTTAAGGTCGCTTGTTATATCGTACGCCCTCAATAATATCAAATACAAAATTGACTTTATCCAGTAGAGATAAGGATCATTTTGGAATACATTTAACTGACATATTTCACGTCGTATGAACACGGCGTGATTGTTTCAGAGTTAGGCTTCGTCTAGGTACATGCTATGGGTACATATAATACTTAGGTACTTGTGCATTTTAAGGTTAATGTAATGTGACTAAAGTCATTTTTTCTGTCATTCCACATAGACCAATGTCATTCGGGTTGCACGAACAATAGTTGCGGCAAAAATTAACCAACTTCAATTTGGAGTTCAATGGCATCATTCATTGCTATTTATTACATTACAGTACATAATAAACAGCTTCTGTTATATACTTAATTTATTTTTCAATTCGGGTGCCCAGTTCTTTGAAGATAATGAATATACTCACTTATACTTGTCACTCGTTATTTTATTATTATTGTTTTTGTTAATTGTAATGACGTTACTTTATTTCTAATTCTGATTTTATTGTATGGCTTTCTATTGACTAATTTGAGATTATTTTGATTTTTGTATTGTGACTAATATCTTTGCATGTCGGTCTCCGACGAAGTATATGACACTATCTCCATAAATGTAAAAGACCATGTACCTATATATACGGTTTAAGATCATTTATTTCTCAAAAGATTTAAATCTAAAATCACTTACTGAGAAACCTTATTATTATACTACATAAGTATATATACTATACTTCATGCAAATAAAGCCATTCATTCATTCATTCATTCATAAATTATTTAATAAAAGCCTATTGCAAAATTACACTGAAATAAGTTTAACAAGTTTTGGAATTTGGATATTCATAGACTTTTCACAACTATAATAAGTAACTAACTTATTTTTGTTAAGGCTCGTTTCACTCTAGTCGGTTTTTTTAAATAGGTAATTTATTTTTATTTCTTACATTTTAGTTTAACGGATTAAATACAGGAGTGATATAAAAATAAATAAAAAACTGTGTAAAGAAAATCTTTATACCATCATAAGTAAATCTGTAAAATACTATTTACTGCAAGCGCGGTATATAAACTTTTTTCTCTCACCGAAAACCTGCATTAGATCTCTCAGAAAGAAACACTAAATACCTAGTACAGACCTGACCTACGTCAACCTTGTTCTATTCGCCTAGTCTAACCTTGCCCGGTCAGTGACTCTACGAATCGTGTACATAAATAAAGCCGTGACGACTCAATTCTATCGCCTGTGTTAGCCTAATAGATGATTCTAAAAACGGCTGGTCCAATCATGGCACGCTGAAACGGTTCCGTAATTGACGTCATTCATAATATGTGTATGGTTATTACAACAAAAAGGATGAATATTAATTAAAAAATATCTGTTATTTTTTAATATTATTCCCGAACTATTTCAATTTTAACTCAACTATTACAAGCTCAGTTGGTAACTCTGACTTTTGCGCCAGAGGTTGCGGGTTCGATTCCCGCACAGGTCATAAATAAAGGTGATAAATTAATAAATATTCCGGACATATTCACACGGTCAACCTGATCCCAAACTAGGCATAGCCTGCACTATGGGTACCAGAGACTATTATGTATATCAGTCTCTGGTACCCACAGTACAGGCTGTGCCTAGTTTGGGATTAGTTGACCGTGTTTGGTATGTCCAGAAAATAAATAAATAAAAATAAAAATAGTTGTTTTTGTTCTTTAAATCATATTAAATAAGTACTAATCAAGTATTAAGATAAATTCAACATCAAGTTTGCTATAAAGGCAGCAGCTCAATAATTGACTATGAACTCATTTGATCCATAAACACAACGCTTCTTGCATAGTTTTTATCAATGAAAAATGAAGAATTTCCAAAAGTCGTAGAACAAACTTTATAGTCAATTGACAGTAGAATAAGCCCCATTCGGGATAGCATACATAGCATGATCACCTTGCACAATCTACTCGCTGCGAAGTGGCGAATTTGTCTCGCCTTGTTCTCGCTGCTTCTACCTTGTGGCCGAAGTTTTTCTACCGCAAATCTTAGAAGTCCTAGATCTTATAAGTATGAATCTTAATCTTCAGATGTCTAGGAACATGCTAGCGGAAAAACAACTGAACCCTAAAATGGTTAATGCACTTAGAGTAAAGATTATAAAATATTACTTTGTTTACGTTTTCAAACTGTAGATGAAAATACGAGTACTCTCGCCAAATCTGATGCAGGAAAACCGATCAAGTAAAAATAGAGCTGAAATAATACAGTGTGAACCACTCTACCACTGCCAGTGAATTTTAAATTTAGCCTAGTATTCTTAGTTCGTTAAATTTTTTCACTCCATTCACACTCACATCAGACTGACATTAATTTCTTGATTGCTGTCAAAGTTGATTCTTTTTTGAAGTTTCTCCTCAAATTATTACTCACAATTATTATAGGTTAAACACGAGATTGCCTAGTCTTTTTATGTATCTATACAGAAAACAAAATTAGCTAGATGGCTTAATGCGATGAGAAATTCAGAGCTTTTTTGTTGCTCCTCTATATTTTTTATCGCTTTTATAGTTTTTACTTACCACACTAATTTTACTACCCACCTAAATAAGAATAAAGTTTTGGTTTTGAAAATTCCTCAGACATTTTGACAGCACAACGTTAATTTATTATGTAAAAACTTTCAAATAGATTGTGCACTATGGAGCGATACCGTTTCTCGAGTAGGAGAATTTCTAGAAAACTCTTATTTTAGTGGATCTTATTTTTTACTCACTTCCTATTGACATTCTTTTAATATATTATAGTTTTTTGAAAGTCCTCAAAAATTCCTCATCACAACGACTTAAAAATACAAACTCAAAGTATACATAATTATTTTAAAGAAATCGCAATGATTTACGCAGTTTAATGAGATAGTACGAGTTGAGGAAAAGATGAATTACGACTTCGAATACCAGGCTAAAACTGCCGATATTGATTATACAATTTTCCACAGCTAATAACAAACACAGAATGCAGATAATGTTACATTGAAAGCAACGTGCATTGCATACGTTATCTAAACAATAGATGGCGGATAGAAGTAGGCGTAGTGCGACGAACGGTCTGAGGTCAGTCTCTCTCAAGGTCAAAGTCAACTTAAAATAAATAAATAAATATAAATATTCCGGACATATTCACACGGTCAACTGATCCCAAACTAGGCATAGCCTGTACTATGGGTACCAGAGACTGATATACATAATAGATATATATTTAACACCCAGACACAGAACAAACATCTGTGTTAGTCACAAATGTTTGTCCAGTGCGGGAATCGAACCCGCGACCTCTAGCGCAGAAGGCAGAGTTACTACTAACTGAGCTATGAGGCCTGAACTTCTTCTTGTCGTGTCACTGATTCTTTCTTGATCATCCTGCATTAGGTCATTGACCAGGTTGAGGTATGGTGACCCTGAAAAGGGCCTATTAATGAATCAGTGTAGTGAAAGATTAAAGTGCACGTCCTAGAGGCTACTTTCGTGCACAAAAGCCAACTATTGAAACGGGGTCGGAAATACTTAGTTCAGTCTCATCTCAAATCAAATAAAAAATCTCTTTAAACTTTGAAACGTCTAATAAACTAGGTGCAGTCTAGAAGAATCAGGCGACAGACACGGTTCTCGATCCGGTTTATATCATAATCACTATAATTTATTTGCAGGAATGTAGTTCTATCTCGTTTCCTTATAAAAATACAACACAATTATAAAATACAAGGTGATTCATAATGTATGCTGTCCCGAAAGAGACATAATCTACACTCAATTGGCAATCAAGTTTGTCTACGATTTTGGAAATTCATATATTTTCATTAAATAAACACTATGCAAAAATTAGATATAGTTTGGGGTCAAATCAGAATTATTTAGCTGTTTGTTGGTTTGATGTTTCTGTTCGTTATTTTTTTTTTTGTTGATAGAATAAGCCCTTTTCGCGATAGTATAATATTTAATCAAATGTAGAGTCTCAAAAATATGGTTTTCTTGTGCTTGCTTGCCTGTCGTGTCACTGATTCTTTCTTGGTCATCCTGTATTAGGTCAGTGACCAGGTTGAGTTATGGTGGCCCTGAAAAGGGTCTAGACCATTTGTGAAAGAGTCAGTGTAGTGAAAGGATTAAAGTGCGCCTCTTAGAGGCTCCTTTCGTGTACATCGTTCTTATGTTTTTTTACGCCTGCAATTTATGGTATGATCACGTGGGCGCCGACTTTAAACTCAACATAAAACATCCTGTATAAGAAAATTACATATAACATAGTTAGATAAAAGCCCCGCAGAGTCGCTGCAAAATAGAAGCACACAAACAATTCATGGAACAACTCATGGATCAGTAGGTATTAGATGCGGTAGATGCCCTCACTCAAGGTCTGTTAGGAAGGTCAGTTGGCTTAGAACAATGACTCAGTGTTTACGATCTAACATAGCACTAGTTATTGTATAACCTGTGGCCGTGACGTCACCGATTGCAATAGTCAATTCATTGCGGTGTTTTTAGTTTTGTCGCGCAATTTGGGGATTTCTTGTAGGAGAGTATCTTTAGAATTAGGTCTTGCTGTAAAATATATGTGAAAAATTTGTAGCCCAGTAACTAGCAGGCTTCAAAATTGTTAGTTTTCAGTATAACACCCAAGGCAATGTTTTGTCTACGGAAGAGTAGACAAGAATTACATTGCGGTGTACAATGTAGCGCATCGTGAACGGCCAATGAGGATATAATTCACTACGTTTGGCTGGGTCTGGAAATCTGTGGAGGAGGCCAATGATTCATGACTCCCAACAGAATGATGATGATTATTTTCGTCTCGGAGAAAAACTGTATCATGCAAAGTGGTATGTACCTATAGCATAATAGTATTTGAAATTCCAACCATACAAAAACCAAGATCGGAATGTATTACGCGGAAAACTGTCACAGCCAACCGTCAATGACTGTGAAACTATACATATAGATCTGACCACATCTTAACCGTGGTTTGAAAAACCACCCGTTTACGTATATTATGTTGATGAACTGTGGCCTTAGTAGAATTCGTGGGAAAAAACACGTAGGAAGGCAGTAGATTGCAGTCTTCAAATGCATTTCGATTGTTTTTGTACATTTTCCCAACATTCCCACGTAGGTTTACGACAAGCGATTTGCATAGAAGCAAAAACTGTTCAAACTCTTCGTAAACAAGCTCGAGAGTGCCGAAAATAGTCATATGATGCATTTTCCATTCAAATTCAAAATGGCGGTATGCGAACGACCTGCTCCAAGGCTAGTCCACCTAATTGTTTGTGCATAGGTAATTTGGTACCTTTTTGAATTTATTACAGCGATAAATGCGGCCTGGTGTGTGTAGGTGTTTTTGATTTGTTTTTATGTGGTGAAGGAAACATAATTTATAGTGAACTTTTTGTTTAAAAGTCTCGCAGTTTAATTCAATAGGCCGTCGCATCCTCGACTATATTCTTCTTCCATAACCACGATAGTCAGCTATGATAATTTAAAAAAAGTCATTAGGAAATATATATAGGTCTTTGCCGAACATTCTAAACACATCATTCATTAAGCCAAAATCAAACCTTACTTACTTCTTTTGACCAGTAAAGTTAGGAATAATTTTATAATAATTATGCCAACTCCTATACAGGCGGGAAAAAATCTGCGACAGGAATTATCTAACCAACTAAGCCACAAGTCGACACCACACCTGAAAAATCTGCGGGATGTAGGTACTAAGGATCGAAGTATTTTTACAGTAAACGTTTCAGTTATCCAAGCCTGTTCAATGACTAAAGTTTGGTTAGCTCAAAAATTGTTTGTGATATTATAAAATCTGTATTTCCCTAGGTGTGGTTTACTACTTTAAAAACAAATAACCAAAGTTATAATGATTTTGGGGCACGCCATTAAACTCTTTATTTTTTGTCAGATAGCTACGTTAGTCTTATAGGTACATACAAATACCACGTCATAGAGAGGGTAGGTCATTCACGTTTTTGAACACGTTTTTTCATCCATATTTGAAGCCAAAGATGGACGAGTAGGTACGATGCGTTGAACTGATATTTAAATAATTCAATAATTTAACCCTTACCTATAGGCCGTGGTGGCCTCGGCTGAAGAATAGTCTCCTCCATATCAAGTTACCCGCGAATGTCGTAAAAGGCGACTAAAGGAAAAAGCTAGGGGATGGGCAGCAGCGTCTCCTATTAAACAACGATATCTCGCCATCCCGCCAGAGTTAATTGCCCAGCGTGGTGAGTATGAGCAATTGCCTCCCACATGATAGGAAGTCGGCGGAAATCAAAGTCAAGTCATAGTCAAAAGGCGTTTATTTCAATAAAATCACTAGGATCACTTTGAAATGTCTTAGAAACTAGGTGAAGCTACGCATGTTCCTCGCGACCAAGCCTAGAAATCTGTGGGGAAGCCTACGTTCCGCAGTGGCATGAAACCTACGGCTGAAACGATGATGAACTTATATGAATAGTATACCTAACGTACTGATCATGAGTATTCCGTGCCGGGCTCAAATTTTAATTTTTGTTTTTGTACCATAACATGTACAATAATGGAACGCGTTCTAGGAATAATTCGTACTAGTTCAGTGGTTTACATACATTCTTAAGTATACATCGTACATAATACTATTACAAGCATACATCATTTCTGATATGACACAAGCTATCATATTGCGCGATCATTAGTGTGCATTTGTTTAACCTAGGTTCAACGTGTTTGTCATATTAATAAAACCGCATGCACCCACCAGAGGCCCCTCGTGACGAATTGTTTACATAGAAGCGGACATTGCCGCTAGTTCAAGGTTGATTAGGTCGTTTCTAGTGAGGCAGGTCCAATGGTAAGCTGAAAATTATAATTAGTTTTGTTGGAGTCTGGAGAACCTTGACGCTGAATTCGTTTCTGTTTTTTTATTAAAATATTTTAGTTGGAGAATGTGATGCCTTTTTTAGATATCGTCGCGTCTCTCGGTATTTAGATCCTTGAGGACGTTTTGGGGTAGTCAGAAGTCCAAATATTATACTTGGCTTGACCGCTTTGAGCATGATGCCACTATGTGTGCCTGACAATTACGTGCGCTGTGGCCGCCGTCGACATCAACTGTTCGCCTGCCATATGCCGCACACCGCGAACTCGTCACGCTCATAATGCGCCAACGCTAAGAGCTCTCACTCTTTTAAATGCCTATGTACACGAGGTCCAACATGTCGACATCTTTAATGATAAAATTTGTACTATATTTAATTCGCTAAGAGTATTTTTAAGTTTTAATTTTAGACAGTAGGCACTTTGGTATATACTGTAAGCTTGCTGTTTTAACTGAAATAAATAATTCTAATTCTAATTGGCACGTGACCATTTTGTAAGCATTCCGTTTAGTTACGACAAAATGATTTAGTGCTTGCTTGTCGTGCCACTGATTCTTTCCTGGTCATCCTGTATTAGGTCAGTGACCAGGTTGAGGTATGGTGGCCCTGAAAATACCGTTGGCGAAAGAATCAGTGTAGAAAGGATTAAAGTGATTTAGTAAAATAAATATTTAGGTAGAGCTGCAATATGACGGCAACAGCTTTTATAAGCATACAATACAGCACTGGTGGAGAGATGGAAGTGGCCCCTTCCAATCCATAGGTCGTGGGTTCGTATCCCGGTCGTGCATCAATGGATTTTCCGTTCGGAAAATTTATGTGCACTACACTATTTTTACTGGTGTTCTTAAACGGGGAAGGAAAACATCTTGAGGTAACCGGCTTGTCCTAGACTCGAAAAATTCGAAGACGTGACATGTGCATGAAAGGAGCCTTTTGGAGGCATACTTTATTTAATACTCAACAGTGATTCTTAAACCGACGGACGGTCATAGGCCCTTTTCAGGGCCACCATACCTCAATCTGGTCACTGATTTCATTCAGGGTGACCAAGAAAGAATTAATGACACGACACGCAATAAGCACGCATAAGGATTCAATGTATCTTTGATATGACTGTCCTCATAGCCCAGTTGGTAGTAACTCTGCCTTCTGCGCTAGAGGTTGCGGGTTCGATTCCCGCAGTGGACAAACATTTGTGACTAACACAGATGTTTGTTCTGTGTCTGGGTGTTAAATATATATTTATTATGTATATCAGTCTCTGTTACCCATAGTACAGGCTATGCCTAGTTTGGGATCAGTTGACCGTGAGTAATATGTCCGGAATATTTATTATTTATTTATTATATCTTATTTTCTCGTATACATACATACGAGAAAAAAGTGTGCACGAATGGAGCCTCTAAGAGGCGCACTTTAATCCTTTCAATACACTGATTCGTTCTACGACGGTCATAGACCCTTTTTATGGCCACCATACCTCAACCTAGTACAGATGAACCAAGAAAGAATCAGTGACGCGATAAGCAAGCAAGTAAAAAGTAGTTAGAACTACAGTAAAACGTCAATATTTGATAAAATCTAATGAATTATCTAATTTCCTGTTGTATCGTGTTGTTTTGCAGAATAGGCCATCGACCTCGTGGAAGGTCGGCGGGTCACTGCCGGCCGGATGTTGTAGCCATAGTTGAGGCAGGTCTAGACTAGGCTGACTCACGCAGTAAGTTCTATGAATAGTTGTTATATACCTTTGGAAATTTTCCACGCTTAATTGTTGACCAGAGATAAGACTTTATTTACAGAAAGAAACTTAAAACTAATACAAGTTAATATTTACAAAATACATAAGAAACAGTTGAGCCATCTAAAGACCGTTACAAACGATCTATAGATAGCTCAACTGATCCAGATCAGTTGAGCTATCTCAGTTGATTGTTGACTACGAAGATAGAATAAGTTATCATTGTAACTACATAAAGATATATTATAGTGGCATATAGATAGAATATTTGTAACCATTCCATAAGTAACCGTTTAGTTACGACAAAAATATTTAATTAAATAAATACTAGGTAAAGATAGATAGATCGATAAACTCTTTATTGTACACAGAGATAGAAAATAACAAAGGGAGAAACAAAACGTACAATGGGCGGCCTTATCGCTCATAGCGATCTCTTCCAGACAACCTTTGGATGGACAGGATAAGCAAATCAAATAATACGGAGGTATAATAGTAATTTCGGAAAGTAAAAATTTGTACACTTCTAACCATTTTTTTTAAAACGTGGCTTTGGTATACCAAGTTATTCTTCAAATTATGCCTTAGAGACTTTTTGTGGTGTCAAGTGTGGGTATGTTCGAAAATATTTGGACATACTTCTGACTACCATGCTTGGGCATGAAAGTTGCGATATGAGTTATTTTTTTTTTACATTAGACGTAATTAATCTTAAAGCTATACTAAGTTGACTTAATTCTGTACTATATTGTCATATGCTCATTTTTAAAATAAAAATCTTAAGGTTCCGGATATTTTTGCAAAAATAAAAAAAAACTTAAAATCGTGATTTGCAATTCAAAAAAGATGAGATGTTATCGTTTAGAGTACAAAAGCGAAATTCCGAGGTCACAGCTAACGCGGGGCAAGGCGATCGGTTCGACGGCACTGCCAAGGCTGTCTGATAGGAAACTGCGTGTCATTTGGAGATAAATCTATCTTTTTAGGGTTCCGTACCTCAAAAGGAGAAAATGGAACCCGTAAAGAAACACTTTGTTGTCCGTCTTTCCGTTGGTATTTCTGTTAAGATCCTTTTTCCTCAGGAACCGCTATAGGTATCAACTTGAATGAAGAACCTAGCATTCTTAATATTAAATTATGAATGCTCGGATCCTTTGTGACATAAATAAAGGAAAAAGTTTTGAAATGAGGAATTTTGACTAGGGCACTAAAGACTTTGAAATAATTTACGGATCGCGGTCAAGAAATCTACACGGCTGAAATTAATTTCAAATCCCGTGTGGATTGACTGAGCGACCGTAAACGTCACTCCGTACACTTGGAATCTCGATTTTCTTAAGTAATTAGTTGTATGGAAGCCTCAAAGCGCGAGTCCTACTCGCACTTGACTGTTATTATACTAACCCAACATTATACAGGAAGGTTTATATAGGATGCAAACATTACTAAAAGTATTGACGACCTCGGGGCGCAGCGGGCGAGTGCCCGTCGGAGACGAAGGGGTGTGGGTTCGATGCCCGCTGCGGGATAAATGTTTGCATGATCTACCAATATTTGTTCTGGGTCTGGGTGTTGTGGTGCCATAGTTTAATTTTTTCGCGACCCACCTTCACACTGAGCCTTCACACCAGTGTTAAGGTAGGGAAATTAAATTCCCCGCCTTAACCCACCAGTGTGAAAGAAATCCCGGCCTTCATACTAGTGTTAAGGAGGGGAACTCAGTGTGAATGACGGGAAAAGGCTAAGTGTGATGGTGGGTCGCGAAAAAATTATGTAACTGTATTTTTAGATTTTCAATACTATCCCTTAAAAGGGTTTGATGAGATGTCAGAGTTTGTATGGGAGAATCTTAACGCATGGAGAGATTTATCTGAAACTTGGTACAAATACTCAGAGTCAATTAATGAAATAAACCCCCTTTTTATCAAGATATCTCGCGAGCAAAGCCACGGGCGTACGCTCGTGAGACACAAAGAAATAAACTCGGATAGCAATGGAGAAGAGAAGCGACCTATGCCAAAGAGGTGAAGTGCTAACGCAGGATCAAGGCGATAGTTCGTCGGCACAGCCAAGGCCGCCCGTGTGCCGTCTGCATGAGGAAACTGAGATCATTGGAGATAAATGGCCTCATAGCTCAGTTGGTAGTAACTGCCTTCTGCGCTAGAGGTAGCGGGTCGATTCCCGCACTGGGCAAACATTTGTGACTATCACAGATGTTTGTTCTGTGTCTGGGTGTTAAATATATATCTATTATGTATATCAGTATCTGGTACCCATAGTACAGGCTATGCCTTGTTTGGGATCAGTTGAGCGTGTGTGATATGTCCGGAATATTTATTATTTATTTATTAAATCTGTTTCAACATACACAGTCATGAAGCGCTAAGCTGATTTTAAACTCTTGGTTTTCTGCAAAGCGGGGCGATATATACAAGGCTATTCATAATATGTATATCATCCCGAAAGGGGGTATTCAACTAAAAGAAATTAATATTAGCAAAAAAAAATCATTAAAGAAAATATCAAATTGCGATGACAATAATGCCAATCTGATGGCATTGAGAAATATGAAATCCGTGAATAAATATAAGTTCGTGGCTTGAAACCAAAAGCATAGCCTCCAAAGATCGAACTAGCGGTCACCCATCCAATTGCTGACCGTACTGATTTCTGCTGAAGCTACGCCACTGCTACGGTACCACACAGCTAGGCAACAGCTAGGCATTAGTTTATACTCTGGCAAGAAATGATCTCAATTAAAATAATATTTGAGAAAACACACAGCCAAAATCTAGATTAGTAAATGCATCGCTGGCGTTGGCCTCATCTCTACGGCAGCTCGCAGCTGAATTGGTACACTGCAGGCGGCGAAAACGGAAATACGTTGGAAAATTAACTGAAAAATAAATATGGATCAAATAATATATTAAGACATTTTGAAAAACAGACAAGAGTTGGTTATCTCGTAAAAATGTTACATTCGTTTAAACACGGCACGCGATATGTTCTTGATGTGTCATATAATCCGTGTCAAAAAGAACCTTACTTCTACTGAAGTCAAATTTGAGTTTGACATTTGAGGGTGTGCGAACGATATCGTAAGCTCTACAAATTTTCTTGTTTTCAGAGATAGCGTTATAATAATTAATCTTTCAAGCTACCCTTTAAGGACACAACAGTATTTAAAAAGAAAGCCCATAACGGCCTCATTTCAAATGGCGCCGTTCTGGTTGCAATTAATTTGCACTGCAGTGTACAGCATCGCACTGAACATTTGCCAAATATTTTTTTCTAAATATGTAACCGGTCGGTCGTTGAACCGGCCGCCATTATCGGGTGGCCGGACGAGTGGTTAGATCGAGTTGCGCGCGCGCAGCTCTCTGGGTTATGTGCTCTGTACACGAAACGATTTTCCTGTGTTTCGATTCACTTTTTTGGATGAAGGAAAAGAAAGAACAAATTACTCATCAGTCATGTAAACAAAAAAAAAGTAATAAACTAGGCACCAAACTTAAAAGCTGAAGAGGTTTCAGCTAAAAGAAATTTTTTTTGCTGAAAAGATCTTATAGATCTGTTTAGGAAATTATTTTTACGGATTGTAAACCTAGTTCTTTTTGGCAACTGACGAGTCATTTTAAAATTTATTCAACATCATTATCATTTGAGCCGTTGGACGTCCACTACTGAACATAAATATTATTATTATTAACTCATTTATTTCAGATAATACATCCATAATTAAATATAAAACGTCACAATAAAATCTAAATAATGAAATATAAATAATTAAAATTTACATTCATAATATAAAATAATTAGCAATACTCTACCTGGTTACATAAGCCTCCCCCATTTAAATCCAACGCGACCGAACTTATACGGCCTGCACCCAAACAATAATTTGGGGGGATTTGCCCATACTCGCCACGCTGGGCATGCGCGTTGGTGAGCGCAGATAAAGCTATTGTTAATAAGGGGCGCTGCTGCCCATCCTTTAGTTATCCTAGTCCTAGTTTTTTCTCTTAGTAGCTTCTTACGACATCCACGGGTAGTATAGTATACGAGGCCTATTTTTCAGCCGGGGTCACCACAGCTATTATAAACTAAAACGGCCACTTTTTTTTTAGAACAATCTAAATCAAAATGTCAATGTTTTCTTAACCGCCAATTTTTAATCGTTCGTGTATATACTCCCTTATATTGCGCACAGCTCTGTTTGTTAGTGTGCGGATTTTATGTCCTAAATTGTAATTTTTAGATGCAGCTGTGAATGTGAGAACGAGTTTCGGCTCGAGGAGTTTTTGGACGGGGCCATTGCTCGGTGCGCCTATACATTGCATAGGCATCGGATGTACGCTCGCGACTACCTTAGGTTCATGATGTAGGTATTGGATATTTGCGCTCGTGGCATACTTTGCCAAAACCCGAGTCTGTAACGTTCGTGAGCTACTCACTTGTCACTGTGAGACGTGAAAAGTGAATAGCTTACCGAGGTCCAATTTCCTAATTTTCGTGAATTTCTCACTTATCACTGTGAGACGTGAAAAGTGTGTAACTACTAAGAGGAGTTTACAGGCGTAATTAAAAAAACCAATTTGAATAACCACCATGAGAATAACACCAATTATTTTAACAAACTAGTTTATTTATTTCAGTAAAGGAACAGAAAAAAGAACAAAAGTAAAATTGAATGCTAAGTATTGTAAGCTAGGAAACATTCAGACAGGCCTCATAGCTCAGTTGGTAGTAACTCTGCCTTCTGCGCTAGAGGTCGCGGGTTCGATTCCCGCAATGGACAAACATTTGTGACTAACACAGATGTTTGTTCTGTGTCTGGGTGTTAAATATATATCTATTATGTATGTCAGTCTCTGGTACCCATAGTACAGGCTATGCCTAGTTTGGGATCAGTTGACCGTGTGTGATATGTCCGGAATATTTATTTTATTTATTTATTTTTTTATTTATTTCAGTAAAAGAACAGAAAAAGAACAAAAGTAAAATTGTATGCTAAGTATAGTTAGCTAGGAAACATTCTTATAGTCTAGTACAGTTCTAGTTACTACTAATAAAAATATAAACTTACTATAACCAAAATAAAATAAAATAAAAAATAAAAATAGCCTTTATTTCCCTCTAGTTACATAGAATACAAAGACAGAATATATAAGTATTAGATCATTCATTAATCACAAAATATTAATCAACTTATATTAATCAACGTAATAATACGAAAAAGAACAGAAATCTTTTAAAGAAAATTCCACACAGAATTGCTCCCCATGTGAAGGACATAACCTTTCCAGTAGGCACAAAGAGGCGGTTAGCAAACCGTACGGCCCACCTGTTGCCCGCTCACTATCTAGCTAGTAAGTAAGGCGCCGCTATAACTATCAAACCACTACATAACTATCAGAACTCAGAATTTCAGAGTTTGATCGAACCTTAGGGTTCTAGAAATCGATCAAACTACTGTTTTGAATGTACTTATAAATCCTACTAATATTATTATAGCTTGCAACGATGTTTGGATGGTTATAGGACCACATCGGTGGCGTAGCGGGCGAGTGTCTGAGACGCAAGACGCGGTTTCCATTCCCGTTTGCATAATCTTCAAATATGTGTTCCGGGTCTAGGTATTGTGGTACTATGGTACTCGTAGTTTCTGATACCCACAACACAGAAGATCCTAAGTATGAGTTCAGGATTTCTTTTAGACTTGGTCGCGAGGAACAGGCTTCACCTAGTTTCTAAGACGTTTCAAAGTGTGATTTTACGGTTTAGGATCATTTATTTCTCAAAAGATTTAAATCTAAAATCACTTACTGAGAAACCTTATTATTATACTACACAAGTATTTACACATTAAAATACAGTGAGCGCTACAAAGTATTTTTTTTCAATTAAAAGACTATAAAACAATCAAATTAATACATAAGTTACTAAAATTATGGCAAAAAAATAAAAGATGTGGGTATATTAAAAAATAACATGCAAGTACGATGCACTCAAGGACAACAACTAAATCAGAACTTGTTCAACGCATGGAACCACTTGCACCGGTTTATGAGCTAGTTTTAGTAGTAGGCTTTTGTTAATCTAGGGTTAATTCATAATTTTAAGACGTATCTGCTTTGATTTAATTTCTTTACGTTATATTTATTAGGGATTTATTTAGTTGTTAAGACATGATGTACCTTCCTATCTATTGTATGCTATATAATGAAATATTACTTATTTTGTTAGTATTGTATTATATATGTTTTATATTATATTGCCTACCCTATTTTATTTATTTAATTATATTATTTATTCCATATATTTGCATGCATTTAATAGAAATAAACACTTTGAAATTATAATATTTTTGAAATATTTATGTTGGGTTTTATTTATTTATATGTTTGTGGTTCAATCACGTCGTAACCGCTTAACCGATTCAGATGAAACTGGTAATACATAGAGTTATTTACCTAGCATATAGGCTACTATATATAAAGGTAACACGCGAGCAAACCCGCAGGCGCAAGTTAATGCTTGATAAAACGCTAGTCATAAAGTTGAATGATAAAAATAACATGTTTTTAGGCCTTACGTCAATCAGTCGTCATCTTTTTGGAGGAGGCAGGGCATAGCGAGATTATCTCGTTCTAAATTGGAGCAGCCCGCCTGGTGAGGTACCTCCGCCTTACAGAAGATCGCAGCAAAATAACATTATTTGTTTCAAATAGTGTTGTGTTTCTGCGGTGAGTAAGGTTGCCAGAACTCTTTAGGGGGAGGGGGGTTCGGGGTCGGCAAGGCGTGCGTGATGCCTCTGGTATTGCAAGCGCTCATAGGCTACGGTAACCGCTTACCAACAGGTGGGCCGTATGCTTGTTTGCCACCTCAGTTGTATAAAAAAAAAAAAAAACAATTACGCAAAATTTCTATAATTAGTTCTAGGTCGCACAAAACGAGAACTCGTAACGACACATTCATGCTATATTATAACAAAAATAAATAGACTACTTTGAAAGAGTGAATCGGGCTGTAGTGTAATTCCTTAATTTAATTATTTATTTATTTAGAATACAGTATAACATCTTAAATGTGTCCGGAATATTTTATATATATTTTTTTTAAATCTAAACATTTCGTTAATTATTTATTAAGCTATATTCGAGTGAAAGGTTGACAGTGTGAGTGGAGCCTTATTTTGCGAACGGGCCGCGGTAGACGCTTCTATTCAACAAACATTGTTGTTCGCGAATTACAATGACTGTTTCAATAAACCACTTTTTAAGGTTAAGCTGGATTTTTGTAAAAATCGTGTTTTAACAAAATACAGCTATTGGGTAGAGTAAGGTAATATAGTTCTGGGATTCTCTTTTATTCGATCTGTCATCATCATCATCATCATTAGCCTGTAGAAATCCACTGCTGGACATAGGCCTCCCCCAAAGAGTTCCATGACGAATGGTCTTGAGCCTTCTCCATCCACCGACTTCCCGCAACCTTCACAATGTCGTCGGTCCATCGGGTGGGGGGCCTTCCAACACTGCGTCGCCCGGTTCGTGGTCGCCATTCGAGAACCTTTACTCCCCAACGGTTGTCGGTTCTGCGAGCTATATGGCCTGCCCACTGCTACTTCAACTTGCTAATTCTTAGAGCTATGTCGGTGACCTTAGTTCTTCTACGGATTTCCTCATTTCGGATCTTATCACGTAGTGAAACTCCAAGTATAGCTCTCTCCATAGCCCGTTGCGCGACTTTGAGCATGTATATGAGGCCTATAGTTAAGTCTCAGTCCTATAAGTCATCACTGGCAACACGCACTGATTGTAGACTTTCGTCTTGAGGCTCTGCGGTATCTGCGACGAGAAGATATGACGAAGTTTCCTAAAAGCTGCCCATCCGAGTTGGATTCGTCGGTTTTTTCGATCTGTAAAACAGTTAATAGTTAGCTTTTTTCAGGAATCCGATACACAAAATGTTTCTATTTTCTTGCCTGTGTCATTAAGTTCCGTTTCAGAACTAGATGTCTATAGGAAAAGTTACGGAATTGAATATTCCTTAACTTGCGTTATTGGTAACTTGGCGAAATTATTATTAATATATAGTTTTTACTATAATGCATTTAGTGGTATCTATTAAATGAAAACCAATTGCTTCTTGGGGATGGGCAGCAGCGTCCCTCATTTTAACAAAGATAGCTATAACTGCGCTCGCCAACCCGCATGCCCAGCGTGGTGAGTATGGGCAAATCCCCCCACATGATAAGGAATTTGCTCTGTCTGTGGGGGAGGCCATGTTCAGCAGTGAACGTCGTACGGCTGAAATGATGAATTGCTTCTTCTGTGGGTGGCGATTGCCGATTGGAAGTCCCAAAGATTTTCGAACGGCCGGGAAATGCTTCCGTAGCTTAGTTGGTTAGAGCGATCCGTATTTAGGAGAAGGTTGCGGGTTCAAATCCCGTCTGAGGCGAAATTTTTGGGATATTATAAAAAAATATCTAGAACTAGTTATTTAGTTATATAGTTAGGTAGGACCCAGACTGTAGGTATTCGTAAATTGCCTGAAGACCGTCTTGGCCTATAGTGCTCATAGGTCACCTTAACTTTGCGATTTTGTTTAGGCGGTGATTACGTTGAACGTCTCAACAACGGTTCAATTACGTGTGAAATAGCGCTAACATGCATGCATTTGAAAAGCAATACGTCATGGTGGGGGCCCCCCAGTATATACCTACCATGAATAGGATATGTAAAAATTCCTCAGAAGCAATAACCGTAATATTACCACTGTAATATAGTCTGTCAGTGTTCTACAAATACCACTTTGGTGACTGTGCGCAGGATTTGCATGACCTCATCCCTCCTTCCCCCTTCTACTACCGGACAAGCAGTCGCACAGGTAATTACCACCCTTACCTGGTCGACATACCACAGTGTCGAACCAAACGTTTCTGCTCCACCTTTATTATAAGCACTGGCAAAGAGTGGAACGATCTGCCAGCGTCTGTTTTCCCGGACGAGTACAATCTAGGAGTCTTCAAATCTAGAGTGAATAAGTTCCTTCTGGTAAAGCGTGTTCCATCTTAGGCCACATCTCACTTGCAAAAGTGAGCTGGTGGTAAAACGCCTAACCATCTCCAAATAAAAAAAAAAAAAAAAGGAGTTGTTGGCTTGTAAATTATTAATTTGATGTAAAGGAGAATGAGCATCCTTGGCCAAGGTCCAAACATGGTTTGCAGTGCAGTTCTCGTGGGGTTTGCATGTAGTGCGTTGTAAAAGGCCTTTCAACTACATGAATTATAGAATAAAAAAAAAACCTTTTAATTATTAAATCATCAAGCAGAAGATAGTAGTTAAATTGACATCCTCAGTGACTAAAGTAAAGAAAAGTATCTTTGAAAACGTCCACAATCTTATGAGAATCAATGCATGCTAGCTTCGTTCAATGTTGCAATCTCACGACAATATTACAGCCGTTACATGACGCGCACCGCTACTTCAGAAACCAGGACATAACCACACCAACCCAAATAGTTCCCATGCCCGACCAAACTTTCCATAGAGCTACACAAACTACAGATAACGTCTCCCCTTGACCGTGTCCCATAGGCAGCCTTGAGCTGTCTTACTATCAATAGACACGCACGAGCGGGACGGGGAATGTCTCTGCAGGCGAGTGAGCGAGACGGAGAGATAACATAAGAAACGCAAGGTCGCCGGGCAGTGGGTCAGCGTCTAGGCGACGTCTAGCACGCACACCGCCATAGTTGTACGGATAGTAAAGAAAGTATGTAGTGATGGGTATGCTCAGCAATTCTAGCTTAGCTTCTGAATGCTGGCTTGCTTGTGGACGCGATCGAATCAGATCTCATAAACAAAAGACAACAAAATTGCTCAAAGGATAAGTCAAAGTCAAAGTCAAAAAACTTTTATTTCAATAAAACCACTAGGTTCACTTTGAAACGTCTTAGAAGCTCTTAAGCAAGTTGAAGATGGCTTTGCGAGGCATACAACTCGGTGAACCGACGGCCATTGATGCAAAAGCGCAGCAAAGGAAAGAACATAGGACAGGAAATCTCTGGCGGAGACCTATTTTCAGCAGTGGATCTACGGCTGAAATGAATGAATGAATGATGATTAAAATCTGGTCAGTGACCTATCACAGAGAATCATGAAGGAACAAGTGGCACGATCAATGAGAATACCAAACAATGCGATGCAACCGCCAACCAAGTGGACATAACTGGTGGGTGCTAATAAGCGAAACCCAAACGAAAGCATTTCTCGGAAATTCGTTTTTTCTAGTGGAACGCCCGCGTCTTCGTTCGCGTGGAGTTATTTTCCTACAAACTCGCCTTATTGCATCTTACTACTATAAGAAATGCGAATGTTTGGATGGATGGATGTTTGTTACTCAATCACGCCAGCGTTCAGCCGTTGCTGAACGGATGCTGACGGAGCTGGAAAAATGTACGGTTCCCGTGGGAAGGATTTGTTTCTCACGGAGCAATGGATCGACATGATTTTGCATACTGTATGTTTAAGAGTCATAGAATCACATGGACAATTTTATTAACTCGGAAAATCCTAGGTTCCTACGGTACAGAATAAGAATTAAAAAAAACTTTATATAAAGCATTTACAAGAATTGCACTAAGCTAATTTCATAAATTACCCAACACATATTCTTTATTCCTACATAACTACTAACTATGTAATTAGAAAACTTAAATGCTATAAAATGGCGTCCGACTCAGCATTATGTAATGTATGTATGTAAATGCGTAAGTTTTTGAGGATGTTTCCATGTTCGTGGTTCAATTACGCCTCATATCGTAAGCGTTTCGCTATAGTGAATTATTTGTGCTTGTGCAATACGTTACCGATGGTACTTACGTAAGCAAAGCCAAAGACTTATGCTAGGTGTTGAATTTCGGAAATTCTTTCTTATTAATCTCTAGACCACGCACAATACGAAGCCATAATCCTTTCAGGTTTCTGGCGTTAGAGGCTGTGCGTTGATTGTCAGTCAGTCAGTAATTGAAGTTTTGTATATATTTAGAGTTTGTGAAGACAAGTCCATAGTCACGCAATCAGAGAGGCCGCGCGTTCGCAATGACTTTTGAAACGAGCGAAACGAAAGTTCAATTAGTTTGAAAGATATATTTTTTTAACTGAATGCCTTATTTGTTGAACATAAATATGAATATTAATTATTACAAATAAATAAAATACTCAATTTTAGACTTTTTCCTTTATTTCTGTCACAAAAGCTTTTAGCATTCCATATTTCAGAATTGTGAGGTAGCTGGAAGTACCGTAGAGTTTTTTTGATTTTTGCCATTTACATACAAAAATTTGTCATGAATCCATAGGAGATTCATGACTTTGAGTTTTTAACTTAGACCACACCACGTCGAGCACTCAAGCAATTCAACTCAAAACATTCAATATAAATCTACCCTCAACTTTAAATTTATCTTTCACTATTTTATTTTTATCTGTATTGCCCTAATGTTTTAATTGTCAATAGACCTTGTTTAAATTATGGCCAAAAGTAACTAAGGAAGAGCGAGGCCTCCTAGTTCAAGTATTATATACATAAAAGGAGGCTCCGAAATATTGTAAAAGATAATATGAAGTTTGTGAACGAAATAAAAACATTTGTATTTGAGATACGGAACCGTAAAAATAGTAGATCTTGCGTGCTAACGCTCCCCCTACCTCCACACATGCGTGGCATCGTGTGCGAGTAGTTTCTGTCTTTACGACGGGATAGGTCCCCGATTGAACCGATTCAACAAGGGTTGATAGAGGTCCTGTAAGCTCACTTGTGTCGGATATAACATAAATGTAGCTAAGCCATTCTTACGATTTACTGAGGCTCGTATTTTTTATCATTGAGAGGTGAACTATAAGGGAAATTAAAAATAATAATAATTGACACCAGCTTAACAAAAATAAGGTTAGAGGAATGAAATAATATTATACTATTGACTAAGAATTCCAGGGTAGGGTTCATCCTACAATTATTATAAATGCGAAAGTTTGTGAGGATGTTTGGATGTTTAAACGATTGGATGTTTGTTGTTCAATCACGCCGTAACGGCTCAACCGATTTCGTTGAAACTTGGAATATATAGAGTTCTTCACCTTGAATAGCATATAAGCTATATACTTTTTATGTAGGTATCACGCGAGTGAATCCGCTTATATAATCAGTTTTGACAGCATTTGTGATAAAATTAATGTCAGTGTGAAGGGAGTGAAAGAATATTATCGACTAAAATCGTTGTGAGTAGAACTCTGAAAGAATAGTTGAAAAAAATGACTGCAATTATTTGTAAATAATATCGGCCTAACGTAAGTGGAGAATGCCGGGGTAATTTTTCTAAGGAAATAATTTGAGGAGAAATAAGAAATTAAAAACCTGCTATAACGCTATCCGGGAATACCTAAAAGGTACCTAATCAAAATTCGAAGAGATGTGACATGTGCACGAAAGTAGCCTCTAAGAGGCGCACTTTAATCCTTTCAATACACTGATTCAGTCACCGACGGTCATAAGCCCTTTTCAGGGCCACCATACCTCAAGACTCAACCAGTTCACTGACCTAATACAGGGATGACCAAGAAAGATCACTGACACGACAAGCAAAAAAGCGTGTCGATGGTTTTTCGCGCAAATACCTAAGCTGTACCTCTGACTTCGGAAGCCTTCATTGTACGTAATTCGACACGCGCTTAGCCAATTTATTTTTCTTTATTCATGCAAGTTTTGCCTCTAAAGTGGCTGAGGCCTTTACTCATTCGGAGGCAGATCTGTTGATAGCCGAGTCAGGCGGATCAACGCACGACACAAGGTCGCACTGCCGCTTAGAATATGTAAGAACGATCTTATACGGGCGAGTTTAACTGTCCCAATTTAACGCAATACCATGAAATTTTATTCAAAGTCAAAAAGCGTTTATTTCAATAAAACCACTACGATCACTTTGAAAGGTCTTAGAAACTAAGTTACGCCTGTTCCTCGCGACCAAGCCTAGAAGAATCAGGCAACAAACACGGCTTGGTGCCTATCATTTTTTTCGCCGATCCTTTTTCACAAAGTGGAATGTAGAGCTTCAGTGTGGTGCCCATCGAACTAGGTGAAGCTCAAAAGAAAAAAAAACAAATTGTCACTCTCTATTGTCACAACTTTACGAAGCAAAATAATACCTATAAATCAAATTGCTAGAAAAATTGCTTTTCCAATATATTCATGTATTTCCTGCATATATTTGGCAATTATATATTTAGCCGTGGTGGCCCCGGCAAAGAAAAGGCCCCTCCATATCTACCTATCCGCGGATGTCGTAAGAGGCGACTAAGGGAAACAAGCTAGGGGATGGGCAGCAGCGTCCCTCATTTTAACAACGATAGCTCTAACTGCGCTCTTCAACCCGCATGCCCAGCGTGGTGAGTATGGGCAAATTGCTCTGTCTGTGGGGGAGGCCATGTTCAGCGTGGAAGTCGAACGGCTGAAATGATGATGATGATGATTTGGCAATTATTTGGTATCTCTAAAAAAACTGTATTAAAACTTTATTACTAAACGCTTGGGACTGAATATGCTTTAAAGCAATTAAAAATAAAAGTATCATTATTAGAATACCCAAGCCGAGCTAGGCCTGGTCTCGAAGAAGAGGCGTAAATCATTATCATTTCAGCCGAATGACATCCACTGCTGAACATAAGCCTCCCCCATAGATTACCAGAAACAATAGTTTTGCCCATACGCGCGCATGCGTGTTGGAAAGGGCAGATAAAGCTCTTGTTGTTGATAGGGAACACTGCTGCCCATCCCCTAGCTTTGTTTCCCTTGGTCGCCTCTTACGACATCCACGGGGAAAAGGAGAGGCCTATTCTTCAGCCGGGACCAACACGGCATCATGCGATCCTACCAATATTATAAATGCGAAAGTTTGTGAGGATGTTTGGATGTTTGTGGTTTAATCACGCCCTAACGGCCCAATTTGAATGAAATTTGGCACAGAGATAAATTATAGTATGGAATAGCATATAGGCTACTTACTACTTTTTATCTTCGTAGGTGCCATACGAGCAAAGCCACGGGCGGAAGCTAGTTTTTTTTTTTTTTTTTTATACTACTGATGTGGCAAACAAGCATACGGCCCACCTGTTGGTTAGGTTAAGCGGTTACCGTAGCCTATGAGCGCTTGCAATACCAAAGGCATCACGCACGCGTTGCCGACCCCGAACCCCCTCCCCCCCTAAAGAGCTCTGGCAACCTTACTCATCGCAGGGACACAACACTATTTAAAAGTTATAATAAGTTTAAAGTTTCGAGTTCCTCAACGTCTAGTCCTTGCACCTACCGTTATTAATGACCACAGCTATGACCAATTTCTTTTATTATTCATTCTTTCAATAAGGAGCACTTTTATTGAGCTAAATTGCTTAAGGTATTGTAACTTTGAAAGAAAGAGTGAGGAACAGTGTGATAAGAGAGCGTTGTGGGGTGAAAGAAGACGTAGTGATGAGGATTGAGAAAGGTATGCTGAGATGGTTTGGTCATGTAGAGAGAATGAACGAAAGAAGATTGACGAAACAGGTGTACAAGGCGAGTGTGAATGGGACCGTTGGAAGGGCAAGACTTAGGCGTACGTTTAGTGACCAAATCGGTGACGTTTTGGAAAAAGGCCAGGTCATGAGTACACTAAACCGACGAGCATGTATGAGGAATGTGATGAGAGTGAATGAAGCAAAAGAGGTATGTCAGGATCGTAGCAAGTGGAAGGCCGTGGTCTCTGCCTACCCCTCTGGGAAACAGGCGTGATTTTATGTATGTATGTATGTATGTATGTATGTAAATTGCTTAAAAATTGCCCGTGTAAGATCATTTACAATAATGTAACAATGCACAATGTAAGCACTACGTTACACGCAAACGTAGAGTAAGGTTTGTTGTGAGTTTCACAATACAGAACTAATCTGGGTTTGTTGATTTGACTGTTCATTCTATCAGATGTAGTAACGCATGATAAGGCATTTGAAACAGCACTATAGACGGTGTTTCATTATAATATACTAGCTTGAGTCCGCGGCTTCGCTCGCGTGGTTCCTTGATAAAAAGAAGCTTATATGGTATTTTAGGTAATGAACTCTATCTACTTAAATTTTCTTCGAAATCGGTTGAGCCGATACGGCGTGATTGAACAAAAAACATTCAAACATCCTCCCAAAATTTCACATTTATAATATTAAGAAAGAAAGAAACAAAGAAGATCGAAAATACTATTATTCGTAGCATTAAAAAGCACCTTAAAATTACCCAACACCTTATGGATTAAACTATACAAACTAAGACTAAGAAAGAGAAAAAAAGAAAACTTAAATGCTACGAAAAGGCGTCCGACTCAGCATTATGTTGTGATAGCCATTGAACATGGCCATCACAACGCTGATCTTCCGTCGGAACCAGAACCAATAAGTAAGCCGTCCTCTATTGTTCTCGTAAAATCCAGTCCATCCAAAGATTGTCTGGAAGAGATCACTCTTAGTGATAAGACCGCCCATTGTATTCCACTATTATTACTTATATTTTATTGATTTAATTGTGATGTGTTAAATTTTATGTGGCTTACAATAAAGAGTTATCTATCTACATACATACTAAACAACAATTTAATGATTTTTGAAAATCTACTTTTTCTGTTGAAAAAACTATAATTCCGTTTTCTTATATCGTAAAATCTTGATTGGCGTCATAGGTATAGGAACATCAAAAAGTTATTTTTTGTATCGAAATGGCAAAAATAAAAACCTCTGGGTACTTCCAGTAACCACACAATTCTGAAATAAAAAAGATTAAAATTGAGGAATTTCAATATATATACTTAAAAATGGATGGAAAAGTTTTTAGGGAAAAAGGGCTCTAACGATTAAGAAATCATTTACGGGTGGTAAAGTGAGTACTACTCGCACTTGACTATCTTTATTTTCTTGATTTACGCACGCAGCAGATGAGAATTTAAATTAGATAGGTAAAGCCAATTGGCACAAAAGTGAATCCCAGGCCCCAGCCAAATAAACACAATGTTAACGAGATGTACAGTGCAGGCTGCAATCCGTTCAGAAACAAACAATCCAAATTAAAAACCGAATAAATAAAAAAAGAAAAACAACCGCCATTCGTAATTTAAAACGTAATGACGTTCCATTTCGCGCAGGACAGAGAGCACGAAAATTAAACACGCTTTACAGTGTGCCAGTTAAAAATGATTTTTTCACTGCTTACCCGGCTGTGTGCTCGCTGAGCAAAAACGAAAAAAAAGAACACTAATACAAACGCGAATCCATCATGAGAACAGCAGCATTACACACACATTACCCGATAAACACAGCACATTACTAGCATCAGCGGTACACAAACACAATAAAAGTGCATTGGCGTACACACACAGTGATGCCCACCACGCACACTATTGGAAAATTCGGTGTTCCTATAATCAAAATTCGCGCGTGTGTTGGCAACGTCATTCCCACGCATGTATGTAACATGCTAGTCTACAAATGAGATGCAACCTCCGAACTTTGGACTCTTTTATAAGGGCAGTAGAATATAAAATCGAGAGACACGAGTTAATGATCGGGTTGCATTATGCATGGTTGTGTGGGTGAGCGATTCGTTCTTTTTGTTTCTTTTTTAAATTTCACCGTTTAGTTCAATCTATTTATTGGTTGTTCGGATGTGTGCGTTGAGGTTACCTCGGTATACACACATTGTGGATGTGTGTACTGGAAAGTGCGTAGAAAAATGGTCGGTAGGTAGGTATAATTAAGGACAGTTTTATGCTAGTGATCGTATGCGGCTCTATCCTACTATTATTTTTAAGTATTCATCGTCATGATCGTGACTCGCGCTTCTTTTACCTTCCTAGTCTTTACTAACATGTCGGTTCATCGAAAAAATATTTGCAATCAATTATTATCGCGGACTTTTTCATTTTAGCCGGTTCTTGGTATCTTTATAAAGTCACTAGCTTCCACCCGCGGCTTTGCTCGCGTGGTGTCTACATTAAAAGTAGCCTATATGCTATTCTAGGTAAAGAACTATATCTATTCCAAGTTTCAACGAAATCGGTTGGTCTGTTACGGCGTGATTGAACAACAACCATCCAAACATTCAAACATCTTTACATCCAAATATCCTCACAACCTTTCGCATTTATAACATTAGTAGGATTGGGTGTAAAATAAGTGCTTTTCGGGACAGAATACGCGACAAAATCTAAAAAATAGTATTGAAAGTAAGAAATAGCGTATTAGTAGTAATTAGTTTAATTTTTTCTTAATGTTTCGAAAGGTGCCTTCACGATAGAAACTAGTCAATTTCAAATTCAAAAGATTTTATTCCGGTTTTGATACAGTCTGTACACTAGGAAAAGTAATATTATTTGTCATATACATTATTTAAAAAAAAAAGAAGTAACATTCAAATAAAAAAAAAATACAGCAGTAGATTACACACTAAAATCATCAGCCAGAGCTTCGTTAATAAAATAAAATAAAAATAAATAAATATTCCGGACATATCACACACGGTCAACTGATCCCAAACTAGGCATAGCCTGTACTATGGGTACCAGAGACTGATATACATAATAGATATATATTTAACACTCAGACACAGAACAAACATCTGTGTTAGTCACAAATGTTTGTCCAGTGCGGGAATCGAACCCGCGACCTCAAGCGCAGAAGGCAGAGTTACTACCAACTGAGCTATGAGGCCAGTCAAAATATCATAATAAGATTTTAATAATAAAAACTTTCTTATTCTAGTGCTAAATTCCTTTAAATCTAGATTTCTAATGTCCAAAGGTAACTTATTGAAAAATATTATGCTCATGCATAATAATGCATCTTCCATGTTTAATAAGCCACCCTTATTTATATGAAATAGTTTTATTACCCAAACCTAACTGTTCCAAGGATTTTCTAAAACGTATAGTGGAAACGTTTTTAATTAGTGAATTTTGTTCCCAAAAAATAGGGACTATTCATCTCCCCGTATCCCCTTTCAAACGCAAGGGTTCATTATGAAGGTCTGTTCTCACGGGGATAGTAGTTCAACTTGTATTTAGGCCAGTAACTATCTCAATGATTTATGAAAAACTTACACTTTTTTCAGAGTAACGAAGGAACAAGTTTTATGCGAGACAGAAAACAGGGAGACTGTCTCGCTCAATAGGAGCAGCGTTGGTATAGCAAGCGTTCATTATAAAATTAAAGCTTCGCTATTTTATAGAAAATGGTTAAACTGCACTTGAATCTTTCGAATAGACAAAATTTGGTGCTAGACCGGGTTCAAACCCACGACCTTTGGGTTGAAAGTCAGGGCACCTACCACTAGGCCAACATAGCTATTTTATAGTTTTCTTCAAATCCTTTTCGTAGACTTCTGCATATTATAACGTAGACGTATTCATAAGTCTATTTCATAGACATCTCTAAGAGTCTATTTCGTAGACATCTCTACGAGACGAGTCTATTTTGTAGACATCTCTACGAGTCTATCTCGTAGATATCTCTACGAGTCTATTTTGTAGACATCTCTACGAGTCTATTCCGTAGACGTCTACATAACTATACCGTAGACGTCTACATAACTATTTCGTAGACAGTAGCTGGTACTTTGTCTAACTAGCCCTTTGTCTAACTAGCCAGATACCAGATTGAACCGCCAAAATCCGGTTAGGGCCAGTCTAGTCCCGAAATTTCCACAGGTGCATATTAGTGCAAGCAAAGTTATGCAGCGTGTGGTAGTGTGCGTGCGCGAGTGCGTGTGTGCGTGAATGAGACTTGTTCTAAGGAGTAGATTCGGTGCTGGGGTCGACAACATTTTACTAGAGCACACTTTTTTGTTTATTTCTGGTTATTTGACCGAACCGATTTGCCACGAAATATTCTTAAAGCTGCGATTGGCTTGCAAACTGTCACGTATGGAAAACTCACCACTAAAAATGTGGGCATATGTCAAATCCGGATCACCTGTAGATCTAGTTTTTTTTTCTTTTTCTTTTTTTTTATTTGACCAGGTTGTCAAAAAAAAAAAGTCAAAAGGCATTTATTTCAATAAAATCACTAGGATCACTTTGAAACGTCTTAGAAACTAGGTGAAGCTATGCCTGTTCCTCGCGACCAAGCCTAGAAGAATCAGGCAACAAACACGGCTTGGTGCCTATCATTTTTTTCGATGATCCTTTTTCACAAAATGGAATTTAAAGCTTCAGTGTGGTGCCAGTGTAAATAAGAGCTTATAAAAATGTGAAAAAATGAAGACAAATGTGAGCTTCAACAAATGATCTAAGGGCAGCACACGCTACACTTGATGAAATATGTACCTAATGCTTATATAATTAAATAATACTTAAAATATGATGCAAGCAAAAACTGTGAAGACACTGCAAAATGGCATTTTAGCTGTCGAGGGGCAGAGCGACTTCAGGCCATGCGGTTTTATCATTTAAATAATCATTTAGTTTATAGTACGCTTTCTTAATAAGATTATTCTTTATTTTTTAAATCTTCTAATAGAAAGTTGCGTCGCGTTTACCGGAAATTTATTATAAAATCTTACCATATTCCCCATAAAAGACCCATTTACTTTTTGTAATCTAAATTTTGGAATGCACAATTTATTTTTGTTTCTTGTGTTAATACTATGCACATCACTTTTTTTCTTAAAGCTAGCCATGTGCTTATGTTGAAGTATCGGCTCCCCTTCACTGACACCAGAACCACATTATTTTATCGCTGTAATTTTATTATTTTTAGGGTTCTCATTCCAACAAGGAACCCCATATCCATCCATCAATCCATGCGCCCGTATCTAAACTGTATTGTTTTCAGAAGCCTTCACAGTGCATGGTAAAACACGTGCTTGGCCTGCTTATTTTCAAAATGTCTATTTATTGTCTCCTACTTTTATTTTCCCTCACGATGACCTACAATATGAGCCTGTTTTATAAGAATTCCCTGCTTTCAATGAATTTATTTTTCAAGAAGTACTTAGAAAAATTCTTGTCGTTTCTGATAACAGGAAGTCTTAGTTGACATTGAACCTCTTATTAGTAGTAAAGATTTTTTGGATATTATTTTCTGAAGTATTTCTCTTGCTATTTTTTGTTCCCTACTATTCCAACTATTGCACAAAATGAAAATAATATATTCATAAATTTGGAAAATTTCTAAATGTCTCATTAATTTCAATTACTGCACGAACTTAAAAGTGTGTTAAGATACATGTTTCATTTTTTTTTTTTTTTAAAGGAATTCTTAAGATACATAAATGTCGTTCAGTAAAGCCCTTATTTTCTAAGAAGAGGCGACCGTCATAGCATTTCCAATTCAAAGGTTATCAATTTGATGGCGTCTTTTTTATGTATGTACACTATTGTACACCGAGTAGTATAGTAAGATGCTATTTTAAATATTGTTAATAGGAATGACGTCGAGTTAGTTCCATATAAATTGTATATATATGAGATAAGTAGTTTTTCCATTACATTTAAAAAAACATTTTAATCTTGACTTCAAGATTTTCCGAAACATATTTTCGTGGATCATTTTAGATAGATAGATAAAAAAAATATTTGGCACTACAGACACACACAATTAACATAGATAAACAATTTTAAACTAAAGTACAAACAATAGGTAGGTATAAATAATCAAAAGAGCAATTTTTAAAAAGTAGGTATCTTAGAGTAGGCATGTTTGCGTGTCCTGCAGTACAACAAATAGGCAATGGCTCAGTGAAATATTTTGCTTAAAAGCAAAAACACTGTTTTTCAGCCAAAACCTGATCAAGAGCGAGCAGAACATTTAATTGATTCGAATAGTTGTCCAATAGAAAAGAACCTGGACCTGATGGAGATAGAGAACAAACATTTTAAATCACAATTATTTCTAAATATGCTTTAAAGTTACTGCTGTTATCCTTGGCAAAAATAAAAAACTGTAGTCACATTACTTGACTGGCCTCATAGCTCAGTTGGTAGTAACTCTGTCTTCTGCGCTAGAGGTCGCGGGTTCGATTCCCGCGCTGGACAAACAAATGCGTCTGGGTGTTAAATATTTATCTATTATGTATATCAGTCTCTGGTACCCATAGTACAGGCTATGCCTAGTTTGGGATCAGTTGGCCGTGTCCGGAATATTTATTTATTTATTATTTATTTACTATATTAACATAGCCGTCATATCTCTACCGCCACTCCATAACGAACCGAAGCTCAATGTTTCTGTTCTAACAATCATAACTCACACTCAAAACACATCTAAAACAAACATTACTTAGTCCTACACGAAAAAACCCTCAAATTAGTCTAAAAAGTTAAAGGTTGGGCACACCTGCCATAGAATAATGTTACACAGTAACAGGTCTCGCGGCCATTTTGAAAATGTTTTTAGTGCTTTCGAAATTCGGGGCCTAGGACAATGACCTCGGTAGGGCTCGCGGGCCTTGAAGGGGAACCTACGGTGCGTCTCACTTAGCCCTAAGAATGTAGTTGAAGGTTCTTCGAAGAACAATTGTTTGAGTTTTGTTTTTATTTTTCTGTAATTCTGTAATTCTTTATTGCACACAGAAACATGATACATAAATGGTTATTTCAAAAGTCATATACATAGGCGAGCTTAACCCTATCAAGAGTTTTCTTCCAGCAAACTTTTGGGGCTAGAGAGATTTGATAATATAGGGAGATGCAACGTGTACAACAATTTAAGAGAAAAATAATAATAATAAATGATTTGAAAAATACAACTGTAAATTAACTTAAATAAACTACCATAAACAAACGACACAAGAACATACCTACATAAACAATATATGCCTACATAACGAATACATACTTACTTAAACAATACATACCTACTTATACAATATTAAATATATACCTACAATACCAATATTTACAGAGAATTTATTTATTTTTTTATGAATTTTTATCCTTTACGAATCGTAAATCATAATCTACGTTCATAAATCAGAACCATTCCCATGGTTTATTGATTTGAGCTATCTATAGATCGTTTGTAACGGTCTATAGATAGCTCAACAATGTTTTGTCTTTTGTAACTATTTTCTTGCATTTAATTTTCATTTGCATTTTTATTTATTAATTTTATTTATTACACAAATGAATGGTAGTAAATGTCTTAAAACCTATGTTAGGTTTGTCTAGAGATTAGGTTCTCGATATTAAATGTAAGAAAAATGGTTTCTATAATATATGGTAAAAATGACATGGTTTCGTTTATATTATTTCGTTTGTATGTTTGTTCTAAATACAATATAGTCTACTTTTCAAATTACGCAGTCTGTAGCCTCTGCGAACAATAAAAACAGGGCCATAATGAAAAACTACTTAGGCTTTTCAGCGCGTACTAAACATTCTTATAAACTTTGTTTCAGTAACTTTTACATCCAAGTACTAAGTAGTGAGAAAAACATTGATTTTCAAATAGCGGTGACAGTAATGACGCCCGTAATTTTCAGTGAACGCATATTCAGTGAACATATTGATCGTTATGTCTATGACGTTTCAAAGTAATCCTAGTTAGTTTATCGAAATAAACACCTTTTAAGTTATTGACTCGATCACTTGAATACAGTTAGATGACAAATCCTTTAGACGGAGGCAAACAGGCTTACGGCCCACCTGATGGTAAGCGGTTACCGTCGCCTTTTGACATCTGCAACACCTGGAGCATTGCTGCCCTGAAGAAATCAATTTGTATTTTTCTTGAAGCTCTCTCTACATGTTGTGGTTTAGTTAGAAAACCTCGGAAAAAAACTGAAGGTACATAGGTCAAAAACATAAGATACAGGTATAGGAGCTTTTTACTCAATTACAGGTCGCCGCTTGCTGATTAAAGATTCCCATATCTACAGGAAAGACAGTTAGTAATCAAGTAAAAATCCATTCCAATTGTAACCTATAATCCCAACACACTGGTGTGAGTTTCGGGCCGCGGTCCTCTAACTTTTCACTTTAAAGGGTTTTTTCGATGGACCTCAACCCTCCCCTAACCTAACCCTAGGGGGAGGGGGTTGCCTGAATAAATACGCGAAAGTGGACCAGAGGTCGCTAATTTCATTTCTATAGTATGTATGTAATAGGTTTGTTTGTGTGTATGGAATTTGAAAGGATTACGGGTCGTTTGTTTTTGTTATTGCGATTCAAATTTAATAGAAAACGGATTTCGTTTGGATAACTAAGTTTATGAAAACATTTTTGGCTGGTGGAAAAATATCCTCGTTGCTTGAATCCAAGTCAAACATACATAATATTTATTTTTTGTTGTTATTTTCTAAAGGCCAACACGGCTTTTCGAGCAAACAGTTCGTAGACGGAGGTTCCCCGACATTCGGTCCGAAGTTTGGGTTTGAACCCGGCTGCGCAACAAAGATTTTATACATTAAAAATAGAAAAATTAAAGTGCGCTTTAATATGACATGTGCTTAGAACGGTGAAGTATTCCGGACATGCTACACACGGTCAGCTGATCCCAAACTAGGCATAGCCTGTACTATGGGTACCAGAGACTGAAATATAGAGATGATAGATAACTATTTAACACCCAGACACAGAACAAACATCTGTGTTAATCACACAAATGTTGCATTTTTCCTGGATAAAAGGTAGTCTTTGTGCTATTTTCATTAAAATCCATTCAGTAGTTTTTACGTGAAAGAGTAACAAACATCCATCCATCCATCCTCCAAAATACAAGTTTTTAACTTAGTTTGGAGGTCCGTAGTCCATAATATTATTATTTTTTTCTCAAATGTACCTACCACCTAAGATAAAAATTTATCTTTTTTATCCATCCATACCTACAAACCTTCGCGTTTATAATAAGTAGTAAGTAAGATTTTATCTAAACACTAACTTCATCGTCTTGAGTGGACACAGCTATAACATATCATAACTAACGCAACCCGAAATTTCCGTGAGGGAAAAATCCTTCAAGTAGATACATTTCAGCAACTTATAAATTGACTTACAGGCTCGTATATAAGGGAATCCTGTACAAAAAACATTATTGGCGTTTGAAACGATGCCTCGGGGCGACATCGATCCTCTACACATTGCGCCACGTACTCGTTAACATGCTGTTTATGGCATAGGCTGAAGCGGAAATATTATGCTCACGGAACGGCATATTATGCTCACGGTCTTCTTCTTCCTGTCAGGTCTCTGATTCTTTCTTGGTATGGTGGCCCTGAAAAGGGCCTATGACCGTCGAGAAAAGAATCAGTGTAATGAAAGGATTAAAGTGCGCCTTAGAGGCTCCTTTCGTTCTCACTTATCACGGTAGGGTACAGTGAGATCTTCTCTCTCTAATCTTACAAAAGATTTAGTGTTACTAGTTCTTTGTTGATCTCCATGTGTTATGGTTCGATCAGTTTAAGGTCACTGAAAAGGGCCTACCGCTGAAAGGGGTTACCAATCTTGACAGTGTTCAGCCTTCCTTTCAGCCACATTATCAGCCACATCCTTCAAACGATTGCTGGCAGGATCACCTCTCCCACGTGGCACTGCTTCGTGAGGAGAGTGATCTACTGAAATGTTTAATTTAATTATTTAGCATTAAGTACTAACCCTAATTATAAGTTCTTTTTATATAATTTTACTAACAAATTATGGATTTTAGTCGTCCGAAATAAAATATTTTTATTTTTTATTTATTTATTTATTTATTATCAAATTCAAATTGTTGGTTTTTTAATCGTGCCGATTTGTAGTCGAACTTGAATGATAGAAAAGAAAAGAAATAAATCTAGATACTTTTATCCCCAAGCATGGTAGCCATCCTCTTAGACCTACAGGCAATCAGGCTTGAGATGTATAAGGGGGTAATCAGATGCAAGTCAAAATATTACATTTGGCTCATGACCACATTTGCAGTAATGAGTAGTGATTTATACATATTTGCCGTCATAGCTGAAAACACGTAGATTACACATTGTATTTAAATAAGTGTGATTTTTCTGTTACAGAATTTCTAGAGCAAAATTACTGAATTGTTTTTGGTTATTGGTTTTGGCGTTCGAGCGAGCTAAAAACTCCAGAAACAGCTGCCTTTAAGATATAACTCTCAGCGATAAGCCCATTGATTTAGGTACTTACCTCAACATGGCTATTATTCGGTCTCCTCACTGGAAGGTAACGCGGTATTTACAATACAAGTCTTGCACTTAGTGTAGATACTGCAATACAACCTTACTAGTACAAGCCATTACATAAAGTCCCTACCTACAATGTACGACTTTAAGATTATTGTATAAGTAATATTTTTTAATTTTCAAAAAGATATCAGGACGTCTGATCGAAGCGACGCGTGACCCGAGAGCTGGCTCTTATTTGGCCCAGCGCATTAGCATTGCCATCCAGCGTGGCAATTCCGCCAGCGTCTTGGGGACGCTTCCGACTGGTAGTGATCTGGATCAGTTGATCTATCTTTAGATCGTTTGTAACGGTCTTTAGATGGCTCAACTGTTTCTTGTGTATTTTGTAAATATTAACTAATATTTATGTGAATGCTTGTTTTTTGAATAAAAATTATTCTTATTCTTATTCTTATTTACTCCTTTGAGTGTCATGTATCTCTTAATTGTTTCTTGTGTGTTAATCAATAAAGAGTTATATATCTATGTACGAGTATGTTCAGCAGTGAACGTCCCGTGGCTGAAATGCTGTGACCTCCTTCCCGCCAGGTCTTACGCCCGACTCCACACTGCCCAGCGAACCCTATCTAAAATCGTTTCTAAATAAAACACGCATAGAGCGCTCCTGTAGGAATTACCCTACGGCCTTCAACTAATAAATTGCTAAATAATGAAGGCCCAGAAGCCTTTTTCGGCCCGAGGCTCTATCCGCTGATAACGCATTGTACTTGTGTCGTTGCCCGGATATTGTGTTTATGACAAGACTCGTGTGCTCCGGTTACTACCTACCTAAACTCTGTAGTAGCAAGCGAATGCTTGCTTGTCGTGTCACTGATTCTTTCTTGGTCATCCTGTATTAGGTAAGTGACCAGTGGTGCAATTGCGTAAGCGTAATGGCAATGAAGATCGTAACTTTGATAATAATAATAATGGTAATTTTAACAATCTAAGCAACATACAAAATGTTCCAAAATTGACAATGGAAAACTTCAAGACCTTAGCTTCTTCCTTTTCATGTTACAAAAGTTTCAGATGTCGCTAAAATTGATAAAATCATCCATAAAATTGCGATCTTCATTACCATTTCGCTTACGCAATAGCCTGGCAGGATGGGCTATGGTGGCCCGGAAAGAGGCCTATGGCCGTCGGTGAAAGAATCAGTGTAGTGAAAGGATTAAAGTGCGCCTCTTAGGCTCCTTTCGTACACAATATTACTGTGATTCTGATTATGCATTTAGGATATATTTAAAATTTACTTCTCAGATAACTAAGTACTTAAGATTTTCTGTCACCTATCTTAGCAAAAATTTTCATTTGCTGAATGACTTTAAATCTTGCCTTGTTTAATGGAATAATCAAGCCTTTAAGTCTTAAAGGCTTGATTATTCCAAAAGTTTAAGAGAAAAGTTTAATTCTAATAAATAAACTAACTACTTACTTACCTTTTCTAAACTGAAAACTTTATTGTAACTTTTCATTTCATTGCTCGAGTTTAAGAAGCCATTTTTTTTCTTTTGCTTAATCAACTAATTGACTGGTTCAAAACATAGGTTTGAAACAAAGCTAATGACAATAATTTGTTAAATCGCAGAGGTCCGAACACATCCATAATCAGTGATAATTGGCGGTCATCAAAATTCGATGGGTGACCTCTAGTGGTATAAACAGCTGAGCGCGTTCGTGCGTCACGTTTCAGGGCATGTTAACATGTCGATACCGGCCATAAAGTTAGACACGATAGAGGCCTTTCAGGCGGCCTAAGAAGGGGGCCATTACAGATTTGGTCACAAAATAGCAATGCTACTCCCAGTTCATCCTGGGTACTGTTAGATACTTATTTATTTTTCGCTTATAGAAGTCCCAAATCTCAAAGTATACTCGCAGCACCTCACAGTCAGGTACTTTATGTTGATCTAAAAAGGGTCTAGGTACAAAATTTGATGGCTCGCAAAATGTAAATGCCTAATATTTGTGAACGACCTCCGGTTACCTCAAGGGTCAGGGGTCGTAACGCCGAGGCGCTGAGTATTAGCAACATTTGCGACACAAGCAACCCACTAACGATTCGTATTCTGTAAACCGTTTTAATGCGTGCCTTCGGACATATTTAAAACACAAAGTTTTCCGTACCCTCGGCCCTCCCCGAGCCCACATTTTGGTAGTTAGCGAGCGGGTAAAAAGAGAAAAAAGATCCCGACCCAAGTAAAAAATACGTAGTTTTAGCTAATCTGCATGCCGGGAGGAGGCTGTTTTAAACTGGGCCGGGGGTGGTTTTAGGCATTTTAACACTGTACAAAAATGGGGGGCGGGTGGGGGCGCGTGTGTGGAATCGGACGTATTATGTGCGAATCTATTTATGTGATGTAACCCCTCGCGTTAATATTGGTTGCTATGGGGACGGGCCGATTACTGCAGCGCATTTACTCGATTTTTCGACGCTTTTTCCGTTGTAATCAAATGAGATCCCGCTCGTGTGTGCGGGAGGGGGGAGGGGGTAATGGGGTTCTCGAGGGGGGTGACACGCGTGTACTCAATTATCCGCAGTGAATCAATAGCGGCGAGATGAGGGTAGTTCTGATGTTTGTGACGCGAGTAATGCCTTTTTATCTGTTTAATTTTTTTGGAGGTTTTCCGCGCTTGTTTGCGCGCGGCGGAGAGGTGCGGGCGGATTGTTCCAGCCTCTGCTTCGGAGGCTGTGGAGGTGACCTATTTACGGAGGCTTCCGGGATAGAGTTTGTTGAAAAATTAGATTTTACCTACACGTAAGCGGCAGCCGGAAACTCCACTGTTTTCGCAAGCTCACTTTATCTGTTTCGTTTTCACAATTGTTAAATGAAACTAAGCCACTGTTTATCTTTTTCGCATGCAGGTAGAGCTTATGACATATTATGAACTAATTATGAGAAAAAAATGTTTGAACACTGTTATAAGTATTTACAATACTTAATCGGCTAACTTTATCTAATGGTGAGAAACATCAAGAGAGTTTGAGAACCAAGGTCACCAGCATAGCTTTCAGAATGTCTGACCGATACTACTAGGTACTACCTACTATGATACTGACCGAGCTATATAGATCGCAGAAGCGACAACCGTTCGGGAATAAAGGTTCTCGAATAGCGACCACGAACCGGACGAGGAACGTGTTGGAAGGCCCCCACCCGATGGACCGACTACATTGATAGATAGATAGATATCACTTTAATGATTACCACACAGAAATATTACAGAGATAATATAACAATTACAAGGCAATACAATGGGCGGCCTTATCGCTAAGAGCGATCTCTACCAGGCATTGACATTATTAAGGTTTCGGGGAGTCGGTGAATGGAGAAGACTTAAGACCGTTCGTCATGGAACTCTAGGGGATGTTCAGCAGTGATAGTATGTGTTCAGCTATATGATGATGATGATGATGATTAAAACTTTATTTAATTCTTGTAAAATAGTTTTGTGATATGAAATTTCATTTCAGTTTAGGTAACGGTTGCAACGAGTAGGTACTAAAACTTACAATGAGATGTTAGCGTATGTTCTATCAAGGAAGGGGGTTATAGACCCCATTAACTGTAGGTACGCTAAACAAAGACAATCTGGGGAGAAAATATCTACTATAAGTTAGTATTTTTCAAAATTTCGCATACATGCCTTACATCTCTAATTCTGAAGATCAAGTGAGGGTAGTTTCCTCAACTGCCTCCGTTTCTCGGCGGTAGCTCCAAATCTCCAGTCTGCCCGCGACCACGATTGTTGTAACACAGTCGGGAAAATATAAAATAAGGTACTATACATTATCTGTATTGTAGTCATTTCACGTTTTGGGCATTTTGCTACTAAGACGATTTGTAAATTAGGCTTTTTGATCTAGAAACCGGCCGTGGTGGCCCCGGCTGAAGAATAGACCCCTCCATATCTACCTATCCGCGGATGTCGTAAGAGGCGACTAAGGGAAGAAAGCTATTTTATCAACAAAGCTCTAACTGCGCTCACCAACCCGCATGCCCAGCGTGGTGAGTATAAGCAAATCTCCCCACATGATAAGGAATTCGCTCTGTCCGTGGGGGAGGCCATGTTCAGCAGTGGACGTCGTACGGCTGAAATGAAGATGATGATGATGATGATCTAGAAACGATTTAACTCATAGACAATTATGAGTCATGTTTTATGAGTTATTATACAAGGTGATTCATAATATGTTTAATATAGATTTCATGATATAGATTCATAATATAGAGTTTAATGAATAATGTCGAATTTCCAAAAGTCGTAGAACAAACTTTATTGCCAATCACGAGTAAGTGTAGAATAACCCCCTTTCGGGATGGTATACATGTTATGAATCACCTTGTATGAATCAAGAAACTGTATGTGTTAATTAATTCAGCTCCTAATGCTAAGAATCGTACGAGAATTATATAATGAATAATAAAAAGTGACCCCCTTATATCCCCTGCTATCTCCTAGCAATAATTATATTAAGATCCACCCCACCTTACAAATTCAGGTGCAATCATAAACTTAAGACGAAAACTGGAATCAGGGTTTACGAAATTTGCAGTGAATAAAAAGGAGTGGTAAGTGTACTTAGAACTCGCTTCATTCACCACCCGCTAGATGGCAGTATAGTTTATTTTATGCTACGACTAACGCCATCTGTTGGAATTTCCACGCACCAATATCACGAGTAAGTTATTTGCACTTTGGCCGTTCTTTCCTTAGGTCGGCGGTGTTATTTTAATCTTGGCTTTCTTGGTTTTACATTGAAACTGTTTGTGCCATTAATCCGTTATGGTTAATTACTCCTACCTAAGTACCAAGTTAGTAAGTTAAGTTCAAGTAGCAGTGAGCAGGCGATATAGCTCGCAGAACCAACAGACATTGGAGAGAAAAGGTTCTCGAGTGGCAGCCACGAACCGGCAACGCGGTGTTGGACCGACGTCAACACAAAAGACTAGCTTCCACCCGTGGCTTAGCTCGCGTGGTACCTACATAAAAAGTAACCTATATGATATTCTAGGTATAGTGCTCTTGATATTCCAAGTTTCAACGAAATCGGTTGAGCCGTTACGGCGTGATTGACTAACAAACACCCAAACATCCTCACAAACTTTCGCATTTATAATATAAGTAGAATGTGAGAGTTCGGTGGATGGAAAAGGCTCAAGAACGTTCGACATGGTACTCTTTGGACGAGGTCTATGTTCAGTAGTACTTCTACAGGCTGATGATGATGATAAATTACTACTCTACTTAACTTACCTACTCTAGTGCTTCATCATCATCATATCAGCCGTTAGACGTACACTGGTAAACATAGGTCTCCCCAACGGATTTCCATATAGTGGGGGACCGTCCTACGTGGTCTTCTACACCACATATAAAAAACAACACTTCGCAAATTACATAACATTTATTTTATAAAAGTAACTTAAATAAAATAATTTAAATTAATTATGCAAACGCAACTATAATAATATCATAAGACATTATTAATTTTAGTAACATTCTCACTTAATCAAATATTTTTTTAACTTTAATTACCACTTCCGAGTTCGAGTTCAAAATCCATTTACGACCCCTACCCATCCCTACTTTAGGAAAAACTATTTGTACAGGGTGCAATGAACATTTAGCGGACAACGGACGTACTGACTCTCGTCCTCTGGTTCTCTCTCGTTCAGGATTTATCTAGGCATAGTGTGAATGTACGCTGCGTAGATGCAATGGATGACCTCGGTATTTATTTATTTATTAAACAAAAGGAATACAAATGAATGGTAGTAAATGTCTTAAAACCTATGTTAGGTTTGTCTAGACATTAGGTTCTCATTAGATAAGGTTAGGTAGGATTTCCGCTAAATGTACATCAAACATTGTACATACGAGTAGTACTAGAATATTTTGTAATACTTCCTAAATTAAAATGTAAATGATTTGGCAAAACAATAACTACTACTAATGTTTTTGCTTGGCACATAAAACGTATTCGTTTGAAAAACGGACGGCGCTAAATCTAAAATTTAACAAGGGTATGACTAATTTCGGGTTTTTATATTACTATACAATGTTTTTATATAATAAAGTCTTCCTAATCCAATAGAGCATTAAAAAAATCTAACATAAATATTATGATATCTACTCCAGAAACAAATTATCAATGGCATCCATAATTTGCATATCATAACTGCTGTAGATTTTGAACCAAGTCATTACCTTCATATTCCAAAGTCTTCAAGCGCTTATAGCGTTTGCGGTGTACATTTGTGTCTCCACGTTTATTTTGACATACGAGCAGACTAACTTGTCCACGCTAAATGCATTATTTCCTTAATTATTTTATTTATTATATAAATAAATAATATTTAATGTGTCTTAAACAAAACTAGAATCAATACTGTTTTAACAATTTATTTTAATGATTTTCTCGAGAGTCAGGATAGTCATCCAAATTTTAGTGTCAATTCCATTTATGTTATTCTATGAAACCTATCTTATTTATCCTAATATTAAAATAGATGTCATGTAGTCTTAACTAGACGGTAAAATAGAAAACTTGTACGTTTTAAGTAGGAAGTAATTTATATGATCGCTTTTATTAACTTGTTAAAATGTGTTGAAACCAATTATAATTTATACCTAGTCTTGATTATTTAAAAAAAGTTTTTTATTAAGTATGATAATTGAGAATAATATAATAAGTATCTACGTAAAATATTATTTATACGTCATTTATTCGTCATGTGCATGACAGCAGATGAAAAGTTTGTGGAATTAATTCTGTGTTTGTGAATGAACCTATTTATATTTACAAAATGTAACGCATAATAGCTTAATCAAATTTTCTTATTTAATGAAGGAATGAATTAGAAAATGTTATTAGATGAAAAACTATCTAACCTTAGAATTATAACAAAATCACAAGA
The DNA here is from genome assembly GCA_947579855.1 of Anticlea derivata. Classification (NCBI taxonomy): domain Eukaryota; kingdom Metazoa; phylum Arthropoda; class Insecta; order Lepidoptera; family Geometridae; genus Anticlea; species Anticlea derivata. The sequence continues at coordinate 988,786 of OX388269.1, forward strand.
GTAACGTCAAAGCTTAATTATGAAACTATTTACTATTTGCATAAACTTTACAATCTAATAGTATTATGCGGTCCATAAAATTATCAAAATAATTCTTTAAGAAAACTTTTGATTTGTACTTGAAAAAAATCCACTGGTCAGGTGCCGCTTAAGTTCCCAAAGCTTTAAAAAGTCCGCTTAATGTTCAACCTAAAATCACCATGTTTACATTCAACTACGAATTAACTCGTCCCTTCAGATTTACTCGACTCACTTTCCTCTGTAATAGTGATCATCGGTGGAGAATCGAAGGTACTTTCTGCTGGAGAAGAATCATTGAAAAACTTCTCAAACTTTGGTGAACCTGACGGTAAAATCGCGTCTTTTACAGATTCGTACATTTCTGTCCTTATAATAGGTAGCGAAGCCCGTTTTCCTTTCAACATGTCTTTCGTCGGTGGTTCATCCTCCTTGATCGTTTCCATTGCCGGTTTTTCTGGCTCCGGTTTCTCATCCTCTAACCGAACCGGCAAGCTATCTGCTCTGTTCAAAGTCTTCTTTGGGCTCTCGATTTTCTCTAGTATCGAAACAGCCACGCCGTTTTCAATCTTCTTCTGCTGCAGGCTGTATTCCCTAGCTTGAACATCAGATAGCAACGGACCGTCTGTAGACCCTTCGATGCAATATCCGGGGCCTTGTAAAGCATCCGAACCTATGATAGAGTCCTGCTTAAAAATCGCAGCGGTGACAACAGGTTTGTCAGGATCAGCCGGTGTTTTGCAGATCAAAGGCTCCTGGGAATCATCGGTAATAATTCCTTCTGGCATATCCTCCTTATTGACCTCATAACCTGCGTAGACAGGGTACCCAAATGGACCTTGTTCGTACCCTATTTGACTACTGTATGAGTAGCTAACATTGTGGGAGCCGATGGATGACATGCTAAGGTCTGATATGGACAAACCGGTGCTGGAGAGAGCTAATGCTTTGTCCCTGTCGAACCTGCTACTTTCACTATCTGCCATCTCCTCGGGTACTCGGTGTATCAGCGCCAGGTTGGTAGGGATCTCAGGGTCGCGTGGTGGGGAGCTCAGTGCAGCTCTGTTGTTAGGACGGTAGGCGGAAGACTGCTGGACTTCTACCACGAAGATGCCGTCGTTGTCGGGGGAGTATTTCATCTTGGTCTCACGTCCGTTCTTGGTGATATCCTGGAATATGGAAAATTGACTTATGAAGTGATAAATAATGAGGAATTACAAGTTTAGCCGCCTTTACACGTACGCATTTTGGCGTTGTGTCAGGGGGCGGGCATGAATGAATGTGCGTGATTGCGCGTGGTGTCTGTCGCGCGTGATTGCGCGCAAGAAAGAGTGGAAAACGGATTGCCCGTGATTGCGTTTTTTTCTCACTATCCTGCATGTTTAACTCGCGCGTACATAGGCTGACTATTAGCTTTAGATTTCGCAAATTTCAACCATATGATGACGTCTTACAGAACAAAATAATTGAAAAATCTGTACATTTTTAGATTGGCTGAACGCATTTTATCACGCTCAGTTATCCTCAATCAACGGCTGAGGGTCCTATATCATACATGATAGCACTCAAGTGTACACAAGGGTTCTCTTAGAAAACTTGAGGATCAGCAGCAAGTGGGAATGATATACAAGCTTCATTTCATATGGGGAGTTCGGGGTAGAGATTGATTTGTGAGGCTAGTACTTTGACCGGCCGAGCCTTTCAGCAGCGATTTGTTTAAAAAGCAGAACTTTCTTTCGTTTATGATTGTTCTTGAACACATGAATGCGACAATCGCGTGGAGATTATCGCCATCGATAATTGCCTAAACATTCCCGCCCCAAAACGTGCGAATTTTCCATGTATAAGATTTTTTGGCGATTGATTTTTACATCAAAAGAGGCGAACAAGGGAAAAATCTAGGAGATGGGCAGCAGCGTTTCCTTTTAACAACAATGCTTTATCTACGCTCCTCAACTCGCATGCAAAGCGTATCCTTGAGAATCCTTTTCCCCCTTGAGAATCTATGAGTAGCGAGTAAAAGCACACACCTCTCGTGCACGGTGTCATAAACTCAGAGTTGCCAGAATACCTCTTCTCTAAACTTGATAGCTCCCAGAGTAAATATAGTTCACGACCGACACGAAACCTTTTGCACTACAGCAAGCACAAAACAGTTGCTTTTAGGGGCAGTTTTCGCTACCAGGCAACCAAATGCTGGAACAACATCCCTCCGCCACTTCGACTGTTGAAATCAAAGTACACATTTAGTAAGCGTCTTAGAATATTTATAATGGAAGTACAAAAAACAGGGTTGTCTGGAGCAAACAGCGATAGTGCACCTTTTGCCTGATAGTATGGTAACCTATAATAATATTGTATTTTTATATTTATTTAGTTTTTATTCAATATTTGCCAATTTATGTTACATAATTTATGTACACTTATTTCTGCAAATAAACATCTTGAATCTTGAATAATAATAATCCTTCTTAAAATATTTAATAATAATAATGTATGTATAAGTCATATATTATATTTTTATAATACATAACAATATATATTATCCACAACAATTTATTTATAACACTCCACAAATTAGAAGTAGTCTCACAAGGTCAAGTGACTATAAATAACGGTTTCGGCAGAATACCAGCGCCTAACTACTCCTCAGTGGTAAGGCATTTATGCTGAGCCGAGACCTTTTAGCTGCTGTGGCGCAAACACATTTCACGTGTTCTTTTTTATAAGTTTTTGTGTGTTACCTCTCTGTCTTTGTTTCATTTTTTCGCTCTCTATGTCTTGCTTTTATTGTGACGTGTATTGTGTGCCAAGTTTGTGAATAAATGTTTGTCTATGTCTAAGTCTATGTCTAAGCAAATCCCCCTTGGGAATCTATAAGAAAGGCCTATGCTCAGAAGTGGACGCCCTACGCCTGAATTGATGATGATAATGTGTTACTCACATTTCTCTCCTCTGTCTCCACAATAAGATGGTTGTTCTTTAGCGTCATGGTGAAGATAGAGCCGTTGGAAGCAGGAGTGTCTCCGTCAGCGAGGCTGGTGCCATCTTCTGTGGGTGACTTTAGCTGGAATTCAGAATGAGTTAGAATTAATTTTATCAGTATATAAAGTGCAAGCTTTAGAAATAGGTAATATTTTTTTTTATACAACTAAGGTAGCAAACAATCATACGGCCCACCTGTTGGTAAGTGGTTACCGTAGCCTACGTACGCTTGCAATACCAGAGGGATCACGCACGCGTACGCGTAGGTAATTAATTATAACTCTCAATTATCTAAACCATGTAGAAATTGTTCGGATGAATCCCTTTCTTTTCATATTGGTTGATTTATATGATTACTAGCTTATACACACGGTTTCGCTAAAATGGCAGAAAAATAATAATTTTAGCCAGTATGCTGTTCCAGACAACGAACTATTGAACTAGTTTTAATTCCAGTTTCATCTAAACCGGTTCAACTATTCCGGCGTGACTGAATCATAAACATCAAAGTCAAAGTCAAAAGGCGTTTATTTCAATAAAATCACTAGGATCACTTTGAAACGTCTTAGAAACTAGGTGAAGCTATGCCTGTTCTTCGCGACTAAGCCAATCAGACTCAAAAGCTAGCATTAACAGGATTTAATATGTAGGTACGTAATCATTCGAAGACTGATAAGGTTGCCGATGTTGAAGAAAGTCAAAAGAAGAAAGAGAAAAAGTTACATATTAAATTATCATCGACATCATTTCCGCCGTAGGACGTCAACTGCTGAACATTAACTCCCCCGCAGATTTCCAGAGCAAATTCCTATCATGTGGGGGGAATTTGCCCCCCCCCCCCCCCCCCCCCCGGGAGCATCACCAGTTGGGAATTGTGTCTGACACTATCTATATAACCCGTTTAGGACTTTCAAAAATATTATAAGATTGAATACGATTACTCATATTGACGCGAAAAAAGTCCTAAGTAAATTATTAACTGCACACAAAATTGTTATGCCAATACATGACGAATACGACATTAAGCGAAAGGTGATGCAGGTTTTTCTTTAATGACTTGCATATTGGTTGACGAAACGTTCACCCGTGCCCGCGCTGACGCACAAATCGTAGGAGGATCGCGTTTTGAAGTTGGACATTGCCACAAATATTGCAGTAGTGACTATTTCATACGTGATAGATTGCGAGCCCATTTAATAGCAAAACTCATTGGCCCGGGATCGAACCCAAAACTTCGATCGAAAGTCGGGGCACCTCACACTAGGCTAACGCGAAAATAATTGTTTGGTCATTACGTTTTTAACGATATAATAGTAAATAATTAGTCAGAGATAGATTTTTATATAGGAAAAATTCAGACTATGAGTACAAAATCATAGAATCCAAAGTTGAATTTAAAAATCTTAACTGTTGTTTTTCATAAGCTCTTATTTATATTTACCTCATAAAAATTATAGCTTTAGTTATTGCCAAATTATGCAGTAAGCGGCATCTTCTAGGAAATGCTGAGATTTTCAATGAAATTGCATTGAACTAAATACTACGCTTTCCCATCCATACAAACGACTAATAATAACTTGCTAATACCACACCAAGGTTACCGACATAGCTTTCAGAATTAGCAGGTTGAAGTGGCAGTGGGCCGGCCATATAGCTCGCAGAACCGACAACCGTTGGGGAACAAAGGTTCTCGAGTGGCGACCACGAACCGGACGACGCAGTGTTGGAAGGCCCCCCACCCGATGGACCGACGACATTGTTAAGGTTGCGGGAAGTCGGTGGATGGAAAAGGCTCAAGACCGTTCGTCATGGAACTCTTTGGGGGAGGCCTATGTTCAGCAGTGGACTTCATCAGGCTGATGATGATGATGATGAATACCACACCATAACTAACAGGCCTAAAGACCCATCTCTCTCCCCCAAAACCATAATAAAACTAATCCCAGCTTACTTTGTATCCCACGCACATGCTTAGGTCATCTCACAGGCCTAGGTTCCTTAGACCGAGGTCGATGGCCGGTCGTTGCCGCGAGATTTCGGCCGCGTTTATTTTTTCTTTGTCCACCCCCCCTCCACCCCACCTCGCTTGCCCCTCAGCCCCCGAATCGAGTTGCAGTTTTTAGATGCACCTACTCTCGCTGTACGACTATCTAACGACTGGACATAGAAGAGTATGGAGAGGCAACAAATAATGATTCAAATTGTTTTACGTATGGCTTGGCCATGTGTCCTTTTTAAAATATTAAAGTTTTTTTGAATACTGTCGCTATAGCAAATTCCTATAAGCACCATTTTCCAGACATTTCCTACCGAAGGTCTTGCTTGTTTTTTTTTATGTTATACGGCTTACGGCCCTCCTGATGGTAAGTGGTTACCTATTGACATCAGCAATATCAGGAGCATTGCTAATGCGTTGCCTGCCGAACCCCTCCCTCCCTAAAGAGCTCTGGCAACCTTACTCACCACAGAAACACAACACTATTTGAAATAATTATTGTTTTTTGGCTGCGATCTGTAAGCTGGAGGTACCTCCCAGGTGCTCCAATTTAGAGTGAGGAAATCTCGCTGTGCCCTGCCCGCTGTTCAGAAGATCGCAGCCAAATAACATTAATTGTTTCAAATAGTGTTGTGTTCCTGCGGTGAGTAAGGTTGCCAGAGCTCTTTAGGGGGGAGGGGTTCGGTTAGGCAGGCAACGCATTAGCAATGCTCCAGGTGTTGGCTCCGTAAGCCTGTTTGCCTCCGTATAACATAAAAAAAAAAACACATATTTAACTCCACATATTTTCTGTGCTTGCACGCATTCATCGAGAAGTGCGTTGCACTATAGCGAGCCAGTTTGACTAGATTTTTGGCAACGAACGGCGCATGCGCTGGATCGGGACCGCTCCCCGTGCGCCCGCGCATCCCCGAACTCAAGTAGGGCTGCCACTATTGGTCGAAAAATTAGAAAATGCAAACTTATACCCTGTAATTACGAAACTGGGGTTAAGACTAGGTCTAACTAAACTCTGGTTTTTCATCACCTGTACAAGACAGGGGCTACTGACAGCGGATTATGTCGGGGCTGCCTACAGGGAGAAGAAACAGTAGAGCACGTAATTTTGCACTGTACAGCCACGGAAGAGGCCAGGACCACATCGGGTTTGCGGGCCGTGCTCGGAAGCGGCTCCCAGACACCGCCGCATACAGGGATACTGAGAGAATGTTACCAACGACCCAAAGTCCTGCTTCGCTATTTTAAGGAGCTGGGCTGGCTAGGGTAGGGTTAGCATAGGGGGACAATGCACAAAACACCCCACAGCGGGAAGTCAGTGCAGGTCTAACCTCCCCCGATTAGAATTAGAATTAGAATTAGACTCTGGTTTTGTGACGTTTCAATTCATACATTTGATTTAAGTATGTCATAATGTCAAAGGCATGAAAGGACACGTCACAAAACCAGGGTTTAGTTAGACCTTGGTCTAAACCCAGTTTCGTAATTACAGGGATATTGTATAGATTATGTGTAGGGCATTGGTGGAGGGTTGGTAGTGGCCCCACCTTCCGATCCACAGCTCGTGGGTTTGAAACCTGTAGTGCACCAATGGATTTTCCATTCGTAAAAATTATGTGCGCTACACTAGTGCTCTCAAACGGTGAAGGAAAACATCGTGAGGAATCCGGCATTTCCTAGAACCTAAAAAATTCGAAGACATGTGACATGTGCACGAAAGGTGCCTCTAAGAGGCGCGCTATACTCTTTTCCCTACACTGATTCTTTCATCGATGGTCATTGGCTCTTTTCAGGGCTACTGACCGTATAAGAAAGAATCAGAAAAATAAGTAATTTTCACTAAAATCGGGATATTTGACCATGATTTGTGAGATAATGATGCCGAGATAATGTTTTTTTAATATTGTTAACCCTAGCGCTGAACCACTTCGCCGCGCCTGCGCATAAAAGTACCTACTTAGGTGTTTATAATGAGCTACATCACGTTTTCGGATTATATCTCAGGATTTTGAATACATATCATATAAATTTTAGGCACATCGTAAATTCCTGTTTTAACTAGCAGGATAGACAGTTTTTTTTTTAATTATTACACTATTGAGTTAGCGTGACTCTTTTTGGCTTGGTCGCGAGGAACTGCGCGCATACATTTTCAGAATGGAGAATCTAGTGGTGCACGAACGGTATTCGAATCCGCGATATGTGGATCGAAAGGCGGGGCCACTACCAGTACTCAACCGAGGATACAGGCGACTGGGCCCATACATAACTAGGACCGCGGTCCCAGTTACCTGATCACATTTTTGAATCGGTTGACTGGGACCATATACCTAATTTGCTTTAATGTACAGTTAACAGAAAAATCAAGTTACAGTGCTCATTTTGCTACAAATAAGCATGTTTTGTGTACTTTTTTTTTTTAATTTCTCTTTTGATTATTTATACCCACCTATTGTATGTACTTTAGTTTAAAATTGTTTATAAATAAATAAATATAAATATTCCGGACATATCACACACGGTCAACTGATCCCAAACTAGGCATAGCCTGTACTATGGGTACCAGAGACTGATATACATAATAGATTTAACACCCAGACACAGAACAAACATCTGTGTTAGTCACAAATGTTTGTCCAGTGCGGGAATCGAACCCGCGACCTCTAGCGCAGAAGGCAGAGTTACTACCAACTGAGCTTATGAGGCCAGTTATCTATGTTAATTGTGTGTGTCTGTAGTGCCAAATATTTTTTTTTATCTATCTATCTATCTATGTTACGTGTTACGCCATCGAAACCAATTTTCCCGTTGAAAATAGCATTATTTAATCCTTTTTATAGAACATGGTCCATGAAAAGGTCAAAGATAAAGTATTGGTAGTCACCGAATGGTATAATATTGTGAAAACGGTAAATTATCGGTATAGATTTGCCCGGGGCTGTTAATACAGTCTGCAAAAAAAACTGTAATATTTCATATATGGACATGTCATGCGGAGGGAAGAATGCCATGTGACTAGAAGAGTGTTAAATATGAATGTGGAAGGATATAAGGGGAGAGGTAGACCAAAGAAAAGATGGATAGATTGTGTGAAAGACGACATGAGTAAGAAAGGAGTGAATACTGATTTGACGGCTAATAGAAGGGACTGGAAGAGAAAAATATGTTGTGCCGACCCCACATGAAGTGGGATAAGGGCAGGGAGATGATGATGATTTATTAGTTATAAGCAAATAAACAGGACATAAATAATCCTACTTTCTACTATCGTACTATATAATTGAAATTCAATTATTCAGCTGTTTTAGGAACAATGTTGATGCCGAACTTCTCGTATGTTAAGTAATTAGTTATTATAATGATAAAAATTACATTTTAATAAAAACTGGTAATTTGATAAAAAATATTATTATTATTATTACGTTTTTGTCGGTTTTTTTTACTTTTGAATTTGACTTTGACGGGGTGACCAAGAAGGCACCAGTTATACGATCGAACTTTTCTGCTGTCGGTACATTCCTGGCGGATTATCTCTCGTATCGCTCGACCCGGAAGACGTGTCGAGCTACTTGGACAATTACGTGATGTACCTTTCAGTAGGATTTTGGACGAAATAATAGGGCTCGATACTAATAGTAGAGACCCCGAACCCCCCCCCCCCCCCTCCCCTTAAAGAGCTCTGGCAACCTCACCTTACTCACCGCAAGAACACAACACTATTTTAACCAAATAATGCTATATGGCTGCGATCTTCTGTAACTAGGTACCTCTCCAGACGGGCTGCTCCAATTTAGAGTGACAAAATCTTGCTGTGCCCTACCTCGCAATATTTTGTATGTCTGGCCGATTCCGTTACGTGTCTGATACGTTCATAACGCTATCATGGTGTGATACGATGTAGTGAGTAAAGACCCTAAGAAAAAAAACGCACATACACATCATTTTTTTTTCTTTTTTTTTTTATTCCTGATATATCACACACGATCAACTGATCCCAAACTGACAGGCCTCATAGCTCAGTTGGTAGTAACTCTGCCTTCTGTGCTAGGGGTCGCGGTTTCGATTCCCGCACTGGACAGACATTTGTGTGATTAACAGATGTTTGTTCTGTTTCTGGGTGTTAAATATTTGTCTATTAAGTATATCAGTCTCTGGTACCCATAGTACAGGCTATGCCTAGTTTGGGATCAGTTGACCGCGTGTGATATGTCCAGAATATTAAAAAAATAAAATTAAAAAAAAACTAGGCATAGCCGGTACAGTCAGCATCAAAAGTAGCTGATGATCAGACATGTCTCAAAACTCCTGATTGAAAATACTTTAGGAGTTTCTTCCCAATATTCCAAATGTACGTGATGACTTAAAAGTGTCACAAAGTCTCTGATCCAACTATTTCCAGAAGTAAATGATAAAACATCTTTTCTGAGTTCATGAATGTCTGAAACTCCATATGTATCTTCATACTGATGATAAAATGAAGTTCGAATGAAATCGCGGCTTCAGAAGTAGCTGATGCTAAATTATTTCTTATATACGTGAATATCTATACTTTTCAACATTTGACGAAATAAAGTCGTGGGCTCAAAATTAACTGATGCAAAATTGTTTCATAAATACGTGAATATCTTTACTTTTCAACATTTGGCGAAATAAAGTCATGGGCTTAAATTAACTGACGCAAAATTGTTTCATAATTACGTGAATATCTTTACTTTTCAACATTTGGCGAAATAAAGTCCTGGGGTCACAATTAACTGATGCATTGGTATACCGATCACTTAGGTTTCAACGGTTTACTCCATGTGAAGTATATAAGATACTTACTACAGGGGTAGCGAGTAAACCAACGAAGGATATTTACGATATATCCATATCCTTGTTGGTCAAAGCCGCTATACCATTGTGTCCCATTCTAGCGACACTTTTCAATAGATGTCTTGTCTTTGGTGAATACCCGCAGGCTCTAAAAAACGTCAGAGTATCGCCACTATTCAAGGGCAAGGGGAGTAAGGACGATATCAATAACTACCGGCCTGTGTCAATAATCCCAGCCATCGGCAAGATATTCGAGCGCGGGCTGTGCACCAGACTAACGGCGCATCTGTCCAGCACGGATTCTCTGTCCGACCGGCAATACGCCTATCGAGCGGGGAGATCCACGACAGATGTCGCTAGAGAGGTCGTATGCCACGTAATGCGGGCAAAAGAGCGAAAGGTGCAGGTGGCGGTCATGTTCTGTGACTTGTCGAAAGCCTTCGACGTCGCGGATCATGCCGTCCTTGCTGCGAAGTTGGCTCATTATGGGATAGGTGGTCCGGCTCTGCAACTCCTTCTCAGTTCCATGACCAGCCGCACGCAAATTGTCACGGGCAGAGGAGGGAAGGTCAAATCGAGCCCTATGTCAACCACTATTGGCGTGGCACAGGGGTCCTCGGTGTCCAACATACTTTTCTCCCTCCTCATGAACGACCTACCTGACTGCATTAAAGATGCACACATAGTGATGTATGCGGATGATGTTGCGGCCATCGTAGAAGCTTCAACGCATGATGCTTTGCAGCATAAATTAAATAACGTTGCAGGTGAAGTGCAGAAGTGGTTTCATCAAAATGGTCTCATTCTGAATGTCACAAAAACCAACTTCATGCATTTCAACCTTGCTGGACACAGTTCTATGCCTGTGTCTGTAAGCTTGGGAGGCGAAGGAGTCAACCAGGTCCACATGGCTACTTTTCTGGGGTTCACTTTAGACAAGAGTCTCACGTGGGAGGCGCACATAGACAAACTGTGTAAAAAGATAGGCCGATCATGCTTTGCTCTATGGCGCCTCTCGGCTACCTTAGACAAAGCTATGGTACGTGGTATCTACTTTGCCAACGTCCATTCGCTCCTTCTGTATGGTGTGGAGTTTTGGGGCTGTGCATCTGATTGGGAGCGCGCCTTCAGACTCCAAAAGCGAGCGATAAGGGCGATTGTAAGAATACCACAGGATGAGTCTGTGCGGCCATATTTTGAGTCCTTAGGGATCTTGACCGTGCCCGCCCTTGTTATATATCAATCAGCGCGGCATGTGCGTAACAACCTGGACAAATATGCAAGGTGCGGGGACGGTCATAGATACAACACGAGGCACGCGCACCGGCTGAAAGCTCTTCCACGACGACTAGCGAAGACGTCCAAGTTGCAACACGTAATGGGGACGGCTGTTTACAACCGCATTCCAACTTCTATCACCAGCGCACAATCCGATCAGTCTTTCAAAGTTAAGTTGAGATCGTGGCTGATATCCTTATCTATTTATCATGTTAATGATTTTATGAACTTAAAATGTGTGTGATTATGAATTTATAATGTTATTTAATTTTAGTATTGACTTGACATTGATTTTAATTTTATTATAAATTATGAATTTTTATTTTATTTTTAAATTTTATTTTGAATTTATTGCTTGTCATAGTTTTAATTATGTATGTATTAATTACATAACTCATGCTACCTATTGACCTGTAACTCGTATATGTTATTAATAAAAAACTATGAACTATGAACTATGAACTATGTATACATATTATGAATCACCTTGTGTGTAACTGATGCAAAATTGTTTCATAAATACGTGAATATCTTTACTTTTCAACATTTGGCGCAATAAAGTCGTGGGGTCACAATTAACTAATGCAAAATTGTTTCACAAATACGTGAATATCTTTACTTTTCAACATTTGGTGCAATAAAGTCGTGGGGTCATAATTAACTGATGCATTGGTATACATGTCATGAATCACCTACAAGGTGAATCACCTACAAGGTGATTCATGACATGTTACAAGGTGACCTAGGTTACCTTCTATTTGCCCAACAATTTCAGAATAAAATAAAAGGCAGGTTGAGGGTAGAATGATACTTTTATCTGGTTACTATCAACATCAGCTACTTTTAGATATCATAGCAGGCACGGATTTTTGAAAATAATACTAGTCATGTATTTTTGAACTAAGAAATTATCATGAACTTATGGGGTTAGTGTCATTATCTCAATTGTGGTACATTTTACAGTCACCTATTAAATGTCACCTTGTTATGCTATCACTTTTTGATACAAACTTCAATCACTAGTTTTGACAATCTAAATTTGATCATCAACTTCTGATGCTGACTGTACTATGGGTACCAGAGACTGATATACTTAATAGATATATATTTAACACCACATTGTTGATCATGCCCTTGAAATTTTACAAATTCTCAATATAAGGCGCGCCTGAAGATCTAAAATGCACCTCTATATCTTGGAAACAGCCAATTTGTACACGATCAAGCCTAAAAGAGGGAAATGTTTTACTTTTTATACCGCAAAATATCATTAACAAAATAAATGGCCATTACAGACACAGTATTCCCCACAGTGGAAGCGCTGTTATCGATAAATTATTCAGGACACCTATCCTGTGGAAAGCCGCGACCTATTTCAGAAATTTAACCTTTGAGGTTTCAAAATTTTACTACGATAAACCTGCTAAGGCAAATGCATCTTTAGTCGTTGTGATTGGAATGTTGAGGAGAAATTTCCAAAAATTAATCAAATATAGCATCTTCTATGAAATTAATGATAGGCTGTTGTTAGTTTGCGGGAGTGAAAACATATTAATGACTAAGAATACTAGGAAAGGCAAGCACAAATGTTTGTCAGCGCGGGAATCGAACCCGCGACCTCTAGCGCAGAACATAGAGTTACTACCAACTGAGCTATGAGACCAGTCAAATATTGCATAAAATACCTACAACTAAACAGACCGACTATACCAAATTTGGCAGTAAAACACAATTACTACATCACACCATGTAAAGAGCTTGACACCTAAAACACAAATGTTTCACTTAGTTTAGGTGTCAAAGAACCATAATTAAGAACCTTTTAAATATGTTAGTCTTGATAGGACTTACGTATTTGAGCCTTTTGTGGTTGAGACCCTGGGTCCGTGGGGAAACGAGGCCCTCCGGGTATTCAAAAAGATATCAGGGCGTCTGATCGAAGCGACTCGTGACCCGAGAGCTGGCTCTTATTTGGCCCAGCGAATTAGCATTGCCATCCAGCGTGGCAATTCCGCCAGCGTCTTGGGGACGCATCCGACTGGTAGTGATCTGGATCAGTTGAGCTATCTATAGATCGTTTGTAACGGTCTTTAGATGGCTCAACTGTTTCTTGTGTATTTTGTAAATATTAACTTGTATTAGTTTTAAGTTTCTTTCTGTAAATAAAGTATTGCAGAACCTTTTATAATTATCATGTACCTACTAGGTACTTTATAATGACAGGATTATTGGCCTCCAAAATACGAGTTTCTAACTAAGTTTGGAGGTCCATAGTCCATAATGTTATTTTTTTTTCAAATGTACCTTCCAACTAAGACTTATAGCACAAATAAACATTTTTGTCTCACCTTTGAAAAAATTAAGTACCTACAAAACAAAGATAAGCAATTTACATCGAGAGTTACTCCCACCGGTGAGGCCTCCAGCTGACGAGTCGACGATAAATTATTTACAAACCTCGCCTCCTGCGGGAGCCGCAACCTATTTCTAGGGAGATTTAGCCTTTGACGAAAGTTTACAATAAAACCACAATTTAAGCTTTGGTAAAACCAGTAAACTGGGATATGAAGAAAACTAGTGTAGTAACTTATATATATGTGTCTATGTTTATATAACTTTATTTACAGAAAGAAACTTAAAACTAATACAAGTTAATATTTACAAAATACACAAGAAACAGTTGAGCCATCTAAAGACCGTTACAAACGAGCTATAGATAGCTCAACTGATCCAGATCACTACCAGTCGGAAGCGTCCCCAAGACGCTGGCGGAATTGCCACGCTGGATGGCAATGCTAATTCGCTGGGCCCAATAAGAGTTTATATATATATATGTTTTGGGCCGTGGTGGCCCCGGCTAAAGAATAGGCCCCTCCATATTTCTATCCGCGGATGTCGTAAGAGGCGACTAAGGGAAAAAAGCTAGGGGATGGGCAGCAGCGTCCCTCATTTTAACAACGATAGCTCTAACTGCGCTCGCCAACCCGCATGCCCGGCGTGGTGAGTATGGGCAAATCCCCCCACATGGTAAGGAATAAGCTCTGTCTGTGGGAGGCCATGTTCAGCAGTGGACGTCTTGCGGCTGAAATGATGATGATGATATGTTTTGACTGGCCTCATAGCTCAGTTAGTAGTAACTCTGCCTTCTGCGCCAGAGGTCGTGGGTTCGATCCCCGCACTGGACAAACATTTGTATGATAAACACAGATGTTTGTTCTGTGTCTGGGTGTTAAATATATATTTATCTATTATGTATATCAGTCTCTGGTACCCATAGTACAGGCTATGCCTAGTTTGGGATTAGTTGACAGTGTGAATATGCCCGGAATATTTATTTATATGTGTGTGTATGTAATACTAGCTGGTGCTCGCGACTTCTTCTGCGTCTGCAGGATTAGTATTACGAGTAGCTTATATTAGGGTGGCGTTACAATTCACACAATATCTTTATAAATTGTAGCCTATATTCTGATGTATACGCTATATTATTGTAAAGTTTCATTAAAATCCATTCAGTAGTTTTTACGTGAAAGAGTAACAAACATCCATCCATCCATACTTACAAACTTTCGCGTTTATAATATTAGGATAGGATTAGTTTATTAAATATTTTAATATCTGAAGTTTTTTTTGTTTTTGTGTCTGTGCAAAATTAACGTTTTTTCTTTCTTTCTTTTCTTTTTAGTATGTTGATAACATCGAGCTGTAAACTAATTCTGATCTCACCAATAAATTCTGGGCCTGGTATTCTTAGTCGTTCAATATTGAAGGAGGATTAAAGTGTGCCTCTTAGAGGCTCCTTACCTGCGCTGCGCAATTCACATGTCTTCGTATTTTAAGGTTCTAGGACATGCCGCCATAGCGCACATAAATTTTCCTAATGGGAAATCTATTGGTGCACGACCGGGAGTCGAACCCACGACCTGTAGATCGGATTTTTTTTTTCACATTTTTATAAGCTCTTATTTATTAGGGATTATAATTAGATTACTTTTCTTTTGAGCCTCACCTACTTCGATCGGCACCACACTGAAGCTTTAAATTCCATTTTGTGAAAAAGGATCATCGAAAAAAATGATAGGCAACAAGCCGTGTTTGTTGCCTGATTCTTCTAGGCTTGGTCGCGAGGAACAGGCATAGCTTCACGTAGTTTCTAAGACGTTTCAAAGTGATCCTAGTGATTTTATTGCCTTTTGACTTTGACTTTGACTTTGGAAGGTGGGGCCACTTGGCAATTAAATCCGGACACACTCCCGACGGTGGTTGCCAGGACTTGCACAGCAACTGCATAATTATCTAATTCCCAAAATTTGACAATAAAAAGCCCAGTAAAACCACTTTATGTATTTTTTACGGTGGTTACCATCGCTAGCATCCATCGTAAAGGAAATCTTGCGCCGCTCGTAATTCTAATTTGAGAACTCGTTTAGGCAGTAAAGGTTTTGAGTTGATGGGTTCATTACAAAACTTACACTGTAAGTACATAATCTGTTGGAAGGCCCCCGACCCGATGGACCGACGACATTGTGAAGGTTGCGGGAAATCGGGGGATGGTAAAGGCTCAAGACCTTTCGTCGTTGAACTCTTTGGGGGAGGCCAATGTCCAGCAGTGGACTTCTACAGGTTAATGATGATGATGATCACATAATCTAAACAGTTACCCCCTTATTCATAATCACGATGCGATGATCAAGTCAATGGACTTGGAATCTGTCACGTATGGAATACTCACTCCTGAAAAATGTGGGCGTGCGCCAAATGTTCCTATATGCCTCTGACGACCCCTCTTAGACATCTTCAAGGATTAGATTGCGTGGAGAACTGAGAGTATGTTTGTAGAGTAGATGTCTACTATACTTGGGAATCAAAATCATGAGCCAAATTTGTTTTTTATAGCTTTACTCGCGTGGTACCTAAAACGTTTTTTCCGAACTTTTTAAAATCAGCTGTATCTTTTATCATCTTTATAGCATATCATTAAACGCAAGAGAGACTCTTAAGAGACTGGTGCATCAGCAGATCCCATCACACTCACTCCGAAATAAACACACACACACACCAAAACTAAATTTCACTCATATTTATATTTTATCAACTTTGTCACTACCACTTACCTTAATGTTAACTGCCACAATTTTTAAGTTACCATAATGTTCCAATGTCAATTGGGAGAGAACTGTTTCCTGGGCCACAGCTCACGCTTTTCCAGGAGACAGGGCCTCATTTAACTTGTTCCTCTTTAATTATGGTCAATAAATGATTTTTCTATTTCTATTTCAAAAGAGAAGTTCGACATCAAGATTGTTTGACCCCAAAACAGCTTTGCATAGTGTTATTCAACAAAAATTTCGAATTTCCAAAAGTCACAGATCAACCTTTACCACCTATTGTAGGGTGTAGAATAAGCCCCTTTCGGGATAGTATACATTACTGAATCACCTTGTATGTGGCAACATTGCTTACACGATGAAGAAAAACATCGTGAGGAAATCAGTAGGTATAATTATTTTATAATTGTAATCTATCTTATCAATTGCCACATGTATGGCGGAACATAAATTGAGAATGGCTCGACCAATTTGGCTAATATCTTTTTCGTTGTGTTTGTAATTGTTAGGACAAGTTAGGTAGGTATTAAAGATTTTTCGATGATTTTTTTAAGAATACCATTTTTTTAATTACAAATGTCATCATCATCATCATCAGGCTGATGAAGTCCACTGCTGAACATAGGCCTCCCCCAAAGAGTTCCATGACGAACGGTCTTGAGCCTTTTCCATCCACCGACTTCCCGCAACCTTAACAATTACAATGGTATTTTTATATTAAAAAAATAATTAAACAAAAACCCTTAGGAAGGACATAGGCTACTTAATCCGGTTACCTTGCGAGCGAAGCTACGCGCTAGCCGCTAGTTTACCATAAAAATAAATCGCCAACTCTAGGGCCTGAACTGAACCCAGAGAAAGTGGAGTTATCGGCTTGATCGATAGGTCCAGGTCCGGCCCAGCAGCGCGCTTTCTCCAACTAATGTACTGACCCACAGACAGGTGGTATTATTTGATGATTAATAATAACACCTTGTCGCATTCCGCTTGCTTATAAACTAAAGCGGCCGCCATTTTGTATTAAGTAAATAATATAAATAAACACCCAAAAGGCATAGCACTAAGCCATCGGACCCATAAAGATGTCTAAGATGGATAGTCAGAGGATGGATACCTAGTTCAAACATCATTTGGCACATACCTACATACTAATTTCCCCACCATGTTTTCCTCACTGTTATCCTCATGAAAAGTGCAAGACCGAGATTAAAACCCACGACTGGTCACTCAACAAACCGCGATCAGAATGTAAAAAATTGAAATTTCAATTTTTACGAAATGCGTGTAATTAAATTCATGTTTGTTTGTATATAAATGATGCACTTTTTCAGGAAGTATTTTCATGTTTCCCTTAGCTTCTCGTTAAATATGTAAGTTCATCATCATCATTTCAGCTGTACGATGTCCACTGCTGAACATGGCCTCTCCCACAGACAGAGCGAATTCCTTATCATGTGGGGGTATTTGCCCATACTCACCACGCATGCGGGTTGGCGAGCGCAGTTAGAGCTATCGTTGTTAAAATGAGGGACGCTGCTACCCATCCCCTAGCTTTCTTCCCTTAGTCGCCTCTTATGACATCCGCGGATAGGTAGATATGGAGAGGCCTATTCTTCAGCCGGGGCTACCACGGCCATATGTAAGTTATACCACAAAATTTATCTCGTTAGTAGGAAATCGAACGCGCGACCCCGGCTTACTCTAAACAGGATTTGTGGCTA
The DNA here is from genome assembly GCA_947579855.1 of Anticlea derivata. Taxonomy (NCBI): domain Eukaryota; kingdom Metazoa; phylum Arthropoda; class Insecta; order Lepidoptera; family Geometridae; genus Anticlea; species Anticlea derivata. The sequence goes on from OX388269.1 coordinate 1,006,704, forward strand.
AAGATGGCGCAAATTGTATTTATAACGGCAAGTTTTACAGCCTTGAGAAGTTATTTACTTCAGCTCTGCTTTTTGCGGCGGAGTTTTTTCTGATCATCCATATTTTGCCCAGATTTTCTAGTTGTTTCTTCCTTTCGCTTCTATATCTGCTGTATTTGTGTCTCATATAAAGAAAACTACTAATACTATCTAAATATTTATATATTGTACGTAATATTATCAATAAGTATTTATGAATTATCTTTATTACATATGTATTTAGTTATATTTTAAGTTAGGTATATAATATATATATGTTTATTTTAGTTTTGTCATTGTGACACCGACCCATATCGTTCTCTTCAGTTCCTGTCCATCCAAAGGTTGTCTGGAAGAGATCGCTCGTAGCGATAAGACCGCTCATTGTACTTCGCTATTAATATTGAATGTTTGTACATGTGTGTAATTTGTAAGATGTCCTTGATGTGTACAATAAAGAGTTTTCTATCTATCTATCTAATCCTACTGATATTATAAATGCGAAAGTCTGTGAGTATGTCTCGATGTTTAGATGTTTGTTCTCCAATCACGCCGTAAACAGGCTTAGCTTCACCTAGTTTCTAAGACTTTTCAAAGTGATCCTAGTGATTTTATTGAAATAAACGCCTTTTGACTTTGACTTTGACTGAATGCTTAACCGACTTCGTTGAAACATGAAATATATAAAGTTCTGTACCTAGAATAGCATATAAGCTACTTTTTATCAAGGTGCGACACGAGCGAATCCGTGGATCGGAAGCTAGCTTATCGATCTATCTACAAGCGTGCTATTTATTTATTTATTTATACTTTCACACTTAAACTTAGTGTAACGAGGACTTAATGCTAAAGCATTTTCTACCAGTCATCCTGGGCGTGCTAAAAAGATGGTGAGGCGTGACAATTAAACTAAACTTACTAACTAAGAAATAACTTACCTTCTATAGTTTACATAGATAACATAGATGTACATACTTTAGAAAATCAATGCCAATGTAAGTTTAAAATGCTTTAAACATTTACTTTGTAGGCACCCAATCACGCCTAAAGTATAATAATTGAAGAAGGTGCTCCCAAACTTCGGCCTCATAATTTATTTTCTAATTAAACCTTCCGAAGTAGGGTATCACAGCACCTGCTAATTGCGAGCAGATGGGAGTGACATGTGCACACTCAAGGTTACTAAAATGCTTGAAGTATTCGCTATAAACCTCAAGAGCCTGTTAATAAATAAATAATAAAAATAATAAATATTCCGGACATATTCACACGGTCAACTGATCCCAAACTAGGCATAGCCTGTACTATGGGTACCAGAGACTGATATACATAATAGATATATATTTAACACCCAGACACAGAACAAACATCTGTGTTAGTCACAAATGTTTGTCCATTGCGGGAATCGAACCCGCGACCTCTAGCGCAGAAGGCAGAGTTACTACCAACTGAGCTATGAGGCCTGTTAAAGTTTTAAAGATATCCTTTAGATTATATAAAACTAGCTTCCGCACGCGGCTGCGTTCGTACCTACATAAAAAGTAGCTTATATGCTATTCTAGGTAACGAACTATTTATATATCAAAGTTGAGTTGGTAAACGCTTAACCATAATCAATTAAAAAAAAAAAAAACAACGAAATCAGTTGAGCCGTTGCGGCGTGATTGAACAACAAACATCCAAACATCTAAACATCCTCACAAACTTTCGCATTTATAATATTAGTAGGATACTAGTAAAAGCTCCCGCGACCTTGATCGCGTGTAGTTTCTCTCGTTCCAGGACTCGTCGTCGGTTCATCGGGTGGGGGGCCTTCCAACACTGCGTCTTCCAGTTCGTGGTCCCTATTCGAGAACCTTTATTGCCCAACGGTTGTCGGTTCTACGAGCTATACGGCCGGCACACTGCCACTTAAACTTGCTTATTCTGAAAAATATGTCAATGACATACCTTGGCTGTTCTACGGATTTACTAATTTCGATAATTCATATAATATATTTAGATTTTGATTAAATATTACGTTTTAAAACGCGTTATAAATTTGTCCTCTATCTCCACCAGATCTTCTCCAAAATTAAATGGAACTACCCTGCAGGTACGAGTACATCCTTTCCAATGTTCTTAACAAGTCTATAGAACCCTTGTAACTTTTACGGAACATTCTTTATTTAGACTGGCCTCGTAGCTCAGTTAGTAGTAACTCTGCCTTCTGCGCTAGAGGTCGCGTGTTCGATCCCCGCACAGGACAAACATTTGTGTGATAAACACAGATGTTTGTTCTGTGTCTGGGTGTTAAATATGTATATCAGTCTTTGGTACCTATAGTACAGGCTATGCCTAGTTTGGGATCAGTTGACCGTGTGAATATGTCCGGAATATTTATTTATTTATATATTTATATTCGACTTTGAAAGCGAATAGAAGGTCAAGCGAAAATTATTCCACGTAGCGGTGCTCTAGTCTCTATGTAACGATATTTTTAATGATTCTTGCCATAGAAAAGGGCTTTCAGGGCCGTCGGTGAAAGAATCAATGTAGTGAAGGAATTAAAGTGCGCCTCTTAGAGGCTCCTTTCGTGCACATGTCACATAGTCTTTAATTTTTAGGTTCTAGGACATGCCTGTTTCCTCACAATGTTTTCCTTCACCGTTTGAGAACACTTGTATATCTTGACTAATGATTTAATCTTTCTATAGCCCTTCAAATCAAGAATTCATCATCATCAGCCTGATGAAGTCCACTGCTGAACAGCCTCCCTCAAAGAGTGCCATGACGAACGGTCTTTAGCCTTCTCCATCCACCAACTTCCCGCAACCTTCACAATGTCGTCGGTCCATCGGGTGGGGGGGCTTCCAATCAAGAAATAACAAACTCAAAATGCGGCCACCAAAGACCAGACATTTTCCACCGCAATTTCCACACTATAAATCTAAAGCCACACAGTACTTAGGTACAAACCAGATGTACAGTTAGTTCCCGAAACTCGACAAAGATGCTGCATGCGGTTTTTGCCCCAACCTACCATATTACCTACATAATATAGACATTCAACTTTATGCGTCAAAACATAAGGCCGAATTTTTATTTGCGATCGGCAAAAAAATTGCATGTGCACTGCCTTTTGAGTGTAACTTTATTTACAAAAGAATAAGGATTATATTCCATTGGCTTATATGAGATGTAGTTATTTAGGTTAAGAATTGTATAGTGTCGGACAATGGTGCAAATCGTATTGTTACAGACAAAGGTTTTTGGAAGTAATAAATCTGTTATTTTTATTTGCGGTAGAGACAAATTTCTAAGAGAGTTTTTGAGGTTTTCTTGTTGAGTCAGAAAGAATGACAATTTGCGTTAATGACTACTCCTAGAATATACAAGGTGATTCATAATATATGCCAAATAGGGTTTATTCCACACCTAAACAATATAGTTATAAATATTGCCATAGGCAACAAAGTTCATTCAACGGCGACGTTTTAAATACGAATACAGAATACAGAGTTTATTAGTAATACCATTATTTCATGTCATGTCATTCATTAAATTAGATATAAAAAATAAAATTATAAATTATAATATTGGCAAATTTAAAAATGCATTCACATCATATAACACTAATTCAGTGAACCACTTTCTATTTTGATTTTTCTAAAACGAACTACGACATAGTTCATTAAAAAACACTATGCAAAAATAAGCTGTTTTGAGAACAAATCACTTCAAACTCAATGAATCAGCCATTTTAGGAGCAATCTCACGATAGCTGAACTTTTGTAAAGATGACAAAAGGACAAAAACAGCAAATTTTAAAATAGTTCTACATATAATGTTTGGATGTGTCTCTGAATGTTCCTAGTGGCATATGGTCACAATTTGCATTACCTAGCATTTCCTATGTAACAGGTCACAAACTTGTTTACTTCAAGATGTTTAATGATAATTTTCCAGTAAAATGAAGTACCTTTTTTAATACGAACAGAAACGGAAAATTGGCAGTGCTCCCAAAGCGGCGGACAAGTTAATCATCGAAGTAAAAATACTTAAGTTGCAACTTGTTCTAAGAACCTTTTAACTTGGCTAAACGAACTTAGCTAAGTAAGCCTTTTTTCTTTTTCGAGTACTTTCTAGTTAGCTACTTTTAATTTGAGGAATAGGATTTTTTGCGACATTGTAAAGTCAAAGTCAAAGGTTTTTATTTAAATGAAATCACTAGGATCACTTATTGAAGGTTGCGGGAAGTCGGTGGATACAAAAGACTCAAGACTGTTCGTTGTGTTACTCTTTGGAAAGGCCTATGTCCAGCAGTGGACTTCTACAGCTACAGGTATATGATAATGATGATGAATAGCATTAAAAGGTTCGTCGTGGAACTCTTTGGGGGAGGCCTATGTCCAGCAGTGGACTTCTACAGCTACAGGTATATGATAATGATGATGAATAGCATTAAAAGGTTCGTCGTGGAACTCTTTGGGGGAGGCCTATGTCCAGCAGTGGACTTCTACAGCTACAGGTATATGATAATGATGATGAATAGCATTAAAAGGTTCGTCGTGGAAATCTTTGGGGGAGGCCTATGTCCAGCAGTGGACTTCTACAGCTACAGGTATATGATAATGATGATGAATAGCATTAAAAGGTTCGTCGTGGAACTCTTTGGGGGAGGCCTATGTCCAGCAGTGGACTTCTACAGGTTAATAATGATGATGATGATGAAAAGGAATTGCTGCATTCTAGTTTTGGGCCTAAGACTCGTTTAGTTAGACGGTCGTTAAAATCTCTGGTTAAAAAGCGTGTGAAAAACGGGATGGCGAATTATTCAGTTCAATTTTTATTAATTATCAGACATGTCATATTCATTTTATTAGGGTTCTATACCTCATTTGGAAAAAAAACGAAACCACACTTCCACGCCATCTTCTATCTATACATACATACTACATACAAATAAATAAAATTGAAGTGTCTGTTCATCATCATCATCAACAACCTGTAGAAGTCCAATGCTGGACATAGGCCTCCCCCAAAGAGTTCCACGACGAACGGTGTTGAGCCCTTTCCATCCACCGACTTCCCGCAACCTTTACAATGTCATCGGTCCATCGGGTGGGGGGCCTTCCAACACTGCGTCGCCCGGTTCGTGGTCGCCATTCGAGAACCTTTACTCCCCAACGGTTATCGGTTCTGCGAGCTACATATATGGCCTGCCCACTGCCACTTCAACTTGCTAATTTTGAGAGCTATGTCGGTGTCCTTCGTTCTTCTACGGATTTCCTCATTTCGGATCTTATCACGTAGTGAAACTCCGAAGTGTCTGTTTGTAATGACAAAATAGCTGCTTTACCTACCTACTTACGAGTACTAATAAGAAAAAAAGCAGATAGCTGATGTTATAAGAAGTAACTTAGGCTAATTTTATCCGGAAAACGCGCGATCGAAGTCACGAGCAGCCGCTAGTACACGTATAAATCTTATCTACGGTATAACACTAAGACATTGCTTTTCATCGCCGACAATAGTGGTTCAGTACCTCAACTATAAATATTTCCCCTACAAACACCCAATCATCATCATAACCCAGCCCTTATCCCACTTCACGTGGGGTCGGCACAACATGTTTTTCTCCTCCACTCCCCTCTATCAGCCGTCAAATCAGTATTCACTCCTTTCTTACTCATGTCGTCTTTCACACAATCTATCCATCTTTTCTTTGGTCTACCTCTCCCCATAAATCCTTCCACATTCATATTTAACACAAATAACTAGTCACATGGCATTCTTCCCTGACAATGTTCCACCCAATATCAAAGAATAAAAAGTATTGCATTGCCAAAAAAGGTTATTCTAAAACGCGCATGCGCTCAACGTGCATGGCCGCTGCAAACCCCAAAAATGCACTCTGTACGAAGCTATTACAGATATAGCTATTACTGATATTTTATAGATATAGGTACCCTAAAAATGTACTTTGGGCAAACCGGCTTAACAACACAGACGCACACATGTGCAGTTTCACACAGATGCGCTCGCGCACTCACGCTGAAGTTGGAAGGGCGAAGGGAAATTTTGGCAATATATTGTTGTGTGCTGCTGCTACGATTGAAGAAGGTGCGAGTCATTGATTTACCTTCAATTGTAACATTGTGTCTATACCTACCGAAAATATCGACAAGAAACACGGTGCGGGTTTTACAAATTTCAGTTCTCTTTCCCAGCCTGGCACTCAACCGCTACGCCACTGAAGTCGTCGATAATGAAGATGATTATTTTTCTAAAAACGTCGCGTATTTTTAACCTATTGTTTTGTTTCTTCCTGTCTTCTGTCTGTGTTCGCCAAATAAAACTTATTTCATTTCATTTCTAAAGAAAATGAAAATGAAAAAAAAATGAAAAATATTTTATTGCTGCATAAAAACTTACAACAAAAATTTACATATTTGCTTGTTGGGTGTTTATACAGAGGAGGTATAACAATTTAGATGAAAGAATTCTTTCACCGACGGTCATAGGCCCTTTTCAGGGCCACCATACCTCAACCTGGTCACCGACCTAATATTGGTCATCCCGCCAAGAAAGAATCAGTGACACGACAAGAAGAAGAACAATTTAGATGTATCTGACGATCCCCACACTAGGCACAGCCTGTATCGTGGGAACCTGAGAAAATCAAGGACTTTGGCCGATGACAAAAAAAAACCTATATACCCATTATAATAATAATAATAATAATATCATGTTTCTACGCCGTAGACATCTACGTCGTGCTACGCAAGTCATGCAATATTTTTTATGGAAACCTTATTAATATGACGTCACTATTACTTATTACAAACCTTCGTAACTAGTTGGCCACATTTTTATACTAACTTACAAAAAATAAAACAAAACTTAGAAAAAAGATACTTCTGAGAAAAAAAATTGCTGTTAAAACTAAAATAGTCTTAAACTTTTTTGAAGAACTGAGAGTAAAACTCTTTCTATAATAACATTTTCTAGCCTCAAAAGTTTGGAAGAAAACTCTTTTAGGCTTAAGCGCCTTTGTACACACCTTTCTTTCTAATATCAGTTATCTGTTTTTTCTTGTGTACAATAAAGAATAATGAAAACACTGATAAAAAAATTGCCACGTGAAAAGAGTCCAAATAAATGCCTTGTGACTTAAAATCTTGTTGCACTATATTTTAGGATTCTGCATTCTGTAGTACAATGTTAGCCATCTCTATATTGGATCATGCTCCGTACGATTCTTGTGTGTGTGTGTGTGTGCTTGTAAGTAGATTTTTGGGTGTGTTCGTCTGTTTGTTTGTGTGAAGGCGATCATTATAGCGAGTACTAGAGTATAGGTCTGTAACCTACAGTTTGGAAGAAAGTCAGGCGCAGTTATTTTAAGTTATTTTCGAGGGTCGATGAGTTTGTTGCAATTCTTTGTTTAGTAAAACTCATTTTGTTTTACATTGAAGTTCTGAGTAAAGCTGATTTTGTTCTTTGTTAAATACATTACACGAAATAAATAGAAACCAATTTCACAAGACAAAATTAATAATGTTATTATGTACCTTGTAGATAGATAGATAGATAGATAACACTTTATTGATCACCACATGGAAATAATATATGAGATCACAATTACAAATTTACACGGCAATACAATGGGCGGCCTTATCGCTAAGAGCGATCTCTGCCAGGCAACCTTAGGATGGACTGGACTGAAAAGATTAGACTACTACTTATTACTTGTACTACGCATATAGTAGTTTGTGTTGATATGTTTTATTTAATTATGCCTTGTTAAGAAAAAATATAATGAAAAAACATTTAAAAAATTGACCAAAAGTATTGCATTTCACTTTTCATTTTGACTGCAGTACATGAGTAGAAATGGGAAGAAAATATAAAAAATTGCATACCAAATGGCTGCAACCCAATGCACAACTTAAACAAAATGTCTTAGGAGTATAAAATTTGGTTCTGCTTCCTGTTGTTAAATTCCCGAAACTGAAACTCCAAGGGGGTGCAGCGGGGATCGAAGTTTGTATGAAAATAACATCACGTAAACGAAGTCGAGGGGGGGGTAATTAATATATTCTACGAAGACTCGTATGTGGAAATCTCTCGAGTCGATAACAGTGACAGTGCTTTTAAACATGTTTATGTTTGCTTTCTAAACGGTAAAGTATTCAAGGTATTTAAGTTTAACGCTTTAGGCATTTCAAAAGGAAAAAAACTGTACGTTTCTTTATAGCTATTGCCAATATGATCTTTACACAGAATTACAGGTTTATTTATAAAATGCGCAAAGGTTCAGTTTCAACTGAACAAACTGCTGTTATTAATTGTTGTACGAGGTATTAACAAACTAGTGTTCATTTCAACCGCAAATTAGGTTAAAATGCTTCGTTTTCGCAAAAAAATATGATTTAATCATTTCCATCGCTCCTTTGGCCTAAAAACTGGGAAAGTCAGTTTGGTAAAAAAAAAGCGTTATAACTCTGTCTAACATGATAAATTATAAATATTTTTTCTCAAATATTAAATTCTAATGATCATTTTGACTTTTCCAGTAAGTATTTTCTTCGTAAAACTCAGGAAGTACTGGGAGCGCATGTGTAAAGGCCTATTAATTAAATCAGTGGCCCTGGGCCCACTTGAGGGCTGACGGGGGCTAAATACATTTCAAGATTGAGTGTTGGAGTGATGCCAATTTGAGCATTATCTATTGAATCTATCAGGGGATCACATGAGACTGAAATCATGATTTTAAATTGATCTAATTATTATAAGGTATATCTCTGTACGTTTTGGCCATGGTGTCCCGGCTGAAGAAAACGGCCCCTCCACATCTCCTACCCGTGGATGTCGTAAGAGGCGACTAAGGGAAAACAGCCAGGGGATGGGGAGCAGCATCTTCTATTATAACAACGATTGCTCTCTAACTGCGCTCGCTAACTCGCATGTCCAGCGTCGTCGAGAATATAGTCCGGTTACACTGCCAGTGGTCTTTAGAGACCCACAGCATAAAAATCCGTCCGAAATGACGTTACAAACAATGTATAGATAGCTCAATTGATCCAGATCACTACCAGTCGGAAGCGTCCCCAAGATGCTGGCGGAATTGCCACACTGGAGTGCTAATCCGTTGGGCCAAATAGGAGCCAGCTCAGTTCTCTTCTCTCACATTATATTGAATCGTCAATCGAGAAACGTAGGTTGATACTTGTCTTCATACGAATCGAATATCCAGTGGACATGTGCTTGACCGATGTTGATGATGATTGATAAACACTACAATTAATATCGAAAGCCTTCGAAATTCGTTCCACTGCAAGATTAATTTTCTCCACCAAAATCGATGTAACTTGAACCGCCAAAATCGGTCGTCTCAAGCGCATAGGTCAAATGCACTTTTCCATCTCCTTCTAACGCATAAGAAAGACAGAGACGGGAGATAGGTCTCTAGACTCGAGAATGCAGTTTGTTTGGATGTGTGGGTGCATTTTGGGGTACGTACATAGACAGGTAGATTTACGATGTGACCGTGCATTGGTGCAATTGGCGTCGGTGTGGCGATGATGGAATAATTTTTGTTTCCTGCTGCGTGCCAATTTTACTCAGCACTACTAAGGTATATATAGGTATTATGCAGTGTTGGCCTAGTGGGAGGAATCTATACTTGCGATCTAGTCTGGTATCCCGGTCGTGTCCAATATGGAATTTTTCGGGGGAATCTTCTATTAGAAAAATGTATACTAATGCGCAATGACACATGCTTGATAAAAAAACATCGTGAAGAAACCCGGCTGTAGTATATGATCTAAGACTAAGACCGGGGTATATACAAGGTGATTCATAATATGTATTCCATCCCGAAAGGGACTTATTCTACACCCAATTGGCAATAAAGTTTGTTCTATGACTTTTGGAAATTCGACATTTTTCATTGAAAAAACTCTGTGCGAAAATCAGCTGTTTTAGGGTCAAATCAGGTCAAACTCAATGAATCAGCTGTTTTAGGTAGCAATCTTAATTTCGAACTTCTTGTACGTTTAGTTATTAGTTCTAAAGATGATAAAAATACCAAAAACAGCTAATTAGAGAAAGTTTGAGAAAAATAAAATAAAAAAATGAAAATATTGATGTTTTTTTTTCGCTAATAGTATTTCTTTTCGTTGATAGAATAACAGGGGTTTCGGGATGGTATACATGTTATGAATCACCTTGTATAAACCAAAAGTTAATGTACCTACCTACCATTACTAGGCCAACTCGGCTCAATAATAATTTACCATTAAAACAGTGATGGATAGGCTGCGGGAAGTCAGTAGAAGGCTCAAGACCGTGCGTCGTTCCTTCTTTGGGGGCGAACTATATCCAAAACATTGGTTGTACGGTTTGTAAGTTTGCCATACCCTTGATGTTCTTGTTATCATTATCTCCTATCATCAAACTGTTGTTACTTGACGACAGGCAATAATTAAGGTGAGGGTTTAATTGTTTTATGATTTTTGTTTTTTCTCAATAACCGCAAAACGCACAGTTTTGTTTTTTATGACAAAGATAACTTGAGAATTTTATTTACCTAAATCCAAGACAGAAACGCGATTGGTAAAACTTTTCTCGATAGATTTATTTTTTAAAGTTGGGTCCTCTGCAACAGTTTTTTCGAAAATACTCTGAGGCTATCTAACAAAAATAACTTTTATTTAAATATTGTGCTAGACAATAGCATTGGGTACCTAAATCCAAGACACTTTTTTTTTTAAATAGATAGTTTTTAAGATAATCTATATTTTATTTTAAATATATTTTCTTATATGTCGCTTACGTCGATTACTTTCGAGCGCCTTCTAACGCTTGCTATCTCTTTCCGCATTCAATTATAGTACATAGCGCTGTCACTTTCTTCACTCTACCCACTCGACAATTTATTTTGATTTTTGTATCCTCTTCGCCTACTAATTAGTGATTTATCATAACTTTGCGTTTGGAGCCACATGAAAGATTCTTTGTACAGTCAGCGTGACATTTTCACGGTAGTTTTCTTAAGATATCATCATCAGCAGGTAGAAGTCCACTGCTGGACATAGGCCTCTCCTAAAGAATTCCATGACGGTCTTGAGCCTTCCAACACTGCGTCGCGCTGTCCGTGATCGCCATTCGAGAACCTTTATTTAACAACCGATGTAGGTTCTGCGCGCTATATGGTCTGCCCCCTGCCATTTCAACTTGCTAATATAATTCTGATAGCTTTGTCGGTAACCTTGGTTCTTCTACAGAAGAAGAAGAAGACATGCACTACGTATTTTGATTGAGTGAAAAGAAAAAGTTTATAAATCTGAATCTTTTATCTATGAATCTCTGAAAATTTCCAACGTACAGTATATGACTGAACATCACCTCACTGAACCTCATGCCGATTTCTCATGCAGCTTAGCTAAAGTACGGACGTCATATAACGCTGATTGAAAACCCACGTACCAGATATATTATGTCACCATCAAATAAATATCGCTAGGTGTTTCATTTTGTAAAATACCTCCTATATAAACTCTTGTATTTTGTATAGTCGATTCGTGATTAAGGCTTGCAATCGAATATTCGAATATATTCGAATATTCAACAGATTTTTTTATTCGAATATTTGTAATAGCGTTATTCGAATATTCGAATAATTTCTAATATGAGAAAAAGCCGTAATCTGAAGAATGTATACTTCTCTAAACTAGGTAATTTGAGTTTTTAAACAATTTGAGCATTATTACTATAACAACTTACGTGTATCTGCACTTTTATAATGATTAAACAGGAAATGACTTAATGAACCAAATTTTAGTTTTTTTTTTTTATATTTTGTTAAATATTTGGTAGTTTTGATAACTAGGGTTCACCGTTAGCCCATTCCTACGCAGTTTTTTGATGATTGTCTGCAGTAAAAACTAGTTAAAAGTAACATTTAAAACTTTCGAATAATATTCGAATATAAATAAATAAATATTCCGGACATATAATATTCGAATATATTCGAATACCACCCAAAAATGATCGAGTACTATTCGAATACTACAGTTTCGAATATTTGCAAGCCCTATTCGTGATCAGTTCAATTTTTGAAAGCTCTCAACTGACGTAGTAAGAAGACTGTACTCCTATGTTAAGGATTTGCCTTTCACGCATAAGGGCGAGTAAGTAATAAATCATGCTTATGGTAAGTACTATTTCATGGCGCCGCTTATTCTTGTCAAAGCCACCCTTACATAACTATCTGGGGATGTTTTCTGAGCCACATTCCTAGCGTCCGTACACGATTTAAGGATCGATCTTGGAAAAGAGGTGTCGTCAGCATAATTTCAGCCGAAGAACGTTCACTGCTGAATATAGGCCACAGATTTCCAGAGCGGTTTCCTGTGGAGGGAATTTGCCTACGCTGGGCACGCGGTTGGCGAGCGCACTTGGGGCTATCGTTGTTGAATTAGGGGACGCTGCTGCTAATCCCCCTTTTTCCTCCATATCTATCTGATATGGAGGAAAATAAAGACAAAATAGCTAGCGCCAAAGTCTCTCGACTAATCCTCGCAGAACAAACGAACCTCATTAGTTTTATTTTAGGATTAAGTAGTATTTTATACTTTTGTAAGTACGCCGCCATCCAATAAAGCTCTACTATGTTTCGTTCCATCCAAAGGTTGCCTGGAAGATATCGCTTTCAGCGATAAGGCCGCCCATTGTTTTACCCTTTTGTGTGCCATGTTTCTCAAAGTTTTTCTTGTGTGGTAATCAATAAAGAGTTATCTATCTACTTCTTATTACTCTGTGCTAATCCCCAAGCTAGGTATACATGCTCCCAGTACTCTATATTTACCCTTGAAGGTGTCTAAAGGCGTTAGCCAGAGGCACGAACACACATAATGCTAGGCACATTTTGCACAATATTTTTCTAGATTCAGTTGAATAAAATTAGCCTAACAATACCCTTAAATTTTAAAAATAAACACGTAACTTGTTGCCTGTCGAATAACAACAGGCGCTGGGGAACAGAGATGCAGTTTTATTGCAGAAAACTTTATGCTAGGAATAATGGAGTGTAAATATCGCGCTTGTTTTAAAGCAGAGGTTCAACTCGCGGAAACAACAAATCATCATCATTATAGCCGTAACTAACGCACTTCCTTTCACGCATCCTTTCACTACACTGATTCTTTCATCGACGGTCATAGGCCCTTTTCAGGGCCACCATACCTCAACCGGGTCAGTGACGACCTGACTGGCCTCATAGCTCAGTTGGTAGTAACTCTGCCTTCTGCGCTAGAGGTCGCGGGTTCGATTCCCGCACTGGACAAACATTTGTGACTAACACAGATGTTTGTTCTGTGTCTGGGTGTTAAATATATATCTATTATGTATATCAGTCTCTGGTACCCACAGCACAGGCTATGCCTAGTTTGGGATCAGTTGACCGTGTGTGATATGTCTGGAATATATTTATTTATTTATTTATTTAATACAGGTTGACCAAGAAAGAATCAGTGACACGACAAGAAGAAGAAGGAGCCGTAGGGTGTCCAGTGGTTGGCTCCCAGCAACCTTCTTTCCGTCTAGTGGGAGGCCGTCCTACGCTGCTCTTCAACTTGCATCCTCTGGGCAATGTCGTTAACTTTAATTTTTCTATGGATCTCCATATTTCTGATTCGATCTCGTGGATAAATACCAAGCCCTCCCCATGGTCGATAAGAGACCTTGAGCTTTCTAATGGGCTAACAGCGGCCATGTCTCTATACCGTGTATCATTACTAACACATATTGGTCAAAGACTTTCGCCTTGAGGCACCTTGATGGATTTTAAACGGGAAGATTGCGCGGTATTCCAAACGCTGGCCAGGGGTGCTATTGCGTAAGCGAAATAAAATAAAAAATAATAATAATATTCCGGACATATCACACATTGTCAACTGATCCCAAACTAGGCATAACCTGTACTATGGGTACCAGAGACTGATATACATAATAGATATATATTTAACACCCAGACACAGAACAAACATCTGTGTTAGTCACAAATGTTTGTCCAGTGCGGGAATCGAACCCGCGACCTCTAGCGCAGAAGGCAGAGTTACTACCAACTAAGCTATGAGGCCAGTCAAAAATGACAATGAAGTTAGTAACTTTGAGAGTTATTTTAACAATCTTAGCGACATATCAAACGTTTCATACTTAAAAGGCATAACATCACAATCTGTTTATATTTGAAACATTTCAGATATCGCTATTATTAATAAAATTATCCTCAAAGTTGCGATCTTCATTTCCATTTCGCTGACGCAATAGCACCCCAGCTGAGTTGGATTCGTCGACTGACCTCTTTCGCGAAATTGGAACTTTCTAACAAGACTGTTGTCCCAGATAGACGTACTCGATTTGTATTAGATGATTATTTATTTAATTTATTTATCGTAAAAGTGCAGATAGTTTAACGAAAGATTCGTAGCTTGCCTGTCGAATACCGCAGGCGTCGGCGAACGAACATACAGGGGCCCGCTTCCAATATTTAAATGACTTCAAAATGACAATCGCATGATAATGGTCGCAACATTATCATTCAGTTACGATGGTCGCCACTTTCTTTACATTTATTTCATTGGTTCATTTGTTTTACAATGGCTGCCACATAAAAACGACTGTGATAGCAGAATACCAGAAGTGACCATTGTGCCATGGAACCATTGTCATTTTGAAGTCATTGAATTAGTAGAATTGGGCCCCAGTTTTATCCCAGTAAACTTAATGATTTTTATTTTTATTTTATTTATTTGGGTAAACAAACAGTGACACAATAAAACATAGGCTGTAACTTAAATGGTAAATGAACAGATAATTGTGACACCTGATGTGACCTGACAATGATCTGATTAATGTAGTGTAAATATTGCCCTTGTATGGATAGCCCTTGAATAAACGATGAAGATTATAAAATGTAAATACCTACATAGATAATAAGAATGAATTGCAAAATTATGAATAAAGTGAAACCAAATTTAATGAAAAATAATAATAATTATAATAAGAAATGCATGTTAATTATTATGTACATTTAAGTTGATTAATATTTTGTGATTAATGAATGATCTAATACTTATATATTCTGTATGTATTCTATGTAACTAAAGGGACATAAAGGCTATTTTTATTTTATTTTATTAAATATTGCACTAGTTTTAAAACAGAGGATTGGTGGAAATAAAAAAAAATTAATGTAGGTATACGTACATTATGTGAAATGTAAATCCACATAAGATATTCCGGATATGTATACCAGGGTTTATGTGCGGTCTACAGGTAGACAGGGAACTAGTAGATATTGTGCATTAGTGAGATCTAAGCTTTACACTTTAATATCACATTTTACGAAATGTAAAAATGAATTCGCGTGGTATCTAGATAAAGTAGTTTTTTTATATGCTGCTTTTAGGTAAAAGGGCGTACGTTTAGCGACCAAATCGGTGACGTTTTGGACAAAGGCCAGGTCAAGAGTACCCTACGAGCATGTATGAGGAATGTGATGAGAGTGAATGAAGTGAAAGAGGTATGTCAGGATCGTAGCAAGTGGAAGGCCGTGGTCTCTGCCTACCCCTCTGGGAAATAGGCGTGATTTTATGTATGTATGTATGTAACTTTATCTATTCCAAGTTTCATCGAAATCGGTTTAGGCGTTCTGGTGTGATTGAGTAATAAACAAACTTTCGCATCCTATCCTATACTAATAATATTGTAAATGTGAAAAATTGTGAGGATGTATAGATGTTTGTTATTCAATCACGCAGTAACGGCTTAACCGATTTCTGGAATACTTTTGAAACTTGGAATAAACAGAGTTCTTTACATAGAATAGCATATAGGCAACTTTTTATTTAGGTACTACGCGAACAAAGCCACGGGCGGAAGCTAGTTTATAATAGTCGTAAGATTGATTTATCAACTGGTTTAATTTCAATCCAGTGAGTTGTTCAATCCCTTTCTCCGCTACGAACCGAAATCATGGCTTTTAGTAACTTACCTGTTGATGATTGGCGTCTGGTTTATCGGTGCTGTCTGAAGTGGAAGACGAGGACGGATTATTGCAGAACCCTGGGCAGTATCGCCTGCAGAGGCATCTGGAAACATACAACCAGGATTTAAAAAACGTTACAAAGAGTTTGCAAAAACACGATCTTGTAGCCAATGATGAGAGAACCAGTGTAATGAAAGGATTACGTGCGCTCTCGGAAGACCCTCGTGCTGATGAGTAACACGTATTCCAAGAAAATAGGTTCTGGGACATGCCAGTCCCCTCACAGAGATTTCCTTCACCGTTAGAGAGCATATTTTTTTATTCGCTTAGGTATAGGCCTTTGTTCGGTTTTGGAATGTTTGTGATTCAATCACGCCATGACGCCTCAACCGATTTCGATACAGCTCGAAATAGATAAATTTCTTTACCTAGAATAGCATATAGACTACTTTTTATCTGGGCATAACGCGTGCGAAGCTACGGGCACAAACTAGTACTTAATTAATATGAGTGATGACTATCTGGCAAATAGGACCCACAGAATCCAATTACCTGCTAGAATACAGTGCATCTCTGGACTCTCAACCCGTGTGATTGAGTTACCTACTACTCCTTCCAGCTACTAAAGCTTCGGTTTCATAAAGGAACGATGCTATGTACTAGGTACCAATGACTTTGATTAAGGTTATAGGTGGGCACTTAGCCACTCTATTGGTTAGTTAATTGAATTCTTTAATATAATCCTCCATACACACAGAAGAGATATATTGAGAATCTTCTAGGCTTGGTCGCGAGGAACAGGCGTAGCTTCACCTGGTTTCTAAGACTAATAAAATGACTAGGATCACTTTGAAACGTCATAAATTCGTGAAATCATACTAATACAAAGACAAAATTATTATATATTTTAAACACGCTAGAAATTGCTGGCTTTTTTTTCGAAAATAACGGTATTTTCACAATTTCAGGGTTCCTTAAATGTCTACGTTTAACAAGATAAAAATACAAAACGAGCCCTGGCCCGCAGCCAATCTGTCCGGAAGCTCCCCCATTCACTTCCGGTAGTTGTTGAACAATTTCATCAAAAAAATATTCAGTATTACATGAAACAAATTTGGCATTGGTAACCTGCAATAGCTGCGTATAAAACACCATTTTTATAGGTTTTTTCAATCAAAATCAAAAGTACGCCACTGCCAGGACAGTCATATAGTCCCTGACCCTGGATATCCTGTCTCGTGGGTATCAGAAACTTCAAGTAAACAAATAAACAAACGATATCCTAGGATACCCTTTGTCTTGGGTATTAGAAACTTCAAGCCAACAGTAATGTAGTTTGGACTTTACTTAAAAGGTAACAAAATACCATCATTAGAATCCGTTTCATACATATCTAATAACACAAGCTCCCGTGCTATAGGTATCAGATTCAATATGTGAATGAGTGCAGAGTGCACAGTGTTATATTCGTCCAAAGAGCTCAATGTTTAACAACACAATTCACATCCAATGTTTTGAACCGACAGGGCCGAATTTGTAAAGCTTCTCTCGGGAGTCGTTTATAGGATCGGGATAAAGATCCTATCTATCTCAATGACAAGGCCAATGTTTTAGGCTTCGGTCAAACCAATGCGACCAAAGCGACAATATACGGTGAGCCTGTGGCGGGTTCACTCATTTCCCAAGTATAGCTGTTAAATTTGTGTTGCACTTTTTTTTCTTTTACCACAGAAAATATAAGTTTGCGGTACCGTTGAATGTAAGCACAATGAAAGGGAAGAGGGAAAAGTAATCGGAATGGTATCTTGTAGGCTTCTTTCTGCAAGCCATCAGAAAAACGGTCCCTAAATTTTCCGCCGCTGAAACCTGCCGCCCAAGGCATACTCAGCCTGGTGTTAAATCCGCCATTGCGATGAGTTATATAGTGTTCTTGATATGACGCTGACATTGACCGTGGCGCATTTTATAAGTGTTCATATGGAAAGGCATTGGAATTTGCTGCGTGTCATCGCTTCGTCCTTGTTCACAAGTCGCTTAGTCGCCACGGTTTGACGTAGCCTTAAGTAACAAGTAGGGAAATTGAAAAGTGAAAATAAAGAGTCAAAAAACTCACGTAACGCCTTTGTTTGAGATAGCTTTCCATTTATGTTTAGGGATTTGAGCCACAAAAGTTACCCTTTTCTATTTAAAGTGACCACTGGGTCACTCCTCGATCTTTATTATTTGTGGATGATCTGAAATTCTAGAGCTTGCTGGGTCAATTAATGGTGAAAGAATCAGTGCAGTGAAAGGATTAAAGTGCGCCTCTTAGAGGTTCCTTTCGTGCACAAGAGGCTTCTTTCGTGCACAGTATACAGAGTATTGAGTAGTCAGGTCAATATTGAAATACCTACATAAGGATAGTTTTTTCATATGACTCATATTATGTGTGATTGTGACACTCATATATAATAGAAAAGCTCTATATTCGTAAATCTGGAATAATATCCCTCATCCGTAAATAATATTGGAAAAGTAATAAAACCATTTCCAAGTATTCCACGTCAACTCACGTGAAGGCTAAGGCTAAGGCTTGTTCACGCGAGAGACATGGCTGGAGGGAACTACTTCGGTACGAATCAAATATCATAAGTTCATTTCAGCTAAGAGAGAGAGACTACTAAACGTTCTAATGTGGAACTTACAGAAAATCGCAGCCAAATAACATTATTTGTTTCAAATAGTGTTGTGTTCCTGCGGTGAGTAAGGTTGCCAGAGCTCTTTGGGGGGGGAGGGGTTCGGCAGGCAACGCATTAGCAATGCTCCAAGTGTTGCTGATGTCAATAGGCGACGGTAACCACTTACCATCAGGTGGGCTGTAAGCCTGTTTGCCTCCGTATAACATAAAAAAAGGACGTAGGACGTCCACGGCTGAACAAAGGCCACCCCATAGATTTCTAGAGCGACTTCCTATCTTGTCCTCGGTGGCGTAGCGGGCGAGTGCTTATCTGAAACGCAAGGGTTCGATTCCTGCTGCGGGACAAATATTTGTATTATCTACTAATACTTGTTTCGTGTCTGGGTCTTGTTGTACCATGGTACTCGTAGTTTCTGATACTCCCGACACATGGAATCCTAGTGTGGGGTTAGGACTATTTACATCTTATCACTAGGATCACTCTGAAACGCCTTAGAAACTATTTTTTTTTTTTTATACAACAGCGTTGGCAAACAAGCTTACGGCCCACCTGATGGTAAGTGGTTACCGTAGCATATGAGCGCTTGCAATACCAGAGGCATCACGCACGCGTTGCCGACCCCGAACCCCCTTCCCCCCTAAAGAGCTCTGGCAACCCTACTCACCACAGGAACACAACACTATTTGAAACAAATAATGTTATTTGGCTGCGATCTTCTGTAAGGCGGAGGTACCTCCCCAGGCGGGCTGCTCCAATTCAGAACGAGAAAATCTCGCTGTGCCCTACCTCCTCTCAAACAAAACTAGGTGAAGCTACGCTTGTTCAGACAGACAGACATACAGCCAGCGCGGGGATTTTGTTTTAAAATATGTAGTGAAGTATGTGGTAAAGTAAGGCTGAACAGCAAAGTTTAGGTACGCTCCTGGTCTTCCGTGAAAATCCAAAAGTTTATTTATAAAGCAACGAACGTCAATAATCCGTTTGTTTTGCCGGTACATATAATTCGTACCGCTTTCCACTAGAGGGCGCATGAAACAATATGTCGAATGTGGCGCGCCATTCCGAGACATTGCGCTTTCATTCCCTGTTTATTGTTGCAGGATTGTATAGAATAGAGATTATTTTGAAATAAACCTTTTGTTACGATAAAATAATCGAAACTATAGAGTCCATTTAGTTCGGTGACCCCGCGTCGGGCGCCAATTTAAATGTAGTTATCGTGAGAGGTCAATGGCAGTAATTTGGCTGAAAATGGATGAACCAAGCTCATTACCGTTGCGGGTTTACAGTCAAATAGAGGCGTGAGACTGAATGATGGACATCATCATCATTCATTCTCAAGGACGGAATAATGAATGCTCTTTATTAAGTAGCCTTATCCTACTGTACATAAATAAATATTAATATTATTAAGATTTCAATCAAGAATCAAAGACCTGAATGACTACTGACATAATATAGACAGCGCACAGTCTAAGCCGATATTAGTAGAGCCTTGAAATTTGGAGGGTGTGTTTGTTTTGCTAGAGGTGTTCTAAGCAAGGAATTAGAAAATTTACATCATAAGGGGACCAAAATGCCGGTTGGAGGAGGTCAAAATACTTTTCATTTCGGAAACCATTGTCAGTGGATAACGTAACTCTGCAGTCGTCACTTTTAAAAACCAAATATCATATAACTTCTGAATTAATTATGATAAAATACCGCTAAATAAATCCATACAATAAAGTCCACTCACCTGATGAACAGAATCCCGAAGAGCAAAGCGAGGAGCGGCAGCAGCGTCCCGAAGCATGCCAGGAACCAAGTCTGCACGTCTGTAAACCCTGAGAACACAGATAGGACTGCGCCAGGTCACATGCCAACATTCACCAGTAAAATAGGCTATATACTTCACAAAATCTTCATTATTTTAATATATAATTTTATTATTAGTATTGTATTTTTTTGTATAGTTAATAAAAAACATATAAACCTATTAACGATTTTTTATGATTTCGGGTCAAGAGTCAAGAGGTATTTATAGTCATTTACTCGAGGACAAAATGGCGGAAGTAAAATCGGATCAAGGTAATAACTGCGTCCTGATTTTTGCTGAGGCTTACATCGATATCAAAAATTATACTGTTTTAAAAAGCAGCATTGTTTTATCGAAACTATCTAGCAGTTAATAAATAATTCGCCTCAATCTGAAAACGGGCCTAAATATACAAATGGAATAGGTAGCATTTATAAATTCAAGGCCGTCTTCAGAAGGCAAGCGATATGCCCTTGATATTTCATTTTAAATTATCCTTAACTCTACTGAACGAAGTCAATCTTAAGTTGGTGTGCGATGCTTAGAGATATCACAAGGTACTTAGAGTCAAAGGTAGGTTTATCTGTTACTCAAAATAAAGCTTATTCAGAAGATGCAAGGATCATTTAAAAATAAATTTTAGATGACATTATCACGCCGTTTGTATACGGCTTTATGTTAATACCTAACGTAATTCTATTTAGACACCCCGCCACAAAATGTGAACGAATTAAGAGACGTGTAAATCAACAATGTAAAAACGTGTTGTTTCATTCGACCCGCTCAAGTTTACCAGGGATTTCAAACAATGGCAACTCGGGTCACGTGTTTTCTAAAACATTTTCTGTCCGAGAGCTTGTACCGCGTTGGGCGCCAGTTGGAGATCTGCCATTTCTAGCGGCTTGTACTGGACTAAATTCAGTTGTTAGTTAGAGCTTTAAAGGACTTGTCTAGAATATATTGCAACAATTAGAACTTTCAAGCTTAATTTGCGGCTATTACGTTTTATTAGTTCGTTGAACCATTTTAAATTATTAAAGTTCGGTGTTGGATCAAGTAATTTTTTGCAGCCCTATTTTGTTTTTAAATGAAATATTGATGGGCTATGTTTACCAAAGTCAGCTCTTGTTATTTTAAAAGGCTATACTAAGTAAAATAGAATAAAGTAATAAATAAATTAAGTAGATAGAGTGAAGCGGAGGACATCCCTCCGACTAGATGGAGAGACGGCCTCTTAAAGGTTTCTGGAAGCCGTTACCTGCAGGCCGCCCAAGATTGGCCGCTTTGGCAATCTATGGGGAGGCCTATCCTTAGGGTTCCTTACCTCATTTGGAAAAAACGGAACCCTCATTTATTATTCCATACGTAATTACTTTTACACCTAAGCAAATTTCACATACTGTAAAACCCGAACCCTCATTTTCCTTCAAAGTTTACTGCAAATTTGAACTAAAATCCCAAGTTAATCGGCTAACAAACATTATTTAAATTCCCAAATTGCTTCTGAATACAGATGAAACTATTTACATATCAATATTAGCTCAGATAGTGGCTCGGTTGTCTAAGACCAAGGCTTGGCCGCGGGCCAGGGGGACCTCCTGAACTAGTCTTTAAGTTCAAAGTTCGGGCTGACAAAAATTCGGCTGAAAATAGCGTAGCTTTTCAAAGCATCATCATCAACATCATCATTTTCAACTTTTCAGGGCGCGTTTATTATATTATGTCACGAATGACGTCACCGCGGCCATCGCGCAGCTGCCGCAAGAATTTTTTTACCTCGTCTAACTGCAGTCTTACGTTTTGAAAACTGCATTCTGTAATATAAACTGGAATAGAGGTTGTTTTTTCAAACATTTTGTGACAAAAAAATCTGTTTGGTCTTTTTACTTACCTATCACATATGGATGAACGTTAAGACGCCAAATTCCATTAAAATCTGATATATTTGTGTAATTAATTTTTCCTATAACATGAACCGTTTCCACAATTTATTTTATTTTAAATTACTATTTTCTAACGAGTATTCTAGTTTCTAGATACAACGATAAGGAAATGCTCCAAGTTTTTGTGTACGGGAGGTACTTTTACTTATAGGGTTATTATTAAAATTAACTTTTAATTATGGGGTAGAAAACCAATTAATATTTTGATTGGTTATAACTTAACTAATATCTAAAGAGACCCTTTGCATATTCAAACCGGATTACACTCACGTCCAAAGTCCCCTGAGCAATCGTCCTTTTTTTGTCTATTTACAGTTTGTTCGTCACAATTTTGTAAAAAAGGATCATCGAAAAAATGATAGGCACCAAGCCGTGTTTGTTGCCTGATTCTTCTAGGCTTGGTCGCGAGGAACAGGCATAGCTTCACCTAGTTTCTAAGACGTTTCAAAGTGATCCTAGTGATTTTATTGAAATAAATGCCTTTTGACTTTGACTTTGCAATATCAAATTTGAACGAATGATTTCGGTGATTTAGACAACAGAGACAAGTTTAAATTATTCCACTCCCCAGCAGTTCTAGAGGTCAGTAACTCGTGCCATGGTTCCAGTATTTTGGGTTCGATCGATAAACGGACGGAATGGGATATAAAACAAATTGGTCTATTCCCAATTTAATAGCCAAGAGCAGAATGTTCGGTATTGCTGTTATTCCTATCTGAAAAGATAAGTGAAAACAAAAAAAATTGTGTGCCTGTGAGTATTTTCTTGGTTCGAAATTAGTAAACTGAGTGTTGTGTAGCTAACAAGTAACGGCTTAAATCCAGAAGTGAGTGCTGTACTTTCATGATCAGGTCTATATGTTATAGGCCGTGATGGCCCGGCTGAAGAATAAGCCCCTGCATATCTCCTACCCGTGGATGTCGTAAGAGGCGACTAAGGGGAAAAAATCTAGGCGATGGGCAGCAGCGTCCCTTATTTTCACAAAGATGCTCTAACTGCGCTCGCCAACCCGCGTGCCCAGCGTGGTGAGTATGGGCAAAATCTCCCCACATGATAGGAACGATTGATGACGGATTTCAAATGATTGATGATGATGATGATAATGTTTTGCTCTGATGAGAAAATTGAATCCATTTCTAATACAGTCATAACATTCTCGGTGTTTATATTCTACGGATTCTCAACACGTGCGAATCTCATTTCTCTTCACATTTCGAATGCACCAAGCCATGGATCCCTTAAAAGAATAGAATAGAATAGAATAGAATAGAATATGATTTTATTTGCAACAACTTAAATTATAACAGGTATATATATTATTTAAAAGAATACTAAAAGACAAAAGACAAAAACAATAAAAGAATAATAATAACATAAACATTAAACAATCACAGATACATGTTGATGCAAAATGGTCCCTAACTCAGCATGAAGCGGGTTGATAACAACCCGCGCTGGTCTTCCGTTAGGGCCGATTTTGAATTGCGGACGTGTATAAAAGCGCAAAAAATAAAAAAATAAAAACCAAAAGAAAACAACGTGATTAAAGTAAAAAAAAAGAACAAACACAATAATTACAAAATATCACAATAATTAAAAGTTCACATAAATTATCATATTTACTTGTTTTTATATAGCACTTGTGTCATGTAAAAGGCTTTCCTACTTTTTTTGATGATGGAATAAAAAAACTTTAAGATTTTTTCTAAACATATAGCTACTCTGCAGGTTCCTGATCGGCCAAAAAAAAAGCGCCACCGCCTTGTAGCCATATTAAAAATACAGTCAACAAGTTTTATTTGTAGTTAACTTTAGAACCTTTTCAAACTAAATTGATCATTGACGTCATTCCCTTTGTTGAGGCATCGTTTACTAGTCGATCAATCTTTAAATCGTACCGTATGGCTAACCGGAATATTTTTAAGGAAAAAATAATTGAAAAAGTTAGCCGTAAAATTGAAAAATTCGGGAATTTTAAGTGGTTATTCAATGGGATTTTTTATTTACTCAAGACTCACGATTCGAACGATAAATTTTCGTTATTCTTTCTTTTGTGATAATGAAAAAGTTTTATGAAAAAAAACGTTCACAAACCGATTTATTGAGGACAGTACGACGTCTGTCGGGTAAGCTAGGTGTAAAATAATTATTACTTGTGACGCCATCTTGAAATCTCCAACTTTTTTGTATTCTCCGCCAGAAACCTACTGCGGCAGCGTATTATAAAGCTTTCAGGAAGTTTAGCTTTTGTGCTGACTGAATGGGGATGTGAACTGGAAAACTAGTCCATTTCCGTGGCCATTCGTACGAATAACTAGTTACAAAAGAACAACTAACTTACCTAGGCCTAGTTATTCCTTCCTACTAATATTATAAATGCGAAAATTTGCGAGGATGCTTGATTGTTTGAATATTTATGTTTCAATCACTCCGTAACGGCTCAACCGATTCCGATGAAGCTTGGAATAAATAGAGTTACAAGTACAATTATCATTTTATCATCACTACTGAAAGAATTTTTATTTGAACGTATTGGCCAAGACTCTCAAGATAAAGGTTTTGTTGTGGTCGGAAAGATGAATTAAACAGTTGTAATAAACGTCATAATGAAATAATTTATATTGCAGATCTAGAGGCAGATTCAGTGATGACGCAATGCGCTCTACATGTAGTGTGAAAAGGCTCAACAGTGGCCTACAAATCTGGTTGACTGTACATCCCAAAACACTATTTTGAAACAGAGTGAGCGTGATAATTTGTCAAAATAAAACACAAAGGCCCTTTGTCGGGGATCGGATGAAGCTTTGTTATTTTTAGACCCCACCCTCGGAGGACATGTTAACATGACGGACGATGAACGGCAGGGGAGCTAAAGAGAATGATAAATTGATATTCTGAAGTTCAGAATATCAATTTCGCTGCCCCAGAATCTTTACAGACCTAAAGGTAAGTTTTTTTTAATACAAAATAGGCTAACTGACCACAATCTCACCTGATGCTAAGTGACGATGTGGTCTACGGTGTAGCACGTTTGCCTAGAAGAAGCCTATTCACTCTGGTCTTGAAGACACCCAAATTATAGGTATTCGAAAACACAAACGCCGGCAACGAGTTCCACTCTTTGGCTGTCCGAGCGCTTGGTGCGGCTAGATGGTATGTCAACCATGAATGGATGTCATTTGGGTTAAATTACGATCAAAAATTAACTAAAAGAAAAAGCCCTTTCGGCTTTTTTTTTATACGACTAAGGTGGCAAACAAGCATACGGCCCACCTGTTGGTAAGCGGTTACCGTAGCTTATGAGCGATTGCAATACCAGAGGCATCACGCACGCGTTGCCGACCCCGAACCCCCCCACCCCTAAAGAGCTCTGGCAACCTTACTCACCGCAGGAACACAACACTATTTGAAATAAATAATGTTATTTGGATGCGATCTTCTGTAAGGCGGAGGTACCTCGCCAGGCGGGCTGCTCCAATTTAGAACGAAAAAATCTCGCTATGCCCTACCTCCTCCAAAAATATACATAGCATACATTTTCTGAATCTCTAACTACTGTAGGTATTTGTCATGTATTGTACGTCTATTTGAAGTAATCTGAACGAAGTCTGCAACGGCTTAAAAGTTCTAATCTACTTTACAGTTTTCATTTCGCAACTTCTGTAATCCTATTTCTTAAGTTTTTATATTAAAAAGTTTTCTCGCAAACTGTATGAAGTTCTATCCAAATATCTTGAACTAACTATCTTGAACCTACAACATTGCTTATAATTATAAGCTGTATATTATAGCTTCATACAAAAAGCAGCTAAGTATACCTAATTTTTTTTTTTTTCTGGACATATCACACCCGGTCAACTGATCCCAAACTAGGCATAGCCTATGGGTACCAGAGACTGACATACATAATAGATATATATTTATCACCCAGACACAGAACAAACATCTGTGTTAGTCACAAATGTTTGTCCAGTGCGGGAATCGAACCCGCGACCTCTAGCGCAGAAGGCAGAGTTACTACCAACTGAGCTATGAGGTCAGTAATAATTTTATATGGGAAATCACGATGGCGTTCAAGTTGCTACTTATTTTTCACTGACATTTACTGAAACCATCATCTACATACATTTATTTGTAACTATTTAGTATGCACGTTGATTACATCGTATAGATTTCCATTTCGCGATGACTTTTCTAGTGACCTTTAAGTGAATGATATAAGATTCAAATTGCAATACTTCACGAGACTTCTTGAAATGGAATAACTCTACCAAGTTGAGGTATGAGGATAACTTTTCTTTTGAGCCTCACCTAGTTCGATCGGCACCACACTGAAGCTTTAAATTCCATTTTATGAAAAAGGATCATCGAAAAAAATGATAGGCACCAAGCCGTGTTTGTTGCTGATTCTTCTAGGCTTGGTCGCGAGGAACAGGCATAGCTTCACCTAGTTTCTAAGACGTTTCAAAGTGATCCTAGTGATTTTATTGAAATAAATGCCTTTTGACTTTGTCTTTGACTTGACTTTTTTACTTTATGGTGGCCCTGAAAAGGGACTGAAAAGGGTGATAGAATCAGTATAGTGCAAGGATTAAAGTGCGCCTCTAGAGGCTCTTTTCGCGCGCATCACTATATAAACATGAATGACACAATCTTCTTCCTGCCCTTGTCCCACATTATGTGGGGTCGGCACAACATGTTTTCCTCTTCCACTCTCTTCTGTTAGCCGTCATCTCCGCACTCACTTCTTTCTTACTCATGTCATCTTTGATACAATCCATCCATCTTTTCTTCGGCCTTCCTCTAGTCTTATATCCATCCACATTCAGACCTAACACTCTTCTCGTTACATGACTTTCATCCCTCCTCATGACATGCTCATACCATGCTAACCTATTACTTCTCAACTTTTCCGTCACTGGCGCTACTTTCAAACTTCCTCTGATGTACTCATTTATTATTTTGTCCATTTTCGTCACTCCACACATCCATCTCAGCATTCGCATCTCCGCCGCATGCACTCTTCTTTCATCCGTCCCTTTGGTAGCCCAACACTAAGATCCATACATTACGACAGGTCTTATGATCTTGTAAACTGTACCCTTAAGTTTTAAAAATGAATGGCACAATATAAAGATGAAATAACAATAAATTACATTATTTTTCCAAAAGTATACACTGTCACTTCTGTGCTTGCTTGCTTGTCATGTCACTGATTCTATCTTGGTCATCCTGCATACAGTGAAGAGATAGCCTTCAAACCTAAGCGGTTGGCGCTACTAATTATTCCCTTAAATAAAAAAATGCTTATTTAGATTCGTGGTAGATAAACAGCCGTTCTCATTTAAGCTACATTCCCCAGACAGGGTCCCTGGCATGCCTTCTGCTTGCACTGCTACCTAGGTTTTAATCAAGACACTAACACAGAATAAACTCCAGAGAGGACTGAGCTCACCAACATGTAAACGGGCTGTTAACCGGCTGTCAAACTAACATGTTCTTGACAGATCAAAGTCAAAGTCAAAAGGCATTTATTTCAATAAAATCACTAGGATCACTTTGAAACGTCTTAGAAACTAGGTGAATCTATGCCTGTTCCTCGCGACCAAGCCTAGAAGAATCAGGCAACAAACACGGCTTGGTGCCTATCATTTTCGATGATCCTTTTTTAGATCTGCTTGTACATACGTCCACGAGTTTTCTCTTTTTCTAGCCATCCAGAACCATCCTCTTTTGACGACAGTAAACTTAGTGTTTGAATAACAAAAGCATTGTTTTTGTCACGTCCGCTGGTGAAATTACAGGAAAATGAGACATACAAACGTATATCTCAGGGATCGCACATATGGTGCCGTTGATATTGCAAGCGTCCATAAGCCACGGTAATCACTTACCAACAAGTCAGCTGTGTGCCTGTTTACATACCACCTAAGTTATATCAAAGACATTACAGTCGTAAAGTTGTATCAAAAAAACATTTCTGTTTTGTCACTTTGAGCTTTCTTGGCATTTGTTACTTTTGACAAGGATGTCATCTGACTACCTCACTGTAAGAAAACAATGAAGCAAGAGTTTCATTTCATTCAGCAAGCTCAAAGTCGCGCAACGGGCTATGGAGAGAGCTATGCTTGGAGTTTCACTACGTGATAAGATCCGAAATAAGGAAATCCGTAGAAGAACTAAGGTCACCGACATAGCTCTCAGAATTAGCAAGTTGAAGTGGCAGTGGGCAGGCCATATAGCTCGCAGAACCGACAACCGTTGGGGAGTAAAGGTTCTCGAATGGCGACCACGAACCGGGCAACGCAGTGTTGGAAGGCCCCCCACTCGATGGACCGACGACATTGTGAAGGTTGCGGGAAGTCGGTGGATGGAGAAGGCTCAAGACCGTTCGTCATGGAACTCTTTGGGGGAGGCCTATGTCCAGCAGTGGACTTCTACAGGCTGATGATGATGATGATGAAGAGTTTCATTTATTGTACATGTTACGTGCCTGTAAATTTTAGGTTAACATGACAGTCACTTTCGACGTTTCCGTCACAGTTTGACAGCACTTACGTTTTAAGCGTGAAAATCGCTATAGCTATTATGCTATAGCGCTATAGCTATAGCTATTGGTTAAAGTAACCCACTAGAGTGATGAACTATGGGTCTGCGTATGCTTGGAAACAACTCAATCTACTCGAGAAAATGTGGGATAGAAATGTAGCATTATTTGTTTGTTTGAGTTTTGAACATTTTGTTAGCAAACAGAATAGTAATTATACACAGCAGCGGGTCTAATGAGTTTAGTTGTCATATTTGCTCGTGTTTTGTACCGTGTTCATTAGACAGAGAGCTTATCTATATTTATTTCTTCATCCGACATCGAAGCTTTGGTATCCAGAAGTTAAGATCTCGCAGGGCACCGACTGGTTTACAATTACCCGGTTAATAACGCTATAAACCGGTTTTTTATTCGAAAGACGAGTCTTATCTCTTCTTCTCTGGTATCCATAGTACAGGCTATGCCTAGTTTGGGATCAGTTGACCGTGTGTGATATGTCCGGAATATTTATTATTTATTTATTTATTATCAAATAAAAAATAAAATTAATTAAATTAAATCATAGCTCATTATAAATCTCTACAAATCAGTTTACGCCGCGTATCGTGCGGGAGTCTTAAGCTGCGATTATTCAATGGGGGGAGAGAACGCAAAGGAAAGAATGAATCAATTTCTTGCTTACTCTGCCCGTATACCATCAGAAAATGTCTGTCGGAAATAATAATCGACCAATCAGAGGACATAAGGTCCTTACTGATTGGTGATTAGGAATGTCGCCGGACCGTACGTCCTTAGTGATTAGCTGATTTAATTTTTCTGGCAGACATTATCTGATGGTTTGTGGGCAGCTTTAACCGGTTAATAGAAGGCAACCTATTCAACTATTTCTAGTTCCATTAACAGTTATAACAGAGGATAAAAAAATGCGTTTCTTATTGTGAATGTAGAACAAAAAATGGCTTGAAAATAAGGATCGCCACTGAATCTTCGACTGATTCGATTAACATCTTTGACTCTTGAATTAACGTAATAACACAAATATGCTCACTTGTATCCGGAGCCAAATCGTTGTCCACTTCGTGCCCCGTTATATTCAGCATGTAGGCACTACTGTTTCCTCCCACAGTCTTCCCCACCTCCACAAGTTCCACATAATCCACCTTTTTCAGCACATCACTACTGTTTGTTCCATCACTATCGTTCTTAGAATTAAAATCACTTTCGTTTATCTTAGCGGCTATGAGGAATTCGAATTTCGGAATGTCTACAAACTCTGATTCAGGTTTGAATAGTATATCAGTGATTGATTCTTCTCTATCAGTTTCAGAGTCTATGATGTCTTCGAGTAAGGAGCTTGATATGTTAAGTTGCTTTTCAATAGAGTCATCGTCTTTAGGCAGGTCTTGAGGCTGCGGTCTCGCTCTGTTGACGGATATCCCTTCGTCTCTATCCTGCTCAGCGTTGACTATAGCTTCCATGTTACTGTTAGAACTGATGTTGGTCTCTTCTGCAGTCTCATCATCATCATCATTGGCGACAACCAGGGTATCAGAATTGGGATCGACAGGGATGTTGAATGTATTGTTTGTCGGGAATTTTATGACTATGTCTGTAGTATTGTCAGGATACGATCTTGGGTTAGCGTTTACAGGGACTTGGGAGTTGATATTTCCAGAGACAGACTGGGAGTCGGAGCTATCAGAATAACTTTCAGGGTTTGAACTGTCAGAGTAACTTTGTGGGTTAGAACTATCAGAGTAACTTTGGGAGTTAGAATTACCATAAGTTTGTGAGTTAGGACTCCTTGAGTATTGTGAGTTTGTATTCCCAGAATATGTTTGGGAATTCGAGTAGGGTTGGGAATCAGTGTTGCCAGAATACGGTTGGGAGTTGGAGTAGGGTTGGGAATTAGTGTTGCCATTGTACTGGGAGTTATGGTTATAGGGTTGGGAGTCATTGTGGCTAGAATAAGGCCGGGAATGCACGATGTCCGCTGTAAGAAGTGCGTTCAGGAGGTAGAACATGAGCTTTAACTTGACGTTTGTCATGTTGGTTCATACCATGGCCTTATTTTGAAGTCGAAAGAGTGTCAGTGGATTATAGAGTGCCACCTGGCGACCTGGAACAAAAAGAACTTTATGTATGTAAGAAAACCCTAATTGGGACTTAAAGTCTACGGTGGAAACGATATTATTTAATAATAGTAATAAACATTTATCCAAAAAGAGCCTGATACATAAAATATATTTATATTACAAAAGTTTCGATGAGGTCACCGCGAAGGCGTCTATCTTCAAGAGTAGTGAGGCGTAATGCGAGTAGTCTTTCCTCATATGATTTGCGTCGTACTTGAGGGATAAGTAACTTCGAGATTATCTTGGTTAAACTTATGGTAATATCATGGTTGAATTTTAAAGTATCGCAACAGTGGCCATTATTCCGTAAACTCTCTAGCGAATTAAGTAATTACCTAGCAGTGCTAACCCCAATAAGAGGTCATTGACACAGTCAGTGTTTTCCGTAAATAAGGGAAGTAAATAAACTAAATAAATAACACGCAACAGTCACTTAAATAGTCCTGACCCCATTCTAGGATTCCATTTGTCGCGTGTATCGGAAACTACGAGTACCATGGTACCCCAGTACAACACCCAGACCCAGAGAATTTTTTTGCAGATTAAGCAAACATTTGTGTTCCGTAGCGGGATTCAAACCCGCACCTCTTGCGTCTCAGATGGGCACTCGCCTGCTGTACCACCGAGGTCAAATTTATATCAACATTTTTTATTCCGGACATATCACACACGGTCAACTGATCCCAAACTAGGCATAGCCTGTACTATGGGTACCAGAGACTGATATACATAATAGATAAATATTTAACACCCAGACACAGAACAAACATCTGCATTCATCACACAAATGTTTGTCCTGTGCGGGAATCGAAACCGCACAGAAGCCAGAGTTACTACCAACCGAGCTATGAGGCCTTCGAATAATCACGTGAGAAACAACCTAGCGTCGGAAAAGCCGTGAAAATAGGCAACAGAATCAATTGTATCAAAGACACACGCCACTTTTCATCGGAAGGCGGCCATTTGTCAGGCACGGTGACGCTTATTGGAGGAAATTGGGACTTCTTTATTCCATTCGCACGTCGCTCACTTACCTAACATCCGTGCCTAGGTTAGAGTCACTTTGAATCAGTTCGCAGAATTAATTTAGCTTTATAGCACTGTTTTAAGATTCAATGTGGCGTGACAATTGCATTTTGAGTCTTTTAAAGCTGTCTACATTGTTTTCAGTCACATTTTCATGCTTGCTGCAGATTCAGTAATAACTTTTATTGACTTCTGAAATCTTCGAAAGTATAAGTCCGCTTGGTTGCAGTTTTATTCAGATTATAAAAGGTTTTGATAATATGTATACTATACCGAAATGGGCTTATTCTATCAACAAAAAGAAAATTTTAACCTTTTTTTTCAGATTTTTTCCATTTCTAATAGTCAGCTGTTTTTGTAATCATAACTTTATTTTATTATAATGTGCATAACTACATTATTAAACGTACGAGCAGTTCTAAATCAAGATTGCTACATAAAGCAGCTGAATAATTTAGTTTAAAGTGATTTCACCCCAAAACAGCAGATTTTTGGACAGTGTTTTATCAATGAAAAATATTGAATTTCCAAAAGTCGTAGAACAAACTTAAATGTCCATTAGATTTAGAATAAGCCTTTTTCGGGATAGCATACATATTTTAGATCACCTTGTATATTAGTCCATCTTCATCACTAACTCAAAATTGGAATCTCCAGCAAACAAGACAATAAACAATCTTAAAGCCTTAGCAATAAACCACATTTTAATCTGAAAGCCGATTCAGTGTGATGTAATATGCCTGCATTTGTATGCCTATCGAAATAACCCCTCGAACGAGATAGTGTAGCCCGGACACTTAACGGCTCTTAAAGCGATAGTTAACGGGTGCTCCGTCCCGTTCTAAAGGGGAGGGCGTGAAGGAAGTCGATGTATGGGCTGCAGTAAGCTTAGCTGGCTAACAGAGAATATCTTTCTTATTGATTTGGACGTTGAGGAATATTGTTCACAATCGCCTTCTACGGTCAGAATCCTAGTATCCTTCCTACTTATATCCTACTAACTATTATTATTATAAATGCGAAAGTTTGTGAGGATGTTTGGATGTTTAGATGTTTGGATGTTTGTTGTTCAATCACGCCGTAAAGGCTCCACTGATTTCGTTGAAACTTGGAATATATAGAGTTCTTTACCTAGAATAGCATATAGGCCACTTTTTAATCATGTAGGTACCATGCGAACTAAGCCGCGAGCATAGCTAGTATAACACAGTTCAATTGACACAGTTACGACCTAGAACGGCTGCTAAAGTAAAAAATTATAAATATTGTGAATTGTGATTTACGTGTCAAAATAAATGCGAAAGTTTGTGAGGATATTTGCGGTTCGAACACGCCGTAACGGCACAACCGATTTTGATGAAACTTGGTATAGATAATGTTTAGATATCATTTAAAAAATTTATAGATGGCAAAAGTAGATCGCGCTATCGTTGCGTTTTTGTTTTAATTAATAGGTAGTGCAAGGGTTTCGAAGAAATTGTGAGTTTTCTGGATAAAGATAAAGATAAATTTATTTGCTTGAACATAATGTAGGTTAACAATGGTCATAAAATAAATAGTGTTTCAATTATGTTCTACCATAGTCGGCATGCAAAATTACAAATAAATGAATGTCAAAAATCGTATAACTAAAATTTAACATAGAAGAATGTCAAAATCGTATTAAATAGTGTGTTTTATTCCATGGAAATTGGTTGGTCCTGATAATGTTGTTTGCCTAGTTCATAAAGGCTACTTTTTATCTAGGTACCACGCGAGAAGAAACTAGTGCAGTCGATATGATCCAGTCTAGCACGGGACTGGATTGAGTCGCTAACTAGACTGGAGTAATGAGAACCGGGCTTTACTTGCCGGTAGAGATGGGTCGTACTTGCCAGGTACTAAATACTTGAAAGTATTACTTAGAACACGCGAGTCCACTGCGCAAGTCCTCTGCGCAAGTCCACTGCGCAAGTCCGCCGCGTACCCAAGGACGCGCCGCGCCGCGGGACGGACGGTCGGGTCGGGCCGCGCGGTGCGTCTCGTCCTAGGGTGCGCGGTGGACTTGCGCGCCGCACCCGAGTATTTTTAATACGTCTATATATCGTGAAGTCGTACTAGGTGCGTATAGTTTTATGCGAGAACCTGGTTTAAAAACCTG
This sequence comes from Anticlea derivata, assembly GCA_947579855.1. Taxonomy (NCBI): domain Eukaryota; kingdom Metazoa; phylum Arthropoda; class Insecta; order Lepidoptera; family Geometridae; genus Anticlea; species Anticlea derivata. The sequence continues at coordinate 1,041,025 of OX388269.1, forward strand.
GTTGCGTAAATACGAACCACCTCTACTTGCCGGTCGTTGACGGCCAATCTGTCAAGTCCAATGTTTCTCCTTTCCCAGCTGATGTGACGTCACTCGTTAAATTGTGAGGATTTATTGGGGCAGTTTGTTTTCCGAGGTCAGCTCGGACAGGCGGCTTATTTATGAGAGCGTTGATAAATGCTTCAACAATGTATCGTAAAGTGTACAAATATTTTTATAGATGCCAATACATCGTTATTAAACACAGCGACGATTGAAAAAAATTTGCTAAATAGGTATCCTACTATTCTTTACTATAAATGCCAAAGTTTGTATGGATGTATAGATTGATGCTTGTTACTCAATTACGCTAGATACGGCTGAACGGATCTGGACGAAATTTGGCACAGAGATAGATTATAGTCTGGCATTGCATATAGGGTTATTCGGTTCCCGAGAGATCGTTTTTCTTTTCACACACCACGGGATTGACATGATTTTTTACTCTCTTTTTATCCCTTTAGCCCTCTGCGGGAATGTTTGCATGATCTGCAAATATTTGTTCCGGGTCTGGGTGTTATGGTACATGGTACTTGTAGTTTCTGATACCCACGACGAATCCTAGTTTGGGGTCAGGACTATGTATATGACTGTTGGGTGTTATATATTTTTTATTTATTTAGTGATGATCGTTTGCTGATTTGAGCTCTGAGTAAAACTACAGAATCGATACGTCATTTCTGAAATCTTCAGTGCATTTTTGGTGTTCTAAAATAAACTGTTTTAATTTTGTCCTAAAAGTATGAAAAACACTGAAGATCCTGGCGGGATGTTGTTCTAGCACTTTGCTGCAGCTTTTTACTTTTTCACTGTTTTTAATTGTCAACCAGTTTAGAAAGTAAATAAAAAAGGCAATTCTGAAATAATATTGTACAAACAAGAAAAGGATTTGTGTGTACGCCTCGGGTTATAGAATTCCATAAGCCCTCAGATCGGATTATAAGGGATATTCTTTTTATTTATTTTTACGTTACAGAAAACATGAGGTAAAAATCCAAGGGTTGTTAGATAGTACCGACTTTTGTTGGTCAAACAGCGGAATTACTTATAGCAGCGATCCGAAGGACGTGGGTTCAAACCCAGTAATACACCAATGAGTTTCTATTTTAAGTGCGCACTTGCTTAAAACGGTAGAGACCATTGATGGTGCAAGTCTGAATGAACTATGAATTTTCGTAGTGGCATTGAATAGAAAAGGTTTTTGCCCAGCATTTGACGTCCGCTGGCCGATGATGATGATATTTATTTAAGGTGAGGGTTAAATGGTTTTATGATTTTTGAATTGTTTTTTCTCAATAACCGCAAAACGCACAGTTTTGATTTTTATGACAAAGATAACTTGAGCATCTAACAAAAATTACTTTCTTTTAATATTGTGTTAGACAATAGCAGTGGGTACCTAAATCACACTTAAAAAAAAAACATAGTTTTTAAGATAATCTATATTTTCTTATATGTCGCTTACGTCGATTACTTTCGAGCGCCTTCTAACGCTTGCTATCTCTTTCCGCATTCAATTATAGTACAAAGCGCTGTCACTTTCTTCAGTTCTTTTCTAGTGGCATTGAATAGAAAAGGTTTTGCGCCCAGCATTTGACGTCCGCTGGCGGATGATGGTGATATTTATTTAAGCCAAATTGACAACAGGACTAGCATTATTCACGAAAATTAATAGATATTATAATCCGCAAAACTCTAACGCAATTATAAGAGTAATTGACTGCTCACTTCAAAGCAAAACATTCGGCTGAAAAAGAGCGATATAAAATAAGGCCGATGCAAATGAAATAAAACCTTTTTATTTACAACCCAAAGCCGGGGAATTACCTAAGTATCTGGAAGAATTGCCCGTAATTACTTTTTAAAAGCTGTCGGCCTCAAATTTAATTTTACTTTCATATTTTGTTTTACAATTTCATTTCAATCAGTTTTTTTAAGCAGAATAAGTAAGAATAACGGGTGCTTGCTTGCTTGTCGTGTCACTGATTCTTTCTTGGTCATCCTGTATGAGGTGAATGACCAAGGTGAGGTATGGTGGCTCTGATAATACATATGACCGTTGGTGAAAGAATCAGTGTAGTCTTAGCACCTTAGCTACGCTTTTCGTAGCAAGGTTCTACAGGCGGTTGCCGTTAATTTATTTTATATAGAGAGGTGTAGGCAGAGACCACAGATTTCCACTTGTTACGATCCCGACACATCTATTTCGCTCACCTGCATTAAACCGTACATCTCTAGGCTGTCAGATTCTTGAAGATGCCGTAGAAGGGGGTAGTCAGAGGCACGTCCAAAAATACATTTGGCACATACCTACTTACATTATTCAGCAGCTATCATTCCATACGTGAAGGGAAAAAAACTGGGATTACGAGTACCCCTGAGTTTTTTAGATATGTGACATATAAAATGAAAATGTGTTTTGTTTCGTAAATCATACCACTGGGAGTTTGTGGTCGATTATGGATCTACTCTCTGATGGATCGGGTTAATTTAAGTGTGCAAAATATTGTCAACAACATACATAGTACCTAACATACTGTTGGTCAATAATGCGACGCAAGAGATTATGACCCCGCCCTACGCAGGACGCGTGCACTGAGCGCGTTCATTTCAAGTTTGTCTGAAGGTGCCTTCAAACGACTCTCTATATTTCATATCCTGATTGACATTTTGTAATCCGCGTAAGCAGATTTAAATTAACCATAATTAACCAGTGAAAACTATTAAGTATTCATCATCATTATCAGCCCGAGTCCGCTGCTGGACATGGGCCTCCCCAAAGAGTGCCACAAAAACCGGTCTTTGCCTTCTCCATACGACTTTTCGCAACCTTTACAATTTTTTCGGTTCATAGAGTGGGAGGCCTTCCTACACTGGTCGTCCGGTTTGCCATTCGAGAACCTTTATTCCCCAATAGTAGTCTGCGTAGTCTACCAAATACTATACAAACAATATATTTCGTTTACGCATTAACTTTACTTGGGCGCGCGCCGCCGCCCCGCCATGCTGGAAGTGCCCCACTGTAGGACCAACCTACTTAAGTTTGCCCCCATGTCACTCGCTGTCTACCTGCTCAATATCTTGTCTGCGAACAGCGTGGATATTTTTTTCAATCACCTACCGAAACTCCTACAACTTGCACAGATAGTGATAGAAACGAAATGTTTCGATTAGTACCTATCTAATTGTACCTACTAATAACATGTGGCATCGCCTTAGGGATAAAAAAAACTGTTATGATGTTATACTGTATTCTAAATAAATAAATAAATTAAGAATATGAGTGTAATTTTGGCTATATCATATATATTCATCGCGTGTCTATCAAGACAAACTCTGAGACAAAATCTTATGAACTCTCTTGATCAACACAGTTTCGATTTGATCCAATCGAGTACCCTCCACTCCAGCCCCTCGCAACGTCGCTTGCTTCATTGGCAGCTTATATACCTGCAGTATCAAATTATCGGTAATAATCTTATTTAAAAGAAAAGAAAGAAAGAAAGATTTTTATTTTCCTCAAGAACTACTACACATAAAATAAAATAAAATTGAAGAACTTAAATGCTAAATGATAGAAGATATTGTGCGCAGCAGAGCTCTTGGAAAACATGGCCTCCGCTCAGCATTGTGCTGGATACACACTGATGTGTGCACCCAGCGCTGGTTTTCAGCGGAGACCATAGCAGTAACGTCACGACCTTCTAGAGGTGACTAAAAATAACACAACAGTTAGGACATACATAATTCTCAGAAAATAGGTGGCAGAAAACAAATAACGTGGCAGAAAATAAAAAATGGGAAAGATTGTGAGGAAGTTAGATGCTTGGATGTTTGTTATTCAATCATGCCGTAACGACTTTACTGATTTCGTTGAAACTGTAATACACTGAGTTATTTATCTAGAATTAGCATAAAGGCTACTTTTCATGTACGTATCACGAGAGCGAAGTCGCGGGCGGAATCTAGTAATTAATAATGGATCCATAATTATGTCTGAAAATATATTAACTACCTTGAGCCTCGCTTCGTACCTCGCCACTCGCGAGAGTTAAATGGTTTTAGGTTATGTGAAGCGTGCGAATATTTTTATGAATTATTCATCAAAAATTGTAGGCGAGTACAAAGTAACAAGGTGTTTATTATTATATAATCACTAGGATCACTTTGAAACGTGTTATGTATGAATATATATAAGTAGGTAAGCCGTCTTAAGCCGAGTTCAAACGGTGTGTGATATGTCATGTAAAATTTATTAGGAAATAATCCATGCATTTTTTGAATAAAGTTAATTTTGAGTTAGACTTTTAGGAGCTTGCACTCACCCCAAAATTTCACACTCAAAATTGACTATGTTCAGTAGAGATAAGGATCATTTTGAAACGTATTTTATATGACATATGTATATCAAGGACATATCGCAAGCTGTTTGAACACGGCTTTATTCATCAAAAATTGTAGGCAAGTACAGAGTCAAAGTTAAAAGGTGTTTATTTCAATAACAGCACTTTGAAACTTTTTAGAAACCAGATGAAGCTAAGCCTGTTCCTCGGGATCAAGCCTTTAAAAAGGCATTTGTTGCCTGATTCTTCTAGGCTTCTTAGCTAGGCTGAAATAAAACACAATAAGAAAAATAATTTGAGCCATTTTACGACTTAAGCGACGCAAAAATGCTTTATACACATTACGAAAGAAATCTCGGTATAAATCAAGAACATCCCCATTCACCATAATACAGAATATTTCTCCGTAAATTGCATGGCGTCGGCATATTTGTATTCAGCCGAGAGGAAAACTTTTTCTTTGACAAATGAAGCCCACGAAGCTACCACGTTGACGGTCACTTGAAAGAAGCATAAAAAATATAGTCTTTTTAGAGTGATATAATCAGATGAAAAATGTTGGGCTTAGTACAATGTCGTAGTACAGCCGACTTCTGTCCTTTTCTAGAAATAATTGGATCAAATTATTTTAGGTTTTGCAATAACACGGGTTCATAACAAAGGTACTTGGAACTCCCAGCCTCAATTGTAGATCTAATGAATACGAATTTTGTTTGCTCAAAGTTTGTTTTGAACACCAATTACTTAGTTCCGCAAACATTTTCTTTTGTTTAATGATTGTTACTCAGAAAATAAAGTAATTTCTTTACAAGTATTCTGCCATAAAAGGCCAAAGTTTCCCATTTGTTTTTCCAAATAAACAATGTTGATAAGGTAGTCTACCTACGGACATTCTTTACATTAATAAAGAAACCGGGCATTAATTAACCAATCTGGCAGGTATTTTTTAGGTATACTTAGTCCTGACCCCACACTAGGATTTCCTGTGTCGTGGGTATCAGAAACTATGAGTACCATAGAACAGCGCCCAGACCCTGAACATATATTTGCAGATTTGCATGATCTTTGACATTTGTCCCGCCGCGGGAATCGTATCTCTTGCGTCTCAGACTGGCACTCGCCGGCTACGCCACCGAGGTATTACATCTGTAGCTAGCAATACAACGCAATGCCTTCGTGAAATGACATTAAATTACACATCACCTTGAGACATTATCTGAAACTGGACGCCTATTGGCAAAGACAGTATACTTAGTGAAAAAATTGTCTTTACTATTGGCCTCATACACAAGCTTTAGTGACGCAACGGGCTATGGAGAGAGCTATGCACGGAGTTTCAATGCCTAAAATCCGTAGAAGATCCAAAGTCACCAACATAGCATAGAAATTGCAAGTTGAAGTGGGCAGGCCATAAAGCTCGCTGAACCGACTAGCACTGGGGAATAAAGGTTCTGGATGGCGACCACATACCGGGCGACGCACTGTTGGAACTCCTCACCCGATGCGATGGACCGACGATATTGTGAAAGTTGTGGAAGTCGGTGGATAGAAAAGGCTCAAGACCATTCGTCATGGCACTCTTAAGGGGTAGCCTATGTACACCAGTGGACTTCTACAAGCTGATGATGATAGGACATAAACTTGAACTTATACTTATTAACCTTCATAAGTTCATTACTTATGATTGCGTTCAAAAAACATTTAATAAAAACGTAAAAGATTTAATTATAGATTTATACTTTTAAACAGATCAGGGTATTATAGGTTAAGGTATGTTGGTAGATGCGTTTCTTTAATGTTCTTTAACGAGAGCTGGCTCTTATTTGGCCCAGCGAATTAGCATTGCTATTCAGCGTGGCAATTCCGCCAGCGTCTTGGGGACGCTTCCGACAGATTGTGATCTGGATCAGTTGAGCTATCTATAGATCGGTCTTTAGATGGCTCAACTGTTTCTTGTGTATTTTGTAAATATTAACTTGTATTAGTTTTAAGTTTCTTTCTGTAAATAAAATGCCAATTACTTTAATGTTCTATTTGTAATGTAAATTGCATTAATTACAGGACTTAAGTAGTAAGTAGGTGATTACAGAAAATAAAAGTAATTCAATTAAATATGTACGTAATTACGTAGGTAAATATACCTCTACTGTATATTAATACCTCCGTCTTTAGATGAAGCATTATCCTTATGAAATCTTTAATTTTAATGATCATTACTGCCTCTTACGAAAGTAATTAACATTATAGGCTTACCATAATACTGGCGTATCTGTCCATGAATACGCCAGTCACACCAGAAAGACAAAAGCACGAGAATTTAAAAAAATGCAATAATTTCGTTCAAAATACGGTCTTTTCGAAACAAAGGTCACGTTATCACACATCGGCCGAATACTTCATTCACACACTGGCCGCAAAGAAACTTTCACGTTCGTAATTCAAAATTGACAGCTACCAAACGCGGGAAACGCATCCATTGCAATACTCCATCGTGATAAAGACTATTTTTAGTTGATCTAACGTAGTTTTTGGTTATAATTTCGATCGGAAGTTGGATTTTGTTACAGAATTGTGATATTCCGCGAAGAGCAACGTCCAGCCCGGGAGATCCGACGGGTTCCAGAGGCTGAATCTCGCCCGCGCCGGTCGAAGCCGCATAACCTGCTACTCCCCTCTTGCGTAACTGATATTGCTAAATTGATACAGTTGTTTCAACTACGCTTTAGAAAATAAAGATGTTAGCTCAACCCACACATCTTGAATTGCAGTTGAAGATTACAAATGACAGAAGACATATTTCCTTTGCAAAATCCTATTATTATCTATCCTCCCTATTAAGTATAACCAAAAATAATGCCTTATTTTTCTTTTTTGTTTCTAGTGCTGCTTGCTTTTCAATAGTTAAATGTATATAATTAAAAAAAAATGTGTAATTTACCTGAGTATTTAAACAAAAGAATCAAGTGAGGTTCAAAATTGTCACAAAATATCTCAGTATACGAAGCTGCGACTGACTTTCGGGAAAAACCATACCGCGCAGGCGTGAACTGGAAAATTAGAAAAGGATGGACACAAAACGACATTAAAGGGAGCGAGACAGGTATAGTGTTGAAGTGAGTGCATATAATCCAGTCAATTTGTTGTCTGGGCACGAACGAATTTACTTTTTCTATTGTCTCTTGTATTGCCGGAGGCAACAAACTTTTTGTCAAAGTTTTATATATAAATGAAATAAATTATGTTTTGGTTCATAGTCATTATCTGAAATTTCTAGAGATCATGGTATCTACTTATTCCAATCTGAAATGCTCCTATGAATTATTTTAATGTTCAACGAAGGCATGTCCAAAACCATATTTAGCGTGCTACCTTCTCCAACGGCAAGCAAAGCCAGGGCAATGAAATATATCAAATGACAAAAGACCGCGAGCAATAACAATTACAAACAGACAATATTTCACAAAGCTTATGTAGATAGTGCAATAAACGACAAAATGGCGCGCAGTAAACTACGGGCCCCGTATACCGAATTAGGGTTCCTCGTAAATAGAACTGTTTAGTTCGGTTAACTGCGTTAATTATTATTGTCTTGTCCTCATGGGTTTATTAGTAAGTTTGTACGCTGAAACAAACGCTCGCGATGGCTAGCGCATGTGCGCCGCATGGACCCACTGTTTTCAGGGCAATCCAGTTCAAACTTAATTATTCAGCTAGTTTAGGTAGAAATCCTGATGTTGAACTTCTCATACGTTCGAAATTCGTTGCAAAGATGGTAAAAAATAATAATCAAAATAGCTGATTTAAAAGTTCGAAAAAAAAATGTATTATTTTCGGTAATATTTTTTTGTTTTGGTTGATAGAGCCCCTTGCGGGATAGTATACTATTTATGGAGCACGTTGTATGAGGATCTTATTACGTGACATAAATGTGGTTGTGGCAGTCACTCCCCAAATATATATTTTAGTCACGAACGAAAGAGCGTATTTGTTCCGACCTGGCGCTACTTGAATCACTTTGCGTAGATGAAAAGGCCAATGATTATTAAAATCGTGTGCCTGAAGGCCTACTATAGCTAAATGACCTTACTCAGACTACTCCCTGTGAGATTCCGCGGGGTGTGATGCGCAGGGAACGGGTGGCAGGAACGTTTGAGTGAACACGTTCATGATATAAACACCGTCCACCCTCCCGCGCCTCTTTTAACATTTCAGGAGTTGTCTGAGCTTAAGAGTTCACCTATAATTCAGTGCTCACTTGAAATTATAAAAATTAAACTCTATTAGATGTGTAATTGGTAGTAGAGAGTAGAGAAATTCTGACGAAAAAAGCTTACTATAAGATTGACGATTTTATTAAAGACAAAATGGCGGGAGGAATTTGAATTTGTAGTTTATGTAGGTAGCCTTTGTTATGTTTAGTTATTGTGGGACATTTATTATTTAATTTTATTGACATTTATGACATGATTTTTTTTTTTTTTTTTTTAATTAATGTCGTGTTATTTTATTTTTGTTATATTATTGTGTTTGATTATTATGTTTGACGTTCATAAGTGTACTACAATCTATTATTTAATAATGTTTGTAAATGTACCCAATTGAAATAATAAATGAATTGAATTGAGTCTTATTGCTAGCGATCTCTCCCAGGAAAACTTACGACGTAACCTGTAAGTCGTATTTCTGCGAATAACATAAAAAGTTTTACATCCGATATAAAGTACGTCACAAAAACGAAAGGTTCGTATAAGGACTAGGTTTCCCTGACTCTGGCCATCATAATATAATAGGCGTTATGTAGAGAGGTGGGAGCTGTGTTGGCCTAGTGGGAGGTACTTCGACTTCCGATCCAAAAGTGGACTGACAATGGCTTTTCCTGTTTGAAAAATGTATGCGCGCAGGCAAAATCGAATCAAATCAAATCAAAAGGTGTTTATTTCAATAAAATCAATAGGATCACTTTGAAACGTCTTATTTTATTTTAATTTTATTTATTTGGGTAAACAAACAGACACAATAAAACATAGGCTGTAACTTGAATGGTAAATGAACAGATAAATGTGACACCAACACCGTCTACCACGGATTACTTAAATATCTTATTTGTATGGAATAGCAAAGGATAGTTAAATTCTTAGATTAGGTATCTACATAGATTTTAGAATTTCAAGTAATAGCTTTTTAAATGTACTAGCTCGTGTTGCCGCTATATCTAGAGAGTTGAAATTATTGTCTTAGAAACTAGGGAAAGCTACGCCTGTTCCTCGCTACATAATCAATAGCCTACAAGAATCAGGCAACAACTTGGTGCCTATAATTTTTTTCGATTATCCTGTTTCACAAATGGAATTTAGAGCTTCAGTGTGGTGCGAACTTGGTGAGCGCGCTACGAAATGCTACGCCGTAGCGGAGCTACGACATCTGAGATTTGTCAACATGTTTTCGTCTCGTTGTTGTTATTATTTGTAGGGTTAGAGTGTCGTTGTCTGTAGGTATCATTACTCGTGCACGTGTAATAAAGGTCCGTTCACACGAGGACAGTCACTATTTTCTAGACAAGTTCTTCTTCAGGATCACCTAAAGAACCTTTACCCTAAAGGTTCTTTAGGTGATCGACAACATGGTGGTTTTTTTGCGTACATATCACACACGGTCAACTGATCCCAAACTAGGCATAGCCTGTACTATGGGTACCATAGACTGATATACATAATAGATATATTTTTAACACCCAGACACAGAACAAACATCTGTGTTAGTCACAAAAATGTTTGTCCAGTGCGGGAATCGAAACTCTGACCTCAAGCGCAGAAGGCAGAGTTACTACCAACTGAGCTATGAGGCCAGTCGAATACCAAAGCCGAATATGCGATTCTAGGTAAAGAACTCTATCTATTTTATGTGAGCGAAGCCAGAGAATAAAGATTTTGGACGGAACTGTCCGCGTGTGAACGACGTCGACAATGATTTGCCACTCGCGACCTTGTCACTCGCCGGCAGACGCGCAGATTGCCCATTGGCACACAATGCACCTTGTTAGCGCGTCCGTAATGTGTTTACGCTCATACAGCTGTAGGCTTGTATCTTTAATCGTGAGTGGAATTTTGAGGGGAAATTTAAAAACGAAGAATCAAAGGAGATTTTTTTTTTTTTTTATAAATCTCCTTTGTTTCTTGCAATTTGCCCGGATGGGCATTGAGCTAGAGTTTGGTGTTTGATTCGGTGCGTAATTGGCATGGATGGAAAAGAGCCCAGTGGCGCTTCCATATTTTAACTTTTCTCTAAATCATTAGAAAAATTATGAAAGGAGATAATTCAAAAAGTTTCATCAACGAAAATGTCACCGTCAGCGTCGTGATAGCCACTTTTTTTTAAATAGTGTCAGGCTGCTGTTAGTGTGACTGTTTATGCAAAAACATTTTGAAAACTTTATCGGCTTGATAAAAGTGTGTCCGCCACTTTATTTTCATTACTGTTTTTTTTTTTTAATAATTATTTTTTTTAATATTCCGGACATATTCACACGGTCAACTGATCCCCAAACTAGGCATAGCCTGTACTATGGATACCAGAGACTGATATACATAATAGATATATATTTAAAACCCAGACACAGAACAAACATCTGTGTTAGTCACAAATGTTTGTCCAGTGCGGGAATCAAACCCGCGACCTCTAGCGCAGAAGGCAGAGTTACTACCAACTGAGCTATGAGGCCTGTCAAGACCGATTTACATCAGTCGAGCGAATGGAGTGCGGATAGAATAAGTTCTATCCACACTCCATCAAATTCGTTTAGTGTGAATAGACGTAGAGCATTATTTCGTTATGAATTCTATTTCTTTGCCTCATTCTCTCGTTAACTTTGAAAGATAGAGTGAGGAACAGTGTGATAAGAGAGCGTTGCGGGGTGAAAGAAGACGTAGTGATGAGGATTGAGAAAGGTATGCTGAGATGGTTTGGTCATGTAGAGAGAATGAACGAAAGAAGATTGACGAAACAGGTGTACAAGGCGAGTGTGAATGGGGCCGTTGGAAGGGGAAGACCTAGGCGTACGTTTAGTGACCAAATCGGTGACGTTTTGGAAAAAGGCCAGGTCATGAGTACCCTAAACCGACGAGCATGTATGAGGAATGTGATGAGAGTGAATGAAGCAAAAGAGGTATGTCAGGATCGTAGCAAGTGGAAAACCGTGGTCTCTGCCTACCCCTCTGGGAAACAGGCGTGATTTTATGTATGTATGTATGTATGTATTCTCTCGTTGATATTTTTATGTAAACGCTTAGAAAGATCTTTCGTTCACTAAAAGATTGAGAGAGAATGCTCTAGTTCTAGCTTTAGCTCTATGTTCGTTTGGTTTAAATTGGCCTTTAGTATAAAACAGGGCGAGATTTGTCAGTCAGTTATTATGAATAAGAGTGTTAGAATACCAGGGATAGTTAAACATTATATTCGAGTTCAATGCGTTTTTACACGAATTTGAACCTTAAATCTTTGAGGCTGTTACCGCCTAAACAAAATCGCAAAGATGATGGTACGGTGCGGTCCTGGCAACTTCGCGAGTCTCTGAGATTTATCGATTGAATTAATGTTAAATAGTGCTGAAACGCTCCATTTGAGCCAATAACAGGTCAAGGTAGGGCCCATGTCATAATATTCGCTGGCACTTAATACTAGAGAGGTACCTCCGCCTTCCAGAAGATCGCAGCCAATTAACATTATTTGTTTCAAATAGTGCTGTGTTCCTGCGCTGAGTAAGGTTGCCAGAGCTCTATAAGTGGGGAGAGGGGTTCAGGGTCGGCAAGGTGTGCGTGATGCCTCCGGAATTACAAGCGGACATAGGCTACGTTACAACTAACCTTACCAGGTGGGCCGTAAGATTGTCTGCAACCTTAGTATAAAAATACCAAATTGGTACGATCCTACGATATAGCATCATGTGCAGTAAAAATGTGCAATTTTTCAGAACAAGAAAAATATTTTAATAACTTTATTTATTGCATTGAAACTTTTACACTAGAGGCAAGTTGAACGTAGAAAGTAGAACCAGGCCTGTATTAACTCCGGGGAATCGGAAATAATTTATTTTATTCCCGTTTCCGGTGCAATTTGTTCGATAAGTGGAATTGGGCGACCATTGGCAATGGCACCTTAGAACACCACAATGAATTATTCGCCCATCGAAAATTATCTTAAAATAAGTCATGGCTGTATTCCCGGATTAAATATTTAGATATTTCTCATTGCATGCTTGAAGCACCAATTAAATTTTAAACATTTCTCCCTCAGCTCACGTTATACGAACGTAGCTACATACTCTCTTTGTAACAAACTTTATTGCCAATTGGTTGTAGAATAAGCCCCTATCGGGATTGCATACATATTATGAATATATACATTTATGATACGAAGAATTGTAAGATAATTATTCATAACCCGGTTTCGATCGTGAACATGACAGTTTACCTCATGTTACTAATGAAATACCTGACTCTCATCATTTTTAACCCTGCACCGAAATAAAGAAAAACCGCCGAACGAACAAACTAGATAGTTTGACGGTTAAGAAAAATATATACCTACTAACCGTCCAATTATCCAAACATTAAACAAATGGTTGGCTATGTTGAACTATGATCAGACAGAAGAAATCCTTAACATTGAACGTTAGTTTTACTATATTAATAATTAGAATTAGGGTTTTTTTTTTACATAACTGAGGTGGCAAACAAGCCTACGGCCCACCTGTTGGTAAGCGGTTACCGTAGCCTATGAGCGATTGCAATACCAGAGGCATCACGCACGCGTTGCCGACCCCGAACCCCCCACCCCAAAAGAGCTCTGGCAACCTACTCATCGCAGGAACACAACACTATTTGAAACAAATAATGTTATTTGGCTGCGATCTTCTGTAAGGCGGAGGTACCTCCCAGGCGGGCTGCTCCAATTCAGAACGAGAAAATCTCGCTGTGCCCTACCTCCTCCAAAAGGTTTAGGTTAAAGGTTCCTAGGTTTTATTGTATATATGTGAATATACATATATATATATTCTACTTATATGACATGTATAGAATATTATGTTTATTGGAATTTTATTTAGTTACACATATAGTTTAATAACTTTATATTCCTACCTACTACTACTAAGTCTTAATTTTTATGTTTTTACAATTTTATATTAATATTTATTTCTTATGTCACCCGAGCGTTAATCTCTTGATTATTACCTATTCAAGTTTCCTCGATACAGGCTAAGCCTAGTGAGGAAACTGACAGATATTTCTGCTTGTTAAAAATTGGTCTATGAAATAAGTTACTACCTTCTGTATTTAGTTTGTGATTTTATACTTAATGTTTTGTAAAACCTTATTTCACAGTAATAAACTATTTTTCATTTTCATTTTCAATTAGTTGGACAGCGTGGTTGGTCGGCTGGTAATAGACCGCCTTGTTATACTTACTTGGTTTCAACAACGCATTACGGAAGGAGATTTAGATATAGTATAATATTCAAAAGCCATCAAACTGAAAACTCAATACCTTTCTCGGTGACAGCTCTGAGAGTTTGTTTCAGCAGTCCCTTTATTCTCAAAGAAGTCTCGACGGAAACACGTCACAAGCAAGCCAAAATCTTGCTCATGAGTTCTTAGAAGTTTCCTAGGTACCTACTTACCTAACAACTTACCTACCTGCGTACGTAAACAAGTATACGTACCTAGTACGTATACTTGTTTATACGTACCTAGTACGTATACTTGTTTATACGTACCTAGTACGTATACTTGTTTATACGTACCTAGTACGTATACTTCTTTTGTTGCTTTTGATGAACTGTTTGAGCGTTTGTTTCACTTACTTGCAACCAGTCTGGCTGTATAAGTGATCCAATCAAAAACATAAATGTGAAAATGGGAGCCAATATGTATGGTTGTAGACATCGCCGACAAAATGATCTAAATGGGTGCCAAGTTCACGAAGCTCTAGATTTGACTTGACTACTTTTTACTAGCAAACTAAATCTCTAGAAGGGTAAGATATAATATAAAAATTACATTGAGTATAACATAAAGAAGATAACTTGATTAAGCGCAGTCAAATCATGAGGTTGGCAGAACTTGGCACCCACTTAGATCTCAATTCTTTTGACGGGTATTCGTAATATTGAGCTCGACTCTCATTTTCACATTTATGTATTTGTTATCATTACTTTTTGTAAAGCGTAAACGTAGGTTTTTCTAGACGTGTAGACATGACTTCACGTCGTTTATTATTAAATCAACCATACTTCAACCTGGTTACTGACTAATACAAAATGACCAAGAAAGAATCAGTGACACGACAAGCAAGTTGTTTAGGCAAACATATACCATATAACATATTTTATGTGTAGTAGTCTTAAGGAAAATAAATCTTTCATTCATTCATTCATTCATTCATATACGGAAGAACCGGTCCATCCTCGTGCCCCGCGCCCGGATAGAATCACTTGGCTGTCTAGCTCACGACGACACACGTCCGCCGATCCTCTAATTTACGCATTTTTAATTATACCTAGATTGTCTAGTTTGTTAGCTTTATTAAAAGCACCAGAATATTGAACCTGGAAGTTTTTTATCATCATTTCAGCCGTACGACGTTCACTGCTGAACATGGCCTTCCCCTCAGACAGAGCATATTCCCTATCATGTGAGGGGGTTTTGCCCATACTCACCACGCTGGGCATGCGGGTTGGCGAGCGCAGTTAGAGCTATCGTTGTTAAAATGAGGGACGCTGCTGCCCATCCCCTAGCTTTTTTCCCTTAGTCGCCTCTTACGACATCCGCGGATAGAGATATGGAGGGGCCTATTCTTTAGCCGGGGCCACCACGGCCAAAGAAGTTTATTATATGAAGGAGCTTTCCCTATCCTCAACACAAGTAAGTATTGAATCCACACTTCACTCATGATGTGATGTGATCTACGGCATACTGGAGTGATTGTGACGCTTTGGTATTATTCTGGCTGAATTCTTATGAAATAAGGGTGCCAGTTCCTAGCGGATTGCAACTCGGGAGTTTGAAACTCCGAAGTTTTTGGGGCTCGAAAGTAAGGTTTGTGTGTAAAGGCTCGTTTGTTTTTGAGGGGTCAACTATGCTACTTACTTTCCTGATTCAGGTAGCTCGTTTTTAAAAAGGAGGTTGTGACTACACGTGCCTTAGTGGTTACTTACTTACTCCACGACTTACGAGTATATCCTCATTATCCTGTACTATGCTGTTTTGTTTTTGTAATAATTTTATTTTTTGTTATATTAAAAATAGTAGATTATGCAACAAGGGCTTAAAGTAGTGTATTATGTCGCGGGCGCTATATTGAACCCCGAGAACGAGGGATTCTATGGTTAAGTCCCGAGCGGAGCGAGGGAGTTAAGGCAAGAATCCTGAGTACGAGGGGTTCAAGATTGCCCAAGACAAATACACATTTAAGCCCGCGATGCATACTCTACTTTTTATACTTTCTGCGAGGCAATTGAAAACAATGACTGTTAAGTAGAAAGAAATGATTTTTCTGGAAGTAAGTTTCCAACTATACCAGAGGCTTCAGATTGTATGCATTCTGGAGTCGAATCAAAATCACTGTCGTCGTCACTTGAAATTTTTTAGAAGTTTATTCGAATCGAAACTGAATTTTGGTGTAGATAACAGCACAGCAGTTTGAGCGCTTGGTGTCTTTTTTTCTTTTTTTGTAGTCTATTCTGTAGTAGTCAGTTCGACATTCGAATAAATCCTTCTTCGAGCGCGGGTGAAAATGAATTTCGTAAAAAGTTTTCATGTTTTTCTTTTTTTTAATTTGTAGGCAGTGCAAAGAAAATTATAACATACAGCCTAATTAGAATAAAATCTCATTGCACCCAAACATTTTTGAAACCAACCTCGATCAAGCATGTAGCCATGTAGTCGACATGGGTTGCATTCCAAATTCAAATCACATTATGTCCCATGGGAAATAATGAAATTCAGTACAACATTATGACCCGGCTAGACCGTAGGGCTGTAATGACTTACTTTAGGAAAGGTTTGCATGACACATAATATGCCATTGACGAGCAGGTAGTATAAAATTTTTTTTACGGTATGTTGTCAAATAAACAAATTTGTATTCTTATGCTCTTCTTACTTACCCTGGCAGCGGGAGAGTGCCCGTCTGAGACGCAAGGGGGGGTTCGATTCCCGCAGCGGGACAAATGATGCATGATCAGCAAATATTTGTTCCGGGTCTGGGTGCTGTGGTACCATGGCACTCGTAGTGTCTGATACCCACGACACAGGGGATCCTAGTGTGGGGTCAGGACTATGTACCTATGTGACTGTTGGGCGTTTATTATTACAGTGTATTATTTTCCCTCAAATTCGTTTAATTACGAGATATGATGAGCCTTACAGTAATGTGGATTTCAACACACAGTTGCAAATAAAAAAAAACAATTTTAAAACAAATATTTATTGATACTACATAAAAATAGCAACAAATAAATTTACAATTATATTCACACAAAATATGTCTAAAAATAATTGTACTTAAAAGTGTTCCAAAATGTGATTACAAAATTTTTGTGATCACATTTCGGAACCGGGACGGATACCAGGATTTTTGTTACAAAGTGCAAAAGCGATATATTTTATAGTAACGAATACTTCATCATTTCAGCTGTTCGACGTTCACTGCTGAACATGGCCTCCCCCACAGACAGAGCAAATTCCTTATCATGTGGGGGGATTTGCCCATACTCACCACGCTGGGCATGCGGGTTGGCGAGCGCAGTTCGAGCTATCATTGTTAAAATGAGGGACGCTGCTGTCGATGCGGCAGCAGCGTCCCTCAAGGGAAAAAAGGTTTTTTCCGTTAGTCGCCTCTTACGACATCCGCGGATAGGTAGATATGGAGGGGCCTATTCTTCAGCCGGGACCACCACGGCCAACGTATACTTACTACACATAAATACTAAAAGAAAATCACTACTCTAAATATTAAGTTACATAGGTAATAGCAAATAATAGCCACCTAATGAGAGCACTGGTGGTGTAGCGGTACTGGCCCCGCCTTCCGATCTACGGGAAGTGGTTTCGAATCCCGGTCATGTACCGGTTTTTCATTCGCAAAATGTATGCGCGCTATACTAGTGCTCTGAATCGGTGAAGGAAAACATCGTGAGGAAACCGGCATGTCCTAGAACCTAAAAATTCGAAGACATGTGCATGAAAGAAACACCACGAACCGGGCGAACCAGTTGGAATGCCCCATCCGATGGACCGACGACATTTTGAAGGTTGTGGTAAGTCAGTGGATGGAAAAAGATTAAGACCGTTCGTCTTGGCATTCTGGGCAGGCCTATGTCCAGCAGTGGACTTCTACACAGGCTTGCTTGCTTGCTTTTCGTTTCACTGATTCTTTCTTGTTCACCTGTAATAGGTCGGTGACCGGGTTGAGGTTTGGTGGCCCTGAAAATGACCTATGACCGTCGGTGAAAGAATCAGTGTAGTTATTCTACAGGCTGCTGATGACATTCAATCAATAGTAACCTTGCTAACCCTATACGAGTCGCCGACCACATCCGCCGTGGTATACCTCTGGAAGAAACTCCCCTTATGCTCTAAGCCCGTTTCTCCCGTAGTGCCCGTTATGGCCGTCACCACATCATTGGTCCTCTGCCCGCTTTTATGCCCCAAGGTTATGTTATACTTTGAAATCTCTATACCGGAACTTTTGAGGCTGAAACTGCGGCCTAAAGATTTGGACCTTTTGACCGTGAACCGGTCTTTGGGGATCTTTATGTCGTAAATGGGATTAATTATCCCGGTGTACGTGTTAGGGGTTATTTTTTTGGGTTCTAAGTAGGCCTCTGTTTGGATCCTGCTTGGGGGTAGGTAGTCAGCGTACCGGTTGGTTAACTGTGGAATAAAAGCTAAAGTTATTTTGATGAATCATGGTAACTTAACACTTGTTTCTTATCTTTATCGTATACTACTTCCTACTAATATTATAAATGTTTGTGAGGATGTTTGGATGTTTGTTGTTCAATCACGCCGCAACGGCTCAACCGATTTCGATGAAACTTAGTAACTTAAACGTAGATAAAGTTCTTTACCTAGAATAGCATATAGGCTGCTTTTTATGTATGTACCACGCGAGCGAAGCCCCGGGCGGAAGCTAGTCATTAATATAATCATTTATGTTATAGTACGCTTTCATAATAAGATGATGTATCCTTTATATATATTTGATTTACTTTAAATCATCGAATATGAAGTTTCGTTGCGTTTTCGGGAAGTTTATTGTAGAATCTTACCATATTCCCCAGAAAATAGATAGATATATACATAGATATTTAGATAAAAATAGATTAATATGCACAGGAGAGGGAACAGATGAGATCATAATAACAAAAATAAAAAGAATTATGATACTAAATACTTACTAATATTTAGAGAGAAATAGGATTTTTTAATACATACTAGTTTAAAAATAAATAAGATCAATTCATATACAAGTAGGTATATATTGTAATATTATTATATAAGTAGTTTGTTCATAGTGATAAGTTTATATTTAGGTATCTAATATAAGTATATTTTGTTAGAATAGTTTGTTTATACATCTACTATTTATTTATTTATTCATTCATTGGTCTTGTACACGAACCCTACCTCTATAACCACCTATCTCTAGCCTCAAAGGTTTGCTGGAAGAAAACTCTTTTTAGGATTAAGCTCGCCTTTGTACATGTCCTTTCATTTAGTTTGTTTTTTTGTATGTGTTTTCTGTGTACAATAAAGAATAAAGATATTCCATATTACAAAAATACCCATTTACTTAGTCATTGATGCTTAACAGATATATTCAATACATAAATAAATATTCCGGACATATCACACACGGTCAACTGATCCCAAACTAGGCATAGCCTGTACTATGGGTACCAGAAACTGATATACATAATAGATAAATATTAAACACCCAGACACAGAACAAACATCTGTGTTTATCCACACAAATGTTTGTCCAGTTCGGGGATCGAACCCGCGACCTCTAGCGTAGAAGGCAGAGTTACTACCAACTGAGCTATGAGGCCAGTTATGTTACCTGTGGAGTGATTCTCTCTCTGCTGGAGTGCCGCGGCAGTGGCGGCGGTGGTGGTGCCTCGTCCCCCGACGCGGCGTCGAGAGGACGAGCCTTGTACCTCTGCAGTGGCTCCGAGGTGCCATCTGCTTCGGGAAGCTTCCACGCACTATACAAAAAGTCGAAATGATTCATAATGTATGCTATCCCAAAAGTTGTTTATTATACACGTAAATTTTGGAAATTCAACATTTTTTATTGGAAAAATCCGCTGTTTTGGGATCAAACCAGTTCAAACTCAATTATACAGCTGTTCAACTCAGTACTCAATTATGACATCGAGATTAATTAATATTGATGTCGAACTTCTCGTACGTTTAATAATTACCTGTAAAGGTGATAATAAGATATTTTTTACAAAAACTAAAACCCGACTTCAAATTCCTGAATATTTACAAGATTAATATCAACCTCTTTTTTTTGTTATTAACCTCTTTGCGTTTTGCTTACCTACTGAGGATGACACTGGCCACCTACATTTACGAATAAAAAACAAAAAGAAGTATGATGTCGATTCATCATCAATAATAACTCATACGGACTTTTTGGCGGGAACTTGCGAAGTGATGTTGTGCTCTCAATTTATTTTACAAAACTAGTGTTAAATTGAATAATATTATGTAATTATGGTGGTGTTTTGCGTAATATTGTTTGAGTAAACCGCATACGTGAAGAGAAATGAAACGATTGCGTGTATCGTCATTTTTCGAGTTGGCGCCAAGAGGTCCCTCGAGGTTTAAGTAAGATAGCCACCATCGTATCTTACTAAAACTGAACTTGACTTGACTTGACGGTGACTTGACGATGAATAACGAAAGAAAATGAAGATAGATATACAAAATAATAAGAAAAAAGTATACGTAAGAATTGGCGGTAAGGCCTAAATGCCATAGACAGCACGAAAGGGAAGAACATTCAAAAAAAAAACTCATACGTTACTGACTGACTGACTGACAAGCAAATGTAGTGGTTTTATTCTATTTGAAAATCAACGCAGAACCTACTAAGATTATAAAATTTGCAGGGTAGCTTCCTGTTGTAACGTATGGGTGCACAGAAAGAAATTCCCGACACATAACCCCTAAGTTTATGTAAAAATAGCAGCAACCGAACGAAGTCGCGGGGATAACTTAACCATACCACCGTCGACAAAAAAAAATTCGGCAAGTCGTGATTTCAAAAGATTATGTCGTTTTTTAAGTTTTACGGGACATGTAGCAATCCCTCAGGAATTAAATTAATATGGGACCACCCCGGGATCATACTCTATACTCCAGCGAAAGAATTATCAAAATCGGTTTAGTATTGGCGGAGATATCGAGTAACATACACACAAAAAAAAAATAGCCTACTTGAGAACCTCCTCCTTTTGGAAGTCGGTTAAAAAGACCAAAAACAGCTAATTTGAAAAGTTCGGGAAAAAGGTGAAGAAAAAACGTTTTGATTGGTAATGTGTGTGTGAATGATAATGTTTTCCTTCACCATTTTAAGCTAGATGTTACTGTGCATATAAATTAATGTTAGTTATGATAATATCTAATTAAATAACACACATAATCCGCCAGCGTCTTGTAGACGCTTCCGACTGGTAGTGATCTGGATCAATTGAGCTATGTATAGATCGTTTGTAACGGTCTTTAGATAGCTCAACTGTTTCTTGTGTATTTTGTAAATCACCATCATCATTTCAGCCGTACGGCGTCCACTGCTGAACATGGCCTCCCCCACAGAAAGAGCAAATTCCTTATCATGTGGGGGGATTTGCCCATACTCACCACGCTGGGCACGCGGGTTGGCGAGCGCAGTTAGAGCTATCGTTGTTAAAATGAGGGACGCTGCTGCCCATCCCCTAGCTTTTTTCCCTTAGTCACCCCTCTCTTACGACATCCGCGGATTCTGGAGCCGGGGCGCGGAGGGGCCTATTCTTCAGCCGGAGCCACCACGGCCTTTTGTAAATATTAACTTGTATTAGTTTTTTTTTCTGTAAATAAAGATGACGTGAAGTTTGTATATACCTAGACATCCGCTCGCTGCTCCTCGATCTAGCGGCCCTCGCGAGTCTGTGCAGTGCGAACAAGGCTCCCTCGCTACTCTCACCTAACCAAGAACACAGCTCCTGCAAAATCTGGAACAAAAACGCGACTGGACTCATAGCTCAGTTGGTAGTAACTCTGCCTTCTGCGCTAGAGGTCGCGGGTTCGATTCCCGCACTGGACAAACATTTGTGACTAGCACAGATGTTTGTTCTGTGTCTGGGTGTTAAATATATAGGTATTATGTATATCAGTCTCTGGTACCCATATATAGTACAGGCTATGCCTAGTTTGGGATCAGTTGACCGTGTATATATGTCCGGAATATTTATTATTATTACTTTGATTTAATGTCTTAGGTAGGCAATACGAAAACCTATAAATTTTATTTTTATTTGTTAGGGCGTAGCATTCGAACCCTCGGCGTCGTCGTCAATCCGATCTGCATGGAATTCAGTAGGTCAACAGGTTGTACTACCAAGATTTGCTTTGCTTGTTGACCTACTAAATTCCATGCAGATCGGATCGAAAGTTCAAGTTATACTCGAACAAATACAAATATACAACGCCGATTCGAAAGAGGGGGCCAAAAAGACTTCTTTTTAGGCTTCCGTACCTCATTTGGAAAAACAGAACCCTTATAGGATCACTTTGTTGTCCGTCTGTCTGTACGTCTGTCAAGACCCTTTTTCTCAGAAACGGCTAAAGGTATCAACTTGAAAAGAGACGTTTCATCAATATATGGAGCCTGGGCCTGCACTGTGTACACTACTCTAATATATGGCTAAGCAATAAAGTAAACGTATTTAATTGGTTATTTTATTTAAATTGACTTCGTTCTAAGGTACATTAAGATTTTCTTCGACAAAGAGAGCAACACACAGCGCTACAAAAATATGGCGGATGGACGTGCGTGAAATGTCATTTTGACAACCTACATTTATCTGACAAAACAAAAACATCAAATCAAACAACATGACATGAAAAATATGTCAATGTCATGACAAACGCCAATTATAAACCAACATGGCGGCCTTCAAATAGTAAAAAACTTACCAGAAGAACTATTCTTGTACCATCGCATTTGTCTTCAAATTAATGAAATTGTATTTTTCTTATAATCTCCTATTTTTTTCTAATTTTTCTATGTAGTGTACATGGACCAGGCCCAGAATGAAATAGCTCCTTTACACCTATTAAGGTCTGTGGGCTTATGGTGCCGTATAAAAATCAAAGCTCTAGCTTAATGCATTAAAAAGATATGGCAATGGCTCAAATGAAAAACCACTAGGGTACTTCTAGTTACCTCACAATTCTGAAATTTGGAATGCTAGGAGCTTTTGTAATACAATTAAAGGGAAAAGTCTGAAATTTTGGAATTTCGAAGTTTTTTAAGAAAACAAAGTAATATTTGAGGTTATTGTCATACAATGACTACGTGAGCGACCGCAAACATAAGTTTGTCAATTCCTGCACTTAGGATTTTTATTTTCTGACCATGACCACTGGTGCACAACCGGGATTCGAACCCACGACCAATGGTACGGAACCCTCAGGCCGCGAGTTCTCGCACTTGACCGTCATTATTTTAACAAAAGTACCTAATACATGAAGTGGGGTGTCATATTCATGAAATGAAATGAAATGGTGATATGATAGAACTTTGTTCATACATTCCAAAATGATTTCTATTTTCATTCTAGGCTATGGTTTTTGAGATACAACGAAAATATTAACATTCTAAACCAATATAACGTGAGCTCCCATTTGGTAGAGTTTAAATGACTGCGTAGTTCAGGTAAAATTTGTTAATAGTTAGAACATATTAAAGATGGGATTTCCAAAGTTTATATTAATTGTGCCTTTTTAGTACCAACTTTTATCAGACATTGCAAGATCTCAGTACCAATATTTATTGTTAAAGTTGATAATAATAACAGAACTTACTGTGAACTTCCCTCTATCAAGCAATGCTGAGACCAGATCTCCAGGTGCAAGATGTAAAGTCTGAGCGCCACACCGACTTGAGAGCAGGTTGAGTGGCGCTGCCTGTCCCACGAGCCACTCTTCCTCCGTGGACCAGACTGTGTCTTCCATGTCTGACGCTCCTGACTCTTCCACTGTGAGAAAGTATTCTTAGGTTATAAGTAATCGCAGAAAATGGCGTAGCCCTGTGCGTTTCGGCGTTGTAACAAATAGCTACGAGAGATATGTGATGCAAAAATAGCGTAACCCTGCGCGTAGAATACCTGCTACGAGAGATGAGCTACGAGAGATATATAATATATATCACCTAGCCGTTTTCGGCTACAGACTTAGACTTTGGACTCTATCAAGTTTAGGGGCCTTGATGTTTAGCCCTTAAGTGACTGGCGTACCCAATTTTTGCCGTGAACGTGCGGTCACAGGTAGCGCACGTCAGGGTACCGTTCACATAATTGTAGTGTATTTTGGAGGGCGGCCTTGCTTTTAGTTGGTCTCGCTTAAGGTCTAGTTCTCGCCTCCTTGCCTCCTCGAAAGCATACACCTTCTCCTGCACGTGTCTTCGCCATTCTGGCCGTTGTCCAGCATTAGACTCCCAACGAGAGGGTTCTATACTGCATCTCTTCATGTGTCTTTTTTGAATATTTTTAAAACGTAAGAACTGGCCACCGCGTTTCCGCTTACCAAGTTCGAGTTCAGAAAAGAAGATGCGCTTCGCCTTTCTCTCTTCGGGCATTCTTGCTAAGTGCCCACACCATCGGAGCTGACGCCGCATTAGATATGCCTATGAGATATATAATGCAAAAATAACGTAAGCCTGCGCGTAGAACACCTGCTACGAGAGAGTGTAATGCAAAAATAACGTAAGCCTGCGCGTAGAACACCTGCTACGAGAGATATGTAATGCAAAAATAACGTAAACCTGCGCGTAGAACTCATGCTACTGGAGATGAGCTACGAGAGATATGTAATGCAAAAATAACGTAACCCTGCGCGTAGAGCATTTGCTACGAGAGATATGTAATGCAAAAATGGCGTAACCCTGCGCGTAAATAGGCCCTGAGCCTTTTTGCGGCGTACCAAAAAGCCTGGCTCAAAGAAGCCTCTTGCTTTCGTGCTTCGAAGAATCGACCAAACTCTGGACAAACTCTTCGGGCATGAACCACTCTAAGTTACTTATAAAAGCCTTCGATAAACAGTACACCAACCGTATCCTAGCGCTAAATAAGACCAACCTTCGCATTATTGTCAGAGCCTTAACTGGACACTGTTGTCTTAATAAGCACATGTTCAAACTAAGGCTATGCGACACACAAACCTGCAGGCTATGCAAGGAGGCGGATGAAACGCCTATACACCTGCTAGGTGAGTGCGGAGCACTTATGCTCAAACGTAGCATCCATTTGGGAAAGCACATCCTCAGCCCAATGGAGCTAAAGCAACTCACCCCAAAGAAAATCCTTCAGTTTTTAACAGCTGCTGGGCTTTGCGGTGAACTTTGAAGGCCCTGTAAAGGGGCTCCACAAATAAAGTGGCGATCACAATAGGCCAGTTGTGGCCGCAGTGACACAATAGCCGCAAAAAGTTAATAAAAAAAAAAAAAAAAAAAAACCCTGCGCGTAGAGTAAGTATTAGCGTAGCACATGCGTTACCAAAAATGGCGTAGCCCTACTCATCCACCTCCACGTGCGCACGTGTAGAAAGATGCGTAGCGTGGAAATGGCGTAGAACAGAGCGTAGCTCACGCCTACCGAGAGATACGTTATGCAAAATGGCTTAGCACTGCGCGTAGCACATTTCTTAAGATCGTGTAGCGCAAAAATGGTGTAACCCTGAGCGTAGCTCACAAGCTACGAGAGATACTTAATGCAAAAATGGCTTATCCTTGCGCGTATCACACGTGATTCAATTGTTTAGTGCAAAAATAGCGTAGCCCTACGTAGCGCACGTGTTTAGAAAAAGGCGTAGCACTGTAATGGCAGCCCTGTCGAAGTGCACGTGTTGCGAAAGATGGAATTTTGCAGTTGTCGCAAAGTTTTATTATGTACGCTTGTAATTTTCTTGCGGAGTGACTAAGTAGGTACCTATATATTATAGTTATATCTACCTTGAGCTCATTATAAGTAGGTAGGTACATCTAACTACACTTACCGCATAACGCATCCTTTACGCTATTTATAAAATCTAATGTCTCCAGCAAGCTCGGTCTACTCAACGCCTCCTTATTCCTCACAGTAGACCCTGCAGACCGGGGTCTTTGCCTCATCTCCTTGATACTCTCCACCGGTTCCTTATACACGAGGCTTTTCAACGTGTGGTATTTTCGTCTCATGGTCTTTTGGTCTGATTGGTTTGTGATGGAGATTTCTGGGAAGCCGTACGCTGTGGCTGGTCGGGAGCGTCTGGAGCGTCGCCGGATGCGTGGTAGCGTGTCCAGGTCCGATGTGGAAGGTATGATGTCGGGTTTCGTGCTGTTTCGCCAGTAATTGCCCGTTTTCACGCTTGCTAAGATTTCTTGGCTCTCGTGTCGGGGTAGTTTGGGTTTTTGACTGAAAATTGATTTATTAACATGTAAATGAAAAGAACAGAAAGTTGAAGGATGTTTAATAGGGACCTTAATCGCAAAGTCAGAACTATGTTTGTCCCACATATAGCCTAGAATACGTCCAACGAAAAGGCATTAAAACGAAAACTGTGCTTTACGAATACTAGTGGTTCGCGCCGAACTGATATCTGATGACTGGTAATAGTTGGGGCTTCGATGATCGTTGCGGCACAAATAACTTTAAAAATGGCATTGCAGATCGCATTGACGGTTCGAAAGTTATGCTCTAATAACTAAATATACAAACATGCCAATTCGCTCAAGTTGTTTGAAGGATCTAAGCACGCTTCCCTTACTCAATCAAAAATAAATATCCCTCGATTGCGTATGAAGCATATCAATCAAAGCATTATTCTTTGAAAAGCAATAAAAAATCATCGGCAAAGCCCCTTTCAAGCGATGCCAGCCACGTGACAAATAAAGCGCAGTGGAAACAGGCGCGCGCTCAAACGAGACAACTTTTAACGACGTAGCTTTTTTCAGGAGACAGCCACCGTTATAATGATACAGTAAAAATATATACTACACACGCTGACAACCCGCTCACGAACACACGCACACACACAAATACACACGATCCCATATAAACAAGCACGCACACACAAACTCACATATGTGACTTACCTATTACTAGTTTTTTTTAGTTATTTTTCTTTACGACCATTGTTATTATTTTTAAAATTTACAATGGGAAGGAACTTACTCCTGACATAGAGCTATCGCTAGTTTAGGAGCCAGGGCTTTATACAGATAAGTGTAAACTTTGGTTTTAATCAATAAACTGTATACAAACAAATCAACTGAACTTTGTAAACGTTATGGACAGTTGAATCGTTACTCGAACATGATGCAATTATAAACATTGGCTTGCATTTTTAATTGTCTTTGGTGGAATTTTGTGGGGAAATTTAGAAAAAAAAACTAGACTTGTTTCTCGACGCCATTTTTCCCTACGTGATAAAATCCGTAGAAAAACCAAGGTAAACTACATAGCATATAATTTGCACGTTGAAGTGGCAATGGGCTGGCCGTATAGCTCGCAGAGGCTAGAAAAGGCGCAAGACCGTTCGTCATGGAACTCTTTGGGGGAGGATTATGTCCAACAGTGGCCTTCTACAGGCTGATGAAGATCATGACCGCATTATTACGGTCACCGGTTTTTAAGAAACCAGGCTTAAAGCCCGTCGGTGCCAATTGGAACAGAAAACGAGGGCGGAACGCTGCCCTTCACTGTAGTTTATTGTGGAACAATGCTTTCAATTGGACAGTGGAATTTTATGGGATTTTGTAAACTTTTGATTTTCATAGATGAATCAAGCGATATAAATGGCCATAAAAAATTCAATATTTATTTGTGCTAGGAGATATGCAGCAGCGTTCCATATCAACAATAGCTTTATCTGCGCTCGGTAACCCGCATGCCCAGCGTGGGGAGTATGAGCAAATCCCCCCAAATGATTGTTTGGGTGCAGGCCGTACAAGGTCGGTCGCGCTGGAAATCTATGAGGTCTATGTTCGGCAGTAGACGTACTACGGCTAAAATGAAGATGATGATGTTTTGTTTCTTACCACCGGTCCCCCAACAAGGCGTTACCGAAGGCGCCGAGCACGCAGCGTCGCGCCAGACGCAGTTTTGCTTGCTCCTTCAAATTATAAAGAAGTTAAATTAATAAGGTGTTATTCTGTTTTTATTATTCTATTGTATTATTATTTTTTGTTTTTACTATTTAATTTAATTGCCTATATTTGGCAGTGTATTTTTGACATATTATGAATTTTAATGAATGTGACTGAAATGTTAAAATTTTAATTTTAATTAGTGTAATTGGTTTTGCCGTACTAGTTAAATAAATACATTTTTTTTTTAAATTCCGGACATATCACACATTGTCAAGTGATCCTAAACTAGGCATAGCCTGTACTATGGGTACCAGAGACTGATATTCATAATAGATATATATTTAACACCCAGACACAGAACAAACATCTGTGTTAGTCACAAATGTTTGTCCGGTGCAGGAATCGAGCCCGCGACCTCTAGCGCAGAAGGCAGAGTTACTACCAACTGAGCTATGAGGCCAGTCGACATTTAGTAATAAAGACGTCAAGCGCGAGTATGACTCGCGCCCCGAGGCTTCTGTACTGAGGTCGGAAAATGGAGATGCCCTGTGTACCAAGTGACAAACCTATATTTTGCCGTTGCTTCTTAGTTCACTGTACGATATTAAACATTTTTGGATTTATTCCCTTCACCTTTGCCTTTCTTCGTGCCTAAATTAAAGTGTGTAAGTCACCGGCAAGTTTCCTATTTATATGACGGAGACTTTTAGTATGAAAATACGCTTTAAAGGGGCGTATTACATTTAACCAGAAACTTTATACTTTCAATTTCAACTTTATATCTCAAGCAGTTTCCTAAAAAAGTGCCTAGACACACGAACATTCAGAACTAATCCTATAGGTCCTTATAAGGCTTTAAGAGCTATTGGGGCTTAAACCATTTACCTAAAAACATAATAATATACTACGGTTTACAAGGCCCGTTTGTCGACAGCAATCTTAACTGTCAACAAGCGGCTGTCCAGAAATAGTCACCACCGAGCCCCTAAGGAATCTAGACTAGAATAATCATTAGTATTTACCTTATCGCGTCGGCTCAGCGTGAGGGGTCGCGAGCTGTGAGACCGGGAAGGGAGATTGGCCGGGTACGAGATAGCCATGCCGTCACCGGTGGGGAAGACTATGCGGAACTCTAAAAATTACAAGGTTCAGTTTGAACGATACATGTAATGACAGTTATTGGGGAATACAGGTTCTCGAATCATCATCACCGGCCTGATGAAATTCACTGCTGAACAAAGGCCTCTGGGGGACAATAGGTTCTCGAATGGCGACCACGAACCGGGCGACGCAGAGTCGAAAGCACTCGATAGACCGATGAAATTGTGAAGGTTGCGGGAAGACGCTGGCAGTCAAGCTGATGATGATGATAAGTATACAAGATGATTTATAACATGTATACCATCCCGAAAGCGGGTTACTCAATCAACAAAAAGAAAGAATATTAGCGGGAAAAAACACATATTTTTTCCCATCTTTCTCAAATTATTTTGCGGGAGCAGCTGCGGCGGAAGCTAGTAACAAATTGTTCTCGTAAACAAACTTTTGAGAAGCTACGCTTACCACTAAATATCAACAAACAACCAGGATTACGGAGTCAGTTCATAAGCGGGATGATGTAAAATAATCCGGACGGACAGTGTATCGGAACTTCGTCTAGATTTGCAACACATCGTAAACTTACTGACGAGATACAGTGCAACTGGATATGGCAGGGAATTAATGCAACACTGAGGAGTGTGATAAGAGTGAATGAAAAGAGGTATGTCAGGATCGTAGTAAGTGGAAAGCCGTGGTCTCTGCCTACCTCTCTGGGAAATAGGCGTGATTTTATGTATGTATGTAATGACACACTAGCCTCTACAAGTTTGCCATCAACCATCCCACATAAAAAAACTTAACCCCGTATCTTGAGTGGATTGAAATTTTTACTCTCTTCAATCTAAACTGGATTCGATCTCGCTGAGGTACCTTCCTGAGCCAAGACGGCCCTTTTCGGTTTGAAGCATATTTATTTTCTCTTAAGAAATAACAGGAATTTCGCTTATAAGAGAAACTTAATCTAAGATAATCTAAGTTTAATTTTTTATGAAGTTAGGGCAGCGAGCGTACATGTCTAACTTAAAATTTCTAATTGAAAATAGTATAATGCACGATGAGCAATAACTGTGAGGCCATCGCATTTTTTTTATTTTTTTTTATACAACTCTGGTTGCAATGAAGCAAACGGCCCACCGTATGCTAGTTTGCCACCCCAAACCCGCTCCCCCCTAAAGATCTCTAGCAACCTTACTCACCGCAGGAACCCAAAACTAATTGAAACAAATAATGTTATTTGGCTACGATCTTCAATAAGGTGGAGGAACCTCTCCAAGCGGGCTACTCCAATTTAGAACGAGAAAATCTTACTGTGCCGGCCGTGCAGCTAGAATTAAATGACATTCCCGAACACATCTAGCCTCTCTACATCTTTTATCCCAGCCTCCCCACGTTATCTCTGAACCAGCTACGCTGACCTCTCTCACTCCCCTAACAAACTCCTCTGAAACTCAACCCTCAGGGGTCTCACTCATCTGGCCATGTTTAAAATGCTAACCTATTTTGTGTGCAATGCAAATCCGTTGTGAAATTTTGATCCGGGCCTATCGTATTGCTCAGCTAGCGCAGTAGAGGCCTAGCGTGACGTCTAACGTCAAAAAAATTTTATGATGTACCAGGGGCTCAATTCTACTAATTCATGGCTTCAAAGTGACAATGGTTCGATGGCAAAATGGCCACTTTGACACTTTGATATTCTGCTATCACAGTCGTTTATCAATGGCAGTCATTGTGAAACCAATGAACCATTGAAATCAATTAAATGAAAGTGGCGACAATCGTAACTGAATGATAATTAGTGGATTGCTATCAGTGGAAACTTGTAAATAGCCCTCAGCTGCATGTAATTTTTTCATGTGTTTATATTATTATTGTTATTTTTTTTGTACTAGCTGTAAGTTTTCCTAAAATTCGAAAATAAAATAAAATAAAATAAATAATGATGCGATCATTATCATTTTGAAGTCATTGAATTAGTAGAATCGGGTGCCAGGTTGTGTGAGCTACGTGTGCCCTTCACTTTATTGCCATGCACATTGCATTGCCACACTTTATTCACTCTAGCTCAGTCGGGCAGATTGCAAGACACAAAGGAGAACTTAAAAAAATATGCAGACATAGAGAAGTGTCCGCACTATTTTACACGATTTTGAACCATTTTATTTAGGTTGTCGCCGAAACTAAGCCTATATGATGGTGATTGTAGGCCAAGGTCAAAGAAGGGTTTTTTTGTTTTGAAGATGCGAAACGGGCCTTGGAATTGCTCCCTTGAGGTTATCTTATCTAATTAACGACCTCAGTAGTATTAGAGGGGCCGGCTGAAACGCAAGAGGTGCGGTTTCGATACGAGGACTATTTGTATGTGATTGGATTGTTACGTGAGTGCAAACTTCGACTCCCTTCAGAGAAGAGCCGTCAGAATTGTCGACGAACCTAAGCTCACTAGTAAGCTGGAGCCCTTGAGCCAGCGCCGTGATATTGGCTCGCTCTGTGTGCTCTATCGGCTTTACAATGGTGAGTGTTCTGAGGAACTATTTGACCTCATACCCGCATCGAGGTTCTACCATCGGACCTCGCGTCACCGGAATAAGGCTCATCCACATCTCATCGACACGTGGGTATCTCGAACCACTCGTTTTACGAGATCCTTTCTCCCCCATACGTGCAAATTGTGGAATGAGCTTCCTTCCGAGGTTTTTCCGCTAACCTACAACATCTTCATGTTGTAGGTTAGCGGAAAAACCTCGGAAGGTCTTATAAGCTTTAAGAAAAATACAAAAAGATTTCTCCAGGGCAGGCAACGCATTAGCAATGCTCCAGGTGTTGCAGATGTCAATAGACGACGGTAACCGCTTACCATCAGGTGGGACGTCAGCCTGTTTGCCTCCGTATAACATAAAAAAAAAAACTTTTTATTTAATTCATCACCATCAGCCTGTAGAAGTCCACTGCTGAACATAGGCCTCAGAGTCGCGCATTTTGTGGTCACCATTCGAGAACATTTATTTCCCAACGGTTGTCGGTTCTGCGAGGTATATGGCCTGCTCACTGGCAATTTATTTCAGTGACGTTGTTTCTTTTACGGATTTCCCTATTAAAGATTTTACGCAGTAAAACTCTTGAGCATCACTGGCGTAGCGGGCCGTATAAGACGCAAGGGGTGTGATTCCCGCTGCGGGGCAAATGTTTGCATGATCTGCAAATATTTGTTCCGGGTCTGGGTGTTGTGGTACCATGGTTCTCGTAGAATAGAATAGAATATAGCTTTATTGTACACCAAAAGAAAAATACACAAACTAGGAAAAAATAACTTAAAAATAGTGTGACAATGGTAGTGTGTATAGTGACTAGTAGTTTCTGATAACCACAGCACGGGGAATCCTAGTGTGGGGTCAGGACTATGTATGTGACTGTTAGGTGTTATTTATGTATTATTATTTAATTAACTGGGCTAGCTGTGCCCTTAGCTATAGCTTTTAGAATATGGCCTTTTATTTTCCGCGGAATATTCGGAATTTTTCAAATGAATGTGAAATCCGAAAATCTATCGGATCATTGAGAAGTCAACGCGGGAGACGGCATAATGTAAATTTTCCGTACACGTTATTCGAATGTTTCTGCAAAGGGGGCAACAATTTAGTAAATAAATTAATGGAATAAAAATAAAAATGAATTACTCATGTTAAAAACACATACAAAGGAGCCATTTCATTCTGGGCCTGGTCCATGTACACTACATAGAAAAATTTGGAAAAAATAGGAGATTACAAGAAAAATACAATTTCATTTATTTGAAGACAAATGCGATGGTACAAGAATAGTTCTTCTGGTAAGTTTTTTACTATGTGAACACTATTTGAAGGCCGCCATGTTGGTTTATAATTGGCGTTTGACATGACATTGACATATTTTTCATGTCGTGTTGTTTGATTTGATGTTTTTGTTTTGTCAGATAAATGTGGGTTGTCAAAATGACATTTCACGCACGACCATCCGCCATATTTTTGTAGCGCTGTGTGTTGCTCTCTTTGTCGAAGAAAATCATAATGTACCTTAGAACGAAGTCAATTTAAATAAAATAACCAATTAAATACGTTTACTTTATTGCTTAGCCATATTTTAGAGTAGTGTACACAGTGCAGGCCCAGGCTCCATATATTGATGAAACGCCTCTTTTAATTATTATTTATTATATTTAATTAAAGTTTATTCGTCATGGAACTCTTTGGGGGAGGCCTATGTCCAGCAGTGGACTTCTAAAGGCTGATAATGACGATGATGATGAAAGTTTATTATATTTTTTGTTCAACGTGGCTCTAGGTATTTTTCCCGTTTGTTTCTTTCTTTTTCATTTTATATGTAGAACAAAAGAAATACCTGCATATTAAGTTACTCTTTGTGTTAGAAATGTACCTACCTAGTTTGTAAGTAAACAACTTTGTTTCTTTTGTGCCTATGTTGATTTAACAGAGTGACGTAATCTCATTATGA
Source organism: Anticlea derivata (assembly GCA_947579855.1). NCBI lineage: Eukaryota > Metazoa > Arthropoda > Insecta > Lepidoptera > Geometridae > Anticlea > Anticlea derivata. The sequence goes on from OX388269.1 coordinate 1,074,393, forward strand.
TTGATATCCGGTCATTTTAGGGTTTACCTCGGAATGAAAGATAATAAGCTGGAAACTCGTATACTCCTTCATTTTAGCGTTAAAAAACTGTATCAAAAGTCTCATTAAATCTCGTGTCTTGCGTCGTTAGTTATTCAAGGTCAAATGTCACAATAATCGGTTTTTCGCAATTATCTAGATTCATAATATGTATGCTATCCCGAAAGGAGCTTATTCTACATCCAATTGGCAATAAAGTTTGTTCAACGACTTTTGAAAATTCGAAATTTTTCATTGAAAATACTCTATGTAAATATTAGCTGTTTTGGGGTCAAATCAGTTCAAACTTTTTTGCCTTGAGGGTAAATTTACTTTTAGGTATATGCTGGTACGGGATGACGCACACAAATAATTCCGTATTTATGAGTAACTCAAACTAAGCCCGTCCAGTGGTCATGTTTTGAAGGGATGCAATTTCTGAGAGCAACTGCCATGTTTAGCCAATCCCGTCCATAAATTATCTGAGTCTCGCTCGACACTGGCAAAGGTTTTGCAAATAAAATGCGTAACATTGCGGATTGGTTTTGGTTTGATTGATTTGTTTTCATGCGGTTTGATACAATTGAATACAAAGCACTCTTTGTTCGACTGTGAATACAAAATGTCAAGGTTTCTTAGTTAAATAAACTACACATGGTAAGTCTACGCATGGTAGGAGGAGGTAGGTCACAGCGAGATTTTCTCGCTCTTAATTGGAGCAGCCCGCCTGGGGCGGTACAGAAGCGGCCTAAAACTTCGCCTTACAGAATTTCGCAGCCAAATAACATTATTGGTTTCAAATAGTCTTGTGTTCTTGCGGTAAGTAAGGTTGCCAGAGCCCCTTCAGGCTGATGATTATGACTCTAGATACCTTGAAATATAAGGGAGTGTCTTCTTATAGTCATACACATATTTATTTTTGTAACAAAAGTACCTACTATTTTTTAATATGTTCTAATAACTATTACCTATGTACCTGTTTTAAAATAATATTTTTAGCCTGTTTAATTATATACTAAAGTTGGGTGTTACACGAGGATTCCCTGTGTTGTGGGTATCAGAAACTACGAGTACCATGGTACCACAACACCGAACGAAACGGAATCGAACCCGCAATCCTTGCGTCTCAGACGGACAATCGCCCGCTGCGCCACCGAGGTCGTCAAAAAACAAATTACTTACCAATATGTCTAAACCGGTCCACAAAATCCACAGTGGCCTTCGCCCAGGCGAATCTCTTCCCAGCATCGAGTAGCCCCAGGCAGGGCTCCAAGGTGCCCCCGTGGACCCCCACGCAGTACCCCCTCAGGCCTTCGAACTCCCGCTCGCAGCGGCCATCGATCTCATCAAGGAACCAAGAGTTTTCCAGTGAAGACATGAACAGACTATCCAGGTAGGGTTTTAAAACTGGACCTGTCAATTTAAAAAATAATAATATTAAAACCGACAACTTCGAGGAAGGATCGCTCATAGGCTACGGTAACTGCTTATAGGTGGGCCGTATGCTTGTTCGCCATCTCAGTTGTATAATTTTTTTTTTCTTCTTTGTATGTAATTTTTTTCCAGAAATGAGCTACTTTATAAAACCTTATATATATTCAAACTCTCAATGCACGTCAGCCATGTGCAAAGATATATTATGACGAACGCAAATTGGCGTCGTAGTAATCTTACAAACAATCTTACGTGTTAGTATGTGGTTACCGTAGCCTATGAACGCTTACAATACCAGAGGCTTCTCGCAGTGGCAACCTTACTCACCGCGGGAACACAACACTATTTTAAAGAAATAATGTTATTGGGGTGCGATCTTCTGTAAGGCGGAGGTACCTTCCAGGAGGGCTGCTCCAATTTAGAGCGAGAAAATCTCGCTGTGCCCTACCTCGTATATCTTACTCCTGGTACATATTTACCTAAATATTTCTTATCATCCTTAGTCCCCTTGTAAAGCCAGTGAAGGATGCTCTTCATCATAACCTGAGGGTCAGTCAGCTCGGCTCTGCGGAGGTCAGGGTCGCGTCGGACGGCGTCTATCAGGCACGCTGAAGACGCGTCGTAGTAATCCTTCAGCTTATTCCACTTCCTAGACCTAGGAGAAGATATCCATACATACATACATAAAATCACGCCTATTTCCCAGAGGGGTAGGCAGAAACCACGGCCTTCCACTTGCTACGACCCTGACATACCGATTTGGTCGCCGATTTGGTCGCTAAACATACGCCTAGGTCTTCCTCTTCTAACGGTTCCATTCACACTCGCCTTATACACCTGTTTCGTCAATCTTCTTTCGTTCATCCTCTCTACATGACCAAAGATATCCTATCCTAATAATATTATAAATGCGAAAGTTTGTGAGGATGTTTGGATGTTTGTGGTAAACGGCAGTACGGATTTGGATGAAATTTTAAATCCCCCCCCCCTACCCCTCCCTTAGGTAACACTGAAAAACAGCGTCTGGTTTTCGGACTAGGCACAAAGCTGAGTTGTTGCCTTTTCAACAAGCAGACAAATTATCTTTGTCCTTTTTATTTTATTTGGTAGTAGGTACCTATTTGTTAATTTTGCTTTTTTATTTTTATTATTTTCTAAGAACCTGTGTACCTATTTTAAAATCTTTAGTCTGTGTTGAAAAAAATTATTTTCTTTCTTTTTTTCTTTCAAATTTGGTACAGAGATAGATCTAATAGATCAGAATAGCATATAGGTTACTTTTCATGTAGGTACCACTCGAGCAAAGCCGTGGGCGGAAACTAGTATTGTTTATAAAAAGTGGTTCATATTTGTATTGAGACAACCTCGGTGGCGCTGAGACAGACGCAAGGGATGCGGGTTTGATGCCTGCTGCGGGATAAATGTTTGCATGATCTGCAAATATTTGTTCCGGGTCTGGGTGTTGTGGTACCATGGTACTCGTAGTTTCTGATATCCACGATACAGGGAATCCTAGTACGGGGTCAGGTTAATGTATGTGAATGTTGGGTGTTATTTATTTATTTATTAAATTATATAAATATCCTTTATTTGTGTAAAGGATATATATAATTTTCAGGGAACACTGCTGCCCATCCCCTAGCTCTGTTACTAAGGGATGGGCAGCGTTCCCTATCAACTACAAGAGCTTTATCTGCGCTCGCCAACCCGCATGCCCAGCGTGCCAAGTATGGGCAAATCCCCCCCAAATGATTGTTGCTGGTAATCGATGGGGGAGGCGTATGTTAAGCAGTGGACTTCCTACAGCTGGAATGATGATGATGAAGATCATTTACAAAATGAGCATATACCTGTTCTTCTTGTCGTGTCACTGATTCTTTCTTGGTCATCCTGTATTAGGTTAGTGACCAGGGGGGCTATTGCGTATGCCAAATGGTAATGAAGTTCGCAATTATGAAGATGATTTTATCAATTTTAGCTACATCTGAAGTTTTTTTGATGAAAAGGAAGAAGCTAAGGTCTTGAAGTGTTCCCCTGTAAAGTTTGGAACGTTTTGAATGTTGCTAAGATTGTTAAAATTACCCTTAAAGTTACGATCTTCATTGCCATTACGCTTACACAATTGCACCACTGGTTGAGGTATGAGGTAAAGAATCAGTGTAGTGAAAGGATTAAAGTGCGCCTCTTAGAGGCTCCTATCGTGCACAATATACCTGTAAGTAGACAGGTCTCTATCGAGCTCCCCCCAGCTTTTGGCGTGGAAGTTGTTGATGTACAGGTCTCTGGCCTGGTCCAGCATGATGGCCAGGATGTGGATCAACTCCTCGACTGACTCCTGGTGGGGCGAGGTCGCCTGGATGAGGTTAGCTCGGAACGCGCTGTGACACTCCTGACAGAAGGAAAAAGGGAGATTAAAGATGTTTATTTGCAGAAATAAGCGTTAAAGAGTGGTCTTAAAGCTATGAATATGGGTCTGTATTGTTGGATATTGCGGTTAAGATAGATTAATTTCAAATCGGTGTGAATAATTAGGAGACACAAATTATATTTGCGTTCAATAAGCAATAATAATATTATAATAATATCTTTATTTCAGGCTACTTGACACATTACAAAAAAATGTGTAACATGCCATAGCCCATAATAATAAATACCTTACAGACTAACATACATATTGATTATGATCGTGATCGAATTATTGATCGTGTGCGCCTCCCTGAACCTGTTTGATGAACTACGTGAGTGGCCGTAAAATATAAGTTTGTCACTTCCTACACCTGACAGTCCACTGCTGGATATAGGCCTCCCCCAAATAGTGCCACGACGAACGGTCTTGAGCCTTCTCCATCCACCGACTTCTCGCAGCTTTCACAATGTCGACGGTCCATCGGGTACCTTACGTCGTCCGGTTCGTGGTCGCCATTCGAAAACCTTTATACCCCAACAGCTATCGGTTCTTTATCATCATCATCAACCGCCTGTAGAAGTCCACTGCTGGACTTAGGGCTCCCCCAAAGAGTTCCACGACGAACGGTCTGGAGCCTTTTCCATCCACCAACTTCCCGCAACCTTTACAATGTCATCGGTCCATCGGGTGGGGGGTCTTCCAACACTGTGTCGCCCGGTTCATGGTCGCCATTCGAGAACCTTTACTCCCCAACGGTTGTCGGTTCTGCGAGCTATGTGGCCTGCCCACTGCCACTTCAACTAATTCTGAGAGCTATGTCGGTGACCTTGGTTCTTCTACGGATTTCCTCATTTCGGATCTTATCACGTAGCGAAACTCCAAGCATAGCTCTCTCCATAGCCCGTTGCCCGACTTTGAGCTTGTATATGAGGCCTATAGTTAACGACCAAGTCTCAGTGCCATAAGTCATCACTGGCAACAACACTGATTGTAGACTTTCGTCTTGAGGCTCTGCGGTATCTGCGACGAGAAGATATGACGAAGTTTCCCAAACGCTGCCCATCCGAGTTGGATTCGTTGGTTGTTGTGTGTGTGTGTATGAATAAATGTGTAACTCACATAAGTAATGAGGTTCTTGCACTTGAGCAGCTCGCTGCAAACCCTCCACAGGTAGCGCAGCTGGCGCCTGCAGTAGGTGGCCCCGGCCGCAGCCTTCGCCTCCTTGTTCAGGCTCTCCCAGCGGCTGAACAACGCCGCCTCCAGGGACTCTGACGGTGTTGCTGGGATTGCTTCGCCTGGAAGTTAGATCCTTTATATGCGTAGTGCAACCTCTGTTAATGACATTTTGAAGATGATTCATAATATAAAAACCAGCCTGAAAGGGTCTTCAATGAACAAAAACAAAGATAATTACACATTTTTTTTTAGTCCATAAATTTCTGAACTTTTCCAAATTACCTTTTTTTTTGGTCTGTTTATCATAAGTCATAAGTCATGAAAAACGTACGAGAAGTTCGACATACCTACAGCTGAATGATTAAGTTTAAACTAATTTGATCCTTAGGTCTACTGAAAGTCAATTTTGAGTTTGATATTTGAAAGCGTACGATATCGCAAGCCTCTAGAAGTCAAACTCAAAATATTCAGTAGAGATACGGATCATTTTGAAACACATGTCAGACGATATATTGCACACCGTTAGAACGCGGCTTTAAGGTTCAAATTCGTATAAAATAGTACTGACTTGATCGCATTTGTGTTAGTCGCAAATGTTTGTCCAGTGCGGGAATCAAACCCGCTGCGCTAGAGGTAGCGGGTTCGATTCACGCACTGGACAAACATTTGTGACTAACACAGATGTTTGTTCCGTACCTGGGTATTAAATTTATATCTATTATGTAGATCAGTCTTTGGTTCCCATAGTACAGGCTATGCCTAGTTTGGGATCAGTTGACCGTGTGGATATGTCCGGAATATTTATTTATTTATTTATATTTATTTGAATGACAATAAAATGTCTGCCGTTTGATATAATGAGGGTCTGTTAGTAAAAGAGAGTGTAGGTAGGGAGCTAGTTAGACTGCTTACCCACAACCCGATGTAAATGCTGCAGACAGGCAGACACGCAATGGGCGTCTGCTTCCCACTCCACGCCCCTGGAGCCGCGGCGACTGACTGCATCCCGGTCTACTGGAGACAGGTAGCCTGCTGGCCCACCGCGAGAGCACAGCTGTAGTAACCTGCAAGAGCAGACTCTCTTAGACGACAAACATATAGAGAGACAGTGAGAAGGAAAGACAGAGATAGAGAAAGACAGAGAAGCAGAGAGACAGATAGATATAGAGACAGAGAAACAGAGAGACAGAGACATAGAGACAGAGAGTCAGAGAGATAGAGAGACAGAGAGCAGAGATACAGAGAGCATAGAGACAGAGGGAACTTTCGCATTTATAAAATTAGTGTGATTCATTCGGAGACATGTTCTGTGCCCTTAGTCAGGCTCTCAGGTTATCGAGCGTCCTTAGTCTACGGTTATCAATAACAACAGGTGGGCCGTATGATTGTTTGGCACCTTAGTTGTAAGTATAAATAAAACTTTCTGGCTTCTGGTTCTGCTGCTTAGTTTAACAATGTAACAGCGAGAATGTGTTAATAAAAATCACTAGATAAAGAACAGACCGAAACCTAAATGAAAAAAGATGCTAGAAGGTTGCTAGTCAAGGATATAAAAACCACTTACTCATCCAGCACCAGCAGGAGGTGATGGGAAGCGTGGGCAGAGACACAGCACCGAGCGGAGGAGCTGTTGTATGCAGCGCACCGGTCCAACCGTCGTCTCAACGCACAAGATGCAGCGTAACGACTTAACACTCGGAGACTTTCCTGTTTACGTAAAAAATCTTTTCTCATAAAAAAAAAATATATATTTTTTTTAATAAATAAATATTTCAGACATAGCACGCACAGTCAACTGATCCCAAACTAGGCAAAGCCTGTACTATGGGTACCAGTGACTGATATACATAATAGATAAATATTGAACACCCAAACACAGAACAAACATCTGTGTTCATCACACAAATGATTATCCAGTGCGGGAATCGAACCCGCGACCTCTAGCGCAGAAGGCCGAGTTACTACCAACTGAGCTATGAGGCCAGTCAATTATTATTATTCATTTATTTCAGACCATGTCCATATTAAAGTTACAAATAATAATTACCTACTTAATTAATTACATAAAATCACTGTACACAATAAAACATTACACAAAATTAAAATAAAATCAAATAAAAACACATCAAATAAAAGCAATAACACAATAAAATAAAAAAAATGCTTAAAACCTACTTGACGAAGACATGTGACAAAACTTGTGTTATTTTTTTTTTATTTAAGCATTCAACACTTTAATCATTCAACACTTGCATACATAAAATCACGCCTATTTCCCAGAGGCAGAGACCACAGTTTTTCAATTGCTAAGATCCTGACATACCTCTTTTGCTTCATCGACCCTCATCAATTCCTCATGCTTGCTCGTCGGTTTAGGGTCTTAACTTATGTTATTTTCCCTCAAAATTCCACTCACGATGAATAAATACTATAGATCTGGGTACTAAGCTGATAGATGCCTTCCCTAATCTTGTCTCATCATCATCAGCCTGTAGAAGTCCACTGCTGGACATGGGCCTCCCCTAAAGAGTTCCCTGACGAACAGTCTTGAGCCTTTTCCATCCACCGAATTCCCGCAACTTTAACAATTCCGTCGGTCCAACGACGGGTGGAGGAGGGTGTGCACGAAAAGTGCCTCTGTGCACGAAAGGAGCCTCTGTACATGATTAAAGACTCCAGATTTGAGTACTAACCTGATAGACGCCTTCCCTCATCTTATCCATCAGAGCGTTGAGAGCGCCGGCTATCCTGCCCACGGTAGACACATCTGAACAATGCCCGTCCAGCGCTGCCTCCAATGCCGGGTTCCACAGCTGCCAGTTGCTGCCCCGTTCGCCGCATATCACGGAGGCTGGGGGCGCTATTGCTACTGCGTAGTAACCCTGGAGACGATGAGGTAAAGATAACCAGGATATTTGTCTAGAAGCCTGGGTTCTTGGTTGTACTACACACCTTTAGCCAGGCGCTCGTGACTGATCCACTAGCGTGCTTGCTTGTCGTTTCACTGATTATTTCTTGGTCATCCTTCATCAGATCAGTGACCAGTGGTGCAATTGCCTAAGCGTAATGGCAATAAAGATCGTAACTTTGAGGGTAATTTTAACAATCTTAGCCACATTTAAAACGTTCCAAACTTGACAAGGGAAAACTTCAAGATCTTAGCTTCTTCCTTTTCATGTTTGAAAAACTTCGGATGTCGCTATAATTGATAAAATCATCCTTATAATTGCGATCTTCATTACCATTTCGCTTACGCAATAGCCTGGCAGGTCGAGGTATGGTGGCCCTGAAAAGGGCCTATGGCCCGGTGAATGAATCAGTGCAGTGAAGATTAAAGTGCACCTCCAGAGGCTCCTTTTAATGAAAATAAATAATTTCAAGATTCGAGCCCACGACCTGTGGATCTGGAAGGTGGGGGGCTAACACCACTCCACCAGTGCTCCACCTAGCGTTGGCTAAGGTTATAGAATATACAACGTAATTTTTAAGCCATAGTTTATTTATAGAACAAACGTTCTTCAGACATTGGTCCACAACTGGTTATGTATGCTATGGACGCCTTACGCTAAAGTCAGTAGATGGGTCAGGGGCACCTTGGCTACGAACCCTGGAAGCTTAATCCAGCTACACCTCTAAAACTTACCCCCTGAATGCTAGTGTAGTGAAGCAACGCCAATGGATGATTCAGAGGTATCCTGGCTACTTGATGTGAAGTACAGCCATGGACCCTGGCGGCTAGGACCAGCTTAGCCTCGGCTTCACCAGCACCCACTCTAACCATCACCCACGCTGCTCCTTCCACGATGGCGAGGCGACGGTCTGAGCCTGCTTGACCGCCTGATGCTGGAAAAATATGGTTAAAATAGAAACCAAGTGAATATTCGACTGCTTATAAAATCCTACTATCCTACTAATATTATAAATGCGAAAGCATAGCATTTAGTTGATAGTTTGTGAGGATGTTTGGATGTTTGTATGTTTGATAATCAATCACGCCGTAACGGCTCTACTGATTTCGTTGAAACTTGGAATTTAAAGAGTTATTTACCTAGAATAGCATATAGGCTACTTTTTATGGAGGTACCACGCGAGCGAAGCCGTGGGCGGAAGCTAGTAATATTATAAATGCGAAATTTTGTGAGGATGTTTGGATGTTTGTTGTTCAATTACGCCGTAACGGCTGAACCGATTGCGTTGAAACTTGGAACAGATATAGTACTTTACATAGCATAGCATATAGGCTACTTTTTATGGAGGTACCACGCGAGCGAAGCCGTTGGTGGAAGCTAGTAGAAGATAATATTAAGAGTTACGCTAGAACGTAACGATGCGATGGGAGTAAGAACGTGGACAAGAGGCATACAAGGCAGAAAAGAAACGCTGATAACTAGCAGTATCTCCTACTGCTTTAGGGCTGAAATGATGACCGCGGTGGCCCGTCTGAGACGCAACGGTTGTGGATTCGATTCCCGCGGGACAAACACTTTATTTCGAAAGAAATTGTACCATAACAAAATACAATCGCCTTATCTGGCAGAACTTTGCAATGATATCTAGTTGTTTATCTTAGGTAGGTACTTCTGATGATTTTATTGAACAGAAGCGGTAGATTTCGCGAATAGATAAAATAAAACTAATACGAAGGCCAATAGGCCAAATTAACGATCGGCATAACTCAAACGTGAACTTTCCTAATCTGCGAATTTAATAGCCTTTGAACCGAACTCTGGATTCAAACCCGCTGCAACTGTCAAACTAATAGTTGCAAAGTTCTAAGCGCCTAATCTTGCTGTTTGTGTGCACCAAAGCTTTGAGGATCTAGTTTGGGAGTATTCAGTGCTCATTAGCCGGTGTACTATGATATTATTGAAGAGTATTTTCGGCGTGGATCTGAGAAAGATTTGAGAAGACACCGCTAATAGATAAGGCTGACTAGACTGAGAGGATGGTACATAAATTATGATGATAGGCAAGCCTACTCCATGTTAACATGTCCCAGGCACTACAGCGCTCTGTAAGTGAGTAAAAAACTCCACCTGTAACAAGGCATCTGCGTCCTGTTTCCCCGGATGAGTACAATCTAGGAGTCTTCAAATCTAGAGTGAATAAGTTCCTTCTGGTAAAGCGTGCTCCATGTTAGGCCACATCTCACTTGCAAAAGTGAGATGGTGGTCAAACGCCTAACCAATAAAAAAAGGCCTACTTTTTATCATCGCAAATTTTTACTTTGTCTTTGCCTCTAAACAGGTATATTACTGTGCATTACTAATGTGTGTGATTCGGTTGTATTATTTACCGAAACAAAAAAGCGTAAAATTTACAATTGTCAAAGTCAAAGTCAAAAGGCATTTTTATTTAAATAAAATCACTAGGATCACTTTGAAACGTCTTAGAAACTAGGTGAAGATATGCTTATTCCTCGCGACCAAGCCTACAAGAATCAGGTGATTCATAATCCATACTATCGCGAAAGGGAAAATTCTTCACCCAATTGGCCACTTTATGCTTTACCATAATAATCAGAAGTCCACGGTCTCCCCTACCTCTTGAGCCTCTTCGATGCACAGACTTGCAACTTTAGTAATATCGTCGGTCCAACGAGTGGGGCCACCCGAGCAAAACTTATTTTTACGATATTATTCTTTTTTTTAATGACAGAATAAGCCTTTCGGTGTAGGTACATATTATGACCTCGTGTATCTGAGTTGAATCAAAATCACGTTCAACGTTATAACGACCGCCATACAATGATGGCTGCTTCTTATAGCCCATTATCACTCGCGTGCGAGTCGCAAGACGAGCCGCGAGGCGAGCCACGAGACAGGAGTGTGAACAGACGCTCGAGGCTCGTCTCGCACCTCGTCTCGTCACTCGCAACGCTCGCGTCCGAAACGGCTTTTGCTTACGAGTCAAAGGACCTCGCAACAAACGCAACAAGGCGAGGAACTCACCACGAGAGTGTAAACAGGAAGCTCATTTACCATCGATCACGCGAGGTGCAGAGCGAGACACAAGGCGAACCACGAGACGAGGAACGGGGCGCGAGTGTAAATGTACTATTAGATACCCAAGGCTATGTACAACTTTACAGAATCACACAATACATGTAGGTACAGGAAAGCTTGCAGCCTACCACGATATTGAATTTAATTAAAACTTTATCGGAGTTCGGGCGAGTTTAATCGGTGCGGCCACATGTACACATCTAGCTATTATTTAATACCAGCCCTGAGGAAATAGGGTTGCCAACAAAAAAATTATGCTTTTGCATGTCATTTTATTCGTCTTGAGTTGTGCTGAGAATTATTCAATAGAGGTGGATTTATGTAAAACTATTAAGTAGCATATGCCCTTAGTAAGAGGTTTAGCTTAATAATTTTCCTCAAAAGTCTTTCATTTTAACCTTGTTTTAACAATTACAAACACAACGAAAATGAAAATGCCTTTCTCAAGTGATGCTCCGTCTTACATGTGGCAATTGATTTTATTTCTATAGATAGATTTATCAAAAAATTCAAACCTTTAAAACTGTAAAAGGAAAAAAAACTAGGTTTCTAGAATTTTGGTGGTAAATTAATTGCTTAGTGAGTAAGTAACATTTAGTATTAAGGGTCAAAAACTGTAATGGACTTGTAAAAGTTCCCTTACCTCAAAATTCACTCGGTAAAGAGGTAGCCCTATCGCTGAGTTGTTGGAAAGTTTCAAGGCGAGAGTAGGTAAGTGCAGAATGTAGCCGCCATCAATGTTCCCGAGATTTTATACCGCTTACCGATGTGCGGGGAGATTTGCGAGGTTTTAAAAGCTTTTAACGACCATAATTTTGGGGTAAATTTCCTTTCGTGCTCGCCACAAAGGGCATTTCGAGATAGAAGACTTGCCAGCCCAGGTACTTTATTTTTTTCATTTATCAGTCACAATTTTCTTACATATCATAAATGAATTTTCCTAAAACTAACATAAAAATTTCCATTAAAAATAAAAACACAGTAAATCAATTTAAACACATTACAACATTATAAGATAGAAATTGTATACATTACTTGAACACTTCAGCCGTAGAATTTCCACTGCTGTATATAATTATTATTCACGTATATTTAATTAAAATCTCATTTATAAAATACATTTTTTACTACAAAAGTACATCTTAATATCAAAAAAGAATATCAAAACAACTATTATAGTAAAAAATATATATAAAAATGGAGAACCACGGACCGCGAAGCTCGGCTCAAGCGGTCGGTGGCTGCAGAGAGAGGAACCTCCTGACTATGCGTGCCGAGTCCAGGAGTACCGCCCTCTGTATCTGGCCCTTCACCCAGCTGTCTAGCGAGAGCCTCTTAAGGTATTGATCGAGATATATTATTATTATTATTATTATTATTAAGCCTTTTATTCTCCTTTCTCATATCATTTAGATTATTATTATATTTGAATTAATTTTTTTCGTGGAGTACCCATTTTTGGGTGTAGGCCTCCTCCAACCTCTGCCAATTCCCTCTTTCTTGAGCGAGTCTAGTCCACGTAGCGCCTGCTATCCCCATGACATCATCGCTCCATCTTCGTCTTGGTCTTCCTCGGGGGCGGGTAGCATTTCGACGCCACCAGTGTAAGACTCTTTCAGTCCATCTTCCGTCTGTTGCTCGTGCCACATGTCCGGCCCATCTCCATTTCAGTCTGCATGCCAGTTCTGCAGCATCAACTAGCTTTTATTTTTCTCTGATATCGGAGTTTCTATGTTTATCAGACAGTTTCAGTCCCAGCATGCTTCGTTCAGTTGATCTTTGGTACTGGACTGCTGTATATACATGAATCGAACCTGTTCTTTGCGTCTCAGCCGCGCACTCGCCCGCTACGCCACCGAGGTCGTCAATAGTGGGTTTTATAAATAAATAAATATTCCGGACATAACAAACACGGTCAGCTGATCCCAAACATGGGAATAGCCTGTACTATGGGAACCAGAGACTGATAACATAGAAGATAAATATGTAACACGCAGATACTGAGCATCGTTTTATGAAGTTACCTCTCTCTAAGTAGCAATAGGAGTAAGGCTGAGCCCGTGCGTGCGCCTGCGCAGACAGCACCCTTGAGCCGCCGCCGCCGCGTGCGCTTGCGCAGCGAGCTATCAACTCTACCCACCGCTCTATCACTTTATCTCTGAAAAATTTATAAATTGGTAATACAAAATAGTTATACTTCGGACCTTATGAAGCTATAACTATTCCAAAATTAAACTCTCCAGCCTATTTGGTCTAGCTTTGGGAGGTGGTAATAGAAGACGCGATGTTTTCCATCACCGTTTGAGAACACCAGTACAGCGCAAACAAATAAATTTTCCTGACATTGTTGTCCGACCGGGATTTGAGCACTCTTCTGTTCCAATCCAAAGATGGGGACCTAAATTGGATCAGAAGGGGGTCAATAACACTAATCGACCAGTGCTCTTCTCTTCTGTTTGCTTGCTCTAAGGTTTTTTATGTATAATTGTATAGACGAAGAGATGGAGCGACGACATCACCAAGATAGCAGGCAAGGCTTGGAGTAGAGTAGCTAGAGACAGGGAGACATGGAAGCAACTGGAGGAGGCTTTTATCGCTGATAGCGAACCTTGCATACCTACTTAGATTTTAAGAAAGTGTAGATATTTAAGTTGAACCTGATGCAGGAAACAATAAAGCTTATATTATATATTATTATATTATATTATAATTGTATAGACTACCTACCTATCTAATTCTAAGGTTTTTGTGACATTGGTCTTTTCTGTGTGTTTTTTTATGTGTGTCAAATAAATTATATTCTATTTTATTCAATTTTTCTCCGAGCCAAAGATTCCATGAGAGGTAAACTAGAAGACACACCGCGGTATGCAATGTAACTAGGATAGGTATATTGGTGGTCACTGTAAGATACCTCAACCACTGTCACTGGCATAATACAGGATGACCAAGAAAGAATCAGTGACACGATAAGCAAGCACTGTAAGATGCAGCCAAGGGTTCAAGAGCGTTCGTCATGGCATGTTTAGGCGAGGCATATGTCCACTAGCGGGCAGATGATCTGAAGTTAGAGGCAGAATTTATCACCACACTGGTTCGTCCACCATTGGAAACAAGGCCCTTCTCAGGGCCAACTGCCTTAACGTGGTTATAGGACTAAATCAGGGTTACCTAGAAAGGACCATGTTAGTAACTTAACGTAACTTTTATTACCTGCATAAGTAACCTGATGGTGTCATGAACTCCTCCCACTTGTCAGCCTCGCGGCCTGTCAGCCTGATCTTGCCATAGCCTTCAGGCCCGTCTGCGAGACGGCAGTCACCATCGTCTGCATTGAGGGCAGGCAGGGAATCCAGGGTTACCAGGTATTCTAGTGAGCGGGAACGCATCTGGAGAAATATACGAAAAGTTTAAGCCTACTACTGCCAAAAACTTCGTTGCTATCATCATACAGCAGCGGAAAGCAGTGGACTTTTATAGGCTGTTGATGATGACTGCCAAAAAACTGGGACCGCTACCCGCCGCACATGCCGCTAATACCGCACGCGGTGTCACTACGCTGATCGTTGCTTAACATACTTAATAACTAAATTGTTAGTTAATTAATGTGGTAAGGTCTGTGACGGTGGCGGTGGACTGTGTTGACGGTGGACTGTGACGCACTCACTTCTTTCTTACTCATGTACCTGTATTCTTGGGCAAAGTCACCCTTACATGATATCTTAGAAAGTCACTCTGGAAATCTGTGGGGGAGGCCAGTGTTCAGCAGTGGACTTCCAACAGCTGGAATGATGATGATGATGTCAAAGTCAAGTCAAGTCAAAGTCAAAAGGCATTTATTTCAATAAAATCACTAGGATCACTTTGAAACGTCTTAGAAACTAGGTGAAGCTATGCCTGTTCCTCGCGACCAAGCCTAGAAGAATCAGGCAACAAACACAGCTTGGTGCCTATCATTTTTTTTGATGATCCTTTTTCACAAAATGGAATTTAAAGCTTCAGTGTGGTGCCGATCGAACTAGGTGAGGCTCAAGAGAAAAGTAATCTAATTATAATCCTTAATAAATAAGAGCTTATAAAAATGTGAAAAAAATGAAGACAAATGTGAGCTTCAACAAATGATCTAAGGGCAGCACACGCTACACTTGATGAAATATGTACCTAATGCTTATATAATTAAATAATACTTAAAATATGATGCAAGCAAAAACTGTAAAGACACTGCAAAATGGCATTTTAGCTGTCGAGGGGCAGAGCGACTTCAGGCCATGCGGTTTTATCATTTATGATGATTATCTGTCTTCCCATAAGGTAGAAGTACTTAAATACCTTTTTCCCTCTATGCAATGCGATGAGATGGCAGCACCTGAACCGTGGGTCCCGTTGACCTGCTCCGTCAACAATCCTCTGCACCAGGCTCTCTACCGTGCTCTCTAGTTCTGTAGAGATTCTCCCTAGAAGACAAACTTAAGCTTTAAGACTTCTGTCTTCCTTATGCACCATTTATTCCACGTGGCACGTTATTAGCCCACGAATAATTTACGATACGATAGCAATTGCCAGATATTCTGCAATCAAAATAAAAAGACTTCAAGGAACGCGAAGGTGATTGGCTGGTATTTGATGCTTGCTTGTCGTGTCACTGATTATTTCTTGGTCATCCTGTATTAGGTCAGTGACCAGGTTGAGGCATGGTCGCCCTAAATAAGAAAGATCTGTGTAGTGAAAGGATTAAAAGTGCGCTTAGAGGCTCCTTTCGTGCCCATGATGTCACATTTCATAAAAATTTTAGGTCAAAGTCAAAAGGCATTTATTTCAATAAAATCACTAGGATCACTTTGAAACGTCTTAGAAACTAGGTGAAGCTATGCCTGTTCCTCGCGACCAAGCCTAGAAGAATCTAGGACGGTTCGGTTAGGAAGGTTCTAGGACATGCCGGTTTCCTCGCGATGTTGTAATATTTGATAATCGCTATCGTATCGTAAGCGTATCTACCGTGAATTTTAACACGTGTTAAGAGGTAACGTAACCTCGAGCCCCAGCACCTTTACCTTTCTGATCTTCTTCCCATAGTGTGTCGACGTAAGAGTTGAGGGTCCGCAGCTGGTTGACGGTGAAGCGCAGACCTGACGTCGGGAGCCGTAGGTCCCCGCCTGGGGTCTCACAGGCCGCTGACGTCGCTGAACCCATCACTGACACAAAACTTCACATGAGCGAGTTGTTGGGCTTGGTGTTTTGGAAGTTGTGAAACAAGCATACGGCCCACCTGTTGGTAAGCGGTTACCGTAGCCTATGAGCGATTGCAATACCAGAGGCATCACGCACGCGTTGCCGAACCCCCTTCCCCCCTAAAGAGCTAAGGCGGGCAGGCGGGCAGGTGGGCCGTAAGCTTGTTTGCCACCTCTGTTATATAAAAAAAAAAAAGCCCTCCACAGAATAAAAAAATACAAAACAGAAAGACAGAACTGGCAGTTTGATGTGCCATCGGAAGAACGGCAGCTTTTATATTTTTGATAATGCAAGTTAGTGATCACCTACTAAGTAAAACTGAACTAACCATCCATAGTTACCTCTGGTGAACATAATAGGTGCAAGGATTTTTAAAATATCCCATAATGTTTCAGATTTCTTTAATTTCGGCCAGATGTGGCTATGTAGGCGGCCTATGTTCAGCAGTAGACGTCTGATATGATGATGATGATGAATGATAAATAATGAGTCGTGCCTCGGTGGCGCAGTCAGTGCATCCCCATATTTGGAAAGGTCGCTGGTTCGATTTCCGCCTGAATTGAGACATTTTGGGATAATAACAATTGCCACAAGTATTGTTAAACAAATGTACAAAACTATATCACCACTAGAACGCTCACTAAATGACGGCACGTTTCAAAAATAACTCTAGATTTTAGGATGGTACCCGGGACATACCCGGCTGAAGAATAGGCTCCTCCATATCTACCTATCCGCGGATGTCGTAAGAAGCGACTTAGGGAAATAAAGCTAGGGGATGGGCAGCAGCGTCCCTCATTTTAACAACGATAGCTCTAAATGCGCTCGCCAACCCGCATGCCCAGCGTGGTGAGTATGGGCAAATCCCCCCACATGATAAGGAATTTGCTCTGTCTGTGGGGGAGGCCATGTTCAGCAGTGGACGTCGTACGGCTGAAATGATAATGATGACCCGGGAACTAGCTAACATAGTGCTCATCACATCACAACATTATCATCAATTCTTTGAGTAGATAACTACTAGGAGCCAACAGAATAAAATCGATCAGTAGGTACAATACAAAACGGGCAATTGCGACTTCCGCCGGAAGTGCTTTATCTGCCGCCGGTCATGCGCGCGGTGACCGTGAGGTGTGGATACAGGTAGGTAGAGTATTCACATGGACATGACACGTAATAATAAGTTATAACCATTCTGTTAAAGGTAAACATTTCACTGAGACCATTGCTGAGGCGCTGAAGAACACATGGTGTTAGTTAGTTACCTCGAACATGCAATGGTGACCCCGGCTGAAAAGTAGGCCCCCCATATCTACCTGAAAACCAGCGCTGCTTTGCATGGCTTTTTGTCATGTAAAGCAGCAATAAGCTGAGTCAGGGCCTGTTTGGCTGCACCCGACACAGAGCGAGACTAGTTCGCACCTACTGTCTACAGGTGGATGCCTGCCTACCTATAAGGTGGGCAGGTGTCCTTATGTTTATTCTTTGTTGTCATTTGTGTTTTTAATATCCTTGTATTATATGTTCCCATGTCTGTTCTGTGTTTCTATTCTATTCTATACCTTCCCGTGCATGTCGTAAGAGGCGACTAAGGGAAAAAAGCTAGTGGATTGGCAGCAGCGTCCCCTATCACGAACAAATAATTGCAGATCATGCAAACATATTATCCCGCGCCCCTTGCGTCCCAGACGACACCGCTAAGCCACCGAGGTCGTAAAAAAAACAGCTTTTCTAGCCACGATCGTAAGGTGTTTTTTTTTATTAATTTCCTTTGTGTGGCTATGGTGTCACTGCGGCCACAACTGGCCTATTGATTCCGAGGTGTTGCTTGCTGGTATATTAATCCCATCTGCAATGTCAATACCTAGATTTTCCACCGACTTCAAACACTCTCAGCTTCAAACACTCTCTTACGAGGAGACTGAAAATCTGTTAACAAGTTACCAATGAAGATTAAACTGTTGTTTTTTGTCAAGCCACGCAACTCACATACACACACACGCACACACACACACGAACACATCCACATATCCAACCTCACTTTATATTCTTTAAACTCAAATTTGGGCTTAAATACTTCTCATTCTAAAAAATTACTCAGTTAAATAGACGTAGCCCTAAGTTACGCATTATGTAAGTAATATTAATATTATTGTACTTTTTTTGTACTTTACGCCTTTTATATACTTTATCGGAGCATTAGCCCAATCTATTGTATAATATCAATTAGGTACTTTAAACGGGAGGCGGGCGCTGGAAACTGCGATACAGTTTTTAATTTAACTAATGCAGTATTCCAACGTGTTCCTATTGTTTCTAAATTGTAAAATTTGTTCTTTGTTCCAAATAAAATTATTTTGATTTTGATTTGATTTTGACTTCTAGCAGTTCTAACAAATATTCCACTCAATCAGTCCCGCTAAGAGAAGGCCACAACTAACTTCATGTAATTCAACAGCTCCGAACTAAAACTCATCAGGAAGTTAAGTTAGGCAACAAACAAACTGCTAATGCTCACTTCCGATCCTCGTGACAGCTGCAGGTAAAATCAGTAGATGGTGACTGTAAGCGGGCGATTGTAGTTGCTCCATTCAGAGCAATTGCTGTTGAATTTTGACGTCAGGACCACACCTAGCAATTTTAATACTACTTCAAGGATGTCATGATTTACCTACTAACAAAATGGATTGTAAAAAACGTTTGATTTGATTTGATTAGAAAAAAATTACGTACCTATACAAGGTGATCCATAATATGTATTCTTAATTTCCCGAAATGAGCTTTTTCTGCACCCAAATTGCAATAAAGTTTAATAATTTAATTTAATTAACACTGCAAGAATCTGCTGTTTTGGGGTCGAATCAGGACAACTCAATTATTCTGCTGTTTTAGGTAGCAATCTCAATCAAAATCAATGAGGAAATCCGTAGAAGAACGAAGGTCACCGACATAGCTCTCAGAATTAGCAAGTTGAAGTGGCAGTGGGCAGGCCATATAGCTCGCAGAACCGATAACCGTTGGTGAGTAAAGGTTCTCGAATGGCAACCACGAACCGGGCGACGCAGTGTTGGAAGGCCCTCCACCCGATGGACCGATGACATTGTAAAGGTTGCGGGAAGTCGGTGGATGGAGAAGGCTCAAGACCGTTCGTCGTGGAACTCTTTGGGGGAGGCCTATGTCCAGCAGTGGACTTCTACAGGTAGTTGATGATGAGGTAGCAATCTTGGTGTCGAAATGCTAGTACCCACTTACGTTTATTATGTGTAATAAAAATACCAAAAACAGCTTATTTAAAATATTTCGGGGAATAAAACCACGGATCCTACTAGTAATACATATAATTAGAAATATTTAGCTGCTTGGGGTTTTCAGGTTTTATAACGTACCTACCTACGTACCTAAGTATTTTTTTTTTCAAACCACTTATCTTCCGTCTGAACCAAATAGCAAAATTACGTACGGAAATGTTTACTTTCCGAGTACCTACTCAAGAGTGAAGCCGCGGCAGAAGCTTGTGTAGTATGTTGAGTTAACATACCTACCGTATTTAAGGTGATGCAATCGGTAGCTTGTGATACATAATTTAACCATTTAGGTAAGTACCTAAACGTAATTAAGATTCAACGACACGAACAACGTTTTAGCGTTATCGAAAGAAATTGTCACTTATTTGTAAATGGGTTGCTTGTTTTACACCAAATACCTAAGACTGTTTTTTTTTTTTAATAGTTTACGTCAATTATTCTCATCTTCATCGTCATAATATACAAGTCCTAAGCTTCTAAAAGAGAGCACGGTAGACACCCTGGCATGTTCTAGAACCTAATAGACAATAACCTAGCCCGAAATAGATATTTTTTTGTAAATTGGTTTATGGGGCGATGGACCGACGACATTGTGAAGGTTGCGGGAAGTAGGTGGATGAATAAGGTCAAGACCGTCATGGCACTCTTTGGGGGACCAGTGCACTTTTACAGGCCTATGATGATGATGAGTCGGTACCTAGTCTAGCCTGAAATAAAGATCTTCTTTGAATGGGCTTATTAAAATAAACATTTTGGTATAGGTACCTAATAATTATATTAATTTCTTACGTCATGTTGTCCATTAGCGACAAATTATTGTTTTCCGCCATATTTATCTTCTTTAACAAGATGACAAGTAATTCGTATCACTATTATTATGCGAAGACAGGTCTGTAACTGTGTATGAATATGAATTTCTAGTTTTTCGGTGTTTTTCTTACACTGTAGTAGGTACTTATTCGATTCCCGCGGCTTATATATTTTTTCAACAACAAGTGGCTCTAATTTCACTGCAATTAGGCACATAATGATACCTGTTATCAAACTGTGACTTTTTCATTGCTATTATTCACTAGTGAGTTATTATACCTAGAGTATTTTTTATTTTATTGGTTGAATGCAACGTTGGAAGAAAACAAACAAATATCAAGGTTTAAGTAAGTATACTGCGTTCAATATGATGCAGTTCTGTTGCGCTAGTCATTCCGAGCCGTGTATTTTCGTCAGCGCGGTCTAGGATTTGCCCAGATTTACTAGTGACATCTAGTTTGGTTTAGGCACACTAATATTATATGGTCCTTAGTTTAGTTCAAATTACAGTTCTTTTTAGTTTTATTTTCTTGACAATTGTGTTGAACAACGTCGTATGATACACGTGTGTTTTGATGATTACCGTCCTCGGCTCTCTTAAGACCCTCACCTGACGGCTCGGGTCTCAATGACGTCTCAGCGGTAATCATCAACATTACACCCTTGTACCATAATTAACTATTACATTGATACGGGACTTATCATTAGTGGGTGTAAATGCAAATTACATTTCGTAGAACTTCTATTACATAAATCACTAAAATCACAAATTTCTTTCGTCGTTTTATTTTTAGTCAGCTATTATCGCGAACACGTAGATTTGGATAATTGTTAACAAAAAAAAAAGTAACTTAACTCACCTCTTTCCAACTAATCCATGAAACAAAACTTTTTCACACTGAAAATTTTCCCGCCTTAATTTTATTTTAATACTTAATGGCACTAACCTACAGCCATTCTACCGCGCGAACGCGCGAAACAAAATGTTTGGGTGATGGTTGATCAGTAGATTTGTTGTACTGTGAGTTAGTATGTATGTTCAAATTAAACTGTGGCCATGGTTTACATAGAAACTGTTGATGTATCTGTGCTACGGTGCTCTTTAGTGATGTGCTGGATCTAAATTACTTAAATAACAAGAACGGATACGGTTGACGGATCTTACAGCAAGGTTGTTTAGGTAGTAGGAAATTAATTTATTTAATTACTACCTAACCGTAATTAATTTATTTCTTTATTTTTGTTTGAATCCTTGGTCATCCACTACAACAGGTACAGCCTCACCTAGTTCGATCGGCACCACACTGAAGCTTTAAATTCCATTTTGTGAAAAACGATCATCGAAAAAAATGATAGGCACCAAGCTGTGTTTGTTGCCTGATTCTTCTAGGCTTGGTCGCGAGAAACAGGCATAGCTTCACCTAGTTTCTAAGACGTTTCAAAGTGATCCTAGTGATTTTATTGAAATAAATGCCTTTTGACTTGACTACTACTCTCACATTACTTTATTGCACGTAAATAATATAAGATTCAGGCAGCAATCCCACTTCTTTAATCGCATACCTACCATTGAATCAACCGCAGCAACCTTAACTTCAAAGATGAAGATATGGATTTTTATTTAGGATTGTCACATTTTAATAGTAGACGCCTATATGTATTCAATATATAGGCGTCTTCTATTAAAAAGCGACGATGGCTTCTTTTGAGCTACCTTTATCCACCGACTTCTTGCGACCGTCACCGATTGTAATTGATCCTAGTGGTAGACCGTGCAAATAGTCTAAACTTACGGATACGGAACTCTAGCCCTCACTAGCATTATTCTCGGTTTGAGGGGCGAGCTAAGCGGAACGGAGCGTTGTTTACTATTGTACACTGCAGTGCAATTATGTTGTTGCTAGCTCTCCTACCTAACCATTGTTTGCTTTGGGTGGACTGTAGTTTGAGTTTGGAGCGGTTTTCGTCCATTTCCATCCCATGCACAAGCAAAAAGACAACTCGCTTGATGAAGTTTGTGCAGCTCTATAATTTTAGTGCCCGCGTTATGAACTGAATCGTCGGACCATAAATCATTGTATCAGTCATCTCGCTCGCACTCACTGGGCGCATGGAGCGTCATAATGTTGTTAATTTGCCATTTATCATTTATCGATAAGACGCAAAGCGTAACACATCCCTATTGTTATTTACATTTTTAAGGCCCGATGACTCAGTTGATAACGCGTGCACTGATAGGTAGGTACTCCATTGGTCTGTATAATGAGTTACCTACTCAGCACCAGTTTCAGCTATTGTGACCATTTCAATTCCCTATCAATCAAATTGCCTAAGCGCCTTCGTCCACGGAGCGACTCAAAAGGACTGCGACTGAAACTGTAGTCACTTATGAGTAGCCTGACTGCAATAGCACTAGTATTTCAATGGCGGCTCATCCACGACGCTACTCAAAAGGAACGCATTTGTAACTAATAACCTGGCGACTCGACATGCTGGTCGCCAGGCGACTGGTTTCGAGAAACAGTTGAAAAATGAACGAATAAAAAGTAATTATGTATAAGTGATTCTGACGTTTATGTGACTGGAGAAGTAATAATTCGATGTCATGGCTCGAATTATCACTAGTCATGTTAATTTTTTTTCGTTTTCCAAACTTTGTTTACCTAGGTACATAAAATTTTGTACTGAGTGACTGAGTTTCAGGAAATTCCAGTAGAGTCGTGGACGAGTCAGAGTTTCCAATCAGTCCGCAACTCTAGTTTCTAATGAGTTCCGTCACCTTTGCGTAGCGTCATGGACAAGGGCCTAACACTATTAACTATGAACTCCATAGCGACTCAATATTGTCAGAATCTTCCTATGCTAAGAAGAATCTTAGTGGGTTAAGACAAGGACAGGGCTAGCTTTAGCATAGGTAATAATTAACCAATCAAGCAACACTCATGTACAACATTAAAAAATGCTACCGAAAATTATCAAGCCAATGGGATTAGAACTCGTATCTTCGCCATGCATATTATAGAAATAATAAAAAATGGTATCGCATTGCTGGTTCAATGCGGTTTCGAATCCCACTGATTCGTTAATTTTTTGGTAGCATTGAAAACAACAAAGGTCCCTGTACAAGTAGGTACTTAGTTTAGTTGGGTGCGTGTTTCCTTTTCCCGATTCCTTGCAGAATTCGCCCTACTACCTACTGTTACATCGTGAATTTTGCATTTAGATATTCACTTCACTTTCATTGTTTGTCCAAATATCTTGCACCCCAGTATACAAAGGTAAGGCACGTGGCTGAATAGTTCTGTTATCACCCGCGAACTCGGGGCCGAATTAAAAAGCTATTAGGAACAGCCTATCTGCACTAATCTACACCAACTTGGAAATGTTTACTTGCGAAGTTTTGTGATTTACGTACCAGAGATGTTACGCTACCTTATAAGCCTTGTTGGCCTAGTGGGAATTAGGTATCTGGAATTAATATGCGAAGGTCGTAGACTCGAACCCCGGTCGTGCACCAAGGGGTCTGTTTTTAAGTACGAGAAAAACAGTATTACAAAATTAGACTGGCCTCATAGCTCAGTTGGTAGTAACTCTGCCTTCTGCGCTAGCGGTTTCGGGTTCGATTCCCGCACTGGACAAACATTTGTGACTAACACAGATGTTTGTTCTGTGTCTGGGTGTTAAATATATATCTATTATGTATATCAGTCTCTGGTACCCATAGTACAGGCTATGCCTAGTTTGGGATCAGTTGACAATGTGTGATATGTCCGAAATATTTATATTTTTATATTTATAGTATTATCAAATTAAAGTGAAATCAGAATTCGCTCTTGCGTGGCGCCTACGACGACGGCTACACGATCCCAAAAACAGGAAAAACAGTTTTAAATTGTTTTCGTCTCCATAACCCTCAGTATTAGCTCTTTCTATTGGTTGGCTCTTTCTTACTTTCTATTGTAGGTACTGCCGAATATACATATTTGCTATCATTGACAAGATACTTGACAAATCTTTCTTTCATTTATTTATCATTATCCTACTAATTATAAACGCGAAAGTTGTGAGGAAGTTTGGATGGGCAACAGCGCCCCTATTTTTCACAAAGGTAGCTCTAACTGCGCGTGCCAACTCGCGTGCCCAGTAAATGAATAAGTTAAATTAAATATAGGTAGGTACATACCTACCTACTACGTATGAGCAAAGAGAATAAAACCACTACATATGAGGTAGAGTCGGCACAAAAGTTGTAACGTTACCTACTAAATCGCGAATAGTTTTGCCGACGGTGCAGCTTTGTGATTTGTGGCCGGCTGAGTTTAAATGTTTGATGTTTGAAACTACGGGTGAACTGTTCTGAACAAAGTTACATGAGATTTAACATAAAAAGGCCTTTTTTAGTTTTGCTCTACATTGAAAGTGGCAAAAATACAAGGTGATTCATAACATGTTTACCATGCCGAAAGGGGGTTCAATCAACAAATACCTAGAAAGAACGTTAGCAAAAATTTTTTTTTTTTCATATTTTTTTCCCCGATCTTTCTCAAATTAGGTACTTGTTTTTGTTATTTTTATAGTCTTTATAACTAATTGCTAAACGAACGACAAGTTCGGCATCAAGATTGCTACCTAAAACAACTGATTTATTGAGTTTGAACCGATTTGACCTCAAAACAGATTGACTTTTACAAAAAGTTTTTTCAATGTAAAATTACGAATTCATCCACATTATGTGCCTAAATTAATACAAAATTACCTACCTACTCGAAGTCAAACCTCAGCACCTGATTACAGATGTTGTAAAGGCTATTACGCGATAATGGCCGCCTGACGGCTCAAGTTTTAATTTAATTCGCTAACTGCTTTTGAGCACGATACTGTTTTATGTAAGTTTACCTACACTTAGGTACTTACCTACACCTTTCACACTTGGGTTCTTGGCAAATCCGCGGTTAGCTTTCACACAATTACGATTTTTTTGTCCGAAATGAGGAAATTCGCAGGAGAACCAACGTCACCGAGATAGCTTTCAGAATTAGCAAGTTGAAGTGGCAGTGGGCCGGCCACATAGCTCGCAGAACCGACAACCATCATCATCTCCCTGCCCTTATCCCACTTCATGTGGGGTCGGCACAACATGTTTTCCTCTTCCACTCCCCTCTATCAGCCGTCATATCAGTATTCACTCCTTTCTTACTCATGTCATCTTTCACACAGTCTATCCATCTTTTCTTTGGTCTACCTCTTCCCTTATATCCTTCCACATTCATATTTAACGCTCTTCTAGTCACATGGCATTCTTCCCTCCGCATGAAATGCCCATACCACGCTAACCTTTTGCTCTTCAACTTCTCAGTCACTGGCGCTACTTTCAAACTTCCTCTGATGTACTCATTCCGTATCTTGTCCATTCTAGTCACTCCACACATCCATCTCAACATTCTCATTTCCGCAGCATGCACTCTTCTTTCATCCGTCCCTTTGGTTGCCCAACACTTAGATCCATACAGTACGACAGGTCTTATGATCGTTTTGTAAATTTTCCCCTTAAGTTTAGGTCGGAGCAGACCGACAACCGTTTAGGAATAAAGGTTCTTGAATGGCGAACACGGACCGGATGACACGGAGTGTTGGAAGGCCCTCCGATGGACCGACGACATTATGAAGGTTGCGGGAAGTCAGTGGATGGAGAAGGCTGAAGACTGTTCGTCATGGTAAAATTATAAAAAATAATTGATAGCCCCTTTATTCATAATGACTACTTACTTTATCGGCATAGCGGATGAGTGCCCGTCTGAGACGCAAGGGGTGCGGGTTCGATTCCCGCTGCGGGACGAATATTTGCATGATCTGCAAATAATTGTTCCCGGTCTGGGTGTATGGTACCACGGTAGGTACCATACACCCACTCGTAGTTTCTGATACCCACGACACAGGGAATCCTAGTGTGGGGTCAGGACTATGTATGTGACTGTTAGGTGTTATTATTTATTAAAATGGGCAAAATTAAACGAATTGATTCGTATGGAAATAGCACTTTATTTATATTAACATACAACAAAAACATCTCGTACAACAAAAACCAAAACAATGATCTAGAATTTCTAGAAATTTCATAGTTTATAGATTCATTTAATTATTAGATAGCTACATACAAAAGGTGTTTCATAATATGCCATCGCGAAAGGTGCTTATTCTACAACAACCAAATGGCAATAAAGTTTGTTATACGACTATTCTTCTAGGCTTGGTCGCGAGGAACAGGCATAGCTTCACCTAGTTTCTAAGACGTTTCAAAGTGATCCTAGTGATTTTATTGAAATAAATGCCTTTTGACTTTGACTTTGACTTTTTGGAAATTCGACTTTTCATTGTAGAAACTTTACATGGTATACATGTTATGCATCACCTTGTATTATTGTAAATAATTTGTTTAGCTATTTATTCAACGTAAAAAAACATAAAACGCAGTGCATTATCTAAACTTACTTGACTTTACATTATTAAGATATTTCAGTACAATACAAGTAAATGGTATTTTGATAGTAATCTAGCTATTATGTGCAAATATAGTTTACGCATAAAAATAGTTCACATTTTTATATTTATTTCATAATATAGATTTTGAGTAAGCTTCGGAACCAAAGAAAATAAATAAAACAAAATTTGCATAATCCTAGCATTGTTATGATTAACACCAATGGTCCAATACCGTCAATTTCATCAATATTTATTGTAGAGAAGAACTGATGTGCGGTATCCATTTCTGCCCATGTGTGGGAACACAGACTTTGAATTATCAGTATCACGTTCAAAAATCTTTACTTAGTCTAGAAATCGAATGATCAGATTTTACTATCCCAAAAATTAACAACGACTCAGGCGGGACTCGAACCCGCGACCCTCGCCTGGATACGGGTATTCTCTAACCAATGGATCTGCATAGTATGGTAAAGTAATTAATGTCGCTTAAAGTAATAGATCTGTGACCGAGGGGCAGGTAACACTAGCTACTCCCAGCGGCTCCGCTTGCCGCTCTTGCGCACTCGTTCTGTCTTCTCCTGGCTGTCCTCTGATTGGTTGGCGGGGGCGTTGACCCCGGGCTGGATGTTGCGAGTGGTTTGCTCCCACGAGTGATCGGATGACGCTGTGAACTGAGAGAATACATAAAGTTAAAAACAACCATATTTTTTCCGGCTTTTAGTAAAAAGGGGATTCAGCGACAATTCATTAAAAAATCGACGCATTTGTAAAGTTCTAAGTCTAAAATTTCAAGCAATGCTTAAAACACCAATAAGTAAAAGTTTGGAAATGTATCAATTCGTTACTGAACAAATTTTTCACTTTTTTATTAGAATACAAACAAAAGAAAAAACAGGCTGGAATACAAATTTTACTACATAAAACTACTCTCTTAAAATCTACGTCACCGCCTAAACAAAATCTTCAAAGCTGATGGTACAGGGCCATGTACTATCACCAAAAATTCCGCCTTACCACCCTAAGGGTGTATTTTGCGTGAAGTGATCTGTATCTTGCTTACGTAAATGCGTAATCATTAAAATTACCGCTTTGTCTAACAATATGTTCGTATTGTTTTGGTTGCAACTGAACAACAGACTGGGTAATCAAAGTCATAAAATGAATGGTTCACCCTCAAAGGATCACAATAAATAAAGAGATGGGCCGGACACGGACAGGCTTACTTAGCCGTGTACAAGCGAAACAGTTTCAAAATTGGTAAGGCGGAAATTTTGGTGATAGTACCAACTTTGAGGTATGTTTAGGCGAAGATGGTTACAGTCACAAAAAGTTAAGGTACACAAACATTTGAATGGCAATAAAACATCATGGTAGGGCCCAATAGTGTAGAACTTTGGAGGAGGTAGGGCACAGCGAGATTTTCTCGTTCTAAATTGGAGCAGCCCGCCTGGGGAGGTACCAGCCAAATAACATTATTGTTTCAAATAGTGTTAGTATCTGCGGTGAGTAAGGTTGCCAGAGCCCTTTTAGGGAGGGGGTTCGGGATCGGCATCGCGTGCGTGATGTCTCTGGTATTGCAAGCGCTTATAGGCTACAGTTACCACGTACCAACAGGTGGGCCATATGATTGTTTGCCACCTCAGTTGTATAAAAAAAACTTACTTGGTTATACTGTGATTTGAAGGCTTGCTTCAGGGAGGAGAGGCGGTTGGTGGCCGGGCCGTGCGTCACCTTCTCGACCGCGGCCGGTACGTTCGGAGCCGCCTCCTCAATGTGAGTGGGTAAGCCTGGACGTTCCTTGTACCTGATACATAAATAACAATAGTTATAAACTCCCAACGTTTACAGTATTGGCCCCCGCTATGTGTCGGTACCGAACTAATCACCGAGTTGTCAGGAGAATAATGTCGTTGATATAAGACTCAAATAGCAAAGAATGGCGAGATTTCGTGTAATACATACCATGTTACTGCAATACTCTCAGACCCGGAGCTCTCATCATCATCATTTCAGCCGTAGGATATCCACTGCTGAACATAAGCACATTCTGAAACATTATTGACACATACTGATCGGCTGTTAGAAATATACAGAATGATTTATTTTCCGACAGGATGGGAGTATTTTTTTACATTAAAATATCACCAAAAATACTCGTATGGTGGCCCAAGGATTCTTATAGCGTTTTTCTCTAGTTCAGAATCTCCTCGTACTGATTACAAAAACACTTATTAGCTAGTTACCCCAGTCCGCATCCACCGATGTTCAAGTTCTTCCCCTTGCCCTTCTTGAAGCGCGACTTGCGGAACCACGCGGACTGCATCGCCAGGTGAAGCAAATCCTCGGGCACTTCCTGGAACAAAACATCAACCCCTTTACTTAGAAACGAAAACGAAAATCATCCCTGTCACTGTTTCTCATTATGTAATAGTAAAAGATGGCAATAATTTAAGCATTGTTTATCTTTTGAAAGACTTTATAAGACCACATATTATGCCTAAAGGCCTTCAGTTTTTTTATGGTCTGCTCAAAGTCAAATAACAATAATAATAACTTTCTTTTTTTTATGTTATACGTAGGCAAACTGGCTTACGGCCCTCCTGATGGTAACTGGTTACCGTCGCCTATTAGCATAAGTAATACCTGGAGCATTGCTAATGCGTTGCCTGCCGAACCCCTCCCCCTCTAAAGAGCTCGGTAAATAAGGTCCATACCTGTTGCACTCCCTCTAGGTTTCTCAGCAAATGTCCAGCAAACTCCTTGTCCTTGTGCCTGTCCAGTAGCGTGTAGGCGGAGCCGCGGACCCCGGCCCGGCCGGTGCGGCCCACGCGGTGCGTGTGCGTGTCGATGTCGCGCGCCACGCAGTAGTTGATTACTGTGCGGATGTGCGGGATGTCTAGACCACGAGCTGCAAAAAGTAACTAATGTTTAGTCAGTGCAAAGGATTTAACAATAA
Source organism: Anticlea derivata (assembly GCA_947579855.1). Classification (NCBI taxonomy): domain Eukaryota; kingdom Metazoa; phylum Arthropoda; class Insecta; order Lepidoptera; family Geometridae; genus Anticlea; species Anticlea derivata. The sequence goes on from OX388269.1 coordinate 1,104,216, forward strand.
ATTTAATGTATTTTTTATGGCGCAGCCGGTAGGATTGTTTATAGACTACGCCAAGTAAACAAGTTCGTCATGTATTTTACGTGTTATTGAGTTAAAAACACGCTTGAATGTAAATATTTCGCAGTGTGCACACAGAGAAGGATAGAAGACAACAGAGAAAAATGGTTCTGTTTTGACCTAGCCCTAAAAGTATAACGTACCGAATGTCTTGGAATGTGGTATATTTATTCTCCAGTTATTTGAAAACAGTGTTTCAAGATCTATGCACAGCGCCTAATTATAAAATCGTTTTGTGGCTGACTGACTGAAAATCAACGCACAGTCTAAGCCCTTCTGGCTTCTTCAGTCAGTCAGCAGTCCTAGGAGTAGGAGTTCTAAGGAGGTGCCTAGGGTATCTAATTTACTAGGAACTAATAAAGGTCATAATTACCAGCAACATCGGTAGCGACCAGAATGTTGTTCTCCTGCCGTTTGAAAGCCGTGATCACTTTATTTCTATCCGCCTGATCCATGTCGCCGTGAAGGAGTAATGCGTCGTATTGCTGTACGCCTAGATTAGCCGCTGTTTGTTCCGCTTCTAACTGCAAAATGGAAGTTTCCACTAAAAATAGTATATATTTTTCCCGTAGCGCAGAATATAGCACGCAATCAAAAATAAAAAAAGATCATGAATAATAACTATTTTTGAAATGTACAATAATAGCCTTTTCATATGACATACTACATCACTTGAATTATTTTTCATCCCCCTTGACCCCATAACTCAAGATACCCATTATTAATCAATTATTTATTATGAATCAATTCTGATAATATGTGACATGAATAATTTGAAATCTGTTTTTATGGTTACTAACATAGTTTATAGGTAGATAAATGTACTAACAATTATGGTGAACAACCGAAATAAAAATAAATTGATATTGATTGAAAAGATTCTAACGAATTTTATATATGTTATAGATCAGATTAAATATTCAACAGTTATCATAGGACACACATCAATACACTGCAGATTCGTCCACTTGCTTGCTTGCTTGTCTTGTCACTGATTCCTTCTTGGTCATCCTGTATTAGGTCAGTGAACCAAATTGAGGCCAGAATATGGTATTCGTCCAGCTGACTTTGAAATGCAAAAATATGTAGTATTGCAAACTATTATTTTATTAGTTGACTGGCCTCATAGCTCAGTTAGTTGTAGCTCTGCCTTCTGCGCTAGAGGTCGCGGGTTCAATCCCCGCACTGGACAAACATTTGTGTGATAAACACAGATGTTTGTTCTGTGTCTGGGTGTTAAATATTTATCTATTATATATATCAGTCTCTGGTACACTACAGTACAGGCTATGCCTAGTTTGGGATCAGTTGACCGTGTGAATATGTCCGGAATATTTATATTTATTTATATTATTACAAAAATAGGAATAACTTAGTTGTACCTTTTTAGTGACGAATATGAGTACAGTGCCAGCGGAGAGGAATTCCACTAAGTTCTTCAATAACCACGCCCATTTCTCTTCTGGTTTGTTGAATATTCTGTAATTAAGAATCAATCATTTTATTATTATATGCCATTCCAGACTATAATCTATCTCTATACCAAATTTCATCCAAATCCGTTCGGCCGTTTGGGCATGATTGAACAACAAACATCCTCACAAACTTTCGCAATTATAATATTAGTAGAATAGTATGTAATGTGTGATGATAAATGTGGCAGGAGATACCTGACGTGCTGGTCGACGAGGTGGCAGGCCTCGCCGGCGGCGCCGTGCTGCACGCGCACGGGGTCGTGCAGCGCGTCGCGCGCCAGCCGCTCCACGCGCCGCGGGAACGTCGCCGAGAACAGCAGCGCCTGCCGCTCCGGCCGCACGTGCGCGCAGATCGACCGCACCTGCGGCTCTGCAACGCGCATGCTTTACCATTAACCGGTTTATCGCCATCACCTAACACGCACACATTAACAGTAACGTGGTTTACCATTAACCGGTTTATCGCCATCACACAACACGCACACGTTAACAGTAACGTGGTTCACCATTAACCGGTGTATCGCCATCACACAACACGCACACGTTAACAGTAACGTGGTTTACCATTAACCGGTTTATAGAATAGAATATGTTATTTAATTTGCAACAAAACAATAAGGCTGAAATTTTAACCGGATCATAGAACGAATACTAATTGTCAATTTTAAGGTAGACTGAATCCAAAAAGTTCCTGTGTCTTCTAGAGCTATACCGGTTTGAAAATTATTCAGATTGAAACAATTCAGTACTTAACCGGTTAATAGAACGAAACCCATTCAATAATAATGGTTAATATTAAGGTATACTGAAACCGCAAAATATGGTTTAAAAATTGAAAATTCTTCGTATATGCAGAACTTTCATAATTATTAAATGTAACTTACCAAAACCCATGTCAAACATTCTATCCGCTTCATCGAGAACCAGGTAGGTCACCCTCTGGAGGTTCGTTGCCTTGCATTTTACGAGATCTATCACCCTACCAGGGGTACCTACTATTATTTCTGCTCCACCACCTGCAAAATAAATATGAGTGAGACAACACCATATAAATTTATAAAAGCCAAGATACTATGAAAGACTGAAGCGTGTGGTTACCTATTACAGGTAAACACCTGTAATAGGTTTAGTTTAAGTTAGTTGTATGCTAGTTAATTGATTCATGCGTGACTTTGCGGAACTCCATTCTAAGATATTAAATAGAAACATATGTACTATTCCGCTAATCTAGGAATAAGTTCGACAAACAAACTTAATAAGAATTCGACACGTGTTTCGCCTCTCTACGAGGCATCATCAGCAAGAATTGCCTTGCTGTGCGCTGGAAACTCCCGAGACATGTTGCCTCGCCGAGCACTGAACAGAAAGACATAGACTAGATTTACTCTCTGTACTTTGAGGCATGAAATGAGGAATATATTAGTGGAATAGTATTAAATATTTGTGTCTGTTTAATATATTAGTTGTATGCATTGTGCATTAACAGATGGGGAACCTAAATAAATAAATAAAGTGTCCAGGGTGTCTAAAAGGGGTAGACAATATTTTTAGCATTATACAGTATATGGGATACTATGTAGCTTCGATTTTTTTTAAATAATTAATTTAATTATGAATTAAATACCTTCTAACGCTTTGGTCTGCTCCCACTTCGATCCACCACCGTAGCAACACACGCACCTAATATTGTACACTTTTCCAAATTTTTTTGCTTCCATGTAAATCTGTGAACAATTCAAGATAGTTGAGAAAACATCAAATTATCCCCGAATCATTACGGTTTACGGTTTACGGTTTAAGATCATTTATTTCTCAAAAGATTTAAATCTAAAATCACTTACTGAGAAACCTTATTATTATACTACACAAGTATTTACACATTAAAATACAGTGAGCGCTACAAAGTAAAATTTTCTAATTAATAGGCTTTAAAACAATCAAATTATTACATAAAAAGTTACTAAAAATATGGCAAAAAATAAAAGATGTGGGTACATTAAAAAATAACATGCAAGTACGATGCACTCAAGGACAACAACTAAATCAGAACTTGTTCAACGCACGGGACCACTTGCACCGGTTTTTAAGCTAGTTTTAGGCTTTTGTTAATCTAGGGTTAATTCATAATTTTAAGACGTATCTGCGTTGATTTAATTTCTTTACGTAATATTGTACTTTCCTATCTATTGTATGCTATATAATGAAGTATTATGTACTTATTTTGCTAGTATTGTATTTTATATGTTTTATATTATATTGCCTACCTTTTTATTATTTTATTTATTTAATTATATTATTTATTCCATATATTTGCATGCATTATTTTAGATAAATTAATTTAAGTTAGATTTATTTTATGCTGATTATATAAAGTATTATAGGTTCTATTATTATCACTATATATTCAAGATAATCTGAGTTTCATTTCCCATTTATTCGATTTAATGCCGATCGAGATCTACTGAGTTCGTAAAGACGGAGAAGTTTGTACATATTTTTTTAGGGCTTTTTTAAATAAATTCATTGATTTTATATCTTTGATATCATTTGGTAATTTATTGTATATTCGGGCACCTTCATACATGATGTTGTTTTTACCATAGTTTGTCCTAGGAGCACGTAATATAATATTATTTGCTTGTCTTGTAATTTTTTTTTGTACTTGTGCTCTTTTTGTAAAATGTATATGGCAGTGAATATCTTTGCTGATTATTTTTCTTATTAAAATGCATGTATTGTAGATGTAGTTTTGTTTAATATTAAGTATTTTAGTTTCATTGTATATTATTTTTGTTCGTGTCAGAAAATCATAGTTAAATAGTGACTTGACTAGTCTATTTTGTGCCGTTTGTAATCTTTCTAGGTTTGTTTTAGGAGTAGATCCCCAAATTTCAATCAAGTAGTCTAGATGGGGTTTTATGAGCGAGTTGTAGATCGTGTAGCGAACTTTTATTGGTAAACAACGAGTTATACCCTTTAAAGCTCCGGCAAGGCTGATGATTTTACTTACCAATTTTGCTATATGAGGTTTCCATGTAAGCCTATTATCTATTATGAGACCAAGATATTTTTCTTCCTCACTAATTTGAAGTGTTACTCCGTTGATGGTTAATGGTTGATAGTCAATATTTTTTTTGTTTTTTGCTGCGAATATAATAACTTTAGTTTTTGTCTCATTTATTGTCAACAGGTTGCGAAGAAACCAGTTTTGCAAAGTCGTTAGGTCAGTTTGTGCTTGTAGGGTGATGGTGTCCAGAGTTTTGCCAAAGTAAAATAGGCAGGTATCATCTGCGTATAAAGTTATATCACCCTGTAGGCCTATTTCATGGATATTATTGATATATATCAAGAACAGAAGTGGTCCTAATATCGAGCCTTGTGGGACACCATACGTTACCGGTTTAGCGCTACTTGTATACTGGCCAATTTTAACAACCTGAACCCGGGCATTTAGGTAAGACCGAAAAATTTCAAGTGCAGCCCCTGCGATACCAGCACTATTATATAGTTTGTCAATAAGTATTCTGTGGCTCACAGTATCAAAAGCTTTTTTCAAGTCTATGAAGATACCTAGTGCTACTTGTTTATTATCGATGCTGTTCCTAACTTTAGTAATCAGATCGACTGTAGCAGATAGGGTGTTTGATTTAGTTCGAAAGCCATACTGGCCCTGGAAGAGAAAGTTAATTGAATCTAAATGTTCTGTTAGCCTTTTATGGAGAACTTTTTCAAAAATTTTGGAAATTACGGGAAGAACTGATATGGGACGATAGTTGCCTGGGTCTAGTTTATCCCCTGACTTAAAAATAGGGCTTACTTTAGCGATTTTAAGGGAGTCAGGAAAGACACCCTCCTCCAGACATTTGTTAATGCAGCTACTAAGGTTTTTGCTTAGGACGATCTTGACACATTTGATTGCTTTAGTGCTTATGCCATCTATTCCTGTACTAGTATTAGATTTAAGATTGTCTATTATTTTTACTATTTCATCTGCAGTGGTTGGTCTGAAAGAGGATAATATATTACATGATTTTTCTTTTTGTGTTGTATTGTCAGTATGTGTGTGATATATTGGAGGTATTTGTTTGGCTAATAGAGATCCAATAGTTGCGAAAAAGTTATTGAATTTTTCACATATTTCCTGTTCGTCTACTATAAGTTCTGATTCAATTTTTAGTTTTATCGGGACATGGTAATCTCTAATCTTATTGTTAGATAATTCATTGATCAATTTCCACATCTTCATAGGTTTGCTTTTACACTCTTTGAATGATTTATGATAGTATTGGCTTTTAGCAGATTGTATCGCTTCAAAGGCGTTTTTCTTCTCGTCCTTGTATTTTTGTTCAAGTTTCTCATCATTTGGGTTATTTAGAATGTTTTTCCAGGTCTCGTTTCTCTCTTCTATTGCTGCAATGGCTTCTTTGTTTACCCAATCTTTGTTAAGTGGGTTAAGAATTTTTATCTTTGTATTTTTATTCTTTATAATAGCATTTCTGAGATTTTCTTCCAGCTTTTTATAATCGCAATCTATATTAGTATTGTTTATTGCTTCAAAAGAAGTATACAATCCCTCATAATTTAATTGGTCATATTCAACTTTCCGAGGTGCGATCGGTTGACATCTTTGTATTTCGAAATATATCTGCTTGTGGTCAGACATTGCAGATTCCATAATAGCTAGATGAAAAGGGTGATCTTTCAGGTTGGTGCAGATATGATCTAATATGGATTTTTTGTTATCTTTGTGTCGCGTGCAGTAATTTTTGTCGATTTTGTTCAGAATCACGAATCCGTTTTCTTGTAGTAAAGCTTTATAATCTCTCGTGTCTGATGTTCTCTCAAGTAAGTTATAGTTAAAATCACCAACAATGACCGCTCTCTTTCTCCTTTGTAGCTGTTCTGAGAATACCTGTAGGAAGTTTTTTGAATTTGTACGTCCTGGTTTGTAAATAACATTACAGCTCAGGAGCTAAGCACCGTACCTAACTTATGCAACTAGTGGGTGACCACTCGTAGGAGTATTCAGGGAGGGGCCAGAAGAGTGGCAGAAGCCCAGCCGTGGACATTATTAATTTTTTTTTTCTATTAAATTTACGACATTCATTTTAATACATCTTTAAAAGCTTTTATCATTATCGCAACCTAATAAGATGTTATTAGGTTTGGCTTAGATTTGAATGGCAATAAGACGTCATAGCAGTGCCCTTGCTCTGCTTGTGTTGGTATTACTTGTAAAAAATGGCCGCGAAAAATGCGAAATCCTAAGCACTAATATCCTGAATTGGTTCTCGATTGGGTCACCATTCCAACCGAACGACGTGTTGGTAGGCCCCCCACCCGATACACCGACGACATTGTTTATGTTGCGGGAAGTCGGTGGATGGAAAGACCGTTCGCCATGGAACTTCTTGGGGGAGGCTTATGTCCAGCAGTGGACATCTACAGGCTGATGATGGCATACCTGCTGAGCTAACTCCCGGGTAGGCGCTAGAATGAGGCCTATGGGCCCGTCATCAGGCTGCAATTCCTTCTGGTCCATTATGTGCACTAGTAAAGGCCACAGGAAGGCCGCCGTCTTGCCCGAACCCGTGCGGGCGATACCTTGGAAAATAAAATAACCTTATTAGAAGACGATTTTAGCCTGTCTACTTTCAAATGTTAGCTCTTCGTGTCACTAATTCTGTCTTGGCCATCCTGTATTAGCTCAGTGACCAGCATGCCTATTGCGTATGCGTAATGGCAATGAAGTTCGTAACTTTGAGGGTGATTTTAACAATCTTAGCAACATTCAAAACGCTCCAAACTTGACAAGGGAAAACTTAAAGATCTTAGCTTCTTCCTTTTCATGTTTGAATATCTTCAGATGTCGCTAAAATTGACAAAATCGTCCTCAAAGTTACGAACTTAATTACCATTACGCATACACAATTTCACCCCGGGTTGAGGTATGTTATGAATCACCTTGTAGTTAAAAAGGTTAGGATGGTCAGCATTTTGGAGACGAAAGCATGAGCGTTACCAATGAGATCTCTTCCAGCCAACGCGGCGGGCACCCCGGCCGCCTGCACGGGCGTGGGCTGCGAGTACTCAGAGCGGCGGATGGCCTTCATCAGCTGCGAGTCGAACCCGAGGTGCGCGAAGCTGCTCACCGGCTTCGGCGGATCTGGCCCCGATATCTGTCAATATGTTAAAGAATTAAAAAAAAAAAAAAAAAAAAGTAGGTCGTTACGCCGACAAGTGGCAACCTATGCCACTTGAAGGAGGTAGGGCACAGCGAGATTTCCTGCAGCCCGTCTAGGGAGGTACCTCCGCCTTACAGAAGATCGCAGCCAAATAACATTCATCATCATCTTCCTGCCCTTATCCCACATCATGTGGGGTCGGCACAACATGTATTCTTCTTCCATTTCCCTCTATCAGTCATCATCTCAACACTCACTCCTTTCTTCACCATATCCACTTTCACACAGTCCATCCATCTTTTCTTTGGCCTACCTCTACTCCCTACATCCATCCACATTCATATCTAACACTCTTCTTGTCACATGACATTCTTCCCTCCTCATGACATGCCCATACCAAGCTAACCGATTACTCCTCCGCTTTATAACGTAACATTATTTGTTTCAAAGCAGCAAAATAACAGCCAAATAACATTATTTGTTTCAAATAGTGTTGCTTTAGGGGTGGGAGGGGGTTCGGGGTCGGCAACGCGTGCGTGATGCCTCTGGTATTGCCAGCGCTCATAGGCTACGGTAACCGCTTACCAACAGGTGGGCCGTATGCTTGTTTGCCACCTCAGTTGTATAAAAAAAAAGAAAAAATACATCGAAAAAAACCGATATAAACGTGTTTGTTGCATGATTCTTCTTGGCTCGGTCGCGAGGAACAGGGCGTAGCTTCACCCAGTTTCTAAACGTTTCAAAGTGATCCTAGTGGTTTTATTGGAATAAACGCCCGCTGCGTTCATCACGCAGTATCCTACTACCCTACTTCCTACTAATATCCTACCATGCTACTAATATTATAAATGCGAAACTTTGTGAGGATGTTTGGATGTTTGTCATTCAATCACGCCGTAACGGCTAAACCGATATCGTTGAAACTTGGAATATAAAGAGTTATTTACTTAGAATAGCATATAGGTCACTTTTTATGTACCACACGAGCGAAGCAGCGTGCGGAAGCTAGTAGTCAATAAACACCTTACAGATACATAGAATAGAAAATAAAACGGTTATTTGTATAGTTAATTAATTGTAATAGCATAAATGTTCTAGGTAAAAAACTCTATCTATTCAAATTTCAATGAAATCAGTTGAGCCGCTACATGGTTGAACAATTTCAATTTCAATTTCACAGCCTTTATTGCTAAACATACATGGGTATTGTTATATAACTATTAATTTCTATTCTCTTCATTGTTTAGCGTGTCTATGACACAAAAGCCTCCTCCAGCTTTTTCCATTCTTCCCTATTCCCTATACCATGTCTCTCTCTCCTGCCAGTCTTGTGCAAGACTGGCAGGAGTGAGAGACATGGTTGAACAACAAACATCTAAACATCAGATGATGCAGTGATCCCCAGATACGATACCTTGACACCCAGATTCTTCTTCAGCTCCTCAACCTGATGCGGCTCCAACGCCTCAATTTCCTCGTGAGGAGTGTAGAAGTTCTTCTCGAACGGCTCGTACTGGATCTCCGAGTGGTCTATGGGCGGCAGGGGATCGATGTATTTCTTCTTTGCCGGTGCTAAAGGGTTCCCATCTTCATCATATTCCACCTCGATGTCGGAGCCGTCATCGCCGTTGTGCAGTGGATTGTCTTCCATGTATCTGATTTAAGGACTTCAATATTATATTTTGTAATAGGTATTTGTTAACGGTTCCCTGTTGGTGTTTATAGTCATCGAGTCTATGATGTTGTGAGATGGTATCACGCGAGCGAAGACGCAGGCGGAAGCTAGTAAAAAATATATAAGCATTTAATTCAATCCTAATATCGTTAGTTTCGCTTATTTATTTATTATTATTTCTAGCCGTATTTCCCTATTGTGTAACTATTTAAGAAGTATGTGTGGAGTAACTTTGAAAGATAGAGTGAGGAACAGTGTGATAAGAGAGCGTTGCGGGGTGAAAGAAGACGTAGTGATGAGGATTGAGAAAGGTATGCTGAGATGGTTTGGTCATGTAGAGAGAATGAACGAAAGAAGATTGACGAAACAGGTGTACAAGGCGAGTGTGAATGGGGCCGTTGGAAGGGGAAGACCTAGGCGTACGTTTAGTGACCAAATCGGTGACGTTTTCGAAAAAGGCCAGGTCATGAGTACCCTAAACCGACGAGCATGTATGAGGAATGTGATGAGAGTGAATGAAGCAAAAGAGGTATGTCAGGATCGTAGCAAGTGGAAAACCGTGGTCTCTGCCTACCCCTCTGGGAAACAGGCGTGATTTTATGTATGTATGTGTAACTATTTTTTATTTTTTTATTTAGCGGCTTTCCATTGCTGGATAAAGGCCTCCTCCATCTCGTGCCCATTGTGTCCATATTTTTCCAGCCATTGCTTCAGTTCAATTCAATGATTTGTTTTCGCTTACTATGTCTAATTCTGTGAATTCATCTCAAAGTGCATATGAAATGGACCTGTCTTTGTACTACATACTTCAACATAGATAAACAAGTGTGTGCACGAAAGAAGCCTCTAAGAGGCGCACTTTAATCCTTTCACTACACTGATTCTTTCACTGACAGTCATACGCCCTTTACAGGGCCACCATACCTCAACCTGCTCACTGACCTAATACAGGCTGACCAAGAAAGAATCGGTGACAGCAACCAACAAGGTCTTATTGATCAGCAAGGTCATCATCATAAACAGGTGATTTGGAAAGAACTCACTTGTAATAACTCTCTTCATCATCAAGCTCATCGATGTCACCCCGAGTGCCTCTGCCACTGTCGGCTTTCCCGCTCGCTGCATTCTCCTTACTCGCCACCAGGTCTTTAGCTGCTTGCTGTTCTAGGCCCGCCATGAAGGCATCAAGAGGATCTTCATCTTCCTCATTCTGTTATGAGGAATATACATGGTGAAAGGCTGATGCCAAATCTAAAGCTATGTTCTTCTATGTAATCTTCTAAGTTATTTTAGATGTTAGATATAAAATTCTTACACCAATCAAGCTTAAGTTATTATTATTATTATTTTTTATACTACTGAGGTGGCAAACAGGCACACGGCCAACCTGTTGGTAAGCGGTTACCGTAGCCTATGAGCGCTTGCAATACCAGAGGCATCACGCACGCGTTGCCGACCCCGAACCCCCTCCCCCCTAAAGAGCTCTGGCAACCTTACTCATCGCAGGAACACAACACTATTTGAAACAAATAATGTTATTTGGCTGCGATCTTCTGTAAGGCGGAGGTACCTCCCAGGCAGGCTGCTCCAATTCAGAACGAGAAAATCTCGCTGTGCCCTACCTCCTCCTAAATCAGGATCCTATGAGGAACATCTGTAATTTCAGCTAGTTTCTATGATATTTCAAAGTGAATTGTGACTTTATTGAAAAACTAGCTTCCACCAGCGGCTTCACACGCGCAGTACCCTGATAAAAAGTATGATGCCCTTCTCTAAGGTTCTAGCTACATGAAAATTAATCCAGCTTTTTTATCTATTTAAAAGCCTCTTTTTCGACTTCACTGTCTATTTACCAAGAAGTGGACCTGTAGAGCATACTAGCCGTTTAAGTTTTACCATTAGAGTCTTAATTTGTTCTGTTTGTTTTCCAAATAAATAAAATAAAAATAAATAAATAGTTCAGACCGGAATATTTATTTATTTTGGCTCTGAGCAATTTCATATCAAACTGTTCAAACCATAGAGGTACATAAAAAAAGATTTTTATTTTTGCATTCAACCTTTTTGGTTGAAACAGATGACTTTAAATACCTAAATCATAATAGTATAGTATGTCCAGCTATGTATATTATACGGGTGAGTTTTTTTTTTCAGAACCACTTAGGCGAAATCAGAAACCGTGAGAGTAATCGAAAAGTGATGGTAGGAGTTACAGGCTCGATTTTGAAAAAATAAGATCAGCATTAAAAAAAGTTGAAATTTATTTTTTGTTTTTCACAAAACTGTATATCTACTATGTACCTTCTTATAATATATAATATAACTATCCATTTATTAATACAAACCTACTATAAATATTATGTTTATTGATGTTCGTCACGTCACGTCGCCTAGGCCCCGTCTGAAAACCAGCGCCGCACCGTACATATTATGTTCTGTGCAGCTTTATGCTGAGACGGGACCCATTTGCCCCACACAACGCATACCTACTCAGCCTACCTACCGCCTCACCTACCTACATGTTGTTGTTTTCTTATGTGTGTTTTTGTATTACTTAGGTTTAAGTATTTTTTTTCTTTGTATCTACCTACCTACTTACTGCGTTGTGGGTCAAATAAATACATTTTCATTCTTCTTTTAATCAAAGGTCAACTATATTTCAATCCTTATTCCACAGTACACAAATATTTATACACTTATACAGCAGACTTACCCTAGGAGACATGTTGTCAGCACTACGGTCGGATAACGAATCCTCCCTTCGACCCGACTCGCCCCGCTCTTATACAGAAATACTCGTAAACAAGAAGATGGCGGCTCGGTCGGGTGATATTAGTTGAACGACTTACAATATATTCTTATATTTTTCAAATCTAGTTAAACATTATGTAAAATAGATCAAAAATCATTTATTTGAATTAATAATCTAAAATAGGATCATCGACAGTAATGTGACAAAATAATAACATGAAAGATAAGAATGAATCACTCAATAAATTAGTACAATATTATCCTGAACCTTACACATTTATTTATTTATTACAAAACATAGAACACAGAAATGCAAAAAAAATCATGGTAAAAACTAAAAAAAAAAACATTTTTTTTTATGCACATCTTATTGTTTTCAAAATCGAGCACGTAACTCCTAACATCACTTTTCGATTACTCTCACGGTTTCCGATTTTGCCTAGGTGGCCCTGAAAAAAAACTCACCTGTATATTTACTCACCTTTGAGCTCATGGCCTCATAGGTAGGACTACCAGGAGCAGGGATGTATGCTAATGCAGGTGTCACAGGCTCGTCATCATCATCAAAGTACCTGAAAAGAAACAAATTCCTTGAACAAGTACAGACAAAGAGGCCCAATTCCAAGATTTTCATGAACTACTAACCGTGAGATGTCAAAGCTTACTCTTCTTGTATGGTGTCACGAAAAGTGCCCTTACAAAAACCAGTAAGCTATCACTCAAAAATCATGCCGAAGGGCACAGGTCTTGAAAGAATTAGGACAATGTAGACAGAACAGCGACTTATTAGAAACCTATACTATAAACCCCCTTTTGGACCTCTATGTATAAGCAACCCCTGCACCAATTTGTCTCATATTCTTACCAGCAAATCTTAATAGTACAACCTGTTGACCTACAAAATTCCATGTTAATCAGATTGGACGGTTCCAAGTTATGCTCCAACAAATAAAGAACAATTAGAAGCAGAATTCTGCAACTACTGCATGAACAGTAGTATCAACTGTCTTAAAATTTACATCATAAAATACTACTAACTCATCCTCCGTCTTAGCACGCTTCTTGCCCAGAGAGCCGAAATTCCCAGTCACCGCGTTCTGCGTAATAGCATTCATGGTGTGGTAGCCTTGCTTGGACAGCCCTGTCGACGGCGGAGGCACTGCGTGCATCGACGTCGTTGGCGGCGGCACCGCGTGAAGAGACACGTTAGAAGGATTCCGCTTCGGCATAGTGAATCCAGCGAACCCAAACCCCTTTCCACTACCACTACCACCCGAATTAAAACTCATTTTTAGCCGCTACACACTACCGGAGCCGCGATAAACAGAGCCCTAGCGATGGCGCACTTTCATCTAGGAATAAGGTTAAACTATCACTGAGTAATGCTTATAGCTATACATTTCTTGTTCACGAGAGCTTCCGCAATTAATTTTGTCGAATTTGTAGCCGGCAAATAGCTTCGGTGATATGATAAATAAATTATCTAGCAATGTTACCCGAACGAAATCAAGTATATTTTCCATGGACCAACCAAACAAGAATCGTTTCCATTCGTTTCGTTCTTTCTTTTCTTGGCAAAGATCTTGGTTAAATTACAAACGTTCAGTATAACATCTGTCTACGGCGTAGACCGTGTTATACTCTGTTTACGGTCTACGGTGTAGACAGCTGTCTACGGTCTACGGTTATTTTATTTTAGTCAAACCCGGACAAACCACAGTCGATGAATGAACGTAACACGGACAGATTCAACCTAAAGGCAGGCACCTATCGTACCAGGGCCGTAAAATTATCGTATATGGACCAAAATTGATCAAAATTATCGTACCCATCAGGATAATGGCTACAAATGCTAGAATACATCAAAAAATCATATGAAACATGTTGCAATGCAAATGCTTCATAGTTTAAATCTAGTAAACTTCCGAATAAAAAATTGAAAAAAATAAAATGTTCGACTTTTGGCACAGACCTTGGCCCCCGTCCACTTTGATAAACGCACCAACATTTCGAATGTTTATAGAAGAAAATAAAGTTTAACGATAGAGACAAATGAAAACAAGCATATTTTTAAAAATTTTAACTCATTAATATCTATATTTGCGAGAACAGAATACACAAAATTTGTATGTACATCAATATTTGTGTCACAATTATTGATGAAACATAACATTCAATATAAAAATTTTAATCTTTTGCTAATCCTTATATGTTCATATGAAATGGATGGCGCTGACAGTTAAAAACAACTCTAATTGTCATGATGGAAATTATCGTACACTCTGCGTACGATAGTAGTGTACCATCGTACATCGTACGTAGTAGTGAAATTATCCCACGTGTACGATAATTATCGTACGGTTGGGAACCCTTAACACGGAGTGTTATTTTTCATGCGTGCCATGTGTGGTAAAATGATGGACCCACAGACTAGGAAGATATTAATGGACCCCACAAACGAATCGGAACGAATTCTTTGTTTTTTTTTGCACCCCGCTGCTATGGCATCTAATCTTTTGATTCTTTATTACATACTGTTTGTTCTTTTTTCTAACTTCCTCTTTCATTTTAGTACCGATCAAGTCATTTGACTTATATTATATTTTTTACTAAAACTAAAACTTTGCGGGACCTATATACGCCAAGTTACTGCACGCAATCATTTGATTTCAATTCACTTATGAGATTTACTCAAACAATATTGCGTAATTCACCACTGAACGACTTACGTAAAATAAATTGAGAGCACAAACAATATCACTTACAAGTTACTGCCAAAAAGTCCACGCATTAAAGATACAAAAGGCGGGAAGGATCAAAATTTTGACAAGTTTATACATAGTGCAGTGTTTGCAACTTTTCTTTCGAATACGATCTAGAGATATTTCGGAAAGTAGTCATTAGTGTTTATTAAGCTAGCAAATCAGCAATCAGTATTGTTATATTAGCAATGCTATGCTGCAGATTTACATAAAGTATCAAGAAAATATACCATGTTAGAATTGGTGGTCAGTGCCATAGCCAGACCGAAAGATGACATTAAAAAACTGATTGTTGACTGACAGTGACATGACAGCAGACGGATGACTTGGGACGACAGAGAACTGACAGAAAGCGAGTCAAAAAAAAAACGCACAAAAACAATACAAATAACAAAGAGGAAATTTTTCTCCTGAAATCCTGAAATTATCAGTAATCCAAGATGTATTTCAAGCTGTGTGTATTTCTTTTTACGATACTTACAGTGACCAATGTTGAAGCTGCCTCTGGGTACGATTTTGGTGACTTTTTAGCAACTGTACTGGGAATCGGAATAACCGCTGTAGGAATCCTTGCGTGTTTGGGTAATTACGCCAGACAGAAAGCGAGGAACGAATTCATTTAGAGCGCAATCATGTAAGTAGCAATTTCTTAGTTGTTTGTAGCATCTAGAGAAGCATTCTTGCTCCGCACGTTTTGGCACACGTGGAACATTATTTGTATAGGTCCATATGATTCCAAAACAAAAAATCTTCGTAAAATTATCAAGTCGTCCAGAAAGCAAAATACCCTAGTGGCAAAACCTCTGGATTGATCTATATTCATATTTTTTATTGTTTGACATTGGTAATACAAAGTTCTTATGTTAGAAGTTATATTAGTCATTTTGAAAGATGGTATGAGGATATAAAGTAGCCTATGGTATAACAGACTATAATCTATCTCCGTGCTAAATTTCATCCAGATTCAGCCATTCCAACTTTTGCAATATTATAGTAGTAGTAAGATTTAAAATTGGTTTGGTTTCAGATCCAGACAAATGTTGCTGACTAAGGCTTGCACCATAGGTATATAAATTCACGAACAATGCAGTACAGTCTATGAATTAGTATACAATAAAATTGGTTCTAAAAAATGATTGAATCAAGCTTCATCTTACCGGTGCAAGTTGCAGTGAGTGAAGGAAACTTTACGAGTTATTTTTATAATCTGTAGTGATATTAATAATTCCCAATTGACCATAAAAAAATTCCTGACCTGGGGGCTTACTTTTGAATATGGTTCTATTTCAACCTGTCCCAATCCAGTTTCTAGCTCAATAAACATAAACTGGCACTCTCTATTTTAAAATAACAGAAAGATTTCGGATCAGAAACATTAGCTTTTCTCAACCCAGCTCTTAAACCATTTCGTAATGAACATTGCTGATGTTTTGATCTCTTTTTTAAGTAAAACTGCCGTTTCCGATCAGAAATGTCTGTGATGTTTTAAAATAGACCTGCTAATGCAGGAGTGCCAATAACACAACTCAAATCCTAATCCAATTTCAATCTTGTACAGGGTAGGCCCCTGCTCCTTTATATTTTTTTATAATATTTAGATATAACATGTATTGAATAATTTGAATAGCAAAAATCTATTATAGGGTTGTATAATATAGATTTTAAGATTACCTTTTATTTATATATGTCTTGTACCAAATAAAAATATTCATTTTGCTTGAGTTAACTATTAACCTACCCAAAAAACAACAAAATATAATTTTTATCCAAAACTATTTTTGTCATGTACTTTTGTTAAATACAATTAGGATGAGTGATGTGCCTAATAAATATATAAATATTTGTACTATACCTTTGTTTTTCATTAAAACTTTCCAAGTTCTAGGCACAAAGTAAATAAAATAGTTAGTAGTTTGTAAATAAATTTATAATTAAAAAGTATTCAATTCATCACACAAGACAACAATCATTAAAACTTAAACATGATAAAGTTTTAAATAATTACATTCAAATTCATCTTATAATAACTTCCTATTAACTATCCAGTAATTCTAAATCTTCTATTTCTTTGATAATGTCATTTTTCTTTGACAATTTCTCTTTTTGATCTTTATCAGGGTTATTGACTATTCCCGATTTGAGTTTCTCCTCCAGTGTTTCAATGTCTCTGAGCTTTTTCCGTAGATTTTTGAGCCGCTTGGCAGGGTCAGCTGTAGAAGCTGAATTACTAGAAATGGACGAAGTGGAAGGGCTGCCCAGTGATGGTTCTTTTATTTCACACTTGGCAAGTTTGTCTGCTGTTTCATCCACAACTGAAAAAAATGAATTAAATGGTTTTGTAATAATAGTGATGACTAATGGTGTCTTAACAGGTAGAGCAACAAAAAATGAGACAGATTCATCATCAATAATGAAAAAAGTCTGACTGACAATCAACTCAGCCTAAACCAGACATCCTAGGAGTAGGATATTTGGAGGGTAGACTGCTGCTGCTGTTGTAGTGTAGGGGGGTGTACTATGATAACTCTTTATATATGTACCATGAACAAGCTTCGTGAAGTTGGCAGTAATATTCCTCAAACACAAGAAGAACCAGAAGCCATTAATTTAAAAAAAAAATGAAGGAACCCCCGAAATCAACCCCCTAGGGAGTGAACATGGATATAAGTTTGTATGAAACCAACATCATGAAACAGTCGCAGGGTAGCAGTAGATAGTATAAAAAAATGATCACCTGTCTTCTTTTTCTTCTTCTTCTTTTCAATGTTTATGATCATTCCAGGTATGGGCTGGATGGTGCTAGGTTTTTTCTTCTTTTGGCCTTCAGCTGCTATCTCCGGGGTCATCCCTACAGGCAGGCCGGTGCTTTGCCGGGCTTTGAACTGCTTCCCTTTGCTCTCATACAGTGGTACTTCTTCTTGAGGGACATAGCCATCCTTGACACGCCTAGGTTTCCGCCAGGATCCATCAGGGCGCTGGGTGGCTGGAATAAACCTACAACCTGAAAAATGTTCATACACTTAAATCAAATAGGAATTTAAGAGCAACTTTCGCAAAAGTAACAATGCTAAATTTCTACCTAGTTATTCCTAGGAATGCACAGATTTACCAGTAATAAATCTATAATGCATAAATATTACCGTTTATAAAAGGCATAAAATAGGAGAGGTTCAATGAACTTACCGTCTGCATCTTGCTCATAGGCCGAAGAAGCCATGTTATGACATAGATTATCCCGAAAAATTAGTTATATTAACATTACAAACATACGCCTGCGAATTTTCCTTGCTTTCTTTCTATTTTCGTAGAAAACCGAACGATCAACGAATCACAACTTTTCGTAGTTTCCGTTTCGTTCCGTCCACAGACTACTAAGGAATATGGATATGGTTCCGTCGTCGTCTATCCGAGTTGAGCGTCGAGATTGTCATGTATGACATGCATGCATGGTGATGTTAGTGTCATAACATGCATGTATCATGATGATGACACTGACATCATTATGTAGACCTAGAATGCGAAAGTCTGCTTGAATGTTTGTAAGCCCCTTCGTCCACGGCGCGACTCAAAAAGAACGCGACTGAAACTGTAGTCACTTATGAGTAGCCTGACTGCGATCGATAGCACTAGTATTTCAATGCGCGTCCGTCCACGACGCTACTCAAAAGGAACGCGTTTGTAACTAGTCTCCTGGCGACTCGACATGCCAGTCGCAGTCTGTGCTAGCCGCTATATAGAGATTCGTGTCCACCCACAACTTATGGTATTTTCCCCTAAATTTAGGGTATTTTTGGTGCGTTGGAAAAACTCCACTAGAATTAAGCAATTTAAGTCTACAGTAAAAAGTATGTATTTGCATAAAAGTTTGAATATTTTGTTTTTTACACTTTTAAGGGCAAAACTGTGCAAATGTTGTTGAATTTAGGGTATTTTACTATATATATATATATATATGATTTATTCTGTAGAATGTAGAAAATCAAATTCAGGGTTGGCAGCACTGAGAGAGATAGAAAAAAGAATACATTGTTTTGATCGAGGTTTTGAATTTTGTTTACATTTTTTTAAATACCTACTTAACAATTCCCTTTTATTCTGTGCATACATACATACTTCTAATTTTCAGAACCGAGCTACGTTCTATTTTAAATTTGAATTTTTGAAAATTGAAGTGAAGAAATCGAATTTTGTGGCAGTGTCATAAAGTTTTGTTCGTTCGTAATTCGTATCGAGCGAGAGGTAACTGCTATTTCGTTTACATCTGTTTGTTACAATTAACTTATTTTACTTCGGCAGTCTTTTGTTTTAGATGCCGAATCACAAAATGCCGAAACGCAGACGCATATTCACACCTAAAACAAAGAAAAGCTTTATAAAGCTGGAAACAAAGTCTGGGCAAGGTTGGTGTTGAGTAATTAAGTAAACCAATGAACTTAGACCACTCTGCAATGCCAACAGAGAGGTGTGCAAGAAGGCGGACAGTGTTCATGCTATGAACATACTTTAATTATTTTATGTGCACCAGTCGTCTGACTCCGTTCCCTGTGCATCATGCCCCATGGCCCTGAAACTCAGGGATTCCAAATTCGAATTTGATTGATGTAAACTTTCGTTTTATTATTATGAGCACAGGTAGACTTATCCTACACACATTATACATACATAGTACATTTTACATAGTTTTGACAAACTTGGTGGTACCCAGCTGAGATGCCAGAGTGGGATTTCAATCCCGTGGTAGGCTAAATTGATAACAGTTATATTGCAAATATTTGTTCCTGGTTTGGGTGGTGTACGGTACCATGTAACTTATTGTTTTTGATATGAACCATTACATGGAATACTATTTATATCGCCCCGGAGCAACAGGACAGATTCTGAACTGAATGTATTTGCAACTGGACAGAGTACAGTTACAACTAATAACTCAATAAATAAATCTATATGTTTTGTTAGAGATTCAAGTGCGGGTTAGATGCCCCCTGCGCAGGGAATTCTAGTGTGGGGTCGGGACTATGTGACTATTGAGTTTTATTTAATAACATAATTTTATTATTTACTATTTTCCACTTTCAGATACGGCCAGGGGCAGGCTCATGGGAGCACTGATGGGTGTCCTGGACCCATCAGCAGCAGCTGAACAGTTAAATGAGTCTACCGGATCAAGTCCCAGCAAAAGAGATAGGTACAAGATCTAAGTTTAAAAATGAAAACCCTAACATAAAAGCTATTTTGTTATTTATAGCTTACTTATGAAGAAAGTTATAGTAATAAAATTCATATTTTTAGAATATTCTCATCAAGCCCTTTCTTTGATACCACACACAATATCAATTTTTAATTTTTTTCTGATGTCACAATTCCCATTTATTTTCTGTCAAGGTCTTCTTAAAGTTTGCGGACCATGAAAAAGCTTCATTGAACATCTCATTTGTCAAATTAAGACCTAGTTTAGGAGCTAAGAGGGCACAGATGAACATCAAACTAATATTATAAAAGCGTGTGTGAGGATGCTGATCAATCACGCCATAATGGCTCAGCTGATTTTAATGAAACTTGGAATAGATAGAGTTCTTTACGTAGAATAATTCAATTTTATTGTTTAAATATTTGCATGCCTGAATTGTGGTAAAACATAATTGAACTGACAACTTAGTTAAGATCTGATTGTAGTTAATATATGTTTTTGCAAATAAATACATCTTATCTTAATAGCATATAGGCCACTTTTTATCAAGGTACCACGCGAGCGAAGTTGCGGGCGGAAGCGAGTACGTAATAAAAATCTTATATTTTCTAGACAATCAAGTTCAGAAGAGTATCTCAGCGACGAAGAAGCCAGGAAGTGCCTCCGCAGAACCACCCCCAAGCAGTCCTATGTCCTAAAGCTATTTGACAGAAGCGTGGATCTCTCTCAGTTCCGGGAAAATTCCCCTCTCTATCCGATCTGCCGGGCTTGGATAACCAACCAACCTAAAGCCAACTATAAAACTTTAGGGTAAATATGATATTTCTTGTCACTATTGAACTATGCAACTGATTATTTGAATGACTGGCCTCATAGCTCAGTTGGTAGTAACTATGCCTTCTGCGCTATAGGTCGCGGGTTCGATTCCCGCACTGGACAAACATTTGTGTGATGAACACAGATGTTTGTTCTGTGTCTGAGTGTTAAATTTAAATCTATTATGTATATCAGTCTCTGGTACCCATAGTACAGGCTATGCCCAGTTTGGGATCAGTTGACCGTGTGTGATAATTTGATAAAGACCAGAATATAAAAAAAAAGACTTTGAATGTGCGTTGTGAAACACCCAACAGTCACATACATAGTCCTGACCCCAAACAGGATTCCCTGTGTCGTGGGTATCAGAAACTACGAGTGTCATGGTACCACAACACCCAGACCCGGAACAAATATTTACAGATAATGCAAACATTTGTTCCGCCGGGATGGAACCCGCACCCCTTGCGTCTCAGACGGGCACTCGCCCACCACGCCACTGAGGTCGTTTTTAGAGACATTATCAGAATCTGAGCGTCATAGCCTTATCTGCCATTATCAAGTATTTCGTAATTTCGCACCCTGCAAATGTAGGCGCCGTGGCTTAGTTGGTTAAAGCGCCTGTCTAGTAAACAGGAGATCACGAGTTCGAATCTCGTCGGGGCCTTGTGGTGGACATAGTTCCTTTTTGCAATTTTCATTACAGCGAATAGTTTTTTCATTTTTTCTCAGTTTTGTTTTAGTAAATAGCCGTAACTTTGCGAAAGCTTTGTGATTATATTTAGGTGGTGACGAAAATTGACGATTCAAATGTATGAGGTTCAAATTAGTGTTAAAAAGTTGATACGCTCTCATTTGAATGGCAAGACGTTATGACGCCATAATCGTAATTATTTTATAATTTTTTATTATTACCTAACGTTAATTTTCATTTGTTTCTTCAATACCTACTTAATTGTGTTTTGTGCTAAAAATAAATACTTTTTGTTGACGTATGCCGTGATCTTGCCCTTCCAACAACGGTCATTCACACTCGTCATTAACACCTGTTTCGTCAATCTCCTTTCGTTCATCCTCTCTACATGACCAAACGATCCAAGCATAGGTACCTTCTCAATCCTCATCACTACGTCTTCTTTCACTCCACAACACTCTCTTATCCCACTGTTCCTTATCTATCCACTCCACTATCTTTCAAAGTTACTCTACACATTCGCAAAGCTCTCATTTCCACTGTATTTATTCTACTTGGATTACTTTTTTTTTTAATACGACTAAGGTGGCAAATGAGCTTACGGCCCACCTGATGGTATGTGGTTACCATAGCCTCTGCAATACCACCGCTTGCAATACCAGAGGCATCACGAAGAACCCATAAAGAGCTCTGGCAACCTTACCCACCGCAGGAACACAACACTATTTGAAACAAATACTGTTATTTGGCTGCGATCTTCTGTAAGGCGGAGGTAACTTCCAGGCGGGCTGCTCCAATTTAGAGAGAGAAAATTTTTACAGCCCTCATAGCTCAGTTGGTAGTAACTCTGCCTGATGCGCTAGAGGTTGCGGGTTCGATTCCCGCACAGGACAAACATTTTTGTGATGAATACAGATGTTTGTTCTATGTCTGGGTGTTAAATATTTATCTATTATGTATATCAGTCTCTGGTACCCATAGTACAGGCTATGCCTAGTTTGGGATCAGTTGACCGTGTGTGATATGTCCGGAATATATATATATTCTTTTAAATCTCTTTGTGCCCTACCTCGCTTAAAAGATAAGAAAGATAAATAATGTTATATGATTTTCCAGATCTGAAGAAGAGCCAGAGTCAAGGGAGTCGAGTGTGGAGCTCCCCGGGCCTACAGGCGAGCTGGTGCCCAGGGTGCCAGACCTATTGCCGGAGCAGAAAGAAGCCAGCAGGGATAACATCAACTTGAACTATGTGAGTTTACCTTCGTTAGACCCTGTCTTTTCTGTGGATAAGGCCGGGTAGGCTGAGAGGAAGCCTACTCCATCTGAACATGTCCTAGGCACTACAGCGTCCTGTAGTAAACGCATACTTCCACCTGACGCTGTATAAATCATCTAGAATTGTTGAAATAAGGTTTTTTTTTAATACAACTAAGGTGGCAAACAAGCAAGGGTTGGTAATAGTGGTAAGATCTTGGTGGTGAGGACTGTGTATGAGACTGTTGGGTGTTATTTATTTATTATTTACTATCTGTTGCGCGCGACATCGCCCGCATTCATATAAAATTACACCCCCTTCTTTGCCCCCTTTAGGGATTATAATATTATAGCCGCCTGATAGCGGCTGATGGCTTCCGAGGATCAAACCTGCTGTGATAACAGCAGACATTTTATGGCGAGGCTGAAAAGCAGCGTAGCTGAGCCCTCGATCATTTCACCTGTCTACCTACATACATACCAAAACTTGTAAATTACCAATTGTATTTTTATAGCTGTGTGTAGGATTCTTGGTGAATAAATGCCCTTTTTTTATTTTATTTATTTATTATTTTGAGAAAATGCTGAAACACGTAGATTTATTTATTTCTTACCAAATGCCTAAATATGAATTTTCAGATCCGTAGCTTGAGAAATTATGGATTGCCCAAACAAACTATCAGCCCCTATTCCACCCCCTTCAATCTATCTCCTTGCCCAATTTAATTACGATCCGTTCAGTCGTGTCACAAACATGCGTTATTTTCGCATTGATAAGATTAGTATGGATTTAGTGGGCCCGGTTGATGAATAGGCCCCTCCATATCTATCTATCCGCGGATGTCGTAAGAGGCGACTAAGGGAAAAAAGCTAGGGGATGGGCAGCAGCGTCCCTCATTTTAACAACGATAGCTCTAACAGCGCTCGCCAACCCGCATGCCCAGCGTGGTGAGTATGGGCAAATCCCCCCACATGATAAGGAATTCGCTCTGTCTGTGGGGGAGGCCATGTTCAGTGGACGTCGTACGGCTGAAATGATGATGTATAGTTTTATTTGTGATGTTTTCAGCGCGACGCCCCTCCGCCTACGAAGGAGCAGTTGCTGAGATTGCACTTGTCGCGCTGGGCGGCCGTGCGGCAGGGCTGGCTGGAGCAGGCCGCTCGGGTGGAGGCCAGGTGAGCAAGCCTTTACTATCACTTATCGGTTCCAGTGCATTCTGGATGTTTTTTGAAATGTTCATCAACAACCTGTAGAAGTCCACTGCTGGACATAGGCCTCCCCCAAAGAGTTCCACCGACTTCCCGCAACCTTTACAATGTCATCGGTCCATCGGGTGGGGGGCCTTCCAACACTGCGTCGCCCGGTTCGTGGTCGCCATTCGAGAACCTTTACTCCCCAACTGTTATCGGTTCTGCCAGCTATATGGCCTGCCCACCTGCCTGCCTTTTTTATGTTATACGGAGGCAAACAGGCTTACGGCCCACCTGATGGTAAGCGGTTACCGTCGCCTATTGACATCTGCAACACCTGGAGCATTGCTAATGCGTTGCCTGCCCTGAAGAAATCTTTTTGTATTATTCTTAAAGCTCTTCATGCTGTAGGTTAGCGGGAAAACCTCGGAAGGAAGCTCATTCTACAATTTGCACGTATGGGGGAGAAAGGATCTCGTAAAGCGAGTGGTATTTTTATGTTTATTGTAAACTAGCTTGCGCCCGCGGCTTCGCTCGAGAGAGATAGGATCTCTATCTATTCCATGTTTCATCGAAATCGGTTAAGCCGTTACGGCGTGATGGAACCGCAAACATCCTCTTTAACTTTCGTATTTATAACACTAGCTTCCATCCGCGGCTTCGCTCGCGTGGTACCTAGCTAAGAGCCTATATGCTATTCCAGGTAAATAACTCTATATATTCCAAGTTTCATCGAAATCGGTTGAGCCATTACGGCGTGATTGAACCACAAGTTCCAAACTCCGTCAAAAACTTTCGCATTTATAATATTAGTAGGATAGTATTTTGTGTATATGACACATGTTATGTGTCATAATATACATAAATATATGTATACATTATTTTGTTTTTAGTTTTATTTCCTGGTATACAAGGTGATTCATAATACAGACATTTCTTTGTCTCCAAACAAGAAAACAATAGTAACTACAAGACGCAATAATGACCAGTTAATACTACCTTTTTCAAAACTAAAAATACTCGACAAAAGTCCTGAATTTAGGTCAATAAATATCTACAATAAAATTCCTGACATTTTTAAAAAAGAGCTAAAAGACTCCGTATTCCATAACAAATTAAAAATTCTACTCTTAAATAAATGCTATTACTCGGTGGAAGAATTCCTATCTGATAGCTTTTATAATAAATAAACGACTGACGACATCATAAATAGATACCTAGCTTAACCTGAATCGTTTTTAACCAATGCTATTTTTGACTGTCTACACTACACTGTTATTTGACATTTAATGAATAAGTTACCAATTTTATCTAAATGTATGTAAAACAAGACATTTGCAGCGCCCTACAGGGTACATGTACTTACTTAAGCTACCCTTACACCTAAGCCGTATCCATGTACATGTTGGCAATAAATGAATATGAATTCCATCCCGAAAGGGGCTTATTCTACGACCAATTGGCAATAAAGTTTGTTCTACGACTTTTGAAATTGAAAAAACTCTAACTTGCGAAAATCAGCTGTTTTGGGGTCAAATCAGGTCAAACTCAATGAATCAGCTGTTTTAGGTAGCAATCTTGATTCCGAACTTCTTGTACGTTTAGTTATTAGCTCTAAAGAAGAAAGTTTGTGAAAAAAAAAATCAAAAAATTGATGTTTTGTCTTCGCAAATATTATTTCTTTTCGTTGATAGAATAACCCCCTTTCGGGATGGAATACATGTTATGAATCACCTTGTATAAATAAACAAAAATATGAATACTTTCTTTACATGTTTGCAGCTTTGTCCAATCATCATTCCCTTTTGATGTTGACTGTACCTACCCCACAACGTGGGAAAAGATGATGAATTAGTATGTGTCACTCGTGACTTAGTGGCTTCTTGGTCGTTCGTAACAAAGTAATGTTTATTTTTCACAGATATGAGGCGACTCAAAAGGTTCTAAATAGTATCAACATAGACATGAATTCCCGGTAGTCTTATCAGTATTCATAAATGAAGATTGTCAGTTTTCTGAATTTTGTATACCTATTTTAGTTGATTTTGTGTTTTTGATTGTGTACCTACATTTGAATCAGTAATCATGATGATTTAAGAAACTCTTTCATTACTTGTATAGTCTAGTTAATGTTGATTTAAGATTTTTTTAATTTCTATATCTTATTGTAAAATCAAGAATAGCTGTAAGTAAAAACATTTGTAACTGATTTACCAATTTATTTGTTAATAAACTGTATTCTATCAAGCATGCTTTCTTTTCTTCTTATTTAGATCCTGTAGTTCGGGACATTCGGACCTCCTGTGGCCTTTTTCTCTGCAGTTGAAGCAGGACTAAAAATTAAAAAAATTAGGCATTTATTTAGTGCTCACATTAGGCTCGTCTTCTTAATGTTAAGTGACAGTCTGAGACGCAAGGGGTGCGGGTTCGATTACGCTGCGAGACAGATGTTTGCATTATCTGCAATATATATATATATATATACAGTGGTGGTCATCTAATTAGAAACACCTAGTCGCCTGACATTTTTATAAAGTAACTAACATTATTATAGCATTTAATAGGAGGTAATTTTTTTTTCACTACTTTACAATGTACTTTAATATCTCTAGTTTAATTACAAGCAACAATATTTGACAACCAAGACGACAATAAAAATAAATAATCAGTGAAACAAAAAGTATCAATATCGTTAGGACTGGCAGAATGGACAACTAATTAGAAACATTGTATGACTTGGTTCGGAATTTGATTTTTTAAACTGAAATACAGTTCTCACAATTGTCAATCACATTGTTAATATTGCCGCCATTTCTAACTCATTACGAAAAGTTACTATTTATTGTTGTTTTATTAAAAATGGGTAAAAATAAGAGCTGTGATGCAGCAACGAGAAAAATTATAGTGAATTTTCATTTAAAACAAAAATGGAGTTACAGAAAGATCGCCGATTATTTGGAATGTTCCGTAAAGATGATATTTAACGCCCTCGCACATTTCAAACTACACGGAACATCAGAAACTTCGGCCCAGGAAGACTACAGTTCAAGAAGACAGGCTTATGCTTCGATTAGCTAAGGCCCCTCTAAACCTTTAAACCCCTTTAAAGGATCCAATGTTATAAGAAAAGAGGTATTTTCAGAAGACGATCCTCGACACGTGTCCACTAAACTAGTTCGTAGACGGTTGGTTGAAGGAAAATTGTTAGGAAGGATCGCTAGAAAAGTACCATTACTAACCAGGCAACATAGAGAAAATCGTCTAGCATTCGCTCGCAAATATGGCAGTTGGACTATTCATCAATGGAAAAAAGTTTTGTTTTCAGATGAAACTAAAATTAATTTGATTAATTCCGATGGAAAACGATATGTACGACGACCAATAAACGAGGCTTTGAATAACAAGTACACTAAAAAGACAGTTAAGCACGGTGGTGGAAATGTAATGGTGTGGGGCTGTTTCTCAGGGTACGGGATTGGTCCCGTGAGAAAGATTGAAGGGCAAATGGATCAATATCAATACAAAAAGATCTTGGAAGAGACAATGATTCCATATTCCGAGGAAAATTTGCCAGTAACTTGGATATTTCAGCATGACAACGACCCAAAGCACACAGCACGCAGCGTTAAAGCGTTTCTTACAGAACAATCCGTGACAGTATTAGAGTGGCCTGCCAATAGTTCGGATTTAAATCCCATAGAAAATTTGTGGCACACTATAAAGACCAACCTGTTGCAGAAACACGTTACTAATATTCATGGACTTAACAGTGCATTTGAAGACGCTTGGAGAATTATTCCTGTAGAAACTTGTTATAAATTGATTGAATCAATGCCGCGTCGCTGCAAAGCTGTTATTGATAATAAAGGCTACCCTACCAAATACTAATTGTCTAAGGATGTAGTATTTTTAGTATTTTTCAAAACTATTGGGGTTTTGTTCAAATTAAAAATGATTTAAGTAATGATTTTTTTGGTGTTTCTAATTAGTTGTCCGGTTTGTATCTCGTTTTTTATTTTGTTATTAATATAACTTTCAGTTTTAGAAAAACAACCGTTGTTTTCTGTTATTAAAATGGTATAACAATGCAATATAATATCCGATACATCGATTTTAATACGTAGGAACACTCAATGATACGTTAAAAATTAGTTCGAAAGGGAATTTGCAATAAAAATATAAACCCAGGTAGGTGTTTCTAATTAGATGACCACCACTGTATATATTTTTATACTACTAAGGTGGCAAACAAGCATACGGTCCACCTGTTGGTAAGCGGTATCCGTAGCCTATGATCGAGCCTATGATATAACCTTGTTCCGGGTCAGGGTGTTGTGGTACCATGGTATCCGTAGTTTCTGATACCCACGACAGGGAATCCTAGTGTGGGGTCAGGACTGTGGCTGTTTCAGAAGCACACACGCACAAAAAATTTATACTGCACTAAAAATACGGGGATTACTCTGTTGCTTAGAGTTTTTCAGAGTGTATCAGTGACTTTGATTTTTTAAAGTCTCTGATTTCTGTCAAAAACCTATGAGTCTGTGTAAACGTAATTTATGTCAAATTCATTCTTAATTCTCCTACTAAAATACAAGATTTTCTATTGTATTTCATCCTGATCTAAGACAAAGCAATGTTTTTAACATATTATTGATTCTTTCACCGGCCCTTTTCAGGGCCACCGTACCTCAACCACTGTCACTGGCATAATACAGGATGACCAAGAAAGAATCAGTGACACGATAAGCAAGCAAGCAACATATTATCTCACCTGAGTTTCCAACACAATACCGCAAACGTGTCCCTTCTCCAAAACACATCTCTCACACTCCTTACAGTGCTTGTATGTCGGCTTCACACACCGTTTGCAACTATTACAGTGCTTATAAGTCGTGCCATTCTTGGAAGTGCATTCCTTGCATTTATTGCAATGGTTGTTTGCAGCGGACACCCAGAAGTTGCACTTGTCACACATTTTGTAGTTTTTATCGTTGGACAAGTCGATGGTGTGGAGAGGAAGGTTTGTGAAGAATCGGACGGGTGAGCCGTGCTTGCGGCCGGACTTCTTGTTCTGGAACTTCTTGTGGTTCGCATAATCAACCTGTAATGAGATAATGAAAAGGTTACAGGGGGTTAGAGAGCTATGGTCAGCGTGTCTCTAAACAGTAGACCCTTATTTGCTTTTATATACGGCTAAAATCACGCTGTGAGGCGCGAAGAGGGTCGCGCGTATGTTATTATTTTTATTTATACATAGATATCTATTGACTCGCTTCGCCGCCACTCCGCCCGCCAGCGCTGACCCAGGCACACAGAACACTAATATCCCTGAACGCTCCGGCAAACTGTAGGAGTAGATAACAACGTCATTTGGGTGTCGAGCTAAATTTAATGGAAGTGTAGAAATGAATTCACTTAGACCCACCTTCATTCGCACAGTGATAGTTTGAAGTATAGAAGAGATCCTTAAACCTATTAAAGTACGGCCGGCGGATCTAGACCGGCGTTAAGTTCGTTCGCAACGCTGCGCAGTAGTCACTTTTAGGGTCGAATAGGTGGTAAGACTATTTTTGTCTCGCCTGTACCTGCGCACAATTTCCGAAAGCGCAACTTCAGACCGGTCTAGATCCGCCGGCCGTACTGTAACTTACAACAATAAAAAAAAAACTATAAGTTTCAGAAAATTTCACACAACCCAGATTTTGCCTTAAAATAGTACAAGTATCACCTGAAAGTCATGCATTTTAATCTCCGGGATAGCGCCAGTAATATATGGCTCAGAGAAATAGGGGAACGCCCAGATCACAGGAAGCAATTCATCGGCTTTCTCACAAACTCTTCTGTACATGGCTGATAGCTCTTTCAGTGTTTGTGTGAGGGGTTCTACGCGTCCGCCGAATGGGGGGTCCATTACTATGCAGATACCGCCAGTTCTGGAAACCATAGGAAAAACATAAGTGGGTACATTCTATTACGCTAATCAGCGTTTCTGTATTCCGTTTTGATGATAAGTGATCATTTGAGTGGGACTTAAATCTGGCTTAATTAATGATTGAAGTGGTGATCTAATTGATGTTTTAGTGTATGATTCTCAACTATAACGGCGTCTCAAGTAATTGAGCCACTCATATAGTTAAGTGGCGTTTCAATATTCGGGCGTTAGTTTTACAATAACTGTACTTAAAATGGATGAAAGTAAACATTGTGAGGAAACTTATAGGCAGTGATGAGCCTGCATCCTGTCACCTAACAAGTGCTGCATTATGTTTGGACGTACTTCTGACTACCCACCATAAAACATTCCAGAGATATGCTCCTACTCTTCTTAATTAAAAAAATAGATCATATATGTAATTTTAATAAATATCATACTTGGCCTTCTTCAAAAACTTCTTCAGCACCCCCTCGTCTTCGTTCCCATTGAACATAAAGTTGTTGAACATGTTGTACCACACAAACTTGGCTGGTGCTTGGAACTGATGATGACGCTTGTCAAAGTCGAGCAGGATGGAGTCAAAGTCTGGATTGGATTGAGCTGCTTCATGGACTGAGGGTGCTCCGATGCATATAATGTTACTGAAATTTTTAAAATGGACATTACTGTTTGGTACTCCAACTTCAAGAAAAGAAGAACTATTATGGTTTTTAAACCAGTTATAGGGTTAACACAGATTTTACAATATACTACTCTATACAACCGATTAAATAATCAATTAGATAAATACCCTTTACAGCGGTATAAATGCAAGATCAAATGTCTTAATTGGCTACTGTCTTTATCATAAAAGGAGACAGAGGATCTATTACAGGTTGCCATTTAACGTCACTCACACCTTCATACACACTCACTTACATACTACACTCACGCTTCACACACACACACTCTCCCACACAAACACAATCACACATAAACAAACACACAATCACACCCACATCCTCAGACGAACATACACATACACACGCACTACTTACTTTGTTTTTAGTCCGAAGTCTTTGTTTTTATTTTTTATTTATTTATTATCATAGAATCTACTGCACTTTAGAATAATTATGATATCTATTATATACTAAGCATACTGCCAATTACAGAAGTGACCAGAGTGAGTACATATAAAAAAAGAAAACAGGTTACTGTTGAGATATAGTACGAATTTGGTGATCTGAGTGTGTGTGTGTTTGTGTGTATGTTTGTGTGTGTGTATATTTGTATATGTGTGTTTATATATATATGTATCAAACTTACTGTAAAATTAGGATGATTTGTTTTTTGAAGAATGCTTTACTCAGGTGAAAGATGTCAATTGGTGAGAATTGCTTGTTAAAGCTATCAAGTGTACGATTTATGACAGAGTTCTGGGCATAGTTAGAATGACATAATGGGGCATAGTATTTTTATTCCTTTTTTGTATTCTTAGTTTAACTTAAAACACCAACTGGAACTCTGTTATACTGTAACTAGAGAAGGGTGTTGCTATCTGCGACACAGATTTATTACTAATGCAGGTAACATCGTTTTCATTTTTAATGTACCTCGTGTTCTGTTCCAAATAAATAAATGAAATAAATAAATAAACAATGTTTTAGAATTTCTTATTGTAACTGGCAGGCAGGCATGTGACATGGTAAATAAATTTATATATTTACTGGCCAAGAGTTATTGAGCCAATAAAAGTTAGCCAGTGATTATGAATAGGGTTTGAGCTTAGTTTACTTACCTGATGTTATTATTTTTCAGTATATTCAATATTGTCCCCACACTTTTCTTTGTAAACATGTATTGGGCTTCCACAGCATCATTCTCCAGGGTTGGTAGCCATGATGATGGAGCCGCGAGCTGTTCGTCAGTTAATCCGGTGATCACTCTGTGGTCTTTGCCGTGTTTACGATTGGCAGAAAGGAGGTAGAGTTCCTGGCAAGTGTTGCAGTATGCTCTGTCTGTATAGTGACGGGATTTCACCTGAAAATTACAAAGTCATAAAAAAATGATGACCATGTGTATGAAACACAGTTCATAGATCTAATTCTAATCGGGGGTGGTTAGACCTGCACTGACTTCCCGCTGTGGGGTGTTTTGTGTATTGTCCCCCTATGCTAGCCCTACCCCAGCCAGCCCAGCTCCATAAAATAGCGAAGCAGGACTTTGGGTCGTTGGTAACATTCTCTCAGTATCCCTGTATGCGGCGGGTTCTGGGAGCCGCTTCCGAGCACGGCCCGCAGACCCGATGTGGTCCTGGCCACTTCCATGGCAGCACAGTGCAAAAATTACGTGCTCTACTGTTTCTTCTCCCTGTATGCAGTCCATAGGTCTCTGTGGTTAGTTTTTGTTGGCTTATTTTGTAGTATTCTTAAATACGAAAGTTTTTGTTTCTTACCATTCTGGTCCGTAACAGCAGGACGGATTGTTATGAAATTTGGTACTATGCATAGTTACTTTATGTCATAGGGTACTTTATATTCCGGTACCACACGAGCGGAGCCGCGGGCAGAAGCCGGTATGTTTATAAATTCGTGCAAAAACTAACCTCATTCAAGTTCTTCCAAGCGGCAGCCTTATCTATCTTCGGCATGAGGTTATAGTATTTTTCATTGCGTTTTTTAACGCCTTCCTTTGCCCAGTCCTCTTCATCTATCAACACAGTGCATTCTTTCTTGTCTCTACACGACGCACAAGCAAAGTATCGGCCTTTTTCACTAGAAAACAACAGCGTTGGACCATGCATGCAAATTGGATGTGATGTTACATCTTCTACTATCACTTCCACGGGTGAGGTTTTCTGTGCAGCAGTATCCTTTGATTCGATCTTTCGTTTTCTGCCCATTTTAAGTGCCTTTAATCAAATTTCGTTTCGATTTATTTTAATTAATATAATTGCGAGAAATTGTACACGTGAATCGCGAACCACTTTCAAAACAAAATAATGAATGAACGAACGATACGATTCACAATTTGAACACAGAGTATAGAAGTTGTAAGAAAACCATGAAATCAGCTGTTTACGGATGTTACCGGCTTTGAAAATTGACATTCTCGGTAAAATTACTGGTTTTTTTAAGCGGATGTTTTTTTGTGTGAATAATTTTTCTTTTTTCCACAGGCAAGACAGACAATTTACTGTCAGCCGGCGAAAAGGAAATCATTCTTCTTTTTTTCTGTAAATTTTTAGATCAATTTTATTGTAATAAGACGTCGTGTTTTTGTAAAAATACGCAATATGAACGGCCTAGTGAAATCAGCGCATAGGGTATTGCAAAGTTGTGTGAAAAGTTCAAGTTTGACGAGTGCTCTGGTGACCCGCGCTCAGGCTCCAGTAAAACGTGATTTTACCCGAGGAATATGGCATATGAGTTCCAAGAGCCTAAACGGCACTCCAGCCGCCACCGGCCTTCTCCACAACCATTCCAACACTTGCAGCTGTGGTTGTGGTCTTAAAGCTCTACACACCAAAGGTACATTGACCCCCGTCTTATCAGAATTTTGAGGTTAAGATTGCGCCATGCCCAAATCATCCTATTTCATTATTCCTGAGAGGAACTCTACATTTTACCTTTATATAACCTTTTCTCGGCAGATCAAGAAGATGAGAAACCCTATATATCCAAGCCCCTTGGTGAGTCCCTCCTTTTACCCTACCCTGTCCTAAGCTCCATGGTATGTCCTAACCTACTCCCTTGTACCGTATTTCCTTTAAATACCTGAGTTGTAGTTTACTATAAAATTCAGCTGGTGGATATTGGTAACTTATTTTCCAGTTTATACACAATATGAACTAAAATCATCTCTGCACACATCCAAAAATGTAAATGTCATGTTTGCCAAGACCCTTTGGTCAGCTGTACACAACCTTTGATGTTGTAAACAATAATTATTATACAATGTTTTGAAAGTGTCTTACATTTAAATGGTGTGTAAAATTCAATGAAACTTCCAGGTGAAAAAGAATTAGTAGAATTTCTGACTGAAGAAATAGTGGCCGAACGCAAGGCTCAGAAGGTCAAGACACTGCCTTCAGAGTTTGAGGGATTTGCAGTGAAGGGAGATGGTGCCGAAGTCACACTCACTAAGCAGTTGAAGGAAGAGAAGTATGTTATTAGCGCAAGTTCACACTAATGGCCCTTTAAAAATCTGTCTGAAGATAAACAATGCTTAAAAAATTGCCATCTCTTACTATTACTCTATTGTCTTTGCTATACATAAAGAGAAACAGTGCAAGCAATATGTAAAAGAGACGTTTCATCAATATATGGAGCCTGGGCCTGCACTGTGTACACTACTCTAAAATATGGCTAAGCAATAAAGTAAAAGTATTTAATTGGTTATTTTATTTAAATTGACTTCGTTCTAAGGTACATTAAGATTTTCTTCGACAAAGAGAGCAACACACAGCGCTACAAAAATATGGCGCATGGACGTGCGTGAAATGTCATTTTGCCAACCTACATTTATCTGACAAAACAAAAACATCAAATCAAACAACATGACATGAAAAATATGTCAATGTCATGTCAAACGCCAATTATAAACCAACACGGCGGCCTTCAAATAGTGTTCACATAGTAAAAAACTTACCAGAAGAACTATTCTTGTACAATCGCATTTGTCTTGAAATTAATGAAATTGTATTTTTCTTGGAATCTCCTATTTCTACCTAATTTTTCTATGTAGTGTACATGGACCAGGCCCAGAATGAAATGACTCCTTTAAATAGGTTTTATAAATAAGGGGGTAATAAATTTCACCACACTAGTTCTGTCACCAATTGGCTCTTCTCAGGGTCATCCATAGTCATTAAATAAATAAATCACAATAGGCCAGTTGTGGCAGGACACCATAGCCAAATTTAAAAAAAAAATTCCAAATGAAAAATTACCAAGTTTAGACCATGACTGGAAAGTGCAGCGTAGGATGGCCCCCCCACTAGATGGAGAGACAATCTAATAATCGTTGTTAGGGGTTGTATGGTGCAGGCCACACAAGTCTCTCTGGAAATCTATGGGGCAGGCCTATGTTCTACAGCTGAAATTATGCAATGACTCGCAATAATTTTCATAAAATCTTGCTAAACTTGAACCAACTCCTTTCCACAGCATCATAGTAACCTTCAATGTTAACCACACTGTCGATTCCGATGACGTGGAAGGCGAGACTCAATCAGACAAGCAGGAGTTCTCAGAGATGCGTTCCCGGCCACAGTTTGAGGTGGACATAGTCCGCGGGGACACCACTCTAGGCTTTACCTGCTCTTTCCTGAACGAAACACCCACAACTGAGGAATACAGTAAGTTACTTAATGCATAAGAAATTAAAAATAAATAAATAAAACTCATAAAAGGCAGCACTATGTTAGCTAAATGTTAGTGTTAGCAAACATTTTAAATTTCCTTCAATTTGTTTTTTGAGGTTTAGCCTACAAGACAGATATTTGGGGCTTGTTGCCAACTAAAATGATATTGAAGTTTCTTTACACAACAACCTGTCATACTCCCATAGTACAGTACTCTTAAAGATAAATTCAGCTGGTCAATGAGCAGACTCATCGAGTCATTCTTCCAGTGAGTTATTGTCCACACTGTTATTTTTCCAGATGATATCTTCGGCATTGATGAGGTTACGCTGTACAAGGGAGAGTGGAATGACAAGGTTTACGCGGTAGCCGGTGATGTCCTTGATGGCGTAAGTACCAATAAATAATTACCCAAGACTGATATCCGAAATGAGGAAATCCGTAGAGGAAACAAGGTCACCGACATAGTTCTAAGAAATAGCAAGTTGATGTCGCAGTGGGCAGGCCATATAGATCGCAGAACCGACAACCGGTAGTTATTTAGTAAATAACGACGAACGGTTGTTAGTTCTGCTACCTATTGTATGGCCTGCCTATTGAAGTAGCAGTGCTACTTCAACTTGCTTTCGAGAACCTTTACCCTTAGAGGTTCTCGAATGGCGACCACTCACCAGTGACTAGTGCAAGTAGGGTTTGTTCCCGGGAATTCCCGGGAAATCGGTCGGTCTCGTACCCGGGAAATTCAGCTCGAGAAAAGTCGAGACATCGAGAAGTTTAAATAAACATTTTTACGCTTAGCTTTATTTGTAAATGCGAGGCGGCAGCGGCATCCTTTGACAGCACGGCTCGTGTCTGTCGGTATCCTTTGTTTTTGCCGACAAACGCAAGCGCGACGCGGCCCCAGTTGTATTTTGTTCATTCGTGTTTCAACTCCCGCCGTGTTCGGATCGGTCGGATCATAAACCCAGCATAGTGAGTGTATGTATTTACTATTTAGTGACGCACGACTCCGCACGAGTAATAGAATCGCAGAACAAACAGGTAAGTATTGTTATTATTCATTTAAATAGTTCAAGTGTTTGTTTTGTTTTGTAAGTACTTTTGTATTACCAAAATAATATTTTTGTTTAAAATGAATAGGTATGTTAAAGAAATAAAACTTTTGTTTTTAATCAAATAAGAGTGATCTTTAGTTATGATGAGAAAAATTATGATTGTTTTTAGTTAAGATGTTTGTTTTAAGCTGATTGTTAACAGAGATTTTGTTTTTTATTAAAGATTAGTGAGATTAGTTATAATAAGAAGAAGTATGATTGTTTTTAGTTAAGATGTTTGTTTTAAGCTGATTGTTAACAGAGATTTTGTTTTTTATTACAGATTAGGAGATGAGATTAGTTATGATAAGGAGAAGAAGTATGATTGTTTTTAGTTAGCAATTTTGTTTTGAGCTGATTTTTTATTGAGAACTTGTTTTTTTTTGTTAAAAATTATGTTGATTTTTTTCATGTAAAATAAACACAGTTAAATTAAAGACTCTTTTTATTAATTAAACAAAAATTTAGACGTATTTTATTTTTTCTCGACAACCCGAGAAGACCCGAGAAATCAGGCTCGAGAAGTCTCGACACCCGAGAACTAAAAAACCTCGAGAAATCGGAAATCCTAAGTGCAAGGCTCATATAAATGCAGACTTGCCACTCAGCTTACTGTATTGACTCCTTGTTATCACAATTTTCGCCATTAACGTAGATACCTTCGTGGTGTAGCGTTCCCACACAGCACTTCGCGATCCGCAGGTCGTGAGTTCAAACCCGAACACCTCCAAAAAGTCTCCCCGTTTATTTGCCACACTTGAATCCATCACACATGTGGATGTTGAGTGCCAGAAATGGGGTATATTACCGCATTGAGTTGAAGTTGATTCCCGACTTTGTGCGTGAAATATTCAATGAAATGCAACATTTTATTGTTGTTTACGCCACATACTTGCGCGTGCGATTTTACTTGAATTTCATGACGACTAAAAGACAGATTATTTTAGAAAGCAATGATTTTGTACAATACTCTATTTCGCTAGTGTGGGACGCACTAAAGTTTGACGCATACTTAACTGATTTAGAAGTTCTCTGAAAAACAAACTCAATATAAAAGAAACATTGATATTAAATCTCATCATCATCATCATTTAACATAGACTTCGTCGACACACTCATTAAAAAATACGCAGAAGCTCATGAACGTAGACTTCATCACCATGTGAACGTCGAGGCAATCCAGCTCCTCGACAACACAGACATAGTAAGAAGACTCAAAAGGACCAAGCCTTTTGAGTTAGTATAGTGTAAAATAGTGAAATTCAGTGTAAGTGATAGAAACAACTTATTTACTTATAAAGAACACAGAAGAACAATAACAAAGTGTCTTCCCCTTAAATAGAAACTGTAAGAAAAGTGCTATTGGACACATTCTTAGTTATAATTTACTTCATAAAACTATGTCAAAGTTATTACTCATTAGCCTACTTGGCTAGATTGTAATATTATGTAGGATACAATAAATATTGAAAACTAGGAATAACAAAAAAAAAAAAAAAAAACATCATTTGCCCTTATCCCACTTCACGTGGGGTCGGCACAATCCTACTAACATTATAAATACGAAAGTTTGTGAGGATGTTTGGATGTTTGTTGTTCGATCACGCCGTAACGGCTCTACAGATTTCTTTGAAACTTGGAATAGATAAAGTTCTTTACCTAGAATAGCATATAGGCTACTTTTTATGATGGTACCACGCGAGCAAAGCCGCGGGCGGAGGCTAGTATTAAATAAATTATATAAAATTTTATCTATATTCAAATTATAAAAACGCATCGCAAGTGAAATTTGAAAATCTGATGATGGAGTCAGCAGTCAACGGAACTCACCAAATAGTAAATTATCCGTGTCATTTTAATCAGCTTAATGTTCTATTTGGTAATCTGTAAAAGCCATGTGATTTTATAAAAGCATGTTTCGAAAAACATATTTATCAACCTAAAATGTTTCCTCTTTTCCAGTACCTCTACGACCTACTAATGAATCTTCTAGAAGAGAAGGGAGTGAGCAACGACTTCGTACAGAAACTCTCCGACTTCAGCACAGCCTACGAGCATTCCTCTTACATCAACCTGCTTGAGTCTATCTCCAAATTCACCATTGGAAAGTAGAATTACAACGGATATTCTCCGAGTTTTAAATAGATTTAAGGACTGTTGAACGGGAATTACCTAGAAATAGTATTGGTAGATGTTTGTAGAAGTAAATGTTTGAAAACGGTAATCTTATCTTTGTGAAGTCTTTGGACTGTCTGCATGAATAAAGGCCTTTCCCACAACAACGTTCCATATAATGACATTATCCGTATTATCGGCACATGCAAAAAAATATTCTTTGTATAAATTAATATGAAACAATGCCCACTAGATAGAGATGGGTCGTACTTGCGTACTTTCGTTCGCGTACCAGATCTATAACGTATCGTATTTTACAAGAACCAGGTTCAAAAATCCGTAGCCAAACAATAAGTATATTAAAAGTTTTGGTAATAAAGCCATAAAATTCTATGTAATTCCTGTGAAACATATACCTTAAAGTCATTGTAGGTGAAGCAAAGTGCAAAATTAAATGTACAGTAGAAAAAAACATTTTATTATAGGCAAAAATTAGGTCTACAGTCCACCAAAGCGTTGCTGCAGAGATATTTTGACGCACAATTTATCTTTATTCCATAATTCAGTAATGCTACCTTCAATTCGCGATTAGATAATCATCTTTCATCAAACTTGTCTACAATAAATGTATGGCGCAGCAAGTCTTGATAGTAATGATTATCGTACAATCTTTTGCAGACATAATTATCCATGAAAATCTAAACAGATGCATATTTATTGTAATATCAGACAACGCAACTACCAAGTAGCCTCTGTACGTACGGAGAGTGCCCGAGACGCAGGGGGTGCGGGTCCGGTTCCCGCTGCGGGACAAATGTTTGCATCAGTTCCGGGTCTGGGTGTTGCGGTACCATAGCACTCGTAGTTTCTGATACCGACAGAGAATTCTAGTGTGGGGTCGGGACTATGTGACTGTTGGGTGTTACAGACGATACGGTGGATTGTGTACCTAATACCTACATTGAGGTTTCGTTTTTCAGTTAGTTGGGTTTGTCCTAGACAGGCAAGGTTTTTGACTCGAATTGGCATTTATTTTGCTCTGGGACAGCAGAAGGAGTTAGTTTAGTTGACAGCTGTATGTTAGTGTTATGTTAGTTATTGTCTGAATAAATATTGTTTCAAAGTGACTTGTTTTACTAACACTGAAACCCATTATATTTGTTACTAGTATCGGTATCTACATTATTTGTTTCAAATAGTGTTGTGTTCCTGCGGTAAGCCTGCTAGAGCTCTTTAGGGGGGGTGGGGTCAGTCCATGAGTCCAGTCCATGCTTTAGGTAGTAATTTTGACGTCGAACTTCTCGTACGTATATATATTTATAAAGATGATAAAAAGGCTAAAAACAGGTAATATGAAAAAGTTAGTGAAGATTCTTCTGCGTAACACGTAGGTGCACGCTGCACGCACAGCGTAAGTCTGTGCCGTGTGGACCGCTCTTGTAGCGCGGACATTATCCTACTTACTATCTTTTTAATTTAATTTATTTATTTGGACACACATTACACATTACAAGCATACAATATAATACATATTAACAAACTAGTTTTGATCTGGCTTGAAACGTAACTTACGTGCGTACTGCTAAAACAATATAAGAGCATCAAGCGGATAAAAAGCGTTGGGAAAACTTAACTTAACGAGAATAATATTATATAAAACAAGACTAAACAAAATCAGAAACATACATAAAAATCTAAGATTACCTATAAACTACTATATCCTACTAATATTACAAATGCGAAAGTTTGTAAGTATGGATGGATGGATGTTTGTTACTCTTTCACGTCAAAACTACCGAAAGGATTTTAATGAAACTTCACAATAATAGCTTATACATCAAAATAACACATAAGCTGCAATTTAAAAAGATATTGTGTGAAATGTCCAAAATATGGCTACTAGCTACTCGAAATACTAATCCTGCGCAGACGAAGTCGAGGGCACCAGCTAGTAGTTGATATGCCGCCAAACCAACCAGTGACGCTAAGGATATTGATTGCTCAGTTATCTATCACCACATCATCGTCAATGCATGATCGTGGTGTGAGTGATGGTGACTGATGACTGACTTAGCATAAATATATATACAGGTGTCCCGAAAAATAGTGTCAAGCGAAAGTCCAGAGTTAGATAGAATACCCCTTCGGTACCCGAATCACCCAGTCGAAAATTTTCAAAAATTCGGAAAAAAAATCATAACTCGAAATCTATAAAAAATCGCGGAACATACATGGGGGTGATTCAGTTACCCCAAGGGGTGTTCTATCTCTGGACTTTCGCTTGACACTATTTTTTGGGACATCCTGTTTAATGTAAGTATTAAAAAACTGTACCGTTCTCCGAAGTCTAATATATATATTGAGATATAGCTATAGCTTTCGCTTCCTTTTTGTCCCTTTTTTCTCCTAAGCTGTGTGTATCGCCTTCCTTTTTCGCACACCCTCACAACCACAGGCAGTCAAGTCTCGTGGAGAGGCTAGTCGATTTGGTTCCACATTGACGTTGTTGTTTTCGCTTCGAACGGATGTGCACTGGTAAGTGCTAGAATTTATTTGATCATTTCTATTTTCAAATTTAAACTTAGAATGATTTATATCAACAAGTTTTTATCGATCATTTCGGTTGCATTTCTTTGTTACAAGCGTCACTAAATTCCACACAAAAGTTTATCTACATACCGTCATAGAGATTTTAATTTTCGAATGTTCTTTGTGTGCAAATAATTTGTCACGAATTTAGTGAAAATCATTTAATGTGTTGAACAGCAGCGCAGTAAGTGATTTTATTACCGTGCATGTTCAAGTTCGATTGTCCTAAGTTATTTTTCTCCACGAAAAGAAATGTAAAATTGATTTTATTTCGGCAATAACTTTGCCGATCGTACTTCGAAAATTTAACGGTGTTACCGTTCGTTAACTTTGATTTTATGATTTATGTGTGTTTTTTGAGTTATTTCCTTTTTTGAGCTTAAATCTAGAAATTTTCTTCATCGTGTCCAATTTTTATTTTAATGCGGGTAGGTTATGCTTTTATAACCTTTTAACCATCATCAACAGGTTAACCTTTATTTTTAGATCCCAATTAAATATACGTCTACGGATGAACGAAAAAGAAGTGGATTTAAGTAACGATAGTTTTATATTGGATCTGAGGCAAACAATGAGCGAGACCGATAAAGGAATTTCAAAAAAGAGAAAACTACCAAAGAATTTTCCTTCGTCTTCCTCGTCTGAAAGTGATGATTCTAGTAGTAGTTCGGATTTACATTGTTCTGCCAAACGTTCTCGCCGTCATCGACGCAAGAAACGTAGGCGTCATACGCATTCTCATCATAAATATGATAAACTAGATAAACTGATTGCTGACGTTAGTGAACTTAAATCAAGGCTTACCGGCGAACCATGCGAAAGCATTTCTAATACTGAAGGTGAACATTATCAGGCTTTTGATTGTATCGATGATGATGTTAGCGGGAACTTATACAATGACAACCACTCAGGTGAAGGCGAGGGTGAACCCCAGTTCTCCCTTTCTATTGGTACCAAGTTGAAGGAACCTGATGTCTTGAAAACTTCTTCATCTTACCTAGAGGCTTTGATAGGTATTCAAAGATTTAACGATGTCGAATGGCAGAATGTTAGGTATGCAGACGTTCAAAAAAATTACCGTCATACCCCCGGTTTTACTGAACTAGAACCTAACGAGGAAATTAAACGATATGATACATCCCGCACTACCGCCAATACTGATAAAGCGTTTGCTGCTATTAGCTATGCATTGATAAAACAAAAAGATCATCTTGAAAAAGAACTTCGCGACTTTTTATCCTGGACAAGGGCGACGCCTGACCTAAACTACGATGGGATCCATAAAAAGATCGAAGATATTTTTGTAACGGGTGAATTCTCAAAAATTTCTAATGACGCTCTTCAGTTGGTCTGCGGCCACAGAGCTGAGGTTATTCAACATAGAAGAGAAGCTATATTGGCTTCCGTGAAAGATCCCATGCATAAAAGTATTTTACGGAAAATACCCCCTTCATGCAGCAATCTATTTAACGCTGAAAAATTCACCTCGACCTTAGAAAAAATGGGAGATTCTCGAAAAATTTTTTGGCCGAGAACAAAAGACCACGCTCCTGCTACGCAGACTGGTCCAAATACTGCTCAGACTGCGAGTACATCTAGCAGATTTCAATATCCGAATCAACCTACTTACCGAGGAAGCAATGCCAAACCTCGTGGCTCCTTGAATTCTAACAGGCCCTTTCGGGGTAGAGGGGGCACATCAAGAGGTCGAAGAACTAATGACCAATCTGCACCGCAGAGAGGTACACGTGACAGACACCATTCTCCCTCATCCCACCGGGATAGGAGAACTAACCGGAAATATTGACTCACCGAGTCCTTTCCGTGCCGGTCAAGTAAAGCATCATCGGCAAAGGTGGGAAGAACTGGGTGCGCCCAGTTATATTCTGAAAATTATTTCAGGTTACCGTATCCCTTTCTCGAATCTACCTCCTCTACATCTGCCAGATCTATACAACAGTCAACAAGTGACTTACGAA
Source organism: Anticlea derivata (assembly GCA_947579855.1). Lineage (NCBI taxonomy): Eukaryota > Metazoa > Arthropoda > Insecta > Lepidoptera > Geometridae > Anticlea > Anticlea derivata. The sequence goes on from OX388269.1 coordinate 1,147,326, forward strand.
ACCACAGAAATGTCGACAGTGATAGAGAAAATGAAGGTGGAACGCGTGCTAGTTCCATTTCGTATATCCCAAAGCTTCCTGTCGCGCATGTTTCTCGTTCCCAAAACAGATGGGTCTATGCGGCCAATATTCGACCTGAGATTGTTAAACCGCTATGTTCTGACAACGCCGTTCAGATTGATAAATGTTCACAAAATCCCATCTTTCTTACAGCCAAACGATTGGCTTGCGAAAATAGATATCTCACAGGCGTATTTTCATATACCGATCAAGAAAACGCACAGACGATTTCTACGCCTGTTATATCGCCAAGAACTACTAGAAATGAGTTGTCTGCCTTTCGGGCTAAGCTCTGCTCCCAAGACCTTCGCTGCTGTAAGCAACTGGATTGCTCAGATACTCCGTCAAAAAGGAATCAGACTTCTGGTGTATTTAGACGATTATCTAATAGCAAATACAAGTCCTATTGTACTAAGCGAGCACATTACCATCACTCTGAACATGCTAAAATATCTAGGCTGGAATGTAAACTTCAAAAAATCCGTACTAAAACCAAGAAAGAACTTAGAATACCTAGGCATTGTATGGGATCCTTGGCTAAATCGCAAGTTTCTCCCCGAGACAAAATGCGAAAAGATAAGGATATCAATCTCAAAACTAGTAGAAAATCGAACTATGAAACTTGTCAACTTCCAAAGTCTTGTGGGCATGATGAATTTTGCAAGTTTCGTTATACCTCGGGGAAGACTCAATTATCGGCAGCTGCAGAAACTGACTATTGTTCATCACAGTCTCAATTCAAAAGTTGTCTCTCTGAACAACGAATCAGAAAAGGATTTGATTTGGTGGCTCGGTCACCTAAGAGGGTATTCCCGAATACACATCTCTTATCCCACACATTTCTTGGTAACAGACGCCTCGGGTATAGCTTGGGGTGCTCAGATGAACAGCACGACGTTGTCAGGGGATTGGCTGTTTACGGAAAAGGATATGCATTCGAACATGAAGGAGCTCCTCGTAGTCTTGAAAGTCTTAAAAGAGCTAGGTCCGAGCCTACAATCAACTTCTATACACCTACAATCAGACAACAAAACAGCAGTTGCTTACCTTCGCAACGAAGGAGGGTCGAAATCGCAAGATCTGTTGGACTTGACCTACAAGATTTTTCAACTATTAGATATCTATCAAATAGATCTAGAAGCCTACCACATTCCTGGTGTATACAACACCGAGGCCGACCGTCTATCTCGCCGTCGGACAGTGCCAGAATGGCACCTGTTACCTCAAGCAACAACGCTTATATTTGCCAAATGGGGGACTCCGATCATAGATTTGTTTGCGACACGTATCACACGCGTAGTGCCCAGGTACTGCACCCTAGATTACAAGGACAAACAAGCGGAATTTCACGATGCCCTATCACGAAAATGGGATTACCCGCTGGCATGGGTGTTTCCCCCTCCGTTCTTGATACCAAAAGTCCTGCAACATCTACATCATTGTCACGGTGTATACCTCATAGTAGCACCAAGGTGGGAGAAAGTTTTTTTGGCGCCCAGATCTACGAAGCCGGGCAATAGCAGCACCCTGGACCATTCGAGATCTTCATCAAGTCTTAGTGGATGTCTCAACGGGCAATCCTCCTCAGAACGTGCAGGAAATGGAGCTGGAAGTATGGAGATGTGGGGCTGGAGTGACCAATTGAAAGAGTGGACACCACAACAGAGAAATCTTCTCTTTAACAGCTGGCGCCCGTCGACCATAAGGACTTACAAGCCAGCGTGGAGCAGGTGGATCAAGTGGACAGAGCAAAATAATGTTGCGAGTTGTAAGCCCACCGGTTCAACGCTAGCTCGGTTCTTAGCAGACTTATTTTACAAAGAGAAACTCTCGTATAACACAATTCTTGTCCACAAGTCTGTAGTTTCTACACTTTGTGACCCAGATCTTACCGAGCGGCTTAGTACTCACCCCTTTGTAAAACGAATCTTAAAGTCAATAGCCTTGAAAAATCCCATTCCGATTAAGCCCCCTGTATGGGATGTTGACCTAGTTGTAAAGTTGATGGCGCAGGTGGACTGTAATACTGATAATTTTTACCAAATATCAAAGCATACGGCCGCTATTTTACTTTTATTTTCTGAAAGAAGGGTACACGATTTGACTCTTCTTAGAGTAAATTCAGAGAATTGTATTTTTAATAGTGATTTTGTAATTTTATGGCCAGTTTTCGGATCAAAAACTGATTCTGTTAATTATCGCCAGTCTGGCTGGAGGCTTAATGCAAACCCTAATAATAAGAGTTTAGATCCAGTGTATTGGATAAATCGGTTGATTACTAATGGCAAACAAAGAAGGGAATCAACAAACTGTACTAATCTTTTTATCACTACGTGTGGTCAGCCTAGACCAGCTTCTAGGTGTGTGATTTCTGGGTGGATTAAGAACTTATTGAAAGATGCTGGTATAGACGCATCATCTGGTAGCTTTAGAGCTGCAGTTGCATCTAAAAGCTGGATTGAAAATACACCCGTTGAAGATATACTTTCCAGAGGCAACTGGAGATCTAAAAATACTTTTAAAAAGTTCTATTGTAGACAGATAGTACAACCAAGTACAGCGGTGAATGAAACACCAACCTTTCAGGCTATATAAATTAAAGAATTGAAGTATCTTGATAATGTTGATTTGAATTAAATCTTATAACTGTGGTGCCTATTTTTAAATAAAATAGCTTTTTGTATCGATAATATTTCTATCAAGAAATAATATTTCCCCAATACGCAGTAGGTAATTTTGTCGCATAAAAGAATACTCATGATTTTATCTTATCATCACATAGATATTTTTGATAAAACATTAAGTCAAATGAATAGTGTAACTTACATTTTTCTTAGTCACATTGACGTTAACAACCACCACGGCGATAACAAACATCTCTCACTATATATATTAGACTTCGGAGAACGGTACAGTTTTTTAATGAAAGCGTTTTACCTAAAAATAAAACGTTTATTAAAATACTTACCTTATCCGAAGTCTAATATATTTTTAAATTCTGCCTGGTGATAACGCAAAAACAACAACCTTAATGTGGAACCAAATCGACTAGCCTCTCCACGAGACTTGACTGCCTGTGGTTGTGAGGGTGTGCGAAAAAGGAAGGCGATACACACAGCTTAGGAGAAAAAAGGGACAAAAAGGAAGCGAAAGCTATAGCTATATCTCACTATATATATTAGACTTCGGATAAGGTAAGTATTTTAATAAACGTTTTATTTTTAGGTAAAACGCTTTCATTAGTTATGTACCTTACAAGTACAAGTTTAGCCGTTTTCGGAAGAATAGGTACTTATATAAATAATAATATAGGTTAGCCTTTTGACGGCGCGATCGTCATTTATCAACCTTATCCTCTATGCACTTAAAATCTGAAGAGTTTTGATAACAAGGTGGACGGTGGAAACTAAATATATCCCAAAGATCACCCAGGTGAACAAAGGTGAGCCGTTGTAAAAAAAACTTCCTACGATACACCCACACCCACAGGGAGGTGGACGGTGGGTAAAAACCGATTTTAAAGTGATGTGACCCACAGGTATTAACATAAGTGTTGATTGTTTTACCGAAAACGGCTCAACTAGGTAGCTCAACGTACCTAGGCCATTTTCAGGGGACCGTATTTATACAAGGTGATTCTATGTATGCTATCCCGAAAGGGGCTTATTCTACACCCAATTGGCAATATTTGTTCTAAGACTTCTGGAAATTATTCATTTTAATTAAAAAAAAAACTATAGTTACCAAATCAGCTGTTTTGGTTCAAACTCACGAGTTGTAGGTACGTAGTTTGATGCGAGAACTTGGTTTAAATACCTGGTTGCGTAAACACGAACCACCTCTCTAAAACTCAAATGAATCAGCTGTTTTCAATACGTAAAATCTTTATTACTAGGTAATGTACTTATTTGTTTTAGTCTGCATCAGCCATTGCCACATCGGAAGTCAGGCCTCTATCACGCTATGTTTTATCTGCAATGTAATGTTTTTCACGACACATTTATTTTTGTATGCGTACCTAAGTAGGTACATACTTGATAAAAGATAGTGAGTTTTTATAAAAGCGAACGAAAATCGGAGGATTCGTTTAAAGTTTCGCGCGCTATTGCGGTCAGCTGACTCCCTACCTACATTTCATTTCCTTTTGAAAATAAATTGATTTTTAATAATCAAACTACCAATGCTTTAAATTGTTGTCTCATTCATGCTTTATAAATAATGTAAGAGTCAAAATGTGTCTAATATATGTCTCGAAAGATTTCTATCAACTCCGAAAATAATATCGTATACACCAATCACAAATAAGCTTACAAAGTGTGCTTTATATTTGACCAATAGAAACTCAGCAACCACTCTGAACATCGCGCGAACTGCGAAGCGAAATTGTCAAATCGCCGACCAAAATGAAACGAGTTTTGTTTCATCTGTTCAAGATGGCTCACCTACGCACGATAGGTTATCGCGAAGTAGTAAAAACACCATCTCGGCTTTACGAATTGTGCTTGACGAATTTAGTGAACTATCTGCAAAGATGCAAGTGCGATCGGAATATGTTGCATACGCTGCCGGATACCATCCTGATCGATGTTTATATCAAGGTAAGTGTTGCAGTTTTCGATGAAAAACACTCTGGATTACCGTTAGTATTGTCCACAACGTTCTTGTTAGCGATAAATGCGTTATCGTCGTGTTTCAGTCAGGGAGATTATAAGTAATTCGCCTGAGCGATGAGTTAGTGGCCATGAACCTGCAAAAGAGTTTGTGAAATAGTTTTGTATGAACATTAGCTGCTTATGTGATGAGCAGTGGGCTGAAAACTTTCACTGTTGTGGAGCCGTACGGGGTCCTTTGTTACGACACACCTTATGCGCTTTTAATAGTCGTGGCAGAACTTTATTACCGTGACACCTTCCCACCTTGTTGGATGAGAGATGTGGATGAACCCATGTTTTGGGGTACTTTAATGTTGAACTCCAATAAAGCGAAATTAAAACATTATCTTTGCGACTTTTTAAACGTACAACAATAAGAGCCCAGAGAATGTAAGGTGTGAATAAATTGACCAATTTGTTTTCTACATGTGTAGCAAATAATAATTTCTAAGTTTTCCCAATCTCTTCTTTATCATGTGAAAATGCTAGGTTAGGTACCTGATTTATTCATATTTTGTGTTTTATGGTGGCAAGTATAATATTTAAAGGTCTTTAATTAGGGGAAGGCTAAAGAAAAGATGGATATGAGTAAGAAAGAAGTGAGTGCGGAGATGACGGCTAACAGAGGAGAGTGGATGAAGAAATCATGTTATGCCGATCCCACATAATGTGGGACAAGGGCAGGAAGATGATGATGATGATCCTTTATACCAACAGGCTCACAGTCACATGGTGAATGAATATCTTACTGCTTACTATTATAAAATGCAAAAGTATGGATGGATGGATGTTTGGTACTCAATCATGCCAGAACAGCTGAATCTAGGTGAAATTTGGCACAGAGATAGATTATATTCTGGAATAGCACATTGTATGGTTCCCGTTTAGATTTGTTTTTGTTTTTTCAAAGCAAGGGATGGACTTTTTTTTTTGGTCAGAGAATCAAATCTATAGGCTACTTTTTATCCCGGATAAAAACGGTTCCTATGAGATAGAGTAACAATATTCTAAATGTGAAAGTTTGTGAAGGTATTTTTGGTTCTATCACGCTGTAATGGCTCAACCGATTTAGATGATACTTGGAATAGATAGTTCTTTACTTAGAATATTTAGCATACTAAAGGCTACTTTTTATGTAGGTACCACGAGAGCGAAGCCCTGGGCGCGAGTTAGTGGGTAAATGTTGTATAAAAGCATTTTTAAAATATATATTAGGCATCTTTCTCACATTATACATACATTCTATGTAACTAGGTAGGTAGTTCCTTCCTTATCTACATTGTAAGGAGTGTAAATAGGTAAACTGTGTCATTGTATTTAATACAGTCTGTTTACTTCATTCTGTGGTATGCTTTCTTTGTAAGGATTGGGGTAATATTTTCTTCTTCCATGACCAATGTGGAAATCCATGAGTAACCTGAAGTCCCTACGGTAGACAAGGAATGAAAACTCAGAGGAGAGAGCTACTTGGGTAGTCTTAAAAGCTAAGCCAACCCACTGGCAAGAGCTCTTGCCAGTGGGTTGAAAAACCGACTAACATGAAAAGGTTAAACAGGACACATCCTGGACAACCTGCAATATCGAGGGAAGAATGAGAGAATCTGATGAGTCTGAATCCCAATTCATGCCACTAATCAATCGACTCATCCGCCGCCATTGCGGATAACAGAATGAATGAAAAAGAATAAAATCTTTTACTTTCACATCCTACTAATATTATAAATGCGAAAGTTGGTGAGGATGTTTGTTGTTCAACCACGCCCAAACGGCCGAACTGATTTTGATGAAATTTGGCACAGAGATAGATTATAGTCTGGAATAGCATAGACTTGGGCTACTTTTTATGTAGGTACCATGCGTGCGAAGCCGCGGGCGCAAGCTAGTAATATTGTAAAGAGGTATTGTATGTCAGGGCGTAGTGGGTAACTTTTGTAACTCCTGAAACAATTGCAAAACGTGAGTGAAGTTGCGGGCAAAAGCTAACTATTAGTCTATAAATTTCGCGGAATATACCTACTTGGTTGGTTTATACTGAATGCTAACTTCTGATAAGAAATTGAGGACGGCTTCGACAAAGTAGGTAGGTAGTATAATAAAGTACCATTATTCACCTACGATATTCGTAGGTGTAGCTTGAATAGAATAGAAAGAATCAGTGTAGCGAAAGGAGCCTCTAAGAGGCGCACTTTAATCCTTTCACTACACTGATTCTTTCACTGACGGCCATAGGCTCTTCAGGGTCACCATACCTCCACCTGGTCACTGACGTAATAGATAGATAGATAGAAGACAGAACATAATTTTATGGTGTGCAATAAAAGCACACCACAAAAGTACAAACATTAACAAAAAACAATAAAAACTAAACTATGTGATGAACAATGACCAACAAAGACGACAGACACAATACAGACGTAATATAGGTGACCAAGAAAGAATCAGTGATACGACAAGCAAGCAAGCGGGGAAGCGGGGGTTGGCGAGCGCAGATAAAGCTATAGAATTTGTCTGAAGTAGCTATATAAAGATAGGAATACCTACCTACATGGCATATAACTATTGCTTGAGTTTGTAGATATACCTACATATTATATGAACTTAAATCTAACAATCTCATTCGCGAGGTCTCGATCGTTGATTGATATGATTGGTGGCACAATGCACGCTCGCTGATGCAATTGTTGGTCAATAGGCGTAATGGCTACCTTGAACGGTAGATGAATGGGAACATAGGTGTCTCTTGAACCTAGAATCAACTAAGTGGGTGCTTAATTGAACCTATAAATCAAAATAAATATACACACACCTAACACTACACGTACGGCCTCAGGGCGCGAGCCCTACTCACACTTGACCGTATTTATTTCCAAATTAAATCAAATTCACAGTATGGCGTCTTCAAGAATCTACATGGCATTTCAAATCCACATGTTATCTAGCTCGCATAGGATTTGACATCAATATTTTTTGACTGAAATGTTTAAATTAACAGTTCCGTGATTTTTTCTCCAAATTTTCTTTATAAAGTAGGTAACTTCCTAGAACTTCAGGGAATATTTCAAAACAAAATTGCTAATTTGGTCCAGTCGTTCTCGAGTTTTGAGCTTAGCAACACATTTATCGATTAATTTTTAGGGTTCCATACCTCATTTGGAAAAACGGAACCCTTATAGGATCACTTTGTTGTCCGTCTGTCTGTCTGTCTGTCTGTCCGTCTGTCAAGACCCTTTTTCTCAGAAACGGCTAAAGGTATCCACTTAAAATTTATACCACCTATGTAACACAATTAAAGGGAAAAGTCTGATATTGAGGAATTTCGAAGTTTTTTAGATCGCTCATGTAGTCATTGTATGACATTGACCGCAAATATAAGTTTGTCAATTCCTACACTTAGAATTTTTATTTTCTGACCATGACCACTGGTGCACGACCGGGATTTAAACCCACGACCAATGGTACGGAGTGCGAGAACTCTCACTTGACCGTCTTTATTATTTACATAGATTATAATTAAATTATCTCTGACATTGTATAAATTTTACGAGTAGGTTCATGTTTATTTTATGAAATTTTTGTATTTATGCCTACCTATATAGATAAATAAATGAATTGATCTCCATCTGCATACAAAAAACCGTGTCATTGTAATGCCGTTGTTGCATAGCGGTCAGCAATCGAAAGTCCCGCCTACGCGCATACTGATCAACTCGCCATTTCACCACGAGAACCTAATACTACCTAATTTTCTTATTTCATTGTTCTTTTCTGTGTCAAATAAATAATTATTCTATTCATTCTATTCATATGCTCGTGCAGTGGTGGTGGCGATCCACAGGTCGTGCCACCAATGCATTATCCATTCGGAGAATTTATGTACGCTTTTTTTTTATATACAACTGAGGTGGCAAACAAGCATGCGGCCCACCCGTTGGTAAGCAGAGGCATCACGCACGCGTTGCCGACCCCGAACCCCCCCACCCCCAAAGAGCACTGGCAACCTTACTCACCGCAGGAACACAACACTATTTGAAACAAATAATGTTATTTGGCTGCGATCTTCTGTAAGGCGGAGGTACCTCTCCAGGCGGGCTGCTCCAATTTAGAACGAGAAAACCTCGCTGTGCCCTACCTCCTACTAATAGTTGCTAGTGCTCTCAAAAGGTGAAGGAAAACATCGAAAGAAACCGGCATGTCCTAGAGCTTCGAAGACATGTGACATGATGCTCGAAAGGAGCCTCTCAGAGGCGCACTTTTTTGACAGGCCTCATAGCTCAGTTGGTAGTAACTCTGCCTTCTGCGCTAGAGGTCGCGGGTTCGATTCCCGCACTGAACAAACGTTTGTGTGATGAACACAGATGTTAGTTTTGTGTCTGGGTGTTAAATATATATCTATTATGTATATCAGTCTCTGGTACCCATAGTACAGGCTATGCCTAGTTTGGGATCAGTTGACCGTGTGTGATATGTCCGGAATATTTATTTTTATTTATTTACTTTAATCCTTTCACTACACTATCTTTCACCGACGACGGTCATAGAACGACACGACAACGACACCATACCTAAACTTGAAAGGATTAAGGTGCGAGAGCCTCCTTTCGTCAAAAATAATCTGTTATGTCTTAATCTCTAATCTAATCTTTCGCATCATCATATCAGAAATGTAAATGAACACATAACTTTCGAACAAGCGGGATTCGACCCGCATCTTCGCCTAGAATCGGCAATGCGATAAAAACGCTTGGAACGAATGAATGAACAGTTATGCAATAGGTAATTATTTAATATATCTTATTGATTAAGATGCCATAACATTTGTCTAGATGATTTTAGAGAGTAGTAAATCTTTCACGCTAAAAACGAAAGTGGATAGTCCTGTGTTACAACTTGTACCTATACATAATATATAGTTAGAGATAAACTTGTAGATACATATTTACGAAGGTCTAAGTCTAATGAAATCTTTTTATCATCTTTACAAGTAGGTTTAATTAAACGTACTATACGTTTCACATCAAGGTCATTTATTTATTTTTGAGTTTGTACTTATTAATTGATTTGACCCCAAAGCATCTGATTTTTGCAAAGATTTTTTTACGTACAACAAGCGTTATTGCCAATGGGGTGTAGAATAAACCCCTTTCAGGATAGCATACAAATTTTGAATAACTTCGTACTAAAGCCGCTTCCATTTTGACACTAAAGTTTGGAACGCTATGTTACCGACCCGTTATCCCGTGATATCCCATACCTCAAACTGGTCGCTGACCTAATGCAGGATGATTAAGAAAGAATCAGTGAGACGACAAGCAAGGTGCCGTTATATCTATTCAAACACTAACGTGTACAGAGTCCTTTACAGTTAGAAATCTGTTCTCACTTACCGCGGTTACCGTTCCACGATTAGCATTTTGGGTGAAGGCAAACCGGGCGTGTTAACCGTGTACCTATTACCTTTATTTTGTAAGATACTGTCGACAGAAACGAAGAAAGAGAGTAAAGAACCAGAAGTTTTTGCCGGGCATACAGACTGTAGGTAAAGTCAGCATCAAAAGTAACTGATGATCAGACATGTCTCATAACTCCTGATTGAAAATATTTTACTTTAGGAGTTCGGTTCAGCTTTATGCTGAGACGTTGGCTGAGGTGTGCGTTGTGTGGAGCAAATGGGGGACCCATTTTCCCCACACAACGCACACCTCAGCCTACATACCACCTCACCTACCTACATGTTTTTGTTTTCCTATGTGTATTTTTGTATTACTTAGGTATAAGTATTTTTCTTTGTACCTACCTACTTACTGCGTTGGTCAAATAAACAAATTTTCTTTCTTTCTTTCTTTCTTTCTTCCTAATATTCCAAAAGTATGTGGTGACATCAAAGTGTTACATAGTTTCTGCCCTTCTAACGATGAAGGAAAATATCGTGACGAATCATGAAAACCAGTCAAAACCAGTCAAATGGTGATGTTTATTGACAGGCTAGCTGTCATAGCTCAGTTGGTAGTAGCTCTGCCTTCTGCGCTAGAGGTCGCGGGTTCGATTCCCGCACTGGAAACACATTTGTGTGATTAACACAGATGTTTGTTCTGTGTCTGGGTGTTAAATATCTATCTATTATGTATGTATATCAGTCTCTGGTAGGTTCCCATAGTACAAGCTATGACTAGTTTGGGATCAGCTGACCGTGAGTGATAGATAACTGATAAGTCCGAAATATTTATTTATTTATTTATTTATTACAACTTGCGATAGAAACTCATATTGGATCTTGATTAAATTAATTCTGATCCACCATATCGATCGACAGATTATTTCAGATACAGTTGTGTAATAACAAAAGTTCTGAGAAATTACATTCACGACATTGGCAGACCGTAACTTATCATTATATGTGTTTCCAAAACACACAGCATTTGTTGAAGAAGCATCCATAGATTTTACCTTATTTAGTCGATTAGTAGCTTACGTCACCTGTAGTTCCTGTGCCTTTTGCTCCTTTCACCCACAGCAGAGCGCGCCAAATGTCCTATCAGCGCATCTGTCAATGTCAACCTCATAGCGTTTGTAGATTTTGCCGCTAAACACGCAAAATTATTTTCTTATTGGATTTTACTGAAAGTAAATAAGATATTACAGTTTTCTAAGTTTAAATAGTGTTTGTGTGGTAAGATTAAGTGATTGTGATAGTTTTTCGCAAGAATGAGCGCTCATTCCGAGCGGGACGACCAAGGTAAGACCGGCGTTTGTGATCGATCGGATGCCGCTGCTTCGGATGAAGAGCGGTCTTTCCGACGCCACTCTGGTGACTCCAGCAGTGACAATGAGTCCTCCTCATCTTCGGAAGATGAGCGGGGGTTCTCAAATCCACCGCCAAATAAACGCCGTAAGTATGATAAGCATGCTGCTCGTGATCAACAAATTGAATCTCTTATAAGTCAGGTTAGCTATATAACAGGATATTTGTCACAACTACACAACACCACACAAAGCCAGAGTCTTCCTGACCCCAATAACTGCGTAGAACAACAATCTAGTTCTCAGTCCGAATTCTTAATCAATCCATGTGTAAATTCAGAAAATTTTCAGTTAGGTGAGTTACAAACAGATTTTGATGAGAAGAAGGTTATTCCTCTAGCAAAGAAAGAGAGACTTGACAAAGTCAGTCAACTGCAGCACTTTGACACGCAAGCTTGGAAGGGCATGAGATACAAATCAGTTTTGCAGGGTTATTCAGCAAGCCCAGGTTTTGTATCACTGAAAGTGAATGAAGAATTATGCCATTTTAATAAGACCAAGGATTACCTTGCTTCTGCTGAGAATATGTTGGCAGGATTGACTAATGCAGAATTGGAACGACAAGAGCTTTTGAAGCAAGGTTTGCAGGACCTACTTAACTGGGCCGCTAAGAACCCTAGTGACTTGAACCCATCTTCTCTTTTTGAAAAAGTGTCAGGGCTGCTGGGACCGGATTCTCCACTTCATAAATGTTCAGAAAAGGTAATGCAAATTATTTGTGGAAGACGGGGCGAGTGTATCGAAATTAGAAGAGAGAGAATTCTAAAAGAGATTAACAGCCCAATGCTCAAAGCTACGTTAAGGGACATTCCCCCAAGTGCTGAATACCTATTTAGCCGTCAAGCTTTGCAGCCGGTGATTCAGTCGCTTGGAGGGACCCAAATGTGGCTGAATAAACCAGAGTACATAAAAGAGAAGGGCCCAGGTCGGGTCCGACACACACTAAGCTTCAGGCAAGACAAGAAACCTTATGTTCGAGCTCCTTTGGGTAATAATAATAAAGGTACAAGATCAGATCAAAGAGGTAAACTAAATCAGTTTCAGGCCCCTCCAAAGCGCCACAACTTTCGAGGCAATTACACCAGAAAGAGTAATGCCGATCAGGAGAATAGACAAAAATGACTATATACAGATGGACAGGCCTTTCAGGGGGGGATGCTTAAGACACCACGCACAAGTATGGAAGGCACTTGGTGCAAACCAATTTATTTTAAACAGTGTAACCAGAGGACGCATTCCCTTCAAGACGAGACCCCCACTTCTTCATTTGTCCACAAAGTTGCTAAAAAAATTCAACACAAGAATTTCACCGGAAATGACAATAGTTATCCAGGACCTGAAGGAGAAAGGAATTTTGGAATCACCAAGAACATTAAATTCGGGTTTCCTTTCCAAGATGTTTTTAATAAAAAAACCAGACGGGGGGGTGCGTCCCATATTCGACCTCAGAGGACTGAACAAACATGTAGCAACCAGGCATTTTCAACTAGTGTCTCAGACAGATGTGGCCGGATTCCTACAAGAGAACGACTGGATGGTGAAAATAGACCTCCAACAGGCTTATTTTCACGTACCTATTGCAGAGTCGCACCGCCGCTTCCTGAGAGTTTACTACCACGACCAGGTACTGCAGCTGACGTCCCTCCCATTTGGCCTATCTTCCGCCCCTCGAACTTTTGCGGCCCTATCCAACTGGATAGCGGAACTCTTACGAGCAAGGGGTGTGCGCCTTTTAGTGTATTTGGACGATTACATCCTAGTAGGTCAGGACAGAAACAAGCTGGAGACTCAGGTCTCGGAGACCATAGAGACTCTGGAAAGCTTAGGCTGGCACGTCAATTACCAGAAGTCTGTGCTCACACCTACTCAAGAACTGGAGTATTTAGGTCTAACATGGAACACCGAGAAGAGTACAATGGCCCTTCCCCCAAAAAAGGTAGCAGGGATAAAAAGAGTGGTAACAAAGATCTTAGACAAGGGTCAATGTACTCTTCGAGAGGTTCAGGGCGTTCTTGGGCTCCTCAATTTCGCGAACATGACCACCCCAAGGGGACGCCTTCATTGTCGAATGACACAGAGGTTCCTGAGAAGTTTTTCTCGAAACAGAGCAAGAGAAAAGAGATACCTTCCTCCTCTGGTAAGAGGGGAGCTAAGCTGGTGGCGAAATGCCATAGAGAACAGTTGCGTGGCTTTGCACCGGGGAGAGGTTACCCACTTTTTGACCACAGACGCAGCGGATGCGGGCTGGGGCGCTCACCTCAACGAGAGGTACATGACGGGCAAGTGGAAGATGCACCAAAGGTCTTGGCACTCAAACGTAAAAGAGTTGTTCGCAGTGTACGGTGCTATAAGTCGCAACCAGGGGTTCCTAAAAAACGCACACATATTGGTACAGTCAGACAACAGAACACTAGTAGCGTATATCAGGAACGAAGGCGGAACACGATCCCTAGCCCTACTCGAACTGACGACAAAGCTCCTGGAGCTGACCGAGCGGTTGAAGGTCACGCTCTCGGCGGCGTACCTCCCGGGGAGGTACAACGGCATAGCCGACCGCCTGTCCAGGAATCGACCAGTGCCGGAATGGCACTTGTTGCCCCCGGCCTCGGAGGCCGTATTCAGAATTTGGGGCGTACCAATCATCGACTTGTTTGCGTCAAGAGAAACCGCTGTAGTAGACAGCTACGTAACATGGGACTCCAGAGATGGGTCAGCAGACTTTTGCGACGCCTTCAGTCGACCATGGCACTTCAGACTAGCTTGGGTATTCCCTCCACCCAATCTAATTCCACGGGTGCTGCACCATCTCAACACAGCGACAGGTATTTACATAGTGAAAGCACCGCGGTGGACAAGATGTTTCTGGCTAGCAGACTTGAAGATGCGAGCCCTAACAGAACCGTTGCCAATCAAAGATCTCCAGAACAACCTAATAGACCTCACAACGGGCAGGAGCCCTCCCCAAGTAGAGAAGCTGGACCTTCTGGCATGGAAGGTTGGGGGTGGGGCAATGAAGTAGCACATTGGTCCTTAAAGGAAAAAGATCTTTTGACAAAGAGCTGGCGAGAATCCACATTGGTTACATATAAAGCTCCAATCAGACGTTGGATTTCATGGTGTGAGCTCAACAGAATCGATCCTAAGACTCCACAGGGTAATGATCTAGCTCGATTTTTAGCAAAGTTGTACCTTGAGGACAGACTCGCTTATCGCACAATACTATTACATAAATCGGCTGTATCCACCTATTCAGCAACCAGAACAGAAGATTTGTCTAAGAATTTCTTTGTACATCAAGTCTTGAAAGCAATATCAGTAGCGAACCCACCAGTGGAAAAGGCACCAATTTGGGATACAGAGTTGCTTTTCAATTGGTTAAAGGAAAATCCAGTATCAGAAACCTTGTTTGATACAGCTAGAAAAACAGCAATTATATTATTATTAGCTTCAGGTCGAAGAATTCATGACCTTACACTTTTGGAGATGTCTAAAGATAAATTAATTATTAATGAGAGCAATAATGAAATATTGTTCTGGCCAAAATTCGGCTCTAAGACAGACAGTGCTAATAATAGACAATCTGGATGGTTACTGAAACAACATCCTGATGAAGGCTTATGTCCAGTGAGACATGTAAAAAAGTTAGTGGAAGCTACAGAGTTCAGACGTTCTAGAAGAGTAGAAATAAATAGTTTATTTATATCGATTACAGGCATAATCAAACCAGCCACTAGAACTATGATAGCTGGCTGGGTAAAGTCTGTTCTCAGAGAAGCAGGAATAGATGCATCACCAGGAAGTGTGAGATCAGCTGTTGCCTCTAGAAGCTTTTTAGAAAATAGACCTATAGAAGAAATTCTAAATAGAGGTAATTGGAAAAGTTCCCGAACCTTCCAAAAATTCTACTGTCGTGCTGTAGAAAGGAATACCAATCAAGATCAATGTTCGGGGGATCAGTTGATGAATAATTTCTTAACTCCATAATTATTATTATTTCTTTTTTAGATTAAGCATTGACTTGATAAATATTTTATTGAATTATTATTATTTCTAAGATCACAGCTTGTGATTTAATTCAAATAAGTTTGAATGACTGATTTTTGATTGATCTCAGATTGTACATTAAAACAGAAGAATAGTTGTTTTATTTTGATATTCTTGAATTTTAGAATTGTTGTTTAAGTTCATTAAATCTTAAGTTTATTTGATCTTTTTATTTTCATATAATTACTTTGATTTAAAAATATGTGTAGGTATGTACAAACATGCATATAATGGAAATTAAAATGTTTATTGTTCACATAGCGTTTGTACTCTTTCACCAGCAGATAACAAACAGGTCTTCAACAAATGCTGTGTGTTTTGGAAACACATATAATAAGACTGTTTTGCACTCCAACAAAACAGTTATTATGTGTGTGAAAAAACACACAGCATTCAAGCAAGGTTCTTGCTGGTGGTTGATAGACGACTATGAGGTTGACATTGACAGATGCGCTGATAGGACATTTGGCGCGCTCTGCTGTGGGTGAAAGGAGCAAAAGGCACAGGAACTACAGGTGACGTAAGCTACTAATCGACTAAATAAGGTAAAATCTATGGATGCTTCTTCAACAAATGCTGTGTGTTTTTTCACACACATAATAACTGTTTTGTTGGAGTGCAAAACAGTCTTATTATCAGTGCATATTGATTATGATGTGACTGACCGACGATGGGGCTGGCTACCCGAACGACCAAGCCACCCGCCCGCCCCACTGTTTACTGAGCCAATGACATTGGCTCGGCAAATATACAAGGTGATTCATAATATTTTTCCAATTGTCTGGAGTATGGAACTCTGTTGATAGGTTGTGTAAAAACCGAAAGGTGGTGCCGGTGACACGTCCTGACACCGTTGTTAGTGTGTCGAGATCGAGTCGCGAGTGAGAATAAGACTGGTAGAAATCACCAAGAAGGCCAGTTGTGGACGCAGTGACACCACACAAAGGAAATAAAAAAACATCATCAAGAAGTTTTAATGATATTTTATATGCGATATTTTTATTATGTTGAATATTTCATTTCTAGCTATTTATTCCTGATTATGTTGATGATAATTATGCATCATAGTAACGTATTGTCTAAAAATTGTATTCAGATAATTGATAGCAATGTCTTATGTGAATTAGCGCTAGCAGTGTAGGTACATCTATAATTTAAATTGCATGTAACGTAGATCATACTAAACTAACTAATTTAAACTCTTATTCATATCAATTTCGTTGATGTGCCTAATAAATCAATAATTAAATAAGAATAGATGTAATAAGACCTTACTTGGTGGTAGTATTCAGTGGAAGGTGCTGATGATGTCCACGTCAACGTCTAGCCCACTTTACTAAACCGCGTCGCCTGCATTCTAGATGCATTAAGCAGTTCTCATTTGCTGAAATCAATCGTTCGCACACATACCGCATATGCAATATACACATACAATGTATGAATGAGTAGGTTCGTTTATAATTAGAAGTCAATTGGGTGGTCTGTGTGCAGGCAGCAACAGTGTTGTGAACGTTTTCGAGGCCAAAAACGGCTGCCGATTTTATATCTAACTAAACCTAGGTTGTAGTCGTGTAATTGATGTGTTCTAGATTGGATAATGCTTGTGGAAATATTGTTCCGAATTCTGGTCTTGACTTCAATCCTCTTAGGCACACTGTCGGCTGAAGCATGGCTTGATCGTTCTTTTTTTAACCGCGAATTTGTTCGCTCAAACCCCGCTGCACCCTCTTACGGGTTATTTTGAGAATTCATTTCTTAGTACACCCCTACACAATGACCACCCTCCAAGTCTCTAGGACCAACGGTTTAGGCTGCTTTATCTGTCGTGCAGGTTTCGTTTGAAATTTTAGGGTATGCCATTCAGCGTGTTAGCCTCACTAGGCTAGGCCCTAGTGGGAGATACCCCGACTTTCGATCCGTAGGTCATATGACGTCACCATATTTCTTTTTTTTTCTTTCAGCGAGATCAACATTCGGGTTGCACGAAAGGAACCTCTAAGAGGCGCCTTTTAATACTTTCACTCAACTGATGCTTTCACCGACAGTCATAGGCCCTTTTCAGGGCCACCATAGGTCCCTCAGCCTGGTTACTGAACTAATACAGGTGACCAAGAAAGAATCAGTGATACGACAAGCAAGCAAGCAACATTCGGGTACCGCGGAATTTTGCGGCTACTATGCAGCTACAAGGTTATCGGTCCTGCCTTTTTCAATCAAGCCATGACAGAGGCTTGCCCATCAGCCAGGCTATTGCGTAAGAGAAATGGTAATGAAGATCGCAATTATAGGTTGATTTTATAAATTTTAGCTACATCTGAAGTTTTTCAAACATGAAAAGGAAGAGCCTTGAAACTAAAGTCTTGATGTTTTCCTTTGTCAAGTTTGGAACGTTTTGTATGTTGCTAAGAATGTTAAAATTGCCCTTAAAGTAACGATCTTCATTGCCATTATGCTTACACAATTGCACCACAGGTCGTATAAACTTTATCAGAAACAAACCTCTTGAATGACTTGAAGGACTTCCAAGAGCTCTTTAGTTACTTGTCTCTGAATCTGAAAGTGTACTCAATAAATCGCAAACTTTCACATTTTCAAAGGTAAATGAAATCGTGTCCTGTCCATCGAATTACGACCCAGTTTTTGCCATAATTGCAATGAAAGTACCTAAACTTTGTTTTACATACTATGCAATTTATCAGATACACAAAATAAATAAGTAGGTATACCTATCTGATATCAATGAATGGTAGTCATTTTCTTTGTTTCTTTTATAAATTTGTCATCATCATCAGCCTGTAGAAGTCTACTGCTGGACATAGGCCTCCCCCAAAGAGTTGCCCAGCGGTTGTCAGTTCTGAGAGCTATATGGCCTGCCTGCTGCCACTTTTATTTGCTTATTAATTTGTACACAGTACAAGTCTTCCCTCGTAGTAGGTACTATTTCTTTGGTATTTAAATCTGCTTCGTTTACATTCATTTCATATATAATTTTGAGTACCAGCTAAAACCCAGTGTGGTGGAAGACCCCTAGAGCGTATCTATTCATGTATTTTATAATACTCTCGTTAATATTCAGATTAAAATTGCGCCCCTCCATTATCATCATCATAATTTTCCTGCCCTTTTCCCACATTATGTGTTGTCGGAACAACATGTTTTCCTATTCCACTCTCTTGTGTTAGCCTTCATCTCCGCACTCACTTCTTTCTCACTCATGTCATCTTTAATACAGTCGATCCATATTTTCTTTGGCCTCCCTCTATATACTCTTACCGCATATTCGCACTAATTATGGATCGGATGATTCATGCGAATAAGGTGTGGTGCGTCTGGAATAACTCTTAGGCTCGTATTCAAAGACAAGACTCAAGCGTTGATCTGTACTTAAATCTCGATTTGAGTCGAGATTCTAATTCTTGAACAGTATTTATGTATAGATTCAATGATGATCACAGTTCACCTGAGTAAATGCTTATTCTGAAACGTCAATCAGACGAAATCGGTGCTTGAGTTTAGATTTGATTAGACATCAATCAAATGACATTTTCGTTCCGTTACACGTACTTTGATGCATATTTATACTTCACTTTATAGTTCTGTTCTATTTCCACCCTGGCTGTTTGAATTTCTGCGTAAAACGAATCGAAAATTATAAATCAATCTAACTCAAATAATTTGAGTACAGATTTGAAACTCGATTCAGCTGAGAGTAGTTTAAGTACCGTTCTTGAATAAAAGTTATGTTTGAGAAGAGATTCAGTACCTAAATAGAGTTTAGCTGATCTGTGATTAAATCTAAGTTTGAGTCGTGTCTCTGAATACGAGCCTTAAAGTCGTATGGCGCATTTAAAACATAGCAAAAGTAATGGAACTTTCCAAGAACTGTAATTCATTCAACAGCTCAATTTGCTGATCGTTAATTATATTTGGTAGTGCTTGCACAAAGTATTGGATACAAAACAGGTTATATCGGCATTCAGCTCTGGTGGCGTGAGCACGTGAGACACCTTTCGCTTTTCAAGGTGAATTTCTCTAGCAGGCATGTTAAGGCGATGTTTGTATGATACATACATAAAATCACGCTTATTTCTAGTAGAGGTAGGCAGAGACCACGGCATCCTGATAGGCGCCGGCAGGATTATTTTCAGGAGGGTGCATTCTGCATTTAGTTTTATTAAACTATGACTCTGATTATTACTCGGACTGCCTCCCAGGCACGGGAAGGGGCTCTCGGCGTACATACCTTTTTTTTTTTTTTTTTTTGTTATACGGATGCAAACAGGCTTACTGCCCACCTGATGGTAAGCGGTTACCGTCGCCTATTGACATCAACAACAATGCGTTGCCTGCCCTGGAGAAATATTTTTGTATTTTACTTAAAGCTCTTCATGTTGTAGGTTAGCGGGAAAACCTCGGAAGGAAGCTCATTCCACAATTTGCACAATTTCCTCTATTGCTTAATACACTCTCATCATGCCTATCATTTAGTAGCATATGCGACCTTCTCGTGTTGCTCTAGCGATCGAGCGATTGCACAAGCTACAGTCGTATCGCTCGGAATCGTATGCACATGCGAAAAAACATTACAAATCGCTTTACCCTTCCTAAGACGATTGAGAACGAGTGAGTAAGATACTGAAAATGATTCATCATTTTAAATTCTTGATCTTTACACCAACCAAAAGTCTTAAACGTAAGCTAGGTACATACTTATCTGGTTATCGCCGTCCTCATGAGTCTTCCGTTCAGGAGTAATTTAATTGAGCGCGTCTCGAACGCCCTCTAGCGCTGGTCATTAGTTCCTTTGAACCTCTTAATCGGGCACTCAATTTCCACTCTAACTGAACTAACGCTGGCGCTGGCGACATGAGAGTAGAGATTGCTATGCAGACTCCGTTCATTAAAACTTACGATATTATTTTCAAGATTAGATTAGATAATTCTGAATAAAATGCCCCGCAATATGTTAGGTAGCAGGTACTTCCACTTACCAGAATATTTTTAGCATCCTTTAATGCTTATCCTACTAAAATTACACGCGAATTTGTGCGGATGTAACAGCTCAGCCGATTTCGATGAAACTTGAAATAGATAGAGTTCTTCACCTAGAATAGCAACAAGGCTATATGTACCACGCGCGCAAAGCCGTAGGTACAAGCTAGTAAGTAATACTTTATTCATTATAACGGAAATTAACAGTCAGTATTACAGTGTTCCTAGTTTTCTTCTCTCTTTTTTTCTAGGACACATCAGTATGAAGGACCAAATGACAGGCTGTATCAAAGTGCCAAATTTAAATCTCACTATGATTTTAAGTTAATAATAATATAATTAAGCCTGTAAATAAAACAACCTTTATGAAGCCTCTAGTAATTTTGAAAGAACCTAAATACATTCTGACGAGTGTGAGTGCCCACACAAACGCTACGTGGGTTAAAAATTTAATTGTAACCGTATTGTTTTGTAAGTGTTGAATGCATAAATAAGTAATTTTATTAAATAAAAGTGACCAAATCGGTGACGTTTTGGAAAAAGGTCAGGCCAAGAGTACCCTAAACCAACGGGCATGTATGTAGAATGTGATGAGTGTGAATGTGAATGAAGCAAAAGACTTGAGATCCTGACAGAGGATCGTAGCAAGTGGAAAGCCGTGCTCTCTGCCTACCCCTCTGGGAAACAGGCGTGACCTTATGTATGTTATGTACGTATGTAATAATAATTGTAGGCCTACCTTTAGTAATTTAGTGAAACGTGAATGCCTCCACTTAACCGTTGTAGCTGCGGGTCGGATGTCGGCTGCAAAATTTCACTTTCGCTTGCTTACGTAAACATACGCCTTTTATTGACTAGTTATTTGTCTTGTACTCAATCATTCTGAAGAAATACATGCAGCTGCATATTATTTAAGTAAAATAAAGACGGTCATGTGCGAGAACTCGCGCCAAAGCTTCCGTACCAATACACGGGATCAGAAAAGCAAAATTCCAAGTCCTAGCCGAAGTTGGCCACAGCTACACGGCTTAGATTTACTCTGAGTCTTTCCTGTGTATAAGGCGGACTAGGCTGAGAGGATGGCATAGTTGCTGGGCAAGCCTTGTCCATCTACACATGTCTCAGGCACTACAGCGTCCTGTAAGTGAGTAAAAAGGTCTACCTGATGCTGTCATCATCAGCCTGTAGAAGTCCACTGCTGGACATAGGCCTTCCCTAAAGAGTTCCACGACGAACGGTCTTGAGCCTTCTCCATCCACCGACTCCATCCCGCAACCTTCACAATGTCGTCGGTCCATCGGGTGGGGGGCCTTCCAACCGGGGATTCTTAGCACCCCTGCTCCGCCGTTACCGTGGCTGCTACCAGTACCAGGAATAGCGGAGCTGCCGGGGACTGGGGGCCGTCTTTTAGTTTTGCCTATCATAGGAGGGATTGGTCCGTAACCCACAACGCTGGTCCAGTGCGGGTTGGCGGGTGGAGCGACAGAGCCTCATTCGCTGATCGGCAGGGTGTACCACGTGCCGGTGAGGTTGTCTTGGGTTCCAAAAGGTGTTATCTGGAACCCCTTACACCCCTGATGCTGTAAAAACCTAGAATACATGTAATTTAAGCCTCAGACTAAATTTGCTGCGCACATCCATACAACACGCAGAAGTTAACTAGGCAACTCGCTGTAATGCTTTGTCTCATTCTCACTCGCGAGAGCGGTAGGCGGTGGAGTGTTGTGGGAGGGGGTACCACATTCCACGCAGGTGCCAAGTTGATTTCTGCGTGTTGTATACGTATCCAGTTAGGCAACGAATACCTAATTGTTATCGAATTTAGAAGTTGAGCGCTACGTACCTGCTGACAAGGAAGGATGAGTCAGTTGTTGATATTATCCTGGTCAGTACCCATATCAAAATATTTTCCTTATTGCCCCAGATCGCGCGATTTCTACTCACGAACAACCGTTATTTTCCCAGAATCGCACTGACTGACATCAAACTTGTTGAGCTTTGTCCACACTGGTGTACTTTCATTTTCGCCTTGCGGCCTCAACTTTGATTACATCTAGAGGTATAGTAATTTTGCAAAAAACCCGAAATGAGGAAATTCTTAGGAGAACCAAGGTGAACGTTCTTCGCAGGTTGGTGGTTCATCATCGATGCAGTTTCGGTGTAAGCAATATTGAATGCCTTATGATGACGTACGACGCAGTCAAGGCTGCTAACACATGATTTTCGTCAGGTCGCCTCTTTCGCATACCGAAACAGGGAGGTTGACGCCACAACGTACCGTCTTATTTTATTTTATTTTTATTTATTCAGGACAACAAACAATTGCACTCACATATTACTAAACTTAATTAAAGTAGGTACTAAAGTTAGGAGTTCTTAGAGTGTAATCAGCCCCGTTGTCCACGGATTTGGTAGAAAGAGGGCAGTAGTAATGCGAACAGAATAACAAAAAAAGAAAAATGCAGTTGGTAGGTCTAACATTTTGTCATCCTATAAGGACGCACAAAACAGTCTACCCATCAACTACAGCTGAAATTTTAACTATATAAATTCTAAATAATCAGACATCATAGTGTCGTGTATATGTTTTTTAAACGAACCGGGTGAGATTTCAAAGAATTCAATGTTTGTGAAGTGATTGTTAATTGGTTCATGATTCTAAATAAAGCGTTTTACAGGGAGTGGGTGCGAACAAGTAGTGTTTACGAGTCTCTCGTATATGACAGCGATATGGAATGTGTATACAAATTTGGTTAACAAGCTTGCTACAGTCGAATTTGTGATGACATATACTAAACAATAACATATGATCCAGAAGCAATCTTCTCATCTTAAGTGTTTGTAAAGAATATTTATCTAAAAGTACGTCGTAAGGGGACTTAGAACAGCAGCAGCGATAATTCATTGAACGCAAAAATTTACGTTGAACACGTTCCAGTTGATCATGATATTTCTGATAATATGGATTCCAAACTGAGGTGGCATATTCCAACTGAGATCTTATCAAAGATTTGTATAGTAGTAAATATAATGATGCAGGTCTTTTAAAAGGGGTACAAGTTTTCATTACAAAACCATATAGCTTGAAGGCCTTATTCACAATATGATTTATATGGACATCAAAGTGTAATTTAGAGTCCAATGTTATTCCTAAGTATTTTATCAGTGAAACCTTCTAGCACTTTTCTTACAGTTTCTAGTTAAGGGGAGGACACTTTGTTCTTGTGTTCTTTATAGGTAGGCACTATCACTTTCACTACATTTCATTATTATTTTACATCATACTAACTCAAAAGGCTTAGTTCTTTTGAGCCGTCTCACTATGTCTGTGTTGTCGAGGAGCTGGATTGCCTCGACGTTCACATAATGATCAAGTCTACGCTCGTGAGCTTCTGCGTATTTTTTAATAACTATATCGATGAAGTCTATGTTAAGGTCCCGGTGGAGATCTTCGTTTCTTATGTACTAAGGCGCGTTCACAATGTTCCTCAACACTTTGAAACAGTCATCTGAGCAGAGGATTTCACGATAGATTTTCAGGTCATCGGCATTTAAGAGAAAATGAGTATGTCTAAAACAGTTACTTATATCATTAATGAAAATATCAAAAAGCAGGGGGCCTAAAATTGACCCTTGGGCTACCTCTGAAGTGACTTTAATTCCAACTAACTTTAAACTAGGTGAAGTTACCGGCGTAACTTCACCTAGTTTCTAAGACGTTTAAAAGTGATTTTATTGAAATTCCATTTTGAATTTGAATTTAAGAGAGGTCTAAAGATAAAATTGCGCAATTGTAGGCGTATTGTTTGATGTGCATTGCGTATTTTTCCCTGTTACGTCGGGTATTTATTTTATCTGTGGCTCTGTAAACGGGTCAGTGAGAGTTGAATTCAAACTGAATACGAAAGCATTATCTTTCGATCGTGTTTTAAATTTTAAGTCACCATGTGCATAAGTGTCACAATGCACTTTCACTGTGCGCGGTTTGAAAACTTATTGCAGTCTTTTTTTTGCATGTAGTGCCTATGTTGTGTTCTATTCTATAGTACTTTTCGAAATAATCCAAGTAGGTAATTTCATCAGTTATCGAAAAAAAACTATTAGCATTCGGACTATCATCATTCAATCAATAAAACTCTTACGTTACTGACTCACTGACAGACTAACTGACAATCAACGCACAGCCTTAACCAGAAGTCCTAGGAGTAAGAAATTTGGAGGGTAGCTTCCTGTTGTAGTGAAGGGGTGCAACAGGAAAGGAATTCTCGAAACTCAAAACAGCACCCTTATGGTGGTACTCGAAGGTTGAAATTTATATTAAAATAGCTTTATCTAATAGAATGACCATGCGAACGAAGTTGCGGTGATTTCCACTTTTCCTTGTTTAATGAGTAGCACATCGAGTAGAAAACTCTTTGCTCCATGATTGGGATTCGAATACATGACCTTTGGGTCGGAAGGCAGGGTCACTTCCACCTAACCAGCGTTATTGTTTTAGAATCAATACCGGATTTACTTGGAATTTCGAAGAATAGGGCTTTTCTCAGTAAGCTCGCATTTGCTAAAATTGTTGGTTGGAGATACACAATACGGAAGGCATCATTTAGTTAGAACCTACATCGCATTAACAATGTGTTTATATTTTGTTCCAGGTAAAACACATCTAACAACACAATGATGGTACAAGGTAAACTAGGCTTATCTTAAGGACATCAAAACTTTTGTACGTGCATGACTGATGGCCTTTTGCGCGCAAGCTAAAGTAACAATTCCAGGTGAATGTCCTCTTAATCTAAATTTTAGATTAATTATCGTCATTTCAGCTGTAGGACGTCCACTGCCTAACATTGGCCTCCCTCCCCCACAGATTTTCAGAGACTATCATGAGGGAGAGTCCGCCCATATATACCACGCGCGGGGCACACGGGTTGGCGAGGGCAGTTAGAGCTATTGTTGGTTGTTAAATAGGCCACAATGGTGCTCATCCCCATAGCTTTTTTTTTACCTTAATCGCCTCTTACGACATCCACGGGTAGGTAGATATGGAGGGCACCCAGACCCGGTACAAATATTTACAGATCATTAAAACATTCGTCCCGCGCCCCTTGCGAGTGATTATTTTAGTTAGTTAAGCATAATTTGTTAATTAATAGGTTTTATGTGCATTTTATAATTTCCGCATACCTACATTGTCCGCATGACTTTGTTTTCTGGAATAAATAACTATGAACCTGCGTCTGAGACGGGCACTTGCCCGCTACGCCACCGAGGTCGTCTAAGATAATCTCAATCGCAGGCTTAGGGACACGGTACACGGTATCGGTGCGTGCAGGTGTCCTTAATCTCTCTAATAGAACTAACGGATTCCCTTTACAACCGGTAAAGGCAACTGTAAACCGAGCCCACAGACTGTATTAAACCAACACATGAGTAATATTTGCCTATGTATGTATGTATGTAAAAGTTTGTATAAATATGTGACGGTAGCGACAACATCACTGCATGGACGTTACCGGGTATACACTATAGACAGAAAAAAAAACTCACATGCTTATCCCCAAGAATAGTAGATATCTTCTCAGATCTCCAGGCGATCAGATCCTTAAAGTAGTCTAAGGAGGGTACAGGCATTTCCGAAGATTTGGCACATGCCCACATTTTGCAGTAGAGTTTTATACGTGACAGGTTGTTAGGCCATCGTTTATACACACATGCCGTATCTGTGTGTATACACGTTGGGCTTTTATAGAAAGGGTAAACAGTAAAAATACGGAAACATTTCTCACGAATATGCAAATTTATGTTTAATTCAGGTGCATTTGACCCTAAAGGTTGCCTTCAGCGGCCAACAAACTCCGCCTGGGCAGTTACCTGTCTCGAAAAATTAAACGTCATGAACATTGTTTTAATATTCCTGGAGAATATACAAAATCTTCTAGTAGTTCGTAAATTTGTGAGTGCAATATAATTACGGTAATTTTTTGGAAATTTTTGCTGATAAATTTGAAGGTGCCACAGAACCT
This sequence comes from Anticlea derivata, assembly GCA_947579855.1. Lineage (NCBI taxonomy): Eukaryota > Metazoa > Arthropoda > Insecta > Lepidoptera > Geometridae > Anticlea > Anticlea derivata. Next base: position 1,173,895 of record OX388269.1, read on the forward strand.
GGTTGATTTGAGACATTGTGGCACTATCGGACAGCGCGTTTTTTCGATAGCTATTTTTAGGACCTAAAACAGCTGATTCATTGAGTTTGATTGAACTGATTTGACCCTGATGAGAGCTGATTTTTGCATAGAGTTTTTCAATGAATACCAAATATCAGGAGTCAGGGAATTCATACAATGTCTGTACTTATTACTTTATAACTAATTGTTCACTATAAGTTCATTTTATTATTCTTTTTACTTTATCTCATAATATAGTAATTGTGTTTTTATCTAGGTTGAAGTATACTACCTAAAACTACTAGATTTAAACAATGCAATATCGCTCGTACAATCCGTGGAGTGAGAGCCTGGTGACCTGTAATACAGGTTTTTCAAACCTATCTCAGGCACCAGTCTCCCACAAAACAGGTCTACAATTTAGCTGCATCATATGTACTCTAACTCTACTTAAGAACCTTTTGTGAGAGAAAATAAATGACTTTATTTATTACTTACTTTATGTCAATAAACAAATATTACTATAATATCGTAGAACAAACTTTATTGCCAATTGGGTGTACAATAAGCCCTTTCGGGATAGCATCCATAGTATGAATCACTTTGTAGAACGAGTCTGTAAGCCTTTGTACGTTTTGAATAACATAGCAAAAAAACTTATGCACAGTCTTCGAAATGATTTAACTTGAATAATATTAAATCTACGAGTAGCTGGAATAATGTCAAATGTCAATACTGACTAATTTAGTTTGGCCCTGGCTCTAATTTTTGATCTCTGTTTGCACTATGTGTTATCGTGTTACCAGCCTTTCGGGAAAATATGTGACTCAGATCTTTGTAAAACTGCCTAATAATAATCTTTCGAAGCCTTCGTTTTCATCATCGGAATCGGGATTAAAAAAAATAACTGGGATAGTCACTACGGTACCTGGGTGAGTTGCCGTGGTGCCCCCGGATGAAGCATAAGCCCCTCTATTACTATCCTTGGATGTCGTAAGAGGCGACTAAGGGAAGAAAAAAGCTATGGGATGGGCAGTAGCGTTCCCTATCAACAATACTGTAACTGCGCTCACCAACCCGCATGCCCAGCGCGGTGAGTATGTGCAATTTCCTCCCACATGATAGGAAGTCGCTCTGGAAATCTGTGGGGGATGCCGATGTTCAGCACTGGACTTTTTTACGGCTGGAATGATGATAATGTTCATATTAAAACCCACCTGTTGAGAGACGGTAGGTTGAGAGATGGATCTCCTCAATTCTCAGACGAGCCTACTTACCCTGACATTTTACCTCATGACGATTATGAATAGGTACCTACGAGCTTTAATAGAACAACAATACATTGTAAAACACATTTATCATATTTGTTTATTTCACCCAGATAACTGTATTAATTCTCTAATAATAGCCAAAAGCTGTGACAATAGCTGCAAATTGTCTGTTACGGGTCAACCATCAAAGTCCAATAGTGGCCTGAGGAAACAGAGCGTACAGTCAACACCGAAAGCAAATGATGATCAAACAAAGTTCTAATATTTCATGAATTAAAACTAGTTGATTATGATTGTTGCTTTCTTATTACCTATGATGGATTAGTGAATATCTGAAAAATAAACACTGAAATAGATTAAAAACTTAATCTGTTCCTGCGTAATTCATATATGTATACCATCCCGAAATGGGCTATTAACAAATAGAAATCAGTGGGAAAGAGATCCAATAACATTTTTTTCAGATTTTTTAACGAACTTTTTCAAAGTAGCTGTATTTTATATTTTTATTATATTTACTATAGGTAATGGTTAAACGAGAAGTTCAACATCCAGATTACCTACTATCTAAAAATATGACGGTTATGCAAAAACCTAGAGTTTTTTCAATGATGATCAAGTCGTATAACAACCAGTTATGGGTAGAATAAGCCCCTTTCGTCATTGCATGTATTGCATCACGTTGTAATACAATAATTACTTTATTTAAAAAAATCATTAACTTGTTATGCTGACTGTACTAGCCTTATCGTTTCTTATCAGTGTGTTGCACTAGGCTTCTGCTCCCGATATGCAATCGCGGTTTCCTATTTTTACTTACGAAAACAGAGTCAGTATATTCGTTACGGGGCGCCGCCGCCGTGGTGGCCCCGGCTGAAGAATAGGCCCCTCCATATCTAACGACCCGTGGATTTCGTAAGACGCGACTGAGGGAAAAGATGTTAAGGGATGGGCAGCAGCGCCCCTATTTTACAAAGATGCTCTAACTGCGCTCACCAAACCGATTTTCCATTCGGAAAAAAATATGTCAAAATATGTCTCAAACGGGGAAGGATATCATTGTGAGGAAAACGGCATGTCCTAGAACCTAAATATTGTAAGACATGTGCACTAAAGGAGCCTCTAAGAGGCGCACTTTAATAAGATAAGATAATATAATTATTTATTTCACTTAGGTACATTACACTTCCAAGTAGCCCTAATTACCAAACTAAGTATAAACTTGTATTTTGGCAAATAGTGCCTGCCCTTCATTTTATCTTTTAAATTTTGTACTAATACTTTCGTTACACTGATTCTTTCATCGACGTTATTCTGAGTAGCCCATAAGATCGTATTGGAAAAACATAGAGCTGTCTAAATATTGTTGAATGGCTCACCACTGAGCAATAACAAGGTTTTTTTGTTTTGAAATAACGCCCTACTTGTTGCGAACAAGCGATAGCCGATTGGTTGGTAGGCACATATTATTTTTTATTTTATTTGGGAAACAAACAGTACAATAGTTATTTTTTAAGATAGAAAATACAAATACCACAATATAAATTTTAATACCGCTAATGTGGCAAACAAGCTTACGGCCCACCTGTTGGTAAGTGGTTACCGTAGCCTATAAAAGGATATTAGTACGATTATTATTATTATCTCGCAGGCTTTAAAGCGGCATTGAAACTCTATCGTAAAAGTTAGCTACACCTCAACTTACTGAGCCCAGGATATCGCTTGGACGATCAATACCATACCGCCAAATACAATTGACCTTGGCCCGCAGATTCTGACGAAAGACAGATCACAAAGTTATCAGTCGCCCATATAAAATTCAGAGTAGATTGACTAATATCACGAGAATGTGCACGAAAGGAACCACTAGCGACGCACTTTAATCCTTTCACTACACTGATTCTTTCACTGACGGTCATTAGGCCCTTTTCAGGGCCACGACTGGAAGAAGAAGACGAGAATAAACCAGTATTCTATTAAGGTGACGGTTTAATTGTTTTATGATTTTTATGACAAAAATAACTTGAGCATTTTATTTATTTATTTTTTGGAGAACCAACAGCTTTGTTACATTTGATTGAACATTTGTTTAGCTTTAGAGAGCTAATTACAGGTTCTCACGAATATAAATACATTACTTAAGTATTACAAACAGTGGGGTAAACAACTAAATTAGCCGTATACAAAATTACATACACGGTGGAACAAACAAATAACTAATTAAGGTCTTCTTCTTCTTCTCGAGTCAAAGACTCCCTCAAACTCTAGTCGACCAGTATGTGGCAACCTCAATGGCCCTATCTGTTGCATCGTTTAGATCCTCCCAAGTGCAGGTGGTCGTGCACAGTGGGCAGGAAAGCAGGTGCCGCATGTCCTGTACGGGGGCTCCGCACTCGCACTGTACTCTGGACGAGTCGATTATTCCCCATTTAGCCAGGTTTTTTCTGCAGCGGCCAACCTGGGACCGGAGTCGGTTTAGGGATCTCCATATTGGCCACTGCAAGTCATGTCCAGGCGGCAGGTGTTCCTTTGGGGTAATAAATTGTGGAGGGGGAGGATGAGAATTCCTCCACAGCTCACATCTCGCGTCCGGAGCACTTTTTTCTGAGGAGGTCGTATGGCTCAGAAAGCTTTTTCGGCTCTTAAGGCGAGCGCGTGGGACCTGGTATCCATACAGGGGGTGACGGCTATTTGTTTCCTGTCTTCTCTTTTCAATGCGGCTGGCTATTTCTTTACTAATTAAGGTTACATTTACTTAAATCCAAGACAGAAATGCGATTGGTAAAACTTTACTCGATAGATTTATTTTTTAAAGTCGGGTCCTCTGCAACAGTATTTTCGAAAATACTCTGAGACTATCTAACAAAAATATATTTTTTTAAATATTGTGTTAGACAATAGCATTGGGTACCTAAATCCAAGACAATTTTTTTTAAAAGTAGATAGTTTTTAAGATAATCGATATTTTCTTATATTTGGCTTACGTCGATTACTTTCGAGCGCCTTCTAACGCTTGCTATCTCTTTCCGCATTCCATTATAGTACATACTGTCACACTGATACACTGTCACTTTCTTCACTCCGCCCACTCGACATTTTATTATGATTTGTGTAGCGCCTTAACATGACGCTAGCCTTGAAATTGGTATTATAATGTGATTGTAAAGCTGTAAATAAACCTTTCAACGCAACAAGTTAACCCCCAATTCCATCAAGATTACTCGCAGCTGATTTATCTCGAGTTTAGTGAAGGGAAATTATTTTACATAGTTACCGCTAATGCAAGTCAGTCTAAGGAATAGATCATGCAATTGCAAGGGCAAATGCCCTGTCGAAAAGTGAAGGTATTTCAGGCCAGCCGTTTAGTGAGGGGCTGTGTCATACACATAATTCTCGATAATGCAAAATGATCCCTAACAGAATAAGATCAACCTGATCTCGCAATCAAACTCTCATTTGTACATCATCATCATCATCATCAGCCTGATGAGGTCCACTGCTGAACATAGGCCTCCCACAAAGAGTGCCACGACGAACGGTCTTGAGCCTTCTCCATCCACCGACTTCCCGCAACCCTCACAATGTCGTCGGTCCATCGGGTGGGGGGCCTTCCAACACTGCGTCGTCCGGTTCGTGGTCGCCACTCGAGAATCCTTTTTTCCCCAACGGTTATCGGTATCATTTGTACATGCCAGGTGGAAATAACATTGAACTGACGATGTGTCACTTTTTTTTTTATACTTCTGAGTTGGCAAACAAGCTTACGGCCCACCTGTTGGTAAGCGGTTACCGTAGCCTATGAGTGCTTGCAATACCAAAGGCATCACGCACGCGTTGCCGACCCCGAACCCCCTAAAGAGCTCTGGCAACCTTACTCATCGCAGGAACACAACACTATTTGAAACAAATAATGTTATTTGGCTGCAATCTTCTGTAAGGCGGAGGTACCTTCCCAGGCGGGCTGTTCATATTCAGATCGAGAAAATCTCGTTGTGCCCTACCTCCTCAAATTCCTCACTAATTCTTCCTCGGTCATCCTGTATTAGGTCAGTGACCAGGTTGAGGTATGGTGGCCCTGACGAGGGCCTAAGACCGTCGTTGAAAGAATCAGTGTAGTGAAAGGATTAAATTGTGCGTCTTAGAGGCTCGTTTAGTGCACATGTCACATTTCTTTACGATGTTTTCCACCCGTTAGCACTTGCATAGCGCACATACATTTTTACATACATACATACATACATAAAATCACGCCTGTTTCCCAGAGGGGTAGGCAGAGACCACGGTTTTCCACTTGCTACGATCCTGACATACCTCTTCTGCTTCATTCACTCTCATCACATTCCTCATACATGCTCGTCGGTTTAGGGTACTCATGACCTGGCCTTTTTCCAAAACGTACAATTTTAGAATGGAAAATCCATTGGTGCTCGACAGGTTTCGAACCCACGACGAACGGAAGGCGGGGTCACTACCACTCCTCCACCAGTGCTCTCAACATTGATTATTTCATATGTTAATGAAAGATGTCCTGGATTGCTATGAACGGATACTTCTGATAACACACGGCCTTCTAGAAATATCCGCATAATACAAGGTGATTAATAATGTGTATGCTATCCCGAAAGGGCTATATTTTTGTAATTTTTATTTCTTCTTTTCTTATATTTCACTTATATTAATTTGGAGCGCTATCCGTGGCCGCATGAGGTCTTCTCTGGTGCAAGGTATATGGGCACATGGGACACACACATTCTTCTTTGAGAAAATCAGCTTTTTTTGGTTCAAATCAGTTCAAACTCAACGAATGAGCTGTTTTAGGTAGCGATTTTAATTCCGAACTTCTGGTGTGTTTAATAATTAGTTATAAAGATGATAAAAATACAATTAACAGATAATTTGAGAAAGTTTGGGAAAAAAATGATGGTTTTTTTTCGCTAATAGAATAGAATGATCGTTTATTTTAGCAAGAAATTACATGGCCGATTAGGTGGTGAGCACAAAAGTATACACATTTAGACATACAATATAACTTAAAATATATATCATAATTTAGGTATACCTAGGTACATAACAATATTATACTGAAAGGTTTAGGTAATAAGAAAGATAAGAAAGATGATGGAAGAATCCTTCATCTTTCTTCGTCTTTCGGGTAAACATTTTATGAATCACCTTGTATATAATAAAAGTGCATAATTAATTATACATATAGTTATGGATAAGACTGGCGAGACTGGAAGAACCTTTGACATTTTCAAGGGTAGGTTGTTATTTATCAAAGGGCCTTCTGCAAGTTTTCACAATCTGCTCAGAACTGGCAAATTAACTCAGATCTCTCAGCTCTCAAATTGTTCTTGATTCTTTCATCGACGGTCATAGGCTTTTTTTAGGGCCACCATACCTCAACCTGTGGTGCAATTGCGTAAGCGTAATGGCAATGAATTTCGTAACTTTGAGGGTAATTTTAACAATCTTAGCCACATTCAAAACATTCCAAACTTGACAAGGGAAAACTTCAAGACCTTAGCTTCTTCCTTTTCATGTTTGAAAAACTTCAGATATCGCTAAAATGGAAAAATCATCCTTATAATTGCGAACTTCATTACCATTTCGCTTACGCAATAGCCTGACTGGTCACTGATCTAATACAGGATGACGAAGAAAGAATCAGTGACACGACAAGGAAGCAAGTTAGGGGCGAACCTGACTTAAAAATCTCTTGAAACGTGAAGAGCTGATAAAGGTTCCTGATTCTCCCGATCAATAAAGCTTTATGTGACAGTCTAAAGAAATGCACAGTCGCGTGACACGGCCCCATGCTGTGCCCATGCGGAACACATGCCAGCCGCAGTATTTGTGTCACGCGTTTCACACTAGTCTAGTCTGTTGCATCTAGCCAACTCGCTTGTTTGTCGTTAGATGTGGCCACTTTAAAAGACTGATTTATCATTTTCTATACGTTAGGTACCCGACGACGTGGAAGCAGCCAAGATGGTGGCTTAGTCTGCTTTTTCATTCTTAGCTGCATCAACTAACCAAACTAAAGTTTTCAATTTAAATTCTACCCAAAAATTTCGAACCAATGGGAGTCAAACTCGCATCTTTGGCTAGAATAGGCATTGCGATGCCAATTACTAACTACGCCATGGAACGAATGTCACCGAAAATCTTTGGCAGCTATGCAATATATTATAGCTTGCAATGAGGGCCTACGACATCCAGGCATTCTGTTTTGTGAAACTTTTCAATTATAACATCATTTTCTGAGTGACCTACAGGCGAAACTCTACATACCAGACATAGTCTAGGCATTCTTTGCTTTGGTAATGTGGTCGGCTATAAAAGAAATATTATTTTTAATTAAGAGACATCTAGCCACAAAGCTATCCCAAGCTGGCAACTGTTAAATGCATTCATCAGCCAGGCTAGGCATTCTAGGCTTTACCAATGCGGTAACCGGGTGGCCCGTTTGCACACTTGCACACGAGTTTTTTAGCCCTGATAATGTAGATGGTTTACATAGCTATGAGTGGTTGTGATGTGGCCGAGTAGACCTGTGTTATAAACTATCTAGTATTAAACTAGTGGTTCGCCCCGAACTGATATCTCGCGATGTCTGTTAGTGCTTCGAAGATCGTTATGGCACAAATAAGATAATTTAAATAAGCATCTTATCTATGACTCTCTTAATTGTCTTTTTGTGTTCTCTCAAACAACTTAGGCCTATCGGTGTTGTATGTATATTAGTTATAGCATAACTTTCGAACTGTCGTCAATCCGATCTGCATGGAATTTAGTGGGTCAACAAGTTTTGTACTATGAAGATTTACTGGTAAAAATATGAAAGATCGGCCAAGGGTTGCTAAGATAGGGTCCAACAGGGACTTTTAAATAAAATGATATACTTACCTACAAATGCATGAAGTGGAGTGTCATATGAAATAGCTTTTTATTCTAGGTACTTAAGGTTTTTGGGATTCAACGACAAAAGTAGGTAAAATTTAAATGTTTCGTAGTTCAGGTAAGATTAGTCATGCTATAGATGCGATTTTCAAAGTTTTATTTATTGCCTCAACGAGCATCGAAGCACCAACTTTTACCGCACATCGCGATATCTCAGTTCGGAAAACCTAATCATAAACATCGCTGCATCTCTACTAACCGTCTAAATACATGAGAGAAAGAAACAAGCAATTTCCTCTCGCAACTTGTAATACGTTGTTATAATTCCGTTGATAGTAGGTACTTGTAACTTAGTAGGCTCTCCAGTCGCGGAGATAGGCAATGGGCATGTCACTGACCAGGTCGTTCACCCGCTGATAAAGTTGCCGGATGTTTTTATTCCATTTAGTTTTTAAATCAAAATACTAGTAGCTACTAATCTATACGCAAATTCTATAGTTAATCGATTAGTCTGGCGTCTGACTAAGTTAATTAACGGTGTATGGCTTCGTCACTGAACCTCTACTGTGATCCTGAACCCAAAGTAGTAATTAACAGCTGGATGCTAAATTTAGAACCTTTTAGCAGGCAGTGTAATTTATTCAATACTAGTTGAAATTACCGCTATTTCAACTAGTATTGAAATAAAATTAGAATGAGCAGAATGGATGGGGTTACCACTTCACAACCTATTTAGCTTACCATTACATATTTTGATACAGTCAAATGGTAAGGCTTGAGTGAAATATGTTCTGGGAGGTGTTCTGTACACAGTAATACATAAATATGATCAAAGTAATTTATGAACGATTCACTCCAAAATTACTTTTACGAAATGTGCAATCAGGTACCTAATAACCTCGTACGCTTAATAATAATAATAATTAACAAAGATGCTAAAAACAACAAATACAGCTAATTAGAAAATAGTTTTTTTGCTAATTTTCTTTCTTTTTATTGATAGCATAAGCCCTTTCGGGATGCAATGCATATTATGGAATCCCCTTGTGGAGAAATGAAAATTGGTATAATTCCAACGAAACAGCCTGTTTTGACATCATTTTCTAGAACTCAACGTTATGCCTATCCATCTTTCATAAACTGTGTACAATTACAGATTATAGTGCAAAGTTTTACTATTTAAAATTAGTGGAAAAAAGCCCAGCCCTTATCTCAAATCAAACAAGAATCAATTTGACACGCCACATAAACACGCCTTAGGACTGAAAGGACTGAAAAATTTCGTGATAACATTGTGTGCAACCCGGAGATGTTCCTCTCAGAGGGTTGGTTCGAGTGTAGTGTGCGTAGTGTTTTCTGAAATATATATAATAAAAGTTCATTTGTTATTTCATTTGATAAACATTAGTCCCTTCTATTAACATCCCTGATAGTAGGTTACATACATATATGGTAAGGTAAACCAAAATTGTTGTCTTAGGCTTTTTGCGTTAACTGTACCTGCCGAAAACTCGTGGTATTCACTGGGAAAGAAATAACTTTGTATCAGTCGATTTAAAATGTCGTGGCATTGCTTGGGACTCAATGTAGTTTAAAATTCAGAGAACAATAGATGTGGCATTGGTGGGACTAACCCCTCTCAGATAGCCCTTTTATCGCTCATCTGGATATCGCAGAGACGATGGTAGAGGTAGACACCCAAACTTCCGGTCCCAAAGCCGCAAGTTTGAATCCATTCTTGGCATTTTTCAATGCTTGAACTCTGCCAGCAAACCAAGGTCCTCCATTTCACCTGAGTAGCGCCGAACGGGTCCGTTGACCCAGTGTGCTGAGCCGGGTCAAGGTCTTAGCGTACGCCACGCGCTGCCTAATGGCAGCTAAGTATGTGGAAACTGTTCTGTTCCGTCCATTATTGGTTTAATAGAATGGTAAACAACCTTTTGGAATATTCGTTCACCGTTATGATAGCATGTTGTGCAAGTTCTACGATTTCGGAATAAAATTTGGAGATACATTTGTCGCGCTTTCTTGGCCATCGTCTATCCTTTCTGGCTGTTTCTACCCATGGCTGAGTAATACCTATAGTCCTCTATTCCTTTCTGGCGGTTTCAACCCATGGCTGGGTATACCTATAGTCCTCTATTCCTTTCTGGCTGTTTCTACCCATGGCTGAGTAATACCTATAGTCCTCTATTCCTTTCTGGCGGTTTCAACCCATGGCTGGGTATACCTATAGTCAGAATTGTGAAGTTAATGGAAGTACCTTATAGGTTTTTAATTTTTGCCTATCAAAAATTAGACATTCATTGCCATATTTTTATTGCATTGAGGTAGAAACCTGATTTACGGCACTATTAGCTCACTGATCTCTATATTTGTAATAAGTTTCAAGAAGGTACCTTTAGTTCGCTCCTGCGAAAAAGTCTTGGCACTAAGAAAGATAAATTCCAAATGAGGTACGGCACCCTAAAAAAAATATAAAAAACTGCATTTAGTAATCTTTATTTCATAGTCTCTAATATCTAGTCTATAGTGCTCTATGAATGGAATTCGAACATTAGATCCAAGGAGAACAGCGAGGGCTTAAAAGCTTTTTCTTAAAAGTTTACCAATTTAAAAATGTATAAAGGTATGGATGGGCGTTCTTTTAGTCTAGCTATAAAAATTCTAGCTCAAAAAAGTCTAGCCAGGAAACTAATAGGAGGTACCTATTGTCCTTGGCGAGCTCATTCACTTCATCCGAAGTTTTAAAGCGAGACGGTTGTTGCCACTGTTTTTTGCACCAGCGGCAGTGACAAATCAATAATCATCATGCAACACTTCTTTGTTCAGGTTGAAATGGCTGTCTGTTGAACTGTGAGGCTATTATGCAAATGGTTTTTAACGGTTATTTTGTTTAACGACGTAGATAGATGCTACCATGGAGAGCTACTGATTCATATTTACAAACTTGCAATCAAGAACTATATTTGATCGAGCGAGCGAAGCAACTTCGTCGAATCGGCTTGTATGTCTTTTTGGCCTTGTCGGCCAAGGGGTTGAAAAAAAAGAGTAATAAAAGTACATGAAGTGGGGTATCATATGAAAGAGCTTTGTTAATACATTTCAAAACGAAATTAAATTTATTCTAGGCCTTATGATTTTTAAGATACAACGTTAATAGTATATTTTGGTTTTCACTGAGCTGGTAGTTCAGGTAAGATTGCATATAAGTTATATGTTATGACATGCTAAGGATCCGATTTTCAAAAGTTTAATTTAATTGTGCCTAAAGTTCGTGCTTCGATGATCAAGACTTGCGAGATATCAGTTCGGGGCGAAGTACTAGTAATCAAGTACAAACAAACTAATCTGTACTTTTCGCGTTGTGTTGTTCGTCTCACATCACATATGAATTGCTTATCTGCTTCTTGTGATCCAAGTTTAGAATTTGATAAGAGACTCTTATCCTTAGTCAACATGATTATGTAAATAGATAAGTATCATTATCTCTATCTATCTTTATTTTATTTATCTCAAGCTAGAATATTCAAAGGAGGTCTTTGTTGCTTTTTAAGTAAACTAAGATGGCAAACAAGCATACGGCCCACCTGTTGGTAAGCGGTTACCGTAGCCTATGCACACTTACAAAACCAGAGGCATCACCCACGCGTTGTCGACCCCTACTGAGTCATGTGTTAGTACGAGTGAGTCTCATGTAACTACCTCAACGGCTACCTTCAAATCGGAACACAGCAATGCAAGCATTGTCGCTTGACGGCAGTATTTATAGTTAAGATCATTTACATACACTATAAAAAATAATATGTACACTAAAACATATAACACTATACCATAAATGTAGAAGACCATGTACCTATGATTATATACTAAACTTCATGCAAATAAAGCCATTGATTCATACAATATGTGTGCTATCCTGAAATGGTCTTATTCTATACCCAATTATTCTACATTTGGAAATTCGACATTTTCCATTGAAAAAACGCTATCCAAAAATCAGGTACCACTACACCCAGACTCAGAACAAAGATTTACAGATCATTCAGACATGTCACACCGCCGCCGGGATCCAACCCGCACCTCTTATATCTCAGCCTGTCACTCGCTCACCACGCTACCAAGGCCAAACTACATGTAGAAGTATTTTTTTTGCGCAAAAAGCAGTTTGATTTATAGCGAATTTATATGACGCTTGACTGCATAATTTAATATACGATTAACCTTGAACGTTACGAAAATAAATTTAAGTCTGTATAATTATTGAATGTATTATCTGCCATATTATCTTTACGATTGAAACAAAAAAATATCACAAAACTGGCAATGCAAAGAGATAGTTTAGGGACTCTAGGGTATGTAAAATGTAAACTATACCGAAAAGGTCTTATTCTACACTCAATCGACAATAAAGATTGTTCTCCGACTTTTGGAAATTCCAAATTTTACTTTGAAAAAATGTGTTAAAATAATGGTTTTTGCTGTTTTGCAATCAGTTCAATCTCAATTATTCAGCTGTTTTAACTGATGATTTAACAGTCAGCATCGGGAGCGGATCGGAAGAACCCATAGCAATTTCGAAATTACGTTTGAGTCAACGCAAAAAATCTCGTAAGAGGCGCACTTTAATCCTTTCGCTACACTGATTCTTTCGTGGACGGTCATAGGTCCTTTTAGGGTCACCATACCTCCACCTGGTCACTGTCCTAATACAGGATGACCAAGAAGGAATCAGTGACACGACAAGATGAAGTCATCACTTAACCTAATTTCGAAATTGCTTATCGTTGGGTCTAATAATAGTTTTTCATCTTATTACTACTTTTAAATAAGATACTCACTTCAATATCATAGTTTGTAACAAAATGGCAGTAAAAAATGCTAGTTTTTATTCGTAAAATACTTTTTAAACTTTGTCCAAGCATCATTTACTTCTGGTGTTGACTGTTACTGCCCGTGGGAGTCTCGTTATGGGATAGTCAGAAGCAAGTTGAAATAACGAACTTAAATCGCAATTATAATACTAGTAGTATTTGTAGGATCGAGTAAACTGCCAAGTACTAACAGATATTACGTGACAAAGTGAAACCTGTCTAACGGTGCCGGTGCCGACCTTGTAATGGATTCGTAGCCTGGTATTCGTCAACATACAGGCATCGCACTCGAATACAATGTGTTTTCTAAACAAATTCCTCATTAGAAACTGTGTGAAAACACTGATAACCGAGATACCTTACGCGTAACAGGCAAGAACTTTCAGACTCAAATCAAATAGCGATAAAGGTACCCATACTTTATATCCTGACTGTACCACTTCGAATACTCCCTAAGCTTTACTCAGAATTGGCATACATAGTTATATGTTCTAAAACCGATTCTTACCCACCGTCCACCTCCCTGTGACCACCTGGGTGTGCCGTAGGAAGTTTTTTTTACAACGGCTCACCTTTGTTCACCTACAAATGTGATTAAAAGATGAAAAACTTGATTAAAAAAATTCTTTCGGGATTGTAAATATATTTTGAGTAACCCATGTTTGTTTTTTTGAAGGCTCAAGACCGTTCGTACTTGAACTCTTTGGGGGAGGCCATGTCCAGCGTGGACTTCTACAGGCTGATGATGATGATGGTGATGAATATTTAATTAGGATTTTCTCGAGGATAAACTTTTTCTCACGACGCGTCATCCGAGTCGGCATCGTTTCTCTACCACCTTGATTGGGGCTGGCTGTTGCATAGTAAATTATGTTCATACAAGCTAATAATTTTAATGAATTATCATACAAAAACACTAATTTACTACTTGTTCGTTATTATGCAACAGTCCCCTTCATGCAGACATACATTGAAAGAATTTATATCACAGCACTTCATAAACTTAGTTGCTCGTAATCTATAAATAAAATTGCTATTTTTTAAAATTCTGTTCTGTTGAAGATTGAGAAGCATCATTAGAATAAAATCTTTGATAGGTACAAGTACTATAAAAACGAATAACTAACAACGTTATTACTAGGCACTGCAGATAAACATGTGTAGTACCTATGTCCTCCACGCGGGTGAAACCGCGCGGATACAGCCAGTTATCAATATATTCGTCTTGTCACAGAATAAATAATATGCTATTGTACAAATATACTTCTTGGCGAAGGTGTGGCGAAAGATTTCAAATGTCATTGTATCATGTTTTTACACGGTGTACTTACCTTACCTATTGTTTTTACATATAAAAATGTATGTTGTATTGAAATGATGGAAAGTATATCCGAGGTCACACGAGGAGATCACTTATTAAATGCTAATTTTTAGAGACATTGTTAAGGGTGGTACATTTTACAGAATAAGGGATAGGATTATTTATTTATAAATAAGTAACTTATTCAGTTAATATTCGTAAATCGATAAAATAAAATCTTAAATGTAATCTTATTTTTTTTGACTAATTATATATCAGTTTCTATGTACATATTTGCATATAATTTCAAATTGCGTTTTAATGTATTCTCTTTATCAATCAAGCTTACAACGTATAAGTAGTGTGTAAATATATTGTAACTACATTGTCACAGATAATAAAAAAATGTATCAAGCAATGACCGCTTCAACGTTACAATGTTTAATGTTTTACACCGTTTTTTGTGATAAATTTCAACTCGATTGCTGTTTATTTATGCGGGGTTTACACTGGTCGATTTTCGCCGTGCGGCAAGTCACTAGTTGCATCGCCTGTCCAAGCCGAATCGCCAACCCATTTACACGAGTCGATGAAAATTCCGGGTGATTTTGCATCAATTTGCGGAGGAACGAGCGAGCGGAGACACAGCTGGACTAAGCTGGACTAACTTACACATTTTCAAGGTCGATTTTAGTCCCCAGCAACATGCGGCCGCTCGCCGCGCGGCAAAAGTCGGATGCTAGTCTACTTGGGGGCTTGCGGCTTTAGTCACATGCGGCCTAGCCGAATTGCCATTTAGACGGTTGATGTTCGCCGTGCGGCGGAAATCGTGCGGCTTTAGTCACCTGTGTAAATTTCCGCATTACAGTGTACATATCAGGTTTAAGTTTTTGCGTACCTATCTTAAATAAACAATCGGACTTCCCTCTACCACAGGCTTTATCGTATAGTTGCGAGAATAAATAAATACGAAAACATACAATGTTGTTTAATGCAAGCTGTAAGGTAGATAGAGAGTTTTTCTACAGTTCATTTTGGATGATTTTATTATAATGGCTTAAAAATAAAATGCAACACATAGTTGAGTTTTTGCGAAATTGAATTCTTATCGGGGGCCTTTTGTATGATTATTTTGTAAGAATGGGATTTAGAATTTGGTTAATGTCTTAGAATGGGGTCATCCAGGTTCTTGAGGACGGGTGATACGTTTTTGTTTGTCCTGTATCCTCGAGAGCATCAAAGGGTCTAGTCTATAACTTTTATGGTCACAGATATGTGATAGGAATTGATAGTAATGCTGGATCGTGGCTCTAATCCCCATGCAATGACATCAGATCTCTTTGTTCTCAGATCCTTATATATTGTAGCATATGCATATAAGTTTAAGTAGGTAATATTTGGATTTGCCTAAGAAGTCCATCATATTTGGCATAAACATCTTCGGCGGTATTCAATCAATTATATCACTCAAAAGTTTTATCAGATTCAACGACATTGTGCACGAAAGGAGCCTCTCAGAGTCGCACTTTAATCCTTTCACTACACTGATTCTATCACCGACGGTCGTAGGCTCTTTTCAGGGCCACCATACCTCAACCTGCTGGCTGATCTAATACAGGATGGCCAAGAAAGAGTCAGTGACACGACAAGCAAGCAAGCATCACTAAACAGCCCTTGAATCCATAGACAAAACTCTACAAAGTTGTGAAATAAAATCCTTATGGTGTCAAAACAATAAGAGAAGTACTTTTAGCTTGTTGACATAACAATTAGCGCGATTATACTCAATTAGCCCACAGGATCGTTATAAGTAACAGCACTTAAAAGTTAATTACCTATTACTGAAGCGTTGTTGAAAAGCGATAAAAGTTTTTATAAACTCTACTCTACGTGTTCCGTAACTAGTGTACTTCTCGAAAGGTGCTTATTCTATCGACCAAAAGAATCGATATTAAAATTTTAAATATGCCGTTCCTGCCAGGCTATTGCGTAAGCGAAATGGTAATGAAGATCGCAATTTTATGGATGATTTTAACAATTTTAGCGACATCTGAAGCTTTTGTAACATGAAAAGGAAGAAGCTAAGGTCTTGAAGTTTTCCCTTGTCAATTTTGGAACATTTTGTATGTTGCTTAGATTGTTAAAATTACCCTCAAAGTTACGATCTTCATTGCCATTACGCTTACGCAATTGCACCACTGATTTTATTTCCGAATTTTATAAATCAGTTGTTTTTGGTCTTTTTACAAAGTAACAGCTGAGTTTGAACTGACCCTAAAAAACAGCTGATTTGTGCATAAGCTTTCACTCAATGAAAAGTGTCGTATTTTCAAAGATTGTAGAACCAACATTTTTGTCAATTGGGTGTAGTAGAATAAGCCCCTTTCAGGATAGCATACATATTAAGAATCAGCGTGTGTAGTCTTTTGTAAAAAAAAAGTAACTGATAAAATGGTTTACACTGTAAACTGGAATCCAGCTAGGATTCTAGTTTAACATTGTAGCTAGTTTGTAACAGTAGTTGTAATGTTATGATAAACTTTGATTTTAAAAGTGATACATGAATGTAGTTAGAAAGCAATAAAGTGTGATAACAAGCTAAATACTAGCTTCTTCCCGCGGCTCTGCTCGTGT
Source organism: Anticlea derivata (assembly GCA_947579855.1). NCBI lineage: Eukaryota > Metazoa > Arthropoda > Insecta > Lepidoptera > Geometridae > Anticlea > Anticlea derivata. The sequence goes on from OX388269.1 coordinate 1,190,877, forward strand.
GTTTCCCAGTTTTTTTGTACTAAGCTTGTAGTCGCTTGATTAAGATGCAAAACTCGTTGGTACGCAAGAAATCTTGCTGACTGAGACTGATCGCTGTAATCTTCGAGCGACAATATTGACAATTTCGGATCAGTTAAGTGATCTTTAGATCGTTAACAACTGTCTTTAGATAGCTTAACAGTTTTTTGAGATTTTGTAACATATTTATACTTATATTTATATCGTACTAGCTTCTACATAAAAAGTAGCCTATATGCTATTCTAGGTAAAGAACTCTTTATATTCCAAGTTTCAACGAAATCGGTTGATTGACGGCGTGATTGAATAACAAACATCTAAACATCCACACAAACTTTCGCATTTATAATACTACTAGCTTCCGTCCGCGGCTTCGCTCACGTGGTACCTACATAAAAAGTAGCCTATATGCTATTCCAGGCTATAATCTATCCCTGTACTAATTTTCATCCAAATCCGTTCAGCCGTTTAGCCGTGATTGGACCACAAACATCCAAACACCGAAACATCCTCACAAACTTTCGCATTTATAATATTAGTAGGATAGTAAGATTAGTGAGAGTAATTTTCTTTCTGGTTATTCCCGAGGGATTTCCTTTTACTAAAAGTATTAGAGACCGGGAAATTTTCAACGATAAACTTCCAGAAAGTCTTCAGCCAAGCCAATAGCTATAATTGAACTCCCTAACCTTTTGAATCTCTTCGTAATTGCGTCGAATTGTGTCGTATCGAGACTTATTTCGGTCACATGAGTGCATTGCTTTGATATTCAATCACTCGCTCGGCTGCCAATAGGAAGCCCCGTCTGACTGTCAATTGATTGGAATTAGTATTGAATTACTTCAATTGTAATATTGTTCGTTGTATGGACATGACGAGAAAATAAATGTAAACTAACATTTTGGTAACTCGCTTTTTTGTTTTTTAACGTTATAGTAAAACTTTATTTACAGAAAGAAACTTAAAACTAATACAAGTTAATATTTACAAAATACACAAGAAACAGTTGAGCCATCTAAAGACCGTTACAAACGATCTATAGATAGCTCAACTGATCCAGATCACTACCAGTCGGAAGCGTCCCCAAGACGCTGGCGGAATTGCCACGCTGGATGGCAATGCTAATTCGCTGGGCCAAATAAGAGCCAGCTCTCGGGTCACGCGCTTCGATCAGACGTCCTGATATCTTTTTGAAAACCCGGAGGGCCCCGTTTCCCCACGGACCCAGGGTCTCAACACCAAAAGGCTCAAATACGTAAGCCCTATCAAGACTAACATATTTGCGCCTTTTGAGATCCTCGGCCGAATCTGCCGCCGCACCCGCCCTAACTGATGTCCCCGGAAGATGTGTGCGCGCTAGTGTATCAACACAAGCAGCGTCCCACACCATAGGCCTACCCTTCTCCCAAGGGACCAAAGTCATACCGTCAGGCCGCTTACCATCATCATGTAGCAGACCATTCGGTTCGAGATTGGCTGGGACGTTAATGCTGGTAAGAGCCCGGCGGATGATGTCATTAAGGCTAGCGTGGTGACCGAGCTGATCGACCGCCGTACCACACTGGCACTGATAAGGTGCACAACAACGCAACTCGCTTTTTGTAGCAGTCCCCCTATTATAACTATGAAAGCTTTAACTGCGCTCGCCAACCCGCGTGCCCAGCGTGGTGAGTATGGGCAATTTTCTCTCACATGATAGGAAGTCGTTCTGAAAATCTTCAAACGGCGGGAATGATGATGATGATGAACCAGTGCGTACAATATGTAACTGATGTAAAATTTATATTCAAATTCAAGTCAAATCAGCATAATCGGTCCTAAATAAGTTCTCAAAGAATGTGAATATGGAATAAGAAGTTCACGCTAACTAGTCCATTGGTCCTAAAAATAGCAACGTTGACCCCTTACCTACACCAAGGTATTCGTACACTGTAGTGCAATGAATCATGGCTTCGCAGAAACATGACCCGGCGTAATTTAGTTGTTATGTGAGTAAATGTGACGGCCCAAAACTTTGTATTGGGAGCTGAGACGTTGGCTAAGTTGCAAACATAAAGCTATCAACAGTATGTACATACAGCACTCAGCAAGACGCTCTCCCGCCTAAAAAGTAAAGAATAAAGTAATAGATTCAGTCAGGCGTAACTTTTGCGGAAATACATTCTAAGATACTCAATGAACAAACAAATATTAAAGAATGATTTAGCTCATACCAACAAATCGTCATAGGATAACCTGTTGACCTACTAAATTCTATGCAGATCGGATAGTCGGTTCGAATGTTATGCTCTAACAAATATACATACGTAACAATGCCGATTCGTCCAAACTGTTTGAGAGTTATTTTTTCGCTTCGCTCTCGTGCGATCAAAAAGGAAAATGAAAAGGACAGGCAAACATTTTTTTAGTTTAGTTTCTTTTCTTGATAATCATCCTACTAAGATAACACGTGCGAAAATTTCTTTATCACGGAGCAATCTATTTGTCTGTAACTTCGCACCGTATAAAAACTTTAAATGTGGGTTTTTACCTCCCCCATGACTCACCACGTGAAGCGTGCACTTAGCAATTCGCTCTCAGCTTACAACTTGATCTGACTACAAAACAACAAATTGGTTGATTCTACAATGTTCCGCTTTATGTGCTTCGGCGCGTTCGTTGACGTACAAAATTGCGTTTATTGTTATTACTCCACTAAATAATATAACACCGCACTTGCACAAATAGTACCGCCTTTTATTATTTTGCACTTTGTCATCCATACCACTTTGTACTATAATTTTGCAACAAAGAAACTGTGCGTGGTTTAACTAGTATACATATTGGTATTGATATGATACGAATATGTTGGCCTAGTGAGAGGTACTCCGACGTTCGGTCCAAAGGCGTGCACAAATGAGTTTTTCTGCTCGAAAAATATAACAGCTAGGCTATTGCGTAAGCGAAATGGTAATGAAGATCGCAATTATAAGGATGATTTTATCAATTATAGCGACATCTGAAGTTTTCCAAACATGAAAAGGAAGAAGCTAAGGTCTTGAAGTTTTCCCTTGTCAAGTTTGGACACTAGCGCGCACACATCTTCCGGGGACATCAGTTAGGGCGGGTTCGGCGGCAGATTCGGCCGAGGATTTCAAAAGGCGCAAATATGTTAGTCTTGATAGGGCTTACATATTTGAGCCTTTTGGGGTTGAGACCCTGGGTCCGTGGGGAAACGGGGCCCTCCGGGTTTTCAAAAAGATATCAGGACGTCTGATCGAAGCGACGCGTGACCCGAGAGCTGGCTCTTATTTGGCCCAGCGAATTAGCATTGCCATCCAGCGTGGCAATTCCGCCAGCGTCTTGGGGACGCTTCCGACTGGTAGTGATCTGGATCAGTTGAGCTATCTATAGATCGTTTGTAACGGTCTTTAGATGGCTCAACTGTTTCTTGTGTATTTTGTAAATATTAACTTGTATTAGTTTTAAGTTTCTTTCTGTAAATAAAGTTTGGAACGTTATGAACACTCATAACGTTAATAATTAAGGGTAATAGTTAAGGGTAATTTTAACCATCTTAGCCACATGGCTAAGATGGTTAAAATTACCCTCAAAGTTACGAACTTCATTGCCATTACGCTTAGGCAATTGCACCCCAGGGTCCTAAACTGTAAAGAAAAAATCGTGAGGAAACCAGTTCTTAAGGCGGCGATGAGCTTGGAACCTGTCACGCATGGATTACTCAGTAAGTGCAAAATGTGGGCATGTGATGGGCATCCAAATATTTGGTCCAACCTCAAATTTGTTGCTTGATTCACCTAGGTTCTAAGACGTTTCAAAGTGATTCTACTGATTTTATTGAAATAAACACTTTTTGTTTTGATTAACTACGACAGTTTTTGTTTAAGCATTCAAATAAACCTACGATAGCGTGTCTAAAATTAGCAACACTTCGCCTCGGTAATTACCTCGGTATTACGTTGGAAGGTGTAATTTGGTCTGCGAAGTTATGTCATTGTTTGAAGATTTCTATTTCTACGGTAAATCTGGTTTACTGTTACTTTTCATCCCATTTGGGTGTTAGTAATAGACCGCGATCCGGAATAGCATATATTTTATCCAGGAGCGACCAACGCTGCAGGCAGAAGCTATTAAATAATAAATACACGGCTCATTTTACGTAACCTTGCTCTCACGCTAGAAATACCTATTAAACATAGATATTAATGGCCGTGGTGGTCCCGGCTGAAGAATAGGCCTCTCCATATCTACCTACCCGTGGATGTCGTAAGAGGCGACTAAGGGAAAAAAGCTAGGGTACGGGCAGCAGCGTCCCCTATTTTCACAAAGATCGCCAACCCACGTGCCCAGCAGCGTGGTGAGTATGGAAAAATCCTCCCATATGATAGTAATTCGCTCTGGAAAACTGTGGGGGTCATTTTCAGCATTGGACGTCCGACGGCTGAAATGATGATGATGATGACATCTAGAAACAAACCCGCCTCACGCGACTCTGCAGCGGCCTTCTTATCTAAACGACTGCGAATTTGAAGGACGAAGCCGACGTTGATTATATATTGAGTTAGACAAGGCTGCCCTTTCTACTATACAAGGTGATTCATAACATGTATACCATCCCAAAAGGGGGTTTTTCTATCAACGAAAAGAAATACTATTAGCGAAAAAAAACATCAATATTCTCATTTATTTTTATTTTTTTTCCAACCTTTGTCAAGTTGGCTGTTTTTTTGTATTTTTATAGAACCTCTAGAACTAATAACTAAACGTACAAGAAGTTCGGAATCAAGATTGCTACCTAAAACAGCTGATTCATTAAGTTTGACCTGATTTGACCCCAAAACAAATGATTTTCGCATAGAGTTTTTTCAATAGAAAATGTCGAATTTCCAAAAGTCGTAGAACAAACTTTATTGCTAATTGGTTGTAGAATAAGCCCCTTTCGGGATGGAATACATATTATGAATCACCTTGTATTATCTTTGCTGCTGGCTAGACAGACGCCCGCTGTAACAGAGACATTAAAGATTACTCTGCGCTAGAGGTCGCGGGTTCGATTCCCGCACTGGACAAACATTTGTGTGATGAAAACAGACGTTTGTCCTTTGTCTGGGTGTTAAATATTTATCTATTAAGTATATCAGTCTCTCAGTCTCTGGTACCCATAGTCTCTGGTACATGCTATGCCTAATTTTGGATCAGCTGACCGTATGTGATATGTCCGGAATATTTATTTATTTATTACTTTGTTTGCAGATGCTCCATGAGAAGCGGCTGTGCATCCTGGGTTCTGAACTCTCCGATCTGGACACCTTCGAGCGGCTGCTGCGCTACGGCGGCTGTCACTTGGCGTTACTTCAGTGTTTCCAGGTTTGTTCACAACTTTCATACTAAAATTCGAGGCGAGATTGGGTTCCGTTACCTTGTTCGATCATCGGCACCACACTTGAAGCTTCCATATTGTGAAAAGGGATCATCAAAAAATGTATAGGCACGCGCGCCGTGTTTGTCGCCTGCTTCTTCTAGGCTCGATCGCGAGGAACAGGCGTAGCTTCACCTAGTTTCTAAGACGTTTCAAAGTGATCCTAGTGATTTTATTGCAATCAACACCTTTTGAATTTGAATTCGAGTTTGAGAAACGTCTTCCATACAAATCAATCGAAGTGACTAAACTTCTGTTGCTGTGACAAATATATCTATGATGATATGATACTTTATTTAAGGTTTACTACGTTTAGGGGAAACGTAATAAGGAGACTTAAGGGGCTATTTAAAACATCGGAAAAAAAATCCGATCAGAAACGTCAGCTATTCTCAAACCAGCCAGCTATTGTGTAAGCAAAATGGTAATGAAGATCGCATTGGATGATTTTATCAATTTTAGCTACATCTGAAGTTTTTGAAACATGAAAAGGAAGAAACTAAGGTCTTGAACTTTTCCCTTGTCAAGTTTGGAATGTTTTGAATGTTGCTAAGATTGTTAAAACTACCCTTAAAGTTACCATCTTCATTGCCATTAAGTTTACACAGTTGCACGACAGCTAAAAAAGGTGATTTTCGTTCCGAAACCATTTCGGAAAGAAAATCACCTCATTTTTGATGTCTTGTTTTAGAGCTGGATTGAGAAAAGCTGATGTTTCCGAACAGTAATTTTTCCTATGTTTTAAAATATCCCTGCATGTCTGCTTCCCACGGACTCTGAGAAGTAAAAACAAATTAAACAATGCATGTTTACGCTGTCGATTCAATGTCGTTCTTATACTCATCGGTGCATAAAAGCATTAACATGTTATTATTTTATTATTTTGTCACGACTTAGGTAACTTTAGGTTTATTGTTTACCTTTGACTTATCTTCATAGAAATAAATAAACACTCGAACAAAGGCGCAATACAAGATCAGAGAAGAACTTTGGTACCACCACATATAAACCAACGCCGCGTACCTAGGTTTGATGAAGCTTTATGCTGAGACCGGACCCATTTGCCCCACACAACGCATACTTAGCCTACCACCTATACCTACCTACTTATTGCGTTATGGGTCAAAACAACTGATTTTATTTCTTTCTCTTTCTTGTTATTAAGTTAACGTTCGGTATTACATAAAAATATTATCTCAGGCAAACGATTCAATTTGGTTGCTTTGAGCAATAATAATTTTGAAAACAAACTGTAATTTCTTACAGAATGAAGCAGCCGACTGTTTCATCTTCTACGTAAGTGATTGTTGAGTAGGTGCCAGTTAGTTTTGTACTGTTTCCATTAAACTGCCATCTTTCGCAATTACTCAGTGGTGCTGCGCTTGTGTAATCAATTATCTCTACTTCTCTCTTAAAGAGTAGAGGTTACGTAGTTATGTTATTTACAAATTTCATCCAAATTGGATCAGACATCAACCTTCGCAACATTTCTAGAACCTATGAGCATTCTAATTGACAAACTTCGGCCCGCGGTTTCTCTCGCGTGGCATCTATGAAAATAAAAATTAGCCTATATGCTATTCCAGACTATAATCTATCAATATCTAACAAATCCGTTCGGCAGTTTCGGAGTGATTGAACCACAAACATCCAATCATCCTCACAAAATTTACCATTTATAATATTAGTAGGATAGTAGTATAGTGGGTGTGTGGGAAAATAGGCTTATGCCATTCTTAACAGTGCCCGTACCATCAACTGTGCGATCTCGCTTAGGCGGTGACGTAAGTTGACAGTCTTCAAGCTCGTGTAAAATAGTGCTGACACGATAGCATTTGAATGGCAATAAGACGTCATGGTAGGTCCCCAACTAGTCACAAATACGCGCGTTACGTGCGCAAGCACAATAAATTGTCTTGTTGTTATATCACTGCGGATGGCTCTTTACGTCACACGACTTTCAATCAGGCTACAATTACTGGCTAGTGTATTCAATTCTCTTCATCTTAACAAGCGTAGAAACCTTGCTCTATTGATAACTCATTTGGTTCTTTCAGATGGAAATCCTATGCGAGTTATTTTCTTTACTTAAAAAGATAGATACTTGACTTGAAAAAGATAGACTTTGTGATATTGAAGGCTGGTAGGGAAAATTGAAGAATATTGTGCCGGGATGAGGGCATGGATGATGGATGAATAAAGACTTCATCGGTAGTTTTCTTGCGATGGAATGATAACAATGGCAGAGACTGCTTGCCGTGCGACTTGTCTTAGAAAAATAATCAACCAAGAGGTTTCCAAGAGGCAGCACTTCATCATCATCAGCCTGTAGAAGTCCACTGCTGGACATAGGCCTCCCCCAAAGAGTTCCATGACGAACGGTCTTGAGCCTTCTCCATCCACCGACTTCCCGCAACCTTCACAATGTCGTCGGTCCATCGGGTGGGGGGCCTTCCAACACTGCGAACACAAGAAGCAGCACTTAGTAGATCGATATTATAAGATAGTTCACATACCTAAACATAAAATTACTTAGAACCGAGAATGCATAAAAGAGGTTAATCATAATTTATGATCATCTGGCATCTAATTTCAGAAAAACCATGACATATAGTTACAATTCACAATAAAACAATGCAAATTGAGGATATATACAGTTATTCAACATCAACACTGATATTATTATGTGCAATAATAATGCATTAAACTGAACCATGATGACCTACTAACCTATGACTAAGAGATATGATCAGAATGCTTGTGTGCATGACTTAATTCGAGGCTTCATTTTTGAGGCCGACCTAATGATGATTTTTGTTGAGTCAACCACATATCCTATGAATGTGAAACTTAAATATGTGATTGATTGATTTATTAATTGGAATGCCAACAGCACTTGAAATTGGTTGAGCCGTTACGGCGTGATTGAACAACAAACATCCAAACATCTAAACATCCAAACATCCTCACAAACTTTCGCATTTATAATATTAGTAGGATCATCAAACCCATCAAGGATCTGATCGTGAATGCTTGGGGATAAGTCGTAAGACTATTTTTTTTCTTCTATGAATCAATAATGTATGTTTATTTTATTTATTTTCAGGCAGTGGTTGAGCACGGGTCTAAACTGTCCACGGAATTGGCATCCAGCTACACGGCGAAGTGTGATGAGAGCAGCAGAACCAAAGAATCACTTATACAGCTCGGCCTCAGGCTAGGTAAGATGAGAAGACAGCTTGCATGTCATGTCACTGGTGCTTTCTTGGTCTTGCAGGACTGCATTGTAATTGACCAGGTTGACGAATGGTGGCACACAACAGTAGCTTTATCTCCGCTCGCCAACCCGCTTGCCCAGGGTGGCGAGTATGGGCAAATCAGTTGCACTGGACATCTATGGCGGAGGCCTATGTTCAGCAGTGGACGTCCTACGGCAGAAAATAATAATATGTTATCGCATTAATCCGTAATCGAACAAACCATTAGCCGTAACCAGATGTTTTGCACGAAGGCCTTGTGTTGTGTACACACCCTTGGCCACGGCGACGTTCCATTAATAATAACAGTACCTAACCATCGTCACTCTGACATAGAATAAGCAATGCTGATGAATGCGTAGAAACGCAACTTATTTTGTATAGAGCGGAACCCTTGCTTAGAAGTATATCTAACTATTGACAAATGCTGAGTGAAGAAGGTTTTTACTGTCAAACGAACGAATGATAATGTATCTGTCATATGTGACTGACGATAGCTATGATGACTGTCATGACTGTTTGTGACGCAAAATAAACTTATTTTTTTTCTTATTCTTTTTATATTGTCCGAAAAGTAAATTTAAGTGCAATTCGGTCCCTATTCTAAACAGAATTTTAGAGATGATAAGCTGTATTGTCGCGCCTTAAGGTGTAGGGTCGCTTGACATGCCATCACTAAATTGGCTTATAATTCCAGAATGTGTCAGATAATAGCAATGACAATAGTCTGGTAGCAAGTTATTTTCGTATGAGCTAATGATCAACCCTTGTGCATCGCTCGCTCGCTTGACGCTCGTTATGATAGTCTGTTACTGACTGTAGTAGTTCAAAACTTCAAACTAAGTCGTAGATGCGAAAAGTCATATGATTGGTTTTAGCCAATCATATCTAGAGTTTCATATCTACCCTGCTCTGTGTAACTACACCCTGAAAGCTGGACCGGTTCCAACGCTAAACTAATTATTATTTCGCTACAACCATAATGCGAAACAAATCGACAGGCAAATTGTTGTTCGCCGATGTAAATAAACATAGCGAGTATCAATGATAATATAATTTTAAGGTAATAACCCGATAAAGACCTTGCTGTGTCTTTGTAAACACACAGCCATTTTGCATAATAAAAGGGTATACATTTTATCAATGAAATCTGGTGTCGGAGTTACACCGCACACCGTCTCGGCAGTTTTGTCTTTACGATCGCTCATACATGATACGAATTAGCAATTTAATACCAAAACACGCGCGATATTTGCTTTTGCTTGGCGTTTGCAAATTACGTGATTAGGCTGCCGAACGTACAACCTATCGTGCCCGCCGAAACATAAGTGCTCAGTCAGGGAACATGCAAAATTGTCAAACCGGTTTCGCCTAAAACATGTGAAATTATCATTTTAAGTAGATTAAGCGCCTATCGGGGTAGTATACATTTATGAAGATCTTAGCTTATTTTTTGGGACGTATTTTCATGCCTTTGGTCTCTGACGAGCGATGCAGCTTAGCCGGATATGGCTAGGGCAGGGGGCGCTGCGTTCTTAAAATGTTGCCATCGAGCTTAAGGGCACCCGCAGGGAACTCAGAACTTCAAGCTAATCTGAACTTTATCACTTTATCCTCAGGTGGTTTCCTGAACGAAGCCGGCTGGTACGCGGACGCGGAGCGCGTTCTCCTCAGATGCCGACACATCTGCCAAGCGCAGCCGCAGACGACATATTACAAACGACTGACACTAGAGTGCTGCCATAGGTAAGCACTGGTCATTGTTACCTGGTGGCGGTTCTCAAACCAATCGTAGATGGCCGTGACTTGACTCAACTACCTGGTGGCGGTTCTCAAACAAATCGTAGATGGCCGTGACTTGACTCAACTACCTGGTGGCGGTTCACAAATCGTAGATGGCCGTGACTTAGCTCAACAAGAAATGCAGTTTTTAATAAGCAGAGATTACCGCTTCACATCAGTTGGTCCATGTCAATAAGGTAGGTATCATTTCAGGCCAGATTTACCCACAGGGCTCTGGACACGGAGCTACTTTCTTCGCAATTGTCCAGATCATCCCTCCACGTATTCAGAGGTTTACCGTAACCCGACTTGCCATAGAAAGAGAACAGTAGAAAGGGAGTTGTTCTGCTTAGAGGCTACAAAATAAAAATATATCTTTGAACCTTTTGTTTGTTTGAAGATACAAGTTTATCTCTTTCCAGGTTACTAAACACACAATCAGCGTACTGCTGCTTCCCAGCCGCGGCGGAGACCTACTCCATTGCCCTGGAATTGATGGGTATATCTGAAGACGATGACGTCACCAGCGAGCTGCCTGTCGGTGCTTTCGCCGTCGCTGACACTTGCTCTGTTGGGTTACAGACTGATGACGAAAATTGGGATGATAGGTCTGTTTGTACCGCTTTTTCAACGGTTCTAGTTAGAAAAGCAAGATTTATTATAAATAGGCGTTATTGATAGGCGTAACGGAATAAGATTATATCAGTCCTATCACTGGTAGTTCGTAATAGTAGTTCGTAGTATTTGTGACATTGGCGGCACGCTAGGTCAGTAAAAGGGTCTACAGGTGTGCTATAGGGTTTCTAAAGGTGCTACAAGGGTTTTTTTTAATGATATACCGAGGCAAACAGGCTTGCGGCCCTCCTGATACGTTGCCTGCCGAATCCCTCCCCCCCCCCCCCTAAAGAACTCTGGCAACCTTACTCACCGCAGGAACACAACACTATTTGAAACAAATAATGTTATTTGGCTGCGATCTTCTGTAAGGCGGAGGTACCTTCTCAGGCGGGCTGCTCCAATTTAGAGCGAGAAAATCTCGCTGTGCCCTACCTCCTCCAACTTAGCTGTACTATAGGGTTTATGTGTGTTTTAGAGTTCTGTGCGTTATAGGGTTTCTAAGCATGCTGGGTTTAAAGGTGTGCTATATTCTTGGTTTTCTATCGGATCAGAGTATGAAGATATCTTCACGATTAAATTCGTGGATTTATTACTAAAAAGAAAGAAGACGTAGTGATGAGGATTGAGAAAGGTATGCTGAGATGGTTCGGTCATGTAGAGAGGATGAATCAAAGATGATTGACGAAATAGGTGTATAAGGCGAGTGTGAATGGGACCGCTGGAAGGGGAAGACCTAGGCGTACGTTTAGTGACCAAATCGGTGACGTTTTGGAAAAAGGCCAGGTCATGAGTACCCTAAACCGACGAGCATGTATGAGGAATGTTATGAGAGTGAATGAAGCAAAAGAGGTATGTCAGGATCGTAGCAAGTGGAAAACCGTGGTCTCTGCCTACCCCTCTGGGAAACAGGCGTGATTTTATGTATGTATGTATTACTAAAAATTCACTAATAATTGTGCTTATTTATGTGCAGCGATAGCATGGAATGGCACGGCGCGTCCGGCTGCGGGCGCGCGCGCGGCGGCGGCGTGTGGGGCGCGAGCGCGCTGGCGGCGCGCACCTGCAAGGAGTTCAGCGCGCTGTTCTTCGTGCGCTGCGACTACAGCCTCGCGCACCAGTGGGCCGTGCGCGCGCTGCGGCTGCTCGACCGACACACTCCTCCCAAGTGAGACACAAACCTACATAATACACATACAGTTGTTCGTGCGCTGCGACTACAGCCTCGCGCACCAGTGGGCCGTGCGCGCGCTGCGGCTGCTCGACCGACACACTCCTCCCAAGTGAGACACAAACCTACATAATACACATACAGTTGTTCGTGCGCTGCGACTACAGCCTCGCGCACCAGTGGGCCGTGCGCGCGCTGCAGCTGCTCGACCGACACACGCCTCCCAAGTGAGACACAAACCTACATAATACACATACAGTTGTTCGTGCGCTGCGACTACAGCCTCGCGCACCAGTGGGCCGTGCGCGCGCTGCGGCTGCTCGACCGACACACGCCTCCCAAGTGAGACACAAACCTACATAATACACATACAGTTGTTCGTGCGCTGCGACTACAGCCTCGCGCACCAGTGGGCCGTGCGCGCGCTGCGGCTGCTCGACCGACACACGCCTCCCAAGTGAGACACAAACCTACATAATACACATGCTGTTCTTCGTGCGCTGCGACTACAGCCTCGCGCACCAGTGGGCCGTGCGCGCGCTGCGGCTGCTCGACCGACACACGCCTCCCAAGTGAGACACAAACCTACATAATACACATACAGTTGTTCGTGCGCTGCGACTACAGCCTCGCGCACCAGTGGGCCGTGCGCGCGCTGCGGCTGCTCGACCGACACACGCCTCCCAAGTGAGACACAAACCTACATAATACACATGCTGTTCTTCGTGCGCTGCGACTACAGCCTCGCGCACCAGTGGGCCGTGCGCGCGCTGCGGCTGCTCGACCGACACACGCCTCCCAAGTGAGACACAAACCTACATAATACACATACAGTTGTTCGTGCGCTGCGACTACAGCCTCGCGCACCAGTGGGCCGTGCGCGCGCTGCAGCTGCTCGACCGACACACGCCTCCCAAGTGAGACACAAACCTACATAATACACATACAGTTGTTCGTGCGCTGCGACTACAGCCTCGCGCACCAGTGGGCCGTGCGCGCGCTGCGGCTGCTCGACCGACACACGCCTCCCAAGTGAGACACAAACCTACATAATACACATACAGTTGTTCGTGCGCTGCGACTACAGCCTCGCGCACCAGTGGGCCGTGCGCGCGCTGCGGCTGCTCGACCGACACACGCCTCCCAAGTGAGACACAAACCTACATAATACACATGCTGTTCTTCGTGCGCTGCGACTACAGCCTCGCGCACCAGTGGGCCGTGCGCGCGCTGCGGCTGCTCGACCGACACACGCCTCCCAAGTGAGACACAAACCTACATAATACACATACAGTTGTTCGTGCGCTGCGACTACAGCCTCGCGCACCAGTGGGCCGTGCGCGCGCTGCGGCTGCTCGACCGACACACGCCTCCCAAGTGAGACACAAACCTACATAATACACATGCTGTTCTTCGTGCGCTGCGACTACAGCCTCGCGCACCAGTGGGCCGTGCGCGCGCTGCGGCTGCTCGACCGACACACGCCTCCCAAGTGAGACACAAACCTACATAATACACATACAGTTGTTCGTGCGCTGCGACTACAGCCTCGCGCACCAGTGGGCCGTGCGCGCGCTGCGGCTGCTCGACCGACACACGCCTCCCAAGTGAGACACAAACCTACATAATACACATGCTGTTCTTCGTGCGCTGCGACTACAGCCTCGCGCACCAGTGGGCCGTGCGCGCGCTGCGGCTGCTCGACCGACACACGCCTCCCAAGTGAGACACAAACCTACATAATACACATACAGTTGTTCGTGCGCTGCGACTACAGCCTCGCGCACCAGTGGGCCGTGCGCGCGCTGCAGCTGCTCGACCGACACACGCCTCCCAAGTGAGACACAAACCTACATAATACACATACAGTTGATCGTGCGCTGCGACTACAGCCTCGCGCACCAGTGGGCCGTGCGCGCGCTGCGGCTGCTCGACCGACACACGCCTCCCAAGTGAGACACAAACCTACATAATACACATACAGTTGTTCGTGCGCTGCGACTACAGCCTCGCGCACCAGTGGGCCGTGCGCGCGCTGCGGCTGCTCGACCGACACACGCCTCCCAAGTGAGACACAAACCTACATAATACACATGCTGTTCTTCGTGCGCTGCGACTACAGCCTCGCGCACCAGTGGGCCGTGCGCGCGCTGCGGCTGCTCGACCGACACACTCCTCCCAAGTGAGACACAAACCTACATAACACACAAAGAACTCTATATACTGCAATTGATTGAACCACAAACATCCAAACATCTTCACAAACTTTGGTATTTATAATATTAGTAGGATAGAATAGAATAACTATATTATTTTATAATGTTATATTAATCCATCGAAATTTATAAGAAAAACAGATTTTTGTTGCTCCTGTAAAAATAACTCATATGGATTTAAGAATTCTGATAATTAGGCCGGCGATAACTCAATAAAACTTATAAATATTTACTCAAGACCTGTCTTGCGTTCGAAGTCGGACTGACGCTTGGCGAGCTTTCATGGGCCGATCGAGATTCTTCGGAAAATTACTCGAAAATGTATAGCGGGGTAGTCGGTCATAGGCCCTTTACAGGGCCACCATACCTCAGTCTGGTCACTGACCTATTTTATAGGTGACCAAGAAACATTCAAAATGTATGCAAGTTTTTTATATACTACTGAGGTGGCAAACAAGCATACGGCCCACCTGTTGGTAAGCGGTTACCGTAGCCTATGAGCGCTTGCAATACCAGAGGCATCACGCACGCGTTGCCGACCCCCTACCCCTTCCTCCCTAAAAAGCTCTGGCAACCTTACTCATCGCAGGAACACAACACTATTTGAAACAAATAATGTTATTTGGCTGCGATCTTCTGTAAGGTACCTCCCCAGGCGGGCTGCTCCGATTCAGAACGAGAAAATCTCGCTGTGCCCTACCTCCTCCTAAAAAAGTTAGATTAAGTTTACCGAAATAATGATTAGTATGCGCTCGTTCGTAGAAGTTATACGGGTCACAAACTGAAAGATAAAATCAAGAACAGCATAATTAGAAATAAAACCAAAGCAAAAGATGCAGTGAAAAGAGTTTGAAATGGAAATGGGCAGGACACGTACAAAGAATGACAAACAATAGATGGCCCATAACAGCAACTAATTGGTACCCGATTGGCAAAAAACGGAGAAAAGGCAGACCCCCTAAGAGATGGAGCGACGACATCACCAAGATAGCAGGCAAGGCTTGGAGTAGAGTAGCTAGAGACAGGGAGACATGGAAGCAACTGGAGGAGGCTTTTATCGCTGATAGCGAACCTTGCATACCTACTTAGATTTTAAGAAAGTGTAGATATTTAAGTTGAACCTGATGCAGGAAACATACATACATACATACATAAAATCACGCCTGTTTCCCAGAGGGGTAGGCAGAGACCACGGTTTTCCACTTGCTACGATCCTGGCATACCTCTTTTGCTTCATTCACTCTCATCACATTCCTCATACATGATCGTCGGTTTAGGGTACTCATGACCTGGCCTTTTTCCAAAACGTCACCGATTTGGTCACTAAACGTACGCCTAGGTCTTCCCCTTCCAATGGTCCCATTCACACTCGCCTTGTACACCTGTTTCGTCAATCTTCTTTCGTTCATTCTCTCTACATGACCAAACCATCTCAGCATACCTTTCTCAATCCTCATCACTACGTCTTCTTTCACCCCACAACGCTCTCTTATCACACTGTTCCTCACTCTATCTTTCAAAGTTACTCCACACATACTTCGCAAAGCTCTCATTTCCACTGCATTTATCCTACTTTGATTCTTTTTCTGCCATACCCAACTTTCACTTCCAAACATTAGTGTCGGCACTAACACTCCTCCATGCACAGTCAGTCGTGCCTTTTTGGACACTTTCCGACTGCTCATAAAGGCATGTAATGCCCCATTCACTTTATTTCCAGCATTCACTCTCCTTTCAATATCACTCTCATGCTTCCCATCTCTTGTAAACAAAGTTCCCAGGTATACAAACTCATTCATTTGTTCAACTTGTTCAACTTGTTCAACTCTTTCTCCACCAATCAGAATATTACAAATAACAAATAACAAGGAAAATAACAATGAAACAATAAAGCTTATATTTATTTATTTTATGCGCTCGTACACAAGTCATACACAAGCTCAAAGTCGCTCAACGGGCTATGGAGAGAGCTATGCTCGGAGTTTCGCTGCGTGATAGAATCCGAAATGAGGAAATCCGTAGAAGAACCAAGGTCACCGATATAGCTTTCAGAATTAGCAGGTTGAAGTGGCAGTGGGCTGGCCATATAGCTCGCAGAACCGATAACCGTTGGGGAATAAAGGTTCTCGAGTGGCGACCACGAACCGGACGACGCAGTGTTGGAAGGCCCCCCACCCGATGGACCGACGACATTGTGAGGGTTGCGGGAAGTCGGTGGATGGAGAAGGCTCAAGACCGTTCGTCGTGGCACTCTTTGGGGGAGGCCTATGTTCAGCAGTGGACTTCATCAGGCTGATGATGATGATGCGCTCGTTCCGCAGGATAATGATCGACGTGCTGCGCGCGTGCGCGAAGGCGTGCGTGGTGAAGCGGCGCTTCGAGTGCGCGGGCGCGGCCGCCGCCGCCGCCGTGGGCGCCGCGCGCGCCGTCTACGGCACCGCGCACCCGCGCTACGCCGCCGCGCTGCTCGACTACGGCTTCTACCTGCTCAACATCGACTCCATCGTGCACAGCGTCACTGTTTACGAGGTATCAATGTCTATGCAGCAATAAAAACACGCAGTTATTCGTTTCAGATTGTAGATTGCTCATGATTTTCAGATCGTTTATCGAACTTTATTGAAACTTTTATAAACCGGGATGTGAGAATCAATTTGATTATTAACCGGTTAATAAAAACACGCAGTTATTCGTTTCAGATTGTAGATTTCTCATGATTTTCGGATCGTTTATCAAACTTTATTGAAACTTTAACAAACCGGGTTATGCCGCGAGTTGCGCGGGAGCCGTCCGCTGTGACGTTGGCGCCAAGAGAAGAAGAGAGCACAAAAGAAAAAGAGAATCGATTTGATTATTAGAAAGTACATTAAAACCGGTTAATAGAAAGTAACCAATGTAATATTCATATGTGTTTCTGTTTGTATGAATGTGGATGGATATATGAGTAGAGGAGGGCCAAATAGAAGATGGATGGACTGTATAAAACTTGACATGAGGAAGAAAGTAGTGAGTGCGGAGATCACGGCTAACAGAAGAGAGTGCAAGAGGAAAACATCTTTGCCGACCCCACATAATTAAGGATAATGGCAGGAAAATGATGATTACTTTATTTAAATATCGAAAAAATAAAGTATATTTTTTGAAAAATATGTCTCAACAAAACAACCATTTCATAGTTACAAACGCCATCTTTATATTCCAGGAAGCCCTAAGCATTCTCCGGCGGGTGTTCGGCCGCAGCAGCCTACACGTGGCGACGGCGCAAGAAGACCTGGCCTATGCACTCTATGTGCTCGAGTACTCTTCAGGACGCTTCTACAAGGCCAGGGACCATGCTGAACGTGCCATCAGGATTATTGAGGTACGCGCTTGCTTTTCGTGACACTACTTAGGCCTGTATGTATTAGATAGCCTGGAATAACATAAGCTATTTTTTATCCGGCTACCATGCGAGCGAAGCCGCGGTTGGAAGCCAGTTTGTTCTACAAGGTGATTCATAATATGAATCTATGCTATCCCGAAAGAGGCTTATTCTATACCCAATTGGTAGTTAAGTTTGTTCTACGACTTCAGTAAATTCGAAAAAACTCTATGTCAAAATCAGCTGTTTTAGAGTCAAATCAGTTCAAAATCAATGAATCAGCTGTTAATAATGGTTATTTAGGCAGCAATCTTGATGCCGAACTTCTCGTACGACTTGTAAATAGTTAGAAAGATGATAAAAATATCAATAACAGCAATTTTGAGAAAGTTTGAAAAAAAAAACTCTAATTTGATTTGTTTTTATTGAAAGAACCTCACCTTTCGGCAAGGTGTATATACATGTTATGAATCACCCTGTATAGGGGAGGCTTATGCATAGCAGTGGACGTCCTACGGCTGAAATGATAATAATGATATGTCTTATTGTTGTGTTTGTTTCCAGAACCTAGTGCCCCCGGACCACCTTCTGCTGGCTTCGGCGAAGCGTGTGAAGGCGCTGATCCTGGAAGAGATTGCGCTCGACATCCCCGCCGGGCAGGATATGAGTGGTAATAGATGACAGTAACGCTGCCCGCGCACCACAGCGGGGACTGTTACAAAGCTTTTTGATCAGTTTAAGGCGCCCAAATAAATAAATAAATATTCCAGACATTATCACACACGGTCAACTGATCCCAAACTAGGCACAGCCTGTACTATGGGTACCAGAGACTGGTATAAATAATAGATATATATTTAACACCCAGACACAGAACAAACATTGTGTGTTAATCACACAAATGTTTGTCCAGTGCGGGGATCGAACCCGCGACCTCTACCACAGAAGGCAGAGTTACTACCAACTGAGCTATGAGGCCAGTCAAATGGTCAAACATTGTACACACACGTAAAAAAAAAACGAAAAGGATTTTACGAGAGGTAGGGCACAGCGAGATTTTCTCGCTCTAAATTGGAGCAGCCCGCCTGGGAAGGTACCTCCGCCTTACAGAAGATCGCAGCCAAATAACATTATTTGTTTCAAATAGTGTTGTGTTCCTGCGGTGAGTAAGGTTGCCAGAGCTCTTTAGGGGGGGAGGGGTTTGGCAGGCAACGCATTAGCAATGCTCCAGGTGTTGCTGATGTCAATAGGCGACGGTAACCACATACCATCAGGTGGGCCGTAAGCCTGTTTGCCTCCGTATAACATAAAAAAAAAAACAAGAAAAATCCGTTTTTTGACTCCACCTTTTATACAAGGTGATTCATAATTTGTGTGCTATCCCGAAGGGGCTTCCTTCAATTTCTTTATTGTCTATTCTACATCCAATTGGCAATAAAGTTTGTTCTACTACTTTTGGAAATTCGACATCTTTCAGTGTAGAATAAGGCCCTTTCGGGATAGCATACATGAATGAATGAATGAATGATTTGAATGAATGAATGATTTATTTATTTGACACAAAAACACAGAAAATAACAATGAAACAAGAAACATTAGGTAGGTACAAGGTAGGTACCTACCTACCTAAGTATAAACAGTTAAAAAAAATAGAGTTTAAAAATAGAGTTTAAATTAATTAACTATGATCTCCACACTAGGATTCCCTGTGCTGTGGAGACCAAATTATGCTGACATATTATGACCTTGATCGTATAGTCCGTTCAAGTACGAATCGATTTTTTTGAATAAAGTATGCTTTTTTTTTTTTTTTTATACAACTGATTTGGCAAACAAGCATACGGCCCACCTGTTGGTAAGCGGTTACGGTAGCCTATGACCGCTTGCAATACCAGAGGCATCATGCACGCGTTGCCGACCCCTCCCCCCTCCCCCCCTAAAGAGCTCTGGAAATACTCATCGCAGGAACACAACACTATTTGAAACAAATAGTGTTATTTGGCTGCGATCTTCTGTAAGGAGGTACCTCCCCAGGCGGGCTGCTCCAATTCAGAACGAGAAAATCTCGCTGTGCCCTACCTCCTCCTAAAATGTATGCTGAGCATTATTGGATGTTCAACTAAGTGACCTCCTCTTTGATGTACGAGGCACTTCGAAACACTAAAAGAAGCTTATTAAAATCAAACGAATGTTTATCGCGTACCTTTTTTATGTATCAACACAGTCGAAACGTCGGGAATGAAATATAAAAAGGGTACGCGATAAACACCCGTTTGATTTCTATAAGCTATGTATGCTGATCGCGAGAGTTTGGAAAATACATTAAAAATATAAAAGTAAGTTTGTGTGATCGAGTGGCCTTAGTAGGTTAAGGACGCAGAAGGTCTCTCGAGTCCGAGCTGTGAAGTTATAAAGTTCATTTTGAGTTTATGGAGCTTGCAATATCGTTTAGCTTTATCGCACACATCATATCAAATTCTAAATTCATCTTGTTCTGTAGACGTAAGGATCATTTTGAAATGAATTTGATATGACACTATAGCTTCCGCCCGCGGCTTCGCCAGCGTGGTACCTACATAAAAAGTAGCCTATATGCTATTCTAGGTAAAGAACTTTATCTATTCCAAGTTTCAACTAAATCGGTTTGAGCCGTTACGGCTTGATTGAACAACAAACATCTGAACATCGAAATATCCTCACTAAGGCTCGTATTCAGAGACACGACTCAAGCATAGATTTAATCACAGATCAGCTGAACTCTATTTAAGTATTGAATCTCTTCGCTAGATTGCACCCTATTTACACCCATCACACGGCTTGACAATGATATTTGTTTCAGAACCGAGCTTACTTGAAGAGTCAGAGTCGCTCCACAAAGCGGCGCTAGCGCTGTCGATGATGGCCTTCGGGGAGAAGAACGTGCAAACAGCCAAGCACTACGGCAACCTGGGCCGCCTGTATCAGAGCATGCAGAAATTCAGTGTAAGTTTACAAATGCCTCGGTGGCGGAGCGGGTGAGACGCATGGGGTGCGGGTTCGATTAGGCCCGACTGTGAGGTCTCGTGATTTATCACTTTTCGACCGTGAAAAGTGTATAGTATATAAGTGGGTTTGATTCCCGCACTGGACAAACATTTGTGACTAACACAGATGTTTGTTCTGTGTCTGGGTGTTAAATATATATCTATTATGTATGTCAGTCTCAGGTACCCATAGTACAGGCTATGCCTAGTTTGGGATCAGTTGACCGTGTGTGATATGTCCGGAATATTTATTTATTTATAGATTACCGTTTTTGTATGGAGTCACGAAAACATGCGGCTACAAAAAGCAGTAATCTATTTATTTATTATTATTGTAATTAGCACGGCTACATCACCAATTACACTAATTATTATAAATAAAATAATAGGCACATTAAAAATTTGAAAATTATAAATTAAGATATTAGATAAAACAATACAAAATTATAATTGATGTCAAGAACATACAAAGGAATTTCAGAAAAATAATTGTAATCTATACACTTTTCACGGTCGAAAAGTGAAAAGTGAGAACTCACGGGAACTCACACTAGGGTCTCTGCTGCGGGACAAATATTTGCATGATCTGAAAATATTTGTCCTGGGTGCGGGTGTTGTTGTACCATGGTAGGTACTCGTAGTTTGTGATACCCACGACACAGGGAATGCTAGTGTGGGGTCAGGACTATGTATGTGACAGTTGGGTGTTATTTTTGTTGAACCTGTTCGTGCCATGAGTGAGTAATTTGAGTGCACACACTCGTTAAAACGATGAATGAAAACATCGTGAGGAAAATATTCTTAAAAGACCCTGTCTCGTATGGAATACTCACTACTGCAAAATGTGGGTATGAGCCAAATGTTCGACATGCCTCTGACTACCCCTTAGAGATCTTCAAGGTTCTGGCCTTCTTCAATGGCCTGGACGAAGATGTCTACTATTCTTGAGGAGTCGCGAGCCTATTTCTATATGTTTTTATATTTTATAATCTACATCAGCCTGAAGAGGTCCACTGAAAAAGTGCCACGATGAACGTGCTCCATCCACTTCGGAATGTAATCGCTCCATCGGGTGGGAGGCCTTCCCACACTGCGTCCGGTTCGTGGTCGCCATTCGAGAACCTTTATTATCGACCTGTTGTCGGTTCTGCGAGCTATATGGCCTGCCCACTGCCACTACAACTTGTTTGTTCTGAGAGCTATGTCCTTGGTTCTTCTACGGATTTCATCATTTTACATACTTTTCTTATCCTCATAACAACATCTTCAACTTCGCAAAGCTCTCATCTCTTACCAAAGACACTCTTACTCTTACTCTCGTCTTTGCTATGAAATCATCCCTGTCACTGTGACAGGGATGATTTCAAACAATGCTTTAATTTAAGTAGCGTTTATAAGTAAGGGGCTTAATGCCTACTAATATTATAAATGCGAAAGTTTGTGAGGATGTGTAGATGTTTGTTGTTCAATCACGCCGTATCGGCTCAACCGATTTCGTTGAAACTTGGAATAGATAAAGTTCTTTACCTAGAATACGCTAAAAAATAGATCCATTTCTCTCTTTGACATGTACAATATTTACTCGCAAAGCGATAATCAGTAATGCTGAAATGGACATTTTCCTAGACAAGTCACTTTTCCCAATACGTCACTTTTCCCAATTCGTCACTTCCCCTACGTCACTTTCCAAAACTAGTCAGTTTCCAACACTTCTTGTGTCCTAATTCGTCTCCTTCCCTACTCATAATTAAGAGGAGGTAGGTCATTTTAAGAGGAGGTAGGGCACAGCGAGATTTTCTCGTTCTGAATTGGAGCAGCCCACCTGGGGAGGTACCTCCGCCTTACAGAAGAGCGCAGCCAAATAACATTATTTGTTTCAAATAGTGTTGTGTTCCTGCGGTGAGTAAGGTTGCCAGAGCTCTTTAGGGGGGAAGGGGGTTCGGGGTCGGCAACGCGTGCGTGATGCCTCTGGTATTGCAAGCGCTCATAGGCTACGGTAACCGCTTACCATCAGGTGGGCCGTAAGCTTGTTTGCCACCTCTGTTGTATAAAATCATCCGATAACGTAGATATATTTTAATAATATTTTTGTAATATTAAAAAAAATGTCGACTCGACGGGATTTGAAACTGTAACCTTCTCCTAGATACGTGGATGCTCTAACCAACTAAGCTACGGAGCCACTTCCCATCTGTGTGAAAATCTTATAATTCATAATTCATTTATTGTTCGTGAACATAGGTACATTGATGGTGAGGTTTAGAGTACAGATCACTAGATTCTGACATCTTTGGGAGTTCCAATTGTTTCTTCTGTAGATGGCGCTTTCGGCGCTTAAAGCCGATTCTTCTCTTCCCCGCTGAGGAAGAGTCTTGTGTTGAGGGTGATCTGACGAGAATGCAGGTTCTTTCTAGGTCACACTCGGCACAGGTACTGGCCAGTACCCATTTAGTTATTCAGCGTTTATGTTTACTAACACACATATATTGTATCTACTAACAATATGGATCTAGTTGTATGAAATAAAAAATTTGTATTTTTATTTTATTTATTATTAATAATAATTATATTATACAAACAGATAATACACAGCCTGATATTACGCGCTCATCGCTCGATTATTGTTTTGTTTGATCACTATTTTAACCTTAACATTATTATATCAATGGGCACATAAGTTTTTTTTTAATTTGTTACTTCTAATAAATGATGTGCATTTTTTTTTGAATACATCTAAAAAAAATCTTATGTATGCCTAGGATGCAATGAAAAGATAAACAATGCTCAATATTCTAATATTAGTGATAAAAAGTGCCATTTCAATAAACTTCATCTGAGATTCAAGAATTTTTTAGCTTAGTCTCTTTCCCTAAAGGGACTTACGAGACCTAATAAGGACACAAGATGAGTTCTAAAACTGACCGGCCCAAAGTGACTTGTAGGAAAGATAATAAATGGCTCGTTGACGATTTGTTTTCTATTCCTATACTTTAGATTAGTTGTCTTTAAATAAACTCGACTATTCCGAAGTTCCTCAAAATATAAAAAAGACAAAACAAAAAATAAGACATATGAGATCTTTTACTTCCTAAGATAAGAAAAATTTACATATTTTTTTCATTAATGGTTTCAAAGTGCAAAACCGGTTTTGCACGAAAGGAGCCTCTATGGGGCGCACTTTAATCCTTTCACGCCACTGATTCTTTCACGGTCATAGGCCCTTTTCAGGGCCACCATACCTCTACCTGGAGTGCTATTGTGTAAGCGAAATTGTAATGAAGTTCGCAATTAAATGGATGATTTTATAAATTTTAGCGACATCTAGAGTTTTGAGATCTTGGCTTCTTCTTTTTCAAACATGAAAAGGAAGAAGCCAAGATCTCTAAGTTCTCCATTGTCAAGTTTGGAACGTTTTGAATGTTGCTAAGATTGTTCAAATTACCCTCAAACTTACAAAATTGCGCCACTGGTCACTGATAAAGTATGACCAAGAAAGGATCAGTGACACGACAAGCAAGCAAGCATCGGTATAAATTGCAGGACGCGGAAACGATGCACCTGAAAGCGATCGCCATAAAGGAGGAGCTATTGGGGCCGGAGGACTATGAGGTGGGGCTGAGTATCGGCCACCTCGCCTCCCTCTACAACTACCACATGAACATGCACCACGCCGCGGAGAAACTGTACCTCAGATCTATTTCTATCAGTGAGTAAAAAAAATCTACTTCTCTGTATAACTGAGGACTGTCTAACCTTTTTTGGAGGAGGTAGGGCACAGCGAGACTTTCTCGTTCTAAATTGGAGCAGCCCGCCTGGGAGGTACCTCCGCCTTACAGAAGATCGCAGTCAAATAACATTATTGACTGGCCTCATAGCTCAGTTGGTAGTAACTCTGCCTTCTGCGCTAGAGGTCGCGGGTTCGATCCCTGCACTGGACAAACATTTGTGACTAACACAGATGTTTGTTCTATGTCTGGGTGTTAAATATTTATCTATTAAGTATATCAGTCTCTGGTACCCATAGTAAAAGCTATGCCTAGTTTGGGATCAGTTGACCGTGTGTGATATGTCCGGAATATTTATTTATTTGTTTCAAATAGTGTTGTGTTCCTGCGGTGAGTAAGGTTGCCAGAGCTCTTTAGGGGGAGAGGGGATTCGGGGTCGGCAACGCGTGCGTGATGCCTCTGGTATTGCAAACGCTTATAGGTTACGGTAACCGCTTACCAACAGGTGGGCCGTATGCTTGTTTGCCACCTTAATTTGCATCCTGTAAAGTAGGAACATGGCTGTACTTTCTAACCTAATATATTTTATACCTGTGTTTCGCAAATAAATGAATTATGAATCTATTTATTTATTTATTTATTAGTGCACAAACATTATGTATATTACCAATTACATAAAATATCTTCATAAAAACAGGGTCTGATATACATAAAAATAAAAGTGCACTTTAGCATTCTCAAAAAATAATTCTTAAAATAAACATAAACTTAAATAGTGCTCAATTTCAAAAGTCAATGAAAGAAAAACAAAAAAATAAAACTCTTGACTCCAACGAAGCTAAACTCTTGAAATATAAACGAAAATAATCTGTAAGTAAGTCATTTGGTGATAAGGTTTTAGTAATTAAATTATAAACTAACTTCCATTTGTGTTTCTACTGTTCCTTAAATGTTAATGTCTGTGAACTGTTCGATCAAAAAATCATCTATGAATAATTTAATTAATCCGATATCAGTGAAATTTATATGAAAAAAAAAACAATATTTTCTGGACAGATTTTTTTCGCCGGCTGTTCAATTATCTGCTAAGATAGTTTGAACTCATGACCCCAATTATTTTTACAATGTGTTTTCTCAGTGAAAATTTAGAATATCTAAAACTCTGTCAAACTTTACTGCCAACACCTTTTAATTTTATTCAGCGGAGGTACACTGGCTTATGGCCCACCTGATGGTAAGCGGTTACCGTCGCCTATTGACATCTGCAACACCTGGAGCATTGCCAATGCGTTGCCTGCCCTGGAGAAAGCTTTTGTATTTTTCCTGAAGTTTGGGAAGAGTACATTGTGGTACAAGTGTGTAAGTTTGGTGATTACCGCTGAGGCGTCATTGAGACCCGAGCCCGGTAATCATCAATACACACGTGTATCATACGGAAATAGAATAATACTAAAAAGAACTATAAAAGCGAGTTGTGATTTTTTCGCAATGGCGGGATAAATTAGTCAGTTTTCCTATGCGCGCGCATCTTTCAATGGCGATCGGCCATAGACTAAAAGAATGAGTCTTTTCTTTTACATTTGCGCACGATCTTTTTTGTATTGAAACTTTTTTAAGAACAGAGCAACTCAACCAATAAAATAAAATAACTCACGTTTTTTAATAATAGCAATGAAAAAGTCACAGTTTGATTACAGGTATCATTATGAGCCTAATTGCGGTGAAATTAGAGCCACTTTATGAGCAAGTATTTTGTTAAAAATGTTTTTTTTAAGATGTTTTTTTCCAGTTATATTATTTATTTTTGTAGTCAGAATAACCCCCTTTCGGGATGGTATGCATGTAATGTTATGTGAGGAATGGTGTTGCAGGTCTGAAGCTGTTCGGGTCGCGGTACTCGGGGCTGGAGTACGACTACCGCGGGCTGGTGCACGTGTTCACGGAGCTCAAGCGCCACGACCGCGCCGACCACTACACGCGCCTGCTGCAGCACTGGCAAGGTAACCGAACCCGCACCCAAGGTACTGTTGCACTCACTTCTTCTTCTTCTTGTCGTGTCACTGGTTTTTTCTTGGTCATCCTGTCTTTGATCAGTGACCAGGTTGCACCAATGCACCCACGGTACTGCTGCAACTACTGCACCCACGGTACTGCAATATTGCACCCGCTCCACCCACGGTACTGTTGCACCCACTGCAACCACGGTACTGTTGCACCAATGTAGGTACCTAGTATTCATGAAATATAATTTAATTTAATGTTGTTCCTATGATTATTATAAAAAATATTTATTGTACCTACTTAACTAGGGACTTATTATTAATTTATTATTATTATTTTTGATTTTTGTTAAGACTACTATTATCTAGTATAGAGTGACCTGTAAACAATTTTTACCAATAAATTACTATTGACTAATGCACCCACGCTACTGCAATGTTGCACCCGCTCCACCCACAGTACTGTTGCACCCACTGCACCCACGGTACTGTTGCACCCACTGCACCCACAGTACTGTAGCAACCAAAGGTAACCGGCTGCCACTACTACGGTAGTGTTCAAATCGCCGAACCGCCCCTTTCACTATTATCTGCAAGAGTCACACAACATCTACATTTTTTGCCGACCCCACGTGATGTGGGATGAGGATAGGAAGATGATGATTATATTGTCTATGGTCAAAATAACTCATGTAATTGATTTCCAGAACTGAGAGAGCAATCGAAAGCCGAGGAGCCCCCGATCCTGGCCAAGGAGCAGCTGGTGCCGCTGGAGGACATCCGCGCCAAGTTCTTCGGACCCAACGACTGAGCGGCGCGACGCGCGCGGACAGATACCACGCGAACTGGCGTTATCGAAAAACGCTAAAGTATGTAGGGATAATGTTACTGAACCGATAAATATTTAATCTGCGAATACAGCATTCGGATCATGGCGTTGTTGGTAATCGCATTGCTGAAAATGCGCGTTAAAATACTTGTGGTTGGATAATGTTGGGTAGTGCTTAGTTTTGATAATGTTAGCGATCAATTTTGCTTATACACTGACAGATTAAAAAGCCGTTCTAACTTAAAGCCTATATTTTTTTATTAATTTTCACTAAAAACTGTAGTTACGATTATTTGTGAGTATTAATGTTGTGCTTTTATTTTCTTTAAATTTATCCAGTGGTTATAGTTGAATGTGGCCAATCATAGCAGCCTCCATACTTTAGTTAAATGTTACGTAACGCTAATTATCGCATGGGCGATTTGTCTACGCGCCGGTCGTCTACTCGCATTCGCGGCAATCGCGGTCTCACACGAATAATAAGCGAAATCTCTCCAAATGGTAGAACTATTGTTTTTCCCAACTTTGCCTCAGTACCCTCTTTAGGGACGCAATTCTACCCCTCCAGGGGATGCCCCTTGTACCCCTAAAGGGAATTAATTTCGACGCTTTGAAGTCTCATTAAAAAAAATGTATTTGCCTATCTGCTGTGTTTTTATTAATGTTTGTTTTTTACGTGAAAAAATTGAACTATTATTATAAATGCGAAAGTTTGTGAAAATATGAGTATGTGAAGAGTTAGTAACTCTATCACGCTGCAAACACTGAACGAATGTGAATTAAATTTGGCATCTATGTAGTAAATAACCTGTAGGTATCCGGGTAACACGCGGGCGCAGCCACGGCCGGATGCTAGTTCATCGTATAAACCTTTGACCCTGTTTATTATTGTTTGTAATGTTCAGTTTTGCAACTGCAAGACATCGTGTGGTAGAATTTAATTGATCACTGTACCAATAACGACACTAATCGCGCTGCATTTCTGTGATGCGATGACGTTGACAGTCTCAAAGATTTATGGTTCAAATTCGAGTAATATATTACTGACACGCTTCTGAATCGTAATAAGACATGGTAGAGTCCTGAAAGTTCCTATACTACGGTAACTCGTATCCACCGTTCTGGGCACGATGGACATGCCTAGAACCCTAATATACTTGTGACTTCACACTTTCACGGTATATTGAGGTCGATAGGCTGATGATATTTAATGCACTTAAATATCGATCATGAGCGAGTTCATAGTCTGACTCGCGCTTGGCCGATTTTCGAGTGGGTGCTGACAACACAAAGCAAGAAAGCGCTCTGTTGTTAATGCCACTAGCGGTCACCCATCCATCGGTGATCACATTGAAAACAAAACTTACTACTGGTATTTTTTCTTTTAAACTATGTTCTAGGAACGTGTTGTAGAGAGAGACTGTCAGTTAATTCTTTAACGTAATAATTGTATTTTAAGGCTTTTGAAATAAATGAAATAACCGCCCTACATTAGTGGGCCTTGCCATTATGACGCTAATTAGGGAATATATTTTCTAATAATAAAATTGTAAATCAGAAATATTCTACTAACGCACAAGTTATAAACATATAACCGTTTGTCCAAGAAGTTATAGAATTCATTTGTGGAGAGGTATGTTTAAAATCAGATTTCATGCCTAGTTGCACCATTTCTGTATTTTTTTTAACATGTGCCGGTTTTCCCTAACGATTTGTGTGGTGAAAAAAGATATTTTAACTAAGACCTATTTCGGTTCTTTTGTGACGGATTTATTACGGATTATCAACAGCACAAATAACTCACTTTTTAAGTAATTGGGTCAGATCACAGTCAGAAACCCGTTAAAGCGTCTACACACCTTGCAATCAGAGGCAATTATCCGCCAGAGTTGCCAACTTGACAAAGAAATGTCTCTTTTTGCCTCAGAGTTTGGGAAGAAAAACGGTGTTGGCAGCACTGACCTCAGTACACCTTGCAATCTGAGGCAATTATGGGCAGTGATGCCAACTTGACAAAAACACTCTTTTTGCCTCAAAGTTTGGGAAGAAAAATCTTGTTGGAAGCACTGTCGTCAATAATTGCCTCTGTTTGCAGGGAGGTGTCTCGAGGCTTGAGTATAATTATCTACATTAACTCTGCTCAATATTTCCTTATTACGAATTTAACAATTATAATAATCCTTTATTTATTTAGGGCGGCTTATATCTCACTAATATAAATGCAAAAGTTTGTAAATATTTGAGGATGTGAAGATGTTTGTTACTGTTTCACGCCGCAACGATTGGAATTAAATTTGGCATGTGTGAAGAAAATAGCTTGGAATATCATAGGCTACTTTTAACAGGGTAACACGCGAGCGAAACCGCGGAGAGAAGTTTTCCACATTTCAACTAAACATAGCTTAGTAGAATTTCTTATTACGATTATTTAACTGTTTTAGCTTAATTTTGTAATCAACGATTTATTTAGCAGACATTTTTTTTATCTATAAAAACTTTGTAAACTGGAAATGTAATGAAAATTGGTGTTCTTATTTTAGTCAAGTCTTACATTGTAAAATATACGTAGAATAATTTGTGTGTTCGACTGCAATACATGTCGTGTAAATATTTGTGTTTCTATGTTTGCGGTGTTAATTTGTTTTGTGTTCAATAATAGTATAGACATGTCAGTTTTCAAAGTGATAGTCGATTTAACTGCGCACCGAAAATGTAGCGAGAAAAAATATTTTTATAAGCACTAACAAATCAAATGTTAACATTTTTGTGCGGAATCATAAAGTTCGTTTCACTTGGCGTAGTCTGAGGTCAAGCTACATTTAATGACAACCTTCAGCACTAGTGACAGGAATCAGGATTTTATGTATGGTCCATACAAAGCATTGTTTTAGAATGGGCGGTGCTGAAGCGTATGATTGTATAGCTCATTGAGCTTTTGGTATCGAGAGATTGCGCGATACACTGCGCGCACATTATTATCGCGTCGGACGCCAGTTCGCGAATAATTCACGATAGCGGTACGCTTATACGATAGCAAATGAAATTCAGACATGGCCGATGTCATTGACTAAATTTGGCTTTTACTAACCGTATCGCTATAGTGAATTTTTCTTGCTTGGGGCACTGTAAGCGGCTCTAAACATAACTGCCATCAAATGTATTCGTACACGAGGCAAATACCTAACTGAACTTAGTCGTGAACAGACAGTGAAAGTTGGCTTTTGGAGTGTATACTTCAGTCAAAATCGATGTGAACTGTTTGTATTCTTCTAGGCTTGGTCGCGAAAGGTTTCCACAAGACGTTTCAAAGTGGTCCTAGTGATTGTATTGAAGAAAACGCCTTTAGACTTTGTTAACAAACCGCCCATATCTAACCTAAAACTATCTTGTCTATCGCGTTTCTGTAGCTCATCAGGGATGTTTGCGGACGAGCGTACTGACGATTTCTACGCAATCATTCGGAAGAAAACTGCGTCCCTGGGCACCAATAGCCTCCTGACTGATGTGGCGGGCAATATCTGCTCCTGTCTAATGAGGCACTGGTTGGCTGTGCTAAAGCCGGTCACTTGCCTAGTGTCTCAATAGACAGACATTTTCAAATTTAACTTTTCTATTTATTTATTGTTAATTTTATTTTGTACGGATCGGATGGTCTGAAATAAATGATGATTATTATTATTGTTATATCGTTTGTTTACAGATTTTATCACAAATCGACAGAAAACGCAAATTCTATCTAAAAATCAGCAAAATACTTTTAGCTTTAGTATCGGCGGTTGGTTTACACACATTTCCCATCGAATTTAGCTAAAAAGTAGATTGGGATTTGTCTGTGTTTCTGTCTTGCCCTTAGCTTTGTCTAAGTACGTGCGATGATCCTAAATTGTCATCCTAGTTAATACAACATATCGCAATTATTGATGACGCATCAGTAGGTACTAAGCTTGTTTCGTGAAGTTAAGCAAATTTGTGTTCTGCTAAACAGTTTGTAACGTGGCTGTTGAGCGCGAAACGCGCGTGAATAAATAAGTTTATAATTCACTCAGTGTTTCATTTAAGAGGCAACATTTAGGTGAAATTGTAACCTGATATTTTTTTGAGCCTCACCTTGTTCGATCGGCACCACACTGAAGCTCTACATATCATTTTGGGAAAAAGGATCGGATAAAATGTTAGGCACCAAGCCATGTTTGTTGCCCGAGTCTTCTAGGCTTGGTCGCTTGATTTATTAGGGATTCTAGTACAGTAAAACACAGGAAGAATATGTAATAGAGAATTTAATACTTAAAATTAACCTGGGCTACAACTGGAATGCTCTGTAAAATTGAATAGCCATAAAAATCCAATAAAATATTTAAATAACTCTAGGCACTATTAAAAAGGCATCTCTCTTCTACATTTCTATTTTTCGACTGAGTCGTAATTTTTTTATTGCTACAGCTAGAACATCGATCTTATGCATTACAAGAAGCACAAAAAGCTAATTATAACAAACAGATCATAATTATTTAAATAACAAAAAATATTTCGATTTAATACGGGCCTTTTTTGATAGCTAATCAGTTACAATCGCACAGTTAAAATCAACATTTAAATTTATCTGCTACCAATGAGCATTCGAAGTGTTTAAAAAAAATAGAATTGTGATGTTTTTTAAAATAAACTGTTCCAAAAGAACACACACAAATCAATAAATAGTAAAAAAAACTAATACTTTAACAAAAGCTGCCAATTCTAGTATTTCGACTGAAATTATAAAAATAACTATTAATT
This sequence comes from Anticlea derivata, assembly GCA_947579855.1. Classification (NCBI taxonomy): domain Eukaryota; kingdom Metazoa; phylum Arthropoda; class Insecta; order Lepidoptera; family Geometridae; genus Anticlea; species Anticlea derivata. Next base: position 1,223,066 of record OX388269.1, read on the forward strand.
AATAATCATAGCAATTATTGCTTACGCAACGCTAACGCACAGACTACAATCGTTACAAACACCAAAACTTTGACATAATCTATAGACATCTTGCTTATTTCGAGATTTCTAAGGTTCGAGTGATATCGAAAACTTCTCTATCTTCTTCTAAGCCGGCCCGAGGAGCGCCACCAGCGCCCTCTTGTAGTCGCCCGAAGTCTCGCCCTGCTGGTGTGTCGCAGAAACACCGTGAGAGTTGCGACGTTTCGGCCGACAGGTGGCGTTGCAATGTGCGGCGCATGCGGCGAGGTGCGGGAAGAAAAGCGACATACATTAGTAAATTGTGTTTAGAAATACCTCCACAGACTACACTATCACTAAGATATGATGAGTTTAGTGGCACTATACAAGGTTATTACATGTATTCCATCCCGAAAGGAGGTTATTCTATCAACGAAAATAAATAAATTAAGGGAAAAAAAAATGTAAAAAAAATTATGTTTCAAAAACTTTCTCAAATTACCTATTTTTGGTATTTTCATCATCTTTAGAACTAATAACTAAACGTACAAGAAGTACGGAATCAAGATTGCTACCTAAAACAGCTGATTGTTTGACCTGATTTGACCCCAAAACAGCTGATTTTCGCATAGTTTTTTTCAATGAAAAATGTTCAATTTCCAAAAGTCGTAGAACAAACTTTATTACCAATTGGTTGTAGAATAAGCCCCTTTCGGGATGGAATACATATTATGAATCACCTTGTACATCAAGTGACCAGGGGCCGTAGTCTGCAAATTAAGTGTAAGTTCTCACTTTTCGACCGTGAAAAGTGATTACTGGTTTATTTAAGCGCCCTTTGCGTGATATCTACCATAGACAAACGGTAAGCTGTTCACTTTTCACGGTCGAAAAGTGAGAACTCACTGACATTTCAGACTCAGTATTTCGTGTGATCCGTAGGGACAAACTAATAGAGAAAGGGTCCGGGCTCTTTAGTTGGGGTAGGTCATAATCACCCCTAACGAAATTATTAATTTCAGGGTAGTTTGTGGAAGGTCGCAGGAAACAGTGGGTTAGTTAGTGGTAAATATTGTATTTTCTAACGATTTGATTTATAAAAACAGTTCTGATACATTTTAATAACATAATTTGTAATAATTCAACCTCACCTCCTTTATCCGATCACCAGAAATGCAATTAAAATACGTAAAAATATAAAACACATTAAGATTTGACACAAAAGTAATGAAGAAATTTCCTACAATATTGAAAGCTAATAAGAAAAGAAAAAGATATATGTATGAAAAAAAGGAACAGCACATGCTTAGAGTCAGCCATAACAATGGACTTTATATTATGTTTGTTATTTCAACTTCTATGTACTAGGTTTATCGCCTCATACTGTAGGGGGCGCTGCAGTAGACATTGTCAATTTGACACTTGTGTAAAACTTGTCTAATCTTAGGCTAGAATTTAACTGGCCTCATAGCTCAGTTGTTCGTAACTCTGCCTTCTGCGCTAGAGGTCGCGGGTTCGATTCCCACACTGGACCAACATTTGTGTGATGAACACAGTCTGGGTGTTAAATATATATCTATTATGTATATCAGTCCCTGGTACCCATAGTACAGGCTATGCCTAGTTTGGGATCAGTTGACCGTGTGTGATATGTCCGGAATATTTATTTTTAATTATATCAAGCATTCAATTCATAACTCCATAGCATAGTAGAGTATATCATTACTTTGATGCAAATTATAATGTGCTTTAATACTGAACGCAGTGCGGACCCAAGCATTAAGAATTCTATTTAATCATTAGGAGTATTAAATCGGAGTTTCGGATAGACAAAGCGAATATTTTTATTATACTTCACAGGGGAATGTGTACGAACGGAGCCCCTAAGAGGACCTCGAAGAGGACTTCCTTTTACTACACAGATTTTTTCACAGACCCTTACCAGATTTTTTGACAGAGAGGTCATAGGCCCTTTTCAGGACCACAACCTGGTCACTGACCTAATACAGGCTGACCAATAAAGAATCAGTGGCAAGCGGGAAATGATCATTTTATCTTCTTATAGGTATTATTCTTCCAAAAGGTGTTGAGTTGTTCTATGATGAACGATTTTAGAAACAGTGATTTAAAACCATATACTTTTCAGTTTTTTTTTATAATATTTTTAACTGAAATCCACATTCCCTACTCTTGCACATTTTATTTATGTTTTCTGGTGATAATATACCCCAACTAGCCGCTGTTGTTCTAATGCAAAAATTCTAGCAGTGATAAAACTCCGATGCAACACCACCCACCCATACCTTCAGGTCGCTCTCAAGCGTCTTATCAAACAGCCTCTCGTACTCCTCCTTAATGCTCTGCAGGTCGACCTCGGCGCGGGCGACGATGATGCGCACCAGGGTCCGATCCTGGGTCCCCGCGCCCTGCATCGCGCCGCGCAGCCGCTGCGCGAACCACGCCGCCGCATTCTCCACGCACTCCACTGGAAACACCACGTACCTTCACTTCAGATTGCAATGTCTTATCGTACAGCCTCTCGTACTCCTCCTTGATGGTCTGAAGGTCGATCTCCGAGCGGCTGACGACGATGCGGATGAGGGTCCGGTCGTCGGTGCCGAGGCCCTGCATGGCGCCGCGCAGGCGGGACGCGAACCACGCGGCCGCGTTCTCCACCGTTTCAACTGTGCGTGGCAAGGACTGTTAGTAAACCCTCAAATATGAGGGGATATCAGCTTGCAACCCGCGGCTCGCTAGCGGCCTTGCGATCCGCGGGTCGTGGGTTCGACACGACCGGTCGTGCACTAATGGATTTTCCATTCGGAAAATGTATGTGCGCTGGTGAAGGAAAACATTATCACAAACCAGTTTTAGGACTAGGACACTTCGTGTGCGGCATCAATGCTGAGATGGAACCATTTTTGGCTCACGCATGCATCGGCACGGACTAATGAATACCCTAGTTTTGTTACTTCCTACCTACTTTTGTTTTGTTTCCTCCCTACCTTTTGTATTGTAACCTGTACCTTGTGTCTTTTTTTTTATTTTATTTTATTAGTTTGTGCTGTGCTTGTGTGTCCAAAATAAATGTTTTTTCTTTCTTTCTTTTAGGACGAACATAAAAATTGATGTGAAGACATGTGACACGTGCACGAAAGGAGCCTCCCACTAACCTAATACAGTATGACCAAGAAAGAATCAGTGACACGACAAGCAATATACCCTTCACCTCTTAGCAATAAACAGTCACTAATTTTATCAGCTTGATAACTCTCGCACTGTTCTTTTTGAACAGTAACAAGCATTCAATACTTCTACTTTCGAACAATTCTTTGCAAGTCCATAATAGTTACTGACTTCCTCACGATGTTTTCATTGTAATCCGAATGGTCCATTTGCGCAAGACCGGGATTCGAACCCAAGACCTTCAAGATCAAAAGTCGACGCACCGTCCTCACTGGTGAAAACCCCGGTACAATAAGAATTGAGACAAATTGTTCAATTCATGACTTCCTATCGTGGCTCGGCGTTTGTTAAAACTCCATATTATGTTAGGATACGTCACCGCAAAGATATTCCGAGCTAAATTGTTTCAATTGGTTCGACCGATTGGCATATAAGTTGAAAAAGCTGAACAAATATTAGTTCAATGAATGCAGCACACTAGTCGCTTGCCCAGCGTGGTGAGTATAGGTAAATCCCCCCCACATGATAGGAATTCGCTCGGAAATTTCAGAGGGGTCCATGTTCAGCCTTTGGACGTCCTTCCTCTATCTATTCTTCATCGTCACAGTGTAGTATGTACTATCACCAAAAGTTCCGCATTACCACCCTAAGGGTGTAATTTGCGTGAAGTGTTATGTGCCTTGCTTGCGTAAATGAGTACATACATACATACATACATAAAATCACGCCTATTTCCCAGAGGGGTAGGCAGAAACCACGGCCTTCCACTTGCTACGACCCTGACATACCTCTTTCGCTTCATTCACTCTCATCACATTCCTCATACATGCTCGTCGGTTTAGGGTACTCTTGACCTGGCCTTTGTCCAAAACGTCGCCGATTTGGTCGCTAAACATACGCCTAGGTCTTCCTCTTCCAACGGTTCCATTCACAATCGCCTTATACACCTGTTTCGTCAATCTTCTTTCGTTCATCCTCTCTACATGACCAAACCATCTCAGCATACCTTTCTCAATCCTCATCACTACATCTTTCACTCCACAACGTTCTCTTATCACACTGAGTACTTACTGATTTACTGCGTAAATGATTATTGTTTTGGTCAGACTGCGTAATCAAAGTCGTAAAATGAATGGTTCACCCTCAAAGGATCACAATGAATAAAGAAATGGGCCGGACACGGACAGGCTTACTTAGCAGTACAAGCGAAACAGTTTCAAAATTGGTAAGGCGGTATTTTGTTGATAGTACACGCAGAGCGGTGGCCGTTTTCAGGCGTCCAAGAACTGGATATCGGAACGTCGGTCGTCCAGCAGCAAGGTGGCAAGCATCGCGGGCCGCAACTGGATGAGGCTTGCACAGGATTGAGGAGAATGGCATATACAAAGGGACCCCGTTATCCAGCAGTGGGTCAAATCAGGCTGTGGATGATGATGAAATTCTACCGCACTAGGCCGAAGTCTACTCAATATGATGGTAAATTCTGCCACCCTAGGCTGAAGTCTACTCAGAGTGCTGGTAAATTCTGCCGTCCTAGGCCGTAGTCTACTCAAAATGCTGGTAAATTCTGCCGCCCTAGGCTGAAGTCTACTCAGCGTGCTGGTAAATTCTGCCGTCCTAGGCCGTTGTCTACTCAATATGCTGGTAAATTCTGCCGCCCTAGGCTGAATTCTACTCAGCGTGCTGGTAAATTCTGCCGTCCTAGGCTGAAGTCTACTCAGCGTGCTGGTAAATTCTGCCGTCCTAGGCCGAAGTTTACTCGATATGCTGGTAAATGCTGCCGTCCTAGGGCAAAGTCTACTCAATATGCTGGTAAATTCTACCGTCCTAGGCTGAAGTCTACTCAGCGTGCTGGAAAATCCGCCACTGCTGGTAGGGAAATATTTCGTAATGATACTTACCAATAGCAGAGAGTGCGTCCTTCAGTTCGCCGCCGACCTCCGCCTTGATGGCCTGCTCGATGGTGCGGCCCGCGATGTTCTTGTACTCCTCGAATATGAGGCGCAGCTGGGCGAAGCTTTCGTGGGCTAGGATCTGGAGCAAAATAGATAAATGTATTTTTATTTGTAAAATATGACATATTTTCGGTATCAAAGTTGAGATTGAATTTATTGTACCAAACTAAGAGAGTTCGGTTCCCCGCAATAAGTCTCTATTGAGCCTGCAAGTGTATAGCAGGGTCACAGCGACTCGTGTCGGTCTCTCTATCCATAAAAACGAAGTAGGAAAGTGAAATAATATTTGGGTATCTTTTAACTCTATGCAAAAATTGTCTGCTAAATATGGACGCGAATCTAGCCTCCTCTGCCTAGCCCCCTTGGACATCGTCAAGTATCTGATCGCCTGGAGATGTGAGAGGTTGTCTACCAAGCTTGGTGATAAAAGACGACGCCTATTTACCCTATTAATATTATAAACGCGAAAGTTTTTGAGGACGTTTGGATGTTAGTGGTTCAATCAGCGCCGTAACGGCTAAACCGATCTTGGAATAGATTCTTTATTTAGAATAGCATATAGGCTTATATTTATCTAGGTACTAAGCGAGCGAGCTGGCGCAAGCTAGTATGCTATAAAACGATAGAAGACCATGGTCCGAACAACGATTGTTAAAGAATTTTCGGCAGAATACCAGCGTCTGCTGCGAAACAGTAGGCATAATGCTGAGCCGAAGCCATTTTGCTGCTGCAGCACACATCACACCATTTTTACTTTCATTACTTTTCTCTTGTTTCTTTTATTATAAGTACCTAATGTTTATTGTAAAATGTGCGTGTTTTGGTGGCAATTAAATAAATGTCTATGTCTATGTCTAAGAAAAACAGTGGCTTAAAGATCAGGGTTTAATGTCGGCTTACCCGGTTGAAGACCTCTTCGTCGGTGCCCCACTTGGCCTCCCCCGCGTCGTACAGCGCCTGCGCGTCCTCCGCGGCCTTCGCGGCGTCCAGCCCCGCCTCCTCGTCGCGCGCGCCCTGCCGGGTCACAGACTAATCACACGTGGGAGCTGCACCTCCGCGCCTTGGGGTGTCGTGTTTGGTGTGACGTTGTTTAATACTACTGAAGGTGTACGGTGTTCTTTGGACGGTTTAAAGTCGGCGCACGCGTGGATAAACCATGCTCTACAAACGGTATCACTTCATACTTACAAAAAATTTGTTTAATTATTGTTTTATTGCGGCGGGGACCTTTCCCCGCCCGTTTCTGTCAGACTAAAACAGCTGATTGACAAAAACTACTCAACGGATTATCATACGGTTTCCAATGGACGGAGTTATTCATGAGGAAGGTTTAATATAAGCTGAAATATGACAGAGGATAAAAAGAGAAACCATTTTTTTTTATTTTCCGTACCCATTAGTAGACGACTGCGTTGTCTCCAATAAAAAAAAATTTATTATAATTAAGTAGTTTTTTTATATTTGTCGGCCATGGCTTGATCACGTGAGTTTTCAAATGAAGATAGATTGCTTCACAAATCAGATCCAAATTATTGTGTCTGTAGCGGACGCATCCATACATATTATATGGTATGGTGCATATTAGTTTGGTGTGTTGTGTCGAGATTATTATGCACCAACGTATGAATCTGATACCGATCTGGTGCGTACACACCACTACACAATATGTTTCTACATGTCATAGTCACGCAAGAGCATCACAGTAGCAATACAAAAATCACAAAAAACATCAGTATTCTTCATACCAAACATCACACTCCAAGGCTAAATACTTTTTGCAAAGCGAAAGTAAAAGAATCATGCGGTGCCCGATACCGGCCTTCATAACCCCACCTTCGTTAAGGTAGTTTTCAAATCGCATGCGATATGTCCTTGGTATGTGATATAAATCGATCGTATGCTCGTTTCAAACGATCCTTACTGAGTAAAGTAAATTTTGAGTTAGACATTTGAGGGTGCGCGAGCTCAACGATATCGCAAGCTCTTAAAAGTCAAACTCAAAATTAACTTCATTATGAAGCCGTAAGGATCATTTTCAAATAAATTTTAGATGAATTATCGTACGCCGTTTGAACTCGGCTCTAGGGGCCTCCACTCGCTTGCCAAACTATGGCAAGCTACCACAAGCGTGTGGAGTTGTTTGGATGGGCTTGCGTAAGCTTGCCTCGTTTTTTACCTACAACTATTTTTTCCCTTACTTGGCAGTCTTGACACTACCTTCCTTATTCCTCACTACTCAATGGTTAGCTGGAAGAAAACGCTTACTAACATTACATTCGCCTATTTAATTGTTTGTTGTCCTGGGCAATAAAGAATTTTCTATCTATTTATCTAATCGCCGACACAAGTTCGACGTCCGCCATGCTTGACTGTAAGAAGCACACGAGCACTCGCCTACGTGTGGATAGCAACGTTTGTCTCTTAGTTTATACAAATGCTTGTAGAAGTTTGGCGTTTGCGGCAAGTGCCTAACGTGTGGAAGGCCCATTAAGTTGGGGCCCACTATCGGGATTTGGCGAATGGCCGCGTTGTTGTTGGCCTAACGTGTGGAAGGCCCATTAAGTTGGGGCCCACTATCGGGATTTGGCGAATGGCCGCGTTGTTGTTGGCCTAACGTGTGGAAGGCCCATTAAGTTGGGGCCCACTATCGGGATTTGGCGAATGGCCGCGTTGTTGTTGGCCTAACGTGTGGAAGGCCCATTAAGTTGGGGCCCACTATCGGGATTTGGCGAATGGCCGCGTTGTTGTTGGCCTAACGTGTGGAAGGCCCATTAAGTTGGGGCCCACTATCGGGATTTGGCGAATGGCCGCGTTGTTGTTGGCCTAACGTGTGGAAGGCCCATTAAGTTGGGGCCCACTATCGGGATTTGGCGAATGGCCGCGTTGTTGTTGGCCTAACGTGTGGAAGGCCCATTAAGTTGGGGCCCACTATCGGGATTTGGCGAATGGCCGCGTTGTTGTTGGCCTAACGTATGGAAGGCCCATTAAGTTGGGGCCCACTATCGGGATTTGGCGAATGGCCGCGTTGTTGTTGGCCTAACGTGTGGAAGGCCCATTAAGTTGGGGCCCACTATCGGGATTTGGCGAATGGCCGCGTTGTTGTTGGCCTAACGTGTGGAAGGCCCATTAAGTTGGGGCACACTATCGGGGTTCGGCGAAGGGTCGCGTTGTGCATCACTGTCTAACGTGGAACGAATCATATGGCTACACTCAACAAACGTTGACTCATTTAATTACCTACATGCGGTATTTTCCGTACATTGGCTTGAGAGTACATACTACAATGGACTGGTTTTTTGAGTCAATTAGTGGTACTTTGGCCATGGAATAAATAATGGCTTTTCTTTAGGCCTTAGCCTATTGTCATAATATAATGCCATGGTAGGCCATGACGTCTTTTTGCCATTAAAGCGCAAGCGAATCAGCACTATTTTACGCGAATTTGAACCATAAATATAGACTGTCGACTTAAGTCACCTCCTAAACAAAATAGCAAAGTTTACGGGGCAATTTATCGTAAAATTAAAAGTACTGAGTAGTAGTAGTCTTGTGTTTCGAATTTAGTCCAAATTATATTTTCAAAAAAAACTTGTTCAAACGACGTTCGTTACGCAAGCCACGTAATTTATTGTATTAAATTATTAGTAACTGTTTAAAATTATAAACAGTACCTATCTTTAGAGAATTATTGTATGTCTTAACTGTTATTTTTAGTCACCTCTAGAAGGTCGTGACGTGACTACTATGGTCTCCGCTGAAAACCAGCGCTGGGTGCACACATCAGTGTGTATCCAGCACAATGCTGAGCGAAGACCATGTTTTCCAAGAGCTCTGCTGCGCACAATATTTTTAACATTTAGCATTTAATTACTTTTATTTTATTTTAAGTGTAGTACACTTAAGGGAAATAAAAATCTTTTTTTTTTTTTTTTTTTTTTCATTTTCCCAAAACTTCTAAAAGTGACTTTGTCAAAAAAATACGTCTGCATCTAGTTATTAATTTACTAAAAACAAAATTAGTATGTTATCGTGCAAGCTAAAACGCAAAGCCATTTCTATAATTGGATGTTAAATGTATTAGTTCTGTTATGGGCACATTAATAACACCCACCACATGCAAATTAGGCTTGCATGTCACCACGCTAGGATTCCCTGTGTCGTGGGTATTACAAACTACGAGAACCAAGGTACAAAAAAAAAAAAAAACGCCCAACAGTCAGTATACATACATACTTGGACAGGCCTCATAGCTCAGTTGGTAGTAACTCTGCCTTCTGTGCTAGAGGTCGCGGGTTCGATTCCCGCACTGGACAAACATTTGTGACTAACACAGATGTTTGTTCTGTGTCTGGGTGTTAAATATATATCTATTATGTATTATGTATAACAGTCTCTGGTGCCCATAGTACAGGCTATGCCTAGTTTGGGATCAGTTGACCGTGTGTGATATGTCCGGAAAAAAATATTATTATTATGCTACTCCTGACCCCACACTAGGATTCCCTGTGTCACAAGTATCAGGAACTACGTGTACCATGGTACCGCAACACCCAGAGCCGGAATAAATATTAGCAGATAATGCAATCATTTGTCCCGCGCCGCGGGGATCAAACCCGCACTTGTCAAATCAGGCACTCACCCACCACGCCATCGAGGTGTCAAATTAGATACTAGCTAAATAATGATGTGGGATATAGGCCCCATTTGATAATAATAATAATATCATGTCATTCCTATGATTGACGCCATGAAATTACCTAAAAGCTGATTGAAGTATCTTTCGAGGCCATGAAAATGATGGAATACCGTCAATTTCTGCATTTTGTACCACGTAATGATCAACAGAAATAAAAGGGTGGCTCTTAAAAGAGCACAATGACCGTTGTTGAAAGAACAAGTGCGGTGGAAGGATGAAAGTGCGCCTCGAGTCTCAATGTAATGTGTATGGTGGTGATGATGATGATGTAAAGTGCGTCTCGGGTCTCTGTGATGTGTATGGTGATGGTGATGATGATGAAAAGTGTGTGTACTTACGACCACGATGAGGGTCAGCAGACGGCGGAAGTCGCCCGATGTCTCCGAGCACATATGCTCAGCGAGCGGCCGGTCGTACACTGCACACAAATATTCAAATCTTGGTTAATACTTATATATCTTATCCTGTTACTGATCCTTTCTTGGTCATCCAGTATCCAGTATTATTGTTTATTTTATTTTTGTTTTATTTTTTTCCTTTCTGTATATCTATATATCCTTTAATTTCCATAGTTAGGTACCTAGTTTATTTATTTTTGAATGTATAAATCTCTTTTAGTCCCTAGGTCGGGCACTGGAAATTGCGACACAGTCTATACTTCTGCAATTTCCAGTATTCTAAATTGTATCCTGTATCCATGTATTTACGTTCAAATAAATAAATAATAATAAATAATTAGGTCAGTGACCAGGTTGAGGTATGGTGGCTCTGAAAAGGGCCTATGACCGTCGGTGAAAGAATCAGTGTAGCGAAAGAATTAAAGTGCGCCTTTTGTGCGACAGTGATACAACGCAAGTAAAATACTTACGCCTCTCGTAAGCCTCGACAATGCTAGCAATCTCCTTCTTGGTTCTGGTGCAGAGTATTTCAACCAGCGTGTCCTCGTCGGTGCCCATGCCCTCCATGCAGCTGTGCAGCTCCTTGCAGAGGTACTCCTCGGGCGGCTTCATCAGCGCCACTATTACGTCCTCGAAGTGCCCGCCGAGCTCTGACTTCAGATCTTCGATAATATCCTGAGAATATAAAATAAATAAGAATTTGATTTTGTACAGATAACTATATTTTTTATCATCATTTCAGCCGTAACGATGTTCACTGCTGAACATGGCCTCCCACACCTCCCACAGGCAGAGCAAATTCCTTATCATGTGATTTGACCATACTTACCACGCTGGGCATGCGGGTTGGCGAGCGCAGTTAGAGCTATCAGTTCAGTATTTTTTTTGTTATTCTAAATAACAATAGTGCCTTCAGAGGTAACATTTTAACGAACCGCTTATTTAAATGATTTAACTGCTATCTGTACACGCGAGCGAAGCAAGGGGGCAAGATAAAGCTTAAAAGAACCCAGTTTCAACAAAGCATCCATCAAATGACTAACGTCGCGTCGTCATTATCCATGACGTAGGTCCTTGGTACCCATGAACAACTCATGACATGCCTTACATAATTGATCATTAAAGTAGTTAAACTGGTGTGACTGGTGACTCAGACTATATTAATGTGTGTGTAAGGATGAATGGGTCTGTTAACTTGGTGTTTGAGGATGTATTGTGTGGTTTAAACATGTGATCCAAGAATGCCCCTTAAACTTAAGGGGAAAATATACTGATCTGAGAGTTGGGTCCAAAGGGAAGGATGAAAGAAGAGTGCATGCTGCGGAAATGAGAATGTTAAGATGGATGTGTGGAGTGACTAGAATGGACAAGATAAGGAATGAGTACATCAGAGGAAGTCTGAAAGTAGCACTAGTGACTGAGAAGTTGAGGAGCAATAGGTTAGCGTGGTATGGGCATGTTGTGCGGAGGGAAGAATGTCATGCGACTAAAAGAGTGGTGATGAATGTGGAAGGAGATAAGGGAAGAGGTAAACCAAAGAAAAGATGGATGGATTGTGTGAGAGAAGACATGATAAGAGAAGAGTGAATACTGACATGACGGCTGATAGAGGTAAGTGGAAGAGAAAACCATGTTTTGCTGACCCCACAGGAAGTGGGATAAGGGCAGAAGATGATGATGATGCGAGGTTTAAGCTCATTAGGGCTTATTGTTTAGAACTTTGTGTTAGGATGTATACCATGCTTTGTTCAGTGTACTGTTTTATTTTAAGAAATTACTGATATTGTTTTGTTTGATTCTAATGATTCCTATACAAGCTGGCTATGTGCCATAATCTGATATCATAGTCATCAGTGTAGTATGTATTTGCCTATGTGATTCAGCATTGCAAATTGCAATTATAATTATTTTACTAGTAAAAAATTTCTCAAATAAATGTGTAAATCATCAACCCCTTGCTGATGAAATTTGATCTTAGATTGTGTTCCTGAAAATTCCCTGCATCTGATGCTGCATCCTCCAAATGTTGTAGGTCTGACTGAGTCATAATTTTTTAGCATATAAAAATACTTAATAACTTACACGTCCATACTCCCGAGTGAAGGCCTCTGATATAGCCTGGCGCTGGCTGTTGGAGCGTGAGCACAGGATGTCAATAATGGCTTGCTCATCGGTGCCGAAGCCCTTCATGGCAGCTCGAAGGGCAGCAGCATCCTCGGCCGCATTGAAGTTGGCCACTCCGACTACTGTTGGAGTTCTCTGTGTTCAATAAAAATAAGTTGAATATAAACCATTTCAAAACTGAGATGGTCAGTGTGCTCACTCTGGGAATATGCTATCCTACTTTCAGTTGGAAATATCAGAAAGTAATAATAATAATAATAATAAATATTCCGGACATATTTACACGGTCATCTGATCCCAAACTAGGCATAGCCTGTACTATGGGTACCAGAGACTGATATATATATATTAGATAAATATTTAACACCCAGACACAGAACAAACATCTGTGTTCATCACGCAAATGTTTGTCCAGCGCGGGAATCGAACCCGCGACCTCTAGCGCAGAAGGCAGAGTTACTACCAACTGAGCTATGAGGCCAGTCAAGGAGTCAGTAGGAATTCTTTTTAGAACCATAGACAGTTTTAATTCATAAAATGACTAAGAAAACAATATTTTAATATGAGCTTCAAGCTAATATTTAGAAGGAATGTTACAAATCTATATATAAAAAAGTAATTAATCATACATTATGTTGTGATTAATTATTTTGTTTACCATTGTGAGGTCAAGGCTACAGTTCCCGCTCAATTCCAAGCTAAAACTCTGACGTCATCAGGAACCGCCCTTTGGCGAAAAGAAAGCAATGTAAAGTAAATAGAGTACTTACGTGTTGGACCATTCTAACCGACGTGGAATCACACGACAATCTAGGGCTTCCAATAACGAGAAAAAAATGTTGGAATAACTGGTTTCACTCGACCGTTTTCACAATCAGCCAACAATTCCGGTGATGGAGACGCTACTTATAATAACATTAATGCACTGGTAATTCGATGTAGAAGCGATTACAGTAAAATTATCGATTTTTGTTACGTTAATTAATGTTAAAAGAACGAAAAGCACGACATCTCAAGTCGGTTATTGACAACTGACTGACTGCAAAAAATATGAAACTTGACAGCCAATTTGACTTTGACATTGACACGCATGACAGCTTGACACCGTAGACCATAGATAATGGAGCCGATACGCTTGCGCTCAGAAAATGGTCTGAAATACTATGCAGCTGAGGTATATAAATAAAAAAAAGGCATCTAAACAAATTAAGTGTATATTTGGGGAAAAAACATAATATTAAAACTAAATTACATAGGCATAAATGAATAATGATTACTAGACATTATATTAAAATATAGGCAGGTACTTAAGTACATACTAAGACAACAACCCACAAATAGGTACGCTGATACCTAAATTACAAACGAATCTACGTTCGAACTTACCCTAGGTATATGACGCCTATCTAGCTACATAGTAGGTACCATAGTTATTATTTCGTAACACTAATATACTTTGTACCGTTTAACTTTCTTCTGCTTAAACAGACTTAGGTACCTAAGATACTTGAATCGCTGGCATTCATCTGCTTACGTTCTGTTTGATATATTTTGCTAATCTGTCCTGGTTTCTTCCCACAACACTATCCGATAGTCCCGGTCCACGTTGTCGACGTAGAATCCGTTCATGTACACGAAAGGAAAGGCGCCGCCCTGCTGAAAGATACCATCAGTGGATCACCAACAAGACAACAATGTAAAGGCGCTTTATATTGAGCTGTGATAAACAAAGCCTTGTCTAAAATATCTCTTACAATCATAATAGACTTAAATCAAACTGCATTTTAGTTATCAGACAAAAATATTTATTTTTACAATCTCGTGAGGCATTTCCCCGTATATTCGTTAAATTATATTAGTACATTGAAAATGAGAATTATGAGCAATTTATTAAGTGGTTCCTATTTGGCTTAATTTTTCTTTATGTAAGTATAGGCAGTCATATCAAATTAATAAAATAGACAGGTACATTTTTTAAAATCCATAATTTAGGTACACCTGAGAGGCCTGTGCCCAACAGTGGGCAAAGTGTGGATGATACTAGCTACTTACATAGGTTATAATAATGATCTGTGCCCTTCTCTTCATCGCCTGATAGCGGCTGATGGAGGATCCGAGGATCAAACCTGCTGTGACGACAGCAGACATTTTATGGCGAGGCTGAAAAGCAGCGTAGCGGAGCCCTCGACCATTTCACCTGTCTACCTACATACATACCAAAACTTGTAAATTACCAATTGTATCTTTATAACTGTGTGTAGGATTCTTGGTGAATAAATGCCCTTTTTTTATTTTATGATGATGAACACATACATTACGATTCAAATTATGCGCCTCGGCAATCTTCGTTTTATCCTATACTAGCTTCAACCCGCGGCTTCGCTCGCATGGTACCTATATAAAAAGCCTATAAGCTATTCTAGTTAAAGAACTCTTCATATTCCAACCTTCATCAAAATCGGTTGAGCCGTCTTATTCTACACCCAATTGGTAAACAAGTTTGAAGCCCCCACCCCTCCCTAAGCCGACACAGTTTTTATGTATTCATCACTCGCATGAAGACAACGGGTGGGTCAGCTAGTAACTTATAAAAAGCTCTTTAAAACAATAAAATAGTACCTAGTTCTAGTTTAAATCTATCTATCTAAGAACAATCGCAAGATACCAGCGATCTTATCGTCAATGGTGGTAATGGCCTTACACTCAACAACGTACCTAAATATTACTAATAACATTTTGAACTTAGCTTAATTTACACAGTATTTACAGGAGAATATCTTTTTAATCACTATCTACATACAGTGTCTTTAAAGTCCCTCAAGAGCTCCTGGAGCAAACGCCGACTTCAGCGGTGGGATCACGCTTAGGTACAAATGACGCGCATACATACACGCACGTTTCGATCAGCTAAATATTGCTAAACAAATTAATCCATGCGCCACTAACATTCTACGCGATCAACAAAGTAATCGATCGCTTACTTTATAGCAATAAGAATTCAGCGCGTTATTCAAATTTCGCGTGAGAGCAACGCGGTCACTGCAACGCCGAATGGCCGCGCGCTTCATCGCGTGATCCCACCGTGGATTTCGCCGTTTTCTCCAGGACTCCCACGGTGGAGCCACCGTCGGCTAGCGTGACGTCACGCGTCGTGGTCGCGCGGGATGATCTGCCAGTGTCGCCGCTTCATGGGCGATGACACGCGCTGTGGAAGACACCAATTATGAACTTACCTGCACATACAAATCACTCCAAATTTTAAGGTGGGATGAAAGTCACGTAATTAGAAGAGTGACATAATTTATGTGGATGAATATAGGACAAGAGAGAGGCCAAACAAAAGATGGATGGATTTGTCATAAGGCCGTGATATTTGCCACCTTGCCTTTACAAGATGATTTATAAATATGTAGTGTGTATGTCTACAGCTTACACATAACGAATTTCTGAATTCTGAGTATGCAAATATTTAGTGCATAATTGGTGCAATCTGAAAATCCAATTCAAAATTTAGGTGCCAAAGAGGTTTCTGAGATATGAGCCAAAAACTATGTGTCAGCTGGAGACCCGGGTCTACAGCTTGCACATCCAGTACTGCCAAACGGCTGACGCGAGAGCTTTGAAAACTAGCCAGATATTTAGTGCCAAATTAGTGCCAAAGGTACTAAAAATTTCAGGCCTGTAGCTTAAAAGGTTTCAGAGATATGAGCCAAAAACTATGTGTCAGCTGGAGACCCGGGTCTACAGCTTGCACATCCAGTACTGCCAAACGGCTGACGCGAGAGCTATGAAAACTAGCCAGATATTTAGTGCCAAATTAGTGACTAAGGTACCAAAATTTTCAGGCCTGTAGCTAAAAAGGTTTCAGAGATATAAGCAAAAAACGATGTGTAAGCTGTAGACCCGGGTCCCCAGCTTACACATTTCGTTACGCCAAACCGCTGATCAGAGGGCAATAAACTTTAGGCAGGATTTTAGCTCATAATTAGTGCCTAAGGTACCAAAAATTTCAGGCCTGTAGCTGAAAAGGTTTCAGAGATATAAGCAAAAACAGTTTTCCCGCCAAAAAATTCAAATAAAGTTATTGAAAATCGGCTCATTGCGGCGTTGCCACTTCGCTTCAAACGACTTTAAACTTTATTTACATGTCACGAAGATTGATTTTGGTATTTGATCATTAAAAAAGTTAATTTGGTTTGTTGAGTTTAGTCTAGGAGCTCGGAGGATAAAATAGTTTTCAGCCAAAACATACCGTGTTGCCATCGATGTAATCGTATCTCGTAGACTTACGTCTTGATTGATGATGGAAGTCAGAGGCAATCACGACGACATCATCGCTCTGAGTCAAATTCTTTGTCAGTGTCGGCAAGTTATTTATAATCTCTCTGATAGGAGCACCTGGCTTAAAAATGGATAGAACAGATTGGTAGTCATTATTATGTAAGTGTATAAATTCTCCAAGAGATTTTCCGTATGTATCGCACAATATTAGCATTTTCTTAGGTCTATTTTGTGAAATTACGGCGGTATCCTCAGCTTTATAGCTTTATAGCCCAGACTTATGTCTGGGTTCATGGTTTTGGGTACTGTTATTCGTTTGGTTTCCAGTGTTCTCCTCTGTCGTTAGCTTCTCTACGGATCGAAGTCCTATTCTCGTAGTAATCCCGTTGTCTTCTTTATTCTTTATTGTCACGACCTGTTTTGTTGCTATTGATTCACTCGTTTTAGTCCGTCTTGTTTTTGTCTTCCCTTTTTTCGCTACTATTTTTTTTTGTATTTTTCTTTCTATTCTGTGAGTCTTTATCATGTTTCACTTGTTTATTCAATGTTATTCTATTTTTACTTAAGTTCTTGGTCTTTGCTGCAGTTTTAATATCTACGGTGTGTCTAGAACTTTTTAATTTTATGTTTTCACTTTGGAGCTCAATTATTTGGCTTATTAAATTGTCCAATTCTTCATTAAGTATTTGGGTGTTCTCATTGGTTTCCAACAGGAGCGTTTTTTGTAGTTGTTCGGACAGCGCTGCATTATTTTCGTGCAAACGTATTACGTTTAATGCTTCTTCATATTCATTGAGATCTGCAGTTCGTCGCTCAATCATCTCTTTTAGCTTATTTCTTTCCGTTTCAGTCTCTTGTAATTTTATTACTTGTTCTGAAAATGCTACTTTGAGTGACCCATTTTGCGCCAAGAGATTTTTATAATCCTTCGCGCAGTCGTCTTGTTCCTTTAGAAGCTTCAAATTAAAGTTTTGTGCTTTTTGTATTTCAGCGGTCAATTTTCTAATTCTACGGCAACCTGGATTCTTGTTTGGGGCATTCTGCTACAGTCACTGGAACGATCAGAAAACGCAAAAAGTCGATTCGGATGAAGAGATTCGATCCAGGGCACGTCGTTACTGACGATTATTGAGTCCACCGCCTCAACCGCTACGCCAGCGGTACTTTACTTACAGCGACGAAATAAGTGTAGACGTTGAAAGAACTATTTCTTAGAGTCGCAGATCGTTGTAATAAAAAAATCGACCGTCATTACACTTTTTTGCACACCCTCATTAGCTTTTTAGTTCAATATGACTCTATTGATAAAAAACTTTTATTTAGTCATTATAACGAGGCACTTACGTATAATATTGTGACGCGTTCGTTATTTTGGTTGTTATAATTTTTGAGAGTAGATCGCCAAAATGGTTTAAGGTAAACATCATGAAGAAACCAGAGATTTAGTCAGCTCGCACACTACGAGTACTTACGTGTTAATAGGAAACAATACAATGCCACAAATCTAGGCCCCGTTCGCGCTAAATTTTTGCTTGTGGCGCTCTGCGGTATATTTTAAGGGATGAAGATGAAGTTTTCCAAACGCTGGCCATTAGATAAAACAGAATCGAAACCATTGTGTAAGTATCATCATCATCACCTATTTGAGTCCACTGCTGTACATAGTGTACCTACCACTAATTAGAGGAGGATAACTCGAGTCAGTGACCGTGGCGGCCCCGGCTGAAGAATAGGCCCCTCCTAACCTCCTACCCGTGGATGTCGTACTAGGCAGGCGAGTAAGGGATGGGCAGCAGCTTCTCCTATTTTCACAAAGATTTTCAAATTCCCCCCACCCCCATCACAGGAAGTCACTCCGGAAATCTGTGGGGGAGGCCGCTGTTCAGCAGTGGACTTCAAACGGCTGGAATGATGATGATGAACTCGAGTCAGAACACGCATCCAGATCGAATCACAGGGTACTGAGCCGCAGGTAAATGGATCACGCCGCTCCCAAGCAGCTGAAGCAGCTCAACGGCTCAAAGTAGTTCTACTTCATCTGCGATTCATGCGACCCTGACCCTGATTAGAAACGATTTCATACGACAACAATTTGTATTATTTTCAACACTATTAAGCCCATATTAGAAAAGCTGACCCGTTTGATGAACTGATTGCTAGTACCTTATTGCATTGTTTGCTTCACTTTACCTGATTCATCTGAAATCATTCATAGATCTACTTGCGCGGTTCAAGAGCGCGAGCTGCGAGCTGATTTGCAGCTCAGGTATTTTGAGTGAGTTACCCACCGCTACCACTTAGAAACTTTGATGTACCAAATAAAAACTATAGTAGGTATTATTATAATATTATAACTACAAAATGTTTGTTTATTTTTAGATTTTGACGCCTTTTCTTTTTTAGTTACCAGCATAATTTTAGTGATACTTCATCATCTTATCCTATCTAAGCTTCTGAATTCTTTAACCTACATGATATATACTTTAAACATACATAAGCCTCTCGATTTGAGAGCAAAAGACTTGGCGGCAGGAATAAGATGCCACAGCCAGCCCGAAAGGGAAAAGCATAAAAAAATGCAAACTTCAAGAAGGAAAGAATGACACGATAATGTTACGCGCCTGTACAATATCGGGCAGCCTGTAAGGACGTGGACACTCTGATAATGTACAGCCAGCCATATTCACAGCATCTAATTCTAAATGGGGGAATAAGATCTGCACTGACGTCCCGCGTTGGGGTGCGCATTCACAGCATTTTATTGCAATAATTTTTCCAATAATACGAAGCCACCTAGCTTTAGACGGCGGAGTCACATATCTCATCATGTCACATAGGAACCTACTCATCATGTCACATAGGAACCTACTCATCTATTACTTTCGTGACGTGGTTTATAAATGGTTCATATCTACCTACCTTATGTGAGGTACCTACCTACTTCCCTATGTTTGGTAGGTCTAGGTACAAAGTGTAGGTACGTAGTACCTAGGTATAATAAATACTTGGTACCTATACCTAGCTAGACCTACATAAGTAAGTACCTTACATAAAGTACGTAGGATTGTATAATATTGTGCAAACACTTCACGAAAGTAATAGATGGCTTCCTAGTACCTAGAGCTAACCAAACTTAGGTAGAACTAAATAGCCTAAATGCGTAATAAAACACGTCAAAAAACCTATAGATAGGTAAATAACTAGTACCTAGGTACTAGGTAACTACCATCTATAATTTACTAGCCAACTTAGATATGAACAAAATGAGCAAATACGTCACGGTAGTACCTAATAGATACCTGCATATCCAACTTTCATATGTGCTACCTACCTACCTACCAAGGTATCTTGAATAACCTAAATACCTTACCTGACTTCTTCTGACAGACTTTTAGTTCTGTTTTAGTGTGTGGCTAGGCGGAGCAATGATCTATGAAATGCGGGGCGGTGGCGCGGGCAGAAAGTGTATGAGAATGGCCGGACATAGGGCTCAGTGGTGCGTATTAGGGTTGACCTATGTCCAGCAGTGGACTAGTGTGGGCTGATGATGATGATGGCTACAATGGAGGCCAATTTCAATTTCAACCAAAGTAACAAATTATGTAGGTAGGTACTAACCAATTACTTACAATATATTTTTATTTTATCTAGATCGATCGACACCTATCTTACATATGAGATAACGGCTAGGTTAGAAGTACAACAAATTCAGAAGATGAAGATACTACCTAATAAGAAGATGTGTAGGTGTCACAAAAATTATGCTAGTAACTATAAATAAATATAAATATTCCGGACATATCACACACGGTCAACTGATCCCAAACTAGGCATAGCCTGTACTATGGGTACCAGAGACTGATATACATAATAGATATATATTTACCACCCAGACACAGAACAAACATCTGTGTTAGTCACAAATGTTTGTCCAGTGCGGGAATCGAACCCGCGACCTCTAGCGCAGAAGGCAGAGTTACTACCAACTGAGCTATGAGGCCTGTCAAAACTAACAAATGTTAGTAACTTACCTACATTAGAGGTAGGTACAGTATGTCCAGTGGACTTCAATAGGTTAAAGATACCTCCTACATAATAGTTTCGATTCTGTTTTATCTATATCCAGCCAATTCTATCCATAGCCAGCGTTTGGAAAACTTCATCTTCGTCGCATATAATATACCTACCACAGAGAGCCTCAAGACGAAAGCCTACAGTCAGTGCGCGTTGCCAGCACCAAAAAGTTACGCAGTGTTGAAAGGCCCCGCACCCTATGGACCGACGACATTGCGAAGGTTACTGTAATTCACTGAATGGAAATGGCTCAAGACCGTTCGTCGTGGCACTCTTTATGGGAGGCCTATGTTCAGCAGTGGACTTCTGCAAAATGATAAAATATTTTTGTGATAAATGTCCTCTAATAGGTAAGTATCCAAAAGGGAGGTCATTCAACTTATCGTTGATGTGTATATACTAATTCCGGAACATTTTGTATACATACACTAGTTCACTGAAGTAAAAGATAAATCTCTCTTTTTCGAGGTACGACACGCAAGGTACATCGATGGCAGCACTGGGTATGTTTTGGCTGAAAACTATTTTATCCTCCGAGCTCCTAGACTAAACTCAACAAACCAAATTAACTTTTTTAATGATCAAATACCAAAATCAATCTTCGTGACATGTAAATAAAGTTTAAAGTCGTTTGAAGCGAAGTGGCAACGCCGCAATGAGCCGATTTTCAATAACTTTATTTGAATTTTTTGGCGGGAAAACTGTTTTTGCTTATATCTCTGAAACCTTTTCAGCTACAGGCCTGAAATTTTTGGTATCTTAGGCACTAATTATGAGCTAAAATCCTGCCTAAAGTTTATTGCCCTCTGATCAGCGGTTTGGCGTAACGAAATGTGTAAGCTGGGGACCCGGGTCTACAGCTTACACATCGTTTTTTGCTTATATCTCTGAAACCTTTTTAGCTACAGGCCTGAAAATTTTGGTACCTTAGTCACTAATTTGGCACTAAATATCTGGCTAGTTTTCATAGCTCTCGCGTCAGCCGTTTGGCAGTACTGGATGTGCAAGCTGTAGACCCGGGTCTCCAGCTGACACATAGTTTTTGGCTCATATCTCTGAAACCTTTTAAGCTACAGGCCTGAAATTTTTAGTACCTTTGGCACTAATTTGGCACTAAATATCTGGCTAGTTTTCAAAGCTCTCGCGTCAGCCGTTTGGCAGTACTGGATGTGCAAGCTGTAGACCCGGGTCTCCAGCTGACACATAGTTTTTGGCTCATATCTCAGAAACCTCTTTGGCACCTAAATTTTGAATTGGATTTTCAGATTGCACCAATTATGCACTAAATATTTGCATACTCAGAATTCAGAAATTCGTTATGTGTAAGCTGTAGACATACACACAAATATGTATACCATCCCGAAAGGGGCAGAAGTTTTTTTTTTCGGCGAAGCGCTAAACAATAAAACTCAACCTAATTTACATTTGGATACGACTGACATCACAAAATCCTCCTCTCCACCGCGCGCTGGAGGCGTTTCGAGCCTCACGCCTTAGCACATCATCTAAATGTATTGCAAAATTATCCTTATCTCTACGGGATAAAGGCAATTTTGGGTTTGACTTTTAAGGGGGCTTGCGATATCGTACGCCCTCAAATCAAATACATTTTAAATGACATATCGGACGTCGTATGAACACGGTTTTACGGTGTGATTAAAATAATAAATAAATATTCCGGACATATCACACACGGTCAACTGATCCCAAACTAGGCATAGCCTGTACTAAGGGTACCAGAGACTGATATACATAATAGATATATATTTAACACCCAGACACAGAACAAACATCTGTGTTAGTCACAAATGTTTGTCCAGTGCGGGAATCGAACCCAAGACCTCTAGCGCAGAAGGCAGAGTTACTACCAACTGAGCTATGAGGCCTGTCATATTACTTTTACTTTTACCTAATATATATTGTACGTCAGTATGGATATGAATAAATGGTTCGCGACCTAACATTCTACTTACTTATTAAAATAATGTGACACGTGTCGGTATAAAACAAAATTTATAAAAAAGCCATATATAAAATACCTACACTCAGACACAGACTAACTATTAAAAGTTTGAACCAAGCTATGAGTGAATATCAATTAATTAAAAAGTAAGTACAAGGCTTTGTTTACCGGAAAACGACGAAACAATTCCACTGCACAATAAAGAAAGAAATTAAATTATTTTAACTTAATTTTAGAATTTACTGTTTATCAGTTCTCCTATTTATATCTATGTTCTGACACTCAGTCTGTGTGGGAAAAACAGTCGTATTCACAAACAATGCATTTTATGTTTCAACGATACACCTAAGCATTATGTTACTATTGGTTGAATTACAATAAAAAAACAGAAACGCTCAATTTCTGCCCTACAACCGACACGAATGTTAAAACAACCTAATGTGTTAGTTATCTCCAGCCTCAATCAGTCTTGTTTGTGAATACGGGGGAGTGTTATTTAACAGAAGAGTACAGATTTCACAAGGTCCAAAATAGACTTAGCGTATCTTGAACATGCCAACTCACGGCGGACCGGACGAGCGAGGGCCTTATCTTCCAAATAAAAAACAGGCCATGGGACTGCATAGTATCAGTGTATTCGTTTTTGGCAAATGGACTAGCGTTATCAGCGTAATGGGTCGATTTTCATTGGGATTTCCTTCATTTAAACCAGTGATTGACCAGCGACTACTAGAGCGAAAAAAAACATATCAATGAGATTCAAATGGGGATCAACGTTATACTCGCTACAGTTTGAAGTCAGTCAGAAAAATATTAATTTGTGAATTTCGCAAAAATGCAACATAGGTAATATAATATTTTTGTGAATTAAGGTACGCCGAACCGAAAAACAAGCCAAGGTCGAGGCAGAAATTTGGGGATCACTGATCTTAACCAGAGGGCCACAAGACTTATGAAAAAAAAACCACTTGTCGCACCCATTCCCTGTAAAACGAACGCTGGTGAGCGTGCAGAATTAATTAGAATCATGAATCAATTTAACAATCACTTCACAAACATTGAATTCTTTGAAATCTCACCCGGTTCGTTTAAAAAACATATACACGACACTATGCTGTCTGATTATTTAGAATTTAGATATTTAAAATTTCAGCTGTAGTTGATGGGTAGACTGTTTTGTATGTCCTTATAGGATGACAAAATGTTTTCTTTTTTTGTTATTCTGTTCGCATTACTACTGCCCTCTTTCTACCAAATCCGTGGACAACGGGGCTGATTACACTCTAAGAACTCCTAAATTTAGTACCTACTTTAATTAAGTTTAGTAATATGTGAGTGAAATTGTTTGTTGTCCTGAATAAATAAAAAAAAAAATAATGTAGCCTATACTACTGGTCCGATATTGTCTCTGATTGCAGGGCAGTGTGTAGAGGGAGGCTAGATGCACCGCCCAAGATACGCTAAGTCTGGTTCGAACTTAAACTGGAGCTAACATGTATTTTACTCACCACATTGTTAGCAGATTTAACAGGTTCCTTTTCTATTGAGCCAGGGTCATCATCGTCAGAAATACACCCTGAAATTTGAGAAAACTTTGATAAATTCATCATCATATCAGCCGTAGGTCTATTAGGGCTCCCCCATAGATAAATCTTTTTTTTTCGCCTCACAAACTGGTGGGATAAGGGCAGGTAGACGATGATGATGATCTAAGGTCGCAAACAATCATATTAAGGAACAAGCAGCATCATTTGACGATACTGTCTTGTAAGTCTTGATTTAGTTCCTCAAACCTTGCTTGAGTCTTGATTCAATTTAATAAACCTTGTTTGAGTCTTGATTCACTATGGATCTGAGTGTTGGGCTACCAAAGGGATGGATGAAAGAAGAGTGCATGCGGCAGAGATGCGAATGTTGAGATGGATGTGTGGAGTGACCAGAATGGACAAAATAAGAAATGAGTACATCAGAGGAAGTTTGAAAGTAGCGCCAGTGACGGAAAAGTTGAGAAGTAATAGGTTAGCATGGTATGGGCATGTCATGAGGGATGAAAGTCATGTAACGAGAAGAGCGTTAGGTATGAATGTGGATGGATATAAGACTAGAGGAAGGCCGAAGAAAAGATGGATGTATTGTATTAAAGATGACGTAAGTAAGAAAGATGTGATTGCGGAGATGACGGCTAACAGAAGACAGTGGAAGAAGAAAACATGTTGTGCCGACCCCACATAATGTGGGACAAGGGCATTATAATTAGATAACTTTTCTTTTGAGCCTCACCTAGTTCGATCGGCACCACACTGAAGCTTTAAATTCCATTTTGTGAAAAAGGATCATCGAAAAAAACGATAGGCACCAAGCCGTGTTTGTTGCCTGATTCTTCTAGGCTTGGTCGCGAGGGACAGGCATAGCTTCACCTAGTTTCTAAGACGTTTCTAAGTGATCCTAGTGATTTTATTGAAATAAATGCCTTTTGACTTTGACTTTGACATTGGCAGGAAGAAGAAGAAGAAGTTTGAGTCTTGATTCAGTTCATAAAAACTTGCTCGAGCCTCTATTTTGAAGTTAAATTCTAGAATACAATCCCGCTCCGCCTTAATCCCTAGTAGACAATTGGAGTTCTAAGTCTACTATTAAGATTTACTTACCTAGGTACTATACTAATCTTGATAGTACTCATAGGTATTCGTGTGGATTGATAACAAAACTTCAATACAAAGTAATAAAGATAAATGAGTTAGAAATAAATGTGGAGCAATCATTATCTACAGTCAATGTCAACGACCTAATTTTATCTATGTATAGGGCTCGCGCCCTCTTGATAATAGCGTCTACGACTAGACGCGATTTGGTAGTACAGTCACCTGCACATGCTTGCTTGACGTGTCACTGATTCTTTCTTGGTCATCCTGTCTTCGGTCAGTGACCAGGTCGAGATATGGTGGCCCTGACAAGGGTCTATGACCGTCGATGTTAGGAGGAGGCTTGGAGGCTTGGAGGCTCCTCAGGTGCATATGTCACATGTGGTCGAATATCCAGGTTCTACTACATGCCGGTTTCCTCATGATGTTTTCCTTCACCGTTTGAGCACTAGTATAGCGCACATACTTTTTTTATACGACCTACATACGACCGGGATTCGAACCCACGATCTGTGGTTAGAAAGCGGGGCCACTACCACCAGTCCAGTGCAGGGGCCCGTTCTTCACAGCCAGGACTATGTGACTGTTAAAAAAAACATCGGCTATTATAGATGTTTTTTCCACGCAAGCAAAGTCACGGGTAGTAGCTAGTCACATTGTTAAGGTTATCGTTATTTTTCATAAGTGGTTCAGTTCAAATTCTAGCGCTGCTGATACGCGAATGGGGGCAAAATAACAGATTTAATTGTGATGGAAAGATATGCAGTCGAATTGACAATCTCCTTTTATCAAAGTCGGTTGAAAATATTGATGGGTGTTATCAACTTAAAACGTAGGCTTTAGTAGAAACCGTATGAAGCGTTTAAGAGCCTTAGACCTTTTTTCACTAAAAAAATGAAAGGACTAGTGGCAAGGAAATTCCATACGTTTCCTATGCTTAAGTTGCTAATGGAGGTGTTATCAACTCTAAGCTAAGCTTTCGAAGGCATACGATTCCAGAACTGCGTTTCTAACCGGCACCAAAATGCAGGGGTTGCCTAATCATGAATCAATACTGCTGCGGTAGACAGAATCTTTAGGACATCTAAGAACCTTATGCTTGTGGGGGTATTAACATCTCTCACCTTTAGAAGGCATGGTAAGCCAGAAGTGTGTCTTCAGCCGGTACCAAAGTCCAGGGGGTAGCTTCATCAGGACTCCTTCAGTCACAGACGCTGACAGGATCTTCAAGGCGTCCACCATAAGCGAGGCTTTCCACGAGGCTGCGTAGACGATCTTCATCGATGACTGGGCGGCCGTGGAGCAAACCATTGGGTACAGAGTGGGATGGCGGCGGAGGTTGTAGAATGATATTCCTGATGGAGAATAAAATATATAAGATTTTTTTTAATAATTACAAGGTGATTCATCCAATGTATACCAACCATCCCGAACTGTGGAATTAATCAATAATAAAAAAAAATGGTATTTGGTCTTTTTATAATCCTTTTAAGTAACTAGCTGCCGCCTGTGGCTTTGCTCGCTTGGTACCTCGAAAATCGAAACGCCACATGTTATCAAAAATCGGCTACGTAAGAATTTTATCTAATTTACCTACAGCTACAATTCATCAGCATTCTTCTCATTATGCCAGACAAAAACTCCATTCGAGGTCTACAATTATACTACTACATAGGTACCTAAAGTTGATAACAAGTTAACCTAATGGACTCAGTTATCTGTTTCCATGGCAACATCCATCGCACACCTAGCGCACGAAATGCAGCGGAAACCGCTTCATAGCAAAAAAATGGACTGTCCATATGTACGTCATTGTTGTGATAGGCATGCCCCTAGCAGCGGGATAGGATAGTTTTATTTTTAATTAATTTTGTTTGTTTTGTCTAATTTTATTTCTTCACCTATTTTATCTTTTAACATTTTATTTGCCCATTATGAGTGTGAAATTGCTTGAAATAAATTGATTTTATTGTTATTATAGCAAGATAATGTGTGCAAGTGCTCATAGGCTACGGTAACCGCTTACCAACAGGTAGGCCGTATGCTTGTTTGCCACATCGGTAGTATAAAAAAAATGGGACAACTCTCATGAACATTTATTTGTGCACAAAATAATTGAGACCTGCACACATTATCAAGGTAATTTAAACACATTAATCCTACTAATGTTAGGAATGCTAAAGTTTGTGAGGATGTTTGTGGTTCAATCACGCCGTAACGGCTCAACCGATTTAGTTGAAACTTGGAATATGGTACAGGTACCACGCGAGCGAAGCCGCGAGCACAAGCTAGTGTAAAATAAACTCTCAGATGCCAGTTTAGGCTAGTCTATCGATGGAAAAAAAATGCTATATCGCACGCCCTTAAATATCATACTTAAAATTGACTTTAATCCGTAGACGTAAGGATAATTTTGGGTAAATTTGAAATATATTTTAGAAGACAAATCGCATGCCGTCTGTACACAGCAAAGGTTATGCGTAGAGCTCTCGCCGATAAGAGGTGACCTCTAGTGCTTTCAAGTTTGCTAGAAAATAGGTTACAATCAACATTGTAGGCTGCGGACCAGTTAACTCATTGATATTTGCATTTTAGGCCTTTCACACACGACAGCTATAATGTAAAAGTGTATATTATAGCACGATACATCTCATTACATCTTTCCATAGAAACTGACAGAAGATACAAAGATGTAAAAAGATACATTATAGCTGCCGTGTGTGGTCTCCTGACGGTTTCTATGGAAAGATGTAATGAGATGTAACGTGCTATAATATACATTTTTACATTATAGCTGCCGTGTGTGACGCGCTTTACTGGTCCATTTGTGTTAGAAGGACCCAAATTGGA
This sequence comes from Anticlea derivata, assembly GCA_947579855.1. Taxonomy (NCBI): domain Eukaryota; kingdom Metazoa; phylum Arthropoda; class Insecta; order Lepidoptera; family Geometridae; genus Anticlea; species Anticlea derivata. The sequence goes on from OX388269.1 coordinate 1,251,235, forward strand.
CCGACGACATTTTGAAGGTTGCGGGAAGTCGGTGGATGGGAAGGAAACTTCCAAACCGTGTAAGTGTACCGCTATCCCATAATGGTATGAACACAGCTTTATTTAAACTTTATAAAATAGTGCCACTGAAAAAAATTGTGCGGTAGGTTTTAGGATACGTACCGAATCACAGGGTAACGGGCGCGACGGCTAAGCAGAGAAATCCTTTTTCATTTATGTTCACGGTATACTTCGGCACCAATACCGAAATATACCGTTTCGCATTTTCAAAACCCAGCTTAGCGCTACCGCAATTTTTTAGGTATCGAAATATTTGGGTAGCTAACCGGAGTTTATCGATATGACGTGTCATATCGTTATACAAGGTGATTCATAATGTGTATGCTATACCGAAAGTGTCATCATTTTTCGGATAATCAGTTCACATTAAATACAATATTATTTTAATTCTGCCATACTAACCTTGAGATTTCCTGTTAATGTAAAACTCCAATGTGCCCGTCCACATATCAAGTCGGATGCCAATTATGCTTCCTTTGCAGAAACCGTGAGAGTCGTGTGTGATTATCTTTGAGTTGTGTCGCACTGCACCGGTATAGGATAGCCCATAGGACTCTGCACTGTTTCCCAATAGTGATGTGAACTTGTGTCTGTATTCTGTTATGTCAAATTTGTCTGTGCCGAGGCCTACCATCTGGAAAAGAAAAAATAACTCATCATCCTCCTGCCCTTATCCCACATTATGCGGGGTCGGCACTTCCCTCTACCTATTATATTAAATTTATTGCCTCACAGACGAATTGGGCAAAAAATCAAGCTGAACTATTTATTTATCATTAAAGGATTTTACAAACTACAACGCATCATACTATGAACATAACCATATCAGTACATGCACAACAATATTCTTTGTAAAATAAATATGAAACAATGCCAAATAGAACATTCCATCACCTACCAACACTGTAGCGTGCCATGACCGGAACAACAGCAAATTCACGACGAGAATAATTTAATGATACTTTTTTATTTGTTTATATTTTTTCATTTAGTGACTTTGAGTTGCGCAGCAACTATGTCAGTCCCATAGAGATCTCATATTAACAATAACTACCTACATCCTGCAGCAACCTGATCACAGATTTGTAGAGCGCAATAGCGGCAACAGAAGACTGCCCCGCTAACACGCTCTGAAACAAACCCACATCAAGGCAGTTTACATTTATTCAATTGGCCAACTCCTCCCTCATAGGTATACTCCGGGGACATTCCACCAAAAAGAAATATGTAAATGATACATTGAAGTGAGCACAGTAGTGACTGTTATGTGCCTGATACTTCATAGCCTGGAACCTGGATATGGTATGATACATTGTAGTGGGCAAATGCCTTAATCCAGCAATGACTCGTTCCATATGTACTTACAATATCAGTGCCGTAGGTGTCTGTGAGCATTTTGACTTCCCAGTAATAATGACAGTTAAGGTGCATCGGTGTGTCTCCCTTCACTGCAGCGGTACCCGCACTGTAGAACGGGTGGAACGTGACCAGGTGATCATTCTCCGAGAGGACCACCCAGCTTGACTCAGACTCAGCTGGCTTCTGCCATCTCCATTCTTTAACTGTAACATTGTTTAGTGGATTACGAAAACATGACTGGCTTTTGTGATCTGTTTTAGATAGTTCTTGTGTGTTAGTGTTGTATTTTATTCTAGAAATAGGTACAGATTGATTAATCTTAAACTGAGTGGGGGGCACTGTGTTTTCACTTAAGTATGTTCAGTTTAAATTTGATGCTATCATAGAGTACAATGCTATGAATTTTATGAATTACAGTACATATTTTAATGATTTCATATCATTAAATCTGTAGAAGAACCAAGGTCACCAACATAGCTCTCGGTATAATAATTAGCAAGTTGAAGTAGCAGTGGGCATGCTGTATAGCTCGCAGAACAGACAAGTGTTGGGGATTAAAAGTTCTCTGATTAACTGAATGACCGACTGCAGTGTATGAAGGCCCCCCTACCTGATGAATCAATTGATGAATGAATAACACTTTAATAGATACCAGAAGCTGTTACATGTAGAAGGCTCTAGACCGTTTGCTGCAGACTTCTTAATGATGATTAATTATTTCGTACGTGTGAGGAGTATATTTATCAGGTTCTGTGTTGGGTACAGAGAGCATCTTTTACAGCCGATATATATGTATTATTAGTAAAAAAGTGAAATTAAGTGATAATATTCTAGAAAATAATCTTAGAATTATATAATTTGCCTACCGTCATCTTCTTCACCGCACGAGCACTCGTTCAGCTGATCCCAAGGCGTCGGAACCGAGACTTTCAGCCTTTTGTGCCAGCAACAACAATAGGGCTTCGCATCACTACTAAACCTGCTAATAAAGCGACTGTTCGAAGGTGCCACCAGCATTTTTTGATCTAACGGAACGCTCGTTTTATTATTTAAGTTATTTACAGATTACGTACACCACCAACCCCAATGGATGGAATTTAAACGTATATAAAAAGTTACTCTATGATTAAAACACTACGCATCACAGCTACGCATACAGTAACTTTTTAAACATACACTACGTACGTACACCAACCAATTTTGCTAGTTTGTTGAATTTTCAGAAACAGAAACAAGCGGAGCAAAGCAGGCTGAGGACACACACAGAACACTATTACTGCTGAGGAGAAGGAAGGAAGGTTACTATGTATATACAAAATTACTCTATGGTTACTATCACTATAAATAGTAGTACTCTTTCTTTAGTAGTCTGTGACTTAAATATACAAAAGTACTATGTGGTAGACCGAGCTGTCTACGCCACAGACAGAGTACTTTTGGATAAAACCACAGATACAATTCTAGATAATTATTTTTTTTTCCCTTTCGGGCTGGCTATGGCATCTTAGGCCTAGCCGTGTCTTCCGTGTATTTTATCTTTTAAATATATGTCTTTCTTCATTTTCTTTCGTCAGTTATTATGATAAAACCTCGAGGGATCTCTTGGCGCCAACTCGAAAAATGACGATACACCAGACTGACGCACTGCACCGATACGAATCACATACAGACCTGGTTTCTAAAATGTACAGTACATATTTATAAATTAGAACAGTTTCATTGAAAAGGCTTCTAAATCATGATAATCATAATTTTGTAGTCTACATGAGTTTTATGTTTTTGGGCGAAACTTTTTTCCGGAAGTGCTGCTGCAGAGTGCGGCAAATTCAAATACAGTAGATAATGTGACTAGAGACAGAGAGACTATGTACTATTTTTGGACATGATTGTTTGCTTCTGTAAACAAAACTCCCGTTTGTGTTTTATCCATTATTCATTAGAATAGGTTACGGACTTAGGAAAAAATTCTGTAGGTACAATGGTTTTAGTTTAGTTTTTTTAATTTATTTAGTTCCATCTATCCATCCGTCTCCGTCCAAGTGCTTTTGATTGCGCTGCGCTGCGCAGTGCGCACCCCGCCCACTACTATAATACCTAGCTGTCAATCATGGCCAAGCAAGAGAATTAAAATTTATTTTAGCGCTGAGTGAAATATGTAATTCAAAGTATTGCATGGTGTATTCATTATGTATTTAGTAAAATTATTTAACTAAATATATAAAGAACGGATACGTATTTTTTTACCACAGTTTGATGTACATAAACATGTTTTCAACACAATTTATTTTGCCAAAATATATAAAATAGTTTTAAATTTATTTTAAATTATTATGTGATGGTACTTTTACTTTTCTTTTCTCTGGATATTGCTGATGAGGTGAGTGAAACCTTAGTGTTCTAGTTTTACGATTAAGGTGGAACATAGGTAGTCTTTTGTTGGTAGGTATTTCATGAAAATGTATTGAAAGTAAACATGGCAATTACATATGGAAAATGTTTGTCATCATTGGTTGTACAAAAACACTACGAACCTGTTCCAAATGAATCAAATTACCGATTTTGTAGCAGGTACAAAACTGGCTCATATAAGAAATAACATGAGCACTGAGCTAATGATCATATATATACTATATTAACGTAGTAACGTACCTACCTATAGCGAAGCTTTGACCTGTGTGACCTATTTATTACCAGAACGAGAAATCGATTTACGTACCCATCTAAACCCCATTTGTGACCTATATTATCGCATTCAAATAAAACACTCGAGATACAGACGTAGGTATAAACTGGTTCCATAACTAAGTAGGTACGCTTCAACAAAAACAAAATAAAAAAAAGAAACATTATTGTTCGAACTTTTTGTAATCAGCCGTTTTTGGTCTTTTTTTTAAACTAGTAATAACAAAACGTACGAAAAGTTGCACAAGTTTGCTTATTTCCTACCTTTATTGAGTTTAAAACTATGAACCTTATTTATTAACCCCAAACATATTTATGAACAACAGATGTTTTTATATTTAGTCATTTATTAAATTTAATTTAGTATATGAAATGATTTTTTTTAAATAAAAAAGGACAAATTTCCAAAAATCGTATTACAAACTTGATTGCCCTTTGGGTATAGAATAAGCCCCTTTCAAGATAGTATACCTAATTATTATCAAAGACGTTAAAATAATATCAAAAAACTATCTGCATTTTGTTAAGAGTTGAATATTCACAGAATTTGTTCCGTCAGCAGGTGCGAACATAGGTCAAATGGCCGCAGTCACACAGTGACGGACTAAGGACCGGGGCTTCCATAAAAGCACGCGGAGCAGCTCAGATGCATTTCTGGATCGATAAGCGCAGCCAGTGCGCGTACACCGGCCGCCATAGGGTGCCCTCGTCTTTGTCAGCTGGTGAGTTGCGGGACAGTTTTATCAACCCCCCCCCCCCCGTGCGTATCTAATGTATATATATATATATAAATGTTGTATATGTTGTAATGTTTCCTATGCTCGAAAATTATTATATATAGCCTCTCTGTAACACTTATTTCTGCAAATAAACATTTTGAATCTATCAACCTCTTTTAGCAAGTGAAGACTCTTGATTCTTGACAAGGTTTGGCCTGGAAAAATAGATTAAAGCACCTAATTCCTGAAGGTAAAACCTTCGTTGTTTGTCAGTATCGAACGAAACTTTGGAGCGGATTCTTCTATTCTATTCTATGAATGCTCCTCGCTGCGCTCTCCGATGAGAAGCAGCGACCAGCGAGTGCTTAATTTTCTTAGGGATTCTTGTCGAGAATTGTCGCTTTGTCACAGGGAGGGCGCGAGGACGCGTGTGCGCGGGGGGCGCGGCGCTGGGCGCGCGCAAGGGCATGGCGGCGCCCGTGCATCGCTTTGCGGCCGTCGACTGCCCACCGCGTCGCCCGCGCGCGCCTACCAGGAACTACCCGTGAGTACCTTGCCCTTCAACTTTTCATAAGCTTTGTGTAAGAACGATCTCCCGAAAGCCGTTTGGATGTTTTTACCTGTTTAAACGAATGAAATAAACTTAGATAATTAAACTTAGCATAAGTAGGTAGTATATACCTATTACCTAGGCACTTTATATCCGGGTAGCACGCGAGTGCAGCCACGGGAGGATGTTTCTATAATTTGCAATTTTACCAGTCCTGCACCAATTCCAACGGTGCACAACAATGCGCGGCGGCATAATGACGACTCTTCAATCTACGTGGAGATCCCACTTCAGCCTCCACATCCGACCATCGCCAGCCTTGCGGCGGCCCGCAGCGTCACACCCGACACATTACTCCGGACCGCAGCACTAGGGCTCGCCCATCATCACTCCCCCATGATGGCGCCTCATCTGAAGTTCGGGATCATGGTGTCTTTCGCGCTGGCTACGATGTTCCTGGCGGCTGCGAAGTATTACTTCGATCGGCAGGTGAGGATTATGATATCAACATTAATAGTAGTAGCTGCTAACTGCGATAAGAACGCCGAATACCAGGCAAAGATGATAAAAGTTTATATCACAAGCTCAGTTTGCCCTTATACCTACCACAAGCTCAATACAATATGCCCACTGTTAGGTAGGTATAGTTTCAAACAATTTTGTTTATCTGATGGTCGGCCACGGTCTCTACTCTCTCGCTGCCAGTATTTGCCACTCGGTCAGGACCTTAAGCCTTAAAATCCAACTAGGGTAGGTACTGATGGTCTTCCAGTTGAGCTATCTAACGACCGCTGCGAACGTCTTCAGATAGCTCAATCGATCCAGTACACTGCAAGTCGGAAGTAACCCCAAGACGCTGGCGGCATTGCCACGCTGGATGGCATGGCAGTGCTGATCCGTTGGGCTAAACAGGAGCCACCTCTCGAGTCGCGAGCAGACGTACTGATAGATGGAGATCGAAATGAAAGAGCTGGTGTAGGTTAAGCCACAGGAACAAAAGGAGATGGTGAACTTGCAGATAGTCCGCGACAACTCGTCCGGCAGTGAAGCGACCATCGTGTGCGCGGCGGTGGCGTGCGTGTGCGGCGTGGGCTGCGCGCTGTCCATGTGCCGCGCCGCGCCGCCGCCGCCGCGCGCGCCCGACCGCGTCTCCTCCACCGCGCGCCGCGAGAGCCGCCTGCCGAGACAGGTGAGCTTCTTCTCGTCTCTCCGATTTTTTCTTGGTCATTCTGTATTAGGTAGGTCTGAGACCAGGTTCAGGTATGGTAGCCCTAAAAAGCCTGTAACCGTCGGTGAAAGAATCAGTGTGCTGAAAGGACGTCTTCGATTTTTTATATTCTAGGACATGCCGGTTTCATCACGATGTTTTCCTTTACCGTTTGAGAGCACTATTATAGCGTATCTTCCAAATGGGAAATCCATTGGTGCACGACCGGGATTCAAACCCACGACCTGTGCATCGGAAGGTCGGGTCACTACTGCCACTCCACTAGTGCTCTGCTCAGGTGAGCCCTACACTCTACAACTGCAGAAACTGTTAAAGATATTCCTTTCGGGCCTTAGACATCGTACGCGCCCGACCGCGTCTCTTCTTCTGCATATATAATCCTTCGCAAAGGACAAGGTGGCGGTGCCGCTAATAGCGATGATGAATATTGAGCAATAAACTGAATACTTGTTATATGTAAATATCCCTTTGCCAGCAGCAATCGGAGCCATCCGACGACATCTCCCTCACAACTCTGTTGCAATCGGGGGCGGGCGAGTCGCCTGAGGCGCCGCCGCCCTACAAGATTGCGGTGCTGATGCCGGGCCGCGAGTCCCCGCCGCCGCCCGCCTATAGCGAGCTTAGCTAGCTGCACCACCCGGTGAGTCAGGAGTTTATTATATAAAAAACACGGGGAAGGGTAAGGTTCACACTCGGCAACTCAAAAACAAAGAAACTCATATGAACTGTTAAAAGCCATAAGTAATGATCAAACCACTGATAAGGTGTGTAATATTATGTCCGGAATATATATTTATTTATTATTTATTTAAACCACTGATAGTGACGGAAAAGCCTGGTTGGCCGCAAAAGTTGTTCATCTTTATATGTTCAGGAAGGATACATTTTTGATACCAAGGCATGGAACCACCATACCATATTGATGAAAATTTTATACTTTACCGCAGGGTTAGTAAAAAAACCTAAAAATAAAAATCTATTATCATCTTAAAATTTAAGTTAAGCACAAATAAATAAAATGTATACTCACCATTATTAGTATTTTTACCTAAAAGCCACAGAATATGTGTTTATGATTTTAATTAGTGCCTCTAGGCATTACTTAGTGCGACCCTGCCATCCCTGTAAGTTTTGGTACACTGAGTTCCTAGCGTAAATTAACTAACCTAATTGCTAATAGAACCTTACCCATTGCGTAGTTATCCTGACTCACCGAGTAGGTATTAATAAATGATACCTGCTAAATCCTTATTGTCAAATATTATTATGATTATAAGTTGCGGACTTTATCTTAATTTAGTAGCAAACGAACTTTTTAAAGCGAAGTGAAGATTTTAGTAAGGTATGAAATGAGTGTGTTGGTAATATTATGTAGGTATTTTAAATGTGTTTAAGAAAATAGCAAGATTTTATGGGCTTGCTATATTGAAATTCCCAACATATTGAGGGATAAAAAGTCGACGCGTTATTATGATTGATTTTTAATGAAAATACCTAGGTACTTAATTATTTTTTTAGACAAATAGACGTGTTTTGTAAAATTATATAAATGTGTTCCTTTAGTTGATATATTATTTTATAAGACTTAAATTCATTGTGATATAGTTTTGCGACAATATTATTAAAATATCTACATTTAGAAAATAATTTAGGTACTTAACCAATATTAAATACATTTTATTTTGTAGAAATTAGATGGCAGGAAACCTATTCTTATATTTAATTTGATATGATTGAATTGTTTTAAAATGAAATTATGTAACTAGTTGATTAAATGTTAATTCTTAATGTAAATAATGATAAAAACGGTGTTCACTAATCAGCAAAAACTATTTTTTAGAATAAAATTTCAAAATTAGTTTTGTATACAATTTAACGCATTTTAAACCCCATTATATGTACTTTATTAATAAATGTCTAGAAATTAGTACGTGTCCAGTGTATTAGTTTAGAATTTGAGCTGGTGTTACATCTGGACGGAATTACTTAGGTCCTTGACTTGACTTTTTGTATATTTTCCAGTGTAATATTTACAGGTTGAATTATATTGATAGAATAGAAGTCAATAATCTCACTAGAAAGTTGTCTTCCAAATATTTTTAGATTTTGTAGAGAAGTTGAGATTTTTTAATCCCTTAACAGCTCCTTGAATACAACCCTGTATTTTTGGAGCTTCGATGTAACACCGGCTTTTTAAAATAGTGCATACAAACAAATATAGTGTCTAAGTTATAATAGTGTAATTTAGAGGCAAAGATACCATGAGACCCCGGAAAATAATAAAAAAGGGTTAGAGACGATAAATACTTTGCAAAAAAGTTAGGGCACAAAAATTATTGAAATCTAGGTACACTGCTTGCATAGCTATTTTTTACCACTATACCTGTTATAAATGCGAAAGTTTGTTTATCCGCAACCACTCAATGAACCTATGTAATACAGTATTATGTTATCTGTGGTAATACCTAAATAGTTTGGAATAACATAAAGGCTACATTTGTCCGGGTACAACGCGAGCGGAGCCGTGGATGGAAGCTAGTTAATAATAAAAGCAAATTCTTCCACGACTGTAGGTACTAGATGTAGTTTTTATATTATTAAATTGTAAGAAAATGAAATGGCGCACGATATGGAATTTAATACTAAAATGTGAATGAAATTAAAGGTAGGTACATTATGGCTGCTTACGTTATTTAGGTGTAAGGATTCAATTTGGGAGAGGCTCTTTAAGCCTGAAAGAGGGGGGTTGACCCCCTTTTACTTGACTGTCGATTGTTGTCCACTATATTATATCGATCGGTATTCTCGTTTTTGTATCATCACTACATCACTCATCATCAGTCTACGAAAATCCGTTGATAAAACAAAGAGCTTTCCAGTGTCGCTTCGTTAAACGCAACAGATATTTGTTACCGTCCGTAACAAATACGGTCGTAGGAATACCTATAGGAACCGAGCATAAAAGTGATAACTTGCGTTTGTTACTCCAAATTATTTTTTTCAAAGCCATATAATAGAATACCTAGGTAGGGTACCTACTATCAAATTAGCTAGGTAGGTTACTGTACCTATGTACAGTTCAGCTGTTTTCGGAAGAATACTCTGAAGTTAGCCTATACCCAGCGCGGTAGACAAATTTATCGTGTGGTGAAGTAAATTTTGCGGCCTTGCGGCTAAGTTCACAGCGGTCTTCTGAAAACGGCTGAGAAGTACTCAAGCACGAGTAACTGACGATAGCGACGCTAACCATACGATAGCAAATGTCAAATATTGGCCAATCAAAGTTATAAGATTACCTACAAGCATCGCCGCGCGCCGATGATGTCATTGGCATTTGGCTTTTACTATCGTATCGTGCGTAACGCTGCTATCGTGAATAATTCGTGCTAGGGGCACTGTATTGACTGTAGGTAGGTACGTTAAGTGTTATGAAAAGGGGGTCGACGAACTTTAGTTAGTAAGGTAGGTAATGTACTTAAAATGAATGTGTCCAAATGCCATTAATATTTAAATAATCCTGAGCATACAAAGTTTCCTAGAAAATGTAATTATCTTCGACCTTACAAAATATACCTAAATTCAGTGGCGGATTAACCATTTTTTTTAATAACACTACAGTCTGATACCTACATAGTCCTGAGCCCACACTAGGATTCCCTGTGTCGTGGATATCAGAAACTACGAGTACCACAACACCCAGACCCGGAACAAATATTTGCAGATCATGCAAACATTTTTCCCACAAGCGAGCTTCACTAAAATTATTGTAAAGTTTCACAAACACACGACACAGTAATTCTAGTATTAATTTTTTTATGATTATTGAATTGTTTTTTCTCAATAACCGCAAAACGCAGTTTTGATTTTTATGACAAAGATAACTTGAGCATTTTATTTACGTAAATCCAAGACAGAAACGCGATTGGTAGAACTTTTCTCGATATATTTATTTTATAAAGTTGGGTCCTCTCGACAATTTATTATGATTTTTGTATCCTCTTAATGGGTACAAAAGCTTTGGTATTTGGTTTGGTCGAAGGTGACTAAAAATAAATGAGATTATTTTATTTTTTTCAATTATTTTGCCATTCTTTGTATTTTATTGTCGTAATAGAAAGGAGTAGGTACTTACGTCTTTTGTAAGACGCTTGTTATAATAAACTGTATAACTAATTGTTGCTGTTTTAATATATACCTTATACCATTTTCCACCCAAAACTATCAAAATAGTGAGATTCCAACTGCATCCAGATAACTAACTACGCCATGGTCCAAATCAGAGTTGTTGCCGATGCTGCGAATTCACATCAGCCGATGTCCGTACGAAGATTACAAAATAACATAATTTGTCAAAAAAATGTGCGGTTTTTTTTAAGAGAACGGCCGGCGTCCTGTATAGCTCTGGTGGAGTGGTGGCCTTCCGTTCCACAGGCCGTGGGTTCGAATCCCGGTCGTGCAAATATGGATTTTCTTTTTGGAAAATGTATGTGCGTTATACTAGTGTTCTCAAACGGTGTAGGAAAACATCGCGAGGAAACCTAGGAGGCATGTCCTAGAATCAAAAAATTCAAAAAATTTGTATGAATATCTAGAATATTATTTATTATAGGCCTTTTATGGACATAATCAAACAAATCTTCAAAAATATTTTTCACTTAATAATGTGATATTTGCTACGAATTTAATTATTTAATTCCCTGATTACAATGAAAATTAAACAAAAAGTCAAGCTCATATTCTTGTTTATTCAATTCATAACATTTAGGTAAGTACAGACAATAAAATAAATATGTATTATGTATTTAACTAAACTAAAACTTAAAACTAATGGTGCAAATGTGTAACCAGTACAACGAATTGGTGACTATCTATTTCTATAGACTCTTTTATACAATACAATTTATGGTTATAGCTTTGAAATACACGGTGTTCCATATTATGTATAATTAACTGAAAGGGGCCTATTCTACACTCTATCTAGACAAAAACGTTTGTTCAACGACGAATTATGCAAAGATCTTTAAAAAGTATATGCGTAAAACTGCTGTTTTTGGGATCATGTTCTGATATCAAACTCAATTATTCTGTTAAGGCAATATTGATGTAAAAATTCTCGTTCAATTATCAGTTATAAAGTTAAGTAGGCAAGAGCAAATAGGGAAAAAAATATAGTATTTTGTTATAATATTTTTTGTTTAATAATCCCCTTTCGGGATAACATACTTGTTACGGAACACATTGTAAAACAAATAGGCTCACGACTTATACTGTACATCATAGCAATCTTCTCAGATCTGTAAGCGCTCGGATCCTAGAAGATATATACATGGGGTAGTCAGAGGCACGTGCGAAAATTACATTAAAATATAGTCTAAATTACAAAACGAGAGCATAATTATGCGCACGTAAAGCCGAATGTAATGGAATGTCCAATCATCAATAATTAAATATTTTTATTTAAATGCATTAATAAAATTTACTAAATTGATAAAAAACACACAATACTTACGTAAGGTAGATAAAAATGACTAGTTGTCATAAGTTAAAACATAACATAACACAGAAACCGCTCTAGGACAGTTACAAGTTCAAACGTATTCGTCACTAAGGCGCGACCACACTTGTCAAACAGTTTGTAAAAGTTTGTAAGAAAAGTTTCGTTCCTTTAAGTATGTAGGAGTGTACTAGTAAAGAAATTCCCGAAACTCAACCCCTAAGAGGATGCAGTTTAAAGTTTGTATGAAAACATTCAAGGGAACAAAGTCATTAGACCATTATTATTCTTATTAGGTGGTCAGGAAGGTTCTAAGGGGACCTAACCTTTCGGAATCCCAGCCAACCTCACTGGCTCGTGGTACACCCTGCCGATCAACAAAATAATCTCAGACGCTCCACCCACCAACCCGCACTGGACAAGCGTGCTGGATTATGGTCCAAAACCCCCCTGCTCAAGGAGGCTTATGTTTAACAGTGGACTTCTACAGGCTGATCTACAAGCTGATGATGATGATGAATTCTTATTAAAACCGCATCGAGAAGAGAAATGCAGCTTGCCATGGTTTAGCTAGATACCCGCGGTAACCATGATAACTTGATGATAACCTACAAACCATTTTTCTAGTGAGGTCGCACCCTTTCTTAAAGAATATTTTGAGTTAATAGTTTAAAATAGCATTCGATTTTTTCTCATTAAGATATGTCAGTAAAATTGTCTACAACAGGGGTAGATAATAGCTGCTTCCCTCCTGATCATGATCAAAGACAATTTCTACTATATTATCCTTGTCATAATTTATTAAAAATTTTGTCCAAATCAGTTTAGAAAATAACTCGCAACTTTCTTATAAAAAATTATGATATAAATAATTTAGTGCCTAATTCATCGCTCTAAATTTTAGTGCATTTTGATAGTTATTAATTTATGTATTTTAAACAATGGGTAGCTGCATTAAATTCGTAATATACAATGCAGTTTATAATATGCATACCATAACGAAAGAGGCTTATTCCATAAAAAAAATTTACCCCTGAACAGCAGTTTTTTGCGAGTTTTAGAAATGAAAATTGTAGAATTACCAAAAGTCGTAGAACAAACATATTTAATTCGGTGTCGTTATTAGTTCTAAAGATGATAAAAATACCCAAAACAGCTAGTTAGAGTTTTTCTTCGCTAATAGTATTTCTTTTCGTTGATAGAGAATAACCCCCCTTTCGGGATAGTATACATATTATGAGACACCTTGAATACACTCAAGCCAAAATAACGTGTATAATTATGAAGCTTTTAACATTCAAAATACTTTATTGAATAACGCACGGAAATAGTAATGACACATCGTGCAGATGTGCCAGAACAACAACCGACAACTGTAAAATAAGAACTATAGTCTAACAAATAATTAAATTCACGTATTGACATTTAGGGTGCTGCCATTTTTTGTCAAAAATGTTATAGCGAGTAAAATGAACAGCGGATCTGATGAATCAAAATTATTGAGTCAGTTCATTGGTTCACTAATCGTGGGCGAGTCACGAGTGTGGCGTCTGTCTAGGATATACACAATCGCGCTATGTTCATCGCGTGATTTTAGGCAATCATTTTGTCCTAATCCACTCAATTTTAGGTCTTTATTGAAGCTATAATGAGCTGATTAGTTCGCAGTTCATTTACTGTTGTGATCTGTTAGAGCCCTGACGGAATGAATGTGACTGTTGTCAGGAAGACGGAATGAAGGACTGTTTTTACGCGTTCTGACTTCTGATATTAGAGAACTGAATTCCTTTCAGCCTCATCTAGTTCGATCGACACCACACTGAAGCTCTACATTCCATTTTGTGAAAAAGGATCAACGAAAAAATTTTAGACCCCAAGCCGTGTTTGTTGCCGCGAGGAACAGGCGTAGCTTCACCTAGTTTCTAAGACGTTTCAAAGTGATCCTAGTGATTTTATTGAATTAAGCACCTTTTGATTCGATTTTTCAAACCGTGAATCTAATTATTTGTTAGAAAAGAACTGTATAATAAAATAAATAATAAATTATGCTAACTACTTGTCAGTATGGTGCGCGGAGATCATGTCACTATGGTGGTCATCAAACTCGCTGGATCTCGAAAAGTTTTACGTCCGTGTCATACCAAATGGGAGGATCCACATTTCTGAAATACATAGGTAATATTTTTACATACAAGGTGATTCATAACATGTATACCATCCCGAAAGGGTGGGTTATTCTCTATCAACGAAAAGAAATACTATTAGCGAAAAAAAACTTTTTTTCTCAAACTTTCTCTAACTAGCTGTTTTGGGTATTTTTATCATCTTTAGAACTAATAACTAAACGTACAAAAAGATCGGAATCAAGATTGCTACCTAAAACAGCTGATTCATTGAATTTGACCTGATTTGACCCCAAAACAGCTGATTTTCGCATAGAGTTTTTTCAATGAAAAATTACGAATTTCCAAAAGTCGTAGAACAAACTTTATTGCCAATTGGTTGTAGAATAAGCCCCTTTCGGGATGGCATACATATTATGAATCACCTTGTATATACATAAAAGAAGGCGTAGGTAGGGCACAGCGAGATTTTCTCAGAACAGTTCAGAGGTAACTCCGCCTTACAGAAAATCGCAGCCAAATAACATTTTTTCAAATAGTATTGTGTTCCTGCGATGAGTAAGGTTGCCAGAGCTCTGTAGGGAGGCGCTGCGGGTTCGGCAACGCGTGCGTGAGGCCTCTGGTATTGTAAGCGTTCATAGGCTACGGTAACCACTTACCAACGTTTTCTTGCCACCTTAGTTGTATAAAAAAAAACTAGTACTATGATAGTTTGAAAAGGTGCGTACCTTATGTAAATAACGCCCCACAAGTACGTCCGGAACCAGGCGGCGGTGCCGGCGTTGGCCTGGTACTTGCGGATGAGGATCGGATGGGGGACCGGCAGTAGCCCCACCAGCGTGCCGTGCTGCAGGAAGCGCAGGATCTCAGACTCGTCCGTGAGGCCCCTGCACATACATCACTTATAGTTAGTTTATCCTACTTAAATTATTAATGCCATACCTCAACCTGGTCATTGACCTAATAAGAAATAAAGAAGAAAGAAAATACTTTTATTCGTAGCATTAACAGGCACCTTAAAATTACCCAACACCTTATGGACTAAAGCTTAGTCCATAGTTAAGTCTTATTTGTTTGTCTCACCTTATTCTTAGTCTTAGTTTGTACAGTTTAGTCACTAAACTATATATAAGTGATTCTGACGTCTATAAATAAATAATAAATAAATATTCCGGACATATTCACACGGTCAACTGATCTCAAACTAGGCATAGCCTGTACTATGAGTACCAGAGACTGATAACCATAATAGATATATATTTAACACCCAGACACAGAACAAACATATGTGTTCATCACACAAATGTTTGTCCAGTGCGGGGATCGAACCCGCGACCTCTAGCGCAGAAGGCAGAGTTACTACCAACTGAGCTATGAGGCCAGTCTGTGTGACTGGAGAAGTAATAATTCCATGTCATCGCTCGAATTATCACTAGTTATGTTAAGAAGAAGAAAGAAAGAAACGAAAATACTTTTATTCGTAGCATTAACCTTAAAATTACCCAACACCTCATGGATTAAACTATACAAACTAAGACTAAGAAAGAGAAAGAAAGAAAACTTAAATGCTACGAAATGGCGTCCGACTCAGCATTATGTTGTGATAGCCATTGAACATGGCCATCACAACGCTGATCTTCAGTCGGAACCAGAACCAAACACGATATAATACAGACTGACAAAATGACATTAACACCTGTACCTATCTACATGTATTTCAAGTAATAAATTTGTACTTTACTTTACTTTACAGGATAATACAGAATACAGAAGGAGAAGAAGATAAATGCGAAAGTTTTTGAGGATGTTTGGATGTTTGTTGTTCAATCACGCCGTAACGACTAGACCGAATTCTATGAAACTTTTAATAGATATAGTTCATTACCTAAAATAGATTAAAATTTTAAAAAAACCTGTTTAAAAATAGCCTTTAAGCCTTAAAGCCAATTTTTTCAATTTTTTCAGCAATTTTTTAGCCGCGCAAGCAGTACAAGAATAAAGCAAGAATTACCAAGTAGGAATTAGTTGTTGGATAGCCGAAAGTAGGATAGTATTTTTTTAAATATTATACGGAGGCAAACAGGCTTACGGCCCACCTGATGGTAAGTGGTAACCGTCGCCTATTGACATCAACACCTGGAGCATTGCTAATGCGTTGCCTGCCGAACCCCTCTTCCCTAAAGAGCTTTGGCAACCTTACTCACCGCAGGAACACTATTTGAAACATAATGTTATTTGGCTGCGATCTTCTGTAAGGCGGAGGTACCTCCCAGGCGGGCTGCTTTAGAACACTAAGCAAATTCCAATACTGTTTGTCTTTCTGAGGGTAGGAGTCGATAAAAAAGCGAGAAAATCTCCTCCAAGGATAGTACGAATTAGGATAGCAGACAGTAAGAGGTAGAATAGTAGGAATTATTATGAATAATAATTTCATGATGTAAAGTGTAGTGTACTGACTTGTCGATGCATATCTTCTCGACCTGCGGCACCAGCACCTGCAGCAGGCGCATGATGGTCTGCAGCGGCAGCTTGCCGCGCCACGCGCCCACCCACGCCGCGCTCGCGCGCCACGCGCCTCCCTCCCCGCCCTTCGCACCTCCCTCACCGCCCTCCGCACCTCCCTCCCCGCCCGAACACACGCGCAGGCTGTCGCGCTGAAACAAACACACAATCAAAAATCAAAAAACCGCGGGCAGAAGCTAGTTTTCAATTTTAGTTTGTACAAAGTTATAATAATATAACTACGTATTTACAATATGACGATGTGTGAGTGAACTGAATAATTTAAATTATTTTATAATTTTTGACTATTTTTTTTTGTACGAAATTATTATAATTTTACGAAAACTAATACATTGTGTATCAGATGATATGTAAATAAGATTGTTAATCAATAATAATATAGGTTTAAAGAACTTTATTCTCATACAAACACAGGGTTTACTTAAAATGAGATACATAATGAGCGAATATATCATGTATGTCTGACGAATCTAAGTGCATTCAATAAGTCGAAAGTGAAATAATGATTATCATTATCAATAGTAATAGATCATTATCAATAGTATTAGGTAATCGATTCATAAAATAGCACCGCTGATGGGTTCAATAACAACTTACATGTGTGACAGTTCTCTTGTCCTCAGTACCGTCGACACCGTCTTTGGTGTCCTCGCCGTCGGGCCCGGCTCTCGGCGGCAACAGTAGCTCCCCCACCTCGCGCGTGGCGCTGCCGGCGCGTTCATTAGCACCGGCCGTCGGTTCCGCAGAGTCCGGTCCCAGGTTCGACGCCGGCGGGTGAGCGGACTCGCGCTCTGTCATTAGTGCAATCGCTGGAAGGGAAATAAGGGCAATCTTAGCATTATCATCATTTGACTGGCCTCATAGCTCAGTTGGTACTAACTCTGCCTTCTGCGCTAGAGGTCGCGGGTTCGATCCCCGCACTGGACAAACATTTGTTGGACAAACATTTGTTTGTTCAGTGTCAGGGTGTTAAAAATATATCTATTATGTATATCTGTCTCTGGTACCCATAGTACAGGCTATGCCTAGTTTGGGATTAGTTGGCCGTGTGTGATATGTCCGGAATATGTATCATCATCATGACTTGTGTGAATTACTAGATGTTGTGACTCGTGTAGCATACAAATTGTGACTTTTGTGACTTACACGATGTAGCTTGTGTGGCTTACACGATGTGGCTTGTGTGGCTTACACGATGTGGCTTGTGTGGCTTACACGATGTGGCTTGTGTGGCTTACACGATGTGGCTTGTGTGGCTTACACGATGTGGCTTGTGTGGCTTACACGATGTGGCTTGTGTGGCTTACACGATGTGGCTTGTGTGGCTTACACGATGTGGCTTGTGTGACTTACACGATGTGGCTTGTGTGGCTTACACGATGTGGCTTGTGTGGCTTACACGATGTGGGTTGTGTGACTTACACGATGTGGCTTGTGTGGCTTACACGATGTGGCTTGTGTGGCTTACACGATGTGGCTTGTGTGGCTTACACGATGTGGCTTGTGTGGCTTACACGATGTGGCTTGTGTGGCTTACACGATGTGGCTTGTGTGACTTACACGATGTGGCTTGTGTGGCTTACACGATGTGGCTTGTGTGACTTACACGATGTGGCTTGTGTGGCTTACACGATGTGGCTTGTGTGGCTTACACGATGTGGGTTGTGTGACTTACACGATGTGGCTTACACGATGTGTATTGTGTGACTTACACGATGTAGACTTGTGAACTTACACGCGTTGAGTTATGATGACTTATGTTGCGACTGATATGTGTAACTTATAAGACGCTGAGCTTACAAGGTCTGACTTGTATGTGAAACAATATGTAACGTGTTTCACTTACACGCTATGTGTTACGTTGTGACTAATATGTGACTTATAAGTCGTGACTTGTGTAACTTATTTATTAGACGTTTTGTCTCTTGTAACTAACAAGGCGGTGTACCTTGTGTAACTTATAAGTTGTGACTTAAAGAGACGTTGTTGTGACTTTTGAGATATTAATAATACATTCCGACTTACCAGGTGTTTCGGGCAGGGTTGGGTTCAGTGTGCCAGGTTCAGCGGGTTGCGCTGGTCTGGAACCTTCCATGGGGATTTCGGAAACTGATTCTGCGCTCGTCGATCTGCAAAATTAATTGTATCATCAATGGATCCGAAGGTCGTGCGTTCGAATCCCGGAAATGTACTAATTTTTAGTATGTTACTAGCTTCCGCCCGCGGCTTTTCTCGCGTGGTACCTACGAAGATAAAAATATATCCTATATGCTATTCCAGACTATTATCTGTGACTGTGCCAAATTTCATCCAGATCCGTTTAGCCGTTCTGGCGTGATTGAGTAACAAACATCCATCCAAAATTTCGCATCCTACTAATATTATAAATGCGAAAGTTTGTGAGGATGTTTGTTGTTCAATCACGCCTTAACGGCTCAACCGATTTCGTTGAAATTTGAAATAGATAAAGTTCTTTACCTAAAGTAGCATATAGGCTTTTTATGTAGGTACCTACCACGCGAGCGAAGCCGCGGACGGAAGCTAGTCTAGAATTGATGTAATAAGGCGTTGCTTGTTTCTCAGTACCTGGGTAAGGCGCTTTTAGTAGGGGGGGCGAATCCCTTCCCCCTCCCCGCGTTCAAGGAGCGCGCGATGGCGCCGTGCTCGTGCGGCAAGTTCGCCAAGTTGTGGAACACGGAGCGTTTACGTATTATCGTGTAAACGAGGTTTGAGTTACCTGTTGAACATAAATATAAGCTGTATCATTTTTAGGGTTCCGTAACTCATTTGAAAAAAGCCATGTTTTTGTTCCACAATAAACATATTTTGATTTTTGATATTGATTTTTGATTAGAACCTACATCTTCGCCTTGAATCGGCAATAGTGCTACCTATCAAGAACACAAGAACAAAGTGTCTTCCCCTTAAATAGAGACAGTAAGAAAAGTGTTAGTGGACACATTCTTAGTTGTAGTTATTTAAAAAAAATATGTCAATGTTAAATTACTTATTTGCCTACAGCATGGCTAGATTGTAATATTATTAGAGCACATTATTATGTGTAAACTAATTACAGACAGGCCTCATAGCTCAGTTAGTAGTAACTCTGCCTTCTGCGCTAGAGGTCGCGGGTTCGATTCCCGCACTGGACAAACATTTGTGACTAACACAGATGTTTGTTCTGTGTCTGGGTGTTAAATATATATCTATTATGTATATCAGTCTCTGGTACCCATAGTACAGGCTATGCCTAGTTTGGGATCAGTTGACCGTGTGAATATGTCCGGAATATTTATTTATTTATTATAAAAAAAATAAAAAATTGCAAATATTAATGTGAAAGGATATAATTAGAATTATTTAGAATTAGAATTATTTATTTCAGTTAAAACAGCAAGCTTACAGTATATACCAAAGTGTCTACTGTCTATAATTAAAACTTAAATATACTCTTAGCGAATTAAATATTATACAAATGTTATCATTAAAGATATCGACATGTTGGACGGAAGAGGTAGACCAAAGAAAAGATGGATAGATTGTGTGAAAGACGACATGAGTAAGAAAGAAGTGAATACTGATGACGGCTGATAGAGGGGAGTGGAAGATAAAAACATGTTGTGCCGACCCCACGTGAAGTGGGATAAAGGCATGGAGATGATATGTTGCTTTCACTTTAAAATCAAAGAAAAAATAAAATTACAAACCGCATCTTATGCGTCTCCAGTCGATCATCATCATTTCAGCCGTACGACGTCCACTGCTGAACATGGCCTCCCCCACAGACAGAGCGAATTCCTATCATGTGGGGGGATTTGCCCATACTCACCACGCTGGGCATGCGGGTTGGCGAGCGCAGTTAGAGCTATCGTTGTTAAAATGAGGCACGCTGCTGCCCATCCCCTAGCTTTTTTCCCTTAGTCGCCTCTTACGACATCCGCGGATAGGTAGATATGGAGGGGCCTATTCTTCAACCGGGGCCACCACGGCCAGTCGATAATGAAGTTTAATTAATTGTGATTTTACTTACCATCGAACTGGTACTGTATCATGTTATTGAACATCTCCAGAAGGAAGAACACGAGGTGGTGGTGGTGCGGCTGCGAGAACAGGAACCAGGGGGTGCTGAAGGCTTCCAGGAGATGGAGGAGCTTGGTGGACGCCACCATCGACAGCGTCTTCAGGTATGGTGATACTGATCGAAAAGAACATTTTAATTCAATCAATGTTGTGCCAAGGAGCATCTAAGAGGCGCACTTTAATCCTTTCACTACACTGATTCTTTCATCGACGGTCATAGGCCCTTTTCAGGGCAACCCTACCTCAACTTGGTCACTGACCAAATACAGGATGACCAAGAGAGAATCAGTGACACGACAAGAAGAAGATTGAGTCAATTGTTCATTACATTTTTGTGTAGTAATCATCATCAGCCTTTAGAAGTCCACTGCTGGACATAGGCCTCCCACGAAGAGTTTAATGACGAACGGTCTTGAGGAGCCTTTTCAATGAACCGAATTCCCGGAACCTTCACAATGTCGTCGGTCCCCATCAGGATGGGGGCCTTCCAATACTGCGTCGCCCGGTTCGTGGTCGCCATTCGAGAACCTTTACAACGGTTGTCGGTTCTGCGAGCTATATGGCCTGCCCACTGCCACTTCAACTTGCTTGTTCTGAGAGCAATGTCGGTGACCTTGGTTCTTTTACAATTTTAAGTGCGATTGATATTTTAATAAATCATGGCCAAAGACACCGAAATTTATTTTTAGTAGTTTCATGTTTCTGTACTAATAGTGGAAACTTGTAATTAGCCTTTAAGTACTCATTGTTTTAGCCGTAGGTTTTCTGTTTATGGGTTTTAGTTTTAGTTTCTGTTTTATTTTATATTTTTAAATTTGTAAGGTGTACAATAAAGTATTTTCATTTTCACTCACCGTTGACGAGAATGGTAAGGAGGCAGTCGAACAACGGCTGCAAACGCTGATGCCCCGTGGTTATCACCTACAATAATATACAAAAGAGACGTTTCATCAATATATGGAGCCTGGGCCTGCACTGTGTACACTACTCTAAAATATGGCTAAGCAATAAAGAAAACGTATTTAATTGGTTATTTTATTTAAATTGACTTCGTTCTAAGGTACATTATGATTTTCTTCACAAAGAGAGCAACACACAGCGCTACAAAAATATGGCGGATGGACGTGCGTGAAATGTAATTTTGACAACCTACATTTATCTGACAAAACAAAAACATCAAATCAAACAACATGACATGAAAAATATGTCAATGTCATGTCAAACAACAATTATAAACCAACATGGCGGCCTTCAAATAGTGTTCACATAGTAAAAAACTTACCAAAAGAACTATTCTTGTACCATCGCATTTGTCTTCAAATTAATGAAATTGTATTTTTCTTGTAATCTCCTATTTTTTCCTAATTTTTCTATGTAGTGTACATGGACCAGGCCCAGAATCAAATGGCTCCTTTGCATTACACTCTTGTTCGTTGTCCAAATGATAATACAAAAGTAAAATTAGTACATATGTATATATAAAAGAACAAGGCCTGATTCCACGATCAACGCACAGCCCAAACCGCTGAAGCTATGAAGCTGAAATTTGGACAGTAGCTGCCTTATATGCCAAACACATCCACTAAGGCGGGATTTTCAAAATATCAACTCCTAAGAGAGTGAAAAGGGGTTAGAACGTTTGTATGAAAAATCGTCTTCCTTGAACCTACAGATTTGAAACTAACTAAAAATAATGAATGATAGAAATAAGGAAAACCTGTATTTTTAGATTTTCAAAACTACCCCTTGAAAGGGTGTAATGAGATGTAAAAGTTTGTATGGGAGAATCTTAACCCATGGAGAGATTTATCTGAAACTTGGTACAAATACTCATAAAGTCAAATAATGAAATACGTATTTAAGGGTGTTTCAAAACTGCCCCTTTTTATCAAAATACCACGCGAGCAAAGCCGCGGGCGTACGCTAGTAACATACATAAGTTTTACAGATAAATTATAAGTAGGTATCTTTGAATTATTGTGGTATTTAATTTATTTTTATAAATAAAAACAGCGGGAACTTATAAGAAACGCGAATGGGGCCGTCGGAAGGGAAAGACCTAGTGAGAAGTAGAATAGTTGTAAAAGGGGAGTAGAATCGTAGGATAGCAGTAAGTAGGATAGTAGGAAGTATACTAGTAGGAGAGTAGGATAGTGGGAAGTCGGATAGTAGGAAGTAGGTTAGTATGATAGTAGGAAGTATCTGCAAATATTTTTGCTGGGTCTGGGTGTTGTGGTACCATGGTACTCGTAGTTGATACCCACAACTATGAGACTATTGGGTGCTATTATTATAATGTAGGAAGTAGGATAGCAGGAAGTAAGATTAGCGAGGACTACCAGACTTTTACCCACACCTTTTCACGGAGGTTTACCTTATGAAAGACCACCACAAGTAGGTCCGCATGAGAGCCAGTGAACACGGGGATGTCCATCGGCACAGCGGCCGCGTACGGCTTGTTCAAGCGCACTCCCAGGTTCCGTTCCCCGGACAGCAGCAGTAAGATGAATACTCCGATGTGCATTAGGCCTACGCGTGCTGTTCAAAGGACAAAAAATAAAATAAAATAAAGACGGTCAAGTGCGATAACTCGCGCCCTGAGGCTTCCGTACCATTAGTCGTGGGTTCGAATCCCGGTCGTGCAACAAACTTCCAAATTCCACAATTTCAGACTTTTCCCTTTAATTGTGTTACAAAAGCTCCTAGCATTCCAAATTTCAGAATTGTGATGTAACTGGAAGTACCCTAGAAGTTTTTCATTTTAGCCCATTCCATACAAAAATTATACGAGTACCACTACATAGAATAACTAAGTTATTCAATAACCATTTCATGGAAGTTGAATTTTTTGCAAGCTTTACCGCACCCGCCTCGTTTAGGAAAGCAATTAACCAGATTATCATGTCTGGTTTTTTGAGTTTAGGTTGAGGTAGCAATATACCAAGTGTACCCTTGGTATATTGTTATTTCAACTTAAGCCTAAACTTAAAATAATGTGAATGATGTGTTCACATCACTCACTATATTATCGTCAAACATTGTAGTCTTTTAAATAGCTACCTACTAATATGTCACACACTTACACAACGCCCTTTTTAAGTATACCCTAATTTGTGGACAACGGGGCTGATAATACTTTAAGAACCACCTATTCTATAAGATTTGTTACGTAATTTTTAAGTGTAATTGTTTGTTGTCCTGAATAAATAAAAATAAAATAAAAAATAAAAATAAAAGACATCCGAAAATAGTTAAGAAAGGAGAAATATGAGTCTGCTTTTACAACCAGTTATGTAGTATAGTAGTATTCTTGTTCATAAAACCTTTGCACAGAACTCACATTGATCGGCGCGCGAGTCGTTGAGATGATACAAGATGGGTACCAGCACTTCAAGAACATCACTGCTTTTTAAGACATAATACATGAATTTCTGAAACAAACAAGTATTGTACAGTCATTTGTCAGAGATACCTAATTTCATAATTTATGTATTCTCTAGCTTTCGCCGGCGGCTTCGCACGCGTGATACCTAGATAAAAAGTAGCCTATATGTTATTTTAGGTAAATAACTCTATCTATTCCAAGTTACATCGAAATCAGTCGAGGCGTTGCGCCGTGATTGAAACATAAACGTCCTCACAAACTTAGTAGGAAGTAGGTACATTTTTGGGTAAATAAAAAAAAAAAAAGGTACCCGGATATAAGGGTTATACGATTCATGAAATGTATATAATTCTGATAGGCGGTGATTCTATCAACAAAAAGAAATAATATCAGCGAAAAAAAACATCAATATTTTCATATTTTTTTTACAATTTTGCTTAAATTAGCTGTTTTTTGTATTTTTATCATCTTTAGAACTAATAACTAAACGTACAAGAAGTTCGGAATCAAGACTGCTACCTAAAACAGCTGATTAATTGAGTTTGACCTGATTTGACCCCAAAACAGCTGATTTTCGCACAGAGTTTTTTCAATGAAAAATGACGAATTTCCAAAAGTCGTAGAACAAACTTTATTGGGTACTTTATTTTTTGGTACCAATTGGGTGTAGAATAAGCCCCTTTCGGGGTGGCATATATATTATGAATCACCGTGTAATAAAAACCTTAATATAAGGTGTCATCATCATCATCATCATCAGCCTGATGAAGTCCACTGCTGAACATAGGCCTCCCCCGATATAATATAAGGTGTATGTTTCTGAAAAATACGCAAAAATCAGCAGAACCCGAAAAAAATGGTCAGAACCCGGCAGATATGGCCAGAACCAGCCACAATTGCGCAGAGACAGGCAGAAATTTACCTTGTTATAATCACACATCTTCCAGAACAGGACAAGCAACTCCTGGTGTAGGTTCACCCGTTTGGCAGAATTGGGCAGATACGTCTGCTGCAGTGGATTGTTCAGCAGCCTCGTCACTCCTCGGAGCAGGAACTGGAAGTCTTCGTCGCGGTGGATGCGGGAGAGGTAGTTTATGAAGAGGTTGTCTGGAAGGTTCTGTGGGAAAAAACTTCCACTGTTTGATCTGACACTTAAAACAAAAATAATAACACCCAACATACACATTTTTGTGAGGAGTTGGGCACAGCGAGTTTCTCTCGTTCTAAATTGGGTACCTCCGCCTTCCAGAAGATCGCAGCCAAATAACATTATTTGTTTCAAATAGTGTTGTGTCCCTGCGGTGAGTAAGGTTGCCAGAGATCTTTAGTGGGGAGGGGGTTCGGGGTCGGCAACGCGTTCGTGATGCCTCTGGTATTGCAAGCGCTCATAGGCTACGGTAACAGCTTACTAACAGGTGGGCTGTATGACCCCACATGAAGTGGGATACGGGCAGGGAGATTATGATTTTTACCATTTTTCTACTGTGTGTGTGTTGTCAAATAAACAAATTCTATTCTATTATATTATATAAACGACAGCCAAGTAGTAAGTAATCCTTGTAAATTTATTGACATAAACACCTGACTTTGGTCAAATAACACTGGAAAAAAAACTTACTTCATCGGTCTCCTCGTTGGTGACATTGCTAGTGTCGTGGTCCAGTGTCACTATAAGAAGTTGCAGTGCCACCTGGAAATTATAGATCTATCATTAAACAAGCTGATTCATTATATTATGTACTAGCTTCCGCCCACGGCTTCGCTCGCGTGGTACCTAAATAAAAAGTAGCCTATATGCTATTCCAGACTATAATCTATCTGCCTGGAGAGGTACCTCCGCCTAACAGAAGATCGCAGCCAAATAACATTATTTGTTTCAAATAGTGTTGTGTTCCTGCGGTGAGTAAGGTTGCCAGAGCTCTTTAGGGGGGGAGGGGTTCGGCAGGCAACGCATTAGCAATGCTCCAGGTGTTGCTGATGTCAATAGGCGACGGTAACCACTTAGCATCAGGTGGGCCGTAAGCCTGTTTGCCTCCGTATAACATAAAAATATATATATATCTCTGTACCAAATTGCATCCAAATCCGTGCGGCCGTTTAGGCGTGATTGAACCACAAACATCCAAACATCCTTATAAACTTTAGGATACCATCCTGAAAGGGGCTTATTCTATTAACAATGTAAATATTATATTAAAAGGATCATCGAAAAAAAAATGTTATAAATAATATAAATATAAATATTCCGAACATATCACACACGGTCAACTGATCCCAAACTAGGCATAGCCTGTACTATGGGTACCAGAGACTGATATACAAACATCTGTGTTAGTCACAAATATTTGTCCAGTGCGGGAATCGGACCCGCTACCTCTAGCGCAGAAGGCAGAGTTACTACCAACTGAGACAACGAGGCCAGTCAAGGCACTAAGCTGTGTTTTTTGCCTGATTGATTCTTCTAGTTATTATATTGAAAATGCCATGAAAAATACTCAAATTACCTCTACAAGTGGCTCTAAAGTGTCAGTAAACAACAGATGGTTGTACGGCATGCCGTAGCCCACGGGGTCGTAGGAGCACACGGTGTTCAGGAGCGAGGTGAACAGCGGTAAGGCGTGACGGTTGTCCGGACTCGTCAGGTATCTGGGAAGGAAAACATAATCACGTCATCGGCGAGCGAAGCGATCAGCGGGTGCCGAGGAACTTACCCAAGATTTACGACAGGCGAGTCACCGCCTCGGTGGCTTAGTTAATTACAGCATCTCCATAGGTAAAATTATACGCATGTGAGACTTACCATTCCTAACGCATGTGTCAGGGATCGGCAACCGCTGCGTGATGCCTCTGGGATACAAACGTCTACGGTAACTTGCCAAAAGGATGCTCGTGTTTATTTGCCACCTTAGCAGATGTATAAAAAAGCCCAGCGAGCTACACTATATCAGTGTACGAAATAATTTTATGCAAGGCACGAACGCGCCATTTGGCGTGGCTCCAATGGACTGAAGTCAAATGGGCAAAGTTTGATCATGAGTGGCGAATTTTCAAGACAAAATTCACTGATTTACCGTGCCTTCCGCAATCCACCGCGCCATTTGGCATCATGTCTAACTGCCCGTGAATGTGAAACCATCCTTATCGGTTAATTTCGCACGAATTGTTTTTTTTAACCATTGTTTCGATTTTGCTTTAAGCCACTTGAAGTGATTTTGTACCCTGTGCGGTATAACAGCCGTTCGGCTTCAATCCAAATGGAGTGAACGTTAGTACCTACTACTTCTAAAGCTGGGCACCAACGAACACTCCATTTGGAGTTCCCACTTACGCAATCCATTTGTTGGGCTGCGAGGAGTTGCGCGCTGGGCGGTAGACGGTCTCGCTGGCGGCGGTGAGCAGCAGGCGCAGCAGCTCGGCGCGCGCCGCCTCGTGCGCGCTGCAGCGGGCGCCCACGCGCGCGAACCCCACCCCGCCCGCCCAGATGTACTCGCAACTGTCCAGCGAGGACAGCTCCTCAGCGCGCTCCTGTGCGAAGAGATCATTCTTTTTGGTTCATCATCCATCATCCAAATAAAATTATTTACCAAAGTTATCAATAGCAAAGCTTTGAGCTTTAAATAAATATAAATAAATATTCCGGATATTCACACGGTCAACTGATCCCAAACTAGGCATAGCCTGTACTATGGGTACCAGAGACTGATATACATAATAGATATATATTTAACACCCAGACACAGAACAAACATCTGTGTTAGTCACAAATGCTTGTCCAGTGCGGGAATCGAACCCGCGACCTCTAGCGCAGAAGGCAGAGTTACTACCAACTGAGCTATGAGGCCAGTCAAAGGCAAAGTATGTGTGGACTGTGTGGAGTGACTTTGAAAGATAAGAGTGAGGAACAGTGTGATAAGAGAACCTTGTGGAGTGAAAGAAGATGTAGTTATGAGGATTGAGAAAGGTATGCTGAGATGGTTTGGTCATGTAGAGAGGATGAACGAAAGAAGATTGACGAAACAGGTGTATAAGGCGAGTGTGAATGGAACCGTTGGAAGGGGAAGACCTAGGCGTACGTTTAGCGACCAAATCGGTGACGCTTTGGACAAAGGCCAGGTCAAGAATACCCTAAACCGACGAGCATGTATGAGGAATGTGATGAGAGTGAGTGAAGCGAAAGAGGTATGTCAGGATCGTAGCAAGTGGAAGGCCGTGGTCTCTGCCTACCCCTCTGGGAAATAGGCGTGATTTGATGTATGTATGTATCAATAGCAAAAAACAAGTTACAAGAGGTCCCCGCACTAGGACTAGCCTGTATTGCGGGAGGCCATGTACAAATAATACGATTTCCACTAAACTTAATTTAAAAAAAGACAGTATCATCATCTCCGTCATCATTTCAAAACGAGGAACAATTTTTTTTTATTTGAAATTTAATTTGTCTCGTTTATTTTATTCTTTTACTAACGAACGGGCGGGACCCGCGGGTTCGCTCGCGTGGTACCTACGAAGATAAAAAGTGCTATTCCAGACTATAATCTATCTCTGTGCCAAATTTCATCCATGGCCGTTTGGGCATGATTGAACCACAAACATCAAAACATCCAAACATCCTCACAAACTTTCGCATTTTTTGTAGGATATACGACTAGCAAGCATACGGCCCACCTGTTAGTAAGCGGTTACCGTAGCCCATGAACGCTTGCAATACCAGAGGCATCATGCACATGTTTGCGATTACGTTTTTAAGTTCACACCGACCAAACGACAAACGTTCAGTATTCTGTAGCAATAGCTAATCAATAAATAGTACGAGGTTCACCCGCAAACCGCAGTATTCAACTGATTACGTAAAATTATCATAAAATCAATAGATAGTGCACTTACTGGACCAGCTCTCTTTGTACTCATCACCGTGAAATCTGGACAGAAAAGAAGATCCTGAAAAAAATAAATTATACATAATTAAAGACTTAAGGGTATTTCATAATATGTATACCATCCTGAATAAAAATCATGTTTTCCAGAATTGTTTCCAAAATTGCTGCTTTTGGTCTTTTTCTTATTTTTCTAAGTAATTATTAAACATACGAGAAGTTCGCAAAGACCAATTCTAAAGTATAGTTTTAGCTATGCTAGAATAATTATTTCACTTATCATCAACTATCTTTCACCTATAGCTTTGCTTGCATGGTTATAAGATAAAAAATTGCCTATATAGGTCAGGGATAGTATAGCGTTTTACGGTACTGGGTAAAGTAGCCTAAATGTCCTTCCTTAGGGTTTAAGTAAATTTCATAAAGAAAAGAAATCAATGATCAAAGATCTAAGTGATAAAATCAAGGAACGAGAAGAACACAAAAGGAGCTTCTAAGAGGCGCACTTTAATCCTTTCACTACACTGATTCTTTCATCGACGGTCATACCTCAACTTGGTCACTGACCTAATACAGGATGACCAAGAAAGAATCAGTGACACGACAAGATGAAGAAGGAACGAGAATTAATACTTACACAGACAGCATTTATCAATGACTGTGCAAGTGGCACCGACTCATTCTCAGCAGCAGCTGGGAGCGAGGACCAGAAGAAGCTGTGCCACTCCGGCTCCTCCAGCATGTAGGGCAGCACTCTAGTCAGGAGTCTGGCACAGTTTAAGGCTACAAACAAACTACACTTCAGCAAATATTTTACTTCTTCAGTAAATAACTGTTAACCATAACAATACAATCTCGCTAATCTGGTACTTCATTGTACCGGCACATCCAGTAATCTGACAATAAGAGAAATCAATTTTATTTAATTTGATCTTGCATCTTTCAGATGCAAGATCAAATTAAATAAAATGTAGTATGGATTTTATTTAATTTGATATTACATCAGATGCAGGTGTATGAATTTTATTTTATTCGATCTTACTTCCCTCAGGGTGAGTGTGAATAGATAGTGTGTAAATAGATAACAGGTGTTTGTTGGCACCCTTTTCATGACACCATACAAAACGGTAGTTATTCACTTTTCATAGTTGAAAAGTGAGAACTCACTGACTTTGCAGACTAGGGTTGTCAAAGTTAATTTACCTATACTCCAGTAATCCAAGTTTAACACTAAACCTGCACTGTTGTGCCAGCATTAGTGCCAGATTAGAGAGATTTTACTGTATTGATTCAGTTGTAATTGTCTCAATACAGCACAATAAAGGAGATATTTAATTGCGTGAGAGTATCAAGGGTACAGAAACTATGAAACAGAGAACTAATTTATTAACTTATGACTATATTTAGTGGTGCTGCTAAATTATGAAGTCTAATTAATAAGGGGGGTAGTACCTGATTGTTGCTCCCTCTGGGTTCTACAACTGCTGTCTACTATCTTCACAAGCTTCTCCACAGCCTTGTAAACTAACGTAGCTAAGTTGTTTGGAGACTCTTCGCGTAACGCCCGAATCTCGGCCCCCGGGACCAGTGCGAAAACATCCTGGACATTGGTCACGCTCTCCGACCAGAACTGCTCCCAGAAACTCTCATCAGCTGCGTCTACAGGCTGAAATAAGCTATTTATTAGATGGTGTCCTACTAGCACGTAAAATATAAATTAAGGCAGTTTTTCCTATACGATACCTGGGTTTTTGATGTCAGCTGAACGACAGCCTTTCTAAAGTTTAATTTTGTGTCAGCGTTACCCATTTTTGTAAATTTTACTCGTGAATTAACAACAAATCCATTGCTTGCACCGAATTTCACTCACACGAAAACAATGAAGATCGAGTTGTGAGACATCTGCCTGACATGACAATGACAACATGATGACAATGACAGCTTCATGTGACTGTTTTCGTGACGCTGCTTACGGCAACGAATGTCCGTGTACGTCAGCGCAGCAGGAACACCGACATTAGCCAAGAGCTTCTGGACTCCTGACCATGCCATCATTTAGTGATGAATTTGTCATTTATTTGTAGGTACCTATTTGTCAGAATTTGTACCGCTGTAGTTTAGGATATTTAGCGAATTAACAGTTTCCTGATGGCTTGACGTCAACGCAGCAGGAACAATTCTGTACCGGGTAAACCGCTGCACATTTGACTAAACTAAGTATGCCATCATTTAGTGCCTAATTTGTCATGCCTACCTATCATTTGTCATCAGTTTTGGTTCAGTAGAAGCGAATATATCGCGATAATTAGTTTTGGCATTGCGCACCGGAAGTAAGTGATTTCTTCCAGTTGAATTTTATCTCCACATTTTTTCCGACCAGTTGGTAATACTATGCACAAATTACCTACACTACATACATACATTTTGTCTTGAGTGCGACAGGTGAAGTTTAAAGCAGTAGCTACGTCATCTAACAGAATGTCACTATTTCTTGGAAAGGAAGAAAGAGTTAATAGTAGTACTATTTCTTCATCGTTTTGGTTATAGCTAATATCAAAATTATTACCCTTATGCTTATTGGCCAGCTATTTGATTGAAAACCTTCCATGTCAAGCGTCAAGGTAAATTAAGTTTTCTTGAATACGAACTACAAAATGGCGTCCGGTTTGCTAACAAACTGCAAATTGTGTATATTGGGAGAAATAAAATTGTAATCGATAAGACTTGATTACTACGCGAAAGAATAGTTTATGCACAATCCGTTGATCTGTCACAGTTTGGGAAATAAACTACGGCTAACGATGATTCAAGTGAAAATACCTGTACCGGAAGAGATCACTTACTTCCAGTTCGCAATGCCAAAACGAATTATCGTGATATCTTTGCTTCTACTGAACCAAAATGGATGACAAATGGTAGGTAGACATGACAAATTAGGAACTAAATGATGCCATACTTTGTTTAATCAAATGTGCAGCGGTTTACCCGGTACAGAATTGTTCCTGCTGCGTTGACGTCAAGCCAGCAGGAAACTGTTAATTCGCAAAATATCCTAAACTACAGCGGTACAAATTCTGACAAATAGGTACAAATATAAATAATACCCTCGCCGTTACTCACACACCTTTTACAACAGTCACATACAATCAAATACACACACATAATAATGTAATAATAATGTTTTCTATTTCACAAACTCGTTATTTATTAATTAAGCTTGTTTATAGCAGTTACTTATAACTAATTTACTATGTCCGGCGGAAGGTATAGGTATGCCATCATACAGGTTTATCCTAGTTTGGATATCTATGTTTTCCCACATGCATTGTTTTAATTTATAAGTGATATACATGTATAATATTTTGCTCTGTAACGTTTGTTGTGAAATAAAAATTATTATTAAAAATAAAAAATTATTATTGAATTAAATAAATGACATATTCATCACTAAATGATGGCATGGTCAGGAGTCCAGAAGCTCTTGGCTAATGTCGGTGTTCCTGCTGCGCTGACGTACACGAATGTCCTGACCTGGGAAATTGGGAAATCACAGAATTATATAACAAATCAATTAATTTTCTTAATTTTTTAAATTAAGTTTCATAAAATCAAGTTTCAATCAATCTTATAAATGGTGCGGTGGTACATACTGCTAACAACGCAGCATTTTTTTTTATCTAAACGCTTGTTAATGTCGTTGTCTAATAGAAGCGACGAGAACGTGAAGATCTTAGTAGTCTGTGGTGAAGAACAGTAAGTAATAGTCTGTGGCGGAACAGCATTTTTTGAAGTCGAAAAATGGCTGCTGCGAATATTTTTCGAAGTGCTTTCAGTGGATTATTACGAAAATCCACTACCTACAGAACACCGGTTGTATGCCGGCTTTCAACTGTAGCTCTACAGCAAAAATTCCAAACAGCTAAAGCTTCTGTGAAGTCGCTGAAAAGCCAATCCATACAAAATGGGGTAAGACCTCCTAACAATCAATAAAATGTGAATATTCGCTTGTTTCGTGTAACATAGGCGATATAATTGTGGTTTACCTAAAAGGAATTCAATATCAATGCCAAATCTATTGTTTTGATAAAACTTATAACCTCAATCTTATTGCATAACAAATGTGTACAAATTGGTCCAACTGTTTAGGTATTCTCGCAACGATTGCAACAGTACTCCGTGCAGGCTAAGCCCTCCGTTCAGCAAATTGAGGAGCGAGTGCTGAAAGTTTGCAAGGCTTACGACAAGCTCAGTTCCGCTCAGGTACATCACACTATTTACATTGGTACTTTGTTTCAGAGTTTGAATACCGCCGTCCGCCTGTACAGTGGAGGCGCCCCTCTCACATTAGAACTTATTAAGAGTAGGGTGATCCTCACACTCCAACTTTATGACAAAATAAACCCGGAGCAGGTAGAATAATTTTCATAAAAATGTTGCTCTACCAGTATTCTCAGTATACAAGGTGATTCATAACATGTATACCATCCCGAAAGAGGGTTATACCGACTGTCAACAAAACAAAAAAAAACAATATTTTTTTCTGAATTTTCCAATTTATGATTTAATATCTTTATCATGATTATAACTAATTAGTTAACATATGAGAAGTTCTGCATCAATATTGCTACCTGAAATAGGTGATTTTTTGAGTTTAAGACCTCAAAACAGGTGATATAGTTTTTTCAATGAAAAATGTAGAATTTCCATAAGAGGTAGAACAAACATTATTCCCAATTAGGTATACATATTATGAATCACCTTGTATAAGCATTTTGCAATAAGAAGATTCAATGACCCTAACAGATATGTCTCACATCATAATACTCAAATTATGGTTTCTCTTCCAGCTGAGCGTAGAAAGCCACTTCATCACTGACCTAGGCCTTGACTCCTTGGACCATGTGGAGGTCATAATGGCAATGGAAGATGAGTTCGGCTTTGAAATCCCAGACGGTGATGCTGAGAGGCTTGTTAGACCAAAAGATATCATCCAATACATAGCCGACAAGGAAGACATTTATGAATAAATATTAGTTTAAAAAAATTTAGGCCAGTTGTATTATTGAACTCAGAAATTTCAGTTATTTTTTTTTTAAATTTACAATTGGCCTAGGATTTGCATTCAGCTTAGCTAGTTCTGATTTTACATGTCTTTGGACAAACTCATGTAAACGTGAACATCGTACGGGAGATGTATAAAGTGTAAAGTTTATTGATTACAAGCCTCTTAGAGTAGAGCATTTGTTTTTCATTTGGCTGATGTACCCTGAATGTTGATCAATAAAATGCATCTATTCTAATAAGTATTTTATTGATAGGTCATGTAGATTAGGGTGCAGTTAAGTAAGTTAAACATGTATTGTGCTGTATTGAGACAATTACAACTGGACCAATACAGTAAAATCTCTCTAATCTGGCACTAATGCTGGCACAACAGTGCAGGTTTAACAGTGCTGTTGTGTAAGCAAAATGGCAATGAAGTTTGTAACAACTTAGCAACAGATTAACCTTATAGTTGTTTGGCAATGGCCTATCTTTCTTCTAGGGTTAAATAAAACAAAGTAGTAATATGAATATTTTTACAATTTTAATGGAACTTTACAATAGACGTAGGAGAGAGGTGGCTCAACTGTGGCTTCAATAAACACTTTCAAAACAATGGATAGGTACCATATCTTCGTTCTTAAGTTGACAGAGCTATGTTGAAAACAATAATGCTCAACTGTATTCCTATAAACCATTGATAGGGCCGACAAAATCTATTGCCATCTCATTTAATTGATATGAAATTAACAGAAACAAGAATATTATATAAAGCTTTGTTATTTATATAAAGCTAAATGCCAGTTATTACGAATAAGGCCCAAGTGTTGATGAAACAAGCCTTTTTATAAAGGAATTTATGAAATTTAAAAACTGAGATTTTATTGCCAGTAGTGAACAAAAAAAAAGGGCTATATACTTACAAAAAACAATATAACTTGCAATGTAAACATGAAATAAATTATAAAATATAATTCTTAAACAATTACTAAACATTTCAGTCTAAATAGAACTTGATAAACATCAAAAAGTTTTACAGACCGCCCCATCTCCGTCCATATTTAAAAAAGAAAGAACTACTATAAGCATACTGTAACATCTATGTACAGACTAAGCTCGCACTCTAAATGCGCTGCATTTTTTCACACACATGCTAGTCAAGTATTCCAATATGTTACAACAATATTTACACCTTACAACGTCCAGGGTATAGCCTCAAGACATATTCATGTAATAAAAACAAAAATACTGATCCTTCAGCATTCAAGTCAACCAACAACTCAACATAATAATTCTATTTACAAAAATAAATAGCCCACTTTCAACTACAACACAACTAAAGTACCACTCATTATGTATCACTATTGAGAACTACAGATCACAACTACTTTATAAAAATTTTCGAGATAAACTGGAAGTAAAAAAAAAACACTTTATTAGTCTGTTTTGCGAGTTATAGGGTAACTTCAGTAGTGTTTATTTATTTAGCTAGGTTCTTGCTCGCAGGACCCTTTGCTATAACCTGTATCGACTGCGGCCGCGACCAGCTGAACGCAGCCACCTGGCTGTGGCATCAACCCGGGCCACTCTCACCACCGGTTGCTTCCAATCACACAAACTTTCCAGCACTCGCTTTTTCTTCTTCAGTTCTTTGTCTTCACTCTCAGAGGTAGATCGGGATTTCTTTCCCTGCTTTTCATCATCAGCCTTAGCCTTCTCATCATCAACAAGAACTTTCAAATCAATGAGTAACTTGTTATCTGAGGAGTCAACATCCATGTTTTCCTGAGAGATAGCATCTTCTGTTAGTGTTTTATCTTCTTTATCCTGAGAATCATCATCAGACTTTTCCATGATAATTTCCTCATCAATCTCAGACAAGTTATCATCCTCACTGACCATGTCCTGTGAAGTCTCATCATCGGGCGGTTCCGCTGATGATCGATCTAAGCTCTCGGTTTTTTGGGACTCAATACTGTTAGTTCTGGAGTCTTTTTTATTCTTCTTTTTATTGGGCCATCCGGTTCGGTTCTTCTTCTTGAACTTCCCGCGGCGTCCTTTCGGCCGTTCCGCCGCCTCCTTAAGTTCATTTCTGATTAGATCACAGTCGTCACACTCTGAGACTAAGCTGGATACATCAGGGAGGTTTGTTGATGTAGTTACAGCAGCCCCGTCTTGGATCGCGCCTTCCGATAGTTCGAAGTCGCCCGCGTCATCAAATACCTCTGACAGGAATTGCTGCAGTCTTTCAGATGCTTCTTGAGTTTCTGATTGGATCGGTTCTACTCTGACGTTGCTTTGGATGTCACTAATAGTTTCCTCTGAAGCTGTTGACTTGGTATCATCGGCTAGTCTTCGTCGGTGGAGCAAGCCTGCTGAGCCGAGGATTGCTAAAGTAGAGGCATGTTCTCGTGGGGACTTTCTAGGATGGCTTTCCAAGGCTTGGACCGCGGCGGTTCGTTTCCTGATCTTCTGTTTCTTCATACCGCGAGTGCCGTACGACCGCGAGGGACCTGGCTTCTCCTCTCGTTGCTTCACCAGGTCGCTGAGAGGGCAGCAGTTGGGCTTGAGAGGAGGTAACTGTCCGATTTCGTATGGTAACTTCGGCAATTTGGAAGAGTATAATGCTGGAACAAACAAAACAATAAATTACATTACTACATACTAAAAACATGGTTTTTGTGAATTGAAATTTCGAAGTATTACACGCTTTTTCTTGCAATTTTTTGTTTTGACTTTATACATACTCACCAAAATACTGTGGGACATTTCTAGTGAGCTCCTTGTCCTGGTCCTGCCGCTGGAAGGCCTCGAACCACGGCTCCCTCGCCGGCACCGACTCAAACGCAAACTCCAACTGTTCCACCGCCGGAGTGTATTTCAACTTCCCATCCTCCCACTTCATGCATTTCTCTACAGACTCTCGCAGCGGAGTCGCCTCGGCTGCCTCTTCCGTGATCGCTATTTCTACCTCTTGGGGAGTTCCTGTCTCTATCTCTATGGGAGTTGGCACGGGTGGGTCGATGGGATCAGGTTCGACGGGTAGTTCTATGGGCACTGTCTTACACGGCGCGCGTCTCGCTCGCTTGGGGACGACGGGCCCCCGTCGCTTTCGCCGCCTCTTGTCCTCGTGCCAACTGTCTTCTTCCGAAGACTCCTCCTTGAGAGCCAGCGGCCGCGCCAGCCGTCTCCTTTCCGTAGGCGGCGGCGGCGGCGGCTTGAGCGGCGTTTTCCGAGGACTGAGGGCTTTGTCATCATCGGTATCCTCCGACGATGTGGAACTGGTTGAGCTCGCGCGTTTCGGAAACATAAATTGCTCCGCTTCGTCGCTCAATACTGACAACTCGGAGCGTCTGACCTTTCTGAACTTCACGACTAGAGGTTTGGCGCCGTTCACAGTCGGAGGCGACTCCTTACGCTTTGAGGTGCTGAACCCTCCGCTTGAGCGGAGCTTGGTGCTGACGCCGACGACTTTATAGTACTGCCTGTCTTCCGCGTCGTTGGCCTTCTTGCTGCACCTAGTGTTGTGCTTCCGCTCGTCGTCCAAGCCGTTGCGCCGCGGACTGTTGCCGTTGACGGTGGAGTCGGGGGACTGGGAGCGCTTGGAGCGCTTGCTCCGGGGGGTGTCGACGTCGCCGTTGCACATCTTGCGCTGAGATCTGCGCTCGCCGTTGAGCGGCGTCGCGCGGTCGAGGAATGTGGCGACGTCGGCGCCGGCGCTGATGAGGCTGTCGAGCGAGAGGAAGTTGGCGTGGTCGCGCACGAAGGCGAGGTGGTGCGGCGAGCGGCGGTGCAGCGCCGCGTCCGCGTAGTCCGCGTTGCACATCTCGCAGTAGCCGCCCTTAGCTTCCTTCTCCTCCTTCTCCTTGATCCGCGGCCGGCTTTTCCTCGTCATTCTGTAATAGAGCGCACACTATTATACGACTTATGTCTTCGTTCACGGCGCCCTACGGTAGCGGTGCGAGCGTGCTTACTTCTGCGGCGTGTTCCGAATCAGATTGTTGTTCGTGAAGTTCTCTAGGGATTCGTCTTTCTTTCGCTTTTCTCTAGGTGGGTCCGGCTCTAGCGATATTGTCGGCCATTCATCGAATTCCTTGAACACTGGCCGGCACAACCTGAAAGAGCGCAGAACTATAGATTCCATATTTTGGGGAAATATCCAACATGTTTAAAATAAGTTCATACTTGTCCAAAAATTCAATCTTGATAAAGTTTTTAGTGAAGAGCCTGACATGCGATTTGCGTGACGCCGCGAAGAATGTGTCATACAGTTTATCCAAGAGACTTATAGCCTGAAAGATTAATAAATACATGTCAATATACTGAAAGCAGGGTCAAACATCACACTCAATGTCATTCCATCATCAGAGGCCCTAGTGCGAGTTCTCATTTTTCACTTTTCGATCATGAAAAGTGCATAGATTACTGGTTATTGTAGCCGCCCCTTTTCGTGACTCCATACTAAAACGTTAATGATAACGATACACTTTTCACGGTCGAAAAGTGAAAACTCACACTCGGACCTCAGTTATGAAAATAAAATAAATACTGTAGTAAATAGGAACGTGAAATGGAGTGTGACAGTGCACAGATGTTAGTACAGAAAGGAAATTTAGATAAGCCAAGTGCATACGTAAGTAAGTATGAGCTTAGTGTCCAGCTCTGATGATAGAGGCCTCCGTCGTCCAGGACAGACAACCCAACGTGCCCTTCAAAACACGGAAGCGATCATCATCGATTGAAAAACTTGAAAATGATGATAGCACGATTATAATTCAGTTACGATTATCACCACCTTCGTTTCTTTGATTTCATTGGTTTCACAATGACTGCCATTGATATACGACTGTGATAGCAGAATACCAAAGTGGCCATTTTGCCATTGAACCATTGTTATTTTGAAGCCATTGAATTAGTAGAATTGGGCCCAGCTGTTAATACTAGCAGTCACCCATCCATTTGGTGACCGCGCTGAAGGTAGACAACGACTAGGCAAGCTACAAACGTTTCAAGAAGCATGCAATTCAGAATTGGGCAATACCACAACTCAGCATTATTTTGATCTATACCTAAAACATGGCGCGAGGTATTGTTTGATCGGCAAATAAACAGAATTGACGCCATATTCTCTAATAGCTTGCATCTGCGGCTTCGCTTGCGTGCCTAGTAAAAAGTTACCTATTATTCTTTTCTCTGAGAAACTAAAAAAACTATTAAAAACCAAGTTTTTAACCGACTTCAAAAATAAGACGTTTTACTCAATTCCGTTGTATTTTTTTAATGTTTGTTACCTCAGAACTCAGTCAGTATAATAACTGATTTGGAAATAAATTTGAATATTATTTTTTTATTATACTTTCAGATTGGTCACATAGCAATTTCATCAAAATCGATTCAGTATTTTCGGTTTTTTGGTTCGGTACTTTGTTTTTTTTTAATTAAAATAACTGGAAAAAATAAGTCATCCACGAGTTTGCGTATTTTTAATGCTTTCCTCCTTTTTGTTTTTTTTATTATTAAAACGCAATTATATCGAAATCAGGATTCAATACACTTTGTTACAGACCAGTGTATTAAGTAGGTAGTTGAAGCCACTTCGAGAGTGCCTGGCACTTCAATCATTTGAATAACAATGAAGTTTCATAAACATAGCCGAGGCATTTCTAGGTATTGGACTTTAGATACTTTATGGTTGCTTGCTTGCTTGTCGTGTCACTGATTCTTTCTTGGTCATGCTGTACTAGGTCAGTGGCCAGGTTGAGGAATGGTGGCCCTGAAAAGGGCCTATGATCATCGGTGAAAGAATCAGTGTAGTGAAAGGATTAAAGTGCGCTCCTTAGAGGCACCTTTCGTGCACAAGTACAGTCTCCCTTCTGTACAGTGAGCGGCAAGGCTGCTTAGAACTCACTGGGTGCTTGGTGGCATACAGTAAGTATACTGTAGGTACATTCTGCACAGTGAGCGGCAAGTATCTGAGATTGGGGGGTTGCATAGAACACCTTGGAATAACATATAGGCTACTTTTTATCCGGCTACAGAAGATTATAATATGCGTTGTGCGGAAGGTACAGTGTACCTTCCGCACAACGAGCATCACATATCTTAGGTTGCGTAAAACTCACTCCCCATGGGCTGGGCGGAATACAGTGTGTGTAGGTACCTTCTGCACAGTGAGCGTCACGTATCTGAGGTTTGGGGGCTGCGTCACAGGCTCGGGCCGCACCCGCTGCAGCATGGCATCCGCGCGGCGGCCGTCACGACGCGCGCATGGCGCCGCCGGGGCGCCCACACGCGACCGGATCACGTGCGACACGCGCGACGTCAGGAACACCTCTTGCTGCTGCAAATCGAGACATCGCTGTAAACACATCCTTTTTTTTTAATTTTTTATCTATGTAACTAAGGTGGCAAACAGCGACCCAAAGTCCTGCTTCGCTATTATAAGGAGCTGGGCTAGCATAGGCGGACCTAACCAGTAACCACCCCCGATTAGAATTAGAAGGTGGCAAACAAACTTACAGCCTTACCACTTACCAACAAGTGGTTACCGTAGCCTATGAACGCTTGCAATACCAGAGGCACGCGTTACCGACCCCGAACCCCCGTTCCTTAAAAGACCTCTGGCAACCTTAATAACCGCAGGAACACAACACTATTTGAAACCAATGTTATTTGGGTGAGATCTTTTGTAAGGCGGAGGTACCTCCCCAAATTAGATCTAGAAAATCTCGCTGTGCCCTAACTGGCAATTTAATTTAGCTTGAGCTGCTGACTTTCCTGGAGGACAACGGGTGGCTGGACTAGCAGCCTCCACCCATCACGCAAAAGGGGCCCACCAGCAGCCTAGTTGCAGAAACCAATCCATTTACCAAGTACCAAGAAGAACACTTGCTTGCTCGGTTCAAGGATTCAGATTCAGATCATACACATTCCTCTTCGAATTTCTTAACATGCCGCATCCTCAAGATGTTTTCCTTCTGTCTTGATGTCTTTCGTGGACCACATTCAGAATTTTTAAAATTCCGGATAGACGGACCCCCTGGCAAATAATATTGTGGAAAAAAAACTAATTAAAAAAACACTTTTATTGGTAATTTACTCACACTTAGGTGTACCTACTAATGCTTAATTCTTCAAGATCTTTTGCTTGAAATTTAGCTCACACTTCTTTAGATCTCATGTCAATTAAGAATTAACTTGAGCTACTTCGGACCCCTGTCACACTTATTAAGCACCCCTTGGGGGTCCATGGACCCCACTTTAAGAAATACTTTGTGATAAAGTATGCATAAATTTTCAAGTATAAAACTCATTGGTACATGAGTAGGATTTGATGATTTGAGGATGTGAGATAATAGCAATACAATAATCAAACACATCAAGTTAAATGTACTTTATTCAATCTTATGTATTTATGGATAAATAACTAATAAGTTTTAGATGACATATCCATTTCAATGCAGCTTGAATAGCTCAAATGAAGTTCCCTTGATTTTAACAAGTGTAATATGTAGTGTAAAATTTAGTAATGCACCGTCGACTTATTTTCTTTCAAAATTGATTGGAAAAGAACAGTAAATAGTACAATGCTATTTTTACAGTGGTGTTTATTATGCTACAGAAGATGAATCGCGAAGACCTAAGGCTGATGGTGGGCATCATCACGGGCCACAGTGATCTCAACCGCCATCTCCTTAAGATTAGAGCTACAGACAGTGGCCTCTGTCGCGGCTGTATTCAGCACGAGGATACAGTGGAGCATGTTGTTCTACATTGCACTGCCACAAATGAAGCTAGGCTCAAAACAGGAATGCAGGAGGTGATCGGATCCTGCTTCTCTTCGTCCACAACATCAACGGGGATTCTTGAACAATGTTGCCACCAACCCAGGGTCCGTTACTTTAAGGAGTTGGGCTGGCTGGGGTGAGGTCAGCAGGGGGACAATGCACAATACACCCCAACGCGGGACGTCAGTACAGATCTTATTCCCCCATTTAGAATTAGTGGTGTTTATTAAACATTGTAAGGTGGTCCCTGGTCTGTATGAGACTGCATTGTTTTGAAAGGTCAAACTATGTACAATTTGTTATTTCTCAATTTGTGTTTATTTTTCTATACTCAAATATTAAAAAATAATTTCGGAATTAATGATGAGAACAGGCTTTGTTTTATGTATTTAGTCCATCACAGTTTATTCCAGACTATTTAAACTTTAGTATTGAACAGATTGATGGGCAGATGTTGCCATTCTGTTTTCAACCATAGCTCAACACAATAAGGTTTAACAATGAAATTGTGTTTTAAATGACAATATTTTATCAAATTGCTAAAATTAAAATATGAGTAGGTAGCCTGATTTCAATACCTGTTGATACTGAACTTAGGTCATATAAAGTTGCCAGATAAGAAAACATGCTTTGACCACTTACAAAATTTCCCTCATCAGCAAAATAGGTTTTGGACTTTGTTGTATGAGCAAAATGTGAAAGTCAGCATTCACACTGTTCCAATAAGCGGTGTTGCAACGCACTACGAATCGAACTACGAATTTCGAGCGCTATTTGGTCAGAGGGCATTCACGGCGCGAGTTATCGAGCGTAAATACGAGAGCAGAGGTACATAGCGGGCGGCGGGCGTAAGCAGGCGAGCTATCGACGCGCCCCGCGCTACACATCATGGAGTTTTCCTTGAAATGTGTCCGCACGGCGAGCGACGCCGGCGACCGACCCATAGCCAAACGGTCCCGCGCAAAAAAATAACACTCAACGTCACAACAAAGAAAATTCACCTCTAGGCCAACAACCTAAGAACTATAACGCCTTGGACCGGGGAAGTATATCAAACTGTCAAAATTATGTGAACACACGCGTAACCCGTAGGAAACACGATTCAAACGGCACATAAAATGGATGTAGTGCACCGCAACGCGAGAGCTCGGCGCGCGGCCTCGGCCCGTTGCATTTCGCCGAGCCGCAGCGGTTCCGACGCGACCGTACAAAAGATGACCTAAAATTGAACTCAAGCTACGCGGTACACTCGCTTCAAACAACTGTTTTTTAAACAGTTTTCTCAACGATTCTGACACAGTCCATGTACCAGTCCACACGCGTGGTTCACATACGGCTTATATACTTACATAAAAGCCGTCCGCCAGGCCCCCGCGCTCCGCTTATCACAAAAATAAGTAACTATATACCAGTCACCGAGACGGACACTTCGTCACTGCTAGATTTACCACGAATTAAGACTTCCTCCTGACTTTCAAGTTACACATGTACCACTAACTAAAAGCTGATATGTTCATGTAAAGTTTGCATCACTTTTTAAAGTTATTTACACACAATTACTTCGATAAAAACGTAAAAGTAACAACAAACACAAATCTGACACACAAGATGGAGATATTTCGCCTAGTTTGGGTTTTATTCGATAGAGGCGCTGCAGTCGCTTGCCATGACAAATAAAGGAGGGGAGACACGTTTCTCATTGGTTCCTGTCCAAAAACGTTCCGACTCACGTTATATAGTTGTAAAACTCACAATGAAAAATCTTTTTAGTGTAATTTTCATTCATTTATTTTGTAACACTCCATTTGTTTCAAGATAAATAAAATACAGAAACCGTTTCCAATAGAATGAAAATAATTGAATCTAAGAAACGCAACCATAGGGATGCAGAAATAAATAGAACGGAACGTAAGCAATAGGGCGAAATAAAAATACGCTATGACAAAAGAAACATAGCCTGCGCGATGGTCAATTCTATTTAGTTTCTTTATTTTGCAATACATAACCAAGAACAATGATGTACATAGATACCTACATACAAGTACATAGCTCTAAAACTAGTTGGTAGGTACCTGTACATCCAATATTTAGCAGGTTACGACTTTTACCTTTCTTTCGATTCTATTTTGGCGGTAAAATAACGACTTACCAAACCCATGTCCTGTATTCTTCGTGATATGGACCTAGCAAGCCCATGATCTTGAATATCCAAGTAAAAACAAAAATTTTTCCGCACTGCAAAAATCAAAATTGGTTTAAATGGATAATATTTACTCAATAATTGGTTTCAAAATAAATATGACACATGCACGCACCTCTGTTAAACTTTTCATCTAAATTCGAAGTTGATACCATTTTGTAACCAAGGGTAACTTATTTTTCACAGAACTAAACTAAACTTTCCACACCAATAAATTAACCTATGCACAGTTGATCCTTCTCAAAATAAATAGAATTGTGTAAATAAACCAATATTTGAGAGAATATTTGATCAAAATGCATTTCGTAAAAATGTTCAAACGTCGAAACTCGAAATGTCATTGACAGCTGACTGAGCGCAACAGACAAAAGACCATCTTTGATCTATGGAAAGAAATCGATGCGTTAAATCGATACCATAGACATTTTTACGCACCGAGGTGGTACTGTGAACTTGGTTTTTTATCCAAATAGTTTAGAGTAGTCGCACACAGAATACATGTTTTATATCTGGGAATAAAAAACATATTTTCTAGCCCATTCCTTCAGAATAGTATTTTTC
Source organism: Anticlea derivata (assembly GCA_947579855.1). NCBI lineage: Eukaryota > Metazoa > Arthropoda > Insecta > Lepidoptera > Geometridae > Anticlea > Anticlea derivata. Next base: position 1,295,903 of record OX388269.1, read on the forward strand.
ATTTCTAATTAAATAACTATACACATAAGCCCCTTTAGCTAGAGGAAACTCGACTAGTCGATAGTTGAAATAAATGGCAGGAACTAAATTCTGCAGTTTAGGGAGGTTACGCTCTAAAATTTACAAAGAGCACGCTGCCGGATACGCTCTTCTTACAGGCAGCGCGAGCGAAGCTTGCTTAAGAACTACTTTACCTACAACAAAATACCTACGAGAGAATTATAGGCACTAGGCAGGAATCTGAGAAATATCAGTTCGCTCTATCGTTTAGCTACACCTATACGTACGATTACACGTTATTGATTGCTCGCATGTACGTTGTACAACATATAAGCAGATATGTATACGTTCTGTAGTTATGTTTGTTATGCTAGGGAGGACGACGGACGCTGCCTACATACACGCGTAATGTAACTATACTGTGCCCTATCTATCGAGATATTGAGCGTGTAGAGACAATGTTTACTGTATGTACCTACCTTTTTGGAGGAGGTAGGGCACAGCGAGATTTTCCTCGCTTCTAAATTAGCAATGCTCTACGTGCTGCTGATGTCAATAGGCGACGGTAACCACTTAACATCAGGAGAGCCGTAAGCCTGTTTGCCTCCGTATAACATAAAACACCTATTATTCCATAGGTATTTATAATTTGCGTGAGCGGCTTTTGAAATCAGTTTAGTAAATGTATTTTACAGTTTGCTAATGGGGTGGAGTAGGTATAATAGGTCTAGGTATAATAGGGAACATCGATTTAGGTCGGCCGATGCGATGAGAGAGGCGTCGTATTTCGGGAGAACGAAAAGCTAAATTAAATTTAAATTCAATTATATGTGTGCCGATAAATGAATCTGCGGTGCCAAATATACTTATTTCATTTAGAGTTGATGCAAAAAGAAAGTACTAATATTAAGCGGCTACTTTGTGGGCAGTAGCGGTATATTCCAAAGTACTCTGTGGCCAGTGGACACCGTTGCTTTAATTGATTATTCTGACCACCATCATCATCATCACGCTTTTCCTTATCCCACTTCATGACATGTGGGGTCGGCACAACATGTTTTCCTCTTCCACTCCCCTCTATCAGCCGTCATGTCAGCATTCACTCCTTTCTTACTCATGTCGTTTGATTATTCAGAATCTTCATTGAAAAAAACCAAGTGTATCCTAAATTATTAAGATACACTTGGTTTTTTTTTTTAATGCAGACTCTTTCGATATCAAAGAATACAAGCATCATCTGTCAGCGTCATGTCAGACTAAGTGAAAAAGACTACAAACCGATAGAAGGTATGGTAAAACTTTCATCATGTCATCAATCATCACTTACAGATGGCGCTAGTAGGTTCTTTAAAAACTACTTACCGATAGATGGCGAGGTAAAGGATGGTAAATAATACCGGGGCGAGAAATAAAACATCTAAACCCACTTATATTAACTTATATTTATATAGAAATTAAATTATAATTTTACATTACATACATTTATTATACATAGCCACTTTGTATAATGTCTAGCATTAGAGTTAACTAATAGGTTATAAATATATGGAAGGGGTAGAAATAATGCTTCAAACTATGAGCGCTTGGGGTACAATGGAGCAAAAAAGTATGCGTTCAAATAACATTGTGGTAAAGTTCATAGCTTCTAGAGTTCTGAGTAGAACAAAGAGTCCAAATTGAACCCTTATGAGGGTTGGATTCCTGGGTTGCGCTGTTTGAAGATACACTGATTCTTGAATGTTTTGCGTTTGACGCAAATAGATATAGGTACAAACGAATATTATATACATTATGATAGGAATAACCGACCAAATTAATGGAAAACATGCCATAAATGTGTACAGCAGTAGGAAGGATTCTGTTTTTACAAAAGTTAATTTAAATCAAGCTTGAAGCTTGTGCAATAGAAAGGCTTTTTGTTTTATTAAACAATTCGATTATGTTGTTTTAAATAATTCGTGCAAAAAGTGGCTCCCAGCGGGATTCGAAGGGACTGAATGACATTCTAAGCGCAGGTTCGAATCGAATGAACACATATTTTGTGGTTTAATTTTTGTATCAGCTTCCGTTTAACAGGAACTGCGGAACTTGTTACCCCTCGCCGACTAAGTAACTAATGAAGGAGATGACAATGTTTCTATATTATATTTTTATATATATTACTTTGATATAATCGAAAGCACTTACCGTTACCAGGTATAAAACTGTAAATACTATTTCTTTTTGGAAGCTCTCTTGATCATAAGATTGATAATAAGCTCCTCAAGGAGCATTTTAGGGAGTTTGATTAAAAAAAAAAAACAAGTACAAAATAGGTATCAATAGTACATATTATCAATAGTAGGTGCTACGTGCTACTAGCTTCATAGGTTTAGGCTATTGTTATCTCTTTCACTCCTAACAACGTAGAAGATGACAGCAAAAAGTTGAATCTCTACGAGTTGATTACGACCATTCATTTGTTTCCACATGGTAACGTGAAGAGCTTCAATGACATAAAAAAAAAACAAATGCCCGTTTCAACCACCGACGCCTGCATCTTAGCACCGCGCAAAGATAACTTTAGTTTTAGAGGTCGGCGAATACGTGGGCATCTCACTTAGCATCAGTCTCAAAACTCGCAGACCATAGACAGTCACAGGACGCACAACAACTTTTCAAAAACACGACAAAATAGGTTCATAGACAATTTTTGTTTCTAATTTGTTAATTCGGCATGCGCAGTCGCTTTCGGCCGGGTTAGTGAGATGCTGTTTCTTCGGTTTTATCACCGTTCCGGTCCCCGTTCAAGATTGGAGGCACTGGCGGCTTGATAGGCGGCGCTGGTATCACCTGGATAACAAAATACATAAAAAAAATTATAATAAAGCGGTACTATTTTTATTTTATGATGAAAAAGATGGCGTCTCTGGCGCTTTCTTGATAACACAAAAAACTAAGCAAGAAAATTACCGTTTGTTTATGAAAAAACCATTGTGACGACGTACCTCGTAGAGGCTTCTTCCGTGCAGAAATGATGGGATGATACAGGACATAACTACAAGGAACTGACCCTTAGCACAGACCGACGGAGTGGTAGCGAAGCGCCTTATAGGCAATATCTAGTAGGAACATTTTTAGAGTTTCAATTGGTAGGAGAATTAGGCGCTTCGCCACCACTCCGTTCGTCGGCGTTGAACCCCACACCTAACAACTATTTCATGCATAAAATTAAACAAACAGCTAAAAACACACGTACAAAAGGCCGTCTTCCACAACGTGACTTTTCCCAAAATCATAGCATTTGCATTTGTAGTCATTCGATCAATGAGAGAATTGACACGTTTTTGCATATAGCCGCAAGTATCTAAGTAAAATGTACTATATTCTACAAGGCTACACACGACTTTATTGTTTTACAGATCAGCTGTTTTTGGTATTTTTTTCATCTTTGCAACACATTACGCAACGGCAAGGTTACATCAAGATTGCTACCCAAAACTGTACTGCGAATTGAGTTGAAAAGGTCTTAATCAACATTTAGGCCTTTTTCGGGATAGTAAACATACATATTTAGAACCTTGACTTTACAAAAAAAAACATCAACACTGTACCCCGCAACCAAACAAAAGACAAAAAAAAAATTCTTAAAAAAAAAACCTCCACCGAAAAAACTTAACTCTGTAAAATGCTTTTCGCATAATAACTACCAACTCTATTCTATTGTCATGCGTCACTCGCATACGTGCACCTCGGCGGATGTACCGTCTTCTTTTTCCTGTTAGAATAACAATCGGTCACTATCGTCCAAAACATGTAAACAAAAGGAAAAAAAAAGGTTTTTTTTAAATGGTCCAGGCTACTGTGTCTAGCTAGACAGCCAAGCTTCAGCAAACGCTATTGCCTAAAAAACAACCACCGAGCCAATAAGAGTCTCAGCGAAAATCTGCTGTGCTATTGTGTAAGCGAAATGGCAATGAAGTTAGAAACTTTGAGGATCATTTTAATAATCTTACCAATATCCTAAACGTTTCAAGGCGCACTTAAGTCGTTCTATAAATAATATTTTACTTAATTCTTTCACTATACTGATTCTTTCATCGACGGTAATAGGCCCTTTTCAAAAGTCAGAAATTCAGAATTTCAGAAATATTCCGGACTTCACACACGGTCAACTGATCCCAAACTAGGCATAGGCTGTACTATGGCTACCAGAGACTGATATACATAATAGATAAATATTTAAAACCCAGACACAGAATAAACATCTGTGTTCATCACACAAATGTTTGTCCAGTGCGGGGATCGAACCCACGACCTCTAGCGCAGAAGGCAGAGTTACTGTTACCAACTGAGTTATGAGGCCAGTCGAAGAAAGAATCAATGACACGAGAAGAAAAATAAGAAGTATTAAAAAACGCGATGACTCGACATCTCAGGCATTCCTCATGGCTTAACGACAGTTATAGCTAAGTGTCAGACACGGTACTCGCAGTGTAACTATGCCTAATGTTTCAATGGCTTGGCGGAGGGCATTGGTACGCCATAACACATGCAATCCTAGTTTGGGTACCAATGTTGTCTAACCAGGGATATTCGCTTATTTGTTTTATTCTAGCTTTATTTAGCTTAAATAAATAAATAAATATTCCGGACATATTCACACGGTTAACTGATCCCAAACTAGACATAGCCTGTACTATGGATACCAGAGACTGATATTTACAATAGATAAATATTTAACACCCAGACACAGAACAAACATCTGTGTTTATCACACAAATGTTTGTCCAGTGCGGGGATCGAACCCGCGACCTCTAGCGCAGAAGGCAGAGTCACTACTAACTGAGCTATGAGGCCTGTCATTAAATAAGTTAATCTTGTATGTTACAGTTAAGTCTTCTTCTTCTTTTCGTGTCCATACTTCACACATTCTATATTACAGTTAAGTTTGTTGTTATAATTTCATTTCATTTAATTTCAGAAGGCTTGGTCAGTTATAGATAAGAGATTAACTGTAGTGTATGCCTTACACCACGCTGGTTCCTAGAAGGACAACTTCACACAACCATATGATTATCTCACAGTGATTTTTTTTAAAATTATCTGTTAGTCAGCAGTACCTTCATTTTTTCCTCACTACTCAAAGGTTGGCTGGAAGAAAATGCTAACTAGCATTAAGTTCGCCTATGTACTTGTCTTTGTCCTGTGCAATAAAGAATTTTCTATCTATCTACTTCCCGCTCGTGCCGGCTTGACCACAGACTGACTGACTCCCAGAGAGTATGTATCCATCTCTCCATCTCAGGTGTCATCTGTTATCTGTCACTGTCAGTTGTCCCCCGGAGACAGCATAAGTTAAGGAACAGCAGGATTCCTTAAATACTAGTCACTACAGTAACAATACTGGCCTCATAGCTCAGTTGGTAGTAACTCTGCCTTCTGTGCTAGAGGTCGCGGGTTCGATTCCCGCACTGGACAAACATTTGTGACTAACACAGATGTTTGTTCTGTGTCTGGGTGTTAAATATTTATCTATTATTTATATCAGTCTCTGGTACCCATAGTACAGGCTATGCCTAGTTTGGGATCAGTTGATCGTGTGTAATATGTCCGGAATATTTATTTATTTATTTTAATACTCACAGAAGGCTTGGGCCGGTGCGTGTTCACGGCGCCGACGGACAGTTTGATGTGCTCCTCGCGGCAGCCGTACGCGACCGGAGTCAGCTTGATCACCGTGTGCAGCGGCACGTGCAGGTATGGCAGATCTTCTGCAAACACCAATACAAAAAATAAATAAATATACCGGACATATTCACACGGTCAACTGATCCCAAACTAGGCATAGCCTGTACTATGGGTACCAGAGACTGATATATATATATATAATAGATAAATATTTAACACCCAGACACAGAACAAACATTTATATAAAAAAACCATAAAGTATTTAAATAATTTAGTATTGGCTTTTATAGATTTAAGTTTTTCATTATAACTAATTTATGTCTTAAATTCATTGTGGAACATTGCTCTTGTTTTATCCTGGAGGAGGGCGTTGACCCTGCTACGCAGTTTTTACTTTTGCAATTGTCAACGTTTTCATTTGTTTATACCTATGTTTTACTGTTCCAAATAAATACTTTGAATACTTTGAATTGAATTTATTTATTTAGAATACAGTATAACATAATAACAGGTATAACATTTTTTTTTAATCCCTAAGGCGATGCCACATGATATTAGTAGGTACATTATAATAAATAGGTACAATTAGGTACTAATCAAAACATTTCGTTTCTATCACTACCTGTGCAAGTTTATCAACATCTGTGTTTATCAACACATGAACCATGTACATGTGTTGATATTTATAACACAAATGTTTGTCCAGTGCGGGGATCGAACCCGCGACCTCTAGCGCGGAAGGCAGAGTTACTACTAACTGAGCTATGAGGCCAGTTAGTATTCATCATATTATGATACAATTCCGAAAGGGGCTTATTCATTCAAAGAAAATTAATATATTTTCTTTTTGTTGATAGAACGAAAGATCGGGACTACAATCAAATATTTTTTTCCTGAACTTTTTGTAATAAGCTATTTTTGGTATTTTTATTGGTTTGCATAGAATAATTAATAATATGAACTAAGTTAATAATAATAAAATAAATAATAAATATTCCGGACATATTCACACGGTCAACTGATCCCAAACTAGGCATAGCCTGTACTTTGGGCACCAGAGACTGATATACATAATAGATATATATTTAACACCCAGACACAGAACAAACATCAGTTTATTCAGACAACTTTTAAAAGCTGTTTCAATGTAAAATGTTGACTTAGTCTTATGAATAAATTAAAAAAAAAAGACTTTATTTCAGACTTCAGAGATCCATATTTTTTTAGTAAGAACATAAATGCTATAAATATCGTATAACTAAGTTTATTGGCAATTTGAAGTAAGCCAGATATCGTGAGTTAGAATCAAGGTGCCGATGGCTTACCGGCTGATTTGTCGAGGAAGTAAGCCAGGAGACAGCGCATCACCGCCTGGTGCGACACCACGAGAACGTTCCCCTGTCGCTCCAGCTCCATGATCACCGGCTCCAGGCGCGCCACTAGATCCTACAAAAACAGACATGTTTGGAAATTAAAATATATTGTTAAAATTCTATATTTGTAGAGCACAGCGAGATTTTCTCGTTCAAAATTGGAGCAGCCCGCCTGAGGTACCTTCTACTTACAGAATATCGCAGGCAAATAACATCATTTGTTTCAAATAGTGTTGTGTTCCTGCGGTGAGTAAGGTTGCCAGAGCTCTATAGGGGGAGGGGGTTTGGGGTCGGGACCCGCGCGTGTTGCCTCTGGTATTGCAAGCGCTCGAAGTCTACGGTAACCGCTTACCAACAGGTGGGCCGTAAGCTTGTTTGCCACCTCAGTTGTATAAAAAAAAATTGTTAATAGAATAAGCCCCTTTTGGATAGTATACATTTTATGTATACAAGGTGATTCATAACATGTATACCATCCCGAAAGGGGGAACAAAAAGAAAGAACTTTAGCGAAAAAAAAAAAACAATATATACGCCAAAAAAAAAAAAAAACCAAACCTCAAATGACTTGTTTTTGGTATTTTTATCATCTTTTAACTAACTACTAAACGTATGAGAAGTTCGGCATCAAGATTGGTACCTAAAACAGCTGATTCATTGGATGTAGAATATGCCCCTTTAGGGATAGCATACATATTATGAATCACCTTGTACATATTCTAAACTCACCTCATAACTTTCACCGCGGGGATAGCGATACGCGAACTTGTTGGCATCCCGCGCGTTGAAGTCTGAAGGATATTTCGCTTGGATCTCTGCGTAGGTCATCTCTTCGCAGATACCCTGGAACAAAGATACGCCAAAATACATTTTTTTACTTAGTTTAGTAATTAGGGCTATTACTTTGGCAGTGTGATGTACTAGATCTTATCTTATGTGTCTGTGTATGTAATATCCTGCCGGCTGCGCCATGTCAAGTGACGTCATGAGAACAAAATTCTAAATAAAAAAAATGTACGTACGCGACTTTTGGACGGATGTTTAATCCTACTAATATAATCAACCCGTTAAAAATGTGAGGATGTTTGTTACTCAATCTTTTGTACTAATATCATAAATGCGAAAGTTTGTGAGAATGGTTGGATGTTTGTGGTTCTATCACGTCGAAACAGCTAAACGGATTTGGATGAAATTTGGCACAGAGATAGATTATAGTCCGGAATAGCATATAGGCTACTTTTTATCTTCATAGGTACCACGCGAGCGAAGCCACGGCCGGAAGCTAGTAGTTATAATATATTCTAGTTACAAAGATTACATTTTATATATAGTATAGTGTTGTGATCATTGCCATGATCAATTTTTTTTTTAAATTTTTTATTCTTTATTTTGAATTACCTAATTTGCCGTTACAAAAAAAAACTTCTTTCTTTATAGTAAACTAGCTACCGCCCGCGGCTTTGCTTGCGTGGTACCTACATAAAAAGTGTAAAGCCTATATGATATTCTAGGTAAAGAACTCTTTATATTCCAAGTTTCATCCAAATCCGTTCGGTCGTTTGGGCGTGATTGAACCACAAACATCCTCACAAACTTTCGCATTTATAATAGAATAGAATAGAATATGTATTTATTTCTCTCAACAAAGGTTAACAGTAATGGATGGGATACAGCAGAATATAAGTATTGTAGGTAGTTAAGTTAACCTGTTTTGTGAGAGACCGATGCCTGAAATAGGTTTAAAAAACCTGTGCTACAGGACACCGGGCCCCATGCCGCTGAATAATATTAGTAGGAAGTAGTTATTACCGCATCAATTTCATTAAGAGCCTTCCATCGTTCCTGGGGTGCTTTGACATCTTTAACAGTTTGTATAGCTCGTCTCATCCAGGACGTCCACACCCTCAGGCCGGGGATGCGCTGCTGCTCGATGTACCCCGACAGCGCGGAGGCGTAAGTCCTGCCTCGAGCTGACAGGGCGGAGTCCCCGCCGATTCGCCCTTCTATGTTGTACATACTTTCACCGTGCTGGAACAGAATGAAGTTATTTTATTTATTGTTAAGGCAAAGCCACACATAGTTAAACACTAACCCTGTTGAAAATTAAAAATGAAAAAAATGTTTATTTGTGCTATCAATATTAGAAAGAAAGAAGAAAGAAAATTTATTTATTTGACCCACAACGCAGTAAGTAGGTAGGTAGATACAAAGAAAAGAAATACTTAAACCTAGTAATACAAAAACACAATAAGAAAACAAAAACATGTAGGTAGGTGAGGCGGTAGGTAGGCTGAGTAGGCTGATTAGGTGGTAGGTACATATTGATTCATCATCATCATTTCAGCCGTACGACGTCCACTGCTGAACATGGCCTCCCCCACAGACAGAGCAAATTCCTTATCATGTGGGGGGATTTGCCCATACTCACCACGCTGGGCATGCGGGTTGGCAAGCGCAGATAGAGCTATCGTTGTTAAAATGAGAGACGCTGCTGCCCATCCCCTAGCTTTTTTCCCTTAGTCGCCTCTTACGACATCCGCGAATAGATAAATATGGAGGGGCCTATTCTTCAGCCGGGGCCACCACGGCCATTCACATATTGATTAATAAAATAAAAATAACATATTATTATGAGATTTGGTTTAGACGAGGTCTAACTAAACACTGGTTTTGTGACGTGTCATTTCATACAGCTTTATGTCATAACTAACTGGTGACCGCGACTTCGTCTACGCAGGATTAGTGTTTCGAGTAGCTTATATTAGCGTGGCGTAGATTTTTTCCTACTTAATTGACACTTATCGTCATATTTTGGACGATTCACACAATATCTTTATAAATTTTAGCCTATGTGTTATTCTGATGTATAGCTATATTATTGTGAAGTTTCATTAAAATCCATTCAGTAGTTTTTACGTGAAAGAGTAACAAACACCCATCCATACTTTTACTATTTTTTTTTTTATGTTATACGGAGGCAAACAGGCTTACGGCCCACCTGATGGTAAGAGGTTACCGTCGCCTATTGACATCTGCAACACCTGGAGCATTGCTAATGCGTTGCCTGCCCTGGAGAAATATTTTTGTATTTTTCTTAAAGCTCTTCATGTTGTAGGTTAGCGGGAAAACCTCGGAAGGAAGCTCATTCCACAATTTGCACGTATGGGGGAGAAAGGATCTCTTAAAGCGAGTGGTTCGAGATACCCACGTATCGATGAGATGTGGATGAGCCTTATTCCGGTGACGCGAGGTCCTATGGTAGAACCTCGATGCGGGTATGAGGTCATATAGTTCCTCAGAACACTCACCATTGTAAAGCCGATAGAGCACACAGAGCGAGCCAATATCACGGCGCTGGCTCAAGGGCTCCAGCTTACTAGTGAGCTTAGGTATACTTACAAACTTTCGCGTTTATAATATTAGTATGATGTCAAAATGCTCCTTACCCTAGTGAGGTATATGGTTCGGGGCACTATGTGTATGTTCATGAGGTAGTACACGATCCGGCTTTGGATGTGACCCTCGTGCTTGTGCACCACCACCTGGAAGTAATAACAATTAATAACACACAACAGTCACTGAAACCATTACCTAGGGCCCGTATTTATAGATCGCTAACAGCTCCGAACGCGGTCTTGATATAAAAAAAAACAAAAATTGTACACTGAGATACATTTCATAATTTTCAAAAATATGCCACAATGCAGATGCTGATGTAGGTACGCAGTAGAGGTGAAAATGGCACAAGTTGAGGGCCAGGTACAAATTTTTGAGTTTTTACTTTACACCTACACCTTTATATTATTTATTTACTATGCGTGGCATCATTTCGAAGATTTTGAAATAAATACTATTAAAATGAATCTTTGCGCAGGCTCTCAATATAGCTCTCATGTTTGAAATTAAAATTAAATTTTAATATATCTAAATACTAGCTTCCGCCCGCGGCTTCGCTCTTGTGGTACCTACATAAAAAGTAGCTTATATTTGTTCTAGGTAAAGAACTCTATATATTCGAAGTTTAAACGAAATCCGGTTGAGCCGTTAGGGCGTGATTGAACAACAAACATCCAAACATCCTCACTTATCACACATCCTTTAGCATTTATAATATTAGTAGGATAACACCCTACAGTCACACACATAGTCCTGACCCCACTTATAGTCTGATAGTCACACCTGACAGTCTGGTTATCTGTGAGGATCTACTCTGCTCTCTTACCAAGCATACATGTATACTAATCTATGACTAATATATTAATACTAATAAATAAATAAATAAAAATAAAATTGATTTGTTTCAGACAACAAAAAAACAATTTAGGTCCATAATATGTTAGTCACAAAGTTTTCTTAGTCTATGTTAGTAGTATTCATGAGAGTTATAATTAAAATTTAGGAATAATTTCAAACACTGCAATCACTAAATTATGTTGCTATTCCATCATTATTGGATTACATAGTGTTTGAGAAACGAGCTATCCCATTTATTGGATAGTGCATTCAGGATGGTGTTGGGACTCCCGTGCAGCCTGCATAGCAACGAAGCGACTTCCTTCCGCATGCATGCATGGAAGCCGTCCGTGCGGGCCTCCGCGAACATACCGGATGCGCTGCAGAACCGCGGAAGCTCCAGCAGCATCCTGAATGCATTATTATACTGGACACGAAGGGTGTTCATCGCTTTTTGATTGTAGCTTGTGTATAAAGCTTGGGGATAAAAGTCGTGAGCCTATTTATTTGATGTTACCTTCTCCCCGGTGTCATATATCTTCATGAAGCTATATTCTGACTCCAGCGCTTGGTCCAGCGGTTCATACTTGTCTTTGTAGTGCTCTATCCGCAGTAGGAAGTCATTTAGGACATTGTCTGTGTTTTGGATGTTGGTGTAGTCGGGACTGCTCACTTTCACTTCCTAGAAAAATAATAAACTTTGTTAAAAGTATGTCAAGCCAAGCTTTTAAACAGTCAAATACATAGTCCTGAGCTCATACTAGGATTCCCTGTGTCGTGGGTATCAGAAATTATGTGTACCTTGGGACCGCCAACCAGACTTTTTTTTAAAACCCCCTTTGTGACTCCATATCTCAGGAACCCCTTGCCCGATTTAACTCATATATTTACCAGTAAATCTTGATAGTACTATCACCAAAAGTAACGCCTTACCACCCTAAGAATCACATCTTGCCTTAAAAAAGTATCCTTTTTGTCTAACAATTGTTCTCATTGTTTTGGTTGCAACTGAACAACTGACTGGATAAAAACCTTCACTCGCATTGCTTGCTCGGACAAAAAAAAACAAAATGTCTGAATTAAAAAAACATTTTTAAAAAGCTTTTTTATTCTTCTTATTCTTCTCAGCGAACCCTTTCATTTTGATACCCATTTGATAGTGCACAAAACATAACTAGTCCGCCATCTTTGGCTGTCCGGCATATTGGATTTAGAATGACGTCACTTGCCTAACCATGCATTTTCATCCAAATTAAATACGCAATATTATAATTATGCAATATTTCATCTCAGCGTTGTAAGGTTTGACCCAAACATACATTCATACATTGCAAGTTATTAAAAAGCTTGTAAAATATCGGCGAATACTCACCATAATATTCTGCTCAATAATCCTAGGGTCATCACAGATAGACTCCACGAAGAAGAGCTTGAAGCCCATCTTGTGGACAACGATGTCGCGGATCATCCGCCGCCTGTCTAAGGTCGAATTTGTCGCGTCAAACACCTGCAAGAGAATTCAACTGTTATGAAATGGATACCAGTTGACCTAGGACTTCAAAGTTCAGCTCTGGTTTTCGGAACATCCAGAACATCAGTCTTTATTAAAATGAATCATAAGTTTGACCATGGATGTCTCAATAAATATAATTGAGTTTGACCTGATTTGACTCCAAAACTTTTGCAAAGTGTTTTTCAATTAACAATTTTGAATTTCCAAAGGTCGTTGAACAAAATTTATAGCCAATTAGGTCATCTTGTATAATAATGGAGGAGTTTATATATTTTTAGGACGCTTTTACCTCGTGATAGTATGATGGCTCACCGCATACAGCTTGCAAGCCGCATAAGCGCACTGCTGCCGAATCGCCATGGTGAAAGAGACAGAACTATACGAGTGACAGGTACATAGCCACTCACCGCCACTTCCCCTCTTTTGCCTAACCACTCGCACACATCTTGCAGCGCGTCTATATCGCACAGCTGCCGAATTGCCATGGTGAAAGAGATAGAGCTATACGAGTGTAAGGAACAGAGCTACTCACCGCCACTTCGCTTCCTTTGATTAGCCACTCACACACATCTTGCAACGCGTCTAGAGCGCACTGCTGCCAAATCGCCATGGTGAAAGAGACAGAGCGATACGAGTGACAGGGACAGAGCTACTTACCGCCACTTCGCCTCCTCTGACCAGCCACTCGCACACATCTTCCAACGCGTCTAGAGCGCACTGCTGCCGAATCGCCATGGTAAAAGAGACAGAGCTATACGAGTGACAGGGACAGAGATACTCACCGCCACTTCGCCTCCTTTTACCAGCCACTCGCACACATCTTGGAACGCCTAGAGCGCACTGCTGCCGAGTCGCCATGGTGAAAGAGACAGACCTATACGAGTGACAGGGATAGAGCTACTCACCGCCACTTCGCCTCCTTTGACCAGCCACTCGCACACATCTTGCAACGCGTCAAGAGCGCACTGCTGCCGTATCGCCATCGCCTCCTTGTTGTCGGCTCGGAAAAATTCATGGCTCATGTAAGCTGTGGTGGCGTGCCGTCTATATTCCCCCAGGTTGAATACTGGAAACAATTTTTATCTGAATAAATAAAATCGTTGTTACTGACCGACTAACAAAGAACGCAGCGCAGACGGGCAAAGTGGCTGCGACTTATTCGCCAGGCAACTGATACTCAATTTTATTAACTTTCAGATACGGCTGAAATCGCAAGCGCGAGACACTCAACAGACACAGCCTCAAAGTGTGCGTGAGTGAATTAGTCACTTCGTCGGCGCTGGCCCAAAACTCTAACCCCTATACTGGCTGTATGTACTCACCTTTAGTATTGATTCCTATCCAGTTGAGATACCGCGACAATTTCTTTGAAATGTAAGTCTTGCCTCTCGCCGGGAGGCCCACCATAGCGATCACGTGTGGGATGTTCACATAGTTTGCTCGTTCTCCTGGAGGACAAAAAAAACACAAATAATAATAACATCTAACAGTCACATGGTTAGTGGTCTTCCTGTTGTCATCATCATCGGATAATGACTGATAGAAGTGGTTTCTTTCAAAAGTGGCTTTACAATATACTCTAGCCTTATAAGGAAAGGAGCCTCTAAGGACGCACTTTAATCCTGTCACACCATACCTCAACCTGGTCATTAACCTAACACATTTCACCAAGAAAGAATAAGTGACACAACAAGCAAGCATAATAAAGATGACACAAAATACTCTCTGAATAAACAGTACATACTGTTTTCATAACATAATTCCATAAACATTAGTTCTGATAATGATTATAGTGTTTCCACTCACTACTTAGTTGTTACTGTACTGATAAACTTGATTGGTAGTATGTATTCTTGTTAATTATATTATGTATATCAGTCACTGGTACCCGTAGTACAGGCTATGCCTAGTTTGGGATCAGTTGACAGTGTGTAATGTCCAGAATATTTATCTATTTATTATTTATGCCTGTTTCCCTGAGGGGTAGGCAGAGACCACAGCTTTCCACTTGCTACATAACTCGTTTTCTTCATTCACTCTCATCACATTCCTCATACATGCTCATCGGTTTAGGGTACTCTTGACCTGGCCTTTTCCTACTAATATTATGAATGCAAAAGTTTGTGAGGCTGTTTATGGTTCAATACAATAAATCTATACCTTTCTGTAAATATTTAATGTAAATAAATGGTGTATGTAACTAACTCTGAACCTAGCTCTCTACTAGTACTGGAAGATCCTTATCATCTATGCCCTTACAAAAGTATAGAATTTCCAATACAGTTTAGTTAGAATATATTATGTTAGCACTATGAAGCTTTCAACTTGAATGATTATTCAAACAAACGGCTATAAAAAAAATCATTAAAAACAAATTAGTCAATGCTATAGCCTTTTTCTCTAAATTTTAAAATACCTTTATGTACGTAGAACATTGAGTTTTTATTTCTATTTTATGACAATTCCTATTGATGGGGATTAGGTAGGTACCAAGTGCCCCATTGTCGTTGTGGGGTTTGATCCCCACACTGGACAAACATTTGTGTGATAAACACAGATGTTTATTGTGTCTGGGTGTTAAATATTTATCTATTATATATATGTATATATCAGTCTCTGGTCACCATAGTACAGGCTTTGCCTAGTTCGGGATCAGTTGACCGTGTCAATACGTCCGACATTTATTATTATTATTTATATGGTTTGTTTTGATCACTATTGCGGTCTATATTGCTTTCCTTGACACAATTACACGATAAACTCCATAGCTCAGGCTTTCTAGAGGTCTCAAACCAAAGGATTAATGATAAAGATAAAACGCTAAAGATACTTTGGTCACTATTGTCACACATCCTAATATTTGCCTACTTAATCACTTCCTAGTGACCTGATGTGAGGCCAAATTAATCAAGCGTACGAAAATAAAATCAGCCGCGCAGTAAAAAGGCCTATGTCCTTGTGACGACAGCATTATAGTGAAATTCTTCCTCGAATTCATATAAAATTATAATTTGCACAAACCATCTCCGAAAAACTGCTTGTTGAGGTACTTCCAGCCCTCAGCGCGGTTATCGTCCGCATCCATTGTCACAGGAATACGCACTTAGCAAGGAAAAACTAGTAAATTACGGCAAAACTAGATTATTTTATGAGAATTCGCAATCAATCACCCATCCGGCCTCCGCTATTAGCAAAGTAGAACTGTCAAACAAAACTTTTTTGAATGACATGACTGACAGACATAACTATGCATAGACAAAGTCCGTTCACGTTCCTTTCCAAATCATAGTATTCTCTCTCAGTAGAATTCTGTTGGGTAAGCGTTTCCACACACATTATGGAGCCACTACGCTCGTTTTTCCACGCGTATATATCTATTTTCTGTCTATCGTTTACCATCAGAGGTTGATCCTAGGTTAAATTATTTCCTCTGATTCATGTTCGAACCGTATAATGGAACGTAGTTGTTTACGCGGGAAACTTTAAATATCTATCTGAAAAGAATCAATAGGTACAGTCTAGCACAGACAGGGCTTCTAAAATTCGTGGTACTAAAAATTCGTAACAAAGGTCATGAACCGCGGCGGGGGTCGAAAATAGTGTAAATTGGGTAAATTTTTTTTATTTTTTTTTTAAGTTATATTGTCGTTAATATGTTGTTGCAATTTCCCAAACTAACTCTATTCGACAGGGCCGCTGCCCTTGTTTCGATCTATAGAGACGGTAACATTTTAAGCTATCAAATCTGTTTAAGTTTAGGAACAACAGTGGAAATGCGTCATCTATCACGTTGCAGATGAATGCGGCAAGTTAACGACCATACAGCGATAACCTTTTAGATTAATTGTTTTATAATAAAGTAGGTAAGTTTAGCACGCTTAGATATTAAATATTATGAAGTTAGGTAATAAAGGACTTAGTGAGAGTGAGATCATAATAAATGTACATAAATAAGAATGTAAATAGGTACATATACAAGATAGATAAACAGAAGAAACTTCTGATGCCAATCTTAGATAATAGGAAACTTCCGTTCCTAGCTCGTAAGAAACAAGATGTAAACAAATATAGGTAGGTATTAGGTAGCTACGTACAGACTTATCAACATTTATTTATTTAGAATATGACTAAGTATAGGTTACCTAGACTAGTAGGTACAAACATAGAAGGGCGGACCTTGCCAAATGTCGATGGTCGATGAATATTGAATGGAATACCTAGTTGGTACACTACTATAGCTCAGTGGGAGGTTCTAAAATTAATGTTGTACGTCGCGTCACGTACCCTTGACATTGTACCTTACGTCGCACGTCGTGGTCGGTCAGCGTCGCTCGTGTACCTACCTTATCATCATCATCATCATCATTTCAGCCGTACGACGTCCACTGCTGAACATGGCCTCCCCCACCGACAGCGAATTCCTATCATATGGGGGGATTTGCCCATACTCACCACACTGGGCATGCGGATTGGCGAGCGCAGTTAGAGCTATCGTTGTTAAAATGAGGGACGCTGCTGCCCATCCCCTAGCTTTTTTCCCTTAGTCGCCTCTTACGACATCCGCGGATAGGTAGATATGGCCGTGGTAGCCCCGGCTAAAGAATAGGCCCCTCCATATCTATCTACCTAATAACACTAATCAATCATCATCATCAACATGTAGATGTTCACTGCTGGGCATAGGCCTCCCCCAAAGAGTTCCACGACGAACGGTTTTGAGCCTTTTCCATCCACCGTCTTCGGAACCTTTACAATGACATCGGTCCATCGGGTGGGGGGCCTTCCAACACTGCATCACCCGGTTCTGCGTAGCACTAACAGCTAGGTGATAACTTCTAATTATAACCTTATTATTATTAGTATTCTTATTATTAGTAGAAGGTCACCGACATAGCTCTCAGAATTAGCAAATTGAAGTGGCAGTGGGCAGGCCATATAGCTCGCAGAACCGATAACCGTTGGGGAGTAAAGGTTCTCGAATGGCGACCACGAACCGGGCGACGCAGTGTTGGAAGGCCCCCCACCCGATGGACCGATGACATTGTGAAGGTTGCGGGGGGTCGGTGGATGGAAAGGGCTCAGGACCGTTCGTCGTGGAACTCTTTGGGGGAGGCCTATGCCCAGCAGTGGACTTCTACAGGTTGTTGATGATGATGAACTTCTAATTCCAACCACGTTCTAAAAGGTAGGTAGGGATATGTTTATTTTATTTAAAGGTAAGTATTTGAAGTTTACCAAAAGAAATATGTTGTTTCAGTATCCGGCAATAATTGTTAAAATAGTTAAATAAATTCATATATTTTTTTAATAATGGAATAAAGGGAACAAAAGTTCTCGAATAGCGACCACGAACTGGACGACGCAGTGTTAGAAAGCCCCCACCCGATGGACCGACGACATTGTGAAGTTGGTGGATGGAAGAGGCTCAAGACCGTTCGTCATGGCACTCTTTGGGGGACGCCTATGTGATGATTTTTTAAATATGTATATGATGATTTTTTATATATGAAATTATCTTTATTTATTTCTGATTTGTTAACCTTTTCTTAAGTGTATTAGTTTGTGATTAGTATCTAATTAGGTATCTATTCATCGATTGAGCCGTTCCATCCGATCTGTTTACTGATCAAAGTCAAAAGGCGTTTATTTCAATAAAATCACTAGGATCACTTTGAAACAAGGGATCTATCAGGAAATGGTTTTCGGATCTACCTTTTACCTAAGCTGAAGACTCATGCCTTTCCTATTTCAGACCCATTGTCCTGACGACGTAGAAAAGGCATCAGTCTCCAAGGACGGCGTAAGTAACCACGACTTACTGGCCTCTGGCCTCATAGCTCAGTTGGTAGTAACTCTGCCTTCTGCGCTAGAGGTCCTGGGTTCGATTCCCGCACTGGACAAACATTTGTGACTAACACAGATGTTTGTTCTGTGTCTGGGTGTTTAATATATATCTATTATGTATATCAGTCTCTGATACCCATAGTACAGGGTATGCCTAGTTTGGGATCAGTTGCCCGTGTGTGATATGTCCGGAATATTTATTCTTCTTCTCGAGTCAAAGACTCCCTCAAACTCTAGTCGACCAGTATGTGGCAACCTCAATGGCCCTATCTGTTGCATCGTTTAGATCCTCCCAAGTGCAGGTGGTCGTGCACAGTGGGCAGGAAAGCAGATGCCGCATGTCCTGTACGGGGGCTCCGCACTCGCACTGTACTCTGGACGAGTCGATTATTCCCCATTTAGCCAGGTTTTTTCTGCAGCGGCCAACCTGGGACCGGAGTCGGTTTAGGGATCTCCATATTGGCCACTGCAAGTCATGTCCAGGCGGCAGGTGTTAATATTTATTTACTTATTTATAGTTATTCATATTCTTTACACATTGTTTCACTTTGATAATATAAAAATAGATTTTCCTCAACATGAACTGATATTACCTAGGTACCTGCTATGTCTACCTACCAGACGACGTAGGTACATCTACTCATAACTAGTGATTCGCCTCGAACTGAGATCTGTTTATTCTTTACTAGCTTCCGCCCGCGGCTTTGCTCACGTGGTACCTACATAAAAAATAGCCTATATTCCATTCCAGACTTCAATATATCTCTGTACCAAATTTCATCCAAATCCGTTCGGCCGTTTAGCCGCGCTTGAACCACAATCAAAATCATACAAACATCTTGACATCCAAACATCCTCACAAACTTTCGCATTTATTATATTAGTAGGATTGTACACAGAAAACACATTAAAAAACACACTAAATGAAAGGACATTTACAAAGGCGAGCTTAACCCTAACAAGGTTTTCTTCCAGAAAACTTTTGATCTCGCGATGTCCGGTATTTGGTGCTTAGACGATCGTGCACAGTTGAGACAATCTTTGGCTTCTTTAGGCCGTGTTCATACGGCGTGCGATGTGTCATCTAAAATGTATTTCAAAATGATCCTTAACTCTACTGGATAAAAGTCAATTTTGAGTTTGAATTTGACTTTGATCCAATCGACATTGGTCGGACAGAATCTTTAAACCCGAAGTTTGGTTTGCATAATGACGATCTTGGACGAGTAAGCTACCATCGGCATTTCAGCCGTAGGACGTCTCTGCTGAACCTGGCCTCCCCCACAGATTCCAGAAGCGAATTCCTATCTTAAGGGGTGATTTGCTCATGCTCACCACGCTGGGCACGCGGGCGCGTGTTGGCGAGCACGGTGCTGATACCCATCCCCTAGCTTTCATCCCTTAGCCCCTTCGTCCACAGCGCGACTCAAAAGGAACGCGACTGAAACTAAAGTCACTTATGAGTAGCCTGACTGCGATATCACTAGTATTTCAATGCGCGTCCGTCCACGACGCTACTCAAAAGGAACGCGTTTGTAACAAGTCTCCTGGCGACTCGACATGCTGGTCGCCAGGCGACTGGTTTCGAGAAACTGTTGAAAAATGAACGAATAAAAAGTAATTATATGTGATTCTGACGTCTATGTGACTGGAGAAGTAATAATTCCATGTCATCGCTCGAATTATCACTAGTCATGTTAATTATTTTCGTTTTCAAAACTTTGTTTACATAAAATCGTGTACTGAGTGAGTGAGTTTCAGGAAATTCTAGTAGCGTCGTGGACGAGTCAGAGTTTCCAATCAGTCCGCAACTCTAGTTTCTAAGGAGTTCCGTCACTTTTGCGTAGCGTCATGGACGAAGGGGCTTAGTCGCCTCATGACATCAAGGGATAGCAGCACCGTGCTCGCCAACCCGCGTGCCCAGCGTGGCAGCGTGCCTTGTTCTTCAGGCAGGTGCACCACGGCTTATCTAAAATCGATAAATACTGTGCGTCTGTCCTTGCAATGAAGAGCATTCAGTGGCCGGTTATCAGCAACAATCAATAATGTAAGTACCTACTAGTGGATGGGTTAATAACTGAGTGTAACAAACATGACTACCACTTTCGTTTATCTGACCAGCACGTGATAGAAGATATCATTCCCTTTCGGGTTCAGCGACCTGTTTCTAAGGCTTGGGAATATTCGAAACCGTAATCTGAAGCATTTTCATCTATTACAAATATTCAAATAAAACAATTTGTCGAATATTCGATTGCAAGCCTACCTGTTTCTAATCAAGTAACCTGTCATCCTTTTATGCTAGAGCAGGTTCAGTACTTAAGAATAAGAATAATTTTTATTTACCAAAAAAGAAATTTTACAAGGCTAAATATAAATACGACTATACTAGAAGGTACTACCTATATACATTTTAGCATAAATACCGGCGAAGACCAAACTAAGCGCGAGGCTTGTATCTTGGGCTTCTAGAGTGCAGTTACCAAGAGGGCGAGTAGGTACCTATGTCTGACGAAAGAAAAAACGTATGGCTTACTATGAAATATAAAAAAAAAACAAAAGTAAATAAAAAAAAATGGAAAGTTAAACAGTTAATAAATAGGCTGACTACAGAAGGAAGTACTTGGCGTATCAGTTGAGTATTATCATTTGTGACAAAACTCTTCCTAGTCCCTGAGTTTTGTTTAGTTGTACATGGAACCATAGTTCACTAGCTCCATTGATGGTACTAGCGATACAACAATATTCATGATGGTAGGTACTTAATAACCAATTTCAACCAATTTCGCTGAAACTTGGAATAGATAGAGTTCTTTACCTAGAATAGCATATTATAAGCTACTTTTTATGTAGGTACCACGCGAGCGAAGCCGCGGGCGGAAGCTAGTAGATACTAAATTAGTTTCACTAGTACCCTTGGTATACAGGGTGAGTTTTTTTTCAGGGCCACTTACGCGAAATCGGAAACCGTGAGAGTAATCGAAAAGTGATGTTAGGAGCTACGGGCTCGATTTTGAAAAAAATAAGATCTACCTACATTAAATAATGTTGAAATTTATTTACAGTTTTTCAGAAAATGTAGGTTTATAGAAAACTTTTTTTTTGCTTTTTTGGGTTCTTTGTTTGATAATAAATAAACAAATGTATTATAACTGTGTCTAAAGTTGTTGGAACACCTTCAAAATTAAATTCAGTAATATTTATTTACCGAAGGTTATTTTTTACTAATTAATTGCTTTGCTTACACATAGTCCGACCGAAATATTAAACCGTCTAAAGATAAATATTGTTTTATTTATACTACTACTGGTACTACTGGTACTACTGACTGAGAATCGTAACTCTAGGTACAGTCAACCAGTTTGATTTGTAGGCCACGGTAGAACCTTTTCACACTAAATCTAGGGCGCAACGCGTCATCGTTGGATCTGCCAGATAAATGATTACGATATCACGTTTAATACGAGAATCACGATCACGAGAATATTATCAACTTTCCATCACAACAATAGATTAATCTAGGTAAATAGTATAACAATAATGAATACAGGGAGACTTTTAGAGTCTAGCGTGACCAGAATGCTGGCTTTTATTTCGGTCAGCGAATAAGCATTGCCATACAACACGTGGCAATGCCGCCAGTATTTTGGGCACGCTACCATCTGGTGGCGATAAGGATTGATTTAGATTAGGTTTGTTTATTTAGGATTATTTGTTAATTTGTAATAGGTCTTTTGTTGAATAAATGCTCATCTCTAAAAGGTAAATAGTTTTGATTGACCAATACTGAATAATTGAACTCAAAAGTTTTGTAATATTGAGCTTTATTATCTATTGCCCTATTGTAGAATCGAAGCTATTGTTTAAAGTCCTCACGTGATTGTGCCATGCACTGTTATCACACCTTATAGCACTAAATAAAAGTAAATAGCTAAACATTCGTCATTATTTGCCACTGACTAGGAACGTGATTGCAATTGCAATGTGCATTTTCTGACACATACAACTTTCCAATATTATGGAACCTGTTTTTAGTAACAGAAGGAAAATAAAATTAAAGCTAAGTAATAGAAATGTTTGTCTGCAAATATGTACAGTCAACTCCAAAAAAGATTTAGGAGGCAATGAAACATATCCCCTTTTGAAAAAGGCGAAAAAACTTTTAAATACTTACACGGTTTATGAAACCTACCTATCAAGTAAAAGTTATGTATCAAAATAACTATACACGAACGAAGCTGCTTTTACACAACCAAGGTAAGTATAAAGCCGTGTTCAAACGGTGTGCTATATTTCGTCTAAAATGGGTAATGTTTAAAAATTATTTCAAAATTCATAAGTCAATTTTGAGTTTCACATTTGAGAGCGCACGATATCGCAAGCCCCCAAAAGTCATACTCAAAACTGACTTTATTCTGCAGGGCTAAGGCTCGTATTCAGAGACACGACTCAAGCATAGATTTTATCACAGATCAGCTGAACTCTACTTAAGTATTGAATCTCTGCTCAAACATAGCTTTTATTCAAGAACGGTACTTAAACTACTCTCAGCTGAATCGAGTCTCAAATCTGTACTCAATTTTCGATCCGTTTTACGCAGAAATTCAAACAGCCAGGGTGGAAATAGAATAGAACAATAAAGTGAAGTATAATTATGCATCAAAGTACGTGTAACGGAACGTAAATGTCATTCGATTAATGTCAAATCAAATCTAGTTTTAAGTACCGATTTCGTCTGATTGACGTTTCAGAATAAGCATTTACTCAGGTGAACTGTGATCATTGAATCTATACTTAAATACTGTTCAAGAATTAGAATCTCGCCTTAAATCGAGATTTAAGTACAGATCAATGCTTGAGTCTTGTCTCTGAATACGAGCCTAAGAATCAATTTGAAATAATTTTCAGATGATATCGCAAGCGGTTAAAACATGCTTTAAACCCGAACGATGCAGTAATATCCGAAAAATAAAAGCAGGATGAATCAACTCAGACATAATGGAATGCAGGCGCGAATAAGATACATAAATGACGAGTAAATACGACACGAACTCAAGGTTGTATTAATACGATTACGTAGTACGTACGTAATGTCATTTTTATCACGGTTCTTAGCTAGCAACTGATTTTGTTATGATAATAAGCAGAGAGTAAATTTTTTAATAAGATATTTTTTACAAAAACTAAAAACCTACTTCAAATTCCTAAATATTTACAAGATTAATACCAACCTCTTTTTTTTGTTATCAACCTCTTTGCGTTTTGCTTACCTACTGAGGATGACACCTACCAGCAACACTTTCGAACAAAAAACCAAAGTAAGTATGACATTCATTCATCATAATAACTCATATACACATACAGACCCAGACAGACAGGCCTCATAGCTCAGTTGGTAGTAACTCTGCCTTCTGCGCTAGAGGTCGCGGGTTCGATTCCCGCACTGGACAAACATTTGTGACTAACACAGATGTTTGTTCTGTGTCTGGGTGTTAAATATATATCTATTATGTATATCAGTCTCTGGTACCCAAAGTACAGGCTATGCCTAGTTTGGGATCAGTTGACCTTGTGAATATGTCCGGAATATTTATTTATTTATTTATATGGTACTGACTGACTGACAGACAATAAAACGTTGTGGTTTTATTCTCTTTGACAATTAACGCAGAGCCTAACCAATAGTCCTAAGAGTATGAAATTTGCAGGGTAGCTTCCTATTGCAACGTATGGGTGCATGCACAGAAAGGAATTCCTGACACACAACCCATAAGTTTAAATTTAAATAGCAGCAACCGAACGAAGTCGCGGGAATTACTATACCATACCACCGTCGACAAAAAGAAATTGCGGCAAGTCGTGATTTCAAGAGATGATGACGTTTTTTTAAGTTTTACGGGACAAGTAGCAATCCCTCAGAAATTAAATTAATACACCCCGGGATCATACTCTATACACCAGCGACAGAATCATCAAAACCGGGTTACTATTGGCGGAGATATCGAGTAAAATAGACACAAAAAATACAGCCGACTTGAGAACCTCCTCCTTTTGGAAGTCGGTTAAAAATATCGTATGCTGCGCTACGTTCTACGTAGACCAAGGGCCCTACTATAAAATCTTACCCGAATTTTTATTTGGTCGCTCTATACTAGAGCAACATGAAGTCTATGGTCTATGGTATGGTCTAGCTAGACTCCCATTTCCGTTCTCGCGGGCTGTCAGCCGTGGTCCGATCGATGGTAGATAAACTACCAAGGTCACGCGTGCTTTGAGTTACTGCGTTATGAAGTCATGAAGATAAACAGGATCAATTTGGTTATCGAAAGATTGATCACTATAGTATATTTGTTTGTTTTCAAATGCGTCGATTGCATCAATATGACGGTTTTAGTGATGCATTTGATCTGTAGAGTACAGCATTCCAATCCTGTCGTTAGTCTTTACCCAGTGATCCACTATGTTCTTTTTAAAATTTTCGTCACCTTGTTGCTTGTGGCGATACCCTCCAGGGCAAGTTGATACTTATAGATGAGCTTGGAGAGGCTCTGAGTGTTGCTATGCCGTCGAAGATTTGTCTCAGTCATCGAACTCTCTTGATTTGTAGACTGACTTTGTATCTATTTGTGATTTGAATTCTAAAGCCGTGTTCAAACGTGCGAAATGTCACCTGAAATTCGTCAATAAATTCTTACGTCTACTAATTAAAGTCAATTTTGAGTTTGACATTTGAGGGCGTACGTTATAGAACAACGATATCGCAAGCCTCTAACAGTCAAACTAAAAATTTAATTGGTTCAGTAGACGTAAGGATCATTTTAAACTACATTTTAAATTGAATGAGATATCGCACGCCGTTTGAACACGGCTGTATAAACGGTGTGGTAGAGTCGTGGTGTAGGTAACCTACTGTGTTTTATTTTGACTGAACTCGTAAAGGACAGAATCCTGATTGGACAAAAATGAATTAGCTTTCAATGGCATGGCATCTACACAAAAACAATTGTTAATGGTTATTGTAAACGACACAAAAACGTTAAATAAAACGTTAATTTATTCATGCAGCTGCGCTGTTCGCGATAATGTGAATCACGACGCGACCGCGTGGCTTCTACTCAGTGTAACCGCTAAATAAATAATGGTATGTGAACCATTGTCTAGTAAATTTACATAATAATTATTGTTTGAATTTGTTCAAAAACTAAACAAAAATCATCATAAAGCTGGGTTCAGACTGCGGGCGATATTTTAATATATTTTATAACTAAGGTGGCAAACAAGCTTACGGCCCACCTGATGGTAAGTGGTTACCGTAGCCTGAACACTTGCAATACCAGAGGCATCACGCACGCGTTGCCGACCCCGAACTCTCCCTCCCCTTAAAGAGCTATGGCAGCCATACCCTTATCTATAGATCTACGGTAAGGTGTAGGAGCCTCCCAGGCGGGCTGCTTCAATTATCCTTACATCTACTAAATAAAGTTAATTTTGAGTTAAACTTTTAGGACGCACGCCCTCAAATGTCAAACTCAAAATTGACTATAATTAGTAGACGTACCTACGGATCATTTTGGAATAAATTTTAAACATCTTTTAGATGTAATATAGCGCGCCGTTTGAACAGGGCCTAAGCAGAATTCACAAAAGCTATCTGTTTGTAGATTATTTATACTATTGGATGCTGTGTACAGACCAGAGGCTCTCAAACTTATTCACGTCACACCTCCCTTCTATTCAAAACAAAATTTCTTCGCCCCTCTACCATACTAAGTACGTACGTACGTACCGTTATTCAATTTTGGGTACGTTTATGTATAAATATTCCCTAAAATTAAGACGTGCGAGAAGGTCGCACCTTGAGAATCCCGTACCATTACTTGGAGAAAATCGAAAGTCCGTATTTTCCGTATTAAATTCAGTGACTTTTATTTTGAGTTTTTTGAGTTGAGTGTCAATCAAATTTTACGGCATTGCGATAAAAATAATATCAGTTAAGTTTGATGTGGAAAGGTTGTCTGTCATCTATCGATATTAAACTGATCGACGGCCGTTAAATTTTATTGAGTGAAACTAAACATTGGATAAGAGACGACCTAGAAAACCAGACTATTTTCACTACACTTAAACAGCAGCCTAACAATTTTATAGAAAAAGCTGTTCAATTTGATTCATTTTATCCCCACAGAATTCCGCTCAGGATGAGATCATTTTCTAGAGAACCCATAAATCGTTATAGCTCAAACAGCTCAATATAGCCTGAAGATTATGAAATTAGTAATGTAGGTAACTACTTGTTTTGTAGTCTTCTCTTCTGTAATTCTCAATTCGCCTAGTGATCATTTGCATACAAAGCCCGGATCCTAAGCCATCACATGGGTTAAAGTAGGTACTTATGATATTTTTTACGCAGTCTACTATATCCTTGAGTCACATCATAATATTATCGTAATACCGGATTTAAATGTTTGTCTTTCTTTCTTTTTTCTTTCTAAGTTAAATTCGTTCAGGCTTACGAATTGTGATAACGCTAGTTTTAGTTTCTAAGTCCATTCTAACTATTGGATCTTACATTACAAAATATTGAAGCCCTACCATGATGCCTTATTTCCATTCAAATGAGAGTTTTAACTATAAATCTTTGGGACTGTAAACACTGGTCAGCGCTTAAACAAAATCGCAAAGTTCATGTTATTAATTAGCGATTATTAAGTCATTGGTCATATTTCGTTTTGGAAGAACCCCGTGAGCGCATGCGTGTGTTGCAGGTGTTTGTGTAGCGAACGGGCTAGCGGAAGTCAGCCGCATGTTCACTGTATTTTTAACCAACTTAACATTCTTACCTCGTATAGGGAACGGCTTCGTCATAATAGTCTCCGTCGTGGGCGGCAGAAGCCGCTGGGTCTCCGGAGACATGTCACTGGTGCACTGATTAATCTCATGTTTTTTACTGTCACTTGTGCTATTCACGCCGCCGCGCAAGCGCAGAGACGGCGACCCGTTTGCGTCCATTTGAGAGTGCTATCACCTCATGACTAAAATAAAAAAAAATGAAGCGACACGCGCGTCTGCGGTCAACTGATCCACAGCTGATAGATAACACTAGCTAGCCTGTACACAGTGTGTACGTATACGCAGTACTTCAAGTGCAAGGGCAGGCACTGAGGGCAGGGAACACGCGAGTCGTCCGCTCCACCGACCGGCTGTGACTGGCGCGGGCATTCTGCCACAATGCCAGCGTAAACACTTCCGACGCTTTGTGCTATCGAATAGATGAGCCCGGCCCATTCAACGATAGTATTATGTGAATGTTGCCAAAAGATGGAGCCGGAATTTTTATAACCGCTACCCGGCTAGAGACACGTTTATTGGGGTCTACGAAGATAAAAAATATCGGGAAGGTCACAGATTCTCTACCGTTAGGTTTTATGAGCTATGACAGTATTTATCGATTCTTCGTTAGGTACTAGCTTCCTCGGCCTTCGCAAATCTATGACTATCCTATCTGTAAAGCCGTGTTCAAACGCCGTGCGATATACAACAAAAAATATTTCAAAATGAATCTTACGCCTACTAAATAAAGACAATTTGAGTTTGACATTTAGAGACTTGCGATATCTTTGAGAATACCGCCCGCACTCAAATGTCAAAATCAAAATTGGCTTAAGATGTTACTAATCTTCATTTGTACATCCGTTACTTAGTTATAGTGTATACTACAACTATGTATGTTTGACAGGCCTCATAGCTCAGTTGGTAGTACCTCTGCCTTCTGCGCTAGAGGTCGCGGGTTCGATTCCCGCACTGGACAAACATTTGTGACTAACAAAGATGTTTGTTCTGTGTCTGGGTGTTTAATATATAGGTATCTATTATGTATATCAGTCGCTGGCACCCATAGTACAGGCTATGCCTAGTTTGGGATCAGTTGACCGTGTGCGATCTGTCCGGAATATTTATTTATTTATTTGGAATATTTTTATGTGACATCTGTAAATCTATTGCTCTATCTTTATGCCGGTAGAGCCGTGTTGTCCTAGTGGGGTGTACCTTTACTTTCGATTCGACGGGGGGTCGTGGTGGACCCCCTTTCTGTTCGACATATTCAATGAACGTGTGCTCAAAACAGTGAAGGAAAACATCGTGAGGAAACCCGCACGTATAAACCATGTCTTTCCTTTCCTGTAGAGGCTGTAGATAAGGCCAACTAGGCTTAGAGGATGGTACCTATAAATAATTAAATAACACCCAACAGTCACATACATGTATGCGACTTGATTGTTTGGAAGCAGGCCTTACCAGGTCGGTCGCGCTGGTAATCTATGGGGAGGCCTGTGTTCAGCAGTGAACGTCGGCTGAAATGATGATGATTATGACGGATAGGTGATACTCTGGGATTAGAACAATGCACGCGTTTTTGTAACGTGATGCCGTAAGTTCACGTATCGACGTGTCTTGTAAATTACTAGTGATTCGCCCCGAACTCAGATACCGTTGAGGCACAACTAGGAAAACTTTGAAAATCGTATCTTTAAGCCGTGTTAACACGGCATGCGATATGTCTTTGATATCCTACTAATATTATAAATGCGTTTGTGAGGATGTTTGGATGTTTTGCTGTTAGTGGTTCAATCAAAAGATAAAAAAAAGAACCAACAAATAAAATTATTTTCTAATTTTATATTTGTCATTTTTAAGTAGGTTGTCAAAATGACATTTCACGCATGTCCATCCGCCATATTTTTGTAGCGCTGTGTGTTGTTCTCTTTGTCGTTGAAAATCTTAATGTACCTTAGAACGAAGTCAATTTAAATAAAATAAACAATTTAATACGTTTACTTTATTGCTTAGCCATATTTTAGAGTAGTGTACACAGTGCAGGCCCAGGCTCCATATAGTGATGAAACGTCTCTTTTGGCACATACATAGATTATAGTCTGGAATAGCATATAGGCTACTTTTTATCTTGATAGGTACCACGCGAGCGAAGATGCGGGCGGATGCTAGTGTTATATAAAAATAATTTCAAAAAGAGCCAACACTGCTGAACACAACACATTTGAGGGTGTGCGATACCTATAGCTCAACGATATCGCAAGCTCTTAAAAGTCAAACTCAAAATTAACTTTATTCAAAAGGTGTAAGGAAATAAATTTTAGATGATTATCGCATACGTAACGTTTGAATGAATATGCTAGATCAATCGTGGAGGCAGTGAACTATTACTCAGCAGGAACACAACACTATTTGAAACAATAATGTTATTTGGCTGCGATCTTCTGTAAGTCCTCTGAGGTACCTCCTCAGCTAGGCTGCTCCAATTTAGAGCGGGAAAATCTCGCTGTGCCCTACCTCGCGAGAGTCCCTCCATATCTACATCATGAGAGGCGACTAAGGGGAAAAAAATTGGGCAGCAGCGTCCCTTATTTTAACAACGATAGCTCTAACTGCGCTCGCCAACCCGCGTGCCCAGAGTGGGCAAGTTCACTTAAAGGAAGTCGCTAAGTCACTAAGATCACCAGTGAACATCCGACGGCTGAAATGGTGATGAATGAATCTTGGTATTATTTGTAGACACCTACCATCACTACTAAAACATCAAGCCTAAAATTAGGGTAAGGACTCAGAGCACCAGAAGCTCTGGGACAGCAGAAAGGACTGTAAGCAGGCGAAAGTCATGCTCCCAGGCCCAGACAAGAAGTCCACCAACACCATAATAAAGATGAAACGCGAGGACCTGCGAATGTTGGTGGGCATCATCACAGGTCACTGTGAATTGAACCATCACCTGTACTAGACAGGGGCTACTGACAGCGGATTATGTCGGGGCTGCCTACAGGGAGAAGAAACAGTAGAGCACGTAATTTTGCACTGTACAGCCACGGAAGAGGCCAGGACCACATCGGGTCTGCGGGCCGTGCTCGGAAGCGGCTCCCAGATACTGCCGCATACAGGGATACTGAGAGAATGTTACCAACGACCCAAAGTCCTGCTTCGCTATTTTAAGGAGCTGTGCTGGCTGGGGTAGGGTTAGCATAGGGGGACAATGCACAAAACACCCCACAGCGGGAAGTCAGTGCCGGTCTAACCACCCCCGATTAGAATTAGAATTAGGGTAAGGACTCGCACAAAGGGGATACAAATCTTGGCGGTCCCACTTACCGTAATGCAGGGTGACCAAGAACGAACCACTGACATGAGAAGAAAGAGGCCTTGGAGTTTACTGGCTCTGGTAAGGGAAGTAATATTAGGGTGGTTTTGCAAGCCTTCTTGTTTTTGTTATCTACTTATTGATCAAGATAATTCTTAGCAGTAAATTGTGCTTACTTTATGTTAGTGACCTTGAAATCGTATATATTTCGCAGTCACGCAATCAACCCCTAAACAAATGACAAAAAAACAACAAGTTAGGGAAGTTAATGAACATAGTTGTATTTATAATGTTTGTATGACCGAATGTCAGAATCTAGTGATCTGTACTCCGAACCTAACCATCTATTAATGTAGGTACCTTGGTTCACAAACAATAAATAAATTATGAATTATGAAACTTGTGTACGAGGCGGCCGACCGACGCGACCGAGTCGGACGCGCGGCGCTCTTCTTGTTATCAATTTAGCACATTGTTATAGCAGAACTTTTGAATTGTCAATCCGATCTGCATGGAATTTTGTAGGTCAACAGTTGTACTATCAAAATATGCTGGTAAGATTTCCAAAATGGGGTTTAAAGAAAAGTAATGCAAATATCATAGGCAAATACAGAAAAACAGAAAAGAAAAAGATCTTGAAAGAGCTTTATTTATAGGTTTATTCATTCCAAAACGATTTATACTGTCCTATAATAATCCTGACCCCATACTAGGATTTCCTGTGTCGTGGGTATTAGAAACTACGAGTAGGTACCACAACACCTAGACCCGGAACATTTATTTGAAAATATGCAAACATCACCGGACTTTATTTACAGAAAGAAACTTAAAACTAATACAAGTTAATATTTACAAAATACACAAGAAACAGTTGAGCCATCTAAACACCGTTACAAACGATCTATAGATAGCTCAACTGATCCAGATCACTACCAGTCGGAAGCGTCCCCAAGACGCTGGCGGAATTGCAAAAATTTGTCCTGCTGCGACTTCACCTTTAAAAAACGTTTCGATTACCGAATGTCGAAAGCGCAGATAGTTTTTGATCCACGGTCGGTTCCGATGTCAGGGAGACATGCAAGTAGCGTGGGTACCATCACGGTATCGACTAAACTTAGGTAAGTTGTACTCGATTCACAAGAAGTCGGATCTTCAGAGCGGTTAGAGGTATAGTTTGAGGTGAACGTCTGCGGTCCCTCGCCGCGCTACGGGAGGTCTGTAGCGTGCTACGAGTGGACCCACCTTTTCGGTAGCGGATTCCAAGGAAAAGGTACTTACTTAACTAATAAATAATTATAAAAAAACTCACGACTTTTATCCCCAAGCAGTAAGATTTACTACTATTAATAATAAATAATAAATATTCCGGACATATTCACACGGTCAACTGATCCCAAACTAGGCATAGCCTGTACTATGGGTACCAGAGACTGATATACATAATTGATATATATTTAACACCCAGACACAGAAAAAACATCTGTGTTAGTCACAAATGTTTGTCCAGTGCGGGAATCGAACCCGCGACCTCTAGCGCAGAAGGCAGAGTTACTACCAACTGAGCTATGAGGCCAGTAGTGAGAGAGTATTATAAATGCGAAAGTTTGGATGGGTAGAGTTTGTTAGTCAACCACGCCCGAACTCTGAAAGATAGATTAGTCTAGAATAGCATATCACTGCGAGATAAAATCCGAAAGAGGAAATCCGTAGAAGAAGCAGTTCCATGTTTTTTTTTTTTTTTTTTTATACAACATATGTGGCAGACTAGCTTACGGCCCACCTGATGGTAAGCGGTTACCGTAGCCTATGAGCGCTTGCAATACCAGAGGCATCACCCACGCGTTGCCGACCCCGAACCCCCTTCCCCCCTAAAGAGCTCTGGCAACCTTACTCACCGCAGGAACACAACACTGTTTGAAACAAATAATGTTATTTGGCTGCGATCTTCTGTAAGGCGGAGGTACCTCCCCAGGCAGGCTGCTCCAATTCAGAACGAGAAAATCTCGCTGTGCCCTACCTCCTCCTCGCTGTGCCCTACCTCCTCCATAGCCTATAAGAACCATAGCTTTCAGAATTGGCAAGGCAGCTGGCTGAATCGACAACCATAGGGGAAATGTGGACGCAGCAGTGTAGGAAGGCCCCTCACTCGATGAATCGACGACATTGCAAAGGTTGCGGGAAGTCGGTTCTATCATCGGCTCGAGACTGTTCGTTGGTGCACTCTTAGGGGGAGGCTTTTGTCCAGCAGTGGACTTCAGGCGATCATGAATAAGCTGTGGATATATACGACCTATGTGGCGTAGTGTCGGTCTGAGAAGCAAGGGGTGCAGGTTCGATTACCGCTGCGGGACAATATATGCATGATATGGGAATATTTGCATGATATGCAAATATTTAATACTAAGCCCCTACAATACATACACACACACACACTCACATACACTCACACACAACATACACTCCACAAACACAATATAACTTCACAAATTCGTATATTTCGAAACTTTTATTATGTTTGTATGTGTAAATAGTTTGCAAATAATCTAATTAGAGGAGGGCGTTAATATTCGCAACACAGTTTCCCAAAACTTCTGCGGGTATTATAGTTTTTTCAAGTACTACCATGTTTTTGTTCCACAATAAACCTATTTTGATTTGTTCCAGTTGGGTGTTGTGGTACCATGGTACTCGTAGTTTCTGATTTTTCTGACTTTTCTCTGTTTCTGACCCACGACACAGGGAATCCTAGTGTGGGGTCGAGACTATGTATGTGGCTGTTGGGTGTTATTTATTTATTTTTAAATATTCAGCCCAAAACTAAGGTGTTATTTGTTTATTTTATTAGCAAGTGTAGGCTGTTAAATACTTGCCGCACTTATTTGTGTTTGACAATAGTTTAAAGAAGTTTGAGGTACCGTTGAATGTACCTACAATGAAAGGGAACAGGGAACAGTCAACGAAAAGATATCTTGTAGACTATTCTCTCTACAAGGCATCAGAAACCCTTCCTAGATAAAGTTTTTTTAATTTTTTTTGTACGATGGCAAAAAAAAATAGTTCCAAAAACATTACGCCCTAGGCTCAAGTCTGCTCAACCTGCTGCTAAATCCTGTGTGCTCTTACAGGCTTCAACGTCTACAGTAAATGTACATGTTTGAAACCTTCCTGAATTCAATACCGAAGAACCGTTCAGAATTCGTGAACGACCTTGAGATCCCGGAAGTTACCGTGACCCCGTACGTTTGGACCGACCTTGAGGACCCCCCCACAAGGAGCGACAGTATATCCGTCGTGACATTGAGCGTGACCGAGGAGGTTGAAGACAAGAGCTTGAATACGGAATCAAGCGTGCCCCTATCCCGGGCTATGACTGATTCCGATATTGATTACGATCGATACAAAAGAGTAAGCTCCTATTTTGTTGGCATTTGAATGCTTTCACCGCACTGGTTCTCTTTGCATCGGTCATATAACTTCATTCTAAACGAAATTAATTTTTATTAATCGATCGATTGAAGATCTCTCGCACTTGGGCGAATCGGCGTTGTATGTTTGTATGTTTATTTGTTAGAGCTTTTAAGAGGAACCGTCAATCGGATTTGCATGTAATTTAGAAGGGCGATAGGTTGTAGGTACGATCAAGATTTGCTGAAAAGAATATGAGTAAAGTCGGCCAAGGGGTTGCTAAGATGTTTCGTGGTTGGGGGTCAAAATGGGGGTTTAATTTTTTTACACGAACAAATGTTGTTGAGTTGTCATATGAAAGAGCTTTATTTATAATCAATAATAATCAATAATCATTTATTTCGTTCATTTCATGAATAACACGTCACAATATTTGATAAATTAATTTCAAGTCACATACAATAATATAAATTAACAACAATATTAATACAAATTATAATAAATTCAATCAAATTATAAATCAATTTCATATTATACATTCCAAAACAACTTTAATTTTATTTCTAGGTTTGTGAGATACAACAGAAATAGTTACATTAAAAAACAATATAACGTAAACTCCAATTTGGTAAAGTTTCAATCACTTCTGAGTTCTGGTAAGGTTGGGTTTTAGAAAAACATGGTAATAATGATATTTTCAAAGTTTATCTTAATTGTGCCCCAACGATCATCGAAGCAGCAACTTTAATCAGACATCGTGAGATCTCAGTTCGAAGCGAACCACTGGCTTAAACAATTTGGCTGTTGTAACTGCTATAAGAATAAGGCTTTCATCTAGAAAACATATGTTTTAAAGAAAGTTAAATGCGTAACCTACCTAATAGGTAATTTGAGTATGTCTTTCTGCAGTTCAAGCACAGGCGCTACAGCGATCCGTGGGACCTCATGAAGGCCGCTAATGACGCCTTTCCGACCGGTTACCTGGACTCACTTTACAGGCATGGAAGATACTATGATGATTATTGGTCGAAATACCGCAGCGATTCTTACATCCCCTGGTCGAACTACTACCGCTACGGACTGCTACCAACTTACAAATATGACGTGCCGTTGCCAAAGTACAGCGACTCCTACAAGCCTCTAACTACTTACCGCAGCAGCTACGACGTACCTCGATACTCTTACTACCGCTATGGTCTGCCAGATTACAACTATTCCTGGCGGTATAGCTACTTAAAACCTTGGCGGTACAGTTACGACTACTTAAAACCGTGGCGGTACAGCTATGACTACTTAAAACCGTGGCGATACAGGCGAGTAGCCTGGTAGAGGCCGTAGGTTGGTTAGGGCGTTTGTGGCAAGAGTTTGTGTGATCTGATAAGGCTATGAACCTCAAATCATAGGTCGTTGAGAGGTCAAGCGTAGGTTTTTTCGAGGACTTTTGGTCCTAGTTTGCTTTGTGTTTAGCTATCGAGGATTATGACGGCTTGGGCGACCAGAATCGCTGAGGAAGCGGGAACTCTTGGCACATGAACAAATTCACATAGCATGGAGTGGTAAATTTAGTACTCATAGGTTCCATGGAACGAAACGCAGCATGACTGCTGGAGGATAGAGTAGCTCTATAATAATCTTTTTAGCACATGCACAAGACACATACCTATATGACTTAATCTCGCCCAGAAATTAACCTTTTGGAGTCGCAATTAACAACTTTATACTTTGAATGGGTTATTTACGTGTACCCGAAGCTTTAGAACACAGCCATGAAAAACGGCTAACTTCAGAGATGCTCAGATTATTGACCATGGGTAGTTTATGTAGTCTAGATTGAGCACTAATTCTCACACAAAACTTTTAAAATAATGCATCTGGATCGTAGCGTCCTTTAGGGAGTTATGCATGAACTTATGAGTTCTGAGAACTCATAAGTACATGCATAACTAACAGGCTTGCTTCACCTTACTTAGTTAGTAGTCAGTAGGTACCATAGTTATTTTATATTTGTGAGTACTTAGTACTTAGAGTTATGCACGAAAGGACTTTTATCCATTCACTACACTGATTCTTTCACAGACGGTCATAGGCCCTTTTCAGGGCCACGATACCTCAACTTGGTCACTGATCGAATACAGGTGACCAAGAATGAATCAGTGACACGAAAAGCAAGCAAGTAGCCGTAATCGTTACCATCAATCATAACCCAAAACCAACGAAATACCTACCTACAGTTACCAGACCCCGTCAGATTACGTCGACGACGTGCTGAAGGAGTCTCGTCTCCACCGCTACGAGTACAATGAGAAATTGCGGCAGAGGATGAAGAAGTATTTCGAAGATGAGTGCAACGTGTTCACGGCCGATGACCCCGGCCTCACGCGGCTGGAGGAGGCCCTGCTTGACCTCGATTATAAGGTACCTTACCTCAATCAGAACAGTAGAGTCCTGTTCGAGTGGTGGTAGTGGCTCCGCCTTCCGATCAGGTCGTCGTGGGTTATATACGACAAAGGATGAAGAGGTACTTCGAAGATGAGTGCAACGTGTTCACGGCTGATGACCCTGGCCTCACGCGGCTGGAGGAGGCCCTGCTTGACCTCGATTATAAGGTACCTTACCTCAACTTGAGCAGTGGAACACTGGAGTTGTGGTAGTGGCCCCAACTTCCGATCCACAGGTCGTGGGTTCCAATCCCGGTTGTGCACCAATGCAATTTCCACTCGGCAATGTATGTGCGCTATGCTAGTGCTCTCAAACTTTGAAGGAAAACATCGTGAGGAAACCGAAATATCCTAGAACCTAAAAATTCGAAGACATGTGCGTGCACGAAAGGAGCCCCTAAGAGGCGCACTTTAATCCTTTCAATACACTGATTATTCCACCGATAGGCTCTTTTCAGGGCCATATCTCAACCTGGTCACTGACCTAATACAGAATGAGGAAGAGGGAATCAGTGACACGGCAAGCAACTAGGACTCCCTATCTTGGGTATCAGAAACTACGAGTACCGTGGTATAACACCCAGACCAGGAACAAATATCAGCAGATCATTCAAACATTTTTTCCGCAGCGGGAACCCGCGCCCCTTGCATCTCAGACGGGCATTCGTCACCTACGCCACCGAGGTCGTCACAAAGTTACATAATTAATCATCATTCATCATCATTTCAGCCGTTCGACGTCCACTGCTGAACATGGCCTCCCCCACAAACAGAAAATCCCCGATTTCCTATCATGTGGGGGGATTTGCCCATACTCACCACGCTGGGCATGCGGGTTGGCGAGCGCAGTTAGCGCTATCGTTGTTAAAATGAGGGACGCTGCTGCACATCTCCTAGCTTTTTTCCCTTAGTCGCCTCATACGACATCCGTGGATAGGTAGATATGGAGGGGCCTATTCTTCAGCCGGGGCCACCACGGCCAACATAATTAATACCAGTCAATATTTTGTTTCAGACATTGTACCCCTACGATTAGCATTAGTCTCCTGTGAATCATTACACTGAAGCTTCTCATCTGATCCAAGTTTGGTCTAGTTACCTCCATGTCTTCTCAACTAATCACCAACTAGTTGTCACGTTACAAATAAACTTTTAAGCCCATTTTTAATACGTCATTGGTCCATTCTGACAGATCATATACAAAACATTAGCACTTTTTCTTTATATAACATTAAACATTCTTTTAAATTAATGGGTAACCTAGAGTTAATATCAGAAAAACTACATATGTAATCAAAGTCAAAATTAAAAGGTGTTTATTATAATAAAATATCACTTTGAAACATCTTAGAAACTATATGAAGCTACGCCTGTTCCTCGCGACCAAGCCTACAAGAATCTGGCTACAAACAAACACGGCGCGCGTGCATATAAGTTTTTCTATGATCATTTTCACAAAATGGAATGTAGAGCTTCAACGTGGAAATGTAAAGTTGTTTTGTTAAGTTTTCTGAACCAACAAGATTGTCAAAATGCACCTAATTAAAAATAAGACTATCAACCTATAGCTAAGTAAGAAAATATAGCATTTATGGCACACGATCGCTTTTGTGTGTACCTACGTCTCCTGCACTGAGATGTGTACAAAATACAGGTGAAAATGACACAAGTTCAGTTAGGTAGGAACAATTTGTAGATTGTGCTTTGTGAATCTTTATGATTAGTACTGTGGCATCGGTTTGAAGATTATGAAATGTAGGTATCTATATCTTATTGCAGGCGACTGTACACTGTGTTAGATCATTTCTCTATTACTGTTTGTGAATGTAGAAAATAAAATGACAATTTTGTGTAAATTGTACTTTTATTGGGAATGATTTCCAACATTACAACAATGGCTCATAACAAAGAAACACATTTGCGTTACACAACTCAACATAATGAACAGTAAACAAAACATCTAAAATATCAACTATTAAACCAATCTTCAAATAGCTGAAACTTCTTATACAATCTAGTAATAAACTTGTAATATTAATTGCGTTGCGACATTACATTGTTGACTGTAGTCACAATAAAAAAAAACATATTATCGAATTAATAATTATTGCACATATTTTTGGAATACATAAACAGATCACAAATAATAATATCAGTTTGTTATAAAATAACATTTTCTTTGTGATAGCTATAACTTAACACATTCTTTGAAATGACTAACTTAGTGTAATTTGGTAACAATACAGAATGATTTAACACAACACAATTATAAAATATTATATTTTGTAACTTAAAGTAAATTATTCACTGAATCATAAGAAAAAAAACATATTTTTATAGTCCCTAACATGGAAGCGTAAGATATAACAAACTTCGTTTCCTTAGAAGTTCCGTTACTATTATTTTTACAAATAAAAATACTGTAGGTGCTCTTTCTAAATTGGTACATAATATCTGAACATGCAAACATAATAATAAGTCTTAATGTTTTCACTAAAAACGGGATATTTACCACGATTTGTGAGTTTATTTGTTCCTCGACTTTTAAACACATTATACAGACAAATCGTGGTAAATATCCCGCTTTTAGTGAAAACATTCAAACTTGATATTTTGTTAACACAACCATGATAGTTTCAAAAATTATATAAGTTTTAATGTAACACAAACATGGAAAAATGCAAGTACAGTTTCATACATTTTTTGCTGTTTTAAGGCATAG
This sequence comes from Anticlea derivata, assembly GCA_947579855.1. Taxonomy (NCBI): domain Eukaryota; kingdom Metazoa; phylum Arthropoda; class Insecta; order Lepidoptera; family Geometridae; genus Anticlea; species Anticlea derivata. The sequence continues at coordinate 1,335,248 of OX388269.1, forward strand.
CTTTCTATGTACTTAACTTAAAATAAAATTACACTTCAGTGAAGTGCCGACAGATTATCGGAACTAAGCAAAAAAAAATATTTTTGCTTAGGTGACCAATAAGGCGCTTATATTAAAATTGTGCATTAAATTGCATTTAACATAAAATGGGACAGGATAACACGAATTTAAAAATTATATTTCATAACTTATACTCTCTGAATTAGCAGGCCATATACGAGAGAACCGACAACCGCTGGGGAATAAAGGTTCTCAAATAGCGTCCACGAACCGGGCGACGCAATGTAGGAAGGCACTTCACCCGATGGACCGACGACATTGTTTAAGTTGCCGGTGAATGGAAAAGGCTCAAGTATCGTCATAGCACTCTTTAGGAGGTTATGTCCAGCTGTGGACTTCTACAGGCTTATGAAGATGATGAATATTATTCGTTTAGTAGTCGCCTTAGTGCTGTAGGTAAGTTGGTGTATAGCACGCATGAAAATAGGGTATAGGTGCATGGAAATGTTTTCGTAGCACTTAAAATAAAGAAGCATTTTCGAGCCTTAACACCTATTTCTAGCGATTCCTTACAAAGTCATTCCTTCTTCGATCCAGTCTTGACTCTCAGCGTAGGTACCCTAGCTGCTACCACTACGCTAGCGTTCAACTAAACGACTGGCTAAACTACATTGAAATAAGCTAGCTAGTTAGATGCTGACAAAACTTACTTTGGCGATTCTGTAACGATTTCTGCAGGCCCAAGCCCTGTTATTAAAAAGCCAGATTTAGCGTCGGCAAAAGGGGAGCATCGGTTTGAAGTTGCTTTGCCTTATGTTACAAAAGGCTTTGTTCAAACATAAAGAGGTATATTACTAACTAGCTTCCGCCGGCGGCTTCGCTCGCGTGGTACCTTTAAAAAGTAGCCTATATGCTATTCCGGGTAAAGAACTATTTTTATTCCAAGTTTCAACGAAATCGCTTGAGCCGTTACGACGTGATTGAATAACAAACATCCTCACAAACTTTCGCATTTATAAGTATGTAGTAGGATTGGTATTGGATAAAATAAAAAATGGACTCTAAAATCTCGGTAAATACTATTAATAGTGGAAAAAGCCAGGCGTCAACGTGTCTGTTTTCTAATGTAATAATAACCTACGATCCCATTGTAATATTTTACAACATAATCATTTTTTAGGGTTCCGTACCTCATTTGGAAAAACGTAACCCTTATAGGATCACTTTGTTGTCCGTCTGTCTGTACGTCTGTCAAGGCCCTTTTTCTCAGAAACGGCTAAAGGTATCAACTTGAAATGTATACCACCTATTAAGGTCTGTGGGCTTATGGTGCCGTATAAAAATCAAATCTCTAGCTTAATGCTTTAAAAAGATATGGCAATGAATGTATAATTTTTGTATGGAAATGGCTAAAATAAAAACCTCTCAATCCTGAAATTTGGAATGCTAGGAGCTTTTGTAACACAATTAAAGGGAAAAATCTGAAATTGAGGAATTTAGAAGTTTTTTAGGAAACAAAGTTATATTTGCGGTCAATGTCATACAATGACTACATGAGCGACCGCAAATATCAGTTTGTCAATTTCCTACACTTAGAATTTTTATTTTCTGATCATGACCACAGCTGCACGACCGGGATTCAAACCCACGACCAATGGTACGGAACCCTCAGGGCGTGAGTTCTCGCACTTAACCGTCTTTATTTAAACCTAACCTAAATTGTATAGTTTGTAAGATTCGATGTGAAATTAGAAATATTGTTAGTGAAGCTACCAGCCAACCACAACCAATGTGATATACCTACCTAAACTAACGAACTTTCACTACAAGCAATAATAAACCTTAGCTAAACTTAGGTAGAGCATATTATAAAACAGTTTGGAAATCATTACCCAAGGATGGGCTTGTACCTTATGCATGCACCTAACAGGCACTATCGAGCAAAACATTTGTGAGTTTTGTTACAAATTGACATAGGTATATATTTTTCATATAAATTTATATTTAAAAAAACGGTTTAAGCCCTGTACAAACGACGTGCAATGTGCAGTTTGAAGTTTATTTTAAAATGATCCGTACGTCTACTGAATAAATTCTATTTTGACTTATTCAGTAGACGTTAGACTCTAAAGAGCTTGCGATATCATTGAGCTATATCGTACGCCCTCAAAATGTCAAACTCAAAATTGATTTTATTCACGAGACGAAAGAAAGGATCATTTTTATATAAAATTATAAAATATTTTAGATTAAATTTAAATGATACCCAAAATTTTCGAACCAGCTGTATTCAAACCATGGAACGGACCAACTACGCCATGGAAATGACGCTGGCGCCGAAAATCTTGTGCAGATGGAATATTTTTGCCAATTAAACACCGTTCTATTTTAGATGAATAATCGCGCGCCGTTTGAACACGGCTTTAAACCACTAGAACTGATATTATTTGGTTTAAATCATTAACCACATAGGTATATAATGTACAGATATTATTAGTTTTAATGTAGTACAAAATACTGGATGATTAGGGAAAGATTAGCTCAATAGCACCTATTCGATTAACTTACAAAATACTAATGTGAATAATGCTATATTCCGTTAGCATACATAATTAGCTTGTATATAAAAATAATTGTTTCTTTGAGGAAGAACATCAGAAGACGATATTGGTGCAGACACACGTGACTATGAGCGTTATTCCGATCAAGAAAACAACGCCATAGTCTTCTAAAGAAGTGATAAGTAGAAGCACGATACACGACATTTAATACAAATAGTAATAAATAATTGACACGTTAGCACAGACATTATCGCGAGATGGACAGAATAACGAATTGCCAAAGCATACTTAACAACTAGATATAACCGTTAGAACATTTTTCCAGCACACACGACAATATACGAGAAAATAGTGATGTTTCCGAGCGTCTTAAATCTGTATGATATATTATTTTCTGACGGAACTGTAGGCGCTTTTTGAGCTATGGAGATAGCTGTGCTCGGAGTTTCACTGCATGATAAAATACGAAATAGCTCGACTAAGGAGTCGCAAAAGCTTCCAGCGCACCACATTAGCTACATAAGACCACCCAAAAGCTACAAGATTAAAAGTGTGGAAAGCGGAAAAACACCCGCCTCCTGATTTTGTCACCCCACAGGAGGAACTGCCCCCTGGACACGACCTGCTGTGGCCTATCTGGAAGTCGTTGAACAGACTTCGCACGCAGGTGGGCCGCTGCAGATACAGTATGTGTCAATGGGGGTTTAGGGACTCGAGCCTAGCCCAGTGTGACTGTGGTGCTCCAGTTCAGTCCATGCCACACTTGCTGGAGTGTCCCCTGTGCCCGTATACCTGTACGAGAGATGACCTCAACGCGACCACGGATAGGGCGATTGAGGTGGCCGCCTATTACTCTAAATTAATTTAAAATGTGTGAAGCAGCGACACGAAAAGAAGAAGAAAATACGAAATGAGAAAATCTGTGGAACATAGCGTTCAGAATTAGCAAAGTTAGTTAAATAGTTGAAGTGGCAGTGGGCAGGCCATATAGCTCGCAGAACCAATAACCGTTGGCGAGTAAAGGTTCGACAAACACGAACCGGGCGACGCAGAGTTGGAAGGCCCGACGACATTGTAAAGTTGCGGGAAGTCGGTGGATGGAAACGGCCCAAAAACGTTCGTCATGGAACTCTAATACAAAAAAGCTAAGGCCTATGTCCAGCAGTGGACTTCTTCAGGCTGATGATGATAGTGATTTTTGAGAGTCGACTGCCACCGTGTCGTGGCTCTTGGAAAAATGCTCTAAAAGGTTTTTGAAAGCACAACACTGAGTATAGGAATATAGATGAATGAAGTTTGTATTTCAACACACTACATAGATTTTGGTAGAACTTTAGTGCAAACACCGTAAGGCAATGAGAAGGAAATGTAGAGCCTCGCATGTATAGCCAAAACTATTTCTTAAACAACGGTCGATTCATAAAAGTAATGTATTTTGTTCTAAATCAACCTTTATAGATTTTTCATTGAAATTAAGATCAAACCTGATATGAACTAGTCGTTCGTTTTTGATTTAATACTGTGTTTCGCTATACATGCAAGTTTTACAGAAAGAAGAAGAAAGATATACATTCTCCAATGTATGTATATAGTTTTTATAACTCTTTATATTCTGTTCACAATATAATTTTTATTTCTAAGGCGCGCCTGATATGCATCACTTCGTTTTACAAAAATAAACCCAACTTCCCCACTTTACAACATGTTATATTTGTCGCAATCTACCCTCAAATTTCTGATAAAAATATAACTTTATATTCTCGTACCTATAAGCCTCATTGCCTTTCGTGTCATGGGTCATTTATAATTATTTAACGCGTAGTCTACTATATTGTCATTATTTAACAAGTGAACAATGTATATTTACGAAGCAGTGTCGTTACTCAAGCTAGTTTTAGCGAATAGCTTATGAATATGAAACACTCCATTTCAAAGCTTACTATCTAGAATACTATGTCGCTATGTATATTCGTATAGGATAATTCATCGCACCAGTCTCCATACAATATATGTACAATACAGGGGGCCAATTCGTCACTGACGTAGGTAATTATAATTAAAATGCAAATAGTACGTCAAATGAACTTTGATAATTGAGTTTGACACGAGACTGTTATGAGATTCGATTGTATTTATTCAGGTGAATCGACCCCCAGGTTACATAATAAAATTAAGAATAAAACATAATTATAAAAATCACAGTATAAAATCACAATCAAAACAATAAAAACTATAATGCCATTTCTGAATTTTCATTGACTTATATCGAGATCTGGTTATAAAAAAATATATATTTATTTTTGCGAAAGAATATAATTGAAAGTATATATTTATTTTACAACTAGCAACATTAACAATTTCATTGAAGGGTAAGCAATACTTCATCTAAAAATTCAGAAGGTTGCGATCGTCTAATCTAAAACTGAGCATTGACGTTATACAAGCGGTAAATATCGTCTGTAATCGGAGATACAAACGCCCGATACGAGCTTTACAACGTTACAACAATTATGCATAATTTTTGTATAGTGTTTTATCGATATATTAAAATAGTTTGGGAAACAACTAAAAGTGATATGATAACTAATTAAATAAAGTGTTTCAAATTGATCTACATACCTGTCTAGTAACTTACCAAGTTCGGTTTTTTATGACACCAAAAAATATAAAATAAAAATGGGATGGGACACACAAATGGGATGATAAAACACAAAAATATACATACTGCTACGAAATGTAACAACTGGAGGTGTTAACAGCTTTATATGCATCCAAATAATGGAACCGCACGTGCCGTCACAAGCCGCGGGAGAGTCGGAGATTGGTTGCCTGATCGTACTAATTCGGAAAAACGATAATTGCGAGGCATCTAAGTAATTTAAATCCTTGTAAACACAGTGGAGGAGCGTTCAGTTTTAGATTAGACGAACTCTAGCTACATCAGTTTAAGGGGTTGCCAGTAGGAGAATAAAAAGCATAAGTGTTACGCCAAACATGTTTATAAAATATGTATCAAAAAGTAAATGCAAGCATTTAGTAAGTATAAAAATTAGATAAAACTCGCAAAAAATCTACATACCTACGTTTTTAGTATGGCAACCACCAATCCACTAGGACTAACACGAACGCTTACAAAACTAGAAATGATTCTCTCTCAGTTATAGGAATAAGCCTATGTACCTACAAATTGATTTCTCAAACGCTGACTAAAATAAAATAAAGATAAACGAAACATGAATTGCACATTGCACAAATTGCAAACACGTTTTAAATTAGGAACTCCGAATAAACCTTGAAATAAAATAAAAAATACTGCAATATAAGTCAGTATTTGAGAAAATCAACTTGCCAAGCACTATTTTCAGTGCGTCCGCAAACACGCATCCGCTGTACCATTAGAATACCTTACCGCACGATTGTCCTCACGATGTTGATATGTCCACACATTACACCTTAAATACAATATCAATCAATGAGATTTGTGAAAGATTTAATTTTCGAATGGTAGTATAATTAATTAGGCTTCGTTTAAAGTCCATCATTATTTTTCTGGCTAGCACAACACTCAATGTTGCCATGAGTAAAAAATTGAACACGGAACCTTCAAGCACGATGCAGTGCCTCATTTAACTTTTCTGCCTTCATCATCAGCATGAGATGAGAGACATCAAGCAACAGCGCTACAGAACTTTGTCATTTAAAAACAATCTCAAAATAGGTGATAATTATTGACTGATACAAATCCCACAGCGACCCACAACCAAATTTTTATCACAACATTGTACATATCTCGCCACAAAATAGTCATATAAAGCTTAAGGTATAATTTTAAAATACATACACCTTTATAATTATAAATATTATTTAAATTTAAACCATAGTTAAAACCATCCCTGTCGTTGCTTGTCATTACCCAAAAGTCAGAGATGGCAATACTTTAATCATTGTTTATCTTTTGACAGTTTTTATAATTAAGAGGGGTAGGTTCTATAATCAAAAATCCGCCTTACCACTTTTGATTTCGCTCACGCACGACTAAGTAATAATCCGGCACATTTATTTATTCCCATGATCCTTTAATTGTAAAAAAACTATTCGTTTAATGACTTTGATTACCTCTGTTCGTCTGTCTGTTTTTCAGTTACAAGCAAAACAATAAGGAACATTTTTGGTTGGACAAAATTATACTTTTTTTATGAGAAATCAGGCGAGGCTATATGTAGCAATAGGTTAGGTACTTGACGCAAAATACACCCTTAGGGTGGTAAGGCGGCACTTTTGGTGATAATTTCTAGTCACTATCAACATGTCATTCTTGTGGCGAGTATTGTACGTATTAGTCCTTCAAATATACACTTCACAGTCAGTCAAATAACCGCCACCTATGGCTGGAGATCATGACGTCAGTCCGGAATCGGTGCGGTAGAATATCCTAAGGTTCAGAATGGACGAAAATCACACCCGCCTCGGCTTCCCGGGACCCGGGCACTCAGTCGACTTGATGATGGAAGTCGCGAAGTTCTGCGGACGCGGCCTTATGGGGTCCCGCTCCATAAAGCCGGGGTTCAGGATAATGTTAGGCACCAGCTCCATCGCGTCAGGATCCTCGGTAAACTCTAAAGGGTTAGTCATACGTACCATGTGTGTGTGTTATGTTTGTTAGTGTGCGTCCCCGCAGTCCAAGCGTGCGATCCAAGCGAGTGCGATAGAGGGGAAAGAAGAAAAAAATTTGAATAAAAAAGTTAGCATGTACTTGCGTTATGTCTTTGGTAAAATTCATGCGAATAGAAAAGCCGTCTTCAAACGGATTGCGATATGCTATTTAAAATATAAACGCCTTCTGAATAAAGTCGCATTTAAGTTTACGGGCTTGCGATATCGTTGAGTTAATCGTATATCGCACGCCCTCAAATGTCAACCTCAAAAGTTACTTTAACCATTAAACGTAAGGATCATTTACAAAAAGATTAAAAGCATATTTTAGATGACAAATCTTCGACTAAAGAAAAACTCTCTTTGAGACCATTATCAAACAGCACTCACGTGATATTAAGATAGCCGAAAAAAAATGTGACTCAATTTTTTTTGACGCATTCAAATTTGTTAATGGTCTCATGTCACCATACGAAATTCTGTCCAATTTTAAAAATAATAAACCAGTGATTTAATCTGTTTTCGTACAGTATTAAAAGCTAGTTTTCATTAACTAAATCTAACTAAACTATAACAGCTATACAGTCCGAATTTAATATAGTTTCTGAAAAGTTTTAGTAAGCTCTACGAAATCCATACCATATACCATTTATTTAATTTTTAAATTAATTAGCACTATAAAAACACTAAATATTTTTATACCTGTGATGTATTTTAATTACACAGCACCGACTTCAATGTTTTTTAAACGGGTAATCACAAACGTGTAGTTGTTATTCTGATAAATCACCATAAATAACTATTGAGAATAACAAAAACTAAAGCTACTTAAATCTTTAAAAGTTAAATAAAAACATTGATAGAAATCACATCATCATCATCATCATGAGCCTTTGTATGTCCACTTTAGGACGTAGACCTCTGCCAGACTTTTCCATGCCTGGCGGTTGGATGCCTTCATTATCAAGTCACGGCAGAAAAAACATAGCCGTAATAAAATTTTGTATTTATTAAGTAGGTATAGCAGAAACAATAGCAGAATATGAAAAGACCTAAAAAGATATGAAAGTTATCCTTCAGTGGATAACGTCTGAAATGTTAGTAGAATTGAGCGCCAAGTGTTCTTCCGAAACGGCTCAACTGTAAGTAATGTTAACCTGTCCCATATTATTTTCTAATTATAAATCTAAATGTGCTCATAATTTTAAAAATAGTGCATTTAATGCGTTAAAGTTTATTATCGCAGCGCCTAGATAGAGATAGTGGTCCTTTATATAGAAGTGGTCCGAAGTGTTTATTTATATCACAAGAAAAATTGTGTTTATATACATCATTGCATATGCTACGTGTTTTTATAGATGGCTAAGTTTGATTTCAATGTTTTAAGTTTTTAAAATATTAAAAAAAAAAAAAAAAAAATTATACGGTTTATAGTTATACAAGGTGTTTCATAACATGTATACTATCCCAAAAGGGCTTCTATTCTATCAAATAGACGAAAGCAAACAGCTGATTTTTGCAAAGTGTATTTTTATTCAATTGAAAAAGTCGAATTTCCTGTGGTGCAATTGTGTAAGCGTAATGGCAATGAAAGTCTTTGAGGGTAATTTTAACAATCTTAGTAACATTCAAAACGTTCCTAACTTGCCAAGGGAAAACTTCAAGACCTTAGCTTCTTCCTTTTTCATGTTTGAAAAACTTTAGATGTCGCTAAAAAACCATTTTGCTTGCATAATAGCCTGGCTGGTCGTAAAACAAGCTTTATTAGCATTTGGGTTTAGAATAAGCCGCTTTCGGGATTGTATACACATAATGAAACTTGCATTAAGTTCAAATATCAGCTACATATTTTATAAAATGTAACTTTACTCGGGTAATTAATATATCTTCGTATAAAAATAATAAATAAATATTCCGGACAGATCACACACGGTCAACTGATCCCAAACAAGGCATAGCCTGTACTATGGGTACCAGCGACTGATATACATAATAGATATATATTAAACACCCAGACACAGAACAAACATCTGTGTTAGTCACATATGTTTGTCCAGTGCGGGAATCAAACCCGCTACCTCTAGCGCAGAAGGCAGAGTTACTACCAACTGAGCTATGAGGCCTGTAAAAGTATGTGTATTTTTATTAGCTCACGGATTTTTGACATTTGATACCAGAATTAGCCATCATACAATACATCTTAATTGAATGCATGTGTTATATTATGATTTAAGTAATTTTTGGCAAGAGAAACTATCATTATAATATCATACTTATTTCGTTTTATTCAGCTACCTGTTTTGTATCTACTCATTAACCCTACTTAATACTTCTGCCAGTAGTAATTTTTTTTTTTCTATTTAAATTAAGTGTACTGTTATTATTTATTATTAGGTATCTTAAATAATCTGAGCACATTAGCAATTATTTCGTACGACCGTAATTGAATATGAGTGAAATTATTATGACAGTGGAGTTATCTATATAGAGTACAACGTGTTACGTAACTTGTATACTACCCCAAAAAGGGCTTTCCTAACAAAAAAACATGTTAGCAAAAATAATAAACAAATTCCCATAAAAAAAAACCGTTGATTTTGTAAACCAATATGAGATGTCAAACTACATCAAGATTGCTACCGAAAACAGCTGAATAATTGAGTTTTTTGCTCAGTGTTTTTACGGAATATTTATATAAAAAAAGATTTAGAACAACATTTATTGCCAACTAGAAGAACTGGTTAGAATAAGTCCTTTTCAGAATAGTAGACATATTATGAATCACCTTGTAGATCGTTTAATGATATTAATTTATTAAGATTGCTCATTATGCTATTGTGTAGATGAAATTTTCTAGTAAGTACAACCTACTTGCTTATTTCATATAAAATAAATGTTAGTAAGACTAACACTACTATAATGTAGTTAATTCCTCCATTAATATATTTTTTGAATAGTATATAGTGGTTTTACTAAAAGAATTCTAAATTATCGAGTCTATATCATAGGAATGTTAGAGCTAACCTAACTATATTGCTTTTCGTAATTGCATCTATTGTGATAATTGACACTTTGTAGATTTGTTTTGGTCCGTAACTCTATGCTATTAATTATTATTGTTGAGAAATGTCCTGCTTAATCTTACTAAAATAAATTATATCAAATTTTTTTATTTAGTTATTTGTAAGCATTCTTTTTATGCACCTACCGTGCCATTAACTTTGCGATTTTGTTTAGGTTTGACGTAAGTTGACAAAGATTTATGGTTCAAATTCGTGTAAAAGCATGCTGACTCGCTTGCATTTGAATGGCAATAAGATGTCATGATAAACGTCTTAGACAGGCGTGGTTTAGCTTTTTGTCATTTATAACCAAAATTACTTATAACGTTAGTAATAAAAAAATTCAGACAGGTTAGTAGGCCATTTTTCAACAATATTAATGAATATAATTCTGAATATTAATACTTAGCTCTAATAGGATAGCGTTATAGCAAAGAGGTAACTCTAAGGCGAGATTCAATAATTCCTTTTTAATTTTCTTAATCCTAATTTGCTTAGCACCAATCGCGTAGCAGATTAAAATATTAATAAATGTCTTTTTATATTTATCAATTCCGAGTTTTATATAAAAACTAATTTAAAAGTTATATTTAGTAATAATTTGGTAATTTTTGCATTTATATCTTGGCACTATTAGATAAGTTCTTAAAATGACGATCTACAACCACCAAAACTATTTACAAAAGTAATTGAATCGTGCTTAATAATATTAATGTAAATTGTGATTAATAGAAATTGCATTTTCTACCAAAAATGGAAGTTTAATTTTACGCAAGCTTGTAAATATTACTATCGTACTTGAAAGAAGGTTTTTGTCTAAATCTATTTTAACCCTAAATCACCTACAGATACAGAGCTTCCTAACTCAATAAGTAGTACTACTTAATAAGAACCAATTAAAAAAATTAATAACTATGAAGCGATACGTTAGTACATATAAATAAATAACTAACAAAACAGTGTTTTTGTAAAGTACTTATTTATATGTATACTGAAATCATCTTAAGTTACCAATACTACTGTAATCACTATTACAGCCACTTCAAATATGGCGTTACGTTCTCTCATTGGTATTTAAGCGATAATCATTTAAGATTTCTGCATAATATCGATATTTTAAACAAACTTACCGAAATATAATGGACATTTTGACTAAACCGTACTCTATATTTTATCAATGTTGCCGAAGGAGCTTTGCATAGGCAGAAACGCATTTTTGAATGTAATTGGTGAAAATCAAAACGGCGTCAGCGTAGCTAGATCCCAAAGCATCAAGATGTTAAGAAAAACAATATTTAAAGGTAGTTAGATTAGTATAGTCTTAGTATCAGCAATAAGGATTATGCCAAAAGCTTTTTCAATTAATTTCTCAAGCACTAATAGGAGAAAGCGATGCTAACGCCCTTTTGTACATACTGCCGATTTATCGTGACCGCCCTGAAAGCGCCTCGTTGTTTATTGGCGAAAATAGTAGTACTAGCGCAGGTATCAAATTACGCCCATCACTACTATACTACCCATGCATATAACGACTACCCGCACCCACGACCGCTACCCGCCCCAGAACGACTACCCGCATAGAACAAACGCGCACATTACGGCTACCCACCCCATGATAACTACCCGCGCCCAAAACGGCTACCCGGCTAGAAAAGAACAGGACTGCCTAGCAACATCGGCCGTACTGACACAACTGCGACAAGCGCGTCAGTAGTGCCAAAGAAAGTACAGCCTAGGCAGGGGTGTGGGCTATAGCGGCGGCTCACCGGCGTGGCGCCACTCGCGGCACAGCACGGCGCACGTGCCCGCGGCCAGCACCACCAGCGCGCCCATCACCACGCACACGGCGGCCAGCCACGTGCGCGTGTCGAACGTCTCCGCGCCCGACAGGAAGTGCTTGTACAGCTCTGAAAATACACGACACGGACATTACGCACTGGGGCACTGGATACCACGAGATGGACTTTTGCGAGTAGGATGTTCAGAGAATTGGACGTTTTGTGAGAGCTGGACCGACGACAATGTGAAGGTTACGGGAAGTCGGTGGATGGAGAGGGCTCAAGACCGTTCGTCGTGGAACTCTTTAGGGGAGGCCTATGTCCAGCAGTGGATGTCTATATGCTGGTGATGATGATGATGTGAGAGCTGGAGGTTTTGTGAATTGGACATTCCGCGCCTAAACGACCTGTAGGGATAGGTTGAGCATCGACACGGTACAACGATACGGTTGCTAATAGATAAGGCTTTCGTCGAAGGATGCGTGGAAACATCAAATGTTATTTTCATTATGACATGCTTAGGAATATTATGTATAGAAATGGGGTACATTTAAGACAGATATTTTATTTTTGGGTTCTCTTCGGCGACAAAACGTCCATCGCAGTCTTCTTATGCTTAAAAAAATAAAACCATGTCTTACATTAACAAATTTTTTTTAGACTTCGTGAAATTAAAAAATAATAACGGTTAATATTGTTATGTTTATAACTAGGATAGTTTCAAAAGGCTTTGTGCTTTCTTCCAGCGAAGAAAAACATCGTGAGCAAGTCATTTTGTTGGTTCAAACAGAATACTGCAGGTAAACTTAGCCACCGGAGCCTTTCAGAGCAAAGAAATGGCTGCAAAGAATCATCATCCTCATTTCAGCCGTAGGACGTCCACAGCTGAACATGGCTTCCATAGATTTCCACAGAGAATTCCACCACGCTGGGTTGGCAAGCGCAGATAGAGCCATCTTTATGTAAGTAGCGGACGCTACTGCACCACATTCCCTAGCTTTTTTCCCTTAGTCGCCTCTTACGACGATATAGACGAGTAGATATGGAGGGCCTATTCTTCAGCCGGGTTACCGCCGAAATAAATAAAATTATAATTGAAAATTAGACCTGCATCCTGATCACTGTAGAGCGTGGTCGCCAGCACCTCCACCGGCGGACCGGGCCCCAGGACATTGGTGGCCCACGCGCGGAACCAATACGACGCGTTCGGGTCCAAGTGGTACACGTCTATTTGACGCTGGAAATGGAAACATTGAAAGAAAGAAAGTAGACATTTGTGACGCTAAATTGGTAAACATGTAAAATTGTGGTACACACGACAAAAACATTTGTTGTGTGTACACACAACACAACAACTTTTTGGTCCTTCGTGCCTGTTATGTTTTTGTGTATAAACATAACAGGCACGAAGGACCAAAAAGTGTCACCACAGGCAACATCGGGGAGATATTTCAGGATGCCTCGTAGAGAAGCGAAACAACGTGTCGAAACCTTAACTTGAGTGGAATGTGGTTGTGCCTACTGCACTAAGTACGCTTTGCATGGCTTTTTATTGCGGGCGGTGCGGGAGGTGCACGCGTCTGCATTTTGTTGAGAATATGAGGAATAGAGTAGCGGAATAGTACTACATATTTGTTTGTCTATTTATCTTAGAATGGATTTCCGCAAGGTCACACCTAAATCAATAAATAAATAAATATTCCGGACATATCACGCACGGTCAACTGATCCCAAACTAGGCATAGCCTGTACTATGGGTACCAGAGACAGATATACATAATAGATATATTATTTATATCTAATGATATTTAACACCCAGTCACAGAACAAACATCTGTGTTAGTCACAAATTTTTGTCCAGTGCGGGAATCAAACCCGCGATCTCTAGCGCAGAAGGCAGAGTTACTACCAACTGAGCTATTAGGCCAGTCAATCAATTAACTAAGCAACTTACTTGCTAAGCTATAGTTGCGACTTACCGAGTTTGGACTGATGTGGTTGGGACTGATAGGCCGCCACGGCTCTAGGGATCCATTGACAGGCGCCGCTGAGCGGTACTGCGCGGTGAAGTCTATGATGGGATGCCCTCCATCGCCCGCCACGTTCCATAGTATCAGCGCGAGGATCGTGGACGCGTGGACGGTCACATTTACTAGCGCTGGCGGCTCCGCTGCGGAAGGGGGAGAAATAGTTAGAAACTGCTGTAATCCTCCATTTTGGATGGCGCTTCGATACTCTAAATATTGTTTTGCAACATCATCAGCCTGAGGCAGTTCAGTGTTGGATATATGCCACCCCAAAGACTGTCACGACGAACGGTCTTGAGCCTTTCTCCATTTACCGACTTCCGAGAACCCTCTTTATGTGGTCAATCTATCGGGTGGAGGGCTTTCCGATACTGCGTCGTCCGGTTTGTGGTCGCCAATCGACTTTATACCCCAACTGTTGCCGGTTCTGATATCAAGGTGATTCATTTTATGTATCGCGAAAAGGGCTTATTAGATAGCCAACTGGCGATATATTGAGTTCTACAACTTTTGGAAATTCACTAATTTTAAATGAAAAATCACTTTGCAAAAATATTTTGGAGTCAAATCACTTCAAGTCTGATTTAGGTAGCTATCTTGATGTTGAACTTCTCTTACGTCTTTTTGTCGCTAATATTCTTTCTATTTGTTGATAGAATAAGCCCCTTTTGGGATAGTATACATATAATGAATCACCTACTACGTGTGTACATGATACAAATACCTACTCTGTGTCTGTCTGTATGTGTTACAAGCAAGTCAATTACAATTTTAGAGCTAACAGTAATTCAGTCAGGGAATATGGTATTCCATTTGTAACTCATATGTTACACTGTTTATGTATGCACGTGTAATTGGCACAGCTGAGATAGAGTACCTGGTGAACTGCATACAAAATAATGTGATTGTTGCTTAGGTACATGTTTTTAAAGCCACTAATCGTAAGACATTTTGTGAAAAGGATTATCGAAAAAAATTTTGACAACAAGCCGTGTTTTTCGCATGATTGTTCTAGGCGAGAAACAGGCGTAGCTTCTTCTAGTATCTAAAACGGTTCACATAATCCTCGTGATTTTATTGAAATAAACACATTTGACTTTTTGATCCGGTAATAAGATTTTTAGTTTTACGTGTTTTATAATTTCATATATAAGAAATTATCTCCAAAAAATTGGGGTATGTTGTATTTATTGTATTATATTGACAGGCCTCATAGCTCAGTTGGTAGTAACTCTGCCTTCTGCGCTAGAGGTCGCGGGTTCGATTCCCGCAGTGGACAAACATTTGTGATTAACGCAGAAGATAAGGGCTATATTAATTAATTTGTGCTATAATAAATAATTATAATTTTTTATGCTACAAATCAGGACTAAATGTATGACTTATATGTATTATTAATTTTTTTTAACGGTTTTCTTTTTTGTGCTCTCTGATTGTTGTATTTTTTATTTGTTATTTGATTTTTTTTTGTTTATTGACATGTGTTATTATTTTTACTGAATTATTTTACTTATTGACATTGTATTTAGTTAATTAGCTTGATTTATCTTATATTATTCTGATGACTTCTCTATTGTATTAGGTCTGACCTGTAATGATAGACGTAATGTTTTAAATAAATACAAATACAAATAAATGTTTGTTCTGTGTCTGGGTGTTAAATATATATCTATTATGTATATCAGTCTCTGGTACCCATAGTACAGGCTATGCCTAGTTTGGGATCAGTTGACCGTGTGTGATATGTTCGGAATATTTATTTATTATTATTATTTTTATTGTAACCATATAAATCAAAACAAACTAAACTTTATCAGAAGCTATATTCCAACATTTAATAGTGAAATAGAGCTTTTTGAAGGCATTTAAAATATATTGAAGCGACCTTAAAGGATGAGGTTATTACCAACTGTTTACCATTAGCTGTAAACTGATGTAGGTATCTGCGGCTGATATTAACTTACATACATATTTCAATTTCAATTTTCTCAATTTCAATTTTTTTTCAATTTCAATTTATTAATCTTTTGACATATTTACATGTGCTTAGATAGGTCAGAACAGAACAGATACATAGCTACGTGTAGTACCAATTAGCTAAATTATTTAATCACTTAATGTTCTGTCAGACAGAATCTTAAACAACCAGCGTTTAAGATAATTACGAGCACTGGTGGAGTGGTGGTATTGACCTTCCGATCCACGGGTCATGAGTTCGAATCCCGGTCTTGCACCAATGGATTTTCCATTCGGAAAAGTTAAGTGCGCAATTCTAGTTCTCTCAAACGGTGAAGGAAAACATTGTGAGGAAACCGTGTGCACAAAGGAGGCTCTAAGAGGCGCATTTCAAGCCTTTCTCTGAACTGATTGTTTCACCGAACGGTCATGGGCCCTATTCAGAGCCACCATACCTCAACCTGGTCACTGACCCGCTTTCGGGATGGTATATATGTTATAAATCACCTTGTAGAAGCAAAACATTCAAGCCACTGTTCACTTGACCCGTATCGTAGCTGTATTGTTCGAACCACACTTTCAAGTATGGTCTTCGGTTTAAAGAATATTTATTTTGTCAAGAAATTACAGAATTTCACTTAGACAAAACTTAAACTAAAGTATTAATTATCTGCAGTGAGCATGCTTATACTTAAGAAATAGTAAAATTATAACTATAAACAAGGTAAATAAGAGAGTGTAGTCTAGAAATACATCATGAGTACTTATATCTATAATAAAAGAAGACCACGGAAGAAACAGCGCTTTGGTGTAAGCTGTTCTGCTCTAGCACACGCTGAGTGGTGCCCGTTTGATTTAATTACATTTTATATTGTGTTATGTTAAGCTTGATTGTGTTTATGGTAACAAAATAAACGTTTTTGTATTCTATTCTAATACAGTATGTTTTAAATATTTTCTTCATTTCCTTCTAAATACAAAATAAAACCTTAGAATCTTAGAATAAATAAAGTGGTAGACTAACGTAAAAAGCGATGTTAAGGTTCCGCAAGGTTCTGCTAGAATAATAAATCTTGAAGCTCTACGGAAAATGGCTCTTGAAGAAGCTAAATCATGCCTACAGCACAAACTATTTAGTTTTTGCAAATTATATAGAGGCTAGTTCGGCTGCTTGCTTACCATGAAATAATGAAATTCACCCCAAAAATACTTAAAACACAGTTACAGTTTCACTAGCGGCTGCACGCAGGTACACTCGCGCGGTACCCAGATTAAAGTACGCATACTTATTTCCTTTCCGTTAAAGCTATCTCCATTCCAAATTTAATCAACACCAGTTCAGCCGCTAATTCGTGAAAAGGTTACAAACAGACAGACAAAGAGACAGTGTTACTTTCGCATTTATGTGATACCATGGGCGCCGGGAGGGGGATGCAAGTGCACCAGTAAACAGCCCCCTCCCTAGCTCTGAAGAAGTAATAAGATTTTTTTTTATTATCAAAGTAATTGTTCTAATAAGATTGGTTGCAGTATGCACCTCCCTAAAAATAATCCTGCCATGTGTGATACGAAATGTACAAACGTAGTGCATTCACAGTACCAGTGCATTTTTAATATCAACTGACTACACAAAACCGCTGTATAATCCACGGTTCAGCATAAACTGGAACGAGAGGGTAGAAAACTCACAAAACGAAATATTGCGGTAATACCGGTAAACCATCTAGGCACTACCTTGTGCTACACAGGTATTTTAATTCGTAGAGGTGGTTCGTATTTACGCTACCAGGTTTTTAAACCAGGTTCTCGCATCAAACTATACGTACCTAGTACGACTTCACGATACTTAGATGTTTTTAAAATCCTCGGGTGCCGTCTCGCGGTACGCGGTGGACTTGCGCTGTGGACTTGCGCAGTGCACTCGCGCGGTCTAAGTAATACATTCAAGTATTTAGTACCTAACTGGGTTTTTAACCTGGTATTTATTGGTACTTGTTAGATACGGTACGTTATAGACCTGGTACGCGAAATAGCAAGTACAACCCATCTCTACTACACAGCTTATAGACCTCACAAGGTGGAAGGCCGCTCGTGAATACCTGAAGAGATGAAGGGACCAAGCGCTTCCTGAAAACCCGACCTGACCTGACGTGTTGTCACGGGTGCTTCAAATGCAAGCGTGTTAGCACAAATTTAATCGAATTTGAACTTTAAACCTTTGATACTGGCAAAAGTAACTAAACTAAATCCCTAAAAAATTCAATGTTTCGGATCGGATGTCTACCTGTCAAAAGGCGGGCGAAAGGCCTTTTTTTTTATTAAAATCATTTTACATCTAAGTTTTTTTTTAATGTTATACGGAGGCAAACAGGCTTACGGCCCACCTGATGGTAAGTGGTTACCGTCGCCTATTGACATCAGCAATACCTGGAGCATTGCTAATGCGTTGCCTGCCGAACCCCCAAAGAGCTCTGGCAACCTTACTCACCGCAGGAACACAACACTATTTGAAACAAATAATGTTATTTGGCTGCGATCTTCTGTAAGGCGGAGGTACCTCCCAGGCGGGCTGCTCCAATTTAGAGCGAGAAAATCTCGCTGTGCCCTACCTCCTCCTAAAAACAGTTTAGTAACCCTTTCTACTATAAATTATCCTTGCATCTACTGATGAAAGTTAATTTTGTGTTTGACATTTCAGGCCTTACGATATCGCTCAACGATAATAGTCCCTAAAAGTCAAATTCAAAATAAGACGTCTAATATTAATGCAATAAATTTCATATGACATATCGCACGTCGTTTGAACGCGGCTTCAGTGCCGCTACGCTGGAATGGTCCCACATACATTTCCATTTTGCGAAATATTATCGCTACCTATATCGCCGCGTCAATGTCGCCGCATCCGTGTCGCTGGAGCCGCTTTGCTCGGAAGTCTACCTTTAGGGTTCGAGTGAACGTTAGACTTCATAAACTACGGCGGACAGGCAATCGCGTAGCTCGTGAATAATGACCGTCATTACGCGGCCTTCACTGGACCGTACTCGTCTTCACGTACACATTGCGGCGGCAATGTATTGAGGAAAATGGGAGGATATTTTTATTTCTTTGATCGATTCCGACTGTTTCTCCGATTGGAGAAACGACAGGCCGCTAAGCTACCAAATGGATTCCTACTACCAGGCAGCTTGAATATTTTTCGTCGATACATAGTTTCCTTTAGGATAAATTATTATGGCAGTGAACTCGAACAAATGCAATGGGCTCGATCTACTCTCTCTCTCCTTTTCTCAAATCACTGATAAATATTATTTTATGATACTTTCGGGATCACTCTTAAGGTAGGTATGGTGGCCCAAAAGCTAGTGTAGTGAAATAAAAAAAAAATAACAGCCTACAGTCAGCATGTATGTCCTGAGCCCACACTAGTATTAACTGTGTCGTGGGTATCAGAAACTACGAGTACCATGGTACCACAACACCCAGACCCGGAACATTATTTGCAGATCATGCAAACATTTGTCCTGCAACGGGACTCCTAGCGTCTCAGACACACACTCGCCCACTACGCTTCAAGTAAACACGCATTAAGTTTCTCTAGAATCTAGATATGGGCTCAGTCTATCGGTCTCAGTTTTCCGCAAACGATGGTTACACAAGCTGGTTCACTTTATCAGATTGCTATTTCTGTCGCAGTGGGATTATTGTATTGTAGTCGTTTAGATAATAATTCAATTATCATGTTTTGCAAGGGTCGTCCTTTTAAAAGTTCTGTTTGTTTAAATCGAAAACCTAGCTTTCATTCAGTACCTAATACTTTTTCTTTGAGCCTCACCTAGTACGATCGGCACCACACTGAAGCTCTTCATACATTCCATAAAAAAAACAGCTAATTTGAGAAAGTTTCGTTATAATAAAAATGATGTCTTTTCGCTTAAATTCTTTCTTTATGTTGATAAAATAACCCTCTTTTGGAATGATATACACATGTTATGAATCACCTTGCAGACTTTTCAAACGTTGAAGGAAAACATCGATAGGTCTTATCCTAGTGCCACGTGCACGAAACCTTTGCGAGGGGCAGTTTTATTCTTTCACCAACGATCATAAAACCTTTTTCAGGGGCACTATAACATGATGATTTAGTTAAAATGATTAAGCATTAAGTAAATAACCAAGAAAGAACCAGTTATTTGAACCAATCGAGTTGCGGGAATAATGGCGGTCGTTAAAAAGAATTAGCATGAAGATTATTGTGGTAAACGACCTTGGCATGAATCATCAGCTTACCAGCCCGAGATTGATTACTACGGTTTACAGCTTAATAAGGTTACTTGGTTTGTTTGATTACGGAAATAAGGGCATTTGAATTGTTTATAACATAAATTAGCGCAGGATTATGGCTTTTCCGAACGGCGAGATTTTGCTGATTGTTTTATTTATAAGCCCGATGTTTCCTGTACATTTGGCATTATTATTTATTAGACCGATGTTCTTTACTGCATCTCCATCTTGAGATAACTCTTTATTCTTTGCGTTAAGGATGAAAAAAGTACCTGTGTTTTCCGGATACATTCCATTCTCAAGTGTTTTTTTTTGTGAAGAATGATCATCGAAAAAAATGATAGGCACGCGCGCCGTATTTGTTGCCTGATTCTTCTAGGCTTGGTCGCGAGGGACCGGCATAGCTTCACCAAGTTTCTAAGACGTTACAAAGTGATCCCAGTGATTTTATTGAAATAAACACCTTACGAATTTGAATTCAAAGAACTACTAAGTACGGATATTATTTGTTACTTACTACGCACTGTGAGGTTGACTCTGTCAACAAAAGCAGTCTCATTTTCGACTCCGCACTCGTAGAGTCCAGCATCGTCCACTCCTATCTGTTTGAGGAGTAGACTGCCATCCACCTGGAACAAGCAAACATACATTTGATAATACGAAACTCACAAGTAACAAGGAGCTAGTTTGGGTTCTTAAATATTCTCATGCGGCTAGTAAAAGATTTTTGTTCCTTTTTTTAATAAATATTCCGGACATATTCAACTGATCCCAAACCAGGTATAGCCTGTACTATGGGTACCAGAGACTGATATATATAATAGATAAATATTTCGATATTATTATTTGATTATGATTCTGTATTTAGATGGCTCAGCTGTCTCTCTTGTGTATGTTGTATTGCTACTTGTATTAGTCTTTTTTTACTGTTAACCTACGGTAGGTACTAAGCTTTATTTTATTTTGTGTGATTGTTATCTGCTGTTGTTTCTTTTGTTTGCTTTTATCTCTGTCTGTGCTGTATTTGTGTGTGTGTCAAATAAACAATTTATCTATCTATCAATTTAACACCCAGCCACAGAACAAACATCTGTGTTTATCACAATGTTTGTCCAGTGCGGGGATCGAACCCGACCTCTAGCGCAGAAGGCAGAGTTACTACTAACCGAGCTATGAGGCCAATCTACTGAGCTATGAGGCCAGTCGTTCTTTGATTCTACGGACTACAGCTTGCTACATCAGTAGACAGATACACATCTTTCACTACATTCTCTCAACCCACATCCCTCAACGTGTTCTGTAATTAGAATAGTAGTTACGGCTCACGTTGTATATGAGTACGTAGTACTTAACTATAGTGAAAGGGCTTGTTCAATAAAAAAAAATCAAATAATTTATTTCAGAATACTTTTTAAATTTATTTCTTCTTCACTTTAACAAAACAGCGGTCTGATCTTTTACTGTCACTAATTATTAAACGTAAAACAGCTGAATAAATAAGTTTGAACTGACTTGACCACAAAACAGCCGATTTTTGCATCGTTTTTCGTACAGAATGTCGAATTTCCAAAAGTCGTAAAACTAATTTTATTGCCAATTGGAATAAGCCCCTTTTCGGGATAATTATTTAACATATTATGAAACACAATATATTATGCTCACTGGTTTCAAGTTGGTTCAATATCGTACGAAAAGTTATAATGAGTTGGATAATCGAGTTGTCGAGAGATTCTGATGTCGAGCACATAACTGAATTACCTAAATTTACTGTCGGGTGCTTCACTCGTTATTCCATTGGACCATTTCGAAGTCTGATAGAAGAACTGAAGTTAAAGTGCATACACAGATGCTACATTTATAAAATGAAAGATAAACAGTGTTAGAATATTAAGCAAGAGTTACTCACACATAATAGACTTTAACAACCTTCAAATTCCAATGGCACGTTTACCTCATATTGCCAAAATTTGCAGTACGTCTCTCTGTTTGTAAATTGAGAATATTTGCAGGTCACAATAGCTAAGCTTTGTGAAGCGGTGAAAATGCTTTGCAGAAAAAAAATTGCTGATGGTCTCCGGAACATTAACCTCTAACGCAGGTTATGTTGGTGTACCATTTATTGATCGAGGGAGCGAAGATCTCTCTAACAACTGGGCAAATCAGCGTTGTATGTTGGATCAAGATTTATTGGTAAGAATATGAGTTAAATCGGACAAGGTATTGCTAAGCTATTAAAAAAAGTTATACAAATACATGAAGTGGGGTGTCATAATGAAAGAGCTTTGCTTATATATATTCCAAACCCGCCGCTCCCGCGCCATCACGCCCCGCGCCTGGCAAACTCGCAGGGTCTACGTTACCTAAAGGTACAAAATTACAGGCAGTGGGGTTTTGGGTCATCATTATCAGTTACATCGCTTTGAAACGTCTTATAAACTAAGTGAATTACGCGACCAAGCAAAGAAGAATCAGGCAAAACACAGAGCTTGGTGAAAAAAATTCAACTTGATCTTCAGTTTCTCTAATACAAAGCAACAGCGCAAGTGTTGTTGGAGACGAATCTGAAAGTTTTCATAAAGTGTTTGTGATGCCAAGAAAACATACTCAAACTTTCTCATTAAACTGATTATGTGTGAACTTTTGCTCTCTTGAGGGTCATTCGACCTATCTTGAACCCCTTGCATGCTCGTAAATCTCTTCATAATTGGTTTAAACTTTTCATTCTCTGGGGATCATCCATGACCGTAACTTCTTGTATACCCACTGAATACACCAATAAGTAAGGATGCCTTCAGAATGTGACAGAATACAGGATTCGTTTGCTATAACTATCTCCTCTCTCCCTCTTCCTGTCATGTGCCAGGTGGACTTGGCAACCACGTTCTTGGAAGCGCCTGTCCTCGTAAGATCATCTTATCAAAGATCGCTTGGTGACCACAAACGATGTAACATAATTTGCACATAAATGCCAATTTGCACACATAATATCTGCGAGTCGATACAGGCATTTAGGCATATTCGATAACGTGGGCTGCGGCCTCGGAACAGCCTGTGTAAGGAAGCATTTACGTGGAAAACAGGTTACCAGCGCCTGTTTGCCAGTACTTACCTACAATTGCTCCAGCTATGACTTACGCTTAAAATAGCGCTACGAGCTATTTTATGCGTATGGTACTCGTATGTCAGCATGAGTTCTAGACATAAACTTGGGCAATGTATGTTCATTATATCATCCGTGCCCTGTTTAGTGCAAGAGTTTTTTGAAGGAACCTGAATCTGATTCTGACTGAACATCTCATGACATTGACATCTCATGCACCCTTGAATGCCAGATGTCAATGTCCTTTGGCCATTAATATGCTATTTCATAACATAGTCAACACCTTAGTGAAGGTTCTTTAGCAGAAAACGATCGCTAAATAATCACCGGCAGGCCTATTTTCTACGCAACTTCATCCTCACCGTTGGTTTGGACCTTGAACGGGGGATCGATAGAGAATGGCCCGTGTCTGGTGCCCTGGTAGGTGAGCTATCAGAAAAGGCATGTGTTGGCACTATTTTTAGGTCTCATTGTTGTTGTTAACTTACAAACAACCTGAACAGAAATTATTAATCGTACAAGAAAGAAGATCGATATGAAAATTACTACCTAAAACAGCGGAATAATTGAGTTTGAACTGATTTGAACCCAAAACAGCAAATTTTCGCATAGAGTTTTTCAATGAAAAATGTTGAGCACACTTTATGGCCCATTGGGTGTAGAATAAGCCCCTTTCGGGATAGCATAGGTACGTATTATGAATCACTTTGTATTACGAAAAGTTCTATTTAAAACTGGTCTTTCTTGAACATTGTTTTATTATCCCTACTAATTATTTTATCGTACAATTCTTGTTGATCTTTTTCAGACTTCCGTTGAGTAAAAGCTTTTTGTACAAAGAAATGCTAAAATTAAGGGATTCAGGGTTAAGAGGGAGGGTAGACAATAGACCCCGTTGAGAGATCTTCAACCCCTTTAAGAGCCTCTCAAGCCTTTAAAATGGAACTCAAGTAATGGATAACAAACTGGCACAGTCGCTACTGCAAAAAGGTTAACATGTACACAGAAACGGTCGCGTTTGTGCTATTTACACCGTAGATCGATATAAAAGAAACAAATACGGAAACTATTCACCATCATGGTCGATTAACCAGGCGCGTGTTCTTTTGACATAGAAGTTCGCGCACTTTAAAAAAAATGTGGAGGGAAGAAGCAACCCTCAGGAATAAAACTAATATGGGAACACCATCAAATTGGACTAGACGTTAACGGAGTAATCCTACAAATAATATCAAGACAAAAGTTTGTGTGACTGTTTGGATGTTTTTTTTTTTTTTTTTTTTTTTTTTTTTTATACTACTTAGGTGGCAAACAAGCATACGGCCCACCTGTTGGTAAGCGGTTACCGTAGCCTATGAGCGCTTGCAATACCAGAGGCATCACGCACGCGTTGCCGACCCCGAACCCCCTCCCCCTAAAGAGCTCTGGCAACCTTACTCATCGCAGGAACACACCACTATTTGAAAACAAATAATGTTATTTGGCTGCGATCTTCTGTAAGGCGGAGGTACCTCCCAGGCGGGCTGCTCCAATTCAGAACGAGAAAATCTCGCTGTGCCCTTCCTCCTCTCAATGTTTGTGGTTTTGACGAACACGCTGTAACGGCTCAACCGATTTCAATAAAACTTATAATAGCAATAATAGCAATCAATACGAGTTCTTTACCTATAATAGCAAACATTCTACTTTTTATCTGGGTACCACGCGTGCAAATCTGCGGGCGCTAGTTATAGTTAGTACACAACTACACATAATGATGAAAGCTTCTACTGATTATTATAAGTACTTCTATTCGAGGCAACTTAATCAACCCACTGAGCTATGATGGTGGCCCCGCCTTCCGTTCCACAGATTGTGGGTTCGAATCCCGGTCGAGGAAACCGGCATGTCCTTGAACCTACAAATTCGAAGACACGTGTCATGTGTACGAAAGGAGACTCTAAGAGGCACACTTTAATCCTTTCACTACGCCGAGTCTTTAACCGACGGTCATAGGCTTTTTTCAGGGCTACCATACCTGAACCTGGTCACTGACCTAATTCAGGATATCCAAGAAAGAATAAATGAAGCGACAAGCAAGCAATTATTATTAAGCCATTTATTAGTCTTCAACAAATATTATAACTTTTCTTGATTTTTCATTTTATAACTAGGGTAATTTAATCTTAAGATTGGTAAAAACCCCTCATTGGGTAAAGGCCTCCTCTAGTCCTTTCCATTTATCTCTATCTTGAGCTTCATTTCTCCAATTATGGCCTGCTAGCTTTTTTATCTCGTCTTCCCATTTCGTTTTCGGTCTGCCTCTTTTTCTTTTGCTTGCGTTTGGACCTGGCCATTCCGTGCTTTTAATGGTCCACCTGTTATCTTCCATACGAGCTACATGTCCAAATTAGCACTTAAATTAAAGTGGAATTGGGCAAGCAAGCAATATACCACTATAAAACAAAGCGTGGCATAATATTGAGGAAATTCATGACCGTTGACGAAAACACCAACACAAGAGGGTTTTCGGAAAATTCCGCCATTCCACATTACCAATTCAAGTTATTCCAAGCTTTACAGAACTGCTGAGCACAACACGCTTTGAATACGATTTTCGTGTCTCGGAAACTTTTACCCGGCTGAGCTGTCAGTACGGGGCTCTACCATAACGTCTTATTGCCATTCAAATGCGAGTGTCTCAGCGCTATTATTTTTATTTTCTATATTTTGTGATATTACATATCACACACGGTCAACTGATCCCAAACTAGGCATAGCCTGTACTATGGAAGTCGGATAATTTTTTTTTTGTGCCACGTGTTCACTGGGTATCCTATACATTAAACTTTGTAGGTAACTAGGTACCTACACAGGCAGCATGTGTAGGTACAAACAAAATCGCTAAGTTGACGGTACGATACCGGGTTATGTTTATCCCGCGTATCCTTTTGTATCCTCTCAGAATTAGCAAGATGAAGTGGCAGTGGGCAGGTCATATAGCTTGCAGAACCGACAACCGTTGGAGTAAGGGTTCTCGAATAGCGACCACGAACCGGGCGACGCAGTGTTGGAAGACCCTTCCACCCGATGGACTGACGACCTTGTGAAAGTTGCGGGAAGTCGATGGATGGAAGAGGCTCGAGACCGTTCATCATGGAACTCTTTCGGGGAGGCCTATGTCCAGCAGTTGACTTCTACAGGCTGATGATGATGTTGATGATCTTTGAATATATGTATTTAAGTGGCTGAAAATCTTTCACACCCAAACATAAATTATTGATTTCTTAAGTGAGTGTTCCATACATAACAGGCTTTAAGAATACTTACTGGTGTCCTCACGATGTTTTCCTTCACCATTTTAAGAACGTGGTAAAGCGCACAAACTTATATTTATCGAAAACCTCACTTTCAAACCTATGACCGTGCAGTTCGAATGTCAGGGAATCTACCACTAGGCCAACATGGCTATAAATAAAATAAATCATATCAATAAATTCACTCAGTCGGATTTTTAATTAATTTTACTTTCATGTAAGGTTTGCGTAGGGGATTTTTTATGATGAATCTCAGTTAGATATTAAATTTTTGCTGATGGTAGGGTAGAGCTCCTCAAGTTGATATTTTCAGGCAGTCGAATGGTTTTATTTAAATCCAAGGGTAGAGGAAAATCGATATTCTAATTCTATGAAGTCGATAAGACTTGCAGTGTATAGAATTTTCGTGTGGAATTTTAGGGGATTCTGGATATTCTTCCGAAATCTATAACCGAGTTCTATTCAGTGCAGCAAGAACGGACAATTATTACTTCCTAGAATTTATAGATCTAAAAGGTCTAGACAATACATATAAAAAATTATGGATTTATACCTAAAGTCCAGCGGCGATGTCTACCAAGTATTCGTGAGCCTATTTATCTGTTTATATGTTACTACTAGCTAGTGCCCGCGGCTTCGCTAGCGTGGTACAGTCGCCTGCACTAAGATGTATAGATTTTAATGATGCCATATTACGTTTTAATCGTCTGCCAACCGCAGACTTACTCCGTGATCGTGGCGCATGAAACTGTGCCGAAATATCGAGGAACAAATAAACTCGCAAATCATGGTAAATATCCCATTTTCAGTGAAAATTTATGAAATCTAAATGTGCACGAAAGGAGCCTCTAAGAGGCGCACTTTAATCCTTTCACTACACCGACTCTTTGAACGACGGTCATAGGCCGTTTTCAGGGCCACCATACCACAACCTGGTCACAGACCTAATGCAGGATGACCAAGAAAGAATCAGTGACACGACAAGAGGAAGAGAAGAGTGAAAATTATGTTCATAACCTATCATGGTTATGAACATAATTTTCACTCTTGTTTCTAGTCTCAAGAATTATAAAACAAACAATGTTAAAAATGCAATGCCCTGTGGGTTTGGCTCAGTATACGTCTAATGTAGGTCGCGGTAACATTCAGGTTTGTTTGTTCATGGAATCAAAGCGCAGCTTGTGTTTGCTTTAAACGTTCTCCATTCCCTCGGATTCGACAATAGACTTATTCATCCATGTTGCTAAAGTTGGGACTGGGATTTTATAAAAACGCGCTAACGGCCATGAGTCGTTATTCGTCATTGGATGAGGAAGGGCACAAGGAGGTTTTCTCGCTCTAAATTGGAACAGCCCACCTGGAAGGTACCTCCGCCTTACACAGAAGATCGCAGCCAAATAACATTATTATCCCGACCCGACTACTTACTTCCCCTAATGTAGTTGGGTATCTGGTTGCAGATTTTCCATCCGTAAAAAATACCAATTCTATTATAGAACTCTACGATTTGTTATGGAACGAATAGTATCGCGCGATTTGCACAAGGACGAATGAATCGTGAATTCACCACGCATTGAAAATTGCAACCAATAATGACAGAGATTTAGTGGTTACATAAATAGCTCGACTTTAGCACTACTGGCCTAGTGGGAGGTACTTCGAATATCGATCCGAAGTCGTAGGATCAAATCCCGGTGGTGCACGAATAGACTATTTGAAAAATGTTTGTGCGTAAAACGGTGAAGGAAAACATCGTGACCATATCGTTTCTGGATAAAGTTGATAAGGATGGTACAGGTGGTGGTCAAGCCTACTCCATTTAAACATGTCCCAGGCACTACAGCGTTCTGTAAATGTGGAAAAGTTCCACCTGACACTCCATAGATCATCTATAGAATGGATGTTTTAAGGCCTTTCTTTACTAATTAGCTCACGGATTGCCAGTGCAGCTCACTACAGTGATCCCTTGTAATGGTGGAATACATGGGCATATCTCGTGTGTATGCACGTGATAGACTTGTTAGATACGGGCGTTTAGGCAAGCTATTAACATGTAAATAAACCATTGTTATACACAAATACTTGCCAACTTTGATGTAATAGAAACAGTTGGCTTTGTTGTTATTGGGGCTTTGAAGTAATTGTGGGTGTACAATTCTAATGTAGAAACTATTTGATAGAGCAGGGAAGCGAACGCAGAACTTGGACGAATCCGCGCTGTATGTGTGTATGTTTTTAGACCAAAACTTTCATTATTCTAAACTAAATGAAAGGACATGTACAAAGTTTTTCGAACCGTCCATCCGATCTTTATTTCATTAAGTAGATCAATAGGTTGTACTATAAAGATTTATTGGTAAAAAATAAGATTAAGATATAGGAGCCAAATAGGGGGGTATAAATAATACTTATACATGAAATAGAGTGAAAGATATTTTTTTTCTAGGGCATATAGAAATAGAATGAGGCTAGAAAATTAAAATATTTGGATACCAAAAACGTGAGCTCCGATTTGGTAGGTGGTTTTCAAAGGATAGTTTCTTATATCTGTAGAGACAATATTTCATTCAATACTGTTTCTACTAGGTGACTTTAATAGTAGGAAAACCGCGTCTCAAACGGACGTTGTAGTAAATACTTTACAGCCAGTCATAAAGACACATAAATAAACTATCAGTCTGGTGCAAGCGATGAGAGGCTACCTGCAAAGCCCTATTTTATATTAAATAAATAAATATTCCGGACATATCACACACGGTCAGCTGATCCCAAACTAGGCATAGCCTGTACTATGGGTACCAGAGACTGATATACATAATAGATAAATATTTAACACCCAGAGCAGAACAAACATTTGTGTTAATCACACAAATGTTTGTCCAGTGCAGGAATCGACGACCTCTAGCGCAGAAGGCAGAGTTACTACCAACTGAGCTATGAGGCCTGTGTAGAAGAAACTCGTAGCAAGAATGGTTGCATGAACGAGAGGACGTTACACACAGGACGCACTGTATTATTACACCATTCTGCTTTGCATGAAAACACGTCCTACCGTTAGACACAACCTCAATGATAAGCCGTAGCAAGAAATGCTGATAAGATGAGTACAAAATAGGAGTCTTCAAATCTAGAGTGATTAAGTTCCTTCTGGTAAAGCGTGCTCCATCTTAGGCCACATCTCACTTGCAAAAGTGAGATGGTGGTCAAAAGCCTAACCATCAGCGATAAAAAAAAAAGATGGTACTGGACTTGTGTGACTCGCACGAGAGTAAGCATAGAGTAGGGTAAGTATACACTATTAAGAGTGAATTAAGGAAAATGCTGACTCTCGTTGAAACTAGGGTTGAGTCAATAATAATCATAATAAGTTTCTACAATTTAACACTTAAAGATATTAGATAGTGAAGAAAGGCAAACGATATAAGAGAAAGGGCGTGGAAATTGAATGTGCGACTTAAGAATAAAATTGCAATACAGATTTATTCCCCCTATACTTTTAAAATTAACGAAACGTTTCGTGAATGTCCCCAACTAAGACCGTACAATGAATTATTAGCTTTTTAAAGCTCTACGCCAAACTTCGTGCGGATTAAAATAGGTAAACAAGGTTGACATCGTGATTCATGAGTAATGGAAGCCAGACTGTGGCTAGCCGGTTTTATGTTGTTTATTATTGTATCGCTATTATTGCGGTCGAACTGCGTATACCTGGACAAATATATTGCTGGGCACGAAAACATGAACAAGTATGATCATGGATAGGAAGGGGTCCCATCAAGGGATATAAATCCACTGTCCGATCGATGTTCGTCGTGTCGCCTAGGCCCCGGGCGAAAACCAGCGCCGCACCGTACCTACCTAGGTTAGGTGCAGCTTTATACTGAGACGGGACCCATTTGCCTCACACAACGCACACATAACCTACCACCTATCTACCTACTTATAGTAGGTACTTTGTTCATACTAATGTTTATTTATATGTTTTCTTTTGTGTTTTTTATGTTCTGTATGTACCTTCATGTTTTCTTTTTCTTATCTTTTTTGTCCGAAACAGAACGTTTCCTCATCATCATCAGCGTGATTAAGCCTGCGTGGTCCGGTTCGTGTTCGTCATTCCAGAACCACTTTTCCCCAACGGATGTCGTTTCTGCGAGCTATACCTCTACGGCCTGCCCACTGCCACTTCCTCTTGCTTATTCTGAGAACTACGAGTGAGTGGTATGTCGGTGACGATGGTTCTTCAACGGATTTCTTCATTTCTTCGTGAAACTACTAGAATAGCTCTCCAAGGAAGTTCTCAGGGTGTAGTCAGAGATACCATTCCATACGTTATACGTTGCCATGCCTCTGTCATACTTAGTATAAAAGTCAAAGTTAACCGGCACCGCTTGAAATACTAACCAATATACAAACACATTCAAAATGTTAAATTAATTCAATTTTCGGCCCGGGCTGCAACTGCATTATAGTTATCCATTTGGCGACAAGGCCAGGCCACTGTATCAATTCCCGAGGTATACTTATTCCTCCAGGTTTTGGTAAATAATCGCTAGCGTCTACGCCTAAAGCCCCTGAATCACAAACTATCGCCTGAGCGCGTGAGTCAGGCTAGAAAGGGCGAACTTCCCCCTTTAATGTCAGACACCCCATGAGTTATGCTACGGCACGACTACGACTTGCAATAATGGAATAGAAACGAAGTTATGACGGAAGGGGAGGGTGACGTCATATCCTGGTTAAAAAGAATGACTCTCGCTAATGACTGTGGTTTTGTCTACATTTTCTTTGCTTTTTATTATGTACAAAAAAATGACTTTTATTTTTCCAAACTATGTCCACCTCCGTGTTAGAAGTGTCTCTAATTGCTCCATAGAACTTAATGACAGACGCTGGTATTCACGTGAACGGTCTAATCAGGCACAATGAGCGTGCTAAAACCGGCCGCTAATGCACGCCATTATACCACATTGTGGGACAACGTGCTACTGTTTACAGTCACTGTATGACAAGAATAGATTGTAGGTAGACTGGCGTTTTCATTGAAGTCTTTAGTATGGATTAGTTACTGTAAGATTGTACCTCGATGGGATTATGATCATCTTCTTTCCCTCCCAGGCTATGTGGGTTCGGGAAAACACATTTAGTATCTACATATAATGGTAAAACATTTGTGCAAAACCTGGATCAATGACGCACAATACCGAGGAGCGAAAGAAGGTATCGCCCCCTTTGGTATACCGAAAGTGGGCGATACCTCCCGTTAATACACCTTGTAAATACCTAGCTATACAAACAGTTTATTAAGAGAATAACTTATAATGAAGAAAAAAACGTAATATGCTAATTACAACATCGATTAACAGATACAAAATAATGTGACAAAAACTATAAAAATAAGGAAGTACTGCGCTAAGGAATGCCGTCAAGGTCATACCTTTCGTATTTTAATTAACAATTCCAGGCAGTTCGATGATTATCATTTATCATTTTAAAAGCAGAAGAAGGTAAAACATTGGCAAGATTTATGTAAAAATTCTAGGATTTTCAGAGGGGTGTTTGCAGCGGGTGGTTGAAAACTGAAAGGAAATAACTTAACACGAAGTAAGTTGCGGCAGTTAAACTAATAATTATGTAGGTAAGGTAGGTACTACCTATTCAGAAAGAACTATCTTTTATTTATCACTGCCGCATGAAATCAGATTTTCAATACAAACAAACTAGTTTCTATTTTAGTTCTTGGATTATCATTGTTTAATGAGTAAGACAAAGCAAACATTACTTTGCACAGTGGTGCTTCGCCAGCGCAAACACGATTAAAGTATATTGAACTTGAAAGGCGCCGAGGAGCTATACATCAAAGAACATCTGCGGTACCCACTAGCGGCTAGGGTTTTAGGTTTCGGAAAGATCCAGAAAGCCGGATAAATTCAGAATCTTGCTTAGTCGTTCCTAACAGATCAACAAGCTTAGGAAACCTTTAGAATTTGGTAAGAAGATCAGTTTTACAACAAACACCTATGTGCTACGGAGGGCACGGTCGGTCCTGGATAAAGCACCCACGTACTTTACACTATCACTAGCCTTCTAGATCATAAGACATTTTTTCAGTTCCCATTCGTTATTATAAACTCATCCTCTAAAGCGTGGCAGGTGGTAATACCCGGTGGCAGGTAGGGCTTGTAAAAATATTCGAAACTGTAGTATTCGACCATTTTTGGGTGGTATTTGAATATATTCGAATATTATTCGAAACTATTAAATGCTTTAACAAGTTTTTACTGCAGGAAATCATCACAAAACCGCGTGCCTCTGCTTGTCTTTCAGACATTAAGTGTAGTCGGAAATGGTTATTAATTGCTAGACTTCAGTCAACCATATTGGTGGGCGGTCGGCTATAAATAGCTTATTGTTAGAATTGAGACATCACGCAATTTGTTATATGAGTCCCCATTTTCCAGTTCATTTCCGTTTGATAAGTTCGCTAGGTGGAATGGTTTCCAATTGATCTTATGAAGAGGTACAAGGTACTAAACTTGTTAAGTAAATATTGATAAACGATTAAGCGGGGCACGTAGAAATCGTGTTTTTTTAATCTCTTTCTGACAGTGCAATGCTTAGGCTGGTATTTATGTTGGCTTGTATTGTGGTCGACTTTGGGGACGAAGTGTTATGACACCCAAAGACCTTCTGGGGCCGTCATCATAGCGTGCACTGCGCAGCAAGGAATTGTGCGGTCACCCATCCATGAAAAGCTTAGGCGCGACACAAGTCATTCGTAAATGAAATAGTGACGTTCAGGCTATTAACTAAATTATTGTAACCACACCATTATCACTGCAAATGGCGGTTCCTACAAACTAAAACTCATTAAAAAATGCTAACAATAGAAACTATAATTAGTGGAACTATCAAACTTTATTTGATTACGTGACCCAATGGTGAAATAAATAAGTATTCTTTCTTTTGTGCAACATTATTGGTATCCTAAGGATCATACTGAAATTTGAAATGGGCTATCTTCGAGGGCGCAATAAATCCTCATGGGAATTTAGAGGACTGGCCTCTTAACGACACTAATGCTCACAAAATGTATTCAGTGTACAAATGAGACACTATCCAGATGCCCAGATGGAACTGCCTTAGTATCTCCCGTCTCGTTATGCTTCATTGCGGTAAACAAAGACAGCACGAGACCTCGTTGATTATCAAAATGAATACCAGTTGCAGGCAGATTCACCGAGGTCTCACCGCGGACGACTTGGCCAAATTGCTGGCATTAACTGGCGTGGCAATCACACAAGCCGGAGCTATTGATGGAGCAATTCCATTGTCGATTCCAGCTAGCCATAGATTGATAATTGATATCCAATTTTAGAGGCAGTTCAGTTTAATAAGTGCTACATTCCAAAGTTCAAGCTTTAATAGAATCAGCGAAGAAAAATTGGAACATTCCTAAATTGACCTCAAAATATTATACTTAATTTAACGATTCAAGACGCCGTATCATGTGAATACAGATTGGACAGCTGTATTGACTGATGAAGATGCCTTGATTCTTCATCAGTGAAAATAATCATCAGACATACATCAATTTAGAGAACATAAAGTACATTACTATTATTCCTCCAGTGTCCCACAATTGTGTTTTCACTCACAAGGTCAAATCCGTTAGTCACTTCGGTCACGGCAATTGCACACCGGTGTCGTGCAATCAGGACCAGATTGCCACTACTGTGTGATTCTTATGCCCTTGGAATAGCGCCTAATTTGACCATTTACGCAGCAGTCGCCAGGAGTACAGATAAGATTCGCATGTGAATCTTACGGCCTCTTAATAAGGTTCATAGTGTTAAAGTAACAAAAGTGTATTGAACGGAAACTACTGAATAGCAGCTGGCTCTAGATCGGAGCTGGCAAAGTACTGACTTGAACTAGGTTTGGTTAGGTTAGGCAAGGGGGGGAAGATGATGATGATAATAACATAATAATTTAGTCTGTCACGCACACTACCTCTGATTTGTAGAGGAGAAAGAAGTTGAACGAACATATTAAAACTTGGCAAATTGAGTGTTTACGGTCTCAAACATGCTAAGTGGTGAAGTTCTTAAATAAGAATTTCATTAATAAATATAAGACGTCAATTAGGTAGGTATTTACGAGGTGTTGATGTTTGTGGCTGTACACAACGAAGATTCTGCCAGTTTTGCAAAACTGAATACATTTGACACATGACTGGCCTCATGGCTCAGTTAGTAGTAACTCTGCTTTCTGCGCTAGAGGTCGCGGGTTCGATCCCCGCACTGGACAAACATTTGTGTGATAAACACAGATGTTTGTTCTGTGTCTAGGTGTTAAATATTAATATATTATAGTATATCAGTCTCTGGTACCCATAGTACAGGCTATGTCTAGTTTGGGATCAGTTGACCGTGTGAATATGTCCGGAATATCTATTTATTTATTTATCATATATTATACTCTGGACTTTTGAACTTCGGTCACAATGACTTAAACTATGCCACCATGCCTCAGGGGTCATCCACCAAGGAAATGTCCAAAATCAACAATACATTTGTGTCAGTTGGCATCATCTCCGCGCGTTTCGATTGGTACATTTGGGCATGGACAATGTCCATGCTTCGCTCTGTTCTGGTGGATAATACTAGAATGGATTTAGGTAGATGGCACAGAACTTTATGAACCGTGCTCTTAACAATTATGGGAATAAGGTGAACCCGCTTGCCTTTCGCAAAACTATAAACAGGAAGTTCGTCTACACGGCAAGTTGCATTGCAAATTAAAGGAGTTTCTGTTTTTCACGCTCAACAATGCAAGTAGACGTTTTAAATTAAAAAGTTACTTACAGTGCGTGGCGAAAAATTTTTACGACTGTGTACATTCTTGACCTCATAAATTAGAAGATTTATGTGGACGATTACGTGTTAACGGCGTAATTAATTGGCCGCCCGCTTGTACATAAGTAGAAGTACAGTTCCACACACTTGGTCGGAGACCGAAATAATAATATTTATAAAAATAATATTGACCTAAGCAACCTGTTTAATTTTAAGAAGCAAAATTATGTAGCAGAAGATGCTAATTAGTGCAAAGGTCATAGACAAGAGAATACGTAAAAAAACAATGTCAAATGAGTCAAATATACTCGTAGAAGAATAAGATATTTTTTACAAAACCTCAAAACCGACTTCAAATTCCTGAATATTTACAAGATTAATATCAACCTCTTTTTTTTGTTATCAACCTCTTTGCGTTTTGCTTACCTACTGAGGATGACATTGGCCAACTAAACTTTCGAATAAAAAACAAAAGTAACTATGACATCCATTCATCATCAATAATAACTCCTACAGTACTGACTGACTGACTGACAATCAAACGTAGTGGTTTTTTTCTCTTTGAAAATCAACGCAGAGCCTACTAAGAGTATGAAATTTGCAGGGTAGCTTCCTGTTGTAACGTATGGGTGCACAGAAAGAAATTCCCGACACACAACCCCTAAGTTAAAAGTTTATGTAAAAATAGCAGCAACCAAACGAAGTCGCGGGGATAACCACACTAAGTCGACAAAATTTTTTTACGGCAAGTGGTGATTTCAAGAGAAGATGACGTTTTTTTAAGTTTTACGGGAAACGTTGCAATCCCTCAAGAATTAAATTCAAATGGGACCACACCGGGATCATACTCTATACACCAGCGAAAGAATCATCAAAATCGGGTTACTATTGGCGGAGATATCGAGTAACATACACACAAAAAAAAAAAACAGCTGACTTGAGATCCTCCTCTTTTTGGAAGTCGGTTAAAAATAAACCTATACAATGAATTCAACTAATAAAATAGCTTTGCTGTAATAAATTGTCTATGAACCATGAACTACACATGGACCAGTAGATTAAGTTTTGTTGTCAATTGTTTTATTGGTAGTACTACTAACTCTTTTATAACTTTAAGAAATACCATTGTTATCTAGGAAATGTATCGTAAACATTCAAAATAGTAAAAAAAGAGAGTAAATAAAACATCCTTTTTATGGTACCGATCTAAAAGGTAAATCAAATGGATCAATTACTTCTCATTAACAAAGTATATTAAATTAAAGGGACACGATGAAAATAATCAATTTAATTAAAAAAGATAATATGTATTAATTTTATTGATCGAAAATATAAGAATTTTTCCAATATGCCCACGTTATTCACAATTTGACTGGCCTCATAGCTCAGTTGGTAGTAACTCTGCCTTCTGCGCTAGAGGTCGCGGGTTCGATTCCCGCAATGGACAAACATTTGTGACTAACACAGATGTTTGTTCTGTGTCTGGGTGTTAAATATATATCTATTATTTGTATCAGTCTCTGGTACCCATAGTACAGGCTATGCCTAGTTTGGGATCAGTTGACCGTGTGAATATGTCCGGAATATTTTTTTTATTTTTTTTCATTTTTTAATTAATTTATCAAATCTCAACGGGCTACAAATTATTTTTTAATTAACTTTTCATATAATCTTAAATAAAAGAATTGTTCCTGTAAAATCTGCAATCGAAGGTAGCGATATGTTTTTTCAATATTATACGGAGGCAAAGTGGCTTACGGCCCACCTGATGGTAAACGATGTTGCAGATGCCAATACCGGTTGCCTATTGACATCTGCAACACCTGGAGCATTGCTAATGCGTTGCTAATTTATAATTCGATAAATTATTTAAATTATTTAAATTTTATTTAATTTGGGGCATTGGTTTCTTCGACCCTGTGACCCATTAATATGAGTGTTGTTATTTAAATACACTCCCTGTAATGCAACAGTTTTGCATTTGAAATCCGCTAAGATAAACCTCTAGATAAACGCTTGTCTATTTCAAACTCTAACGCCCGCATTTATAGCTATTCTTAAACAATATACTCAAAGTCTAGATCGATACCAACAGGAACAGTTTCCGTGCCAAAGATAAGACTAGATTGGACATCGAATGGACAGATGTCTGAGGAAGAATAAACACTGACACCATCGCTTCAGGAAGCAGCTGCGCTTAGTGCTGTTTCTAAAGAAGAAAGATGCATGGTGTAGAATTGGATGAGGAAAGAAAATCCTATTATCCTATCCTACTAACATTATAACAGCGAAAGTTGATGAGGATTTTTGTTGTTCAATTACGCCGTAACGGCTCAACCGATTTCGATGAAACCTGAAATAGATAAATTCCTGAAATAGAGTTCATAAATTCACTCACTCGAGCTTTATTAAAATTTTACTTTTTACTTGTTTGCGAGCACCTACACTACAATGCTAATTAAAATGATTATTAGGTCGCGTCGATACAGCTGGCTTTGCCTGCACATCGCATTTAAAAATATGCTTATTTTTACATGATAAGAGTAATACAGAGTGTATGATTGACTAATTTACATCATCTAATATGAACTGAGCTAGCGTTTTCTCACAGTTTAGAACTGTTCATACAGCAAGTGCATTTGTTCACCATGTTCGTACTGAGCGTAGACTACCGAGTATTCCCTAGCAGTCCTTACGTAATTCAATCAGGTGGTCTAGCGTGTGCAAGGTTTATTTCACACAAGGGGAGCTACTTCATTATTGTAATGAAGTTAGAGTGTCGTTGCCAGCGTGTTTTCCTGAGACCAACATATAATGGGAAGAACCTCTATTGCGGTAAAAAAAGGCTACGCTGCTCTACTACACAAACGGCTTGTTCTATGCCATCTTAAATTTGTTTAAAAATGATCCTTACATCTACTCAATAAAGTCAAAAAAGTTTGACTATTAGGGTACTAGTATAGTATTATGTTATCTGTGATTAGGGCCTTGATACCTATCGTTGGGCTATATCGCACGCCCTCAGTTGTCAAACACAAAATTAAGAAATATATTTTTAAATACATTTTATACATAAATGACTGATATGATTGCATGCCGTTTGAACCCGGCTTTAATCAGTTTTTGAGAAAACCCTTAATCAAGGAGGTAAATTGTAGGTTTATTACAAAAGAGATGAGCCAACGTGTTCATACTGCAACTTGTTCCTTTTAGGACAATGCGAGTCAGCGATTCGACTGAGGTATGGCTTGAAATAGGCTTGCGGCCATCATTAATGGTGCTGTTACTAATACAATATTTTATTTATCGAAGTACGATGATAGGTACTTAGGATTTCAGTTGAGTTCAAAAGATGAGGCTAGCAATTTGGCGGCTTTGTAATGCTAAAGCCCGATGGACCAACGACATTGTGAAGGTTGCGGGAAGTCGGTGGATGGAGAAGGCTCAAGACCGTTCGTCGTGGAAGTTGTCGTCCTCTTTAGGGGAGGTCTATATGGACTTCTACAGGATGGTGATGATGATGATGAATGCTCAAGAATTTGTCGGACTATTTTCAATGAAACATAAACGAAAATATCATCCTCAAGTTGCAACATTGACTCACCATCAAGTCACCCTCTATTTGAGTAGGGGAGTCGGATGGATCTTAAAACGCGCCATAAGATAGCGCTTTAAGGGGATGAAATCTATCAAGACTTATCTACAATCTTTGAACCAGACATCTAGGAAAGCTTTGCTATTTCGATAAGAGGTGAAGGTACTAAATCGACCGACGAATTTTAAAGTACTCACTCGTATCTTTACCGTGGTGGTCCCGCTGAAGAATAGGCCCGTCCATATCTACCTACCCGTGGATGTCGTAAGAGGCGACAATATGGGCAGCAACGTTTTAACAACGATAGTACTAATTGCGATACCCTGATACAGTTGCCCATACTCACCACGGGCAATTACCTCCTACTTAGGATAGGAAGTCGCTCTGGAAATCTGAGGCTAAGGAAAAAATGATGATGATTCATATCTAAATAATTATCGTTTTGCGAGAAGGGTGAGTACCGCAAGACCATCGCCCCTAAGAAAATAAGTAGGTAAACACGCAACAGTCATATAAGGCGGCAGGTACATCCTTTACTGACTGAGATGCAGAGGTAAGGGTTCTATTCCACATTGTTTCGGGACTGGGTTAGATCATCATCATCATCATCATCATCATTTCAGCCGTACGACGTCCACTGCTGAACATGGCCTCCCCCACAGACAGAGCGAATTCCTATCATATGGGGGGATTTGCCCATACTCACCACGCGGGGCATGCGGGTTGGCGAGCGCAGTTAGAGCTATCGTTGTTAAAATGAGGGTCGCTGCTGCCCATCCCCTAGCTTCTTTCCCTTAGTCGTCTCTTACGACATCCGCGGATAGGTA
This sequence comes from Anticlea derivata, assembly GCA_947579855.1. Taxonomy (NCBI): domain Eukaryota; kingdom Metazoa; phylum Arthropoda; class Insecta; order Lepidoptera; family Geometridae; genus Anticlea; species Anticlea derivata. Next base: position 1,375,239 of record OX388269.1, read on the forward strand.
GATATGGAGGTGCCTATTCTTTAGCCGGGGCCACCACGGCGTTAGATATCATTGAGCTATTATCTACGGTTGGTTTGAAGCAATCTCAATAAGTAATGAGCCTATAGATCTTCAGTACCCGGCGGGCATGCGGAAACGAGATCAGTTTATTGACGAGCCGTATAAGCTCGATATAACTTCGGCGATCGCTGGGGATAAAACCTACAAGTTCCATCTCAATAATACACGTTTTATTATAGACGTGTTTCGTGCTCTAGCTAAAGGTCAGTGCATGACGATATTCGACCATCTATTTATTATTTGTAATAAAGTGCATATACATATAATTACATCTTATACTAACTCTTATAAATTCGAAATTTTGGATGGACGGATGTTTGTTGCTCAATCACGCCCGAACGGCAAAACGGATCTGGATGAAATTTGGCACAGAGATAGATTATAGTCTGGAATAGCCCAACATTCCCGTGGGATAGATTTGTTTTGTTTTTTCACAGAGCAAGGGATCGACATGATTTTAAGGGGCGGCAAGTTCTCACACACACATAAAAATTTCCACACGAACGAAGTCGCGGGCAACAGCTAGTCTTATATAAATCAAAACAGGGTCTGATATGTATTCTACCTTCTTCTTCTTGTCGTGTCACTGATTCTTTCTTGGTCAGTGACCAGGTTGAGGTATGGTAGCCGTGAAATGGTATTCTACCTATCTAAATAAAAAAAACAATATATATGACGGAGCATCAGTTGAGAACAGCTCGACCGATTTAGGTAATTTATTTGGATAGCATTATAGTGAGAAAACTACCCGTAGGTACTCAGCTACACAGGATTCCGTAAAATCACTTAGCTTTTATTATAAATAGGAGACACACATTGGACGGATATTGGTTGATGTGCGAAAGAAAAATTAAATTTTGTCGCTTTCAGCCGACATCAAAGTCCCTCGGGTCATTACCCTATTTACAACCGCACAAAAATATCACGTTTCGTTGCTATTTCAGTGGTTTCTACCCTAAAAGGGAAGGGGTGGCCGGAAACACGACTTTTACAACGTAGCATAGTAGGAAGGTATTAATGGTACAGTCGCCAGCAAAAATTACTATAAAATTCGAGTGACTGCTGTTTCAATACTCCGTTGACCAAAACCCCTTCGAAGCATGTTGAAAGAGCCTAACACTCAAAAACAAACTTACAAATTTTCGGGTTTATAATATTAGTAGGATAGGAACCATCCTATAAAGTTCGGAAAAAGAGCGCATTATCAAATGCGCTCTTTTTCCGAACTTTTTCGAATTACCTCTTTATGGTCTATCATTGTTAAAACTAATTAGTAAACATACGAGACTTCGTCTTCAAGGTTACTACCGAAAACAGCTGAATAATTGATTTAAATAAACTATATTGGACCAAACAGCTGATTTTTGCATATAGTGGGTTTTCAATGAAACATGCAGCATGTCCTAAAGTCAAGTTTTTTGCTGGGGTGTAGAATAAGCCCCATTCAGTAATAGTACATTATTATAAATAACCTTGTTTATGAACTGAACAACCGATTTGACAACACGAAATTGTAAAGCTAGATATTTCGGCTGACGACAGTACCTTCCTACCTAACACGCAACGTGATAAATGAACTTTAATTTAAATCTACCTTTTCATAGTCCGGCAATTGTATTTCAGAACTGGTTTCATTATACGCAGTCTAGATAGTAAATTACTGTATAATAGGCTGTGGTGGACCCGGCTGAAGAATAGGCACCTCCATATCTACCTACCCGTGGATGTCGTAAGAGGCGACTAAGGAAAAAAGCGTGCCCTTTAGAGTGGATGGGCAGCAGCATCCACTATTTTACCAACGATAGCTCTAACTGCGTCTAGGTAGCGCCTACCTGCTTCACACACATGGAACCTGGATACAAAGCACCCTATATGTTATTCCCGACAATTTCATATGTGATAGTAGTGTGGCGGTTTCTGAACGAAACACGCGCGGTTTTTGGACGACGGGCCAATGAGGGAGAGGCGTGCGTTATCTGACAGGTGGGAACCGAGCTGTCGGGAAAAGTTTATCCCAGAAATTTTCTTGAGAGATTAAAGGTCTAAATTAATACAAGAGTGGCCTCCATGCTCTGTTATACTATATTTCTGAAGTGCCCTGGTATGTTGTACTGTTGGACTAACATGTCATCGCTCCGAAGTATAATAATCTCGTCGAACTCCATGTGGCGACTACCGCGCTCTGAATGACAGGACAATCCCCGATCGATATCCAGTACGTCATATCGGGGATTTCAGCCACAATCTAGCGGGATCCACAATTTTCAGCACACTGGACTTGGTAAAGGCTTACCAACAAATTCCGGTCAATGAAGACGACATTTGCAAAACTGCAATCATAACACCCTTCGGCTTGTTCGAATTCCCCTACATGACCTTCGGGTTGAGGAACGCCGGTCAAACATTTAACCAACTACATAACCTGAGTCATCCTGGCGTTAAAGCCACCTTACAACTCGTAACTGAGCGCTTTGTTTGGCCGGAAATAAGGAAGGACTGCCGATTATGGGCACAAACTTGCATACCATGTCAACGCAGCAAAGTGACTCGTCATACCAGCACTCCATTGGGACATTTTAGCAACCCTACCGGTCGGCTGAAACATGTCCACATAGATATAATCGGTCCTCTGCCAATGAGCAAAGGCTTTCAGTATTGTCTTACTGCCGTTGACAGGTATACCCGGTGGCCAGAGGTATGGCCGATGGCCGGAATTACCGCAGAAGAAGTGGCCGAAACTTTCATCAATGGATGGATTTCCCGTTTTGGAGTCCCTGGGGTAATAACGACTGATCAGGGGCGACAGTTTGAATCACAACTTTTTCGTAGGCTCCTCCAACATTGTGCCACAACGAGAATCAGAACAACTAGTTACCATCCATGTGCTAATGGCATGGTGGAAAGACTCCATCGTCAACTCAAAGCCGCCCTGATGTGTCACGAAGACACATGGGCCAGCGTATTACCTTTAGTGCTGTTGGGAATTCGGACTGCTCTTAAAGAAGATTTAAAATCATCATCAGCTGAATTGCTATACGGGGAACCGCTACGCTTGCCTGGAGAACTACTGGTCGCCTTGCCGCCATCTGAACGTCCTGAAAACATCTCGGATTACGTTGATCAACTACGCAAAAAATTCGCAAAATTACGACCGATACCAGCCTCTCATCATACACAACCAAAAACTTTTATCTTTAAGGACTTAGCATCAGCATCTCATGTTTTTCTACGAGATGACACAGTACGCAGACCTTTGCAACCTCCATACACAGGTCCTTACGAGGTCATCAAACGTAAGGACAAAACTATGACAGTCAATATCAAGGGAAGGAACGTAGAAGTAAGCCTCGACCGCGTTAAGCCGGCACACATTGAACACTTTGATGAATCTCCAACCAAAACGGTAGAGACAACACCCGTTCCTCACGTTCCGTCAACGATTTCTTCGCGTATCATGGAACCTACATTGACATCAATGGACCCAAAGAGACCATCTGCTGAGTACACCACACGGTCTGGTCGAAAAGTCCATTTTTCGAAACCGTTTGATCTTTGAATTAATAACTATTTTATTTTTTTTATCTCATTCGCTTTACTTATTTTTTTATTGGCTCTCTCGACTACGTAGGGGGGTGGTGTGGCGGTTTCTGAACGAAACACGCGCGGTTTTTGGACGACGGGCCAATGAGGGAGAGGCGTGCGTTATCTGACAGGTGGGAACCGAGCTGTCGGGAAAAGTTTATCCCAGAAATTTTCTTGAGAGATTAAAGGTCTAAATTAATACAAGAGTGGCCTCCATGCTCTGTTATACTATATTTCTGAAGTGCCCTGGTATGTTGTACTGTTGGACTAACATGTCATCGCTCCGAAGTATAATAATCTCGTCGAACTCCAATGTGCTTTAGTCCTGCCTAATTGTGTCCTCTATTAATAAACGATATTCAGTAAGTGGAATGAGCAGTGTTCAGTGAACTACCTATAGCTACCTGATAGTTCTTCCAAAGTAGGAAGTTATAAACCTCAATGGGTAATATTGCAATACATCCTACTCATCCTACTTCTGTCTTGACTAATATTATAAATGCGAAAGTTTTTGATGATTGGATGTTTGTAGTTCAATCATGTCATAACAAATCAACTGATTTCAATGAACTTGGTGTTCCAAGTTCAACTAGAATCTAGGTAAAGAACTCTGTCTGTTGACAAAGTTCTTTACCTAGATTAGACTTATAACCTACAGCACTGTAGGTAGATTAGCATTAGATTAAAAATGTAGCCTAGAAAGGCTACATTTTTACAGCAGCATGGGGCCCAGATTCCTGTAGGACAGGTTTTTTAAACCTATTTCAGGCACCACTCTCTCACAATACAGGTTAACTTAACTTCCTACAATACTTATAATATTCTGATGTATCCCGTGTATTACCGTTAACCTTTGTTGAGAAAAAATATATAAATACTAGTTGTCCCGCTCGCGACTTCGTCCGCGTTTTTTTACCAACTAGACTATTTTCCATTACCTTGCCGAAGTACTAACACTTATTATGCAGCTATTTACCTACTACTACCTACCGTCATCGTAACCGTAACCGTCACCGTCCCGCTACCATAACCGTCACCGTCACTGTCACCATCCCGTTACCGTCCCCGTCCCGTCACCACCTCCGTCACCGTCACCATCATGGTCACGGAAGGCCCCCCACCCGATGGACCGACGACATTGTGAAGGTTGCGGGAAGTCGGTGGATGGAAAAGGCTCAAAACCGTTCGTCGTGGAACTCTTTGGGGAGCAGTGGACTTCTACAGGTTGATGATGATTATTAACCCTCAAGGCCTGTTTTTCATAAAACTCATAAACGGATATCTTATTACTTATAGCTCTTAACCTGAATACCGATTTATGTCTGTAACTTCAAAAACATAGGACTTTCAAAGAACCTTTCAACCCCCATTTCATCCACTTTGATGTTAATTTTCGTAAAATTATTTCTTAGCAGATGCCTTCGTCTAGTGATGAATCTGCCTGCCAAATTTCAACTGAATAGGCCTAATAGATAAAAAAATCCCATTTAAACTTTCATCCCCTATTTACACACCCTGAGGGTGGTTTTTCAAAAACACCTTAGTAGGTATTTTATTACTTTGAACTGTTGACCTGATAGCCGATTTTGATGTCCCTAACTTCAAAAACATAGGACATCCCATATAAACTTTCATCTCCTATTACCACACCCTAAGGGCTGTTTTTCAAAAAAAGGCTGATAAACATATTTTTTATTTTTGATAATTTACCTAAAACCCGATTTTGATGTCTCCAACTTCAATCAAAAACATAGGACTTTCATACAACCGTTCAACCCCCATTTCACCCCTTTAGGAGTTGATTATTCCAAAATCCGTTCTTATTGCACGGTAAAACCTTTTAAAGAATGTCTGTGTTAAATTTCAGATCCTCAGCCTAGTAGTTTCCAAGCTTCCGTGATGAGCTCAGTGAGTGAGTATGTGAGTGAGTGGACAGTAGTCCACTCACTCAAAATAGAAAAGAATATTTATATATATAAAGGAGTACCTTTATATATATAAATATTCTTTTCTATTTTACATAGGTACCACACAAGCAAAGCTGCAAAGTGCAAGGTATCATACTTATTAGATCAAGAATCAAGTGTCAATCAGATGAATAAATATTTGGCATGGTTTATATCTATGCACAAATAGGTAAGAATTTTAATAGGCCGCATCCCCGTTTCATATTTCAATTAAAAAACTCGTGAAAAATATAATTGGGTAAAAATCTAACTTACCAAAACTTCATGGTGCGTTCGGTTGCCTCGGTACACCCACTGTACACTGGTAGAGGGAGGCTCCAGCCCACCACAGGGGATTGTCACGTTTGTGCCCTTGTCTGCTGCCACATCCCTGATTTCCACATCTTCAGCAACGGCCGAAGAGAAAACTATAAAATAATTTTGATTTGAATATTTTTTGTTAATAGGTACTGAATGAAAGTAGGTAGGTATAGGTATAAATATTATAGAGGCATGAACAAATATTTTAACTTCACTGTTAAACTGGATAACCACATACATTTTATTGCATTTATTCAAGCGATTTTTATACACACCAACTTCAAATCCGAGGCAGAAAACGGGTAACAGTATACGCTCGAAAAACATTATACTGTAACTACATCTACACAGCTACAAAATATGTTCGGGCTATTTTTAATAGATTTTTTCCTATCTAATTTTCACATTACACAATAATTGAAGTAGGGTAAATGACGGAATTGGAAATAAATAGGAAACAAATCACACAACAAACGTCCTCACTCCATTGGTAAAATCATAGACTACTTTTTTATTTCTTTCTTGCTTTGGTTTGGTTGTGTGGGAAATATATGTTGCCACAATAATAGGGATGTTTTTTTTACCAGAATACGCACTGGATGCTGGCGTGGCTAGTCTTCAAAAGTTTGGACCTCACGTCTTTCCGTTGTATCTCTACAACGTAATAATAAAAAAATATGCGAAACGATAAGACGCTACGATGAGTGTAGAGTGTATGTACCTATTAAGTACTTGTTACCAAATTAAGTAGGTTCTATGGGGTGAATCAGTCAGTATTGTCGAGTATAAGTGCATCTTCTCTATATAAGAAAAAACATCGTTCTTTGCATCGTCATTTACAAATGACAATACGATTACATTTACAATTGATCAAAACTAAAATCCAAAGTGACTAGTGAGAGCGCTATCCCTAAAAACCATAGGCAAGTCCGCTGTCAAACTTGCTTTGTCAATGGTGCGGTGCGACGACAGTACAAACATAGACAAAATTATAGATTTTCTTTGGACATGGCCGCTTTCGGCAATACGGCAATACATACAACATCTGCAATGTTTTGTAAATTCATTTTTATAAAATGAAAAGTGTTTTTTACATATTTATAGTGTTTAGTGGAACGTGTAAAGTGCTGTGATAGTTGTAATGGATGCAGATAGCGAGTACGAAAATAAGAGAGCAATTCGTGATGCAATTCAAACTATAGAGACAATTCAGTCGATGATCGACGTTTCAGCTGATAGGCTCGAGGGGCTGAGGACACAATGCTCGACGAGCGCCGAGCTGACGCAGCAGGAAATCCGGACCCTGGAGGTAAGGTCATGCAAGTAGCGGGTTAGGGGAAGAAGCGGTGCCCTTGAGAGTGGTGAGTTACGAGGCCCGGGTTTCAAGGACTTTGCCTAGCTCAAGGACCCGAAGTAAATAGTTAATTGCAAAGAGACCTTGGGTTTCGAGTTTCCTACCCAAATCGCTATAACAATTTCAGATGTATTCAGTTTCGAAAATCCCTCACGTTCTTCATCCTAAATGAGACCTCGGCGGGCATATTAAAAAATCTCAACTTAAAGTTCTAAAATAATCGAAACTTATTCAATAAATAGTATTGGAAGAAGAAATCAAGTCTGCATTGTAATTAGTGAAATTGCATTCTTTTGTAGAGTCGATATTTCGTAGTAATCTGTGTGAAGGAATTTAGTGACCCACTCTGTAGATAAGATAAACACATCTCTAGGTGATAAGTTTGATTTGAGTTGTATTATCTAATGGAGTAGAGTGTGGGAATGAATTTGCAGCTTTTTATTTGACAAGGCTCTTAGCGGACCAGCATAGCCATTATGGATCCTAAATAGAATTCTGGTAGTAAGTATCTTTTACAAGGGCTGGATTTTGCCCCTGTTTTAACCTCTGTATTTTGAGAGCCCGAAGACGCCGATTAGCATAGGGGGACAATGCACAAAACACCCCACAGTGGGAAGTCAGTGCAGCCCGCAACTTTCATAATGTCGTCAATCTAACGGGTGTGGGGTCTTCCCATACTGCATCGTCTGGTTCGTCGTCGCTTGTCTTAAACATTTGTTCTCCATCGTTTGTCGGTTCTGGGGACCATGAGAACCTTTATTCCCCAGAGGTTTTCGGTTCTGCAAGCTATATGTCCTGTCCACCAACCCCGTTTAGAATTAGACCCGAAAATTTGTTAAATTACATTCTTTTATGTTGCTGTCCTGTCTTTTGTTTCCCTATTTTTAATCTATTGTTTTGTTTCTTCCGGTCTTCTATCTGTGTTCGTCAAATAAAACTTATTTCATTTCATTTCATTTCAAATTTTGTTTCTTGAATTTTCTATTAAAATTCTACTCATATTAAACACGCGAATGTTTGTGGTTCCATCATGCTGTAATAGCTCAACTGATTTTGATGAAACATAGAATAGTATACTATAGGCTACTTTTTATCTACATACATCGCAGGCCGATTCCTATGACCATTGCAGTGTTAAAATACAGTGTATTCATATTGTATTCAGTGTATTGTGACTTTGTGATAAAGTCCAATTGTTATTTGTTTATTTATTTATAGAGCAAGTATTGGTATCCAGTTCTTTGAAAATTATCCAGTATTAGGTATTGTATTTTCCTCATGGTGTCCCTTAACAAAACTATTAACTATAAGCTCTTATTTATTAGGGATCATTATTATTTTTCTTTTGAGCCTCACCTAGTTCGATCGGCACCACACTGGCTCTAAATTCAAATTTGTACAAAAACAATTAAAAAAATATATATATAATAAAAAAAACAAGGGTCATCGAAAAAAATGATAGGCCCCAAGCCGTGTATGTTGCCTGATTCTTCTAGGCTTAGTCGCGAGGAACAGGCATAGCTTCACCTAGTTTCTAAGACGTTTCAAAGTGATCCTAGTGAGTTCATTGAAATAAAAACCTTTAAAAAAAATAATTAACTATGATTTGCATTGTGACAGTATATTTGCTTTGATGATACATAGTCCCAAATTGGGAACTGGGACTCATCATGTTATGCTGTGTGATATACACACACACCAAAATAGAAAGAGTGAATAAAAAGTAAAGCTATTATTTTCAATGAGAATCTGTCTACACTATTGATTCTTAAAATTGTCATGGGGATAGTAGATGCAATTCTACTTAATTATAAATGCAAAAGTTGGTAAGAATGTTTGGATGTGGTTCCGTCATGCTGAAACGGCGCCACTGATGTCAATGAAACTGTAATAGCATATAGGCTTTTTATCTAGATAATGGTATCTAGATAAAAAGCCTATATGCTAGCCTAGGTCACATGGGTGAGAAAAGCTGCAGGCGCCCCATATATTGCACCTGAGTTTATATAAGACTGGCTTAGTCTCATGTACACTCAGGTACAATTTAAACCTAAATTGCCTGAAAGTATCAAAAAATGTTATTTTTCAAGGTGGCAGGATTTTGGTACATGGAGAATGCTCACGAAAGATGGTTGTGGCACTCTTTACGGCAGGCCTATGTCCAGCTTTGGGCTTCTTCAGGCTGTTGAGATGATGATGATGATCAGTATTATTATTCACAAACAATAACTCATTCCGCTGCCCGTCCCTCATAATAAAACAATTAGTCAATGCCAATCAATTCAATCAGACAATAACAAAGATATGAACGCATACTTGAGTGCATTGATATAGTTATTTATTATAGACTGGTGCAATGAACTACGTTCCACCATTAGCAGTACTAATTATTAAATTATAAGTGTGCAGTTATTAAATGTTTTACCTTAAATATCTACTTTCCTGCAACCCTATATAAACCTTTTTCTTTATTTATCTTTCTGTTCTTTTAATCTTTAGTTTCATTAAAAAGTCTGGCATAAGTATAGTTTGAGGCAATGATAAGTAGGTAGATCCAAGCTAAAATGACCTTCTTTTTTTTTTTTTTTTTTTTTTTTATACAACTGAGTTGGCAAACAAGCATACGGCCCACCTGTTGGTAACCTAGGTCTAAGCGGAGCTTACGGCTAGATACAACTGCTTCGCTCGCGTGGTACCCGTTTGAAAAAAGGTATTATACTGGCTACTAGCTTCTACCCGCGGCTTCGCTCGCTTAGTACATATAAAGATAAAAATTAGCCTATAATATGCTATTCCAGATTATAATCTATCTCTGTGCCAAATTACATCCGAATCCGTTTCGCTGTTTGAGCGTGATTGAACCATAAACATCCAAACATCCTCACAAACTTTCGCATTTATAATATTAGTAGGATTTACTACATATGTTCCAAATTTTATTCCAATCAGTTCAAAGGTTGCTGCGTGAAAGAGTACGTACCAAACATCCTCACATACATCTTTACAAACCAGGGACTGAAAGCGGTAGAGGTTAGAGGTACTGGTACCGTTAAAACATTTCGGTATCATTATGCTATACCGGTAGGGCATTACGGTACTGTTATTTAATACCGGTAGATTTCGGTACCGAAATTTTGAGCCGCGGCTAGTTAGCTAGGACAGTCGCGCCGCGGCGGTGCCGGGGTGGCGGCGTTTCATCAAAGAAAACCTTTATAAACCTTTATTTATTTCGGTTATAGGTACCGGTAGCGAAATAAACCGAAATGAACTGCGAAGCCAGATTTTCCGGTACCGTAATATTTATCGGTAAAGAAATATTCGGGTAACCGGAACTTATCGGTATGACGTCATATCGTTATTTAAAGGTACCTTTATATTCCGGTTATTCAGTCCCTGTTACAAACTTTCGTATTTATATCAAGTGGGATAGTGGAACTTACCTTAGTTAAGTAGGTACCTAGATATAACATCGCCTTAGGGCTTAATAAAAAAACCTGTTATGATGTTGTTATCTTAATAAATAAATAAATAAATAAATAAATAAACTAACTAACCAGTCTTTTTTTTCCAGGGTAAACTAGTGAAGCACTTCTCCAGGCAGCTAGTCATCAAGTCTAGCTTCTGCGAGGAGATACGAAGGGAACTACGCAATGTACCATGCCTGGCGCAGTGGTTAAGAGTTGTCGGCCTGGGCCCTGAAGCTATAGAGGTAGCTATATTCTTAGCTCAGTGTCGCGAAAGATATTAGTGGTACTTGTCAATGCTCTTTTCATTTCATATTTATTCAACCATTGGTACACTATGGAACACTTAGTTACGTCAATCATTTGAACATTAACCTTATACTTAATTTAATAATAATGATAGAAACAGACACAGAATCTTATTGATAGATGTGGTATGGTACTGAATTTCTGTACCACAGTCAAAATTATCAATGTCAATGTCAAGTAATAAAATTTCTGTTTCCACGCCTGCCTTTAAAATAAGGCTAAAAAAAATTCTGAGGGAATCAGTTTTCTATGACCTAGAAGAATACCTAGAGCTTCCGCTAGTATAATGTGTAAATAAAATATGATAAGATCTTTTTTTGTTAATGACATGTTACATAAGACGTAATAAATAAATTCTGTATTCTGTAGCTCTATGAATGTTTGTGTTTAAGTTTATGATTCTAGGTCCATTTCGTCGAATTATTTGCTCAGTTCTTTTCTATTATTAATTACTGTTTCACGACAATTATTTATCAAAAAGACAAAAGTCACTTACATGAGAAAATAAATCTATGGTAGGTATGTAGTTAGTTTTTGGTCTTGTTACACAGTATATAAGTAGGTAATTATCAAAATAGTAGGCATGTAAATAGTATCTACCTATTTTGTCCCATTTCGAACTACAATATACATATATCGTAAAAATCATTTTGAAACGTCTTAAATCGAGTTGAATTTCTTTAGCTAGTTTATAGTATTAGTAGGTGTTCGCGCCGAGGACGGCACTAGCACCCGCTACGCACAGCACTAGTCCAACTCACGGGCGCGACGAGTCGACGGCACAGAACATCATTCTATTTGCCCGCGGCCGCCGACGACAACGCACGCTCCCTCCCATACGCGGTCGTTATCTGTACCTATTTTGAGTTTATACCTAATAGATTTATACGAATGAAAACCTAATATTTTTCATTTCCATTTATGTCCTCTCGCTGACAGTAGGATCGAATTGAATTTTATCTTTTTATCGGGTATCCCGCGAGCCTAGCCGCGGGCGTAAGCTAGTCATATATTAAACTACAGCTAAAGAGCCTATGAAAGGCCTTCATAAACTATTTGCATGACGCGGCCTTGTCCCATTTAGAACCAGTCTCTTTATGAAAGTGAAACCCATCTGATTTAATGCAGTATCACATTTGATTATCTCTATGTATGTATCTTGTCACTGGTTCTTTTTTTGGCCACGCCTTGCTTGCTTGTGTCACTGATTCTTTCTTGGCCATCCTATATTAGGTCAGTGACCAGGTTGAGGTATGGTGGCCTTGAAAAAGGCCTATGACTGTCGGTGAAAGAATCAGTTTAGTGAAAGGATTAAAGTGCGCCTCTTAGAGGCTCCTTTCCTCCTTAGGTTAATGATGAGTTATGGCTTTGAAATGATCGACACTGTGATCGATGCTGAGAGAACTGTTAATCTTACTCTACGGTTGCGTCACTTGTTCGTTGCGTACGAGACCCACGGAATTCTGTATTTTTGATAAAATGTTTACCAAGAGTACCCTAAGCCGACGAGCATGTGTGAGATGAGAGTGAATGAAGCAAAAGCGGTATGTCAGGATCGTAGCAAGTGGAAAGCCGTGGTCTCTGCATACCCCACTGGAAAAAAGGCGTGATTTTATGTATGTATGTAATGGCCGTATAGTCCCCTCCATTTCTACCCGAGGATGTCGTAAGAGGCGACTAAGGAAAACAAAGCTAGGGGATAGGCAGCAGCGTTCCCTATCAACAACAAGAGTTTTATCTGCTCCCGCCAACCCGCGTGCCCAGCGTGTACAAATCACCCCAAATGATTGTTTCTGGTTATCTATGGGGGAGGCTTATGTTCAGCAGTGGACGTCCTACGTCTGAGATGATGCTGTATGTAAATGTTTGGTTTGATTCCAGGCGGTATGTTCCCGGGTGCCGTCAGTGGAGGCTCTCCGCGAGCGCTCCGACCACGAGATGAAGGCGTTACTAGCGTGCGCGAGGGACGAGGAGGTGCTGCGGCTGTGTCGCGCTATGCACCGGTTGCGAACCTACATCGGTTAGTCATCATCATCTCCCTGCCCTTATCCCACTTCATGTAGGGTCGGTCGGTACAACATGTTTTTCTCTTCCACTCCCCTCTATCGTCATGTCAGCATTCACTCCTTTCTTACTCATATCGTCTTTCACACAATCTATCCATCTTTTCTTTGGTCTACCTCTTCCCTTATATACTTCCACATTCACACAAATAAATAACGCCCAACTGTCACATACATAGTCCTGACCCCACACTAGGATTAACTGTGTCGTGGTTATCAGAAACTACTAGTACCATGGTACCACAACACCCACACCCGAACAAATATTTGCAGATCATGCAAATATTTGTCCCGCAGCGGAAAACGAACTCTTGCGTCTCAGTCGGGTACTCACCCGCTGCGCCACCGGGGTCGACAACAAAAAAACACAAGTCAAGAAAGTACTTGGTTGAACTAATAAGCTACATGGTTGAACAACCGCAAACTAATCGCGTTTGCGTGACATGTGTAATTGATTCGTCTCGGTGTTAGACAACAACGCACGCGACGTTTTGCCGAAGCCTCAGTGTGTGGCCCCAGATCAAATGCAGGTAGTTTCTGATACAAACAATTTAGGGAATCCTAGTATCGATACTAAAAAAGTATGTATGTATAGTAAAAAAGTTAATCTCAAAATTTTGGAAATATGTTTTTATTCAAAAATGTGTCAAAGAGAGCATGTGTGTAGAAGATATGTAATTAAAATATACCTAACATGTTACAATATTTTTTTTTAATCATTAGTCTATCCGTCTGTTTGTTTATTTTGTTCATAGGCTAATCTCTGATACTACTGAACGGATCTTTTTGAAAATTAACGTAGTTATTGATTATATGATCTAAATTGTTACATAGGCTACAACGCCGTGGCGAGAATCTCCAGGCAACACACAAAAAAAGCCTTAGTAGGCCTTTGTACATGTCCTTTCATTTAGTTTGTTTTTTGTATGTGTTTTCTGTGTACAATAAAGAATAAAGAAAAAAATCTCGACACGCGGTTATTCATGTAACCTACACGTACTCGATTCGATTTTTATATTTCCGTTTGAGATTCTCAAGTTAAATTCTCTCCGTCTAAACGAGGCACGTATTCGTTCCATCGTGTCGAACTAAACGTTTCTGCTCCACTTTCACTATAAGTACTGCCAATGAGTGGAACGATCTGCCTGCGTCTGTTTTCCCGAAAGAGTACAATCTGGGAGTCTTCAAATTTAGGGTCAATAAGTTATTTCTGGGAAAGCGTGCTCCATCTTAGGCCACATCAAAAGTGAGTTGGTGGCCAAACGCTTAAAATATCCAATAAAAAAAAAACTGCTATTCCCGAACCGAACTTATGACGTATTTGCAGAGGCGCTGGGCCGAGGCGAAGGCGTGGAAGGTGGAGGGGCGGAGCTCCAACTGTTCTGGGACTCGTGGGAGCGGCACGCCAGGGCTTCGCCCCGTGCGCGGGCGCAGCGCGCTCGCAACCACGCGAACAACCACGACGCTCCGGAACACTCCACACCACAGCCGAGGAAGGGTGAGCAAATCAGCATACTATAATTTCAGCCAAACTCGATCTGAAATGTTGCACCGTCCGCGAGCGAAGCCGTGGGCGCAAGTAAGTATGTATGTTAAAAAGATGATAAAAATCGAAAATAATCCCGCTAATATTCTTTCTTTTTGTTGATAGAAAAAGCCCCTTTCAGAATGATAAACATAAATATTATCAACTATCTTACGCCCGCGGCTACGCTCGCGTACCTATGAAGTTACAAAGTAGCCTTTATGCTATTCCCGACTAGAATCTATCTTTCAGCCAAATTTTATCCAGATCCGGTCGGACGTTTAGCGTGATTGAACCACAAACATCCTAACAAACTTTCGCATTTATAATATTAGTAGGATATACCTTTTAATAATGTGTTTTTGATCGCAGCATCAAACACTTCGGCGGGTGGTAAGTCCCCCACCACACCAGTCAGCAAACGGAAGCAGAACAACTCCACCAGCCGGCTGCCGACGCCCGGCGCGCCGCTCATTAAATCCCGCTCACACGAGTCACAGCTCTCCGTTCGACCTGATGATAAAGACCTCAGGTAAATTCTTCTTCTTGCCGTGTCACTGATTCTTTCTTGTTCATCCTGTATTAGGTCCGTGACCAGGTTCGGGTATGGTGGCCCTGAAAAGGGCCTATGACCGCCGATAAAAGAATCTGTGTAGTGACAGGATTAAAGTGCACTTTTCGTGCACATGTCACGTCTTCCAATTTTTAAGGTTCTATGACATGCCGGTTTCCTCATGATGTTTTCCTTCACCGTTTGAGAGCACTAGCATAGCGCACATACATTTTTCATCTAGATGTTTGCATGTTTGTTGTTCAATCACGTCGCAACAGTTCTTCCGATTTTGATGAAATAGATAGAATCCTTTATCAAGAATAGCATTTAGGCTACAGAAGCCGCGGGCGCAAGCTAGTGTATAATGTTTTGGTATAAATAAATAAATAAATAAATATTCCGGACATATCACACGCGGTCAACTGATCCCAAACTACATAGGCATAGCCTGTACTATGGGCACCAGAGACTGATATACATAATACATAGATATATATTTAACACCCAGACACAGAACAAACATCTGCGTTAGTCACAAATGTTTGTCCAGTGCGGGAATCGAACCCGCGACCTCTAGCGTAGAAGGCAGAGTTACTACCAACTGAGCTATGAGGCCAGGTATGAACACTTATTAAAATGAAGTTTACGTTATTGTTTCAGTGACAACAGTCAGTCTTCCACATCGCACGTGAACGCATCAGAATGCACGCCTCCCGCGTCGCCGCGCGAGCCCGAGCCCGACAACACACCATTGCACCGGCCCTCTTTAAACTACTACAATAACAACGTGAGTACTACAATTAATAATTAATAAAATAAAAATGGCCGTGGTGGCCCCGGCTGAAGAATAGGCCCCTCCATATCTACCTATCCGCGGATGTCGTAAGAGGCGACTAAGGGAAAAAAGCTAGGGGATGGGCAGCAGCGTCTCCTATTTTAACAACGATAGCTCTAACTGCGCTCACCAACCCGCATACCGAGCGTGGTGAGTATGGGCAAATCCCCCACATGATAAGGAATTCGTTCTGTCTGTGGGGAGGCCATGTTCAGCAGTGAACGTCGTACGGCTGAAATGATGAAAATAAAAATAAAATAAAAAATAAATGACAGAGTTTAATTATAATTTGTATTAATATTATTGTTAATTTATATAAGGTATTGTATGTGACTTGAAATTAATTTTTAAAATACCTAATGAATTATATCATGCTAGGTAATTAAAAACAAAAATGGCCCCCAATAATACTAATTCAATGACTTGAAAATGATAGTTGCATGGTAATGATCGCACCATTATCATTCAGTTACGATTGTCACCTCGATTCTTTGATTTCATTGGTTCATTGGTTTCACAATGACTTCCATTGATATACGACTGTGATAGCGGAATACCAAAAGCGTCAAAAGTGGCAATTTTGTCATAGAACTATTGTCATTTTGAAGCCATTGAATTAGTAGCATTGTGCCCCAGAAGTATTTATTCCTACCAGGTTATTTATAATATTGTATACAAGATAATTCATAACATGTATACCATCCCGAAAGGGGGTCATTCTACAACCAATTGGCAATAAAGTTTGTTCTCTATGCGAAAATCAGCTCTTTTGGGGTCAGTCAGTTCAAACTCAATGAATCAGCTGTTTTAGGTAGCAATCTCGATGCCGATCTTCTTGTAAGTTTAGTAAATAGTTATAAAGATGATAAAAATACCGAAAAACAGCGAAGTTTAGAAAGAATTGTAAAAATAATTTTCAAAAAGAAATGAATATCGATGTATTTTTCACTAATATTCTTTCTTTTTGTTGGCAGAATAACCCCATATCGGGATGTTATACATGTTATGAATCACCTTGTATAACGCTACAAGATAGAAGAAACTACACTACTGACCAAAATCATCTTAAACATTAGAAAAGGCTAGTTCTAAATGCCATTTAAAAATGAACCGTGTCACCAACGCATACGATGTATGTTGCAGGCGGTGCACGCTATGCTTCCTGCCCTTTTCCCACATTATGTGAGGTCGGCACAACGTGCTTTCTTACAAATTAAATTCATCAGTTCTTATGGCCATTTAAAAATGAACCTTGTTACCAACGCATACGGTGTATGTTGCAGGCGGTGCACGCTATTTGTCCTACCCTTGTCCCACAATGTGTGAAGTCGGCACAACATTTCCTACACATTAAATTCATTAGTATTCTTAAATTCATCGCTCTCGTCAATAAAAATATTAGTTCTAAAAGCCATTTAAAAATGAACCTTGTTACCAACGCATACGGTGCTTCCTGCCCTTTTCCCACAATATGTGAAGTCGGCACAACATTTCATGCACATGAAATCCATTAGTATTCTTAAATTCAACCTCTCGTCAATAAAAATATTAGTTCTAAAAGCCATTTTAAAATGAACCTTGTTACCACCGCATACGGTGTATGTTGCAGGCGGTGCACGCTATTCTTCCTGCCCTTGTCCCACAATATGTGAAGTCGGCACAACATTTCTTACACATTAAATTCATTAGTATTCTTAAATTCATCGCTCTCGTCAATAAAAATATTAGTTCTAAAAGCCATTTAAAAATGAACCTTGTTACCAACGCATACGGTGTATGTTGCAGGCGGTGCACGCTATTCTTCCTGCCCTTGTCCCACAATATGTGAAGTCGGCACAACATTTCTTACACATTAAATTCATTAGTATTCTTAAATTCATCGCTCTCGTCAATAAAAAGACTAGTTCTAAAAGCCATTTAAAAATGAACCTTGTTACCAATGCATAAATAATAATATACACAATGCAATATTTATTTTTGAACACTCCACAAATTTTAAGTAGTCTAACAATGTCAAGTGACTATAAATAACGGTTTCGGCAGAATCCCAGCGCCTCACTACTCCTCAGTGGTAAGGCATTTATGCTGAGTCGAGACCTTTTTCCTGCTGTGGCGCATAATAACATTTCACGTATTTTTTTTAATAAGTTTTTGTGTGTAACCTCTCTGTCTTTGTTTCATATTTATAACTGTTTCATGCTTCTATTGTGATGTGTATTGTGTACCAAGTTTGTGAATAAATGTCTATGCATACGGTGTATGTTGACAGGCCTCATAGCTCAGTTAGTAGTAACTCTGCCTTCTGCGCTAGAGGACGCGGGTTCGATCCCCGCACTGGACAAACATTTGTGTGATAAACACACATGTTTGTTCTGTGTCTGGGTGTTAAATATTTATCTATTATATATATCAGTCTCTGGTACCCATAGTACAGGCTATGCCTAGTTTGGGATCAGTTGGCCGTGTGAATATGTCCGGAATATTAAAAAAAAAAAAAAAAAATGTTGCAGGCGGCGCACGGCACGGGGGCGGCGCCGGCGCCCCGGTCGCCGCGCACGCCGACGGTGTCGCGCTGCATGGCGCACGACATCGCGCACCGCTTCACCAAGACGTTCAACATGATCGCCACCTGCGACTACTGCGACAAGCAGATGCTGTTCGGCGCCGGCCTCAAGTGCAAGGAGTGCAAGTTCAAGTGCCACAGGTACCTTTATTTTTTTTTTTGTTTTTACTGGGAGAACGACTCAGCATAATGCGCCGCAGACTTGTGAGTTAGGGCGCTGATCTTCCGTCGTCTCCCACATCAGTAACAGATAGCTTCGATATAAAACATATGCTATTTTTTTTATGGAGAACCAACAGTTTTTTTAAATTTGTTGAGCTTTAGTGAGCCAATTACAGGTTCCAACAAATACAAATATTTTATTGCATAAAAAATATACATTTACATAATGTGTAAATTAATAAATGTAATGTAATTAATAAATAAATAAATATTCCGGACCTATCACACACAGTCAGCTGATCCCAAACTAGGCATAGCCTGTACTTTGGGTACCAGAGACTGATACACATAATAGATATATATTTAGGTAACACCCAGACACAGAACAAACATCTGTGTTAGTCACAAATATATGTCCAGTGCGGGAATCGAACCTGATGGTAAGCGGTTACCGTCGCCTATTGACATCTGCAACACCTGGAGCACTGATTCCTGTTTTAGTTTTCTCTATGTTGCAGAAAGTAGTAGCTTCCCCAAAATATAACATATACATTATACAACAATGAGTAGGAGTAGGTGTAAGAGTCACAAATAGAAACATTCATGTAATTTATTTTTTAAACAACTATGGTGGCAAACAATCTTACAGCCCACCTGTTGGTAAGTAGTAACCGTAGCCTATGAACGCTTGCAATACCAGAGGCATCACACACGCGTCCCCTTATAGAGCTACGACAACCTTACTCACCGCAGGAACACAACACTATTTGAAACAAATAATGTTATTTGGCTGCGATCTTCTGTAAGGCGGAGGTACCTACCCAGAGGTACCTCGAATCAAGAGCCAGATAACCTCACGGTGCCCAACCTATTTATTTATTTGTAAATATATATGTAATTTCAATTATATTTCTAGGGATTGCGAAAGTAAAGTTCCTCCTTCGTGCGGCCTACCACCGGAATTCGTCGTGGCGTTTCGAGAAAAGTTTCACAAAGATGGTGAGTTTATTTATTTAGGTTCGCCAACAGTTGATACACAAAGCATACATCTAACTTAAACTAACGGCCTTAATCTATGTGCACAACCTATTACAGGCAAACACCACATGCATAAAAGTTTGTAAAAGAAAAAAAGGAAATTAAAAAAAAAACTGTTTCTAACCCAGTATCTAAATAATACAATAACAAATAACTTTAAGATAAAAGAAAAAAGATAAACTAACATAGTATTTATGGTTGGTGGAGATCCTACAGGACGTGTAGAGAGAGAGTGCAAAGTTGTTATTTACAGCAATATAATATTTACAATAAGTACAAGGTATTTTACAGAGAATAATAGATTTTAGCAAACATGATGAAGCACATGACTAGAGTAAAAGTAAAAGTAGTCTGACAGACCGTCGTCCGTCCGAATCAACAATTCGTTCTATTCTTCGTCGCTATGCCAACTGAGAGGTATTTGAATTTGGCAGCGACGGAGTGATAGTGGTGGCGTAGCTCGCCACATATTTTCTAAGTAATTATATAAACTAACATTTGAGTTCTGCTAGATGACAACGAAACCTGGATAAACTACCAGAGTGAGTTGCTATCATGTTTTTTTTTTTCGTCTCTCCATGTTCTCTTACCAAAGTCACCGTATTGAGGAAGCTAAAAGATCTTTGAGCACAGACTAAAAGTAAATATAATGCAACATTGTTTATTTGAAATATAATGCAACATTGTTTATTTGAACGCGAGAAATGCAGCACACTACGATCGTGAGGTCGCCGTAAAGGGTTCCATCTGAAAACCAGCGCCGCTACACTTCGTGTGCGGCATCAATGCTGAGATGGAACCTTTTTTGGCTCACGCATGCATCGGTACGGACTAATGAATACCCTAGTTTTGTTACTTCCTACCTACTTTTGTTTTGTTTCCTCCCTACCTTTTGTATTGTAACCTGTACCTTGTGTCTTTATTTTTTATTTTATTAGTTTGTGCTGTGCTTGTGTGTCCAAAATAAATGTATTTTCTTTCTTTCTTTCTTTCTTTCATTTGACAAAAAATGTGCGGCATTTTTCGACAGGCAACAACTTTGCCATGGTAATTTACGGACATCGGTTAGATTTATAGAAACCGCCAAAAATACCAACAACACGAAATTCGGAAGTTTCAGGGAAATTTGTTTTTTTTTCTTTATTGTGGATGTGAATAGGGTTATATGCGTGTGCCTGTGTGACACATTATGTGGGGTCGGCACAACATGTTTTCTTCTTCCACTCTCTTCTGTTAGCCGTCATCTCCGCACTCGCTTCTTTCTTACTCATGTCATCTTTAATACAATCCATCCATCTTTTCTTCGGCCTTCCTCTAGTCTTATAACCATCCATATTCATACCTAACACTTTTCTCGTTACATGACTTTCATCCCTCCTCATGACATGCCCATACCATGCTAACCTATTACTTCTCAACTTTTCCGTCACTGGCGCTACTTTCAAACTTCCTCTGATATACTAATTTTTTATTTTGTCCATTTTCGTCACTCCACACATCCATCTCAGCATTCGCATCTCCGCCGCATGCACTCTTCTTTCATCCGTCCCTTTGGTAGCCCAACACTCAGATCCATACTGTGTGTATATAGGTGTGTATACCAGGGACTGAAAGCGGTAGAGGTTATAGGTACTGGTACCGTTAAAACATTTCGGTACCATTATGCTATACCGGTAGGGCATTACGGTACCGTTATTTCATACCGGTAGATTTCGGTACCGAAATTTTGAGCCGCGGCTAGTTCGCTAGGACAGCCGCGGTGGCGGGGTGGCGGCGTTTCATCAAAGAAAACCTTTATAAACCTTTATTTATTTCGGTTATAGGTACCGGTAGCGAAATAAACCGAAAAGAACTGCGAAGCCAGATTTTCCGGTACCGTTATATTTATCGGTATAGAAATATTCGGGAAACCGGAATTTATCGGTATGACGTCATATCGTTATTTAAAGGTACCTTTATATTCCGGTTATTCAGTCCCTGGTGTATACATAGGTGTGTGACTAGACCAGACTACATTAGGTACACACACTAGGTCCTCGGCAGTAGCGCCCTCTGCCCTCGCCTAGCCCGGTGTAGCTAGCAGTGGTCGTAAGAGACCAACAGCATATAAATGCGTAGGAAAAAAGAAAAAAAAAAAACCAGGCTACATTAAAGTGCGTGTTTGTCTGCAGGCGGGTACTACGGCTGCATGTCGCCGGCGAGCGGGCGCGGCGCGGGCGGCTTCCTCGCGTCGCTCACGCACCGGCCCCGCCGCCGCCACGCGCCGCCCGCCATACACCACACCGTAAGTTACCGCGTGCTACCCTCAACTAATATAAATATCTGATATTTTTTATGTTATACGGAGGCAAACAGGCTTACGGCCCACTTGATGGTAAGCGGTTACCGTCGCCTATTGACATCTGCAACACCTGGAGCATTGCTAATGCGTTGCCTGCCCTGGAGAAATCTTTAATTAAATACACTCCCCTTAATTATGAAACTGAATTAAGACGAACTTAACCCTGGTTGGCCGTGGTGGCCCCGGCTGAAGAATAGGCCCCTCCATATCTACCTATCCGCGGATGTCGTAAGAGGCGACTAAGGAAAAAAATCTAGGGGATGGGCAGCAGCGTCCCTCATTTTAACTACGATAGCTCTAACTGCGCTCGTCAACCCGCATGCCCAGCGTGGTGAGTATGGGCAAATCCCCCCACATCTGTCTCTGGGGGAGGCCATGTTCAGCAGTGGACGTCGAACGGCTGAAATGATGAAACCCTGGTTTTGTGACGTGTTAATTCATACAGTTGCTTTAGGTATGTCATAATGTCAAACGTATGAAATGACACGTCACAAGACCAGGGTTTAGTTAGACCTCGTCTAAACCCAGTTTCGTAATGACAGGGTTAAATTTGAGCCAAAGGAACACTCTGAACTAAGGCAACAAGTGATATGAACAAGTGGGACAAATAGGTTCTGTCTCAGTACAATGCTGCTATTAGTTCGGACGCCGTACAGCCATCTGAACACGGGCCGCCCATCGTAAGCTTGCAGTTTGGGCCAAACAGGTTATGTCTCAGCGTAATGCTACTGCTATATCAAGCAAGCCATTTAACCGTGAGATAGTGCTGATTTTGACAACGAATTATTACCAAAACAGTTATTTTATAATAGCTGTAATTTAAGGAGAATGGTATTAATTGAATTCAGGCCTTCCGTTGTTTTAAAACTCTGTCGTTACTCCATTGTGCAATTTTTCAAAAAGCGTTTCTCGGCTTCCCAGGGCGGTCCGGACTCTTCTTCAAATACATCATCGTGCAACAGTTCGACGCCCTCGTCCCCCGCGCTGGCGCCCCCCGCGCACCCCCCGCACCCCAAACACAAGCAACAGTTTCACTTCCCTGGTATGTACAACCAGCCGATAGCCATAGCAGTACACGGCTGGCTAAAATCAAATCAACCAATCAGTAACGCCGTACGCTCCGGCGACATTTCTAATCACCAATCAGTATGGACCGTACGTCCTCTGATTGGTAATTTTTAGTATGTGTGTGTGACGCTAATAATCATTGTTTTTCTGATAGAATTAGCCCCTAACCCATTTCGGGGTAGGTAGTATACAAGTTTAGAATCTATAGGAATTGGCTGTGGCATCAAATAGCAAATAAAACTATAAATCGTATGCAAATCATATGAATCCTCAAACGTGATTATTTTACACCTAACTGTTCAAACTAAATGTTCAGCAGTGGATATCCACTGCATGACATCCCCCACAGATACTAGAACGAACCTAGAATTCAGCCTAGAACGTTCTCGGCTGAAATAATGACTCAAGTAAGTATGCTCAGGTATGGATATAATGTTCATCGCTCAAAAGCGGTCAAAAAAACTTTGAGTCTCAGTTGAGAACATTATCAGAATTCGAAGAATGACATGTTAATTAATGAATTGAATTTATGACTTTTTTTATTTATTAATTCTACACTTTTATTAAAAACGGTTACAATTATTGTTTTTGTGCCCTAAAAACAATTTAGGGTTTGTGTGGGCACTCACACTCGTCAGAACGTAATTAGATTCTTTCACAAAATTACACGAGCACTCAAACTTTGTCATCAACTCAAGATTTGTAACTAACACAGATGTTTGTTCTGTGTCTGGGTGTTAAATATATATCTATTATGTATATCAGTCTCTGGTACCCATAGTACAGGCTATGCCTAGTTTGGGATCAGTTGACCGTGTGTGATATGTCCGGAATATTTACATTTTTATTTTTTTTAAACGGGTAAATATTAGGTAAGTAGGTAATAAGCAATATTTAGTATATAAACACAACAAAAAATGAATAGAAACAGATCAATTAACCAAACAAAATAAACAGCTTATGAATCTAACTTATGAATGATTATTGTGTTAATTTTTGTTTTTTATGTGTTATTATTATAGTTTTTTTTTTTTTTATACTACTTAGGTGGCAAACAGACATACGGCCCACCTGTTGGTAAGCGGTTACCGTAGCCTATGAGCGCTTGCAATACCAGAGGCATCACGCACGCGTTGCCGACCCCGAACCCCCCTCCCCCTAAAGAGCTCTGGCAACCTTACTCATCGCAGGAACACAACACTATTTGAAAACAAATAATGTTATTTGGCTGCGATCTTCTGTAAGGCGGAGGTACCTCCCCAGGCGGGCTGCTCCAATTCAGAACGAGAAAATCTCGCTGTGCTCTTCCTCCTCTCTTAATAATTGTATTATTATTATGAAATAAGTATGCAAAGAGACCTGTAACTCCCGAGTTATCAATAAAATACTATGACTATTGGAGCCTAGAAGTTTAAAGTAGATTTGCAATGATTTGTGGTTTGTTACAGAAGTAAAGCCGGCGATTTCAAGCCCCAACCACGCGAGCGCACAGCCGCCTCCGCGACTTTCACACGACAAGGAGGAACTCACGTCTAGTATTAAAAGTGGAGGTAAAGTCGCGCACAAAGATATGTACAGTTCATCATTTTAAAAATGATGACATAAATACCAAAAAATTATAACTGTACTAACCTAATCTAACTTGTGGAATCTAAATAAAGGAAGGTGGAATGCGGGGCCACGAGACGCAAGGGATGCGGGTTCGATTCCCGCTGCGTGACAAATGTTTGCATCATCTGCAAATAATTGTTCCTGGTCTGGGTGTTGTGATACCATGGTACTCGTAGTTTCTGATACCCACGACACAGGGAATCCTAGTGTGGGGTCGGGACTATGTATGTAACTGTAACTTTTATTTATTACTAGTTTCCGCTCGCGTGGTACCTATTAAGATATTCCAGTAATCTATCTCTGTGCCGAATTTCATACAAATCCGTTCGGCCGTTTGGGCGTGATTGAACCACAGACATCCAAACATCCTCACAAACTTTCGCGTTTATAAATTAAGGATTTGTTAATTTGTCAACAGATAGTTCCCGGGTGTCCATAAGCGGGTCTAACTCGACGGACAGTAGTGGCGCGCGACAGGATTCTCTCGATATGCACAACAAGCACGGAGACACTCGGTGGCCCAGGCAAAATAGCGTAAGTCTATAAGGTGATTCATAATATGTATTCCATCCCGAAAGAGGCTTATTCTACAAGCAATTGGCAATAAAGTTTGTTCTACGACTTTTGGAAATTCGTCATTTTTCATTGAAAAAACTGTATGCGAAAATCAGCTGTTTTGGGGTCAAATCAGGTCAAACTCAATAAATTAGCTGTTTTAGGTAGCAATCTTGATTCCGAACTTCTTGTACGTTTAGTTATTAGTTTTAAAGATGATAAAAATACCAAAAACAGCTTATTTGAGAAAGTTCGTGAAAAAAAAACAAAAAAATAAAATGAAAATATGTTATTTCGCTAATATTATTTCTTTTTGTTGATAGAATAACCCCCTTTCGGGATGGTATACATGTTATGAATCACCTTGTATAATATTCAAATACAAATAGTTATTTCAGTCATTAGTCACAGAAAAATCATGGGCTCTTAACACACAAACTAAGCGCAAGCTTGTATTTTGAGTGCAATATGGCGTATTTATTTCAATAAAATTACTAGGATGTTCAAGCACAACTTAAGCTGGTCAAAAAATATTTCCTAGAAATTTGGTATTTTAAGGGTTTTGTTGTTGTGACCCCTGCTGCGCCACATGAAGTTAATGTTACCTTTGTAAAGAGATTTATTTGACCAAACTGGTGTGACAAATTATCATTTCTATTTTATCACTATGAATTTCTAATAATATATTTTCTGTACGGAATTATAGACACGACTAGAAGTTGGTGATATGATGATGACCAAGGTTATTTAAGAAACGCTATAAATAAAAATTTTGTATGGATAGCTTGAACCTTGGATAAGTATATAGGCTACTTTTTATCCGAGTACCGCGCGAGGAAAAGCCGGGGGCAGCCACTAGTGCTAATATAAGCAAATTTTTTGATCGAGCAAGCGGATCGAGCCTAGGTCTCTCAAACAACTTGGATGAATAGGCGTTGTATGTTTGTATGTATATTCAGTAGAGCATAGATTTCGATCAACGATCATAATTCATTGATTGTTTGTGAACCTAGGTACATTGATAGATGGTTAGGTCTAGAGTAAAGATCACTAGATTCTGACATTCGGTCATACAAACATTATAAATACAAATATTAATGCATTCTTATAAAAACTATAAATTTATCGGTAACGTCAATCTTATACAGGGTGAGTTTTTTTCAGGGCCACTTAGGTGAAATCGGAAACCGTGAGAGTAATCGAAAAGTGATGTTAGGAGTTACGGGCTCGATTTTGAAAAAATAAAATCAGCATTAACAAAATTTGAAATTTATTTAGTTTTTCAGAAAATTTAGATTTCTGAAAAAAATTTTTTTTTTTGCATTTTTGGGTTCTTTGTTTGTTAAATCGAAGTTTATGTCATACAAAAAATCATTTATATATGCTTTGACCATCTAATCTCCAACTATTACCAACTTCTCTGTAAAGGGGCTCCACGAATAACAAGTGGCGATCACAATGGGCCAGTTGAGGCCGCAGTGACACCATCCATAAAGGAAATAAAAATTTAAAAAAAACTTTTACCAAACATCGAGATTTCAGAGGACAAACCACTAGATATTAATTTCTTATCATTGTTGCTAAGCAAGCTTATTTACAGTCATTTCATATGCTTTCGTGTGACTAACCGGTAGCCAGATGTGGCCATAAATCAATGAAACGGATAACTCCCTGTCTCCCGTCGATAACGGCCCACACCCCACTACAGATAACAAAAGTCCTGTTTACTGCCACCGTTTAGTTCTGTCGTGTTTGTACAATCATAATGTGTTGCAGCCCTTTTAATGTGTTTATTGTTTTTGTGGACTAAATATTAAGAAGTTTTAATTTCTAAAATGTCTGCTATAGTTAATCGTCGTCGGTTGTTCGAAGAAGTGTGTGACTTTTATATACTTGTATAATAACGAGTGGCTGCCCGAGGCTTTGCTCGCGTAGTACCTAGATAAAAAGTAGGCTATTCTAAGTAAAGAACTCTATGTATTCCAAGTTTCATCGAAATTGGTTGAGCCGTTGCGGCGTGATTGAACAACAAACGGCCTTACAAACTTTCGCATCTTATAATATTATAAATGCGAAAGTTTGTGAGGGTGTTTAGATGTTTGGCAACGGGCTATAGAGAGAGCTATGCTCGGAGCTTCACTGCGTGATAAAATCCGATACAAGGAAATCCGTAGAAGAATCAATTTCATCGACATAGCTCTCAGAACTAGCAAGTTGAAGTGCCATGGGCAGGCCATACATATAGCTCGCAGAACCGACAACCGCTGGGGAATAAAGGTTCTCGAATGGCGTACACGAACGACGCAGTGTTTGAAGGCCCCCCGAGCCCATGGACCGATGTTATTGTGAAGTTTGCGCGAAGTTGGTGGATGGAGAAGTCTCAAGACCGTTCCTCGTGGTGCTCTTTAGGAGAGGTCTAGCTGATAATATCCTACTAATATTATAAATGCGAAAGTTTGTGAGGCTCTTTGGATGTTTGTGGTTCAATCACGCCGTAAAGGCTCAACGAGTTCTATACCTAGAATAGGTAGGTACCACGTGAGCGAAGCCGCGGGCGGAAACTACTAAAAATAATTAGTTTCCGCCCGCTTCTTCACTCGCGTTTTACACAATATTTTTTCTCTCTCTCTTCCAGTTATCAATGAAAGAATGGGACATCCCCTACGACGAGTTGAAACTATTTGAAGTGATAGGGACCGGTCGATTCGGCACCGTATACCGCGGCAGCTGGCACGGCGCGGTCGCTGTGAAATTACTCCACGTGCACTCGTTAGCGGACGATTGCGTACCACTAGACACATTCAAACATGAGGTAAGTCATGACCCTCATTGATTCTCCTAGCCGCTCATGACTCCCATTGACTCTCATGATTTTCGTTAACTTCATTCTATGACTTATCAATTTTCATGAAATTGATTTATATGACCCTCATTGATCTCATTCAAACATTGGTTTCAGAACTCACAGATTCTTATGACTTAGTGATAATCATGACTCATCGATTTCCATGACTGTTATTGATTCTCGTAACACTTATCTATTTTCATGATTATTATTGATTCTCATGACTCTTATAAAATTTCAGAATTTTCATGACCCTCATTTCTGAATTCTTATAACTCATTGGCTTCAGGACTCATAGACTTTTCTTCTTAGACTCATTTATTCCCGCGATTAACATTAATTCTCATTTCTGTCATGACTAATTGATTCTCATGACTTATATTGATTCTCATGACGGTGTGGTCTGCAATCTGAATAATTATTACCTATTTCTAATCTTCTGTTTCTAGGTGGCGACATTTCGTAAAACGCGCCATGAAAACTTAGTCCTATTCATGGGCGCGTGCATGAAGCCGCCGCGCCTCGCGATAGTCACCTCCCTGTGTAAAGGCATGACTCTGTACACGCATATTCACCTCAGGAAAGACAAGTTTACCGCGAATAAGAGTGTTATTGTCGCGCAGCAGATTTCACAGGTACCTAATTAATGTTCATTTCAGCCGAAGGATGTCCACTGCTGAACATGCCCCCCCCCCCCCACAGATTTCCACAGCGCCTTCCTGTCATGCGGGGGGGGGGATTGAATCATCATCATCATCAGCCCACATTAGTCCACTGCTGGACATAGGCCTCCCCCAATACACGCCACTGAGCCCGGTGTTCGGCCCTTGTCATCCACTTTCTGCCCGCCGCCGCCCGTAGGTCATCGCTCCACCTAGCCGGGGGGCGCCCCACACTACGTTTGCCTAGACGTGGTCTCCACTCAAGAACTCGTTTACCCCAACGGTTGTCGGTTCTTCGGCATATATAGCCAGCCCACTGCCACTTCAGCTTGACAATTCTCTGGGCTATGTCGATGACTTTGGTTCTCTGTCGGATAATCTCGTTGCGGATTTTATCCTTCAAAAAAACTCCAAGCATAGCCCGTTCCATAGCTCGCTGCGCGACCTTAAACTGGTGAATGAGCCCCACTGTCAGTGTCCACGTCTCGGCACCGTAAGTCATCACGGGTAGGACGCACTGAATTGGATGGGATTGAATGCTACTTGCCAAATAAGATTAGCTTCCTATATATTAATAGTATTATAAATGCGAAAGTTTGTGAGGATGTTTGTGGTTCAATCACGCCCAAATGGCCGGACGGATTTGGATGAAATTTGGTACAGAGATAGAAGGTACCACGCAAGCGAAGCCGCGAGCGGAAGCTAGTTCAAAATACGATCAGTATTTGCTATGGACTGGGCTTGCTCGCGAGGAACAGAGAAGCTTCATCTACTTTCTAAGATGTTTCAAAGTTAAAAAAGAAGGCATTTATTCACTCATCTAGACTTCTTAAACACAATTAAGTAATACCTAAATGATAACCAATGATGAATGAATTTTATTTTCAGGGTATGGGCTATCTCCACGCGCGAGGTATCGTCCACAAAGACTTGAAAACGAAGAACATCTTTCTAGAGAACGGAAAAGTGGTTATCACCGACTTCGGCCTGTTTAGTGTCACTAAACTATGTTTTGGTAACAAGTAAGTACTCAGACATTAAATAGACAAACAAATTTGTAGTACTATTTCGCAAATCTATTCCATAGAGCCATAAGCCCAACAAAATGAAGACTCACTCATGCACCTCCCGCACCGCCCGCAATAAGAAGCCATTATTGCGGGCGGTGCGGGAGGTGCCCGTGCGGGAGGTGCTCGTGTCTGCCCTTTGTTGAGCTGGTTAGGAATAGATTAGCGGAATAGTACGACATATTTTTTTGTCTATTTAATGTCTTAGGATGGACTTCCGCAAAGTCACACCTGTGCAAATATTAGTTCCAGGTCTGGGTGTTGTGATGCCATGGTACACGTAGTTTCTGATACCCACGACACAGGGAATCCTAGTGTGGGGTCAGGACTATGTATGTGACTGTAGGGTGTTATTTTTTTTATAAATATTCCGGACAATCACACACGGTCAGCTGATCCCAAACTAGGCATAGTAATGGCTATGGGTGCCAGAGACATATACATAATAGATAAATGTTTAACACCCAGACACAGAACAAACATCTGTGTTCATCACAGAAATGTTTGTCCAGTGCGGGAATCGAACCCGCGCTCTCTAGCGAAGGCAGAGTTACTACCAAGTTTTTATTGCAAAAGCAATTAGAGGGTGTTCCCAAGCACTTCGTATGCCAAAAATAATCAAATATATTGTAAGCTCATTTTATTCATTATTATTATTATAATTTTTCGCACTATTGTCATTAATTTATTATATTTCATATTTTGTAATCATTGATAGCAAACTACACAATCACAACAACACAAATTCACAGCTAGGTACCTACGCATTGTTCGTTTGTACTCGTTCTGCTCGCTCTCGATCAGGTTTTGTCTGAAAATCTGTGTTTTTGCTTTTAAGCAAAATATTTCACTGAGCCATAGCCTATTTGTCGTTTAGCCTGTTTGCAGCACACGCAAACTTGCCTACTCTAAGATACCTACTTTTTAAAAATTGCTCTTTTGATTATTTATACCTACCTATTGTATGTACTTTAGTTTAAAAATTGTTTATCTATGTTAATTGTGTGTGTCTGTAGTGCCAAATAATTTTTTTATCCATCTATCTATCTACCAACTGAGCTATGAGGCTTTATTTATTTATTGTGGTTACAAATAAAAGTGTTTCCTTGTTCCAGCGCGCGCGGCGACAGCCTGGGCATCCCGGCGGGCTGGCTGTGCTACCTGGCGCCCGAGCTGTGCCGCGCGCTCAGCCCGCTCGCGTCGCTGCACCTGCCCTTCTCCAAGTGCACCGACGTCTACGCCTTCGGGTAAC
Organism: Anticlea derivata; assembly: GCA_947579855.1. NCBI lineage: Eukaryota > Metazoa > Arthropoda > Insecta > Lepidoptera > Geometridae > Anticlea > Anticlea derivata. Next base: position 1,406,415 of record OX388269.1, read on the forward strand.
AACTTTTACTTTTTTTTTTTCCACTTTTATTATAAGTACTGCCAAAGAGTGGAATGATCTGCCTGCGTCTGTTTTCCCGAAAGAGTACAATCTAGGAGTCTTCAAATCTAGGGTCAATAAGTTCACTCTGGGAAAGCGTGCTCCATCTTAGGCCACATCTCATTTGCTAAAGTGAGTTGGTGGCTAAACGCTTTACCATAATTAAAAAAAAAAAACAACATTCAGAACCGGTTCACACGGCATTGGCCTGCACGTTATTTTGGTATTCGTTTTTAACGTACAATCAGCCGGGCGTTAATTCGGGTAAAAACTAATACCCGCAGTTTTCACACGGTTGTCACATAGAGTAGACGTATGTGATGGATCCACGAATGTCCGATGAGTGTTCGTTTAAACGTATAAACAGTGTATGATTTTTTGCAGTCCATACGGCGACGTGTGAATGATTCTATGTATAATGTAGGTATGATCCACTATTTGTTCGTTTAGACGTATACTGCAAAAAAGGTGCAGGACAATGCCGTGTGAACCCACCCTCTCGCCATAGGCAGGGGATTTCTCACACCCTGGAGCCGAGTTGGTTGCGCACTGTGCGGTTTCAGAGGAACTCGTGCGTGATGCCTCTGGTATTGCAAGCGTTCATAGGCTACAGTAACCACTTACCAACAGGTAGGCGTATTTGCCTACGGCCCGCCTGAAAGCCATTTCTCCCAGGACCTTAGGATGGAAAGTAATGCGCAAATAATAAATGAATGGCGGTGCACCAAGTGTGAAGATGATACTTAAAGTGCCAATAATACTTTTAAAAAGTTATGTTTGGTCGTGCCTCTGACTGCCCTCTCTGAAATCTGAGAGATGTGGATAACAGTTGCGAAACTATTTTTTTTTTCCTTTGTTTATCTACGATCAGCCAGTCAGCTATATCGGCGTGCTAGGCTCTAGTCCACTGAGTAAAACACATTTGAGACTGCTACGTTCTTTCTTTTTTAATTAAATTAATTACACTATTTTTTTAATTAAATTAATTTATGTTTCTAGCACGGTATGGTACGAGCTCCTATGTGGTGAATACCCCTTCAAAGGTCAGCCGCCCGAAGCGGTGATATGGCAGGTCGGGAAGGGGGTCAAACAATCACTGGCAAACATGCATGCTTCTAGAGATATCAAGGTAATTTTATTGAATAGAATATTATTTATTTGACACAGAAAAGACACAAGAAACACAACCTTAGAATGAAGTAGGCACCTACCTAAGTTTATACAACAAACAAACAAGGTAAGCACTAGGTAGGTAGGTACCGTCCCTTCTGGGTGGTTGTGCGCCAAATAGGTCCCAGCTCAGCATAGATACCGCTCCACACCGATGATGGTGTGAAGCAGCGCTGGTTTTCAGATGGGACCTAAGTGCGGGTGCGGGTGCGGTCCACTTTACTGGTGGACTTCCGATTCACAGGTCATGGGTTCGAATCTTGTTTGTGCACCAATGGATTTTGCATTTTGGAAAATTTATGTGCAGAACTAATATTCGCAGATCATGCAAACATTCTTCCCGCAGCCATTTGCGCCACCGAGCTCGTCAAATATTTGGGTTCAAGAGTGAAAAATAAAATTATTTTTGAATGATTTCAGGACATCCTAATGATATGCTGGGCTCTCAACTCGAACGACCGGCCCGACTTCCCGCACCTCCTCACGACGCTGCAGAAGCTGCCTCGCAAGCGACTGGCGCGCTCTCCCTCGCACCCCGTGCATCTGTCCCGCTCCGCCGACTCGGTGTTCTGAGAGGGACCGATCACCGCTCACAACACAACTGCATTGGAATGTTCTTTACCGAGTGAATTAAGTGTTTCGTGCATTCATTTCGACCCTTGCATTCTTCGACCAATCGGAATATCAAACTTCATTGTGTTTTGCAAACTTTGCAAGTGTCAGTTAAATCAGAAAATTTACCTTGAGTGGTTATTTTTTGTGCATCAGTGATATAACCCAAAATACATAAATAGTGTTGTGAATCATAATAGTGATGTGAAATCTTCATGAATAGTTAAAAACTCAAGTATTGTAAATGCTAAGTGTTTCTAACCGCGTTTTGGCCTATAAACCTACATAAGGATTACATCAGGAACAAAATCATGGCGATACAACATTGAGTATTCAATCAAGCCCTTCAGTGAACATGAATCGACTGAAACAGTTATCAACTACTTAAAAACCATAGTTTAGTAAAATTATGTAAAATTCGAAATATCATAAAGATATAACGAACAAATCTTATATGTATGATTTTAAATCGATACGGTTTTTGTGCAAATCTGAAATAAGCAATAATCCTCTTTCTATTTAAAATTATAAATTATGTAAAAAAATATTGGATTTGCACAAAACATAATTTATTGTATTTTTTGTGTATATTGTAAAAACGGGTTTGTTTGCTACTTATTGTAAAATTACAGAGTAAATGTAAATTGTGTAAATAATCATTATAAAATTTAAGTAAAGTCTTGATCTCTGAATAATCGATAAAGATTAAATTATATTTTCGTATTTATGAGTAATTAGAGCTTTGCAGACTCCAGACCTAAGATCACAAACAAGTCTTTTAGCTCGGCCGCATTGGATAAAAACTTTGACTTCAAAAAGGATGTCATCAATTTGGGGCTATGTTTTTAATGTATTGTCAGCCTCTAAAGCGACGGCTTTTGTGCGGCTTTTTGCCCTTAGTGCGTATGGGCACTAAGGGTAGAGTATGGTCTTACGACATTTTTTTGTATAAATTCGAGAATTTCTACAAAAATCATAAAATACTCTTGATTATGGTCTCAAAAATCATATGATTAAGTTTCAAATTGAAAGGATAATGCAGTTGATTTAGAAAATATCCATGGAAATCAAAATTGGCATTACCAATTCAAGACTCCGCTTAAAATTTGTTGGTCAATTTTATTAAACAAACAATCAGTGTGTAGTCTGCAGGTTTTGTACAATGTACCTAATTCATTGTAAACTGTTGAAGACTTTGTTGATATGAAAATGTAAATACTGTACAGTGTTACGAATTTATGCTGTGATTGAGTGATGATGATTGCACTTAGCTCTTAATACATCAAGGCAAAAAAGAGCCAAATAATTACTCATTTTGTTCCATAGACAAGGAATATTAGGAACCAAACATGTATTTTTAAAAACCTTTAGTGAAAACAGCCAGATTCCGTGATGCGCACTTCTTTAAAAAAATGTTAATGCAAATACCACACCCCAACGCGGGATGTTAGTGCAGATCTTATTCCCCCATTAAGAATTAGATGGCGAAGACCTCTGTGGCATAGAAGCCAGTACCCGTCTGAGACGCAAGGGGTGCAGATTCAATTCCCAATTGCGGGATAAATGTTTGCATGATCTGCAATTATTTGTTTCGTTACTTGGAGTTTCTTATACCCATGACACAGGGAATCCGAGTGGGGTAAGGACTATGTATGTAACTGTTGGGTGTTATTTATTATTATTTATCTAATGTGGATATCTCCAAAAGTTTGGGTTAGTCTCATAAGAACATTTTCCTGTATCTACAAACATTCTAGTAGCTGCCCTTACCACCCCATCTCAACTTATATAACTTGCTTTTGAAGCCTGCAGTTTTAAGTCTAGTGCAATCAATAACAAAAAAGTTCTTTGTTATGAAAATAGGTAGGTAAGAGTTAACTAACTGGTAGGTAAGCTGAAATATTATCCATAGATTTGTTACAAAATGCTGTATTGTTTTCTATTTGGAAACAATTATTGAATTTCAAAAACCTTATCGTCTTAAGTTGCAGCATAAACATATTCAGATCTGAGCTTGTAGCATGCTCTACCGGTCAACATCTAGATTTACAAACATTCAAATTCCTTAATCGCTTGAATTTATTTTCATAATTTAAAATGGGTTTAATGAATTTGAAACTTTATAAATGTTTAAATATTGATGCTTGTTCAATTCAATTCAATTTATTCCATTTGTTGTATATTTTTCTAAAGTTACCACTTTCTGATAATAATTGTAAGCCTTGTCATTAGTGTTAAAGAGCTTCCACACTTGCTGGCAGCATGGAGGGGCCCGGGCGAAAAATCTTATGCGATTTCAGTATCGTCAAACGAATTACATATTCCTTCTCGTTACCAGTTATGGTGACAGCATGTTGTGGCCTATTGATTTCACAGCTCACCAGTGAACTTCAAATTATAAGCTTCAGATAGTTTATTAGTGTCAAGACCCAAAGGATCTGAATGAAATAGGTAGTTATTACTATTAAAAAAAGCATAAAAAAACTTTTAAATTGTTAATAGAAAAAATTAATATGTTCAGATTGTTTTCGGTTCATCTTAATTCATTAAAATGTATATATAGCTACTGCCAGATGTATATGTATATAACGAGAAGTGGCATGATTGGACCCCGCATTGTATATAAGTAATTTATTCATTAGGTAGAGTTTGGTTCCCAGACAGTTGTAGTTTTACACTATGTAATTGAGATTTCTGAATGAATAGGCTAGTTACATTTGCCAAAATAAAATTCCAATCACTGTTCTCTTGTATTTTGATTTGCATTCATTCCCATTCCTTTATATATCAAAGTTTATTTTACATGGCAAAAAGATGGAAAGACAAAATGAGTAAGAAAAGAGCAAATACTGACATGATGGCTGATAGAGGTGAGTGGAAGATAAAAATACGTGCCAACCCCACATGAAGTGCGATAAAGGCAGGAAGCTGAAGGTAGCATGGGCAAACAGCACAAAACTTTATTCCCATGGAAAAATATTTACATCTTAAAATGGATAAGGGGATGGTCAAAGTCCAAATAATATAGGCAACACCCTATATAACAGATTTTGAGTGGTAAATAGCTCAAGCTATATAGCTAGTCTTATCTCAATATGCCTTATTTTTGCACAATTATACTTCTAGCATAATAAAATGTAAATATAGAAATTAAAAGCAGTTATTGCTAGCATAATTTTATTCTATGAAACATGACCAGCCAGCACGCTAGCAACATTCTTGCACATGTTCTTAATTTCATCATTAGTCAAATACTCAGACGCTAAAATAGCGTTCCCAACTGCTACAGTTTCCCTCATAGATTTTGCCTTTATCCATATCCTGCCGTTCATTCCCGCTGCTAGTTCGAAAGGCCACTCGTTCTTCAGAGAGTCTATCAACATGCACTGTGTACTTAAAACCTTTCTTATAAGGTTCAGTGAGCATTTGAATACAAAACCGTCTTCTAAAACACCTAATCGGTTCTTTTTACCATGTGAATCCACACATACCAGTTCCGGCTCCATATCTTTGCTGGCTATTAGCATTTTAGCATAGACAACATCTCCGATTTCAACTTTAGGTCTGTTCTTCTTCGTCGCACTTTCAAATGATAGGTAGGAGAGAGTGGCTGGACAACTGCTGCCAATATCGACTTTGAAAATGTCTCCCATCTTATGAGTCACTATTCCTATTACATTTTCACCTCGTGATGGTATGTAACGCTTCTGGTAACTGTCCACCCAGAACGTGTGTGGTGCCCGTTTCCTCAAGAGTCCCGCTTTTGTGATGAAAACACCACCAGCTTCCTTTCGCAGGCCTGGACCGAGGAGAACTCTACTTTTCTCGCCGATGTTAGCTATGACTTCGCACTGGTCACCCGGTAGAACCACGTCTCCCACAACCACTTTCATGGTGAATTCAGGGTTTAGAAACTTGTTTTTTTGAAAGAAAGAAGACAGAAATTCAAAATATAACCTCAACTTCTCCAAAATCAAAACAAAACAAAGCTAGCGTAGCGAACTAGAGCGAGACAGCAGCAGCAAACTGACAGACAGATTATCGAAGCGCGATTAGCCGCGATTACTTATGAAAACAATCGAACTCATTCCATTCGAATGACTTTGATTGTCAAACTATAGAAAAATTTGTAATTCTTTTCTCGAAAACTCATAGATCTCGTAAGTCTGTGATCTCAAAATTCTCTTATTTAGATATCTTCTTCTTCCTGCCCTTGTCCCACATTATGTGGGGTCGGCACAACATGTTTTCTTCTTCCACTCTCTTCTGTTAGCCGTCATCTCCGCACTCACATCTTTCTTACTCATGTCATCTTTAATACAATCCATCCATCTTTTCTTTGGCCTTCCTCTAGTCTTATATCCATCCACATTCATACCTAACGCTCTTCTCGTAACATGACTTTCATCCCTCCTCATGACATGCCCATACCATGCTAACCTATTACTTCTAAACTTTTCCGTCACTGGCGCTACTTTCAAACTTCCTCTGATGTACTCGTTTCTTATTTTGTCCATTCTTGTCACTCCACACATCCATCTCAACATTCGCATCTCTGCCGCATGCACTCTTCTTTCATCCGTCCCTTTGGTAGCCCAACACTCAGATCCATACATTACGACAGGCCTTATGATCGTCTTGTAAACTTTCCCCTTAAGTTTAAGGGGCATTCTTGGATCACACGTAGTTCCTGTGACCTGTCGCCATTTCATCCATCCCACATTTATTCTATTTTTCACGTCTCGGTCAATATCGCCATCGTTCTGTATGAGTGAACCGAGGTACCGAAAATCGGAGCAGACTGGAAGTGATACACCATCTAAGGCAATAGGGGTAAAACTAGATGGACCACCGAAGTAGCAGAACAGGTGTTCAGTTTTTGTTCTGCTGATCTTCAATCCGACACTCTCCAGTTTACCCCGCCATTTATCCAACCTGCTCTGGACCTCAAGTGCATCTTCTCCGACAAGCACAATGTCATCGGCGAACAGCATACACCAGGGTGCCTCCTCCTGTATGTCCGATGTCAGAGCATCCATAATCAGGAGGAACAAATAAGGGCTTAAAGCCGACCCCTGGTGCAATCCTACAGCCACACTGAACTCGTCGGTAACGCCAGCTTCGGACCGGACATGCGTGCAGGCTCGAGCGTACATGGCACGTACAAGCCGCACATATTTCCCAGGCACTCTTTTCTCTTTCAAAGCCCACCACAGAACCTTTCGGGGTACTCTATCGTACGCCTTTTCTAGGTCAATGAACACCATGTGCAAGTTTTTGTGCGCATGTTTGTATTTTTCGCACAGTTGGCGAAGCGAAAATATGGCGTCCATTGTCCCACGACCAGGCATAAACCCAAATTGGTTCTGTGATATCTCACTCTCCTCTCTCATTCTTCTTGCTATCACTCTCTCCCAAACCTTCATACTATGCGACATGAGCTTTATTCCTCGGTAGTTGTTGCAGTCCTGTACGTCACCCTTGTTTTTGAAAATGGGCACCAGTGAACTATTGCACCATTCATCTGGGATCGCCTCATCATGCAACAACTTATTGAAGAATAAAGTCAGCCACTTCCATCCATCTGCCTTTAAAAACTTCCATACTTCCACTGGTATACCATCTGGTCCCACAGCTTTTCCATTCTTCATACCTTGTACAGCTTTTCTAACTTCATCCATACTCACCTCGTTGACCACACTGCTTAATGGAACTTTTTCTAGCAAACCACTCCAATCATTCTCCTCATTCATCAGTTTTTGAAAATAACTCTTCCAGCGCACTTTTATCTCTTCATCTTTCGTCAAAACCTTCCCTTCGTCATCTTTTATACATTTGATGTGAATTATATCCCTTGCATTCTTTTCTCTTTCTTTCGTTATACGATATAGATCCTTCTGTCCGTGGGGGCTATCTAAAGACTCGTACAGTTTGTTCTGTACTTTAGCCCGTGCCACAGCAACAGCTCTCTTCGCATTCCTCTTACACTCCATATATACCAGCCTTTTACTTTCTTTCATAACGACATCCTCGCCTTCCACTCTTTTCCATTCCTTAAAAGCATCCTTCTTCTCTTTCAAAATCCTTTGTACCTCGTCATTCCACCACCAAGTATCCTTATCTATTTTTCCTTTTCCTTTCGTTTCGCCAAAAACATCCTTCGCCACACTTCTCATACAGATCGCCATTTCATTCCAGCATTCATTTACAGATTTTTCTGCCATATCCTTCATTTCAATCATCTTATCTACCACTCTCTTCTGAAATTCCTTTGCATACTCATTCTTCCCTATCAAATGCCATTTGATTCTAGGGGGGGGCTTAAGCTTGCCCTGGGCCGGCTGTATTCTGAGTTTCATTTCCAAAATGAGCAATCGATGTTGGGGGATTAAAGCTTCTCCTGGTACTACTTTACAATCTTTGGCTGATCTAAAATTATTTCGTCTAAAAAGAATGTAATCGATCTGTGTGGTATGATTTCCGCTTTTGTAAGTTATAAGGTGTTCGTCACGCTTTTTGAAAAATGTGTTTGCTATAGCCAGGTCAAAAGCAGCCGCCGCTTGAAGCAGGGTTTCTCCCTCCCGGTTTTTATTTCCAAAGCCCCATCCCCCATGCACTCTTTCATAACCACCACTCATTCTTCCCACATGTCCATTAAAGTCCCCACCAATATAGATATCCTCATTCTGTGGAATATCCATCATCACCGCATCAAAATCCTCCCAGAATTTATCTTTCACTACATCATCACATCCAGTCTGCGGTGCATACCCACTCACAATATTTACAACAGAATCTCCTAACAATATCTTCACTACTATTAATCTATCATTCATTCTCTTAACATCCGTCACACACTCTTTTAGCTCACTATCTAACACAACTCCCACACCATTTCTCTTGCCATCACTTCCACAATAGAAGAATTTATAACCCACTCCAATCTCTCTAGCTTTCGTACCCTTCCACTTCGTTTCTTGCAAACATGCCACATTTATTCGTCTCCGTTCTAATACGTCCGCTAGCTCTCTTCCTCTTCCAGTCATCGTTCCAACATTCCAACTTGCAATCCTCAGTCTTACTTCACGGACTCGCTTCTTACGTTGCACCCGTCCCTGATGCAACAACCCTAGTCCATTTCCCACAGACGCCGGGTGCTGCGTCTGCGCGTCGCCTGGGGGGTACGCCCTAGCATTGTCGCCATACTTATTTATACTTGAAACCATGTTGTAGAGGATTTGGCTGTGGTATTTTACAACCGGCCGCCTGCCTGACGTTAACCCTCCTTGGGAATACTTGCTAAGTTCGCAGTTAAAGCTATTGTTGTTAAATGGGGGACGCTGCTGCCCATCCCCTAGCGTTTTTCCCTTAGTCGCCTCTTACGACATCCACGGGTAGTCATGGAGGGGCCTATTCTTGAACCGGGGCCACCACGGCATCTCGTATTTAGATATATGATGAATATAATAATTGTTATGCCAATTTAATTAGACCGTTGAATATATAACTTCTTAGGACTTCTTGCAATTTAACAATTAAGAATAGTGCGAACATTGCACAACATTTTGCCGTTCCTACCACAGACTACTAAGTAAGGCGCTAACGCATGCTAATAAAGGATGCTGCCTACTAAAATACAGAAATTATTCGATCGAACGTCTACAGAAAAACTGTATTCATAATCGATTTGTTTTATCGAATGGGCTATCTAATTACTATCGCGCAGCGCTATTACGATTTTACTTTGACACTACTTTGAACAACATTGACAGCGACAAAACAGATGTCATGTCAGTTAACAGTCAATCTATAATTATTTTTTACCTCTGGTATCGCCGCACGTGCTGATTGTTTACATTTTATTTCTCACGAAAAAATCTTAGAGTTCGCAGACATGCCCGCTACAGTTCATAACGACGTTCTAGTGTACAAAGGGAGTAATTTCTTCCGACAGCGTCTGCTCCTCTCCACTCTAAGCGGACGGGCCATTAGAATAGAGGAGATTCGAAGCTCTGACGATGATCCAGGTCTTCGGGAGTACGAAGTGAACCTAATCCGACTGCTGGATAAAGTGACGAATGGCACGCGTGTGGAGCTCGGTCAGACAGGCACGACCGTGTATTTTGAGCCCGGGTTGTTGATTGGCGGCCAAATTACCCATAGTTGTTGTCCTCAAAGAGGAATAGGTTAGTAATCTTTGTTTTATTTACTGTAACTGGATTGAGAATGGGATCCTTTAGGAATTAAATAAATAAGTAACACCCAACAGTCGTAGATACATAGTCCTGAACTCCACACTAGGATTCTGGGTGCCTGGTGTATCAGAAACTAGGAGAACCATGGTACCATAATACCCATTTTAGGACTAGGGGAGCACATAGAAAAATATTTCTAATTTTCTCTAAAGGCTGCATCGGGCATTGGTTTTCATGAAAATAACTTCACACAAACTGAAACTTATTTAACTAGTAAGTAATATTTTGTTTCAGGTTACTATCTCGAGGTACTGCTGGCACTAGGTCCATTCTGCAAAGAGCCCCTAAACGCAGTGCTCCAAGGTGTGACACACAGCGACCTAGATGTCTCTGTGGACAAGATCAAGACAGCAGCTTTGCCTATTCTGCTCAAGTTTATATTAGTTGATGATGGATTGGAACTAAAAGTTGTAAGGAGAGGTAATAAGAAGGGTAAAAAGTTGCCTATGTGCTGTTCCAGACTGTAATCTATCTCTGTCCAGATCCGTTCAGCCGTTCATGGCATGATTGAGTAACAACCATCTATCCATTCAAACTTTCGCATTTAAATATAATATTAGTAGTATCGCTCATAAACTTTATAGACTTGATAAATATATTATGTTTGCCTCTTTCTCAACTGTTTCTTGTGTATTTTGTAAGTATTTACTTGAATTAGTTTAATTTTCTTACTGTATAATATTTCAAAACATGATGTTAGGATATGCCTCTGACTGTCCCTTAGACACCTTCAACAATCTGATCGCCTGGATATCTAGGAGGATGTCTACCATGCAAGGCGACAATTTTAAGCCAATGTCTATTTTTGTGTGTACTTTTCTAAGAATGAAAATACATTTTTAGGAGCACCACCGTTGGGGGGTGGGGAAGTGGTATTCAAGTGTCCAGTGCGGCGCCACCTGCGCCCCCTCCAGTGCAGCAAGTGGGGGCTGGTGAAGAGGATCCGAGGAGTTGTGTATGCATTGAGAGTGTCTCCTACAATGGCGAACAGGGTTGTTGATGCTGCTAAAGGGGTGAGCTTTTATAAGAGGACCATTTAATATTAATCTGTATTATGTATGGCGTATGTTATGGCCATGGTGGCCCCAGCTGAAGAATAGGCCCCTCCATATCTACCTATCCACGGATATCGTAAGAGGCGACTAAGGGAAAAAAGCTAGGGGATGGGCAGCAGCATCCCTCATTTTAACAACGATAGCTCTGACTGCGCTCGCCAACCCGCATGCCCAGCGTGGCGAGTATGGGCAAATCCCCCCACATGATAAGGAATTTGCTCTGTCTGTGGGGGAGCCCATGTTCAGCAGTGGACGTCATACGGCTGAAATTATTATGATGATTATGTATTGAACAAATGATCTAGAATAATGAAGTTTGAAATCACAATCTTATTTACATATATTCCTCTTTCCAGGTGATGCTAAAGTTCCTACCAGATGTCTACATTAACACGGACCAGTGCCGCGGGCCCAACGCCGGCAAGAGTCCCGGGTTCGGAGTGAGCCTCGTCGCTGAGACTGATGATAAGACCTTCTACTGTGCTGAAGCGGTAAGATAAAACGGTAACGGTCCGCCCGAAAGCCTCCGTCACAGATTGCTAATGCCACTGGCGGTCAACCGTAATTAGGGCCAATTTTCGCGTCAGTACATTCTGGGCTACTACACTACTAAACTTTGATTTGTTTATGCACACAAAATTTTTGAGTGGAAAATTTTGGCACCACCGGCATTTGAACCTTTGGTCTGCAAGCGGGGTCACTTCCACCACACCACCAGTGCTCTCTTTACCACATTCGTTTCATGAACTCTACAGAAAATGTTTGTAAAATTTGGTTTACTATCTCTAATGCACCTTGGTTCATAACAACGGAAGAACTGCATAATGAGCTTAAAACTTCCACAGTCAAGGAGGAAGTTGGACTTGTAGAAACTGCATACATAAAGAGACTTTCAAGGCACCCAAACGAACTGGCTGTGAAGCTACTAGAACCAAACCCACAAAAGCGGCTTAAGCGCCGCAACATCCTGGAACGGAGTGAAAGAAAGTAGCAGTCTCAAATGTGTTTTACTCAGTGGAGTAGAGCCCAGCAAACAAAAAGAAAAAAAGATCTGCTGAAAAAAAAAGCTGACTGGCTGATCATAATTAAACAAAGAGAAAAAAATAATTTGGTTACAGCAATAAAACTTTTTACTTTTACAGAAGTCATCAAGCGTAGGTTCTGGCGAGGTGAGTCTGCCCGAGGAGCTAGGCCGCGAGTGCGCGCTGCGGCTGCTGGACGAGATACACCGCGGCGGCGCCGTCGACAGCGCCTTCCAGTGGCTGCTGGCTCTGTGGATGGCGCTCGGACAGAAGGACGTCAGCGAATGTGTTGTAAGTAACTCATATTTTTTCATCCGTAACATTTCCACTGCTGAACATTGCCGAACACAGATTTCCAGAGTGAATTCTTTCACAAAATCGAAAATTCACTATTTTTCACTGATAGGAATTTTGAATTTCAAATAGTGTTGTGTTCCTGAGGTGAGTAAGGTTGCCAGAGCTCTTTAGGGGGGGAGGGGTTCGGCAGGCAACGCATTAGCAATGCTCCAGTTGTTGCTGATGTCAATAGGCGACGGTGACCACTTACCATCAGTAGGGCCGTAAGCCTGTTTGCCTCAGTATAACATAAAAAAAAGTGAAAACAGGGGACGCTGCTGCCTACCTAGTTTTTTCCCCTTAGTCGCCTCTTACGACCTCCACGGGTAGGTAGATATGGAGGGGCCTATTCAGCCTAGACCACAACGGCAAGTCACCTCAGTCACCTCAACTTTCCCTAACTATTATACCTCTACCTACTATCCGGAGGGGCTTATTTAATAAACAAAAATACATATACGAAAATAATTAGCGGAAAAAATGTTTTTTTTTTTTCAGATTTGTTTTCTCTTATTCCGTGTGAGCTCCCTGACTTTCATTCCGAAGGTTGCGGGTTCGAACCCGGTCGCAGACCAATGAGTTTTTCTATTCGAATTTAAGTGCTCATGAACACGTGCCAAAACAATGAAAGAAAAAATCGTGAGGAGACCAGTCAGTATTAGTACTTAAAGCGGCGATGGGTTTGCAACCTGTCACGTATGGACTAATCACTACTGCAAAATGTGGGCATGTGCCAAATGTTCGGACATGCCTTTGATTACCCCCTTGGACATTTTCTACGTGTTAATGCGCACTTAAATATAAAACTCATTGATGCACGATCGAATTCGAACCCACGACCTCTGATCGAAAGTCGGGGTACCTCCCACCAGGCCAACACGGCTAACTAGATTTTCCATTATATTATTATCTAGTTACTGTTTTTTTTTTTCAGATTGGACCTTTATCAGACTACACAATCACCTTCCTACAGCATCTAAAAGAATTCTTTGGAGTCATGTTCAAACTCGAAGTCAAGAAATCTGATGATGAAGACTCAGGAGACGAGGACCAGGTCAACGTGCAGTCCATCAAAATGACATGTGTGGGGATAGGATACGTTAATATAAGCAAAAGGACATTATAAGGAAATTGAAATGATATGGTTTTTTTTTATTACATCAGGAAATCTTTTTTTTTTTTTTATGTTATACGGAGGCTAACAGTCTTACGGCCCTCCTGATGGTAAGTGGTTACCGTCGCCTATTGACATTAGCAACACCTGGAGCATTGCTAATGCGTTGACTGCCGAACCCCTCCCCCCCCCCCCCCCCCCCCTAAAGAGCTCTGGCAACCTTACTCATCGCAGGAACACAACACTATTTGAAACAAATAATGTTATTTGGCTGCGATCTTCTGTAAGGCGGAGGTACCTCCCCAGGCGGGCTGCTCCAATTTAGAACGAGAAAATCTCGCTGTGCCCTACCTCCTCCTAAAATCTCAACAGAGTTTGGATTAGCGACCCTCATTATCGCCTAACCTCGGCAATACGATGCCAATTACGCCAAAGTAAGAATGACACTGCGTTCTGCATCCCTGATGCGCAGAATTCTGACCATGCCTGTTTTGGCTCACACACACGGGAGACTAATTAGCACTTAAATATTGTAAATGACATAGATACCTACTTGTGTTGTTGTTTGTACTGTATGTTATCTGTGCTACGTCTACCTATCTCCCTATCGTTAACCTTTATTCTATTGTTTTTTGTGTCTTCTGTCTGTGTTTGTCAAAATAAATTTATTTCATTTCGGGACAGTCGCAACAGCATCCTGGGGACTGTGGCAGAGGGACTATCGTCTCCACTGTGGAGGTACTTTGTGGTGAGGGTGATCAATGAAGGAAAATACTTCCTGAATTGATTATCCTCATCTCAACTAGTTTTTCTGTCACAGTTTCTCTATATGTTTCCTTTTTGTTATTTTTGTTTTCTTCTTTGTTTGTTCATCTGTTTTGTAAATGTGTGTTTTGATTGTTTGTTGTGTATGTTGTCGTATCTGTGTCTGAAATAAAACCTTTTTATTTTATTATATTTTCACAGTGAAATACCGGACATTTGGTTTCCTCACGATGTTTCCTTCACAGTTTGAGATGAGCACTTGTATAGCGCACATAAGTTTTCCGAATGGAAAATCCTTTGGTGCACGAGTTAAATAAGGTGGGGCCTATTCGTCTGCCGGAGCCACCACGGCGATTTGGATTTTTAGGAAAATCAAAAACGCGTACATATTTTATTATTTTCATTTATTTATGAACTTAAAAGATAAATTCACATACTTAACACTAAAATTGTATAATAAGGCACATTTTTACGTATTCTTGGTGAATTCCAATCATTTGTTTCCGAGATATATTTAAGAACTTACTTCTAAAGAGTATAAGTTGGCAGTGAAAGTCCGCAAATAACGAATAATTTGACTAAAATCCGATTTTGCTTCAAGAAGTGTAGTCAATATTGAGGGTTTTAAATTATATCCTGCGCTAGAGTACATACCCCTTATAAATATAGCTTCTTGGAAAATTTACGCAACATTATCTAGTTTTTTTCAGTCGATAAATACGTAATACATATCACATTTTCATAAAAATGTTCAAGATCTTATATAGAAAGTTTTATATAAAAATAGGAAATAAAAACACAAGTATTGAATATTCAAAAGAGTATTTAAATAAATATCTATTCATGAAAGGAAGCCGTCTGTGTAATGAAGATTTCATATTATTTTTGTAGTTATTTTTTTTAAAAAGTGGCAGGCATATTTCCACAGAACATTATCTGAGCTTAGACACTTGCTTGGAACTTTACCATTGGAATTTGACGAAAAACAAAGTCACTGACTAGACAAGTTCAAATTTTTCATTCAACACAATTTGAGTTCTATTACTTCAAAGAAATTCTCAGACGACTCCCCTCCAATCAGCATTCTTTAAAAGCCAGAGTTCACCAATACAGAAGCAGGCGATCTGCTATATTTGAACAGCTCATAAAATATTGGTTCTAATCAGCCGTGAATGGCCTGTTCCTGTGTCGGTGACGTCTAGCTTAAGCATCCTTCTCGTCACACCCAAGTCCCGCAGACCAGTTACAAATGCCCCCCACAGGGTCGAAGCTGAGACCTTGCGGGCAGACGTACTCCCAGCCGATTAGTGCACCGAACTCCATACGCGCGCAGGATATAAACTTCTTGCAGGAAGATGGGTGAGGGAAATTGCCTACGTCTAGACATTCGATGGATCCTGGGAAAAAAGATTTAATTACTTTAGCATATCGAATCGGTTTGTCATTGCATAATATAAATAATCCAGGACCAAATGTTATCCCTTGAGATACACTATAATGACATGAAGAATATTTGCTGCCGGACTAATATTGACTTGCATACTCATCAAATGAAATCAATCTGAAACCAAGACATAAATCAAAGGCACGTCGCCTTTGATTCGTGTAAATTTCTCCAGCAATACACCCGGTGTCAGCAATGATAAGACAGTGTCAAATGCATTCGGTAAGTCCAAACAAAAAATAATAAAACAGTCAGTTCAACAAGAGTATACGTGCCTATCTATCGACCGAGCCATTTACATTACATAAACTGCTCAAATAAAATCATGAAGTAAACATACCTTTCCCGTGTAAAATAACTTTGGTGCCCTCAGCGTATTTCAGAGCCACTTTCTCCTCGCTATCTTCGTAATAGTCATAGTTGATTACTGGTTTGTAAGTCCTGTTCGGCTCAGTTTTGGCTATCTTCTCAAACGGTTTCTTAGACGACGTCCTAGGCCTTAGTGTTGACCTCGGGGTGGTCACTACTGGTACATAAGTGGGGGTGGTTGAACGGGCAGCCTGGATTGTGGATGTTGTTGGCCGGATGGTAGTGGAAATCCTTCTCTGGATCTTCTTCCTGTAGACCTTGCGGGTAGTTGTTTGTGGTGTGGTAGGTGATAGATATTGGTATTCGTCTGAAAAGGTGCATGGTTTTGTTTATTGTAACGAGTTGAGGGTATTAGTGAAGATATTATTAGTATGTTTGTGTATGGATGGCTGGCATTTACTTGTGGTAAGCATTTCTAAGACTAAGATGTGATTTGAAAACCGCTAAGTATAAGGTTTTATGTATAAATAGGTGATGGTAAGTAAGTGCGTGAGAGAAATTGCTGGTTAATTTCAGCCAATATTTTATGGGTTCTTTACGCATTATTCTACTCTACCTAAAAGCTACGGAATTGTAAAATAGATGACATTTATCTAGGATACTGTTAATAAGCTGGTTATTGTCAGAAATTCGAAATGCTGAATGTCAGAGGAAGCTAGAAGCTTGGAAAATCTTTTACAACTAGTGCTTGAAAAAGCAGAATTAGGTGACTTTCTAGATAATCTATCTAATAGCGCAGAGAGTTAAGAAGCACTTATGTTTTAAGCTTCTTAAGACTCACCATCATAAGTCTTAGTGACGGGGGAGTCCAGTAAATATTCCCTAGTCAAAAATCCAGTAGGCTGTTCACTGGATCCCGTATAACCTACAGTAGAACCACTGAGTTCTGAAACTGTGGTATATCTTGCACGAGTAGACCTAGTATCTTCAACAGGGATGGTTGTGTATTTAGCAGTGTTTGCTGGGACTTCTGGGATTGTGGCATAATTATCATTCCCGTACTTAATTCCTCCTCTCTGTACTCCAGTATATCCTGAAGGTATCACGTTAGGGGAAGAGAAACCACTTGAAGCTCTAGTTCTTGGGGTTGAGTAGGATCTGGGGTCATTGGTTTCGGTGTAATCTCTGGTGGTAGTGTAATCGTAAGTGGAAGGCACATATTGATTAGTCACAGGTAGAAACGTTGATGTGGTTGGGTATCTAGTTAGGGTGCTCAGCTTAGGGGCTTCGAAAGTTGTTGGAGGTAATCTGCCGAATTCTGTAGGGATATTAGTGTATCCTTCTCTTGGGACAGATGTAGGGAAGGTTTCTAAAGTGAGTTTACCGGTATCTATATCAGTTCTGTCGCTGCTGCTGCTGCGTGAACGGCTCGTGGTTTTGGGGATATCGTAAGTTGTTTTTGATTCATAATCTGTCGTGGAATAAACGGGCCGTCTTGATTTTGCTGTCAAATCGGCTGTAGTGGAGTCATCAACAGATGTGATTCTTGGTGTGTCGTAGACACTGTAAGTTTCTCCGACGGTCGTCTGAACGAAGTCTTGGGTTGGGACTGTTCGGAACCCTGTGGTATATTCCTCGTATGTCGGTGTTTTCGTGTATTCTGAGCTTGAGTATTCTGTGTTTCTGGTGGCTTCGGAGTCGGTGCTGGGCAGAGGGGCCGTGATGAGCTGATGTGTCGCGATGGCCAGGGCCGTTTCTGCGACATCTGTGCAGAACGAGAGCGTTATGTTAGAAACTTTACTGTGTGATTTGTTTTATTCTAGACAGTGGTGGTAGAATGTTTATCTTCTGTGACGTGAGGATCTCCAAAAACCTGAAATTCATTCACAAATTAAGAAATAACATTCATCTACCCATGTATGATATGAAAGAAGAGTGAACGATTTTTATTATCTATTATGATTCATTACCTCGAAATTCCCAATATTGGCTTAGGTACTACTATTCTAACTTCTCTACTCTTCTCGGAACTAAAAGAAGATGTGGCTCCACTAGCCAACGACGTCGGGGCCATGGATGAATGCGCAAGCGTACCCACTCCGACCAAAGTCGCGAAGATGGACCCCGTTGGGTTTTAGTCGGTAAGAGTCCGACATAATCCTTCCGTTGCCCCCGCAACGGGAGGATATCCATGAGGATTTCCCAACGATAAAAAAAAAAAAAAAGGTACTACTATTCTTCTTCTTGCCGTGTCACTGTTTTTTTCTGGGTCACCTGTATTAGGTCAATGGCCAGGTATGATGGCCCTGAAAAGGGCCTATGACCGTCGATGAAAGAATCGGTGTAGTAAAAGGATTAGCCCCTTCGTCCATGACGCTACGCAAAAGTGACGGAACTCATTAGAAACTAGAGTTGCGGACTGATTGGAAACTCTGACTCGTCCACGACGCTACTGGAATTTCCTGAAACTGTAGTCACTCAGTACACAATTTTATGTAAACAAAGTTTTGAAAACGAAAATAATTCACATGACTAGTGATAATTCGAGCAATGACATGGAATTATTATTTCTCCAGTCACATAGACGTCAGAATCACTTAAAATTACTGTTTATTCGTTCATTTTTCACACAGTTTCTCGAAACCAGTCGCCTGGCGACCAGCATGTCGAGTCGCCAGGAGACTAGTTACAAACGCGTTCCTTTTGAGTAGCGTCGTGGACGGACGCGCATTGAAATACTAGTGCTATCGCAGTCAGGCTACTCATAAGTGACTACAGTTTCAGTCGCGTTCCTTTTGAGTCGCGCCGTGGACGAAGGGGCTTACAGTGCGCCTTAGAGGCTCCTTTCGTGCAAAATGTACTATGTATGTAATAGCTATTTCTCAGTTTGCAAAATCTTCAATTTACTTATCTTCTGTAATCCCTCTATCTCTTATAACTTACCCTCAACAGTAGTGCCAGCTTCAGTCGTAACTTCTTCATTCTTCTTCAGTACATCCTCAAGTTGGTTTTGCTTGAAGGTGGAGCTGTACTTCTTGCTCTGTCTCCTTCTCTCCTCCTCGGTCGTGGCTGAGGGGTTCTGGTCGTCCTTGAGGTTGACTAGCGGACGACGCTGGATCTTGGAATCTTTCTTCGCTGAACGAGGCACTAGGGCTGGATCTTCAATGGCATCTGTAGATGATAAAAAAGAAATAGGCTCGCCATTTTTATCCTCAAGAATGGCAGACATCCTTTCATATCTTCAGGCGATCAGATCCTTGAAGAAGTCTAAGACGGGTAGTCAGAGGCAAATCTGAATATTATAATATTTGGCCTCACTATATTTTGCAGTAATTATTTTTCCATACGTGACAGGTGGCAAACCCATCGCTGCTTCAAGAATACTTACTGGTTTCCCCACGATGTGTCCCATCACCGTTTTAGGGACGTTTGCGCACTTAAATTTTCGTGCGCGACCGGGTTCGAACCGAGACCTTCGATAAACGACTGTTATGGTCGGGACCGACAGGTGACTAGCAGTCACCCATCCATTTGATGATCGCGCTGAAAGTTGCTTATTTAACTTAGTTAATTTGTAGGCCGATATCTATAAAACGGAAAGGCAAGACTTGAAAAACCTATGTAGGTTTTAATGCACTTTTGCACTATTATACATGTAAAATAGTGAATTTCCTGTTGTTATCAGATAGATGGCGCCACTTTATAATAATAATATATTTATTTCAAGCGACTTGACATATTACACAAACATGTGTAATTCATATAATATTAAACTTAAACAACTACACCACATCTAGAGTTCCTTTGAAAGTTCCTTACCAATATCCCCAATATCCTGCAGCAGTTCTTCGCTCTCCACCATCAAAGTGGTAGGCTGTGGAGTGGTGGTGGTAGTGGTAGTGGTAGAGCTGGGGGTAGGCAGTCGTCTCCGGCTGGCGATGCGGAACGGTCGGCGGTTTATCGTTGGGGAAGTGGACGACGCTACTATTGTGGCTGTGGATCCTGTTGAACAGATACTGTTCATGAATGGGCACACTTCAATCAGACATCGAAGAGGATTAATTATTTTCATTCAAGCCTCTTTTTAGATTCTTCTAGATAAGAGTTATATTATTACTTATATCATGTAATGAAGAGAAATTGGATATCAACAAATATAAAACAAACAAATGTTACCTCTTTATCATAATAATACAAGGTGATTCATAATATGTATTCTATCCCGAGAGGGGCTTATTCTACATCCAATTTGTGTGATTAACACAGATGTTTGTTCTGTGTTTGGGTGTTAAATATATATCTATTATGTATATCAGTCTCTAGTAACCATAGTACAGGCTATGCTTTTGGCAGTTATTTGGGATCAGTTGACCGTGTGTGATATGTCCGGAATATTTATTTATTATTATTATAAATTGGCAATAAAGTTTGTTCTACGACATTTTTCATTGAAAAAACTCTATGCAAAAATGTACAAACAATTATGGTGAACAACCAAAATAAAATAAATTGAATTGAATTGAAAAAATCACATGCAAAAATCAGAACACATAACGCACGTCACATGAACACGGCTTGATGGACAATGAGACAAATTCAAGTACCGTAAATGCCCCAAGGGTATGATATGTATGTTAATCCTGCCTTCAGTTCATTGCCAATGTGCACGAATGGCACTTATTAATCAACAATGAAAGCTTTAAAAAGTATCGCTTTGAGCAACACAACGCAAGGACCTCGTTCAATGGATGTAGAGAATCATTGTGGTGTTAGTGGGAAGTGATTGGTATATCATTGTCTTGCTTTTTGTGTCCGTATTCATATTCATAGAAAAATAAAGTTTGTTTACGACTTTCAGAAATTCATTATTTTTCATTGAAAAACTCTATTAAAAATCAGTTAATTAAGGGTTTAATAAGTACAACCTGCTGTTCTAGTAGTAATCTATGATTGATGTTTAACTTCTTCTTGATAAAGATGATGAAAAGGTTTGGGGAAAAATCTGAATAAAATGTATTTTTTCTGCTGATATTATTTTTTGTTGTTAAAATAAGCCCCTTTCGGGATGGCATACGTATAATGAATCACCTTGTAAATGACGCCCTCTCATCTATAGTCGGAAGACTCAAGGGGAAGAGAGCTTTTTTGCGTGTTATTTGTTATTTTGTCTCCTACCGTTAATGGACAGGCAGTATCTTTATTTAGTTCACTTCAGTTCATTTATTGATAACAAAAAAGAGTTACATGTCATTGCATAATAAGTCATTCAAGAGATCATTATTGAATAGTAAATGTATTATTCTTTGGATGAATTTATGACTGACAAATAAACTATTATTATTATTACTATTTTTTTTTTCCTAACTTAAATTAATCAATTTATTTTTCTATTCTTATATTATTATAATTTTTTCTGTCTGACATGAATTATTCAATTTTATCAAGATGTTTTGAATTGTTGTCTTTTTTATTTTTTTGCATGTTTAGTTTATAATATCTAATTTTGATTTAATTTATATTGTTATTTAAAAATTGCACGCCTGAACAGGCAGAATACATTGCGACTTTTATAAAATGTATAACATCTATTAAACATGTATTTCAGGCAATAAAAAGTATGATTTATGATTTATAAGTAATCGATTTATATAAATACCTATAAGCTAACAAATTCATTTTAATTCTTAGCTTAAGATTGACAATGAACTAAAAATATTGAAAAAATTATATCTTTATGATAAAGGTCAAAAATAACTAATAATAAAATAATTCCATACAATAACATCTAATACGCTTATGTTCTACATCGCGAGGTAGGAAAGTGAAGAGGTTAAATAAAAGCGAGCCGAGGATGCATTGTAAACAATCATTTCATCCATCATGTTGTGAAACGCAGCTTTGAATTGGAGCATGATTAATGACTGCGCGTGAGTTGTTAATCACTGATTAGATACCATTGCGCATGTCGTGATGGTTTGTAGATTTCCTCGCTCTAAATTGGAGCAGCCCGCCTGGGGAGATACCTCCACCTTACAGAAGATCGCAGCCAAACAACATTATTTGTTTCAAATAGTGTTGTGTTCCTGCGGTGAGTAAGGTTGCCAGAGCTCTTTAGGGGCGGGGGGGTGCGGGGTCGGCATCGCGGGCGTTATGCCTCTGGTATTGCAATCGCTCATAGGCTACGGTAACCGCTTACCAACAGGTGGACCGAATGCTTTTAGCCAAATTAGTTGTATAAAAAAAAAAAACGTACCTCAGATGAAATTACAAGCTTAACAAGCTTGTAATTTCATCTGAGGTACGTTTTGCATAACTGCATTTAGTACAGGCAGCATCAGAAGTTCATGGCGGAATTGTTTATTTTACAATTTTCATAATCTTTCCAGCCGTTGGAAGTCCAATGCTGAATATCGGCCTCCCCCACAGATTTCCGAAACTTCCTATCATGTGGAAGGAACTTGCCCAGCCTCTTTGATACTGTCAACATACATCACCGCCTAAACAAGAACGCAAAGTTGATGGTACGGGGTATCATAGACAAGCTTTATCTACTCCAGAGTTTAACTTTGAGAGTAAATTCGATCCACTATTGACCAAGCTGGGCTAGGCTTTAATTTAAATGATTTGGCCAACCGTTTATTTTGAAATTCTAAGTTCTCACATGGAAACCCAAAGAAAACTCCTTCGTTATGAGCGGTGTCCCAACAGACAAGAGCGTGAGACCATGTTATGGGGCCTAACGATATAGAAAATAGTATTCCCACGGTATAGGACGAGTTGTGACATAGAGGGCTATTGCGATAGCGACCTTGCTGTATAACATGTTTGTTAAAAAAGCTTGGTATAAGTTCTTAAAAGGACAAAGTACCAAAAAACATTTAAATAAAATAATTTAACTTCCTCTAAAACAAGTTCGTTTCGTGGTGACAAAGTTATTTCAAAGTCAAAAGGTGTTTATTTCAATGCAATCACTAAGATCACATTGAAATGTCTTAAGAACTAGGTGAAGCTACGCATAAGAATTAGGCAGCAAACACGGCGCGCGTGCCTATAATTTTTTTTCGATGATCGTTTTTCACAAAATGGAATGTAGAGCTTTAGTGTGGTGCCGATTGAACAAGGCTCAAAAGAAACATTTTATTTTTCATTTCGCATTAAATGAAAGCTTATAATAAAGAGAAATAAAAAAAAAATTAAAAATAAAAAACCCGACTGCGTCATAAAATAGGTAAACAACTTCAACTGTCGAAGCCAATAATAGTCTTTTTTTTTTAATTTATTGAATATGACGCCAATAATATTTATAAAAAAAAAAATTCGTAGTCGGTTTTAACCTTTTTTGTTATGTCACACAGCGCAGAATGATTTGCTTGCCGATTCGTTGTTGAACAAACGCAATTCACTTCTCATTATTATCAATTCTTATTAGTTATGTACCTACCTATTGGTTTCCAATTTCCTGTGTAAGTAACTAATTGAATCTATTATGCAATAATGTATCATTGCATTATGAAAGTTGGCTGGTCGCGTCTCGTTTCGCTACACTTGACCGACCGCTTTCACGACGACGGGCGTCTAAAGACTGTGAGCACATTAGTAGGTACCTGAATTACCTACATACCTAGGTACTACTTTTATAGGTAAGTATTTTATATCGTCTACTAGAGAGTTAAGTTAAAGATACTATAGAGCTAGGTATAGATATAGGTATAGGTTTGACTGGCCTCATAGCTCAGTTGGTAGTAACTCACCCGCTAGAGGTCGCGGGTTCGATTCCCGAGCTGGACAAACATTTGTATGATGAATACAGATGTTTGTTCTGTGTCTGTGTTAAATATTCATCTATTATGTATATCAGTCTCTGGTACCCATAGTACAGGCTATGCCTAGTTTGGGATCAGTTGACCGTGTGAATATGTCCGGAATATTTGTTTATTTATTTATTAACCTAGCAGCTAGCTAGGCAGGCGGCCCCTGCCTATAGAGCTCTAGGTCCTAGCTCTATAGTTTTTTTTAATTTCCTTTGTGTGGCTATGGTGTCACTGCAGCCACAACTGGCCTATTGTGATCCCTAGCTCTATAGTTAATTTTTACTTAGTCCTCTAGTGGTCTTTATCTAGCTCTCTGTGACACGAAAAGCAAGCAGGTAGGTAAATTTTTTTATAGTTATACCAATAACACGCTATCTTTTTATTTCTTCCGAATTGTTCACCTTACGCATTTCCTGTGTTAAAACTGCACTACGGAAGTCAATCACCATAAAAATAACCATTTCACACATGTTATTTTACAGCACTTATATCATCATCATCGTCATCATCAGCCTGTAGAAATCCAATTATATCAGGGGTGTCAAAATGGGCTTCTTCAAGGGCCACATAGAAGAAGCTATACCTTCTGACGGGCCAAACTTAAAAAAAACCCTAAATGCCTGTGGAATTCATAACACTTCCTTCTTCCGTAGTTGAGTGATCATCTTATATGTATTTTCACTCAGAAATAATGACATGTAATAATTTTATTATGAGATGGAAATGAAACATCGGCAACTTTCAACATACACTTTTGAATAAAGTGAAAGATTTCGATCTTTTTTGGTGATTTAATGTGGTGCAATAATAAAACTGGATTTTAAGGCATCTTCGTAGGTATGCATCTTCGCTTTTTAATTTTTATAAGTGTGTGCATGTATTTTAAATTTAATTTACTTTTCTATATCTTTTTTAGTCGTCCATTACCACTGCATCTAAAACTTAATTCATTTGCTATCAGTGGAAACTTGTAAATAGCCCTCAGCTGCATGTAATTTTTTCATGTGTTTATATTATTATTGCTTATTTTTTGTTCTAGCTGTAAGTTTTCCCAAAATTCGAAAATAAAATAAACAAGTTTAGCTTTTGTAACATCGATTGTTGGTTTTGGAGTTTAGATTTTAAACATATTTTGTTGTCCATTGTCATTTCATCATAACAATCACATTAAACCTTTTGATAGTCCTGACCCCACACTAGGATTCCCTGTGACGTGGGTATCAGTAACTACGAGTACCATGACACCACAAGCCCAGACCCGGAACAAATATTTGCAGATCATGCAAACATTTGTCCCGCAGCGGGAGTCCCCCCCCCTAGCATCTCAGACTCGCCTGCTGCCTGAGGTAATCCTAATAATAATAATGGTACGTCCATGAAATCAACCGGGGGCTCAGCAGAAAACCAGCGCTACGGCACTAGCTGTAGCATCATGCTGAGCTGAGTTCCCTTTCGCCACCACGCACTGAACAATTTATTTATTATTGTTATTGTTTGTTATTGTTTCTTTTTATATTTCTTTTTTAAATGTTTTTTTTATTTTTTATTAATAGTATAATATGTACCTACTTTATCTATTGTTTAGTTTTTTTTTTTACATAATCAATCACACACGGTCAACTGATCCCAAACTAGGCATAGCCTATATTATGTGTACCAGAGACTGATATACATAATAGATATATATTTAACACCCAGACACAGAAAAAACATTGTGTTAATCACAAATGTTTGTCCAGTGCGGGAATCGAACCCGTGACCTCTACTAGACTGATATACATAATAGATATATATTTAACACCCAGACACAGAAAAAACATTGTGTTAATCACAAATGTTTGTCCAGTGCGGGAATCGAACCCGTGACCTCTAGCGCAGAAGGCAGAGTTACTACCAACTGAGTTATGAGGCCAGTCAAGAAGTGTTTTTGATTATTTTTTGTGGTGGCTGAATAAATGATATCTATCTACGAAATGATGAAAAGGCCGTGATACCACGTTCCTCTACACTTCCCGTGCTTGTCTTCCGCTGTTTCTATAGATAGATCTATTGTTGTACAGCTTTCCAGCACAACAATGGACCGGCTTATTGCGCAAGAGACTAATGAACCGTTGCCATTTCGTTGCCACTGGATGTTGACCCAGAACTTTCTCTCTCGCCCGATATTAGCACTGCAGCCTGTGACTTCGCTTGTTTACCAATACAAGCGGTGAAGCTACATTTGATCGTAATGGCCTCAGACCCGTTAAAGATTAGACTGTATTGTTTTTACTAAAAAACTATAGCGCTCAATCATCTACAAATCAACATAACAAGGTTTCTAAGATCCAAAATAATTCTACACTTTCTTTATTTTTTATAAATTTGATTAAAATTATTATCTAGGAGAAGGTTGCGGGTTCAAATCCCGTCGGAGTCGAATTTCTGAGATATTAAAAAAACTAAAAAAAAAACATTAGATTATACCTAAGTAATATTTTTTTATCCTGGCAATTTTTTTTATCATTTTACTTTTAAACTATTATTTATTAAAACAAAATATAAAGTAGGTATGTACTACAATTTAAGGTAGGACTTTAGTGGGTTTTAAATCTTTATGAAGACTTTCTATGAAAAAAGAAAGAGACAGGAAATACGGTTTTGCAAATTTTGTTTGCATTGTATGCATTGATACACAGCGATTTAATTGAAGGCATTCTCCAAACAATAGCTGAGCTCACTGTACCGAAACCAAAGTCTTCAGTAATTGAAGCTAAACTGCGTTCACGGTCGCATTGCCACAGTGCTGCACCGTTTTATCAATTCATTTGTTTCATGATTTCAATGATACCTACAAGTGTTTGCTTGTGCGGTTGTTCCTGTTTGCACTGTCGGACTTGTACTTGCTTGCTTGCCGTGTCACTGACTCTTCCTTGGTCATCCTGTAGTGACCAGGTTGAGGTATGGTGGCCCTGAAAAGGGCCTATGAACGTCGATGAGACAATCAGTGTAGTGAAAGGATTAGAGGCTCCTTTCGTGCACATGTCACATGTCTTCGGATTTACAGAATGTTGCCAATGAGGTAGTCGCTAAATATTTTATTCGGGTTTTAACTTTGATTTAATATTTTATTCGGGTTTTAACAGTAAGTTAGTGTAAATCACGCTTTATTAGGACAGCGCCTTAAAATGAGTGCGAACGCGTTGATGTCTTTTGTATGGGACAAGCATCCACGCACTATGATCGATATTATCATAACGTCGAATGAATGTTACTCGTATGGACAGTGTAATATTTATTTGTAAATGTATAGCTCATTCATGAAATACTAGGTATTTGTGTCAGCTTTAAAATAAGAAGAACCGTAAGTAAGTTTTAATTCAATATTTGCACGGCTTCTTGTAGTCAAATACTGTGATTCCATATTTTAATTCGTGGCTCAAAATACCTGTATTTATGCAAATAAATCATTCATTCATTCATTCGAGCCTAGAACATGCGTGAATTCAACTAGATCTAAGACATTACTCGCAATTTCAATAAATATTGAAGCTGGAAAAAAAAACAATAATATATCTCCAACTTGTGATACCTAGAGCTGAGCTTAAAGTCTAACTTCGTATTCATTGAGACAGACCCTAATTATCATAGATTTAATTTCTATAAAATTGACTATATTTTCACAACTGGAACCAGATCATCACCTTTACAACACCCGAATCAAGAAAAGTTACGAAACGTAACTAAAAAGTTACACTTGTTAGCCGATCAATCGTTCAATCGGTCCCAAATGATCGCGTGAGAATGTTGCCAATAAGACAGTCGCTAGATTTCACGTATTTAGAACAATGTGCAGCAATAACTGCTCGGCTTAATCAGGTACTTTTGTTTATTTACATTCCTTGCAAGATATACAAGGTGATTCATAATATACCGCTTGCCATCAGGAGGGCCGTAAACCTGTTTTCCTCCATGTAACATAAAAAATATATATTGGAGGAGGTAGGACATAGCGAGATTTTCTCGTTCTAAATTGGAGCAGCCTGCCTGGGGAGGTACCTCCGCCTTACAGAAGATTGCAGCCAAATAACATTATTTGTTTCAAATAGTGTTGTGTTCCTGCGGTGAGTAAGGTTGCCAGAGCTCTTTAGGGGGAAGGGGGTTCGGGGTTGGCAACGCGTGCGTGATGCCTCTGGTATTGCAAGCGCTCATAGGCTACGGTAACCGCTTACCAACAGGTGGGCCGTATGCTTGATTGCCACCTCAGTTGTATAAAAAAAAAAAAAAAAAATTACTATCCCGAATGGGGCTTCTTAGCGGAGGTAGGGCATAGCTCTAAAATGGAGTAGCTCGCTTGGGAGGTACGTCCGCCTTACAGAAGATCGCAGCCAAATAACATTTGTTTCATATAGTGTTATATGCACTTAAAATAATTAAAACTATGCAAAAATCTGCATATTTTTGTTGAATCAGTTCAAACTTAATTGTTCAACTTTATTTAACATTACAAGTGTGTTTTGTATGGGATGACGGCCGCGTTTATTTTTCATGCTATAAAAATCTCTAAGTCATTGTGGGTCCAAACAATATTATTATTTTTTTAAAATTTCCACCCCAAATTTTTTAATGGTCCTTGGTCCTTTTAGTTTGTATTGTACTAAGATAGTAATTCCTGAAATTCGACCCCTAGGGGGGTTTAACTAGTTGGTTTCCACGTACGGTTATTTGGCACAGATTGATTTATATTGTCAGTGTTTACAAACAACCACAAGTCCAGAAATAATCCGACCTAGACATTTGCAGTGCGTTGTCCGCGAGGTCGTTTGCTTGCAGCATGCAAACGAGATAGCTTTAAAGTGCAGGCCAACTGGGCTGAGTTTCTAGGTCCTCATTACTTGACATTTCCGTATTGCAATATTCTTCTGTAAATATTCACTTAAATACACGCATTATCGATCTTCTTCTTGTCATGTCACTGATTCTTTCTTGGTCATCCTGTATTAGGTCAGTGACCAGGTTGAGGTATAGTGGCCCTGAACTTAGTGTAGTGAATGGATTAAGGTGCGCCTCTTAGAGGCTCCTTTCGTATTTGTGCACAACACTATCGAACAAGAGACCGTTTGACCTGATTTCTCGCTTGTCTTCTTCAGTCATAATCATCAGCCTATACAAGTCCACTGCTGGACATAAGCCTCCCCCAAAGAGTTCGGTGATGAACGGTCTTGAGCCTTTTCCATCCACCGACTTCCCGTTACTTTCATAATATCGTCGGTCCATCGGGTGGTCGGTCCTTCCAACACTGCGTCGCCCAATACGTGGTCGCCATTCCAGAACCTTTATTCCCCTTTATTAACGGTTACCGTTCTGTTCTGTTTGTCACTTCAAGTTGCTAATTTTTAGAGCTGTCGGATAAAAAAAATCTTGTATGGATTTTTATCACGTGTGGAAGGCAGTGTTGGAAGGCCCCCAGATCGACGGAGAAGGCTCAAGACCGTTCGTCATGGCACTCTTTGGGGGAGGCCTATGTCCAGCAGTGGACTTCATCAGGCTGGTGATGATGATGATGATTTTTATCACGCAATGAAACTCTGAGCATAGCTCTCTCCATAGCCCGTTGCGCGACTTGTGACTTGTGTTGAGTGTCGCTTGGAGATTATCAAGCATGAATCAATACTGGTGCTAACCCATGTATTATTAGGCTCGAACCAAAATTCGACTTGCGATTGTCTAAAAAACTTCTTTATTGCTTTTGTTGTAGGTTTTAAGCAAATATAATATAGCCAATAAAAGCTGTGTTTTGTTTGTTGTTATTTCCGTGTGGTGATCATTATAGAGCTATAAATCTAAATCCACTGATAATAACACATTAAAACGCGCCCACACCATTTAACGCCTCACACGTCAGCTCCTTTGCATCATGAACAATGAGTTAGAATTATATTTTTGGAATCCTACTTACGCTTTTTTCAAGATTTAAGAGAACTTAATGTTGTCAATTCTTCCAGCTAAACATCCCTACAAGGGCAGACCAGCACCATATATAGCGAGATGGAATTTCAGATTTGGCATTCAGTATTCTGTATCAAAATGAAACATATACCAGTAACTAGAATGCCAGTTTCTATGAACACTTTCTGAAGGAACACACATATACCACCCTACTTCCCCGCAGTGTGTAGAATTCGAACGGCTTACGACATCTTCGTTACACATGCTAGTAGGTAAGTATCTCGTTCTTGCGAGTTGTTTTTTTCTTTATGTGGCTATGGTGTCACTACGGCCACAACTGGCCTATTGTGATTACCACTTATTATTTGTTTAGCCGCCCCTTTAGAGGGCGTTCAAAGTTCACCGTGAAACCCAGCAGATGAAGGACTGAAAGAAACTGAAGGATTTTCTTTGGGGTGAGTTCCTTTAGCTCCATTGGGCTGAGGATGTGCTTTCCCAGATGGATGCGACGTTTGAGCACTAGTGCTCCGCACTCACCTAGCAGGTAGAGCGTTTCGTCCGCCTCCATGCATAGCCTGCAGGTTTATGTCTTGCGAGTTTCTATGTACCTAAGTGTATCACGGGCTTTATTACAAATCCGCATAACAGACTTCCTCCTACAGAGAGCGTAATGGACATAATGTTAAGCTTTAGTATCTCAACATAACAAAGAAAATGCTTAGCTCGCAGTTATGCGGAGAACAAGTGAAACTGGACAGAGCACTTCGTGAGAAGAGTCCGCTCATTGTGCTCGGCAGTTGTTAGCAGAGGTTATATAAAGCTAATGATCTGCCTTGACTTTAAGAAAGTATTGCCTACTTCATTAAATACTAGCTTACCGCTAGCCCGCGGCTTTGCTCGCGTGGTACCTTCATAATAAGTAGCCTAAATGCTATTCTAAGTAAAGAACTTTATATATAATTTATATTCTCGTATATCATTATTTGTCCACGAAAGGAGCCTCTAAAAGGCGCACTTTAATCCTTTCACTACACTGATTCTCTCATCGACGGTCATAGGCCCATTTCAGGGCCACCATACCACAACCTAGTCACTGACCAAAGACAGGATGACCAAGAAAGAATCAGTGACACGAAATGAAGAATGATGATTATTTAAAGTAAAATTATAAATATTAGTTAATTATGTAGTTTATTTTTATAAGTATGTTATACTGCATGCAGGTAAGAATGGCAAAAAATGGAGGAGGCCTTTAACCAAAGAGGGGTTCTTAAATAATCGTAATGAATTAATAAGTAGTTCTTGAAATGTTATTTATTTGTTAAAAAAATTGTAAACTTTTACTTTTAAATGGATAATTTAATTAAGGAATAAAAAGGATTTAATATTATTAAGAATACTGCATGCAATTATTTTGAAAATGTCACTTGCCTAATCCAGGACTCGAACCAGAAAATAAAGCACTTCATTTTTAGGGTAATAAATAACTTGTAAAAAAAACTAAGAGCACCATTTACTACTATGCACCCTCATCATCAACTTTTAAGATTTGGTTTAGGCAGTGACGTAAGTTCTCGGTCTAAGGTTTAGATTCGTATAAAATAGAGCTGACACATTCGACCTTAGAGAAGAAACCTAATAGTTTTCATAATTTTCACTCATTTTGATTTTAATTTTAAGGGGCTTGCGTTATTTTGAGCTATCGCATGCCCTCAAATGTCAAACTCATAACTTTAAGAAGTAGATGTTAGGATCATTTTGAAACGCATTTCAGATAATATATATAACGCCATTTGAACACGGCTTTATGAATAAATTTGTAAATGTTACTAGGTATAATAGTAATATTACCATATTTTTGTAACTCAATTACAATTTACTCGCAGTAATTACGAGACAAAGGTCAAATTAAATTGATTTTTGCACCTTCCGTGACCAAAAGCAGAGTCTTCAATACCATGGCTATTAAGGCGACATTGAAGTTATTAAATAATTACATGACCATAAACGAATGCGTCTTTTTGTGCCATAATTGTTATTGTGTATATTTATAGTGAGAGTAGATCCAGATTTTTGAGAAAGTTTGGATCTACAAAACTTTTATATACTCTAGCTTCCGCCCGCGCCTTTACTCGCAGCTTCACTCACATGGTACCTACATAAAAAGTAGTCTATATGTAATTATTGATAAAGATCTTTATCTATTCCAAGTTTCAACGAAATCGGTTCAGCCGTTACGGCTTGATTGTACAACAAACGTCCAAACATCCACACAAACTTTCGCATTTTTAATATTTGTAGGATAGTAGGATAAAAAATCCATTGGGATTCGAACCCACGACCGTAAGGCAATAGATCACAAGGCGGGTCCTACCACTACTCGACCAGAGCGCTTACATGTGGCGTTTAGTCAAAAGGGTCGACAATTCAAACGAATTGTAAGGAAACCCTCGATTGTACAATAAGGTAAAAGTGTGGAAGAAATAGTTATAAAAAATATTTATTTATATATACTTAAAGATACATACATAATTATGTAATTAGGAATATAATATTCATTGTATATCGTGACAATAACTAAATATAGACTAAAAATAACACAAATTCTTCATTGTTGTTTACTTGGAAGAGCCTGTTTGACCGGTAAAGCTACTAAATTCTCCATATTTGGCAACTTTCCAATATTGCAACTTAAAATTCAAATTTTGCGAAGATATCGCGAAGAATTCTAAAAGATTATTTTTTTTAAATCAATTGTCGCTTATTGTTTGTATTACTTTGACCTTTGAGTAGGTAGCTCATTTCTAAATTGGATCCAAAGTCATGATTATTTACCAATAGTAGTCTGTGGCTGTGTCGTACGTGAGATTTCGTGTAGATGTGTACGTTTTGGCATTAGAATCTGTATAAACCAAAATAATTCAAATCTATTTTCAGACCGATTCAAGATCTAACGTCGGATACAAGTTAAGCGACTTACCGTTCCCCCCGCTTTGTCTGCGTCGCACGAAGCTCCGATTCGCCGCAGTCGTCGCCGCCGCTGGCCGCTCATTGCGTCTCGCGCCCGCGACCAAAGATGGCCGCCTCCCGCGTATTCTGGCATCAACACCCGCGTCAACACTCGTCTCATTACGTTCAACCTCCTTGCGCGAAGCCTCGGCCTCTTTCCGCGAAGCTATGGCCTCTTTCCGCGCCGCGACGGCCACTTTCCGCAAAGCTATGGCCTGTTTCCGGGACTTGAACCTGTTAGAACCGCGCCTGTTAGGCCTGGATGTTGTCCCTGTGCTGTTCCGTTCGGCGGCTTCCCTGACAAAAGCGTCGGCTTCTAATTTCGAAGCTTCATCTTCTTTTTTTGAAGCGATGACCTCTTTTTCGAAAGCTTCGGCCTCTTTTACTGAAGCGAGAGCCTCCTTTCGGGAAGCTTCAGCTGCTTTGACCTTCTTGGCGGCTTCGTAAGCATCGCGCCTGGCAGCTTCGAGGGAATCTTCGTCTTCGGCGGAGTCCTCTTCCGTGCTGGTATCCTCGGCGGAGTCCGGAGGCGCCGTCGCTTTGGTGCGCCGCAGGAACGGGCGTCGGGCAGTCTGCAGGACAAACATACAAATGGTTAGTACGAATTTATTTACTTATGTAGTTTATGGGGCTAGAATTGCAATTGTACTTTATAGCTTAAGGCTTTGACCCTATTAACAGCAGGTGAAAGGAATGTTTAACAGTTTCACTACGTCTAAACAATTATTTGAGTAGGTTACCTCATTAGAATGTAGTCTGCTTTACAAGATTAAATGTTTTACTTATAAATAAATATGTTAACATAATGCGCAAAACTTTGTAAGATTTATAAACTTGATTATTTTAATTCATATTTTAAACAATTCTACCTATCTATTCTAAAAATAAATAAAAATAATCAAATTATCCACGAATATAGGTAATATCACGCTATATAATAATATCGAAACGGAGATATATAGGTACATATATTTTGTAACTTTGTGGTTTGGGTATGATTACAAATGCTATGGTTTCACTGGGTTTCATAGTAGGACTAGTTTGCGGTCAGAATGTTAGCCATGTTGATATTTACTATAATCATAATGATGTGTAGCAGATAATAGATACCATTCGAATGAATAAAAAAATATTTTTAACCAGCTTGCGCTGGTACCTAGATAAAAAGTAGCCTATATGCTATTCTAGGTAAATTACTCTATCTATTCCAAGTTCGAAATCGGTTGAGCCGTTCTGGCGTGATTGAAGCAAAAACATCCAAACATCCTCATAAACATTCGCGTTTATAGTATTACTAATACTATAAACGAAAGATTAAGTAGTAGGAGGCAAAAAATGAACATAAAAATAAGAAAAAAAAAAGATGAATCAGTATGATTGTTTCAACCAAACCCACGCAATGTGTAAAGTGTGGGCGACAAAATTATTCACGGTTTGGTAACATCATGTAAATCTATCAAGCCTTTATTTGTAATTCATAGCGTCTGCCCTTTTTAAGAACGCTTTTGTCACTCTGTTTTTGATTCAGAGTCGTTACTACTTTGGTATTTTCGTTTAGTACGTAGATTTTAGTAATTTAGGTATTAAGATTATTAATTAGTAATATTCACAAGTTGACAGCTCAGATAAATAATTTACAAAATATTTTTTTTGAATCATAATATTCCTGCAAACAAAATCTTCTATCTCGTTTTTTTCTAACTTTATAAAGATCTTCACACTTGTCTGGGATAGCCAATATTTCGGGGAAAAAATTAAGAAAAAACTTACTTTTTTTTACTTTTTCTTGCTTAAACTCCTAACTTACTAACTTAATTGAATATTCAGCTTCAAACCAATCTAAACATTACAAAGTCAATCCAATTTGTAAATAAATTGGCCGCTACTGACGTGACGTAACGTTCGC
Source organism: Anticlea derivata (assembly GCA_947579855.1). Lineage (NCBI taxonomy): Eukaryota > Metazoa > Arthropoda > Insecta > Lepidoptera > Geometridae > Anticlea > Anticlea derivata. The sequence continues at coordinate 1,441,190 of OX388269.1, forward strand.
TCATTCATAAATAATTTCAATGTCGAATGGTGTGACTCAACAGGTGAAAACAGATAAATACAAGTAACTAATCCTACTAATACTATAAATGCGAAAGTTTGTGAGAATGTTTGTATGTTTGGATGTTTGTGGTACAATCACGCCCCAACGGCTGAACGGATTTGATGAAAGAAAGAAAGAAAATACATTTATTTTGGACACACAAGCACAGCACAAACTAATAAAATAAAAAATAAAGACACAAGGTATACAGGTTACAATACAAAAGGTAGGGGGGAAACAAAACAAAACAAAAGTAGGTAGGAAGTAACAAAACTAGGGTATTCATTAGTCCGTACCGATGCATGCGTGAGCCAAAAAAGGTTCCATCTCAGCATTGATGCCGCACACGAAGTGTAGCGGCGCTGGTTTTCAGATGGAACCCTTTACGGCGACCTCACGATCGTAGTGAATGAAGTTTGGCACAGAGATAGATTATAGTCTGGAATAGCATAAAGGCTACTTTTTATCTTCATAGGTACCACGTGAGCGAAGCCACGGGCGGAAGCTAGTTGGTAATAAATAGTATTCAATCATTGTACAGCGTGACGGTGCGTACACGCACTAGGCGGTAAGGAGTGCGTGACGAATTGGAAATAGAGCATAGCACCATGACAAATGTATGTAATTATTAAATATCTGGGTCGATCACATATCGTAAAGCCGTGTTCAAACGGCGCGCGATATGTCATCTAATATTTGTTGTATTTTGATTTTGACATAACGCCATCTGATCGAAGCGGCGAGAGCTGGCTCTTATTTGGCCCCGCGAATTAGCATTGCCATCCAGCGTGGCAATTCCGCCAGCGTCTTGGGGACGCTTCCGACTGGTAGTGATCTGGATCAGTTGAACTATCTATAGATCGTTTGTAGGTGTCTTTAGATGCCTCAACTGTTTCTTGTGTCTTTTGTAAATATTAACTTGTATTGTATTAAGCCCGGACAATAGGTTTTATTTTGTTAGTAGAAGATATGTCCTGGCTGCTGGTTAATATTGGAATGACTGTTACTGAAAGAAGGATTTAGAGAAGGAAAACTTGAAACAAACCCGGCTCGGTGCCAGCTGTAAAGCACCTGCAACCAAACCGACACCACATGTATTGACCCGTCACTCCTGTGGATTCTGTCGGTAAGGTCGAGAGGGTGGCGTAGGTGCTGGGAAAACCTACGTTTCCTAAATCGCGTCCCAGGCGAGGTAGTGTCTGTGGAGAAGGTAAACTTCACCAGAGAAAGTGTTTAACCCGATCCATCTCAGACACTGCTTGAATCGTCTGCAACAGACGTAGAGGCCAATGATATAACTTGTATTCGTTTTAAGTTTCTTTCTGTATATAAAGTTAGTATATCTCTAGACTACCTATATTTTTCTATACTCGCTGTAACTTACTACAAGATATCCACTGATTATACAAACGGTTCCACATAGCTATGTTGTGTTTTTTTTAAAGAAACTTTTTTTTTTTTTTTTTTTTTAACTTATTCTGGTGTGATGCCTAGTTTTCAGCTTTACTGGAACGTAAAAAACACGAGTCGTTTTCTTTATTTATAAATAGAGTAGAATAAAATAAACTATAACCTGTGCAGATTATTTATTTTGGCTTTTTTTGTTGTTTTTATGGCGGTAACTTACGAAGTGATGTTGTGATATCAATTTATTTCACAAAACTAGTGTTCAATATTATAATATTGTGTAATTATAGTGTTGTTCTAAGTAATAATTTTTGAGTAAAGCGCACTTTTTATCGGGTTAGGTGAGTCATAAACTTGCATTTTAGTTTGAACCTTACATCAATGACTTAAAAGTAACTTGACAAGTCATCGTGAGATCGAATAACTCTACCTTTTGCTACAGAAAACATACCTAAGTACTTTTCTGATTTTCTTGTAACTTGTTATTAGCCCATAGGAATGTGACACAAAGTACCTATTTATGGTTCGTACTAGTTATATTGTAGTGTTACCTAATAACTTCACAGAATACTCGTTTTTGTTATGGCGTACTAAAGTAACTATTTTTAAAAATGTCGTTTTATTTTAGTTTAGATAAGCATTACACGTGGATTGTAATTCAATGCCTAGGTAACTAAATACTTACCGTTTTATTCAAAATCAGTCACTAAATTTATCGGCTCGATAACTCTCCCCTGGCCATTTCACCCAACCATTTCCAACAGTCACATAGAAAAAGGGGGTACCTAGTTCACTCTAGACCACTCTAAAGAGTGCCACGTCGATCGGTATTTAGCCTTTTCCATCCACCGACTATCTACGCCTATTCTTTAACCGTGGAGGCCCCGGCTGAAGAATAGGCCCCTCCATATCTACCTATCCGCGGATGTCGTAAGAGGCGACTAAGGGAAAAAAGCTAGGGGATGGGCAGCAGCGTCCCTCATTTTAACAACGATAGCTCTAACTGCGCTCGCCAACCCATGCCCAGCGTGGTGAGTATGGGCGAATCCCCCCACATGATAAGGAATTTGCTCTGTCTGTGGGGGAGGCCATGTTCAGCAGTGGACGTCGTACGGCTGAAATGATGATGATGATGACTATCTACATACCTAAATACATTCAATTATACCAAATATGCCGACATGATGCGAAATTTTGCAAAAGCATGTAATTTCACTAATATCCCACTTAAGTAACGAAAATGTAATCACAAGATTTTTATCTCAGAACAACTTGTTACAAAAACTATTTTTACACGGAAACCCACTAATTTGTAATTCAGTTGCTTACATGTCTACAAAATATAAGTGTATGTGTGTAATTAGAAACAGCTGTGTAACAAGTTTTGTTTCCTGTTAGGTATGAGATACATTATCTTGATTTCTCTTAAAAAACCGTCATCGTGCTGGATCACTTTCGAAGTGGTGATAATCTGACTTATAACGATAATCGGACTGATCTTTTCATCTCCTTCTTCTTCTTCCTGCCCTTGTCCCACATTATGTGGGGTCGGCACAACATGTTTTCTTCTTCCACTCTCTTCTGTTAGCCGTCATCTCCGCACTCACATCTTTCATACTCATGTCATCTTTAATACAATCCATCCATCTTTTCTTCGGCCTTCCTCTAGTCTTATATCCATCCACATTCATACCTAACGCTCTTCTCGTTACATGACTTTCATCCCTCTTCATGACATGCCCATACCATGCTAAGCTATTACTTCTCATTCATCTCCAATTGAAAAAAAAGCATTTAGGGCGTTTGTAAAAAATATTGAAAACTATGGTGGCTGTAGAGCCATCGTGTTCACCACTAACTTGCACCCGAGGCTTTGTTCGGGTGGTACCTAGATAAAAAACTTAGCCTATATGCTATTCTAGGCAAATAACTATCTATTCCAAGTTTAATCGGAACCGGTTGAGCCGTAACGGCATGATTGTACTACAAACATTCTCACAAACTTTTGTGTATGTAATGTATTATAGCCCTTATTAATACATGGCAGTAAATTTTTTTACCATTTTGTCTAAAAATATAGAAAATGAAACAAAATTAACTTTATTTATAAAACAATTAATATCTTTTTTTAATTAAATACTGTTTCTATTCAATTGATGAATACCTTGAAAAATAAAAAATGCTGCTGTACATTTCTTTTCGCCAACGCTCCTAACAAAAATTACGTGCCTATTGTATTGTTCCTATAGCTAACTTTATAGTGAATGTTGCTTATATGTTATTTATATTCAAAGAGTCCTGTTTCTGTAGTATACCCAAAAATTTACTAAGTATAGTATGTGTTAAGTTTACAGTCTTTCGTCTAAAACAATAATTTGCGATGCTCGAAAAGAGTGAATAAGTTTATAAGTGCCATATTCATAGCTTTAAGACCTCTCTGTAACACTTATTTCTGCAAATAAACATCTTGAATCTTGAATCTAGTTCTTTTTTAGGTAACATAATGATCCCCGTCTACCATTTACGTGAACAATAATTGTTTACCACAGAAAATAATTGACACAACCATTGCAGAACCTAACAAGGTCTAACCATTTTCCTATAAAGCCTCTAACAAGCATCGGAATGCCTAACATAAATACGTGCCATGTATATTAAGTAGATATATTCGTACAATTTAAACTCAGTCAAGGCTTACAGCCCACCCTATGTCTACAATTTGCTCATACATTATAAATATAAATATTCCGGACATATTCACACGGTCAACTGATCCCAAACTAGGCATAGCCTGTACTATGGGTACCAGAGACTGATATACATAATAGATATATATTTAACACCCAGACACAGAACAAACATCTGTGTTTATCACACAAATGTTTGTCCAGTGCGGGGATCGAACCCGCGACCTCTAGCGCAGAAGGCAGAGTTACTACTAACTGAGCTATGAGGCCAGTCATGTATGTATTTAGTACTTATAAGCTTTCAAGAGTCTTTTTTTTACATGGATTTTGTCTTTTACGACCTATGCAGTGAAAGCGGACTATGGCCAGCGCAGAGGGCGAGATAAGTTTAGGTTGGAGCAACGAGCTCAAGGGAACAACTTAGGTATCGACCTCGGCTTGGGCCGCTGCTAGAATCAGGTTTTTTGAGGAAGGCATCACCCTGCAGGGGCGGAAACGCAGAGACGGATTCGTCGTGTACTTTATGTACCTCCAAGAACATGTCTTAGTCTATGGAGGGATTATAAGAGTCCAGTGAGTGTCACCAACCATCTGAACCTTGCAGGTGTAAAGATCAAAACACAAACGCGTAGGTTGATAAAAGCGGATGTCTGTGCTCACACGGTACCCTAACAAAAACTGGGTATATGCTAAAATCGGTTCAGCCGTTTATCATAAAAAGTTAACAACCTGTCAGAACAACAGCGTTAATAAATAATAAATAAATAAATATTCCGGACATATTCACACGGTCAACTGATCCCAAACTAGGCATAGCCTGTACTATGGGTACCAGAGACTGATATACATAATAGATATATATTTAACACCCAGACACAGAACAAACATCTGTGTTAGTCACAAATGTTTATCCAGTGCGGGAATCGAACCCGCGACCTCTAGCGCAGAAGGCAGAGTTACTACCAACTGAGCTATGAGGCCAGTCAAATTACTTACTTTTGCATTCATATTATTGACCTCACCTTTAGCCATTTTGACATAAGATATAACCGCTTCCTCTCTTTCGAAATGATGGGCAATTTAGCAACGACAAAACTTTAGTCAATCAACGTAGATTAGAAGACCGCGCATGTAGAAACACGTTACAACCCAAGGACAAACCTATTTTACATATTTAGTAGTAACTGCACGGTTGTCACGACATATTCTGAATTTTACGCAACTACTGTGCAAGTGGTGTGCTAACTTTATGATGGTCAAAACGGTTTTTATCGGAATATTGAATAGTTTAGATTATTGCAAAAGCTGCGTGCGATTAGCGACGGTTTTTAAGATTGATTGAACTTTATTTCCTGTACATGCAATAAATGACTGATTTGAGCAGACAATCTGCAAATACCTATTGAATGATTCGCAAAAAAATACCCAATGTAAATACTTATGTCTTACAAAACAAAATTTCAATTCCAGTCATCAAAAGTCATATTTCCTTATCCACACTAATAATAATGATGCGGGATGTAGCTCTGTCGGATAGTTGTCACAACCAAACAGCATCCAGGTGCACCTAGGATTTTTTTCCTCTTAAAATTAACGATAAATAGGTATATTTGCATGAAACTATGTAAAGTAGTTAGTTTGTATTTAGACAGTTTTATCAAGAGGAGTTAATATGGGGAAATCTGAAACAATGAGTTTGAGAAATTAATATTTTCTTTTGATATCGTTAAGCTATGTAGAATGAGTATACAGAAGGATAATTTTGAAATAAACTATAGACACATGTTAGATGTCATATAGCACGCTGTTTAAACACGGCTTTATACTAAAGATAATTGAGTCGTCTACAACGTAGGTACAACACAAAAACTGCGTAGTATATTGTAGACAAGTCACTTTATAATGATGTATCAAGATTGTAAATAAGGTATATTAACTATCAAAATAACACGTAAAGGCTCAACAAACAAAAAACTGGTTGTCCTCGAATGCGTGCTTTATGAAAATGAATGTCATGTACATATTATATATGTAGGAACCTACTCGCATTAGATTAAATGAATGAGACAGTAGGTACATACGAGTACATGCAAAGGTAAATTGAAGCCTAGAGATCAGAAATTGTCTTCACTGATTGTTTCTTGATCATCCTGTATTAGGTCTGTGACCAGGTTGAGGTATGGTGGCCCTAAAGAGGGCCTATGACCGTCGGTGAAAGAATCAGTGTACTGAAGGGATTAAATTGCCCCAAGTGGTTCACAACATGTACACCACCTCGAAAGGGGCTTATACTATCAACAAAATTAAAGAATTAAGAGTTACCTATCTTAAAAAAAACGCGAACCCGCGTACCGTCCATTGAATTAATAATTTGGTACTATTTTAAAATAAATTCTAACCAATCACTGCCATAAATTGAAGGTGCCTGAGAAGCATCGCGACATGTTCCTCTCTCCCGACTTCTGGCCTGCAGGTATAGTTTACCGACGCTATAGGGATGCGCCAAAGAACAATAAGACCTAATAATATGTATGTGAATATTATTATGTATTTTAGCTTTATGGTATATATATCTATGGGCCCTGTATTTGTACATGTACTTTGCTGTGTTGCCTGAAATAAATGACTTATTATTATTATAAATTAATACTCTCCATCAGAACATTGCAAATTTAATTGGCTAAAGCTAAATTCTTCGGAAGATTAATTTGGCTTACGAAATATTTATTCAGACGTAGTAAAGTAAATTCAAACCAAACAAATCCTTGAATTGCGAAGACGGTGTACGATTACAAAATACTTGATAGGTAGTCGATCCTATAGTTGGATATGCGTAGATTGTGTAGGCAGTATCATCTCAAGCACCGTATAATCCTTGAAAGCTGTGGTAGGAACAACTCTACCTATGTAGCGAGAGTTTGGGCCTAAGGCTTAGTTACACTGAAGGTTTTGATTTAGAAGGTTTTGCAGTTATGTCAAAGAGAACTACTTTTTCATCAAATAGGCTATTGTTTTTCCGTAACATAGATAATATCAGTTTCTTCCTAAAATTCTTTCTAAAACGTCGAGGGGAATTTTGAAGGGACATAAACAGATCTGCTAGGCCGAGGGACTTTTTTAAAACTGACTCTTGGAGACTAGTAGTCCATACAGCGCTAAATGCCAATATGCTGTAGGGCTGTGCGTGTTTTTATGCCATATTCTCGTAATTTTGCTTTATTTGGGCCTGGTTCAACAAAGCGAGAAAATCGCTCCCATTATGAAACTGCAAGTCTAGGAGTTAAGCAGCGATATTTATGTTGAATTACTTACAACGCTTCAATTCCACTTTAACAATAAAATCCATTTGATAGACGAAAAATTTGATGATGAAAAAGTCCTAGAGTCATTCGCAAATCTCTAAATGATATTTTGATATTATTAGATGGAGAAACGTGGTTGCCCTGGCTGAAGAAAAAGCCGCTTCATTGCTACCCGGGGATGTCGTAAGACTAAGGGAAAAAAGCTAGGGTATGGGCAGCAGCCTACCTATCAATAATAGCTATAACTGCGCTCCAACCCGCATGCCGCTTGTGGCGAGTATAGGCAAATGGGAGTGATTGTTTGGGTGGAGTCCGTACAAGGTCATTAGCACTGGAATTCCATGGGAGAGGCTTTAGTTCAGCAGTGGACGTCGCTGAAATGATGATCAGATGGAGAAACACATGCAGTTTTTGTAACGCATAAAATACTTATATTATTTGCAAGCGAAACTACGTTCAATCGTTTGGTATACGGTACTCGGTACTCCGTAGTTAAGTTATAATCTTGTAACTTGTTCGGAGATGTAGGTAGGCTCGTGTAAGGTATATTTCAAGGTGACCAAGTTTGATGAACCTGATAAGGAATGTGCGGCTGGCACCTCAAGATTATTATTAATTTAAAATCTAGTTCTGTGCCCCATGCCCTTGAATATTTTGGATCCTGATTTAAATTCTCAATAAAGACGTCTCTAGTTGCAAGTACAGTCAGCATCAGAAGTTGATGATCAAATTTAGATTATCAAAACTAGTGATTGAAGTTTGTATCAAAAAGTGATAGCAGAACAAGGTGACCTTTAAAAGGTGACTGTAAAATGTACCACAATTGAGATGATGACACTAACCCCATAAGTTCATGATAATTTCTTAGTTCAAAAATACATGACTAGTATTATTTTCAAAAATCCGTGCCTGCTATGATATCTAAAAGTAGCTGATGTTGATAGTAACCAGATAAAAGTATCAATATACCCTCAACCTGCCTTTTATTTTATTCTGAAATTGTTGGGCAAATAGTAGGTAATACAAGGTGATTCATGACATGTTACAAGGTGATTCATAGGTGTCATAGGTGATGCATAGATGATCATCAGTATGAAGATACATAATATGGAGTTTCAGATATTCATGAACTCAGAAAATATGTTTTATCATTTACTTCTGGAAATAGTAGGATCAGAGACTTTGTGACACTTTTAAGTCATCACGTACTTTTGGAATATTGGGAAGAAACACCTAAAGTAAAATATTTTCAATCAGGAGTTTTGAGACATGTCTGATCATCAGCTACTTTTGATGCTGACTGTACCAGTTTTCATATTTTTTTTACAAGATTAAGCATTGTCAGTAGTTTCATACGCACATAGAGTTTGCCATACAAAAGACTTCGACGCGCATGCTATACAAGGTGATACATAATATGTGTACTATCTCGAAAGGGGGCTTATTCTGAACCCCATTGGCAATAGATAGATAGATAGATAGATAGATAAACTCTTTATTGTACACAGAGATAGATATTAACAAAAGGGAGAAACAAAATAAAAATATAACGTACAATGGGCGGCCTTATCGCTAAAAGCGATCTCTTTCAGACAACCTTTGGATGGACAGGATAAACAGATCAAATAAGACGGAGGTGTACAAAAAGTTTAACACTACAATACATACTATAAAAAAATAATAATATACTAATACATAAAACCTAAATATTACCTAACTATTTGTAAATATATAATATAGAGAGAGATAAGATTATACCTACTGATAGTTCAAAGACAAGGACAAGTAGTGATCATACACCATAGTTTTAAAAATAAAACTTATTCTAGGACATTTGGAAATTCACAATTTAAAAAAAAAAAAAAAAAACACTGCAATGTTTTGGGGAATATGTCTATTAGCTATACTGTATCTTGATTTCGAACTTTTCGTGCATTTAATAATTAGTTATGGAAAGAGAAACACCTGATTTGAATAACTTTTTTTATTGATAGAATAGATAGAGAGATAGATAGTATACTAGTTTTTGAACACGTTGTGCGAACTTTAATAAATGAAAATTTTAATAAATGAAGGTTTTCTTTTCTTCATTTTCTATTAGTGTAGCTATAACTATCTAATTCCGTTTTACTAAAGGTAAAGAAATTCCAAAAATTTCGAGTTTGCAAAGATCAAATTCCCTCATTGTTTGATTTGGTAATATTGAAAAGAACTATACAAGGTGACTCATAACATGTATACCATCCCGAAAGGGGGTTATTCTATCAACAAAAATAAATAATATTAGCGAAAAAAATATATATATTTATATATTTATTTATTTATTACACAAAAGGAATACAAATGAATGGTAGTAAATGTCTTAAAACCTATGTTAGGTTTGTCTAGACATTAGGTTCTCGATATTGAATGTAAGAAAAATTGTAAACAATCTTTACTTATTTTCTATGAAGAGCGAGCGCATGTAAAGATAACACCGTCACAGAACAGCTAACAGTATGTACCTAGTGCATAGGCACAACAGAAAAATAAAACCCGTCAGGTGAGTTGAGTGGAAGCATAATAGCCAATGCAGTGTCAAAATCATAAAATCATCAATATTTTCATTTGATTTTTTTGATTTTTTCACAAACTTTCTCATTTTAGCTGTTTTTGGTCATTTTATCATCTTTAAAACTAATAACTAAACGTATAAGAAGTTTGGAATCAAGATTACCTAAAACAGCTAATTTATTGAGTTTGACCTGATTTGACCCCAAAACAGCTGATTTTCGCATAGAGTTTTTTCAATGAAAAATGTCGAATTTCCAAAAGTCGTAGAACAAACTTTATTGCTAATTGCTTGTAGAATAACCTCTTTTCGGGATGGAAAACATATAATGAATCACCTTGTATGCACTTTTTTACATCATATCTTTACCAACGACAATAAAATGCAACATTTTTGCAACTAACATTCATAGAAACAAGGAAAACATAAGTTTGAATTCCTTCGTCGTAAGGCAACAACATTGTTATGCTGAACCGGGGTTGACCTTTAGCTCTGGATGGCTATTCGCAGCACGTACTACCTACCTACATAGTAACATGGAGTAGGTACCTATATAGGTGCTATAATGTACTGTTACATAGAATTGGTAATAGAACAGGGGGTCATCATCATCATCATCAGCCTGATGAAGTCCACTACTGAACATAGGCCTCCCCCAAAGAGTTCCATGACGAACGGTCTTGATCGTTTTCCATTCACCGACTTCCCGCAACCTTAACAATGTCGTCGGTCCATCGGGTGGGGGGCCTTCCAACACTGCGTCGTCCGGTTCGTGGTCGCCACTCGAGAACCTTTGTTCCCCAAAGGTTGTCGGTACGGTAACAGGGGGTACCACAATTAAAAAAAACTGTTTTATATGCTATTCTGATCGGCATATTAACTTATCACAGCACGTACTACCTACATAGGTACATGTAGTGTGTAAGTAGGTACATGCTACAATGTACTGTTACATAGAGTTGGTAATAGAACAGGGGGTACCACGATAAAAAAACAGTTTTGTATGATATTCCGATCGGCATATTCCCTAATACGTACATAGCCTATATGCCTCACTTTTCGTCACTAGTGTTTTCTTGGTCTCCAAAACACGCGTACATTCAACTAGATCTAAGACGATTGTATCTTCTGTGACAAGGCCCCATTACAGCCGCAACATTACATTTATTGATTTTTTGGTAGTTTCATTAAGTTATGACATGGCAACACTTATTTGACATTTTATTTGATTTATGTTTTAATTTTTCGTTTGATTTGTTTGATTGTACCTACTGATTTTTAATGACATGTTTTATTGGCAATTATTACTATTTTAATACAACATATTGACAAGGCCTATGTACAGCCGCTAAAACTTGATGTATTTAACAAAAACAATTGTTCCCAGTGTTCCAAAGGTGAATGAATACTACTATGACTATTATTCTAAATAATCGTCGACAAATTGAAGTTTGACTGACCAGGCTGAATACCAGGCGGGCTACCTTTTAGCTAATTTAATTAATGATTTGGTACTTTACAAACTCTTATTAAGTTATTAAACAAGAAGCCCAAATTGGTTATAATTTAGGTTTAAAGCAATTTATTCTCAAGAAGATTACAATCATGACAATAATTATTTAGCTTATAGTAATAAATGATAATAGTAGTATAAGTAGTTAGTCTTCGCGTACGCGTACGTAATTTAAGTCGGTATTCTTCACAGTACTGTAGGTAGTTGAATTTATAACAAAGAGATCTAAACCTTACTGCGCAATAAGGCATGAATGGTGTCGGCACTACCTACTAAAGCCTTGATTTCTTAACAAGTTTTAAATAACGACCGTAGTATAGCGGTGAAGATAGACATACGCCGTATCTACACTATCCGGTTGTGCAAAGACGGTGCCGCTTTTCATATAATACCTAACAATGACTCACTTAATACTGCGGCCCAGTAATTCAGCAACAAACACTTGTTGGCAAAAAACCCTTCTATTATTCCACCACCAATATACCTCAGTATAAATTGAATTTTTAAAGTTTTTTGATATCGCATACAAAGTTTTTGTTCAGTATGGTTGTTTTATTGTACTTAAAGTCTTTCTACCTTATTCATAATCAATCACTAACTTTATTGGTTCGATAAAAGTATGTTCGCCTCTTTCTTTGTTTACTGTTACAATCATCATCATTCTATACGTTGAATGGTGCATGTTAGTGCATCTTAGATCCTTAAAAAAATAACCAAGCTGTGGTTTATTTCCCTTATCTTTCAGGCTTTGTCGTGAAGTATTCTTCACGACAAAGCCTGAAAGATAATTAATTTAATTAATTAATTAATTATTTAATTAATTTAATTTTGAAACGTCTTTGAATTTACACCTATTGGTGTAAATTCAAAGACGTTTCAAAATTATCCCTGCTATATCATTAATCATTTCAGCCGTCGGACGTCCACTGCTGAACATGACCTCCCCCACAGACAGAGTAAATTCCTTATCATGTGGGGGGATTTGCCCATACTCACCACGCTGGGCATGCGGGTTGGCGAGCGCAGTTATAGCTATCGTTGTTAAAAAAAAATGAGGGACGCTGCTGCCCATCCCCTAGCTTTTTTCCCTTAGTCGCCTTTTACGACTTCCGCGGATATGTAGATATGGAGGGGCCTATTCTTCAGCCGAGGCCACCACGGCCTATATCATTCAATAAATGAATATTGGAGTTTAAAGTTTGACTTCAATATGTTATAAGTTTGTATATTCAGTTAGTTCGTTCGGTAAAAGCAACCATAGCAGGTACCTAGGTGAAGTTAGTAAAAGCTAAGACTAACTCGTCTAGATAATTTAGGTATAACTGGATACGTTACACTAATCGCTTTCACATAACGCGTTATAGAAAACCGGTCAAACTGAGACTGATTGTAAACTGACGCAATGGTTAGATAATGTAGATAAACAAGTAATTTGCCAGTGCGCAGAGAAAGCGGTTTTCTCTGCTCGGATGCTGCGCCCGCGCTCATTTCGAACCAAGTCTGTCAATATTGCTTTTTGCTGAGTGAAAACGGCTAATGGCCGGCTTAGAAATTATGAAAGACTAGTGGACACGCGTAAGTTTGCTTGCGTGGGGGCAAGCATGCTAAAGTCGAGGGGAGGTCAAAAAGGTCTCAGAATTGAAAGAGAGCGAGAGAAAGAAGAAGTAGGGCCGTCAAATTAAACAAGTTATACACAATAACAAAGTGTCTTCTCCTTAAATAGAAACTGTAAGAAAAGTGCTATTGGACACATTCTTAGTTGTAATTTACTTTATAAAACTATGTCAAATTGAAGTAACTCATTAGCCTAATTGGCTAGATTGTAATATTATGTAGGGTGCAATAAATATTGAAATTTGCTACAAAGTCTATCCGACATATATTTATTCAACAAAATACGTTATAACAAATTAACAAATAAACCTAAATATTCTAACCTAATCTAAATAACTATCTGACATTGTACCTCGTTATTATAATCATTGGTAGACATAACCCTACCAAATATTATATATACCTACCAACCGTCGGATGGAGGGCGCTATGAACCGGGGCACAGATATAGTCCGACTCATAGCGCATCTTTTATTTGTAAGGTGCATCAGTACCTACTGTTATTATAATTATCTAAACCTCTGTTATTTCTATACTACATAGTGCTTAAAGAAATAGTTATATATAGCTGCCGATATTGTACCTACTTGTTGTGTCAAATAAATATATTTCAATTTCGTTAAAAATATCCTTGTGTAACATTACATTTAAAAGTAAACAGGTACTCCCCGGATTTCAGGTTTTTAAGCTAAGGCTGTCAGTCAGTCAGAATCGGAACTGTTCTATGTATTTTTGTTCTATAATGATCAAACGATCAAGAGAAAGTCAAACCGACCAACCAACCAATCTTTATAAATACTTTTGTTTTGTTACAGAAGCGATCAACATCGATGATGAAACTGGAGGGAGAAAAATACAAGACCAATGAAGATCACGAGAAAAACATGAAAATACCGAAGGACCAGTTGAAAAACTACAGATTATCATTGATTGGTCTGATTGCATTGAATGGTTCATCTGTGAGAGAGGTTCAAAAGCTTTCAAGATTTAGAAGTCCGAGCCAAAAGGTGTTATTTCAATAACTAGGATCACTTTGAACGTCTTAGAAACTAGGTGTAGCTACGCCTGTTCCTCGCGACCAAGCCTAGAAGAATCAGGCAACAAACACGGTGCGCGTGCCTAACATTATTTCGATGATATTTTTCACAAAATGGAATGTAGAGTTTCAGTATGGTGCCGATCTTAGTTAAAAACTTAGTTTAGTAAGTTTAAGTTTTGAATTGAACAATAAAACAATACAATTTGCGTGTTTTATTAATCACACCTAATCCCTATTCCGAATCCAAACGAACCCAAAAACTAGTTAGTGTACAGAAGAAGTAGGTCCAGTAAGCGTCAATAATTGATTACTCCATTGCGTGTACAGATTAAAGATCTTGGAGGTCCGACTAGGTGGACTAACCCCTACAAAATACAAATACGTGTAACATGACAATTTGGCACATTTATCTATCGCACGTCGAATGTGTAAATACTTATACACGGTGATTGATTCATAGATATTATATATTCCGGACATATCACACACGGTCAACTGATCCCAAACTAGGCATAGCCTGTACTATGGGTACCAGTGATTGATATAATAGATATAATAGATAATAGATATATATTTAACACCCAGACGCAGAACAAACATCTGTGTTAGTCACAAATGTTTGTCCATTGTGGGAATCGAACCCGCGACCTCTAGCGCAGAAGGCAGAGTTACTACCAACTGAGCTATGAGGCCAGTCAAAATATAAATATTAATATGTAATACTATCTCGAAAGGGAACATAGGGATACAATCAACGAAAAGAACGAAATTCAGCGATTTTTTATATCTCATAATTATTAAAATTAGCTGTTTTTGTTATTTATATCATATGAATAACTAATTATTTAACGTACCAGAAGTTCAACATAAAGATTGCTAACTAAAACAGTAGAATAATTGAGTTTGAACTGCTATGACCCCAAAACTGCAATTTTTTCAATGAAATATGTCGAATATCCGAATATCGTAGAAAAAACTTTATTGCCAATTGGGTGTAGAATAACCCATTTCGGAATAACATGTATATTATGAATAACCTTGCATTTATAAATAAAAAGGGCGCGTTTATTGTGATCTTTGAACGCGCAGAGGGGTCACCTGTCTGTAGATACTTTAGATACTTAGAATACCCACAGAACGCCGTCTCGGTGAGCCACTATAACAATATTTTAAGGCACGTGTTGTTCTTGCACTGCAGTGGTTCGTAGATGACCTGGACACGACCCCACCATATAATACAATCTGGTTTAAATGCCCCCTATGCGTTTATTTTGATCTTTGAACGCGCAGAGGGGTCATCTGTCAGTGACGTTCACTGTAGATACTTAAAATACCTACAGAACGCCGTCTCAATGAACCATTATAATATTTTAAGGCACGTGTTGCTCATGCACTGGAGTGGTTCGTAGTAGACCTTGACACAGCCCCACCTTATTAGTCAATCAGGTTTAAATCAGAGGGGCAATTCATGTAAATAATTTCAATCCCGACGACCTCGGTGGCGTAGCGGGTGAATGCCCATCTGAGACGAAAAGGGTGCGGAATCGATTCCAGTCCGGAATAAATGTATGGGCAATCATGTATGATTTTCGAATTTTAAGGTTCATTTTAATTGCAAGGCTTTATTTCAAACTGTGTATAAACCTAGGAACCAGCTTGAGTACCTACTGAGGATGGTATTCAAATTTAGTTTAAATAAAAATAAAATAAATATTCCGGACATATCACACACGGTCAACTGATCCCAAACTAGGCATAGCCTGTACTATGGGTACCGGAGACTGATATACTTAATAGATATATATTTAACATCCAGACACAGAACAAACATCTGTGTTAGTCACAAATGTTTGTCCAGTGCGGGAATCGAACCCGCTTATCACAAGTACAGGTCATAGACTCCAAAGAGTAATGAACTATTCTAATCCCGCAATCAACTCGACATCCTGTTATAGTACCTGTATTGTGTAGGTACCATAATTATAGGTGACGTTAGCATTAGATAAATGTGTACAGTGAGAATTATCTCACTTATGCTAATTATAGGCACTTACGCCAATAAACGAGTATCGAACGCATCTCTCGAGTTGGCTCGTAATTTGCATTCTGGATCTATTAAGCGGGCCCCAGACTCCATCCCAAGGGCCTTCCTTCGCTGGCGGACTCTACCTACTACGCCACTTCACACAGTAACTTTTGAACGCGAACAAACTAGAAAACCTGTGGTAAAGTTTGGTGTATTTTTACAAGATAACAACTAACTACGTTAAATTACTATTATATATTTTTATTGATTTGTATAGTTTTTGAAATTATATTTCAAGATGTTTTCGACTAGCCTACCAATACTGTTTTCGCCTGTTATTGGCTATTGTATCAGTCCTTAGTCTACATAGCTTAATATTGTTGAATGTTTGATACATGTGCTGTTGGCGATCATATTTAATAAATAAAAAAAAAAAAAAGGACTAGCTCTTTCATTTTTTTGAGGTCAGATTTTCGAGTTTATTTTCCGGCATAGGAAAGAGTGATGTGATGACACAGCTTATGACACTGGAATATGAAGACGCTTAATTTGACACCTTATTTATCAAAATATGACAGTAGTATAGGAGCTACGATGGCTCAGATGTACATACTATTTAACACATACATAATCACATTGTTAAACACATAACCCTCCGCAGTCGGGTAAAAAGGGTTCACAATTAGTTTTTAGTGGTACCTTTCAAAGCCACCGATAAATATGAACATAAAAGTTACAGTTTTGTATGTTTTTTGAACTATTTATTAGTGCCGTTTCAAGTCTGAACTTAGTGATTTCTCGTAGCTTCCATATGTGGGGATGTGAGTATTACACTAAAGTTAAATAATCTATGTAGTATATACATACACACATAATCACCGCAAGCTGCCATAAACAGCAATCTTGACCCCAGAACATACTTTCATACTTAAGTCTTGCATAGCATCCGGATGCTGTGCGCTTGCGCATGCGTATGGCCAAGTTTGGTGAAAATGCTTGAACAGCTTTTTGGTTTTCGCCATTCATGATTCACCAGGCTGTGAGTAAGTACTTATAGTAGGTAGCAAAATTCAAATACTTAACTTCATAGACCCTTTTGTTAGAATGGAGTACAATTATAATAGTTCTCTTGGATTACTAAAAAACAGAACTCAAGACCTCAGAAGGCTCAAGACCGTTCGTCGTGGAACTCTTTAGGGGAGGCCTATGTCCAGCAGTGGACTTCTACAGGCTGATGATGACTAAAAAACAGTATAAATAAATAAAAACCACGCAGTGACATAGTAGAAATATCTGTCGTGGTTATCAAAAACTACGCTCACCATGCTTGCTTGTCGTGTCACTGATTCTTTCTTGGTCATGGTGAATTAGGTCAGTGACCAGGTTGAGGTATAGCGGCCCTGATAAGGGCCTATGACTTTCGGTGAAAGCATCAGTGTCTTAGAGGCTCCTTTCGTGCACAAAGGTTCCACAACACCCGGGATAAATAATTGCAGATCATGAAAACATTTGCTATGCCGGCAACGCCGGGATCAAACCCACATCTTACAACTCCCGAAACTCCTACAACTTGCACAGATACTGATAGAAACTTTTTTTTTTTTAGTGATTATGGTAAGGCGTTTGGCCACCAACTCACTTTTGCAAGTGAGATGTGGCCTAAGAGGGAGCACGCTTTCCCAGAGTGAACTTATTGACCCTAGATTTGAAGACTCCTAGATTGTACTCTTTACGAAATGTTTCGATTAGTACCTATCTAATTGTACCTACTAATAACATATGGGATGCCTTAGGGATAAAAAAAACCTGTTATGATGTTACACTGTATTCTAAATAATTAATAGTAGATTATGCAACGAGGGCTTAAAGTAGTGTATTATGTCATGGGCGCTATATTGAACCCCGAGAACGAGGGATTCTATGGTTAACTCCTGAGCGGAGCGAGGGAGTTAAGGCAAGAATCCTGAGTACGAGGGGTTCAAGATCGCCCAAGACAATTACACATTTAAGCCCGCGATGCATACTCTACTTTTTATACTTTCTGCGAGGCAATTGAAAACAATGACTGTTAAGTAGAAAGAAATGATTTTTCTGGAAGTAAGTTTCCAACTATACCAGAGGCTTCAGATTGTATGCATTCTGGAGTCGAATCAAAATCACTGTCGTCGTCACTTGACATTTTTTAGATGTTTATTTGAATCGAAACTGAATTTCGGTGTAGATAACAGCACAGCAGTTTGAGCGCTTGGCGCCTTTTTTTCTTTTTTTGTAGACTTTTCTGTAATGGTCAGTTCGACATTCGAATAAATACTTCTTCGTGCGCGGGTTAAAATGATTTTCGTAATAAAAAAAGACTAGAAAGATTTAACATACAGCCTATTTTGAATAAAATCTCATTGCACCCAAACATTTTTGAAACCAACCTCAATCAAACACAACTACATAGGTTGCATTCCAAATACAAATCACATTATGTCCCATGGGATATAATGAAATTCAGTACAACATTATGACCCGGCTAGACCGTAGGGCTGTTATGATTTACTTTAGAAAAGGTTTGCATGACACATAATATGGCATTGACGAGCAGGTAGTATAAAAATTAATAAATCTTCGTCCCAGCCGAGTACTCGTAAGCCCACGGCCAAGCCACTTAAGTCGTAAGAAAGATCAAACTATCATCTTAAGTTACAAAACCACACCCAATAACAAGCTAAGTAGTACTTAAGTAATTCATATGAAAGGGATCTGTATATACGGGCTCATCCAACCGGTTCCAACCAGGCCGAGATGATACAATCCCGATGAATAACACACCAGGTGGTGTAATGCTATCACATGCCTACTTGCGGTAATCTACTGCAAACCTAGCAATTACTGAGGATATGAGCTAACAGCGAGAGTGAGGGAGATAAAGATACCCGTGGATGTCGTAGGAGGCGACATAGGGAATAATGCTGGGGGATGGGCAGCAGCGTCTCCTATTTTCACAACAACAGCTCTCACTGTTCTCGCCAACCAGCGTTGGGTCCATAATAACTTTTAGTTTTTGAATGAACATAAATCTGGTCTTTTATTGTAATCACAAAGTCATCTAGTAGCGTCTTTGCGGCCAAGCTTAGATATCAATGATACACTTAGCTCGTTCAAGAGTTCTGTATAGAGTTAGCTGGCTATTAGACCTTTTGTAAAAGTTTGGAGTACAAAGTAATCACAAGTTAGATAGAAGGGTAAAGTGAAGGGAATAATAATTGGCAGGTCTCAAGTTTGCGCTTGCGCTTGAACTAGATTTGGTTAGGCTCATGTGAACCTAGCGTATACTGTAGCTCTACTAACTACTACTGTAGGTACTCTAGTATACTGTGCGTAGACTCTATCACTATAGATAGAAACTATTATTATGTATTACAATTTAAAAGACGGAATGCTACCAGTTATTTTGTAATTACCCAAAACCATGCCATTTCTTGGAGCAAAAATATCATCATCATCTCCCTGCCCTTATCCCACTTCATGTGGGGTCGGCACAACATGTTTTTCTCTTCCACTCCCCTCTATCAGCCGTCAGATCAGTATTCACTCCTTTCTTACTCATGTCGTCTTTCACACAATCTATCCATCTTTTCTTTGGTCTACCTCTCCCCTTATATCCTTCCACATTCATATTTACACATTCACATTTCTTGGAGCAAAAATATATAGCAACGATATAATATGGTCGTTTCAGAGCACTCGTGGAGTGGTGGTATTGGCACCGCCTGCCGATCCACAGGTCGTGGGCTCGAATCCCGATGCACCAATGGATTTTCCATTCGTAAAATGTATGTGCGCTAAATTCCATTTTGTGAAAAAGGATCATCGAAAAAAATGATAGGCACCAAGCCGTGTTTGTTGCCTGATTCTTCTAGGCTTGGTCGCGAGGAACAGGCATAGCTTCACCTAGTTTCTAAGACGTTTCAAAGTGATCCTAGTAATTTTATAGAAATAAATGCCTTTTGACTTTGACTTTGACTATACTAGCTCAACAATCAAGGAAAACATCGTGAGGAAAACGATGCCGTCATGCATTCCTAGAACCTACAAAAATGTAGACATGTGACATGTTCATGCTCTGGCGTAGACTCTAAGAGGCGCACTGATTCTTTAACCCACCATTATACCTCAACATGGTCACTCATCTAATACAGGATGATAAAGAAAGGATTAGTGACACAACAAGCAAGCCAGGAACAATGCTTAAGAGCTTTTAATCAAAGTAGTGACGTCATAAGATGAAGAAACACTTGGTAGAAGATAAATTATTTGAGCAATAGGTTTTTAAACTTTGTAACTAACATAGCTGGGAAAAACTTTTTGTTATCTAACTGTCTATTGTACTTTTTACATAATATTTCAATTGTTCCCAGAACAAACAAGCTGGCTGCGACGAGAAGTAAAACAATAATAAATAAGTAATGTATGATGAGTTAATTGGGTAGTCGGTGGATTTTGTTCTGCAATGTTTATGATATTTTCTCTTTTCTCTACTTCTTTATCTTTTTGTTAATAACTATAATTACTAGCGCACAACGGTTCTAATTAAACTAGTGATTCGCCTCGAATTGAGATCTCGCGATTTCTGGTAAAAGTTGGTGCCTCGATGAACATTCAGGCACAATTTAGATAAACTTTGAAAATCGCAACTTTAGTATGTTCTAAATAATATACAATGTTACCTGAACTACGAAGTTACTGAAACTTTAACAAATTGGAGCTCATGTAATATTGGTTTTCAAATGTTCAAAAGTACCACACGTCCTGAAGTAAAAATCGTTTTGGAATTTTTGAACAAAACTCTTTCATATGACGACCCACTTCATGAATATGTATAGGTAACTTTATATCTTAGAAATCCTTGACCGATTTAACTAATATTCTCAATCTTGATAGTAAAATCTGTTGACTTACTAAATTCCATGCAGATCGGATTGACAGTTCGAATTTATTCTCTAACAACAACACAAACACGCAACGCCGTACTTACTAATAATTCACTTTAAATTGACGAGCCGCTGAAGCAAGGTTATTTCAAGTTTTTCGTTGGCACTATATAATACTTAGATACTTACCTCAAAAGTCTTCAGTCAATGGCGTCTTCAGGGATCCTTAAGTGTCACTTATCTAATGATCATTGATAGTGCTGATAAAAGAAAATGTCCTATCTTAAAACTAAAAATAAACATATGATACAGTCACTAATACTTTATTACAAACCTTTTATCTGACAATGTTACAATCATGTTACAAATAGCTGTTCCTATCATTCTTGTTTACAATAAGTGGTAACAATAATGTTAAAATATTATTATGAAACTAGCTTCCACTCAAGGTTTCGCTCGCGTGGTCGGATAAAAAGTAGCCTATGTTATTCCAGGATATTTACTACGTACATGCCAAATTTCATTCCAAACTGTTCAGTAATTGCGGCGTGAAAGAGTAACAAACATCTTTACACATTTTTTCATTTATAATATTAGTGGGGTATTAAATAAGTGCTTACGATAACCTACGACAATTTGTATGCTGAAAGCCTATACCAAAACGAACTAACAATATAATATACATTTTTTGGTACAAAACTTTCTTGGTCCTATAATTACCTAATTTAAAGCTATAGAAATCTCTTAATAAATGACTACAATGAAACTGTTATACATTTGTATGTACATTGTATTATAGTGGAGTAGAAAATGTGAAACAAACCCTTGTGAAATATTCGGATTCAGACAAGCGAATCACTTAAAGTTGCTATGTTCTAAATATATTTTCGATCTCCTATGTTTAGATTCTAAACTCTAGGGGATCAGAAATAATGCGTCGAATCACGAAATTTAAACTGTGGATCACCATACATTTTTCTAAATGGCATAGTTTAAGTCTTGGTTTGAATGCCGATTTACATAGAGAGAGTGATTCTCACACGCTTTGTGGCGAGAATCGCCTAGAGGTTTTGGCAAGCAAAAATCTCCTGGCAAGACTTGCTACACGTAAACAGTAAGCAGAAACTTTACTTGCGATAATCGCACGTGTAGGTGACATTCAACTTTTTTATCTCCCTTTGAGAATCCCATTTTTAAGGCGAGTAACTCTCTCCATCTGAACAAGGGTAGAATTTCTACAGAACCAATTTAATATTTTATCAGTCAATTATTTGTATGGCCAGAGAAACTGGGTTCAGACGGACCCACTGCTAACCTACTACGAACTTTCACTAACTTGTGACAGCGTAGTCTTCCTCGGAACGAAAGCTGGTCTGAAGGTGGATCTAATTGGTTTGAAATAGAGCTTCCTCTCTGTCGTGGATCTAGGTGCCTCTGTTGTGTACACTCTTGTTGTTCTACTGTTAACCTTCTTTCTGATATCGACTGGTACGTTTTGGGCTCTAGCGGCTACAAATCTTGATTTATTATTCGGAGTAAACGTGGAAGTTTTGTTTACTTTTTTGATCAAATTACCTGAGACTGTAGTATTGGCTTTCTTGTTAACAGTTCTGGGTGCGTTGAATCTAGTGGAGTTTGATGATTTGATAATAGGTCGTCTTGGAAAACCATATTTAGTACGCTTAGCCTCAAGCGGTGATATCGTGGCGGTAGTTTCGTCCGGTATCGTTTCTGTGGTAGACGGTTCGTTTGTTGTCGTCGATTCAGTGACAGTGGTTTGAGCAGTAGAAAGCATTTCTTCAATAGGACTGGTTTTTACAGTTTCCGTAGTAGATGGTGGCGTAGAAGTTGAAGTTGTTGTACTTTCAGTTTTGGGAAGTATCGAAACGCTTATGAGAGATTTTGCTGTAGATTCTTCGCCTGTGGAACCACCGTGGAATTCCTGGCCTCTGGCAAAAGTAGTTATACTGCGGCCAGTCTCAGGTTTTAGAACTTCTAATTTAACGATTTTGACGTCTTCTTGCTGAGACACAGGCGCTGAATATACAAGGAACGGTTGGCTTCGGTCTTCGCTTACTTTCCTTGCTGTGATGGGCATTTCAGTTTGGAAAAGACCTTCTAAAGATAAAGTCGAAGGGTGAGTGCGCATTGAACGGGGCGTGAGTACTTCAAAGCTCTTTGCTGCCTTGTTCAGATTAGATTGCTCATTTTCGTAAGCAGCTGGAACGAATTGCCACTGAGCGAACAGCGGGTCCTCTTGCATGGCTTCAGATTTCTTATCGTCATTGACATAACTTAGAAAAACGTCGCTTGGTATTCTTTCCACATCGCTTTCAGTCGTGTCTTCTTTCTTGGCTAGATCAGAAACCTTTTTGATATGTCTGTAAGCTTCGTTTACACTCTCAGAAGCTACTAAATTTTCTCTAGGTGGTTCTGCATAGTTTGTAAGAGCTCTAGCGTTTCTCGCTTCATCAATACGAATCAGGTTATCTGGTGGATTTTCCACGGGATAAATGTGACCGTATTTCGTTAGGTAAATTGGGATTTCATCTTCTACAATTTTGATCAAACTATATCTGTTGACCTCTCCTATTTTATCAACAACTGGTTTCTTTTCAACCATGACTTGGCCCTCTTCGATGAGTGTAGTTTCGTTATTCTTATTGATTCTATGCTTGTCTAATTTCGATGATACTTCTACAACTCTACTTACAGAGAAAAGTTTATTAAACTGAGTTTTTATAACTGGAGCATTTGTCGTAGGTACCTGAGTTTTTTCAGTTACCACTTCAGTATTAGCTATAGTGCTTTGTGAATTTGTTGTTTGAGCGTTTGTCGTCGCATCTTGAGTAGTTGGGTAGTAAGTAGTTTGCTCTGTGTTCTCCAAATAGTCGTCAGTACTGATTTCCATTTGGAATGTAGATGTTTCCGTGTCTATTGTGTTTGTGGCTAATGTCTCAGTATTAGTAGAGTCTATAATAGTGGATGTAGAGTCAGTCATTGATAAGTAATCATCGTCTGTGGTAGTTTCGAATTCAGTGGTAGGGACATTAGTTGTCACATCCTTAATTGCTTGTTCCTCCTGAGTCTCATTTTTGATCAAGTTTGTCTTAGCTGGCCCTGGGCCAGTGTATCCTAATGGCACATTTTGCACTCGTTTCTTGGTACTATTGCCGGGTTTGTTACCTGCAAATCTGTTATAAAGTGCAGTCTTGTTTTGAGTGCCGAATTGTTTTGGGAGTTCGGTAGTGGATGTTGATGTTCTAAAAGTATTAGAGTTGACTGCTTTAGGTCTGAAAGTTCTCTTAGTAGTCACAATAAAGGGGTTTTGAGATTCTTCTTCTTCTTCTTCAGGTTCTTGTTCTCCTCCTTCCAATAATTCTTCAGAGCCATCCTCAAGATCACTTTCATCGTCCAAGCCATTAGGTTTGCGAGTGTATAGCTGACTGGAAGGCACAAACGCGAAGGGGTTCTCTGGTTCTTCTTCCAAAATTTCCTCATCAGAGTATTCTTCTTCTTCTTCGTCTTCTAATGTTGTTGTTGTTCTTGCTGTAGTGAGTGGTCTTCTGAACTGAGTTCCAAATGCAGGTCTCCGAGCACCTGCAGGTCTGAATGCAGGAGGAGTTCTTGTTGTTACCGTTGCTGGACTAGTGTACACTCCCGGATTGAATTTACGACTAAAAGTTCTGCTACTGGAAGGTACTGACTCCGTTGTTGAAGTGAATATTTTCTTGGTGGGTCGGTACGGTATCCTTGATCGTGCTGTAGAAGTCAATGTAGTAGTACTTGTACTCGTAGTCGTAGTTTCTGGGGAGGATTCTTGAGTTTCAGTAGTAGTCGGTTCAGGCTCAGTAATATCCTTGGTTTTGGACAAGTCAAATGTTTTTTGTTCTGACTCTACTACTACTTCAGGTTTATCCTCATTTCCAGATTTCAAAACATTGGCTTCGCCTGATTTGTCTTTATCCGCAACTTCGATTTTTTCTTCTTTGTTGACTGTGATTTCTATTTCTTCATCATTACCATTTAATTGCTTGTTATCTTCCTTATTCTGTTCGTCTATGACTTCCTCTTTAATCTCTTCTGAAACCTCTTCTATAACTGTCTCGGTCACCTGTTCTGTTGTGGTTGTAATAGGGGTTGTTGCAATCGATGCTGTAGATGCCTTCCTTCGTTCTCCATAATTGATAACGGCTTCTGTAGAAGGTGCATCAGTGGAAGTAATTCTCAATGTTTCAAGAGAGCCGATGGATTTTGCGATGATCTCTGGTTCCTCCTCCACAGGTCTATTTATTTTCTTACGAATCACCTTACGGATTCTTTGCAGTCCCGGAGCTTCTGTAGGCACTTCAGTTTCTGCTGGGGCACTTGTTGATACTGGTCTCCTTCTAATTATTCTGAACTTCCTTTTACCGGAATCATCTATTGGTACAGTCTCAGTCGGGCTATCTTCTGTTGTTACTGGCGTTCTAAGTTTCTTGACAACCACTCTACGTTTAGGAATATCGACACCAACATTTTCTTCTTGGTGTTCCTTCTCTTCAATTGCACTTTCTGACAAAAATATGTCGTCGTTTTTGTTCTCAGACTCATCATCATCATCGCTTTCACTGACTAAAGACTGGGGGGTAGTTACACGAGATGGGAACGGCAGCTTTCTCGCTTGGACAGCGGTGGTAGAAAAGGTTGGCCTAGTTCTGCCGAAAGGTAATCGAGGTGGTATTCTTTGAGTTGCTGACTGAATGTTGTCATCTTCGACAGCTTCAGTTGGTGCAGCAGTAGATGCTCTTGCGAATGGGCGAGGTGAGAATCTAGCAAACGTCGGTCGTTTTTGGAACGGTGTGGATTCAGTGGCAGGAGGTGACGTTGCATCTTCGGTTGTTGTGCTTGTACCAAAACGGCTACGTCCTCTGGGCAAAATCGGGCGTCTGGCCTCGACTGTAGCCGCCGCAGCATCGCTGTCCACCACAGCTGCAGCAGCAGTGGTTCTTCCTCGGAAGCGCCTCTCAGTTCTTTGATTCAAAGCCTGTCTCGGTACAAATTGCGGTTCAACGTCTATAGGGGTAAGAGAAAGTAGATCATCCGAATTCAACCTAGGCCTGTACTGTCCACGGGTCACGGGAGAAGCTGCGGCCGGTACCGAATCATCATCCGATGATTGGTACCTACTCCTAAATCGTCGAGCTGATCCTGTTTCTTTTACACCGTCTACTTCACGACTATCAGGGGTGGTGGACCTAATTTTCCTAGCAAGGTCGCTATCGTCTGAATCCGGTATTTCATTAGGTTTGGTTATTGGTCGGCGACGTTTGACAAAGGAGTAATTTCTAGGACTTACCTGCGTTGTGGATGAGGATGGTGCTGGCGTTGTGGTAGTCGTGGTCGTGGTACCTCGCCGTCTGAGGAGGTTGCGACGAGTGCTCGACGCCGCAGCAGTTGTCGTCACAACTTCCGCTTCAGTGATCGGAGCTGCTGTGGTCTCAGGAGCTGAAGTCTCTTCAGCGGAGTTCGGGGAGTTGAGAAGAGAGGATATTTGGACAGCAAGGACGGTGGTAGGTTCGGGACTAGACTCCTCAGGAGCGGAGTAAGTGGTGGGCCTTGTTGGGGCGGCTGTGGGTTCGGTTATCGGCTCTTGGGGAGAGGATGTGGAGGAGCGAGTCCTGATGATAGAGGTGTACTGGGGTTGGGAGGATATTTCGCGCTCTAAAGCAGTTTCACGGATATCTACTTCTGAATCAGCCTCTTCATACCTGTGGAAAAGTAGAAACCACTTAGAAACCATATTCAAATAGGTGGAAATTACTAAGTGTTGGGAAACTGTAGAAACACATGGAAAGCATAATGGAAACGCTTACATAAAGCGCACGTTCCTTTCAATAGCCAATAGTAAGGTTAGTGTACCATAATATGTTAATAGGTAGATGCTGATGGGTTGTATAGAAACTTACTGAATAGTAGTAGCCTCCTCAGTCGTAGGCCGTTGCCTCCTAATCGTGACGTATTCAGGCTGGTTCTCCCTCCTGGCGCTGGCGATGTCAAAAGAGTTCGGCTGTTCCGACACCGATACGTAGGTCTCTGAGCGCTCAAACAGAGCATTTCTGCGGACAAAAATAGGAGGCGATAAGCTACGCATTTCTTGGAGTAATTTACAACCTACTTCAAAGTAGTATTGGAGAATTTTACTTGAATATTCTTGCGATGAGTAGAAGAGGATAATAAGAGCCTAAAGTTCTGTTGCATTGATAACGATCAACTGGTGTGTTTATTTCAGTAAAAGAACTTTAACACGTTTTAAAAACTGGCCCTACTATAAGTTTAGTTACCTTAGCAGAGAGAAAAGTAGTTTGCGGAGTGGACTATCACAATGTGGTTTGTCCAAAAACTTTGTCTTGTCTGTGAACTGGTGATAGGAAACTCGCTTAGAAGCATCCGAGAAATGTATCCGGAAATACCGTGGGCCTCGCTCGTTTTATCATACTGAAGCAACTTGGCGTGATGGTGAAAATGTATCTCTACAACTCTACATCCATAGCATGGTTAGCTAGCTGATAGTAGGTAGTGCTGGTCTGTTACGTCTTAGCCACACTATGCTTGCACTTCTCCTCACTCTGCTTGAATGGAATGCCACTGCCGCGATATTGCCCTAGCAGCCACACACTGCTCTACTCGCATTTTTGATGGTTATGCTCCGCATTCGATTTCCCTTCTCCGAGTATGTGGCTGCGCTTTTAGAAGCAGTATCTCGTGTGACGAAGGTTTATATCAGTGGTTATTCTGGTTTCAGACTAAATGGCCCAGATTCTGGTCTTAAAGGATGTTGGATACTCACCTAGAAGCAGTGTCATCAGCGGTATCCGAAGTAACCGTGGGCCTCGCTCGTCTAATATTCACGTACTGAAGAGACTTGGCCGTGGTGCCGAAACTGGCTTCGGATTCAACAGCCCGGGCTCTGGAAGGCAGCTGCGCTCTTTCAGGCTCTTCTGCCTCCTCGCTTTGAAGTGGCTCTTCGGTGGTCGAGGTTGATGGACGGTTGCGGTTGATTGTTGTGTACCTGGTGAGACCATGATGGTTTTGTTTGTTAAAATCGTAGGGACTTAGACGTCCCTCTTTAAGTTTTTTTCAGGAATAACGTATGCAGCTATTGGGGTTAGTAGTGTAGTGTTTATATTGTAGTGCCTGATCAGTGGCATCAACTATAGATGCATCCAATATAAGGAAATCCGTAAAAGAACCAAGGTCGTCTCCATAGCTCTCAGAATTAGCAAGTTTTTAAATAAATAAATAAATATTCGGGAAATATCACACACGGTCAACTGATCCCAAACTAGGCATAACCTGTATTTTGGGTACTAGAGACTGATATACATAATAGATAAAAATTTAACACCCAGACACAGAACAAATATCTGTGCGGGAATGGAACCCGCAACCTCTAGCGCAGAAGGCAGAGTTACTACCAACTGAGCTATGAGGCCGTCTGAGTTGAAGTGAGAGTTGGGAAACAAAGGTTCTATAAAGTCAACCATGAACTTGTGAAGGTTGTGGGAAGGGTGAATGGAGACCAGACCAGACCGTTCGTCGTGGCTGTCTTTAGGGGAGGCCTATGTTCAGCAGTGTACTTCATCAGGCTGATAATGTTGAAAAAAACGATGGAGATGGCCACTGTTGAATATTTTATTATAACTTACTGTGGTCTATCTTTGTTGAGAGATCTGTCTTTGGCAACGGTTCTTTGCTTCTCAGTGGCTTCAACTCCTTCGCTCTGCGGTCCTCTGCGGCTGTTCTGTGATATATTGTTTCCTGTATACCTGCTAAAAATTGTAGTGTTAAGCCGTGTTCAAACGGGATGTGATATCCTACTAATATTATAAATGCGAAAGTTTGTGAGGATGGTTGGATGTTTGTTATTCAATCATGCCGTAACGGCTCAACCGATTTCATTGAAACTTGGAATACAAAGAGTTATTTTCATAGAATAGTTTATAGGCTTTTTATGTAGGTAACACGCGATTGCGCATTTGAGTTTGATAATTGGGGGTGGGATAAATAAATAGTAAAAATAAATTGTAGATGACATATTGCTAAGTTAATTAAAAAAAAAACATGAGTTTAAAATGCGGCTTAATTTACTAATTATGTTTTATCACATTCTTTTGTTATGCTTGCTTGCTTGCTTGTCGTCTCACTGATTCTTTATTAGGCATCCTGTCTGCTGCCTACCGCAATACGGAGTTGCCTAATCGTTGGCGTAGGTTCTTACTTGTTCTTCCCCCTGGCCCTCTCCAGCACTTTCTGGTAGAGCTTCTTGTTGAACGGCGACGGCGTGGTGCTGCTGCCTCCGTCTGTGCTGGCTGATGTCTCCGCGCGGTGCAGTTGCTTCTCTAGCTGTTCAACTCCACCTGGAGACAGGACAACAGACATGTGATGAACGTATTTTAAGGGTTTTGTACCTAATTTGGAAAAATACAGAACCCTTAAAGGATCACTTTGTTGCCCGTCTGTCCGGGTGTCTGTCAGACCCTTTTTCTCAGAATTGGTTAAAGGTAAAGACGAAAGTCTACAATCAGTGCGTGTTGCCAGTGATGACTTATGGCACTGAGACTTGGTCGTTAACTATAGGCCTCATATACAAGCTCAAAGTCGCGCAACGGGCTATGGAGAGAGTTATGCTTGGAGTTTCACTACGTGATAAGATCCGAAATGAGGAAATCCGTAGAAGAACTAAGGTCACCGACATAGCTCTCAGAATTAGCAAGTTGAAGTGGCAGTGGGCAGGCCATATAGCTCGCAGAACCGACAACCGTTGGGGAGTAAAGGTTCTTGAATGGCGACCACGAACCAGACGACGCAGTATTGGAAGGCCCCCCAACCCCAACCGATGGACCGACGACATTGTGAAGGTTGCGGGAAGTCGGTGGATAGAGAAGGCTCAAGACCGTTCGTCATGGAACTCTTTGGGAGAGGCCTATGTCCAGCAGTGGACTTCTACAGGCTGATGATGATGATGATGATGGTTAAAGGTATCAACATAAAACGTATATCAACTATTAGGGTCTGTAAGTTTATAGTGCCGTATAAAAATCTGGTTTCTAGCTCAATATATTAAAAAGATATGACAATGAATGTCTAATTTTTGTTGGTAAGTTTTATGTCTGTGATTACACCGGCTACCTCACCTCTCAAACCGGAGCAAAACAATGCAAGCGTTGCTTGGCGGCAGAATTTACCCCATACGTCAACTTAGCGATTTTGTTTGGGCCGTGACTTAAGTTGACAAAGATTTGAACCATAAGCCTCAAATATTTATGGTTCAAATTCGTGCACAATAGAGCTGACACGCATTTGAATAACATGTTGCGAAGAACAGGCGTAAATAGGCGTTTTCAAAATTAGCCATGCGATTTCAATGAATAAATGAATATTGAAGCTTTTACCAAAATAAATCATTATCATTACTTTGACTATTTGGGTATGGGCATCAGTTTAATGAATAATTTTGGGATTAAGTTGCTCGCTTACCGACTTTCTTGATGAGGTCAATCAGTTCCTTGATAACTCTGGGGTCCTCCGCGTCTTCATCGAATACATCATCTGGTACTTCCTCCTCGTATTCTTCACTCTGAAAATAGAAAAATTATAAGTAATTATTAATACAATATTTTTTATTATTATATTTTACTAGCTTCCGTCGGCGGCTTCGCTCGCGTGGTACCTATGTACTCAAAAAGTAGCTTTTATGCTATTCTAGGTAAAGAACTCTTTATATTCCAAGTTTCATCGAAATCGGTTGAGCCGTTACGGCGTGATTGAATAACAAACATCCAAACATCGTCACAAACTTTCGCATTTATAATATTAGTAGCATTACTTACATAATAATAGAGAATACTACGAGCTTCTAATGTTAATATGATGATTACTACATAATCCCACTAATATAATAAATGCGAAAGTTTGTGAGGATGTTTAGATGTTCGGATCCTGACGGACTTCCTGGTGGTGGTGGTGGTTGAAGACTAAACTTCTTTGTTGAAAAATATACCGTATGCCCCAAGTGTTAGAGACTAAATTCCCCATTCCTCACCTCAGGCTCCGGAGCCACTGTGGTCGTTGTAGTCCGGAACAGCGCTGAGCTTTTCGTGCTCAGCTTGATGGGTTTCCTGGTGGTGGTGGTGGTGGTGGTGGCGGTCCTGGGTGCCTTGGTGGCTGGTGCTTTGGTGGTGTCCTGGATCTTGCAGAGGACGTTGCGGGCGAAGTCGCACGAGTCAGCTGCTTTGTTGAAGAAGAGACCTGGAGAAGATTGAGTTTTTGATTAAATCTCAAATTTTAAACTATCTTTATTCATCGGCATAACAAGTATCATATTAGTTGAATTTATAGTCAAGCTTACCTTGAAAATGAGCTAACCTATATCAAAAAGCCGTTATTTAGGGTTCCGTACCTCATTTGGAAAAACGGAACCCTTATAGGATCACTTTGTTGTCCGTTTGTCTGTCCGTCTGTCAAGACCCTTTTTCTCAGAAACGGCTAAAGGTATCAACTTGAAATGTATACCACCTATTAAGGTCTGTGGGCTTATGGGGCCGTATAAAAATCAAAGTTCTAGCTTAATGCATTAAAAAGATATGGCAGTGAATGTATAATTTTTGTATGGAAATGGCTAAAATGAAAAACCTCTAGGGTACTTCCTGTTACCTCACAATTCTGAATCTTGGAATGCTAGGAGCTTTTGTAACACAATTAATGAGAAAAGTCTGAAATTGAGGAATTTCGAAGTTTATTAGGAAACAAAGTTATATTTGCGGTCAATGTCATACATTGACTACGTGAGCAAATATAAGTTTGACAATTTTCTACACATAGAATTTTTATTTTCTGAATATGACCACTGGCGCACGACCGGGATTCGAACCCACGACCAATGGTACGTAGCCCTCAGGGCGCGAGTTCTCGCACTTGACCGTCTTTATTTTACAACAAAATAAGCTAACGTTTGAACACGGTGAGATTTCATATGATGTTAAGTATTGATGTGGTCTACGGTGTAGCACGTTTGCCTAGAAGAAACCTATTCACTCTGCTCTTGAAGACACCCAAATTATAGGTATTCGGAAATACAGACGCCGGCAATGAATTCCACTCTTTGGCTGTCCGCATTATAACACCTAACAGTCACATACATAGTCCTGAGCCAACACTAGGATTCCCTGAGTCGTGGGTATCAGAAACTACGTGTACTATGGTACCACAACCAGAACCAACCCAGAACCAGAACTTATATTTGCAGATCGCAACATTTGTCCTGCCGCGGGAATCGAGTACGCACCCCTTGCGTCTCAGACAGGCACTTGTTGGTTTTATTTTATAATTTGCTTTACATATTGGTTTGCAAAAATCAATCTTTATTCGATACTGAATTAACCTTCTTGAATTAAACGAATGCGCGCCTTCTTCTTATTTGTTTGACACGTCGTCGTCACGTGGTTGTTGTTGATACGCTCAGTTACGTACAGTCGTATGATCTTTCTAGTGAAAAATTAAATTGGCTAATATAATTCGTTATTTCTTAAAAGCCATTGCTTTGTTTTAATTACACATGAAGCCCTAACTTCCTATAGCACTCGCCCAATATGCCACCGAGGTCAAGTTTATTACGATTGTCAGTTTTTTTAGTGCACTAGAGGCAATCAAAATTTTACCGGAAGGACAGGTGAACTGGTGAGCGACGATGCCGAGATTTGAGGGTCCAGAGTCGAGGCACCAGAAGTATTTCTTGCAGTCACGGGGATGCGGGTAGAAGCCCTCGTCTACGCACTTGAAATCTGAAGAACAAACAATTTATTATAGGTAATGGAAATATTAGTAAAATAATATAATAATTGACCGAGGTGGGTCCGGCTGAAGAATAGGCCCCTCCATATCTACCTATCCGCGGATGTCGTAAGAGGCGACTAAGGGAAAAAAGCTAGGGGATGGGCAGCAGCGTCCCTCATTTTAACAACGATAGCTCTAACTGCGCTCGCCAACCCGCATGCCCAGCGTGGTGAGAATGGGCAAATCCTCCCACATGATAAGGAATTTGCTCTGTCTGTGGGGGAGGCCATGTTCAGCAGTGGACGTCGAACGGCTGAAATTATGATGATGATGATGAATATAATAATTAGCGTTGGTAAATATAACCACGAATGACAGTGTTGTAAGGCGGCCCACCCGATGGACTGACGACATTCTTAATGTTGCGGAAAGTCGGTGGATGGAAAAGGCTCAAGACCGTTTTCGGCGTAGCTCGTCACACACTCTTTTGGGGAGGCCTATGTCCAACAGCGGACTTCTACAGGCTGGCGAAAATGATGATGATGGTTTTACCTGATCCAGGGTCAGGAGTGGTCGGTGGTTCAGGGGTGATGTTCCATGATGGAGTTGAGCTCGTCACAGAGCTCTTCCGTTTGTTGTTCCTGCAATAAA
The DNA here is from genome assembly GCA_947579855.1 of Anticlea derivata. NCBI lineage: Eukaryota > Metazoa > Arthropoda > Insecta > Lepidoptera > Geometridae > Anticlea > Anticlea derivata. The sequence goes on from OX388269.1 coordinate 1,474,755, forward strand.
AAAAAACGTTAGTTACTATAGCCATTTATGACACCGCGACTTTTTTATGTTTCCCTTTATATTATTTGATGACACAATACATAAATTGGATATGAATATGTATTTTTCAACAATTTTGGGTGTACCTACGAGCTTCGCGCATACAGGTCTGGGCCTAAGCCCTAAACTGTATGCGTCTAGAATAATATAAATATTCCAACAAATCTTCTTCTTCTATGATTTAAGATCTTAGCTGTAGTGAGTGTAATGATGCAATTTCCTCCATTCTGATCTTTCCAATGCCAGTTCCGTTACTTCCTTATACGACATGACGGCAATCTTATTTTTCTAAAAAATATGCAATTCAAATTCTTACTTGGCATTAGAGGAAGGCTTCACGGTAGTGCTGACTTTCGGCTTGTTTCTCCTCCTGTTGCCCGGTCTACCAGCTGGCCTTGGCTTTTCTGTTGCGCTTAGGAAGGTGCCAGCCGATCTGTAGTGGAAAGGATATGGATATAATGACGACCGTCTTTGTCGTTCTTGGAGTCATTGGTTATTTTATTACAATACTTGCTTGTCGTGTCACTGATTCTTTCTTGGTCATCCTGTATTAGGTCAGTGACCAGGTTGAGGTATGGCAGTCCTGAAAAGGGCTTATGACCGTCGGTGAAAGAATCAGTGTAGTGAAATGATTAAAGTGCGCCTCTTATAGGCTCCTTAAGTGCACATTTTTTTGACAATTTAATCAATTTAATGATTACGGCGCGATTAGTAATAAACATCTTTACAAAATTTAGCTTTTATAATAATTAGGATAGTGGGGCAGAATCTACCTTTTTTTTTATTTATTCTACACTTTATAAAAAAAACGGTCACAGATATTGTTATTTAGTGTAGTTTGTGTAGTGGCTGTATGCTCTCGGAACTTACCCTAATTTCGATACGTAGGCCTCCTTGGCGGCTTCGATGAGAGGATAGGGCTTCGAGTGACAGTTGCCGCGGAAGTCATCGTTATCGATCGACCAGAACATGATGCCTGAAACATTCAAATAGATACCTAAACAAGTTTTTTTTTTTTATACAACTGAAGTGGCAAACAAGCATACGGCCCACCTGTTGGTAAGCGGTTACCGTAGTCTATGAGCGCTGCAATACCAGAGGAATCACGCACGCGTTGCCGACCCCGAAAAAAGGATCATCGAAAAAAATTATAGGCACCAAGCCGTGTTTGTTGCCTGATTCTTCTAGGCTTGGTCGCGAGGAACAGGCATAGCTTCACCTAGTTTCTAAGACGTTTCAAACTGATCCTAGTGATTTTATTGAAATAAATGCTTTTTGACTTTGACTTTGACTTTGACCCCTGACTACTCCGAGTAATTTATGGTAATAAAACTCATAGAAATCTCAATGCCTAGATACATACATAAATCACGCCTATTTCCCAGAGGGATAGGCAGAGACCACCACACCTTTCCACTTGCTACGATCCTGACATACCTCTATTGCATCATTTACTGAAGCTTTAAATTCCATTTTGTGAAAAAGGATCATCGAAAAAATGATAGGCACCAAGCCGTGTTTGTTGCCTTATTCTTCTAGGCTTGGTCGCGAGGAATAGGCATAGCTTCACCTAGTTTCTAAGAAGTTTCAAAGTGATCCTAGTGATTTAATTGAAATAATCGCCTTTTGACTTTGACTTTGGCTCTCATCGCATTCCATTCGCACTTGCCCTATAAACCTGTTTCATCAATCTTATTTCGTTCATCCTTTTTACTATCTACGTAGCAAATTTTTTTTTACCTCCAAGTCCATTATCAGCCACGTATTCTGCCTTCTTCTTCACAATATCCACATCATCATACCCAACCCACTGGTTGCCCTTGTAAGCTACTGGTCCCATGGCATTGGGGTTTGGGTGCATGATGGTCCATTCTTCATCTTCCTCGTCGATGTACTCTTCGGAGTCCTCGTCGGAGGCTATGCTGCGCTTCTTGTTTTTCGGCTTTAGGGCTTCGCAGATCTGGAAGAAGCAATAAATATTAAACATTATATACGATGGAATGAGCTTGTGACACCTTGGGTGCTGCTGAAATACCCATGCTCTTAAGAGATCTGGTGATCAGAAGCACTCACACACATACATGAACACACACTTTGCACCTATGTACTCCCCAAATACCCATTCTCTTAGTAGACTAGTGATCAGGCGTGCTCACACACACACAAACACACATACACACTAAACACACATACCACACATACAAACTATGTAAACGTATTCCTAAATCCTAACTTTAACTTAACTTACTATAGACATAAATATCCTTTTAATTTCTTTACTTACTTAATTCTAACAATTATGTACTACGGAAGAGCGAGACACAGGTATACTTAAAAGAGGGTCCCAACCCATGAAATGTAACCTAGATTAAGTTTACTGAAATAAAAATATTTGTATTTGTATTAGCTTGTGCTAGCAAGAAAGCCTACCTGAAAGAGGTATCATTATCATCATCATTCCAGCCGTAAGATGTCCACTGCTGAACAAATGCATCCCACAAATTTTCCTATCTTGTGGGTGAATTTGCCCATAGTAACCACGCTGGCACGCGCTGGCACTATTGCGCAGTTAGAGCTATTGTTACAGGGGAAGCTGCTACCCATCCCTTAGTTTTTTCCCCTTAGTCGCCTCTTACGACATCCACGGGTAGGTAAATATGGAGGGGTGTGTTCTTTAGCCAAAACCACTTCGGCAGAAAGTGGTATAACATCAGACTACTAAGAAATACGGACCCTAATATTAAGCCAGATATCCCTTCTCCTCACGTCAGTACGTCATAATTTCTTTGGGTGTAACTAACCTCATAGTAAGCCAGATATCCTTTCTCCCTCGTTGCGTCTCCTTGTTCCCCTGGGCCGTCGGCTGGTGACCCTATGTCAACGGCGTCAGCATTGAACAACGTGTATGAACGGCCGTAGGTGGGGATTCCGAGCACCAACTTGTCACGGTCAGCGCCGTTTTCGAGGTAGAACTTGATTGTGTAGTCCTGAAATAGAAGTTTACTTAAACCATGACGCAAGCGACTCAGTATTATTTTACACGAATTTGAACCATATTTTTATTTATTATTATTTTATTTATTTAGGAAATAAAATAAAAATAATATATCTTTGAGACTGCCGACTTAAGTCACCACCTGAACAAAGTTGACGTGCACGAGACTGTTCGTTTTGTTTTAAAAGGTCTTTATTGAATGTACAGAATTTTTGACAGTACAGATTGAATGAACAATTTGTACAAAGTATTATATCTCAACACAGTTTAGTACGATACAGCTTATTTTTATATAAATATAACTCGGCAGGCTAAGGCGCCTATAAGAGCTTTTTAAATAAATAATTAATATTTTAATATTTGAACTTGGTAGACCTTGAGTTAATTGATAAAGACTTAGTAATCTCTAGGACTAAGTGGTGAATAAATATGAGCATTTTGTATAGCGCGCATTTACAACCTGAACAAAGTTGACGTGTACGAGGCTCGTGCATGTGAATCTCGGACGATAAATTCGAGTGGTCGCCATTTGGAACCTTTACCCCCCAAAGTAGGTACATTAATTAGGTACTTACAATGTTAAGCTCAGTGTCAACGCTGTATTCGTTGGGCTCTTCGATGGGGTAGAGGGGTGCATGGTGGTTCACAGCGGGCTCGAAGGCGGAGTGGTAGTCGTAAGTAAGCAGGTTCATCCAATCGAGATATCTGCGGACAACATTTTATTTTTATTTTAATTTATTAATGAAACAAATTCCACAGCTCTTAGATAATATGGTACACTTACTGGATAATACTTAACTAATTCACTTTACTTAAAGCCAATAAAGGATTTAATTTTTTTTAGCTAATACATTTATTAATTACGACCGTCACTGATTTGACACAAAACTAATATTATATATTTTATTTTTAGATGGCTCAACTGTTTCTTGTGTATTTTGTAAATATTAACTTGTATTAGTTTTAAGTTTCTTTGTGTAAATAAAAGAGTTATATTTTTATTTTTTTTATTTTATTTATTAGGTTTGCCAACAGTTTACACATGAGTACATAGTTATGATTGGAAACAAAATGTCTTAAGCTACATGAGAAACCAATAACAGGCAAACACAGCATGTACTGTAAACAAGGCTAAGAATATAATATGTAGGTACTTATAATATCTAATGGTAGGTAAATACGACAAAGCGTTATAGATAACTGTATGGTAGGTAGGTATGTAAGGTATTATAGGTAGGTACCCTTACAATTATTAATAGGTAACAAGTTAAATGAGAGTGGAACAATCGCAAACAAGAGTCTTACTATGATATTCTAGTTAATAATAGTAGGTACAAATTATAGTTTTGTCTTACTAGCATAAAATGAAACTAAAAACTAAAAAACTAATAAAAATATATATGTGTATGTGTATGTGTATATGCGTGTATATATGTGGTGTATGTATGTGTGTGAATAAGTGTGTCTTCGAGAGAGTGAGTGTGTTAGTGTGGTGCTTGAATGTGCATGTGTGTAATGGATGTGAATATGAATATAGCAATAGACTTTGGGTCATTCCATTGTGACGGGTGGGACACTCTAACTCCTTTTTACTTTAGAAAGAACTCTCGTTGAACACATCCAGCATCACCAGACAGCTCAACAACGAGTACTTGCAGGTGACGGGGAAGGCTTTGGTATCGTTCAAGTTGGCCTTTTTGATCGCCACTTCGTCGATCGCTAGAGAGTTAGTGGAGTAGCAGATTCCGTTCTCGGTCATCACGGGCGTCCATTTGAAGTGTGCGTTCTGTTCCGAGGACCGCGTCATGATTTATTAGTTTTTAGGCAGAATTTTCGACGAACCTAAGCTCACTAGTAAGCTGGAGCCCTTGAGCCAGCGCCGTGATATTGGCTCGCTCTGTGTGCTCTATCGGCTTTACAATGGTGAGTGTTCTGAGGAACTATTTGACCTCATACCCGCATCGAGGTTCTACCATCGGACCTCGCGTCACCGGAATAAGGCTCATCCACATCTCATCGACACGTGGGTATCTCGAACCACTCGTTTTACGAGATCCTTTCTCCCCCATACGTGCAAATTGTGGAATGAGCTTCCTTCCGAGGTTTTTCCGCTAACCTACAGCATGAAGCATGAAGAGCTTTAAGAGAAATGCAAAAAGATTTCTCCAGGGCAGGCAACGCATTAGCAATGCTCCAGGTGTTGCAGATGTCAATAGGCGACGGTAACCGCATACCATCAGGTGGACATAAAAAAAAAAAAAGGCATAACGTCAACGACGAGCTGGTAAAGGTCTACGTACAACACCTCGTCTTGGAACTCAAGGTATCCGAACGTGTCAATTACTAATGTGGAGGCACCCGTTGATTTGCAGTGTTTTTAGAGTCAAGCCGTGTTCAAAAACTGGCGATATAGTAATCTGAAATTTATTTCAAAGTGATCCTTATTTCTACTGCATAAAGTCAATTTTGAGGCTTGCGATATCGTTGAACTTTATCGTTCGCCCTCGAATGTCAAACGCAAATGGACTATCATCAGTCTTTCATTCATTTAGAAATAAATTTTAAAAATATATTAGATGACAAATCGCACGCCATTTGAATACGGTTCAAAACTAAATACCTACTCCATCTTTCTTCTACGTGCCATAGCAAAAGTTGTTAACTATTTGTCCAGTACCTATATTGGACATCGCATTCTTGGCTCATCGCCAAAGGCCAAGGTCCGGTAACCTGCTGGTAATTGCTGGTACCAGTTTGTTTCATGCTTTCCGGGTATTGTGATGGATTGTTTAATTATAACAATTGGATGGACAGGTTTTTTGGACTGTGATGAAATACTTTGCTAGTTGCTTCCCTAATATAATATACAGCGATATACCTACTTATCTAGAGGGAAGTGAGTAAAGTCCAATTCACTAAAAATGGTAATAATACGAGCGTATCCCTGGCACTAAAATCGTATCTTTAAACATCGTGAGTGGAATTTTAAGACAAAAATTCAATAAAATTATCAGATTCAGAGTCATTAATTGCGAAAATGGGTTACAAAAAAAAAAGGTGTTCCTCACGCCCGAATTTTGGTCAGCTGGAGTTGTCTACCGTCGCTACAGGGAGGCGATCAAGAAAGTCCCTGACTCTAGATGTGGTGTAGTTATTTAAGTTTAATATTATATGTATGTTAGTCTGTAAGGTATTTATTAATATGGGCCATGGTATATTACACATGTTTGTATAATATGTCAAGTAGCCTGAAATAAACATAATAATAATAATAATAATAAAAAGATGTCAAATCAAAATAGATCTGCGAAAGTCAGCTTCAGAGCATGCAATACAATTAAATACAAAATCAAAATAGAAATCAATTATATTAATTAACAAAATTTAGTAGAAAAGAGTCGCACAATTATTATTATTAAAAAAAAAATCTTAATGATATAAAATAAAATAAAAATTTCAAATGTCAAGTTATTTAAAATTTATCATTCGAATAGTCATCAACACTTTAATAAACTTTTTCTAGGAGCAACTTTTTCACTCATTACTTTCTTTTTATCTTCTGGATAATGAGAAATATTTACCGACTAAGAATAAAAAAAATAAACAGTACTGACTACGAAATTCATCTGGTACATAGTAACAAAATATTCAAGTTATAGGTTGATTATTTTTTGAGAAAATTGTACCTACGTCAAGTTACCCTTTTTCCCCCACTAGGTCTAATAGCCTCATAGCTCAGTTGGTAGTAACTCTGCCTTCTGCGCTAGAGGTCGCGGGTTCGATTCGCGTACTCGACAAATATTTTTGTGACTAACACAGATGTTTGTTCTGTGTCTGGGTGTTAAAAATATATCTATTATGTATATCAGTCTCTGGTACCCATAGTACAGGCTATGCCTAGTTTGGGATCAGTTGAGCGTGTGGGATATGTCTGGAATATTAAAAAAAAATAAGCTTGTATAGCAGGTCACAAGGACCAGGGTAGCCGTGTTCATACGGCGTGCTATATGTCATCTAAAATGTATTTCAAAATGATCCTTATCTCTACTGGATAAAATCAATTTAGTGTTTTACATTTGAGGGCGTACGATACCGCAAGCTCCTTAAAAGTCAAACTCAAAATTGGCTTTATCCAGTAAAGATAAGGATCATTTTGAAATACATTTTACGTGTAATGCGTTAATATTTTTTTCACTCCACTCATACTGACATCCGTCTTTACCATTATTTTGTCAAAAGGCAAGGTGGCGTAGGCATTTCTTAGCGGATCTAATCATCATCAATGGAAACTGGAAGCCAGAACCCGTACTCATAATGAATTAGGCAACACTATAAGTGCTTATTACAAAATAATATTGCAACTTCCGCTCAACTTAAACAGAGCAAGACACGATGTGGGAAACATTAGCATTGTTGCATTGTAACTAGTTAAATCCTTATGGCTGCCTTGCGCGCAAAAAATAAGTTAGTTTTGTAAATAATGATCTGTGTCGTTATTAAGCGAGGTAGGGCACAGCGAGTTTTCTCGCTCTTAATTAGAACAGCCCGCCTGCAAGGTACCTACGCCTTACAGAAGATCGCAACCAAATAATATTATTATTTTCAGCCTATTTATTAACTGTTTAACTTTCCATTTCTTTTTATTTACTTTTATTTTTATATTACATAGTAAGCCATACGTTTTTCTTTCGTCAGACATAGGTACGCCCCTCCTGGTAACTGCACTCTAGAAGCCCAAGATACAAGCCTTGCGCTAAGTTTGGTCTTCGCCGGTATTTATACAAAAATGTAATTATGTAGTACCCTAGTATAGTCGTATTTATATTAAGCCTTGTAAAATTTCTTTTTTTGGTAAATAAATTATTCTTATTCTTAAATAGTGTTGTGTTCCTGCGGTGAGTAAGGTTGCCAGAGCTCTATAAGGGGAGGGAGAGTTCGAGGTCCAGTGGACCGGAAGGCGGGGTCAGTAACCCACCATAACAACCTTAAAGGGAGAAAAAAGAGGGCAGAGTTTGCATACAAATTACTTAAGTGAATAAAGAAGATATTTCCAAAAGGTCACTAAAGTCATTTGCACTACCTATACTGTGTTGTAATAGTAATCATAGTGTGAGGATAGTGCCACGTACGTAATTATACCTACACGAAAATTGATTGCTGTTATTTGTTTGAATGTGGGATGTACGTACCTACAGGGTTGGCTACACTAGGTATAGTTTGCTATCTGTCAACTAAAAAGCGATAAAATAATTGGGAACAAACTTCGCCTGACGCCGTGTATAAACTGCGTGCGATGTGTCACCTGAAATTTGTTTCAAAATGCTTCTTACATCTACTTTTTAACCGACTTCAAAAAGTAAGTGGGTAAAGGCCTTAAATCGTATAAATTATTTAAAACTGCTAAAGCTTTCTCGAAGATGAATCGGACGATTACATAATTCCAGCAACATTCAAAAATATGAGGCGAAGTGTCATCATAATTTTATAATTAGCAAACTCGTTGAGGCTACGGCATTCCAGTCTTTATTCGTCACATTTATAAGAGCGGTTGTTATATAAGTTACAAGAGATAGCGATTTTTTTGATCGCTCTTAGGCTGACTCTACATATGTCCTACCTAGAACAACACCAACTTGATTTGGTACCTGATTATTTTTCATTTGAGCTTCACCTTGTTCGATCAGCGGTACACTGAAGCTCTACATTCCATTTTGTGAAAAGCATAATTGAAAAAAAAGCTTGGCAGTGCGCCGTGCTTGTTGCCTGATTCTTGTAGGCTTGGTCGCGAGGAACAGGCGTAGTTTCACCTAGTTTCTAAGACGTTTCAAAGTAATCCTAGTGATTTAATCACTTCAGCTTTTAACTTACACATTACACGCACACAATATTAAGTAATAGCTATGGCAACCTTGATTTTTATTAGGCAACTTTCGATGTCGCGTGATATTCGTAGTTCGTAGGTAATTTGTTTCACAACATTTGCATGAAGGTAAGCATACTATGCCTATTTGTTATTACTCATTCAACACACATTTTAACTAGAGGTTTGAAGTTTGAGTTTTGAAAAATTAATTAGCGATGTGACGCGATTTATGATTGTACAATAAACAAAAGCTTTAGTTGATGAAAGGTCACCTATCAGACTTCAAGATGAAATGAAAATTAGATTGTATTATAAAACACTTTTAGAAGGTATTTTTGTTCATGTTCTGGTCGTTATAATTTTTCCCTAATATTGTTGTCAGACCAATAATTTGCTGTAGCTCGAACGGCATCGATTTTTCCTTCACCGCCGAGTGACGTACGCGAGCCTTGGCCACAGCTCCGAAGAACCTCACCAGCAGGAAGTACAGAATCTCCACGAAGCTGATAAAGGACGCTCCGAGGAACAGGCCCGCCGCGCCGCCGAACGAGACCACAAGATCCTGAAAATGGAACACTATTTCTCTCGTGTAGCGGGTTCGCGGCGCTTGCACGATGTACTTCACGGATCCCTTGATCGCGAACGGGCCGGTCGTCCACACCATGTCGGACCAGGTCAGCTCCCTGAAGAAGGAGTGCATGCATTGCGGGCTGCAGGTGCAGGGGACGCCGGCGATGCTGGCGAGCTTCTGTGCCTTACTGGCGAGGCACGCCATGCCCTCGGTGGTGCACTGCGGCCCGCCCTCGTAGAAGTAGTAGAAGGGCTTGCAACCGCATTCCGCCATTGCGACCTGGCTCCGGCACGCCAGTCGACACGCGTTAGTGCTGTATACGCGCTTGCCCGCCGCCGTCGGCTCGTCTGTGTAGAAGCAGCCGCGCCTCTTCGGCGTCAGCTCCTTCACGCCACGCCCGCAGCCTGTCTCGCTCACGCTCATCTCTAAAGTCCGATGTAAGCCCACGACGACCTCGGTCGACGGCGTTGTGATATCCAACACGTCGTACGGCGAATGAACGTAGAATGAACTCTCGTTGAACACATCCAGCATCACCAGACAGCTCAACAACGAGTACTTGCAGGTGACGGGGAAGGCTTTGGTATCGTTCAAGTTGGCCTTTTCGATCGCCACGTCGTCGATCGCTAGAGAGTTGGTAGAGTAGCAGATTCCGTTCTCGGTCATCACGGGCGTCCATTTAAAGTGTGCGTTTTGTTCCGAGGACCGCGTCATGATTTCTTCGTTTTTGGGCATAACGTCTACGACGAGCTGGTAAAGGTCTACGTACAGCACCTCGTCTTGGAACTCAAGGTATCCGTCCAGCGATAGCAGGTTAGAATTAGCGACTGTATGCACGAAGCGACTGTAGTACTGGTAGCTCTCATCAGTGGGTTCCACGTCCCAGTAGTCCTTGATTACTTCTGGAAGCTTGGTTGGGTCGACGCGGTTCTTCATGCACACGGTGACGGCAGGCAGACTGAATCGCCAGGTGCGGTAGTCTTTTTCTAGCGTGACGACAGTCGGACTGTCATTGTACCGCTGCAGTTGACCAAGAGACACGTCTATAGCTCCGTAGCAAGCCAAGCCCGTCACCACAGCCCATAGCAGTCTCTCGAACCAGTGCCTCCCCGGTTCCGCGATATGCCTGAAGCCGTGGATTCCGGTCTCTAGGCAGAAATCTCTGCCGAACTGAACTGCGGGCGCACACAACGCTCTGCCATCGCATAACGATTTTTGCTGATCTAACTTTGGTTTTTCATAGGTGTACATTTTCGAAATTACGCATAATTAGTCAAGACCGTATCGGTAATTCGATTTTGCACCATTGAAATTTTAATCAGATGAAAGCTTATAAATGCCAATCAGATGTGACTAGCCGCACCAGTCTGTTTTCATAACTTATTGTTTAATGCATTTTAATTCATAAGTTGATTTATGTTGGATGGTTCTCGTGCCGAATAAGATACATTTCGTTATTGGAATGCACGAAGCCATTACTCTAAAAGCACAATCATGTATCATACCTAATTATCTTCGCATCGCGTGTATGACAAGAACAATGAAGGTCATAGGGTACACGATCTGTCGTGTCACTGATGCATTACTTATTACTACCAGTATTTAAAACTATTTTAGTAAATAAAAAAGGAGCTTTCGAAAGAAAAAAAAACAACTAAATGTGCATCAATTTCTTAATGATGAGGTCAATGTCAAGGCTATTGTTACCCAGAACAGCCGAACTAATCACTTCTTTCTATTCTCTGGTCTCTGCCTAATGGCCTTGTCATTTCAATTGAGTTGATTAGTAGTTGATATAAATAAATAAATAAATAAATATTCCGGACATATCACACACGGTCAACTGATCCCAAACTAGGCATAGCCTGTTCTATGGGTACCAGAGACTGATATACATAATAGATATATATTTAACACCCAGACACAGAACAAACACCTGTGTTAGTCACAAATGTTTGTCCAGTGCGGGAATCGAACCCGCTACCTCTAGCGCAGAAGGCAGAGCTACAACCAACTGAGCTATGAGGTCAGTCAATAGTAGTATATATAGTTGATAGTTTTGAATATTATAAAAATCATAGCTCTAACAAAGTTCAAACTCACGTGTTCAAAGTCTTGACGTCGAATCCTTTCTGTATATACTCGATACCGGCCGGCACAGCCATCGTTAGCAGCAGTCTGGGCTTGTTGGTCTTCTCAGACTCTCTCTCGAACTCCTCCCGAAGCTCCTTCACGAGCCTGGCGTAGTTCTCGCGGTCTTTCGGCTTGCCACCGTCGCGGAAGGCGGGGTACTCCCAATCCAGGTCCAGACCGTCGAAGCGGTTCTGTCTCAGAAACTGTGGACAACGTTTTAATAATAATCATTTATTACCTTACATTAAAAATATCATCATCATCATCAGCCTGATGAAGTCCACTGCTGAACATAGGCCTCCCCCAAAGAGTGCCATGACGAACGGTCTTGAGCCTTCTCCATCCACTGACTTCCCGCAACCTTCACAATGTTGCGTCGTCCGGTTCGTGGTCGCCACTCGAGAACCTTTGTTCCCCAACGGTTATCGGTTCTGCGAGCTATATGGCCGGCCCACTGCCACTTCAACCTGCTAATTCTGAAAGCTATATCGGTGACCTTAACAAAAAATACTTAAGAATAATATTGAAATAATGAAATGAAATGAAATAAGTTTTATTTGACGAACACAGACAGAAGACAGGAAAAAACAAAACAATAGGTTAAAAATAGGGAAACAAAAGACAGGACAGTAACATAAAAGTATTTACCTAAAAGTATATTAGGGCTTATTCGTCTTTGGCGCATCCCTAAAGCGTCGGTAAAACAGAAAACTAAACTATTCTAACTATTGACAGGCCTCTTAGCTCAGTTGGTAGTAACTCTGCCTTCTGCGCTAGAGGTAACGGGTTCGATTCTCGCACTGGACAAACATTTGTGTGATGAATACAGATGTTTGTTCTGTGTCTGGGTGTTAGATATTTACCTATTATGTATATCAGTCTCTGGTACCCAAAATACAGGCTATGACTAGTTTGGGATCAGATGACCGTGTGTGATATGTCCGGAATATTTATTTATTTATTTATTCCTGCAGGCCAGAAGTCAGGAGAGAGGAACATGTCGGGATGCTTCGCAGGCAATTATTGTTATGGGTTAGGATTTTTTAAGAAAGGAGCTTCTAAGAGCCGCATTATCCTTTCACTGTTTCTTTCACCGACGGTCATCGGCCCTTTTCAGAGCCACCATGCCTCAACCTGGTCACTGGCCTAATACAGGATGACCAAGAAGGAATCAGTGACGAGACTAGCAATAACGAGTTAAACACTTAAACACACTCTTAAACGTTCTTTCTTAAACACTTAAAACACGGTAGGGTTAAGGACCTGGCTACCCCAACAAGTTTATTACTGGTTCATTTTTAATCACTCTGCGTAAGGATACGTTTTTCGAATAGAAAAATGCTTTTGTATATGGCCAATTTTGAACCCATGACCTAAGTAGCGAACGGAGTTGCCACCTTTCAAACAAACGTACCTTAATGGCATTCCTAACGAACTCCTTCCTCCTCTCCCTGGACGCGACCATGGGGGAGAACCTGGTGGAACCCTCATTCCAGCCGCCGATAGCGAGCATGGTCTTTAGGTTCTTGTTGTAAGTTTTTAAGCCGGTGAACTTGGCATATCCACCTGTAATAAAATACAATTTTATTTAAACAGCAAATATAGACTCGAAGCAAAAAAAAATTAACATGCGCCTGCGTGCCAAAATAACAATTATGCCACCAAACGTAATTTTTTTTTTTATACAACTAAGGTGGTAACCAAGCATACGGCCCACCTGTTGGTAAGTATTAAGTATTTTAGGTACTTTGACTAGTATTTTATTTAGCTGATTTCTTCTCACAATGTATTAAAATATGTATTAAATATCTATCCATATATATTACCTGTCTAAATGTATTTATTTATATATTATATATTTATTATGTATATTTTATATATCTTATCTATACATTTATGACATTAGTATGTAGGGTTTGTAGTTTTAAATTATAATTTTTATTTCACTTATTATTATTATGTGCGCCACCGTCCTCTTCTACTTTGTATATCCTGTCCATCCAAAGGTTGCCTGGTAGAGATAGCTTTTAGCGATAAGGCCGCCCTTTGTCACACTATTTTTATGTTATTTTTATTTCCTTGATTGTGTATTTTCTTTTGGTGTACAATAAAGCTATATTCTTCTTCTTCTTCTTCTAAAATACGGCGTATGATATCTACACCTGCGTAAGGTTATTACAAACTCGTGAGGATGTTCGGCTCGGGTTGAAATTCAACTCGTTTGTAATTCGTTTGTCAACCTATTTACGACCATATTACATAAACTATTAAGTGATTGTAATAACTATGATGTGATGTTCAAGGTACTTTATAACACGTTGCGAGCCAAAACTGTACCACGTTGGGCGCCAAATACTATTAATGGAAATTAACATACCTTTTTCAATATCCTGATACTTGTCAAACGGCTTCAGAGTGTTGTCCTTCGTGAACCCGCCGAAGGCGTAGATGAGATGGGTGCAGAGATAGGGGTTGATGTTCTGAGGGTTGAAACGCGCCGTGCCAGGTCGGTACACGGACCAGTTCGTGTAGTAGCACACCACCCGGGGCTCGCTGGATAGAGCTGGAATCAGAATAATGGTAGATTAGATACTGATATGTATTCAATTGTTTCGTACCAGCTGTTACCCGCGACTTCGTTTGCATTTATATAATGTCCCTGCGATCGTGAGGTCTTACTCCACAGGTCCTATCTGAAAACCAGCGCTGCTACGCCTCGGCGGAGCAGCAATAAGCTGAGATAGGACCTTTTTGACATTTCTCGCCATAAGTAGGTATCACCAGTTGGCACCCACTTGATAGGTGGGTTAGGCGCCTGCTTTTCTGTTAATGTGTAGTTTATTAAGTTTTTAAGTTCACTGTTAGCCTACCTACCTACTAAGTGCCTAAGCTGTTTGTTTATAGTGATTGTAACCTACTGTTGTCTCTTCCGATTGTTTTTATCTCTGTCTGTGCTGTATTTGTGTGTGCCGAATAAATGATTTATCTATATATCTATCTATCTTATATGAAAGCTCGTACTTCATAATTTGAACCCCGTCCTTTATTTTAGGGATGATTTTGCAAAAATGTTGAAACTTTAAAAAGTCTAGTTGAAAAATATCTGTATATCTTATCAGAAATATGAATTTTCAGATCTTTAACTTGGGGATTTCTGGATTGCCCAAACCACAGATAATAACATAATACTTTACAAACAAACATATATGTATTTATTTATTTATTTAGTCAAATATATTTCAAAAATGTTAGGTATTTTATAGTATATATTTAATAGTATATAGTTATAATAAATAAATAAAAGTAACAATTTATTTTTTTATTTTTTGTAAACAGTATCTTTCCCAACTGCATTTTTCATTCTTCTTTTTTTTGTTATTCTGTTCGCATTACTACTGCCCTCTTTCTACCAAATCCGTGGACAACGGGGCTGATTACACTCTAAGAACTTTAGTACCTACTTTAATTAAGTTTAGTAATATTTGAATGCAATTGTTTGTTGTCCCGAATAAATAAAAATAAAATAATAAATCTTTTATTTGTATATTTCCCATTTCCTTGTTGTGCACATGTACCCACTACTTTTATCAGCTCTCTCTAGCCTCAAAGATTTGCTGGAAGAAAACTCTTAGTAGGGTTAAGCTCGCCTTTGTACATGCCTGTATTATTATGTTTTATTTCTGTATGTTTCTGTGTACAATAATGAATTAAAGAAACACTTAACCCCTATTTGACTATAGGATATAATCTATCTCCTATTTCATTACGATTCGTTCAGCCATTCAGTCATATGAAGGTAGCAAACAAACAGATTTACCCTCACGTTTATTATATTAGTAAGGGTTTAAAGTACCCTAAAACCCGACTACGCAAACTCGAACTGAAGAGTATGAAACAAGATTAAATCTTGTAAATAATTATTTATTATATTACCTACACAAAACCCCTACCTTCTAGGTACTACCGCTGTAGTTTAGTATGTATGTTATATGCCGTAGTAGCGTGCCTCTGGAATAAGTAAAATATTTGAATAATATGGCACGCAACTACGGACATACATTCTCCCAACACGCGTTAAACATTTTCCATAAAAACATTCCTACCCTTTTGAGGGATAGTTTGGGAAAATACATATTTTTTAGGGTGCCGTACCTCATTTGGAAAAACGGAACTCTTATAGGATCACTTTGTTGTCCGGCTGTCTGTCTGTCTGTCCGTCTGTCAAGACCCTTTTTCTCAGAAACGGCTAAAGATATCAACTTGAAATTTAATTTTATACCACCTATAAAGGTCTGTGGGCTTATGGTGCCGTATAAAAATCAAAGCTTAATGCATTAAAAAAATATGGCAATGAATGTATAATTTTTGTATGGAAATGGCAAAAATCAAAAACCTCTAGGGTACTTCCAGTTACCTCACAATTCTGAAATTTGGAATACAAGGAGCTTTTGTAACACAATTTAAGGGACGGACTACGTGAGCGACCGCAAATATAAGTTTGTCAATTCCTACACTTGGAATTTTTATTTACTGACCCCGTGTTTGGATTCTGACCGGTGCACGGCCGGGATTCGAACCTACGACCAATGGTACGGAAGCCTCAGGGCGCGAGTTCTCGCACTCGACCGTCTTTTTTTTTTTATACTACTGAAAAATATTTATGTGAAGTGTCAAGTATGTAAGTTGGTCACTGGCCGTGGTGGCCCAGGCTGAAGAATAGGCCCCTCCTTAACTACTTATCCGCGGATGTCGTAAGAGGCGACTCAGGGAAAAAAGCTAGGGGATGGGCAGCAGTGTCCCTCATTTTTTAACAACGATAGCTCTAACTGCGCTCGCCATCCCGCATGCCCAGCGTGGGGAGTATGGGCAAATCCCCCCGCATGATAAGGAATTTGCTATGTCTGTGGGGGAGGCCATGTTTAGCAGTGGACGTCGTACGGCTGAAATGATGATGATGATGAAGTTGAAAGAATACGATACGAATACTTTGCGTACAAATGTATTTTCATGCTTCTTGGACTTATGATTTAGGCTGTGCGTTGATATGTCAGTCAGTCAGTAGTATTACTTGATATTATGACTTTACATTGCAGACGCATATCATCATTGTTACCATGGCATTTACGTTTTTTGCCCGTCCATCGATGTAACATGATGCAACTTTACTGATGTAACAAAAGGTTAGGTTACCTAATCTAAAGATTACGCTAGGTGTTCAAGCGATCAGAACCTAGCAAAGCATGGAATAGCGCATGCGTGAAAAATATGTAACAAACAATATACATGTAACATCAAATGTAAAATAACCAATGGCTACACAATTTATTGTCATTACTGGGCGTAATTTAGATAGAAAGATAGACAAATTCTTTCTTTTACACAACAGAAAGAAAGAAAGAAAGAAAGAAAATACATTTATGACGACAATACAACAATGAGACACACAGAAAAAATAATAATAATAATAACAACAGAAATGTTGACAAAACAAAAAGAAACAAATAAAGAAAAAACATAGGCAAATAAAAAAATAAGAAAAAAGGTACAGGTTGTAAGAATGTGTGTCCTAGCACCCAGTCCACGCTTAATCACAAATTGGAGTCCAACTCAGCAATTGTTGTGCCGTGTTGGCAGCACAACGCTGGTCTTCCGTTGGAACCATGCAGTGCGTCACGTCAAATCCATGCGATTTCAATGAATAAATCAATATTGAATATTGATTTATTCATTGAAATCGCATGGATTTCAAAATTTTGAAAAGTCTTAAATCTAGTTTATTATCCTCTTAAAGATTCCTTTCGTCTATTCATTCGTCAATGTGCACGACCGAGATTTGAACATACGAATCGAAAGTCGAATTATCTCCCACTAGGCCAACACGGCTTACAGCTAACTGGTTACTAACCATTATTTACGTTAGTTTATAATAACCGTTATCGTATTAAAAACTCGACACAGTCATTTTCTTTCAATTGCAACAAAACGAACGCTGGTGAGCGTGCACCTTTATTTAGAATCATGAACCAATTTAACAATCACTTCACAAACATTGAATTCTTTGAAATCTCACCCGGTTCGTTTAAAAAACATATACACGACACTATGCTGTCTGATTATTTACAATTTAGATAGTTTAAATTTCAGCTGTAGTTGATGGGTAGACTGTTTTGTACGTCCTTATAGGATGACAAAATGTTAGACCTACCAACTGCATATTTCTTTTTTTGTTATTCTGTTCGCATTACTACTGCCCTCTTTCTACCAAATCCGTGGACAACGGGGCTGATTACACTCTAAGAACTTTAGTACCTTCTTTAATTAAGTTTAGTAATATGTGAGTGCAATTGTTTGTTGTCCCGAATAAATAAAAATAAAAAATAAAAATAAAACAACGCAATCAGTGTCTAATAGTATTATAGCAATATCAATTGGTTCCTGATACTGACATAGCACCTCATAAAACTCTAATCACCTGTTTGAGGTAACCTTTGATTGACATCTTTGTAAGATAAAGGCGTAACTACTGTGTGTGAAGTTTCTAAACAAAGCTATGCGTGGTTCAGCGTGGTTATTAAATGTTATTCAATGAATCAATGATGCGTAAGCTAGGGTTATGTTACCTAGCACAACTTGCTTGCTTTACGTGTCACTGATTCTTTCTTTATCATCCTGTATTAGGTCAGGGACCAGGCTGAGGTATGGTGGCGCTGAAAAGGCCTATGACCGTCGGTGAAAAAACCAGTGCAGTGAAAGGATTAAAGTGCGCCTTAGATGCTCCTTTCAATACATGTAAACATACGTTCACACCAACGCGACCAAGCGACTATGATGTGACAGACTGTCAGAACATTTTTAGAATTCCGTGTCTGATTTGGAAAAAACGGAACCCTAGACTGCATTTCATCGGGCGAGGTGATGCCGAGGTAAAGTGAGCTTTTAAGGCCATCGACCGTGGGTAGAATCTAACCATGGAACGAATTATTGTCTATTGTCTTCCGTCCATGCATTCTTGATGAGGCAAAATGATGACTTTTGTGTGAAAATTTTGGTTCGTACAATAAAATTTATGGTAGAGATTTAATCAATAGTTCAGCTGTAGTTTGGTAATTATAAACTAAGTTTTATAGTCGCCAATTCTGTAACTAGATGTCGCTGACTGTCGCTGAATTATAAGTTATATAGGTACGCTTAAATAATATGGTTTCAAGCGATGTACAAATTCCTGGCCCCGGACTAGTATTCCCTGTGTCGTGGGTATCAGAAACTACGAGGACCATAGTACCACAACACCCAGACCAGAATTGCTCAAAATATAACGGTAAGTGTCAAGTAAGTATATATACTAATCCTGCGCAGACGAAGTCGCGGGCACCAGCTAGTAGGTTTTATAAAGAAAGAAAAAAATTCCTGAGAAAGATAAATGGAGAGGGCTTTGCTTCGTGCTTTATTAATAAATCCAAACAGAAATAAGAGAGCCGTCAACAAACTAAACTTACTAGCATAGCCCAGAGAATTAACAAGCATAAAAGATACATACCTGGTGTTGCTAATGTAATTACTCCTAATATTAATAGCAGCCATGTTGCGACATTCTGTGGACAAAAGAGAATAATCAATTAGAAATAACCAAAATCCTAAGAGTATGAAATTTGCAGGGTAGCTTCCTGTTGTAACGTGTAACGCACAGAAAAGAATTCCCGACACACAACCCAGCAACAAAGGTAAAATTTTGCGTCAAAAAAAAATTCAATTTCAAGAGATGATGACGTTTTTTTAAGTTTTACGGGACAATTAGCAATCCCTCGTAATTAAATTAATATGGGACCACCCCGGAATCATACTCTATACACCAGTGAAAGAATTATCAAAGTCGGTTTTGTATTGGCGGAGCTATCGAGTAACAGACACACAAAAAAAAAGCAGCCGACTTGGGAACCTCCTCCTTTTTGAAGTCGGTTTAAAATAATACAAGTTCGGCTGTTCTGTGGGTAAAAACTCTTGGTACAAAAGAGTAGCATAATTTTAAATTTCAGTCATTTGTGTGTTTAGATTGAAAGTACCAATTAAAACTAAACCTTATTGACGTAAAGTTACGGCTGAACTCACAAAATTACACTGTGAAGCTGGAAGTATCAAGCAGCGTATGAGAGGCGTTATGATTTTTTAAATAAGGTAGAGTTTCAATTGTCTATAATAATCAGTAGCTTGTTGCCACTCCGTTCTGCGCTGAACCTAAGATACGACAGTATTAATCTTTATTCAGTGCCTGGTATCAAAGCTTGCATTTAATTTATTTTTTTTATACCACCAAGGTGGCAAACAAGCATACGGCCCACCTGTTGGTAAACGGTTACCGTAGCCTATGAGCGCTTGCAATACCAGAGACATCACGCACGCGTTGCCGACCCCGAACCCCCCTCCCCCTAAAGAGCTCGGGCAACCTTACTCACCACAGGAACACAACACTATTTAATATTCTTAATATTCTTTGAAAGTTGAACTGGCTTTAACTTTCAAAGAATATTTTGATGCAGTTTTTAAAAAAAAATCAGGTCAGAGCTGCATGTTCAGTCAGAAAACATCATAGTCATCACCAGCCTGAAAAAGTCCACTGGACATAGGCCTCCCCCAAAGAGTGCCAAAACGAACGGTCTTGAGCCTTCTCCATCAACCGACTTCCCGCAATCTTCACTGCGTCATCAGATTAGTCGCCATTCGAGAACCGTTCTGCCACTTCAACTTGCTAATTTTGAGAGCTATGTCAGTGACCTTGGCTCTTCTACGGTTTTTTTTTTTTTTTTTTTTTTTTATACTACTGAGGTGGCAAACAAGCTTACGGCCCACCTGTTGGTAAGCGGTTACCGTAGCCTATGAGCGCTTGCAATACCAGAGGCATCACGCACGAGTTGCCGACCCTTGGATTTCCTAGTCCCATTTTATCACGTAGCCAAAATCCGAGCAAAGCTCTCTCCATAGCCCGTTGCGCGACTTTGAGCTTGTGTATGAGGAAACACATTTGTACCAAAACTATAATTTAAAGAACTTGAACTGCCAACGTACGGACCCACAAAGAACTTCCTATGCTATTACACAACTCTATTGTGCATTGTTATAACAATACTTTTGAAACCGATGCAAAACATAGTTTCAACGGTGCGCGTTCATGTCTTTGTATGAGCGATGGTCTACAATCAAAGTGAAATTCTCGTCGTGTCACTGATTCTTTCTTGGTCATCCTGTATTAGGTCAGGGACCAGGACCGTTGTTGGTGAAAGAATCAGTGTAGTGAAAGGATTAAAGTGCACCTCTTAGAGGCTCCTTTCGCGCAGGTTCTAGGACATGCCGGTTTCTTCACGATGTTTTACTTCACTGCTGAATTTGCAGTGGGAATCGAACCCGTACCCCTTGCTTCTCAGACGGGTACTCGCCCGGTGCGCCACCGAGGTCG
The DNA here is from genome assembly GCA_947579855.1 of Anticlea derivata. Lineage (NCBI taxonomy): Eukaryota > Metazoa > Arthropoda > Insecta > Lepidoptera > Geometridae > Anticlea > Anticlea derivata. The sequence continues at coordinate 1,495,804 of OX388269.1, forward strand.
TCAAAGGAGATTGCTAACGAAACCTCGTATTTTGAAATGTTATCTTATCTTCTCTTCAAATTGTACTGACTACTGCCTTTATTTTCATAACATTTGTTTTCTCAAAGATTGAGTAAGTGTGTAGTTTCTTTGAGTAAAGATATCACATGACTAATATCCTAACGATAATAATATAAAATACTTTAACAATTCTGATCCTGGTATTCTTAGTCGTTAGTATGTTTTCACTCCACTCACACAGTTTCGTTTCTTATTTTTAAATTTTCCCTAAAAAACTACACTCACGATGACTAAAAATACGAGCCTAAGAGTCCTAAAGCTATTGCCCTTCAGCCTATTTACTCCCATGAATATTCAAGTCAGTAACTAGTCTATGGTGAGTAACTGACCAACGGTTAACCGTTACTAAGAGAGGTAACTGTTTCGTAATGTGAATGCAGGCTTTGTAGGGTTGTCTGTGCTATATCCGGTAATGGATAGTGAACTTGATTTGACACATTGCCCTGCCCTTCCGGTATAGACTTTGCACGAAAGAGTTCCATTATGTAGCTGTAGTCCGCGGCTTCGCATGAGTAGTACTTATATAAGGCAATAGTACATAAAAATTTTAGAGAAAAATATAGAAATAATTTGGAAGTCTTATTTGATTACTGTAAAATCACACCCGTGCACGAAAGAGTAAAAATACAATTACTTTATATATTTTTAATTAATATTTTTGTTATGAAAACATCAAGACTCATACTATAACCACACGACAAATAAAACAAAAAAAATTACATATAATATCAGCCAAAAAATTTTATGGGGAACGAACCATGGATTACATTGTTCCTAGGCTTAAAAATAAAATACCTCTAGATATACGTGAGAAAATTAATGATAAAAATATTAAACGACAAATAACTAAGTTTTTTAACGAAAAAAATAATCATGCTGTATAGCGCATGCAGATAAGGATTGCAGGATGCATTGGAATGTAAGCGAAGCGGCCGCGCGCATCAAACGATGTAGTAGGCAGCCATACCACATAATAAATATAAATACTCCATCCCACAGAATTACCTAATAGTACATTATAATGTGTTGTATGTACCTACCTATTGTTTATTACCCACTTGTCTCATAATAGGATAGATACCCATTATGAGGTATGTTAGTCCTTTGCATCTAAGACAAACCTATCTTGGTTTTTTAGATGTATAAAACATATTCTGTAACTATTTTCTAAGAATAAATAAATAAAAAATAAAAAAAATATGAGTGAATGAAAGTTTTTTGAATGAAAGTTTTTTATTTATATGCTAAACTTTTTATTATATCTAAATTAGGTAAGGAACTCTATCTATTCATCCGAACATCTTCACAAACATTCGCACCAAACTCATCAATGGTTTGACACGTTATCTAATCCAGGAGTTGTTCCTACATTATAACAATGAAGATATGTCACTACGACTGTCGCTTGACCAGATGTAGAGAAGGTATTTGCGCCGCCATTCATATTAGCTCATTTGGCTATACTATACTATGATTAAAGATGTTTTGCGTGACTGAGCGGTTGGCTTCTGCCGCTTCTGCTCGGCAAGCATGTATCGGTGGAACAGTATGCCTAGCTGCGTTATACTTAATATTGTACTATAGTTTCACACAAATATAGTTTTTTATTTTATCCTGGATGTCGGATGCCATTTGCTGCTAGCTCGATGTTATACCATACTTACCTACCTACTTACATAGGTTATAATAATGATCTGTGCCCTTCTCTTCATCGCCTGATAGCGGCTGATGGCTTCCGAGGATCAAACCTGCTGTGACGACAGCAGACATTTTATGGCGAGGCTGAAAAGCAGCGTAGCTGAGCCCTCGACCATTTCACCTGTCTACCTACATACATACCAAAACTTGTAAATTACCAATTGTATCTTTATAACTGTGTGTAGGATTCTTGGTGAATAAATGCCCTTTTATTTTATTTTATTTATAATTCATACATATTTTTTGGATGGAGGTTGCACTTGCTTACATTTAGTTCTTCATAGAATACCAAGGCCATTAAGTAGCCACTTCCATCCGTAAGCGAGGCTGTTTAGCAAAGATAATAAGATGAAGCAGCTTGGAAACAAGATGTAGCAATCATATAATTGGAATGAAATTGATGAGATAGATGAATAGCAAATTGCATTTAGGTAAGAAGTTGCATTTTTAGCTAGACCGGCTGATTGCAATGTCCATTGTGTTAGAGTTCAAAAACAATTAGGTACCAAATGGTTTTTACTCAGAACTAATTGAAAAGTCATTGATGATATTTAAAATATTTTTTATCTAATTATTCTGCTGAGCTTTATGATAGTACCTACTTTTCGATCCGAAGGTCGTGAGTTCGAACCCGTAAACCAATGAGTTTTTCTATTCGATAAATTATAGTGCGCATTAACACGTGCTTAAAACGGTAAGGCAACATCGTGGAGAAACCGGTATTCTTAGGATAAGGACTCACGAAGCGGTTTTCACCCGCACCCGCCGTGGTTGCGGGCCCGCAGCTTTTGTAGCATACAGATATTTATGTAAAAATTAAAGCACATTTCAGGACGCGTTTTTTGTGCATTGTTAGCATAGGGGGACAATGCACAAAACACCCCACAGCGGGAAGTCAGTGCAGGTCTAACCACCCCCGATTAGAATTAGAATTAGACGCGTTTTACGTCCGCGGCGTGTGCGATTGTTTGCGGGTCCCGCTGCACCGGCGGTCATCTTGTACCGGCGGGCGCGGGTCGCGCTTCCGCAGCCGTGGCGGGCTGCACCCGTGCGCTCTGCGATCGGTTGGCGTCTGGAACTCAACTGATCGTATAACCGCCCGTCTTGCAATAATCAACCGCCAAGTTGCGAGCGATAATTGCAACCGCGACGGCTGCGTAACCGCAAAAAACTCCGGTCTCGTGAGTTTTGAGACTAAAACTCCGTTCCGCTACCGCGACGGGCGCGGGTGAAAACCGCTTCGTGAGTCCTTAGCCTTAAAGTGGCGATGTGCTTGCAACCTGTCACGTATCTAATACTCACTACTGCGAAATGTGGGCATGTGATAAATGCAAGATACAAGATACAAGATTTTATTAGTAAAAGCAGATTTTACAAGTCGAATGTTACATATTAAGATAAGTAACAATTTTATTATATTGTATTTTATATAATTCATATATAAATTAAGTAGGTAATAATTATAATTCTCGGTTAATTACATAATAATAATAGCATTTTTCTTTAAACACTACTATTTCATTTAAATTTAGAATTTTAATTAACTGACCTAGGCGCGGGGGCGGTGCGTGCTTGGATGTGTCTCTGATTACCGCTCTTTCTTACACATCTTCAAGGATTATTCAATTCAATTCAAGTAGTTTATTTCAGCTCGCCACAAAACCCGTGTTTTTTAATCAAAAAAGCACTCAATTTTTTTGTAGTTTTTATCACACCTTCTTGGTAGCAATCTAAAACGTTCATGTGTAAACCATGTAGAACACTGCAACCACCATTATTTTCCATATTGCGTGCCCATAACAGTTGCAGCATCAATCTTACCACACCGGGAAATTGCTTCATGGTAACCTGTTTTGATGTCATTGACGGGTGCGTGTGGTCACTAAACCTATTTTGATTCGAAGACGTGACCTGACTACCGTAAGATAATTGGAATTTAAAATATTCTGTATTCATCAATCAGTGGGTGTTACCAGTGATGACATATGGCACTGAGACTTGGTCGCTAACTATTGGCATCCTACTATCCTATCAGTACCTACCTCAAAGTCGCGCACCGGGCTGCGGAGTCGGTTTTGCCTTTGTATTTATTTTAAAAATATACACTTATACATACTATAAAATATAAAATCAAATAATTACAAAATAAAATAGAAACTAAATAAACAAATAATTTTGGTCATACGGCAAGGTGCCAAGAGCACTAACTGCATTCCCGCGTTGAATTGCCAAAGAAATTCTTTGTGCAAGGAATGAGCCAGCTCTCTTATCACCGGCGGCGTCGAACAAAGTTGTTATAATTTTTTTTTATTAATTTGTGAAATTCGGATTATTCCATAATAGTTTATTCCAACCACACTGATGGAGATTACTGGAATAAAAATTATTCCAGAAATCCCTCCTGCTATATCGTAGCAGACCACAACGTTAGGAGGAGGTAGGTCACAGCGAGATTTTCTTGCTCTAAATTGGAGCAGCCCGCCTCGGATGTCCCTCCGCCTTACAGAAAATCGCAGCCAAATAACATTAGTTGTTTCAAATAGTGATTCCCGGAATAATCCAGAAATTCGACATAGAAACTTATCAAAAGCAGGCTCGCATGGTATGAAAAAGCAGTGGTGTAAAACTGCCTTATTATTTGAATAAAATCAAAAATAAAACATAACTAAAACAAATGAATGATCGAACCTACAATCATCTGTCGTAAAACAAAACCAATCGCCACTCGTGCGTACGGAAAGTGAAACGGCTTTCGTCTCAGGAATGTGCCGGGGAGTCGATCCTGCACTTATGTAATACACCTGCTTTACCGTATTGGGCAATTATGTTGTTTGAGCTATTGAAGCTTCCGTCGTTTTAGTTTATGTGATCATAGGAACTTCGATAACACGATTAAACTATCATCCGTTTACCATCCAAGCATACTCAGTGTATGTTGCTTTTGAACTGCGGTCATTGCCTCTGGCTGCCTCCCTTAGATCCCTTCAAAGATCTGATCACCCGAAGATCTGAGATGTCTACCATGCTTGGGAATAAATAGATAAGATAGAAGACATGTATTCATACAAACTGTACAAAACAACAGATAGACATACACTAACACAAAAACCATAGCAGTAGACTAAGAGAAAACAAGTGTAGGTTTGTACATAGAAAGCGCTGCCATGTACAATTGTAGTGATGGGAACGAATTAACAGCTCTAATTAATTTGTTTCAAATAGTGTTGTGTTCCTGTGGTGAGTAGGATTGCCAGAGCTCTTTAGGGGGGAAAGGGGTTAGGGGTCGGCAACGCGTGCGTGACGCCTCTGGTATTGCAAGCGCTCATAGGCTACGGTAACCGCTTACCATCAGGTGGGCCGTAAGCTTGTTTGCCACCTCTGTTGTATAAAAAAAAAAAAAAAAAACATCGCTGATTTTCAGTTTAAGGCTGTAGTGACGCACGAACTGTTAACTAAAATAAACATGCTACATAAATCCTACTAATATTATAAATGCGAAAGTTTGTGTGGATGTTTGTTGTACAGTCACGCCGCGCGCAGTAACGGTTCAACCGATTTCGTTGAAACTTGAAATAGATAAAGTTCTTTACCTAGCATAATTTAAGATACACCATCTTGCCGCTTCTCTAATCTTTTCAGTCCAGTCCATCCTAAGGTTGCCTGGCAGAGATCGCTCTTAGCGATAAGGCTGCCCATTGTATTGCCGTGTAAATTTGTAATTGCGATCTTATGTATTATTTCCGTGTGGTGATCAATAAAGTGTTATCTATCTATCATATAGGCTACTTTTTATGTAGGTGCCACGCGAGAAAACTGACTTGTAAACATATACTTTACCAATAAATATGATTATGCTGTTATTCTGAGCGAAGCTGCGATAATAAGATAACAGTTGTGAGCCTATTTATTTATTTATTTTCTTTTCTATATGTCCGCCTGCTCAGTATAAGTGGAAAGAATCAGTGTAGTGAAAGGTTTAAAGTGTACCTCTAAGAGGCTTATTTCGCGGGCATAGGCCTTTTTCAGGGCCGCCATACCTCAACCTGATTATTGTCCGATGACTAAGAAATGTTCAGTTACACGACAAGCAAGCAAGTATAGGTGGAAAAAGGGCCGAAAGTGCCTAAGCTGTGACTACGCTACATTCCCTTACGCAACCTACTTTGCCTTATTGGCCTGGAATCTCGTTGTAGCCAGAATCGCAGCTTCTTGTAAAGGTTCCTAGATAAATTACCTGGTTGTCTGTAGTGCTTTGCGTAATAGCTGTTTAAATTAGAATACCGGTACTCTAGTTGCTACAACAAGGTGATTCATAATAATACCCAAATGGTATTGAATAAACCCAATGTGCCACAGAGGTTGTCGTAAAAATAAAAAGAAGAATATTACCAAAAAACTTATCATATCTAGATTGCTACCTAAAACAGCTGAAGAATTGAGTTTGAACTCATTTGATACCCAAACAGCACATTTCTACTGTGTCAATAAAAATATCAAATTTTAAAAAAGAACAAATTTGTTGGCCAATAGGATTCTGAATAAGCTTCGGGACAGCATACATAATAATAATCATTTTGTTTCAGTTGGTTATTCTGGTTTATAGTTAACCAAGGACTTTTTGGCGGGAACTTGCGAAGTGATGTTGTGCTCTCAATTTATTTTACAAAACTAGTGTTAAATTGAATAATATTGAGTGATTATGGTGGTGTTTTGCGTAATATTGTTTGAGTTAACCGCACAAGTGAAGTGAAATAGAATGATTGCGTGTATCGTCATTTTTCAAGTTGGCGCCTAGAGGTCCCTCGAGGTTTTAGTAAAATAGCCATCATATCTTCATCATCATCATCATCATCAGCCTGTAGAAGTCCACTGCTGGACATAGGCCTCCCCTAAAGAGTTACACGACGAACGGTCTTGAGCCTTCTCCATCCACCGACTTCCCGCAACCTTCACAATGTCGTCGGTCCATCGGGTGGGGGGCCTTCCAACACTGCGTCGCCCGGTTCGTGGTCGCCATTCGAGAACCTTTACTCCCCAACGGTTATCGGTTCTGCGAGCTATATGGCCTGCCCACTGCCACTTCAACTTGCTAATTCTGAGAGCTATGTCGGTAACCTTGGTTCTTCTACGAATTTCCTCATTTCGGATCTTAACACGTAGTGAAACTCCTAGCATAGCTCTCTCCATAGCCCGTTGTGCAACTTTGAGCTTGTGTATGAGGCCAATAGTTAACGACCAAGTCTCAGTGCCATATGTCATCACTGGCAACACGCACTGATTGTAGACTTTCGTCTTGAGGCTCTGCGGTATCTCCGACGAGAAGATATGACGAAGTTTCCCAAACGCTGCCCATCCGAGTTGAATTCGTCGGTTGACCTCTTTGTCAAAGTTGGACCTACCTAGTTGAATCGTCTGACCCAAATAGACATAGTGATCTACAACTTGAATGGTATCGTTCCCAACATTTACCGGTATGGGTGCGACATGAGCATTAGACATGATATTTGTCTTGCCCATGTTCATTTTAAGACCCACCTGTTGGGAGACGGTACTGAGGTCTCTGAGCATTGCACCAAGGTCCTCCAGCGATTCTGCCATTATGACTATATCATCGGCGAATCGAAGGTGAGTGATGTATTCGCCATTGATGTTGATCCCATGTCCGTCCCAATGCAGAAGCTTGAAAACATCCTCCAATGCAGAGGTGACCAGTTTCGGAGAAATGACGTCTCCCTGTCTCACCCCTTTTTGCAATTGGATCGGATTTGTGCTCTGGTCCTGGAGTCGGATAGACATGGTGGCCTTACTGTACAAACACTTCAACACTTCGATATACCGGTAGTCGATCTGGCACCGCTGTAGTGACCGTAACACTGCCCAGGTCTCGACTGAATCGAAGGCTTTCCCGTAGTCCACAAACGCTAGACATAGTGGCCGATTATACTCTTCGGTCTTCTGTATAATCTGCCGAAGCGTGTGGATGTGATCTACGGTACTGAAGCCTTTGCGGAACCCGGCTTGTTCGGGAGCATCATATCTTACTAAAACTGAACTTGACTTGACTAGACGGTGACTTGACCATGACTAACGTAAGAAAATTAAGGAAGATAAACAAATAAAACAAGATAAAATACACGTAAGACTTGGCGGTAAGGCCTAGATGCCATAGCCATCCCAAAAGGGGAAAAACTTCAAAAAATATATATATAGTTAACCATTACATCTATTCTAGATGATTTATACAGCGTCAGGTGTTTTTTTTTATTCCCGGGCAGCAAATTGCTTCGGACATGTTTAGATGGAGTAGGCTTGCCCAGCACCTATATTATCCTGTCAGCATAATCAGCCTGATCCACACGGAAGATATGGTCAATTTGTGCTGAGCTAAGCCGCGAATTAATATATCTCTGAAATAATGGCTACATTATTGTCGTTAATAGTTAATTGTGTTGTGTGAGAAAGGAATACTTTAGATCCATTACCGGTGCCATAACACGTTAGAATGGACGCAGTGTAATTTGCAGCAATTTCACCGCCCATGAGACGCGAGCATTATTTCAGCAAATGAGAGAAATTATGTGAAATTACACAATAAAATTATAACATTCATACTGTACGGACTATTGGGGACAAAATCCACGAGTAAAATAATTCATTTTCGACTGAACATTCAATGGAAGCTGAATTATTATTTACAGAAATAACAAGCGCAGTTGGTACCGCATTACCGATTTAAGGCGAAAATGCGGGTTCGAATCCCGCTGGTTCAAAAATTTGGGGTATATACAGGGTGAGTTTTTTTCAAGGCCACTTAGGCGAAATCGGAAACCGTGAGTGTAATCGAAAAGTGATGTTAGGAGTTACGAGCTCGATGGTGTTCCAACAACTTTATACACATTGTTATCATACATTTATTTATTTATTATCAAACATAGAACACAAAAATGCAAAAAGAGCCTTTTGGGGTTGAGAGATTTCAGATGATGTTAAATTTATATAAATAAATATCAAACGCCGTAATAACACGGCATAAGGTAGGTATTGATCATTTGATGATGCTTTCTAAGCCCAAAAGCGAAAGAAATTAAAATCAATGAATATGCAAACTCGAATATAGTTAAATATGAATTTATACATCCATAACTAAAATGGCGAAAGTATAGATAACATGGAGAATAATTATAACATGAATCGATAGGCCTATTAACTCGGTAGGTATCGATCATCTTTCTTTTTAAAATCGTCAGCTAATTCTGTAGCCCCTTTTATTTAAATTTTAAATTTCTCTACAAATACATAATATTATCCAGTCACCTACCCAATGGAACGACGACATTGTGAAGGTTGTGGGAAGTCTTAAGATGGAAATGGCTCAAGACCGTTGTCATGGAACGCTTTGGTGGAGGCCTATGTCCAGCAGTGGACTTCATCAGGCTGGTGATGATGATGGTTCAGTCAATACATAAAAATCTTATATTTAACGGTTTTAGGTTGTAAATAATAAATAAATAAATATTCCGGACATATTCACACGGTCAACTGATCCCAAACTAGGCATAGCCTGTACTATGGGTACCAGAGACTGATATATATAATAGATAAATATTTAACACCCAGACACAGAACAAACATCTGTGCTTATCACACAAATGTTTGTCAAGTGCGGGGATCGAACCCGCGACCTCTAGCGCAAAAGGCAGAGTTACTACTAACTGAGCTATCAGGCCAGTCAAAGTCTTGTGTTTCCAAGTTTAGTTATGTAGTGGGTTTATGGAATTATCAGATGCTGGCTTTTCGTGTAACTGATTCTTTCTTGGTCTTCCTGTCGTTGAAAGAATCAGTGTAGTGAAAGGATTAATGTGCGCCTCTTAGAGGCTCCTTTCATGCACTAACAGATAGTCCGATAGTACCAAATCAAGGTTGACAGCATAGCCACACAAGTCTAGGTATTTTTAGACGACCTCGGTGACGCTGTGAACGAGTGACCGACTGAGATGCAAGGGGTGTGAGTTCCATTCCCGCAGCGGGAAAATGTTTGCATGATCTGCAAATATTTGTTCCGGGTCTGGGTGTTGTGGTACCATGGTACTCGTAGTTTCTGATACCCACGACACAGGGAATCCTAGTGTGGGATCAGGACTATGTATGTGACTGTTGGGTGCTATTTATTTCCACGTCAAGCTATTTCCCCGACTAGAAGTTGAAGTAGTATGTAACATACTGCCTTCCGCACCTCATGGCGATTTCTCCGCATTTAGCGTTTCCTAGTAGTCATGTGTAATGAAAGTTAGATTATATAAAACTGTCAACTGGTATTTTAGGTACTTAATTTTAGTTCTGGGTAAGTGGCTAAGTGAAGTGGAGGCCTATGTGGACTTCTACAGGCTGAAAATGATGAAGTGGCGGTAGTAGTCCCGCCTTCCGATCCACAGGTCGTTTGTTATAATTTTCTTCTTCATAATCATTATCATCATCCTGTAGAAGTCCACTGCTGGACATAGGCCTGCCTCACAATGTCGTTGGTCTACCCGGTAGGGGCGACTTTTTTTTTATGTTATACGGAGACAAGCAGGCTTACGGCCCACCTGATCGTAAGTAGTTAACCGTTGCCTATTGACATCAGCAACACCTGGAGCATTGCTAATGCGTTGCCTGCCGAACCCTTCCCCCCCTAAAGAGCTCTGGCAACCTTACTCACCGCAGGAACACAACACTATTTGAAACAAATAATGTTATTTGGCTGCGATCTTCTGTAAGGCGGAGGTACCTCCTCAGGCGGGCTGCTCCAATTTAGAGCGAGAAAATCTCGCTGTGCCCTACCTCCTCCAAAAACGCTCCGACTTTTAGCGTATGTATGAGGCCAATAGTTAACGACCAAGTCTCAGTGCCATATTATGTGTTCGAATTATCCACTTGGATTATTTATGTGCGCTGAGCCAGTGCTCACAAACGGTGAAGGAAAACATCGTTAGGAAACCGGCTTGACCTAAAAATGTGACATGTGCAAGCAAGAAGGAAGTTTGATTTTACCTTATTGTACAACTAAATTATGAAACACAATCGGTTTCCTCGATAACTACCGAAACTGGTGCTAATGGTTCAATTATACAATACTCAAGGTAATAAATAAATATTCCGGACATATTCACACGGTCAACTGATCCCAAACTAGGCATAGCCTGTACTATGGTTACCAGAGACTGTTATATATAATAGATAAATATTTGACACCCAGACACAGAACAAACATCTGTGTTTATCACACAAATGTATGTCCAGTGCGGGGATCGAACCCGCGACCCCTAGCGCAGAAGGTAGAGTCACTACTAACTGAGCTATGAGGCCAGTCAAGGTAATTAATAAAGCATTAGCCAAAATGCGCTTCGTACAGAAATGATCCAAATTACTATTTAAATAGCTGCGAAGTATCCCAAAATTGCTTATAAATGCATTTTGAAACCCCTATAGTACATTAGCGAATTCTTGCGGTAGATCATTAATGGGTATAAACGGTGCATTGTTTCAATGACTCACCGAATGACTCAGAAATAGATAGGTTCCGATATAACATATAAACAATGATTTTGTTTCTTTAGTAGAGATGGATGCTACATGACCCTGATTATCCAAGTCGTTAAAAATTCATATGCTCACTTCAGGATCCGGATTTGTTGAGCTATCCATGGATCGTTATTATAACGGTCTTTGGAAAGTTTAAGCAGTATCTGTGTATTTTAATTAGTTAAAACTTTTCTAATTTTTATGTTAATTTTTTTATAATATTATTTTATTTTTTATGTATTTATGATGGGTAAACTGTTTCTTGTGTATTTTTTGTAAATATTAACTTGTATTAGTTTAAGTTTCTTTTTGTAATTTTTTTTTTTTTTTTTTCCTAGTTTACAAAATGTTGTACCCTAAGTTGTATTACAATCTAGCCAAGTAGGCTAATGAGTAATTTTACTTTGACATAGTCTTATAAGGTAAATTATATCTAAGAATGTGTCCAATAGCACTTTTCTTACAGTTTCTAGTTAAGGGGAAGACACTTTGTTCTTGTGTTCTTTTTAGGTAGGCACTATCACTTTCACTACATTTCACTATTATTTTACATCATACTAACTCAAAAGGCTTAGTCCTTTTGAGCCGTCGCACTATGTCTGTGTTGTCGAGGAGCTGGATTGCCTCGACGTTCACATGCTGATGAAGTCTACGCTCGTGAGCTTCTGCGTATTTTTTTATTACTGTGTCAACGAAGTCTATTTTTAAGTCCCGGTGGATATCTTCGTTTCTTATGTACCAGGGCGCATTCACAATGTTTCTCAGCACTTTGTTTTGAAATCTTTGTATAATTACGATGTTGCTCTTTTTGGTACAGCCCCACAGCTGAATACCATAGGTCCATACTGGCATCAAGACTTGTTTATATAATATGATTTTGTTGTGTACTGATAGAGCTGCTTGCCTTCCAAGCAACCAGTACATTTGTTTGTAGCGTAGCTCTAGCTCATCTTTTTTCTTCTTGACGTGAGCTTTCCAGCGTAGCTTTGCGTCAAGCGTCATTCCCAGATACTTGGCCGTATTTTCATATGGTATTCGCTTATGGTTAATATAAACCGGATGGTACTGCTCTTTCTTGTTTGTAAAGTTTATGTGAATTGATTTTGATTCGTTGAGCTTTATTTTCCATTTCTTTGTCCAGTCATGGACTTTGTTAACAGCCACTTGAACCCTTTCTGACGCTTCAGCAAATGTGTTTCCAACGGCCATTATAGCCGTATCGTCAGCAAAGGTCGCGATGGTGCTATTTTCTAACATAGGGATATCACTGGTGTATAAAAGGTACAGGACCGGGCCCAATACGCTTCCCTGTGGCACCCCAGCTTTTATTTCCTTAATTTCAGAGTAGGCTTCTTCTTGCCTTATTCTAAAAACTCTATCCATTAGGTATGATTCTAAAATATCTGCATATGGTTTGGGTAGCATTTTTCTTAGTTTGTGTATAAGGCCTTCATGCCACACCTTATCAAAAGCCTGTGCTACATCTAGAAAAATGGTGGAGCAGACTTTTTTATCTTCTAGAGTTTTTTCAATCAAATTTGTGATTCTGTGTACCTGGTCTATCGTCGAGTGTTTTTCTCTGAATCCAAACTGGTAGTCTGGAATCAGATTTTGAACTTCTAGTATAGGTTTTAGTCTTTTTAGTAGTAATTTTTCAAACAATTTGGATATTATAGGTAATAGGGAAATTGGTCTGTATGATGTTACTTCATGATGTGGTTTTCCTGGTTTAGCTATCATTATTACCTCAGCTACTTTCCATAGGTCAGGTACAAATTTCAACCTCAGTGCAGCATTCATAATGTTTGTAAGCTTGACTATGGCCTTTCTAGGTAGATTATGTAATATTTCGCCTGAAATGAGATCAAATCCAGGCGATTTCTTTGGGTTTATATTTTTGTTTATTTCACAAAGGACTTCTCTCGGTGAGACAGGTGGAATGTAGAGTTCTTTGTCTGAATCATCGTATGTCGTAGGATCAAATCTTCTAGAAATGTTTGTAAGATCATCATTAGGTTTGAATTTGCTTTCTAGATGCTCTGCGAACATTTTAGCCTTCTGTTAATTACTGATGGCCCATTTCCCGTTTTCCTCTTTTAGTGGAGGAATCTGAGTCAAGGGCCTTTTCAGGTTTTTAGTGGCCTTCCATAGTGAGTAACCTGTATCGTGTTTATTGGTTAGCTTTTGGAGATATGAGGTAGTTGAGCTATCGATGAACGATTGTATTTGCCTCTTTAATTGCTTTGATAGGTTGTTTAGTTTAGTTTTATCTTGCGGAGATCTAGATTGGTGCCATTGTTTTCTCTGCTTTCTTTTTTCATTTATAAGTTGTTTGATTTCATTTGGGTAGTTATTTCTGATTACCCTTTTTTTAATTTAGGGGTGTATTTTTCCACGCTATTTGCTGTATAAGTTTTATAAATTGTTCCAACTCTGAATTCAACTGCTCGGGAGTTTTAAGTGGAACCCTGAGCTCTATATTAATATCTAAATCTATTTTGAAACTCTCCCAATCCGTGTATTTATTAACTAAGGTTACAGTGTTTTCCTTAGGTAATACTGTATCACTAATTTCTAAGTATATAGCAGAGTGGTCTGAATGCATATCGTAGCTTTGTTTTGTTTGAAGGTACTTAGACGAAATGTTTTTATATATAAAAAAGTCTATCAAGTCGGGTATTTTTAGCTGATCGGTTGGCCAGTAGGTTGGTGATCTTGTTGATGCCACATCAGAGTGTGATTCTTTTATTGCGCTCATGAGTTCTTTTCCTTTAACATTTGTTAATCTGGAGCCCCAATACGTGTTCTTAGCATTGAAGTCACCTCCGAGTACGTACCTTTCACCGAGTTTCTGTAGGAGGCTAAGGTAAGTGTCTTTTCTTATGGTATATCTTGGGGGGCAGTATATGGCTGCTACCGTAAGAGGATACTTTTTAGTATTTATACAAATTGCTATACACTGGATATCTGGCTCTTCGTACTTATTATCTTCATGATGTTTGATATTTTCCTTTACAATAACAGCACTGCCGCCCCTTCCTTTATTAGCTGGGTGAAGTGCATGATAGACTTTATAACCTTTGAACTTTATGTGTGTTTGCTTGGTAAAATGTGTTTCTGAGACAAGGCACACATCTATATTTTCTATATCTAAGACTACTTGTAGTTCGTTCTGGTGTTTTAGTAGCCCATTACAATTCCAGGCCATTATTTTAATTGTATTAATCATTTTTTGGCCTTAGATATAGCAGTTTTAGTGCTATTTTCTATTTTCCTCAGACGTTCATCGAAAGTTGTCATGAGCTTTAAGATTTCGTCCAACTTGTTGTCGTTTGAGTTTCTGGGTTGCTCATTGCGTTGAATGACTGCGGTGTTTATGGCCGCTGCTTGAGCATAAGACACATTTTTGTTAGTAGCGCTTTGAGGCCTTGAACTAGTTTTATTCTGGTTAGTTGTTGGTAATTTCTCACTTACCAGTGGTCCAGCTACCTGCTGCTGCCGCCCGACTAAAACCGATGGCTTATTGATAGTCTTGTTCCTGATTTTTTGGATTTCTCTGGCAATCATACAACCTCTGTAGTTGGCTGGATGAGCTTCTCCGCAATGAACGCATTTTGGCTTTTCTTCTGCTGGTTTTTGGCAGTCTTTGGTTAAGTGCTTACCTGTGCATTTAACACATCTAGGTTCCTTAGCGCAGTACTTATGCGTATGCCCGTACGCCTGGCATCTTTTGCACTGAGGGATCAGCTTTGTCGATCGAAGTGGTTGAATTTCAACCATACACCCGAGTATATATTTAATTTCATATATCTTGCTAATTTCTTCCTGATTGTTGAAGGTTAGCATAAACATGTTGAGCGGTTCCTTAGTTTTCCAGCTCAATTTGTTTACCGCATCCTCAACCTTGTACCCTTTGTTCGTCAGATCCTCGACGATCCTTGCTGGATTGCAGGAAGAAGGCAATTTTTTTACCATAACTCTAACTGGTCTTTCCTGTTTATTTTCGTATGAGTGCCAGAGGCAGTTGTTTTCTGACAGAGTTTTTGTTAAACATCTGTATGCTTCTTCGTTGCAGGCATTAACTTTGACGCTATCTCCGCTCATTATCTTTGCGGTGAAGGTCCCAGCTGGTTGATTTTTAGACAAAAAGTCATAAAAATTTTGGTAGTTCTTGACACCGTCCACTATAATAGGAGGTGGTGGGGGAACTTTTTTAAGTTTTTCTTTAGGAGAAGTTTTATGAGCTTCTTGTGGTGAGAGTGTAGGTGAGGTGTTCAATTTTCTTTTCTTTCTTGCTTTAGTTCTTATCCACTCAGTTTCTTTGGCGAGTTCTTCCTCGTCTGTACCGTACTCAGCAGGCGCGGAGCATGTTTCCATGGTGTTTGTTGTTGGAATCGTGCTCTCCATGACGCATATGAGCTGCTGCTGCAGAATTTCAATTTGGCTCTTTAAGTCGTCTACAAGGCTCTGCAGTTTTTTCCGCTCTTGCCTTTCTTCTTTATATCGGTCTTGCTCTTCTTTGAAACGGCTGTACAACAGATGTTCCGTTTCCGTTTGCAGTGTTATTCTGGCATTGCAGCCTTCTTTAGATGGTGTAGCCATTGTTAAAGAAAATATCTTCGCCTTAACAATTTGAATAGTCGCCCGCGTACGTGACTTACACGATGAATAACTGGGTCATCATCGCGGTCGGCCGTGTCGCGGCGGCTTTGTTGTGATGCGTAAGCACTTTACACTGTCGGTACGCGCGATCGCGGGTGACACCACTGTTCTTAGCGAAAATCGAACGATCACTGAATCACTTTTTGTAAATAAAGAATTTATGTTTGATGTTAATATTTTTTTTTATTCTTGGCTAGCTCGCTGTCCGTCTCCTATAATTATTAAGATACTTGGCATGTTTATTATTTATTCATCATGGTCAAACTTTAGAAGTCCACTGCTGAACTTAGGCTTCCCCTAAATAGTTTCATGACGAACTGTATTGAGCTTCCATCCACCGACTTCCCGCATTTACACTATCGTCGGTCCATCTGGTGGGCGGCCTTCCATGGTCACCATTTAATTTTGAGAACCTTAATTCCCCTATTATTAGGTATACACAAGACTCAAGTCACACATAAAAAAAAATGAATTCTTCCTAATTTCTAATTATCACAAATCTCACTAGGTAGTTTTTAACAAATTACAGATTACGTCTATAATAAACACGTTTTATACAAATATTACCACGAAACCACTTCCAGTTTAGCCAATAGACAGGTTTTTCTCGATTTAAAGCAAACATTACACCACTGCGCCCAAATCGTGAGTTCGACCGCACCTGTTGGTCAACAAGACCTTTAAGCACTTTGAAATGTTTGACTTAAACATACATAAGAACTAGATACATACATAAAATCATGCCTATTTCCCAGAGGGGTAGGCAGAGACCACGGCTTTCCACTTGCTACGATCCTGACATACCTAGCGATATCGAAAATGAATCAACATTGGGGTTATTTTTTCATTGCTTTTCAAACAACTTTACACTATTTATAAGTACCTAACTGATAATTGTGATCATTGGTCTTACCAGTAGCTTCCGCTGGATAAGTTTATGGTCCCGAAACAAAATGGCGAAAAGATTCTCATATTTTCTACTGAATAGCCAGATGTAGGATTATCTGGATAAGAATCTAGTCATCATCAGTCTTAAGCCGTTTCAAACGGAGTGCGATGTCACCTAAAATTAACTTAAAAATGATCCTTATCTCTACTAAATAATGTCTATTTTGAATATGAGTTTTAGGGGCTTGCGATATCGTTGACCTATATCGTACGCATAATGTAATCGTAATGTTAAATTCGAAACTGACTTTCATAAGACGTAAAGATAATTTTGAAATCATAAAAAGGTTTTTATTATATACACTTATAAATACTATAAAATATAAAATCAAATAATTACAAAATAAAATAGAAACTAATTAAACAAAAAATTTTGGTCATGCGGCAAGGTGCCAAGAGCACTGGCTGCATTCCCGCGTTGAATTGCCAAAGAAATTCTTTGTGCAAGGAATGAGCCAGCTCTCTTATCACCGGCAGCGTCGACCAAACTTGGTATAATTTTTTTGAAGAGCTTTCTGGTACCTGTTCCCCTTGGTCCAAAGGTTTCTACACCAAGCGGCGTAAATATGTAGTCACTGGAGAGGACTGAATATTTTCGCCGCTTGGCGTTCTCAGCTGCTTCCGCTGCAGCTCCCGCCTTTTGCGATGTCCCACTGAGGTGAGAGGGGGCCAACGTGTCTACACACGTGGCATCCCACACGAGGGCTCGCCCCCGCTCCCAGGGGACCAAGGTCATACCATCGGGCCTCTTGCCATCATCACGCGCCAAACCAACGGGTTCCAGTATACTGGGCACGTTTATGGTGGCAAGGGCACGCCTCACGATTTAAATAAAAAAAAATTGAAATACATTTTAAACATATACCTATTTGATGATTATTATAACGCTCGCCGTTCGAACACGGCATTGACGACAGAACACCCAAACCTAGTACCTAGTTTCAGATGCGCGCGGTGACGCGTTGCATCTACGCTCCAGTTGCGACGGCACGCGAGCATTCCTCTCTGGGCTACTGTGCTACTATATCTGTGATCATTATGCTCCTCTGCTGAATATAAACTTCCCCCACAGATCTTCAGGGTGACTTCCCATCAAGTGTGGGAAGGCCAATAATGGGAATTCGCCAATACTCACCACGGATTGGCAAGGGCAGGTAGAGCTACCATGCGTTGTTTGAAATAGAGGACGCTGCTGCCCATCCCCTAGCTTTTTTACCCTTAGCCGCCTCTTACGACATCCACGGGTAGGTAGATATGGAAGGGCACATTCTTTAGCCACCGTAGCCATTATTATGATAAGAAGAGCCTATTATGGAGTTTTTTTTTGCTAAGAACAGCGTTAAGCACACTTATATTCGACAAAATCTTGCTATGTTGGAGCTCTTACTGCTTTCGCCATTCATTTGACGGAGATGACTTTGAAAGAAACGGTTGTTATAAGTGTTTCGTGATAAAACGATCCATTTCTAAAATACCACCGGAGTCATCTGAAGCAACTATCAAGGCCGCCGAAAAGGTCGCATCATTTCAAAACCGAGTTTGAATTGATTCGCAAAACGTGAAATAAGATTATAGTCACGTTTTTAGGGTGAAGATTTTATTGATCGAGCGAGCGAAGGTGTCTCAAACAACTTGGACGAATCGGCATTGTATGTTTGTATGTCTATTTGCTAGAGCGTAGCTTGCGATCAACCTGATACCATCAATCTAATCTGCATGGAATTTAGTAGGTCAACAGGTTGTATCAAGATTGGCTGTTCAAAAGGAGGTGAAAAAAAAAGTTAATTTACATCAGAATTTGACCCTTTGAGACTGTCAACTTACGTCACCGCCTAAACAAAATCGCACAATGTGATGGTACGGGACAAGGAAGTTACAAAGGTTCTCGTATTTTTTTTGTAACTCTATAAACCTTTAGTTATTCCAAACCTGTAACATGGCATAACTGATAACTCAAGTCAGTTCACAAGGTCGTACGGACACGATCTATTTACTTCAACTGTACTATACGGTATGTATATAGGTACGCTGACGCAGCTAAGCGACTGTAACGAGGGGTTAAAAATAGAAATAAGCTCACGAATTTTATGGTCTCATAGCTCTCAGAATTAGCAAGTTGAAGTGGCAGTGGACAGGCCATATAGCTCGCAGAACCGATAACCGTTGGGGAGTAAAGGGTCTAGAATGGCGACGGCGACGAAGTGTTGGAAGGCCCCTCACCCGATGGACCAACGACATTGTGAAGGTTGCGGGAATTCGGTGGATGGAGAAGGCTCAATACCGTTCGTCATGGAACTCTTTGGGGGAGGCCTATGTCCAGCAGTGGACTTCTACAGGTTGTTGATGATGATGATGATTTTATGGTCTTATGGAGCGCGATCTATTGGTCGGGAGAAACAGGCGTTGCTTCACCTAGTTTTTAAGGGCTTTCAAAGTGAGGATCACTTTGAAAGCCCTTAAAAACTAGGTGAAGCTAGGTGAAGAAGTAAAAAGTTATTTTATTATCCTTAAAACATACTCTCAGATCTCTAGGCGATCAAATATTTGAAGATGGCTGAACATTTGGCACATGCCATACGTGACAAGATGCAAGCCCACCGTCATTTTTAGTTGCGCACTTACAATTTTCGAATAAAAGATCTACTTGGTTTTTTTTTTTTTTTTTTATACAACAGAGGTGGTAAACAAGCTTACGGCCCACCTGATGGTAAGCGGTTACCGTAGCCTATGGTGCACGGGTTTGAACCCATGATCTTCGGATTGAAAGCCGGGGAAATTTCCACTATGCTACTTAAGACATGTAGTAATAACGATCAAATTAAACGGTTTTTTGTGTACCTAGCATGCTAAAGCTCGTGATATGCATACATGCCTGGTAGCTCGCACTAAAGGTTCTCATGATCAGGGTCATCATGATTTCTAGCATTTATATTTTGATGCGACTTTAAGATATTTTTGTAACGCGATGTAGATACTTCATCATTTTCATCATTTCAGCTGTACAACGTCCACTGCTGAACATGGCCTCCCCCACAGACGGAGCAAATTCCTTATCATGTGGGGGGATTTGCCTATACTCACCACGCTGGGCATGCGGGTTGGCGAGCGCAGTTAGAGCTATCGTTGTTAAAATGAGGGACGCTGCTGCCCATCCCTAGCTTTTTTCCCTTAGTCGCCTCTTACTACATCCACGGATAGGTAGATATGGAGGGGCCTATTCTTCAGCCGGGGCCACCACGGCTAAGATACTTAGCTCATTTATTTCTGTTTATTTTTTGTAGCTACTTGTATTGGTTGTAATTTTACTCATGTAAATAACTATTGGCTTTACTAATAAAATTCATTCAAATGATAAACAATTCTTAAAGTATTACCATCTCTTACTATTACATAATGAGAAACAGTGACAGGAATAACTTTGGACAATCCTTGAATTTAACTAGTGTATATTTCCCATTATATCACATAATTTTTTTTTTAATGATTTGTATTTTAAAGCTCGTATTCAGAGACAAGACTCAAGCGTTGATCTGTACTTAAATCTCGATTTGAGTCGAGATTCTAATTCTTGAACAGCACATAAGTATAGATTCAATGATCACAGTTCACCTGAGTAAATGCTTATTCTGAAACGTCAATCAGACGAAATCGTTTAGATTTGATTTGACATTAATCAAATGACATTTTCGTTCCGTTACACGTACTTTGATGCATATTTATACTTCACTTTATTGTTCTTTTCTATTTCCACCCTGGTTGTTTTAATTTCTGCGTAAAACGGATCGACAATTATAAATAAATCAAAATGTAAACGAGAACATTTGAGTACAGATTTGAGACTCGATTCAGCTGAGAATAGTTTAAGTACCGTTCTTGAATAAAAGCTATGTTTGAGAAGAGATTCAATACTTAAATAGAGTTCAGCTGATCTGTGATTAAATCTATGCTTGAGTCGTGTCTCTAAATACGAGCCTTAATGGTGTGCAATAAAGCATTTTCAATCTATCTATCTCTATATTTCTTGTCCATACTCCACGGGTTTCCTACAAGAGTTCAAAGGTCAATTGTGATAGTTGCTATCGCGATTCGCGAATCCGAAGTCTGATTTTTTATATATTATCAAAATTTTAAGATGCTTCTTTACCGAATTCCCCTCATTTTTTATTCACAAATTAAAACACTACATGTTAAATAACAACGATTACTGTATAGCTTTCTCACGAGATTAAGCCATAGAAATACGAAAATGTGCAATGAAAGTGAGAGTACCAGCCGGAAGCGATGGCTGAGGTGCCTGACCGGTCCTCGTGAGCGCTGTACGGTTTTGTAAGAATACTGGCTTCCGCCTGCGGCTTTGCTTAAGCGAAGAAAGAGCCAACAAACGTCTATGGTACGCGACGCGATACGAACTCGCAAAGCATATCATTCCACTGTTCAAAACGAATTATAGGCAGACCACATTTATTATAGCTCATTAGACTGGCCTCATAGCTCAGTTAGTAGTAACTCTGCCTTCTGCGCTAGAGGTCGCGGGTTCGATCCCCGCACTGGACAAAAATTCGTGTGATAAACACAGATGTTTGTTCTGTGTCTGGGTAAATATTTATCTATTATATATATCAGTCTCTGGTACCCATAGTACAGGCTATGCCTAGTTTGGGATCAGTTGACCGTGTGAATATTGTCCGGAATATTTATTTATTTATTTATTTATTATCCGGGCAAGTGCTTCGTTTAACACTTTGACACATGCGGATATTAATATAATTAATACCTCGGCAAGTTAAAACGCTTGCTTAGAGACAAATTATTTTTAAATGGTTAATCTATTAAGTGCAACTTTAATTGCTTTAAGTTAGTCTAATGTTTTAACTCTGCTCAATAGAAGATTTTTATTATTATTACCCTAACTTATATATAGTTTTTTTTTTCGTATTTGTTCAAGCGGGAATTAACTCTTTGGGGGAGGTCTGGAACTCTTTGGGGGCTCCTATGTCCAGCAGTGAACTGTTACAGGCTGATGATGATGATGAAATAGTACGATGAAGAGATTTTTAATAGTGCTACATCCACTTAATATGATATATATATTTTTTTTCATGTTATACGGAGGCAAACAGTAACCACTTGCCATTTTTTAAGTGGTTACTGTCGCCTAGTTACATCAGCAATACCTGTAGCATTGCTAATGCGTTGCCAGCCGAACCCCTCCCTCCCAAAGAGTTCTGGCGACCTTACTCGCCGCAGGAACACAACACTATTTGAAACAAATAATGTTTAATTCTATACAAAAGACATAAACGCGCTCGTTGTGCTACGAAAATATTGTGTTAGTACTTCTTCCACATGTATACGTTGTAAATAGTTGAGGGTCTAGTACGAGAATGCAATTCTAATTTGTCAATTATGTGCACAAGGTCAGTAACGTCACCGCCAAATTCGGCTAGGGTCACGACGGACCATTAGATCCAAATGTGATGCATTCCGATAACTTTAAATACGCCTGTACCTTTATGGAATAAATTGAATTGAACTGAACATGATTCGTCACCTTCTTTTCCGGGAAAAACTGCAATGGTTTTTTTTTTTTTTTTTTTTTATACAACAGAGGTGGCAAACAAGCTTACGGCCCACCTGATGGTAAGCGGTTACCGTAGCCTATGAGTGCTTGCAATACCAGAGGCATCACGCACGCGTTGCCGACCCCGAACCCCCTTCCCCCCTAAAGAGCTCTGGCAACCTTACTCACCGCAGGAACACAACACTATTTGAAACAAATAATGTTATTTGGCTGCGATCTTCTGTAAAGCGGAGGTACTTCTCCAGGCAGGCTGCTCCAATTCAGAACGAGAAAATCTCGCTGTGCCCTACCTCCTCCTAATTCCGTTTAATTGAAAAGCAACAATGACTGTAGCCTTTATAGATTAAAGAAAAAATCGGGTAATACTAATAAACTTAGGCCTCGTCCTAATAGAACTCGACTACGGCGACCATCACAGATCGCGCGACCTTTGCTTTTAATACGGAGCCTGTTTGCCAACAGGCTTACGGCCCTCCTGATGGTAAGCGGTTTCCGTCGCCTATTGACATCAGCAACACCTGGACCTGCTAATGCGTTGCCTGCCGAAACCCTTCCCCCCTAAAGAGCTCTGACAACAACACTATTTGAAACAAATAATGTTATTTGGCTGCGATCTTCTGTTTGGTTTTTATTTATTATTTATTTTAATCTTTATTGCACACAAAGAAAACAATGTACAAAAGGTGGGCTTAATGCCAAGGCATTATCTACCAGCCAGCCTGATTGGGTAGAAACAGGAGGTTGGCGTGCGACAGATTGTTTAACTTAACTAAAAACTATACTATGTATAACCATACACTATATTTAAATATGTATATATATATATATATATATATATATAATACACTGCAATAGATTAACAGATAGTACAAAACAAGTGTTTTATTAACATGTAGTGTAGATGCTATATGTTCTTAAGAAAATGTTCACGAGTTAATCGTTTAAATGAATCTTTGGAGTCAACTTTTTTGATATTATACGGAAGATTATTAAGATTATTAAGATTATTATTGAAGATTAAGGTTTTTGTTCGTACAAATGCGCGATCAAACATATTAGTCTTTTTTATTTATTTTTATTTACTTTATGTGGCTATGGTATCACTGTTGCCACTCGCCTATTGTGATCGCCACTTTATTTGTGGAGCCCCTTTACAGGGCTTTCAAAGTTCTCCGCAAAGCCTAGCAGCTGTTAAAAACTGAAGGATTTTCTTTGGGGTGAGTTGCTTTAGCTCCATTGGGCTGAGGATGTGTTTTCTAAATGGTATTAGTCTTTACTGAGTGTCCTAATCAAAACTCTTGCGATTAGTTCACACTATCATACTGTATGCATCGCGCAATGAATTCGCATCGTGTGCTTTAACTTATTCATACCTACTTTTACCCATAACTCACGGGATTACGAGCAAGTAGAGCTCAGCTTTCACTATCAAGATATTATTGCAGAGTACTATTATTGTGTACGAGTTTCAAAATTAAATGACAAATAGCTGGGATTTTTTACTTTAATTGCCTAATTTATCCGCTGTCAAAAGAATATTTTTTTTTATTTTATGGCTATGGTGTGAGAAATTTTGGATGCCTGTGGTTCAATCACGCCCATACGGCCAATCAGACTTGCATGAAATTTTGCACATAGATTATAGTCTGAAATAGCATATAGGCCAATATTCTTTTGTTTTGTTGGTAGAATAAGCCTTTTTCGGGGTAGTATACATATTATGAATCACCTTGTATTTTAAACAAGTAGACTTGCCACAAACGAACCTACCGTTACGTTTTATTGCCATTCAAATGCGGGCGTGTCACTCTTTACGCGAACCATAAATGTTTGAGACCGTCAACTTACGTCACCGCCTAAACAAAATCGCAAAGTTGATGGCACGTTAAGTTTCATAATTAAAACATCGTTTGCACTAAAAAGTGTGGCGTCATTAACACGCCATTAGTAAACCGCAAGTAAATACAAACTTACAACATTGCAATTTCTCAATAGATTTTCGCACGCTCTTTTTATCTTTATAAATATTCATAAATAGCTCTTACTGTATTGCAATAAGGCTCAAAAAATATCTCGTGTTTGAAAGATTGCTTTTTAAATATTGGATTCGTGATTAAAAATGATTTGTAATCGTAAAGACAATTTGAATGGTCGCGAAATCGATTAACCGTAATCCAATGAAACACGAAAAAGATTATTGCATAGATTTATAAAGATTCGACTATATTTGACACCAAAGTTATTGTAAAACGCTTTGCCTGAGGAAAAGAGGAATCATGCAAAGTTACTCATCTATTACCAACCGACCAACCACGCTGTCCACCTAGTTGCACGGTTAGTATATATTTTTCTTAATTGACAAACTATCTAGTTTGTTTGTTCTGTGTTCGATGTTTGTTCGTTAGTAATCAACATTTTTAATTGCGCTGTAAGCGTTGTTTGTGAGATTTTGTGTAGGTTAGGGTGTGTGTATTTGAGTGTATATGTGTGTGTGTGTGTGAGGGTATGCATTTGCATAAATATATGAGTACGTAAAATATTTATATTTCGTTAACTTATACAGATGAATTTATGACAAAGCTTACACTACAAACCACCAAATACTAGTTTACACCGAGTTCTGTTCTACTCCTCGGTTCCTTCGTTTTCTTCAGTGTAGAATAACATACCTGTAACAAAATAAAGCCTTCTTTATAATTTTGTATCAGCATTTAACTTCCCGAAGATATAAGATAATAATTGATTGAGCGAGCGAAGCAAGAGGGTATCTCACAATCGTCTTGGACAAATCGGCGTTGTATGTTAGTATGTATATTATAGAGTATAACTTTCGAACTTTCAATCATCAAACAATTCACCTCTTTATAATTATTAGTGTAGATGTAGATTGAGGCTTGCCGGGAATTTCAAACAGATTGTGTACCCGTCAGTCAGTCCTTTCAAACTGTCAATTTCAAATCATTTGAAATGGTCAATTTTGAAAATCGAATGCCTATTCGGGTGCGTTCGTCCCGCCTCGTTACATCACATCACTGTGTGTCTTATCACTTTCTACAGTACCGTACCTTCGTAATTTCTTTCGTATACAACGTAGCGTAGGCGTGGTTGGCACTACAGGTGGCTCATTCTTGCCTGGGGCTTTATTATGGCCGGCGGAAGTTTAATCAAAAATATAAATAGATTTTTTATTATTATTCCATTTCACGATGACTTGCCTTGTAAACTTCATTGAAATAAGACTTATGTTGGTACCTCGCGAACGAAAACGCGGTAAAAGTAGTCTATATGCTATTCTAAGTAAATAAATTTATCTATTCCAAGTTTTAACGAAATCGATGGCCCCCAAATAGTTTTTAATCCTATTTTAAACTCTAAGTTCTTTATTTTCTAGTGACTTTAATAATAATCTTATCTATTAGCTAATCACCTGACCTGACCTCAATAATAGACATTGTGTTCAAAGCACCTAAAAATGCTATACATAATTATGTCACATAATAAAGTGTCTCTTTGTTAATGTATAATCAGGCAACACCTGCCTATTAGTACTAATTATTATGGATCAAAACATTATTTTGCTTTCAATACAATTTTAATGATCTCAATGTTTTTATGAATGCGTTTCGCTTTAGACTAATTATTCAAGTTACTCGTACCCATAAAGGATTCTTTTGCAACTGCTGTTGCAATATGAACCTTACGCTAATAAGGTAAGGTTGGAAATCTAAGGCCTCGATTAAGCGTAGGGACATCAGTATGCAGGTCGGATTGTGAAATATATTGCAAGTTAGTTGAAGGTGTTTTACTAAGCAACCCGTGACGGGGAACGTCCTAATAATAAGAACTGTCTCCTAGGAAAAAGGATTATGATATAATAAATAACCTAGTCTACATCTACACTAATATAAAAAAACATAACCCTTCTTCCATCTCGGCAGTCGGGTAAAAAGAGGTAAAATTTGTTTAACAGATTCAAAAAAATAATTCACTAATAGAAAGCTACACTATTCTTGTGTAATGCAGGCTTAATTTAAATTTGATAAAAGTAACAATTAATACTGAAAACTCAATATTTGTAAATCAATTCGGATGAAAAATCGTCACTTCTAATCGAAACTTGTCT
The DNA here is from genome assembly GCA_947579855.1 of Anticlea derivata. Classification (NCBI taxonomy): domain Eukaryota; kingdom Metazoa; phylum Arthropoda; class Insecta; order Lepidoptera; family Geometridae; genus Anticlea; species Anticlea derivata. The sequence goes on from OX388269.1 coordinate 1,522,437, forward strand.
CAGTGGTGCAATTGCGTAAGCGTAATGGCAATGAAGTTCGTAACTTTGAGGGTAATTTTAACAATCTTAGCCACATTCAAAACGTTCCAAACTTGACAAAGGAAAACTTCAAGACCTTAGCTTCTTCTTTTCATGTTTGAAAAACTTTAGATGTCGCTAAAACTGTTAAAATCATCCTTATAATTGCGATCTTCATTACCATTTCGCTTACGCAATAGCCTGGCAGGTCCGTAAACGAATCTCTGATCGACTCCACATGGACATGGTGGAATTATAAGGGTTCCTTGTCACAATTCAGAACCCTAAAAAGTAACTTAACTTACCTGAGTGACTATTTGATTAGAAATTCATTAGACAAACAGCTAAAGATTGCAAAATAGACATGACATGACTACTGTACACTAAATTCCTACAAGTTACCCCACGCAACATCAGGCCAAGGTCACTCGATGCTTTGTAATCAACAAGCCATGAAGTCACTCGATACTTGTAGGTACTTCAGCACAGGCATAACTAGGTTCTATACATTTTTTTTTCTCCATCTTTTTCTACGTTGAATAAGTAAAATGAAATCTACACATAATATATTGTAAAGAGGTAAAATTTGTTTGTATGTTTGTATGTATCCCTTGAACAACTGAACCGGTCCTTTAAAATATTTCACTAATAGAAAGCTGTACTAGCCCTATAACATAGGATACCTATATATTAATATTGATTAAAATAATTTTGCACTTGAATGTGATTTAACCGTGACTAAAAAATGAAATTATAAAAGAAGAAAGCTAAAGAAAGAAAAGTTATAAAAAATACACAAAAGACATGGTAGTAAGGCCTAAGATCACATAGCCAGCCAAGGGTTAAATTAAAACAAAAACAGCCTGGTTTTAACGTAATACATACATACATACATAAAATCATGCCTGTTTCCCAGAGGGGTAGGCAGAGACCACGGTATTCCACTTGCTACGATCCTGACATACCTCTTTTGCTCATTCACTCTCATCACATTCCTCATACATGCTCGTCGGTTTAGGGTACTCATGACCTGGCCTTTTTCCAAAACGTCACCGATTTGGTCACTAAACGTACGCCTAGGTCTTCCCCTTCCAACGGTCCCATTCACACTCGCCTTGTACACCTGTTTCGTCAATCTTCTTTCGTTCATTCTCTCTACATGACCAAACCATCTCAGCATACCTTTCTCAATCCTCATCACTAAGTCTTCTTAACGTAATATATTTTACTTATTTGTTTACATACTGTTGAAAAACATACTGCAAACCGTTGCGTCGTCCGTGTCAATCAGTTTAGCAGTAGAATTTCACTAGTTATTAGAAGCTACACGTTAATTTTATCTCTTTTTAGTCCTTAGGTCGGGCACTGGAAATTGCGACACAGTATAAACTTCTGCAATTTCTAGTAGTCTAGTTTGTATATTGCACCATGGTTGTACCTATGTATTTACGTTCAAATAAATACATTTGGACAGAAGTTCACGCTTCGCTCTGGCAGAATACGATTTTTTTTCGCTATAGGCCAACGCGCAATTGGAGCAGCCCGCCTGGGGAGGTACCTCCGCCTTACAGAAGATCGCAGCCAAATAACATTATTTGTTTCAAATAGTGTTGTGTTCCTGCGGTGAGTAAGGTTGTCAGAGCTCTTTAGAGGGGGAGGGGTTCGGCAGGCAACGCATTAGCAATGCTCCAGGTGTTGCTGATGTCAATAGGCGACGGTAACCACTTACCATCAGGTGGGCCGTAAGCCTGTTTGCCTCCGTATAACATAAAAAAAAAAAAAAAAAACGCGAATTTTTTACGACAGTGTAGATACGGCATTACAATCAACATTCACGGATCACTGTGCTTCCATAGTCAATGGCGAGGTCTACGTTGTAATTTGTATTGTTTTTATTGATAAATTGATTGAGTTCGACTGTACCTACTCAACTGGAAAAATAGTGCAATCGCTTATTCAGAGAAATGTAGTTTTTATTGTTGTTTTGTTAATTAAGTAGCACCTACCTATTGTAATGATTAGGAAAGAGCTTTCAGGTTTCAGGCTGCTGTCATTGTGAGTGGAGTGAAAATGTAAAAGTGACTTAAGAGGGTTAGATATTGCAGCCTCCGATCTTTATGCGTGGTAAAGCACAGCGAGATTTTCTCGCTCTAAATTGGAGCAGCCCGCCTGGGTAGGTTCCACCGCCATACAGAAGATCGCAGCCAAATAAAATTGTTTGTGTCAAATAGTGTTGTGTTGCTGCGGTGAGTAAGGTTGCCAGAGCTCTTCAAGGGAAAGAGTTTAGGGGCCGGCAGCGCGTGCTTGATGCCTCTGGTAGAGCAGCTTTTTTCCTCACCACTCAAAGGTTAGCTGGAATAAAATGCTGACTAACATTAAGTTCGCCTATGTACTTGTCTTTATCCTGTGCTATAAATAATTTTCTATCTATCCATGGCAAGCGTTCATAGATTACGGTAACCACTTAACAATAGGGCCGTAAGCAGATTTGCCACATTAGTTGTAAAAAAATAAATATTGGAGCCTCCGCTACATTACAGTCATCATTGTACGGTCACCATTCGTTAGAAAACTAGCAGTTTAAACAGTTTTGCAATACCACCGGGTTTGCGTGTGGATGCGCCGATTTTGAAACAAGTTAGCGGTTTAGCGGTTAATTAGTAACCAACACCCGTTAAAAATCCCCTAGTGGGTAATTATTACCAATCACTATTTTTGGATATTGTTAACATCCGAAAAACTTACACACCACAGGGTGTAAGTAGTGTTAAGTAGAGATATAGATAAATGTTTCAGTAGAGATAAAAATTATTTTGAAACAAATTATAATATAACATCAACAACATATGTAGATATCTTATGTCGTTTGAACACGGCTTCAGACTGAGATTATTTTCAGTGCAATTGCTGTCAAATATTGTTTTTTATATAACTTTCTTGTTTATTAAACACGTTATTTACTACAGCAATTAATGAAAACTAATATGTGAAAATACTTTCACTATCAATTATTTATCATAACTTTTATGTCTGCATAACTTTTGCATGCAAAAATGTATTGCCAATTAATTAATTAGTTAACGTTGGCCAATAAAATACCCAACTATTTATATTTTCGCACGCAACTATTTTGAATAGTTATGTTTACAGAAAGAATGATTTGATCGCATAGTAGTATAAAGGGCGAGCGATATAGCTCAAAGATATCGCAAGCTTCTAAAATTCAAACTCAAAATCGACTTTATTCAGTTGATGTAAGGATCATTCTGAATCGAATTTCAGGTGACATATCGCACAGCGTTTGTACATGTACAATTGTACATGGCATAAAGGCTTGGTAGTTTTTCGTAATATACGGTATCCGTTTCCTAATTAATCCAAAGAGGTTGAATGCAAAAAAAAAACTTCTTACTCGTATCTCTAAATCGAAGACAAAACCCACACATCAAAATTATACCTCTACCGCACCTCTACCAACTCTATGGACGATGTTGCCGGAACCGGAAACGCGCGTTTTGTTTCATCGGTTTTCGCAATGAATCTTTCGGGTAGATATTTTTTCTTGGACAAAACGATTGTTTCCTACAATATTTCAAGTAAATGCGTTTTGTATTATGTTTTGCAAGAACAGCGGGTAATCTTCACAATCCTTGAAGCTAATTCCCGGTTCCTAAAAGTATTCTAGAAAGCGTACTATAAACTAAATGATTATATAAATGATAAAACCGCATGGCCTGAAGTCGCTCTGACCCTCGACAGCTAAAATGCCATTTTGCAGTGTCTTTACAGTTTTTGCTTGCATCATATTTTAAGTATTATTTAATTTTATATAAGCATTAGGTACATATTTCATCAAGTGTAGCGTGTGCTGCCCTTAGATCATTTGTTGAAGCTCACATTTGTCTTTTTTTTCACATTTTTATAAGCTCTTTTTTATTAAGGATTATAATTAGATTACTTTTCTTTTGAGCCTCACCTAGTTCGATCGGCACCACACTGAAGCTTTAAATTCCATTTTGTGAAAAAGGATCATCGAAAAAAATGATAGGAACCAAGCCGTGTTTGTTGCCTGATTCTTCTAGGCTTGGTCGCGAGGAACAGGCATAGCTTCACCTAGTTTCTAAGACGTTTCAAAGTGATCCTAGTGATTTTATTGAAATAAATGCCTTTTGACTTTGACTTTGATTCAGAAAAAAAATCGTATTAAATACCTACGGATGGTTAAAAAAAGTTACCGCATAAAACTTTACGTCTACCGACAGTTGATGGTACTGGATAAGGCTTGCACAGGATCGAGGAGAATGGCACATACAAAGGGAGGCCTATACCCAGCAGTGGGTGAAGTCAGGCTGTGGATGACGATGATGATATCGCACGTGGTTTGAACATGGCTTAACTTATTAGTATTTCGAATCCTGTTTGAGCTCATCATCTTATTTTTCTCATCGACACGACAGGTTTTTTAATGTCAAAGTTGACATTTCACACCGGCCTTGTAAAGCCCATTAATTACATTCAATGATGAACCTTAAATGAAGGTGGTAAAGTTGGTATTTCCTTACAAAGTAATCATTAATTTTAATTTGATTAAATATGGACATCGTATTTTAAAACGATACGAAATAAAGAAAAACCTGTATTGCGATAAATTGTTCCAGCACAAAAATATTAATTTTAAAATGACGTAAATATTGTAAAAATGCTTAAGGAAAAAAGATAATCCTGTTTTCTTGATAGTTAGGTACTTGAAAAATAAGCTACGGTAACCGCTCACCAACAGGCGGGCCGTATGCTTATTTGACACCTTAGTTGTAATGTTCCAGGCACTACAGCGTCCTGCAAGTGAGTAAAAGTTTCGCTAGAATAGATTTAATAAAGCCTTTAAGCATTTTTGTCTTGTCTCATTACAACATGCCTGATGAATGAATTTAAAACATATTTTACGATGCGAGTCTCCTTTTTGCGTCGGGGGTAAAAAAAGATGCAGTTAAAATATGTAAATATCACATCATTGTAAAATTGTTGATCTTCGCTAAAAGTCAAAGTCGTGCCTTGTCCACTCACCCCTGACATTATATCTAGGCGTAATGTCTATACATAGGCGAGAAACATAAAGAGCGAGTGCGAGCGAGTTTTTTTTTTTTACTACTGAGGTGGCAAACAAGCATACGGCCCACCTGATGGTAAGCGGTTACCGAAGCCTATAAGCGTTTGCAATACCAGAGGCATCACGCACGCGTTGCCGACCCCGAATCCCCTCCCCCCCTAAAGAGCTCTGGCAACCTTACTCACCGCAGGAACACAACACTATTTGAAACAAATAATGTTATTTGGCTGCGATCTTCTGTAAGGCGGAGGTACCTCCCCAAGCGGGCTGCTCCAACTTAGAACGAGAAAATCCCGCTGTGCCCTACCTCCTCCAAAAATAATTAAAAATAATTTAATTCTTGGTATACTTATAAAAATATCCTGTAAATTAAATTCATTTATTGATTCGGATAACACAAAGATCCATAGATAAGAGTATTACATGTCACACTGTTAAATCAAAAACAAAAAGGAAGACGGAAACACAGAATTAATTTATATAATTTTGCTTAACTAGCACAGGGGTTGATAAGGCTTGACATCCAGTGCCTGATGTCTGTCAACCAGAATCCCTATCAGACTGTTGGTTCTGCCCAGGATCCTGCGTTTTAAAGATGTTATTTTAAGAAGTAAAACCAGTAGCAAAAGTTTAAAAATAAAAAATATATCAAGTAGCTAGAAACTATTATCCGTAAATAAGATTTACTCGTTGAGACCCTGGGTCCGTGCGGAAGTGGGGCCTTCCGAAATTTCAAAACTGTGTTCTTTTAGTTGTAAAATTGATTGTGTAGTTTAGTTCTTGGAAAATAAAAAAACTTCATTCATTCATTCAAAACAACAACGTCTGCTCGAAGTGACGCGTGACCAGAGAGCTGGCTCCTACTTAGCTCAACGGATCAGTATTGCCATCCAGCATGGTAATTCTGCCAGCGACTTAGGGGGACTTCCGACTGATTATGATCTAGATCAACTAAGCTATATAGACATCGTTTTCACAATTCAATTCATTTATTTCTCTCCATAGGCATAAATACAATGCACTTAGAAATGTCAAAAGATAATAAAATAAACATACAATGGTAAATACAAATAAAAAATGTATACAATGTCAAGAACTTAAAATAATTACACAGTCAAGAAATAATAATAATCACAGTAACATAACTTACTGTAGCTAGTGTATTTTTTCGGTCAATAAACTCAAACTTCCCTCAGAGGTGCAGATATCACAGTGTAATCACCGAGAAAGCACAACGTGGTCTGAATGTCGAAATGTCAAATACATTGCATTCTTTCACTTTTGCCTCGATTTTTTGCGACATAAGGATATGGCTCGAATTCTAGAATAGGCTTTTCGCTTATGTTTATGAATGAATGTAGATTTGCGGCTGTTTTAAATTCTATTATCTGTATTCTATTATCGATTTTCGAATACCTTTTAGTTTCGACGAATTTATTGGACTACTGTTTGTAATTTAACTAGTTGGTAAAGTCATAATAACAACATTCGGTAACATTCTATGGATTTTAATTATCTGAAATAAATTAAATTAAATAAGTCGTCGTCTTTCCTCAACTTATGACAGTCATCATCTGAGACTTGAGTTTATATAATAATATATTTCAAGAATAGTTAATTTAAAATAACGTAAATTTAAAATAAAATAAACTAATAAGTCATAACCAGTCAAAAATCGCTTCAAATTGGCACCACCAGATGTTTCTTACCTTAGATCATTTGTAGAAGCTCTCATTTGGCTTCTTTTTTCACATTTTTATAAGCTCTTATTTATTAAGGATTATAATTAGATTACTTTTCTTTTGAGCCTCACCTAGTTCGATCGGCACCACACTGAAGCTTTAAATTCCATTTTGTGAAAAAGGATCATCGAAAAAAATGATAGGCACCAAGCCGTGTTTGTTGCCTGATTCTTCTAGGCTTGGTCGCGAGGAACAGGCATAGCTTCACCTAGTTTCTAAGACGTTTCAAAGTGATCCTAGTGATTTTATTGAAATAAATGCCTTTTGACTTTGACTTTCCAATAAATAACTAAAATTGAGCATCTGTTGTGGTGCAATTTAGTAGTAGACTGAGGGACAAATAAAAATATTATTTTACAATAATTACGGTATAGTGGACCTAAAAGGCCTAAAGGCTCTAAAGGGCCTATGACCGTCGGTGACAGAATTAGATACCATTCGTTTTTATTAATTTTCCTGTTACTACCTAAATAGTATTCATATATTATTTTCTCATTTCATTCGACAGCTTTTGGCAGAGATCTAAAGTTGCAAACAGACCATCAATAAAGTGTTAGCGAGCGGAGCAAGAAATTGGTTTCGTAACGCGCCACGGTTGACTTCTTCCGTAATTCCTTTGATATAAATTGATAGCCCAATGAGGAACTATCAGCCGATTTGAAATATCATTTCGCGTTTTAGTATAGATACTTTTGTTGCAGCATTTCGGCCGTACGTTTACTGCTACACATAAGCCACCCGCATAGATTTCCGGAGCGACTGAACTTGTGTGCCCATATCTCCCAGCAGCCTCTAGTAAGTCATCTTTCTAAACAGTGGGTAGCCATCAGCCGTCGTAAGTGTACTTCATCATCATCAACCTCCGCTGAAAACCAGCGCTGGGTGCACACATCAGTGTGTATCCAGCACACTGCTGAGCGAAGACCATATTTTCCAAGAGCTCTGCTGCGCACAATATCTTTATCATTTAGTACGTAATTTTTATTTTTATGTTATTTTATGTCTTAAGGAAAATAAATCTTTTATTCATTAATTCATTCATTCTGTAGAAGTCCAATGCTGGACATAGGCCTCCCACCGCGGGTAGTTGGTGGATGTAAAAGGTCTTGAGCCTTTTCCATCCACCAACTTCCCGCGACTTTAACAACGTCGTTGTCCATCGGGCCTTACTTTATTTATTTATTTATCAACATTATAAACACAGCTTTACAGTTAGCTTTACATCACTGCGTCGCCCGGTTTGCGGTCATCATTCGAGAACCTTTATTCCCCTACGGTGGTCGGTTCTGCGATCTATATGGCCTGCCCATTGGCACTTCAACTTGCTAACTCTGAGTGCTATGTATTTTATCACACACAGAAACTACAAGTAGCTCTTTCCATAGCCATTGCGCGACTTTGAGCTTGTGTATGTGTATGAAGCCAATAGTTAGCGGTCTCAGTGCCATATGACATCATTGGCAACACGCACTTTCGTCTTGAGGCTCTGCGGTATCTGCGATGAGAAGATAAGACGAAATTTCCCAAACGCAGCCCATCCGAGTTGGATTAGACAATTAAGCTCCTTGTCGAAGTTAGACCTAGTTGAATCATCTGACCGAAATAGACATAGTGGTTTACAACTTGAATGGTATCGTTCCCAACATTTACCGGCATGGGTGCAACATAAGTGTTTGCATTGTTAAAATGAGGGACATTTTAACAATGCTAGCTCTAACTGCGCTCGCCAACCCGCATGCCCAGCGTGGTGAGTATGGGCAAGTCCCATAGGATTGGAATTCGCTCTGTCTGTGAGGGAGGCCATGTTCAGCAGTGAACGTCGTCGTACGGCTGAAATTATGATGATTGCGCTGTGCAGATATTCAGAAAGAAAACGGATTGGTGAGTACGCTGATATAAGTAGTAAATAGAATGATATAGCAAGAATAACTACTTTCGCTTCGGTCAGGCGAGAGAGCAAGGAATTTGAGAAATTAGATTCATAAACTATTATCTAACCTATTATGTACCAAGCCAATCGCCTCTACTACTAACTTTGAAGATACATTTTTCAGAATAGGTTTGTAAACTGAGCACAGCACACATCTTTCATTAGTTGCTGAATGTATCGCGTGATAAAATAGTTTTTTTTTAAACTATTTTGAAATATATTTAAAATGTTTCTCATTAAGTTAACAATAACAATGCAATGTTTTTTAAGACTTGGTGGTAACTTTAACAATCTTGATGCATCTCACTTCTCGTACGTTCAAAAATTCGTTGTAAAGTTGATAAAAATAACAAAAACAGCTGGGAAAAACCAGCCAAAATATTTATCGTAAAGGAGCCATTTCATTCTGGGCCTGGTCCATGTACACTACACAGAAAAATTAGGAAAAAATAGGAGATTACAAAAATACAATTTCATAAATTTGAAGACAAATGCGATGGTACAAGAATAGTTCTTCTGGTAAGTTTTTTACTATGTGAACACTATTTGAAGGCCGCCATGTTGGTTTATAATTGGCGTTTGACATGACATTGACATATTTTTCATGTCATGTTGTTTGATTTGATGTTTTTGTTTTGTCAGATAAATGTAGGCTGTCAAAACGACATTTCACGCACGTCCATCCGCCATATTTTTGTAGCGCTGTGTGTTGCTCTCTTTGTCGAAGAAAATCTTAATGTACCTTAGAACGAAGTCAATTTAAATAAAATGACCAATTAAATACGTTTACTTTATTGCTTAGCCATATTTTAGAGTAGTGTACACAGTGCATGGAGGAGTGTTAGTGCCGACACTAATGTTTGGAAGTGAAAGTTGGGTATGGCAGAAAAAGAATCAAAGTAGGATAAATGCAGTGGAAATGAGAGCTTTGCGAAGTATGTGTGGAGTAACTTTGAAAGATAGAGTGAGGAACAGTGTGATAAGAGAGCGTTGTGGGGTGAAAGAAGACGTAGTGATGAGGATTGAGAAAGGTATGCTGAGATGGTTTGGTCATGTAGAGAGAATGAACGAAAGAAGATTGACGAAACAGGTGTACAAGGCGAGTGTGAATGGGACCGTTGGAAGGGGAAGACCTAGGCGTACGTTTAGTGACCAAATCGGTGACGTTTTGGAAAAAGGCCAGGTCATGAGTACCCTAAACCGACGAGCATGTATGAGGAATGTGATGAGAGTGAATGAAGCAAAAGAGGTATGTCAGGATCGTAGCAAGTGGAAAACCGTGGTCTCTGCCTACCCCTCTGGGAAACAGGCGTGATTTTATGTATGTATGTATGTATGTACACAGTGCAGGCCCAGGCTCCATATATTGATGAAACGTCTCTTTTTTCATATTTTTTTCTTATATTTGATAGAATACCTCAGTATCTTGCGGGTTAGTATACTACATAGTTACAGGAAAACGTTGTATAACTAACCGCAAAGCCTAGTTCACAGTCTACCTGTCTCGATTGCACGGTGGTAACCGTAGCCATTTAGAAATTACTTGTTATTTCATACGCTATTACTTATTATTATAGATAATTCACTTCAATTACCTCACCTCGTTATTAGATGCGAGAGACTACATTATAAAAGTAAATCTATCAATATGTACAAAGAGAGAAAGTTTTATAAATATTGACTGTCAGTTTTGTAAGTATATTTATAACCGATTTAAAAAAAATGATGTTTTTTTACTATTGTGTTGCTAGTAATTAGAATAAGGTATTGATAATTATTTTTTAATATTTTTTTTTGTTATACAAAACTTTATTTACAGAAAGAAACTTTAAACTAATACAACTTAATATACACAAGAAACAGTTGAGCCATTGATAGCTCAACTGATCCAGATCACTACCAGTCGGAAGCGTCCCCGGAATTGCGGAATTGCCACGCTAGATGGCAATGCTAATTCGCTGGGCCAAATAAGAGCCAGCTCTCGGGTCACGCGTCGCTTCGATCAGACGCCCTGATATCTTTTTGAAAACCTGGAGGGCCCCGTTTCCCCACGGACCCAGGCATCCCCATCTCAACCCCAAAAGGCTCAAAGACGTAAGCCCTATTAAGACGAGAGAGAAATATATATCACAGGCCACGCCACGGCACCAATTTCAGAATTCCAGAATTTCAGTGAATCTAAGTATGGAAAAAGATTTCGTAATTTAAGATAAAAAATAAAAAATAAAAAATAAGCCTTTATTTCTGTTTGTTTTACACTAAGTACTACTAAAATTATTGTCTACTACTAACTAGTTACATATTTAATTTGGAATTGTTTTTTTTGTTGTTATTAATTAGTTATCGACAACCGGGTTTCTTCTGTTAACAGCTTGTCCTTCGACAAAGGCCTCCTCTAAAGATTTCCATTTTGTCCTGTCCTTTGCAATCCGAGTCCATTCCGGACCTGCTACTTTTTTAATATCGTCCTCCCAACGCTTAGTCTGTCCACCTTTGCTTCTTTTACTGTCCCTTGGGTGCCATTCTGTTATCGGTTTGGTCCACTTATCTTTTCTTTCTCTTAGCATATGACCTGTCCATCTCCATTTAAGTTCTTTATAAACTTTATGTATATTTTTGAATTTTGTTATGTTTTTTTATATTTTCTACTCTTACTCTGTCTATTCTTTTAACTCCAACTACACTTCTCTCTATTCCGTTTTGACAAACTTTAATCTTATTTAATTGGCGGTCCGTCAATGCCCATGTTTGACATCCATACGACAGACATGGTAAGATGCATGTGTTGTATACTTTTCTTTTTTCTTTCATAGGCATTTCTTTGTTCTTCATTACTTCACTAAGTGACCAAAATCGCTTCCAAGTATTAGCAACCCTTCTGTCTATTTCTTTTTGCATGGTATCAACTGTTGATATTAACTGGCCTAGGTAGATATAATCATTTACATATTCTATTTGTTCACCGTTTACTATTATTGTATTTGATCGTGAAGAGTTAGTCATTATTTTGGTTTTAGTCGTGTTCATTGATAGACCTGCCCTGGCGCTTTCATCAGACAGTTGTTGTAGCATAAGTCCTAAACTACTTGGGCTCTCAGAAAATAGGATAAGGTCATCTACAAAACGTAGGTGGTTCAGGTGGTCACCTGAATTTGAGATAGATATCTTTGTACACGTTGCTCGAATTGTCTGTGAAAAAAAATAATTATCCTCCGACATCAATTAACGTAAACAACAGACGAAATAAATACTTTCGGATACACGAATTATTATTGTAGTCGAGCATATTACGGATGCGTTCCGTTTCACAAAAAATGTTTTACGAATCTATTCATGTTAATCGGCGAATACGACTATTCGGTAATATGCTATTCGCCGAAAACGGATGTTCGTATTCGTTACATCACTAATATTCCTAAACAAAGTAAACAAGCAGGTGCCTATTACATATGACAAACAAACGTAATGTGTCCCACATACGGTACATAGCATTCTCAATTCTCACGGTATTACATAGGGGTTATATTTGTATAGACAATTAATTATTAGGAATGTGCGTGACCTTAATATTTTTACGGTGTAAGCTGTATCTAAGTACAGTCAACATCAAAAGTAAATGAGGACGTGACAAAAGTTCCGAAATTCCTAAGTATTTGTTTTTTTTTTGGGAAACGCTCATTGGTGTACAGTCGCCTGCATTGAGATGTATACAGTTCATAATGTTTATATACCTATTTTAGTTCAGGTGACTGTGTATTTAAGAGATTAATGAGAACTGATTTTATCAAGTTGTTATTTTGTATATGTCTTATTTATTGGTTGGTTCCACTTCAATATTGGTTGGTTCGTGAGGTCACCCATAAGGTTTAGTCTGAAAACCAGCGCTGCTGCATATTATCAAAATGTGTAGCATCAATAAGCTGAGATCATGCCTTTTTGGCTTACACGGCACGGGAGGCTAATATGGTACATATTGATATTTATATGATACATATACATGAATATTAAATAGGTAAAATACACTTCCGTATTTTAGTAGGTACCTACTTAGTATTTTAGTGCTAGGTTGCTTATTTATAATTGTTTATTATGTGCCCCTACCTAAGTTAGTTATTTATACCTGGGTACATACTTTTATGTTATTGTCCTGTCATTTGTTTGCCTATTTTTAATCTATTGGTTTGTTTCATCCTGACTTCTGTCTGTTTTCGTCAAATAAACTTATTTCATTTCATTTCAAGTTACTAAAAGTCAAACTCAAAATTAACTGTATTCAAAAGACGTTCATTTATAAATAGCTTGAGAATGGTGACTGAGCACGGCAGTGCGTCATTAAACTTCTTTGGATAACAGTCACATTTGAAGGATACCGCAAACTGACCTTTTATTATTTACTCACAATCAATACAAAATCTCCTAAAATAAGACAATAGACATAATTAGTGAATTCAGTAGTCTTTATCACAAGGATTATGTCATACGTAAACAAATATTACACAACAAACAATGCGGCAATCTTTAATTGTGTAATAACAAGGTCTAAATTCAAATGGCAATTAACTAAACATTTTACGCGGCGGAAAACCTCTTGAATCTAACTGAAATCACAATAAACAATACGCTTAGTATCGCATGGGAAATAGAAGTGAATGGGGGAATGCGGCCTTGCAAGCCAGCGATGGACGCAGATCAAGGAGATACCAACTTATGTGAACATTGTTGAAGGAAATAAGCAGCTATGTAAAAAATGCACAAATACTACGACGAAATTACGATGTATTTTTGTGTAGGATTTTATAGAGGCATTTATTCTATAAAGTCATTGTGTCGGTCTGTCTCAAACACGAAAAACACATAAGTTTTTTTTAAGATAAGGTAGTTTATATCCAGTTGTGTGTGGTTAAAGTACTCTATTTGCATAAACACTACAAAAAAATACCTACTCGAAGCGTAGGAGCGATTGGCAATCTCTAAGTGTTGGGCTACCAAAGGGACGCCTAAAAGAAGAGTGCAATCAACGGAGATGCAATGTGGATATGGATTGTGGTAGTGACGAGAATTATTTTATTATTTTATTTATTCAGGACAACAAACAATAACATTGAAATATAGATGACATATCCAACACCGTCTGAACACGGCTTTACTCTTACCGACCATTTAGCAATGCAGTGCTTTTGGACTTCATTATAATTATTTGCAAATATTTGTCCCGGGTCCGGATGTTGCGTTAACATCGTCTGAAACCGACAACAAGAAAGAATGGAATATGTTACTCATGTAGGAACCAGAGTATTTATTTGTCGGTCTTTCGTTGATCTTTCAATAACTTGTGTTATTGAAAGATCAACGAAAGACCGACAAATCACTGATCTGTTTTAAAATCAATTCCACTGTCATCTTTGGTAACATTGTCATGCCTTTAATAAGCTCTACATAAAATCGTGATAACGCTAACCTTCATTCAAACCGATGACTGACAACACGCCGACTCTACATAGATTATCAACAACTTGTCCCAAGTACCTACCTATATTATTTGTTGTACCTACACAATGGCCTAACTCCGTGGTTGTCCCATTTGAAGAATAGACCCGACCATATCTATCTACCAGTGGATGTCGTAAGAGGCGTCTAAGGGGGATGGGCAGCAGCGTCTCCTATTTTCACAACGACAGCTCTAACTGCACTCGCCAACCCGCGTGCCCAGAGTGGTGAGTATGGGTAAATTACCCCCATATGATGTGAAGTCTCTCTGGAAATCTGTGGGGAGGTCATGTTCAGCAGTGGATGTTCTACAGCTGTAATGATGATGACCTAAATAAAAAAAATTTCCGGACATATCACACACGGTCAATTGATCCCAAACTAGGCATAGCCTGTACTATGGGTACCAAAGACTGTTATACATAATAGCTATATATATACCTAGACACAGAACAAACATCAGTGTTAGTCGCAAATGTTTGTCCAGTTCGGGAATCGAACCCGCGACCTCTAGCACAGAAGGCAGAGTTACTACCAACTGAGCTATGAGGCCTACACAATAAAAGATGGTAATTTTTTTTAGGAACTGTTCGAAGTGCTTGAACCAGATTATCAAAAAACTGTAGGCGCTTTTTTGTCGTGTCCTTCAATAGAGAGAAAAAAGTGACTACTTCATTTTAGGAAAGTCAAAAAATGTTTTATCATCATCATCATTTCAGCTGTTCGACGTCCACTGCTGAACATGGTCTCCCCCACAGACAGAGCAAACTCCTTATCATGAATCATAAATCATACTTTTTATTGCCTGAAATACATGTTTTATAGATGTTATACATTTTATAAAAGTAGCAATGTATTCTGCCTGTTCAGGCGTGCAATTTTTAAATTACAATATAAATTAAATCAAAATTAGATAATAATAATTTATTTGTCAGTCATAAATTCATCCAAAGAGTAATAGCATTTACTATTCAATAATGATCTCAGCTTTTTCCGAAACAAACAACAAGGCAGCTCTCTTAGAGACTCTGCTAGATTCCATGTGGGGGGATTTGCCCATACTCACCATGCTGGGCATGCGGGTTGGCGAGCGCAGTTAGAGCTATCGTTGTTAAATGAGGGACACTGCTGCATCCCCTAGCTTTTTCCCCTTAGTCGCCTCTTACGACATCCGCGGATAGATAAATATGGAGGGGCCTATTCTTCAGCCGGGGCCACCACGAGATGTTGACCACCAAAAAATGTTTATTACTATAAAATTACTGGGACCCTAGGCTTTTCGATGATTTCACTTCTCAACGTTAGTAGGTTCAATTTCTTTTTAACAACTTATTTGGCAAACAATCTTACGGCCCACCTGTTGGTAAGTAGTTACTGCAGCCTATGAACGCTTGCAACACCAGAGGTATCACGCATGCGTAACCAACCCATTAAAGAGCTCTGATGGCAACTTTAATCTTAAACTTCTAATGTAAAAAAATCTAGTTGTTCTACAAAAGTTATAAAGAAAATCTGCAACTTAACTATAGGTCTTACCTTTTACAGTCGGTAGAAGGGGTGCCACATACCACCGGCTGGCCTTTGGCACCTCTCGCAATGTCAACAACCATTCAACCTCTTGATTTCCGACGGTTTAACTTCTCGATGAATATTATTAGGATGATCATCATCATCAGCCTGGAAAAGTCCACAGCTGGACACAGGCATCCCCCAAAGTGTATCCGTAGCTTAGTAGGTTAGGAGAAAGATGCGGGTTCAAATCACGTGAGTCGAATTTTTGGGATATAATAAAAAAAACACCCCCAAAGAGTTCCAAATGTTGTAGAACAAACGTTATTGCCAATTATTGCCGCGAAGCGTACATATTATGTACACCTTGTATTGTGTTTTTGTACATACAGCAAACGAAATGTTGTTGGTCTGGTTGTCCATAGGTCAGACGTGGCCATAACTTTTGCAATATGCAGCTTCGTAGGTACAGAATATAGGCAGTAGTATTAATGGCTAGTTATTCGCAGTCACAAACTTTCGCATCCCGTACGAAGGTCACAAGCTTGGCTGGAAAGTCTGGAAATTATTATTACTAGTAGGCAGCGCTAGTAGGTATGTGGCCTAAGGGCTAATAGCTAACTGTAATGTATCCATACTGACATCATACATCCATTGTGAAGGTTGCGGG
Source organism: Anticlea derivata (assembly GCA_947579855.1). Classification (NCBI taxonomy): domain Eukaryota; kingdom Metazoa; phylum Arthropoda; class Insecta; order Lepidoptera; family Geometridae; genus Anticlea; species Anticlea derivata. The sequence goes on from OX388269.1 coordinate 1,538,900, forward strand.
AAGTCGGTGGATAGAGAAGGCTCAAGACCGTTCGTCGTGGAACTCTTTAGGGGAGGCCTATGTCCAGCAGTGGACTTCTGCAGACTGATGATGATGATGATGAATGTATCCATACTAATGCGAAAGTAACTCTGTTTCTTTGTTACCTCATCATGACTAAACGACTGAACGCTAAAATGAAAAATCTGCTGCTTTGGGGTAGTGCCTAAGAAAGAAAGGATCATAAGCTTGTAGAAGTCCACTGTTGGACATAGGTTCCCAAAGAGTTCCACGACGAACGGTCTTGAGCCTTTGCCATCCACCGACTTCCCGCAACCTTCACAATGTCGTCCATCGGATAGGCTAACGTTTGACCACAATCTCACCTGATGTTAAGTGACGATGTAGTGTAGCACGTTTTCCTAGAAGAAACCTATTCACTCTGGTCTTAAAGACACCCAAATTAAAGGTATTCGTAGGTATAAGTATTATGAATCACATTGTATAAACTTAAGCATACAGAATGTAGCAGGCTTGGCCAATAAATAAGCGAAAACAACACATACATGGAACAACCACAACAAGTTTACAATGCTTGAATGCTGTGCACTCCTCTCTGTAAAAACTTGCCAAGTGAGTGTTTTACATCTTTACGATAAGTACATTCTACCTTGAGTAAGTATTTTTGAGAAAAGGGTAGGTACAAACCTCCTTTATGGTTTATTTCTTTGATCTAAACTAATAAGTCATGCGAGCCAAAAAACGAATAATCGCCTGTTTTTAATCCAGAGCTCATACAAGGAATCCAGACTGTAGGTAGTCCTTAATATATGGGTAGAATGTAGCGTAGCGGTTCCCATATCTTTGGATAGAATACGTGTCATTGACTTTGGAAAAAAATAAGTTCAATGGTTTGAGTCATTCACAAGCTCATTGAACTCTATGGTATGAAGTTCAGTCTTTTTAAAATCGTTATACGGTTTTTGTCATGGAATATACGTGAATCTTTTAATTCAATAAAAGATTCACGTATATTCCATCTTATTTCAACGTATTCCAAGGCATAATACGTATGAAAAAGTTGATTTCCTTGTTTTTGAACGGAACGTACAATTTTTTACAAGCAAGGCGAGCGCGTTGATGTCTTTTGTACTATAATGCGGACATGAGAAGTGAAATTGGCCTGGGCAACTCGAAATAATTCACTTTTTTTTGTTTCTTGGTGGTTTAAATAAGAAATTTTTAAAATTTTAACTACACATTATAAATGCTAAAGTTTGTGTGGATGCTTGTGGTTCAATCACGCTGTCTCAACAACTCAACCGATTTCCATAAAACTTAGAACAAATATAGTGTTTTACCTAGAATAGCATATAGGCTATTTTATAACTCTAGGTACCGAGTGAACGAAGCCGCTGGCGCAATCTAGTATTGTACCTGGGCACTTAAGCCGTGTTCAGACGGTGTGCAATATGTCATTTGAATGCATTTCATAATGATCCTTACGTGAACTGAATAAAATATATCTTGAGTTTGACTTTTTGAGGCTTGCGATATTGTTGAGCTATATTGTACGGCCTCAAATGTCAAGTTCAAAATTGACTTTCATCAGTAGACGTATAGATTATTTTGAAATAAAATTTAACATATTTTAGCAAGACGTTTGAACAAGGCTTTACGCGGAACGGTTCAAGAAAAAGATACTTACATTAGTTTGTTAAAGGAATGCAATTTGTAAATGGGTTTTCCCCGTACCCTTTCTGAACGGTACCCTATTGATGAGAAGCGTTGAACTCGTCTCCTTGAGACATCGCGGTACGGGTCATCGTAGGCAGGCAAAAACGAGTTGTGTTATAACTCTCACTTTCTGTATACCTAGAGACGTAATACTGGACTTTTTATGTAATTTTCCTGCTGTATTTTCACTTTTATTGCCTAACACCAAAAGGTTTTGGCAAATAAATAACCGGGACGAATTTTATTTGAGTTTGAACCTTTTATGGTTCTTCGAACAAATCTCTATCTCTTATAGTTTCAGATTTCTCCATACTGATGCCTCTGGTATTGCAAGCGCTCATGGGCTACGGTAACCACTTACCAACAGGTGGGCCGTATGCTTGTTTGCCACCTTAGCTGTGCACGAAAGGAGCCTCTATGAGGCGCACTTTAATCCTTTCACTACACTGATTCTTTCATCGACGGCCCTTTTTAGCCAATTAGGCTAATGAGTAATTTTACTTTGACATAGTCTTATAAGGTAAATTATATCTGTGTCCAACCGCACTTTTCTTACAGTTTCTAGTTAAGGGGAAGACACTTTGTTCTTGTGTTTTTGTTAGGTAGGCACTATCACTTTCACTACATTTCACTATTATTTAACATCATACTAACTCAAAAGGCTTAGTCCTTTTGAGTCGTCGCACTATGTCTGTATTGTCGAGGAGCTGGATTGCCTCGACGTTCACATGCTGATGAAGTCTACGCTCGTGAGCTTCTGCGTATTTTTTTATTACTGTGTCAACGAAGTCTATTTCTAAATCCCGGTGGAGATCTTCGTTTCTTATGTACCAGGGCGCATTCACAATGTTCCTTAGCACTTTGTTTTGAAATCTTTGTATAATTAAGAATATATTATTGAATATATAATTTGACTGGCCTCATAGCTCAGTTGGTAGTAACTCTGCCTTCTGCGCTAGAGGTCGCGGGTTCGATTCCCGCACTGGACAAACATTTGTGACTAACACAGATGTTTGTTCTGTGTCTGGGTGTTAAATATATATCTATTATGTATATCAGTCTCTGGTACCCATAGTACAGGCTATGCCTGGATTGGGATCACTTGATCGTGTGAATATGTCCGGAATATTTATTTATTTATATTATATTATAATTAAGAATATATAATATATAAGTGGGTAAGATATGATACTTTTAAAGATAGAGTAACGTTCAAAATGGCACGAGTTGATGGCTAGTTATATAGGTAGGTAGTGGGTGACCGACATTATGAACTATATTGATATTTCTGGTACCGTCCTCATACCTAAGGTAAGAATCAGGTATTTTGAAGAGCCGGAATCCAAGCGTGAAGGGGAATGTGCGCAAGCACTTCAAGGACATTACCTTCTACCGAGTACACACTACCTACTGCCATGACCACATACCTTTATTAAGTACTAGTAGTGTACTAATAGTCTACGTCCAATTACGTGTAAAAATAACGGTAAGTTGGATTTTTAGGGTTCCGTACCGCATTTGGAAAAAACTGAACCCTTATAGGATCACTTTGTTGTCTGTCTGTCTGCCTGTCTGTCCATCTGTCTGTCAAGACCCTTTTTCACAGAAACGGCAACTTGAAATGTATACCAACTATTAGGGTTTGTGAGCTTATGATGCCGTTTAAAAATCAAGTTTTTAGCTCAATGCATTAAAAAGATATGCACTGAATGAATAACCTTGGAATGAATGTCTGAATATTGTATGGAAATGGCAAAAATGTAAAATCTCTAGGGTAATTCCAGTTACCTTACAATTCTGAAATTTGGAATGCTAAGAGCTTCATAAAACTCTAAAATTGAGAAGTTTTGATGGTTCTATCCCTAAAATAGGATTATTACGAGACAAAGTTATATTTGCGGTCAATATCATACAATGAACTACGTAAGCGACCGCAAAATACAAGTTTGTCACTTCCTACACTTGGAATTTTGATTTCCTGATCCCGTGTACGGAATACTGAACAAAGCCAAAAGGTGTTTATTTCGATAAAAACACTAGGATAGTAAGAACCTGATTCCAGAAACGTGGTCATCCTTGCACGTGTTTGACATTCCTGATATTTTTAACTTTAAGAAACTATTTTTATCTCATTAATTTATGATTTTTATGCATTGCGTGTCCGCTACTGCATCCGCCAGCCGTTATAAAACGCAAAGTTTTTTGAAACAAAAGTTATCTATTTAATTGAGTTTCAAGTTATTTATTTAATGTTTTAAAAGGTTCCAACCTTGTTCAGGTATTAGGTACTTACTTAATTATTTAAAGTGATTATAATGTACTTAATACTAAACATTAAGGTCGACTGACACAACTCTATAATAAATTAAAGGAGAGCCCTAAAAGGCAGAAATATTCGTCCCTTGGCGATGGATACATATTTCTGCCTTTTGGGGTTGAGACGCTAGGACCCAGGGGCCCAGGGGCGTGGCTCCTGTTCGATGCTTTATCTAGGAGGCTGGTGGATGAGACCAATGACCGAAGGGCTGGTGCTTACCTCGGACAAAGGATCAGTATAGCGATCCAACGAGGTAACGTCGCCAGCCTTTTGGGCACGCTGCCTGTGGTTGGTGATCTGAACTCTGTTTTCTACTTGTATTCGTAGTCGTAGAAAACAGAGTTCATTTCTAGTATAATATTATTTTAGTTTAATTTACAACTGTTATTATTATTATATTTCTCTTACTAAATAAATACTAAATTGAAATTAAAGGCATAAAAGGTGATTCATTTTATGTATACTATACCCAAAGAGGGTTATTCTAAACCCAAATGGCAATAAATTATTTACGACTTTTGGAAATTCAACGTTTTTCATTGAACAGTTTAGTTTATAAGACGTTTCAAAGTGTCCTTTACTAATTTGATTAAATAAAACTTTATTTACACAAAGAAACTTAAAACTAATACAAGTTAATATTTACAAAATACACAAGAAACAGTTGAGCCATCTAAAGACCGTTACAAACGATCTATAGATAGCTCAACTGATCCAGATCACTACTAGTCGGAAGCGTCCCCAAGACGCTGGCGGAATTGCCACGCTGGATGGCAATGCTAATGCGCTGGGCCAAATAAGAGCCAGCTCTCGGGTCAATCAATTAATTAATTTATTTCAATCAATCAATCTAATTTGATTGAAATAAACGCCTTTTGACTTCAATGAAAATTTCCGAAAAAAACCTTTTGAAAATTGAAAATGTTGATTTGTTTAAATACATATTCTTTCTTTTTAATAAGCGCTTGTCTGGATAGTATACATATTATATAATCACATTGTAAGATATACATACATACATAAAATCACGCCTATTTCCCAGAAGGATAGGCAGAGATCCTGACATACCTCATTTGCTTCATTCACTCTCATCACATTCCTTATACATGCTCGTCGGTTTAGGGTATAATTAACATTGTCCATATAATTAAAGGCAATAAATGGCAAGTCAAGGCAGCATATTATCTAGTGAAGTAATTCATTACATAAAACTAATTCGGTGTTGAATCAACGCGTCCAAATTATACGTTGTCTGCATAAATGACAACTAGAGCGCGACGGCCATCTCTACATTTACTTTCCAGTGGCTATGAGAGGTAACATTATGTACTAACCGGATCTATTACATATCTTACACTTCATTGGGTACCTACCTATATTAATAAGCTCTTAACCATGTCAATTTCGTTGATGTGCCTAATAGATAAATAAATAAAATAATGTATTAATTAATTAATTTCTAAATTTACTCTACCAAGAGATTCATAATAGGTACTTAAGCTATCCCAAAAGGAGCACGCTGTGATGAATTTTATAGACATTTTTTAACCAATAAAATGTGAACACGACAGTAATTATTAGTTATCACATTTGTCACAATAATGAGGGGGTATGTGTGTGGTGATAAATTCTACCAAGGAGATCCAACTATTATCATAATTTTAAATAAGAATTAAAATAATCAAGTTTGAATTGACTGTAGCCGGGTCATAGTGTAAAAATAAATTATATCAATTTTAACTTATAAACTTAACACTTATAATTTAAAAGTTTATAATTATAAACTTTTTTGCAAATTTTTAAAGTATTCATAATCATAAAACTTGACATTCATCATCATTGTCAATACAATTTGATTCATAATAATATCTATCATCATCATCATTTCAGCCTTTGGGCGTCCACTGCTAAACGTAGGCCTCCCCTATAGATTTCCAGAAATAATCATTTGGAGGGATTTGCCAAAACTCGCCCCGTTGGCATGCGGGTTAGCGAGCGCAGATTAAGCTATTGCTTTTAATAGGGAATGCTGTTACCCATCCCCTATCTTTTTTCCCTAGGCCTCTTACGACATGGAGGGTAAAAATGGAGGGCCCTATTCTGCAATCGAGGTATAGTATGGAACACATTGTAATATAAAAATAGTGATGGTAAGTTCAAGTTTTTATACTCTAGGGTAAACTATTTAATGGAATGTTGTTTGGACTGGAATAAGTAAATTATAGAATATATTGTCACGGATGTAGGCTCCTACTAATATTAGGTTGGCAATTAAATGAGAAAAAAATACTTAATTATACACGCTCTGACCAATTAGCCAAGTCAAAGTCAAAGACAAAAGGCGTTTATTTCAATAAAATCACTTGGATCACTTTGAATCGTCTTAGAAACTAGGTGAAGCTATGCCTGTTCCTCGCGACCAAGCCTAGAAGAATCAGGCAACAAACACGGCTTGGTGCCTATCATTTTTTTCGATGATCCTTTTTCACAAAATGGAATTTAAAGCTTCAGTGTGGTGCCGATCGAACTAGGTGAGGCTCAAAAGAAAAGTAATCTAATTATAATCTCTAATAAATAAGAGCTTATGAAAATGTGAAAAAAGACAAATTTGAGCTTCAACAGCGGGGAGCTATAGCGGGTATAATCTTCAATTATATTTGATTACCCATCTATCTTTAATAATTATTATTATTTTCTATAACTTAAACAAAATTAAAAAAAAATGTTAGTCCCGCTCTAGATTTCGCCTCATTACTGACAAGAGTGTGGCTAAAACCCGAACTCAGTTTTGTTTTTGAAAAGTTCGTATGGCGAACTAATTTTATTTAATTCAGGACCTATGTCATTAGTAAATAAATAATTTAATAATTATATACAAAATGGATTTTTCCTCATAGCGTATGTATGTCTTTGCTTTCAAATTATTTCTAGCACATTATCATAACATTGTGTCTATCTTACGCATAACGAAATAGAGAAATCCTTAGCAAATCGAGTGAAAATCCGTACCGACCAATTTACGCTTAGATTCTAATCGATATTAAATCGATAAATGGCGACTGTCGGTTACCCAATAAATCCGGCTTCTTCGATCAAACATATTCGGATAAACGCAATTATATTCGTATATTATGGTAATACATTCGTAATAACTTGTTTCGACATATTATGTAATCGGCTATTTTGCTGGAATTAAAATGTTAATAATTTTTAGCGTTATTGTTACTCAATTTAAAACTCACCATTTTGAAATATGAATCGGCTCCCGTCCGAGCTATGTCTCCCATTTTAATGAAATTGTTAACGAAACAATCGAGTCTTTGCAGTCACAATAGTTTCTTTTCACATAATTCACAGAACACAAGTAAATCTGACACAATAACTTAGTCGGACACTGGTCGAAAACACGCACGCAAAAAAAAGAAAAAGGACAGCTCGTTCGAAAATTCAAATATATGTTTCGGCGGGAAACGTTCCTTCGCGCAGGCTGCGCGCCAAAGACTGCCAAGATGGCGGAGTTTTTTTGACGGTTCACACGAGTCGATTCACTTTCTACGACCTTACGTTGTGTGCGACTTGTAAGTAATTAAGCATAGCCTTACGTAACAACGATGTAACCCATAGCAAAGTGTGATTTCCATGATATTTTGTATGTACCTAGCTAAAATGTCAAAGCCAAATACATACTTTTGTTTTCACTGACCGTACTTTACTATAATCAAAATACAGAATGAATCAGGAATAAAGTCTCAGAATTAGATGCGTGTCTGCGCTATTTTACCCGAATTTGAACCATTTCATTAAATGCACGAGTAGTTTAACATCAAGATTGGTAGGTACCTAAAATAACTGAATAATTGAGTTTGAACTGATTTGTGCCCAAAACAGCAGATTTTTGCAGTGTTTTTTTTCGGTGAAAAATTTATGTAAAATGTCTGAAATGCGGAGGTATTATGTGATGCAGATACATCCGTAAATAATTTACCTAACTAGAACGATTGTACATAGTTAGGTACTGAAATAAGAAGCATGTTATGGCTCCGGAATCTTTGGTACAGCGCAAAGAAAAATGAGACTGATCAATTATTTAAGGCGTGTTATACAAGTGTCTAGCAAGCCAACTGCATTCTATAATATGAACTTTTTGTTAGAACCTGTTTCACGCATATCTAGGGCACAGTGAAGGCTAGAAATTGAATAGCCTAGTAACGCAGCTAGAGACTGTAGGTCATGACGTTGTTCCGTATTAGCTCAATAAATAAATAGCTACTACAGTACGGCCGGCGGATCTAGACCGGCGTTAAGTTCGTTCGCAACGCTGCGCAGTAGTCACTTTTAGGGTCTAGCTAAAACTAAAACTATTTTTGTCTCGCCTGTACCTGCGCACAATTTCCGAAAGCGCAACTTCAGACCGGTCTAGATCCGCCGGCCGTACTGTACCTACTTTAATAACTTACTACTACTAACCCACCAACGGGTAGGTAGTGTAGTATCTACAAAAAAGATTCGACCGCATAAATGTCTATAGGTTTCATAAGGGGTCCTACCTACTTATCTAGCTAGAAAAAGCCTTGGTTATAAATAGAGCGAGAGCACTGGTTGAGTGGTGGTAGTGGGGCCTTCCGATCCACAGGTCGTGAGTTCGAATCCAGTCGTGCACCAATGGATTTTGCATTCGGAAAAGTTATGTGCGCTATACCTATCAGTGCTCTCAAACGGTGAAGGAAAAGATCGTGAGGAAACCGGCATGTCCTAGAATGAAACCTAAAAATTCGAAGACATGACTGACAGCTAATTCTTTCACTGACATGACATAAGCCCTTTAAAGGGACACATTACCTCAAACTGGCTACTGACCTGTACAGAATGACCAAGAAAGAATCAGTGACACGACAAAGCAAGTACCTATACAAGGTGATTCATAATTATATAATTAGGTATTGTTGCATTTAACAATACCTACACCAAAATAGAATTAATATTTCTTCTACTATTATTGGAAATTCGATATTTTCCATTGAAAATCAGTTCACAAATGGGTCAAATCAGTTCAAATTCAATTATTAAACTGTTTTTTGTAACAGGGCAATCTTGATGTTGAACGTTTCGTTAAAAAACAGCGGATTTAAAAATGTAAAAAATCTGTTCTTTATTTTTGCTAAAATTTTATTATGTACTTTTTGTGGATAGTATTCACAAGCACACCTGTTTTACCTACTAAAATCGTACCTAATCGTAACCTAGTCATGCTTAAGTTGCAATTTCACTCATAATGCTTGCAATTTTGCATATTCGCAACACTTTCATCGTCGTTCCATTCTGATCACGGACGGGGTAGGTAAGCACGAACAGGACTAAGGAAAATTATCACATCACTCGTACTGACTGATGCAGGACTGTAATAAGTCATCAGCCTGAGGTAGTAAACTTCTGGACATAAGCCAAAGAGTGCTACGACGACCGGTCTTGATCTAACGCCATCCAGTCCATAGGGTGGAGGGCCTTCAGACACGTCGTCCGGTTCGTGGTCACCATTCGAGAACCTTTATTACACAACGGTTCTCGGCTCGGTTCTGCGAGCTATCTGCTATTTGCACTTCAACTTGCTAATTCTGACTCGACATGCTAATCTTGTAAATTGTGTAGGTACCTACCATCCAATTCATGCCTTTACCTAAAGCCATCTCTGTACTGTGCGCCTGCGTGCTCTAACTACCGATTGGATGAGTTCTGTGAGAGTCAGTGAACTTACCGGAAAGTTATTATAATGTTGATAGTAGATATAGATACTAGATTACCGTAGGTTATAGGTACCTACGGTACGGTGTTACCAAAGTTGAGTTCCGAAGTCGTACGAAGGTCAAAGACGTTGGTGACCGTATAGCGAAACTGAAATGGAGTTGGGTGGACGGGACAACTGGCAAGGCGTGGTGATGACAGGTGAACTAACTCACGACCTCAGTAGCGCAGCGCGCGTGTGCCCGTCTGAGACGCAAGGGGTTTGATTCCCGCCGCGGTACAAATGTTTGCATAATCTGCAAATATTCGTTCCGTGTTTGGGTGTTGTGGTACCATGGTACTCGTAGTCTCTGATACCCATGATACCTACAGGGAATCCAAGTCTGGGGTCTATTTATTATTTTTCTGAATGGCGTCCATTATCTGGATATCGGAACGTCGTTGGCGTCGTCGTCGGTTGTCCAACAGCGAGATGGGCAGACGATATCATCGCAAGCATCGCGGGCCGCAACTGGATGAGGCTTGCACAGGATCGAGAGGAATGACACATCCAAACGAAGGCCTATACCCAGCAGTGGGTGAAGTCAGGCTGTGGATGATGATGGATGAGTACTAAATTACGAATGAATTACTTCAAAGTAAGGCGGTATTTCATTTGTAATAGAGCTTAGTCTGCCTGTAATTTTATGTATGAAGTTTCTTTTAGATACCTTACGTAAGGACCTAGGTAGCATAAATAAGTCGAAAGTGTAGTTAAGTGAATTTTTCCTTGACTGGAAGCGAATCTCATATCACATATATTGAAAAATCTCTATGAGCGCCATCTAGTAATGGCAAGAGCTACTAAATATAGGCATGGTAGGGTAACTATTTACAAAAAATTCTAATAAAGGTACTTTGCTATTATCACTAAAAATAAGTAAATAAACGTACTCAATATATGAATAAATAAATGTCTATATAAAAATAAATAAATGTGTCCGTCCGCACGGAAAAAGAAACAAGTGCCAGCCAGCAGTCTATGCGTTGATAAATTCAACTAGATTTTCGTACATACGTTTATTGAATAGTGTAACTTAAGTACCCTACTTACATCTTTTCATGCTACGGCAATCGAACAGAACGGCAATTTTGCTGATCAAAGGTTGTCTCAGTCTACGCTCTGGCACCACCACGGAGTACTTTGGGCAGCACTGCAACATGGCAACATTTAAACAAAAAAAAACGTCAATTGTATTCCATAATAGTCTGTGCTTAGAATGCTTAGTAGCTGGTATATACAAAATTACTCTATGCTAAGTAATCAGTCTGTGGCTGTGCGTCAAACGAAAATTCTTGTGTCGGGAGATGGGTTTGCTAGCTCGCAGAATTTTCTGAAAATGAAAATAAATTATTAAATCATCGGTAGAATCTTTATGAAACGTTTTATTTGATAAAGTTTGTGCCATGCTGTGAGATTTTTATTGAGTATTCGTGAAGCAGTATTCATAGCTCCATCAAGATGGCAAAGTAAGTAAAATACAGCCAGACCTAATCTTTAACTTGCTTAGCTGTTTCGCCTACGCTTTTACGGTCAATTAACCATATGTACGATGAAATAATCTCATTTTGCTTGTCAATGCCCTATAACGAAAAAGTTCTTAACACAAGAAGCTTTAGCAAAGATAAAAAAAAGTGTAGGTACAATTACCTATTTTACAAAGCTTTCTTTAAAGTTTTTGTTAATGTGTTTGATAATTATTTACCTCATAACTATCAGTACAGTGCCTACCCCACATGAAGTGGGATAAGGGCATGGAGATGATCTATCAGTACAGTAGAAAAGTTATAGGTAGGCAAGTAGGTACCCCTAAAGGAAGTCCAGGCTACTCTTTATGCACGGATCACATGAGCAAAGCCACTAGTTGCTAATATGATAAAAATCAAGTTGCTCCCCTGCTTGGTGAAAAATGGGCAAACCAACAGACTTTCACATTTAATAATATTACAAGCTTCCGTCCACAATGCACAAAACACCCCACAGCGGGAAGTCAGTGCAGGTCTAACCACCCCCGATTAGAAGCTTCCGCCCTAAATATTATTCTTATTCTTATCTACATAAAAAGCCTATATGCTATTCTAGGTATAGAGAACTATATCTATTCCAAGTTTCAATCGGTTGAGTTAACGACAAACATCCTGACAAACTATCGCATTTATAATATTGGTAGGATAGTTGAGTTTAACCAGCTGTTTCTTCCAGGGAAATGATGATAGTGTTTGTGTATGACACACTGTGCTGTACAGCCGAAGAGGATGACCCTATCGATGCTGTGCTCTACTTCCATCCAGGATGGGTCTCCGACACACAGAGGCACGCACTGGCCGGACAGGTGAGATTACTGTATTCACATGTACTTATAAACCATATGCCCAGGGTGGTGAGCATGGGCAAATGCCCCCACACGATAAGAAGCTACTCCAGAAATCTGTGGGGCAGGCCTCTCCATTATATTCTGACAGTTACACAATGAGAATTAATTTGACAATTGAAGCTGATTTTCATTACCAGTTCAGCTGTTGAATTCTTATTTAATACTAACATCCGCACACGGCTTCACTTGCCTATATGCTATTGTAGGTAAGTATTCCAAGTGTTTTATTTAACATGGGCTAGCTCACTGCTGTCTTGAAGCGGATGAATAGAAGATGTTATACAATGACATTATGAAGGTTGCGGGAAGTCGGTGGATGGAGATGGCTCATGACCGTTCGTCATGGAAATCTTTGGGGGAGGCATATGTCCAGCAGTGAACTTCTGTAGGCTGATGATGATGGGTTAGCTCACTTAGCTCTTGACCTCGAAGCTTGCTTGGGCAACTATGAGGATTTATTCAGGGAGATTCAACACAAGACCAAATTGCGTTGCGGCTAAAAAAACGCCATTGATTGTGATAAGTTGCACAACGTTCTCTAGAACCTTTTTCCAATTTACCTAGTTTGTTGCTCTATAAAAATACTTTGAATTAATTATAAGCTGTTTATTTGGTATTCAAATAAGATCTGCTTTTATGTTGCAACATAAAACCTATTAATAGTGTGTGATAGTTACAAACATGGAAACTTCATCATATCTTCTCGTAGCAGATACTGGAGAGCCTCAAGACGAAAGTCTACAATCATGGTGTGTTTATTACAAATACAATACAAATGTTTTTATGTCGCTCACAAAGTTCATATTATTACTCCTTTTAAGTATATAATACTTGTACTAGGAGGCCTCGCTCTTCCTTAGTTTCTTTAGGCCATAATTTAAACAAGGTCTATTGACAATTAAAACATTAGGTCAATACAGATAAAAATAAAATAGTGTGTTACTAGTTATGATTTTAGGCACTTAGACTAGGTCGCTAGCTATTGGCCTTATACACAGGCTCAAAGTCTTACTTATGTTCATGGCTTAATTATATGACCAGAATTAGCTATTTAATAATATATGAATGTGGAAGGATATAAGGAAAGAGGTAGACCAAAGAAAAGATGGATAGATTGTGTGAAAGACGACATGAGTAAGAAAGGAGTGAATACTGACATGACGGCTGATAGAGGGGAGTGGAAGAGAAAAACATGTTGTGCCGACCCCACATGATGTGGCATAAGGGCAGGAGATGATGATGAATTAGCTATTTTTGTCGATGACAACACCTAGTTATTTCTTTACAATGTTACTTATGAATGACTATTAGAAAGTGCTCCAAGACCAATTAACAATTTTGTTACGAGTCGAAACCGGATATTTAATGCTTTAGTTATGGCATAGACTTTGAATATATTAATATTTCGGCGTAAACAATTTTTTAAATTAAATCCCCACTCAATGTTTCCATAACCATTTAAAAGAATTTATATAAAATAAAACACTATCTTGTTCTTAACCGGAATTTGAAGCCACGACATTTGAAGGCTGGGTCACCAATGTTGTCACGTTTTCACTGTCTTAAATTTATCTCAGCACCGATTTTTTGAATTGTTTATTAACTTTACCTACCTACATAAAAATCATTAAAATCAGTGTTTGAAAAGGTTCTGTAGTGGCTTATAAATCAAACTTTTTGACTGTACCTACTAACCCAGGTTAAACGAGTTTTCTCACTTAGAAGTCTTGTAGGGCTAGTAAGTAAAGTAGGGCTCAAAATTATGAGGTAACAGCTAGTACCTCATAATTTTAATCCCCTACTTTGTCCCCTTTTGGAGATGATTTTACTAAAATGTTGAAACATGTTATTCATTATTTCTTACCAAAAGCCTGAATATGGATTTTCAGGACCTAACTTCAGGTATTATGGATCCATACATACCTTCAGCCCTAATTCACCCACTTAAGATTATTTTTTGAGATAAAAATCTAGCCTATGTCCTGCCCCAGGATATAATCTATCTCCTTGCCAAATTTCGTTACGATCAGGTTCAGCCGTTTAGTCGTGAAAAGGTAACAAACAAACATAGATACTATCATAACATAAGTATGCTTGGATAACATAATCTATAGCATTTTATTGACGTTTCCATTATTTATTGTGGTAAGAAAATCTCCGCAAACAAAGTCCTTGACATTACGTGTCCATTCGCCAATGTATTGGATTACAGATTACTTATGTAGGTAGGTACCAACTGTGTCACCGAGACCACTTACCGTATTATGTGGCTTTGGCGGGAAGATCGTGTGTCGTAAGCTCTTTAATACCAGCTACTGTGCTCAATAATGTACTTATTTTATCATGATTTGAGTACCGTTATACAAGCAACGTTTGGCCGTGTGGTGGCCCCGGCTGAAGAATAGGCCCCTTCATATCTACCTATCCGCGGATGTCGTAAGAGGCGACTAAGGGAAAAAAGCTAGGGGATGGGCAGCAGCGTCCCTCATTTTAACAACGATAGCTCTAACTGCGCTCGCCAACCCGCATGCCCAGCGTGGTGAGTATGGGCAAGTCCCATAGGATAGGAATTCGCTCTGTCTGTGGGGGAGGCCATGTTCAGCAGTGAACGTCGTCGTACGGCTGAAATTATGATGATTGCGCTGTGCAGATATTGAGAAAGAAAACGATTTGGACAGTACGCCAATTGACTAGTAAATATAATGATATTGCAAGAATAACTGGTAGTGGTGAGTATGGGCAAATCCCCCCACATGATAAGGAATTTGCTCTGTCTGGGGGGAGGCCATGTTCAGGTGGGCGTCGAACGGCTGAAATTATGATGCAAGCAAGCCCCTGGGGGCCCCGACTGAAGAATAGGCAGGGGCCTATCCTCAGCCGGGGCCCCCACAGCACGCAAGACGCATCGTCAATGGCTTCTCATATAAACTCCGTTACCAGAGCCAATAAGAACATAGATATGATCATAGATGATGTTTTTCAGGTAGTGGGCGCCGCGCATTGCATCAAGTCATTGTTCTCGCAGCCGCTCGCCATCACTTTGCAGAGTGGGAAGTTCATACTGAGAGAGTATGGACGGTATATTTTGGTAAGTTCTACATACACAAAGAGGTCCGAGGATCTCTTTATCAAAAATTGAGTTTATGAAACCTCCTAATACTTTTAACACCTATCTTTACACTATGTGGTATGCTTAACTATTAAAGAAAACCCCCTTTATTACATTTAGGGCAGGTAACCCCATAAACCTTTTTCGCAAAGTGTTATTCCATATTCCGCGGCTTCGCTCGCGTAGTACACACATGTACCTATGTATTACGCCTATGCCTATGTTTTTGTGTTTTTCTGTTTGTTTTATTTTATCTAAAATCTTATTACCAACTATTGTCTGCTACTATCTAATAATTATGTAACCCGCTTATACCTAATCCCTCGGTGACCATCTATTCGAGTGGGGTAAATTGAAAACGAGCGCTGCATGCAATGCATGCAGCAAATGCTGAAGTTACTCCCTTTGCCTTTTTATTATTAGTAATTAAAGGCAATAAATTATATTTTTATTTTTACACTAAAAATAACCTATATGCTATTCTAGGTAAAGAACTTTATCTATAACAAGTTTCAAGGAAATCTATTTTTTACTTTTGCGCACAATCTTTTTTGTATCGAAACTTTTTTAAAGAACAAAGCAACTCAACCAATAAAATAACTCGCGTTTGTGAATAATAGCAATGAAAAAGTCACAGTTTGATTTCAAGTATTATTATGTGCCGAATTGCGGTGAAATTAGAGCCACTTTATGAGCAAGTGTGTTGAAAAAATGTATTATTCCCTCAGGCAATAGGCAGCGATCGCAACATACCCGACTGGGTCCTAAAGAACCGCGCCTCCCTCCTCACCTCCATGATCAGGGTGTACCACGGCGACCTTCAAGCCATATCTTCGCAAATGGAGGACCAGAAGCGTTTCTCCGAGAAACTGTACCAAGTGTTCGAGACATATCTGCCGGTGCTGCAGTTTGGGTGCCATATCTTCCAGCGAGTGCCAATGCTAAGTCTTCCCAAGGTGAGGTTATTTTCTGACTACATCTAGATATTAAAGGGGTTCACTATGATCCGGAAAATGTGTGCTATCTCCTCGCAAATGGAGGACCAGGAGATTCTTATAAGCGGCGATGGGCTTGCAGCCTGTCACGTAGGGAATGCAAAATGTGGGCATGTGCCTAAATGCTTGGATAAAACGGCTGATAAAGGGGAGTGGAAGAGAAAAACATGTTGCGCCGACCCCTCATGAAGTGCCTCTGACTACCCCCTTCGACATTTTCTGGAGATCTGGTAAGATGTCTACCATGCTTGGGGATAAATAATGGATTTTATTGCGTAATGTGCGTATAGTATTTATCAGATAAGTACCTACCCACCTACTGATAAGCACTCACTACATTTTCAAGTGTTTATTTACTTCTGAAATCTTATCATTTGTTTAAAAAGCAATTACTTACTGTGTAGCAATTCGGTACTTCGTAACCGTAAACTCATTTTGTATTTTGACTTTGTCTTAGGTATAACATGCTTCAGCCCGCGGCTTCGCACGTGTGGTAAACGGATATAAAGTCATATATGCCATTCGAGTCATGAACTGTATAAATTACAGGAAATTTACGCTATAAATACAAAAAAAAAACTTACTGCAATGTAGTCTTCTTCTTGTCGTGTCACTGATTATTTCTTGGTCATCCTGTATTAGGTCAGTGACCAGGTCGAGGTATGGTGGCCCTGAAAAGGGCCAATGACCGTCGGTCGGTTAAAGTATTAGTGTAGTGAAAGGATTTGCCGTGTTTGTTGCCTGATTCTTCTAGGCTTGGTCGCGAGGAACAGGCATAGCTTCACCTAGTTTCTAAGACGTTTCAAAGTGATCCTAGTGATTTTATTGAAATAAATGCCTTTTGACTGTGACTTTTGACTTTGACTTTGATTAAAGTGCGCCGCTTAGAGACTTCCTTTCGTGCACATGTCTTTTATTTTTAGGTTCTAGGTCATGGCGGTTTCCTCACGATGTTTTCCTTCACCGTTTGAGAGCACTAGCCCACATAAATGGATCGGAAGGTGGGGCCACTACCATCACCACCACTAGTACTCTCGTTCAGTCGCAGAATAGATAACCTAATTTTTAGAAGTCGAGTAAAAAACCTCGAATTATGTAATGTTTACGTATTTATGGTTGTGTTTCAGAGTGCCACCTCAGTTTACATGGAGACCATGCAGATATTAGAGCATTGTCGCAAGAGCAGAGGAGTGCTCGGGGGCGTTGTACTTTACAATAACAAGTACGTACTTTATTAATAAATTCTACTTCTTATCCTATCCTTCTATATTAGTATAAATAAGAAAGTTTCAATGGATGGATGAATGTTTGTTACTCAATCGCACCGGAACGGCTGAACGGATCTGGATGAAATTTGCCACAAAGATAGATTATAGGCTGGAATAGCACAAGGCTAATTTTATCCTCTAAGATAGGCCCGCGGCTTCGATTTCGTTGAAAATTTGAATAGAAAATTTACCTAGAATAGCATATAGGCTACTTTTTATGTAGGTACCACGCGAGCGAAGCCGAGGGCGGAAGCTATTTTATAATATTAGTAGGATATTATTATTTTCTATAACCGCGGTTTTGGTATTACTGTACTCAAACACTATCTGGTGAACATTTTGTTTATATTTTGACTGGCCTCATAGCTCAGTTGGTAGTAACTCTGCCTCTAGAGGTCGCGGGTTCGATTCCCGCTCTGGACAAACATTTGTGTGATGAGCACAGATGTTTGTTCTGTGTCTGGGTGTTAAATATTAATCTATTATGTATATCAGTCTCTGGTACCCATAGTACAGGCTATGCCTAGTTCGGGATCAGTTGACCGTGTGTGATATGTCCGGAATATTTATTTATTTATATATTTATTTACGAAAAGTTACACTATTCTTACAGGAGCGCCTAATGCAATAGTGTACCTGTTCTATGAAAGGTTAAACTTAATGAAATCTAAAAAACTTTGGTAAAACTTTGCCAGGATAATAGCCACACAACTGCCCGCCAGCCTCACCTCCTACCTAACCGTGGTGGACCCGTACCGGATAAAGTCTCCGGCGGAAACTCTCAACACCGACACACCGCTGCCTCTGGGAGCTCAACTCCTGGTGGTGTATGTGGCGAAGAAGATGTATGATAGCCTCAAGAAGGAGGTAGAGAAGTTACAAGAGTTCCAGCAGAATGGGGAGAAGATGATTGCCGAGTTTAGAAAGGTAAGCCTGCAAGCTTAGAAAGTTAAGCCTGCAAGCTAAGAAATTTAAGCCTAAAAGTTTAGAAAGTTAGGCCTGCAAACTTAGAAATTTAAGCCTGCAAGTTAAGAAAGGCAAGCATGAAAGTTTAGAAAGGTAAGCCTGCATGCTTAAAAAGTTAAGCCTGTAAGCTAGGAAATGAAGCCTAAAAGTTTCGAAAGTAAGGCCTGCAAGTTAAGAAAGTCAAGCATGAAAGCTTAGAAAGCCAAGCCTACAAGGTTAGAAAGTCAAGCCTTAAAGTTTAGAAAGTTAAGCCTGCAAGCTTTACTACAAAAACAATCTTAAGTAAATGATAATTTAACCTTTAGACCAGTATGTGCACCGTCATGTGATGGTAAGGTGGTAACAACCAAGAAGAGACTAGTGTGTCTTTTAGTCGTTTAAATGTTTCCTAGATTCTTAGGCATGAACTTGTGCGTGTGTATACTGAACACTCTGTTCGAAAAAAACACCATCTATTCCATAAATATTATAAAATATCTACATTGTATATCTTATTTCTAGAATCAAGAAGCAGAACGTGAGAAATTCCCGCAAGGCGGAATGAAGCGAGACAAATCGTTGCTCTTCACCGCCGTGCCAGAAGAGGACCACAACATGATCTCGCCTCCCAACCGAGAAGAAAACACGATCACCAGCAAAGACAAACCGGCAATGCCCGACGTCGTCCCATTCACAAACAAACCAAGACCCCGGCCAACTAAACTGTCACTAAGCTTCAAAACGCAGCAATCCTTAGACGAAGAAACGAAGGAGAATGATAAGGTCTTCACAGGACAAACAAGCGTATGCTCAACACCAATGGTAGAATACAAACGCTTGCACGGAAACATGATGTCAATCTGTCAGAACCCCGATACACAACCGCAAGATAAAACGGACATCGAGCCGGACGTTCTAAAAAACATCGAAAACACCACCAAGGTTATAGAAAACGAAAAGCGAGACAATCAAATCGTCCTAGACATGAACTGCATTGCGGATCATTATATCAACAAGCCCGAGCCTATGAGGAAGCTTGCTAGTGTCACCGACTTGCAGGAGACTTTTAAACGTTTATCGAATAGGGCCACATCGAAATTCAAGTTAAAAAGGTCCGAAGTTGGCCTCTGTGATGATCTAACTCCGTCACCAGAGCGGGAACTACAGAAGAGTCATAGCACTATGACCATAAACGACCCATTGTTCCCCGTGTTTAGGAACGATGGTGTAGCTATATCGGAGTCACTCTTCAACCAGTACTTAGAGCAACACTACACTAAGATGAAGCAAGACGCGACCACAGACAACATGTTTACTTACAACATGAAACTATGCGAGCAGGAGAAGTTTGAAGATTTTGACTCGGAGCTTACAAAGTCACCGCAGCGGACACCGAAGAAGATAGCCAAAAACGCGGACCAGTCCAAGCGAAAATCGCTCACTTTGCCTCTTAAATCGTTGAACGAAAGCTCAGATTCGCAGACGGATACGGAATCCACTAGTTTTAAGAAAAAGCTGTCTGGGGTACAGTTGACCCCGCTGATGGAGAAGTTGAGTCATCTAGCGTTTTCTGATAAAAGCAGTGGATACAGTAGTCGGGTTATGACTCCTTTGGAGTTGAGGGAGTTTCTGACGCCGGCCAATGAGAGACAAGTCACGTTTTCTGATCGGTGAGTACTGTAGATTTATCTAATAAATATACAAGGTGATTTATAATATGTATTCTATCCTGAAAGGGGCTTATTCTATTTTTTTTTTTTTTATACTACTGAGTTGGCAAAGAATCATACGGCCCACCTGTTGGTAAGCGGTTACCGCAGCCTATGAGCGCTTGCAATACCAGAGGCATCACGCACGCGTTGCCGACCCCGAACCCCCCTCCCCCAAAGAGCTCTGGCAACCTTACTCACCGCAGGAACACAACACTATTTGAAACAACAAATAATGTTATTTGGCTGCGATCTTCTGTAAGGCGGAGGTACCTCCCAGGCGGGCTGCTCCAATTTACAACGAGAAAATCTCGCTGTGCCCTACCTCCTCCAAAAAAACAAAACAAAAGTATCAACAAAAGTAGTAATTAAATAAATAGAATACATCATATGGATCACCTTGTTTAGTGGCCTACAAATCTTTGTTGACTGTGTAGTTATTGCTGGAGACGGAATGTTGGGTCAACGTTGGTTGTGGTAGCAGGTGACCCCGGTTGCGAAAATTAATGACTTTCTGACCAATATCGAACCGGCAAGACTGTTTCATATTCTTCTGGTTAGCGTAAACGAAAATTTTCGTGATGACTTTCAGGCCAAAATCGAACCGACAAGACTCTGAGAGCGACTCCGATTCGGACGATGTGGACGTTTTACCGGAGTACAGCCAACACGCAGTGAAGTGCGGCCTCTTCGTCAGCGGACTGCAGAATATGGCGCTGTTAGCCTTAGTGGACGTTGACGCTGCTAACGATGCTGACACCATCAATTCATTGGTATGTTTAACATAATAATAATAAACTTATTTTCTACGAAAATCATCCGTTACATAGTTATAATATGTTCTAGTTACAAGATCAAATTGTATTTATATAAAATTGTACCACAGGTAGGCCTTGTTCCCCGCACTATGTCTAATAAGCCTGTATAGCGGGATCACAGGGGCTAGCCGCACGGTCTTTTCTCAGTATTCGAGATGGAATGACCTCGGTAGCGTAGCGGGCGAATGCTCGTCTGAGACGCAAGGGATGCGAGTTCGATTACCGCTGCGGGACAAATGTTTGCATGCTCTTCGAATGCATGCATTTTTTCCGGGTCTACGTGTTGTGGTACCATGGTACTGGTAGTTTCTGATACCCACGGCACAGGGAATCCTAGTGTGGGGTTAGGAATATGCATGTGACTGTACCTCGCTTAAAAACTTGATTTTTACTCATATTCCAGTGGGAGACATCCCTGAACGCACTAGGACCGATCGAGCAGAAATGCATGGACCCGCTCCCGGCCGGCACTGAAGCGACCGACTACAGCTACCTCACGCTAGACCCCGACTGGGGCACCGTGAAGAAAGGGGGCCCGTGGGCGGCGCTCGACATTGCCACTATGGGCTTGATTCATAACGAATTCGGCGAAGATTCTGAGCTTTCAGAGTTTATATTGAGGTAAGATTGTAGTCAGAACCTAAAGTAGGTAATCTCAAGAAATCCGCTGTTTCTGTGTCAAACCAGTTCAAACTCAATTACTGTTGTTTTATGTAGCTATCTTGAAGTGGAACATATTTAATGTTTAAAAATTATTTATAACTACATGTTAACATACAAGAAGTTCATATGATAATTAAAAAAATTATGTATCATCTAGCACACACCTGGTTACATTCAATCTATAACGGTGAAGGAAAACATTGTGAGGTAACCGGTATGTCCTAGAACCCAAAAATTGGAAGACATGTGACATGTGCACGAAATGAGCTTCTAAGAGGTGCTCTTTAGTCCTTTCACTGTAGTTGAGAGCACTGGTGGAGGGGTGATAGTGGCCCCGCCTTCCGATCCACAGGTCGTGAGTTCGAAACCTGTCGTGCACCAATGGATTTTCCATTCGGAAAATTTATGTGCGCTATGCTAGTGCTCTCAAACGGTGAAGGAAAACATCGTGAGGAAACCGGCATGTCCTAGAACCTAAAAAATTCGAAGACATGTGACATGTGCACGAAAGGAGCCTCTAAAAGGCGCACTTTAATCATTTCACTACACTGATTCTTTCATCGACGGTCATAGGTCCTTTTCAGGGCCACCATACCTCAACTTAGTCACTGATCAAAGACAGGATGACCAAGAAAAAACCAGTGACACGACAAGAAGAAGACTGTAGTAATTCTTTCGCCAGTGGTCATAGGCCCTTTTCAGGGCCACCATTACCTCAACCTGGTCACTGACCTAATACAGGATGACCAAGAAATAATCAGTTACACGACAAGCAAGCATAACGATTAATGATTTTGACAGGAACAAACGTGTGAGAACCATGACGAGTTGATGAGCCACTGTTCAATCAGAATCCTATTCTAAAAAACCCCTAAAATTTAGTTGTTTCTATATATTCTATACCTACTACTATTTCTATTTCTTTGCGAGTTCGATTCCCGCTGTGGGACAAATGTTTGCATGATCTGCAAATATTAGTTCCGGGTCTGGGTGTTGTGGTACCAGTACCTAGTTTCTGATACCCACGACACGGAATCCTAGTGTGGGGTCAAGACTATGTATGTGGCTGTTGAGTGTTATTATTAATTTATGTTCCAGGAGCGACGATAGCGTAGTGGTGGGCGTGTCGTGCGGCGGCGCCGAGATCTACTACCAGGAGAACGGCGCGCGCGCCGCCGGGCCGCCGCCGCCGTCCGACGCGCTCGCCTCGGCGCCCCTGCGCGCGCGCCGCCGCCTGCACCGCGACCACTCCACGCTCATACTCTAACTTACCTATGCTCTGCTGTACCTGTAAAGGGTCCCAAAAACACCGCTTGGACCAAGCTAACCTAACCGGCTCGTGGTACACCCTGCCGATCAACAAGTTTGGAGGTAGAGATTTTCTCGCTCTAAATCGGAACAGCCCGCCTAGAAGGTACCACCGCCTTACTATCGCAGCTAAATAACATTATTTACCCACCCCCTATGTAGTAACCCCTAATACAAGCAATTCAGTCGGTCTGTAAAGTTTTCACGACTAAACCGATCATGATAAAATTCAGTATGGCGATAGCACAAGCCTTGAGGAAGGACATAGGGTACTTTTTATCTGGGTGCCGCGCAAGCGAAGCCGCGGGCAGCCACTAGCGCATAATAAAATCGATGGTAGCTAAGTTTGTCAAGTCATTGTATGATTTTATTTGTTTGAGATAACGTGACCGTGATACTATTGCGCAGCTATTGAGATTGTTGACTTCAAAGCATACAACACGCAGAAATCAACTGGGCACCTGCGTGGAATGTGCTTCCCTCTCCCACCACACCCCACCGCATACCGCTCTCTCGAGTGAGAATGAGACATAACATTACAGCGAGGTGCCTAGTTAATTTCGGAGCGTTGTACCTTGTGCATTTTATTGACGTTTGAAAAAGCTAACCCGTCATTCGTCAAGTTAAAATTCATAAGTATACAATTTCTGAGTTCTTGAGTGGAGTTCAAGGAAAATATTTTAGAATCATAGTTTTTTTAAAATTAATTTTAGGACTGTATACATACTTTCTAATCATAAACAAAATAGACATTTTTATAGACAGAATAGGCGTGTAAATAATGCCAACATTATTTTTCATGAATCTTTCACATTTTCAATTATTCAAATCCTATTGATGTTTCGAACTATTAAAGAAGTTGTAGTCATTAGTCAGAAATCAATGGTAGTTTAAATCAACGATGAATTTAGTTTAGTAGGTAGTTGTGAATTTAACCCATTAACAGCCTTCGCACACCATAACGCCTTCGTTTCATATCATGTTCATTTAAGTTTTTTTTTCTGTACTGTACGACGGACTTGTGGGCATGTGTTCCCCCATTTAACCGTACAAAGCTCACATTTCAATGCTTGCTTTGAATCGATTTGGCGAGTCGTTATGGTATGTGAAGGACATAAGTTAGGACATAGTTGTCGTGTAGTATAAAACCAGTTTAGATGAATTTGTGATTTTTTATATCCATGATGGAATGAAGTGTAGCCAGGCTGGGGACAGACAGACAAATTTCAAAATCATAATAGCATGATAATGATCAGACCATTAGAATTCTGTTACGATTGTCGCAACTTTCGTTTCATTGGTTTACAATGGCTGCCATTGACAAATGGCTGTTATAGCAAGTGTCAATTGTCATTCAATGGTTCAATGGCAATTTTGCCATTTTGATTAGACGCAGCATGCCATATTATTGGAACCCATAGTGGCTGTCTGTCTATTCCGAGCCTTATAAAGAGGGAAATGCAATTTATTTTAATGCTCATGTTAATCTTGCCACTAGTTGATAAGTTGATAGTCAGTTAGTCACATAGTGCTTGCTACTTACCTGAGTGTTGCCATTGTTATATTTTTTATCAAAATAGTGCTATGTAGTTGCGTAAAACACAACCCTGCTGGTTTTGTTGATAATTTAAAATGTTGAATTTGTTTGCCTGTTTATGTTTACATGAGTTTATGTTACAGTATTATTTAGCATTCCGAGACATTGTTACATTCCCTGTTTTACTTAGGTTTAAGAAATGTACAAATCTGCCAAACATATTGAGAAAGCGTCCAATCAAAGCTAAATGAAATATTTGCTATAAATGCAATTTAATCGTGATTTTATTATTTTTTTATGATTCCGAAGTATTTTTTTAATAGCGGTAAGTGTGGTTTTGCCATGAAGGAGTGCCAATACTATGTGTATGTGGTATCTATTTATAATAATTTATATATAGATAAGTGTTAAGAATTTTAATAAAAACTTGATAGCGACTTGTGTTTTAACTGCCTACAGAGTTATCACCATATTGTTAGTCCCAATGTATATCAACAATACAATAAATATAATAATCATCAACACATGAATGAGGCACAAGTACTACCCTTACTTAGCATCAAACTGAGAAGGGGAAGGAAAGATGTGGATAGGGGAGGGCCAAAGGACAGAATTGGAAAACCAAGAAGAATCAAATGAC
Source organism: Anticlea derivata (assembly GCA_947579855.1). Lineage (NCBI taxonomy): Eukaryota > Metazoa > Arthropoda > Insecta > Lepidoptera > Geometridae > Anticlea > Anticlea derivata. The sequence goes on from OX388269.1 coordinate 1,564,078, forward strand.
ATTACAAAACTAGTTTTATTAACAAATCGCTCACATATCTAACTAAATAAAATAAATGTCCCGATACATAAAATACATAAGTATAACTACGAGTTCCAATGAGCAGGCTTGTGAGAGAATACTGTATGTCGTGTGGTGGAAGGCTAGAACAATCTGTTTGCGCGTTTTCCGTCTTCCGTCTTGAAGCTTGGACTTCCTACAATTCGGGAAAGGTGAATCATATTCGTTTCGCTAACAACGGTGGTAGTTTCGCTTCGACCGAATTTTCTTTTTCGGCACCCACCGCCCGGTCGGGGAGTGATCGGCGACCTTTTCAATACCAACTTTTCGATTTCAAACATTTTCAAAACTTCAACACAGTTACTTAGGAACTTCATCCTTTACTTCTTGTTTCAACACCTTTTCAAACAAACAAAATCAATATTAGACTTATTTAGTGTAATCTTTATTAAACTAATATTATTACATGCTAGAGGCATTTTACATGCCCGTGGCGGGCTATTACTCGCTAACTTACTGACTAAGACCCTATCCATTATTACTAATGGCGCGCTTCGTTCGCTGTTTCTAAACAACAAGAACATATCTATTTTATTTTAAAGTGTTAACCCACACTAAAGGAATACAATGATTTTTAATAATATCCCAAAAATTCGACTCAGACGGGATTTGAACCCGCAACCTTCTCTAACCTCTATTGAAAACAATAGTTTCTTCTGTATGGGGCGCTACGGCGCTTTGAGCCGTTGGATATCCTAAAAGAAATTCGCGTCCGTCTGGAAGTGTCTCCGTAGCTTAGTTGGTTAGAGTATCTAGGAGAAGGTTGCAGGTTCAAATCCCGTCGGAGTCGAATTATCGGGATATTATTAAAAATCACAACAAGAACATACTCGTAGCTACGAAAGAAATGTAACAGGTAACACGGTTTATAAACAGCGAATGAAGTCGCGGTGCGTAAAACAAAATGACTGTGGGCTCGTCGACTTCTCGACCGGTCTGCAACTATTTTACAAAATCCTTTACAAAACGTGACAATTCGTCATAAACACAGAAGCCGGCCCGCACAGGTGCGTAAATGCAAGAGGCCGGAGACATTATGGGGGTGTCGTAAACTAAGATATCTGAAGTCAGCTTCGCGAACTTACTAATAACGACCTGGAATATTAAACAGGGGGGTAACCATGGTGTTTATTAGTAAAGATCTAAGACAGGTACGTTTTCGATCAATTTATGTGTTTTCGCGAAAAAACACATTTGTTGTAATTGATTGAAAACTGAGCAAGCATACAAAGAAAACTGAATCAAACTTCGAAAAAAACTTGATGATACATGGCAATACTTGTAAAAATCTGTCAAAAATAATGCTTAAAGTATTACAGTGACAGGTATGGTTTTAAGAATTTAAAGAGCGTTTATAAGCAGACAATATTTTTTTATTCAACATGTTACTCTACATTTTCATTGCATTGTTAACCAATGTTATTTTCGAAGTTTTGCGATTCCAATGATTGCGTCTATCAGACTACCCATAGAATGCGACTTTGGGGTTGGTAAAAAAGGAACTGAATATTTTTAGGGTAGCCTAAAAGAAACATCATCATTACTTTATAAATTTCCATCACCACTAATGGGTTCTAAAATAAATTATATGAAGTTTTATCAAAAATGGGATTAACAAATGTTTGAAATCACTATTTCTTTTAATTCTAATCTTAATGTATACTCTGTCCTCTAACTATAAGACCACGGAATACAAAGTAGTATCACATTCTGTGCTGCAACATGTTAGTTATGAGTTTAGTTAAAAACATACATAATAATTTGTATTTTTTCTACGATATGAGCTTTTGAATACAAACAGTCTAAAATAAATGAAATATTAGCATTCTATGTTATCTAGCTATAATCCTTATGCTACTATAGACGTACGCCGCCTTTACACGTACGCGCTTTAGCGCGTGATTGCGTTGTGCGAATGAACGAGATGAAGGAGTAACGTGATTGCGCGCGGGAAAGAGTGAGTGAAATGATGATTTTGAACTGTCCGAGTCCGTAAAGTTCGTGCGTAATTCACTTGTCACCGTGAGACGTAACTAGCTTGGCGGCTTTTGTAGTCGCGCTTTTCGTGACACCAAAAACGGTAAGCTATTCACGTCTCACGGAGACAAGTGGGTATCTTAAATTAAAATATTTAAATATTCCGGACATATTCACACGGTCAACTGATCCCAAACTAGGCATAGCCTGGTACCAGAGACTGATATACATAATAGATATATATTTAACACCCAGACACAGAACAAACATCTGTGTTTATCACACAAATGTTTGACCAGTGCGGGGATCGAACCCGCGATCTCTAGCGCAGAAGGAAGAGTTACTACTAACTGAGCTATCAGGCCAGTCAAAAATCTCACGAACATTACAGACTCGGACGTCTGATGTGAGCATACGCGTTCTTTCCTCTGCGCTATCTTGCACGCGTTAAAGCGCTGACTTGCGCGAACTTGTTAATGTCGCACGCTCCAAGCGCGCAGTCTTTCACGCGTTCTTTCCTACGCGATGCGCGCAATCGCACCCGCGGTAAAGCGCGCACGTGCAAAGGCGACTTATTCCGTGGCCTGCGTCTACCGTCTGTCCCGTCCAGTGGTGCAATTGTGTAAGCGTAATGGCAATGAGGATCGTAACTCAGAGGGTAATTTTAACAATCTTAGCAACATTCAAAACGTTCCAAACTTGACAAGGGATAACTTCAAGATCTTAGCTTCTTCCTTTTCATGTTTGAAAAACTTCAGATGTAGCTAAAATTGATAAAATCATCCTTATATTTGCGATCTTCATTACCATTTTGCTTACGCAATAGCGTGGCAGGTCCAGCCTAGTATGCGTACTTACTTCTGGAGTAGGATCGCTCGCGCTCGTAGCGGCGGCGGCGGTAGTGCGGCGAGGGCGAGCGGTGGCGGTACTCGCGGCTGCGGTGGTAGTAGTCGCGCTCGCGCTCGCGGTAACTGCCGCGGTAGTAATCGCTGTAACAAACATCTTGTCAGGCTTCTACACAAATGACCAGGAAAAGGCTCTTGGTGCAGTCTGTCCGGGGAAGTACTGTCACCTTGGCGTCTACCATGTCTAAAACGCTTCCGTCAGTCAAAATTGGCCCAAAGGGGCTTATTCTACATTGAATAGAAACAAAGTTAGTTCTCTACAACTTTTAGAAATTCGCCATTATTCACTATGCAGTAAGGTTGTCTGGAAGAGATCACTCTTAGTGATAAGACCGCCCATTGTATTACACTATTATTACTTATATTTTGTCAAATTAATTGTGATGTGTTAAATTTTTATGTGGCTTACAATAAAGAGTTATCTATCTATCTTTAGAATATTGGGATAGTATACATATAATTAATCAGCTTGTAGAACCAAATAATTACCGCTATTGACTTCAACAAGTCGAAAAAAAGCAATCAAATTACCGAGGCCGAGCAGGCATACCTGCTCTGTGCATTATAGCAGCTGCACGTAGTAGCAATAAAATATGTTACAACTGTGATAATAAAACCACGTCGAGTTGTTCAACGATTAATTTTAGACTTGCCATGTGTAACCCAAATAATGGATGTTTTATATCCTAAATTAAACATTCGCATTAAAATTTGAGTAATATAACTGTAATAGTAGAGCAAGAGACAAAATATACTAAATTTATCTTGAAAGGGGTTACATTAGAGAATCTTGAAAGGGGTTATATTAGAGAAAAAAATATCAAATTTTTCAACAAAAAAAAAAGTTTTTTTTATAGGCCTTCTTCAAATATATAACTAATTAGCGCTAAGTTGTTAAAGTCACCCAATTGACCGCGCTGAAGGTTGCATAAATGAACAACTAGACCAGCTGTACCACAAGCACGTTAATCATCTCTGAAGTTATGAATTACAATGTAAAATTGAATAGTATAGTAATTAAATAGTAGGTGATTATGTACTCACTCTCTTTCACCTCCGCGACCTCTGCGTTCATATCCATTGTCACCTCGGCTACTGTAACAAACAATATTTAATCAGGAGCTTGATCATTACGAAAAACTATTTATGGACAGTTTTTTTTCGATCGGCATACTGCAAAATGAGGGCATGTGCCATAATGTTTGGACGTGGCTCTGACTATCTGATCGCCTGGAGATCTGAGATGTTGTCTACTATGCTAGAGGATAAAAGTATTGAACCTACTTATTTGAATTTCTTTTTTACATAATAAATGTCGAAACAGGCCTTTTGTGAATCAGCTAGATCTTTTGGCTGGCTCACACTAAAACTGCTTCTTTTATCTACCAAATACAGAATCACGCATAAAATAGATTTTACATGTGAATTTCTATTTCGGATGTAATTTATAGAGGTACAGTCAGCATCAGAAGTTGATGATCTAATTTAGATTGTTAAAACAAGTGATTGAAGTTTGTATCAAAAAGTGATAGCATGACAAGGTGACCTTTAAAAGGTGACTGTAAAATGTACCAAAATTGAGATGATGACACTAACCCCATAAGTTCATGATAATTTCTTAGTTCAAAATACATGACTAGTATTATTTTCAAAAATCCGTGCCTGCTATGATATCTAAAAGTAGCTGATGTTGATAGTAACCAGATAAAAGTATCAATCTACCCTCAACCTGCCTTTTATTTTGTTCTGAAATTGTTGGGCAAATAGTAGGTAATACAAGGTGATTCATGACATGTTACAAGGTGATTAATAACATGTATACCAATGCATCAGTTAATTGTGACCCCACGACTTTATTTCGCCAAATGTTGAAAAGTAAAGATATTCACGTATTTGAGAAACAATTTTGCATCAGTTAATTGTGACCCAACGACTTTATTTCGCCAAATGTTGAAAAGTAAAGATATTCACGTATTTATGAAACAATTTTGCATCAGTTAATTTTGAGCCCACGACTTTATTTCGTCAAATGTTGAAAAGTATAGATATTCACGTATATAAGAAATAATTTAGCATCAGCTACTTCTGAAGCCGCGATTTCATTCGAACTGCATTTTATCATCAGTATGAAGATACATATGGAGTTTCAGACATTCATGACCTCAGAAAAGATGTTTTATCATTTACTTCTGGAAATAGTAGGATCAGAGACTTTGTGACACTTTTAAGTCATCACGTACTTTTGGAATATTGGGAAGAAACTCCTAAAGTAAAATATTTTCAATCAGGAGTTTTGAGACATGTCTGATCATCAGTTACTTTTGATGCTGACTGTACTAGCTTCCACGTGGAAAGCCTCGGTCTAGGCCTCAGGGAAACATTAGTGTTTTTAGTAACACTGAGGTACAGTCACATAATGGTCCTGACCCCACACTAGGATTCCCTGTGTCGTGGGTATCAGAAACTACGAGTACCATGGTACACTGTGACCCGAAACATAAATTTGCAGATCATGCAAATATTTGTTCCGCAGCGGGAATCGAACCCCTTGCATCTCAGACGGGCAAACGCCCGCTACGCCTACGCTACGATTTATGGGCATAGTACTCAGAGTTAAACACAAAAGGTGTTTCATCATCATCATCTTCAGTCTGATGAAGCCCACTGCTGAACATAGGCCTCCCCCAAAGAGTGCCATGACGAACGATCTTGAGCCTTCTCCATCCACCGACTTCCCGCAACCTTCACAATGTCGTCGGTCCATCGGGTGGGGGGCCTACCAACACTGCGTATAAGGTGTTTATTTCAATAAAATCACTAGGATCACTGAAACGTTTTAGAAACTAGGTGAAGCTGCGCCTGTTCCTCGCGAGCAACCAGCAGTCGAATCGCACAGTGTCGAACCAAACGTTTCTGCTCCACCTTTATTATAAGCACTGGCAAAGAGTGGAACGATCTGCCAGCGTCTGAGTTCCCGGATGAGTACAATCTAGGAGTCTACAAATCTAGAGTGAATAAGTTCCTTCTGGTAAAGCGTGCTCCATCTTAGGCCACATCTCACTTGCAAAAGTGAGCTGGTGGTCAAACGCCTAACCATCTACAATAAAAAAAAAAAAAAAAAAAAGAGCAAGCCTAGAAGATTGAATACTGACGTGGGCTTGCCCATGTAGATGCCGGGCGTGGGCGTGTGCGCGCGCTGCGTGATGGAGAAGTCGACGCGGATGCGGCGCCCGTCGATCTCCATGCCGGTGCACTCGTTCTTGGCCACCTTCGCGTCCTCCTGGTTCTCGTAGTACACGAAGCAGAAGCCTCGGGAGCGTCCGGTCTGGAATAACATATGGAAATAAGTATACGAGGTGATTCATAACATTGATACCTCACCGGAAGGGGGTTATTCTATCAACGAAAATAAATAATTTTAGCGAAAAAAAAACATCAATATTTTAATTTTTTTTTTTTAATCTTAGGAGAAACTTACAGCTAGGCTTACGCAACATCAGATAAAAATTATATATAATAGAACATGCCTGGAAAGATCAGTGAATGTTGTGCATGTTGTTTTATCATTTTAAGAACTTATAACTAAACACACAAGAAGTCGGAATCAAGATTGCTACCTAAAACAGCTGATTCATTGAGTTTGACCTGTTATGACCCCAAAACAGCTTCACATAGTTTTTTCAATGAAAATTCGAATTTCCAAAAGTAGTAGAACAAACTTTATTGCCAATTGGTTAAAAAATACCAAAAACCTTAAAAAATGCTCTTTTCAGGGCCACCATACATCAAGCTGGTCACTGACTTAAAACAGGATGACCAAGAAAGACAGACAGTGACACGACAAGAAGAAGGACCTTAAAATAAAAAGTACAATAAAATGGCACTCACCTTAGCGTCAATAACAACTTGAACTTTGTCAACAGGCCCATACTTTGAGAAGATATGGTTTATCTGCTGCTCAGATGTGTAAAGACTCAGACCGAACACCCCCAGGCACCTAGATGGGGTAGGATTCTCCTGCTGGTAACAACAAAGGGCATATTATACACACTATCCTATAATTATAAAGGTTATTCATTGTCGCTTTGGTCATACTGTAATGGAAATGTTAAATTTAAAAAATAAATAAATAATACAGCACAACAATGTACAAAAGGTGGGCTTAATGCCAAGGCATTACCTACAAGCCAGCCTGATTGGGTAGAAACAGGAGGCGACAGATTGTTGAACTTAACTAAAAACTATACTATATATAACCATACACTATATTTTTTATAATATATATACATATATACAGTGGTGGTCATCTAATTAGAAACACCTAGTCACCTGACATTTTTATAAAGTAACTAACATTATTATAGCATTTAATAGGAGGTAATTTTTTTTTTCACTACTTTACAATGTACTTTAATTTTTTTTTTTGAAGTTTTTCCCCTTTCGGGATGGCTATGGCATCTAGGCCTTACCGCCAAGTCTTACGTGTATTTTATATTGTTTATTTTGTTTATCTTCCTTAATTTTCTTACGTTAGTCATGGTCAAGTCACCGTCTAGTCAAGTCAAGTTCAGTTTTAGTAAGATATGATGGTGGCTATTTTACTAAAACCTCGAGGGACCTCTAGGCGCCAACTCGAAAAATGACGATACACGCAATCATTCTATTTCACTTCACTTGTGCGGTTTACTCAAACAAAATTACGCAAAACACCACCATAATCACACAATATTATTCAATTTAACACTAGTTTTGTAAAATAAATTGAGAGCACAACATCACTCCGCAAGTTCCCGCCAAAAAGTCCCAATGTACTTTAATATCTCTAGTTTAATTACAAGCAATAATATTTGACAACCAAGACGACAATAAAAATAAATATCAGTGAAACAAAAAGTATCAATATCGTTAGGACTGGCAGAATGGACAACTAATTAGAAACATTGTATGACTTGGTTCGCAAGTTGATTTTTTAAACTGAAATACAGTTCTCACAATTGTCAATCACATTGTAAATATTGCCACCATTTCTAACTCATTACGAAAAGTTACTATTTATTGTTGTTTTATTAAAAATGGGTAAAAATAAGAGCTGTGATGCAGCAACGAAAAAAATTATAGTGAATTTTCATTTAAAACAAAAATGGAGTTACAGAAAGATCGCCGATTATTTGGAATGTTCCGTAAAGATGATATTTAACGCCCTCGCACATTTCAAACTACACGGAACATCAGATAACGTGCCAAGAAAACTTCGGCCCAGGAAGACTACAGTTCAAGAAGACAGGCTTATGCTTCGATTAGCTAAGGCGGACCCCTTTAAAGGATCCAATGTTATAAGAAAAGAGGTATTTTCAGAAGACGATCCTCGACACGTGTCCACTAAACTAGTTCGTAGACGGTTGGTTGAAAGAAAATTGTTAGGAAGGATCGCTAGAAAAGTACCACTACTAACCAGGCTACATAGAGAAAATCGTCTAGCATTCGCTCGCAAATATGGCAGTTGGACTATTCATCAATGGAAAAAAGTTTTGTTTTCAGATGAAACTTAAATTAATTTGATTAATTCCGATGGAAAACGATATGTACGACGACCAATAAACGAGGCTTTGAATAACAAGTACACTAAAAAGACAGTTAAGCACGGTGGTGAAAATGTAATGGTGTGGGGATGTTTCTCAGGGTACGGGATTGGTCCCGTGAGAAAGATTGAAGGGCAAATGGATCAATATCAATACAAAAAGATCTTGGAAGAGACAATGATTCCATATTCCGAGGAAAATTTGCCAGTAACTTGGATATTTCAGCATGACAACGACCCAAAGCACACAGCACGCAGCGTTAAAGCGTTTCTTACAGAACAATCCGTGACAGTATTAGAGTGGCCTGCCAATAGTCCGGATTTGAATCCCATAGAAAATTTGTGGCACACTATAAAGACCAACCTGTCGCAGAAACACGTTACTAATATTCATGGACTTAACAGTGCATTTGAAGACGCTTGGAGAAGTATTCCTGTAGAAACTTGTTATAAATTGATTGAATCAATGCCGCGTCGCTGCAAAGCTGTTATTGATAATAAAGGCTACCCTACCAAATACTAATTGTCTAAGGATGTAGTATTTTTAGTATTTTTCAAAACTATTGGGGTTTTGTTCAAATTAAAAATGATTTAAGTAATGATTTTTTTGGTGTTTCTAATTAGTTGTCCGGTTTGTATCTCGTTTTTTATTTTGTTATTAATATAACTTTCAGTTTTAGAAAAACAACCGTTGTTTTCTGTTATTAAAATGCTATAACAATGCAATATAATATCCGATACATCGATTTTAATACGCAGGAACACTCAATGATACGTTAAAAATTAGTTCGAAAGGGAATTTGCAATAAAAATATAAACCCAGGTAGGTGTTTCTAATTAGATGACCACCACTGTATATATATAATACACTGCAATAGATTAACAGATAGTACAAAACAGTGTTCTATTAACATGTAGTGCAGATGCTAGATGCTCTTAAGAAAATGTTCACGAGTTAATAGTTTAAATGAATCTTTGGAGTCAACTTTTTGATATTATACGGAAGTTTATTCCAAAGTCTTACTGCTACAACGGAAAAGGAGTTGCCACGAAAACAAGTGCTATGCTCAGGGGAATCAAGGAGGAGGTTGTCAGACGATCTAAGAGGTTTGTCATGCGTATCACACCGGAAACGGAAACGAGATTTCAGATATTCAGGGAATTTATCTTGGTATTGATTTTCTGATAGATTGATATCAATTTATTTCGAAGGCGTTATCAGAAATCTACCGCAAATAATAAAACCCAACAGTCACATACATAGTCCTGACCCAACAACAGGATTCCGTGTCGTGGGTATCAGAAACGAGAACCATGGTACCACAACACAGACCCAGAACAAATATTTGAAGATCATGCATACATTTGTCCCGCAGCGGGAATCGAACCCCTTGCGTCTCAGACTCCGCCACCGAGGTGGTCAAATTCAAATTCTTCGTAGTAGTATGTGCGGTTGTTTACAAACATTGCACAACGAAATTGGTTGAATTATAGCTGAGAAACTCAGTCGATATTACGTCAAATGAATCATCCAAGTACTCGTGGTGAAATGTTTGTAAACAAACAGCTTGTACTTATCCTGAAATTAATCTGCTTGGCTTTGATTTTTTGATAGAATGGATTCGAAGGCGTTATCACAAATCGGCAACAAATGCAAATTCATTTGTATCAACACCAAGCAAGAAAATATTGAGTAAATTTTTGTTTACAAACATTTCACAACGAATTTGGTTCAAGTATAGCTGAAGAACACAGTCGAGATTACGTCAAATAAACACAAACTTTTGGTGCACAAAACGCCTCAACAATTTATATCCTACTAATATTATAAATGCGAAAGTTTGTGAGTATGTTGGATGTTAGTGGTTCTATAACGCTGTAACGGCTCAACCGATTGCGATGAAACTTGGAATATATAGAGTTATTTACCTAGAATAGCATACAGGCCATTCTTTCATTTTATTTATGTAGCGCGCGAGCGAAGCGGCGGACGCGAGCTAGCATACTATAATTCCAAATACATTAGTCACAGCCGGATGCTTGTGGGTCTGAATTTGCCGGTAAGTATAAGCGGCGCACTTTAATCCATTCAATACACTGTTTCTTTCAACGACGGTCATAGGCCTTTTTCAGGGCCACCAATCTGACCTAATACAGGTGACTAAGAAAGAATCGGAGGCACGACGAGCATAACATTTTCAAGATAAATGTAATAACCATATGCAAGTATGATTTGCGTACCATAGCAACTAGCAACAAATACCTCTAGTAGAATATTTAAACATATGTGACAGCAATTCAAAAGTTTTACGACCTTTTATTTATACACATGTTTTATTCAGTTAATTCAACTGTAAGTTGGTAAATGCCTGAACAAGTTGAATATGTTAAACAAAATCGACCTCCCTGTTAAATTTATCTACATTGTTCTGTACACAAATCCAGGAAAATTACATATAAAATTGTAATGGCAATCTATTTTAATGATTTCAAGGAAGTTACACAAATAACTGCTGAATGAATATTATAAAAAAATGTTGTAAACAAAAGCAATTGGAATTTAAACTGTTTATGACCTGACAAGTTTAACAAAATATAGATGCAGGTAGAATAATTGCAGATATCCAGGCACTAAGATCCTTGAAGATGTCTGGGGATAGTCAGAGGCGCGTCCAAACATTATATTTGGTACATACCCAATTAACGAAGTGTGTAGATTGGAGAATTAGGCTCTTATGTGGTTCTAGTGGAAACCCTGAATATTTTCATACAAACTTTAATCCTGGTTGCACACCCTTAGGGGTCGTTTAGGGACCTCCTTGTGCACCCTTACACTAAAACAGGAAGCTACTCTCAAAATTTCATACTTCTAGGAATTTTGGTTTAAACATTAGTTTTTTTTTTCAAAATTGACCCAATGTTTCTTAAGACAAAACCTTCCAGCTATAAGAGGAAAAGTACCTACCCTTAGGCCCCATTATTTTGCAGCACCCTGTATATTGATTGATGATTGACATTGAAATATTGATCGACTATGCGTCTCACCCGATCACCAGCGTGGCGGCGACGCGAGGACATCGGGCTGTGCGAGTGAGAGCGGCGGTACGAGCCGCGCGGCGAATATGAGCGGGAGCGAGAGCGCGAATACCGCGCGCGCTGGTAGCGGCGCGGGGATCCCGAGCGGGACCGCGTCCTGTAAGATGAAGGTTCTATGAGCTACACTCTTTGAGCTGTGGCATGGTGCATGTGAGAGATGAGTATATCTTTAGCAACTTGATAACTAGATAACTCACACTCAAGGACGGGGTCCTTTTCTAGCAGTAAACAAAAGATAGAAGCGGATATACTTTTATCGTGCCGATTAAGTGATTATGTATAAAGGGGTTAATAAATTATCCCTAAATAGTCTCCATGGCTCAACAGAAAGTTAAAAACTAATCCTTCAACCAAGCAACATTCAGTCTATTTATATATTGCATGGCAGTCCATCACATAACCTCTTTGCAAGCCAGTGGCCAACCTTGGTGACAAGAGTTCATAGGCCTTGGTTAATTGTAATTCAAGCAACATGGAAATCAGTTAGTAACATGGATATACTTCCTTGTTGTTGACTCAACTTGTTACTTAGACCAAGGCCAATGTACCTGCGCTAGAGGTCGCGGGTTCGATCCCCGCACTGGACAAACATTTGTGTGATAAACACAGATGTTTGTACTGTGTCTGGGTGTTTAATATTTATCTATTATGTATATCAGTCTCTGGTACCCATAGTACAGGCTATGCCTAGTTTGGGATCAGTTGACCGTGTGTGGTATGTCTGGAATATTTAATGTGAGTAGGACTCACACCCTGAGGCTTCTGTACACATTACATGGGGTCGAAAATCAAGATCTTAGGTGTACAAAGTAACAATCTTAGTAATGCACTGAATTAGAAGCTTGATTTTTTTAACAGCTCTCTAAGCTCACAGGCCTATAAATTTGGTTTAAATTTCAAGTTGATATCTTTAGACATTCCTGAGAAAAAGGGTCTTCACACACAGACAACAAAGTCATGGTATATGGGTTTTTTTTCATAAAAATAATAGAAGTTAATGAAAACTGGATCGTAAAATGTTGGTGATATAAGTCAACAGCATAAAAGTAGCTGGATAACTATCATGCTTGCTAGCTATTGGTGTACAAGTTCTTATCAGTAACTCCCCCCTCTCTTTTTCCACCCTCCACAGAATAGTTATTGATAAAGCAATGGTTGCTAGGCAGTTGTTTATTGAATACACATGCAGTGTTTTATTGATTTAACATTACCTACATATAGTTTCACAGCAATCCTACTAATATAAATGAAGTTTGTGAGGATGTTTGGATGTTTGTTATTCAATCACATCATAACAGCTCAACCGATTTCGTTGAAACTTGGAATAGATTAGGTTCTTTACCTAGTATAGCATATAGGCTGCTTTTTAAGTAGGTACCACGCGAGCGAAGCCGCTGGCGGAAGCAAGTAGGTTCATAATAATACATGGCATGGAATTATACATTTATGTCGAAATACTGACCATCACTTCAAACTACTCGACCAATTAACCTTGAAAGCGAGGTTATGTATAATATTCACAACAAAATCTCATTGTTGCACTGATGACTGCGAGATAGTAATGAGATAACATTAGGTAATTACATCGTTGGAGTTTATTTAGGTACTCACGGGCTTCTGTATTTCCTGTTGGAAGCTTTTGGCGGGGGCGGCGTCCTAGACCGGCTTCTGCTGAGTCCCATGGGCATGCCTACAGATTGCTTCGACACCGGCTCCCGAGACCCGTTGCGGGTCCTCGAGCGGCTCCTCTGAAATATCACAAACGATTCCACACTCATTATAAATAGCACACGGCACAAACTGACAAAATAAAACACGAGGCGCAGCGGGCAGCGGGAATGCCCGCCCGCTCGTCAGCGCAAACAAAACTATGAAAACAGTAGGTACCTCTCGATCGGACATGATCTGCGACACAATACGCACACTCAATAAAAACAAATAACACTAATTCAATCTATTTTTATCAGCGTAAAGGGCGATCAAATAAATTACACCACCAACAAACACCAAGCGTTCTTTTCACAAAAATCGAGAAACAAAATGGCGTGTAATTTTTTGATTTGGAAAATTAAGCCAATGAAAATGAACTAAAGCTGCCAACATAACGAAACAACCCTATCATAGAATTATGTTATCTGTGTCATAGAGCATAGAGAAAATGTCCTATCTAGATACATAAAATATTATTCGGTACACGAGTTTTTGGACGAAATTGTCAACGTCACGTCAGTGACGTCTCACGTCAGTCCACATCACGTCAATCAATCAAAACTCGCCCGATCGGCAATTTCGGCAAATAAGCAAATGTGGATTTTGTGGAACTGCAGTAAAAAAGTGAATTATTTGTTCATATCTCTTGATTTTCTCCAAGCATGACTGATACCGATACCCAAAATGGTACCCCTGAGGACCAGCCGCAAGAAAAAACAGTTAAACAACTGAAGAAGGAAGCAGAAAAGGCTGCAAAGTTAGAGAAACTGAAGGCTAAGCTGGACAAGAAGAGTTCTGCACCAGCTGTGGTGAAGGAAAAGCCAGAGGTACTTTATCTATGCTGCTATTTAGACATTCATTCATTATATACTTTCTAATTACCCTGCACAAATAACCAGTTTCATTCTAAAATAACATTACTTAAATACATAGGTTAAGTTTTTACATAGCTGAGTGAAAGGACAAAGCGATTATTCTCTACGTTGCATCATTACGCGCTCAGAAATTGCTTAACTGTGTGGAGGTTCTTATGAGAATATATGAGTATTTTTTTAAATTATGGACATTTCAAAAGCTATGGTTTCCGAGTCTCAAATAATTTTGACCCATCAATATCATCAAAGCAGTCTTATCAGACCCATAAATTGATAAGAATGATGATAAGCCAGTCAATACCTTAAATAAACAAATTTTTGAAGGAACAGGTTTTATTAGTGTGTAAAAATTAATTTTTATTTCAGTGTCAAAGCAATCAGCTATCAGCAGTTATTATAATATTTTATACTTGAACCCACCACTGACTTTCCTCGGATACCCAGACTAAAGATAAAGTCACACACCAGAACTATATTCATACAAAAAATTCATTGATCTGTTTTGGATATTTGGATAGGATTTTGATCAAACTTTTTGCATTCAACTTAATATTGTTGAATAATATACCCATCCTTATGATCAATTAAATTCTATGATAATTTAAATATTACCTAAATGTATTTAACAGAAAAAGGCAAAAGAAGTAAAAGAAGCAGCAGTATACACATCCAACACAGAGCCCGGGGAAATGAAAGATGTCCTCGGTCCCATGCCGGATGCCTACAGCCCCAAGTATGTTGAAGCTGCCTGGTACGCCTGGTGGGAGAAACAGGGATTCTTCAAACCTGAATATGGAGTGAGTCACATTTTACTATGGTAAAGGTGAAGTTATTAAGATAGATTAAAGGGTCATTCCATGTCAAACATAACACTTGTTACAGACACTTAGAGTAGAATTTAGGAAATCCGGTGAAGAATATTTGAAATTAAGAACGATTTTAAGGAACTGTGGAGTAAGGGGTGGTTGGGCAACCATAAAATATGCTTTCTTTTAAAAACATTGTCCAAAAGCAACGTAAATGTGTACGACCTGTAACACTCATTACATGGAATGACCCTAAAATTATATAGAAATATCTATATCTATTATGTATATCAGTCTCTGGTACCCATAGTACAGTCTATTCCTAGTTTGGGATCAGTTGACCGTGTGTGATTTGTCCGGAATATTTATTTATTTATTGATACTATATAAGCTGCAACTATATAAGACCAGGAACATTTTAATAGTTGCGGGAAGTATGTTGATGGAGAAGGCTCATTAACACTGTTTATAATGGCACCATTTTGGAGGCATATTGCATAATTGAACAAGAAACCTCCTCACAAAATTTCGCATTTATAATATTGTAGGAAGACTAGGATAGAAGGATAAATAGTTTGAAGACCTAAACACAATTTATTTGAATATATGAAAACAAATATTCATGCAGCAAATCATGTAATGTATTCATGCATTATATGTTATATTATGTTGAATTTAATATTTAAAACATGCATTTCAGTATATTTCATGTTTTTAGAGAAAGTCAGTATTGGAACAAAATCCAAAGGGCAAATTCGTGATGGTGATCCCCCCACCCAATGTGACTGGCTCCTTGCATCTCGGACACGCTCTCACAAATGCTGTTGAAGATGCCATCACGAGGTGGCACAGGTATGATTTTTAGTCTTAAATAGAATAGAATTTTTTATTTTTTTTATATAGAATAGAATGGCCATGGACTACCTGGCAACTACCTATCGACTACCCGCATACTACAACCTTGTTACTTGTATACTACCCCTTACTACTAGCCCGCTACCCACAGATTAACCATCTATAACCTGCCTACATTGGGGTATAAGCTTCCCTTTGATTGTTTTTTTTTACAATTTCACAGGATGAACGGTCGTACCACCCTCTGGAACCCAGGCTGTGACCACGCCGGCATTGCCACGCAAGTGGTGGTGGAGAAGAAACTCTGGCGCGAAGAGAAGAAGACTAGGCACGAGCTAGGAAGAGAAGAGTTCATCAAGCGCGTCTGGGACTGGAAGAATGAGTATGTATTCTGATAGTTTAGTTTTAATGTGTTCAGAAATAGGTGTTCTTAAAAACATCTTACTCATATTATATTATATTATCTCCGCGGAGAGCTGCACCAGCCAGCGGTGATGGCGGCGCTGCGGCTGCGCGCGCCCAACGACTACATGGGCGCGCGCCGCCGCCCCGCCATGCTGGAAGTGCCGCACTGTAGGACCAACCTACTTAAGTTTGCCCCCATGTCACTCGCTGTCTATCTGCTCAATATCTTGTCTGCGAACAGCGTGGATATTTTTTTCAATCACCTACCGAAACTCCTACAACTTGCACAGATAGTGATAGAAACGAAATGTTTCGATTAGTACCTATCTAATTGTACCTATTTATTATAATGTACCTACTAATAACGTATGGCATCGCTTTAGGGATTAAAAAAAACCTGTTATGATGTTATACTGTATTCTAAATAAATAAATGTTGATTGTAAGGATGTTTGGATGATTGTCAGTCACGCCGTAACGGCTACCGATTTCGGTCAACATTTTTTTTTGTAGCTTTTGTCGGTGGGCCCGACCATGTCTTTGATAAACTTGGAATGAATAGAGTTCTTTACCTAGAATAGAATATAGGTTACTATTTATCTAGGTACCACGCGAGCGAACCCGCACGTAAAGAATTTCGACCGGATGAGGAGTTGATTCGACCGGATGTCCAGTATCTAAGGACCCTCCTATAGATACGCGGGTTCGATTCAATCCAGCTATTAGCCAAAAGTTTTGGGATATTATTAAATTCTTGATAATTGAATATCCGAATGCCAGGGCTAAATTAGACTCAATGAGTCTATAACCGAAGTTACAAAATACCTAAAACGTTTAACACCTTTATGTGCTATTAGACAAAGAACATCTGACGCAATATTTTTAATCTTGTTTTGTGTGGCACACAACCTATCTTGATTACAATGTCTTTTGTGTGTAGTAAGTAAAATATTTGTATGCCATAGTCTGTTTACAAGATGAAGATTTACATAATTGGAGTTAGTCTCGGTTGTAAAAGACAAGTAGGTAAGCATTTTGATTTGTTACTGACTTGGAAACGTTTATACATTACAGTTTGTTACTCAATCATGCCAGTACAGCTGAACGGATCTGGATAACATTTGGCACAGTCTGGAATAGAACAAAGGCTACTTTTTATTAGCTTGCGAGCGTAGCCGCAAGCGGTAGCTAGTTTTTTATAGGTTCTCTAAAATTTTCACAGAAAAGGAGTCCGAATCTACGAGCAGCTGCGTTCTCTAGGCTCCTCGTACGACTGGTCGCGCGTCCGTTTCACAATGGACCCGTCCATGTGCCGCGCGGTGAACGAGGCGTTCATACGGCTGCACGACGCCGGCGACATCTACCGCGCGAACCGACTGGTCAACTGGTCATGCACCTTGAAGAGCGCAATCAGCGATATCGAAGTGGATAAGGTTGAGCTTACGGGACGCACGATGTTGAGCATCCCGGGATACGATAATAAGGTGAGTTTGTAAGAGTTGAGAATGTGATGTCAATAGATGGCGCTATACTCTATTTTCGGTGTATGCGTTCACTCTCCGCGCGAACAGACTTGTGTACTGGTCTTGTACATTGAAGAGTGCTATCAGCGATATCGAAGCTGATAAGGTTGAGCTGACGGGACGCACGATGTTGAGCATCCCGGGATACGATAATAAGGTGAGTTTGTAAGAGTTGTGAATGTGATGTCAATAGATGGCGCTATACTCTATTGTCGCTGTATGCGTTCACTCTCCGCGCGAACAGACTCGTGAACAGGTCTTGTACATTGAAGAGTGCTATCAGCGATATCGAAGTTGATAAGGTTGAGCTGAGGGGACGGACTATGATGAGTATCCCGGGATACAATAATAAGGTGAGTTTTTAAGAGTTGATAAAGTGTTGTCAAATGATATAGAATGGGCAATTCCCACACATGATTGGAATTCGCTCTGAAAAACTGTGGAGGCCATGTTCAGCAGTGGATAACCTCTTGCTGAACAACCAAATGAGGCACGCTAATCACGCTTTTATGTTCCTTATTATAAGGTCTGTGGAAGTGACGATGTTCAGCAGTGGACATCCTACGGCTAAAATGATGCACGCTAATCACGCTTTTATGTTCACTGTTATAAGGTTGAGTTCGGCATGCTGGTGCTATTCGTGATGAAGCATGCTAATCATGCTTCTATAATCTTTGTTATAAGGTTGAATTCGGCATGCTGGTGCTATTCGCCTACAAAGTGGAGGGCTCCAAAGAAGAGATTGTGGTGGCGACCACCCGAGTTGAAACCATGCTGGGAGATGTGGCAGTGGCTGTACATCCTAATGATGAGCGGTAAGTCTTGCAAGTTTTATACAGGTGTTTAATTAAAACATATTATTGATTCAATCAAACTAAATTCATTATATTAATAAATAATCAAGGCAAATAGGTTTGAAACTGGCTCGATAGGCTGTAATGCAGAAATCAGATGTTTTAGGGTCAAAGCACTTCAAAGGTGTCTTAATTAATCAGCTGTTTTAGGTAGTAATCTTGGTTGAAATTTTTATACACACAGTTTTTATACTTCTGCAGATACCATCGTTGACATTTGTTAGTATGCTACTGTTTATTGTTCCACAAATATACATATTTTGATTTGAAAAAAAAAAAGTAATTATTGGCAAAATTTACAGCAGAAACCATAAAAAAACTTGGTAGACATCATTTATGTTTTTTTTTGGTCATACTTGTAGTAATTATTATTGCTTCTAAGGTTGGTATCAAGACACCGACGTTTGGTACAAGAAAATTATAAAATAGCAGATATGAAAAAGTTCAAGAAAAAAATCTGAATAAAACTTACTACTACTATGTAATAAGCCCCTTTAGAGGTGATGTTTTTCATCACCTATAATGGGCTAGTTGAGATAATAGATCAAAATGTGTTGTTTTCTGTGGTAGATACAAGCATCTGGTCGGCAAGAACCTCGTGCATCCGTTCGTCGACCGGAAGCTGCCCATCATCACTGATGATTACGTCGACATGAGCTTCGGAACTGGTAATTAACTCTACAAAATTATTATGGACAAGTGCGAGTAACACTCGTACCTTTAACGGTAGCTTTAACGGCAGCAAATATGAAATAGAAAGAAAGAAAGAGAACGTTTTTATTTATAACGGCACATTAGGACAGAAATAAGCGACACAATAAAAATTAAAATAAAAGAAATAAAAAAAATAATACAAAATACACACCTAAGCAAAGCGTTCTTATGTGGAATGAGGTTGTACCTGCTATGGCTTTTTATTGCGGGCCGTGTGGGAGGTGCACGAGTCTGCATTTTGTTGAACTTATGAGGAATAAATTTGCGGAATATTACTACATATTTGTTTGTCTATTTATTGTAAGATATAATAGCTCATGTTTTTAGTGCATTATAATTTTATCACAGGTGCGGTAAAAATAACTCCCGCGCACGATCCCAACGACTATGAGATTGGGAAACGGCACAATCTACCGTTCATCAACATCTTGGACGACCAGGGTATGATGCTGGACAACTGTGGAGCTTTTGCTGTAAGTAATATGGTCAAAATTCGAGTAACTGTATGCATGAGGAAAACGTACAAACATTCTAAATAATATTATAAATGCGAAGTTTGTTTATAGTTATATTTTTGGTGGTATTTTCTATTGAGCTCCCCTTGTTCGATCTAAAGTTCTACATTCCATTTTATAAAAAAGATAACCGAAAAAAAAAATTGCCATGCCTGGTTTGTTGCCTGATTCCTCTAGGCTTGGTCGCGAGGAACAGGCGTAGCTACACCTAGGACGCCGGCTCTGCGCCGTAACCGCTCAACCGATTTCGATGAATCTTGGAATAGATTACTAGAATAGCATATAGGCTACTTTTTATCTATGGACCACACGTAAAAAGCCCCGGCACCAGCTGTTATACATATCTTATTTTATTTTATTTATTTAACAAAACCCACAGCCCTTAATCGAAAATACAATAAAAAATTACATGCTAATTCTTAAAAGAATTAAGGATAATAAAGGATTTACATTTTTTAGAAAAAAAAATATTTTAATTGACAGTCAAGTTTCGAAAAATGTTCAAAATTTTAGTCCCTCTCCATAAACTTTAATAAATCTCGTTTAAATGTACCTTTAGCATTATGAAATATATCAATTGAATAGAATTCCTTATTATATGTTCTTTGAAGTTTGAATCGATTTACTATAGAGTTTTGCGCATAGTTTGTGGATGAGTTCGCAACGGCTTCATATACAATATAATTATTTCATATATTTCAGGGTATGAAACGGTTCGACGTCCGCCGAAAAATCATAAAGACTCTGGACCAATTGAAACTGTACAAGGAGAGCAAGGACAACCCTATGGTTGTACCTCTATGCAGCCGCTCCAAGGACATCGTGGAACCTATGCTGAAGCCTCAGTGGTAAGTTCTGTAATAGAAAATGCTTTATTGCACACCATAAAAAAACTAAACTAGGTATGTGATACAATGGGCGGTCTTATCGCTGAATAGCGATCTCGACCAGACAACCTTTGGATGGAGTGGACGGACTATGATTAAACAGAGGTATATACTGTAGACATCTTTTCTGACAATGCTTCCAATGCTGTGTTCCGTACATTGCTGTATTGTCGTGAGCCTATATTTATTTTCACTGAAAAGTAAAAGGGTCATTGATCAATTTTGTCGACTGTAAAACTTTTTACCGATACTATCAGAGGTCAGCCACTGAATGTTATGCCTCGCTTTGCTCACTAGGATGACATAGGATGCTGGTGAGCGAAGCGAGTCGGAACGAGCTACCATGTGTTCATCCATGTTTTTTTCTCTATGTCACGGTAATGACCACTTAACATCAGGTGGGACGATCCACCTGAGGTTAAGTGGTCATTGTCGCGTATAGACACTGACAACACCGGCGGTTATCGTATCGGTGCGTTGCCTACCCTTATGCACTTGATGTTTTCCCTATAGGTATATAAGTTGCGACAAAATGGCCGCTGATGCAATATCCGCCGTGAAGACGGGCGAGCTGAAGATCATCCCAGATGTCCACGAGAAGACCTGGTTCCACTGGATGGAGGGCATCCGAGACTGGTGCATCTCCAGGCAGCTGTGGTGGGGGCACCAGATCCCAGCTTATAGACTCGAGGTAATTTGGTCATCCTGCGTTATTCTTCTTGTGTTCGTGTCACTGATTCTTTCTTGGTCATCCTGTATTAGTTCAGTGACCAGGTTATGACGCTCATTAGTTGTTATAAAAAAATGTTTGCAAAGATTCAAATCAATATTTGAATGAAATGCAGGGAGTGTATCGCGATATAACATATAGCCTAGTAGCAATTTAGACCATAATCAAAACTTTGTAAAGTTTCATAAAGTTCCGTCACATAGTGTCTGAGATTGCATTGTGTTATACAGGTGTGTCGTATGAACTCCTTTTTGAAAAAAAAAAACATATGTATCTTTGTTTGTATCTACTGTTTTACTATATTATGTTATGTTACCTATATGCTATTCCAGACTATAATCTATCTGTGTACCAAATTTCATCCAAATCCGTTCGGCCGTTTGGGCGTGATTGAACCACAAACATCCAAACATGCTCACAAACTTTCACATAATTATAATATTAGTAGAATGACTACGACTATTTCTATTCACCCCCCGTTAAAAACGTCAGACAACAACAAGCTAAAAAGGTTCTTAGCATTGAGTTCACAAGGTGAGCCCGCGCAAGTAGGCCGGGCCGCGCCGCAAGTACACGCGCTCGGGCCGCAGGTATTTTTTTTCTTCTTTTTTAATGTTCTTCCCTTTCAGGCTGGCTATGGCATCTTAGGCCTTACAGCCAAGTCTTACGTGTATTTTTGCTAAAATGTGAAGCAATTATTTTATTAAAAATAAAATAATTGCTTCTCATTACTCAAACAATATGTCGATATAGTTGAATTAATATTATTTGTTTGATTGAAATTAATTTCAAATACCTACGTACATACGGAAGTACCTATAATATGTTATTTTTTCGGTTTTTTTTATCAAGCAATGTGTAAAGTATCGTCTTTTGAATCATTAAAATCACTAAAATATGTGTACATTTTGTGTGGCATCAAATATCTCAATTTGGCTGTTTAAAATGATTTCTAGAAGAGCCAAAATCTATTCACCCCCGTTAAAAAGGTTCTTAGCATTGCCCGCGCAAGTCGGCGGGGCCGCGCCGCAAGTACTCGCGCTCGGGCCGCAGGAAAACCTGCGGGCGCGCGCGTGTCCGCAAGCCGGCGCCTGCGCACGTATGTTGTCTGTACGAGTGTGTCTCTATCCGCATGCTGTTGTTGTCCGCACGGCTATATTTTTTAGCTAGGCACATTTTTTTATGCTGTATATTTTAGGCTATGGCATCTTAGGCCTTACTACCACGTCTTGCGTGTATTTTTGTATTCATTTTATTTCACTTCACTTGTGCGCTTTTTTACTCACAATATTACGGAAAACACCACCATATCACACCATATTTTACAAAACTTGAAAAATAAATTGAGAGCAAAACATCACTTTGCAAATTCCCACCACAATATCCATATTGTAGTACTATTTATTGTCTCTGGGATTTAAAGCGGAATCTTGTTTGCCACCCTAGTTGTTAAAAAATTGTTTGCCTGTTTTTTTAGAGATTATTTATTAGAGTATTACTCAGATAATTTTTTTTTTGACGTTGTTATCTTTGTTCAACTCATTTTAGCATGCAATACAAGTGATTCATGCAATGTATACTGTCCTTAAAAGGGGCTTGTTCTATGAACAAAAAAAAAGTATAAAAGAAAAAAAAAGTTATATTTCGTGATTTTATCTGAACTTCTTTACATAAAGTCATTCTGTTTTTGCTCTTTTTATCATCTTAAAAACGAATTAGTAAAAGTACGAGAAGTTTGTTAAACATTAGCGGTTTGTTTACGAACATTTCACATCAAAATTAGCTCAACAATATACATATTATGTTCGTTAACCAACCATTGGCTCATGTTATGTCTGTTGCATTGCATAAATATCCACAGAATGACCAAGAGCTATGGGTGTCCGCCCACACCGAAGAGGATGCCATCAAGAAAGCAGCCGCCAAGTTCAACATGCCGCCCTCGGAGGTGAAGCTGAGGAGAGACGACGATGTCCTGGACACGTGGTTCTCGTCTGCCCTATTTCCTTTCTCCATCTTCGGCTGGCCGGATAATACTGATGATTTGAAGGTAAATTCAATGTTTAATAATGGAGACTTTGTTTACAGAAAGAAACTTAAAACTAATACAAGTTAATATTTACAAAATACACAAGAAACAGTTGAGCCATCTAAAGACCGTTACAAACGATCTATAGATAGCTCAACTGATCCAGATCACTATTTTTTTTTTTTATACAACAGAGGTGGCAAACAACACACACACAGTGGCACAGCGAGATTTTCTCGTTCTGAATTGGAGCAGCTCGCCTAGGTACCTCCGCCTTACAGAAGATCGCAGCCAAACAACATTATTTGTTTCAAATAGTGCTGAGTTCCTGCGGTGTGTAAGGTTGCGAGAGCTCTTTAGAGGGGAAGGGGGTTCGGGGTCGGCAACGCGTGCGTGATGTCTCTGGTATTGCAAGCTCTCATAGGCTACGGTAACCGCTTACCATCGGGTGGGCCGTAAGATTGTATGCCACCTATGTTGTATAAAAAAAAAAAAAGATAAGTCCAGATTAGTTACAAATAGTGATATTTGACAGGCGTTCTACCCCGGAACGCTACTCGAAACCGGCCACGATATCCTGTTCTTCTGGGTGGCTAGGATGGTCTTCTTCGGACAGCGTCTAATGGGGAAACTACCATTTAAGTGAGTATCCAATTAAATATCTAGTGGTTAGCCCCGAACTGAGATCTCGCGATTCAAATTCAAAATGTGTTTATTTCAATCACAAATCACTATGATAACTTTGAAACCAACAAACTTCTAGCATAGATATCTTCAATGATAGTATCGGTATATTTAAACGTAAGGTGCTGGAACATTTCCAGCTCGAATTCATAGCATCTAAGTAACTGCTTCCATTATAGTTATAGGTAGTTATGACTCTATTATAGTAAGTTTTAGTTAAAATTTACTTAGCTTTACCTAGGTACCTAGGTTAGAATAACTTTGAAGAATAACTTTTTTTTTCTCTTTTACTTTTCTCTTGAGCCTCACCTAGTTCGATCGGCACCACACTGAAGCTTTAAATTCCATTTTGTGAAAAAGGATCATCGAAAAAAATGATAGGCACCAAGCCGTGTTTGTTGCCTGATTCTTCTAGGCTTGGTCGCGAGGAACAGGCATAGCTTCACCTAGTTTCTAAGACGTTTCAAAGTGATCCTAGTGATTTTATTGAAATAAATGCCTTTTGACTTTGACTTTGACTTGACTTTGATCTCAAAAAATGTTACAACACTTCTATAGGTAGTCTTTAAGTACACAGTTTATCTTGTATAATTTTAGTTTATTGTAACGAGATTATCCTAGCTGAAAGATTAAACTCCATAACCTTATTTTCTATTTTAAAGTTATTGCCTGTTATTGGCTATTGTATCAGTCCTTAGTCTACATAGCTTAATATTGTTGAATGTTTGATACATGCGCTGTTGGCGATCCTATTTAATAATTTAATAACGTCTTAGAAACTAGGTGAAGCTACGCCTGTTCCTCGCGACCAAGCATATGTGATGTCTATGTGCTTCGATGATCGTTGAAGCACAACTAACATAATCTTTGAAAATCGCATCTTTAATTTTTATGTATGTTAGTCATTAAGGTATTTATCTATGGGCCAACATTTTTGTTTTACAATTATTTGATGCCTGAAATAAATGTTTTTTTTTTAACTTCTTAGAATTAATATCCAATCCAATCTTACAGAAACTACGACGTCATTAAAACTTTACCAAATGGAAGCTCACGTTATATTCGTTTTTAAGTGTTACTATTTTTGTTGCATCTAACTTAAACTATAAACTACAAACTTTCGTATTATAAATTTGAAAGGAGCCATTTCATTCTGGGCCTGGTCCATGTACACTACATAGAAAAATTAGGAAAAAATAGGAGATTACAAGAAAAATACAATTTAATTATTTTGAATACAAATGTACAAGAATAGTTCTTCTGGTAAGTTTTTTACTATGTGAACACTATTTGAAGGCCGCCATGTTGGTTTATAATTGGCGTTAGACATGACATTGACATATTTTCATGTCATGTTGTTTGATTTGATGTTTTGGTTTTGTCAGATAAATGTAGGTTGTCAAAATGACATTTCACGCACGTCCATCCGCCATATTTTTGTAGCGCTGTGTGTTGCCCTCTTTGTCGAAGAAAATCATAATGTACCTTAGAACGAAGTCAATTTAAATAAAATAACCAATTAAATACGTTTACTTTATTGCTTAGCCATATTTTAGAGTAGTGTACACAGTGCAGGCCCAGGCTCCATATATTGATGAAACGCCTCTTTTGAATGGATGGATGACTGAAAAGATCTGGATAAAATTTAGCACAAAACTAGATAATAATCTGGAATAGCATATAGGCTGCTTTTTATCCGCCAAAGACCCTCATGAGTAATCGTAAAATCATCTCCAAAAAACACCCTTATCCCTCGCACTATAATTTACAATTTACTATAAGAGATATCTCCCTCCACCAAAATAATTAAAACCATCCTTGATCCAAAACACTAAGGCTTAATTTTCTTCTCAGAGAAATCTACCTGCACCCGATGGTGCGCGACGCTCACGGCCGCAAAATGTCCAAGTCCCTCGGCAATGTCATCGACCCCGTGGACGTGGTGACGGGGGTTACACTGGAGCAGTTGAACGAGCAACTGGAGAACTCCAACCTGGACCCGAAGGAGATAGAGAGAGCCAAGCAAGGACAGAAACAGGACTATCCTAATGGGATTCCCGAATGCGGGACTGACGCTTTGAGGTAAGTTTTTAAACTGAATGAATCTTCATAAACTGTTACCACCATACATACCATCCCGAAAGGGGTTAATTCTATCAACAAAAAAGAAAACAATCGTTTTTTTTTTCTAATTACTAAACTTATGAATTTATACCTAAGTGCCGTGATAAACGCATCACTCGCAGTTACTATGCACCGGCTTACTCTAACTGCGCCAAAATTACCCACAAGGTGCCGAAATTAATGATAATTATTAATTTTAAACATTTTTATTGTTTGAAACTTCGCTTGGCAATATGCTATTATTATTTTAAGATTAACCTAAATCTATGGCATTCTATATTTTATGGGAGACATCGAACATCTATCAATAATTGTTGCACGTGACATAGAGGTAATCATTTTGAACATTGCTTCTCAGATTCGCTCTCTGCGCGATGGCACAAGGCCGGGATTTGAACCTGGATATACTCCGCGTACAAGGATACAGATTCTTCTGCAACAAACTGTGGAATGCGACCAAATTCGCGCTTATGTACTTCCCCAAGGACACCACTTATGAGGTAAGTCGAAAAGGCTTACGTCCACCAGTGAAAGAAGGAAAGAAAGAGCATTTATTTGTTTGTGTTGCATTAAGTAGTTAAAAAAATAAAAAATAAAACAAAAACATGATAACAGATAACATAAACTTCGTAAAAATAATAAACATAATAAACAGAGGTGACTGTTGCATGGGGCCAAAAAGGTCCCTATCTCAGCATTGGAAAAAAAATATATATTATATATTTTTTTGCAGCAATTACATAGGTAGGTACAGACCGAATAAAAATAGTTATCAGCAGTTTAGGTTGCCATTGGTAAATTACTGATTACGAGGCGATAAAAAGATACAATACAGCTGACTCCACACTAGGCAAGCCTGTATCGTGGAGACCTATCCTTATGCAGCATAACCTGTGGACTTCTTGCCTTTCTTGTGGATGATGATGAGTATTTTCCTACCAACTAAGTACCCGTTTTTGTGTACCTACTGTTGTTTATTTTTTGCTTTTATTTCGTTCTGTGTTATATTTGTGTGTCAATTTAAAAAAATATATTTATCTAAATAACATAATAATAATAACACCCAACAGTCACATACATAGTCTTGACCCCACACTAGGATAACCTGTGTCGTGGGTATCAGAAACTACGAGTACCATAGTACCACAGCACCCAGACCTGGAATAAATATTTGCAGATTATGCAAACATTTATAACAGCGGGAATCGAACCAGCACCCGCCCGCTGCGACACCTAGATCGTCGTAGATCTATCTATATCTATTTCTTGCAGGTTCTCCCCCCAAAGCTGCCATCAGAGCTGTCCCCCATGGACCGCTGGATGGTGTCTCGCCTGGCGCTCGCGACTCAGAGGGTCAACGCCGGGTTCCAAACCTACGACTTCCCGTCTGCCACCACACACTGCTATAACCTCTGGCTCTATGACCTCTGCGACGTTTACTTGGTAAGTGATATCTAGAACAGCTACAGGCTTGGTCGCGAACATGCGTAAATTCAAATAGATTTGAGACGATTGATAATGAACTTTGTGACACAACGATAAAGACAGATTTATGTTGTTGTGTTAGCTGAATTAAGTGTAATTTGCGCAACAGTCTGAACAAACTGTATGATGTGCGTTCATCCAAAAATGATCATTCTTGTAGTGTTGGTGGTAATTAGGTACTATTGCGGCAAGAAGTGAAACGAGTTGCTTCGTTGAAGTCTAGTTTATTTGTAACATAAAAGTACTAAATTACAGTAAAGTTATTACTAACTATTACTTATTCTATGGTGCTGAGTAGGCACAGTATTAGTTTACCTACCGTTGCATATTATCATGATACTACATTCTGTAGAAAAAAAATAAAGCTCAGTATTAATTGAACTGAATTTCCTCAACTACATAAAAAAATTGTGCATGTAATCTCAATAATTTTATCAATCAATATTAGACTTTATTAAATGTGCACTAGAGCTGACAATAGTTAAATGCTACGGGGGCGTAGTTGGTCCCAAGTTTATAGTTACATGATCATTTTTAAATTTATTAAACTTCTTTTTACTCTTCAGGAATACCTAAAACCAGTGTTCGCATCAGGAACGGAAGCTGAGAAGACCGCCGCGCGACGCACTCTCTACACAACGCTCGAGTTTGGTCTAAAACTGCTCAGCCCGTTCATGCCTTACGTCACTGAGGAGTTGTACCAGCGGCTGCCTAGGAAGAACAAGCGCTGCCCATCTATTAGCGTGGCTCCTTACCCCACTGTAAGTATTATCTTACTCTACTGTAAGTATTAACTTACCCCACTGTAAATGTTACCTTACTCCATATTACCATATTTCAAATTTAATGTTGGCCTCATAGCTCAGTTGGTAGTAACTCTGCCTTCTGCGCTAGAGGTTAAATTCCCGAACTGGTCAAACATTTGTGTGATAAACACAGATGTTTGTTCAATATTTATCTATCATGTAGGTATATCAGTCTCTGGTACCCATAGTACAGGCTATGCCTAGTTTGGAATCAGTTGTAGGTGTGTGATATGTCCGGAACATTAAAAAAAAAAAATTGTTAACATTACAAAATTTGTTCTATATTATCTTTGTTATTACTAATACTTAACTTACTTTACTTGTCCCTAAGTGTTACCCTACTCCACTGTAGGTATTACCTTACCCCATGTAAGTACTAAGTCACTGTAAGTATAACTTACTTAACTTCTTCTTCTTGTGTCACTGATTCTTTCTTGGCCATCCTTTCTTTGGTCAGTGAGCAGGTTGAGGTATGGTGGCCCTGAAAAGGGCCTATGACCGTTGATGAAAGAATCAGTGTAGTGAAAGGATTAAAGTGCGCCTCTAAGAGGCTCCTTAACTGTATGTAGGTATTATCTGATCTCAAAGTATTACCTTACACCGCTTTATGTATTACCTTACGGCACTGTAAGTATAAACTTACCCCCCTGTAAGTATTGCCTTACCCTATTGTAAGTACATCACCAGACGCACCTTCCATCAGGCGTACTTTAGTAATATATATATTTTGCAAGATATGGAATCAATCATTCCTAAAACAGAATGAAACATTAATTATTGTTTATTTTCCCAGGAAGCAGACGCCCCCTGGCGGTCAGAAGAGCTGGAATCGGACGTGGAGACAGCCCTCAAGATGGTGCACCTCATCAGATCCACTCGCGCTGAATACGTACTCGCGAACAAACAGAAGACTACGGCGCATCTTATTATTTCACCTGAATTACAGGTATATTATTTATGCTATGTGATTCAATAATATCCCGAAAGAGGCTTATTCTACACCTAATGGGCAATAAAGTTTTTATTCCATTTGTCATTGAAAAAACAAAATGCAGAAATCATCTGTTTCTGGGTCAAATACAAATATTTATTTTCGGGTAACTTAATCTAGGTTCGTATCCGCGGATGTCGTAAGAGGCGACTAAGGGAAAAAAGCTAGGGGATGGGCAGCAGCGTCCCTCATTTTAACAACGATAGCTCTAACTGCGCTCGCCAACCCGCATGCCCAGCGTGGTGAGTATGGGCAAATCCCCCCACATGATAAGGAATTTACTGTCTGTGGGGGAGGCCAAGTTACATTTGATGGTTTTAGGACCTATTTTTAAATATGTAGTCAAATCAGCACGTAAAAAATGGAAATTTTGATGCATTTATGAGGAATAGATTAGTGGAATAGTACTGCATATTTGTTTGTCTATTTAATATAGGCCTCCCGCACAGATTTCCAGAGCAGAATGGACTTGCGCAAAGTAACGCCTGAATCAATTAACTATCTCAAGTGGGGAGTCCTATGTTCAGCAGTGGACGTCCTACCGTGGCATTGAATTATTAAAAATTATTGAATTATTAAAGAATTATTGAATTGAATTGAATAATTGAATAGTGGATGATGAAGATAATATCAGTAGGAAGTAGGATTAATTGAGGTTTTTTTGACATAATTATAGGTGGACACGCTAAAAGGCTTGTTCAGAAGTCTGTCATCGCTGGCGAACAGTGAGCTGTCTGATGAAGAGCCTCCGAAGGGCTGCTCCATCCTCACCGTCTCAGACAAAATCGAAGTCCGGCTTGTTCTCAAGGTATGTGGCACCATGGCGTCTTATTGCCATTCACATGCGTGTCAGCACTATTTTACAAGAATTTGAACCTTAAATCTTTGAGACTGTCAACTTACGTCACCTAAACAAAAATGCAAAGTTGATGGTACGGAGCACAGTCACGATTTATAAAACAAGAGTGGTTTATAAAACGACCTCGTTGGTGGCGTAGCAGGCGACTGTCTGGCTGAGGCGCAAGGTGCGGATTCCAAGAATCTGCAAATAGGAAAAACATTTAAAAAAGTACTACTTCCCGAAATGCCAAATTTCATTTCACATTCTGTCAGCGGGCGTGTAACAAGTGCTTAAAACGGTGAAGAAAAACATGATGAGGAAACTTAAGTATTCTTAAAGCGACGATGGGCTTGCAACTTGCTTGTTACGTATGGAATACTAATTCAAAATGTAGGCATGTGCAAATGTCCGGACATGCCTCTGACTACCCTAAATCATCTTTTTTTTACAGGGCCTAATCGACCCCGAAAAAGAGATGGCTAAGCTTGGAAAGAAAATCGAGACGCTATCGCAGACGATCAGCAAGCTACAGCAAGCCATCACAGCGGAGGACTACACTGTCAAAGTACCAGTCGACGTGCAGAAAACCAACGAGGAGAAACTCTCACAATCCCAGGGAGAGATTGAACGATTGCAGGCTGCGATCGAGAGTTTGAAACTTATATAGATAGGATAAGCATAATTCCGTTATAACGACGTTTTATAGACTGTGTTTCTTTGGTCAGATGACGACATGATCTAACAACACCGTACTATAGTCAAACAAATAATTTGATTCATGATTTGACAGTTCTCTTATGTCAAAACGCGTAATAATGTTGCCACATTCAGTCCAGCAGTGCTGTAACAGATCAGATCAATAAAGCCCTAAAATTACGTTTTTTTTATTAAGTGTATTAGTTCAAATTGTGACGACCAGCTCATTGCGGCCTTGCTATTTTCGCAAAAAGTATTTTCTTGTAAATCTTGTTTTGTATTTTTACGTTTGTAGACCATGCTTGGTCTCGTGGGACACTGACTAAGAAACACCGTTTATAAAGTTTTAGCTAATTTTTTTATACTAGAACGAGTAAGTAGTCGATGCCCTAACTTAAACGCTACTTCGTTTGCGTATAGTTATGTTCATAGGAGTTCTTCCATTTCACTATGGCTCTTCTGGTGACCCTTAACTCTTTTATATAAGATTCAAATTGTAATGATTCATGAGCTTCATGAAATGAATTGACTATAAAAACTGCAATCCCCGCTGAACCCATATATTTTTTGGCCTATTGTTAATATGTAGATCCTTATCTCGATAGGCAGACTCTAGCAATCATTTACCTTTTTTTGTTGTAACGATAAAAGGGTCAGTGTGGTGAATTAATTCAGAAAGTGTTCCCAATGTACAATTTTCATCTAATAAAATCCTTTACCCGTATTTAGGAAGCAATTTTAGTAATAGATTTTAAAGATCATTTACTAATTACAAGGCCCAAGCTCACCAACACAAAATCAATAATTAAAGTTACCATGCAATGCGATGCCTCCAGCGCGGTCACCAAATAGATGAGTAGCCTGCTAGTGATATTAACTTTCCGTGCTGTGGAGGTTACGTTAAGATTCTGTCCCGGCAAAAAAAGTTTAAAAAAAGAGTCAATTCGATCTTATGTATTTACGTGACCAAAAGATTGTAAGATTTCTTCCCATCAACACCAACTTCTATGGTCTCTTCTGTGTAGAGTCATTGGAAACTGGAGTTATGTTAGACCTGATGAGGCATTTTAAAGGTAAAATGCTCTTCAATATTGTTACAAGGATTTATTTATTTTATTTATATCAATAAATTATGCTTTTTATAAAGTTGGGTTTTCTTTCTACAAAATATAAGATATCCTGCCTACATGTATTTTTATCGATGGTGGGTAAAGAATACTACATAGTTAAGTGATTATTTTATTATTCTATTAACTCTAAAAACAATTGAGCATTTTCATCCAAGTTTTTCAACATCTCTGTATCTACATACTCTATTGTCAGCTTATCTCCCTGTTGTAAAACTTGGCTTTCAATCAACTCTGATATTAACACATCATTTTTGTTAGGACTTATGCAATAACCATCAAAGGATCTAAAAATTTTTACTTTTGTACTACTGGGAGTGTTATTAACATTTTTGATTTTGCATAAATCACAAATAGCATCTAGAGCTCGGCCGATGGACCAATCAGAGTTGATATATACCGCTGTTGCATCTTTCAAGTCGGGATCTATTGGGATTGATTCTATTTTTAAGAGCTCATCTTCTTTTGTGAGTATTTTTACAGGTTTGGCATCTGTATTTTCAGGTTTTTTGATAGCAAAGTACATGCGTTTTGTGACAGGTTGGGTTTTGTCGCCGATGGATTTTTGTTTGATTCTCATGAGTTGTATTTTGACTGCTGTTTTCATTTTTGCTGATGATTGAAGAGCTTTTCGTATGTTATCTGTTATCTGGAAAATAAGATATCAACTTGAAATATGTTTCAATTAAAAAACCACAAATGCACTTGTCGGTAACATACATTAAACCTTGTAAGGAAACATAAAATATGAATGGGGCTCCTATATCCAGGTCCTCATTAATTAATTACAATAGATGTAAGGCCTTACTTATTTTTTATAAAGATGTTTGTGTAAAGGAGGTTAGTAATAACTTTTACCTTTTCTTGTGAAAGTTTACTAGCTTCTTTATGCAATAGCCTCGGTGCTTCATACTCCTCAAGCTTTGCAGCCCACGTCTCTTCCCTGTCTTCTGGACATGATCTGGAACATACAGACTAGGTACTAAATGTCCTCATATGCAACTAAAGATCTTAATCAAATTCTTTTGTCACAGAAATCAATCAAAGAAGTTTTTTCTTCCAAGATTGAGAGTCATCGCCTGACGGCGTGGCTGCAAGGCGACTGTTTCGCTTAACTGAAACTCAACCCTATTCACTTTAAGATATGGGTAAAGTCGCATAAACATGGGATGCCTTTGGCAACAATAGCATAATACAGGCTGACAGTACTTACGCATGGAACCTGTGAGCAATACAATAATGCTTCGAACACTTCAAACACTGTAGCTTATGAAGACTTCCCATTTTGCAACCCTTTTGTGAACACTTGAAGATTTCGTCTTCATTCTTGAAGTTAACGTCTTTGGGTTTCGGTGCCAGCGGGCAGTCTCTAGACAGACAGTGGTCGCTGAAGTGGTCTCGGCAGAAGACCTTCGTGCATCGGCACTGGATCGGCAGGAAATCTATCTGGTTGCAACCTTCAAACTCGCAGTTTTTACCCAAGTCTGGAAACTCCATAGCTTGTTTTGATTGAGGCTTCACTAATGTAATAACTATCTTTGTGTTCCTACTGGTAGACAGAAATTATCAGGAATAAATCGACGAAAGAAACAACAACCGCAAAATCAAAACAAAATTGTGAAGTGAAAATTGATTGATTCACTCACTTGACTTGCAGATTTTTTAAGGGCTTGGAAATGTAATTTTGACATTTGAAGTTGGCATTCACTTTCAACTTTTCAGCTTCCTTAGCAGGAATTATGTGGCAATTTGTCTGATGTATATAAAACCATGTACAGACTAGCTTGGATTTTGAGCTACTTCATCAAAATTAACCGCTCTTTAACAAACGCGTACATGAATACATAAATACCTACCTACTTACAAGAAAGCACACGCAGCGGTCGTAGGTCTGCCTCTGTATTATACTTACCTTATAAGATAAAACTAGAGGATGCTAAAGTCTTTAGCATCTGTATTTTTATTTTCCACGGGCGGCGCCACTATAACGCTAGCTTCATCTTTTCAGCCGTAGGATAATCCACTGCTGAACATTGCCCTCCCCCATAGTTTTCCAGAGCGACTTCCTTTTATGTATGTGGGAGAAAAATGCCCATACTAATTTAGTCAACATGCTGCTGGGCACGCGGGTTGGCTAGCGCAGTGACTATCCCATAGGTTTTTTCCCGTTTACAGCATATTTTGACATCCTTGGAAATCCGTAAGATATGCCCATTCTTCAGCCGGGGCCTAACCTCAGTAGGTACCTATACCTACCAAAGTGTAAAGAAAATGACACAAACAACTGTAATAAATAACCATTTAATATCATAAACATCTTCTAGCTTACATCATAGCTGCCTCACTACTATAATCCTTGCTGACTTGCGACTGACTTCTCTTGTAGTCTACCAGCGGCACACTGGCCGGGGCAGACGGGTTTGTTTGCGCGGTCGGTGGGGGAGTTGTTGCTAGCTTATACTTCTCAACCAGCCAATTGCATTGCCCAGTTCTCGCTACCAACGACATGAAGTCTCGCCTGTACTGTTTTGTCAGAATAGCATAGAGGAACGGATTAGCACAAGCATTTAGCGGGTAAAAGAAAACCAGTAATACTTTTCCATGGCTCACGTCTACTAACGGCACGCCAGCCAGCGCGGTGACACCGAAGAACGCAACGGGCGCCCAACATAACAAATCGGTTCCGATCAGCAAAGCCATTTTGTTCGCGATTTTCCTCTCTGCAGCCGCGGCGGCGCCTCTTCCGCCGTAATTCTCTCCGCCTCCTCCCAGAGATCTGTATATCTGAACGTAGCATATCACAATCGTCACCCACGCAACGGCATTCGTCATAAACAACCCCCCTTGGTACGCCACATCTCCAATATCTTTGCTCTCAACAGGCAGGCATATCGACGTTGAGGAATAGTCGGACACTCCAAGCAAAGGCAGTCCAGCCATCAGAATTGAGAACGTCCATCCAGCGATCATTATCTTCGCCGCTGCTGATAGAGAGATTCGTCTTTCCAAGTAAATAGCGTACGTGATTGCAAACCATCTTTCCAACGTCACAATAGTCAACGTAAACACCGATAGTTGTCCCGAAAATACTGATAGAAACCCGGCAATTTTGCATCCGACTCCATACTGCCAGTTATAAGCGTAGTTGAAAAACTCCCCGTACGATCTTAGATCTACGACTGCAATCATGAATAGGTATAATCCAGTGCACAGATCAGAAAACGCCAGATGGCACATCAGGAATCTTGGCACAGTCAACTCGGCGTGATTGGTTAGTAACACCAAGAGGACAGCTACATTCCCCACAACAGCCGCTGAGATGACAAACCACACGCTCGCCCGCAGCCATGACCAGCCCATCACGTCTTCGCAAGGGTTGAGGGCATCTGGTAGTGGTGAGCAGTACACGATCCGGCGACTGAAAAATAAGTTTTATATTAGCACTTTACTAGGATTTTTTCTCGTTTCTCGCACTTTATATCCAGGTCTATCTAACAGCTCACCTTATACTGAAATTCCCGCACTGTGCTGACATCTGCCCACCCAGGGTATTATTCACTGGGTCATGGAACTCTCCCTGGTCATCGTCTTCGAAGCTTCCAGAGTCCCCGAAGTACTCATCCACGTAGAGCTTGGTGTCGTATTCTTCACTCGTTGTCGCGGTAGACAGGTCTTCGTCTGGTGATCTGTAGGAGAAAATTATTCCGTTGTTTGTGAGAAACAATAAATGTAGGTCCCTATGGTATACCCTTGATTGAGGTCACTTTTGTTTGAAAGACTTACCTAGAAGTCCCGATATCGCCCCAGTCCGGGTCTATAGCCCGGATCGGAGCCAGAGATCTCTTCTTTATTTTCCCTGCTTCGTTGCATCTCTGCTTCATGATAGCGAGTTGAGTTTCAAATAGTTTATGTCTCGCTGGATCATGGCGCTCAGGAAACTTAAAGGCGCAGCAGTGGAAGTGGTGGGTTAAGTGCGCCTTTTCTAAATGCTGAAAAATTACAGTGTTTTAGTAGTTTGAATATAATAACTAGCTTCTGTTACACTCTACCAGTAGTAAAAAGTGTAAAAAGTTGCCTCTTTGAATACCTAAGTATAGGCAGCTCTCAAATAGCTTACGTCTCAGCCAAAATCTACAAAAATGAAAACAAAACAGTTATTTAGCGTAAGTTTTTGTCAACCACGGGTCATAGCTCAAATTAATTTTATTGATTTAAGTAGTACCTCTAAAGTTTCATTCATGGCGCTGAACGTGAATTCTGTTTTTATGCAACACTACGTCAACGAGCAAAAAAAATATTTTTTACCTGAAATTCATAAATTGATGGGATGTATTTCAAAGACGGTGTCTTCTCTATCCTAAGTATTTCTAATTTCTCCAGTCCTTTGGTAGGTAATGAGGTAATAGCGGTGCTACTTAAATCTCTGAAAAACAAAAGGTCGTATATTGCCCTACTTAACTAAAAAGTTGGGTTGGCTAGTTAGTTAGATACCTACTTACTTTTTATAATAAGGGTAGACAAGAATAATAATGCATTTACTTAACCTAACATATTTAACGGCGCTAAAAGTAAGAAAGAGATGGCAACATTCATAATGCTGTCAATTTAGGTTAGTTGGTTAGTTAGGTTAGCTAGGTTAATGCCACACACAACAGAATCGAAACCACTTTCAAAATACTTGGCTACCGGGCTACAAGAAAAAATATCGACCCCACATAGCGTGGAATAAGGGCAGGAAGATGATGGATGGAGTATCGAAATACTTCAACACAAAAAATTCCCGGCTGTAGGCAATTGACAAGGCTACAGGCAGGGTCGCATTCCGCCCCGGTTTCCCCACCAACGGTAGAGGAATACTTACATTTGTCTTAAAAGTAAATTCCCTGAGAAGGCATGATCATCTAAGCGTTTTAGTTTCGTATTCCCTCTGAAACTCCTGAAACAAATCATTCAGAACAATTTCAATACATTCTCATTTTACCGCTACTCAACAACAGATGGCGCTAGTAACATTATTTCGGGAAAAAAAAAGAGAAATGAAGATAAGTTTAGCTTCGCGGGCGCATGGATAGAATTAGCCATTTTCGGGATATTAGAAGTATTAGACTACCTAGTTACATACAGCACACGTTGTATTATGGTTGGTGGAGATCCTACAGGACGGGTAGAGAGAGAGTGCAGATTTGTTATTTACAGGGAGTATAATATTTACAATAGGTACAAGGTATTTACAAAAGAATAGAAGATTTTAGGAAACACGATACAGCACAAGACCAGAGTAAAAGTAAAAGTAAAAGTAATCTGACAGACCGTCGTCCGTCCGAATCAACAACTCGTTCTATTCTTCGTCGCTATGCCAACTGAGAGGTATTTGAATTTGGCGGCGACGGAGTGATAGTGGTGGCGTAGCTCGCCACATATTCCCCCTGGCCAGACCGTGACTACGGTCGATAGAAGTCGGGAAAGTGAACTCTCCTGCCGCTCCGAGTTCTCTTCTCTTCAGAGGTTGTAGTAGTAGTAGGAGCTGCAGGCTTCGTTGTCGGTGGACTTAGTGAGGTAGGATCTGTGGTTGTCTGTGGTTTCAGTAGATGTGCTTCTTTCGACATGTATGCTGGTTTCAACCTGTCGACACTGACGTTGACTATCTTGCCATTGACGTCAAGGGTGAAGAACTTCGGTTGCCTTTCAATAACCTTGTAAGGTCCAGCGTAAGGTGGTTCGAGTGAGCGACGCACGTGATCTCGACGTAGGAATACATGAGATGAGTTGTTCAGATCACGCGGGTAGTAGAAGGGTGACGTAGAGTGCCACGAAGTAGGTCTTGGTGTAAGTTTTTGAATATGCGAACGAAGACGGGCTGCATATTGAGTGACGTCCGCTGTGGTGCAGTCTTCGGAAGGAGATAGAAACTGACCAGGTAAGCGCAAGGGTTCGCCGTACACCAGCTCGGCTGCCGACGTCTTAAGATCGTCCTTCCATGCGCTGCGGATGCCAAGCAAGACGAGTGGAAGGGCTTCAGTCCATGTTGATGAAGTGTGACACATGATTGCTGCCTTCAGCTGTCGATGGAGACGCTCGACGATGCCGTTCGCAGCAGGATGGTAAGCAGTGGTGCGGAAGTGGCGCGCACCGATGAGAGCAGTGAGAGACTGGAAAAGGTGGCTCTCAAACTGGCGTCCTTGATCGGTAGTCACACGATCTGGGCATCCGAATCGTGCTATCCAACCGGATACAAGGGCAGCAGCGCATGTTTCGGCTGTTATATCCCTCAGTGGAATAGCCTCAGGCCATCGCGTAAATCTATCGATGACGGTGAGACAATACCTGTAATCAGAGGATAAGGGTAACGGACCGATGAGGTCGAGGTGTATGTGAGAGAACCTCGATGAAGGTTAGGTAAGGTCGAGGTGGTTTAACAGAAGTATCGCAGTAGATTTTTATGTCGCTATCCATAGCTTTTATCTTTTTGAGTTTAAGGGCGGAGCCGTGGAGTATCAGATCTTGCAGTTCTGAGTCTGAATTCTGAAATCGTGCAAGAGCTGTGTAGTCGATTGTAGAAATCTCCTCCACTCGAG
Source organism: Anticlea derivata (assembly GCA_947579855.1). NCBI lineage: Eukaryota > Metazoa > Arthropoda > Insecta > Lepidoptera > Geometridae > Anticlea > Anticlea derivata. The sequence continues at coordinate 1,602,925 of OX388269.1, forward strand.
AAAAGGCGTCAGCGACCACGTTGTCCTTCCCAGGTATGTAGCGTATATCGGTAGTAAATTGAGCAATGAAGTCTAAGTGCCGATATTGTCTTGGGGAACATTTCTCTTTATTCGTAGAGAACGCGTAAGTAAGCGGCTTGTGGTCGGTAAATATTGTGAAGTTACGGGCTTCCACCATGTGTCTAAAGTATTTGATAGCTTCATAGATTGCTAAAAGTTCTCTATCATAGGGGCTATATTTCTTCTGAGCGCTGTTTAGTTTGTGAGAGAAGAAAGCAAGGGGTTGCCAGTCTGCATCTTTGCGTTGCTGGAGAACAGCACCGAGTGCTATATCAGAAGCGTCTGTTACTATGGATAGTTCTGCTTCCACGTCTGGGTGAACGAGTAGGGTAGCTTCAGAGAGGGATGTTTTGCAGTCTTCAAAAGCTCTGATTAGATCTGGCGTCATCTCTATTGGATGAGAACCTTTGACTTTTGGGCCAGATAGTAAGGAGTTCAATGGCGCTTGAAGGTGAGCTGCGTTTGGTATGAATCGACGGTAGAAATTCAATACTCCAAGGAAACGTCTCAGCTCTTTCACAGTCTTGGGAGTGGTATATTCTTTGACAGCTTGAACTTTGGCATCGAGGGGGCGGGTTCCTTTGGCAGAAACTTGATAACCTAAGAAGGTAACCTGAGATTGTCCAAGCACGCACTTCGAGGTATTCACTAGTATTCCGTACTGTTTTAAACGCTCGAATAATAGACGCAGATGTTTCTTGTGCTCTTCCAGTGATGATGAAAATACCAAAATGTCGTCAATATACCCGTAACAAAAATCCAAGCCAAAGAGTACCTCATCGATGAACCTCTGGAAGGTCTGGGCAGCATTGCGAAGCCCGAAGCTCATGAAAGGAAAGTCAAAAAGCCCGAAAGGTGTAGTAATTGCACTTTTTGGTATGTCGTCGGGATTCATGCTGATCTGGTTGTAGGCTTTCACGAGGTCTATTGTCGAAAATACGCAACATCCGGACAGTTGGTAAGCAAAATCTTGTATGTGACGGATGGGATACCTGTCGGGAATAGTCCTGGCGTTGAGAGCGCGATAATCACCGCAGGGTCTCCAGCTGTCGTCCTTCTTTTTCACCATGTGAAGTGCAGACGACCAAGGACTTTCCGATCGTTTGGCTGTGCCGTTTGCTTGCATTTCGTCGAACACTTTTTTCGCAGCATTGAAACGAGCTGGGTCGAGACGTCTTGGTTTACAAGAAACTGGAGGGCCTGGTGTGGTTCTGATGAAATGAAGAGTGTTATGTTTAGGAGTGGATCTCACACCAGCCGGTCGCGTGATTTCAGGATATTCGGATAAAATTTTGTGATATTCAGACTCGCCTGTTATTGTTTTTACGGATAAACAATCGATATATGAATTGCAGTGAATGGCTTTTACAGAGAGTGAAGTGACGTTGTCAATCAAGCGTTGATGTTTACAGTCGACGAGCAAACCATAAAAACTCAAAAAGTCCACGCCGATTATAGGTTTACTAACGTCAGCGATTGTAAAACTCCATCGGAAATCTCGTCGGAGGCCTAGATTGAGCTGTAGGTTGATAGGTCCGTAAGTATGAATCACTGTGTTGTTTGCAGCTAGTAGGTCAAACTTCGATTTAGGACAGGACGTCTTGATAACTGATCGCGGGAAAACACACAAGTCAGAACCAGTGTCCACTAGGAACTGCATTTTCGACGCGTAGTCGGTTACAAATAGACGGCCTGATGATGAAGAAGGGCAGTCGTTGGCCGCTACTTGCGACCGCCCTGAGAGTTTTCCGTCTTGAAAGTACAGGGCTGCTTGCACATTATCGCCTCTGATCCGTAGGTGAAGTGGTAGAAACAGTGTGGATGGTCCGGAGGTGGTTGTTTCGGTCGTGAGCGTGAGCGAGAGCGAGATCGGCTGTTCCTTCCTCTTGGTGTTCGTGAGCGTGAGCGTGACCGTGCTCCTTTAGCTACCTGTTCCGTGAGCATAGCTACCTGTTTCGTTAGTTCTCGGACTTGGCTTAGCAAGTCATCTTCCTCCGGCAAAAAAAATGATACTTTGTCCGCATCCCGCAGTTCTTCCGACCCGCCGAACTCGGAACTCCAGAACTCGGCGTCCTGAAAATCTTCACCAGCCTTCGACATGATCACGTCGGTGGTCACCAGTTATGGTTGGTGGAGATCCTACAGGACGGGTAGAGAGAGAGTGCAGATTTGTTATTTACAGGGAGTATAATATTTACAATAGGTACAAGGTATTTACAAAAGAATAGAAGATTTTAGGAAACACGATACAGCACAAGACCAGAGTAAAAGTAAAAGTAAAAGTAATCTGACAGACCGTCGTCCGTCCGAATCAACAACTCGTTCTATTCTTCGTCGCTATGCCAACTGAGAGGTATTTGAATTTGGCGGCGACGGAGTGATAGTGGTGGCGTAGCTCGCCACAGTATAATAGGTATGTAGGTAGGTACATAGGTACTCACGTAGGTATAGGTACTTACAGTTTAGATATTTGCGCGTTTTTGAAGGCGTACGCTGGTACTTCTTCAATCAAATTGTAATTGAGGGATCTGTAATGAGAAACATTTTAAAACTTAACTAAAACTAAAGATTAGGTAGGTACGTTATAAGGATGTAGGTACAGTCACCAATGAGTGAGTGAGATGTATGAAATTAAAATAGGCACTCGACTTTTATCCACAAGAATGATCGTTCGTAGGCATGACATCGAGATATCCTTTCAAATCTCCAGGCGATCAGATCCTTGAAGGTGCCTACGGGGGTATAGTCAGAGGCATGTCCGAGACAGATGATTCGTGACAGGTTGCAAGGTTGCGAAAGGCGCGGAGGAGGTACCTTGGCTAGGCTAATTGAACGGATTTAACGCCAAAACAATAGATTTTTAGATTCAATGAATGCATGAATTCAAAAAATGTTGTAGGTATTTCCAAAAGTCGTAGAACAAACTTTATTGCCAATTGGGTGTAGAAAAATCCCGTTTAGGGATAGCATACATATTAAGTATGATGACAAGGTGATTGACTGTGCTGAAGCCATAGTCTGTGAAATTTGTGAGTTTTCACTTTTCGCCCGTGAATAGCGTAGTGTAGTAGCATTTACATTACTGGTTTTAGTAGGCGCACTTTTAGGCCATACAAAAACGGTAATCTATCGGTATCTATACACATACATGATCTTTTCACGGTCGAAAAGTGAGAAGTGAGTACTCACTGATATCGCAGACTAGGCCTCTGAGCTACAAGTGATCAAAATAAGATAAAATATCAATTCGGTATATACCTAGTGACTTACACTTGATCGGCGCGCACGCGCAGCGCATGCGCTGGGATGCGCTTTATTTGGTTCCCTTCCAAGTCTCTGAAAAATACGAATTTGAATATGATTCATATAAAATTTAGCCAATTAACTATATACGTGCTCATCTTCCCGCCATTGTCCCTCATTCTTAATCATCATCATTTCAATAAGTGTATCCTACTAATATTATAAATGTTTGTTGTTCAATCACGCCGTAACGGCTCAACCGATTTCGTTGGAACTTGGAATATAACTAAAACGCATTCTATGAGATTTTACAAAAGAAGAAGCACTCACACTACATACTCACTTACTAGGTAGGTAGGTACTCATAGGTACTTACATAGCTTGCAAATAAGACATATTCCCTCTCTTGCTGTCATGCACATGACTCAGATTCGGCACTTCCAGCAATCCTGATGTTGTGATGATGCTGTAGAAATAAACCAAAATTAACCTATTTTAAATTTGTGCAATTTTTTTTATGTTATACGGAGGCACACAGGCTTACGGCCCACCTGATGGTAAGCGGTTACCGTCGCCTATTGACATCTGCAACACCTGGAGCATTGCTAATGCGTTGCCTGCCCTGGAGAAATCTTTTTGTATTTTTCTTAAAGCTCTTCATGTTGTAGGTTAGCGGGAAAACCTCGGAAGGAAGCTCATTCCACAATTTGCACGTTTGCAATTACCATCGTGTTTGCGATTTTGTTTGGACCGTAACGTAAGTTGACCGTCTGAAGCAGGCAGTGTGGAGCGATGGTGGTGTACTGGGGCCCAATTCTATTAATTCAATGGCTTCAAAATAACAATGGTACAATGGCAAAATGGCCACTTTTGACAGTTTTGGTATTCTGCTATCACAGTCGTATATCAATGGCAGTCATTGTTCAAATAATGAACCAATGAAATCAAAGAAACGAAGGTGGTGACAATCTTAACTGAATGATAATGGTGCGATCATTATCATGTGGCTATCATTTTCAAGTCACTGAATTAGTAGAATTCATCATCATCATCATTTCAGCCGTACGACGTCCACTGCTGAACATGGCCTCCCCGAGAGCGAATTCCTATCATGTGGGGGCACTTGCCCATACTCACCACGCTGGGCATGCGGGTTGGCGAGCACAGTTAGAGCTATCGTTGTTAAAATGAGGGACGCTGCTGCCCATCCCCTAGCTTTTTTCCCTTAGTCGCCTCTTCCGACATCCGCGGATAGGTAGATATGGAGGGGCCTATTCTTCAGCCGGGGCCACCACGGCCAGTAGTAGTAGTAGTAGAATTGGGGGCCTGGTATAAAACTAACGGTACCACTATCCCTATGGCCTTTGTTTCAGGGTTATTTGACCTAGCAGTGTGCTGTTACTGCTTAGGTGCTGGGCATAACCGAGCCTGTAGTGTTATTGCGTAAGCGAAATGGTAATGGTTCGCATTTATGATTTTATTTTAGCGACATCGATGTTGTCCCTTGTCAAGTTTGGAACGTTTTGAATGTTGCAAAGATTGTTAAAATTACCCTCAAAGTTACGAACTTCATCGCCATTACGCTAACACAATTGCACCTCTGGTCGTTCTAAAAACATGTCCCGGACACTATAGCGTCCTATAATGCATCGGTAAAAAATGGCTCCAGGCGCCATTTAGCAACAGGTGAAAGGCCTAATGGCAGTTCCTTGCTGTCAGTGATGATGGTGATGCCAAGAGAAATCTTGTGGGTGCACCGGACTCCGCGTAGAATGGGTGCACCGGACTCCGCGTAGGAGAGATGTTGTGGAACGCAGCCCAACTCTACACCCACAGATGGACCACCTCATACTAGGTGGATTCTGTGAAATCCCCGTGACCTGGAAGTCTTAGCTTCCAGCGAAGAAGCTAGGGTAAATAGCGCCAGCTAGAGGCCCTTACCCGCAGCTCTACACAAGAGTTGCTGATGACCCGATTGATTGAGAAATCTTGCGATATGAACACAAAGTGACATACATACGTACAATGTGCGGAGCTCCGGTAGAGCCGGCAGCGGCGCGATGCGGTGCAGCAACGGCGCTTGTGTTATGAAACTGAAATAATACAAAATACTTTGGTCAATGTAGTTTTAAGCCGTGTTCAAACTGCATGCTTTATATATATAGAAGTCCTTGATATGTCATATGAAATTGGTTTCAAAATGATCCGTAGGTTCCTCTACTGAACAAAGTCAGTTTGTTTCAAGTTGATGACCTCTACTGAAGTGTTGGAAGGCCCCCCACCCGATGGACTATGAGAGCTACTAATTCTGAGAGCTATGTCGGTGACCTTAGTTCTTCTACGGATTTCCTCATTTCGGATCTTATCACGTAGTGAAACTCCAAGCATAGCTCTCTCCATAGCCCGACAACCGTTGGAGAGTAATGGTTATCGAATGGCGACCACGAACCGGGCGACGCAGTGTTGGAAGGCCCCCCCAATGGACCGACGACATTGTGAAGGTTGCGGGAAGTCGGTGGATGGAGAAGGCTCAAGACCGTTCGTCGTGGAACTCTTTAGGGGAGGCCTATGTCCAGCAGTGGACTTCTACAGGCTGATGATGATGATGATGATGACCTCTACTGAACAAACTCAGGTGGTCATACAGCTTGCGATATGTCATCTAAAATGTATTTCAAAATGATCCTTATCTCTACTGGTTATAGTCAATTTTGAGTTAGATTTTAAAGGGGCTTGCGATATCGTACGCCCTCAAATGTCAAATTCAAAATTTACTTTCACCGACGATCATAGAACCTTTTCAGGGCCACCATACCTCAACCTGGTCACTGACCTAATCAGGATGACCAAGAAGGAATTAGTGACTACAAGCAAGTAAGCAACATATGATACGTACGATATACGATGATCTTGAAAGACACACACAACACAAACACAAAAAAATTGAATTGAAATTGAATTGAATTCTATAAATTGCTTAATAATTCTATTGCCCAGCGCATTAGCATTGCCATCCAGCGTGGCAATTCCGCCAGCGTCTTGGGGACGCTTCCGACTGGTAGTGATCTGGATCAGTTGAGCTATCTATAGATCGTTTGTAACGGTCTTTAGATGGCTCAACTGTTTCTTGTGTATTTTGTAAATATTAACTTGTATTAGTTTTAAGTTTCTTTGTGTAAATAAAGCTATTTTACTTGCTAAAAAAAAAAAAAAAAACTATAAATGTTGTTAATGTTACGTACAATGATTTGAGATTAGGCATCTTCGTCAGATCTTCGACGGCCACATGCTCCAGTTTTGGCGCATCCATGATTGATCTGGAAGTGGAACAATAAATGATTGTGAAAACATAATTTAGCAACACATCTAACTAAAGGTGGGAAACCACTGTCTACACGGTAGGAAACTAGTAAGGTTACTTTCGTGCGGAGGCTGTTTTACCACCGTATGGTATCCTTATACTCAGACTAAGATCTGCACTTTCCGATCACAATCACAAGACTGCAGCTTTCAGGGGAAGTTTCAGATATGCGGCAACGAAGTGCTGGAATAATATTCCTCCCCCTATTCGCAATGTTAGCACTAAATACACATTTAAATTAAAGCTCAAAAAGTTTTTATTGCAAAAGCAAATAGAGGGTGTTCCCAAGCACTTCGTATGCCAAAAATAAACAAAAATATTGTAAGCTCATTTTGTTCATTATTATTATTATATTTATTCGCACTATTGTCATTAATTTATTATATTTCATATTTAGAGGTAGATATTACATAGAAGCCTGAACTGGGTAATCCTGTGTTTCAGGCGAGAAGAACACATTTAATTATAAAATTATCAAAAAACACTAATTGAACAGCTTTTAGTTACTAGGTAGGTATAAAAACATTTATAATTAGAGTTATATTAGGTGATACCAACTCATATCACCTACTAAACTTACATATTAAACTATATTTTAAACTAATCCTAAAATTGAAATTAAGCTTATACGATGAATAAATCTGAAATATCTACAGAGGTACTAGCATAAGTTATTTTATAACAACTAACACATTCTCGTAGGTTCATCGTAGGACATACTTGAAACCATTCAGATGACGCTAAGAATGTTCAAATCATTCACAAAGTTGCGAATGTCATTTTCCATTTTGCTTACGCAGTAGCACCATTGCTTTTTGGTCCTTGAACTTGTCATCCCAAGTGACACCGACCACACTGTGGTAAACCAGCCTCCCCTAAAACCTAACAACGCTTTAAAATGGCGTGCGTTTCCGACCGTGGTGGTTGGTATCCCACCGCGATTATCCTCTGTGGGCCGCGTAATAAATCTGAGCCACATTGGTTGCCCATGTCGCCACTTACAAATGCTCCACCTTGTGCAGGTGGTACCCCGCCGCGTGTATCGCCCGCGCTGTGAGCCGCGTGATGTTTGTCATGTGTAGCACCACCGAGCCGCTCTCACTCATGGTCTGGGTGTGGGCTGGTCGCCGCACTGCAACAAATTATAAACATTTCATAATCATGACTTCGGGCTATAGAGAGAGCTATGCTTGGAGTTTCACTGCATGATAAGATCCGAAATGAGGAAATCCGTAGAAGAACTAAGGTCACCGACATAGCTCTCAGAATTAGTAAGTTGAAGTGGCAGTGGGCAGGCCATATAGCTCGCAGAACCGACAATCGTTGGGGAGTAAAGGTTCTCGAATGGCGACCACGAACCGGGCGACGCAGTGTTGGAAGGCCCCCCACCCGATGGACCGACGACATTGTGAAGGTTGCAGGAAGTCGGTGGATGGAGAAGGCTCAAGACTGTTCGTCATGGAACTCTTTGGGGGAGGCCTATGTCCAGCAGTGGACTTCTACAGGATGATGATGATGATGATGATGATGAATCATGACTTCAGTGGCTCTGAAATCCTAAGTTAATCCTAAGTAAGGGACCGTAGCCTCTACGGCGTAGACACACAGCTACGAGCTTTACGTAGCAAATCTCTAAAAAGTTTAAAATATCCACCCGCTAATATTCACGTTACGTATAGGCCATATAGCTCGCAGAACCGACAACCGTTGGGGAGTAAAGTTTCTCGAATGGCGACCACGAACCGGGCGACGCAGTGTTGGAAGGCCCCCCACCCGATGGACCGACGACATTATGAAGGTTGCGGGAAGATGGAGTCGTCGGTGGATGGAGAAGGCTCAAGACCGTTGGTCATGGAACTCTTTGGGGGAGGCCTATGTCCAGCAGTGGACTTCTACAGGCTGATGATGATGATGATGATGAATATTCACGTCTGTCTGTTTGTGTGTGTGTGTGTGAAATAGTTTCGGAGAAAGCACTGCTTTCTGTAATACAGTTTTTACATAAACTAAAACAGAAGGCAGAGTTACAACTTGTAAGCATGTTTTTTTAATTGAAATAAATATTTGTATTTGTATTTGCAGGTATTTGTCTGCGTACCAATTTGGTAATTGATGGGTTTTGGCAATTTTACCCATCATGACAACCCATCGGTTTTTTTCTAGGGCATAAGACCTAGACAAAAAGAGTTCACGACTTCTATCCCCAAGAATGGTAAACATTCTTCTCAGATCTCCAGACCCTTGAATATATCTAATGGGGTTAGTCAGAGGATGAGAAAAACTCATTGGTGCACGACCGGGTGCAAACCCACGACCTTCGGATCGAAAGTGGGGGAACCTCCCTTCTACACAAGGCTTTTATAACAAGGTTTATACCCCCGAAGCAAAAGTTATACATGACATCATAGCTAAGAAAATCAAATTCTATCAAAACCTTACAGAAGATCGCAGCCAAATAACATTATTTGTTTCAAATAGCGTTGTGTTACTGCGGTGAGTAAGGTTGCCAGAGCTCTTTAGGGTTCGGCAGGCAACGCATTAGCAATGCTCCAGGTGTTGCAGATGTCAATAGGCGACGGTAACCACTTACCATCAGGAGGGCCGTAAGACTGTTTGCCTGTAGGTCTAACATAAAAAACCTAACAACATTTTCGTAGGTATGTTGAGTTACAAGTACGCATCACCAGAGGGCTATGAATAAACGCAATCGATCCCTAACAATAACAGTTTGATGCCGCACAAATTCAGTATCAAGCAGTTAATTATAGTTCAAGTGTTTTTCCTAAAAATAGGCTATTGTTTGGACTGAGCTGAACCACAGACATCACAGGCGTGTTGTTTTGTTCGAAAAAATACGAGTACTATTCGATTGGTTGCCATTTTTTATAGACGTGACTGGTATCCGAAAGACATAAACACAATTTGAGTTAAGCTTATATGCTGATGGAGGGCTGCTAAAGAAAAATTTACAGACGGACAAAGCAATCACAGTTTTATTACTAATGTAGGTAACATCGTTTTTCATTTATACTGTACCTCGTGTTCTGTTCCAAATAAATAAATAAAAAAAAAAAAATCCTTTCTATCAGGGGTTCCGGTTTTTCTATAATGAGGTAGGAACCCTAAACCTGGTACTTATCTAGTGTAGAGCCAAAATTGTTTTCGCAAATATTCTTTGTTTTTGTGCCTATAACCACGACACGAACCGGGCGACGCAACCGGGGGGCGAAGGCCCCCCACCCGATGGTCCGACGACATTGTGAAGGTTGCGGGAAGTCGGTGGATGGAGAAGGCTCAAGACCGTTCGTCATGGAACTCTTTGGGGGAGGCCTATGTCCAGCAGTGGACTTCTACAGGCTGGTGATGATGATTATGTGCCTATAAATGAATACTTTATTTATTCACATTATCAAACAAAATAATAGAAAAAACAGAGAATTACAAATTAAGATAAATTCATTCTGGGATCACCACAATCAGTGTGCCCAAAAGGCTGATGCCGCCGTTATATCTTTGGATCGCTATACTGATCCTTTGTTCGAGGTAAGCACCGGTCTTTTTGTTGATAGAATAACCCCCGGGATAGTATACATGTTATGATTGTATAGGCCTTGTATAGGCATTTCTTTAGATAGATCAATGACAAAGATAGAAAAACATGAAAGTCTTCAATACCTTAGAAATGTTTATGAAATTATCAAAAACCGGCGCCCGAGTCCTATGCAAACGTTGACAAAGGTAATGCCAATTATAACGCCGCTATCAGTGACGTATCGAGTGATAACACGGCCTCCTTTGACGGATCTCCTGTTATCTTGCCTAGAAAACCGACGAGAAGGCGATTTTCACACTTAAAATTATTCTTTTGAACATAACATAACGTAACTGACATAGCTCAGTTGGTAGTAACTCTGCCTTCTACGCTAGAAATTGCGGGTTCGATATAAGACAAACATTTGTGTGATGAATACAGATGTTTGTTCTGTGTCTGGGTGTTAAATACATATCTATTATGTATATCAGTCTCTGGTGCCCATAGTACAGGCTATGCCTAGTTTGGGATCAGTTGACCGTGTGAATATGTCCGGAATATGTATTTATTTATTATTTATTTATTTACTAGGTGCCTAGTTTGTAAGTATAAGTATAAAATCATTTATTCACAAAAACTGTAGGTACACAACAACAAGAACAATAAATGTAAGACACACACAAATACAAAAACCATAGAGGTGGAGATAGGTATGAAAAGTCCTGAGCTCAGCATGTGCTGCTAACGAGTTAACAGCGCTGATTTTCAGTTTAAGTCTATACAGACAGATTGATTCATAATACCTATGTATACCACCGATGTGGGATTATTTTCAAATTACCAATTATTCGACTTTCTATCATCTTTATAAGCTTGCTTCGCTAGCGTGGTACCTACATAAAAGCCTATATGCTATTATAGGTAAATAAATACACATTTTCTGTTCTGTGGGTAAATACCTCTATCTATTCCAGGTTTCATAGAAATCAGTTGAGCCGTTACGGCGTGATTGAACCACAAACATCTATCCCAAACCAAACCAAAACTTCTGACAGGCGTCTAATTAGGCGCAGCAAGCGTACTATATACTTAACATACAATTTTACTTTTGTTCTTTTTCTGTTATGTTTACTGAATAAATAAATAAAATAAATAACTTAATAAATGCGAGTGAGTCAGCTCTATTTTAAACCTTCATCACCATTTCAGCCGTACGACGTTCACTGCTGAACATGGCCTCCCCCACAGACAGAGCAAATTCCTTATCATGTGGGGGGGTTTTGCCCATATTCACCACGCTGGGCATGCGGGTTGGCGAGTGCAGTTAGAGCTATCGTTTTTAAAATGAGGGACGCTGCTGCCCATCCCCTAGCTTTTTTCCCTTAGTCGCCTCTTACGACATCCGCGTATAGAGACATGGAGGGGCCTATTCTTTAGCCGGGGCCACCACGGCCAAACCTTAAACCTTTTAAACCTTATTGAACTGTAAACCTTTGCGACTGTCAGTTTACGTCACCGCCTAAACGAAATGGCAAAGTAGATGGTACGGGGCATGATCTAATGCGACATGTTGACAAATACACTTATAGTAATAGCAAATAAGGTCGTGCCTAGCTTATTACAGCTTTTGTACATTTTGGTTACTTTAGTCACAGATAACATAATACTATACTAGTATACCTACATTAGCTTCCGCCAGCGACTTCGCTCGCGTGGTACCAACATATAAAGTAGCCTATATTCCATTATAGGAGTGCGGGTTCCCGCTGCGGGACAAATAAACAAAAATAAATAAATATTCCGGACATATCACACACGGTCAACTGATCCCAAACTAGGCATAGCCTGTACTATGGGTACCTGAGACATATATACACAATAGATTAATATTTAACACCCAGACACAGAACAAACATCTGTGTTAATCACACAAATGTTTGTCCAGTGCGGGGATCGAACCCGCAACCTCTAGCGCAGAAGGCAGAGTTACTACCAACTGAGCTATGAGGCCAGTCAAAATGTTTGCATGATCTGAAAATATTTGTTCCAGGTCTGGGTGTTTTGGTACCAAGATGGTACTCGTAGTTTCCGACACCCAAGACACAGGGAATCCTATTTTGGAGTTAGAATTATGTATGTGACTGTTGGGTGTTATTTATTTATATATTTATTAGTTACTGCTATCATTTTAAGCTAACCTAGGTACTTTCATAATAAGGGTTATTAAGTTAGATGCACCTTTATCCAGGATGTTCCACAAGGTATTTCCGAGGTACCTATATAGAAAAACATAGTTGATAACAATTTGTTAAGATCGATCTATTATTTACGTAATAAAGTAGGTGTCTACCAACATACCTACAGTGCCACGTCTAGAATCAACAAACAATCTACACACGTGGACGGCAATTAAGAAATAACTGCGGAGGAAGGAAATAATAAATTGCATTTCACAAACAAACATTCTTATTTTATTTCAATATAAATAATATCTTAACCTTTAGGTACCAAAGGAATCAAATAAGTCTCGGAAAATAGTTGAAAATAATGGTAGAGAAATCCGAAATAAATTAAAATTTGGAAATAAATATACGTATTTGACAGGCTTCATAGCTCAGTTGCTAGTAACTCTGCCTTCTGCGCTAGAGGTCGCGGGTTCGATTCCTGCACTGGACAAACATTTGTGTGATGAACACAGATGTTATTTTTGTGTCTGGGTGTTAAATATATATCTATTAGGTATATCAGTCTCTGGTACCCATAGTACAGGCTATGCCTAGTTTGGGATCAGTTGACCGTGTGTGATAATGTCCGGAATATTTAAAATTTTAAAGATATAATAATAATAAAGTTTTTATTTGTAGTAGGACAAATTAAAAATACAAAGGCAGTTCGCTTGTTAGGGACATCCTCCTCTAAGGTACTCCTTACTTATTAACTAATTTATTAGTAAGTAGGTGTAGAAGGTAGGATCTTATGCTAAAACGAATCCATTCCATTAATTATATTGCCATTAGCCTTGATTAGGCAAAGTAGCTATGACACAATAAAAAAATAAAAAATCATTATTTCTACATAAAGCCATGGTGAAAGGAGCCATTTCATTCTGGGCGTGGTCCATGTACACTACATAGAAAAATTAGGAGATTACAAGAAAAATACAATTTCATTAATTTGAAGACAAATGCGATGGTACAAGAATAGTTCTTCTGGTAAGTTTTTTACTATGTGAACACGTTTTGAAGGCTGCCATGTTGGTTTATAATTGGCGTTTGACATGACATTGACATATTTTTCATGTCATGTTGTTTGATTTGATGTTTTTGTTTTGTCAGATAAATGTAGGTTGTCAAAATTACATTTCACGCACGTCCATCCGCCATATTTTTGTAGCGCTGTTTGTTGCTCTCTTTGTCGAAGAAAATCATAATGTACCTTAGAACGAAGTCAATTTAAATAAAATAACCAATTAAATACGTTTACTTTTGCTAAGCCATATTTTAGAGTAGTGTACACAGTGCAGGCCCAGGCTCCTTATATTGATGAAACGTCTCTTTTCATCTTTTCATATAGTATAATCATCATCAGCTGATTCATTGAGTTTGAGGTGATTTGACCCCAAAACTGTTGATTTTCGCATAGAGTTTGTCGCAGTATGGTTGCTTGCGCCCGCGGCTTCGCTGGCGTGATACCTAGATAAAAAGAAGCCTATATGCTATTTTAGGTAAAGTTCAAGTTTCATCGAAATCAATTGATTGAACAACAAACACCCAAATATCTAAACATCCTCACAAACTTTCACGTTTATAAGTAGGTACTTTTAGTAGGATAAGTAGGTACCTATAATACAAGTACCTGCGTACTTGTTTGTTTGTGCTAGAACAATTAAAAGATCCTTATAATTAAACGCAGCGCTTTGTCTGTCGACATCAAAACGTTAAAAAATCATAAAGTGAATTAACGATGCTGTAAACTCTGACAAACCCTTTGTTAGTCAAAATAGGATTTTATTACTGCATTTTAATTGTGCATTCTTATTTTTAAATACAGTCAGTAACACAGACCAATTTGAAGTCAGTTAAAAAAGCAGAACGTTGAACCAAATAGGATTACACCTTAGCCCCTTCGTCCACGGCGCGACTCAAAAGGAACGCGACTGAAACTGTAGTCACTTATGAGTAGCCTGACTGCGATAGCACTAGTATTTCAATGCGCGTCCGTCCACGGCGCTACTCAAAAAGAACGCGTTTGTAACTAGTCTCCTGGCGACTCGACATGCTGGTCGCCAGGCGACTGGTTTCGAGAAACTGTTGAAAAATGAACGAATAAAAAGTCATTATATGTGATTCTGACGTCTATGTGACTGGAGAAGTAATAATTCCATGTCATCGCTCGAATTATCATTAGTTATGTTAATTATTTTCGTTTTCAAAACTTTGTTTACATAAAATCGTGTAATGAGTGACTGAGTTTCAGGAAATTCCAGTAGCGTCGTGGACGAGTCAGAGTTCCCAATCAGTCCGCAACTCTAGTTTCTAATGAGTTCCGTCACTTTTGCGTAGCGTCATGGACGAAGGGGCTTAGTCTCGCTCGCTCGTGACGTAGCTTGTAACTTTCAGCGCGGTCACTAAATCGTGTGTATGTCTACAGCTTACACATAACGAATTTCTGAATTCTGAGTATGCAAATATTTAGTGCGTAATTGGTGCAATCTGGGTGACCACTCGCTGCGTTACCAGCTGAGCGCTTCCGTCGCCGTTATAAATTAAACTAAAAATATCGGTTTAGATATACAAGATTCATATTAAGACCTATGCTATCCCAAAAGGGGCGTATTCCACAACTTGGCAATAAAGTTTGATCTACGATTTTTGGATATTCCACTAAGTATTTCCAAAAACACCATCAAAAATCAGTTGTGTTGAGCCTAAATCATTTCAAACCTCATTAAACAGCTGTTTAAGGTCACGTTGATGTCAAATTTCTCGTAAGTACTTAAGTATACCTATACCTACCTACTAAAAACCAGTTAATATAAAAAGGCCGTGAAAAAAATCTTAAAACATTATTTTTACGTGTTCAATAAGCCTCTTCGGATAGTATACAAATTATGAAACACTTTGTCTCCTATTTGTATCAATGACTATAGGTATGTATAATAACTATATTATATTATCCTTGATTGTATGTAGGTGGTTCTAGGTGGAGAGAGTAGGTAGATACATTATTTAACAGCCGTCTTCCATTAGCCCTAATCCACATGAAAATATTGCGCAGTGAATTACCTACCTAAATTTAATGCTGCGTCTACATTATCGAGATAGCGCGAAGCTTCGCTTTGTCGCGCCATGCGTAGACGGGTATTTCGGCCTATCGCGAAACATTTGGGCGGCAAAGCAAGCCTATCAAGCCGCGCTGCCGGGAAATTGGCGTTAATCTAAGGGTTTTTTCTGTCTTTTTATATCGCAAACCTTTTGAACACGCCCTTAATCTTTTCCAGATTCAAAAATCAATACTCTGTGTAGTAGTTCAATGCAATATGTATTGTTTTATTTATTAATAAAGAAAGAAATCCGTGATTTGATCCGTGGTGGCCCCGGCTAAAGAATGGGCCCCTCCATATCTACCTATCCGCGGATGTCGTAAGAGGCGACTAAGGGGAAAAAGCTAGGGCATGGGCAGCAGCGTCCCTCATTTAAACAACGATAGCTCTAACTGCGCTCGCCAACACGCAAGCCCAGCGTGGTGAGTATGGGCAAATCCCCCCACATGATAAGGAATTCGCTGTGTCTGTGGGGGAGGCCATGTTCAGCAGTGAACGTCGAACGGATGAATGATGAAAGAAAGAATCGCCCGAAGTATCGTCTGAAACGATTTCGCGATAATTTACAGCTCAGCTTCGTTGTTGGCCGCAAACGAAATTCTATCGTGATAGGCAGACACGGAGCTTCGGGCGACGATGTAGACGTAGCCTTAGCAGTAAAGTATAAAATAGAATATTATTTACTAGCGCTGCCCATCGGAAAAAGTGCGATCGGTAGTAAAATCCGTTTTATGTAATGTAGATCTAGCTGAGAGTAATAAATTATAGCGAAAAGTGGCCAGAGTCTGGGTAGTAACGCAAAAAGCGTAACGAGACGTGTAGCGCTGGAACCAGAATGAGGGAGAATTGCATCAGTACACCGACAAGAGATAAGCTCTTAAATTTAATTCATAATTCATTTATTGTTCGTGAACCTAGGTACATTGATAGATGGTGAGGTTTAGAGTACAGAAGATTTAAACCAATATTAATTAGATTACAAATTACATAATAACAAATAAGTAACAGATTTTTTAATAATAATAACTTTACCTCATGGCGACTAACTACACTAGACTTTGGGATACGCTTTCTTTTATCATTAAAGATACTAATGAGCTGCCCAGTAGCCGAATATTTAATGTGAAACGAATGGAGATGTTTTTATTTGTGTTTGGTAACCCTGTTGATAAAATAAGACATGATACACAAAACTATATTCCTGTTTTGTAACCCGGTTCCTGTATAAGATATGTGATACACAAAACTCTATTTTTGTTCGTGAACTGGTTGCCATATAAGACATGATAACAAAATGTATTCTTATTTTGTTACCCGGTTACGAAACAATACAATGATTTACAAAATTATGGTGGTAAATGGTTACGAAGCTTAGTTCTGTAGAAAGGCAACTACTGAAGAACAACATAATTCTAATTCTAATCGGGGGTGGTTAGACCTGCACTGACTTCCCGCTGTGGGGTGTTTTGTGCATTGTCCCCCTATGCTAACCCTACCCCAGCCAGCCCAGCTCCTTAAAATAGCGAAGCAGGACTTAGGGTCGTTGGTAACATTCTCTCAGTATCCCTGTATGCGGCGGTATCTGGGAGCCGCTTCCGATCACGGCCCGCAGACCCGATGTGGTCCTGGCCTCTTCCGTGGCTGCACAGTGCAAAATTACGGACAACATAATTATAATATAATTACTTAATTTTCAAACAACCTACTTGAAACGTTATTGAAAAAGTCAACGGCCTGATAGTGATATTAAACTCGCTAATCCCTTTTAAAACTGATCAATAAATTATTTTATCACCTTGAAACAATAAACAATAAAGGAACTGTATCAGATAAGGATATTTATCCAAACACAAAGAGGTAGCCAGTGCCAATAGCACAAAAGAACTACTAGAAACTGTAACTGTCCACCTTCGTGTCTCATTCATTAGTTATGTAATGTTTGTTATATTTATTTATGAATGTAAAAATCGATTTTTAATATAGAGAATCGCATTAGAAAGTTTAGAAACTTATAGGTAATTAATCGAGCAACATTACATTATGAACTCATCGAAATAACCGATTGAACATGAAAATCTATAACTTTAAGATTTTTGCAGTGATTTTTACATGAAATTTAGAATTTCCAAAAGTCGTAGAACCAACTTTATTGCCAAAAGGGCGTAGAATAAGCCTCTTACGGGATAGTATGAATATTTTGAGACACCTTGTACCTACAAAATTCTTCAAATTTAAACCTTTTTATTAGTTTTTATAACGTAGGTTTTTTTTTTTTATGCAACAACGATGTCAAACAAGCGGCCCACCTGATGGTAAGCGGTTACAGTAGCCTATGAGCGTTTGCAATACCAGAGGCATCACGCACGCGTTGCCGACCCCGAACCCCCTTCCCCCCTTAAGAGCTCTGGCAACCTTACTCACCGCAGGAACACAACACTATTTGAAACAAATAATGTTATTTGGCTGCGATCTTCTGTAAGGCGGAGGTACCTCACCAGGCAGGCTGCTCCAATTCAGAACGAGAAAATCTCGCTGTGCCCTACCTCCTCCTAGGTAGGTAATACCGTTATACCTTCGACCAAAGGTAATTAGTTACTTGTTACCTAATGTGAATTCAGAATTAGCAAGTTGAAGTGGCAGTGGGGCGGCTATATTATGAAGCTCGCTGAACCGACAACCGTTGAGAATAAAGGTTCTCGAATGGCGACCATGACAGTAGACGCACGCAGTGTTCGAAGAACTTGATGGACCGACGACATTGTGCCGATTGTGAGAAATCGGTGGATGGAGAAGGTTCAAGACCGTTCGTCATGGCACTCCTCGGGGGAGGCCTATGTTCAGCAGTGGACTTTATCACGCTGATAATGATAATGAAATGTATCCTCATTGCTACTGGATTTGCATAGTAACATTTAAATTAATGACATTCAGCACCACTTATGGCTAAGTGGTGAAACTACAGACTTGATGGACGTGAGAAACTTGCAAATTATACCTATCCGTCTTTGGCATTGGCGATGAATTGGCGACCTCTGACAACAGTTGACGCGATGGCACGTAGACGTTATCAGAACGGCATAAAAAAATCTAGCTTGGTAGCCTCCTACTTTTTTTTGGTGTCGGTTAAAAAATATAACCATAATATTTCACGTTTAAAAGCTATTTAAGACTCTGGGGAGGCCTATGCTGAAAAACAACTTATAGATACCGATGTTTAAAATTATTTATTATTTTATTGTAAAACTAGTACTAATGTTGTTAATAAAGGCTTTTTGAATCTTGAATCTTGCGTTTAATTCAAAAATGGATTCACACACACAGTAGTAGGTACTGTGTTTGTGAATCAGTATCTATGCTATCAGCTTTCCAGAAAAGCGTGAAGTTTTCTTCAATTAGTTTTTTTTTATTTTTTTATACAACTGAGGTGGAAAACAATCATACGGCCGACCTGTTGGTAAGCGGTTACCGTAGCCTATGATCGATTGCAATACCAGAGGCATCACGCACGCGTTGCCGACCCCGAACCCCCCACCACAAAAGAGCTCTGACAACCTTACTCATCGCAGGAACACAACACTATTTGAAACAAATAATGTTATTTGGCTGCGATCTTCTGTAAGGCGGAGGTACCTCCAATTCAGAACGAGAAAATCTTGCTGTGCCCTACCTCCTCCTATATGCTATATCCTATATGCCTATATGCTATTCTTGGTAAAGACTATCCAGTGACAACGACACTAGGAACTTTGATGATATTGAAAAGTCTGATGCCCTTGACGAATCACTCCCAGTGCCAACAGCGTTCGTCGGAAACCATTTGCCGTTCGTCGGCTTCACTTACAATGGTGATTATCAACTTTATCTATTCTAAGTTTCAACGAAATCGGTAGAGCCGTTACGGCGTGATTGAACAACAAACATCCAAACATCCTCACAAACTTTTGCATTTATAATATTAGTAGCTTCCGCCCGCGGCTTCGCTCGTGTAGTACCTACATAAAAAGTAGCCTGTATGCTATTCTAGGAAAAGAACTTTATCTGTTCTAAGTTTCAACGAATTCGGTAGAGCCGTTAAAGCGTGATTGAACAACAAACATCCTTACAAACTTTCGCATTTATAATAGGATAGGATATTAGAACAATTCGATATGGTTTCCTACCTAAATGTTTGGCGATTTCTTTTATCAAAAATTCCTTAAAATTGGATTACAGTAATCTGTTGTATCTTTTTAATGTCACGCTATTTATAACGTTACAAGATAACTATCGGTACTGTAAGTGGGGATCTACCTAGATATTCTGATAACGAACCCTAAAAATAAGTACCTAGGCACGAGGCGAAATATTAGTACACCAATTACTTAATTGACAGTCTGATGCCGTGTTGGCCTAGTGGAAGATACCCTGACTTTCGATCCGTAGGTCGTGTGTTCGAACCAGCCGTACACTGAGGAATCCGGTAAATATACTTAAAGCGGCGATGATTTTCCAACCGGTCACGTATGAAATACTGCAAAATAAGGGCATGTGCCAAATGTTCGGACATGCCTCTGACTACGCTTAGACATTTTCAAGGATCCGATCTGAGAGAAAGCCTGACATTCTTCGGAAAAAAGTCGGGAGTCTTTTTCAGTAGGCCTTTTATCAGGCATACCTCAACCAGCCTTATTGTCTAACTTAACTGATAGAGCCAAGTCCAGGCAATTAAAATACAGGAAGGCCCGTACCTAAGGCTCCTAACGGCCGACGCAGCGCAGTGCCTTTCGTAATTTTCTTTTGTCTGTTATTAATTTATTATCGATACAGTAGATTGTACATTTTAGCTTTAGAGAGCCGATTACTGGTTCTCACGAACAGAAATATATTATTTGTACATATTTATGTGTTACTTTCATCAACATCAGTCTGAAGTCTTCTGCTGAAAATGGGTCTCCCCAAATTGAGTTGGAATGCTGATGAATAAAGTTTAAACTGATTTGACCCCAAAACAACGAATTTTGCGTAGTGTTTTTTCAATGAAAAATGACAAATTTCCAAAAGTCGTAGAACAAACTTTATTGACAATTGGGTGTAGAATAAGCCCCTTTTGGGATAGCATACAATATTATAAATCACCTTGTATTGCATATCATTGATTCTGACAGGTGAATGACCCAGCGTGAGACGTGAGACCAAGAAAGAACCAACGTGTTTAAAGAACTACAGTGAACACTACGCAGTTACTCAAGTGTCGTGAGCCGTCTATAAAGTTAGCAGATTTCAGTTGACTTAACGTGACTGACAAATTACTGAGCCCACATCAATAATTTTTAGTGATAACAGCTACAAAGTGCGGGCCGACACGTGATAATAGACTCGCTAGATATAAATACCTCCGTGATAAACACTTTGAATCTTCTTGCATACATTTAAAATCCTAATTT
The DNA here is from genome assembly GCA_947579855.1 of Anticlea derivata. Taxonomy (NCBI): domain Eukaryota; kingdom Metazoa; phylum Arthropoda; class Insecta; order Lepidoptera; family Geometridae; genus Anticlea; species Anticlea derivata. The sequence continues at coordinate 1,623,867 of OX388269.1, forward strand.
CGAGTGTATCCCATCTGGCCCGGTGACTTGGCCCGGCGCCGGGCCACTCTGCCTTCCGATCCACAGTTCGTGGGTTCGTATCCTTGCCGAGCATCATCATCATCATCATTTCAGCCGTACGACGTCCACTGCTGAACATGGCCTCCACCACAGACAGAGCGAATTCCTTATCATGTGGGGGGATTTGCCAATACTCACCACGCTGGGCATGCGGGTTGGCGAGCGCAGTTAGAGCTATCGTTGTTAAAATGAGGGACGCTGCTGCCCATCCCCTAGCTTGTTTCTCTTAGTCGCCTCTTACGACATCCGCGGATAGGTAGATATGGAGGGGCCTATTCTTCAGCCGGGGCCACCACGGCGGTCCCTTGCCGAGCATCACTTGAAAAATGCGCGCTATACAACAAAGTGCTCATATTTATTCACCGCTTAGTACTAGAGATTACTAAGTCTTTATCCATTATTTTAAGATTTACCAAGTTGAAATATTCAAAATATTATTAATTTTTCAAAAAGCTCTTATAGGCGCCTTAGCCTGCCGAGTTATATGTATTGAAAAAATAAGCTGTATCGTACTAAACTTTGTTTAGATATCCTACTTCTGTACAAATTTTATGTTCAATAAAGACCTTAAAACTAACAAAACAATCCTTGCCGAGCACTAATAGATTTCCATTCGGAAAATTTATGTGCGCTTTAGAGTACACTCAAACGGTGCAGGAAATGGCATGTCCTAGAACCAACAAAATTCAAAGACATGTGGCGTGTGTGTTTAATCCTTTCACTAAACTGATTCTTTCACACACTTTCGACGGTCATTGGCCCTTTTCAGGGCCACCATACCTCAACCTGGCCACTGCCCTAATACAGGATGACCAAGAAAGAATCAGTGACACGATAAGCAGGCATCGCCGATTCGTCAAACTTGTTTGTGAGATCAATCAATCCGGGTCGTCTACAAGCTCTCTTGGGATCTGCAGGTAAGGGCCTCGGGCTTGTTTGGCCCATCGCCCTGGCATCTACTCGCGAGGACTGCGATCCCCGGGTCTCTGGACTGCTTGGAGCCTTCCTGGCTTGCAGGCGGCTCTCTTTTGGGCTTTTCGTAAGCCAAGTCAGAAGCGTAGGTTGCCACTTCTCGGCATGCCGTTGGACCTCATGGGTTTTTTTTTATTTTTTTTTGTTTGTGAGATCTACGCCCGAATACTGAAACGTCACCTATTTGAGATGGTCTCAATTATTTGAGACGCCGTTATCGTTCAGAATCGTAGACTCAAACATCAATTAGATCACCAGTGACGTTTAAGTATTCGGTAGTCCCCGAAAAGGCAACCAATCAAAATTAAAATCATGATTAACTCTGTAGGTAGGTATTGTTGAATAGGTGATCCATGATGAGACAATACATGATCAAATCATTCGATCATCGAACGTGTTTGAATTGCACTTTGTATGCAACAATCAGTTAGGGCGGGTGCGGCGGCCGAGGATCTCAAAAGGCGCAAATATGTTAGTCTTGATAGTGCTTACATATTTGAGCCTTTTGGGGTTGAGACCCTGGGTCCGTGGGGAAACGGGGCCCTCCGGGTTTTCAAAAAGATATCAGGACGTCTGATCGAAGCGACGCGTGACCCAAGAGCTGGCTCTTATTTGGCCCAGCGAATTAGCATTGCCATCCAGCGTGGCAGTTCCGCCAGCGTCTTGGGGACGCTTCCGACTGGTAGTGATCTGGATCAGTTGACCTATCTATAGATCGTTTGTAACGGTCTTTAGATGGCTCAACTGTTTCTTGTGTATTTTGTAAATATTAAATTGTATTAGATTTAAGTTTCTTTCTGTAAATAAATTATTCCCATAAACAATCAATTGCATTATACAAATGTAAAAAAAAAATAGTTTCTTGACCCAAGCATGGTACCTAGACATCTCTCGGTGGTGATCCTTGGTGTCTAGGGAGGAAGTCTAGAGGTACTATCACCAAAATTTCCGCCTTACCAATTTTGAAACTGTTTCGCTTGTACACGGCTAAGTAAGCCTGTCCGGCCCATCTCTTTATATATTGTGATCCTTTGAGGGTGACCCATTCATTTTATGACTTAAAATAAATAAATAAATATTCCGGACATATCACACACGGTCAACTGATCCCAAACTAGGCATAGCCTGTACTATGGGTACCAGAGACTGATATACATAATAGATAAATATTTAACACCCAAACACAGAACAAACATCTGTGTTCATCACACAAATGTTTGTCCAGTGCGGGAATCGAACCCGCGACCTCTAGCGCAGAAGGCAGAGTTACTACCAACTGAGCTATGAGGCCAGTCAATAATAAGCAATACCTCAGGAATTCAATTAATATGGGACCACCCCGGGATCATACGCTATCATTATATCTATCATCATACGATATCATTCGTCTTGAAATCATGACTTTTTTTTGTCAACGGTGGTGTGGTATGTTTATCCACACGACTTCGTTCGGTTGCTGCTATTTTTAACTGACTTCAACAGGTACACCCTTATGATGAATGAATGTCATACTTTGGTTTTTTGTTCGAAAGTGTTGGTCATCCTTAGTAGGTAAGCAAAACGCAAAGAGGATGATAACAAAAAAAGAGGTTGTTATTAATCTTGTAAATATTCAGGAATTTGAAGTCGGTTCTCAGTTTTTGTAAAAAATATCATATTACATAAACTTTAACCTTAGGGGTTGTGTGTCGGGAATTCTTTTCTGTGCACCCTTACGTTACAACAGGAAGCTACCCTGCAAATTTCATACTCTTAGGATTTTGGTTAGGCTCTGCGTTGATTTTCAAAGAGAATAAAACCACTACGTTTGATTGTCAGTCAGTCAGTCAGTACCGTAAGAGTTATTATTGATGATGAATGGATGTCATACTTACTTTTGTTTTTTATTCGAAAGTATAGGTGGCCAGTTTCATCCTCAGTAGGTAAGCAAAATGCAAAGAGGTTGATAACAAAAAAAAGAGGTTGATATTAATCTTGTAAATATTCAGGAATTAGAAATCGGTTCTTAGTTTTTGTAAAAAATATCTTATTCCCTATAATTTCTCGGACTAAATTACTTCCTTGATTATTTTTCAGGCCGCCGATTTTCAAACTAGCAAAGTCAAGTATTGTACTGAATATAGATAACATCCGATGTCTGCTTCCTTGATGCCACGGAGGAACTCCTTAACAAACTCGAACGCCTTCAGAACTTGTGCATCCGTTTTATATTCGGTTTGCGCAAGTTTGATAACGTTTCGAAGTTTAGATCTCAACTCAAATGGCTCCCTATTCGTCGTCGGCGTGATCTTCATGTACTAACACTACTCTTTAAAATTCTTTTTGGTCCCATCTCCCCTTCTTACCTTCGTGAGCGCTTTGAGTTCCTTGTCCCCCGTGGTGAGTTGTGTAGATCCTCTATGTCCCTTCTTTTGAAAATACCCCCTCACTCGACTAGCCGTTACGGCGGCTCCTTTACCGTCCATGCGGTAAAGTTGTGGAATGCCCTGCCTCATGTCATACGCGATAGTCCTTCGGTTAATGTTTTTAAGAGGAAGGCAAAAGAGCATTTTCTATCTCTGTAAGTACGTAGGTATTTAAATTTAAATTATATATATTTTTGTATATTTGTTTTATTGTTTCACAAGTAGGTATATATATTGTAATATTATTATATAAGTAGTTTGTTCATAGTGATAAGTTTATATTTAGGTATCTAATATAAGTATATTTTGTTAGAATAGTTTGTTTATACATCTACTATTTATTTATTTATTTTATTCATTGGTCTTGTACACGAACCCTACCTCTATAACCATCTATCTCTAGCCTCAAAGGTTTGCTGGAAGAAAACTCTTTTTAGGGTTAAGCTCGCCTTTGTACATGTCCTTTCATTTAGTTTGTTTTTTGTATGTGTTTTCTGTGTACAATAAAGAATAAAGAATAAAGAACATCTATCTAAACAATGCGAATGAGATATTGTTACCGCATCGCTAGAATAATACTTATAGGTACCCCCTTACCCCCTGTAGCTACACTATGATAGATAACTTACGCGTTTATTATCTACCAGCTTCCGGCATCGGCTTCGCTCGCGTGGTACATACCTAAAAATAGCCTATATGCCGATATGCTATTCTAGGTAAACTGCTCTTTATATTCCAAGTTTCAACGAAATCGGTTGAGCCGTTACGGCGTAATTGAATAACAAACATTCAAACATCCTGTTATTGGCTATTGTATCAGACCTTAGTCTGTATTGTTGAATGATAGATACATGTGCTATTGGCGATGGCGATCCTATTTAATAAATAAATAAATAAACATCCTCACAAACTTACGCATTTATAATATTAGTAGGATAATATTCAATTAGGCCAATGTTAGCAATAAACCTACAGAAGATACCTAAACACGAATATTCTTCGGGGTATACATATACAAAATGATTCATAAAAAGTATGTATGATATCCCGAAAGAGGATTATTTCACAACCAGTTGGCAATACTCTCAAAGAGCTTTTTTTTTTTTTTACTACAATGAGGTGGCAAACAAGCAGGCCCACCTGTTGGTAAGCGGTTACCGTAGCCTATGAGCGCTTGCAATACCAGAGGCATCACGCACGCGTTGCCGACCCCGAACCCCCTTCCCCCTAAAGAGCTCTGGCAACCTTACTCACCGCAGGAACACAACACTATTTGAAACAAATAATGTTATTTGGCTGCGATCTTCTGTAAGGCGGAGGTACCTCCCCAGGCGGGCTGCTCCAATTTAGAACGAGAAAATCTCGCTATGCCCTACCTCCTCCAAAAAAGCTTTGGGTGAATCGGCGTTTTGTATAATGTTTATTTCTTCAAGCATAACTTTCTGAACCATCCGATCTGCATGGAATTTATAAGGTCAACAGGTTGTACTATCAGAATTTACTAAGAATATTAGTTAAGTTAAGGGGTGTAAGGGGTTCCAAAAAACACCGACTGGAACCCAAGCCAACCTCACCGGCACGCGGTACACCCTGCCGACCAGCGAACGAGGCTCTGGCGCCCCACCCACCAACCCGCACTGGACCAGCGTGGTGGGTTTATGGTCCAAACCCCCCTTATGATAAGTACAACAATAAGTCGGCCCCCAATCCCCGGCAGCTCCGCTATTCCTGGCTTAGGTAGCGGCCACGGTAACGGCGGAGCAGGGGGTACGCAGTGTTGGAAGCCCCCCTCCCCCTATGGACCGACGACATTGTGAGGGTTGCGGGAAGTCGGTGGATGGAGAAGGCTCAAGACCGTTCGTCGTGGCACTCTTTGGGGGAGGCCTATGTTCAGCAGTGGACTTCATCAGGCTGATGATGATGATGATGATATTAGTTAAATGGGCCAAGGGATTGCTAAGATATGGGGGTACAAGTTTGTTGTGTGACTTTTGGAAATTCGACATTAGGACCTGTCGAGTTTGGTAGCTGGCTAAAATATAAATCAAGTTTTTATGATCGAGGTCCAAAAAAGGGTAAATCCAATTATGTACGTCACACTAATATCTTTAATGGAATGTAGTATCATCTAAAAGAGTTAGTAGTTCATACATTCCATAACTATTTTTAATTTTATTCTAGTTTAAGTAGTTTTTATGAAACAACGCAGAATTATAAAGTTTTGGAATGAAAAAACAAGATCTTCAATTTAGTTTTAATGAATTCGTTCACTAATATCATAAATGGAATGTACCTAGTCTCATCTCCAAGAGTTAGTAGTTCACACATTCCATAACTATTTTTAATTTTATTCTAGTTTAAGTAGCTTTTATGAAACAACGCAGAATTATTAAGTTTTGGAATGAAAAAACAAGATCTTCAATTTAGTTTTAATGAATTCGTTCACTAATATCATAAATGGAATGTACCTAGTCTCATCTCCAAGAGTTAAGTAGTTCACACATTCCATAACTATTTTTAATTTTATTCTAGTTTAAGTAGTTTTTATGAAACAACGCAGAATTATAAAGTTTTGGAATGAAAAAACAAGATCTTCAATTTAGTTTTAATGAATGCGTTCAATAATATCATAAATGGAATGTACCTAGTCTCATCTCCAAGAGTTAGTAGTTCACACATTCCATAACTATTTTTAATTTTATTCTAGTTTAAGTAGTTTTTATGAAACAACGCAGAATTATTAAGTTTTGGAATGAAAAAACAAGATCTTCAATTTAGTTTTAATGAATTCGTTCACTAATATCATAAATGGAATGTACCTAGTCTCATCTCCAAGAGTTAGTAGTTCACACATTCCATAAATATTTTTAATTTTATTCTAGTTTAAGTAGTTTTTATGAAAAACGCAGAATTATTAAGTTTTGGAATGAAAAAACAAGATCTTCAATTTAGTTTTAATGAATTCGTTCACTAATATCATACATGGAATGTACCTAGTCTCATCTCCAAGAGTTAGTAGTTCACACATTCCATAACTATTTTTAATTTTATTCTAGTTTAAGTAGTTTTTATGAAACAACGCAGAATTATTAAGTTTTGGAATTAAAAAACAAGAACTCCAATTTAGTTTCAATGAATTCGTAGTTCAGGTAATATTGGATATTAGTTAGAGCGTGGTAAAGTTGCAATTTTCAAAGTTTACCTTAATTATTGTACTTCAGCGATCATCAAACTTATAAAATCGACTGACCTCATAGCTCAGTTGGTAGTAACTCTGCCTTCTGCGCTAGAGGTCGCGGGTTCGATTCCCTTACTGGACAAACATTTGTGACTAACACAGATGTTTGTTCTGTGTCTGGGTGTTAAATATATATGTATATATATATATATATATGATGTATGTCAGTCTCTGGTACCCATAGTACAGGCTATGCCTAGTTTGGGATCAGTTGACCGTGTGTGAAAAAAAAAAAAAAACTAGCATTATAAAACACCTGCTCCAGGCCGCAGTCAACCTAATTTGCATCTAGCAATGTTTTTTAGTTTAATAAAAAAAAACCAGAAAATTTTACCAGAAATCGCGAGATAATCCGGGGCGAACCACTAGATTAAAATTAAAATAATAGTGAGCGAAAGCAGCCTCTTAGAGGCGCACTTTAATCCTTTCACCACACCGATTCTTTCACCGATGGTCATAGACCCTTTTCAGGGCCACTATGCCATACCTCAACCTGGTTTTTTTGGACCCATTTTTAAGCTCTTGATCTCTTACGACCATTGCCTTTTGTGACTGACTTCATAGCTCAGTTGGTAGTAACTCTGCCTTCTGCGCTAGAGGTCGCGGGTTCGATTCCCGCACTGGACAAACATTTGTTACTAACACAGATGTTTGTTCTGTGTCTGGGTGTTAAATATATATCTATTATGTATATCAGTCTCTGGTACCCATAGTACAGGCTATGCCTAGTTTGGGATCCGTTGACCGTGTGTCATATGTCCGGATTTTTTATTTATTTATTGCAGCTAAACCGGATTATACCCCACCTTCACTGACATAATGCAGGATGACCAAGAAAGGATATACACAAACAAGCATTAAAATAATACTCACCTAAAACTAGGATGCAAGCCCAAATATGGAATTTCCAATACATTTTCATTGTCTTTCACAATTTTTTTAAACTAAATACAAAACTTATTATTTAATTATCGTTTTCTCTATATTAAACATGGCACATTTTATGTGTTCACACATTTTGTAGGTTAATTCATTTCTTATTCAAAATTGTATCACATAAATCGTATGGTTCACGGTGGTTGTATAAAAAGGGAGCGCGCGTGCGTTCTTAGCGGTGTCTAGATAGCAACTAAGGTATAGGAGGAAGTGAAAGAAAACGTGAAGGAAAATCAGCTGTAATGGCCGAATTTTGGCCGAAGATTTTCCATTGTCATTCCTTAAATACTTCTTCTTCTTCTTGTCGTGTCATTGATTCTATCTAGGTCATTATTAATTAATAATTTTATTTCAAGTAAGCATGCACTTACTTTATACTTTTATATACTTAATTGACTGTTTATTTATTTTTATTTACGAGATCCTTTCTCCCCCATACGTGCAAATTGTGGAATGAGCTTCCTTCCGAGGTTTTCCCGCTAACCTACAACATGAAGAGCTTTAAGAAAAATACAAAAAGATTTCTCCAGGCAACGCATTAGCAATGCTCCAGGTGTTGCAGATGTCAATAGGCGACGGTAACCGCTTACCATCAGATGGGCCGTAAGCCTGTTTGTTTCCGAATAACATAAAAAAAAAATTAACAGTATCCGAATTAAAAATAACAAAAAAAATATGAACCTTTGTGATTATTACCGGGTTAAGCCGTGTTGACCCAGTGGGATATACATCGACTTTCAATATGAAGGTCGTGGGTTCGAGAACCGGACGTGCATGGATTGTCCGGTTCGAAAAGTTGTGCGCATTAAAAATTGCTGAAAACAGTGAAGGAAATTATCGTGAAGAAACCCGTGGCTTAGTCAGCTCCGCATGTATTGTTTTTCGTATGGATAAGGCCGACTAGGCTGAAAGGAAGGATGGTATAGGTGGTGGGCGAGCCTACTCCATCTTAACATGTCCCACGGTGTTGCCAGCCGGGTCTTGCCCAAAGTTACCGGAAATGCATAAAAAAGTTACCTTTTAGTGTGAAAAGTAACTCTTTTTATTTTTCCAGTATGTAGTAAGATTAAAAATTGTCAGACTTGTTTTTTAGGAGTTGCCACCACTCGCTTTACGAGATCCTTTGACCCCCATACGTCCAAATTGTGGAATAAGCTTCCTTCCGAGGTTTTCTCGCTAACCTACAATATGAAGAGCTTTAAGAAAAATACAAAAAGATTTCTCCAGGGCAGGCAACGCATTAGCAATGCTCCAGGTGTTGCAGATGTCAATAGGCGACGGTAACCGCTTACCATCAGGTGGGCCTTAAGCTTGTTTAAATCCGTATAACATAATAAAAAAAAAGTTGCACTCACTGCCTTACGAATGAAGTTTTGCGTTAGCCAACATTGCGTTCCGTTTCATGTTAATTTCATAAAAAAAAAAATCAAACAAAAGTAACCTTTCTGTAATTCTTTATTGCACACAAAAACATGATACATAAATGGTTATTTCAAAAGTCATGTATATAGGCGAGCTTAATTCTAACAAGAGTTTTCTTCCAGCAAACCTTTGGGGCTAGAGAGATTTGATAATATAACCTATTCCTAACAATTATAATAAACTTTATTTACAGAAAGAAACTTCAAACTAATTCAAATTAATATTTACAAGAAACAGTTGAGCCATCTAAAGACCGTTACAAACGATCTATAGATAGCTCAACTGATCCAGATCACTACCAGTCGGAAGCGTCCCCAAGACGCTGGCGGAATTGCCACGCTGGATGGCAATGCTAATGCGCTGGGCCAAATAAGAGCCAGCTCTCGGGTCACGCGTCGCTTCGATCAGACGTCCTGATATCTTTTTGAAAACCCGGAGGGCCCCGTTTCCCCACGGACCCAGGGTCTCAACCCCAAAAGGCTCAATATAATTACTCTCACCTATTCCTTAACCTAATCCTTCCGAGATAACCTTTCGAGTAATATTGTAACCTAGAGGTAACCTGAAGGAGTTAAAAATTACCTAAAAGGTTACAAAAGTAACCTTCTGGCAACGCTGTGTCCCAGACACTATAGCATCCTAACTTCTACATGCCGCTGTATCCTATCCTTCCGACTTCCTACTTAACGCGAAAGTTTGTAAGTATGGATGGATGTTTGTTACTCTTTCGCGTAAAAACTACTGAATGGATTTTAATGAAACTTCACAATAATATTGGAGCAGCCCGCCTGGGGAGGTACCTCCGCCTTACAGAAGATCGCAGCCAAATAACATTATTTGTTTCAAATAGTGTTGTGTTCCTGTGGTGAGTAGGGTTGCCAGAGCTCTTTAGGGGGGAAGGGGGTTCGGGGTCGGCAACGCGTGCGTGATGCCTCTGGTATTGCAAGCGCTCATAGGCTACGGTAACCGCTTACCATCAGGTGGGCCGTAAGTTTGTTTGCCACCTCTGTTGTATAAAAAAAAAAAAAATAGTTTATACCTCAGAATAACATATAGGCTACAATTTTTATAGATATTGTGTGAATTGTCCGAAATATGACTACTAGCTACTTGAAATACTAATCCTGCGCAGACGAAGTAGCGGGCACCAGCTAGTAAAGAGACGTAATAAGGATTTGTAGCTACCTATCGATGGAGGTTATAATCATTAAAGAAGTAATAATAAATAAAATAAATAATAAATATTCCGGACATATTCACACGGTCAACTGATCCCAAACTAGGCATAGCCTGTACTATAGGTACCAAAGACATAATAGATACATATTTAACACCCGGACACAGAACAAACATCTGTGTTTATCACACAAATGTTTGTCCGACCTCTAGCGCAGAAGGCAGAGTTACTACTAACTGAACTATGAAGCCAGTCGAAGTTGAGATGTAAAGAAGTTTTCCCTTGGCAAGTTAAATTACTGTCACGAACTTCATTACCATTTCGCTTACACAATAGCACTAGACCAAGAACCGATTATGTAAAACAGTATATCCTATTCTACTGATATTATAAATGCGAAAGTTTGTGAGGATGTTTGTTGTTCAATCACGCCGTAACGGCTCAACCGATTTCCTTGAAACGTTGAATATAAATATAAATATAAATATTCCGGACATATTCACACGGTCTACTGATTCCAAACTAGGCATAGCCTGTACTATGAGTACCAGAGACTGATATACATAATAGATATCTATTTAACACCCAAACACAGAACAAACATCTGTGTTCATCACACAAATGTTTGTCCAGTGCGGGGATCGAACCCGCGACCTCTAGCGCAGAAGGCAGAGTTACTACCAACTGAGCTATGAGGCCAGTCAAAAATAAATAAAGTTCTTTACCTATAACTACTACCCGCGAGCGAAGCCGCGTGCGGTAGCTAGTATAAAATAATAAATAACACCTACATACTTACTGCATAACACAACAAATCAAGATTATGTGAGTTTATTTTTATTTTATCTCAAAGCAAGTTGTTTTGATACCTATTAAAAATTGCAGGTGGATTCCTAAACGGTATCAACATGATTATGACGGTCGTTATTTGGCGTAGGCAAATTGCATGAAATAGATAGATAGATAAACTCTTTATTGTACACAGAGATAGATAATAACAAATATATATAATAACAGATATACTTTATTTACAGAAATAAACTTAAAACTAATACAAGTTAATATTTACAAAATACATAAGAAACAGTTGAGCCATCTAAAGACCGTTACAAACGATCTATAGATAGCTCAACTGATCCAGATCACTACCAGTCGGAAGCGTCCCCAAGACGCTGGCGGAATTGCCACGCTGGATGGCAATGCTAATGCGCTGGGCCAAATAAGAGCCAGCTCTCGGGTCACGCGTCGCTTCGATCAGACGTCCTGATATCTTTTTGAAAACCCGGAGGGCCCCGTTTCCCCACGGACCCAGGGTCTCAACCCCAAAAGGCTCAAATATGTAAGCCCTATCAAGACTAACATATTTGCGCCATTTGAGATCCTCGGCCGAATCTGCCGCCGCACCCGCCCTAACTGATGTCCCCGGAAGATGTGTGCGCGCTAGTGTATCAACACAAGTAGCGTCCCACACCATAGGCCTACCCTTCTCCCAAGGGACCAAAGTCATACCGTCAAGCCGCTTACCATCATCACGTAGCAGACCATTCGGTTCGAGAATGGCTGGGACGTTAATGCTGGTAAGAGCCCGGCGGATGATGTCATTAAGGCTAGCGTGGCGGGATATTCTTCCGGCAGCCCTAGTGCACGATAATCCGTGGTGACCGAGCTGATCGACCGCCGTACCACACTGGCACTGATGAGGTGCACAACAACGCGCAACAACAGATATACTTACAAGGGTATTCATGAGATGTAGGTATACAGCGTAGGTATGCTATCCCGAAATGGGCTTATTCTACACCCAATTGGCTATAAACTTTTTGGAGGAGGTAGGGCATAGCGAGATTTTCGAGAGCAGCCCACTTGGCGAGGTACCTCCGCCTTACAGAAGATCGCAGCCAAATAACTTTATTTGTTTCAAATAGTGTCGTGTTCCTGCGGTGAGTAAGGTTGCCACTGTTGCCAGAGCTCTTTAGGGGGGGAAGGGTTCGGCAGGCAACGCGTTAGCTGTTGCTGATGTCAATAGGCGACCGTAACCACTTACCATCAGGAGGGCCGTAAGCCTGTTTGCCTCCGTATAACATAAAATAAACTTTGTTCTACGGCGACGCCGTGTTGGAAGGACCGACGACAAGGTTGCCGGAAGTCGGTGGATGGAGAAGGCTCAAGACCGATCACGGAACTCTTTGGGGAAGGCATATGTCCAGCAGTGGACTTCTACAGGCTGATGTTGATTTCTAGTTATCATGAATATTTTATTTTCAGTCCTTATTAAAATAAATAAATAAATATTCCGGACATATCACACATTGTCAACTGATCCCAAACTAGGCATAGCCTGTACTATGGGTACCAGAGACTGATATACATAATAGATATATATTTAACACCCAGACACAGAACAAACATCTGTGTTAGTCACAAATGTTCGTCCAGTGCGGGAATCGAACCCGCGACCTCTAGCGCAGAAGGCAGAGTTACTAACAACTAAGCTATCAGGCCAGTCAAGTATTTAAATTGGATTTTATGCTTATTCCAATAGTGTTAAGATTGCAATACATTTTTAGATTGTAATGGCCGTCTTCAGACAGCAAGCGTTTTATTAGGAGCAAGAGTATAAAAAAAGAATATTTTTATATCAGCTAGCAACGCAGGCCATAAAATTACGAAAACAGTACATAAGATAAAGAATACTAGGTCTTACAGCAATATTGTCTTACTTTGCTGTAATACTGTAAATACTTACACGATGTAGATAATCCTGTAGGTAACCTATACTTGCTAGAGATGAGTCGTACTTGCTATTTCGCGTACCAGATCCGTAACGTATCGTATTTTACATGAACCAGGTGCTAAAACCAGGTACTAAATACTTGAAAGTATTACTTCGACCGCGCGAGTCCACTGCGCAAGTCCAATGTGCAAGTCCAAGGGCGCGCCCGCGCCGCGCAGCGCCGCGAGACGGAAGGTCGGGTTGCGAACGCGAGGCGCGCCGCGTCCTAGGGTGCGCGGTGGACTTGCGCGCCGCACCCGAGTATTTTTAATACGTCTAAGTATCGTGAAGTCGTACCAGTTACGTATAGTATGATGCGAGAACCTGGTTTAAAAACCTGGTTGCGTAAATACGAACCACCTCTAATACTTGCTGCAAACTGTAAGGAGTCTATTTACCCACCTTTCCGCTATTAAATAAAATAATAAATAAATATTCCGGTCATATCACACACGGTCAACTGATCCCAAACTTGGCATATGTACTATGGGTACCAGAGACTGATATACATAATAGATACATATTTAACACCCAGACACAGAACAAACATCTGTGTTAGTCACAAATGTTTGTCCAGTGCGGGAATCGTAGCTCGAGCTATGAGGTCAGGCTATTGGCCCGTATCTTTAATAGTCGTAAGGGGAATTTTTAATTATTACGGTAAATTCTCTCCAGGGGCATTGGTTTGGTCCACCCTGTATAATTATGTATTACTAGCTTGCACCCGCAACTTCGCACGCGTGGTACCTAGATAAAAAGTAGCCTACGTACCTACTACAAAATATCCGACTATTTAGATGATTTAGAAAAGCTTGGGATTGAATATGCTCCAACTCGATTATTAATAAAGTTGTAAAACTTACATAAAATAAATTAACATACGAATTCAACTAGATTTAGATGTAAAATTTGTTAAAGCTCTTATTTGTCATTTTTTTTCTTTCACATTTGTTTAAGCTCTTATTTATTAGGGATCATTATTATTTTTCTTTTGAGCCTCACCTAGTTCGATCGACACCACACTGGTTCTAAATTCAATTTTGTACAAAACAATTATAGCAGATTATGCAACAAGGGCTTAAAGTAGTGTATTATGTCAAGGGTTCAAGATGGCCCAAGACAAATACACATTTAAGCCCGCGATGCATACTCTACTTTTTATACTTTCTGCGAGGCAATTGAAAACAATGACTGTTAAGAAGAAAGAAATGATTTTTCTGGAAGTATTATTTTTTTATTTACTTTTTGTGGCTATGGTGTCACTGCGGCCACAACTGGCCTATTGTGATCGCCACTTCATTTGTGGAGCCCCTTTACAGGGCCTTTAAAGTTCACCGCAAAGCCCAGCAGCTGTTAAAAACTGAAGGATTTTCTTTGGTGTGAGTTGCTTTAGCTCCATTGGGCTGAGGATGTGCTTTCCCAAATGGATGCTACGTTTGAGCATAAGTGCTCCGAACTCACCTAGCAGGTGTAGAGGCGTTTCGTCCGCCTCCTTGCATAGCCTGCAGGTTTGTGTGTCGCATAGCCTTAGTTTGAACATGTGCTTATTAAGACAACAGTGTCCAGTTAAGGCTCTAACAATAATGCGAAGATTGGTCTTATTTAGCGCTAGGATATGGTTGGTGTACTGTTTATTGAAGGCTTTTATAAGTAACTTAGAGTGGTTCATGCCCGAAGAGTTTATCCAGAGTTTGGTCGATTCCTCGAAGCACGAAAGCAAGAAGCTTCTTTGAGGCAGGCTTTTTGGTACGCCGCAAAAAGGCTCAGGGCCTATCTATAAATTGCACTATACCTAGTCGTAAATGGAAAATCAGTATTTTTATAAAATCCCAACACCATTGGGCGTCTATAAATCATTTAGAAATGTTTTGAATAGACAGAAGTATTTGGATGATGTCCAGGTTTTATGGTTTACTACTAAAGTCCAATGGGGTCTATTGAGAGCCCATAGATCTTACATCCCGAAAGGGCCTTATTCTAGGCGATGTCGTCCTATACGTGTGCAGTAATTAATTAATTAATTAATAGGTAGGTATTTTATGTATTTTAGGTTAAGGTATATATTTCTATAGGTTTTTTGTTTATACCATCTGTACTATTTTTAAGTTATCTGCAATAAAATTTAAATTAATTATAACTAACTACCCGCGCTTCTCGTAAGAAGTGACTAAGGGAAAAAAGCTAAGTGATACGCACAGGCGTCCCATATTTGATGGAAGGGCCTATTCTTTGACTGGCCTCATAGCTCAGTTGGTAGTAACTCTGCCTTATGCGCTAGAGGTCGCGGTTCGATTCCCACATTTGTGACTAACACAGACGTTTGTTCTGTGTTGGGTAAATATATATCTATTATGTATATCAGTCTCTGGTACCCATAGTACAGGCTATGCCTAGTTTGGGATCAGTTGACCGTGTGAATATTTCCGGAATATTTATTTATTTATTTTATTTTATTTTATTCTTCAGCCGGAGCCAAAACAGCGTAACAAGGTGTAGCACTTTCCTTATGACTAAGCTATAAATAATACATTCCAGTAGTCGAGTTTATATTGAACGTAGGTATTATCATGTTAAATCAAATATTTGATTGATTCGCTGCAAATAAATTGTTTGTAGTGAATCATAGGTACCTTTCAATTTTTGAACTAAAGACGAACCAAGTTAAAGGTCAACAGATACATAGATTTATTAAACGTATATTTGGCTTGTTGCCCAAAAATTTCATCTGGACAGAAAGACGTTATACGGCAATAAACCACTTGTTTACGCTATTTTGATTCTGCTTCCGGATAAATTAAATTAAAATATTTTCTATAAATAAATCAACTTTCTATGAAACTGAGCCAAGATTTTGGAAGGTAAGACAAACAGTTGAATCTCTTGTTGATCGAGCGAGCGAAGGTGGCAAAGATCTCTGAAATGTTTGTATGTAGGTATAGGTATTTGTTAGGGCATAACTTTAGAACCGTCAATCTGATACATAAAGAATTAAGTAGATCAAAAGGTTGTACTATGAAGATGTGATGATAGTAAGAATATGAATTAAATCGGCCAAGGGATTGCTAATATTTGACTGGCCTCATAGCTCAGTTGTTAGGCAGAGTTATGCCTTGTGCGCTAGAGGTCGCGGGTTCGATTCCCGCACCGGACAAACATTTGTGACTAACACAGATGTTTGTTCTGTGTCTGGGTGTTAAATATATATCTATTATGTATATCAGTCTCTGGTACCCATAGTACAGTCTATGCCTAGTTTAAGATCAGTTGAAAATGTGAAAAAAAAAAACTATTTAAAAAAAAATGTATATTTAGGTGTTCTAAAGGGGTTTTAAAAAAGTTATACAAATGCATGAAGTGTGTCATATTCAAAAAAAGTTTGTCCATTGGTTCCACAACGATTATATTTAAATTCTAGGCCATATGGTCTTTGATATACAACGAAAATGATTTATTTATTTTCAAAAAAACCATAATACTTTTGTTTTAGTGGGTAAAGTAGTACAAAATATAGGAAGTGTTCACAGTCCGGCCGAATATTCCGTGCCCGTTTGAGACGCAAGGGTTGCAGGTTCGATTCCCACTACGGAACATGATGTGTAAATATTTGTTCCGGGTCTGGGTGTTGTGGTATGGTACTCGAAGTTTCCGATACCCACGTCACAGGGAACCCTAGTGTGGGGTCAGGACCATGTATGTGAGGGTTGGGTGTTATTATTATTATTCCTCCGGCGATGGTCTTACAACCCGTCCCCTACCTGTCACGTAGGGAATATTCGCGTGCAAAATGCGGGCATGCCTCAAATGTACAGATATGCCTCTGACTAACCTCCTTTATACATGTTCATGGATCTGATCGCCTGGAGATTTGAGAGAGTCTATTTCTTTTTCTTTTCGTTTTATATTCCTCCGTCGTTCTTCCACATTGTTGCAGTAATGAAATGCACGCGAAATTCTCGCGCACAAAATGACATTGTATACTAGGTCGTTTGATTATTTTAGTGTGAAGAGTGCATTATGCGTTCCATCATCCGATCCACATGTCAAGACCAAAGATATTTCTGTACGTCGCGTCGCGTCGGTTAAGTGACCACGTCACGTACACCTTCGGATCAGAGTAAACGTTTGAGCTTTGATACAAAAATATGGGGTTACGTCAACACTTCAATCAATGTCGCCGTAACGGCTCAACCGACTTGGATGAAACTTTGAATAAATAGATTTCTTTACCTGCATATATGCTTCTTTCGCCCAACGGGCTATGGAGAGAGCTATGCTCGCAGTTTCGCTGCGTGATAAAATCCGAAATGAGGAAATCCGTAGAAGAACCAAGGTTACCGACATAGCTTTCAGAATTAGCAGGTTGAAGTGGCAGTGGGCCGGCCATATAGCTCGCAGAACCGACAACCGTTGGGGAACAAAGGTTCTCGAGTGGCGACCACGAACCGGACGACGCAGTGTTGGAAGGCCCCCCACCCGATGGACCGACGACATTGTTAAGGTTGCGGGAAGTCGGTGGATGGAAAAGGCTCAAGACCGTTCGTCATGGAACTCTTTGGGGAGGCCTATGTTCAGCAGTGGACTTCATCAGGCTGATGATGATGATGATGAGGCTTCTTTTTACAGGTAGCAAAGCCGCGGGTACCAGCTAGTAATTCATAGTCCCTGTTGTTTCGAAGTTCCTCTTCTGAGGTCTACGGTTTTCGTAGCACGTTGTACGTATTACAAAAGACTTCAACGAGACCCCATTTGCGGCTACTTTTAAATTTGAAAAATAATATACTTTTGCAAACATAGGTAGGGAGATATGTGAGATCATCATATTCTTCTTCCTGCCCTTGTCCCACATTATGTGGAGTAGGCACAACATGTTTTCTTCTTCCACTCTCTTATGTTAGCCGTCATATCCGCGGCCTTCCTGTACTGCAGGGATTCCCAATCTTTTATCCTATGTGCCTCACCCAACGTTATGCAAAAATACTACGCCCCCCTAGGGGTTGAAATGGGGTGTCGAAATAATAAAATTAAACAAACAATGAAAATATGAATGTGTTAGTTTATTTTTATTTTAATGACAAGTAGGTACATTTAGTGAGAGCACTGTGGCTGGACTTTATTAACCATTCCCTTTTCATTTTCAACGCGCGTGAGTATTTTAAGATTTTAAGTAAATACACATACCTACACAGCTAAAGCCGCCGCGCCCCCCCTTGAATCACCCCACGCCCCCCAAGAGGGGCGCGCCCCACTGGTTGGGAATCCCTGCTCTACTGAGTAGAGGAAGGCTCTACTCTTATATCCATCCACATTCATATCTTACACTCTTCTCTTTAACATGACTTTCATCTCTCCTCATGACATACACCGACACCAACACGACACCGACACGACACCGACACGACACCGACACGACACCGACACCGCGCGGTATGCCCCGACGGCGAACGCACTCGCACTTCTCAACATGTTGATTGCCCAGGAACCAGATGTGGATGTAATCCACATGAAATTACATCCATTTGTTTTATTGTGTATACGTTTCCTTAGTTAAAAAAATTGTATGTATGTGATGTGATGTGTTATGTAAATAATTTATGTCTACTAGCTCTTAAACGTTTTGGCCTCGGCTGTTAGTTTCTGAGTGATTTATACAAATAAATAAATAACATACTTACCCCACGCTAACCGAATTCATGAACTTTTCAGTCAGCGCCCCCGTGACTGAAACCCCTGATTCCTTATTTTGTCAATTCTTGTCACTCCACACATCCATCTCAACATTTGCATCTCCGCCGCATCCAATCTTATTTCAACAATCTTATTCCAATTTTATTATATACCTTTGGTAGTCCAACACACAAGAGTCTTATGTAAGAACATAAAAATACAAATTTTCTTCGAATTGGGCCGGTTACAAAGTACCTACAAAAGCTTATTAGCTTGTAACACGAACGCGCGATGTTTGCTGCAAATGTTTGCGGGCGTTAATCGAGAATCAATGCTGATGACCTGTCCTGAAGATTAATAGCCGTGACGTCACGGACCAACAATCAACATGGGGACGCATGTAGGCAACACACATCAAAGCCATACGATGTCAGCTTGCCACGCAAGTTTCCTCTTTTTTATACAATTGAAGTGGGAAACAAGCATACGGCCCACCTGTTGGTAAGCGGTTACCATAGCCTATGAGCGCCTGCAATACCAGAGGCATCACAGACGCGTTGCCGACCCCGAATCCCCTCCCCCCTAAAGAGCTCTGTAACCTTACTCACCGCAGGAATACAACATACTATTTGAAACAAATAATGTTATTTGGCTGCGATCTTCTGTAAGGCGGAGGTACCTCCATGATATTGATTTCCTTTGACCTATGGACGTATAACCAACGACGACGTCGTGAAATGTGGAAATAGCTCTCGAAGTCTGACATAGCTCTCAAAATTAGCAAGTTGCAGTGGGCAGGCCATACCTAAAGCTCGCAGAAACGACAACCGTTGGGGGATAAAGGTTCTCGAATAGCGTCCACGAACCGGGTGACGCAGTATTGGAAGCCCCCCCGGATGGACCGACGACATTGTTAATATTGCGGGAAGTCGGTGGATGGCTCGCATCGTTTTGATGTGTGTCGGCTCTTGGTCCGCTTCGCCAACACAAAGTACCTACCTGAGTTTGTATGACCATCCTGAGGTTATGGTGTTTTAAAGGTTTATAGCACGTTATAACTAGACGCAAAAAGCTAAATACCGAGAAGGATTGCTCTATGGAATGCAGAGTTGATAGATTTATCCATAGAGAGTATCGCATATTTATAGTGTCGATGCTCGCGTTCATTAGTATGCTTACACTAGAGCTATAAACAAAAACTCGACACGCGATGTATTACTATAGATTACTCGGCAGCCACACTATGCTGCTTGCTATTCTCCTCATTCTGCTCTGGTCTGGCTTAGGTCTGCTCCTCGCTCTTCTAACTCTTCACCTCGCACTTTTCCTTGCTCTTGTCCTTACCCTGCTGCGATGTTGCCATAGGCAAACCCACACTGACCTACTCGATCGAGTCATGGCCATGCTCCGCAATCGGCTCGCCTCTCGGCAATGTCTTACGCTAGAGTCCTAAATTGCGCTAAATACTCATATTGCCAGTCCATTGACTCTTGTGCACGTAAAACCGACAGTGAGTATGACGAGCATGTAAAGTATAATATAGACCTTTTTGAAAACTTAAGAAGCTGTCGGGATAACCACAAAATCAAACTACCCCGAAATAAAACTGCGTTGTTGAACAAGAGTGTGCTATGTATGGCTGTTCGTATGTACAATCACCTACCTAAACCTTTACTTGATACTTTAAGCCTTGTAGTAGGTATTCAAAGTGAGACTGAAAAAGTTACTATTGGAAAGGGCTTACTATTCAACCCATGATTATTTTTGTAATAGCACTATTTTACTGTAATTTAAAGCTCTGACATAACGACTGAATTTTTTTGAAAATATGTTTATTGCATGCGTACAGAGCAGCCATATTCAGCGATATGGCTGCTCTGAATTTGTATTGTATTATGTAACGTAACAATTACGCATTAATTACTTTGATTTGATTTGAGTAGCAGGGCGAGTTAAGTGGCCACACTACGTCTCTGCCAACTTCCCTCACTACCTACTTACTTCCCACGCTACCTAGTCGAGTGTCTACCTGTGGAGTACGCGATCTCCTTTCGAATTCGCACGTTCGAAGCGACAATCTTTCTATACAATGCATGAACGAGGCTTTACATAAATTAATTTAGCGTGTACGGAATAAGAATGTTTGTATTTTACTAAATAGGTCACTAGTTTTATATATGGGTACATTTTGAGCGAGAGTAGACGTCTTAAAACATGGTCACGTAGGTACTTACTTAATTATGCGAAGAGATAAATACCTTATTCATCATCATCATTACTTCATTTCAGCCGTACGACGTCCACTGCTTAACATGGCCTCCCCTGCAGACAGAGCACATTCCTATCATATGGGGGCATTTGCCCATACTCACCACGCTGGGCATGCGGGTTGGCGAGCGCAGTTAGAGCTATCGTTGTTAAAATGAGGGACGCTGCTGCCCATCCCCTAGCTTTTTTCCCTTAGTCGCCTCTTACGACATTCGCGGATAGGTAGTTATGGAGGAGTTTATTTTTTAACCGGGGCCACCACGGCCAATAGACGGCCACCTTATTACATACCTACATATTAAGTAGGTTTTTGTATCTTTTAATGTTAGGTATTATATTATTATTAAGCCTTTTATTCTCCTTTCTCATATCATTTAGATTATTATTATATTTGAATTCATTTTTCTTGGAGTACCCATTTTTTGTGTAGGCCTCCTCCAACCTCTGCCAATTTCCTCTTTCTTGAGCGAGTCTAGTCCACGTAGCGCCTGCTATCTCCATGACATCATCGCTCCATCTTCGTCTTGGTCTTCCTCGGGGCGGGTAGCATTTCGAGGCCACCAGTGTAAGACTCTTTCAGTCCATCTTCCGTCTGTTGCTCATAGGTATTATATACATAACATAAAAATATACAAAAACCAAGCACTTATGTAGGTTGTCATACCACTACTTATTTGTTATCTACCCACATAGGTAACACCTAATCATGCTCGACAAACATTGAGCAGTTCGAACCTTCTTTATGTAAATATTTGACCTATACCGTTGAAGGACCTAATTTATTGCTAATATTGATGCTGGTAACAATTTACAGCGTATGTTCATGTTTTTGTAAGAATACCTAATCTGAAGTGGCTTAGGTACTCCCACGAATCACACGAATGTGAAATGTAGGTACCTACCTATAGGAGTAAGTTAGCCTATCATTTCGCCTATAAGAGTGAGCGGTAGATAAATATCAACCTAATATGATGACTAATAAAGTCAAATTTGCGGGCACGTGAAAAGTTTAGGAAGTTCTTCCGAAAATGTAGTAAGTAGGTAGGATTATATTGTTTTGATCTAAAACATAAACGTAAACGTAAACTAAAACATAAACGTGCGAAAATGACTCGCATTATTTACCGAAAACTCGGTCAATGGTTGATAAATGTGTTTATTCCGGCAGTTTATTGTCCCTACGTTTATCGTTGAAGATTAAATCTAAAGCAGTAATTTGGGGTAGTTTACGACGTTATAAAGTTTTAGTCCGTTGAATGGTTGTCGCATGAAATTGTTGAATCCACATTATTTTTATATTCTTGCGCTTCAGCGTCATCTGTTGTTAAGTAGTCGAAACGAGTTTCAGATGACATCTGTAGTCGAGTAGCCCAAACTTCTTAGGCAAACATCAAACGCCATTTGGTTTTCATAGAACTGAGTCATAGACTACACGATTTTTTTCTATATGATTGATGAATAGTGGTTTAAATACACAACAGATAAATAAGCATGTATTGTATTAAAAAACAATCGTTTTTTTTTCATCAAAACTCAAAACACTATTTAAATAAAATCGATGCAAGTTTGTTAACAAAACAATTTGCCATTTTAATTTAGTCTATGCCCGACTCTATTATTTTGCGCCTGCGCTTTTGATGGTCTACGCGACGTACTTAAAATCATTTTGTGGAAAATTTGAAGTTTGTTGTTAATTTGTGACAACTAATTATTCATAATCATTTATGAAAGCTTCGTGCTAATTACCATTCCAGGCGCGAGGCTGGATTTCACCGAGGTGATCAGCCTGGAAACCCTCAGACACTACAGTTCGAGCGGTGTACGGTAGCCATCTTGGAATCGAACAAAGCTTCAGATGTGTAGTTTGTCTGTTTATCAATAATTTCAGTGCATTTCACTGTAAATAATTTGTATGTTTAGGATATGTACGGAACGTTCGTCCCTATGTGTAAATAGCTATGGCTGCGACAAGGAAATTACAAGGTAATTTGTCATGTTATCAGGTTAGGGATTGATTGACCCCAACCGAACTAGTAGGTACGTGTTCTCGAGCATTATTGTCAACTGGTGAGACCTCTGCCGCGCTGGAACTCCTGCCTGCTGGTACACCGTATTGACCTAGAAATGCTTGCCTCTCTAAGCATCAAAATGCGTTTATGCATCATTGTTTTTGGAATCTCTCATAGGTTTCTCTATTGCTTTCCTTTGAGATTTTATTGTTATTCTTAACTGGTTAGGGTAACCAGCTGCTCGCTATTGAGTTCGGTTCGAACAATCCAAGTGGAAAAGTACCTTTTGTTTCATATTTGTCCCTTTGAATGAGTGTAAAGTTGAACTTTATTGAATTACCCACACACTCCACAAAATAATGATATAAAAGTACTGTTCTACGTATGATCAAGGTGTTTCTGTGAGCAGGTTTTAGTACACCATTAGGGAAGACAGAAGGAACACTAATTTTATGTTGAAGAGCATTCAAGAATGCTGTAGGTAAAGGCCGTTGAACCCTGTTAGGACAGCTAAATGTCAATCACCATCAGGTTATACCAGTTGACAGTACCAATAAAATTCTAAAATTATACATAAACTGGTGCGCCTAAGTAAACAATATTTATTGATACTTTACTATATTTTTCTGATTTCCATTTAGCATTCTTGATATCATACCAAAATATTTCAGTAGTACCCCGAATGTACCATTTCTACATGCTCTAGACACGGATATTCTGTTTAAAATACATCACAAAACTGAAACCCTGTTGTCTACTATTAGATATTCTAAGGTGCAGCCAAATTATTATATTGTGTAAAATACATTACCAATGAAAAAAGGTTAGTATTAATTCCACTTAATAAAGAATAAAATGCTAAAATACTGTTGTATGGTCTAATTCCTGTTTGATATTTCAGGTGAAATAGACAGGTGTTTAAAAAAGGTGACCGAAGGAGTGGAAACCTTTGAGGATATCTGGCAGAAGGTCCATAATGCGACGAACAGCAACCAGAAAGAAAAATACGAGGCGGATCTCAAGAAGGAGATCAAAAAACTCCAGAGGCTACGGGACCAAATTAAGTCTTGGATCGCCTCCGGGGAGATTAAGGATAAGAGTACACTTTTAGAATATAGGAAACTTATAGAAACGGTAAGTCATATTTGTTTACACTAGTATTAATCTGATTACACAAACACATATATGCACGGGTTAACATATGCTTAAAAATTGTGAAGGAAAAGATTGTTACTTCTCAAGGAAGTCAGTGGATCGCGCCTCTGTCCAGCAGTGAACTTCTACAGGCTGATGATAATGATGATCTATAAGTAAAACACATTTTTTTATGTGTGCACAAGGGCATGATCAAGAAACATTATAAATAACAAATTAATGTCACAACTTTGTTTGTTTGTTGTTTTCTTGAAATTGTCAACCCCCACTATCGAGGTTAAGCTCTCTAAGCTAACCTAGGACACAACTCAATACCTAATATCAGGTTGCTAGGTATAGCTATTAGCTAGGTACCTATGTTATGTTGCTAGGTATGTTGATTTACAGTCAGTAACAACAGTTTTACATTTATGAGACTGATAAAAGTTTGATTCGATATGTGCCCTTTATGAACCTATTTCAATACAGATAAGTGTATTTTTTTCTAAAGACCAAAGGATGATGCGTACAACCAGGATATGTTACAGAAAAAATAATATCAAGGTCCTAAAATCAATTACCTATTAACAATTTTAGTTTGAATTATGAATCCCTACACATAGTTTTTAGCCATGGTACCTATAGTGTGCCAGAGATAAAAAAAAAATGTTTAATTTGTTTCACCCAACGAGAACTTCATTATTGGTTGTGCTGGTGTTGGCAATTTTAAATATATTTTTTTCTTGGTCACCTGGAACTAGGAATTCTGAAGGTTGTCTGGAAGAGAACACTCTTAGTGATAATACCGCCCATTGTCAAAGTCAAAGTCAAAAGGCGTTAATTTCAATAAAATCACTAAGATCACCTTGAAACGTCTTAGAAACTAGGTGAAGCTATGCCTGTTCCTCACGACCAAGCCTAGAAGAATTAGGCAGTGTACTCCACTATCATGTTTAGTGTGGTATACAATACAGTGTTATCTATCGATCTATTAGGTCAGTGACTAGGTTGAGGTATGGTGGCCCTAAAAAGCGCCTATGACCGTCTGTGAAAGAATCAGTGTAGTGAAAGGATAAAAATGGCTCCTTTCGTGCATATGTCACATGTCTTCGAATTTTTGATTTTAGGACATGCCAGTTTCGCACTAGTGCGCACATACACATTTTCCGAATGGAAAATCTATTGGTAGAAATCATTGGCACGTCCGTGATTCAAACCAACTAGCTGTTTTTATGAAATCTTAGGTACATCCTTCACCATCACCTTTTACCGATAATTAAGTTAAGATGCAAGTTTATTAGCCCAACTCTTCTAGCCAACATTCAAGATAATTATTAGGGATATTTGGGGATGATTACTCCAGCAATAGTGCTCGAGTTTGTTGTAGTAACGATCACAGAATTGTAAATCCCAGGCATGGTAGACATAGTCGTCAGGCATGCTGATCATTGAAAATGTCTAAGGGGGTAATCAGAGGCACGTCGAAACAACAATTGGCAAATTCACACATTTTGCAGTAGGGAATTAGCATTACATGCGTCACGGGTTGCAAGCCTAACGCCGTATTAAGGTATACTGGTCTCCTCGCAATGTGATGATAATGTTGTTTTTAATGCATAATGTTTGTGCTTTACTTTGATAAGTATCTAAAGTTTGATTGTGTAATGACCTCTGTATCATATTTATCAGGATTGATTTCTCTTGTTTTTTTTAATAATTTGATTCTCTGGGCAGTGGGACCTCATTTTAGTAGTTATTTTACTGAATTGCAGATTGCTTTGTCCTTTGACCCAGTTTTTCGTTTCAAACATTATTATGCTGGGGCCTCATTACCGGCATTCAGCGAAATTTTCGCTTTGCGTGTCATGTGTAGCCATAGCCATATGATTCGTCACACGATACACAGAGATGCTATAGTCTAACAAAT
This sequence comes from Anticlea derivata, assembly GCA_947579855.1. Taxonomy (NCBI): domain Eukaryota; kingdom Metazoa; phylum Arthropoda; class Insecta; order Lepidoptera; family Geometridae; genus Anticlea; species Anticlea derivata. The sequence continues at coordinate 1,649,852 of OX388269.1, forward strand.
AATCATTTTCAATTAGGGTGCCACTTTTGACGAAAATTTATTAGTGAAGTAATAAAATGAACATCTGATTTAATTAATCAAAAACATTGAGTAATTTCATTGGTTCACTAATTGTGGCGAGTCACAAGTGTGGAGTCTGTCTTCGGTATACACGATAGCGCTATGTTCATTGCGGAATCCGCGATGAGCGGGCATCACAATTTGTGCTAATCCACTACATTTAAGGACTATAATTAAACTATAATGAGCTGATTAGTTCGCAGTTAATTAATTGATCTATTTGGTACAAGCACTGACGACGCCGACACAATATTACACGTTTTGACATTAGAGAACTGTCAATGTTTTTTGTTAGATGCGAACATTCGTCGAATCTCGAAAATGTTTCCCCCTAGCATAACAAACAACAATTAACAATTGTATTAAAACTTGTTTAAAACCCTTTGGCTATAGCTCTATATCTAGCCAAAACCAGATCACACTAAAATAAACAAATAAACTGTAGTAAACACGATAGGTGAGTATGATTTTGTAAATGTCAGCATAATATTGTTTTGATGCTGATGTAGTTTGTAAACAACTTCTGACGTGACGTTTATTCAGATTGTATGGGACTAAGAATTGATTAGGTACCTTCTGCATATGATTACGCTCGCTTTTTACTTTACAAAAAAAGCTTTATTGTGAGCTTAAGCTTCATATGACCAAAAAAGCTTTATTGTGAACTTAAGCTTCATATGACGAAATAAACTTTAAATTTTGCTTAAATCGGTTCTGCTGTTATGATGTGATTGAATGAAATCCATAGTACTCATAGTGACGACCTTTGGCGCAGCGGGCGAGTGCCCGTCTGAGACGCAAACGGTGCGGGTTAGATTCCCCCTTCGGCACTAATGTTTGCATGATCTGCAAATATTTGTTACGGGTCTGGGTTTAGTGGTACCATGGTACTTGTAGTTTCTGATACCCACGACACGGAATCCTAGTGTGGGGTCAGGATGTATGTGGCTTTTGGGTGCTATTTATTTATAGTTACCATCGTAAAGATTTTCGAACATAGCGTCATTTAGAATACAACATATCGGTGACTCTTTAAAGGCGCGGGATTGATGTCCTCTTTTGGATTCTAATAATAATAATAATATAATAATAATAAAGCCCTTTATTCAGAATTACAAGGTTACAAGTTATGTGTGTTTTGGTTTATCTATAAAATATCCCGTAATTCGGCGTGCCTCATGGCATAGGCCTCCTCTAACATTTTCCACTGGGTTCTGTCTCGCGCTACCCTTCTCCAATGATGTCCAGCTGTGAATTTTAAGTCATCCTCCCATTTCGTTTGTTGGCGTCCTCTTTTGCGTTTGCCATCTATGGGGTACCAGTCAGATAATGTTTTGGATTCTAAGTAGAATACAAAGTTAACGAATAATGTTTGTTTTCAGCAAATGGAGAGGTTTAAGGTCGTGGAGCGAGAAACTAAAACGAAGGCATACTCTAAAGAAGGGCTGGGGGCGGCGCAAAAACTGGACCCCGCGCAAAAGGAGAGAGAGGAGATATCTTCCTGGCTTATCGCATCCATTGACTCGCTTAATTTACAGGTATTTATGAAGTTTATTTATAATATTACAAAAATAAAGGGCAGGACTCTTGCAGTCTATCCAATAAAGTACTGGCACATGCTTGTAATGATGTGTTTTGGATTAAAACTATTAAATTTAAGCTAACTGCGCTCGCCAACCCGCATGCCCAGCTTGGTGAGTATGGGCAAATCCCCTCACATGATAAGGAATTCGCTCTGTATGTGGGGGAGGCCATGTTCAGCAGTGGTCGTCGTACGGCTGAAATGATGATGATGATGATTAAATTTTAGAGCTTAGCTTTTGGCGGTTTACTTGATGCATTTTCCTCCATTCTCCTGGCCTCATAGCTCAGTTGGTAGTAACTCTGCCTTCTGCGCTAGAGGTCGCGGGTTCGATTCCCGCACTGGACAAACATTTGTGACTACACAGATGTTTGTTCTGTGTCTGGGTGTTAAATATTTATCTATTATATATATCAGTCTCTGGTACCCATAGTACAGGCTATGCCTAGTTTGGGATCAGTTGACAATGTGTGATATGTCCGGAATATTTATTTATTATTTATTTATTTATTCTGCAGGGCTATTTTAACAACCCAACTCTAGACCCGTTTCGGAATGAACATCCTACTAATATTTATAACAGCGAAAGTTTGTGAGGATGTTTTGATGTTTGTGGTTCAATCACGCCGTAACGGCTGAACCGATTTCGTTGAAACTTGGAATGGCTAAAGTTCTTTACCTAGAATAGCATATAGGCTACTTTTTAGTAGGCTAGTAAAATATAAAAAAGGTACGCGATAAACACCCGTTTGATTTCAATAAGCTTTGTATGTGACTGTTGGGTGTTAATATTTATTATTTGATTGCAGGTCGATCAATTTGAGTCTGAAATAGAGTCACTGCTAGTTGGTAAGAAGAAACGGTTAGACAAGGAGAAGCAGGAGCGAATGGAAGACCTGAAAGTGAAATTAGAGAAGCACAGGTTCCACATAAAGAAGCTCGAAACGCTGCTCCGGATGCTGGACAACATGTCTGTTGAGGTAGAACAGGTCGGTATTAATTCAGAGACATTCACAGGGTGTGGAAGGACAGCTCTATGTAACCCTAACGCCCGAATACTGAAACGAACTATTTGAGATGGTCTCAATTATTATTATTTTTTTTTATACAACTGAGTTGGCAAACAAGCATACGGCCCACCTGTTGGTAAGCGGTTACCGTAGCCTATGAGCGCTTGCAATACCGGAGGCATCACGCACGCGTTGCCGACCCCGAACCCCCTTCCCCCCCTAAAGAGCTCTGGCAACCATACTCACCACAGGAACACAGCACTATTTGAAACAAATAATGTTATTTGGCTGCGATCTTCTGTAAGGCGGAGGTACCTCCCAGGCGGGCTGCTCCAATTCAGAACGAGAAAATCTCGCTGTGCCTTACCTCTCTCTCCTCTACTCGTATACTCAAAAATCAATTACATCACCACTTATATTTAAGTGACGTTTCAGTATTCGGGCGTAGGCCACGCAGTGGCCAGAGTCTGTAATGTTCGTAACTCACGGTGAAAAGTGAATAGAAGAGCACTGTTGGAGAGGTGGTAGTTAGTGGCCCCGCCTTCCGATCCACAGTTCGTGGGTTCGAAACCTGTGCACCAATGGATTTTCCGTTCGGAAAATGTATGTGCGCTATGCTAGTGCTCCCAAACGGTGAAGGAAAACATCGTGAGGAAACCGGCAAGTTCTAAAACCAAAAAATGCGAAGACATGTGACATGTGCACGAAAGGAGCGCACTTTAATCCTTTCACTACACTGATTCTTTCATCGACTGTCAAAGGCGCTTTTCAGAGCCACCATACCTCAACCTGGTCACTGACCTAATACAGGATGACCAAGAAAGGATCAGTGGCACGACAAGAAGAAGAAGAAATACATTAATGAGGCCCTAGTCTGCAAAGTCAGTGAGTTCTCACTCTTCGACCGTGAATTGCTTACCGTTTTTGTATGGTGTCACAAGAAGGGCTCCTACAAAAACCAGTTACCTTTTCACTTTTCACGGTTGAAAACGGGCTCGTGAACTCACTGAGTTTGCAGACTTGGACCGTTAATACCCGATAATGTGACTCAGCATAAAACAAACAAATAACTTAGTACGCTCAGTGCGTGCGTATTAATATTGCATTCGTTAAAATTCCTGAATCTACATCCAATCGGCAATGTTTTGCTTCTATTGTTTAGAATTATAAATGCCTAAAGGAAAGCTATTTCACCTTTCACTAACACCCTTTGTAGGCGGCAATATGCGATGAAAACCAAACAACGAGGTACAGCTAACAGTACTATGACCTAACGTAATAACTAATACGAAAATGTGAGACGCTGAGTTGATTTCCTTCGTAATCATTCAGCGCCTCGATTCACGCTCAAATTAGTTCTAAATTAATGTTTTTGTCTCTCTCTTCGCGTAGATTGATAAATGAACTCGTAGCGTCTTTTACTACCACTGTTTGATCTCTCCGCGTCTTCGAATCACCACTGTTACAACATACGAAAATATATACTTAGTTTTCTTGAAAAAACTGTCTCAAATCGATGTCTGTGCCTCGATTATCGCCCAGTTCAGTTCTAAAGTTGAAATCTTGTTGCGTCCTTTATTGGGCTCTGTTTGAACTCGCGTCTGATCTCCCGCGTTTTCGGGTTAAGGAGTTTTGAAGTTGGTTTTCTTAAAAAAAACTGTCAGAAATCGATGCCTGTGCCTCGATTATCGCTCAGTTTAGTTCTAAAGTTCGAATATTGTTTAATCCTGTCGCATCTTTGATCTTGATGCGTCTTTGATTGAGCTATGTTTGATCTCGCGTCTGATCTCAGTTTGGTTTTCGCGTCCTGCCGCCTACCAGCTAAGCGAAAGCATGACTCAACCGACCACAATGCTCCCGCCAAAGTGAACATATTGATTGCAAGCATAGGACATGTGCTTCCAGATAAAGAGGATAAAGGAGGACGTCGAATACTACATAGACTCGTCACAGGAGGCGGACTTTGAGGAGAACGAGTATTTATACGACGATATCACTGGACTGGACGAGGTGGAGCTGAGTGGGGTCGGCCTCCCCGGCTCCGCGACAACTGACAGTAACAATAGTAACGACTCGAGAGGATCGCCCGCTAGTATGCTATCAGGTATGCTCAAGTGACGGTTGTGAATTAAAGGTACGCGTCGACTGGCCCGCACCGGCCACAACGAACGCACGGCACGCAACGCATTGAACGGAATTGCTTATGACATCAGTTCACTCTATTCGTATCATCCTGATTTTTTAAAAGTAGTTCTTCTTGTGAGTTTACGTGTTCTTTATTTTATTTAAGTATTTTTTTTCTTGAGTTCTAATATTCAGTCATCCAGCCACTGGCTGCGGCGGGTGATGACCGCTGCGAACTAATCCGTATGTCGCCGGCACGCAACGCATTTCTTGTTCGTTAATGGCGCCGCTCTACGGGCGGTGCTAATAGTGGACGTAGACGAAATTACGATGAATACGAATTTATACAAAGCATACCAAAATCCGTTGCGTGCGGTGGTTGCGGCCGGTGCTGGGCAGTGGACGCAAACCTTTAAGATTCATTTTATGCAAGGGGATTATTCATGTAGGTACTTGCCTTACCCACCCTGTTTGAGACCAGATTTCGCTCGTGTGATACCCGAATAAAATTTTGCCTTTACCAGTTGCATCCAAATCGGTGCTGTCTTTATGTTATGAACTACAACCGCGTTACTACAACCCCTCGGGCTTAAGTAACCCGGATAAAAATAATCCGTATAAATATCCGGGTCTATCTCTGCTAAATTTCGTTGAAATCGATTCAGCCCTACGGCTTGATTGAGTAACAAATACCCAAACATACTTTAAAATATCTTATTATTACGCCTCTCACTTATAATTATTCTCAATTATCATGTCATTTAACTCAAGAAATAATGTCAAAATTTTATTTATCTCTAAAAATCCATCACTTCACGGCCCGTTGGCTCAGTGGTTAGAGCGCCTCAAATCAATGAGGAGGTCGCGGGTTCAAATCCCGTACGGGTCGGAATTTTTGAGATAAATATATTTTTGGTTATAGTTTCGCGAGGCCTTAGCCCACCTAATTGAGGTGGGCTACGGCCTCGGGATAGCATACATATTATCACCTATAGTACAGGCCGATTAATTGAGCGAGGGACTCTAAATATGCATTGATCGGATCCCTTGTATGTTTCACGATTTTCTTTAGTTATGATAATGTTGTAATTTTTCGCAGGTACAAGTCCAATAACGTCGCCAACGTTAGAGCTACACAACCACTCGACAGACTCTATAGACATCGAAAAGAAAAAGAAAGAAGAAATCATTGCGAAAGTAAGACACATTTGATTTTTCTCTACATCACCTCACCACACCATTATATCTTTGTCAAGTTCAGTGGAGTATTGAAATTTAAAAAAATAAGTATTAGCTTATTTTAGTAGGAGCTTAGTAGCTTTCCTTATTTTAACGTGAAAAGGGTTTATTTACCGGGCAATCCAGTTTAAATCGGCTGCCTTAAATGCCCTTTTCAAAAAGCAGAATGACTTTTTTTTTGTCAGTGTTGTTAAGTATACACTTGCGTGAATTTAATTTTGCTACTTGTGTAGATAAGTGTACCTTTCCTAGCTTCGAATGTACTTTTTCAACTGTACTATGAATTACAAAAGCTTTGGGGAAATTGAGTTGTTACCGTGGCCTTGGGTTTATTGATGAATCTTCGCTTCGTAATTATGTTTAAAGTATACCAAATAATCATATTCACGTTATGACAAAGGGTGCTGCGATTTTTTTTAAAAAATTTAATAGTGAAGTAATAAAATGATCACTTGATATGATGAATCAAAATTATAGTTTGTTCACTCATTCACTAATTGTTGAAACTTGAATCACGAGTGTGGAGTCTACGCTTTACTCGTTCGTTGCGTTATGTTTGGTAGGCCGCGGTCAGTGGGCATCGCAATTTGTGGTAATACACTTAAATAAAGGGATTAAATGATGCTATAATGAGCTGATCAGTTCGCAGGCACTGCCGGACTGAATGTGGCAACATTATTACGCGCTTTGACATAAGAGAACTGTCAAATCGTGAATCTAATTATTTGTTAGACTATAATTTCCCAAGCTATATGGTGAAGGTAACCATAACAAAATGTAGAAGAAAAATACTTCAGCATTCTGTGCTTAGACACGCTTACCCCTCCGTAAAATTTTCTATTCAACGAACTCATCACACATAGCATGTTGGTCCGTTTTGGTGATTGAGTTACGTAATTTTAGCTTATCAAATTATTGAAGCTAGTGGTTCTCCGACTTTCAATCCGAAGGTCGTGAGTTCGAACCCAGTCGTGCACCAATAAGTGTTTCTATTCGATAAATTAAATTACGAAATAACACGTGCTTGAACCGTAAACGTAAAAAGTTAAAAATTAACCTCAAAGTTTTCATTCCATTGCCATTTTGCTTACGCAAATTAAATGAAACGCAGTATGAAATTTTCAGCCGTTAGAATTTATATTATTTTGTTCTACCAATTAGGCACATAGTTCAGTTATAAGCAAACCAGTTTAGATTATTTTTCTCACTCGTGTACAGAGGCCCGAGTCAGTAATACTTGTCAGCATACAGAACAGTCATCTATTCACTTTTCAAGGTCAAAAAATGACAACTGAGAACTCGCTAACATTGCAGACTACGGCCTCTGGACGCATTTCCTTACCCCGCGCTGCGGTAACAACTCACCGAACCCAAAAGCGAAGCGATTCTAAAGAAAACGGTACAAACTGATGTGTGTTAAATTTGCAGCCGGTTAAGCCACTACCGCTCCGAGCTGCGAACCCCGCAGTGGTCAGTAATAACACGTCTAACGTTAGTTCCTTGCTCAATAACTCCGCAGCATCAAACAATAGGTCAGTCCCCTGTGGCGCATATAAAGCACGAGAAGAATTAAAATGACTTGGAATTGTGAATTAAACGTGTGGTTATACTGAATTTTTAAAACGGTCAAATGACGCTGTTTGTTGGCTCGGAAAATATGTCGCTTGTTTGATTATTTGTGCAAAGTAAGGGTACCTCACCAATCGATCGACCGTCGATCGACAGGTGCTACCACACGAGTCGATCGTCGATCGATCGATGGTAGAATGGAACAGTCGACGACACCAATCGATCATCGTCGATCAATTGGTGTGGTAACAATCATCGACCAGTACCCCTCGATCAGCCAAAGCTACCACAAATCGGTCGCCGTTCGATCGATTGGTGTGGTAACACACTTATTCATTTAGTATGTTATTTTTACTAAACTCACAGAATAAAATACTAGCGACTTTTTTTTCGAGCTTATCAAAAATACGTATTTTTATGTTTTTTTTTAAGAATGTGTAATTGCTCAAATCAAAAATACTTGATTTTCTAACTTATTGCTATGGTTAATAAAATTTATTTCGGGTAGTAAGTTCCAATTGCTCGTCAGTTCGTTTCAGTATTACTGCACCTTTTCGAATCACTTTGTGTTTTCATGATTTAAATGCACATGTTTGAGTGATCTTATTGCGGATAAAGGTGTGTGGCAGGCCCGTGGACAGACGACATTGTGAAGGTTACAGGAACTAAGTTATTGGAGAAGGCCGTTCATCGTGGCACTCTTTTGGGAGGCCTATGTTAAGCAGTGGACTTTCAGCCTGATGATGTAATTTGTGCTGTGGTTTCTTGGTCACTGACCGATGGGTAATTACAATTTATAGTAAAAAGTGGCTAATACAACCCTCAAATAATTTTCAAAACGCTGAAATCCTTACAAAAATAAGTTATGGCTGTATCAGTGTTGTCATAATACGTTTAGAATTCTTTTTAACTCTTCTCGTGTACTTTCTGAAACGTTTATTTTTATTACCCCAATTTTTTTTCACTCTTTGTTGAGGACTATTCCAATCACAGACTAAAACTGTTCCTTATGAGATACAGATAGTCCTCAGCACAATTATTATGTCGTAGACTTTTTCATATCATGACTAAAAATACTTCTAATAATGAGAATAAATAATCATTACATTTGTCATTGATTTTTATAATATCCTAAAAAAATTCGACGTGATTTGAACCCGCAACCTTCCCGTAGGTGCTCTAACGAACTAAGCTACGGAGCCGTTGGTTAGTGCACACCTGTAACTAGGGGATGGTTAATGGTTGAAACTCCGTCCGAGTCATCATACTCAAATCATACTATTCCCGAATAGTATGATTTTAGTATGAAAATTATCACTATAAAAATTAAATAATCATTTATGTCATTGTTCTTTATTCTCAAAGGTGTTTTCTGAATAAAACGTTTCGTAATACAGTACCTACTACGATTTAAGTTTTCTGTCTCGGCAATATTCGTTTTGACCTACGGATATATTTATATAATGTCCTCCCGCTGATTCGCTTACGCATTCGGGTACTGGACAAAAATAGCCTTTATGCTTTTCCAAGTCAACTTTTTCAAGTTTCAAACAAAACGGTTCAACCGTTACGGTGTGATTGAACCACAAACAAACAAACACACAAACTTTCGAATTTGTAGGAAATCATTTCGAGAATGTCTGTATTCAGATCACACCTTTACATCCCAAGCATGAATTTAGCATATTTGGACTTAAGCTAGTTTCACAAAAGAGTTTCAAAATCGTCATTTACAAGGAAACATTGAAACCAACCTTATTGCTATGAACTGAAAGTCTCAATTGTTAGGGCATTATTTGCCATCGCTAATGATCTTTAAGCTTGTTTCCTAAAACTGCTAATGGTATCTTTTCAAGAGAGAACATTATGTGAAGTATCAATAAAAATATTGTTTTTTTTCTAAACGCAGCAATGACTTGTTACTTGTTCCACAAATCCTTCTGATGTTTGTGGCATAGCTTGTCTGGCCAACTAGAAACAGTATCGTTCAGCAAGATTATTGGATCGCCATGACACTCTGGCCTATGAAATAAGCTACCAAGATTGGCCAGCTCATACTAACTTGCTTGAAAATTGATCTGCGGACCTGTTGATTTTACGTTAATACAACTTGATCAGAACAAGTATTGTTACCCGAAAGGGGCGATTTGTTTGACATCAAGATGATTAAATAAATTTATGAATAATCATTCATTATGATTAATCAATTCATTCAATAAAAATACATGCAAATGAGACTTTGAGGTCGAACAAAAACATAATAAATCGGCTGTTAAAAACCAATAATTATAAATCATGATAAATACTTATTATATAATTTAATCATTATTAATGATGATTAATGATACATGAACCAACCTTAAACAGCTGATAAATCAAGTTTGTAATTGTTCGACCCCAAAGTCTCATTTGATTTGTGTTTTTTTTTTTCATGTAAATAAGTTTATTTTCAAAAAGCCGTACATTAAATGTTACTGCTCTTTGAGTGCAGAGTAAGCCCCTATCAGCTTACTATAGGTACATTACGTAACACCGTGTCAACAATTCCAGTGACATTTCGAGTTTTCCTGCTTTAAAAGATACCACTAACAGGGGGGTGAGTGGAAGTTGGCACAATAGTTTTCACTCTCACTCATGCGTGGAAACACGTTACACGTTTTTTGTATGGACAAAATGACAGTAATGCGCCGCTAGAGTTGCGGATTCCATATATAAACCCGTGGATCACGCTCATAAGTGAGTGTAAAAACCATGGTGCCAACTCCCACTCACCCCACAGTACCCTTGCATGCCTCCGTACGCCAATAAGCAGTGTATAACGAGACATGTGTGCGCAGTATAAACAACACGGGCGTTTCGGGCGCCTCGACGCCGAGCAAACAGCCTCCCGCGCCGAGTCCGCCCCACCTACACCTACTGCGGCCGGTTAACGTCAACAGCATAGGTATGTATTACTTTTTTTTTTTGTTATACAGTGGCAAAAAGTCTTACGGCCCACCTGGTGCTATTTACCACTTGATAGCCGTGCTGGCCCCGGCTGAAGAATAAGCCCATATCAAGCTACATACCCGTGGACGTCGTAAGAGGCGACTAAGTACGACTTAATGAGTCGCTAATCTGAATTTTAGTCATAGACTTTAAGTTAATCTTGGAGTTGAAATGGGGTGGGCCACTATATAAGTTATTCAACTGAAATGTGATGAATAAAGTAATCTAAAATCGACCTTATTCGTAAGAAGTTATGGTTTGAAGTAACGCTAGCAAGTCGGAAAATGGCTGTTTTAACAGAAGTTAACATATTGGAATAGGTACGCAACTCAGATTAGTAGGGGTCTTAAACTTAATTAGCTAAACAATGAAAATCAACCATGTTTCATTACAGATACGGCTGAAATCACAAAAACATACTAAGGCTCGCTCGCGCTGTGGAGAGCGAGCCTTTGTCGTTGAATTTGTGATTTCAGCAGTATCTAAAATAACGTAAGGTTTATTTTCAACTTCCATTCGTTCGCTTAACGGTCCTCTAAGCTAACCCTTAAATCTCAGGTGCAGTCGATGAAGCGTCATTCTTATAATTTTCAGCTAAAATGTGATCGCGTTGATCTACACTGAAATTATGTTGATGAACTTGAAACTGATTATAAGGTTTATGAATACATAAAAATCATCACTTACTCGCGATTACTTAATTGTATGATAATAAATTTATTTGGATTGATTGATTTGGAGGAGATTTTGGAGATTGGAGGAGGTAGGGCACAGCGAGATTTTCTCGTTCTAAATTGGAGCAACCCGCCTGGGGAGGTACCTCCGCCTTACAGAAGATTGCAGCCAAATAACATTATTTGTTTCAAATAGTGTTGTGTTCCTGCGGTGAGTAAGGCTGCCAGAGCTCTTTAGGGGGGAAGGGGGAGGGGTCGGCAACGCGTGCGCGATTCCTCTGGTATTGCAAGCGCTCATAGGCTACGGTAACCGCTTACCAACAGGTGGGCCGCATGCTTGATTGCCACCTTAGTTGTATAAAAAATAAAAAAAAATTGTATGACTAAGTTCGTGTTTTTTTACCATTTTAGTGGACGATTCACCGTTCATGACGCGGAGAGAGCATCACCAAATACTGGACTACATGCAGATTGACACAGGTTTAAAAAAACTCATTATAATAATAATATCATTTATTTCAGGCATCAAATAATTGCAAACAAAAATGTTGGCCCATAGATAAATACCTTAATGACTAACATACATATAAAAATATACCTAACATTTACTTTCTGCACACGTATAGACATGTTATAAAACGCGCCCAAGATTTACGCAGCGTCATCTCAAACTGTGGCGAAAATGGCTAGCGCTTCACCAATTCTAGGTGTTAAGGTGGGTCCACATTTGTGTTATTTCAACGCGCCGTGGCTCCGTAACAGTAAGAATAGAATATACGTTTATTTGACATACACACGAAAACACAGAACAGACATGGGAACATATAATACAAGGTATAGTAAAAACACAAATGACAACATAGAATAAACATAAGGACACCTGCCCACTTTATAGGTAGTCAGGCATCCACCTGTAGCCAGTAGGTGCGAACCAGTCTCGCTCTGTGTCGGGTGCAGCCAAAAAGGCCCTGACTCAGCTTATTGCTGCTTTACATGACAAAATGCCATGCAAAGCAGCGCTGGTTTTCAGGAATGACCTTGAGTAGGGTGACGTCACATTTAACAAAATAGAAAAGATACAGAAGAGAAAACAAGTAAAAGGAACGCTATATTGTATACACTTATTAGAGGTAGGTCGAAAAGCTTGTAAATAAATAAAGAGCAATTATATTAGAATATAAAATAAAATATAGATAAAACGTATATTAGGTAGGTAAGGTATAATATCTATAATTTAATCTGTGTAATCAAAAAAGTAAGGCGTGACACAAACATAAGTGTGGACGGATTTTGACACGGACATGTCACACGTCCTATTGCCACGCAGCGATCCACGGCCCTCGAACGAATGCAAGAACATTTCGCCGTGGCATTATAAGTTCACTCGCGTGTTACCAAAGTAAAAAGTGGCCTATATGCTATTCTAGTTAAAGATAAATAAATAATAAATAAATAAATTTTCCGGACATATCACACACGGTCAACTGATCCCAAACTAGGCATAGCCTGTACTATGGGTACCAGAGACTGATATACATAATAGCTATATATTTAACACCCAGACACAACAAACATCTGTGTTAGTCACAAATATTTGTCCAGTGCGGGAATCGAACCCGCGACCTCTAGCGCAGAAGGCAGAGTTACTACCAACTGAGCTATGAGGTCAGTCAAAGAATCTTACTATTCCAAATTTCATCGAAATCAATTGAGCCGTTACGGGACGTGATTGAACCACAAACATCCTCGCAAACTTTTGCATTTATAATATTAGTAGGATGAGACACTAAAGACTGCATGACATTGCATGTTATTTGCATCCACGTCTCGTTATATCTTATTTTAGTAACACATAAACGCCCCCATAAACACGCTCTACATAAACACTGGTGAACTTGAGACTTGCGTTATTTACTAAAAATTATTGAAAAACTAAATGGCTCGCGTCTCTCTGCGATTTCGGTTTCCATTTTTTTGCTTCTTACCCAACAAAAGTAGTGAGAAGTATGATTCTCTGTACAAGGTCATTCATAATTTATATGCTTTCCCTAATTTATAATTGACAATATTGTTTGTTCTACGACTTTAGAAAATTCAAAATTTTTCGTAGAAATAACTATGCAACAATCTGCTGTTTTTTTTTAATTACACATAAAAATAAAATCATCATCAAAGGATCACTTTGTAACGTTTTAGAAACTAGATGAAGCTATGCCTGTTCCTCGCGACCAAGGCTAGAAGAATCGACAACAAACACGGCTTGGTGACTATCATTTTTTTCGATGATCCTTTTTCACAAAATGGAATTTAAAGCTTTAGTGTGGTGCCGATCTAACTAGGTGAGGCTCAAAAGAAAAGTAATCTTATTATAATCCCTAATAAATAAGAGCTTATAAAAATGTGAAAAAAAAAGAAGACAAACGTGAGCCTCAACAAATGTGTCAAATCAGTTCAAACTCAAATATTCAGCTGTTTTAGTATTAATCTTGATGCCGAACTTCTCGTACGCTTAATTATTACTTAAAAAGATGATAAAATGATTAAAAACAACTAATATGAAAATGTTCGTGAGAAAAAATGATATTTTTTCTGCTAATATTCTTAATTTTTGTTGATATAATGATTATGAAACACCTTGTAGAAATCTAACAAGGAAGTAAGACTGAACAAAATCAATCAGATAACAATGTAAACAATTTATTAGTCAGCTTCCATTATCGTGACTGCGATAACGCGTTGTTTACAAAATAAACAAGCCTCTTATCGGCCAGTGAATGGGTGACGCCGACCAGCTCATACTGATGGGATTATGTTGGCTCACCGCCAGCATTGTACGGGGATTGGCGGCCGCCCAACGGTGACAACGCTACTCTTCAGTCGCCAGTCTGTATCGAACCTTTAACCAACTAAAAATACAAATTTAAAAAACAAAAACGAAAAATGTTTCCGCCTCTAAATGACGGATAACGATGGTAAATCACTTATATACAGTGTGTGCATGTTTATCATTTTCTGTCGAGCTAAATTTCCCCTAATACGCAAATTTACGATGTCTCATTCCCAGTGTTGTGAAGTTCAATGTCAGTTATGTAATTAACTGTGTACTGTCATGAGTGTTTTAGTGTTTCACTAGGTTCTGTTTGATTTTATTATGTACTAAATTCTAAACAAAAGAACTCAACTATACCTTTATCAGTTTGTTCAACGAAATGCTTTATTTCTTTACGCTCTATTCAGTTTTCATTCCGTTGACGACGCGACTTACGCGATTCAAATGTTTTGTTGTGATGACATTGAAAATTATTGGCTGTCGTATTCAGATGTCGCTAACAAGTGTAGCTTAGACGAACCAAGATGAGTACTCGATTGTACAAACATCATTGTGACATAGTTATGAACATAATTTTCACTAAAATATTTACCATGAATTGTAAGCTTATTTGTTCCCCGATATTTTGAGAGTGAGGGTAGACAGATTCGACTGCCAATGACATTAAGATCAAGGCAAATACAACAGTTTACTCCGTGATCATGGCGCATGAAACTGTGCCGAAATATCGGAGAACAAATAAACTCACAAATCATGGTAAATATCCTGTAAATTATCATTTTGGCAGTTTGAATGTACCTATTATTTTGAGTATCCATGTTGATTTCAATAATCTTAGGTTGAACAACATCCGGTAAACATTTTCATCGGTGGCAGTTTTACGTCCGCATAGAGTCAGCTGCTTTGAAAACAGATGCGCCATTCAATTTATAATTAGCGCACGACGTATCAAAGCGGTAATACGCGTTTCCGATCGTTCGGAAGGAAACCATCTGGCGTATCCTATCCTACTAATATTATTAACGCGAAAGTTTGTAAGTATGTATGTTTGTTACTCTTTCACGTAAAAACTTCTGAATGGATTTTAATGAAACTTTACAATAATATAGCTTATACATGAGAATAACACATAGGCTACAATTTATAAATATATTGTGTGAATTGTAACGCCACGCTAATATAAGCTACTCGAAATACTAATCCTGAGCATCCGAAGTCGCGGGCACCAGCTACTAAAATATAAACTAGTGTGTACTAACATTCTAAACTAGTGATTCGATCCAAACTGAGATCTCGCGATGTTTCTTAAATTCGCAATCAAAAATCGCATCTGTAGCATTAACAACTAAAAGCAAATCTTACCTGAACTATGAATTGAAATTTTACCAAATGGAAGCTCACGTTACATTGCTTTTCTATGTTATCATTTTCGTTGTAACTCAAAAACCTAGAATAAATTTCAATTCGTTTTGGAATGTATGAACGAAACTCTTTATATGACGCACCACTTCATGTATTAGTATAACATTTTTTATTACTCCCTATTGGACTATATAACAACCCCTTGGCCTATTTAACTCATATTTGTACTAGCAAGTCTTGAGCAAATTACTTTCTTGTGATATTTAGTGTTTACCTTGATAAAGACTACCTCAGCAGGATTTTAGTTCGGAAGGTGTTGACCCCTTCCAAACCAAAATCCTGAATCCGCCACTGACCAATTGCAACGATAGTTAGGTAAATATTTCGAACGATGTCGATAGCTCAGTCCACTATCGATCCCTTCGGTAGCCAGCCCATCCAACCTATAAGCTACTTATTCAAAACCCGTCTTCAACATCATGAAATTACATAGCAACAGTTTTAACTGCCACAACGTTGCATTTTACATTATTACCGGTCACTTTACGCGTCTTGTGCTTCCCAGCTCCGCTCCACACCGTGCCTTACCTAGTTGTAATAAGGTTGAAGGTCGTCTAAATGTGTCTCTAATCGATAGTGCCGTACGGCGCTACCTCACGTTTCATATCATTCAATGTTGTTGAAAATGAATCGCCGCACGTGCGATCGTGACATTTGAGTTATTTCTTGAAGGTGCTCGATTGCGTGATGGTTTACGATGCACGGACGTAATTTTGAGATAATGGTGGAGGCGTGAGGTGCTATGGGCGAATCCGGTATGTTTATTGTGTTTTGTTAAAAAAATAAAAAGGTTTTATTTCAGACAGTAATTAGTCAAACTCAAAAGGTTTTTAATAAAATCACTAGGATCACTTTGAAACGTCTTAGAAACTAGGTGAAGCTATGCCTGTTCCTCGCGACCAAGCCTAAAAGAATCAGTCAACAAACACGGCTTGGGGCCTATCATTTTTTCGATGATCCTATTTTTTTTATTTTAGTCCATAGGCTTACAACAAAAAACAATTGCGATACATTTTAAAAGACACACAACAATAAAAAATAATTATAAAACAAATAACAGAAAATAATACAGAAGAAGGGTTAAGTACTGATTGTTTTTGTTTGGGTCGGGACGCAGCTTTCGTTCCCGGTAGCCTGTAGGTCTGTAGGGCACAAGGGATGACTTAGTTCTCATTTTGTTATAACTTTTATTGCTTTGATTTATATCGTTCAGTATAATTAGTTTATAGTTTAACTTCCAAAGACAGATGGCTATGGGGAAGCAATGTTATGAGACACGTTAACTAAAAAATAATTTATCTCGGTAATTTAATCTAGCTCGTGCGGTACCTTAGTAAAACAGTAGCCTTTATGCTATTCTAGGTAAAGAACTCTTAACTATTCCAAGTTTAATCGAAATCGGTTGAGCCGTTACGGCGTGATTGAACCACAAATATCCTGACTAACTTTCGCATTTATAATATTATAGTAGGATATGTATTTCCAAAACAATTTATAGAATTCGCTTACGTCATTTTCCCTCCCTCCCACGGGAGTAAAAAAATGAAATCATATTTTTTTTATTCGGACATCATCATCTTCCTGCCATTATCCCACATCATGTGGGTTCGGCACAACATGTATTCTTCCTCCATTCCCCTCTATCAGTCGTCATCTCAGCACTCACTCCTTTCTTAACCATATCCAATTACACACAGTCCATCCATGTTTTCTTTGGCCTACCTCTACTCCTACATCCATCCACATTCATATCTAACACTCTTCTTGTCACATGACATTCTTCCCCCCTCATGACATGCCCATACCAAGCTAACCGGTTACTCCTCAGCTTTTTTTATTCGGACAATACAATCCTTTTGTCCAGTAGTAGACTTCTTCGGGTTGATGATGATGATAATAAAAAATAAATAAAAAAATAGATAACCCGGACATATCATGTCAGTGAACTTAGCAGATCATTTGCCAGCAGAGCATAAAAAAAGGGAGTTCTTGTCGCATGCAGCTGAGTTCTATAGTTCCTGATACTTTTTAAGAATAGTTCTAGCGAAATTTCCTGAAAAAAAGTCAACTGAAAAAATGATCTGCCAACTTCCCGTAGCAGATCATTTTCCTCCAAATCAAAAATAAAAAAGAGTTCCTGTCGCATGCAGCTGAGTTATACAGTTCCTGGTACTTTTTAAGAATAGTTCTAGCGAAATTTCCTGAAAAAAAGTCAACTGAAAAAATTATATGCCAACTTCACGTAGCAGATCTTTCCAGCAAGAAAAGGGTTTTTTATCGCATGCAGCTGAGTTCTACGTTCCTGGTACTTTTTAGCGATAGTTCTAGCGAGTTAACATATAAAAAAATCGATTGAAAAATTATTGAAAGTTTTCTTACGTACCTACAATCCAAGATAAAAACCAATTCCAGAACTCACGCCAAAATGCCAGCAGAGCATACTTGAAAGTTTAAAATTTGAAAAACTATGATTTTTATTATTCTCACAGGCTAGAACTCCTCGGTTTTTGATAGATCAGTAACGTATCTACAATTCAATATAAAAACCAGTTCCAGAACTCACGCCAAAATGCCAGCAGAGCATACTATAAATTTAAAATTTGAAAAACTAGGATTTTCATTGTTTTCACAGGCTAGAACTCCTCGGTTTTTAATAGATCAGTATTGTACCTACAATTCAAGATAAAAACCAATTCCAGAACTCACGCCAAAGAGCCAGCAGAGCATACTTGAAAGTTTAAATTTGAAAAACTATGATTTTTATTATTCTCACAGGCTAGAACTCCTAGGTTTTTAATAGATCAGTAACGTACCTACAATTCAAGATAAAAACCAGTTCCAGAACTCACGCCAAAATGCCAGCAGAGCATACTTGAAAGTTTAAAATTTGAAAAACTATGATTTTTATTATTCTCACAGGCTAGAACTCCTCGGTTTTTAATAGATCAGTAACGTACCTACAATTCAAGATAAAAACCAATTCCAGAACTCACGCCAAAATGCCAGCAGAGCATACTTGAAAGTTTAAAATTTGAAAAACTATGATTTTTATTATTCTCACAGGCTAGAACTCCTCGGTTTTTGATAGATCAGTAACGTACCTACAATCCAAGATAAAAACCAATTCCAGAACTCACGCCAAAGAGCCAGCAGAGCATACTTGAAAGTTTAAAATTTGAAAAACTATGATGTGATGAGTTCTAGCCTGTGAAAATAATAAAAATCATAGTTTTTCAAATTTTAAACTTTCAAGTATGCTCTGCTGGCATTTTGGCGTGAGTTCTGGAATTCGTTTTTATCTTGGATTGTAGGTACGTTACTGATCTATTACAAAACCGAGGAGTTCTAGCCTGTGAGAATAATAAAAATCATAGTTTTTCAAATTTTAAACTTTCAAGTATGCTCTGCTGGCTCTTTGGCGTGAGTTCTGGAATTGGTTTTTATCTTGGATTGTAGGTACGTTACTGATCTATCAAAAACCGAGGAGTTCTAGCCTGTGAGAATAATAAAAATCATAGTTTTTCAAATTTTAAACTTTCAAGTATGCGCTGCTGGCTCTTTGGCGTGAGTTCTGGAATTGGTTTTTATCTTGGATTGTAGGTACGTTACTGATCTATCAAAAACCGAGGAGTTCTAGCCTGTGAGAATAATAAAAATCATAGTTTTTCAAATTTTAAACTTTCAAGTATGCTCTGCTGGCATTTTGGCGTGAGTTCTGGAACTGGTTTTTATCTTGAATTGTAGGTACGTTACTGATCTATTAAAAACCTAGGAGTTCTAGCCTGTGAGAATAATAAAAATCATAGTTTTTCAAATTTGAAACATTCAAGTATGCTCTGCTGGCTCTTTGGCGTGAGTTCTGGAATTGGTTTTTATCTTGGATTGTAGGTACGTTACTGATCTATTAAAAACCGAGGAGTTCTAGCCTGTGAGAATAATAAAAATCATAGTTTTTCAAATTTTAAACTTTCAAGTATGCTCTGCTGGCATTTTGGCGTGAGTTCTGGAACTGGTTTTTATCTTGAATTGTAGGTACGTTACTGATCTATTAAAAACCGAGGAGTTCTAGCCTGTGAGAATAATAAAAATCATAGTTTTTCAATTTTTAAACTTTCAAGTATGCTCTGCTGGCATTTTGGCGTGAGTTCTGGAATTCGTTTTTATCTTGGATTGTAGGTACGTTACTGATCTATTAAAAACCGAGGAGTTCTAGCTTGTGAGAATAATAAAAATCATAGTTTTTCAAATTTTAAACTTTCAAGTATGCTCTGCTGGCTCTTTGGCGTGAGTTCTGGAATTGGTTTTTATCTTGGATTGTAAGTACGTTACTGATCTATCAAAAACCGAGGAGTTCTAGCCTGTGAGAATAATAAAAATCATAGTTTTTCAAATTTTAAACTTTCAAGTATGCTCTGCTGGCATTTTGGCGTGAGTTCTGGAATTCGTTTTTATCTTGGATTGTAGGTACGTTACTGATCTATTAAAAACCTAGGAGTTCTAGCCTGTGAGAATAATAAAAATCATAGTTTTTCAAATTTTAAACTTTCAAGTATGCTCTGCTGGCTCTTTGGCGTGAGTTCTGGAATTGGTTTTTATCTTGGATTGTAGGTACGTTACTGATCTATCAAAAACCGAGGAGTTCTAGCCTGTGAGAATAATGAAAATCATAGTTTTTCAAATTTTAAACTTTCAAGTATGCTCTGCTGGCATTTTGGCGTGAGTTCTGGAATTGGTTTTTATCTTGGATTGTAGGTACGTTACTGATCTATCAAAAACCGAGGAGTTCTAGCCTGTGAGAATAATAAAAATCATAGTTTTTCAAATTTTAAACTTTCAAGTATGCTCTGCTGGCATTTTGGCGTGAGTTCTGGAATTGGTTTTTATCTCGAATTGTAGGTACGTTACTGATCTATCAAAAACCGAGGAGTTCTAGCCTGTGAAAATAATAAAAATCAAAGTTTTTCAAATTTTAAACTTTCAAGTATGCTCTGCTGGCATTTTGGCCTGAG
This sequence comes from Anticlea derivata, assembly GCA_947579855.1. NCBI lineage: Eukaryota > Metazoa > Arthropoda > Insecta > Lepidoptera > Geometridae > Anticlea > Anticlea derivata. The sequence goes on from OX388269.1 coordinate 1,670,359, forward strand.
TTCTGGAATTCGTTTTTATCTTGGATTGTAGGTACGTTATTGATCTATTAAAAACCGAGGAGTTCTAGCCTGTGAGAATAATAAAAATCATAGTTTTTCAAATTTTAAACTTTCAAGTATGCTCTGCTGGCTCTTTGGCGTGAGTTCTGGAATTGGTTTTTATCTTGGATTGTAGGTACGTTACTGATCTATCAAAAACCGAGGAGTTCTAGCCTGTGAGAATAATAAAAATCATAGTTTTTCAAATTTTAAACTTTCAAGTATGCTCTGCTGGCATTTTGGCGTGAGTTCTGGGATTCGTTTTTATCTTGGATTGTAGGTACGTAAGAAAACTTTCAATAATTTTTCAATCGATTTTTTTATATGTTAACTCGCTAGAACTATCGCTAAAAAGTACCAGGAACGTAGAACTCAGCTGCATGCGATAAAAAACCCTTTTCTTGCTGGAAAGATCTGCTACGTGAAGTTGGCATATAATTTTTTCAGTTGACTTTTTTTCAGGAAATTTCGCTAGAACTATTCTTAAAAAGTATCAGGAACTATAGAACTCAGCTGCATGCGACAAGAACTCCCTTTTTTTATGCTCTGCTGGCAAATGATCTGCTAAGTTCACTGACATGGACATATCACACACGAATATATCACATATCCCAAACTAGGCGTAGCCTGTACTATGGGAACCAGAGACTGATATATACATAATAGTTATATATTTTTAACACCCAGACACAGAACAAACATGTGTTAAGGTGAGGGTTTAATTAATTAATGATTTTTGAATTGTTTTTTCTCAATAACCGCTAAACGCACAGTTTTGATTTTCATGACAAAGATAACTTGAGCATTTTATTTACGTAAATCCAAGACAGAAACGCGATTGGTAAAACTTTTTATTTATTTTTTAAAGTTGGGTCCTCTGCAACAGTTTTTTCGAAAATACTCTGAGACTATCTAACAAAAATAACTTTTTTTAAAATATTTTGTTAGACAATAGCATTGGGTAGCTGAATCCAAGACACTTTAAAAAAAAATAGATAGTTTTTGAGATAATCGATATTTTCATATATTTCGCTTACGTCGATTACTTGCGAGCGCCTTCTAACGCTTGCTATCTCTTTCCGCATTCAATTACAGTATATAGCGCTGTCACTTTCTTCACTCCGCCCACTCGACAATTTATTATGATTTTTGTATCCTCTTAATCAAACAAATGTTTGTCCAGTGCGGCAGGCAGAGTTACTACCAACTGAACTATGAGGCCAGCCAAAGATTATGATGATGATGACTAGTAGCGGCAATATAGAAAGTCATTTGAATGTGTGCGTTGGTTTTGTTTCAGAAGTAGTGGAGAATGGTCCGGTGTCGAGTGCGGCGTCACACACTGTCTCCCTCCTCCCGCCTGCCCCCACGCAACCAGCGCCAGTGAGTTACCCGCTTTTTAGGGTTCAGTAGATTCAGCACGAACAATTCTGAGGCTCGTTTCTTACATCGTCGTGAGTCGAATTTTGAGGGGAATTATTTTTCATTTTCTATGATTTTATTATTATTTATTCAGTGAACAAGATTGCCGTGGTGGCCCCGGCTAAAGAATAGGCCCCTCCATATCTCTATCCGCGGATGTCGTAAGAGGCGACTAAGGGAAAAAAGCTAGGGGATGGGCAGCAGCATCCCTCATTTTAAAAACGATAGCTCTAACTGCGCTCGCCAACCCGCATGCCCAGCGTGGTGAGTATGGGCAGAACCCCCCCCCCCCACATGATAAGGAATTTGCTCTGTCTGTGGGGGAGGCCATGTTCAGCAGTGAACGTCATACGGCTGAAATGATGAACAAGATCTATTTCAAAGTGGTGTGTTCCTGCGGTGAGTAAGGTTGCCAGAACTTTTTAGGGAGGGGGTTCGGGATCGGCAACGCGTGCGTGCTGACTCTGGTATTGCAAGCGCTCATAGGCTACGGTAACCACTTACAGGTGGGCCGTATGCCTGTTTGCCAACTAAGTTGTATAAAAAAAATTGGCTATTTTCAGTCAATTATTAATTAATTATCTACTAACTTTTTTATGTGTGTATTAATATTGTTTGTTTTGTATTTCAGGCGGCAAAAACGACGTCTGTTGTTAGCACAGGGTTGGGTGCGAGTGCGGGCTCGGCGGCGCCGTCGCCGCTCACAGTGAACGGACCGGCGCCCGCGCCGACACTCACGCCGCACCTCACGCCGCAGCATGCGCTCAACAAGTAAGCCTATTATATTTACCTACCTTCTAGCTGGGAACTCAGATGTCAGGAACATCTCTTGAATAAGCGAGTACAACTGGCAACATCAAGCCATGTAGCTAGAAACCTCTACAAAATGGCTCTGGGAAACTGACTGCGAACTGAAAATAGCTGTTGGTCCTACGCTATTTTATCCATACCTCAAACTTCTGTAAGCTTACTTTAGTCCTAAAATTTGGCAATTTACCTATGTGTGGCCACGGCAGTGCGTGTGTGTGGCAACGGGCCACATACCTAATTCTGTTTAGATTAACATGGGTGTGATTTAAGACCATTCGTCGTGGCATCTTAAAGGATAGGTCAGCAGCAAATGACTAAGTGATGATAATATCTCTTATTTATTTTCCTCCCAATTATAGATAGATAGATAACTCTTTATTGATTACCACATAATTAACAATTTAGAGGAAAATTGAACTAAAAAGGCGAGCGATATCTTTCAGGCAATCTCAGGATGGAACGCCATTTAAATTAAAGCAACGCTTAAAATTATTTCTGTCACTCTTTATCATTATGCAGTAGTAAGGGATGGCAATTCTTAAAACATGGTTTATCTTTATTGAGATGTTAATAAACAGATCCATTCATTTCATCTCCAACAGTCGCACCGCCCCTTTATAATAATGTTGAAATTCAAAGCTTTATGTTTGTAGGGTTTCGCTAGAAATTGCGAGAACGGTAACGACTTAGGCACGTTTCGAAGCTCTACAAAATCATACTTAACGTCTCTCGACGTTTGAAATTCATATTATTCACATATTTTCCTCGATATTGCCTCACAAAGTGCTCGGGCTCGTGCCCGGTCAATCGCCCCTCTGTTATACAAACCTGTTTCTAGAGGAGGTGCGTATTTATGCGACTATGCTTTAAAACCAGGTATTCGCGCGAATCAGGTACGACTTTGCTATACTTTAAATAAATAATAAATAAATCTTTATTCATTACCTTAGTGCTACGAATAACATTGAGAATTAATATCTAATTAAGGGTAACAAATTAAACGATGCCTGAACTAGGAAAACCTGTGTCTCAGGCGGTAAAAGGCTAATATTAATAACTAAAGTTGGTACTTATGAATATTCAAATTAATTAACTTTAACGTCTTGCAAATATTCGGGGCTGTGAAGTCTTACGCCCGAATACTGAAACGTCACTTAAATATAAGTGGTGATCTAATTTATGTTTGGGTATAAAATTCTGAACTATAACGGCGTCTCAAATAATTGAGACCATCTCAAAATAGTTAAGTGACGTTTCAGTATTCGGGCATTAGTAAGGCGCCAGCCAGGGCGCTATTTGAGAGTGGCTCCAACCAAGGTCACGCAGGGCGTTGGACATTGGTTCTTCTACGGATTTTATCACGTAGCGAAATTCCTCTCCATGACATGTTTGCATGATCTGCAAATATTTATTTCGTGTCTGGGTGTTGTGGTACCATGGTACTCGTAGTTTCTGATTCTGACGTAAATGACGGGCCCTCTAGCTGGTATTTTTGTTACTGTTATTATACTTAAGTTGTGGATAACCCTGTAGACTACATAATTAATAATTTGTTACATGTTTATACTTAACTCTTTTCTTGAGATACATTTGGCTAAGGATGATTTACTTATACACATACACAATTATAACACTAGAAATAAGGAAAAACTAGATGTGCCACGAACAAGGCTTGTAAAGACTTACAAACTAGGTAATTGCCTTAAACTCGCTATGTACAATAAATTGCCATTAGAAGTTACACAGTTACCCATCAACAAATTTAAATTTCAGGTCAGGAGATTTCTTGAGAGTCTTCCATTTTACCATATTACCGAATATATTAATTGTTCATTCTCTGATATGCATACGAGTAATATGTAGGACACTATCTATTAATCCATTAATAATCTGTAATAATAATAATAATACTTAATTAATAATCTGCATGATAATTTATGAAAATAACTGTAATTGGACATATCTATGTTATGCAATGTAAAGCTAAGGGTGAAATAAATGAATATGAATACAATGTTACAATAATATGTCATATGAAATTATGTACCTTCTACTCACTGTATCTTACACATATAATGTAGTTGTTTGTTGTACCTAAATAAATAAATAAATATGAATTGTTTCCAGCGGGCGAGTGAGCGAGGCGGGCGCAGGCGCAGGCGCAGGCGCGGCGCCGGCGCCGGGCGCGTCGCCGCCGGGCGCGGCCGCCGCCAGCCTCAAGAGCATGGCGCAGGAGGCCGTGGCGCGCGCCGGCCTCGACGCCCACAACGAACACGTGAGTGCTCACTACATACTCACCATACTCACCTTACCCTTACACACCTCTTCAACAAAACCCACCGACAGTTTCACCTCACCTACCGAACTTCTTCAACAAAGCCCGCCAAGACTATCACCTACCGAACGTTTTCAACAAAAAACTTCCGAGAGTTTCACCTACCGAACGTCTTCAACAAAACCCTCCGAGAGTTTCACTTACCAAGCGTTTTTAACAGCACCCACTGAGAGCTTCACCTACCGAACGTCTTCAAACAAAACCCGCCGGAGAGTTTCACCTTACAAAAATCTTCGACAAAACCCGCCGAGAGTTTCACCTTACAAACATCTTCAACAAAACCCTCCGAAAGTTTCACCTACCAAACGTTTTCAACAAAACCCGCTCAGAGCTTCACCTACCGAATGTCTTCAAACAAAACCCGCCGGAGAGTTTCACCTTACAAAAATCTTCGACAAAACCCGCCGAGAGTTTCACCTTACAAACATCTTCAACAAAACCCTCCGAAAGTTTCACCTACCAAACGTTTTCAACAAAACCCGCTCAGAGCTTCACCTACCTAATGTCTTCAAACAAAACCCTACGGAGAGTTTCACCTTACAAAAATCTTCGACAAAACCCGCCGAGAGGTTCACCTTACCACCTTGCGGAATTCAATCTTATGCACAACATTTCAAGGACTTTTTGACTTTGACTTCACATTTTATTTTTGCCTATTTACACATGTAATATAATCTCTCTAATATATTTTTGCTTACGTTTCCAGCTCAACCTCAGAAGAAACGTGGCGTTAGCGCAGGCGCAAATACCACCCTTACTGGGTGTCGCGCCGCTTGGACCCTTGCCTCTCACCAATGTGAGTATATTACTTACTAGGCTAGTGATAGCGGTTTTGCTCCGGTGGTACCTTGATAAAAATTACTCTAAAATTATGTTATTCTAGATATTCCTACCTTGATAAAAATTTGCCTATAATTATGTTATTCTAGATATTCCAGCCGACGGAATATTTGATATTATTTAGGAGATTTACACATCACAGAAATAGCATTTGGGAGTCTTACACATGACTCATTACAAGGCTTAGAATAGAATAGAATAGAAAAACGTTTATTTTGTTACCATTACAAACAGACTTAACATAACACAATACAAAAAATGCAATTCAACATCATGGTAACAAAAATGGCCACCACTCAGCATGTGCTAGGGCACATACTTCTACTACGTCACGTATTTTCGTCATCAATACCATCGATAGACAGTTGATCTAGGGTGCCTACAAGATGCCCGCAACTTATCACGTTTCTACCCTAACCTTAAATTGAAATGACACCCAAAACTTCCGAACCAGTGGGATTCGAACACGCATATTCGCCTTGAAGCGGCAATACAGGCCTCATAGCTCAGTTGGTAGTAACTCTGCCTTCTGCGCTAGAGGTCGCGGGTTCGATTCCCGCACTGGACAAACATTTGTGTGATGAACACAGATGTTTGTTCTGTGTCTGGGTGTTAAATATATCTATTATGTATATCAGTCTCTGGTACCCATAGTACAGGCTATGCCTAGTTTGGGATCAGTTGACCGTGTGTGATATGTCCGGAATATAAAATAAATATATAAATAAATAAAAATGCGATAACAACTACGCTACTAACCTATTACTAGATAATATGCTGAGCATTGTTTCTTGCCAGGCCATGTTTTCATTGAGCTCTGCTGTGCACAAGATTTTAACCATGTGTTCTTTTAGTTCAATTTATTGTGTATGTAGTTATTAATGAAAATAAAAAACGTCATTCATTCATTTGGATTTCAGGATCATCAGCTTCAGTTCCAGTGCATGGAATCTTCGTTTTTTCACATGCCGCACCCCTCCGACTCGGAGCGGACGAGGCATTACCTGCCCAGAAATATCTGCCAGACGCCCTTATACTACAACCAGGTTGGTCGCCTTTATAAATCTACCGTCGCGCACGATCAAGAAAGTCCCTGACTCTAATCTGACTAAAATTAAACTTAAACAACTACACCACATCTAGTGTGGTGTTGTTTATTTATGGGCCATGGTATATTACACATTTTGAAAACATGAAAAAGAAATAAAAAATACTTATTAGCACACACAATCTTAAACTTAAACTATGTGCATTGTTAAGGTTGCGGGAAGTCGGTGGATGGAAAAAGCTCAAGACCGTTCGTCAAGGAACTCTTTGGGGGAGGCCTATGTTCAGCAGTGGACTTCATCAGGCTGATGATGATGATGTGTACTACCTACCTATTAAACTTAAAAAACTAAAAAATAGACAAATGTAGTACAACATACATTTTAATGTATCACATCGCCTGCAATAAAGATATAATTATATTATAAATAAACTAGCTTCCGCCCTAGGCTTCGCTCGCGTGGTACCTAAATAAAAAGCTGCCTTTATGCTATTCTAAGTAAAGAACTCTTATCTATTCCAAGTTTCGACGAAATCCGTTGAGCCGTTATGCCATTATTGAACAGCAAACATCCAAACATCCTGACAAACTTTCGCATTTATAATATTAATAGTAGGATAAATAACCCCAACAGTCAAAGCCAAGTCAAAGTCAAAGGTTTTTATTTCAATAAAATCACTAGGATCACTTTGAAACGTCTTAGAAACTAGGTGAAGCTATGCCTGTTCCTCGCGGCCTAGCCTAGAAGAATCAGGCAACAAACACGACTTAGGGCCTATCATTTTTTTCGATGATCCTTGTTTTTTTTTATTATATTTTTTTTTTAATTGTTTTTGTACAAAATAGATAGTCACATACATATTCCTGACCCCACACTAAGATTCACTGTGTCGTGGGTATCAAAAATAAATCTTTCTTTACACAACGCCAATGCACCCAAATTGTTTGGGATATCTTCGCTCGCTCGATCAATAAGTGTGATGAATTTAAATATACAAAATATATGTATTATTTCCAGGTGGTACTCCCCCATTCAGACTCAGTAGAGTTCTTCCAGCGTCTGTCGACGGAGACACTTTTCTTCGTGTTCTACTACATGGAGGGCACGAAGGCGCAGTACCTCGCCGCGAAGGCGCTTAAGAAGCAGAGCTGGAGGTTCCACACCAAGTACATGATGTGGTTCCAGCGACACGAGGAGCCTAAGGTCATCAATGAGGAGTATGAACAGGTGATAATAATTTAAAACAAAAATAACAAAAACCACAGATAAAAATATAGCCAAATATTTGTTTGTTCATGTCACTGATTCTTTTATGGTCATCCTGTATTGGGTCAGTGACCAGGTTGAGGTAATGGTATACTGAGATCAGTAGACATTGAGCAGGAATTTTGCTAAACCGATAAAAATACTTTGTGTGGACATGATTTCCGAATCCATCGTCGTTAGAAGGCGAAGATGCGGGTTCGAAACCCACTGATTCGACAACTTTGGGCAAAAAAAATTAAAAAAATAATAATAACACCCAATAGTTACATAGTTCTGACCCGCACACTAAGATTCCCTATTTCGTGGGTATCAGAAACTACGAGTACCATCATACTACAACAAATATTTGGTCCCGCAGCGGGAATCGAAACGGCACCTCTTGCGTCTCAGACAGGCATTCGCCCGCTGCGCCACCGAAGTCGTCAATCACGCGTTTCCGACCTCTGAGACATGGCTATGAGTCATATGTGTTTTTAAATAGTGTTTATTTGAGTCTTGTGTTTTTTAAAAGTGTTTACTTTTATGCCATGAGTCTTATGTGTTTTTAAATTGTGTTTATTTTGTTCCAGGGCACATATATCTACTTTGACTACGAGAAGTGGGGCCAGCGCAAAAAGGAAGGCTTTACGTTCGAATACAAGTACTTAGAGGACCGCGACTTGAACTGAGCGAGCGCGGACGGACGCCCTCGTCACGTGACTCAGTGCAATAGTTTTGGAGTGAAACTCGCGACAATCTGTGAATCGTTTGAGGCTAGACGCTAGAATTGTTTTAATCATGGAAAGTCCCACGCTGCCGGAACGCATTGGCAGAAATCACTTTCATTCCTATTCGCGACAGTATTTTAGTTTTAACAGTGAATTGGTTCTAGTGTGTTTTTGGACGTTGCGAAGGTTATTTACCGTTTGAATTCTTTCAAAATTGTAAGTAGCGAGCGTTGTTCCAAATATTCCATAAAAAAACTTACTTCTAAGGTGCCTATCGGTTTGTACAAAGCGGAAATGATGATTTACTATGTTCCTCGCAAGTTGTGTTCGTGTTGTGTTACATATTTCCTGGCAGTGCGGTAAAAGACAGGCAAGCGAAAGATCATGTGATGCAATAAGTATAGTTTCAGCCGTTGAAGGTTGTTATTGTAGTTAAAACTCAATGTGATATTGACTTTAGGGCTCCCGGGCCGGCCTCGGACTCGCGCCTTTGCAGTCCTTTTGATTGCCGAAGGTGCCTAGGGCCGTGCTACGCAACATGCATTCATTTTGAGTCTCCTTTGTTGTGGACGAATAGTTGTAGTTAATTGTCATGTTGCCTAGTAACGGCTCTTACTTTGCCCGGTGCATTGTCGACTTTGTACAGAGGTCATTAGAGTCTTGTATGTTTTGAATGCAGACCTCTCAACGGAGTTGATACTCTGTGCACTGGAGCGGTCGGACGTCGTCATTTACAATACAATGATCTCTTAGTCAGTACTTTGTTGGCGTGCGCCGCTCCAGGGCTGAGGGTCCGCCCCGGGCTGAGCGCTTCGAGGTCGTCCCGGGACTTTTGTTTTACTTGTGTATAGACATTGGAATAGTTTGAAATTATTGTAAGCGGAAACTCGTGCGCAACACAAATACACGCTATTTTGTACCTGCCTGGCGCCTTTGCATAGTTTACTAAATTATCGTCTGTTTTCTAAAGGCCAGTTTTTAAAACGTAGAAAATTATTTCCTTGTTCGGTGTAGTTGTGTTGCGGCAGTAGGGCCCTAAATATAATGACAGTTATTGTTGGGCTCCAGACAGCCGCGCCCTCGCACCTCCGTCGCAGCCAAGCACAAGATACGCTGTATATTTAATTTTAATTCGTGCATTTAAATTGAACAAAAGTTGATAAATTATGTACGAGCATGTAAATCACTGCCACTGTATCGTATATTCGGATGAATAAGTTGTTCTCGCTATGTAAATTGTAGTTATTTATAAGTTGTGATATAGCGCGGGCAGGGGGCGAGGGGCGAGGGGGCTGCAGGCGCCGTCGCAGTCTCGCCGAGAGTATGAACACCGAACCATGTTTTCCATTTTGTGAGGCCATAGAGTATTTTGTAAGATTTTACCCAGAATTGTTGCACGCGCGTCGCGATGTGTGAGGCTGTCGCGGCCAGCGCTCGGAACGCGCGATCTCGTTATTCCGTGCGTTATGTTGATAGTTTTCACTTTTGTAAAAAGTCTATCGTGAAGAGCAGATGAAATGTGGATAATTTAAAAATATCTGTACAGTTCTATTTGTATAGAAATAATAAATAACATTAAAAAATTTAAAACAAAATGTTGTGATTTCTCTTAATGCTTAGTTTTTAAGTGCGGTGTATAGTTGTTGTGTTGCGGCCGCGCCTCGTCTAGAGGCACGGGCGGTGGTTGCATTTCTTTTTATTTATTTTTATCATTATCGAAACAAAATGACTGTTTACTTCATAGAATAAACACAAAGCATTTTAAACCTTTTTGTTTGTTTCTAGAACGATACCTATTTGAAGTACTTCTCAACATTTCTATAGGTAGGTAGTTAGCTTACAGTGCGATGATAATTTATAGTCTAACAAATAATCTTAATCACACTTTGACAGTTGTGAAGTAAGATCAATTTTATTGATCTGATGAATCAAAATCCTTGAATCAGATCTTTGGTTCACTAATCGTGGCGAGTCACGAGTGTGGAGTCTGTCTACGGTCTACGCAATCGCCCTACGTTCATCACGAAATCTGCGGTGAGTGGGAATCACAATTTGTGCTAATCCACTTAATTTTAGGGTTATAATGAAGTATTAAAAGCTGATTAGTTCGCAAATCATTTATTATCTGATCAGTTACAGCACTGTGGCTACATTATTATTACGCCTTTTGATATTATTAGAACCGTCAAATCGTGAATCTAATTATTTGTAAGACTACATTGAAATTGTTGTGATTCAAACTATTCAAATCGCAATCATAAGGGAATTATCTTCAAAAAAACAACATCATGAAAGCTACATATTTATTTATCGTTTCCTTTTCTTGCCCCCGAACTTATTTCCCCCCTTATTATTCCCTCCCTTGCCTTTGATGCGCCTGCGCACGCCCGCGGCTTCCTCTGTGTCGTCGTCGGAGTCTGCGCCGCGTTTCCTGCCTTTCCCGCCCTTCTTGTCGCCCAGCTCTTTCATTTCCTGAAGAAAATGAAACATATTAATTAATTTTTGATGAATCGCAATTCTTGTTATAATCTAGAAACAAGCTGTCCGATTTGGTTTTAAAAAAAATGTAAAAAAATATATAAAAGAAATTGCAACACGTATGAATGGGACAGACAGAGCACGGATGTCGACTTATCAATCAGAATTAAAGGCAGAAATTTCTCGCCTCGAGATGGAATTAAAAGTTGAACTGTGTGGTGGTCAATTATAAGATCGGTCATCCTGTGAATTGGACGTTTCGCGTAATTGGTCATTACGCGTCAGAACCGTATGTTCATTGCTTGTCCAGTTTTTGTTTATTGATAAGCAAAAGCATGTCAGTTTTAATGTTGGTAAGCAGTTGTTTCACCGCCACTCTAACTTATAATGTTGGTAAGCCGTTGTTCCTCCGCTACTCTTTAACTGGCATTGTAAGCCGTTGTTCCTCTGCCACTCATTACCTTACAATGTTGGTAATTCGTTGTTCCTCCACCACTCTAACTTACAATTTTGGTAATTCGTTGTTCCTCCGCCACTCTAACTTACAATGTTGGTAATTCGTTGTTCCTCCGCCACTCTAACTTACAATGTTGGTAATTCGTTGTTCCTCCGCCACTCTAACTTACAATGTTGGTAAGGCGCTGCGCCTCCGCCACTCTTTCCTGGAGCACCATCACCTCGCTCTCCTCCGTCTTGTAGAGCGGCAGTTGCTTGCCGATCAGCTGCTCGATGCGCTGGTACAGTTCTACGTCGTACTGGAAAACAAGTTGCTCATTCAACTAACATAGTGACGGAGTTAATGGAGTGTAACTGGTTCTTTCCTCTAGTTTTCGACCTCGGTGGCGTAGTGGCCGAGTGCCCGTCTGAGACGCAAGTGCGGGTTCGATTCCCGCTGCGGGACAAATGTTTTCCGGATCTGGGTGTTGTGGTACCATGGTACTCGTAGTTTGTGATACCACGATTTTATTTCCTGTTCAACTTTCATTGGGCCAGTGAAGGGAGCTCAGTGGTGCAATTGTGTAAGGATAATGGCTAAAACTACCCTCAAAGCTTGTAACTTCGAGGGTAATTTTAACAATCTTAGCGACATTTAAAACATTTCTCATGTTTGAAAGAAAGAAAGAAAATTTATTTATTTGAAAAACTTCAGATGTCGCTAAAATTGATAATATCATCCTCATAAATGCGAACTTCATTATCATTGCGCTTACGCAATAGCACTGGTGTTAGTAGACCCTGAAAAGGGTCTTGTGGTGAAAGAACCGAAGTGACTGATTTTGCTGGAGGTAGGGCACAGCGAGATTTTCTCGTTCTAAATTGGAGCAGCCCGCCTGGGGAGGAACCTCCGCCTTACAGAAGATCGCAGCCACATAACATTATTTGTTTCAAATAGTGTTGTGTTCCTGCGGTGAGTAAGGTTGCCAGAGCTCTTTAGGGAGGGGGTTCGGGGTCGGCAACGCGTGCGTGATGCCTCTGGTATTGCAAGCGCTCATAGGCTATATCCGCTTATCAAAAGGTGGGCCGTATGTTTGTTTGCCACCTTAGTTGTATAAAACAGAATTTAAAAAAATATGATCCCACGCGTGGGTCCCAGCAGTGGGCAGTGGGCAGTGGGCACGCACCTGCGACACGAAGGTGATGGCCTTGCCCGCGCGGCCGGCGCGCGCCGTGCGGCCGACGCGGTGGATGTAGTCCTTGCTGTGCAGCGGGATGTCCAGGTTTATCACCACGTCCACGTGCGGGATGTCCAGGCCTCTGCGAACATTCATCCAATAATTATGATCAATGTGCCAAGAGTACTGGCTGCATTCCCGCGTTGAATAGCCAAAGAAATTCCTGGCGCTCAAAAAATAACACCACAAACTACCACACCACTCACCATGTGAGTGATTTGATATTGGCACAGTACTAGGGTTTGGTCCCGGGAATTCCCGGTCCCGAAATACCCGGGAATTCCCGTTTTTTTTTGCCAATTTAGGAACCGGGAAATCATAAATCGTTTCCCGGTTCTTTCGGGAAATTTCGGGAAAAATATGATATTGTTGATTTCCCGAAATTTCCCGAAATACCCGGGAATTCCCGGTTCCCTATGTGAAGCTTCCCGGTATTCCCGGTTCCTTAAAAACTACCCGATTCTGCAATCCCTACACAGTACTGTTCTATGTATATGCTACAGATTGCAAATCCAGCCACTTATAAGAATGTATAATATGTTTTCCTTCGCCGTTTTAAGCACGTGTTATTGCGGACTTAATTTATTTCAACAGAAAAACTCACTGGTGCACTACCGGTTCGAACCCACGATCTTCGGATCGAAAGTAGGGGTACCTCCCACTAGGTCAACACGGCTTTCCGATATGCCATCTTACTAAATCACATCAATAAGATAAATGCGAGGTTTTCTTGTCTGTAAAGTTTTACGATTAAACGGCTGAACCGATTTGTAATGAAGATATTCTAAGCCCCGAGAAAAGACATATACAGGCTACTTTTTATCGATGCCGCGGGCAGCTACTACTTAGAAATTTACAGCCACCTCTTCCTATCAAATAACACTGACCTTGAAGCTACATCAGTGCAGATCAACACCGATCGACTCTTATTCTTGAACTTATTCAGTGCAGCAAGCCTTTTGTTCTGAGACATCTGGCCGTGCAATGGCACCGCCGCCACGCCGAGATTTCTGAGCAGCAGAGCGGCTCGAAGCGCGTTGGCGCAGGTCGCTACGAACACGATGAAGGAATTCCCGGACATCTCATTTAAGATGTGGACTAGGTATACATCCTGAAATCATTAAAAAAAAGATAAAATAGAAATAGGTTACAGTCTAATTGCTAGAATACCCTGTAGTTTATATTTTTGATTTTTTCAGCTGTGCTGGTGAGTATGCCAGCCATGTCACTGGAGCCTATTTTAATCTTCTTTTGAGCATTCATTGTGGCAATCTTAATAACAAACTATCATGCGCAAAAATGGCTATGGCACAGAATCAATAATAATGCAAGGGCTTTCGATCTGAATAATGAATCACATAATTTTGATCCATGTGGGAGTTGATTTGCTTTCACCCGATAGGACTTGTTCATTGGTTTGTCGTGTGATCGGCAACTATAACACCAATAGTTTTGATAACTTTTTTTGTATAAAATCCTAAGTAGCAGCACATCCCACCTTTTTCCAATAATTTAGTTCAGATTAAAGTTAAGCCTAACGCCCATAGGATTGTCGGCTTTCTCCTTTCATACCTTATATTTAACAGGTATGAACACGTAGTACTGCAGCAGTTTCTCCACAGTCTGGTACTTGGTGGACACCTCCACTTTGACGGGGTCCTGCAAGGAGGCGCGCTGGAGCTTTTGCACTTTCTTGGTCATTGTCGCGGAGAACAGATAGGTGCGGCGCTCCCTGGGTATAACTCGGAGGATCTTATCGACTTCTACCTCGAAATCCATGTTTAGGATGCGGTCAGCTTCGTCCATTACCTGAGAAATTAAGTAAATTTCAGATCTCAGCGTAAGTGTGAGTAGCGGGTGACCAAAGATTTAAGGTACACTAGCTTCCGCCCGCGGCTTCGCTCGCGTCGTACCTACATAAAAAGTAGCATATATGCTATTCTAGGTACAGAACTAAATCTATTCCAAGTTTCAACAAAATATGTTGAGCCGTTACAGTGTGATTGAATAACATTCAACTGGTTTTACAAGAATTAATAAATTCTTTATAGACTTACAAAGCCATATTCTTTTTTATTTAGGGTTTACCAATAATTAATAATGTGCAAGTGATCTCCACTTACTAGATACTTCAAAGCCTTCAGGTTGAATCCCTTAGTGTTCTCCAGATGGTCGACCAACCGTCCCGGAGTGGCAATTATTATGTGAGGCTTCTTTGACAGCATAAGAGACTGAGCCACCATATCCATTCCTCCTACTATGACAGCGCATTTCACACCTATACTTGCTCCTGCAAATAAAAGTAACAGAAATATGTTACCTACTTCAAAAATTAAAAATACATAAGATAAAAGGGATGTTTGATAGCCACGGCAGACCACGTAGATGGTAGAACAATTTTGTAAATGTAACTGGAAATTGGTGGATGGACTTGAGGGGCAAACAGGAGCTGTGGGTGCAAACAGACTGATATTTGTTTTTTTTTCACGATTTTTGTCCTCAGTCATAGTCATCCTCAGATATCCAGGCAAACAGATCCTTAAAGATGTCACAGGGGGTATTATATTGGTGTACAACCAAGTTCGTTCTAACCCACAACCTTGGCCACCTCCCACTAGTGGCCTAGGCTACAGACACAGCTTAAATTATGACATTAAAGATTAAAATATCAAAATATTACCAAGTGCCTCAAACTGTTCTGAAATCTGAAATGCCAGTTCTCTTGTCGGGGTCAGTATTAGTGCAAAATATCTCTGTGGATTCTCCAGCAATGCCTGTAGGATCGGTATAGCAAAGGCTCCGGTTTTTCCCGACCCGGTTTCTGCCAGGCCGATAATGTCTTTCCCTTGTAGTGCAACTGGTAATGCTTCCTTCTGGATCTTGGATGGTTTCTTCCACTTTAATTCTTCACAGGCTTCACAAAGGACGTCGACAACGCCCTATGGAATAAAAATAATAGTGTGAACTCTAACCAAAACAGAAGGATAACCTAAAAATCTATTGTATTCATGATTGATAGGTGATAGGCGGTTATGGAGTTAGAAAATCAACAAAATATGCATGGTGATGAAGTTAAGTCCACTACAAGCATGGTGTTTTACCAGATATCAGTAAAGATATGCGTGTATAGTGCGGTGGACCTTACCAAATCTTTGAATGTCGTTTTATCATCTTCTTCGTCATTATTTGCCTTTTCTACTGCATCGTCAGATTCCTGCTCATCAGAGCTTTGGTTTTCATGATCGCTAGTCGGATTATCATCAACCATTTTTGGAAATTTTAATAAAATTGAAGAATACGGAACATGTGAGACCTTTGTGAAGTTTGTGTACAAACGAAATAGTGTTGCCATCGAACAACAACGTAAATCTGACACACACATTATATAAGATGTGTACCTAATACAAAATTAATTGCCAAAAATCTCTATTAGAATGCATAGTACTAATCTGTGATCTCTATAGCTACCATAAAAAACACAGCTCCAATGATTTTGCTCGCTCAACTGTACTTGACTGACTGTACTCAAATCAAACTGCGAAAATCAAGATTTTATACTCTTCAATTATTGTCAACCATAAAATTGAATGCTCACGTAATTTGATATAACTATGTATTGAACATGTTCTTGACAACATTAGATTCAGAAGAGCTGGTGAAATATTGCTAAAACTACCTACATATTTTTTTGAGTTTGTATTTACATTATGTTCCCATATTTCCCAAATATCAGCCCTCGATTTGTACCGATCAAGATAAATCTGTTTAAATGGCAGCACTGAAAAGAAATGTCTAAAATTTAACAATTTGCCATTGTCAAAAGCAATGTTTGATTTGCCAATATCGGAATTGTCACTGTCATATTCCTTGCTAGCAGAAACAACAAAAAAATTTGAGGTTAGCATTGTTTGTGCGCGATGCGATAAGTAGTTTATAAAAAGTGATCGCGGCACGGTTTTCTGCCATAAATATCCCGAAAAATAAAGGAAAACCACTAGCAAAATGGCTAAGCATCATCCCGATCTTATTTTCTGCAGGAAACAGCCCGGTGTTGGTGAGTTAGCTTTCACGTTTACCTTGTTTACCTACCTAAGGCTGTTGTTGCAAAATTGATTTGTTTTGTTTCTTCCAGCTATCGGCCGCTTGTGTGAGAAATGCGATGGTAAATGCGTGATCTGCGACTCGTATGTGCGGCCGTGCACGCTGGTGCGAATCTGTGATGAGTGCAACTACGGGTCTTACCAGGGAAGATGCGTCATTTGCGGTGGACCCGGCGTTTCAGACGCCTACTATTGCAAGGAGTGCACGATACAAGAGAAAGATGTAGGTTCCCTTTCATGTCTTTGTATTACATACAATTCACCAACTCAAAACCGGTGGTTATCATGTGAATCGATAGAACAGCTACATATATAAACAGTTACTAAAATTGCATATCTCTTTTTCAGAGGGATGGCTGTCCAAAGATAGTAAACCTTGGTAGTTCCAAAACAGACCTATTCTACGAAAGGAAGAAGTATGGATTCAGAAGACACTAGCAGTAGGCTTTGCATATTGTTTGTTGTGCCAATATTGCATCTGTAAAAAAGTGCTGATTCTGTTGTTGCATTTTCCCAAAACTCACTTCATTTGCTAGCTCTAAAATGGTTTTATTTCCTTTTTTTAACCAGAAATAATAAAGAAAGCGATAATTTTAGAGCTGCAAATTAAGTTAGTTTATGTAAATTCTATAACAGATTCAACACCAATATCGGACATAGGTAGGAAATCTCTAGCTATTTTGGTGATGAAATAACTTTCATCATCATATCAGCTGTCCAGCTTCCAAATAATGTTGATAAATTTATCTAACCTTGGAGGCTTATGTTTCTCCAATTGTGACAGAATTCCCTACAATATGCAAGCAATAAAAGCTAGGTTATGAACTTGATTGATTGGTATAATTCTGAGTTAGATACACAGAGTAGTATACTATTTTATTTTTTAAGTTAGTCTTAATAAGTTGGTGTGGAATGTGGATAAATAAGACAGCTACAGAGTGTAATAAGGTATTTTCAAACAATCAAATTAATCAGCCTGTAGAAGTCCACTGCTGGACATAGGCCTTCCCCAGAGTTCTTTAATTCTTTATTGTACACGATACGATATGATTGTACAGAAAACATACAGATATAAAAGGTATTAATACAGGCAGGTGCAAAGGCGAGCTTAACCCTACAAAGATTTTTCTTCCAGCAAACCTTTGAGGCTAGAGCGAACCAGTGGTGCTGATTAGAGTTCTATGATAAATGGATTTGAGCCTTTTCCATCCACTGACATCCTGCAACATTAACAATGTTGACGGTTCATCGGATGGGTGGCGATGCAGTGTTTGTGATCCCCTTTCGAGAACCTTTTCGAGATCAAAATATGTGTAAGCACTAAAATAACTAATAAGGAATGTAACAGAAAAACTATGAAAATTATTCAATAAATAGACACTTTTCCACTCCAAAACTCTTTATTTTATCTTATACTCTAGCTAGATACAATTACTACAAATTACACTTCTACAACATGTTCCTTAAATAGTATACTGTCCTTCACCTTGTCACCTTGTATAATAGTAGGCCGTATTACATCTTTTCTAGATTTATACATCTCCAGCTGGAACTTTAGGATGCTGTAGCGCTTGCGATATTATTTAGATTTACACTTGTTTATGGCACTATTTTAAAAAAAACTGACAACTTATCATCTGTATTAATTGTAGCTAGAACTTTTTCTATTGTTTTTTTTTGTGCATTGTTCGTTCAAGAACAAATAATTTATTATTGTCAACTAGAATTAGCTAGAATTTAATGCTTCTGTAATTATTACCTTCAAAAAATACCGATTCCTCAAATTTTATAAAGTTGCGATTAATCGTCGATCGATAGTATCGATCGATGGTAGAATGGAATGGTCGACGTCGATCGATGATTGCCTAATCACTCATCGACCAGTACGCGTCAATCAGCGTATGCTACCACACAAATCGATCGACTTCGATGGATGCTATCGATCGACGGTCGATCAATTGGTGTGGTAACTTAGTGATGTAGTTACTCACCGGCAAGAAATGTGGCCCAAAACTATAAGTTGTTATTTTTTAAAACATGAAATAAGAATTTCCTTTTTAATGGTTATGCTAATAAACTCATTTTATTATGAAAAATATAACGAAAAATTATTGACTAATTAGAAACCTTTCTGTTCTACCTAAACTATATCTTTTTCGAATTCGCGATAAGCGTTTGGGCCACATTTTATGTCCGTGAGTGCAGTTACTCAAATGATACAAAATCGTTGGAAACTAGTCTCTAGGGTGTCTGGGCTAAGGATAACAAGGGTGTTACTTCAGTGAGCCCTAGCTGCCGCCGCTGGCGACGCTGTTAGCTGTGGAGCCGGCGGGGTTGGTCCAGATGTTGGGTTCGTTGGAGCCGGAGTACTCAAATGATATAAAATCGTTGGAAACTAGGCTCTAGGGTGTCTGGGCTAAGGATAACAAGGGTGTTACTTCAGTGAGCCCTAGCTGCCGCCGCTGGCGACGCTGTTAGCTGTGGAGCCGGCGGGGTTGGTCCAGATGTTGTGTTCGTTGGAGCCGGAGTACGTCGCCCGCGCTGGTATGATCGGCGAGCGTACACACACTCTGTGGGGAAAATATGAAAAGTAGCCTATATGCTATTCAAGGTTAAGAACTCTTTATATTTACCTACAAGTTTCAGGAACAGTGTGATAAGAGAGCGTTGTGGAGTGAAAGAAGATGTAGTGATGAGGATTGAGAAAGATATGCTGAGATGGTTTGGTCATGTAGAGAGGATGAACGAAAGAAGATTGACGAAACAGGTGTATAAGGCGAGTGTGAATGGAACCGTTGGTAGGGGAAGACTTAGGCGTACGTTTAGCGACCAAATCGGTGACGTTTTGGACAAAGGTCAGGTCAAGAGTACCCTAAACTGACGAGCATGTATGAGGAATGTGATGAGAGTGAATGAAGCGAAAGAGGTATGTCAGGATCGTAGCAAGTGGAAGGCCGTGGTCTCTGCCTACCCTCCTGGGAAATAGGCGTGATTTTATGTATGTGTCGCATCCGGTCATGAATACAGACTCAAAACGAAACGCAAGCGCCCTCTGCCGTGCGCTTTGACAGAATCGAGGTGTTATTACTCACCGAACGGACCGGCTCAGCTCAGTCTAAGCCCGATCGCCGCTGAGTGAAGACATCTCGGAACTGTCCTCACGTTTCGTGTGCGCGTTTAGTGTAGTAGTGTAGTGACGTAGTTACTTTGTTATTTAGAATCAGTGTAAAATAAGCCTAGTTTGATTATACAGTGTTTCGAACAACTCCATCTTTATTATTTTCACGGATACCCGCTCTACGCCCGCAATATGTCCACGGAGAATAAATAACTCGAAAAGCCAAGACGCTGCGACATAATAATATGTATGTATGTATGTACAAGTTTCAAAGAAATCGGTTGAGCCGTTACGGCGTGATTGAACCAAACCATCGCATTTATTTAATACCTACTAGCTTACGCCCGCGGCTTCGCTCTCGTGGTATCGACATAAAAAGTAGCCTATATGCTATTCCAGACTATAATCTCTGTACCAAATTTCATCTGAATCCGTTCGGGCGTTAAAGCGTGATTGAACAACAAACATCCAAACATCCTCACAAACGTTCGCATTTATAATATTAGTAGGCTTATAAGGATACCTTGTAGGATTTAAATTCATGTGTAGGTTATTAATTAAGGGTGTATCACACTCGAGATGGTAAATTCATGCGACTGACCTCTGATCAGCTCGCTCCAAACAAAGTCCTATAAAATTACGATTGTGGCAGTAGGTAAATCTTATTTTCTATTACATTTTCTAAGATTCATCATCATAACAGTGTTGGCCTAGTAGGACTGCTGCTGACGGTGGCGTAGCGGGCGAGTGCCCGTCTGAGACGCAAGGGATGCGGGTTCGATTCCCACCCAACAGTCACATACATAGTCCTGACCCCATACTAGGATTCCCTGTGTCGTGGGTATCAGAAACTACGAGTACCATGGCACCACAACACCCACACCCGGAACAAATATTTGCAGTTCACGCAAATTATTGTCCCGCAGCGGGAATTGAACCCGCACCCTAGCGTCTTAGACGGGAACTCGCCCGCTAAGAGGTCGTCATTGAAAAAACGATGGAAAAATCAGCTGTTTAGGGGTCAAATCAGTTCAATCTATGTGTACTCACGAGTTGACATCGTCGAGTTTCTTCAGCAGGCGTTCATTCTCCCGGCTCAGCAGCTCCTGATCCCTCAGCAGCTGGTCCCTCACGCCGAACAGCTGTTTCGGGGTCAAATCAGTTCAAACTATGTGTACTCACGAGTTGACATCCTCAAGTTTCTTCAGCAGGCGTTCGTTCTCCCGGCTCAGCAGCTCCTGATCCCTCAGCAGCTGGTCCCTCACGCCGAACAGCTGTTTAGGGGTCAAATCAGTTCAAACTATGTGTACTCACGAGTTGACATCCTCAAGTTTCTTCAGCAGGCGTTCGTTCTCCCGGCTCAGCAGCTCCTGATCCCTCAGCAGCTGGTCCCTCACGCCGAACAGCTGTTTAGGGGTCAAATCAGTTCAAACTATGTGTACTCACGAGTTGACATCCTCGAGTTTCTTCAGCAGGCGTTCGTTCTCCCGGCTCAGCAGCTCCTAGTGCCTCAGCAGCTGGTCCCTCACGCCGAACAGCTGTTTCGGGGTCAAATCAGTTCAAACTATGTGTACTCACGAGTTGACATCCTCAAGTTTCTTCAGCAGGCGTTCGTTCTCCCGGCTCAGCAGCTCCTGATCCCTCAGCAGCTGGTCCCTCACGCCGAACAGCTGTTTAGGGGTCAAATCAGTTCAAACTATGTGTACTCACGAGTTGACATCCTCAAGTTTCTTCAGCAGGCGTTCGTTCTCCCGGCTCAGCAGCTCCTGATCCCTCAGCAGCTGGTCCCTCACGCCGAACAGCTGTTTAGGGGTCAAATCAGTTCAAACTATGTGTACTCACGAGTTGACATCCTCAAGTTTCTTCAGCAGGCGTTCGTTCTCCCGGCTCAGCAGCTCCTGATCCCTCAGCAGCTGGTCCCTCACGCCGAACAGCTGTTTAGGGGTCAAATCAGTTCAAACTATGTGTACTCACGAGTTGACATCCTCAAGTTTCTTCAGCAGGCGTTCGTTCTCCCGGCTCAGCAGCTCCTGATCCCTCAGCAGCTGGTCCCTCACGCCGAACAGCTGTTTCGGGGTCAAATCAGTTCAAACTATGTGTACTCACGAGTTGACATCCTCGAGTTTCTTCAGCAGGCGTTCGTTCTCCCGGGTCAGCAGCTCCTGGTCCCTCAGCAGCTGGTCCCTCACGCCGAACAGCTGTTTCGGGGTCAAATCAGTTCAAACTATGTGTACTAACGAGTTGACATCCTCGAGTTTCTTCAGCAGGCGTTCGTTCTCCCGGCTCAGCAGCTCCTGGTCCCTCAGCAGCTGGTCCCTCACGCCGAACAGTTCTGAGTTCTCGGTGCGAAGCGCTGTGTTCTCCTCCATGTGCAGCTGCACTAGGTCTACTAGTTCTGTTTGGGGCAGCTGGAACAGCTTGTTGGGCTCGATTTGTGTTGGGGTTCGGTTGCGGTGACCTGAACAAGAAGATGAAGGTATAATTGTATACCATCTCGAAAGAGGCTTATTTCTATAAACAAAGAGAAAGAAAATTATATTATTTTTTTTTGTTTCAGATTTTTACTGATATTTATAATTCGCTGTTTTTTGTCTTTTTATCATCTTTTTATGTAGGTTTATTAAATATACTACACAAGAAGCTCTACATTCCATTTTGAAAAAGGGATCATCGGATGCATGATCGGATACTGCTCCTCTTCATCCACAACATGAACGGGGATTGTTGCCACCAACCCAGGGTCCTTCTCCGTTACTTTAAGGAGTTGGGCTGGCTGGGGTGAGGTCAGCAGGGGGACAATGCACAATACACCCCAACGCGGGATGTCAGTGCAGATCTTATTCCCCCCACTTAGAATTAGAATTAGAAGGGATCATCGAATAAAGTTATAGAAATAAAACCGCTGATGATTGCCTGCCTGATTCTTCTAGGCTTGGTTGCGAGGAACAGGCGTAGCTTCACCTAGTTTCTAAGACGTTATAAATTGATCCTATGATTTTATTGAAATAAACACCTTTATACTTGTACTTTAGGCTTGGTTGCGAGGAACAGGCGTAGCTTCACCTCGTTTCTAAGACGCCAAAAAAGGGATCCTATTGATTTTATTGAAATAAACACCTTTTTAGTTGGACTTTAGGCTTGGTTGCGAGGATTAGGCATAGCTTCACCTCGTTTCTAAGACGTTAAAAAAGTAATCCTATTGATTTTATTGAAATATACACCTTTATGCTTGTACTTTAGGCTAGGTCGCGAGGATTAGGCCTAGCTTCACCTTGTTTCTAAGACGTTTCAAAGTGACCCTAGTTACTTTATTAAAATAAACACCTTTATACTTTGACTTTAGGCTTAGTCGCGAGGGTTAGGCATAGCTTCACCTTCTTTCTAAGACGTTAAAAAAGTGATCCTATTGATTTTATTGAAATAAACACCTTTTTACTTGGACTTTAGGCTTGGTCGCGTGGAACAGGCGTAGCTTCACCTAGTTTCATAGACGTTACAAATAGATCCTAGTGATTGTCCTTACCATAGGAATCGGCACTGTAGTCAGTCTGCACGTGGAGGGCAGTCCTCAAGTGCTGGTTCTCCGCCTGCAACGCCTCAACTTCCCGCTTCAAGCTCAAGATGAGAGCATCTCTTGCGTCCTGAAATTACATCATACCAAATTATTGTAAAATATTACTGAATTATGATGATATTTGGAAGCTATAACCTCGTACCCAAACGTTTGTATAAAATAATAACACAACATAATAAATTACAATCAACAGTCGCATACATAGTCCTGACTCCACACTTTTTTTTTATACATCTGAGGTGGCAAACAAGCTTACGGCCCACCTGTTGGTAAGCGGTTACCGTAGCCTATGAGCGCTTGCAATACCAGAGGTATCACGCACGCGTTGCCAACCCCGAACCCTCTTCCCCCTAAAGAGCTCTGGCAACCTTACTCACCGCAGGAACACAACACCTATTTGAAACAAATAATGTTATTTGGCTGCGATCTTCTGTAAGGCGGAGGTACCTCCCCAGGCGGGCTGCTCCAATTTAGAACGAGAAAATCTCGCTATGCCCTACCTCCTCCAAAAACTACGAGTATCAGAAACTACGAGTACCATGGTACTACAGCACCCAGACCCGGAACAAATATTTGCAGATCATGCAAACATTTGCCCCGCAGCGGGAATCAGACGGGCACTCGAACGCTACGCCTTAAATGCGGCGAATTTTATTCACAAGAAAAATGTTCTTCCTTACCATTTTGACAATGGGCTTGGATTTGATCTTCTTGGCCCTCGAGGCGTATCGCAGGGTGTTGACAGTCTCGCTCAGATTGGATCTCGTTGGAGCTATGCACGCGATCTGAGGGAGAGAATAATTTTGAATTGACGTATTAGTACGGACGTATTGGTGGTGGCCCCGGCTGAAGAATAGGCCCCTCCATATCTACCTATCCGCGGATGTCGTAAGAGGCGACTAAAGGAAAAAAGCTAGGGGATGGGCAGCAGCGTCCCTCATTTTAACAACGATAGCTCTAACTGCGCTCGCCAACCCGCATGCCCAGCGTGGTGAGTATGGGCAAATCATCATCATCAATGATCATCGTCATTCATCATCGTCAAGAATGTGGGGGCATTATAAGGAATTTGCTCTGTCTGTGGGGGAGGCCATGTTCTGCAGTGGACGTCGTACGGCTGAAATGATGATGATGATGATGATTAGTACGGAACCCACAGGGCGCGAGTCCCGCTCGCACTTGTCCGTTTTATTTTCTAAAGTTTTGAATATTACATGTCAAAACTAGCTTCCGCCCGCGGTTACGCTCTGGAACCTATGAAGTTAAGAAGTAGCCTTTAAGCAATATATCTCTGTGCCAAATTTCATCCAAATCCGTTCGCCCGTTTGGGCGTGATTGAACAACAAACATCCAAATATCCTCACAAACTTTCGCTTATATATAACTAGCTGGTGCCCGCGACTTCGTCTGCGCAGGATTAGTATTTCGAGTAGCTAGTAGTATTATTTTGGACAATTCACACAATATCTTTATAAATTGTAGCCTCTGTGTTATTCTGATGTATATGCTATATTATTGTGAAGTTTCATTAAAATCCATTCAGTAGATTTTACGTGAAAGAGAAACAAACATCCATCCATCCATACTTACAAACTTTCGCGTTTATAATATTATTAGGATAGGATATTAGTAGGATGTCAAAATTGCCCAATATCCATACCATAAGAGTGACTCCATTCCCCGCCAGACTGTCCGCCAGCAGCTTGGTGAGCTTACTGTCTCTGTAAGGGATGTGGCCTCTCTTCTTCCCGTCGCTCAGCTGCGCTATACAGTACCCTGGAGGGACGAAATCATATACTTTTTACCCGACTGTCTAGAAGGAGACTAATATTTTTGTTACTTATCTCTTAACATCGATTACGTAACCGTTCTACGTGTTCCGTAATCAAAGTAACTAAAAAATATCGACTTAAACTTTGTTCAAACTTTTCCCGATCAGATCAGCTGTTTTTTGTGTTTTACCAACTTTATAACTTACTATTAAAACGTGCGAGAAATTCGACATCAAAATTGCTATAAAACAGCTGAATAATTGAGTTTAAAATTCAGATTTTTTCGCAGACCAAAATCTGAAAAAATCTGGAAAAATTAAATCAATTGTCTGAATATATATTTTTTTCCCGCTTAAACTCTTTTTTCTGCTGTTAGAATAAGTTTCCATCTTTTTCCCCTACATATTTTGAATCAACTTGCATATTCTAAAGGGTCCCATCTGAAAACCAGCGCCGCTACACTTCGTGTGCAGCATTAAAGCTGAGATGGGACCTTTTTTGGCTCACACATGCAGCTCAGCACGTACTAATAAGTTCCCTAGTTCTGTTACTAGCTATCTTCTTTTGTTTGTTACCTCTTTGTACCCTGTAGTGTCTGCTTTATCTTATTAGTTTGTGCTGTTATTGTGTGTGACCAAAAGACCTTTTGACTTTTTGATGGTAAGTGGTTTCCGTCGCCTATTGACATCAGCAACACCTGGAGCATTGCTAATGCGTTGCCTCCCGAACCCATCCCCCCCCTAAAGAGCTCTAGCAACCTTACTCACCGCAGGAACACAACACTTTTTGAAACAAATAATTTTATTTGGCTGCGATCTTCTGTACGGCGGAGAAACCTCAGGATTGGAGCAGCCCACCTGGGGGCTGCTCCAATTTAGAGCGAGAAAATCTCGCTGTGTCCTACCTCCTCCATATTCTTTCTTACATTGTCCAATGCTTCTGTGGAAATTAACTTACCCAGCACCATAAGACTTCTGTTAATATTGTTAGCTTCCTCCAGAGTCTTGCCGGTGCTCTGGGTGCGCTTGGTCATCTCGCTGCCGGCGAGGTCCACGAAGTTGATCTTGCCGTGCGTGGAGCAGGCCACGCCCCCTGTGGGGAGGTCCCTGCGCACGCGCACGCAGAGCAACGTGTGCGAGCGCGACGAGTGAGCGTTCATTGCGTGCGCGCCCACCGCTCTGTTGCGCATGCCTGGAAATGGTTAAAGCCGAGTTTAAATAATGTATGTTTGTGTTTTGACTGGCCTCATAGCTCAGTTGGTAGCAACTCTGCCATCTGCGCTGGAGGCCGCGGGTTCGATTCCCGCACTGGACAAACAATTGTGTGATTAACACAGATGTTTGTTCTGTGTCTGGGTGTTAATATGTATCTATTATGTATATCAGTCTCTGGTACCCATAGAACAGGCTATTCCTAGTTTGGGATCAGTTGACCGTGTGTGTAAAAAAAATATATATATAAAATAAATATTATTAAGTCAAAAGCCCTTATATTATGAAACTGAGTTAAGACGAGGTTTAACTAAACCCTGGTTTTGTGACGTGTTATTTCATACAGTCAGTGCTTTATGTCATAACTAGCTGGTGCCCGCGACTTCGTCTGCGCAGGATTAGTATTTCGAGTAGCTAGTAGTCATATTTTGGACAATTCACACAATATCTTTATAAATTGTAGCCTATGTGTTATTCTGATGTATAAGCTATATTATTGCAAAGTTTCATTAAAATCCATTCAGTGGTTTTTACGTGAAAGAGAAACAAACATCCATCCATCCATCCATATTAACAAACTTTCGCGTTTATAATATTATATTAGTAGGATTCAGTGGTGGATATGCCCTAAGGCCCAGTAGGCCCGGGCCTAGGGCGGCCATATATTAGGGGCGGCAAATCGTGACTAAAAATTTGTAGACATTTCTCGGAATATATTTACGATATTTACGATTTAGATAAAGTTGGCAATAAAGTAAATTCATTATGTACCTATCTAATGATGGGTGCTGAGAAAGGGGCGGCACATGGCCTGGGGCCTAGAACTGCCAAGACTCCGCCACTGAGTAGGATGTCAAACGTATGTAATGACACGTCACAAAACTAGGGTTTAGTTAGACCTCGACTAAACCCTGTTTCTTAATGACAGGGTAAGTGTTTGGTTCTGAGTATGCTATGTACAATAAATTGCCATTAGAAGTTACACACCTACCCATCAACAAATTTAAATTTCAGGTCAGGAGATTTCTTGAGAGTCATCCATTTTACCATATTACCGAATATATGAATTGTTCATTCTCTGATATGTATACGAGTAATATGTAGGACACTATCTATTAATCCATTAATAATCTGTAATAATAATAATAATACTTAATTAATAATCTGCATGATAATTTATGAAAATAACTGTAATTGGACATACCTATGTTATGCATTGTAACGCTAAGGGTGAAATAAATGAATATGAATATGAATAATATGAGTTCTGTCACTTGAGTGAACTCGAGTTCGAGTTTGAATTTATACAGAATGAATTAGCAGGTTCGAGTAACTGTCTCACCTTCTTCTAGAACAGCGAACAAGTCATCCAGCTGTTCGCAATCCACCGTGAAGAGGTTCTCTACGTAGAAGCTGCGGCTCTCCTTAGACCATCGCACTTGCAGCGGCTTCTTCGCAGTGCCGGGGTTAAGAAGATCTATCACCTGGGTGGCAAAAAAACAGTAGGTTTTGAAAGAAATCATGGTCCTGTACACGAACCCTACCTTTATAACCACCTATCTTTAGCCTCAAAGGTTTGCTGGAAGAAAACTCTTTTTTAGGGTTAAGATCGCCTTTGTACATGTCCTTTCATTTAGTTTGTTTTTTGTATGTGTTTTCAGTGTACAATGAAGAATAAGGAAAGATTTTATTTCCCTTAAGAACTGAAGAACACAATAAAATTGAACTAAGTAAATAGTTTTTATACAATTATGGTGGCAAACAAGCATACACACCTGTTGATAAGTAGTTACCGTAACCTATAAACACTTGCAATGTCAGAGGCATCACGCACTTTTCGCTCTGTTATTGCAAGCGTTCATAGGCTACGGTAACTCACCAACAGGTGGGTCGTAAGATTGTTTCCCACATAAGCTGTGTAAAAAAATTTACATCATGTTAGGATCTAGGAATTGTTCGGAATAAACCGAACACATCATCGATTGTGCATTTTTGCATCGCTATGCAATTGCAGCGCACTATCACACAAACTGACATTTTCATATTACCATTTTTACCATTTTACCATTTATACCATTTGATTAGTGTTAAACAATTAGTGCCTAAGAACCATTTTACCATTTTTGAACTATTATGAATATCTTCCTAAAAAAGTGAATTTCCTTTCGCTCCGCAGCAACATTAAAGGCATAGAGTAATTTTGTATTAAAGGCATAGCATAGAGTAATTTTGTATATACCAGAGGCATAGGAATCCACCATAGACATTCCTACAGCTTTTGAATGAATGAATGAATGAATGGCTTTATTTGCATGAAGTATAGTATAAATAGGTATATATATGTTTTTACAGGAATCTTACCTTCTCGTTATATATTTCTAGGAAAGACGCCTTGAGTATGAAGTGGCTCTCGGGCCTGTCTTGGATCAGTCGGAACAGGTATACAAAGGAACGCACCACCAGGCCGTGGTCTGCTGCGAACGGACTTGCTCCTCTCTCCACCTGGAAAACATTATTGTGAATAAGGGATGCCCTAAAGGTGCCTCTTCAAGGTGCTTTTGATCCACAGACTACTAAGGAGTATGTTTTGATCTTTTCAGTACAATTTGTTTTTATTTTTTTAAACGAATTTTGAAATTTGACAATGTTTAAAACATTTTTTTTGGATACAACTTTTTTGGTTGGTACTGTTTTACTAACAGGATGTATGCCTGGGACATTATTTTACACGGAGTAGGCTTGCCCAGCACCTATTTCATCCTCTCAGCCTAGTTGGCCTTATCCACGGGAAAGACATAGTCAATATGTACGGTGCGAACTAAGCCGCGGGTTTCCTGACGATGTTTTCAGATTGTGCAAGACCGGGATTAGAAGCTACGACTTAATAACGGAAATCGAGGGTCAACACGGCTATGGAAGTAACAGATTTTTTTCCGATTTGAGTTTTCGTAGATGGTCTACGGCGTAGCGTACGTGCTACGCCTAGTCCTAGAATTTTTACAGTTGTACGCTGTACTGAAAGTGGACATGAGCAAAATACAAAGTGATTCGTATAAATGTATACTTTCCCGAACTTATTATTAAATTTAAATTAAATTAAATTATTCCGGACACATCACACACGGTCAACTGATCCCAAACTAGGCATAGCCTGTACTATGGGTACCGGATACTTATATACATAATAGATATATATTTAACACCCAGACACAGAACAAACATCTGTGTTAGCCACAAATGTTTGTCCAGTGCGGGAATCGAACCCGCGACCTCTAGCGCAGAAGGCAGAGTTACTACCAACTGAGCTATGAGGTCAGTCATTATAAAAATAAACAAACAAAAAACAATTCAGAACTATTCAAATCTTTCGAATTAATTAAACGTTCGTGAAAGTCCGAGATCAAGATTGCGACTTAAAACAACTGAATAATTGATTTTGAACTGATTAAACATAGAAACAGATAATTTTCGGATAGTGCGTTTTTATGATCTGATGAATCTCTTTGGAGGAGGTAGGGCACAGCGAGATTTTCTCGTTCTGAATTGGAGCAGCCCGCCTGGGGAGGTACCTCCACCTTACAGAAGATCGCAGCCAAATAACATTATTTGTTTCAAATAGTGTTGTGTTCCTGCGATGAGTAAGGTTGCCAGAGCTCTTTAGGGGGGAGAGGGTTCGGGGTCGGCAACGCGTGCGTGATACCTTTGGTATTGCAAGCGCTCATAGGCTACGGTAACCGCTTACCAACAGGTGGGCCGTAAGCTTGTTTGCCACATCAGTAGTAAAAAAAAAAAATTAGTATTTTCGAAAATTGTCTTAAAAACATTATTGCCAATTGGATTTAGAATAAGCCCCTTTCGGGATAAATATAACTTAACTTACTCGTACAAAAACCGTTCGTATGATAATAGCCCTTTTATATTGATTGAATCTAGCAAATCACAACAAAGTGTGTGTATGTGACAACAGCGGTGGTCACGGCATGCCTGCGCCATTAGTTACACAGTCCGAACGGATTTCAAACTAATTGGTATAACAAACTTTGAAGAAATTAAAAAAAAAAAAAAAAAAAATATTCCGTACATATTCACACGGTCAACTGATCCCAAACTAGGCATAACCTGTACTATGGGTACCAGAGACTGATATACATAATAGATATATTTAACACCCAGACACAGAACAAACATCTGTGTTAGTCACAAATGTTTGTCCAGTACGGGAATCGAACCCGCGACCTCTAGCGCAGAAGGCAGAGTTACTACCAACTGAGCTATGAGGCCAGTCAATTGATTATAGAATTTTATTTGATGGTTTTTGTTCTGTGGCGCGTATTCTAATATTGTACTCATTAGATCTCCGCTGTCACTGGAGGTCGTAGAACCGACCATCGGGATCTACATCTCCCGATTGGATCCGAATACTACTGGGGAGAGTGTTCTCCGGTATGTGGAAGAAAGAGCCCGTCGTCGGATCAGTCCAGCTCCAGAGGTTCTTGTACATGGCCTGAAACGCCTGGAGTCGAGTAGGGCGACTAACTTCAAGTCCTACGTGCTCCAGGTAGCTGCCAAGTACAAAGATGTGTTCCTCGCGCCCGAATTTTGGTCAGCTGGAGTTGTATACCGTCGCTACAGGGAGGCGCTCACGATCAAGAAAGTCCCTGACTCTAGATGTAGTGTAGTTATTTAAGTTTAATATTATATGTATGTTAGTCTGTAAGGTATTTATTAATATGGGCCATGGCATATTACACATGTTTGTGTAATATGTCAAGTAGCCTGAAATAAAGATATTATTAATAATAATAATAATTAGATTATGCTAGCTTCCGCCAGCTGCTTTGCTCGCATGGTACCAACATAAAAGAAGTCTATATGCACTGGGCATTCTAGGTATAGAACTTAATCTATTCCAAGTGTCAAGGAAATCGGTTGATTGAGCCGTTACGGCGTGATAGAAAAACAAACATCCAAACATCCCCACAAACTTTCGCATTTATAATATGGCCGTGGTGGCCCCGGCTGAAGAATAGGCCCCTCCATATCTACCTATCCGCCGATGTCGTAAGAGGCGACTAAGGGAAAAATGCTAGGGGATGGGCAGCAGCGTCCCTCATTTTAACAACGATAGCTCTAACTGCGCTCGCCAACCCGCATGCCCAGCGTGGTGAGTATGGGCAAATCCCCCCACATGATAAGGAGTTTGCTCTGTCTGTGGGGGAGGCCATGTTCAGCAGTGGACGTCGAACGGCTGAAATGATGTAGATGATATTAGTAGGATTATATTTTTTAATGAAAAGCTATCAAAAAAAGAAAGTTTAACGCGTAGGTATATAAAAAAACCATTCAAAACAATAGCTCTACCACTATGTTTTATCGTACATAAGTAATTTTACTAAGTTTTTGAGTGGTTAGTGGTCATTAAGTTAAGCATCTCATTTATCTGCTTTTATCTAACCAGCGTTTGATAAGGATTGCTATTTGTTTTGACCCTGGTTTTAAGAATGATGGGACTCTACAGATAAAGGTATTTTTTCGTATGTAATTGTTTTTTTCTTTTAACTCCCAACATGCACATACATAGTTTTGACCTCACCCTAGGATTCCCTGTATCGTGTGTATCAGAAACTACGAGTACCATGGTAACATAATACCCAGACCCGGAACAAATAAAATAAAAATAAAATAAATAAATATTCCGGACATATTCACACGGTCAACTGATCCCAAACTAGGCATAACCTGTACTATGGGTACCAGAGACTGATATACATAATAGATATATATTTAACACCCAGACACAGAACAAACATCTGTGTTAGTCACAAATGTTTGTCCAGTGCGGGAATCGAACCCGCGACCTCTAGCGCAGAAGGCAGAGTTACTACCAACTGAGCTATGAGGCCAGTCAGTCAGGATATTTGGATATTTGCATATCATGCAAACATTTGTCCCGCAGCGGGAATCGAAACCTTTGTCCTAAGCCCGCTACGCCACCGAGGTTGTCAAATACAATGATCATTATATGTGACATGAAAATGCATTTTTTTCAGTGAAAGGAGTGGAGCTTGTTTTTTCACTCCTCTCACATTGAGATAAGGGGAAAAACAGTTTTTTATGTATTTTTAAGCAAAGAGACATACTATGATACGTTCATAATGGTAATAAGTCGTCAATGCAGCTTTGTTGAAGTAGGGTTGTCGCAAATAATGCTACTAAGTAGAATATATTTATAAGGGAAGTAAATATAAGAAATAAATCAGTCGTTTTTATTGATTTAGGTTTTTTTTATATTACAGACTACAGTCATATACGTAGTGCTGACCCCACACTACGATTCCCTGTGTCGTGGGTATTAGAAACTACGTAGGTATTTAGTACCACAACACCCAGACCAAATATTTGAAGATAATGCAAATAATGCCTGGCCTCATAGCTCAGTTGGTAGTAGCTCTGCCTTCTGCGCTAGAGGTCGCGGGTTCGATCCCCGCACTGGACAAACATTTGTGATAAACACAGATGTTTGTTCTGTGTCTGGGTGTTAAATATTTATATTTATCTATTATATATATCAGTCTCTGGTACCCATATTACAGGCTATGCCTAGTTTGAGATCAGTTGACTGTGTGTGATATGTCCGGAATATTTATTTATTATTTAAATGCGCATCAATGCGAAAAGTTGTTGTTGTTTGTTGGCTGGTTTTGTTTTATTTGTAAGTTAAGGCTACTTTTTATCGGGTAACCGATGAGAGCGAAGCCGTGGCCGTAAGCTAGTATAGAAAAGTATCTTCTTTTCTTTTATTCTTACTCTTGCTTATTTTATTTTATTTTATTTATTTATTTAGGAACAACAAACAACTACATTATATATGTAAGATACAGTGAGTAGTAGGTACATAATTTCATATGCAACAAATTATTAATAATGTAGTCCACAACGTTATCCACAACTTAGTATTTAGAGTAACAAAAAAGTCCAGCTAGAGGGCCCGTCATAAAAAAAACATTTTTATTAACTGCTGTGACAAAAGAAATAGATGACGGGAATCCTATGCTGAGAAAGCTTATAATGATAAAAGAAAAAGAAGTTATCAGGATTACTTATGAAGTGTTAAGAGAATCTTATTTTGATACCTTTAAGCTTTTTCGTTAATCGTCTCTCATGAATGACAACCCTACCTCGAATAGACAATGTAGAACAATATATAGTTATGTATAAAATCGATCGGTTTGACCACGAGGTCAGAGGGAACGCTATCATTTTGCTTCGATAATAACTTTTATTGCCTGTTCACACAAAAATCTTGTGGGATTCGTAGTGTATTTATATATTATGAACTATGTTACGTAAAACAAGGTGGGCGTTGAGACTGCTACTCAGTTTTTTATGGTTCCATATGCCGTTCGCTATGTCGGTTTGTTCAATTTATCAGCCGTTCTACGGGCTGACTATTTGTGTTATCGTGCTGAAAGGCGTTGTCCACTTTTTATATGGTGACTGGTTTTTTATTCATCAATAAATCGAATCAACCCAAATTGAATATATTCGGGTAGAGAATTCCAAATATTTATATTCTACAAAAAAAAAAATTTTAGAAACCCACTTGGAACTTAGAAAATCAACTTGTGGTCACAAAACCCCAAACATTCTACCATAAAGGAGCCATTTCATTCTGGGCCTGGTCCATGTACACTACATAGAAAAATTAGAAAAAAATAGGAGATAACAAGAAAAATACAATTTCATTAATTTGAAGACAAATGCGATGGTACAAGAACAGTTCTTCTGGTAAGTTTTTTACTATATGAACACTATTTGAAGGCCGCCATGTTGGTTTATAATTGGCGTTTGATATGACATTGACATATTTGTCATGTCATGTTGTTTGATTTGATGTTTTTGTTTTGTCAGATAAATGTAGGTTGTCAAATGACATTTCACGCATGTCCATCCGCCATATTTTTATAGGGCGGTGTGTTGCTCTCTTTGTCGAACAAAATCTTAATGTACCTTAGAACGAAGTCAATTTAAATAAAATAACCAATTAAATACGTTAACTTTATTGCTTAGCCATATTTTAGAGTAGTGTACACAGTGCAGGCCCAGGCTCCATATATTGATGAAACGTCTCTTTTGCAACAATAAAATAGTTTTCCCAAAAATGGGGGTTTCTAAACATTTTTTGTGTAGAAAATAAATATTTGGAGTTCTCTACCCGAATATATTCAATTTGGGTTGATTCGATTTATTGATGAATAAAAAACCACATGGCCTTTCGCAATGTTTTTTTTTTATACAAACTATTGTTACTAAACAAATTAAAACTAACACTCTTATTCATAATCAGGTACTCACTTTATCGTCTTGATAACTCTCGTCCTGTCCTTTACAAACAGTAAACAAACGCCTCTTTTGAGATACTTTCATCGAGCCGATAAAGTTAGTGGGCGATTGAGGGGGATAATTAGGGAGATGGGGGCGGGGGGGGGGGGGGGGGGGGGGGGGTTTGAAAAGCATCAAATATGTTACCAATCCAGGAGGTCCAGTGAGTGTATGCGTCTTCCCGCTGCCAGTCTGGCCGTAGCAGAAGGCCGTGCAAGAGAATCCTTCCACCGCCATTTCCAGCAGTCTCTTGATGCCCGAGTACTCGAGGATATCTTCCTGTTAAATTAGAATACTGCAATGAAGATTTTTGTTACCCTCTTATTCAAAGTTACAGGACGAACCAGGCGACGCAATGTTGGAAGGCAGTCGTCGGTCCATCGGGTGGGGCCCGATGGACCGACGACCTTGTGAAAGTAAGTGGATAGAAAAGGGCTTAAGACCTTAGACCATAGTAGCTTATGCCCTGCCTAAGGGATTTAGCTTAAAGGTTTTTTTTCATATAAAAATAACATCTAATAGAGCACTACCTTTCCTTGTAAATTCTGTATTATATTATATTTATGCATATATATGTATATATATTTAGTTAACTATATATTTTTACAGGTAGGTATTTATTGTAGTAGTATTATAATTTATGTATGTTTATCTTCATTTTTAGGTGTTTTAATAGGTAACAGTATTTCTGTAATTTGTATATGTAAATGTTATTTACTATTAACCATATTTGTTTAGGTACACGAACCTCCCTCTATAATCACTTCTCTCTAGCCTCAAAGGTTTGCTGGAAGAAAACTCTTTTTAGGGTTAAGCTCGCCTTTGTACATACCTTTCTTTTTTATTGCTGTAATCTGTGTTTTCTTGTGTACAATAAAGAATAAGAATAAGAATCTAATTTTAGTCCCGTGGATTTAACAACGAAATCTTTCATATAAACCTTGTCCTGACAATAAAGAACAAACCGAAAAAAAATATCGCCAAATCGGTTGAGCCGTTCTCAAGTGATGCTCCGTCATACATGAGGCTATTATTTATATACAAGAGTAGAAGATAAAGTTTTAAGTGAACGATAAATCGAAAAGATATTATGTATCATAATAATAGGAACACACAAAAAAAGGTTCTACCTGAGTAGCTGCTGGCTCGAAGACCACGTTGTAGGAGAAGACCTTCGGCTTCTGACTGGGGGTGGAGTTCTGGCAGATCACCTGACCCTTGCCGGGGAACTCCAGCATAACGCGCTCCCCGCGAGACACCTCCTTCTCACTGAGCGGCCGGACTCTGCACTCACAGACGGATATTTTTAAAGATGTAGTCAAGATTCAAGCCCTGTTATTATGAAACTAATAGTAGATTATGCAACAAGGGCTTAAAGTAGTGTATTATGTCAAGGGCGCTATATTGAACCCTGAGAACGAAGGATTCTATGGTTAACTCCTGAGCGGAGCGAGGGAGTTAAGGCAAGAATCCTGAGTACGAGGGGTTCAAGATCGCCCAAGACAAATACACATTTAAGCCAGCGATGCATACTCTACTTTTTATACTTTCTGCGAGGCAATTGAAAACAATGACTGTTAAGTAGAAAGAAATGATTTTTCTGTAAGTAAGTTTCCAACTATACCAGAGGCTTCAGATTGTATGCATTCTGGAGTCGAATCAAAATTACTGTCGTCGTCACTTGACATTTTTTAAATGTTTATTTGAATCGAAACTAAATTTCGGTGTAGAAAACAGCACAGCAGTTTGAGCGCTTAGCGCCTTTTTTCTTTTTTTGTAGTCTATTCTGTAGTGGTCAGTTCGACATTCGAATAAATCCTTCTTCGTGCGCGGGTGACAATGAATTTCGTAAAAAGTTTTCATGTTTTCTTTTTTTTAATTTGTAGGCAGTGCAAAGAAAATGTTCATTGCACCCAAACATTTTTGAAACCAACCTCGATCAAGAACAACTACATGGGTTGCATTCCAAATTCAAATCACATTATGTCCCATGGGAAATAATGAAATTCAGTACAACATTATGACCCGGCTAGACCGTAGGGCTGTTATGACTTACTTTAGGAAAGGTTTGCATGACACATAATATGCCATTGATGAGCAGGTAGTATAAAAAATAAATAAAGTAACTGTATGAAATGACACGTCACATAACCAGGGTTTAGTTAGACCTCGTCTAAACTCAGTTTCATAATAAAAGGGGAAAAGTTTATTATCAGTATTAGAAATAAGTGTTACAGAGAGGTGTTAGAACTATAAATATGGCACTTAAAAACTTCTCACTCTTTTTTCGAGTATCGTAAACTATTATTTAAGACGAAAGACTGTAAATTTATCACATACATAGTACTTAAAATAAATCAACAATAAAAAAAAATTCACGAAAGATGTAAATAAAAATAACACCCAACAGTGTCATACATTGTCCTACTGTGTCGTGGGCCTTAGAAACTACGAGTACCATGGTACTTCAACACCCGGACCCGTCTCAGCTTACATGCACCCGCTACGCCACCGAGGTCAACATAGACCCGCGGCATTTAGCTGGCCTCATAGCTCAGTTGGTAGTTACTCTGCCTTCTGCGCTAGAGGTCGCGGGTTCGATTCCCGCACCGGACAAACATTTGTGACTAACACAGATGTTTGTTCTGTGCCTGGGTGTTAAATATATATCTATATCCTATTATGTTATTTATATCAGTCTCTAGTACACATAGTACAGGCTATGCCTAGTTTGGGATCAGTTGACCGTGTGTGATTTGTCCGGAATATTTATTTATTTTATTTATTTATTTATTTAGCTGAACTAAAGGAATACTAGTCCTTGGAATCTTATTGCCATCTTATGAAATGCGAGCGTGACAGCGCTATTTTACACGAATTTGAACCATAAATCTTTGGGACTGCCAACTTGCGTCACTGCCTAAACAAAATCGTAAAGTTTATGGTACGACGAAATAATTTACTCAATGGGTGCGCTGTAGTTTTCGTGTATTTTTTTTATAAAGCTTTTCAGTACCTTAGTACCTGATAAAGTTTTTATTACGGTGTGGGCGTCGATTCCACAATCGATTTTCTTATTATTAAACTAATGCGTTAAAAACCTCCATAAGTACTTTACTTACTTACTTATGTAAGTTTGTTGAAACACTTTTACTGATGTATTTTCATTAACCGAACGAAGTCTGCTAAAAGATATCCTCCATAGATTTCCAGACCAATTTTTCATAAGCGGCCTGCGCTGTCTATTAGGGGCTCGCATCATGCTGCTTTCAGCGTGGTCACCACACGAGTACCTTATTGCACCAATGGCCGTCAGTTTTCCGACCACGGGGTCTAAGACAGGATCCTCACACTTTCGTTTCCCTTTCACGCTCGGAAAACGGAATTTAGTCTTTCACGCTAACCTCATATGGACAACGGAATTTAGACGTCCACGCTAACGTCATACGGACAACGGAATTTGATCTTTCACGCTTACGTCAAAAGGACAACGGAATTGAGTCTTTCACGCTAACGTCATACGGGCAACGGAATTTAGTCTTACATGCTACGTACTAAAATACGAGTTTGTAGTAAACAATGGATGAAACGAACAAAGGATGTAATACCTGACAACAACATTGATGTTGTCTTCATCCGAGTTGAGGGTTGAACTGGATCCCCGGGTGCTGCGATCCAGGCTAGCCCCTCTGCTGCTCCCGCTGCGAACAAAATTGAATGAAATTATCTGTTTTTGGGCTTTTTATCATCTTTATAACTAACTATTAAACATACGAGAAGTTTGATCAATATTACGACCTGGTTTGAATTGATTTGACCCCAAAACAGCAGATTTTTGCATAGTGTTTTTTCAGTGAAATATTGACGAATTTTCAAAAGTCGTAGAGCTAACATAATGTTATGTCCAATAATAGTATGATGAACTACCTCATAGATTGCTTAGATCACTTCCAACAGTTCCAACTTGATAAATGCATAGCAGAAATGTGTTTCACTATCTATCATTGGACTAGCTGGCCACTATCAGATGACCTTGCTTGAGGCAAACTGAACCGTGTTTGAAAAATTCACAAAGGAAATGGCCACTAA
This sequence comes from Anticlea derivata, assembly GCA_947579855.1. Taxonomy (NCBI): domain Eukaryota; kingdom Metazoa; phylum Arthropoda; class Insecta; order Lepidoptera; family Geometridae; genus Anticlea; species Anticlea derivata. Next base: position 1,709,224 of record OX388269.1, read on the forward strand.
TATTATTTGTTCATCGATTTGCATTTTAAAACTTTTTTAACTCGATGTCTTGTTGTCTGTTGCACTGCTGTTCGGTAAGTACTTAAGCGATAAATTTTAAACGAACTTACAAATGAGATTGAAAATAGGTACAAGGCGATTCATTATGTATGTATAATCTCCGGAAAGGGGCTTATTCTATCAACAAAAAGAATGAATACTAACGTAAAAAATGACTGTCTTTTTTCCTGAATTGTTTCAAATCACCTGTTTTTCTATCATTCAAATATTTTTTATTATTGATTGTATCTACGCAAGAAAAAACAATTAGTTTCTTAGAAAGAAAGGCTTAACCCTATAAAGAGTTTTCTTCCAGCAAGCCTTTGAGTTACCAAAATATGTTTAAAATGTAGTTCAGAATGTTATGATCCTTAGGGCATGTCCAGATGGAGCGTTTTACGCGCCAATGCCGACGCGCGTAAAACGCTCCATCTGGACAGGCTCAAAATCAAAACAAAAACAAATCAATATCGAATCGAAGTTTACCTAGAAAACATCGTTAATATTCAAATAGTTTCCCGCCTTTCAACGAGATTGACAGCTCCCGAGGCAACATGGCCGCCGGCGCCAAATGTCAAGAGCCTGACCGGCCAGTACTCCGACCAGCCAGCCAGTATAATAACAAGGCGCTTGAACTCTAATTAAGAGTTAAAAGTGATTACATAGTTGTCCTTAGACTAACTTTATTCATATTTCAGTTTGAGCAGTTGCTTGACCGTTAATCAATGAAAAATTTATAAGAATATGAAAGGTGGGCCGTAATAAAAAAAAGTTGATACTAAATCTATGATCTACGAGTAAGCACCAAACGTCCACCCATAGATTACTGCGTAAATAAAAACTTTGATGGTCCAAACCTGCAATTTAGACCAAGGTTTTACCAGTAGGTACCTAAGTCCATTAAAAAGCTGAATAGATCAGTGTGGATTAACCTTTGCCTATTTCCCCGTAATTGCTTTCGGCGACGATGATGAACGAAACGTAAACAGGTATGTAGTCAACGTAGTACGTTAGAGGGTCATTTTAATAGACTAGCTGTAGGTACCCGCGCGGTTTCACTCGCGTGGAGTCAGAGTACAGAGAAAGGAGACTCTTTTAAGTTTTGTTCGAACACAAAGTTGAATCATTAAACTACTCAATAAACTAGATCGCTTACTTAATACTTGTATTAGGTTCATCTACGGTCTTCGTAAGTATGATCACGTGTCCGAGTTCCACTCTAGACTAAAGTGGCTCCCCATCCGTGATAGAAGGAATAGGAGAATATTATGTCTCTTATTCTCGATCCTTAGAGACCCTCATTCACCTCAATACCTAAAAAATCTTTTTTCATTTCTTTCGGATACCCACAATCGCAACCTGAGATCTACCGATACTCTCCTTCTGGCTACTCCTAAGCATTCACCATCTTTCCGCGGCAATTTTTTTGAGGTGGCAGCTGTAGGATTATGGAATTCTCCCTATTAATATAAAAAAGGCGCCCAGTAAACCCAGTTTCAAACGATTGGTCTACGAACACTTTCTGGAAGAAACTTCTTCTGGTAGGTAACAAATTTACAATTATTCTCGTAGGTATTTAAACTTTACTTTTTATTATTATTATTTTTTTTTCTTATTGTTTCAGGAATACATGTATGAAGGTACTCTTAAGTTCAGCTAGCACGCTGACCTTTGTCCCTTGTTACCTTTGAGGTTGGCTGTTAGAAAATGCTTGTAGCATTAAGCCCACCTTTTGTGCAACTGGACTATGTGTGTGCAATAAAGTATTAAATAAATAAATAAATAAAATCATTTAGTTCACATATTTAAAAGTGTATTTTTACACATTGCTGACACCCGTATCTCTTTAATTGATATTAAAAATATGTTTTCAAAACTTGATATCAATATTTGCGTTATAAATTTGCATATTTTCATATAAACTTTGAACCCTATCTCTATCTCAAGAGGGTGTAGCGCGATATAACATTGCCTATAGTCAATAACTTTGTAAAGTTTCGTAAAGATTCGTCCAGTAGTTTCTGAACTTTCTGATAGACTTGTTTAACTCTAACAAATATTAATTTGTTTGTTGTTTGTCTATTAGGACAACGGACAAAGTATTCCGATTTTTTTTTCATTCGACCCCATTTTTGATAAACTATCTTTTTAATTTAACTTGTTGTAAAAGTCTTATGCTGACGACGACGCGACGGCTGCTTAGGAAACTATGCGTAAGCTTAGGCGGTCCAAGAAAAACACCAGCTTTTTGATTGATAGCGTGTAACGTAAGCCTTACCACATTGCGTGTGGAATGTTCAATTTGCCGTGATTCAACAGTTCCCCTGAATTGAGCCTAAAGCGGAATGTTGCGTGAACTCTACGTAACGTCAGGTTAAGTAATTGGTTCTCTAGCTTTTAACGGACACGTCATTATTTTACGCAAAATTGCTATACTTACAAATTCTAACAAATTCTGGTGATGTCATTCATTAAAGTAGGTATAAAAAAATGTACGTGTTTTTTATACTCTACTTACAGAGTGCCCGGCTAGAACGCGAGAGCTGCGGGTTCGATTTCCACGGGTGAGATATTGAAAAGGATTATGTTGTGACATAGAAAAAAAAAACCAAAAACAATAAATTTCTTGCGGTTCTACTGAACTTCAAGATATTAAGTGACTGAATTAATCAATTTTCATGCTGTTCTACTGAACTTTAAGATATTAAATGACGGAATTAAGAATGAATAAATTAAATGACTAATGAATTGAATGACGAATAATATAAGAAAACTACGAATCTGTTATTTGTAGATTTACTACGTAAGCGTAAAGGCTCTAAGATTTTTTCCGACGTAGGCTTCGTCGCTTGTCAGGAGAGTGGGCAGACCGATCCTATTAAAACCCATCGATCTGTGCTTTTCATTTTTCTGATGACGATATTAAATATGGAACTGCCATTCGAAGAACTACTGAGTAGGCTCTCGTCATCTTTGCCATAGCCAGCGAGGCCGATTGAGCTGGAACCGATCGATCTTTGCTTCTCACTTTTCTGATGATGATAGTTTGAACCTGTCATTTGAAGGACTACTGGGTAGGCTATCATCGTTTCTGCCCCAGGTCTTGGCCAGTGAGGCCAAGCCGCTCAAGCTGGAACCGATCGATGTGCTTCTCACTTTTCCGATGATGATAGTGAATACGAACCTGCCATTCCTAGACCTGCTGCGAAGGCTCTCGTCATCTCTGCCCCAAGTCTTGACCAGAGTAGGCAGGCCAATCGTACTGGAGCCCTTCACCACGCCCGGCTGTTCCGTGCTTCTGGCTTTCCGACCTTTGTGCTCTTTGCCTGGGAAATTTATTGAAACATTTTATTTAGTATAATAATTTAAATTCATTGGAGAAGGGTAGCGCGAGATAGAACCCAGTAGAAAAATGAAAGAGGAGGCACATTGAATTACGGGATATTTTATAAATAAACAAAAACACACTTGTAACCTTGTAATTCCGATTAAAGGGCTTTATTATTAAATTATTAATAATTTAAATATTGACCCCGTGGAAACATTTGTTGCTTAATCAATGAACTAAATAGTTAGTAAACTTTATTTACAGAAAGAAAATTAAAACCAATACAAAATAATATTTACAAAATATCGTTTAAGTTAAGTTTCAAAGGTTGGGGTCTCTTAGGAATGTTTTCCTGTAGTCGAATTGTTCAATAGGAATCTTACCACATTTAGGAGTCCCAACTAGCGTCTCAGCAGACTTGGAAATGCTCCTAGACAGCGCAGTAGGCGGAGCTTTCATGGGAGTCGCCTGACGATACACCGCGTCAGAACGAACCGGATGAAATAACTGCAGATTTTTGAGCGCCATCTCTCACTTGAATGCGCATCTTCGATTTTCACGTTTTCCGTTACCCGTGGAAGACGGTCAGCGTCATTCGATTTTTAAATATATCTTTTAATTCATTTGAAATTATTCCGCCCTGTTTTAACTTTTTTTTTACTAAACGATTTCACGCTTCTCGTTTCGGCCAGTAACTGGCAGTTAAAAATATGCAATAAATTATTGCCAACAAGCTACATACCCACAAACGTTATCAAAACCATTTATTACTTATGCGGGTTAGATAATATATATTTTAGTGTTTAGAAAATACTTTCACACGCGCAACAAAATGTCAAATGAAGTGGCCCATTACAAATTAAACGGATTGCTTTAGAGTACCTATTTATGGGAAAACGACAGACTTTTGTAATTCCACAATTATAAACTTTACATAAAAAACTTAAACGTCACGTATTTATATTTTTTGATTAGGTAGTTAAATAGATGATCACTAAGATTAACTTCGAGTTTCCCTGATTTTTACTACCTACATACTTAAATTTTACTATTTTTATATTATACTTTTAATTACGTCCACGAAAGAAAAGCGGGAAATATATTACCCCACTATCGACGCTACTGTCAACTACGCGGCCGAGGCAAAGACTGAAATTGCTTACATTATAGCTAGGGTTGTTAAATTTGTATACAGGGTTGTCACCCTTGGTTGCATTTAGTTGAATTGACAGCAGAACTACACTCTTGCTGTCCATATTTATAACGTAACCCATATTTTTTATGTTACCTACTCCCAAATGGCCAAGCTTGACCACTAATTTTGCAATAATCATGATATGATGATAATATAGCTATCGACTGAACAAATCTTCATACAACTATGTACCTAACAAAAATCACTAAGTATTTTGGTTTGTACTTAACAGGTAGAAAGTCATACTTACATAGTGTAGGTACGTACACCTTTGCATGCAAACACCTCAATTTTGTGTACGTAGGTACTTTTACTCATAAATTATTTCCTTTTACCAATACGATCGTAGGGTGATAAGTAATGATAATGGGGTGTCGGGTTGGTGACCCTACATGTACTCCAATGTCCACTTTATTGTTAGAAAAAAAAACATTCCATTACAACTCATAACTGCCGTGAACGTATGCAGTGTATGTAGAATACAAGTTTCCATAGAAATTATTGGCTGAATAGAAAGAAGTCACAAAATGATAAAATTAAAAAAAAAAAAAAAACTTATTTCCTATAGGCATTGTTTACAGATAAAAAAATTTTCACTTTAAAGTTCGAAAATAATTTCGATGTTTAAATACAATAGTTACTAAACAAATATAATAATATGCTAGGGTATGGGACCAGTCATGTCGTGGTAAAAGCCTCCTCCAAGTTTTTCCAATGCACCATGTCTCTTGCTAATCTAGGCCATAGCTTTTCGGCTAGTTTTACAATGTCGTCACTGCATCTTTGAATTGGTATTCTTTGTTACCAATTTGTGGCTTTTTGGCACCTCTGTTATATGCCACAAAATGATATCGCCATAAAAAAGTTTTTTTTTTTTTCAAGTTTTGAATGTGGCTGCATAAATAAAGATGGTTGCATCCATGTTGAATAATTGAATTTGAATTTGAAAGCAAGGGCCATGGATTCCTGGCACTGTTAAGACTTCTATGCAGTTTATTATATCTATGCCTATATAGATGCCTACAACTTTTTAATATTTTGATACAAGCTTAAAATAACCCACTCTACTAAGGAAGATACCTAAACCTACTGGCACTTGGCAATTATTTTCATTCATCAATTTGAACAAAATAAATAAAGCCCTAGTAGCGTGAGACTCGTTTCAATAGGCTTATAAGGAATATTAGATTTTGACGTTCATTGGGACGCAAACATGATTAATGATTTTCAATCATTCATATTGTCTATTCTTATGTACCTATATTGTCTTTGGTACTACAAATAAATAACTGTAGGTGGTAATTAAATAATTAAAGCGTGAGTATCAGTTCTGAAAAACACCTAGGTACCTAATGGTTTATAAAATAGATTTAATGGGATTTTTTAGAAGCTCGGTTCTTCCCCCGTTACCTACCTTTTTTTTTTTGTACTACTGAGGTGGCAAACAAGCTTACGGCCCACCTGATGGTAAGCGGTTACCGTAGCCTATGAGCGCTTGCAATACCAGAGGCATCACGCATGCGTTGCCGACCCCGAACCCCCTCGCCCCTAAAGAGCTCTGGCAACCTTACTCACCGCAGGAACACAACACTATTTGAAACAAATAATGTTATTTGGCTACGATCTTCTGTAAGGCGGAGGTACCTCCCCAGGCGGACTGCTCCAATTCAGAACGAGAAAATCTCGATGTGTCCTACCTCCTCCAAAAATATCTCATCCTCTATCTCATCATCAGCCTGATGAATTCTACTGCTGAAGCTCCCCCAAAGAGTGCCTCAATTAGATATATATCCAATGGCCGTGGTGGCCCTTTCTGAAGAATGGCGTATTCTTCAGAAAGGGCCACCACGGCCATATTGGCCTACCCTTGGATATCGTGAGAGGTGACATAGGGAAAAGCTAGGGGAGCGGCAGCAGCGTCCCCTATAGATAACAACGATTGCTCTAATTGCGCTCTAATTGTGACAAGTAAGGGCAAGTAAGTGACAAGTAAGGCCTATGTTCAGCAGTGGACGGACAGCTGTGGGACAGCTGAAAAGATGACAATGATGATAATTTTTCAAATTTCACTGTAGATAGAAATTATAATAAAATAAATCGATGCCATTATTCCAATGTTTCAATAACTGCTCAATTCTACGGACGTTTGATTCGTCAAAACAAATTACCTAAAACTAGGTCACTATTGAGGTCATGTGGGGTTGGTGTTGAAATGGATAGATGTCGTCAATATAATTTGTTTTCCACGATGGGCTAGCGCGGGAGTGAAGAATAATGTAGGTGACTACTTACATAATTATCTACATGTACTCCGGACAGTTTTGTTTTTTTTTTTTTGGTTCCGTATCTCATTTGGAAAAACGGTCTGCCTGTCGATCTGTCAAGACCATTTTCCTCAGAAATGGCTAAAGATAACAACTTGGAATTTATACCAACTGTTAGGCTGCGTTTCCACCAGAGATGTGCGAGGATGCGTAGCGAGGGATGTGTTTGTAAAGAACCAATAGAATTGCTTCATTTACCTCGCCTCGGTCAGCACAGCTCTGGTGGAAACGGCTCAGCGTAGCTAAATTTTTGCGCATACTAAACAAGCGAGGTATGTGTGCGAGGGTTGTGTACGGGGGCTGTGTTGCGAGGAATGTCTTTTGAGAAGGATGTGTTGCGAGGTTTGCGCATACTGTACCATAGACGGAGTTTGTTGGAACCACACATTAATGCGCATTTTCACAGCTCTGCTACACATCCTTGTAGGCACATTTTCATCGCACAGCTTTGGTGGAAACCCCCACACATTTAAACAGCTCAGCAAGACATCCTCGCACGACACATTTCCATCGCACATCTCTGGTGGAAACGCAGCCTTAGGGTCTGCGAGCTTATGGTGCCGGATAAAAAGCATTTTTTAGTTATAACTTTATTAGTTCTGCTTCTCGACACATGATGGCGCTGATCGAAAAGCAAAAGGTTCTTTAGGAAACGGACCTCTGTCCTCCATTCAGAGTTGGTGATTCCGTGGGAATTATTCAACATTTTTGCTTGTTTTAAGCAGGATACGATACTTGGTATTACAATATACCATTTTACCATTTTTGGACAACCTCGGTGCCAAAGGATGCGGGTTTGATTCCCGCTGCGGGATGAATGTCTTGCTTTTGAGCTGAAAACGCAGAACAGCTGACGTTTCCGAGCGGAAATCTTTCCGATGTTTTGAAATAGCCCTGCATGCAGGTATGAACGAACATCAGACTTGCCTGCCCTTAGATATCAGTACCTACCGCCATGAACAGCCCCGTACGCGTAAGCGCTCTTGTGCGTACGCATGCCACATCAACCCGTAGTAGTTCTTACCTACCTAAGCCGTAACTGACCTCATAGGTACCTACGGATGACAATATCCGTGTGATTGAACTTGCGAACCTATTTAAGAGTGATTTTTCTAAAGAGTGGGAAAGAGTTCACGCATAGTATAGTAAAATGATTTACACAGCACGGTTCGTTGACCATCAAAGCAGTGCACACAATGACGCGTCAGTCGCGGTCCGGTGGCCCCTGATTTTTGTAACATGTAGTTTTTAATAAACTGTGTCCATTGTTTCGGTCGGTACGAGAATTTCTCGTGCGATATTTCGAGACACGACAATTATTTACTTGCTAGTGATTGAGAAACGGTTGCAAAATATATTTTTCAATGAATTATAAGATTATGGTATAGCTACGACGCTGGATTGGTACGATGCAGTGTAGGTACGATGTTCTGCCTAAATTGGTCTACGGCCCTATGCGGTTGTATACGACGCAATGGGATGACGATGTAGGTGGTTTAGATGTTGCCTAATCTCCTTCTAAAACTGAGCTGCTTACTACGGGTTTACTAGTTGGTTTAGAAATAAAGCACGTCACACACGGCAGCTATAATAAACATTTTCTTTTCTTTTTATTTCCATAGAAACTGTCAGGAGACCACACACGGCAGCTATAATGTATCTTTTTACATCTTTGTATGTTCTGTCAGTTTCTATGGAAAGATGTAATGAGATGTATCGTGCTATAATATACATTTTTAAAGTGAAAGGCTTAAAAGAACTGATAACTCACTTATATTCCTTACTCTATACAATCATAGAGCATTTCTCTAACATAAGTGGATAACAATGGAAACAGCGCAACTGGTGTGAAACAATGGCGCTTCCTCTTCCTCCAAAAGTTATCTTCTTCTCTAAGCCTATGTAGGTAGGTACGTAGCCTACCTATGTTTTTTGCCGCCAAAAAACGCCACTCGTAATGACGCTGATTGAGCTGTTCCTGGTGTGCTTATTCATTTTGAGCATTATGAATAAATTTAATTTTACTTCATTCGTTTGTTGTATTTTATTCAGTAAATAACTAATCATAACTGGGTGCCAATTCTTTTCCTTTACAATTTTTTTTTCAGTTGTTAGGTACTTTGGTTCGGTTCGAATACTTATTATCCAAAAAGTAATTCTAGGTACTAAATATATCAGACAGAACTAAATCGTAACTATTATGCTTGACTGGCCTCATAGCTCAGTTGGTAGTAACTCTGCCTTCTGCGCTAGAGGCCGCGGGTTCGATCCCCGCACTGGACAAACATTTGTGTGATGAACAGATGTTTGTTCTGTGTCTGGGTGTTAAATATATATCTAATATGTATATCAGTCTCTGGTACTCATAGTACAGGCTATGCCTAGTTTGGGATCAGTTGACCGTGTGAATATGTCCGGAATATTTATATTTATTATAGGTAAAGAACTTTATCTATTCAAAGTTTCAACGAAATTGGTTAGGTTAGGTTAGACTATCGCATTTATACAATTAGTAGAATAGGATGCTAAAGCAGTGTTGGCCTAGTGGGAGGTATCCTGACTTTCGTGGGTTCGATCATGTAGGTCACCTTTTTTCAAAGAAACTGGGATGGCAAATGGTAATGAAAAATATTTAATCTTTTCGATACTCCTTGTAAAAGTAGTACTTAGGCCTCATTTCTATATGACTGTCTTAAGTAAAATGATCACCTTAGAATAAAGAGAGGCGGACGCCACACTTACACTTTTCATACATTTTTTATTCATTATTTTTTTTTTATTTCTTCTTAAAATATAGTTACAGAATATGTTGTATACATCTAAAAAACCAAGATAGGTTTGTCTTAGATGCAAAAGGACTAAAATACCTCATAATAGGTATCTACCTATTATGAGGAATGTACAAACTATTCCCTAGCTACCAGACCAATTTGTACAAAGCTACTCAGTAAAAATAGCAGCCTTCAAATCCACAGTAGGCCTCTACTGATGGTGGACGGACTGACAAAAAAAACAACAAATTGCCATAATTATTATAAGCGGAGGGCGCAAGCAAAACTCGCCAGTAGACTATACGCGTTCGCGCTTCACAGTGCGTTGCCATTGCCACAGTGAAATAAAAAAAAAAACTTTAATTTATTTTTCTGTCAAAAAGTTTTCAGCCAATAAGTAAACTTTGAGAAGAAATGTAAAGCCACGAACGACTACGCTGACGTTTTATTTTTATTTTTATAAAACGGGTTTGCGTGCGGCCAGTGCCTTTGTCAATCACCAGAAGGAGATGAACCGCAGTTTGTTGCAGATTTAGAATAAACTCAAGATGGGAAAACTATTTATATTGGTAAGTACTTCTATAGTAAGTAAGTACCTCTACCTTGTAATTTACAGAAAACAGATAGATTAACAAAACAGGGTGTTAAATAGTTTCAACATGAATGCTGAAAAATCATTAAAGAAATTGACGTTGAATTAAAAACATTTTATTGTTGCTATTTTTTTCAAAACCAACTACTTACTAAATCAATAAATTAAACTAGCTTCCACCCGCGGCTTGCATGGTATCCTGATAAAAAGAAGCCTTCCAAGCTATTGCAGGGTATTAAATATACATATTATTATCAATTTCATTCTAATCCGTTCAGTGGTTGCGGCGTGAAAGAGTAACAAACATCATCGCATCCCTAGATCCTTACAAACATTCGCATTTAATATATTAAGATGGCTTTTTAAAATTTCATAAGTACTTTGTTTCACAATATTATTATTGTGAGGAGAGGCCTGAATAGGTACTTTGTCGACAAGAGCTGGAAACCAGCTCAGACGAACTTACCTACTAAGACTCCTAACATAAAAGTTACAGATAGCTTTTTCGCAGATAAACTTCCAAACACTGCCACTTTCCTTTATTTATTGTTATTGGTTTGTTGTACCTATCTAGCCAGTATTAAGTAGGCCGTCTATTGGCCGTGGTGGCCCCGGTTAAAGAATAGGCCCCTCCATAGCTACCTATCCGCGAATGTCGTAAGAGGCGACTAAGAGAAAAAAGCTAGGGGATGGGCAGCAGCGTCCCTCATTTTAACAACGATAGCTCTAACTGCGCTCGCCAACCCGCATGCCCAGCGTGGTGAGTATGGGCAAATCCCCCCATATGATAGGAATTTGCTCTGTCTGTAGGGGAGGCCATGTTCAGCAGTGGACGTCGTAGGTAAGTCTTGCTATATGTAATCCATAGATTAACGAGCCGCTACGCTCATGAAATCTATTATGTAGTTAACTGACATTCACAAAACCCTTTGCCTAAAAACTATTGTCATTCAAACTAATTGGGGACATCATAATTACATATTATGGCATGTACAGGGCCATAACTGACATAGCCATTTATTTTTACTTTTCAACTGTCCTTTTGTTTATGGTCGGTAATTATAAACGCATTAGAATTACTCAGCGGATGTGCACCTGGGTTACGTTAACAAACAATGCAGTGGGCCCACTGAGTTTTACGTGTTACATAAATTACCTACCTTGTAATAAGATAAGTACCTACTTACAATTCTGTTTATGTAAACAAGGTTTAGTAGCGTAATTGTCGTATAACAATAATTTCAATTCTCTAGAAAATCTATTAAAGCTTATCATCATTAAAAAAAACCTGGGACTTGAAATTCTAAAACATATGTAAACTAAACTATCTTTAGCTATACCATAGAACACGTAAGATATTTAATCAGTGGTAGGCGGTGTTGGTGTCACAATTATCTGTTTAACTGTTTATGTACCTATAAATCATAGCTTCTTTAATGATTAAGTCAAGCAATCTTTTTCAGGACCTAAGGTATGAGTTCCTCTGTGTTCTATTTCGTTCCAAAATTTGCCACATTTCTCTGAAATTCACCAAAATATAAGCAGAAATTAATTGGCAGGAAAAGCACAGATTTTCACCGATAATTTTGTCGGCCGTCATTTTAATTTTGCTATTGTTCTAAAGGTCGCTGATGTAATTATGCCCTTAAACAATGCAGCTATGATATCAGAGTATGATCACAAAAGAATTGGATTGCGATCAAGGTTAGTGTGCGTGTGGTCTAACTTCCTAATGAGAACAGTTTTATTTTTAGGTTTTTGAAATTGGAACTGAGTACCCAAGTACCTTTATATTTTAAAATTCGAACAATTTGCTAAACGAGGGTGCGTTATGAGTGAAACGCGTTGAAGTCTTTTGTATGTAGGTATGGTCAGTTCGCGACACGGATCTTAGCAAACTTGAAACGTAACAGATTGGATGAGCAACAGATTTATATGAAACGCTTTTTTGCGAAGCATACTACGTCACGTAGCGGCTATGTACTATGTACGTCTTTCCTTTTTTTTTTAATGTTTCCCATAAGGACCCTGAATATGGCATCTCAGGCCTTTTGACGCCTAGTGACGACCTTTTGACGCCAACCCACGATACAAGTCACGGTAGATCCTTTCGTTGCGATTGTGCGCTTTCCCTCGAACATCAATAAACATTTGCAATATTTGGTGGTGCATAATTACAAAATATTGTTATTCAATCGATTACATACTAGTTTTGTAAAATAAATTGATAGAACAACATTACTTCAAAAGCCTCATAGCTCAGTTAGTAGTAACTCTGCCTTCTGCGCTAGAGGTAGCGGGTTCGATTCCAGCACTGGACAAACATTTGTGACTGACACAGATGTTTGTTCTGTGTCTGGGTGTTAGATATTTATCTATTATGTATATCAGTCTCTGTTACCCATAGTACAGGCTATGCCTAGTTTGGGGTCAGTTGACCGGTTGTGATATGTCAGGAATATAAAAAAAAAAAAGATCCCGTTAAAAAGCCCTTTTAGTTACCTACATAAAGTAGATAATAGATATTGAATGATTGGTTTCTTTCTACATTTATGTAAACTCAAGTTTTTTTGAACGTCTACGAAACTCGTCCCGGAAATTTTATTTAAACCAAACAAAAACTAAGAAGCAATTCAAGTTCACACGGTTAATGTAGCGTGATGATGAGATAACTCAGAAATGTTGTAAGACAGATGTCCTTTGATGCTGATCACCATCAACATTAGCAATCTTGATCATTTTCATGATAAGTTTAAGTATGCAGTACCTTTAGAAGATAGAACTTTCAATTTTTTTTTCATTTCTTATTTATAAATCTGTAGTTTTGAATCGTTTCAGGCACTCACCGTAACCCTCTACTCAATACCAGCGACCACCGCTGAGGAGACCATCCTCTCAGCAGGCCTCACCCCCACATCATCCCCGGACAAGCTCAACAGGCAACTCCGCAGCTACTACGACTACCGCTACGCCAGACCATTATACGACAGACTTGAATACGCCAGAGACTACGACAGACCGAGATGCGGCCGATGCGACGACAGATCAGATCGCTCTGACGAAGACGACGATTACGACAGAGATGATGACCGCAGACACAGGCCCACGTCTGGCAAGCGATACGATAACAAAAAAAACGATGATGACGGCTTCGACAGACCTAAGAACAGCACAGATGATGACGATAAGAAGGACGATAAAGACCGTCCGAGCAGACGAAAGTCGCACAGAAATAGATACGATGACAGAGACAGGTATCGGCCAGATTACTACGATAGATTCTTACGCGATCCTTACAGAGAAAGAGATTATGACAGACCGTATTATGAAAGGAGGCCTTATGACAGATATGGGGGATACGAGGATCCTTACTCGAGGAATGATTATTCAGGGTATAGGCGACCGGCTTATGATAGATATGATGATGGGTACGGAGGTTATGGACCGACTGCGGGACGAGGACCTCATGAAAGGTGAGTTAGTTTGAACAGAATGGCTTTATCAACCAGACCGCCCAATTGGAACTTAAGTAAACTAACTCGAACACAAGCATAGCCTCCTTGATGCACCGCGTACGAGTTAGCACCAATAGCCTCCTCGTCACAATACTGGACAGGGTTGACTGTACCGTCGTGCGGAAATGGAATGCCGTAAATATGGCTTCCAGATCCTATATGTTTAATGTGCGTTAGGTTAGGTAATTATTATTTTTGGCTCTTTAAAATTATATTTCTGTATGGACCCTTCTGAAATAAATGATTTTATTATTATTATAGCACAAAAAACAAAAATAGAGAGAAAAAAACATTCTCGGTAGCATTGCATACATATTGTTTTTTTTTTTTCAAAAATTGGAGCTTACTTGGTAATAGCTTAGGATCGACATTAGGTAGTTTTCAGGACAATACCGTAGCGTATGATCTACCGTTACTGCTCCAATTCATCTCATTATTTTGAGCATGAACCATGCAATGCCAATTCTGGCGAAAGCGTATCCATTGATGTTTGTTATAAATGTAACGGTCAATATCATTGAATCTATTGTGTCCACGTGTGAGTGAACTTTGCGAAGTTCAATGTAGCGTAACGCATCTGATCTGCGATACTAACTATTACTAACTAGTCTGATCAAGGGCTTAGCAATAAAAACCCTAAACACAATAGGCCCATAAAAGTGAGAAGAAATCCGCTAACATTTTCTTCAGAATAATCTGTTTCCGCGTCACTTCTAGTTGCCAAGCACCATTTTTTTTATAATTGACTTTCGTTATTATTTATACGGGTAATATTGAAAACAGTATGGATCTGAGTGTTGGGCAACCAAAGGGACGGATGAAAGAAGAGTGCATGCTGCGGAAATGAGAATGTTGAGATGGATGTGTGGAGTGACTAGAATGGACAAGATACGGAATGAGTACATCAGAGGAAGTTTGAAAGTAGCGCCAGTGACTGAGAAGTTGAAGAGCAAAAGTTTAGCGTGGTATGGGCATGTCATGCGGAGGGAAGAATGTCATGTGACTAGAAGAGCGTTAAATATGAATGTGTAAGGATATAAGGGAAGAGGTAGACCAAAGAAAAGATGGATAGACTGTGTGAAAGATGACATGAGTAAGAAAGGAGTGAATACTGTTATGACGGCTGATAGAGGGGAGTGGAAGAGGAAAACATGTTGTGCCGACCCCACATGAAGTGGGATAACGGCAGGGAGATGATGAATTTTGAAAGCAGGACCTAACATAAAATAAAAAAAAAGGTATCCTTGGTACCTTTAGTCGTTAATTAAAATATTATATTAAAATGCCAGGGATAGACTCTGCACTCTCATTCTGTCTCACTTCCCACATACTTTTATTAGACTAACATTATTTTCATCTAAATAACTGCCATATTATTTTGTAATTTTCTTGCACATCGAATAAAAATACGAATTACGAGCTTATGTCCTTAATAATTGAGTAGTAGATATAGCTAATTAAAACATATAGTTTTGTCTTCTAATGATAAATAGTTTTTTCACATTGACATCTGCCCGGCATTATTTCCATTGCACTAATAGCCAGTCAATTTACATTATTTTTAAAACCGCTGTTCCTCTTGCGAGACTATAGATCTTCTATGTCATTTAAATGAAATCCAAATTTATAGCTAGCTCAAGACAACAGTAATATAGGTATGCTAATGGTTTTCGAGGTATCAAATCATAAATCATAAATCATACTTTTTATTGCCTGAAATACATGTTTAATAGATGTTATACATTTTATAAAGGTCGCAATGTATTCTGCCTGTTCAGGCGTGCAATTTTTAAATAACAATATAAATTAAATCAAAATTAGATATTATAACTAAACATGCAAAAAAAAAAAAAAAAAAAGACAACAATTCGAAACATCTTAATTTAAAATTGAATAATTCATGTCAGACAGAAAAAATAATAATAATATAAGAATAGAAAAATAAATTGATTAATTTAAGAAGTAATAATAATAATAGTTTATTTGTCAGTCATAAATTCATCCAAAGAATAATAGCATTTACTATTCAATAATGATCTCAGCTTTTTCTGAAACAAACAACAAGGCAGCTCTCTTAGAGACTCAGCTAGATTATTATAAATAAACGGAGCTGTGCAAAATATACTTTTACGCATAAATGTCGTTTTAGAGTTCCGAGCTACGACTTTATGTTTGTCACGTCTGTTGCGAACTACGACATCAGAGAGTAGGGAAAAGAGATCTGGGTTGTTTTTTACAAACATAGCCGTTTCGAAGATATACAGTGAGGGAATCGTCAAAATATTGTGTTTGCAGAAAAAGGGCTTACAAGAGTCCGGTACTTTTAAGTTGAACATTGCCCTTATACATCGTTTTTGATGTTTGAATAATTTGATAATGTCGGTTGAATTACCCCAAAGTTACAAGGCTGTACCATTTAAATAAAAATACAGTTCTATAATTCAAGGAGGCGGTGCCGTTACGACTATTATTAATGAATTCAGATGACCGACTTAGTTTTTGTTAATAGTTTCGATAATAATTCAGATTATAAAAAACATCATTGTTTTAGATTTTTTTTCAAATCTGGAGTGAATAAGTTCCTTCTGGTCAAGCGTGCTCTATCTTAGGCCACATCTCACTTGCAAAAGTGAGATGGTTGTCAAACGCCTAAGCATCACCAATAAAAAATAATAATAAAAAAAATACCTGTAAGGCTGGTACGTCACCCGTCAGATCTTACTATCCTACTAATATTAGGTATAAATGCGAAAGTTTGTGAGGATGTTATGACGTTGGATCTGTTGTTCAATCACGCTGAACCGATTTCGTTGAGACTTGAAATAGATAAAGTTATCTATCTAGAATAGCATATAGGTTACTTTTTATGTAGGTACAATGCAAGTGAAGCCGCGGAAGGAAGCTAGTACTATTATAAAGGCGTAAGTTTTGATGGACGGATGGTTGTTGCTCAATCATGCCAGAACCAGCGAACAGATCCGGATGAAATTTGGCACAGAGATAGATTATAGTCTGGAATAGCACAAAGGCTTATACTGGAAAAATTTACTTTTCCTTTGGGATAGATTTGTTTTTGTTTTTCGCAGAGCAAGGGATAGACATGATTTTTTGCATAGTGGTAGTTTAGGAGTCAGAGAATGACATAGGCTACTTTTTATCCCGGAATATGTACGGTGTTAAAGGAAAGAATATCAATATTGTAAATGAGAAAGCTTGCGAGAATTTTTGGGTGGTTCAATCACACCGTAACGGCTCCACCGATTTCAATAAAACTTGGTATACCTAGATAGAGTTATTTACTAAGAATAACATACATAGGCGAGTTTTCATGTCGGTATGACGTAACGAAGCCGCGGGTGCAAGATAGTAATTGAATAAAAAATAGTCTTTAGGCGTACAAATAACCGGCAAGATTATCTAGCCAGACAAAACGGCAATGATTTCATACAATTATTCAATTTGCACGGACTTGACACGTTTTGTCGGTAATAAGCTGTACAACAGCTTTACGTTTTACAATTAACGATATTTTTTGTAGCTACTTACTAAATGAAATGAAATGAAATAAGTTTTATTTGACGAACAGAAAGAACGAAGACAGGAAGAAACAAAACAATAGGTTAAAAATAGGGAAACAAAAGACAGGACAGCAACATAAAAGTATGTACCTACCCAGGTTTAAATAAATAAGTAACTCAGGTAGGGGCACTTAATAAACAATTATTATAAATAAAATAAAAAAAAACCTAACTGCTACATAACAAATTATAAAATACTAGGTAGGTACCTACTAAAATACGGAAGTGTATTTTACCTATTTCTCCGCACCCACCAGCCTCCCGTGCCGTGTAAGCCAAAAAGGCTCTCAGCTTATTGCTGCTACACATTTTGATAATATGCAGCAGCTACTACTACTACTTACTTACTTCTAATGGAGCAAACGGGACCACCTAAAACAAAAAAATAGAAAAAAATATGCATGAAGTCGGGCGCCGCTTAAGAAAGGAGACCTATGCCCAGCAGTGGGTCACCGAGCTGCTAAGCCGATGATATTCAAGAAATGGTATGCCCAGTTTCAGGCCTTGGGACGAGACGTACCGCGGCCAGTCGGGGTGGGACGCGGCCGGCAGAGGGTACTACTTCGCGTCAGGTCGACCTGACGCCGCGCCAGCGCCGGCACCGGCACCGGCTGCCGGGTGGGCTCAACCTGAGTATACCAGGTAGAATTCTAATAAATAAAAAAAAAAATATGCTTTATTTCAGACAACAATACTAAAATACAAAATTAAAATAACATAAAATAGAAAAATATAAAGATAATCTGTACGTGAGATGAAAGATTGCCCATAGAAGATTGGGTTATTTATTTGTTGAAAGTGCACAAACATTATGTAATTACTAATTACATAAAATATCTTCATAAAAACAGGGTCTGATATACATAAAAATAAAAGTGCACTATACATTAATTAATAATTAGGGTTGATTAATTAATACCTCTAAACAGAGACACTCTTTATTCTATCAATATTATTCTATCAACATGATTTGATAACCGTTGTTAGCCTTTTTGGGTGGTTTTTCGATGAAAAAGTCGGTGCGGTGCACCTTATGTTTTTCTATTCGAAAAATCAAGCGCTCATTAGCACGTGCATAAATCGCTGAATTACTCTCTCTGATTACCCCTCCTAGACATCTTCAAGGATCTCATCGCCTGCAGTTCTGAAGGATTTCTAACCATACTTGGGGATAAAAGTCATAATCCAATTTTTTTTTTCAAGCAGTTTAATGCTTTTCCTGTGAATATGCGGTTAACGATGTTTGAGATACCGATTAGTCACCCAATTTATACGTTTTCGGTAGCTCGGTATCGAAGCTAGCACTTACCAAGCAATCGTCCTCATTGTGACTCAAATGTCTTTATCACGTCTTTTCAGACCGGTACAAAGCAGCTGGTCAAGCGCGGGTGCAGCCGCTGGTGCAGGCTACCCAGGATATCAGGATCCATACCGAGGATCGGGTTATGGAGGTGCTAGCTATGGCCAGAGCGCTGGCTACGGTCAGAGTGCTGGCTCTGGACAAAGCGCTGGCTATGGACAAACTGGCTATGGACAAAGTGCTGGCTACGGGCAAACTGCTGGCTTCGGGCAAACTGGGTACAGACAGGATGCAGGCTACGGACAGAGCACTGGGTACAGACAAGACCCGTATGGCGGTTCGAGTGCAGGGTACGGATCCTCAAGTGCAGGATACGGTTCGTCCGGGGCGGGATACGGATCAGCTGGGGCTGGATACGGATCAGCCGGGGGAGGATACGGATCGTCCGGGACGGGATACGGATCGTCAAGTGGATGGCACAGCGTTGGGGAAAGGCGACCTTACAGAGATGAAAGGTAGGTTTGATTTATGATACATAAGTAAGTTTTCAGTTTGAAGTAGTTGAGAACAGATTTCATTCCTGGAACTATTAAGGTTCATTAGTATTTTTATTAATTGTCATGACCAAGTTTGTAGGAAAGACTCTTGTAAAACTCTTTTTAGGGTTAAGCTCGCCTTTGTACATGTCCTTTCATTTAGTTTGTTTTTTGTATGTGTTTATTGTGTACAATAAAGAATAAAGAAAATTAAAAAAAAGGTCTCATCAGCGGTCACCCAACCATTTCATGCCCGCGCTGAAGATTGCTTAACTTAGCTTATTAGGCAAGATACTTTGAGCGCTTGAAAGTCCTCATTCCATTGATCTCCATCTCCCTTATCTACAACTAGAATAGACAAAACGCAAAAATTTACTAAAAAGGTTAATTAAACAACATTTTCCTTTCCAGCGGAGTCAAGCAACTAGACAACCGTGATCAACGTGATCAGCGCGATCAACGTCAAAGCCAACCATCCCGCAACCAGGCAACCAGTGGCTACCAATCCGTCAACCGTCAACCATCCTACGGGCAGAGCAACGGGCAGCCAAGCAATTACGGCCAAGGCAATTATGGGCAGAGTTACGGCAAGCCCAGTACGTACGGGAAAAATAGTTATGATCAATTGAACCCGGGTTATGGGCAGACCAGTACTACGCCTGAAACAAGTTATTTGTTCCAAAGGGAAGATGAAAATGTGACGGTGACTGATGAAACTACGAAAACCTCATCGTAAATGTTCGTGTCAAACCGAACGAGTTCTAAGTATATGTATAACTTTATGATATATAATGGTTATACATGATTATATATGTGTATAATAGTTTTATAATATATGTATAATGGTTATATATGAGTTATATTTTTTGCATTTCTGGATTTTGTTTCTACGTTTGACAGTAGTAGAAACTGATTACTTTTTTGGATATAGAAATTATTTATTGCAGGAGCTGATTTAGTATTGTTTAAAATTAAAATAATCTTTAAAATATTCACAACTATATGAAAATTAGGTAGCATATAATAATTTATAAGTTTTCATTAAAAATATTTTTGGAATTTTGATCGTTAGGTACCTACAATAAAAACAATTAACAACTAAGAAGGAAAAAATACAGTTAGTTTTCTTATTAAAATGATTATAATTTAACTCCTAAATTAATTAAAGTTAACGATCTTATTATTTGTGTTATTTTTATCTCCTGAAATAAACGTAATATTGTGCTCTACCTGGCTCTACCAGCATGAAGCGCAGTAAACGAAATCTATTATCGAGTAGATGAACCTTAAGTTTCACTTTGCCACGCAAGATGGCGCTCATTAGCGTAATATATCTTCATCAGAATATTATGTAGTGGTAGACTGTGGTGGCTGAAGAATAGGCCCCTCAATATTTACCTACCCGTGGATGTTGTAAGAGGCGACTATGGGAGAAAGCTAGGGGATGGGCAGCAGCGTCCCCTATTTTCACAAAGATAGCTCTAACTGCGCTCGCCAACCCGCGCTCCCAGCGTGTTTAGTATGGGCAAATTCCCCGCACATGATAGGTATTCGCTCTGGAAATCTGTGGGGGAGGCCATGTTCAGCAGTGGACGTCCAACGGCTGAAATGATGATGAATGCCAATATCGATGCAACTTTTTTTTTTTTCTTGCACACATATCACTTATTTTAGGCATAAAAGGCAGTTCAAATCATTATTATTTTGTCCGTCCGAGTAGGTACAACAATGTTAAATGTTTTTAGTAGTAGAGGTAATTAACGGCTGTATCAAACATAAAATATTTAGGCATTTGGTTGGATGAGTCCTTGAAGTGGAGCAAACACATAAATGAGATTCGCGATAAAACAATGAAAATTATAGGTTTATTGAAAGTCTTAGCTGGTGCGTCCTGGGGTTTACACCCTAAGCATTTGCGCCGGTTGTACATATCATTGATTCGTAGCAGAATAGATTATGGATGCTTTTTATATGATACCGCTGCAAGGACACATCTATCAAAGTTAGATAGGGTACAGAACATGGCAATGAGAGCGATTGGTGGATTTATTAGAACCACACCCATTCATGTTATGGAGTGTGAGCTGTATTTACATCCACTACAGTTTAGGCGACAATACCTTGCCACTAAATATTGTCTTAAAGCTCAGTCATTCTCTAATAACATCACTATTTATCTATTTAAAAAATTATTACATCTTAGTCCACACCAATAACCATTAATCATATCCATTTTTGAAGAAACTAAGCTAGACATAATTAGAAATAGTAATCTTCTAAATTTATATTCTTTGAATACCTGGGTGTCGAACATTAAATTAGATTTTATTGAGATTAGGGTAGATGGAATAGACTATGCGAAAAGTCAATATGATAATAATATTTTAAAGTCTCTTACTCTGGTAATGTTAAGTGATAAATATAGGGGTTTTCACAAACTGTATACTGATGGGTCCAAAATAGGTAACAGTGCAGGTGCGGCCTTTTATGATCCCAGTCACAATTTGAAGGAGACATATAAAGTTATATCTCAATATAATACTATTATGGCAGTGGAGCTTTTTGCGATTTCAGAGGCATTATCATACGCGGTTACTCTAGATTCAAATAAAGTAGTTATATTGACCGACAGTCGTAGTGCTTTACAGCATATTGCTCGATGCGCCTCTGGTGCCCGAGGTGCGTCTGTAGCGTTTGGTATTCTGAAGAAAGTATTGTTTCTGTTAAACAGTGGTATGGATCTGAGATTGCAATGGGTTCCTTCTCACGTTGGTGTTCAGGGCAACGAGGAGGTCGATAGGTTAGCAAAGGAGGCTATTTCAGTAGGTGTAGAAACTTATATTATAGCCGAACATACAGAGGTGTTGTTAAAATATAAATACAAAATTTTTGAGAAATGGAAAATGCATTATTGTAATATTTCAGAGAACAAAGGAATTTGGTATAGAATAGTACAAAGTGAACCTCCTCGAATGCCATGGTTTGTAAATAGTACACTTAAAAGATATCTGATTGTGATAGCCCACAGACTGCGCTCTGGACATATACCACTTGCTAAGTTTAAACACCTAATGAAAATTGTTGACTCCCCCAAATGTGTTACTTGCGGAGTTATAGAAGACGTCCACCATCTTCTGGTGGAATGTGACCGGAGCCAGTCTTTAAGATCTTATATGCGGAACCAGTATGATGTAAATTTGTTGGATGTTGGCGTACTTCAAAGTGTCCTATCTGCCCCGTTGGTCGATGCGGCTATGACACTTTTTAAATTAGTTTATAATATAGTAAGTAAGTAAGAATTATAAATGCAAGTTGTAACAGGGCTGGCATAGTCTCAAAGTGACTCAAAGTCCTTATTAAAATAAAAGAATAAATAGTAGAGGTTATTATATGTCATAAAATAATAAGAATAATATCAATAGGTATGTACTCTTACAATCAAACAATTAAGTACCTATGTCGATATGATAAATGGATTACTTCAAATTATATCAGATAACTTGTCTGCAATCGTCCACTTAGCAGCGGGTCCTTGTAAGGAAATCTAGCCACGTATTATAATTTTAAATTGCATGTAAAATATTTCCTCATAACTTGAAAAATCGATAAAAGTTATTTTTCAAAACAAAAATTGTGTCGCATTACTTATGTTCTGAATTTGAAATACGCGAGTGTTTTTTTTTATAATTTGTTCCCGGCATCGGCTGCATGTATTCAGCCAGTGCCAGTAGCAAATTATAATTTATTTTCGATGATAGGCGGTGAATCGTGAATTAGGTTACAAAAATGACTCAAGAAAGCTCTGTGAACGTGGTGGATGGACCGCAAGATGCTGTCCAAGCCGGTGCTGGTGGGACTCCCCAGCTCTTGATGCCTGCAAAACAGTAAGGCCTTTTTTTATTCCACTTAAAAATTGAATCTAAGCAGTTTTAAAAAAATATCTGTATAGCAATGCGTAGGTCCGGCGGCGGCGCCGGCGTAGCACAGAATATCCAGTCGAGTGTATACCTAGTAGTCTAGTAAATACCTACCTTAAAGAGCTTTGACAACCTTAATCATCGCAGGAACACACACTATTTGAAACAAATAATGTTAAATGGCTGCGATCTTCTGTACGGATAAGGTACGTACCTCCCAGGCGGGCCGCTCCAATTTATAATGAGAAAATCTCGCTGTGCCCTACCTCGCAAAAATGAAAAAAAGAAAGAAGAAAGAAAGTAAGAAGTAGTCAAGCGTGAGTAGTTATTCATGCATACATAATAAATAAATAAATAAAAATAAATATTTCGGACATATCACACACGGTCAACTGATCCCAAACTAGGCATAGCCACCAGCAGACACAGAACAAACATCTGTGTTAGTCACAAATGTTTGTCCAGTGCGGGAATCGAACCCGCGACCTCTAGCGCAGAAGGCAGAGTTACTACCAACTGAGCTATGAGGCCAGTAACATAATAATAATATATACATTCGATATGTCCCCAATTTACGCTGAATTGTAAATATTTGTGAATCAAGTACCTATGAAATAATCGTTTTGAAGTTAAGCTCTCATTTCCACTGCATTTATCCTATTTTGATTAATTATTAAATATTAATATATTATTAAGTGCCTACATCCGTTTCTAAGCTACCCTGGCTAATTAGATAAGTATTATTTAATCTAGAAACCCACTTGCCGAAAATTTTATCATCATCCATTTACGTAAGCGATAACCGTTCGTGGTACAATATATTTTATAGAATTTTATCATGATTGTATATCGGTAGATTAGCGTGCGATGATTCGATCAGACTATCTGTATCATAAATCAACATCGTCAGTCTGTAGAAGTCTGCTGGAAAGTCCCCCAAAGAGTTCCACAACGAACGGTCTTGACTTCTTGAGCCTTTTCCATCCACCGCCACCCGCAACCTACACAATGTCGTTGGTGAGGAAATTCGTAGAAGAACCAAGGTCATATAGCTCTCAGAATAAGCAAGTTGAAGTGACAGTGTTCAGGCCATATCGCTCGCAGAACCGACAACCGTTGGAGAGTAAATGTTCTCGAATGGCGATCACGAACTGGGCGACGCAGAATTGGAAGACCCCACCCGATGGACCGATGACATTATCATAAATATCTTCTGACAAAATGTACTGGCTTTCCTGAAGAATTCATTTTCCTCAACTATTTTTAAGTCTATACAAATTCACTGAAATTGTGTCAATCGCTGACCAATCGATAGCCGACAGACGACATTATAAGAATATAAGATTAAGAACAAGTTTATTTAATAAAATATATAATTTTTAGTTAGCAATTCTTAGGACCAATTATTAGTATTATTCAATCAGATTTTACTGCAATTGTGATAAAAATTTATGTCTATTTGATGTCGATAGACGAAAACGTACCTACTAACAATAACTAATAGGTTAGGAAAATATAAAGTACCTATTTTTATTCCCCCTCCCCCGAAATCAATCCTCACATGAATGCAGGACTGTGATTATGTTTACGAACAAGCAATTTGTTCAATTGAAGAGTACCACGTTATTGATGCCGTCCATTAGAAATGGATGCAAACCATTTGTGGCAATCATTACAGACCGCCCTATATCTTTTATCAATTTATTGGGTTCATTTATGCCGTCTTCAAACGGTGAAACAAAAAGTGCGCCACTAGAGACATTTATGACCATTAACTTACAACTAGTCTATGACATTAAATGTAAATTAATTAAAATAAATTGAATAACATAAAAATATAAACTGTAAAATTGAATTTATACTTAACATTTAGATTATTATATTAGCATTTGACTGAGTTAAATGATTTATAATAAACTTTTTGAATTTTAATTTTAAGCAAAAATATCAATTTCTATTAAGTTCGACTTATATGACTAATTTATACAGATTGATCATGCATGTTTCTAATATGCACTATACCTACCTAACTATTTATGGTCATTATTTTGTGTGCGCATGGGGTTTTCCTGGTTATATATAAGGTTATTTCCTAATCTATTTTCAGCTACTGACTGAAACAAAAACCTAGGGACCAAAATATGTTCCAACATGATTATAAATAGTCCAGCAAACTTAGATCTTCCATAGTAATTTTTATAATAATTTTGAACCTACTTAGAATAATATTATAGGCACCTATCCGACAACCTCGCAGAACCGACAACCGTTTGGGGATAATGGTTGTTGAATGGTGACCACGAACCGGGCGAAGCTGTGTGAAAGTTGCAAGAAGTCGGTGGATATAGAAAACGCTCAAGACCGTTCGTCATGGTTTTTGGGGGAGGCCCATGTCCAGCAGTGGTTTTATACAGGCTGATGTTAAACAATAATAAAAGATGATTAACTATTTAAATTATTCATCGTAAATATATAGGCAAACATTAGGAAATTTCGAGGCGGAATAATTAATAATCTGAATGTGTGTGACAAGGCGAATTAAATTGTATGCTTTTCAGGGCTTTCTGAAGTTGGAACTACACTCGAGAGCATAGAAATCGCACATAGCGGAATTTTCCAACATTTTAATTTCGACGCTTATTTTTTTTTAAATTAATGTGATGTTGCAAAAATAACTTAAATTAAATTGAAGTACACACTGTTAGCTTCCTAAAAACACAAAATGTCTAGCCTTGACCTTCGAAATCATAACAGTGGCAACTAAACAATAGAATGGCCTAAATTAGCTCGTTTCAAGTAGCGCTGTTTGTGGGACTTTGAGCAGGTATAAAAGGTTAAAAAAACAATAAATTTGTGAATGTATCGATTTATTAATACGAGGTATTGCCTCCCCTAGCCTGAATAACAGCTTCCATTCGCTGTTTCATTGAAGAAATCAATTTTTTTACGAAATCCTGCGGTATGCTGTCCCATTCTTCCTTGATCGCGGTTTGGAGCTCTCTGAGACTCGTAGGCGCTGCGTTTCTAGCTCTTACTCGTTTCTTTAGTTCGTCCCATAAGTGCTCAATGGGTTTGAGATCTGGGCTTCGAGCAGGCCACGCCATAACGAGTAGTTCAACCTCCTCCAAGTACTGGCGTACTATAGCAGCGGTGTGTGGTCTAGCGTTATCCTGCATAAAAACGAAGTTTTCGCCGATAAATCCAGAAAAGGGCACAACATGTTCTTCCAGGATCTCCTCAACGTAACGTTGGGAAGTCAATCCACCCGATCGACGGTCGGTATCGGGCCCTGTGATGAAGACAAGTTCGGTTTTCGCTTCCAGAGAAATGCCTCCCCAGAACATACACGAACCACCGCCGTATGCGACCCGTTCGGAGATGCAACATTGAGCAAAACGCTCACCAGATCTTCGGTAGACTCTACCTCGTCCGTCGTTACCATGAAGGCACATCCTGCACTCGTCGGAGAAGAGGACTGCCTGCCATTGATCCATAGTCCAATTAACGTGATTTCGAGCAAACTGAAGGCGTGCTTGTCTGTGCGCTGGGGTCAATTTTGGGCCAGTTGCTGGTCTGTGCGCTGTCAGACCTCCTTCGGCTAGTCTTCTTCTAACGGTCCACCGACTGACTTCCACTTCTCTAACTTCCTGGAGCTGCTGTCCGAGTTGAACTGCATTCAACCGGCGATTTCGTAGTGATGTATTCACAAGGAAACGGTCATCGCGCTGTGTTGTCGCACGTTTTCGGCCTGTTCCTGGTCGCCTGGTATAGCCACCAGTTTGCTGATATCGCTGGTATACACGTCGAACAGCATATCTGCTCAAATTTAATTGACGAGCCACTTGACTTTGATTCTGTCCAGCTTCGATAAGTGCAACCACTTGAGACGCTGCTTCTGGTGTGGTATCCATTTTCTTGTTTAGAGAGATGACGTATTCGTTAAAGGACCTTTCTGCCTGGGAGTTGGTATGCAAATGATGTAATTTCAATCATCCTTTATCGTTTTATACCTGCTTAAAGTCCCACAAACCGAGCTACCTGAAACGAGCTAATTTAGGCCATTCTATTGTTTAGTTGCCACTGTTATGATTTCGAAGGTCAAGGCTAGACATTTTGTGTTTTTAGGAAGCTAACAGTGTGTACTTCAATTTAATTTAAGTTATATTTGCAACATCACATTAATTTTAAAAAAAATAAGGGTCGAAATTAAAATGTAGGAAAATTCCGCTATGTGCGATTTCTATGCTCTCGAGTGTATATTGCTAAAACCTACTAATGAATTCAGATTACAATTTCAAAGATATTCCGGCTGTTTAATGCCGGCCTTAGTGTCAATAACGTGAATAAATCTTAAACACATGTGTGTATTCCGTGTGCTTAGCTGGAAAACAGCAGCGACGACACAATGCCAGCTCTTTACTGACCGGTCTGTGTCAGTCAGTTCACCGCGAACGCGCGAATCAGGCTCATGTCTTCCTGGCCGTTAACGAAACAATTTAAAAAAGTTTAATTCGAAAAACAAAAACAGCGGGAAAAGTGACAGCAGTTTTTTTTTTCAACATAAGGCTGCTAATTAATGACCCCTATTGCCTCTTTTGTGAATCAGTGAACAGATGATAAATAGAGAAGGATCGATAGTAACACGTGCGTTTTCGGTTAAATTTTGTGGAAGTTTTTTCGTGCAGTGATGCATTTTGGGATGTGGTCGCCGAATTGTGAATTATAATCGATTTTTGGATTGAACAAGGTGAGTTCACAACGATCGATGCCGTATAACCATGTCACCTACTTACTTGGAGTTTTTTTAAACTATTACTGTGTTAAAATTTACGTTGATAGGTAGATTTATGATGGAGAATTCCTATTTAGCCTTATTTCAATCGTGCCGTTTATTTACAAGCGTCTATCTATTGTTGGTTTTTTAATCATCTTTACAAGTAATGGTTATTATTATTATTATTAGCCGTAGTTCCCTAGTTCTTCAATGAACAACGAAATTCCATAAGTCATAGAGCAAACTTTATTGCTACTTTGGTATAGAATAAGCCCCTTTTTAGGGATATTTTACATAATATGAATAACTTTGTATAGTGCAGCCAAAAATACCCAAACATAAGTCGGAATGCGACGTAAAGCTGAACACATGATTGACTATTTCTGATCTTAACTTCACGATAAATAAAACATTTATGGTGATTGCATCGTAAAAATTGCAAAATTGGTCGCGGGCATTTTAATTATTTTAGTAACAGCTAAGGTAGGTTTTTGCTTTTGTCCCCAAGAATAGAAGACATCCTCTTAGATCTCCAGGTGATTAGATCCTTGAAGATGTCTAAAGGGGTAGTCAGAGGCTCGTCCGAACATATGGCCCATGCCCCCTTTTTGCAGTACCAATGAGTATTTCATACGTGACACGTCCATCGCCAATTTAAGAATATGTACTGGTTTCCTCACGATGTTTTTCTTCGCCGTTTTGAGCATAATATGTTAATGCACGCAAACTATAATTTTTCAAATAGAAATGCTCACGACCATTTTCAAACTCATGATCTTCGGATCGAAAGTCGGGGTACCTCTCACTAGGCCAACAGAGCTACGGCCAGTATTTTTTTATCGTGATAAAATACTTACCCCTTATCTTTGTTGATATACCTAACATAACTATTCATTTATCTATATGTGGGTATCCTACCAAGAAGAATATAACCAACAAGGTGTACTCTAAAAATGTCATTATGGAATAGTGATGTTCATTATGCGTCACTTTGTTTATGCCGTTAGGTAAATCATTCAATAAATGATGTCATTCGTTTATTAAACAACCTATGTAGATAACATGTTTTTACACTAGGCTCTAAAGTATACACTTTGGGCTCTTGGACTTAAAAGCATCATCAAGCTTCATCTCTTCAACCCTTCATCCGTAGGCCAAGACATGTTCTTGGAGATCCGGATGAAGTGATGCCCTCATCCAACCCCGACATAAGCACACTCCACAAATAACACATACAATACATGCTGCAACGCTATACATTACATACTGCAACGCTATACGTTACATAAGGCAACGCTATACATTACATACTGCAACGCTATACATTACATACTGCACTGCTATACTTTACATACGGCAACGCCCACCGGCGGGGTTGACGACGACGTCCCGTCTCTGTGATTCAGGCCCTTCAGGGTAATGGCCTTCTCTAAAAACCTCCCTATGGCAACGGCAACGGCTCGAGCCAAGGTCCGTATCCTAAATGGTGCCCTTGAGCTTGTTGCCCCAATCTACCTTTATCTCGGCCGCAGCGGCCTCAGCGATCGCTCAGCGCTCGCCATAATCTGGTTTCTCTGAATCTGTCGTAAAAGACCAACAGCTTAAAAAATCGGTCTGAAAAAAAAATCCTCAACCTGTTATTTCACCGGCTACCAAAGTCAAGTCAAAGTCAAAGTCATAAGGTATTTATTTCAATAAAATCACTAGGATCACTTAGAAACGTCTTAGAAACTAGGTGAAGCTATGCCTGTTCCTCGCGACCAAGCCTAGAAGAATCAGGCAACAAACACGGCTTGGTGCCTATCATTTTTTTCGATGATCCTTTTTCACAAAATGGAATTTAAAGCTTCAGTGTGGTGCCGATCGAACTAGGTGAGGCTCAAAAGAAAAGTTATCTAATTGTAATCCTTAATAAATAAGAGCTTATAAAAATGTGAAAAAAAGAAGACAAATGTGAGCTTCAACAAATGATCTAAGGGCAGCACACGCTACACTTGATGATGTATGTACCTAATGCTTCTATTAAATTGAATAATACTTAAATTATGATGCAAGCAAAAACTGTAAAGACACTGCAAAATGGCATTTTAGCTGTCGAGGGGCACCTACCTCACCCTTCAACTGGAACACAGCAATGCAAGCATTGCTGTTTTGTGTCAGAATATATAGACAGTACAGTAATTACCCGACGGACTCTTGTCTCTGCACAAAGAGCCCGCCTGCTCTTAGAAAACTTCCCACGTTGATGAAGTCACAAGACGTGACTTTTGTGATTAAAAAATAACACTATAGATATATTCTCGAGTGGCTCAGTGAGTCACTGACACTTATTTGGACAGTTGTTCCAAGCCTTTTTACAAAGGTAGTTCGGTTCGGTTTTGCTATGCGTTTTTTTTTTTTTATACAACTGAGATGGCAAACAAGCTTACGGCCCACCCGTTGGCAAGCGGTTACCGTAGCCTATGAGCGCTTGCAATACCAGAGGCATCACGCACGCGTTGCCGACCCCGAACCCCCCTCCCCCTAAAGAGCTCTGGCAACCTTACCGCAGGAACACAACACTATTTGAAACAAATAATGTTATTTGGCTGCGATCTTCTGTAAGGCGGAGGTACCCAGGCGGGCTGCTCCAATTTAGAACGAGAAAATCTCGCTATGCCCTACCTCCTCCTCTTATAAATTTATAAGTTTTAATAACTAAAAACACACTTTATCATAGGTAAACAGATTTACAGCTCAATTGGACAATTGAGATCCGTGGAACAGCTACTCCTGAACCCATCATTATGTCAGTTTGCTCTTGCCATCATATAGTATAGTCATCAGAACTTACCAACATGAAGAGCTTTAAGAAAATACAAAAAGATTTCTCCAGGGCAGGCAACGCATTAGCAATGCTCCAGGTGTTGGCGACGGTAACCGCTTACCATCAGGTGGGCCGTAAGCCAGTTTGCCTCCGTATAACATAAAAAAAAAACTTGATTGATGAAGCTCAGGGGTGCTATTGCGTAAGCAAAATGGCAATGAAGTTCGTAACTTTGTGGATTAGTTTAACAATCTTAGTGACATCCTAAACGTTTCTTACTTGACAAGGGATAACTTTACGATCTTAAAATCATCGGTTCACATTTGAAACGTTTCAGATATCGCTATTATTGATAAAATCATCCTCCAAGTTGCGATCTTCATTCCCATTTCGCTTACGCAATAGCACCCCAGCTCACTGTTACTATTATATTGTATAGACAACGGAATTTGATAAATAAAAAACTTGGATAAGACAACTAGAAGTGGCTTCAATCTTGATCCTTATATTTGTTACAAACAAACATTGTTACATTCGCATGTTAAAAGTTTACTCTCATTCTGCAATAAAGTATAATGTTGCAGTATGTGATGTATAGTGTTGCAGTATGTAATGTGTAGCGTTACAATATGTACATATTGTGTAGCGTTGAAGTATTATAGATAATTTATTCATAAGATTGATAAGGTACACAACAATTTACAGGTCATTTTTACATATAGGTAGATATTACATAGGAGCCTGAACTAGGTAATCCTGTGTTTCAGGCGAGAAAAACACAATTAATTATAAAATTATCAAAAAATCACTAATTGAACAGCTTTTAGTTACTAGGTAGGTATAAAAACATTTATTATTAGTGTTATATTAGGTGATACCAACTCATATCACCTACTAAACTTACTTATTAAACTATATTTTAAACTAATCTTAAAATTTAAACTAAGCTTATAGGATAAATAAATCTGAAATATCTACAGAACTAACAACTTCTCTGTATCATCGTAGGACATACTTAGTAAGGCATCCTTAATGGTTGTCTTACACTTATTGTAATTTAGGGGATAAATATTGACTAATGCTTTTAATCTATTGTAGAGTAGAGAACCATTGAAGGTGAAAAACCTAGTCGCAAAAGTATGTTATGTATTTGAATGCATGATTGTATAACCCCCCTCAGACAACTTTTTTCGAATTCCTTTTTATGATGGAAAATTGATCCTTATATCAAAACTAATAGGAATTTATGTTTAAAAAAATGAACATGTGGCCTCTTTTGTTTTACTTCATTTAAATACATACAAAAAAAAATATTTAGAACAGTTTTTTTACACCAGATAGTTTTTATTGATTTTCCGAAACTTTTGCATTTGGTCGGAGGGGGGTTTTTACAATCATGCATTCATTTATTCTAGGTAGTAATTTTCTTGGCCCTGTGTAAACGACATTATTAGGGTAGGCTTTAAAACAATACCGTAATCAATGGTGAAAGACTGAGTGTGGTGAAAGGAATCCACCACTCAGACTAAAATGCTTCTTTCATGCACTTTATGGCGAAACATACGGCGCCGCGCGCATGCATATATAAGAGGCGCACAGCCTTGTAAAATGAATATTTATAAGTTATTAAAGACATCTTAACCTCCATTTTGAGCAATGCAATTCATAGCCAACTAAGCCAAGGACAACCAAGCTTTCTTGTAGCATCTTCACATCAACTCCGATTATTTAATGGCAAAAAAAAGCTTGCGACAGAAATGCTCAAACTCGATTATTAATAGAGTTGTAAAAGAATCATTAAAAAAATAACCAAGCCGTGGTTTCTTGCTTATCTAGCTTAGCTTGGCTGAACAGGACAAAGAACAGGCGTAAATTCAACTAGATTTATGACTTTTCAAAATGAGCCATTTGATTTCAATCATTAATATAGACCTCGTTGCCGCTATGCGGGACAAACGATTGCAAGATCTGCAAATATTTGTTCCGGGTCTGTGTGTCGTGGTACCATGGTACTCGTAATTTCAGATACCCACGACACAGGTAATTCTAGTCTGGGGGCAGGACTATGTAAGTGACTAAAAAAAAGATTATAGAAGTTCGAAGTGCATTTTCAAAGTGTAGGTGAAGTGAAATTAAATGAGGACGTTAATAAACTATTTTGGTAACCCTACAAAGTGAAGTGTCTATCGGATACTGTCAAATGATATTAGTCAGATGTTTTCTGGTTCACATGGATTAAATCAATCTTAAATAATCTAGCCTAGATCTATTTATTTTTGACAGCTTCTCATTGAAATATCACATAAAATCTATTCTAGTCACGATTCACACTCGATTACAAAATCTTTTATTTTGTAATCGAGCGTGAATCGTAATTACCTACATAGAAAATTCTTTATTGCACAGAACAAAAACAAGTGCTTAGGCGAACTTAAGTCTAGTTAGCATTTTCTTCCTACTAACCTTTGTGTAGTAAAGGATGGTATTGGTAAGATAAGATTTTTTTTAATAGAGATTAAGTTAAACAAATTTAAATAATTAATAAATATACCTACATAAACATAAAAAACAATATACATACTTTTATACAAATAGACGGTGTTCAATTTGCGGTGTGAAATGAAGATGCTGGTACAGTTTTAATTAGAAAATTCTGATGGACGAATCTGCGGATTTCCGAATGGGCAGCAGCACAACAATCTAAACTAATTTTGTTGTAATCTGCACCCGCCTACCCGCTTGCCCAGCGTGGCGAGTACGCAAATCCCCCCAAATGATTGTTTCTGGAAATCTATGGGGGATGCCTATGTTCAGCAATTTATTTTATTTTATTTATTATGGTCTTCCAACAATACATGAAATACAATAGTTTTAAGCTAATTGCACAATCACTTAAAGGTAAACACTGCATGCATAATTAATAAAGCTGAAAGAGTAACAAAAAACAAATAAAATAAAAGGTAATGATAAACTAATAATTAAAATACAAAGTTACGGAGCTTACTTATTTTAACAGAAAAAAAAACAGCCGACTTGAGAACCTCCTCCTTTTTGAAGTCGGTTAAAAAAGTCAATATTCTCGCAAACATTGTTCATGGACCTGCAGAGCCTTGGGACTGGGGAGGAATGGACATCCTACGGCTGAAACAATGACAATAATAATGTATAACTTTGCCAGTAGCTAAAAATAAATAACAGTACCTAGCCTCCATGTTTGTCAATACCGATAGCGCAGAAAAGAGTGCCGTTGTGTGTTTAGCTGGGCTATCGCATGACTCACGCTTTAATGAAATTGGTGGGTGCGTAATAAATAACCATTGTATTTTGGAAATTAAGTGTTTTTAATCATTTACATGAGCTAGGTGCTTGCTTGCTTGCTTGCTTGTCGAGTCACTGATTATTTCTTGGTCATCCTGTATTGGGTCAGTGACCAGGTTGAAGTTTGGTGGCCCTGAAAAGGGTCTATGACCGTCGGTGACAGAATCATTGTAAAGTGCGCCTCTTAGAGGCTCCTTTCGTGCACATGTCACATATCTTCGACTAACCTAACCCTGGTATATTTAGTATAAAGAAAACTTTATTTACTGAAAGAAAATTAAAACTATTAAAAGTTAATAATACACAAGAATAGAATAGAATATTATTTATTACAAGAAACAGTTGAGCCATCTAAAGACTATTACAAACGATCTATAGATAGCTTAGAATATTTTAGCTTAGCCATTTTCACTGCACTCTTGCTGACATCAGACTGGCATTATTTTCAAAGAAACCGTTTAAAGTTATTTCTAATGTTCTGAATTCCAGACACAACGAGATACGAGCCTAAGAGTGCCAAGGTCGGTTTGGATTTCATTAATCTCGGAAATAGCTCTCATACATTTTACCTCCACGTAAAACGAGATAACGCTATCGGAGCTGTATAGTGTCGCGAAGAGAGTTTTATCACCAATATCGGATAATCTCTTACCAAATGAAATTGTGTGTTTCATCATTTCAGCCGTACGACGTTCACTGCTGAACATGGCCTCCCCCACAGACAGAGCAAATTCCTTATCATTTTGTCAATACTCACCTCGCTGGGCATGCGGGTTGGCGAGCGCAGTTATAGCTATCGTTGTTAAAATGAGGGACGCTGCTGCCCATCCCCTAGCTTTTTTCCCTTAGTCGCCTCTTACGACATCCACGGATAGAATATATGGAGTATATAATAATATGGAGGGGCCTATTCTTCAGCCGGGGCCACCACAGCATGTTTAATCCACAGTAAATATCAAACCATATAAAATTCATTTATTAAGCTTCAAGCTAGATGTCTCGTAGATTCCATGCCACAATGTAGGTAACCATGGGAATAGAAAAACAATATTTCCCGTGATACACAATAACTATTGAAATATCATTGTGAGGAAATGTCTAGTAATTACGAGTTATTCTTCCACAATCATAAAGTCATCCTTGTTCTATGGTATGCGGCATTGTTTATACACATACCTTTGAAGATTTGGCTGGCCTCATAGATCAGTTGGTAGTAACTCTGCCTTCTGCGCTAGAGGTCGCGGGTTCGATCCCCGCACTGGACAAACATTTGTGACTAACACAGATGTTTGTTCTGTATCTGGGTGTTAAATATATATCTATTATGTATATCAGTCTCTGGTACCCATAATACAGGCTATGCCTAGTTTGGGATCAGTTGACCGAGTGTGCATTTAAAAAAAAAAAAAAACGGTAAAAAGTATCCTATATGCTATTCCAGACTTTAATCCATCTGTGTGCCAAATTTCATCGAAATCCGTTCGGCCGTGAATATTATTATTTGTACTATAGGTTTTGACTAAGGTACTTTTGATGTTGCCTTTACATAATGGGCTGTTTCCATTCTATTCATTTATTGTGTCGTACTATCAAGGATAATAATTATGTAGTATTATACCTATAGTCTCTGGTACTATTCATAAAACAGTCATCCAACCTAACAGCGGACTTTATTATTTGTACTAAAGGTTTTGACTAGAGTACTTTTGATGTTGGCTTTACATAATAGGTTGTTCCCATTCTATTCATTTATTGTGTCGCACTATTCATAAAACAGTCTTCCAACTAATAGCGGATATAGGTCAGCCGCGCCTCAGCTATAGGTAAGCCTGGGTGCGGTCACTGCAGGCCCACTAATGTAGGTATATCGTGAGCTTTACCCTACTAAAATGCAGCCGGTAATGTGTGTTTTACCCTAGGAAAGTGCTATTAGGGTGATATACACCTGCATTGATGGGAAGTGGATAACTTTGTTAGGAACCGCGGTATAGGTGCGGTTGTGATAAAGCTTTAGCGGTTTTGCCACAGTATCAATATTTTTAGCAGTGGCTCGCTTTAGATTAAGTTGATGAGAAAAAAGCTAGGTCCTGAATTTTTTTTTAAAGAGTTTAGCAAAATAACCAGGATATCTGAATATGTTAACTCTTATACGTTATATATACGGGGTGCAGTAAGAAAGGAATTCGGGGGCAGGTAGTAACTTATTTCACAGACAAATTATAAACAAGCAGAAATATCTGTCAGTTTCCTCACTAGGCTTATTCCGCACTAGGCCGCTTCCATTTTTAAACATAGAATCAGGACATGGCTGCAGGAGAGGGTGTTCTACAGCATAGGCGAATTCCTAGAATTACCTGAACTGTAGAACACCATCTCTGCGCCTAGGTGAGAACAATGTAATTTTTTAAATTTGTAATTTTAAATTTATTTTGAGTAAAATAATATAATAAATTTACCTAATCGAGAGTAATGTTAATTACCTACTTTACATTTATATTGTATAAAACAAACATATTATTAAAATTGTGGTACATGGTACCTTGGATAAGGTGTACCTATCTAGCATAGCATGTGACTTGTAAAACTTACTTTTACCAATAAAATCTTGTATCTTAGCCTGTATCGAGGGAACTTGAATAAGTAATGATCAAGAGAGTTTTAACGCTCAGTGTGTTGAAGTTTTTGAAGTGTGTTGCCTAGATCGTTTTATCAGGCAGGTGCAGACAAAACATGCATGGCATATAATGCGTCATCAATTTTGTAAGACGATTACAAGCAGGGACACAAATGTGGGAATGTGCCAAATGAAACATTTGTACTCTCTGAATAAGGCTGATTTTTGCTCAGAGATATTAAAATTATAAAATTCGTTTCCGAGAACAAAATTTATTGCCATTGGGTGTAGAATAAGCCTCTTTCGGGATAACATAGGTACATATTATGAATGTATGTTATTATGTATTCAGCTCGGTCACCACGGATTATCGTGCACTAGGGCTGCCGGAAGAATATCCCGCCACGCTAGCCTTAATGACATCATCCGAGGCTCTTACCAGCATTAACGTCCCAGCCATTCTCGAACCGAATGGTCTGCTACGTGATATCAGGACGTCTGACCGAAGCGACGCGTGACCCGAGAGCTGGCTCTTATTTGGCCCAGCGAATTAGCATTGCCATCCAGCGTGGCAATTCCGCCAGCGTCTTGGGGACGCTTCCGACTGATAGTGATCTGGATCAGTTGAGCTATCTATAGATCGTTTGTAACGGTCTTTAGATGGCTCAACTGTTTCTTGTGTATTTTGTAAATATTAACTTGTATTAGTTTTAAGTTTCTTTCTGTTAATGAATGTATGTGTACATTAAAATATTGTGAATGTCTGTATTCATTATAAAACCCAGGGAAACATACAAAAAAACCTTCAATAATTCGGGTCTCCTACGCTCGACCTGAGTCACACACACACAATGATGTCATGCATCCTCAAAGGCGTACGTGACAGTAAGGTTAAAGAGCCTTAGAAAATTTGAAGGGGATATGGGTACCTACCTACTTGACTTTGTGTACATACGTATGTAGGTAGAAGTATGTCACACCGTCACGGCACGCTTACCACTTCTTAACCGACTCCAAAAATAAAATAAGGTGGAGGTTTTCAATTCGGTGGCTATACAGAGTGTTCCGTAACAAGTACAATCCCGAAAGAAGCTTATTCTATCAACAAACAAAAACAATACGAAAAGAGGCAAAATGAGAAATTTCTCCTGTACTTTTTCAAATCAAATAAGCTGTTTTTGGAGCTCTCTGTATAAAAATACATATTATGAATCACCTTGTATATCTAAGCGACTTGACGTGCTTTTATCATTAATAATAAGATGATAAAAAGAAAAAAATAGATGATGAGCCAATATTTTGCGGTTGGTAAGTTATGTTTTGTTTTCAAAAAGTTTGGCAAGTAGGCACGAGCAGGCGCGCGGGAAGTCACTGTGAGAGAATGATAAGTGTGTTGTCCTGCTGAGGAACCAGCCAGTGTGGCGTAAGGCATACACTACATCAGTGATCAAAGGTAAGTTTTTATTTAAATAGTAAACGTGCATCGTGGTTGCCTTGACCTTAGAATTACGATCAATTCACTAATTATAGTCCGCGGAGATTGCGAACTGTTTGCCATAACAACTAGGAAGGCTTAGACCAAGTCTAACCCTGGTATCTTTAGAAAGAAAGACATTTATTTACTCTATAGTCGAGAATATTTTTTTCTTCTCACACAATTAACTTTATTGATGTCATCAGTACTCAAATGTACATCATCATTAGCCTGAAAAAGGCCACTGCTGAACATAGACCTCCCCCAAAGAGTGCCATGAGCCTTCTCCATCCACCGACTTCCCGTAACCTTCACAATGTCGTCGGTCACAGCCCGATCTTACCCAATGAGTACCCTCGGCTCTCTCATTATACGCTTCCGCTCGTGGCTTCACTCGCGTGGTACCGAGTTAAAAAGTTAAATAAATAATAAATAAATCCGTCTCCGTTGCTGCGCGAAGAAGAATGCAGCCAACCAACGAGGCAACCAACAAACGAACTCACTTTCTTACATCACTTTTAAATAATATAAGTAAAGATTTCTTTTGATGATATAAATCTTCACAAAAATACCTACCTACGTCTTAATCAACAAATGCAGCCTTGTAACATTTTGAAGCACGTGTGATGCTACTACAAGAAATCGATTTACACTTGCAAGGATTCGGCTAATGATCGTGACATCGTTTTAGTAATTAGCCTTTACGCTAGAACCGGTAAAGCATAGTACCTCTGTGGGGTAGATAACCTTGGGGTCAGAGGTCATTGTTGCATTCCAAATGGTCTCAGTCGCAATAGAAACGCTCCAGGGTCGTGGCGGATCGTTCTAAGTTAAACAACCTTGAGCGCGGTCATAAAAAGAATAGGGGTGCCCACTTTTTTAATTTTTCCTCAAAAGCTCCACTCAGAGCTTTAGGCTAATTAATACTCTTTAAGTATTTACTTTAAGAGGATACAAAAATCATAATAAATTGTCGAGTGGGCGGAGTGAAGAAAGTGACAGCGCTATGTACTGTAATTGAATGCGGAAAGAGATAGCAAGCGTTAGAAGACGCTCGAAAGTAATCGACGTAAGCGAAATATAAGAAAATATCGATTATCTAAAAACTATCTATTGTTTTAAAAAGTGTCTTGGATTTAGGTACCCAATGCTATTGTCTAAAAAATATAAAAAAAAGTTATTTTTGTTAGATAGTCTCAGAGTATTTTAGAAAAAACTGTTGCAGAGGACCCATCTTTAAAAAATAAATCTATCGAGAAAAGTTTTACCAATCGAGTTTCTGTCTTGGATTTACGTAAATAAAATGTTCAAGTTATCTTTGTCATAAAAATCTAAACTGTGCGTTTTGCGGTTATTGAGAAAAAACAATTCAAACATCATAAAATAATTACACCCTCACCTTAAGAACACAACGGCGCTCAAACCCATGAGTTTCCATATTGAATTGTCTTTGGTTTATTAACTGGCGCTTAGGCCCAGTCTCTAACCCTCTAAGGTCGCATAGGAAATTCACACGCAGTGTTGAAGCGTTCATGCGTGACACGTCACTCTAGATTGTGGCTCAATAGACACGACCTTACCGCTAGATTGTCTGAAGTGTGGCTGCATCTAGACTAGACTACACTTTTAGCATGCAGGACAGCGTTGCCAGAAGGTTACTTTTGTAACCTTTTTAACTCCTTCAGGTTACTGCTATGACTCGAAAGGTTACTTATTTTTATATCTGTTTCTAAAAAGTAGCTCGCAAATGCAACTTAAAATGGTAAACATTACTAAATCATCCATATTTCTGTAAGCTTATACAACCAACATATTCTGTCTGTCAATTATTAATCCTACTACTGGAAAAAATATGAAAGGTTCACACTAAAAGGTTACTTTTCTTAAGCATTTTAGGTAACTTTTGACAAGAACCGGCTGGCAACACTGATGCATGACTATTTCTATGAAAAGCGAAATAATTGAAGAGGATAGCCTCTCCATAGGGTGAGAGCTCTGCTCGGAGTTTTACTGCGTGATAAAATTTGAAATTAGGAAATCTGTAGAAGAACCAACGTCACCGATATATGTAACTCTCACAATTAGCAAGTTAATTGGCAGTGGGCAGGCCATATAAATAAATAATATAGCTCGTAGAACCGACAACCGTTGGAATAAAGGTTCTAGAATGGTGTCCACGAACCGGAGGAAGACGCAGTGTTGTAAAACCGAATCCAATTGAACTCCATCGCCATCGTTGCTATTGTGTAAGCGAAATG
Source organism: Anticlea derivata (assembly GCA_947579855.1). NCBI lineage: Eukaryota > Metazoa > Arthropoda > Insecta > Lepidoptera > Geometridae > Anticlea > Anticlea derivata. The sequence goes on from OX388269.1 coordinate 1,749,563, forward strand.
GCAATGAAGTCCGTAAATAAAAGTTACGGATCATTTTAACAATAAAAGCAATATCGTTTCAAACTTGACAAGGGCAAACTTCGCGTCCTATGTTTGAAAGCTTTCGGATGCCGCTAGAAAAAAAAACATCTTCAAAAGAGACGTTTCATCAATATATGGATCCTGGGCCTGCACTGTGTACACTACTCTAAAATATGGCGAAGCATTAAAGTAAACGTATTAAATTGGTTATTTTATTTAAATTGACTTCGTTCTAAGGTACATTATGATTTTCTTCGACAAAGAGAGCAACACACAGCGCTATAAAAATATGGCGGACGTGCGTGAAATGTCAATTTGACAACCATTTATCTTTTGACATGTTTTTGTTTAGCTTCGTTGTTTTGTTTATGTACTGTGTTGTTTATCATCCATCCATCTAACGCATCCATATACTCCACAAAGCGAAGTTTAATGTAAAATACTTAGTTGCGTTAGTATAAGTTATTTTCTGAAATACCTGAAGCCGGGTCAACACATAAGCAATCAATCCAAGTCCGTAGAAGAAAACAGGTCGCAAAAATAAAAAAACCTCATAAAACTCCGAAACACACCCAATCCAACGCACGCTTCTACAACTACTACAACGAAAAACGCAAAACAAAAACATCAAATCAAACAACATGACACGAAAATATGTCAATGTCATGTCAAACGTCAATTATAAACCAACATGGCGGCCTTCAAATAGTGTTCACATAGTAAAAAACTTACGAGAAGAACTTTTCTTGTACCATCGCATTTGTCTTCAAATTAATGAAATTGTATTTTTCTTGTAATCTCCTATTTTTTCCTAATTTTTCTATGTAGTGTACCATTGACCAGGCCCAGAATGAGACGACTCCTTTGTGAACTTCATTCCCCATTCCCGTTTCGCTTACGCAATAGCAATGCCGGTCAAACTCATGCAACTTATATTTAGTTCAGTCTTAGCTTCTATTGATTTTAGTATTGAATTTTTTGGTTTGCATAAATTGTGTGATAAAATAACATCAGAGACTAGATTATAAACTTAAGATTCACCAGACAGCCTTGTAATGGCGATATATTTTAATTACTGAGACGAAAGGGAATGCCTACGTATCAAAATCTCGCGGCGGCGGTAACCGTCTTAAACAAAACCTCGCGGCGGCTTTAACCCTCTTTTCGTCATCAGTCACTTACTTTATCGGCTCGATAACTCTCGCCGTGTCCTTTTCTAACTGTAAACAAAAGATGCGGACATACTTTTAACCAGCCGATAAAGTTATTTGTAGATTTATTAAATTTTTAATACAAAAGACTTAAACGCGCGCGCTATAAAATAATATGATAATTTTAAAATGCTAATGTTCCGAGCGAGTTTCATGCATACAGTAGATATAGCCCGGCTATAACAATAGCAGAGACGAAGTAGAACCATGAAGCATTCTGTCACTTATAAAAATAAGTCAAAAGATAAATTATTATCATCTCTTACCATAATGAGAAACAGTGATAGGGATAATTTTAAAGAATGCTTAATTTATGTAGCGTTTGTGAATAAGGGGGTGGGTCTATTAATATACTAGGCCTATATTGCAAGTATTCATGGGCGAAGATAACCACTTACCAAAAGGTGGGCCGTAAGCTTTTTAGCCAACTTAGTTATATAAAAAAAAACATCTCTATAGCCACGCGAAATGCTAACATTACTATAAATACGCTTCCGACTGGTAGTGGATCTTGATCAATTGAGCTATCAATAGATCGTTTGTAACGGTCTTTAGATAGCTCAACTGTTTCTTGTGTATTTTGTAAATATGTTATAAATTAACTTGTTATAAATGTATTTTTTTTATACAACTGAGGTGGCAAACAAGCATACGACCCACCTGTTGGTAAGCGGTTGCCATAGCCTATGAGCTCCCGCAATACCGGAGGCATCACGCACGCGTTGCCGACCCCGAACCCCCTCCCTTACATACATACATAAAATCACGCCTTTTTCCCAGAGGGGTGGCAGAGACCACGGTGATCCTGACATACCTCTTTTGCTTCATTCACTCTCATCACATTCCTCATACATGCTCGTCGGTTTAGGGTACTCATGACCTGGCCTTTTTCCAAAACGTCACCGATTTGGTCACTAAACGTACGCCTAGGTCTTCCCCTTCCAACGGTCCCATTCACACTCGCCTTATACACCCCCTCCCTTAGACTTAGGTATAGACAATCTATTAGTAACAAAGAATGCACAGTCTACAGACAGAATACGATACTCATCAGCAAACACTTGTAACATTATCCCAGCTGCTAGGTAGGTAGTACCTATTGTATGCGCTAAGGATCGGATGACTGATGCAAGATCCGGAACAATGCCCCGGACATAACCAGTTCCGAGTTAGATGTTAGATGATACTGAGACGACACCAGCCCGGTGCTATTTATTTTGTACTAGGTACAAAACTAGGAAATAAACATCCTATCCGACTAATATTATAAATGCGAAAGTTTGTGAGGATGTTTGGATGTTAAATAAATAAATAAATATTTAAATAAATAAATATTTCAGCCATAGCACGCACAGTCAACTGATCCCAAACTAGGCATAGCCTGTACTATGGGTACCAGTGACTGATATACATAATAGATAAATATTGAACACCCAATCACTGAACAAACATCTGTGTTCATCACACAAATGTTTGTCCAGTGCGGGAATCGAACCCGCCACCTCTAGCGCAGAAGGCAGAGTTACTACCAACTGAGCTATGAGTTAAGATGTTTGAAAGTTGAAAGAAAGAAACAAATAAAGATTTTTTTTTTATTTGTAACGGCACATTGGGACAGAACGAAGCGACACACAGCAAACGAAGCGACACACAGACAGTAAAAAATAAAATAAAAACAAACTGAGAAAACAAAAATTCACTACAAAATAATACACTTACAAAACTAGGGGAAAAAAAACAATATACAAAAATAAACATTACATGCATAATTTAAGAAACTAATAAATTCTAAATGGGTCTAAATTCTAAAGAGTGTTGATCTAAAGAGAAGAATGTTTGGATGTTTGTTATTCAATAACGCCGTAACAGCTCAACCGATTTCGTTGAAACTTGGAATTATAGAGTTCTGTAGGTACCTAGAATAGCATATAGGCTACTTTTTATATAGGTACCACGCGGGCGAAGCCGTGGGCGGAAGCTAGAAAACATAAACATAAAATGCACTACGTAGGTTGAATAGGGTGAAAGTAAGTGGTGAGAATAACGTTGGGAAACAATGATTGGGAATCGTTACTGCGGTTCGTAAACTTTGCGATGGCTTTGTATTAAGGTGTGAAATAGTGTGGTGTAACACTTCGGCTTATCTAAAACAGTAACATTCACTTTCCTAGTATTTAGAAATCTACTAGAAGTCCACAAATAAAATTGTATTTTTCAAAAGCTTCTTTGTCATAACAGATAGGATAATAATAATTATTTAAATTATATACTGAACTAGCTTCGCTCGCGAGGTACCTACATAAATGTAGCCTATATGCTATTCTATGTAAAGAACTCTTGATATTCCAAGTTTCAACGAAATCAGTTGAGCCGTTACGGCGTGATTGAATAACAAACATCCTCACAAACTTTTGCAATGAAACATCAAGTTGATTTTTTTTTTTGTTTAAGATGCAAATATATTTTATTTACAGAAAGAAACTTAAAACTAATACAAGTTAATATTTACAAAATACACATGAAACAGTTGAGCCATCTAAAGACCGTTACAAACGATCTATAGATAGTTCAACTGATCCAGATCACTACCAGTCGGAAGCGTCCCCAAGACGCTGGCGGAATTGCCACGCTGGATGGCAATGCTAATTCGCTGGGCCAAATAAGAGCCAGCTCTCGGGTCACGCGTCGCTTCGATCAGATTGATTAAAATATTTTACTGTTATTCGTTCAATGACTCAATCAGATGTCACCATACTGTGTTGTCATGTGAATGAAATGTGTTTCATGGTACGAATTGTACGAAACTTCGGAATCATGTTTCATGGTAGACTAGCTGTTTTGCTCAGTATATTCAACATTTATAATGGCTTCAATATGCAGCGTAGAGTTGACATTAATAACTAGGACATTCGATCCATTGATTGTTATTCAAAACATCATTGGTATTCAAATCGGTCCATAATTAGCACGAGTAGCGGACACGGGCCATGGGTCTTGGAATATTTCTGGACGGATGAAGGCGTATGATAACATGTTTTTTATACTACCTGCTCGTCAATGGCATATTATGTGTCATGCAAACCTTTCCTAAAGTAAGTAATTACAGCCCTATGGTCTAGCCGTGTCATAATGTTATACTGAATTTCATTATTTCCCACGGGACATAATGTGATTTGAATTTGGAATGCAACCTATGTAGTCGTGCTTGATCGAGGTTGGTTTCAAAAATGTTTGGGTGCAATGAAATTTTATTCTAATTAGGCTGTATGTTATCATTTTCTTTGCACTGCCTACAAATTAAAAAAAAGAAAAACATGAAAACTTTTTACGAAATTCATTTTCACCCGCGTACGAAGAAGAATTTATTCGAATGTCGAACTGACCATTACAGAATAGACTACAAAAAAAGAAAAAAAAGGCACCAAGCGCTCAAATTGCTGTGCTGTTATATAACACCGAAATTCAGTTTCGATTCGAATAAACTTCTAAAAAATGTCAAGTGACGACGACAGTGATTTTGATTCGACTCCAGAATGCATACACTCTGAAGCCTCTGGTATAGTTGGAAACTTACTTCCAGAAAAAACATTTCTTTCTACTTAACAGTCATTATTTTCAATTGCCTCGCAGAAGGTATAAAAAATAGAGTATGCATCGCGGGCTTAAATGTGTATTTGTCTTGGGCGATCTTGAACCCGGAACATAATACACTACTTTAAGCCCGTGTTGCATAATCTACTATTTTAATCGTAATGGTCATTGTATTCTTTGTTTATTGGTTTACTAATCTTTAAAGAGAATCTTTGGCCGCAGTGGCCCCGGCTTAAGAATAGGCTCCATATCTACCTATCCGCGGATGTCGTAAGAGGCGACTTATGGAAAAAAGCTAGGGGAGGGGCAGCAGCGTCCCTCATTTTTAAAAACGATAGCTCTAACTGCACTCGCCAACCCGCATGCCCAGCGTGGTGAGTATGGGCAAATCCCCCACATGATAAGGAATTTACTCTGTCTGTGATGTTCAGCAGTGGACGTCGTACGGCTGAAATGATGATAATGAAAGAGAAATTCTTCATCAATATTAAGTACTACCTAAAACATCGGAATATATATAATAGCCTATAACATATTAATATATTTCACGATAACTAAAACCTCCAGATTTTGTGTAATATTTTTGGCCGCTGTCGGTAGGTGCTGTTTTTAAACAGCTGCGTTTTTATATGATTCTACAAACGGTATATTAAAAAAAACATGCTTAAGTACTTTTTAGTATGTTCTAGAATTCTTTGCCAAGGTTTCTCCTAATAAAAAATACTAAGATAAAAAAATAAAAAAATCCTCATTTTTTTATTATACAAAATGAAAGCATAATGTATACTTATATCCAAATAAAACTTAATTAAGGCCCCCTCGGCAGGTATAGGCTTGTCCAAAGTTTCCAAACCTTTCTTCGCTTTCTTCATCCATGACTTGGGTTTTCTTGCGAGATGCACTAAAGCCAGATGTACTAATTGTGTTTGACGCAAGTAATAGGCATAACGACATGTTATGATATGATTTAGAGACATGCCATGTCATGACTTGCCTGCCATCTCTTTTATCTCGCCCAGCCATAATTTCTGTGGTCTACTTCTCTTTCCCGTTGTGCTATTCTATACTTATATATTTTTGGTCCACGTATAGTCTTCTGTACGCACAAAATGGCCAGCCCACCTCCATTTAAAGGCCTAAAGATTTCTCCCCATAACATAAACTTATTTCTTAAAAATCGAAAGTCCTCTCAATGTGCATACCTTATTATGTAAGTTCATCCATCGGCCCTTTGCAAGCGGAAAGTGTAAAATCAGTAATTTGCAAATTTACCGAAACAAATAAATTTTAACGAGTTCATTTTCTGGATTGTTGAGATGCAATTACTTTCTCCATCAGGTGAACCACACCTACACTTGGATCGAGGGCTGACTCATGTTTGTTTGAGATGCTAATGCAGGAAAGTTTGCAAATTAGCACCAGACCAAGTACCAGCCTACCTACTATTGTGAATTTCTTGGAAACTAATTACTTAAGCCTTGTTCAAACGGTGTGCGATGTACCATTATTATCTAAAATGTATTTCAAAATACTAGACTGTAGACTGGCCTCATAGCTCAGTTGGTAGTAACTCTGTCTTCTGCACTAGAGGTTGCGGGTTCGATTCTCGCACTGGACAAACATTTGTGACTAACACAGATGTTTGTTCTGTGTCTGGGTGTTAAATATGTATCTATTATGTATATCAGTCTCTGGTACCCATAGTACAGGCTATGCCTAGTTTGGGATCAGTTGACCATGTGTGGTATGTCCGGAATATTAATTACTTAAAATGATCCTTACGTTGGTACGGGGTTTATTTTATTTACTTTATGTGGCTACGGTGTCACTGCGGCCACAACTGGCTTATTGCGATCGCCACTTTATTTGCCCCTTTACAGGGCCTTCAAAGATCACCGCAAAGCCCAGCAGCTGTTAAAAGCAGCAGGGTGACCATATATCAGGGCCCTTCAGACACTGAAAGCGCTCGGCTGTTTTGCTGATAGTGGTTCTATAGTGGCATACATATCAAACTTGTTGACTGTACCTAACATCAAACGTGCGTTGTACCTATAGAAGTTGTAGTATTTACCGATTAGTTAGAAACAAGTCTTTATTTAGTGTTACCGAAGTAGCATTGCAAGGTGATTGACTTCGTACAATTTTGGATACGTTACCGAAATAGTCACTATGCGAGCACTGTTTGTACCTACAACTTACAGCCAACCAATTATCAACTTAACTCTTCAAGTCTCATGGTCCAAAACAAGTTTAAGTTGTTTAACCACGTGTGAATAAAAAAGAGCACCCATGTGATGTGAATATTTATTGAAACTGTGTCCGAATTGGGTTTAAGACTTGTGTCAGAAAGCCAATTGTCGATTCATTTGTTCGACGCCAAATAATCGAGAGCCCTAGCACTGGGTCATCTGATCGAAAGCTTATTCAAGACCAAGTGTGCTATAGAACAATTTACGATAGGCCACCATTTCAAGTACTTTACTTTTAGTCCGGTTTCGCTGCATCGGTCGGTGGACGACCTCGGTGGCGCAGCGCTCGTCTAAGACGTAAGGTTCGATTCCCGCTGCGGGACAAATGTTCGCATGATCTGCAAATATTTGTTCTTGGTCTAGGTATTGTGGTACCATGGTACTCGTAGTTTCTGATATCCACGACACAGGGAATCCTAGTCTGAGGTCAGGACTTATATATGCAACTGTCGGATGTTTATTTATTTATTTAACAAAATCCACAGCTCATAAAAACGACAACATGTAAAGTTTGTAACGAAACTTATAGCTAATGACCGATATTCATTTTTTGTTATTTTTAATATTATAAAAAGCTTAAAAAATCCAACCAAAAAAAAAAAAGTTACCTACCGCAGTATCGACGATAAGAGGCGCAACGCTTTCGAACAAATGACCCATCGGTGAAACGGGCTCTTGATTACCAATCGGGGCATCGATTAAGTGTCCGTTTATAATTAAAATAGGATAAAAGTTCAAAAACTAAAACCCGACTACGCGAACTCGAACTGAAGAGTTTTGGCTGTTCGAGGTAACAAATATGTGTAACATACATACTAATGTACAAACATATATACGTATAGGTATATACATAACCACATAGACTGTTAGAATCAAAACTCTTCCGTAGTCGGGTGAAAAAAGTTTATAACATTTTTCTTTTGTTTTTTTTAATGATTATTTTATTTAATTTGACATTCTGTGAATATGTACCTATCTCTAATTTATTTTTATATTTTTTAATTAATCTGTTTGACATTCATTGTAATAATTGTAATCTCTAATCTAAATTCTATCCTGAAAAGTAATGAAATTGGTTAATAAACCGTATTATTTAAGGTTAAATAAATAAATAAATAAATAGGTATCAGGAAAGAAATACGTCATTCTTACAAAAGTAACAAGTCGGCCAAGTCACAACACAATCCATTCTTCAACTTGACCCGAATCCGTTTCGGGGTGAATGTGAACGATGACCGCGGCCGCACGCGACGCTACTCAAAGCTTTTGTAAACAATTCCGATCAAATGGTGCTTATATGAAAGAATGGTTTTGTTTTATCTCTACGACCTTGGTGGCGTGGTGGACGAGTGCCCAGCTGTGACGCAAAAGCTTCGATCCCCGCATCAGGACGGATGTTTGCACGATAAATATTTTTACCGGCTGTGGTTGGTTCCAAGTACCATTCGGAAAACAAGCCAACCTCACCGGCCCGTGGCCGATCGATCAGCAAACGATGCTCTGTCGCTCCACCCACAAGCTCGCACTGATCCGGACCAGCGTGGACCCTATAGTCCATGTTGGAAGGTAATACAGGAATTCGCTCCGCACTCCCATCGCCCAGACGATGAAGTGAATGTATAATGATGACATTTAAAATGCCATGCATGCCTCGAAAACTTCACAGTTGTGATGGGGGACTTCAACGCGCGGCTAGGCACGAGGAACAGCGATGAACTGAAAGTCGGGCAATTTGGCAAAACCAAAGAGGCCAGCGTTTGGTCGACTTCATGGAGAAGGAGGAACTCTTTCTTCAAGCGGTCGTCCAGAAAATGGACGTGGCTGCACCCCGGGCGGTTACAAAAGCGAGATTCTTAGGTTAAAATATAATATAAAAAACAATATAATAAAAATCATATAAAAATCATCAATTGGGATGATGAATATTTTTCTACTAAGATTTTGTTGAACATGGGCAAGACTAATATCATGTCCAATGCTCATGTTGCACCCATGCCGGTATATGTTGGGAACGATACCATTCAAGTTGTAGATCACTATGTCTATTTGGGTCAGACGATTCAACTAGGTAGGTCCAACTTCGACAAAGAGGTCAACCGACGAATCCAACTCGGGTGGGCAGCATTTGGGAAACTTCGTCATATCTTCTCGTCGCAGATACCGCAGAGCCTCAAGACGAAAGTCTACAATCAGTGCGTGTTGCCAGTGATGACTTATGACACTGAGACTTGGTCGTTAACTATAGGCCTCATATACAAGCTCAAAGTCGCGCAACGGGCTATGGGGAGAGCTATGCTCGGAGTTTCACTACGTGATAAGATACGAAATGAGGAAATCCGTAGAAGAACCAAGGTGACAACATAGCTCTCAGAATTAGCAAGTTGAAGTGGCAGTGGGCAGGCCATATAGCTCGCAGAACCGATAACCGTTGGGGAGTAAAGGTTCTCGAATGGCGACCACAAACCGGGCGACGCAGTGTTGGAAGGCCCCCCACCCGATGGACCGATGACATTGTATAGGTTGTGGGAAGTCGGTGGATGGAAAGGGCTCAAGACCGTTCGTCGTGGAACTCTTTGGAGGAGGCCTATGTCCAGCAGAGGACTTCTACAGGTTGATGATGAAGATTTTGTTGAACAAATTACACAGTTTGTTACATAAAATAAATAAACCAATTTTCCTCATTATATTTACTCAAACCCGGTACAATAACAAAGTGGGTCATTGCTATCAAGTACCACATGAGGACGTGGTATGACCTAGCGTGGTACAATATGACTATTAGTGTGGTGAGATGACGTAGGCACCCTATCTGGTTCCTGCCTTTATCTACGGCTACTATTGACACAATGCACAGTATGACGCGCACGCGATGGTGTGTCATTTTGAGGGTTCCGTACGTCAGCAGGAAAATACGAAACTCATAAAGTATCACTTTGTTGTACGTATATCTGTATATCTCTTTTTATGTCAAGACCCTTTTTCTTGCACTAAAAGAATTAAATTTACAACTCAAGGCATAACAAAGACATGGCAATGAATGTCTATTTTCCGTTGGCAAAAACTCCTTCAGTAACCTTACAATTCTGATATTTGGGATGCTAGGTCTATATTCTGAGACAAATGTGAAAAAAAAAGGTGATAAGTCTAACCTGAGGAATTTCTAAAATGGATGGTGAAGTTTGTAGGTAAAAGTGGGTGAAACTCGAAAATATTAGAGAATTAAGAATCGAAGGTTTTGGGGGTACAAGAAAAATATCAAACTGAGATTAACTTCAAATCCCGTGAGAAGATTTTTTATGAGAAAAATGTGTATTTGCGGTTAATTTGATAAATTGCTCTACGCGAGCCAACGCAAAATATAAGTTTGTCCTTAAGTACACACGGGATCTCGACCCCATCTATCCCTTGGTACGGAAGCCTCAGGGTGGGAGTCCTATTCGCACTTGACCGTCTTTATTGGAAGAGATGTTGTTTTTGTTTTTTATAAACAAGGAAGCTTTTTTAACTCCAAGCTTAGTCACTAATTTCGCATGTTAATCGAATGAAATGTTCTAAGAACGTTCGATTTAAATTTTTTCATATTTTGTTTATGAATAACAAAAGCTCGAACTGAAAATCTTTTATTTCTTTGCACTGAAGGTCAATGATGCGTCAGTTATAAACCGAAATTGTCGCAAAAATATTACTATTATGGTAGAGTCGGGTAAATGTCTCGTCCCATGCCATCTAAAAGCCTTGGTATTTCTGCAAATGCCAAGAAAGTTGACATTCAAAAACCACGATTACGGTTAAGCAACATGCATTATGTGGCCACTGTTTTGCGACAAAGCTTATCTCCTCCACATAACTACTTAGGTGTTGCGCGAACTGTATTATTTATATAAATAGGCAACTTATAATCAAGGTGATTCATAATTATGTATACCATCACAAAGTGACTTATTCTATAAATAATAATAAATAAATCGATATAAATATTCCGGACATATTCACACGGTCAACTGATCCCAAACTAGGCAGAGCCTGTACTATGGGTACCAGAGACTGATATATATAATAGATAAATATTTAACACCCAGACAGAAAAAATATCTGTGTTTATCACACTAATGTTTGTCCAGTGCGGGAATCGAACCCGCGACCTCTAGCGCAGAAGGCAGAGTTACTACTAACTGAGCTATGAGGCCAGTCAAATTCTATCAACAAAAAGAAAGGATATTAGCGGGGAAAAAAATATTTCTCACACCCTTCGCTAGAAATTCCGAGATAATGTTTACAAACTGAGAAACTGATAATGAGGGCTAATGACTTGTCTATAATGTCAATCTATCAACTAACTACATTGTTCTCGGCGACGTCTCATTGTAACAATCTTGTTCGAGAAAGCTATCGTATTCAATAACTTAAAATTCATTGTAAATTGTCCTAACAAATTAGATCACCTGGTCTAGTAGTCAGGGAGAAAAAAATCTAGTGTTAAAAGTGTTTATGTAAGAAAAAGAGATGTTACAGTGAAACTTTAAATTAAGGCTTGACTATGGGTTACAGTCATAGTGATTTCAAGGACTGCTGTGAAGTGCTTTTGTTTAGAATTGCTAAGCTACGGTGAGGATTATGCTTTATTTTTTGAACCGAGTAGCAATTATTGGCTCCTAAATATCTCATGCCGTGGTGGCCCCGGCTGAAGAATAGGCCCCTCCATATCTACCTATCCGCGGATGTCGTAAGAGGCGACTAAGGGAAAAAAGCTAGGGGATTGGCAGCAGCGTCCCTCATTTTAACAACGATAACTCTAACTGCGCTCGCCAATCCGCATGCCCAGCGTGGTGAGTATGGGCAAATCCCCCCACATGATAAGGAATTCGCTCTGTCTGTGGGAGGCCATGTTCAGCAGTGGACGTCGTACGGCTGAAATGATGAAATATCTCATGGTTACTGGAAGTATATTTTCATATTTGCCATTTTTATGCAACAATTTAGAACTCATCGCCGTATCTTTGTAATGCGTTGAGTTTGGAACGTTGATTATTATAGGGCAAGAGTTGACATGCAGACAGTCAGACAGAGGAAAACAAAGTGATCCTATAAGGGTTCCGTTTTGCCTGTTGAAGAACGGATCCCTAAAAATAACAAAATTTATTTACAAATTGCTTATTTTTTTATCCTCCATAGGTACATTTTTACGTCCCGTAAGTACGTATGGTATCGAACGATCGATGTCCGGAAAAAAGTGTATAGATACCTCCTATATGCCCTACCTATCTACCTATCTACCCTACCTATCTGTCACTCAACAAGAAAATACGTTACTTGTGCAGGCTTCTGGGCTGGCGTTCAGTTTATTTTAGTTTAGGAAATCCAATAGAACACACGAACACATACCTCACACACAAACCTCCCTCTATAATCACTTCTCTCTAGCCTCAAAGGTTTGCTGGAAGAAAACTCTTTTTAGGGTTAAGCTCGCCTTTGTACATACCTTACTTAACTTTCTTTTTTAATTGTTGCTATCTGTCTTTTCTTGTGTACCTTCTTGTGTGCTTTTAAGGGGGGGGGGAGGGGATTCGGGGTCGGCAACTCGTGCGTGATACCTCTGGTATTTCAAACGCTTATAGGCTACGTTAACCGCTTACCTGCTTAGTTGTACAAAAAAAAAAACTAATAATATAGAAACCATTTACAGATAGGTGTGATGTGATGGGCATTATCTTATTATTCCTAACCCATTGCTCCTTTTGTTGCAGGATCCTGCGTCCGGTGTCGGTGACGGGCAACATGGAGCACGCGTTGCAGCACCGCGACCGCGTGGGCGTGCAGGACTTTGTGCTGCTGGAGGACTACCGGTCTGAAGCTGCTTTCATTGATAACTTGAGAAAGCGCTTCTCGGAAAACATTATCTATGTAAGTCCACTCCATTACAATAAAATCATTTACAATCACACTTACTACTCATTACTACTTAGATTTATTTTTATATTAAACTTTTTTTTACCTGTAAACGTACACATAATCAATTTCTATTTAGCTTTACTGTCAAACCGGTTCCGGCGGGGGCATAGGTACGCCATCTTACAGGATCTCCTAGTTTGGGTACCTATGTTTTCCAATCAGGTCCAACGATCACATTTTATACAAAACCTGATGTACATTAGCATAACTGAAGTTTGTTACCGAAATAAATTTATCTTTATCTTCTTTATTTCTTAAAGTACTAGCTGGCCCGCCCGCAACTTGGTCCGCGTGCTCAATCAATTATGCTCCTGATTAACTCTGTGCATGGAGGAGTGTTAGTGCCGACACTAATGTTTGGCAGTGAAAGTTGGCTATGGCAAAAAAAGCATGAAAGTAGGATAAATGCAGTGGAAATGAGAGCTTTGCGAAGTATGTGTGGAGTAACTTTGAAAGATAGACTGAGGAACAGTGTAGAAGAAGATCGCAGCCAAATAACATTATTTGTTTCAAATAGTGTTGTGTTCCTGCGGTGAGTAAGGTAGCCAGAGCTCTTTAGGGGGGAAGGGGGTTCGGGGTCGGCAACGCGTGATGCCTCTGGTATTGCAAGCGCTCATAGGCTACGGTAACCGCTTACCATCAGGAGGGCCGTATGCTTGTTTGCCACCTCTGTTGTATTAAAAAAAAAAAAAGTGTGATAAGAGAGCGTTGTGGAGTGAAAGAAGATGTAGTGATGAGGATTGAGAAAGGTATGCTGAGATGGTTTGGTCATGTAGAGAGGATGAACGAAAGATTGAAATCGGTGACGTTTTGGACACAGGCCAGGTCAAGAGTACCCTAAACCGACGAGCATGTATGAGGACTGTCATGAGAGAGAATGAAGCAAAAGAGGTATGTCAGGATCGAAGCAAGTGGAAAACCGAGGTCTCTGCCTACCCCTCTGGGAAATAGGCGTGATTTTATGAATTTATGTATGTATTCAGTCTGTCGCTCAGGTGACTCGTTATTTCGGACTCTTGTGATCTTGACCGAGTGTTACGTGTACTCGCACTTGACCGTCTTTATTTCAAAATTAAAACAAATTCACAGTATGGCATCTTCAAGAATGCACGAAGCAATCCAAATCCTAATTTTATCTAGCTCGCATAGTATTTTAACGTCAATATTTCTGGACTGAATTTTTTGAACTGAACAGTTTGTATGGGAAAAAAAGTGTGATTTTTAAGTTTTTCCGTGCATTTTTTTATAATTTTTCTCTTCATAAGAACCTTCCACGAACTTCAAGGAAAATAATAAAAAAATTGCTTATTGGTCAACAGCCGTTCTCGAGTTTTGCGCAATACATTTTTATGTTATTAAGGTCGGGGAAAAAGTTTCTTCATATTTTATATACAAAATCAAGACATTATTTACAAATAAAATTTCTATAAAATGCATAATAAAAGAACTTGACCTGATTTATAATCGTTCTGTTATCCATTAAACGTAATTGAATCATGTCATTCATATTTCATTTTTAAACAATTTTCTATTGCATTTGTACATAATCGCGCGTGCCGAATGCGATTATCACAGCCAACGATTTACAAATCGACATTTCGCTATAACCACAAGAGCACGAATTCAGTCGAACAACACTAATCTATAAACTGTAGAAGGCGAAGAACCATAACCATGGGACATACCACGATAATGTATCGGGGGGTGGGTTCGTTCGTTTGCGGCGGCTTTCTTGCATAGGTACCCACTTGCCAAATATTTGATCCGGGTCCGGGTGTTGTAATACAGTCCCTTCTAAAACCTTTCATAAATTTCACAATTATGCCTCAGTACTAAACGTAGATACACAACAAAACCTCAAAAAGTATATATTTACCATCAACATGTGCCATTTTGAACTTTACTGTACCTATCATCTTTAAGTGTATTATGGCATAATTTTGAAACTTTACCAAATGGGAGCTCACGTTATACTGAATTTTAAACGTTACTATTTTCAATGTATCTCAAAAACCATACCTATAAAATAAAATAAATAAAATAAAAAAGCCTGTTTATTCCTTAACTAAAAAAAAAATTCATTTAACAATTCGTGCAATCTTAATTCTTATGTCTACTTATTTATAATTTTAAAATAAAAATTTTATATTTAATATTTAATTAATTTAGATTATTCATTTTATTTCCACCGTAAGGACCCCTCTCGGGTAAAGGCCTCCTCCAGTTCTTTCCAGCGATCGCGATCGGTTGCCGCTTCAGTCCAGTCATGTCTTTTTAGGAATCTCCTTATTTCGTCGGACCATCTAGCCAGTGGCCTGCCAACTTTTCTTTTTCCATTTGGTCCTTTCCAAGAGGTGACAACAAAAACCATACCTATAACTAGAATTAAACTAAAATCTTTTAGAATGTATGAACAAAGCTCTTTCATATGACACCCCACTTATTTTATTTGTTTAACTTCTTTTACACTCTATTGGATCCCCGGGCCGATTTAACTCATATTCTTACCATAAATCTTGATAGTACAACCTGTTGACCTACTTAATTCCATGCAGATCGGATTGACGGCTCGAAAGTTATGCTCTATTATACATACAAACATAAAACGCCGATTCATCCAAGTTATTTGAGATATCATCATCATTTCAGCCGTACGACGTCCACTGCTCAACATGGCCTCCCCCACAGACAGAGCAAATTTCTTATCATGTGGGGCGATTTGCCCATACTCACCACGCTGGGCATGCGGGTTGGCGAGCGTAGTTAGAGCTATCGTTGTTAAAGTGAGAGACGCTGCTGCCCATCCCCTAGCTTTTTTCCCTTAGTCGCCTCTTAAGACATCCACGGATAGGTAGTTATGGAGGGGCCTATTCTTCAGCCGGGGCCACCACGGCAATTTGAGATATCAAATATATAAATTTATGCGTCTTCAAATCTAGAGTGAATAAGTTCCTTCTGGTAAAGCGTGATTCATCTTAGGCCACATCTCACTTGCAAAAGTGAGATGGTGGTCAAAAGCCTAACCATCACCAATAAAAATAAAATAAAAAAACATACAATTAAGACACAATTTCTTCCTTTTTTAAGTTTTTTTTTTAATGTTCTCAAATTGTTCTTTCACAGACTTACATCGGCAACGTGTTGATATCAGTGAACCCGTACAAGAACCTGCCCATCTACACCGAGGAGAAGGCTAAGCTGTACTACAAGAAGGCTTTCTTCGAAGCTCCTCCGCACGTGTAAGTCCACCAACCACTGAGGAGACATTTGAGGAAGCCGCGCTGATTTTTTTTTCGTACTTTATTGAAAGAAAGAAAAAAAAATATTTATTTGACCCACAACGCAGTAAGTAGGTAGGTAGGTAGGAAGATACAACGAAAAAAAAAATCCTAGTTATACAAAAAAAAACACAATAAGAAAAACAAAAACATGTAGGTAGGTATTGCACAAGCTATTAAATTTTATACAAGAAGAGAGCTTAATGTCTAGGCATTTTCTACCAGTCAACCTATATGTAGAGATGGTGGTTGTCGTGCGACATAATTATAAAAACTTTAAAAATATGGGTTTTAATTGAATTATTAATTCCATTTTGATTATTATTAAATTTTAATGAAAAAAAATGAAGTCTTAGTGCAGTACTAGGTACTATAGTAATGTTCATCATGTTTGAGTGTAGGCTATTTGTCCTTACATTAAAACAGTACAAATCTCTACAAATAGGTACCTAACCAATTATTTAATCTCTGATCATTAAGAAACTCATTTCAAAGCAATAGAATTTGCATAGAAAATGTCATGCGTTATAAAAGAACTCATTTGCACAAATAATCGCGTAATCGTTTTGGAAACAAACAAGTTACGGAACAATTACGGCTCATTTATAAATAATACCCAAGAGTCACATACATACCCCACACTAGGATTATCGGTGTCGTGGGTATCAGAAACTACGAGTACCATGGTACCGCAAAACCAAGACCCGGAATCGAACCCTTGCATCTGCGTAAGACGTAGCGCTGCGCTACCGAGGTCGTTATAGAATACAACATGTCCTGCGTTTAGAATGCATGCGTTTGCGCATTTGCCCAAATAATCGCGTAATAATTTTGGTTGCTCTTATAGGATAACATTATGGAACTATTACGGCTCATTTAATAATCAAGGACAATATAACTGCACTATCAGTTCTCGGAATTATTTCAGATAACAATATCGATTTGATAAGAACAATACTTGTAAACGATAACAAAACAAAAATGATGTAGGCCATATTGTTGGATGTTCCTACCAACATTGATACAAAAGTTAGTACTTCGTACAGAATCAGAATTTGAGAACTGTACCTGCATATTTTTACGTAATTATTGTCTATTGTATTATTCTGAATTAGTAGATAAGAATTAAGTTTTCAGTGTTAAATTATTCAGGAATTTGCAGTAGTTTTTTAGTTTTTATAAAAATATTTTATTTTGTTCACAGATTTGCCATCGCTGACAACGCTTACCGATCACTGGTGTACGAACACAGAGAGCAATGTATTCTTATCTCAGGTACTTAAGTCGTTTTTTTCTTATGCCCTTCTCCCCTCCAAAACGGTTTAAAGATTCCAACTGGCTAGTCTTTAAAATAGTAGTAGGTGTAGGTAGTCTTCATTATAACACGCAACAGTCACATATGTACAAGGATTCCCTGTGTCGTGGGTATGGGAAAATAAGAGCACCATGGTACCACAACACACAGACCCGGAACAAATAATAATAATAATAATATTCCGGACATATGACACACGGTCAACTGATCCCAAACTAGGCATAGCCTGTACCATGGGTACCAGAGACTGATATACATAGTAGATATATATTTAACACCCAGACACAGAACAAACATCTGTGAATCACACAAATGTTTGTCCAGTGCGGGAATCGAACCCGCGACCTCTAGCGCAGAAGGCAGAGTAACTACCAACTGAGCTATGAGGCCAGTCAATATTTGTAGATCATGCAAACATTTGTCGTCTCTCAGGCGGGCACAATTTTTTTTTTACTAACACAAATAACCAATTGTGTGTCATTCAGTGCCTCAAGCTCGGACAATTCACGATAGCGATACGCTTACGATACACCATAGTAAATATCAAATATTAGCCAATCAAAATTTCAAGCATCACCGTGTTGACCCCTGCTGAAGAACAGGCCCCTCCATATCTACCTGCCCGTGGATGTCGTAAGAGGCGACTAAGGGTAAAAAGGCTAGGGCATGGGCAGCAGCGTCCCCTATTTTAACAACAATAGCTCTAACTGCGCTCGCCAAATGTATGTGCAAGTCATCATGTGGTCCCACATGATAAGTATAAATTCGCTCTGGAAAACTGTGTGAGCCAATGTTCAGCAGTGGACGTCCTACGGCTGAAATGATGATGATGCCAATGTCATTGGCTAATATTGAACATTTAATATCCTCTCGTAAACTTACTTAAATTAGCAGTTATTAATATTTTAAACATCACTAAACCTAATTAGACAGGCCTCATAGCTCAGTTGGTAGTAACTCTACCTTCTGCGCTAGAGGTCGCGGGCTCGATTCCCGCACTGGACAAACGTTTGTGTGATGAACACAGATGTTTTTTCTGTGTCTGGGTGTTAAATATATATCTATTATGTATATCAGTCTCTGGTACCCATAGTACAGGCTATGCCTAGTTTGGGATCAGTTGACCGTGTGTGATATGTCCGGAATATTTATATTTATTAATTATTAAGCTTGCGAGAAGTTCGGCATAAAACAGCTGATTTTTTTCATTTTAACTGATTTGACACCAAAACATCAGATTTTTGCTTGATTTTTTTTTTTTATTGAATAATGCCGTATTTCCTAAAGTCGTAGAACAAACTTTATAGCATACTATGAATCACCTCTAAAGTGAAGCGCCTTTCCCTGGATTAATGTAAAAACTCAACCTCTGTTTTCTTGCAGGAGAGTCTGGCTCCGGCAAAACCGAAGCGTCAAAGCGGATTCTCGAATACATCGCGGCCAGAACCAACCACCTTCGCAACGTCGAAACAGTCAAAGACAAACTTCTACAAACCAACCCGCTACTCGAGGCTTTCGGAAACGCCAAAACCAATCGCAACGACAACTCCAGTCGCTTCGGGAAATACATGGATATACAGTTCAACTACGAAGGCGCACCTGAAGGCGGTCATATCCTGAACTATCTGTTAGAGAAGTCCAGGGTTGTGAGCCAGATGACTGGAGAGAGGAACTTCCACGTGTTCTATCAGCTGCTGGCTGGTGGAGATGAAGAATTGCTGAAGCAGTTGAAGCTACAGGGCAGGCCAGAGGCATACAAATACACTACGGATACGGTTAGTTCACTAATTTCTTTTTTTGGAGGAGGTAGGGCACAACGAGATTTTCTCGTTCTAAATTGGAGCAGCCTGCCTGGGAAGGTACCTCCGCTGAAGATCGCAGCCAAATAACATTATTTGTTTCAAATAGTGTTGTGTTCCTGCAGTGAGTAAGGTTGCCAGAGCTCTTTAGGGTGAGGGGGGTTCGGGGTCGGCAACGCGTGCCTATGGTATTGCAAGCGTATATTATATTTTATAAATATATTTTCTTTTTGAATCGACCACCTATGGTGGTGGGCTAGTTTTAGGGTTTCGATATGGAAATCAAATATTAAATCAAACCAAATTATTATGCTTAAATTTTTGGAGAGAGACTCAACATGTTCAAAGTTGGGACCCTGTGCTCTAGGCAAAACTCCTGATGAATTGAACCCTTGAACGACAAAACTCTTTCAAGATTGGACCCTATCCTATTCTACTAATATTATAAATGCGAAAGTTTGTGAGGAGGTTTGGATGTTTAGATGTTTGGATGCTTGTTGTTCAATCACGCCCAATCGGCCGAACGGATTTGGATGAAATTTGGTACAGAGATTGATTATAGTCTGGAATATCATATAGGCTAGCTTTTATGTAGGTACCACGCGAGCGAAGCTAGAAGTTTATATATGTAGAGACACTATTCACATATCTCTGTAAATCGCCCCCTTTTGCAGACCCCCGCAATGAGCCAAAAGATGAACGACACGGAGCAATTCCGCACCGTGCGCGACGCCATGAAGGTGATCGAGATCAGGGAATCGGAACAGCGGGAGATCTGGGAGATCATAGCTGCGATCCTTCACCTCGGTAACGCCAAGTTCGTGACCAACGACAAAGGGTACGCTGAGATACTATCGCATGACGCCAACAGCGGGAATGTTGCTGAGGTAAGACATTCTATAGGTTTTAATTAACACAAAGAAACTTAAAACTAATACAAGTTAATATTTACAAAATACACAAGAAACAGTTGAGCCATCTAAAGACCGTTACAAACGATCTATAGATAGCTCAACTGATCCAGATCACTACCAGTCGGAAGCGTCCCCAAGACGCTGGCGGAATTGCCACGCTGGATGGCAATGCTAATGCGCTGGGCCAAATAAGAGCCAGCTCTCGGGTCACGCGTCGCTTCGATCAGACGTCCTGATATCTTTTTGAAAACCCGGAGGGCCCCGTTTCCCCACGGACCCAGGGTCTCAACCCCAAAAGGCTCAAATATGTAAGCCCTATCAAGACTAACATATTTGCGCCTTTTGAGATCCTCGGCCGAATCTGCCGCCGCACCCGCCCTAGCTGATGTCCCCGGAAGATGTGTGCGCGCTAGTGTATCAACACAAGTAGCGTCCCACACCATAGGCCTACCCTTCTCCCAAGGGACCAAAGTCATACCGTCAGGCCGCTTACCATCATCACGTAGCAGACCATTCGGTTCGAGAATGGCTGGGACGTTAATGCTGGTAAGAGCCCGGCGGATGATGTCATTAAGGCTAGCGTGGCGGGATATTCTTCCGGCAGCCCTAGTGCACGATAATCCGTGGTGACCGAGCTGATCGACCGCTGTACCACACTGGCACTGATGAGGTGCACAACAACGCGCACCCAACCGAAGACAGGTTGCAAGACGGAAGGTGACAGAATCCATTAAAGTACCAATATGATGTGAAGGAATTGCTTGCAGCCAAAGTCCTGACTCCCATTTAGAAACGGCTGGGAGACGGGCACGATCTGCGGAGCATGAACACGTTTGTAACAGACAATTCCGTGTCAACTCGCACAGAGGCCCGTCCCATTGCCGTTGAGATGAAAGAGACCGGGGAGGAGCAGTATTAGAGCAAGCACTATGCCAAGCGTTTCTAGCCTCGTCTAGATAAGAAGACATTCTTGCATCAATCTTGTATTGTATGATTTTTTTCATTTATTTAGGTTCATTATACTGTATTGCACTGTAGGACCAACCTACTTAATTTTGCCCCCATGTCACTCGCTGTCTATCTGCTCAATATCTTGTCTGCGAACAGCGTGGATATTTTTTTCAATCACCTACCGAAACACCTACAACTTGCACAGATAGTGATAGAATCGAAATGTTTCGATTAGTACCTATTTAATTGTACCTACTAATAACATATGGCATCGCCTTAGGGATAAAAAAAAACCTGTTATAATGTTATACTGTATTCTAAATAAATAAATAAATTATGTAATGTTTCCGAGGTAAGACTCTCCTACATCCTCCTGCATCGATTTTTATGAAGTTTCGTTGGGTGCGGGTGTGTGAATGTTGCTCTGTCTCCCTCTATTTTTAATAATAATAATATACATTTTATTTCAGGTAACTTAAGAATAGTACAGATGGTAAAAAAAATATTCTAAGACCCATAGAAATATATACCTTAACCTAAAATATATAAAATACCTACTAATTATTTAATTATTGCACACGTATAGGCAACGACGTGTGACGTTTCTGCCCGGTGGCGGCGCCTCCGGTGTCTCGTGTCAGGCGTCCGACAAACCTCCTGAATTTGACACCTCTCCCCATCTCCCCACATCTCCCCACTCATCATGGGCGCCGGCAGGGGGGTGCCAGGGGGTGCACTTGCACCCCTTAGGAATCTCGGGATCAACAGGAATTATTGAAATAAAAAGGTGTGAGCCGTGACGACTGGGTACCTATATAATAAATACATACATAATGAATAGTCAGAAATTTGTAAATGTCTCGAACATTCAGACTAAAATTTCATCTTTTTATTAACAATCATATACGGTAAAGATTGTAAGAAAACTAAAATCTGCACCACCTGGAAATTATTTCTGCCGGCGCCCATGCCACTCATGAACATCGACAAGCGTTTTTAAGGTCACTGGGAAGGAAATACTTTTCTAAAAACCTCGGTAGACCATATGCTTAGTAGGTAGGTAATCGATTCATTTGCCATAAGAAACTTGTCTAAAGAAATCGCTTTCTGAATCACAAAGCATGATTTATTTCTAAGCTCATAAAATCAAATGACCTACGCTACCCACACTATTACAAAATAACGATAGACTCGTCCATCACAATAATGGACCAACCGCATTAGATCATATCGTATCATCGACCCCCGCGATTGCGCCGAGTCATAACACGAATAAGATTTATCAATAGGAAGGTACGACGTATCTAACAATGCATTGCAATTCTTTTCTTTTCATCTGATAAAGTTACTGTCAGTAGAGGCGTGCAGTTTCTGGCGAGTTATTATGATCAATTTTGAGTGCTTTTTTTCTTGATAAGTGTCCGTTCAAACTGCTCGCGATAATTATGTGATCTTAAATTGATTTGCGTCCGCGCCTCGCTTTTTCTCTCGCGTGGTAACTAGATAAAAAGTAGCCTATATGCTATTCTAGGTAAAGAACACACTTTTCCAAGTGTCCTTTTCCCTGATTGAACCTCAAACATCTAAACAACCTCACAAACTTTCGCATTTATAATATTAGTAAGAAGGATATTCAAAACTTTTCAATCTTGACAAGATAGATAGATAGACAGACATAAAACTCTTTATTGTACACCGGGAACAAAAATATATATTTAAAAAAAAATTCTTGCGTGACAGGATGACAAACAAACAAACAAACTCTCACATCGGAAAGCTGATGGTCTTCTTACTTCATAATGATTTATCTGGCAGATCCATCGATGACGCGTTGCGACGTACGAAAACGTTTCACAGCAGCCTACAAATCAAACTGGTTGACTGTAGGTACGTCTACTGAAAACCTACTTCGCTCCTAAGTAGAACATGTTTAAAAACAGTTGCAAGGAAAAAGTTTCAACACCATATAACAAAATGTTACAATTATTTCGTAAACCGCGCCTTTGTTTCACTATGAGCTAATTGCAACACGATATATCTAAAAAGGAAGGCGATTGCATCGTGTCCGAAAAAGATGACTATTTTTACACAATATTGCATTTTGACCGAGATAATATTCACTGAATTCTATAAATATGAATGCAAAGCGATTAATATATATGTTATCCCGAAAGGGGCTTATTCTACACTCTATCGGCAATAAAGTTTGTACAACGACTTTTGGAAATTTCAGTATGGTATGAAAAGGGCCTAAGACCGTCGCGTCGGTGATAATATCAGTGTAGTGAAAGAAAGTGCGCCTCTTAAAGGCTCCTTTCGTGCACATGTCGTCGAATTTTTAGGTTCTAGGTTTTTAGGTTTCCTATCGATGTTTTCCTTCACTGTTTGAAGCGCTCATCATACCGCTACCGATTTGTATAGCTCAATAAAATCCACCAACCCCTCGAAAGAGCTAGCTGGTATACAAGTATAGCGCACGTTTGTTCTGTATTCTGAGATAGCGCATATAAATATTCCTAATGGAAAATCCATTGATGCACCTGTGAATCGGAAGGCGTGGCCACTACCACTACTCCACCAATGCTCCGTACTGTCTGATCGGGATCCACGCATCCACATGCGACGGGTTACATAGCCACGGTAAAAAAAAATGCCTATCCACGACGTAGCCCTTTAGATCGTCTATGAACTCTGTTACAAGCTTATAATATAAATAAATAAATATAAATAAATAAATATTCCGGACATATTCACACGGTCAACTGATCCCAAACTAGGCATAGCCTGTACTATGGATACCAGAGACTGATATTTACAATAGATAAATATTTAACACCCAGACACAGAACAAACATCTGTGTTTATCACACAAATGTTTGTCCAGTGCGGGGATCGAACCCGCGACCTCTAGCGCAGAAGGCAGAGTCACTACGAACTGAGCTATGAGGCCTGTCAATATATAATTAGTAATAAATAAATAATAGTCAATAACGTTACAAGAGTTGATAACTAGTTTGTAGGAGCCTTTATTATGAGTGATGTGACAAATAGTACGTAAGTGAGTAGGTAGGTACCTATAAGAACTGATTTCACGCCATTCTCTCACTAAACGTGCAGTGAAATTATGATTATGCGATGATAACGTCACTCCATCATGCGGAGTAGTGAGAACAATAGCCTTGAATAGACACTGTATTTACATAAACAAATTTTATAACAATGGGTAGTTAGTACGACTAGCTGAATACGTAATTCGTGAGTTTGAACGTAATTCTATTGAAGCACATCTTCCTCCTAATTTGGCAAACGCTTTAGGGCGATTGAAATTTTGTCCCCGTCTTCCGTGTGGATATTGACTAAGCCCGAAATCTTCGTCAAAGTCAAAAGGTGTTTATTTCAATGAAATCACTAAGATCACTTTGAAAATTGGTGAAGCTACGCCTGTTCCTCGCGACCAAGCCCAGAATAATCAGCCAACAAAACACGGCGCGCTAGCCTATTATTATTTTCTAAGATCCCTTTTCATAAAATGGAATGTATGCTTGCGATGAAGACAAAGTCAAAAGGTGTTTATTTCAATAAATCACTAGGATCACTTTGAAACGTCTTAGAAACTAGGTGAAGCTATGCCTGTTCCTCGCGACCAGGCCTAGAAGAATCGGGGAACAACACGACTTTATGACTATCATTTTTTTCAATGATCCTTTTCCAAAATGGAAGTTACTAGTCAAACAAGTCTGTTCCATAAGGAAGTTTTATTTCCAACAATGTTAACATTAATAAGTATAAGTTCAAATCTATAAACAGTTACTGTATTTTTTTTTTTTTTTTTACATAAACACTTTAAATTTATTTTTAAAATATACACTTATACATACTATATACATACTATAAAAAATAAAATCAAATTATTACAAAATAAAATAGAAACTAACTAAACAAATAATTTTGGTCATGCGGCAAGGTGCCAAGAAGGAAGTAACAAATATCTAAATAACCTTGTTCCAGCTCCTCAAAATCAATCCCACAAAACTGCGCGAAGTTTTAACCAGCCGCACCATCGACGCACGCGGCGACGTTGTCTCCACACCACTAGACCTGGGGCAAGCTCAATACGCAAGAGATGCACTTGCGAAGGCCATGTACGACAAGCACTTCAGTTGGCTGGTGTCACGACTGAACGCATCGCTGACTCCGGTCCAGAAGGACGCCAGGTCTTCCGTCATCGGGATACTGGATATCTATGGATTTGAAATCTTCCCGAAGAACAGGTGTGTGTTCCTCTTTGATAGCTTCCAGTAATGTCCATCTATGCTTGCTTGTCGTGTCACTGATCCTTTCTTGGTCAGTGGCCAGGTTGAGGTATGGTGGCCCTGAAAGGGGCCTATTACCGTCGGTGAAAAAATCAGTGTAGTGAAAGTATAAAAGTGCACCTCTAGGCTCCCTTCGTGCACTATGATGCACTGTTTCCATATAGGTAATGTTTGGACAGTCACCACTAATAATACCTTTAGTAGTTTTCAAAATGATGCCATAATACTCATTAAGATGATGATGAGGTACACATCAAAGTTCAAAATGGCACGAGTGCTCCATCTTAGGCCACATCTCACTTGCAAAAGTGAGTTGGTGGCCAAACGCCTATACATTATCAATAAAAAAAAAAGAGTTGATATTTAGGTAGGTATATACTTTTTGAGATTTTGTTGTGTACAGCTTAACGTTTAGTACTGTGGCATGATTGTGAAACTTGATTATGATGTGAACATGTGATTATAAAAGGTATACATCTTATTAGAGGTGACTGCACATGCCATTCTCCATGCATGGTAGACATCATCTCAGATCCTTAAGGATTCCTAGGAGGTATATTCAGAAGCTCGCCCAAAGTTTCTTCCTCTTCGTGATTTCAAGCTATTAGTTTTCCTACAGCTTCGAGCAGTTCTGTATTAACTTCTGCAACGAGAAACTGCAGCAGCTCTTCATCCAGCTGACGCTGAAACAGGAGCAGGAGGAGTACCTGCGCGAGGGCATCGAGTGGGAGCCTGTTGAGTACTTCAACAACATCGTCATTTGCGACCTTATTGAAGCTAAGCATAAGGGTGAGTTATGCTCTCTTTATTGTGATTCATTGTTTTTCATTCTTCTTATTCAAGAAGTGCAAGTATTCACTTGCAGCAATAGTAGTAATCTTGAAAAGCTATTGATATATATATATATATATATAAATAAATTGGGCAATTTTGGGAGTTCGGTGGATACAAAAAGACGCCTCTCAGAGTCTCACAGGGGAAACACTGCCTATAATGTTTCCCCTGTGCTATGTTTTGCTAGGCCGTGGTGGCCCCAGCTAAAGAATAGGCCCCTCCATAGCTCTATCCGCGGATGTCGTAAGAGGCGACTAAGGGAAAAAAGCTAGGGGATGGGCAGCAGCGTCCCTTATTTTAACAACGATAGCTCTAACTGCGCTCGCCAACCCGCATGCCCAGCGTGGTGAGTATGGGCAAATCCCCCCACATGATAAGGAATTTGCTCTGTCTGTGGGGGAGGCCATGTTCAGCAGTGGACATCGAACGGCTGAAATGATGATGATGATGATGTTTTGCTTTGAAGGGTGGAGTAACCAGCAAAAATACAAGCACACAACGCATGTCTCAGGGGTCAGCAACGCTCGCGTGATGCCCCTGGTTTTACATGTCCATAGGCTACGACTACTTAATAAATAAGAGCTGTAACTTTACTATAGTCTGAAATAAATGAATTATTATTATTATTACTAACAGGTGGGCCATATGCTTGTTTGCCACCTAAAAAAGTTTCGGTCAATTCCGGATGAAACAGTCGTTACAGTCGTTAAGCCACGACGGAGGCGTCCGGATTGCTTAAAAACTTCATCATCAGAGTTGGCCCATAGCTAATAGCTCTTCTATTCCAGGTATAATTTCAATCCTGGACGACGAATGCCTTCGCCCCGGGGATGCGTCCGACATCTCCCTGCTAGAGAAGCTGAACCAACATCTCGACGGTCACCAGCACTACAAATCCCATCGTAAAGCTGATACTAAGACGCAGAAGACTATGGGCCGTGATGTGAGAATGATTTTCAGAAGAATTCTTCTTTCATAAGATTGGTTGCGGGAAACAAGCATAAGAGACCCTGTGAAGTGGTCTCATGAGACAAAGCAAAATCTAAATTCATTAATATCTATCATATGGGATCCCAGGTGTCTCATTGTAATACGAAGTTAAAAATGAATGAAAATGAGCCTTATCTTGTTTTTATCTCAAGGCATCAAGTGCTGTGCAGTTCCGCGTAGAGCAAATCCACATAGCTGGTAAACAAAGTCAACACGGGCACTTGTCCAGTGGAAGTGCCTCCATCTTTATGTGACACCCGTGTCAAACACCCTAAGAAAAATGTTCCATGTTCCAGATGATGGTCTACCAGTTTCGTCACATACGAGTATGTCATGTTTTTGTTTCTATTACAGGAGTTCTGTCTAGTCCATTACGCCGGTGAAGTGACATACAATGTCAGCACTTTCCTCGAGAAGAACAACGACCTTCTCTTCCGCGATATCCAGAGCCTCGTCGCCACAAGCGGGAACTCCATAGTCAACGCTTGCTTTAAGGTAAAACATCTAAACTGGTCTGAGAAAAGTTTGTTGTTCTGTTGTTTTATATTAATTTGATTGCTATGTTTTATAAGTTTTGAGTTGTGCTTTATTGTGATCCTAGGGGTGAGTGTTTAGTTAGTTTAGTGACAGGCCGGTTGGGTCTTTTAGAGGATTCTACAACAAGTAAGTTATTAACTGTGTTTTATCTTTGTTGTAGCCTTTGGAAACGCCCTGTCATGTACGATCATAAGTAGATAGCACTGAACTCGGCCATTTACATGGAAACTTAGATATTGTGCATCTCACAACCTGAGATAGATACGTTTTATAATCTCCGCTAGCAGCCGGCTTCTTTGGATTGGAAGGGTTCCGTCGTCCACCCTGTAAAACCCTCCTGGCGCCCTCTTTTAGAAATAAATTAGTTATACAGTATTTGCAACTGGGTATTTCATTATCTTGACCCGTAACAAATAGACTCAATTCGCTATGATCGAAAGCATTGTATGTATAACCTACCTACTCCATCGTTAGCGCTAGCAAGGTAAATAAATGGTATAAACCCCTTCTAGGAAGGTAAATTCTGAAAAATTATGTAGTCTCAAGGGTGAGAATTAAAAAAAACACTTCCTCCCAGGATGCAAACCTCACAAGCAAGAAACGCCCGGAGACAGCCGTCACCCAGTTCAAGAACTCCCTGAACGAGCTCATCAAGATATTGAGCAGCAAGGAACCTTCCTACATCCGCTGCATCAAGCCTAATGACAACAAGGCAGCCAGTGAGTTACAACTTTAACAACATCATCATATCAGCAGTTCGACGTCCACTGCTGAACATAAGCCTCACACGCATAGATTTCCATTTTGAGGGATTTACATACCATACTCGCCCATACTCGCCACGCTGGGCATGCGGATTGGTGAGCGCAGATAAAGCTATTGTTGATAGGGAACGCTGCTGCCCATCCCCTAGCTTTTTTTAGTCGCCTCTTACGACATCCACGGGTAATAATGGAAGGGCCTATTCTTTAGTTGGAGCCAACATAACAAACTGTACGAAAGCCAAAAGAAAGCCAATTTCGAGGTTTCGTATCACATTTTTTTCCTAAAATTACAACCTTTTACACCAAACGCATGCTTATGTTTCATGGTCTAAAAGACCAAGTTACGGATACGTATCCATGTTACCTTCATGGAGATGGCTCCCTTCACCATATCAGCAATATGACAACAAAATGCTTTCTTTTTAGTGCAATTCGACGAGAAGCTGGTGTCCCATCAGGTGAAGTACCTCGGTCTGATGGAGAACCTCCGCGTCAGGCGAGCTGGTTTCGCCTACAGACGAACTTACGAAGCCTTCCTTGAAAGGTACTACCTACCTACTAAATTAATATTTTTAAGCCGTATAAAGGACTGATTTGGATGAAACTTGGAATAGAGATAATGGTGAGCTAAATTGAATGTGTGTCACAGATTTAAAGCATTTATTTTATGCGAGGTAAGGTACACGAAGATTTTCTCGCTCTAAATTGGAGCAGCCCGCCTGGGAGGTACCTGAGCCTTACAGATGATCGCAGCCAAATAACATTATTTGTTTCAAATAGTGTTGTATTCCTGCGGTAAGTGGGGTTGCCAAAGCAACCTAAGGGGGGGTTCGGGGTCGGCAACGCATGAGTGATGCCTCCGGTATTGCAAGTGTTTATAGGCTACTATAACCACTTACCAACAGGTGGGTTTGAATACCACCTTAGTTGTATAAAAAAAGCCTGGGAAGTTAAGTTACACTTCACTGATGTTTTTGTTTCTATGGCAATTTTTGGCCTGCGCCCATGTTCCTAGATCATGTTGTACCAAGCTCAACCCACTTTGTTTTTCAGGTACAAGTGCCTGAGTTCGGCCACGTGGCCTCACTTCCGCGGCCCCGCGAGAGACGGCGTCCAGAACCTCGTGCAAGTCCTCCAGTTTGAGAGGGAAGAGTACAGGATGGGAAAGTGAGTACTGTTTATTCACTAACAAGTCCCCAATTCTACTAAATCATCATCATCATCATCATTTCAGCCGTACGACGTCCACTGCTGAACATGGCCTCCCCCACAGACGGAGCAAATTCCTTATCATGTGGGGGGATTTGCCCATACTCACCACGCTGGGCATGCGGGTTTGCGAGCGCATTTAGAGCTATCGTTGTTAAAATGAGGGACGCTGCTGCCCATCCCCTAGCTTTTTTCCCTTAGTCGTCTCTTACGACATCCGCGGATAGGTAGATATGGAGGGGCCTATTCTTCAGCCGGGGCCACCACGGCCCTAAAAACTAAATCAATTACTTAAAAATGATAATCGTTATAATCATCGCACCATTATCATTCTGTTACGATTGTCACCACCTTCGTTTCTTTGATTTCATTGGTTCATTGGTTACACAATGACTGCCATTGATATACGACTGTGATAGCAGAATACCAAAAGTCTCAAAAGTGGCCTTTTACCATTGAACCATTGTCATTTTGAAGCCATTGAATGGGCCACTGCCTGAGTTCGCTATGTTCATGAGCTACTCACTTGTCACCAGTGAGTGGTGAAAAGTGAAAAGTGAATGCGAATAGGGCCTCTGAGGCCGTAGTCTGCAATGTCAGTGACTTCTCACTTTTCGATCGTGAAAAGGGAATAGATTAGCACCAATTTTGAGTCAAACTAATATCTTATTCTTAATTACTAAATCTGGTAGCGGCGACCATTGACGTATTCTACTGTTCGCAGAGCGAGTTCGTAAGAGTTATACTATGCAGTTTGTGCTATGGTCAATAATTATTTTGCTATCATTTTGTAATGAATTATGTGCAGTAGAATTATTATGTTGACGACTCTATTGTATTAGGTCATACCTGTAAGAATAGATGTTATGTTTTAAATAAATAAATCTTCCGTGTTACCAGCACCAAAATCTTCATCCGCTTCCCGAAGACACTCTTCGAAACTGAAGACGCGTTCCAACTGAAGAAGAATGACCTGGCCACCATCATCCAAAGCCGCTGGAGGGGGTACTGGCAGCGCAAGCAGTATCTGAAGATGAGGGCCGCCGCCATCGTCATCCAGAAGTGGGTGAGGAGGTTCCTCGCTCAAAGACTGAGAGAACGGAGGAAGAAGGCCGCTCTAGTCATCAGAGGATTCATCGAAGGTTGGTATACTTACTACTACTTATTGACTCAGGATATAAGAGGCATCTCTCTATTGAGGAATAATTAAGCTTCTACAGTTAGTTAGGGGCAAGTTCTTAAAATATCCGAAATCAGAAGCAGAAATCATCTAGGAGTCTTCAAATCTAGAGTGAATAAGTTTCTTCTGGTAAAGCGTGCTTCTTCGTGCTTCATCTTAGGCCACATCTCACTTGCAAATGTGAGTTGGTGGTCTAACCAGCATCAATAAAAAAATAAATCCTACTTTCTTCTATAAATAATAAATGCGAAATTTTGTATACCTAGATGGATAGATGATTGTTACTCAATCACGCCAAAACGGCCGTACGGATTTGGATGAAATATGGCTGATAGATTATGGTGTGGCAAAGCACATAGGCTAGTTTTTACCTTCATAGGTACCAGACGAGCGAAGCCACGGATGGAAGCTAGTAATAAATAAACAACACACAATAGGATTCCCTGTGTCGTGGGTATCAGAAACTACGAGTACCATGGTACCACAACACCCAGATCCGGAACAAATATTTGCAGATCTACGCTACCGAGGTCGCCTCATAGGTGGGTTCTTAGGTGGGTTCCTTTCATCAGACTTCAGGATTTGGAAGAGATAGATCCTACTGGCCACTTAGTAACTTTAACTCCTCAACGGACTGTGCATAAAACAGCTGCTGCTCCTAAAACCGTTTAACCTTGGAGGAGGTAGGGCACACAGCGAGATTTTCTCGTTCTTAATTGGAGCTGCCCGCCTGAGGAGATACCTTCGCTTACAGAATATCGCAGTCAAATAACATTATTTGTTTCAAATAGTGCTGTGTTCCTGCGGTGAGTAAGGTTGCCAGAGCTCTTTAGGGGGAGGGGGGTTCGGGGTCGGCAACGCGTGCGTGATACCTCTGGTATTGCAAGCGCTCATAGGCTACGGTGGCCGCTTACCAACAGATGGGCCGTATGCTTGTTTGCCACCTTAGTTGTATAAAAAAATAAAAATAAAATCATGTTTTAAGGGAGATTTGTGTCCAGGCTTCATCACGCGCAACGGGCCTGCTACGCCTCTGAACGCGCGCTTCATCGGCGTCGCGAAGGTGAACTGGCTGAAACGCCTCTCCAAGCAACTGCCTACGAAGATCCTGGATCTTTCCTGGCCACCCTGCCCCGCTACCTGCCAGGAGGCGTCAAAGGAACTGCATAGGTATGAACCTTTGGATCAGGAATGAGGGTAGCCCACAATTCAATTCCAGGATTTCAAGCGTTGCTCTATCTCAATTCAAACCGGTCCAGTTATCTCACTCATCGTCCCATGATCAGGTAACGCACCACCTCGTGATGAACACGGAATAGTTTTCCACACTAAATTGTACTTTGTACTCAAGGAGGAGGTAGGGCACAGCGAAATTTCCTCGCTCTTAATTAGAGCAGGCCGCCTGGTGAGGTACCTCCGCTTTACCATAGAAGATCGCAGCCCAATAACGTTACATACATACATAAAATCACGCCTATTTCCCAGGGGAGTAGGCAGAGACTTTCCACTTGCTACGATCCTGACATACCTCTTTTGCTTCATTCACTCTCATCACATTCCTCATACATGCTTTTCGGTTTAGGTTAGGTACGTTAATAACGTTATGTATTTCAAATAGTATTGTGTTTCTGACTGTGGTGAGTAAGGTTGCCAATTAGCAAATTTAAACGGAAACTCTGTAATTAATCTTACTACAAAATATCTGACTAT
The DNA here is from genome assembly GCA_947579855.1 of Anticlea derivata. Lineage (NCBI taxonomy): Eukaryota > Metazoa > Arthropoda > Insecta > Lepidoptera > Geometridae > Anticlea > Anticlea derivata. Next base: position 1,782,378 of record OX388269.1, read on the forward strand.
TTAGATAATAAAAAAGCTTGGGAATAAGCTCCAACTCGATTATTATTAAAGATGTAAAACTTAGGTACTTAAAATAAAATAACGTACGAATTCACCTAGATTTAGATCATTTGTTAAACTTCTTATTATGTGAAAATGATAGGCCCCAAGCCGTGTTTGTTGCCTGATTCTCCTAGGCTTGGTCGCGAGGAACAGGCATAGCTTCACCTAGTTTTTCAATGTAATCCAAGTGATTTTATTGAAATAAAAGCCTTTGACTTTGACTATTGCCAGAGCTCTTCTCTATCTTAACTCATACTTTCTCTTATCTCATGGCTAGCTAGACTATAATGCCGGATTCTGAGTGCTTCTGGTTTGTTCCAGGCTGCACCGAGCTCATCTCTCCAGAAGGTACCGACTCGCCCTCTCTCCGCAGGACAAGAAGCAGTTCGAACTGAAGGTCCTCGCCGAAAAGATGTTCAAGGGTGAGTAATAATGGTCAAGTATAAGCCATAAAATATTCCAACACATCGCAAGTTATTCTATCATAGCGGCAAGCAATTTAGTGCTCGTTTGTACTAGGAACATAGACATTGTAAAGGCTTCAGGGATTTCGAAATTCAGTACCGCAAAGACCAAAAGAAATTGTCTTCATGCTTCGCCTTCTTATGGTTATTATACCTAAGCCTAAATAGAGAAAGACTGGGATTCGAACCAACTACCAGAATCGGATCGAAAGGCGGGGTAACAGCCGAACGGCGCCGTGAATTCTGTCGAAAAATACATTAAAATTTGGCAGTGAAAGTTGGGTATGGCATAAAAAATAATCAAAGTAGGATAAACGCATTGGATATGAGAGCTTTGCGAAGTATGTGTGGAATAACTTTGAGTGAGGAACAGTGTGATAAGAGAGCGTTGTGGAGTGAAAGAAGACGTAGTGATAAGGATTGAGAAAGGTATGCCGAGATGGTTTGGTCATGTAGAGAGGATGAACGAAAGAAGATTGACGAAACAGGTGAATAAGGCACCCAGTAAACCCAGTTTCAAACGATTGGTCTATGAACACTTTCTGCAAGAAACTTCATCTGGTGGGTAACAATTATTCACGTTATATAAAACCCATCTTTTCAATTTTTTTTTATTATACTGTTTTTTATATTGTTTCATAAATGCATGAAGGTATTGTTATGCTTAATAATATATATGTATTTATATGTAGTATAGGTTGTATTTATTCGGAACAAATATTGGAGAGCTGCTGAATATGCTAGCACGCTGACCTTTCTTCTTGTTAACTTTGAGGTTGGCTGTTAGAAAATGCTTGTAGCATTAAGCCCTCCTTTTGTGCAACTGTATTATGTGTGTGCAATAAAGAATTAAATAAATAATAAAGCGAGTGTGAAAGGGAAGGAATGTAAGGGACCGTTGGAAGGGGAAGACCTCGGCGTACGTTTAGTGACCAAATCGGTGAGGTTTTGGACAAAGGCCAGGTCAAGAGTACCCTAAACCGACGAGCATGTATGAGGAATGTGACAGTGAATGAAGCAAAATAGGTAGGTATGTCAGGATCGTAGCAAGCGGAAAGCCGTGGTTTCTGCCTACCCCTCTGGGAAATAGGCGTGATTAAGTACGTCGAACGGCCTACGAATTTGCCATTTTGACCCTTATGCTCATAGGCAAGAAGAACAGCTACCAAGCCAGCGTGAAAGATCGCTTCTTGGAGGAGCGTCTGACCTCCGAGCACCAGACCCTGAGGAACTCCTTCATGGCTTCCCCATCCTGGCCCACTGGTGAACAGCTTATTGTAAGTAGCTCAGTATAAGTGATGCCTTAATTACATCAGTTTACTCTAAACTAGCTCGTGCCTCGGCTCCGCTCGCGTATTACCTAGATAAAAAGCCTAAACGATATTCTTGGTAAAGACTAGAAGCGAATTTTTTTTTACCGATCTTTTTAAAATCATCCGTTTTTGGTATTTTTATCATCTAACTAATAAACGTACGAGCAGTTCGACATCAAAATTGCTACCTATAACAGCTGATTCATTGAGTTTTGAACTGATTTGACCCCAAAACAGCAGATTTTTGCACAGTGTTTTGTCAATGACAGGCCTCAAAGCTCAGTTGGTAGTAACTCTGCCTTCTGCGCTAAAGGTCGTGGGTTCGATTCCTACACTGGACAAACATTTGTGTGATGAATAAAGATGTTTGTTCTGTGTCTGGGTGTTAAATATTTATCTAATAAGTATATCTACCAGTTTCTAGTACCCATTATACAGGCTATGACTACTTTGGGATCAGATGACCGTGTGTGATAAGTCCGGAATATTTATTTATTTATTAATCTATAGATTTATTATTTATTTATCTATAGATCGTTTGTAACGGTCTTTAGATGGCTCAACTGTTTCTTGTGTATTTTGTAAATATTAACTTGTATTAGTTTTAATTTTTTTTTTTATTAATGGAAAATGTTCAATTTCGAAAAGACGTAGAACAAACTTCATTCCCGCTTGTGTGTAGAATAAATTCGGGATAGTCAATTTGGGGATATAATAGTATACATACATATTATGAATCACTTTATATACATAATCTAGTTTCATTTCAGCTCACGCTTTTCCAGGATACGGGCCTCACTTTACTTGTGTACCTACTTAATAAAAATAAAAAAATTCTCCGTAGTACTCTTGCGAAGCTGTGAAGTACGACCGGCGCGGCTACAAGCCTCGCGACCGCGCCCTGCTTGCCTCCGACAAGGCTCTGTACGTCCTCGACGCTTCAAACCGGAAGACATTCAAACTGAAACATCGTCTGCCATTGGATAAGCTGAAGGTTGTGATCACCAATGAGACGGACACGCTCATACTGATCAAGATCCCTCAGGAGTTGAAGAAGGATAAGGTAAGGATATGGCTTATTTCATTTATAATGGCTTATTTGATTTAGTGAATGGCTTATTTGGTTTAGGACATGGCTTTTTTATTTAGGGCATCTTTCATTTATGAACCCATTCTTAATCGGTAATATTTTTCCACTTTCCTCTTCCCGACAGACTGACATTATTTTCATGTTGTATTGTCAAAGTTGTTTGTTGTAAAATTCATTTTTATCTAAATATTTTTAAGGCCAGAAGCTGATTTGATTTGAGATATCGTTTGTTCGTTTATGAATATAGTTTTTCAGGATATGGCTTATTTTATTATGGGTAAAGACGCATTTGATTGAGAATACAAATTATTTGATTTACCTACATGTTTAATTAAGACAAGCTTATTCGATTTAAAATTAATTAAATAAATAAAAATATGGAAAATTGTTATCCGATACCCATCAGGTGATTCATAAAATGAAAGAAAGATGAATCTCGAAAGGGGCTATTTGCCCCTTTCGAGATTCATCTTTGCAGAAGAGGCCAGGACCACATCGGGTCTGCGGGCCGTGATCGGAAGCGGCTCCCAGGTACCGCCGCATACAGGGATACTGAGAGAATGTTACCAACGACCCAAAGTCCTGCTTCGCTATTTTAAGGAGCTGGGCTGGCTGAGGCAGGGTCAGCATAGGGGGACAATGCACAAAACACCCCACAGCGGGAAGTTAGTGCAGGTCTAACCACCCCCGACTAGAATTAGAATTAGAATAAGAGGGGCTATTTGCGTAACACGTACCTATAGATTAGGATAAGGCTTGGAATTATTTAGGTAATTTTATTTCTGAAGGATTTCTAACAAAGAAATACAATTTTCAGGGTGATCTGATAATATCTGTGACCCATCTGATCGAGGCTCTGACGATCGTCACCGACTACTCTAAGAAACCTGAGATTATCGACATCGTCGACACTAGGACGTAAGTAACACAACACTGAGGGCACTGGTAGTGAGGTGGTAGTGATCCCGCCTTCCGATCGTGGGCTCGAATCCCGGTCGTGCACACCTGTGGATTTCCAATTGTGCACGAAAGGAGACATTAAGTGCGCCTCTTAAAGGCGCCTATTAAAGGCTCTTCTTCTTCTAATGAAATGATTAAAGAATCTTTTCACTACACTGATTCTTTCACCGACTTTACAACTGTTCACTTACTAATACAGGACCAAGAACGAATCAGTGACATGACAAGCAAGCAAGCAAGTAATGAATTTCCAACGCAGAAAATTGATATGAGCAATGCTAGTGTTCTCAAACGGTGAGGAAAAACATCTTGAGGTAACCGGCATGTTTACAAAGGGGCGCACTTTAGTCCTTTCACCACACTGTTTTCAAGGCTATTACCATAAATTTACATAACAATAACACACCCAACAGTCACATACATAGTCCTGGCCCAAGACTAGGGTTCCCTGTGTCGTGGGGTTCCCTACCCGGAACAAACATTTGCAGATCATGCTAACATTCGAACCTGCACCGCTTGTGTCTCAGACGGGTACTCGCCCGCTGCGTTAACGAGGTCATCAAATACATTATCCTGCTAATATTATAAATATGCGAAAGTTTGTGAGGATGTTTCGATGTTTGTGGTTCAATCACGCCCAAACGGCCGGACGGATTCGGATGAAATTTGGAACAGAGATAGATTATAGTCTGGAATAGCATATAGGCTACTTTTTATCTTCATAGGTACCACGCGAGCGAAGCCGCGAACGGAAGCTAGTAATGTATATATAAATAAAATACATCCTTATGATGTTCCGGGTCTGGGTGGTGTGGTACCATGGTACTCGTAGTTTCTGATACCCACGACACAGGGAATCCTATTGTGGGGTCAGAACTATGTATGTGACTGTTGGGTTTTATTTATTTATTTATTTATTTATAATTATAACACCATAACAGCAGCAAAGCCAAAGCGATGTTATAAGCAAGGAATATAAATGCACTTAAAATCTAAGCATATAAATTTAAACATTATTTATTTTTACCTTCTCCATATTTTCCAAAACCAATTTTTTATGATTTATTTATATATTTTCCAGCATCGCCCATAATCTGGTGAACGGCAAGCAAGGCGGCACCATCGAAGTCACTAACGGCCCACAGCCTGCCATCCAGCGCGCCAAGAGCGGAAACCTCCTCGTTGTAAGTACCATCAAATCGCATCTTGGCCCTGAATCGGCAATGTGATACCAACTACGCCTTTTTTACCCTCCTTTTGTATAAAATGTAGATAATATTTTGAGTAATGTGAACGCATGGAAAGATTTAACTGAAACTTGGACATAAGACTCTTCGACATAAAAACACCTGTACCTACATGTATTTCAAGCAATAAATGATACTTTACTTCAATTACTTTACTTGGTACAAATATTCATAAAGCCAAATAATGAAATACGGACTTTTGGGTTTTTCAAAACCCCTTTTTATCAAGATACCAAGCGAGCGAAGCCGCGGACGTACGCTAGTAAAGTATAAAAATAAATATACATTCGACATGAAAAGGAGCCATTTCATTCTGGGCCTGGTCCATGTACACTACATAAAAAAATTAGGAAAAAATAGGAGATTACAAGAAAAATACAATTTCATTAATTTGAAGACAAATGCGATGGTACAAGAATAGTTTATCTGGTAAGTTTTTTACTATGTGAACACTATTTGAAGGCCGCCATGTTGGTTTATAATTGGCGTTTGACATGACATTGACATATTTTTCATGTCATGTTCTTTGATTTGATGTTTTTGTTTTGACAGATAAATGTAGGTTGTCAAAATGACATTTCACGCACGTATTTTTTTTATTTCGCCATATTTTTGTAGCGCTGTGTGTTGCTCTCTTTGTCGAAGAAAAACATATTGTACCTTAGAACGAAGTCAATTTAAATAAAATAACCAATTAAATACGTTTACTTTATTGCTTAGCCATATTTTAGAGTAGTGTACGCAGTGCAGGCCCAGGCTCCATATATTGATGAAACGTCTCTTTTAATTTTTCAGCAAATCTGCAAACTGTTTTTGTTTCAGGTCGCCTCTCCGTAAGGACCGGTTTTCACAACGAATTGCAAAGGTAATTTACAAACATCGAAAATTAAGTTTTAAAACTATATTGTTCCATGTAATTTATATTTAATTTATTTGATATTTTTACGTAATTACGTAAGAAAAAGTCATTCAATTAATATTGAATTATAAATCATGTACTTATTCAAGTTTTCTTTTATTTTTATAATCTTTTGTATAATGTTTTTGTTATGTTTATAACTTTTTGTGATAATTATTAATGAGATTGACGTACAAAGTACTTATAAATGAATGCCATACAGTTAGGAATTATAAAATTGAGGAATTTTCAGGTAAAATCATTTTCTATACAAACTTTTATGAAACATTGAGACATTTTCAGGTAAAATAATGTTTAGTACTTTTTATAGATTTGAGCATAACAAGCTTATTTTCTTAAGCTGAATCAAAGGTGCCTTTATTAAAATATATATATTTAAATTGCAATCAGATTGTAATATGAAATGGTCTTTAGGGCATTTTGTGCATGCGCATTGGATAGATAGATAAGAAATACTTGTAGTAGTGGATCACAATTTGCATTTGTAAGTCCTAATCTTGATACATCCTGTATATTAAAATTAATCTTGTTACACCTGTATAATATTTATTTTCGATGAATATGATTTGATGGATGTTAATTCTGGCTACCCCTAAAGCTTAGTGCTAACTAACGCTTGACACCAAAGCCTTGATAAATATTCTTAATTATCTGATACTAATCGGCTAGTCCGAAATGTATTTAGGCCATATTTTATTATAAAGGCATGTGCCTTATAAATGTAAGGTAGTTCCTTCAGTCATTTTTTTAAATAAAATGTATTTTCACAACATTATCTTTTTATTTTATCCCTTCATTTATGAGGTAGGGCACAGCGAGGTTTCTCTCTAAATTGGAGCAGCCCGCCTTATATGTAGAAGATTGCAGCCAAATAACATTATTTACAGTTCCTGCGATGAGTAAGGTTGCCAGAGCTTTTTAAGGGGTGGGGTCGGCAACACTTGCGTGATGCCTCTGATATTGCAAGCGCTCATAGGCTACGGTAACCACTTACCAAAAGGTGGTCCGTAAGATAGTTTGCCACCCTAGTTGAGTAAATAAAAAAACCCTACAGTGTCATCGAAATGTAAGTTTTTTTTTTTTTTTTAATAAAATAAATAAATAAATATTCCGGACATATCACACATTGTCAACTGATCCCATACTAGGCATAGCCTGTACTATGGGTACCAGAGACTGATATACATAATATACACACCGGCACAATTAGCGGAACACAAAAAAAAGCAGGCAGGATTTTAAAATCTTTTACTTGAGGAACTGGCCAGTTATGATATTTTTTTAATTTATTGTCAAATTTGAAAATAGAAAATTAGATGACATACACTTTTTTCATTCATTTGTTTTATTTTCCCGAACAATACGTTTTGTCAACTTGTTCAAGTAATAACTAGGTACGTAATTGTATTTTTTTTGAAAAATTGCACTTAATGGTTTTTTATAAATTTGTTATTCTATAGGCAATTTTGTTTATTAAAAGCTCTTTATTATGCCTGACTTAACATCACTGGAAATCATTAGGGCTGATGAAATGAGAAGAAATGGCCATACCTACAGATCGATTGCCTCAAGGCTTCGTCGACCAGTATCAACGATTCATCGCAGCATCCAGCGGTACAGATCGTCTAATTCTCTTGTGAGGAGGAGGGGTCAAGGTAGAAAAAGATGTACATCGAGGCGAGATGACAGTTTTTTACAACTTGGAGTTCGTAGGAATACGCGATTAACGGCTGTACAAGCTCGAAATGAACTGGAAGACGTTCGAGGAGTACGAGTAAGTGAGCGTACAGTTCGCAGGAGATTTGAAGAAGTTGGTTTAGGGTCGTATATACCTGCCAAAGGCCCAAAACTTGAGAGACGTCACCGCGTAAACCGATTAAGCTATGCGCGAGAACATCGTCATTGGGATTTGAACGAATGGCAGTAGGTTCTCTTTACTGATGAGTGCAGAGTTCTTTTAAAACAGATTGATGGGAGACAGCGAATATGGAGACGCAAAGGAGAACGCCACATACAGTCTAATTTTGAACACATAGTGGCTTATGGTGGCGGCTCGATTATGTTTTGGGGAGGGATATGTTTGGGAGCTCGCACGGAGTTAGTGATAGTCACAGGAGGGACAGCAGATCGATACATCAGAGACATTTTAGAAGAACATGTTGTACCATTTGCCCCATTTATTGGTGACGACTTTATTCTAATGCAAGATAATGCTCGTGCTCATAGTGCACAATCGGTACAGGCATACCTATCTGAGCCACGTAGGTATACCGGTGATGCAGTGGCCAGCAAATTCCCCCGATATAAATCCGATAGAGCATGTCTGGGACTTGCTAAAAAGAAGGGTTAAATCCAGAATGCCACCCCCCAAACAATCTGAATGAACTTGGAAACGCATTACTTGAGGAGTGGGAGCGGTTGCCTCAAGAAATCATCGATAACATAATCTGTAGCATGCCCAGACGAATGGAAACCGTAATCAGAGCAAGAGGGGGAAACACTCGTTATTAATTTTGCTTTAATTTTATTGTTAAATCATTTAATGCTTCCTTTTTTTTATTTTTTGATGGTTCATAATCATCTAAAATTTTCACTTATTTCAAATTTGTTTATTTTTCAATAAAAAATAACGAAGACTTTTCAAAGTCGTTGTTAAAAGATGTTAATCAATTTGTTATTTTGTGTCTAATTACATTTTCGTCAAATATATGCGTTATTATCTCATAGTCTCACTTTTTTTTCTGTTCCGCTAATTGTGCCGGTGTGTATAGATATATATTAAACACCCAGACACAGAACAAACATCTGTGTTAGTCACAAATGTTTGTCCAGTGCGGGAATCGAACCCGCGACCTCTAGCGCAGAAGGCAGAGTTACTACCAACTGAGCTATGAGGTCAGTCAGTATTTGAAGTGTTCAATTTAAAATGAAAATCTAAGATATATTTCATTGTGGTTTAATTTATTTAAAAAATTAGGTACATTTTTACAATTATTGTATTCTATAGTGATAACAAACAATCCAGAGTTGCAGTGTCATCATTGACATGACAATCATCAGTTGTCCTAGCATTCAGTTCAGTCTTAACAATAACAATTCTTATAATGGCGGATTTACATAGTAACTTTGAAACATCTAATAAATCCCCAAAATGAGGAACGGTTCCCTAGCGTTTCCTTTCAATGTTTTCCTTCACCGTTTTAAGCACGTGTTAATACGCACATACATTTTCGAACATTAAAATCCATTGGTGCACGACCGGGAATCGAAGCCACGACCTTCGGATCTAACATCGAAGTACCTCCTAGTCCAACACGGTTTGTACTGAGAAAGTAAGCACTATGCATTTTATAGTTTAGGTTTGATTTAACTGTTAAAACGAACCTTTACCAAAGTTGAACAATTCTATGTGCAAGTTGATACTGGCCTAGTAACTATCGGCTAATCAATTACAAATCAGTCACAGAATTGAAAATCTCCTTTTTTGACATCGGTTATAAATGGTCTGGTCGGTAATATTTCCATCATACTTTCCAACTCAAACAAAAAAAACAACTCACATTAAGACGATTATCTCCGAAACTCCGAATTATTTAAAAAGGGCAACGAAGCATCTTAAACCTATATATTACAAAAAGGACTTAAGTCTTTTAACGTGCACCTTCCGATCCCAGATTTAAGGTTAAAGGAAGCGACTCTTACCTAGATTATAAATAAATGTTGTCTCTGTTATTGAATTCAATTAAAATTACACTACAAGCGCTCTCGTATTTACAGCTGAAGACACCATGGAGCAGTATTCAAAAGTTAAGCGATGTGTCATCTAAAATGTATATCAAAATGATCTTTAAGTTCACTGAATAAAGTCATTTTTTATGTGAGCTATGTATGTCACCACTCAAACTCAAAATTAACTTTAATCAGTGGACATAGAGATCATTTTAATATAAATTTTAGATATCATTTGCCTCACTGTACTCAGCTTGAGTTGGACCTAAGACAAATAATCATGACCAGTGTGTTGGCAATCAATCTACCGTTGCCAATATTTTAATTCATCTTAAAACAATGACCCCGTTATTCATAATCAGTCACTAACTAACATCATCATTCTGTATAAGTCCACAGCTGGACATAGGCCACCCAGTCTTCAGCCTTCTCCATCCACAGACTTCCCGCAATTTTCACAATGTCGTCGGTCCATCGGGTATGGGGATATTAGCTATCGGGGCCTTCCAACACTGCGTCGCCTGGTTCGTGGTCGCCATTGGAGAACCTTAACTCCCCAACGGTTGTCGGTCAGCTATATGGCCTGCCAACTGCCACTTCAACTTGTTAATTTGGCAGTGGCGGATTTGCCCTAAGGCCCAGTAGGCCCGGGCCTAGGGCAGCCATATATTTGGGGCGGCAAATCATGACCAAAAATTTGTAGAAATTGTCGTAGAAAAGCTCATCATCTCGGAATATATTTACAAAATAGTAACTATTATAATTAATTAAATTTCTTATTTTGATTTAGATAAAGTTGGTAATAAAGTAAATTCATTATGTACCTAGTCTAATGATGGGTGTTGAGAAAGGGGCGGCACATGGCCTGAGGCCTAGAGCGGCCAAGACTGCAAATCCGTCACTGTAATTCGGAGACTTTAACACTTACTTTATCGGCTTACTTTACGACTACGACTACTTTTATTTACTGTTAGAAAATAACAGGGCGAGAGTTATCGAGCCGATTATGTTAGTGACTGATAACGAAAATGAGTGTAAGTCATTAAAATTATTGCTCTAGAATCCATAGATCTATTAACGGATCAAATATTGGGAATGGCAATACAATTAGAACAACTTTACTGTTATGTCATTTTAATTAGGGTTGAGAAACACAAACAAACAGCACGCGTGTTTTGAACTGATGCATCGCAAGCGCAGCTGCTGGCGATATTCCATTCGATGCACGACTTGGACGTGATGCGCCCTTACCTAATTTTCGTGCCATTTCCATTGGCAATAAACTTAATACACACATTTACAAAGTTTACATATTCGTTCACTTTGGTCATAAATGCAAAGAAAGATTTGGGGCCGACCCAAATATATTTCCTGATCCCAAACCACACATTTTCAAAGGCACTAACTTTAAAATTTGTACTTACCAAGCGCATTTAAGATAAGCAATGCGTAGTGAACTCGCTTCCTTCGATGTAAAGAAACTGGTTTAAAATTATCAACAAATTAAACTATATAATCAACAAATCATTGCTAGTTTCAACACACGTCTTCATAACAGCATGATTTTAGCAACTTCTACAAGATGATACACAATATGTATGCTATTCCGAAAGGGGCTTATTTTACACACAATTGAGAATAAAAATTGTTCTAAGACTTTTGGAAATTCAATATTATTCATTGAAAATACTAAGCAAACATCAGCTGTTTTGGGGTAAAATCAGTTCAAACTCTATTATTCAGCTGTTTTAGGTAGCAATCTTGATGTCGAACATCTCGATTCATATTTTAGATGAACAAAATATTAAAAAAGTGAATTTGAGAAAGTTCAGCAAAAATCTGGAAAAATGTATATAATATATATTTTTTCTGCTTAATTTCTTTCTTTTTGTTGATAGTATAAGCCCCTGTCGAGATGGTATACATATTATGAATCAGCTTATATACTTTATCCTTTCATTTTAGTAGAAAGAGAACCATATTTATTAAAGAGCTGGTGATTTTACTCCGCTATCATAAAAAAAAATTGTAAGAACGTAGGTCTAACGCGGTTCTTTCTTCCTACTTTTCGAGAAAGATTATAGAGAAAAGCGATTTAATGTATTAAATACATTCACTATTACTTAATTTATACTATCGGCAGTCAAATTATAAACACTTGAAAACTTGTGCAAGCCATTTATGTCAAAGCAATAAAATCCAGTTTAGCATGTAACATTATTTTTATGGAAGTTTGTTTGATAATTGGCACGCATTTACCTAGGATCCGCAATCAGTGTACCATACCATCCCTACTCAGTTTATTTACAATTCAACTAAAAATTATCCATCCTAGTTTAAATAATGCAATTTACAGAGACCAGTACATATCATAGACATTTGTGAAACAATAACATGATGATATATTATAATTGCTTATTTACATTCAACTAGAAACATCACACATTCTACACCTGCGTAGATACATACATACATACATCCTAACTACATAAATGCCATAAGAGTCAATCCTAATTCATTGTTGTAAAAAACTACTATTCAGCTTCCGACCTAGTTCATTAAGTGACGAAATAGATAAGGGTAATTTTGGTGTCATCAATTTATAAGTTTAATGGAATTTAAACCATCAAACACAGTTATCTATTCCGTCTGATTTACCTTATCTACAAATAAGAAACTTAAAACTAACAAGAGTAACCATCAACCGAGTACAAACAAAAACTCAATTTTAATTATACAATCACAGGATTTATTTTCTTTGTCTATTTGACTAAGCCAATTGAGTCGAATCCTTAAGATTTTAATAACTAGTCCTAATGGAGAGTTACTTTTAAATATTAACGGATTCATGTGTGTTGTTACTTATTTGGTGTTTAGGGTTGAAGGCACAAATTCGCTCCATGAAATGAATATTGCCGTTTTCTATTGAGTCTATTATAATCACTGTAAAATATTTAGATTTAGCATCGAAAAATATTATGCTTTCATTATGATAGAGAACTCTGTAAAGGCATCACACATCAGTCCCAAATTATTGCCTATTTACTGCAATGCAACACCACAGTCACAAATTGTTTCATTCGCATAGTTTTCAAGTTGAACACTTCACTATTTATTCACTATAATAGCACCATGGACTGGCAGAGATCTCGTGCTATTTCACTTGTCCCGCCTCTTGCTGAGCCTCCCCGGGCTTAAAGGGGAGGTTGTCGGTTGCAGATTTGAAGGGTTGGTCCGAGGAGTCTTTGGAGTCGCCGTCCTGGTAGTATTGCTTGCTCGGCTTGGACTGGTCAGCCTCGCGCTGTTGTCTCCGCCGCTGTTTCGACCAGAGCTCATGACAGTCCTGCCAGGTTGGTAGTTCCGGTGCTGTCATTCTGTAATTTTGATTCATGGTTACAATATATTATACAACTAGTTACGAAAGTCTGCTTGAATGTTTGGTATAAAACTAGTGTTGAAACCCTGAAACTTCATTGGCATGATGTAGTACTAACATCAACCTACACTCCTCAGCGGTTGAGTTTCCGGAAATCCTTTCTTAGTGCACACACACTGAAACACTACACTGAAACAATAAGCTACCCTCCAAAAAGTCTGTCAGTCAGTAACGTAGAGAGTCATATATATTGATAAATGTAGACTAAGGTGATGATGAATGCGTAAACGGAAAAAAAGGCAAGAAGACAACCAATAATAAAATCTTCTAGACACTTAAGCAAGTTTTGTAGGAGCAAGAGGGCAAAGTCCGTCAGGGCCAATACTTATTTATTTGATTATAGACGAGCAGCTTTCGCTGATGTGTCTACATATCACAGTGTCGAAATTGAAAGTCAATTGTCATGTCTGGTTCACTTTGCGCACTGATTTATTAATTCGTAGCCAGTTGTCGAGCTTGTTTTTAAATGAATTGACAGATATAGCACAACTTACTGATCAGGAATAACTCCCTTCAGCCAGGGACTCTTCAAAGCCTCATCAGCTGTTATTCTCTTATCCGGATCGAGTTCCAACATCCGATCGAGTAGATTGAGCGCGGGGCCGGGCATGAACGCGAACTGTTCTCGGACGCATCGCTTGTGGAACCGTTTCGGTCGCAGCGTGTGCCAGAGGGGCAAGTTGACGACGTTGGGCCAAACGCCTGGCACGGGCGTTCCGCAGACTCGGGATATCATCTCTAGTTGCATCATTTCTACGTTCGCCTGGAATTAAGAAGGTACAATTTTACTCGAGTTTTACTACGTGCTACAATCCAAAACGAGGAAATCTGTAGAAGAACTAAGGTCATTTACATAGCTCTCACAATTAGCAAGTTGAAGTGGCAGTGGGCAGGCCATTCAGCTCAGAACCGACAACGTTAGGGAATTTTGGAAAGGCGCATTGTTGGAAGTTGGAAGAGTGTTGGAACTCAAAATTAACTATATTCAGTAGATGACACATCGCATGCCGTTTGAACACGGCTTTAGGATTAAAAATAATTAGTGGAATAGTAGGATTCAGGAAAGGCTTCAGAATAATAAAACATTGTTTTGTACTATCTGTTAATCTATTGCAGTGTATTATATATATATATATACATATTTAAATATAGTGTATGGTTATATATAGTATAGTTTTTAGTTAAGTTAAACAATCTGTCGCACGCCAACCTCCTGTTTCTACCCAATCAGGCTGGCTGGTAGATAATGCCTTGGCATTAAGCCCACCTTTTGTACATTGTTTTTTGTGTGCATTAAAGATTAAATAAATAAATAAATACCTGGAAAAGTGGATGTTTTTGGAAGAGCTCCCCTAATATGCAGCCCATGGACCAGACGTCGACGGCGGGCCCGTAGCGCTCCTCGCCCAGCAGCAGCTCGGGCGGGCGGTACCACAGCGTGATCACCTTGTTGGTGTACGGCCGCGCGCGGTCCTCCGCCGACCACAGCCGCGCGAGCCCGAAGTCGCCCAGCTTCACCTCGCCTCTGAACACACAAAACTCTGCTTACATTTTGTTTCGATTCACTATGACCTTGTTATTTTTTAATACTTCCATTATTTTATTTCGACTTGTTTAATTTGTGATGTACTTTCTGTTAATTATTTATTTTATTATTATTGATTTCTAATTTCTTTGTTAATATTTTCAATTAATGTAATTGGTTTATCCGTATTAATTGAATGAAACAAATAATAAATGACACTATATTTGATAAATAAAAAAAAAACTTTTTATTGATGAATTGAGGCCCACCATGACTTTATATTGCCATACAAATTCAGACCTAAATATACGGTGGATGAAGAGGGCTCAAGACCGTTCGTCATGGCACTCTATGGGGGAGGCCTATGTTCAGCAGTGGACTTCGTCAGGATGATAATGTATCCACACTACATAAACGATTTTGGAACATAAAGTCGTTTATTCAATAAATGAATATTAAGTGAGAATTTTATGGCCGTGGTCTCTGTCTACCCTGGGAAACAGGCGTGATTTTATGTCTTTATTTTATGACAAAATATGATTATTCACTAGGGAACAAATGTCTTAGTGAATTCCTATTGAAGTTTAAGTGAACTGTCCTAGTGATAACATTCAAAAACATCTGAATAATTGAGCATCAACAGACATTTGACTACTAAACAGTTAATTTTTACATAGTGTTTTTCAATGAAAAATGTCGAATTTCCAAAAGCCGTGGAAAAACTTTATTGACTGTAGAATAAGCCCCTTTCGGGATAGACATAGTATGACTTGTATATTTTATTTATTTTTTTTATTTTACAATTTTAGGGAATCTTACTGCTTACATTGATAAGAAAAATATTAAATACATGTTATGTTCATGTATGCTGAAGGCCAATTATAAGAATCCACTGATAGTTATTTTATAAATATTTCTTATAGAACGAGGACGACAGATCAAAAAAGAAAAATTTAGGTAGGTATATATAAGTTAGGGTACAAAAAAAACAAAAAAGGCTCTAGTGAGGCGGGATTATCAAAAAAATAAAAATAAACACTAGACACTAACTAATAGTTAAAGTTAATGTTGCAAAATAGATTAACCATCCGAAAAGAATTTGTTAGTAAGCAAGCGTTTCAACTTGCTTGCAGTAACCGAAGTATTAAATAGATCAATATCTGCAAGTGCCAAAGTATAAAACGCAGCGCTAGCTCGTGTAGTAAATGCGTTCTGCCTATAATTGGTTTTAACTCGTGGAACATATAAAACATTGGGTCTCCTTAGTGCAACCGTATTAGTTCGCAGTCCCAACAACTCCAGTAGCTCGGAGCAGTCGACCGTGCCATTTGCAATGCTCAGAAGATATATACAGCTGATATAGCTATATATAGCTTTACACTACGGGCATGCAAGCTTACCCTGTAAACACACGGCAGTGCAACTACGCATGCAGAGAGGGCATACTTAACTCACTTGTTATTCATAAGAATGTTACTGCACTTGATATCTCGATGCAGGAAGTTCTTCCGGTGGCAGTAGGCGAGCCCGTCGAGCAGCTGTCGCATTATGGAAGCGTTGTGGCACTCCGTGAAGTCCACCATTTTGGATTCCAGCAGTCCCATGAGATCGTGGTCCATGTATTCGAACACCAGGTAGAATGAGCCTTTGTCCTGGAGAAAATCAAACTCAAAGTATATCTTGTCTCTCTGTACGTTTGTAACTTTTTTATTCTTAAAAAAAGTTACAAAAAAGAACCGGGCGACGCAGTGTTGACGACCTACCGACGACCTTGTGAAAGTTGGTGATGATGATGATGACCTATGGTGATGATTATTATGAGGATAATAATGATGATGATGCCATGACATACGCCTCGAAATCTACCTCACCAATTTGACCCATATCAAACTAAGGCTTCAACTTTTTACGTACCTTCCTGAAGTCCATGGCGTCTTGCTTATCCGTGACAATTTCCCGTAAATTGACAATATTCTTGTGGTTGAGTTGCCGCAAGATCTTGATCTCCCTCACCGCCGTGATCGGGAATCCTTCCTTTTCGTTCTCGAGTCGGACCTTCTTGAGAGCAACTAATTGACTTGTGTTCTTGTCTCGCGCCTTGTACACTTGTCCGTATGTACCCTCGCCGATTTGCGTTATGACCTGTAATTTTGAATAATTTATATTTTTTTAGGTCCGGCCGAGGTATTGCGTGGTTTACTCGGTCGAAGTTGGAAAGTTGGCAAGTAATTAAAACACACCGAATGGCGTGGCTCAAGTTGAATAGCCAAATATAAGATAACTTCTATGTGAATTCCAGACAAGTCAAATCTTGAGCTTGGCAGAACTTGGCACCCGTTTAGATCTCAATTCTTTGTCGGCGAAGTCGACAACCACGCATATTCTTAACTAGCTTAAGCTCGCGGTTTCGCTCGCGTGGTACCGAGGTACATTAAAAGTAGCCTATATGCTATTCTAGGTAAAGAACTTTATCTATTCCAAGTTTCAACGAAATCGGTTGAGCCGTTACGGCGTGAGCCACAAACATCTAAACATCCTCACAAACTTTCGCATTTATAATATTAGTAGGATATTGAACTTAGCTCCCATTTTCATATATGTTTTTGATGGGATTGTTTTTACCTGGAAGCCATCTACACACTTTTCACCCCAGTCTTTGGCGTGATGCGTCGGGGTTGCCACGGGGACAACTTTGGAGCCCCGTCTCTTCAATATCTTCGGCCTTTTCAGTTTTGATGTGGACTGAAAGTTACGACATTATTAAAAACTACATATAATGTTACGACTATAGAGCAAATTTACTAGCATTTACCTGCTTTTAAATGAATAAACGTGCAATGTTACACTTATTTGCCAAAACTTTGTATTTAAACAACAAAAACCTCGATATATTTTAAGTTAAAATAAGAATAACGTAGTGAGTTGACATTGACTCATCCTTTTATAATTTCTTTTTACAGATTTTGAAGTCAACTGTCAACTATTTGTTATTCATAATAAAGTAAAATAAAAAATAATCATCAGCATTGTACTTATAATTATTCTCTCAGATTTACAATCAACCGGTTAATAACCGATACATGCTGGTTTGTCGTATTTTTCGTAACAGAGCACAGAGTAACTTATGTTCCGTTATTAAAAAAAAAATCGAAATCTGGTTCTGCTAGTCTACATTTTTCATATTGCTATACGCTCTGGTAGGCTATGTTACTTACATTGGCATCACGGGCGTTCTTCCTCGAGGCAAAAACGTGCGAGTATTGATCGCGCCGCGACTCAGGCGGTGGCGTCGACCCATCCAGCTCATCACCGCTCAGTTCTTCCGAGCCAGGTATCACTGGGAATATAGACAAATTAATCGTCTACTGCGAACGTCGTTCCAGGTCGGACTGAGGGCTCGAAGGTTACTCTTCTCCAAATCAATCATACAGGTACAACACCGATTCGACCAAGTTGCTTGATTGAGGCAAAAATTAAACATAATATATTTCCCCCATATAACATAATCGAACGTGGGTGTTCGCACGCAAACAAAACACTATTATTCCTACCCAATTTTTTTTTTTGCACTGTACCTATTATCTTATATGTTATTTTTTTTTTTTATACGGAGGCTAACAGGCTTACGGCCCACCTGATGGTAAGCGGTTACCGTCGCCTATTGACATCTGCAACACCTGGAGCATTGCTAATGCGTTGCCTGCCCTGGAGAAATCTTTTTGTATTTTTCTTAAAGCTCTTCATGTTGTAGGTTAGTGGGAAAACCTCGGAAGGAAGGAGGAGGAGGTAGGGCACAGCGAGATTTTCTCGTTCTGAATTTGAGCAGCCCGCCTGGCGAGGTACCTCCGCCTTGCAGAAGATCGCAGCCAAATAACATTATTTGTTTCAAATAGTGTTGTGTTCCTGTGGTGAGTAGGGTTACCAGAGCTCTTTAGGGGGGAAGGGGGTTCGGGGTCGGCAACGCGTGCGTGATGCCTCTGGTATTGCAAGCGCTCATAGGCTACGGTAACCGCTTACCATCAGGTGGGCCGTAAGCTTGTTTGCCACCTCTGTTGTATAAAAAAAAAAAAAAAAAAAAAAAAAAAGGAAGCTCATTCCACAATTTGTACGTATGGGGGAGAAAGGATCTCGTAAAGTGAGTGGTTCGAGATACCCACGTGTCGATGAGATGTGCATGAGCCTTATTCCGGTGACGCGAGGTCCGATGGTAGAACCTCGATGCGGGTATGAGGTCAAATTATGCACTACTACTACTACTATTTTATTACTAGCGTTTCTTAATATGATATTTTCCTATAAGACGTTTTTGGGTGACAGTACTTACCAGGAGGCATAGGTAGGTTCATGATGCCAGTCCTCTTCGGCTTCTCTGGCTTCTTGACGGGGCTGGGCGAGGGCGTGCTGAGCGGGCTCGCTTCATTCGCTAGCGATTTGAGATCTTCCACCTGAAAGAAAACGTTATCTTAGACTTTATACTTGGAGCTTAGAAACTAGAATTTGTTAAATTGCAAAAGCAATTAGAAATTAGTTGCAATTAAGTGTTCACCAAAAACCACAATGTACCATGTGATGATATATCAAACACTTGAATGTTTATTAATGTGTATGCTTTTTAAACAGGCCTCAGAACCGGTATACCGGTTATATAACGGTTTGTCGGTTATTCGTTGTAGTTATATGCCGCAAGTCGGCGTAGACGCATTTGGTGTACCGAAAAGAAAAGTTTTGCTTATAAAGAGCAAAATTGCTTTTAAATTTTGGCACTTGGTTATAATGTAACCCCCCCCCCCCCCCCCCCCTTATGCACATACTAGCTTCAGATTTAAATTGATTCAAAATGATCTTTATGTTTTCAATAAATATTGATTGATTGACGTTTGAAGTCAGTTGCTTTCAAGAGACGAGACATGTATATTGACGTTTGAAGTCAGTTGCTTTCAAGAGACGAGACATGTATATCTATACCATATCAGCACAAACATAGATTTGCATTTATGAGTAGGAAGGGTACTATCACTAACACTGAGTTATGAAGGTTACTACAACAGTGGAAGATTGACAGACAAACAGTAAGTCCAACAAACTTACTGTGGAAACAGGCGGCGGGGATTCCCCTAGCTGCCATAAAGAAAAATATGTGTTATCATACTGGTTCTTTCTTTGTCCCATAATGGAGATAAAGTTAACCTTGATTTATAAAGCGGTACTACATAAAAATTACGTTTGAAATACTAAAAACCGACTTCAATTAAGAGAATCAAACTCTTTGGGGCCATCTTATAGCACCTAACACGTAGTTTGGCGTTTGTACGCATGCGCGAACCACGTCATTTTGCTAACTTATGGTGAAATTGGCCACCCAAACTTTAAAAAAAAAGTATAAAGAGATTGTCCACAAAAAATGTTTCGACAAATCGAACAGTGATGACAAAACTATTGTTGATAAATAAATAACATCCAACAATCACATACACAGTCATGACCACACACTAGGATTCCCTGTGTCGTGGGTATCAGAAACTACGAGTATCATGGTACCACAGTACCCAGACCCGGAACAAATACTTGCAGATAATGCAAACATTTGCCCCGCAGCGGGAATTGAACCCATCCCTTGCGTCTCAACCGGGCACTCGCCCGCTGCGCCACCAAGGTCGTCGTCATACAAGCCTGTATAAACTATGTTAAACAACCTGACCTAGAAGTTTTCCACACAACCTGATCTAGAAGCTTTCCACACAACCTGGCCTAGAAGTTTACCACACAACCTGGCCTAGAAGAGTCTTGTATTACCTGAGTGTTAGGCGGCATGGGCAGCTTGGTGAGACTCTTTGGTTTGGCGGGCGGCGGCTGCTGGCTGTTGAGGTAAACGCCGTCGACGACGCTGCCCCCCACTTTGGGTAACGGGGGGAGGTCCGCGGGGGGCGGCGGGGTCGGCACCGGAGGGGGGGTCGCTGGCTTCTGGAAAATAGCTTCAGTTGAAAACCACTGTGCATTTTTATTCGATAATTAGCTGTTATAAATGAAAAGTTTTCGAACTTCAAAAAGTCTTACAACAAACTTTATTGCGAATTGGGTGTAGTACCGACCGATCGGCACAATATAGAAGTTTTAATATTGAGCGAAAGTACTTAGACTTCATTTATGCGCCTCGGGAATCTTCGTTTTATCCTTTATCTTCGTCTTTGTGCATTTATCAGAATGCAAAATGCAAAAAACTGATAGGCACCATGCAGTATTTGTTGCCCGATTCTTCTAGGCTTGGTCGCAAGTAACAGACGTAACTTCACCTAGTTTAAAAGACGTTTTAAAGTGATCCTAGTGATTTTGAGTTTGCATAACTTTCATCGTTATACTTACGGAAGGTGGTTCAGTGTCATTGTTATTGCTTGGTTCTCCATTAGAACCTGGCTCCTGGGGGTCTTTGAGGAAGTTGTCGAACTCTGGCGGCGGCTTAAGGGGCAGCGGGGGATTAGAGTCTTCACCACCCGGCACAGGAATGTCTACAACCTTCTCAGAATCCTGCTCTGTGTTCTCGCCGTTTTCTTTGGAAGGCGCCGATGGCTGTGTGCATACATGAACACATGATCGTCGGTAAAATATAGTGGTCATAACAAAAAATTAATAATGAAAATAAAAAACCTCACGATAAAATACAAAACATAACCCACTGACCTGCAATCGGGCAAAAAGGGCTTAGTGACCAACAATGAAAGAAAAATTTAAGGACGGAACAATTGTAGTAAATAATGTAGTATTGAGATGTCTCACCGGTAATGCAGATTGAGAGCTATCAGCAGACAACTCCTCAATAAGCTCTGGGTTGGCAGATGCGTTCGATACGGCGCCCTGAGATTCCTCTTCCTTTTGGTTTAGGATCTCTTGCAGTTTCTGCAAAAAGTTTTTATTTTTATGTTATACGGAGGCAAAAAGGCTGACGGCCCTCCTGATGGTAAGCGGTTACCGTCGCCTATTGACATCAGCAACACCTGGAGCATTGCTAATGCGTTGCCTGCCAAACTCCTCCCCCCGTAAAGAGCTCTTGGCAACCTTACTCACCGCAGGAACACAAAACTATTTGAAACAAATAATGTTATTTGGCTGCGATTTTCTGTAAGGCGGAGGTACCTCGCTGTGCCCTACCTCCTCCAATAAGTTTCAAATATTTTAAAAAATTACAGGGAAAAACACAGATTTCAAAGGTCATTAATTGTATATATGTACGTACCTTGGCCCTCTTGTGCTTGTCTTTGACAAGTTCCGCGAAGAGACTGGTGTCACTGATCTTCTCCTTGAAGTCTATCCTGCGTTGCAGTAGCGCAGAGGACGGCGGACTGGGCGAGTTCCTAGGCCTACTGGGAACAAAATAAATTATTGAATGAAGAATAACGAAAAAATCAGGTTTTTGGCTCACGCAAAAGTTTCAAGTCAAAAACGCCGCGAACTTATCACGCTCATAATGCGCTAACGCTAAGAGCTCTCACTCTTTTAAATGCCTATGTACACGAGGTCCAACATGTCGACATCTTTAATGATAACATTTGTAAAATATTTAATTCGCTAAGAGTATATTTAAGTTTAAATTTTAGACAGTAGGCACTTTGGTATATACTGTAAGCTTGCTGTTTTAACTGAAATAAATAATTCTAATTCTAATGAAGATATGAGCGTATGAGGGGAAGTAAAGATTTTTGTTACTCGAGCGGGCATCACAATTTGTTTTTTTTAATGTTATACGGAGGTAATCAGGCTTACGGCCATTTATGGTAAGTAATTACCGTCGCCTATTGACATCAGCTACTGCCTGCCGACACCTCCCTCCCTAAAGAGCTCTGCAGAGCATCCCCGTATCTAGGGGAAGTTTGCGGGTTCAAATCCCGTGTGAGTCGTTGGGATATTATAAAAAACTAGCGTACGCCCGCGGCTTTGCTCACGTGGTATCTTGATAAAAAGGGGCAGTTTTGAAAAACCCTCAAATACGTATTTCATAATTTGACTTTGAGTATTTGTACCAAGTTTCAGATAAATCTCTACAAACGTTAAGATTCTCCCATACAAACTTTGACATCTCATTAAACCCTTTACAGGGGTAGTTTTGAAAATCTAAAAATACAGTTTTTCCTTATTTCTATCATTCTTTATTATTAGTAAGTTTCAAATCTGTAGGTTCATAGAGGAAGATTTTTCATGCAAACGTTTTAACTCCTTTTCACCCTCTTAGGAGTTGATATTTTGAAAATCCCCTTAGTGGATGTGGTTAGCATATAAGGCAGCTACTGTCCAAATTTCAGCTTTATAGCTTCAGCGGTTTGGGCTGTGCGTTGATCGTGGAATCAGGCGTTGTTCTTTTATATATACAGATGATTTTTTTAGTATTCCTTTAGTTTATTATCAATATAAACATTTTTTTTTTTCATTAGAGATTTGTCAAATTAAGATTCGAATTATTTGTTAGTCTATAGATGATGATGAAGTAGACACTGGCGTAGGTACCTGTGCGAATGTTTATCCCGGGAGGGGTCCCGATGCCGCTGTCGGTGGCGCGGCGGCGAGGCGCTGGAGTCGCGCCGCCGGCCGCGCGACGTTGAGCGCCGCCGCTTCAGCGAACTGCGGCTGTGTGACCTACGACAACGAACAAACACATTTTCAATACAAAATTACACTTTTTAGGGTTCCGTACCCCATTATGAAAAAACACAACCCTTATAGGAGCACTTTGTTGTCCGTCTGTCAAGACCCTTTTTCTCAGAAACGGCTAGAGGTATCAACTTGAAAATACCATCGAATTGGGTCCGTGAGCTTATGGTGCCGTATAAAAATCAAGTTTCTAGCTTCATCATTCATCATCATTTCAGCCGTAAGACGTCCACTGCTGAACATGGCCTCCCTCACAGACAGAGCAAATTCCATATCATGTGGGGAGATTTGCCCATACTCACAACGCTGGGCATGCAGGTTGGCGAGCGCAGTTAGAGCTATCGTTGTTAAAATGAGGGACGCTGCTGCCCATCCCCTAGCTTTTTTCCCTTAGTCGCCTCTTACGACATCCGCGGATAGAGATATGGAGGGGCCTATTTTTTAGCCGGGGCCACCACGGCCCAACATCATCTAACTTAATGCATTAAAAAAGATATGGCAATGAATGTCTAAATTTTGCATGGAAATGGTAAAAATTCAAAACCTCTACTACGGTACTTCCAGTTACTTCACAATTCTGGAATTTGTCAGTTCCTACTACGAGATAAGCACAGTTTAAAAAAAAACTACGTGACCACTTGACTTCACGGTTTATCGAAGCAGTTTTTTGATGTTTTTTTTTGTTACTTCTGAGTCAGATGAGAAGCCATCTGCAAAAATGTCTTACAAAGGGAGATTGCCATAAGAAAAAAAGACGAGGTACCTGTTGTGTGATGTAGGCTTCAGCACCCGAATCCTCTCGCGGTCCCTACTACCGCGGCTACGGTGTCTGCGGCGCGGGCTGCGCCGGCGGTGGCGACGCGGACTGTAATCCCGGCCATGTACCTCGTGGACGGGCGAATCTGAAACGAGATATAACTTTACAAAATTCTGAATTGTCATATAAATAATCAAAATAGCTAATATCATCATTCAATAAAATCACAAGGATCACTTTGAAACGTCTTAGAAACTGGGTGAAGCTACGCCTGTTCCTCGCGACCAAGCGTAGAAGAATCAGGCAGCAAACACGGCTTGGTGCACGACTGAAAAGAGCTAAGCTGAAATCAGGATAGTGAATGGCTGAACTTGAACTGAAGTTGGGACCGAGAAGAACAAAATTCAATCTCAAATTAGGAACTAAAAAGAGCTATTTAAACCTATACTGAAATCAGAGCAGAAAAAATCTAAATTCAAGTTCAAATTAGGAACTAAAAGAGCTAATCAGGGCAGAAAAGAGCTAAATTCAACTCGAATTAATAACTAAAAAGAGCTAACCTGAAATCAGAGCAGAAAAGTTCCAAACTCAAGCTTCTATTCCAAGATTGAAAAGAGTTCGACTCAAGCTGAAATCGGGACTAAAAAGATCTAAACTCAAGCAGAATTAGGGATGAACAGATAAACTTAAGCTAACTTTAGGAATGAAAGTCAGCTTCATGCTTTTAGTATAACAATACCTACATTCAAGTACAGAACTGACGAAATTGTGAAGGTTGTGGAAAGGCGGTGGATGAAAAGGCTCAAGACCGTCGATCGTGGCACTCTTTTGGGAGGCTTAAGTCCAGGAGGCTGATGAGGACGAGTTTCCACTCACCAGACACCATAATAGGCGAGTGGGCCGACATCTGGGTGGGTGGCAGCCTCTGCTCGGGCCAGTACTCTCGCGGCCGGTGGTACTCCGGCTCGTTGTCCGAGTCGATGGTCACGGTGTCGTGGAAGGGGCCGTGCGGCGGCGGCGTGTGTGGCGTCGTTGACTTCTGTCTGCGCCTGCTGGGGCAATACATTGTTTTTCAAGGGTAGTAGAGATATTTTATTACAAGTCCTAAAACATCCCTTTAATTTAATTCAAAATGATCTCTAACTCTACTGAATAAAGTCAATTTTGAGTTTGACTTTTAGGGGCTTGCGGTAACGTTGAGCTACTCTTCAACAAGGCTAAAAAGTCCCGTGATTGGGATACCTACGCTAAAGCCTTGACTGAGTACAACATTGAGATTAGGAAAGCAAAGAGAGCTTCCTGGAGGAAACTCTGCGAGGAAATTAAAAGCTTGCCTCAAGGAGCTAAACTCCAGAAACTGCTCTGCAAAGCTAAGACTAACCAAATTGGCCTCCTAAAAAGGAATGACGGTTCATTCACAACCAATGAGAAGGAAACCCTGGAGCTGCTGGCCACGACCCACTTTCCCGGTGCACTGGACAAAACCACGCATAATCGGAGTATAGCCCCTCTACCGAAGCCTCGGAACGAGGACTGGAACAGGGCTGCTCGAATTATAAGACCGAACCAGGTAAGGTGGGCCGTCAGCTCCTTCAAACCGCATAAAGCATGTGGAGAGGATGGTATACTGCCAATACTTCTACAAAAGGGAGTCAACATCCTCTGTCCTTATCTGGTCAAAGTGTTCAGAGCGAGCCTGGCCTGGGGACATGTGCCAGAACAATGGGCAAATGTCAAAGTAATCTTCATACCTAAGGCTGGTAAGAAGGACTATAGCCAGCCAAAGTCCTTCAGACCAATTAGCCTTTCCTCCTTTCTTCTAAAGACCATGGAGAAGGTAATAGATAGATACATTAGAGATGTCGCGCTCGTAGCATCTCCCATCCACCATAGCCAACATGCCTACTGCAAAGGTAAATCCACGGAGACAGCTCTCAGTAGCCTCATAGATAGAGTGGAAAGGGCTATGGAGGACAAGGAAATAGCCCTCTGTGCATTTCTTGATATTGAAGGGGCTTTTGATAACTCGCCCACCTGTCTGCTGGTCAATGGGCTGATAAGAAAGAATGTCGACCCCACGACCACCAGATGGATAGAGGCGATGCTCACTCACAGAGGAGCAAAACTAGACCTTCATCATACGACAATCCAGATATCCACTGCTAGGGGCTGCCCACAAGGCGGAGTCCTATCGCCTATTTTATGGACCCTTGCAGTTGATCATCTCCTGTTCAGACTGGCAGATCTCCAAATCGATGCGCAGGGTTACGCAGATGACCTTGTAATCGTCGTGAGGGGTTTCTGCCAATCTACCATCTCTAGCATTATGCAAAGAGCTCTTAAAGTTGTCAGCGACTGGTGTGGTAACAACGACCTATCCATCAACGCTGACAAAACTGTAATCGTGCCATTTACTAACAAGCGTAGGCTTGACAAGCTCACAGAGCCCAAGTTAAATGGCAAGACTATCACGTTCTCCACGGAAGTAAAATATTTGGGCGTAACAATAGACCAAAAACTTACGTGGAACACGCATTTAGCCAATGTCTTAAAAAAAGCTAAAATGGCCCTAGGGGCTAGCGGGCGACTGATGGGCAATAACTGGGGCATAAACCCCAAGATAGCTCTGTGGCTGTACACTACCATAGTAAGGCCGATAGTTACTTACGCCTGTATGGTATGGTACGACAAAGCCTTTCAGTCAACTGCAACAATTAAACTGGGCAGTCTGCAAAGGACTGCATGCCTTATGGCTTCGGGAGCCATGTCCACATCCCCTGGGATGGCGCTTAATGCATTGCTGGGACTACCGCCTCTTCATGTGTATATACACAAGGAGGCGAAAGCCAGTATGTATCGCGCAAACACCCAGGGTAAAAGATGCTGGCTCTCGCAGAAGATGAGATCCCTTCAGGACTCTACTCTGCAATCACCCATTCTCAGCATGACATCTGATGTCATGCTTCCGCGACATGTATTTGAAAAACAATACATCGTGGAATTGCCCTCCAGGGAGGACTGGCTGAACAGCCAGTTACACTTTGAGGCCGGTTGCCTAAACTGGTACACAGACGGCTCAAAAATGGGACTGGATGTAGGTTGTGGAGTATATGGTGAACGTCCTAATGTAAACGGTTTCGTTAGCATGGGAAAAAACGCCTCCATATTCCAGGCAGAGGTTTTTGCCATTCTTGAATGTGCAGACGCCAATCTGCGAAAGCGCTACACCAACCACACGATTTACATCAACTCTGACAGTCAGGCTGCCCTTCTGGCACTGGACTCTAATGTCATCACGTCTCGACTTGTGGAAGACTGTCTGTCACGTTTAAACGCCCTAGGCTCAAGGAACAGGGTCGTACTAAGGTGGGTTCCGGGGCACGCGGGAATCGACGGTAACGAGTTTGCCGACGAACTTGCGCGCGCCGGGGCAAATGGTACTATGATAGGCCCTGAGCCTTTTTGCGGCGTACCAAAAAGCCTGGCTCAAAGAAGCCTCTTGCTTTCGTGCTTCGAAGAATCGACCAAACTCTGGACAAACTCTTCGGGCATGAACCACTCTAAGTTACTTATAAAAGCCTTCGATAAACAGTACACCAACCGTATCCTAGCGCTAAATAAGACCAACCTTCGCATTATTGTCAGAGCCTTAACTGGACACTGTTGTCTTAATAAGCACATGTTCAAACTAAGGCTATGCGACACACAAACCTGCAGGCTATGCAAGGAGGCGGATGAAACGCCTATACACCTGCTAGGTGAGTGCGGAGCACTTATGCTCAAACGTAGCATCCATTTGGGAAAGCACATCCTCAGCCCAATGGAGCTAAAGCAACTCACACCAAAGAAAATCCTTCAGTTTCTAACAGCTGCTGGGCTTTGCGGTGAACTTTGAAGGCCCTGTAAAGGGGCTCCACAAATAAAGTGGCGATCACAATAGGCCAGTTGTGGCCGCAGTGACACAATAGCCGCAAAAAGTTAATAAAAAAAAAAAAAAAAAAAAAAAAACGTTGAGCTATATCGTTCGCCCTCAAATGTGTAACACAAATTTGACTTTCATGCGTTTAAAAATGATCCTTATATCTACTGAGTAAAGTCAATTTTGAGGTTTACTTATAGGGACTGACGGTAACGTTGAGCTATATCGTACGCCCTCAATGTCCAACTCAAAACTGACTTTCACGAGTAGACTTACGGATCATTTTGAATTAAATTTAAAACATATATTTAAGTTTGAACAAGGCTTCGGCTTTATGTTTCAATTTCACTCGAAAGATTTATGGATTGTCGGAATAAAGCAAGCGAATTTTAATCAGCGTATTCGTTTGATCCTTTAGTTCATAGTAGCCCTGTTTTAGGTCATTGACTAGGAGGTATAATCTATCATCTATAGTCTATATGCTTGTTATACCCACTGCTGGGATTTGACACTCGCGCGAAAAATGCACAAATAATATGCGCGCCCAAAGCATTATTAAAAACACAAAGCCTGTGCGCAATTATTATAAAAAAACGTCCTCTCGGCACGTTAACATAACGTTACGTCACGCTATAAACGCGTTCCGTTATCAGTAACCCGCGCCGACATCGCATCACGTTTCAAAGCTTTCTCATAATCTCTATCTCTCATCCAAATGCCACAACATATGTAGAAATGATTCAGTAAAAGAACCAAGGTCACCGACATAGCTCTCAGAATTAGCAAGTTGAAGTGGCAGTGGGCAGGACATATAGCTCGCAGAACCGATAACCGTTGGGGAGTAAAGGTTCTCGAATGACGACCACGAACCGGGCGACGCAGTGTTGGAAGGCTCCCCACCCGATGGACCGATGACATTGTAAAGGTTGTAAGGAAGTCGGCATGAAAAATATCCTGTTACTGCGGCCCTAGTCTGCAGTCGGTGTGTTCTCACTTGTCACATTTCGACCGTGAAAAGTGAATAGATTACTGGTTTTTGTAGGCGCCCTTTTCGTGACACCATACGAAGCCGGTAAGCTATTATATGAGATAGCTCTTTATGTAAGAACTATCTCTCTCTCTTTCTTTGCAGACGGGGATCGGAAGATCCTTGGCATAGTTTTTCAAGTTGGCATTTAAATTAAAGACGTCTTCCAATGACATAAGAATGAAATTCTATTAAACTTAAAACCATTAACTTGCTCGTAGTGCGAGTAAGGCAGCTTATAAGGGCCTACGCACATCGGGACGGCATGGTAAGGCATTTTTATTTTTGCTAAATGACATTCAAACTTATCTAGTACTACTACGACTTATATTCCCCTGTTTAAAAACGATCCCGCGGCACCAAAAGCAATTTATTTGGTGCCGCGGCATTTGGTGCTGATTCAAATACTTTGCCATGCCATACCGTTGTGCGTAGGCCTAAAAAATAAATATGCATGTACAAACTACAAATATCCACACAAGCAATGGCTGATGAATTGGCGATCCACTCAAATGTTTCGCAATGAGGAGCTGAAATTACAAGTGCAAGCAGGATTAGGTTAGGGGATCCCAGTGGGCGCCACTGGACATACAGAAGGGTCAGTGAGGGGAACTATTCTTATAGATTCAGACTAGCTTGCGCCCGCGGATTCGCGCGCGTGTTACCTGGATAAAAAGTAGCCTATATGCTATTCTAGGTAAAGAACTCCATCTATTCAATGTTATATCGAAATCGGTTGAGCTGTTACGGCGTTATAGAACCACAAACATCCTCTTAAACTTTCGCATTTATAATATAGTAGAATATTACGGGCTCAGGAGTTTTTTGGAAAATAACCGGGTTCGATTCCAGAGTCACATAGACTTTTTCTGAAATCTATGAATGCAGATTATCTTCATACTAAAACCAAGGCCCTTGAGATGAAACTCCGACCCTGTCATTATGGCCAAGCGTGGTTTAGACGAGGTCTAACTAAACCCTGGTTTTGTGACGTGTCATTTCATATGTTTGACATTATGACAAAAATAAATAAATATTCCGGACATACCTATCACACAAGGTCAACTGATCCCAAACTAGGCATAGCCTGTACTATGGGTACCAGAGACTGATACATAATAGATAAATATTTAACACCCAGACACAAGAACAAACATCTGTGTTAATCACAAATGTTTGTCCAGTGCGGGAATCGAACCCGCGACCTCTAACGCAGAAGGCAGAGTTACTACCAACTGAGCTATGAGGCCTGACAGAAAGCAACTGTATGAATTTTATTAACACTTCACAAAACCAGGGTTTAGTTAGACCTGGCCCCCATTTCTACTAATTCAATGACTTGAAAATGATAATCGCATGATAATGATCGCATCATTATCGTTCAGGTACGACTGTCGCCACCTTCGTTTCTTTGATTTCACTGGCCCATTGGTTCCCCAATGACTGCCATTGAAATACGACTGTGATAGCAGAATACCTAAAGTGTCAAAAGTGGTCATTTTGCCATTGAACCATTCTCATTTTGAATTGTATTAGTAGAATTGGGGGCTGGTCTAAACTCAGTTTCGTAATGACAGGGAGAGGGTTTTGATGTACATGCATAGTTTTATCATTACACGATCCACAAGGTGACACATAATATGTGAGCTACCGAAAGGGGCTTATTTTACACCTAATTGGCAATAAAGTTTGTTTCTACAACTTCAGTAAATTCGTAATTTTTCATTGAAATCTATGCAATAATCAGCTGTTTGGGGTCAAATCAGTTCAAACTCAATGAATCAGCTCAATGTTTCAGGTAGCAATCTTGATGAATAATTAGCTATACATACAAATATACATAAAATCACGCCTGTTTCCCAGAGGGGTAGGCAGAGACCACGGTTTTCCACTTGCTACGATCCTGACATATCTCTTTTGCTTCATTCACTCTCATCACATTCCTCATACATGCTCGACGGTTTAGGGTACTCATGACCTGGCCTTTTTCCAAAACGTCACCGATTTGGTCACTTAACGTACGCCTAGGTCTTCCCCTTCCAACGGTCCCATTCACACTCGCCTTATACACCTGTTTCGTCAATCTTCTTTCGTTCATTCTCTCTACATGACCAAACCATAATTAGCTATAATATGATAAAAATACCAAAAACAGCTAATTTAAAAAGTTTGGTTAAGAAAATCTGTTGTTTTCTTTTTCACTATTATTCCTGCTTTTTATTGATATTTCGGGATGCTATACATATTATGGATCACCTTGTAGTTAGTAATTACAAAGTTATTTTGCTAGCTTGTGAAAGAACTAGATAAGTTCAAAGAGGATGTTGCTTATTTATAAGTGTTATCAAGGTATGTAGATAGATATACATATACAATAAGCATTACCATTTGGTTCCTCTGTAGTCTGTACTTCTGTTAGATCAATAAACAAACTAAAAGCATGCATTTTTGGAATACCTCTTTAGCTATTGCATTTTGAAAGGAGCCTCTAAGAGACGAACTTTGATTCTTTCTTTCTTTGGTCATAGGCCATTTTTAAACCTCAACCACTAACCTAATACAGGATGACCAAATTGACCAAGAAAGAATCAGTGAAACGACATGCAAGCAAGCTATTGCATGATTAGGCTAAAACTTCATATTCATGCAAAAATATTTTTTAAATCTTACATACTCTTTGGTGATGCTTAGTGGTGGAGTCAGTGGTACTTTTAAAGTTTTCATTGATTTCTACATTTAATAACCACCAATATTAGGCTGACTTCGCACCACCAGAAAATTCAATCAACCAATCAGTGCCTCCGGTCCGGCGACATTCTTAATCACCAATCAGTAAGGACCGTACATTACATCCTCTGATTGGTAAAATATTTTTTTCTGCCAGAACCGTGGTATGCGGCCAGCCTTAGGCCAATTAGCTATAATAGTGATAACCTTTATGATTTGATAAATCTTACCCTACAATCAATGCAGAGAGTATTAAGTTAGAAAGCGGTTGATAAAAAAACAATTAAAATTATAAAAGTGTAACATAAATACTTACTTGATTGGAGGAGACCTATGGTGGGGGTCATAGGCAACCGACGAGTGGTGCAGGGATGGCACCGGGTCTCTATGGGCCAGACGGTGCTCATGTCTCAGCAGGGGCGGTGGGGTGGTGGGTGACACTGGTGAGCAAGACCCGTTCCGCAGTGGAGACGAGGGCTTCTCCCATTCACTCACAGGCACCTTCTCGTACCTCTGCGGCGAGGTTCTAACCGGCGTCACCTCTGGCACGTTATCGTCCGGAGACACACTCTCTAGACTCGCGGAACGGTGCCGAGACTTCTTCTTCTTACTCTTCTTTTTCTCCTTCTTCCGCTTTTCTTTTCTCTTCTTATACCGCATCTCCTCAGTCTCTTCCACTGGCGCCTCATACTCTGCTCCGAGGCGCTTCCGTGATGCTGCCGATAAAGAATCACGGGTCAGACTGTAGTCCTCGGTACCCCGACGACTGGTGTTCGTCACGGATATCACTGTATCGACCAAAGTGCGGATCGAGTGTGGCTTTCTGGAGCGACGACGGTCGTCTGCCATATGCCGGCTGATCGAGCTGGCTTCGCTGTCGATCTCCCCCGCCTCAGGCGCTGAGAGAGCCTCCGAACTGACATCGGAGTACTCAACCAGCGGTTTGTGGGAATTCGACGTAGCATATGATTGGTCATGAGTACCACTGGTATGGGTTCGGGTCTTCTTGTGTGTCCGCTTCTTGTGCTTGTCCTTGTGGTGCTTGCTGTGGCGCTTCTCATGGCGTTCCATGGTCAACTGGAGCGCCAGGGGTTGGTTACTTCACATTACAGCATGCTGTAACAATGTTAATACATTTTTGTGGTCATTGGGGCAGAACAATACACAGAGCTCTAAATAAAAATAATACGAATGTGACCTAGGATTTAGCGCTTACTTCCAAAAATTCACTTCCCTGGAGGTAAGAAATCAGGTGAGACCAGGTAGGTACTTACCGAGTAGGTAGGTACCATACCTACCTTCATGCCTATTCATTGAGGACTCAGTAAACATATCAATGACAAAAAAATTATGATACTATTTAGCTAAGTACCTAAGTTAGTAGGTATGTTAAGAACCTACGTATGCATTGTAATATAACAAATTTCTAAAAATACATATTACTGTGGCTCCATTGATCAATCTCAATTTGACAACTATTTTTAGGTTATCACTGCAGAATGCAAAAACGAATAAATTGACAAAATATGTTATAATTACAATGCACCTATAAGCAGTAATAAAGAGGACTTACCATAACAATAAACGGACGTGCGTCATTCCCACACAAACACAAAATTATTCTTGCAAATTTACAAAAACTATGTTAGGAGCTACAGATTTATTTGTTATTTTTGGTCTAATCTGAGGGCTGTTTGCCTGTAATATTGAAATATCTAGGATCTTTAGATATTAGGTAATCTTATTTTGCTAATGATTGACATCAATAGTGCATAATTCATCTAATAACATCGGATTTATTTTACGACAGAGACGTCGATTTCAGTCAGCCATTTGCTTTTCTCTCATTCATTTTCTTTCATTATAATAGTGTTGTCACAAACATTATACGTGTCCAACATCGACATCGATCAATTATATATCAAATATAGTTGGTGGTTTAGGTACTTAATTAGGTATGATAGTATGTGATTTTATTTGTAGTTCCGTCACATAGACTAAGTAAGGGATACTTCAATACGCCATACGTATCGCCGTTATTTGGTTAAATAAATTTCGCGATTTTCGGGTCAATCGATTTAAATCACAACAAACCATTTAAATCAAGGTTTGTTGTGCATGGAGTCGTAGAAAACGGTTTACAATTGTCGCAAAACTATCCAAAATATTTGTATATAGTGGTCAACCGCAACGAACCACCTAATTCCACCACCCAGTAGCAGCGCAGCCGCCGCCTTCCGTATATCTATCGATATTCGATGACTTTAGGAATTCAAAGCCATGCCAACTCTATTTAGCGCGCAAGTTCAAGCCGTAATTTTAGTGAAAATGTAATAACGATGAATGTAGTCATATTTATATAGATTATTAAAGTTATAGAACTTTTTAATTTGATTGTAAAGCATATTACTTGAAAATATTTACTTATAAATAAATAAGTATTTAGATTACTTCCGTATTGTTACGATCACTTCCGTATGCTAAAACTCCATTCCATTTTGAATTAATTTACACACAGTCGTCGCACTAAACAAATACTAAAGCCTAATAACAATAATAATGTAGGTATGTATAAGTGAGGCAAAATAAAAACCAGCCGTGGTAATTTTAAAACAAAGTACTTTTTACTGTAATAAATAAATAGGCACAAAATCTAAATAAGATAAATAATTAGATTAACTAATAGCAAATAATTCTGCGTGGTTTGGAACGCAAATAAGTGTAGTTCATTGCCAGTAAACAAAATATTTCTTTTTTGGTATAAAAAATGTAGTGATGCATATTTATATTTAAACATATTTGTCGGTATATTTAATAAATGAAACAGTATTATAAAATTAGAATTTAAATAAATTATTTGATAAATTTAAGTCTACAGTTTAAGGAGCTAACTAAACGGAACACCGGGATTTAAGTGGTAAGGTTAATTAGAATATCCATGGCAACATCAATTAACTGGCAGGCTGGCGTGCGATTTGCGTCCCTTTTGGTAAAGCATTTTCCGCAAAAAAATAAATAAAATGCGATATACACATCTAGGAAACGGAATAATTTAGTTATTGATGCAATGTGCAGTGTCGTATTCGTGCAATAAACATACTTCTACTGATATCGAATTAACACAATGACCCTTGGGTTCACGGCTGAAATTACTGTCGCATCGTAATATTACCCAATATGGGATAGAAATTACCGACAGACACAGTTAATCGCGTGCCCTACTATAATTTAAAACTTCCAGGAACAGCAGATAAAAAGTTCAGTGTCTCAATAGTGTAAATTTAGATGATATTTTTTTATCATGGTCATTTCGAAGTCATTGAACCGAGCGGCGTGGTGACTGTGGCTAGCGGTTCGGAAATATGTAAATAAATAAACATGAACGATATAAGCGTGAAAATTGAGGAATCTCCGAAAAGTCCGAAAGAAGTCGCTGGGTCTCCGTCAACGTTGGCCGGAACTGAGAATGATTTTGATCCGCTTGCGATCGGCGACGATGTGGGAGCGGTGAGCGAGCCTGCTGAGGCAAAACCTGTAGAAGAGGCGGGAAGCTGTGATGATGATGCCAAAGAAAAGACAAGCGAGACACAGAATGGAGACGCTGAAGAAGTGATATGTGAGACTGAAGTTATCAAAGGCAAGTCCAGATCACATTTACATTGTCATTTTCTGATAATCAAATTTTACTGTTAATTACTTCTCAATTTATATTAACCTAGTGTCTGCCCGTGGCTTCGCTCACACAGTACCTGGATAAAAAGTATCCTATGTCCTGCAGGGTTTAAGCTATATCTCCATACCAAATTTCATCAAAATCGATTCACCCAATTAGCCTGAAAATTTTATAAACATAGAATATTGGATGTTGCATTGCTCAT
Organism: Anticlea derivata; assembly: GCA_947579855.1. NCBI lineage: Eukaryota > Metazoa > Arthropoda > Insecta > Lepidoptera > Geometridae > Anticlea > Anticlea derivata. The sequence goes on from OX388269.1 coordinate 1,818,048, forward strand.
TGTATATTTTCCTTTACATATTGAGACATACATGTGAAGTGAAAGTTGCCTGGGACATGTGTGTAATGGTTGTACCACACACATTGAATATAGCCCCACCAGAATTCTCTAACTATAAGACAATGCAGCAATGCATCACCTACACAGACTAACTTTTTTTTTTATACAACTGTGGTGGCAAACAAGCATACGGCCCATGTGTTGGTAAGCGGTTACGGTACCCTATGAGCGCTTGCAATGCCAGAGGCATCATGCATGCGTTGCCGACCCCGAACCCCTCCCCCTAAAGAGCTCTGGCAACCTTACTCACCGCAGGAACACAACACTATTTGAAACAAATAGTGTTATTTGGCTGCAATCTTCTGTAAGGCGAAGGTACCTCTCCAGACAAGCTGTTCTTTATTCTTTATTGTACACAGAAAACACATACAAATAACAAATTAAATGAAAGGACATGTACAAAGGCAAGCTTAACCCTAAAAAGAGTGCTCCAATTTAGATCGAGAAAATCTCTGTACCCTACCTCCTCCAAAACTTTTAGAGCTGACCTAGACACACCTAGACTTGACAGACTGACTATAAACGCGCAGCTTATACCAGGAGGAAGCTATGCGCCTGCTCCCCACCACCAAGCCTTCCAATATGTCCAAGAGAGCTGGAATTTTACAAAAATATTTTCCTTATTTTTGTATTTTTTTATCTTATAAGAAAATAAGCTTGAGATTTAAATTATATTTGTGAAAGTAGGTGTCATTGAAAAAAATTATAGAAATACATGCTGCGTTTCAGTCTAATTCTATTAGGTTTTGACCTGAGGAACAGGTGTAGCTTCACTTAGTTTTTAAGTAGATTCAAAGTGATCCTTATGATTTTATTGTATTGATGTGAAGATGTGTATCTTTACTTATATATAGGCTCTGTTCAGGGCCACCATACCTCACTGACCTAATACAGGAGGACCAAGAAACAATCAGTGACACAAAAAGCAAGCAAGCATTGTTTTAATACCATTTGCCTTTGAGATTCACTTAAATAGCATAATTTGTACATGTTTTAAAACCAATTGAATCTTTCAGAGGAAGTGAAAGAGACCAGTAGAGAAGAAGTAACAATTGAGGTGTCGCAAGCAAACAATGTGCCTGGTATTGAAGGCTCAGTTGAAACCCCAGATATAGCTATATCTACAGTTAAAGTAGATGAGGAAAAAACAGAGGGTTCTGTCGAACCTACCCCAGTTCCCATACAAAAGGTTGCAGAGAAAGAACCTAGTCCCGTTAAAGAGGTTGCTGCGGTTGTGAAAGAGGAGTTTAAAAAGGAGGAACCAGATCAGGAGATGACTGATGTATCTAAGCTTGATGAGAAAATTGAGCAAAAACCTAAGACTCCGATGAACGGGGACATTCCTAAGGTAAATAAAGGCATTTGAGCTATAAAAAGTTTGTCTGCTTAATTGTACAGCAAAAGTAGGTGTTGACCCTATGGGTGTACCCAGGGGAAGCAGCAGTCTTCCCCTGGATCAGGCCTAGCCTCACCTGCCAAAAATTCTCGATTTTTGTTGATTTCTTGCTCAAAACACAATCTTCTCATCTATGTCCCATAGTTTTCCGCAGTTCACGCAGTTACACGACTATATGACATAGTTCTCCAGGTTGGCTTCACATCTATCATTATCATCAGCCTTTTAAACTCCACTGCTGAACATAGGCCTCCCCCAAAGAGTGCCACAACGAACGGTCTTGAGCCTTCTGACTTCCCGTAACCTTCACAATGTCGTAGGTCCATCAACCGATGGACCTTAGTGAACAAAGTTTAGGATATTTTTTTTTAGATTGTTCTCAAACTTTTTCAAATCTCAAATCAATTACTGACTACCTAGTTCGACATCAAGATTGCTATCAAACAGGTGATTAATTGAGCTTGAACTGATTTGACCCTGAAACAGCTGATTTCTTCAGTGTTTTTACTATGAAAGATGATACAATTCCGAAAGCCGTAGAACAAACGTTATTGTCAATTGGGTGTAGAATAAGCCCCTTTTGAGATAGCATACATATCATACAAGGAATACAAGGTGATTCATAAATCACCTTGTATTCCTAAAAGCCATCATCTGTCAAAAATATCACTTATACTACAAATATTATAAATGCGAAAGTTTGTGAGGATGTTTGGATGTTTGTTGTTACATCACGCCGTAACGGCTTAACGGATTTCGTTGAAACTTGGAATAGATAAAGTTCTTCACCTAGAATAGCATATAGGCTACTTTTTACCTAGGTACCACGCGAGCGAAGACGAGGGCGCAAGCTAGTGTCATAAAATATACACCTGTAATATAAGATGAAAGCCGCGTCATGCTGATGCATGCTTAGTCAAATTATCCAGTTCAAAATCAGCAATTCTTATGAAAAAAATTCTGCCTAAAAATGGAATGTTGCTTGTTGAATCATCAAAAAAATGGCGGAAAACAATAAAAAGCTCACAGCATTGACCTTCTATGACATCTGATCTCTGCCAAGGCCGCGCTTTAGTTGCTGTTACCTAAACAATACCTATGCTGCATGATAATAAGGATCAATTTCAGTATCTTGATAAATTATCAGTATATTGCTTACAGTTTCAAAGTGATCCTAGTGATTTTGAAATAAACACCTTTTGACTTTGTATGTGCGCCTTAATGCTTGAAACAGTGACGGAAAACATTGAAAGGAATCTTTAGACACGTGCGACTAGGCTGAGGAGATGGCATTGGTCCTGAGCAAGCCTACGCCATCTAAAATATGTCCCATACACAATTTGTTTTTATGTTTAAGTTCTTTCTTTTTGTTGATAGAAAAGCGTAATATAAGCCTCTTTCGGCGAATACTATGTATCACCTTGTATTTAACAATATTTGTACTCATTTTAGGATGAGCAAGGAACTAAAAGACGCTCAAGTGAAGAGGTGGAAACCGAATCTCCGTTAAAGAAACTCTGTCAGGAGGTAGAAAGGACATTCCCACATCATGACGGCATGATAAGCGATTACATCCAAACAGCGACTAAGAACAACATAGACGAGGTGCAAAGGCACACCGAACAACTACTTTCCGAAATACAGACGTTAAGAGAACTCGCGCAGAAGAAGGAGCACGAGTGGAATAGTATTCTACACCTTAAGAAAGTTAAGGAGGAGATCCTACTACGGTTACTAAGAAGAAAGCAGGTGTTATCCTACGAAAAATCCCCCGAAGTGAACGGCCAAGATCCGTTCGATTATCTCAACCAAGCGAAGAACCTAGCTATCGACAAAAGTGACGATATATCTGGGCTCGCGATAAAGCAGCCTGGGGCGACCGTGAACCCAATGATGCAACCGCCAATGATGCCTATGTCGTCATACAACCCCATGACAGGGCTGCCTCCTCCGTACGACAAGGCGCATCTACAAAATATGCCGAAACCAGTATTCCCACAGCAGTTGATGCTGCCAGGCCCCCTCCAAGGGTTCCCCAGAGACATGAACGGGCAGTTACCAGGATATGGGCACCCGATGGGCAGACAAGGCCCTACGAAGGATGTGAAGTCTATAATAGCGGATTACAGGCAAAGAAACCCAGATATCACCCCTAGAAGGGGACGGAGAATGAAGTCTATTCTCAACCCTAATATGATGAATGCGCCGCGGCCGATCGCCCCGAAAATGGATAGTTTGAACAACTTGAACAATCTGGCCAATATGAGCAACATGAACAACATGGCCAATCTAAACAATATCAACATGATCTTCAACAATTTGGACATGGTGAGTTGCATTTTTGATCGAGTGAGCGAAGCGAAAGGTACCCCCAAGTTCAGTTGGATTGTATGTATGTTTTTCTGATGATAACTTTAAAATGGTTACGATCTTCATGTTTGAAATGTGAAGAGATACAAACAAAATTGCAACGCGTGCTGATGCCTCTGGTATTGCAAGCGTTCTTAGGCTACGGTAACCACTAACCAACAGGTGGGCCTTAAGCCCGTTTGCCACCTTAGTTTATAACACAAAAAGTAGTCAGAGGCACGTCCAATCACACATTTAATGCAATTTATGCACTAAAATTTGTCGAATAAAATAATCCGCGCAGAACGAAATTCAAAAGACCTTCGTATCAATAGTCGGGGTATCTCCCCTTCTTGTCGAGTCACTGATTCTTTCTTGTTCATTCTGTATTAGGTCAGTGATCAGGTTGAGGTATGGTGGCCCTGAAAAGGGCCTATGACCGTCGGTAAAAGAATCAGTGTAGTGAAAGGATTCAAGTGCGCCTCTTAGAGGCTCCTTTCATCCTTTCCTTTCGTGGGTATCTCCCCACTAGGCCAACACAGCTCTTTGGCTGTGCGACGCTTTAAATAACTGAAGTACGTCCTACCAATGCCCTATACCAATACTAGAGAACGTGGCTGGCCTTTGAGCAAAAGTCAATAATCTAATTTATAATAGGGATCCTTGACCCCGATTCTCAATGACGGCGCTCGGCGCGCGGCGCTGGCTAGTAGCTGCGTACGCGGCGGCCGGCGCTATTCTGTGCCCTGAGGCGGCCAGGACGAGTTATTAAAAGAAATTATGTACAGAGTACATAATCATACTTGAATAACATATTATTTCAGTCTATGTATAAATCTAATATTATATATCTAGATCTAATATACAAGTTGATCCATAATATGAATACCACCCAAAGGGGGTTATATAAAAAGAAACACATCAATTATAAAAATATATTTTTTTAATTTTTTTTTCCCTAATTTTTTTAAATTATCTGGTTTTGGTATATTTCATCATCATTATAACTATCTACTAAACGTACGAGAAGTTTGGCATCAAGATTACTATATTATTGTATATTCTGCCGCCAAAATGTAAATTGTTAGTCTGAATGAATGAATGAATGAAAATGCTTTATTGTACACCGTAATTGAAAAATACATAATAAACAGAAACTAAAACTAAAGACCATAAATGTACAATGGTGGTCTTATCGCTAAAGCGATTTCTTCCAGACAACCTTTGGATGAAGTGAAGATAAAATTAGAAGAAGATTGGTCGGGGTGGACTTAAAAACATAAATAATGGAAACACTTTAAGCAACTGTGTAACCTATCATAAAGTTGATTACTATAAACAAACAGCATACATACAAATATATAATATATAAATATTTATAAATATACAGATTTATACATACAGTGGTGGTCATCTAATTAGAAACACCTAGTCACCTGACATTTTTATAAAGTAACTAACATTATTATAGCATTTAATAGGAGGTAAATTTTTTTTCACTACTTTACAATGTACTTTAATATCTCTAGTTTAATTACAAGCAATAATATTTGACAACCAAGACGACAATAAAAATAAATATCAGTGAAACAAAAAGTATCAATATCGTTAGGACTGGCAGAATGGACAACTAATTAGAAACATTGTATGACTTGGTTCAAAATTTGATTTTTTAAACTGAAATACAGTTCTCACAATTGTCAATCACATTGTAAATATTGCCTCCATTTGTAACTCATTACGAAAAGTTACTATTTATTGTTGTTTTATTAAAAATGGGTAAAAATAAGAGCTGTGATGCAGCAACGAGAAAAATTATAGTGAATTTTCATTTAAAACAAAAATGGAGTTACAGAAAGATCGCCGATTATTTGGAATGTTCCGTAAAGATGATATTTAACGCCCTCGCACATTTCAAACTACACGGAACATCAGATAACGTGCCAAGAAAACTTCGGCTCAGGAAGACTACAGTTCAAGAAGACAGGCTTATGCTTCGATTAGCTAAGGCGGACCCCTTTAAAGGATCCAATGTTATAAGAAAAGAGGTATTTTCAGAAGACGATCCTCGACACGTGTCTACTAAACTAGTTCGTAGACGGTTGGTTGAAGGAAAATTGTTAGGAAGGATCGCTAGAAAAGTACCACTACTAACCAGGCAACATAGAGAAAATCGTCTAGCATTCGCTCGCAAATATGGCAGTTTGACTATTCATCAATGGAAAAAAGTTTTGTTTTCAGATGAAACTAAAATTAATTTGATTAATTCCGATGGAAAACGATATGTACGACGACCAATAAACGAGGCTTTGAATAACAAGTACACTAAAACGACAGTTAATCACGGTGGTGGAAATGTAATGGTGTGGGGATGTTTCTCAGGGTACGGGATTGGTCCCGTGAGAAAGATTGAAGGGCAAATGGATCAATATCAATACAAAAAGATCTTGGAAGAGACAATGATTCCATATTCCGAGGAAAATTTGCCAGTAACTTGGATATTTCAGCATGACAACGACCCAAAGCACACAGCACGCAGCGTTTCTTACAGAACAATCCGTGACAGTATTAGAGTGGCCTGCCAATAGTCCGGATTTAAATCCCATAGAAAATTTGTGGCACACTATAAAGACCAACCTGTCGCCGAAACACGTTACTAATATTCATGGACTTAACAGTGCATTTGAAGATGCTTGGAGAAGTATTCCTGTAGAAACTTGTTATAAATTGATTGAATCAATGCCGCGTCGCTGCAAAGCTGTTATTGATAATAAACGCTACCCTACCAAATACTAATTGTCTAAGGATGTAGTATTTTTAGTATTTTTCAAAACTATTGGGGTTTTGTTCAAATTAAAAATGATTTAAGTAATGATTTTTTTGGTGTTTCTAATTAGTTGTCCGGTTTGTATCTCGTTTTTTTATTTTGTTATTAATATAGCTTTCAGTTTTAGAAAAACAACCGTTGTTTTCTGTTATTAAAATGGTATAACAATGCAATATAATATCCGATACATCGATTTTAATACGTAGGAACACTCAATGATACGTTAAAAATTAGTTCGAAAGGGAATTTGCAATAAAAATATAAACCCAGGTAGGTGTTTCTAATTAGATGACCACCACTGTATATATTTATATCCGAAGCCATGATGGCGGCGTAGGTATTTGGAAAACCTGAAAATTATTACCAGGTCAGAACAGGAATAAAAGCCCTACTATTCAATAATTAGAAACAGTGACAGGGTTAAATTAATGTATTACTAGCTTGTGCCCGTGGCTTCGCACGCGTGCCACTTCGTTCATCGAAATCGGATCTGACAGAATTGTGTAAGTAAGGCAATAGATATTAAAAAAAAAAAACATCGTTACAGAACCAAAAAGCCATGCTCGAGCGGCTGCAGCAGGTGCAAGGAGGCGCGATGCAAAACGGCATGTCGTTCAAAGACGTGCTAGTGCAGTTCGCGAACATGCAGCACAACAACCCCGCGCTCATCCCCAACCGGGTGGAGAACATCCCCATCCGGCCCGAGCAGCTGCGCCCCGACAGGCCGGACAACAGGAGGCGGCCTGACAGACCCGACAGGAATCACGAAGAACAGGTTATTTTTTTTAAATGTTTTTCTGAGGCAATCACGCTTACGGCCCACCTGATGGTAAGCGGTTACCGTCGCCTATTGACATCTGCAACACTTAGAGCATAGCTCTTCATGTTGTAGGTTACTTATTATAATTTTCACTTATTCTTGTCACTGATTCTTTCTTGTTCACCTGTATTAGGTCAGTGACCAAGTTGAGGTATGGTGAGTCAAAGTCAAAAGGCATTTATTGCAATAAAATCACTAGGATCACTTTGAAACGTCTTAGAAACTGGGTGAAGCTATGCCTGTTCCTCGCGACCAAGCCTAGAAGAATCAGGCAACAAACACGGCGCGCGTGCCTATCATTTTTTTCGATGATCCTTTTTCACAAAATGGAATTTAAAGCTTCAGTGTGGTGCCGATCGAACAAGGTGAGGCTCAGGTGACCCTGAAAAGGCCATATGACCGTCGATGAAAGAATCAGTGTAGTGAAAGGATTAAAGTGCGCCTCTTAGAGGCTCCTTTCGTGCACGCACGTGTCACGTGTCTTCGAGTTTTTAAGTTCTAGGACATGCCGGTTTCCTTCACCATGAGAGCACTAGCATAGCGCACATAAATTTTCAGAATGGAAAAGCCATTGGTGCAAGACAGGTTTCGAACCCACGACCTGTGGATCTGAAGGAGGGGCCACTACTACCCCTCCATCAGTGCTCACGAACGAAAACTAACTCACTTTAACGAAAATTTTAACTCGCAATTAACCTCTTTATTTACAGAAACAAAATCAAACCTTATTGAAATAAAAACCTTTGACTTTGAAACTAACACAAGTAAATATTATCAAATTACACAAAAAACTGCTGAACTATCTAAAGACCGTTACAAACGATCTGTAGATATCTCATTTGATCCAGATCACTACCAGTCGGAAGCGTCCCCAAGACGCTGGCGGAATCGCCACGCTTGCAATTATGATATTGTTACAGGTACATAAGCCGGTGGAAAGGCTGGCGTCGCCCAGTCCGCGGCTGCCCCCGCCTCCCCCCTACCCGGAGATATCCCTGCTGCCCGTCTCCTCGGGGCAGGAGCCCAGCCCCACCCAGCAGCAGAACTCGCTGCTGCACGGAATACTCACCAAGGTGCGATACTGCGCATTTGCTAGTAGTAGAGGGTCCGAAGTAACAACGACCTTCACCCATCTGTTCAGCCGATGAAAACTGTTTGTAAATTTAGTTTTTAGAAAACACACCGCGGGTGAAATATCCTGGCCAGACTATGATTAATTAAAAATTTAAAAATGACTATTTAATATTGAAATAAATATTAGATTATAGCAAAAATATATAACAAATTAATTATATCTTATTTATATATTATATGAATACCCAACGTTTGCATATTCTATAGGCTTCATACTTTCGATTGGTATTTTTATTCATTAAATTCAGGTGTGCAATATTACATAAAATGTCATTTTTTAATTTATTGGCCAGGATTTTTTAAGCCAACCCTCTTGGGATGTATTTTCTAACATACTAAATTTTATATCTATCAATCTTCATCGACTAAACAGATGGGTGAAGGTCGTTGCTACTTCGGATCTAAGTCCATAGGAGGATGTAACTTGACCGCTTTGAAACCGTTCGCGTCGCAAAGGCTTGCTAACTTTTTGAGATACACTTCGCGGCTACATTTTTATACAAGGTGTTTTTCTGGTCAGTGGCCAACGCCCACTTGAAAAACCATGGCCTATAATACATATCCCATTAAAAAAAACCACGAATTATTGATTTTCCATGTAACGCAGGTCGTGTGCACCACATTTGATCAAAAATTGCACTTTTAGACCCCTGTTTAATCATATTCAGGCCATTCCATACAAAGTGTGTGGTAGAGATTGCTATTCAGCGATAAGACCGCTCATTGTATTACATAGTTTATATTTTTTTTACTCTTTTTACTTTTATGGTGTACAATATTTATCTAGTACGGTACGGTGTCGTTGTATCGAAAAAAAAAAAAACTTTTTTTGTAGGCAATAGTTCAAATATGTGAGTGCAAAACCCCGTGTATAAATCATCGCTAAGTACATCCCAAAAGATATAAATTAAAGTTTGTGTCTTTTTTGTCGTCTCTTTTTATCATTTGAGGATAAAGGAGTGTACGCAAAAACGTGGTAAAATACAAGGTGAATCATAACATGTATTCCATCCCGAAAGGGGGTTATTCTCCATCCCGAAAGGGGGTTATTCTATCAACAAAAAGAAATAAGATTAGCGAAAAAAACATCAATAAACTTCAACAATTTTGAAACTTACTCAAATTAGCGGTTTTTGGTATTTTTATCATCTTTATAACTAATAACTAAACGTAAAAGAAGTTCAGAATCAAGATACCTAAAACAGCTGATTCATTGAGTTTGACCTGATTCGACCCCAAAACAGCTGATTTTCGCATAGAGCTTTTTCAATGAAAAATGACGAATTTCCAAAAGTCGTAGAACAAACATTATTGCCTATTGGATGTAGAATAAGCCCTTTTCGGGATGGCATACATATTATGAATCACCTTGTATAAACATCATTGACCACAAAAATACATTATTGGAATAAGTTCCTTATTGCGACGTGAAACGGCATTTTCGACTGGTCTGGTTATATCGGTAGAAATGTATACAGAACGCATGTTTTTCTAGTTTTATCACTATCACTTTTATATGCGACCATAGGCCATCTGCAATGTCGGTGAGATCTCACTTCTCACTTTTCGACCGTGAAAAGTGTATAGCTTACCGTTTTTGTATGGTGTCATAAAAGGGCGCCTAAAAAAGTAATATATTCACTTTACATGGTTGAAAAGTGAGAACTCTGTGAGTGATCAAGCAGTGAACGTACAAACGGTGTGCGTGTATCTATAATTTATTTCAAAATGATCCTTACGTCTACCAATTAAAGTACATTTTGAGTTTGGCTTTGAGGGCTCTCATTGAGCGTCTCTCACATTACTAAAAAATACTTTATTAGGTAGGCATAAATATCATTTTAAAATCAATTTTAGATGACTAATAGTTCGCCGTTTTAACTTATGGGTAATTCCGAAGTCTTTATTTCGCCGTACCGATGACGGACAAAAATAATGACATGTGCCTTTTTTATGCATTTCTCGTGACGGTCTCATAAAATAAGAAATAATTATAAAAACAAACAAGAACATGCATTAATGTATATAGATAAACGCTTGTAGTAATTTCATATCAGCTTCATTTTTTTATAATTAATGCGCTTGCTTATTGAATTAGCTTGAATGAGTGTTGCCACTTGCAGCAAGCCTCCCCAGCGCCTCAGAGTTTCTCCCCGACTCTGGCGAAACTCCTCACCTCCCCGGAACGGAAGGGGACCTCTTTGCCATCGTTCGGTCAGGCCAAGGTACCAATAATGTACGAATCATAACGATTGGTGTTCTAATTGGCCGTACGTTCCAAATTCAAAATTTAGTTTTTAAGCTCACATTCGGCCAGAATTTATGAGTGTTTCCATGTTGAAAAAATAAAAATAAAATATTTTTGTAAAACAAATGGAAAATAATATGTTTTACCGATAAAAATATTTCATCTATCCAAGATTTTCGGCACCAGCGTCATTCGTACCATGGCGAAGTTGGTTGCCATTGCCGATTCAAAGCGAAGATGCGGGTTCGAGTCCCGCTGGTTCGAAAATTTTAGGTATCATTTAAATTTAACATGGAAGCTCTTATTTTTAAAGTGCGGCTTGAATGTCTTAGAAAATATGTTATTAACCCTTTATTTTTGGTGAAAATTGCCAGTCGAAATTATTACAACCTATTTTTAAGAATGGCAATACTCATTGAACATTGCCACCTCACAGTCATAAGTAATAAATAATAATATACACACAATAATGCATACTATTTTTCTATAGAAGATGACTGCTTTATCAAATTTAAAATAGTAACTAGGGAAGCCTACAAATATCCCAGAAAGCTTTACTGATTCTCACTACTTGAACAGTAGAGCTTGTATTTGAAGTTAAGCTAATGTAGATAGCTCTTCTTAAAATGGTTTCAGCCTAGCAAATGAATGCAATTATGTATGGAATGCAATCCGTTTTAACCTGAAATGTTTCGAGCTCAAATCTATAAGCCTAAAATTATAGCAAGCTTTGTCAATAACAGCTTTTTCCAATATATAGGAGGCACTTTTAGGACTTTGACTCATTCCTTTAAAACCCAGTGTAAAAATCAGCTGTTTGGGGTCAAATTAATAATCTTGAGGGCCAATATACGAAAACTTTTCTTTTTTTTACTTTTTAAGGGGTCGGCAACGCGTGCGTGATGCCTCTGGTATTGCAAGCGTACATAGAGTACGGTAACCACTTAACAACAGGTGGGCCGTATGCTTGTTTGATACCTTAGTTGTATAAAATATATATATAAATATATATACTTTATATATTATTTATATTGAATATATATATATATATTCAATCTAATCTCATTAAATAAAGTCTCGTGTATAACTCCGTTGTCGTAGTTTACTTGACATACTATTTTTAATTTTAGGTATTTTTATATTTTATTTTTAATAACGTGAGGGACACAAGACTGTATTGAAATAGATTGAAGTGTATTCAGAACTAACTTGATGTCAAACTTCTTCTACATTAAAGAAGTATTAGGCTGGTACCAAGACTAAAAACAGCTAATTTGAAATATATGGAAGTATAAACACAATTTTTGTATACCTAGGGACACATTCTTAACGGTATTTTATTAGCAAATTCACGGTATTTAGGTTACACGTGTGATGGTTATTTGCAGAATTGCGGTGAGATCACGATAACGCCAGTGCAGCCCACACCGCCGCCGCCGGAACCACAGACTGAGAAAACAGAAGAAGTGGTTCAACTGGTATGCTGCTGTGACTAATCGTATATCTAAGAAACTTTATACCGAAAAATTAACGGGTGGTAAACCAACAAGGCATGTTACAGCTATAATAATCCCAAAGACTGCGTCCCATACTCCTTTTATCTGGCGCAACCTTATAAATGGTATAAAAAAGATCAACTGCCCTGTTATAATCATTAAGAATTATCATCATCAGCCTGCAGAAGTCCACTGCTGGACATATAAATAAATAAATAGGCCTCCCCCAAAGAGTTCCATGACGAACGGTCTTGAGCCTTCTCCATCCACCGACTTCCCGCATCTTTCACAATGTTGTCGGTCCATCGGTTCCTTCCAATACTGCGTCGCCTTGTTCTTGGTCGCCATTCGAGAACTTTTACTCCCCAACGGTTACCTTCTACTTTTTGTTTATTGTCTCTTTGTGTCTTAAGTGTCTTCTCTAATTAGGTTGCGCTGTTTTTGTGAGTACTCATACGAACTCCTTTCTTAGGACGACGACGAATCTCCAGTCTCCGAAGGAGAGGCGTGTCCCTCCCCCACCGGTTCCGGCAAACTGGTCATTGATGAGGGGGGGCACGAGGTCAGCGAACCCGCGGAAGCCGAGAGTTCTGACACGCCGCAATGCCAGGGCTGTAAACGGAAACATGCGCAGTTTGTATGCGCCGGCTGCGCCAATCAGTGGTATTGCAGCCGCGAGTGTCAGGTAAATTCTGTTTTATCCTACTAATATTATAAATGCGAATGTTTGTGAGGATGTTTGGATATTTGTTGTTCAATCACGCCGTAACGGCTTAACCAATTTCGTTGAAACTAGGAATAGATAAAGTTCTTTACCTAGAATAGCATATAGGCTACTTTTTATGTAGGTACCATGCGAGCGAAGCTGGGCGGAAGCTAGTACTCTATATAAATTGATTATTTTGCATGCGAAAGGTGTGTGACTGTGTGTGTGTGTATTTGTGTATTTGTTACCACGAACATCGGTAACGGCTGAATGGATCTCTATGAAATTTCGTATTTACATGGTTACTTTAGGTCCTGATACTATAAATACCGACATAGCTTTCAGAATTAGCAGGTTGAAGTGACAGTGGGCCGGCCATATAGCTCGCAGAACCGACAACCGTTGGGGAACAAAGGTTCTCTAGTGGCGACCACAAACCGGACGACGCAGTGTTGGAAGGCCCCCCACCCGATGGACCGACGACATTGTTAAGGTTGCGGGAAGTCGGTGGATGGAAAAGGCTCAAGACCGTTCGTCATGGAACTTTTTGGGGGAGGCCTATGTTCAGCAGTGGACTTCATCAGGCTGATGATGATGATGATGATGACTATAAATACATATATAAATATATATATATATATATAAATACATGTATAGATTGAGTACTTTTTATCTTACCGCACGAGCGTAGCCGCGGTTGGAAGCCAATTTTCAGAAATATTTTTTCCTAATGTTCATCAATTTTATCTCTATTTTCAGGTGGCAGCTTGGGATGATCACTCGGAAATGTGTTCCGGGTAACCGACGCTAACTTATTGTAAGAGTTAAGGTATGCTATTTATAACTACGTGATAAGCTAAGAACGTTCGCGAAAAGTGTAGTTAAATTTATATTAATGTACCAAATTGACTACATTTCTTCCATGTCTAACCAATCTAATCTTGTTCTGTATGTATAAAGCTACCCCAAACAGGGGTGCATAGTAATGATGAAAATGTATTGTAAAAATCATTTATTAATTTTGTTGTAAAGGTATGTTGAAAATTGACTACACTTTTGAAGAGCGTCCGTATTCACAAGTGCGATCGTCTCAAGTTTCTTTGTAGTGTCATTTGCCTTATAAATTATAATGTATAACTGTGGCTATGTATATGGTACATAGGTGAATCTCTTTGATTGTGAATAGACTACGAATACACTGATGCTTGGACTCGGGCTTAAATCGTTTTTTAATTTGATCTATAGTTGAACCCAAATCGACATCGCCTAGAATCTGCGATGCGTTGGCCAGTTACGCCATGGTTTAATTAGGACAGTGCTTTTGTAACGTAATTTGCAAATCCTTTAAAAATGAAGGGCTTTAATTGTATTTATTATTTGGATAGCATTTTTGTATTCGTAGTTTCAAATACTTAATTATGTAATTCGAGAAATATTCCTATATTAGCGATAGCGTTGCGATTGATTGTAATTTAAAAAAGGTATTCAGGGATAAATTTAAAATTCCCTACAAATTATTCCTAAAAAGGTTAACTGTATCAAAAAACATTTGAAACCTAAGCCATATTATTTGACTGTTTTCTATGCATAATTAGCTTGAACGGCTCGACTGATTCGAATGCTGTTTTCGCTTTAATCCTGAAATTAGCGAGCATATAATTTAAGCCGTGTTCAAACGGCGTGCGATGTGTCATCTAAAATTTTCTGAATCTTGCAAATTTTGAGTTTGACTTTCAGGAGCTTGCGATATTGTTGAGCTAAGCTATATCGCGCACCCCCCAATGTCAAACTCCAAAACTGACTTTATCCAGTTGAGGTAAGGATCAATTTGAAACGAATTGTATATGACATATCGCATTCCGTTAGAATACATTATGCGGAGAGATTTTCTATCACGCATTGTTGCCTTTGTGACGAGAAAATGACAAGTGAAAATCATAACGATACCCGCTTTCATGTTGTTATACACAAGCAGCAAACAACCTCGCGATATGCGATGATTGTAGGTACCTATAAGTTACAAGATTTGTTTTTTTACTTCTCTTGGGAATCGCATCGTACGTGGGCAGAAATTATTTCCGTCTAAACGAGGCTTAAGTGAAAATCCTTGCAGTCGGCAATTCAGTCGTTCTTGTGTTGAAACACTTATTTTTACGATTATTATTTGTGTTTATTTGAAAATTTGACCAAAAAGTGACTGCTTATTATATTTATAAGATTGTACTGCAATTGTTTCGTGCTAAAATGTACTTTTGTATAAAATGATTTTGATCCTGGAAAAGATAGAAATTTTCAATATTCCAAAGTTTATTAATCATATTTGGACTTTTTCAATAAAAAAACAATGTATGAATTACAAATATTAATTGGATCTTTATTGATAATAACAACAAACTAAGTATGTACAATACAATACAAAATATTCTTTGAATTTTCAATATTTTTTGCTTGGACAGTATTTACATTTTTACCGCAAAATGCTATTATTTTATTAGAAAAAATGTTTTCTAATGCCTATTTTGTAATATAAACCACGTAGAACGCTCGAACTTTAATATGACTAGACAAGACATTGTACATCGTGTTCCGTAACTTGTATACCATCCGGAAATGGGCTTATTCTATCAGCAAAAAGAAAAAATATTAGCAGATAAAAACTTTTTTTCCAGATTTTTTACACTTTTTGTTTTTTTGTCTTTTTTTATCATCTTTATAATGATTTATAAAAGTATGCAAAGTTCGTCATCATGATTGATAACAGCTGAATAATGAGTTTGAACTTTTTGACCCTAAATCAGCAGATTTTTACATATACTTAGTACTTTTTCAATGAAAAATTATGATTTTTCAAAAGTCGTAGAACAAACATTTATGCTAATTGGGTACTTAGTACTTTTTCAATGAAAAATTATGATTTTTCAAAAGTCGTAGAACAAACATTTATGCTAATTGGGTGTAGTATAAGCCCCTATCAAGATAGAATCCTTGTAATGAACATGATTATAAAGGAGTTTGCTCTTGAAACAACAAAACTCAATAACACACATCAACAAAATAGTTGTGCCTTCATTATTTATTTACAGTAGAACTAGTTTGTGTTCCTGACGCATGTATTATACCCGCAGTAAATAAGATAGCATAGAATATAAATTATATATCACCGAGTATAAGAATAAAATCGATTTTGTATTATAATTACCTACTTTATATCAGCTATGTGAAACTCGATCACGCGATTTATCGTCTTACCATCAGTCACTAACTGTAGCGGCTCGACAACTCTTGAATTGTACTTTTCTAAAGTAAGCAAAATAAAGAGGTGGATATACTTTTATCAAGTCGATATAGTTAGTGATTATGATTAAGGAGGTTATGTTTAAGCAGTGTTCGAACAGCGTCCGATATGTTATCTAATAATGCGTAATTTTTAAAAAAAATATCCCTACGTCTACTCAGGAAAGTTAATTTTGAGTCGGACATTTGAGGGCTAACGGACGATATCGAAAACATCCAAAAGTCAAACTCAAAATAGACTTTATTCAGTAGAGTTAAGGATCACTTTGAAATAAACTTCAGAAGACATATAGCATGGCGTTTGAACGCGGCTATATAATCCTCAAAGATCTGGTTTTGGTTACTAGTATAATAACCAAGAGTTAAGTTGCTCTGGGATTATTTGAAGAGTAAATGAATTGCGTGGTTGAGTGCCTATAAATAAGAACCATAGAGTAAAAATCTATTTATTTTTCACAGATGTCAATTAAGTATTATATTTTAGACGTGTTCTACTTTTATACACACAGCCGTGCCAAAATATACACTTTGTTTTTTTTCTGTAATCAAAAATTTTCGGATCTTTTGATTCTTCAAACAAACTAAAAAACAATTATTCTCCATACAACCGACACCGTACTAAACAAAGCGATGACTGCGTTGTATTTAGAATCAAAAAATGATATATTTGATTTGAAACGAAACGCTTTTGTATTTTTTTTTATGCTAATGATCATAGTTTGATCACGTGGGCGCCAGCTTTGAACTGACCAACAAAAGACCATGTATAAGCTAACACAATGAAAATGTAAGATCCGCACCACATTATGTTTCTACTTATAAAACGATGCGATACACAGATAAAATCACGCCTGTCTCCCAGAGGGGTAGAAAGAGACCAAGGTCCGGCCTTTTTTCCAAAAAGCCACTGATTTGGCCCAATAATAAACGCCGAGGTCTTCCACTAACAATCAGTGGAAGCATTTAAAAAAAAACATTCAAATTTTTGCATCTGAATCGCATCGAATGGTATTATCTCCCATCTGGGACAATATAAATGAAGGTAGCTTATTTTTTGGCAGCATTTTTTACCTAAATTTGTGTAGCGTAGGCTTGGGATTGTTATGGGAATACACAATACAGGATGTTGCAAGATATGACCCATTATCTCTCACACAAAAATATTTATTTACCATGTACATACATAAGAAAAACAAGTTTAGTAGTTAGTTTACAAAACTGTAAAGTACCTTAGCTAACTGGATTATAATTAACTTGCCACATCCTGTATAATAGAACATCCATTCTTGACCCAATAACTTGAAATCCTATCGGAACTTAAGTGATAAAAGTATGTACTTACTTTATTAGTTTTCCAACGATGTACGCCTAAAAGCTTCCTTAGGGTATATTTTACAACACGTAGACTGCAATATTGTGCAATTATTTTTCATTAGCCAGAACAACTCGGACCATCTTGGTCATGGATTTTTTTATGAAACTTTCTTATTATTTACTTAAAATTAACTAGAGTTGTCTGACCATTGGGAAATCGGCCCTGAATAGTATTAAGAGCATAATAAAATTACAAATTCAATATACAAGGTGATTCATATACTGTATACTTTCCCAAAAGAGGGTTATTCTATCAACAAAAGGAAAGAACATTATCGAAAAAAGGAATGTCATTTTTTTCTGATTAATTTCCCAAACTTTCTCTAATAAGCTATTTTTATAACTAAATACTAAACGTACGAGAAGTTCGCCTTCGAGTTTGCCACCTAAAACAGAGTTTGAACTGATTTGACCCCAAACAGCTGATTTTTGCATAGAGGTTTTTCAATGAAAAAGTACGAATTTCCAAAAGTCGTAGAACAAACTTTATTTGCAATTGGATGTAGAATAAGTCCATTTCGGGATAGCATACATATTATGAACAATCTTGTTTATACAATAAGTAAAAATGTTAATTTAATAGGTACATGTGTAAAAATACTGTAAGGTACATATCTGAAATCCATCTTAGATTTACTTCCTCTTTCACAAAAACAGCTAAAGAGAGTGGATGTATCGATCGATGTACAGCGTGATTGGTTTTTGTTTTATTAAACATTGTATTGCCAATTTCCACAGGGGTAGGCAGAGACGGATTTTGAGTTGAGTACTTAAAACAATCCTCTCAACTTTTCTTTTCGTTCACTCAAATCACATTATTCAGACATGCCCAACGGTAACCTCAATAGGGCCAAATCAAAATTCGAAATTCTTTACTATTATTTATTATTATTCATTTATTTCAGATCATTAATTATAATCCATTTAATATACACACAAAACATACACAAAGCTATACACAGCACAATAAAAAGATTCAAACAAGATGTCAAAGTAGGATTAAATTTGAATAAATTAATAAAATTAAATAACTGATTGGATCAGATGGAGCCCATCGCTTACTTTAAAAGTACTTGCGTCTGATCGATACATTGTAACGAAATACTCTCTCTAAGATACTTCCCACGATTTCAGCCTCAAACTACCTACTTAGTACTACCGCGCAAAGTATTTTCCACTTAATTTGTATTAGATAAAGTCGACAATTAATTATAATCAATCGGTCGAGCAATGTTCTTCAACTATTTATTCTGCGTTGACTGACCCAAACGCATCAGGAAGAAGGAACAGAGGAAGTATTTCAAATGCTGTTAAAAGAGACGTTTCATCAATATATGGAGCCTGGGCCTGCACTGTGTACACTACTCTAAAATATGGCTAAGCAATAAAGTAAACGTATTTAATTGTTTATTTTATTTAAATTGACTTCGTTCTAAGGTACATTAAGATTTTCTTCAACAAAGAGAGCAACACACAGTGCTACAAAAATATGGCGGATGGACGTGCGTGAAATGTCATTTTGACAACCAACATTTATCTGACAAAACAAAAACATCAAATCAAACAACATGACATGAAAAATATGTCAATGTCATGTCAAACGCCAATTATAAACCAACATGGCGGCCTTCAAATAGTGTTCACATAGTAAAAAACTTACCAGAAGAACTATTCTTGTACCATCGCATTTGTCTTCAAATTAATGAAATTGAATTTTTCTTGTAATGTCCTATTTTTTCCTAATTGTTCTATGTAGTGTACATGGACCAGGCCCAGAATGAAACGGCTCCTTTCGGTATCAAAATCGTATGCGTTCGAACCCGAGATGAGTTTGGCTGTACCGCTAGTCACGTGTTTTGTTACCTGTATACCCTATTTATGTATCTGTAACTTATAACATGTTATGTAAGAATGTAATAAAGCAGTACTATCTTTCAGCGTTTGAGTTTTATGTTGCATACCTAAGTAAACACGTGATAATTATACATGTTCTAGTTTCCTAGGTAGTTTTTTAGGTACCTAGATAAAAAGTAGCCTGTATTGTATAGGCTAACATAAAACATGCAGAAACATCCATATCCATCAGCGTGGACTGCATAGAAAAGCATGCTATTCTAGGTATATAAAGAACTCTGTATATTCCAAGTTTCAACGAAATCGGTTGAGCCGTTATGGCGTAGAGATGGGTACTCTTTATTCCTCAGTGAAAGTATTCACTTATTCCGGATCCGCTATCGGATCCGATTCCTCTTAATGATTCCATATTCATTTGATTAATTTACTCTGTGTGTATTCCGTCCGCCGCCGCCGCGCCCCGGTAGGAGTGAAGCTAGATTTAAATTATTGTTGTCGCTGTTTGTGGCTCATGGCGAGGCAGAAAGGCACTATATTATTAAAATATTACTCTAAGTTAGTTAGTTAGTAGGTGCCTATTATGTAGGTACTTAGCAGGAGTAAGACTTCCATTATAATTTTCTCAAATTTTAATAAAGGTACTTTGGTAGGGTAAAGTTTAATTTACTTATCTGTAGTTATTTTTTTTTTATGTTATACGTAGGCAAACAGGCTTACGGCCCTCCTGATGGTAAGTGGTTACCGTCGCCTATTGACATTAGCAACACCTGGAGCATTGCTAATGCGTTGCCTGCCGAACCCCCCCCCCCCCCCCCCTACACTATTTCACATAAAGGCATCTCTTTTATAAATTGTATTAGGTATATAATCAAATAACAATGAATTATATCAAATAAAAATCATATATAAACAAACAATATTTCTAACATGCTCTCCCTCTCCTTCGCACTAGTTTATGCAATCCATCCATCTCGCTCTAGCTCGCTATCGCACCAAGTCGTTCATTTCAATAAATTCCGATCCGGAGCCGAAGCTCTGAGTCGGAGTCGTTCGCAATAGGGTGGAATAAAAGTCCATCGTGTCCACGTGCGGAATCGGCTCATTTTATTCACTTATTCCGGAGTTACCCATCACTATTATGGCGTAATTGAACAACAAACATCCAAACATACAAACTTTCACATTTACCTATAATATTAGTAGGAAGTATTATAATAATGAGGATACTGTCCCGAAAGAATAGAATAGAATACTATCTATATATATACTATCAATATCAACAACAGCCCACTCGGCCGACAGTTCTCTAGGGATCCTCTGTCATACAAGTGGCAATTGATTTATATTTAAACGTACCTACTAAGACGTCGGCGTCGATATGATATCTACCAACATAAAACTGCTGAATAATTGAGTTTGAAGTAGTTTGAACTGATTTGACCACAGAACATCTGATTTTTGCATAGTGTTTTTTCAATGAATAATGTCGAATTTCTGAAATTTGTATAACAGTCTTTATTGTTTTGGATAATAAGCCATGTTCGGTACCGTATTTGTCATCTATTAAATATTATTATTTCCTATTAGGACATCGATAGAAGGGAGTGTTGATAGACAAATCCAAATTTAGGGTAAAGAAGAAGACAAAAATATAAGTAGGTATGTAATTATGATTATTATTATATATTTATAAAATAATGAGTCATCGAAAACAAGATTTAAAATTATACAAAATAAACAATATTAATGAAAATCTTAAAATATATTTAAAATAAAACTGCAAAATATCTATACATAATATAAAACAGTAAATCCCAAAGTTCTGTACAATGTATTTTCTTTAAAATAGTGGAGATCATAAATACGTCGCAATTTTTTTTAGTTCGTTAGACTATATCTTTATGTTTTATAAAAGTGGGTAAGAAGGTCTTTAGATAATGACTGATCTCTACACGTGACAACACTATGAAATTTATTCGACGTTGCAAACCTATGACTATATATAAAACATTAAACAAAAATTACAAATACATAAACATTTTCTTCCCTTGGACTCTTGGAAGACAAACATCTAAAAATACAACAAAGATATATCTCAAATGATGCATTGAACAAGTTAACAAAATCTAAGAATATCTTGACTAGTGAATAAACATTGAATAAAGGGTTATCAAGTATAAAGTGCGACTAGATGCCACTTCCGAAGTAGGTAAAGCTGCGGCCAAACCGACTAACGTAACCAAAGCGGCATGAGCGTTAGCGAAGGAGCCTCACTACAACGCAACGCCACTAGGCGTAGTAAATAATAAATAAATTAATATTCCGGACATATCACACGGATAACTGATCCTAAACTAGGCATAGTCTGTACTATGGGTACCAGAGACTGATATATATACTAACTACAACTCTCTTAGGCGTTCTTCATGCATAGTATGACCACCAATAGACAACGTTTATTTTCGGAACAATAATAGATTCAAATTACCTAAATAGAAAAATGTTATATTAATTAAATATATTATAATTAATTAATGAAATATAATATATTTGTGAAAGGAGTGTTGAAACTTAGTTTTTCATTCATTTTTCTGATTGCCATGCATAAGCGGTTTAGTCATAGGGAAGGCCTGGCACATTTAGCACATGCCTACATTTAGCAGAAGACAAAATTTAATTTTTGTTCATTCTTCTGCAGACTACGTTGTCTAGGGTGCTTATGCTAGGTCTGCTGATCTACATTTACATGAGTTTAAATAACGGTTTCGGCAGAATACCAGCGCCTAACTACTCCTCAGTGGTAAGGCATTTATGCTGAGCCGAGACCTTTTTGCTGCTGTGGCGCACAATAACATTTCACGTGTTCTTTTTTATAAGTTTTTGTGTGTTACCTCTCTGTCTTTGTTTCATTTTTTTCGCTCTCTATGTCTTGCTTTTATTGTGACTTGTATTGTGTGCCAAGTTTGTGAATAAATGTTTGTCTATGTCTAGTTTAGAATACAAGAGAGGCGACCGTCCGACGCCCTCGCGTCTGACACTCCTGCGTCGCGCCCTGCTTTGGTCGCCTAGGTTTGGCTGAAGCTTTAGAACATTTAACTGTCGTCCAAAATATTGTTACTAAAACCGGTGAGTATATAAAAAAAAACTCTTGTTCTACTTAGTGAACCCTGTAGTGATAGTTGTGAACTGAAATTTACTTGGGTAAATGAGTGGTTACTTTACCAGTAATTAAATTATGGACAACAGATATTTTTAAGATACTTTTCTCCTAAAATACAACAAACTATAATATAAACAAGCGAAAAGCTATATTAGATTGAATTTTGTATCCAAACTCGGTGGGGTTAGATAAATTGACTATCAAAGAGAACAGTAAGATTTTTGGTTGTATAAAACATTGTGCGCATACCATTTCTATAAAAAAATGTTTCATCGTCGTCTTAAGGAATGTAATGGTACGTATTTATAACAAATTACAATAATATGGTTACGAAAACATCTGCAAATTAGTGATTTTGTGCGATTTTAAACAGTGTAATTTAATTATAAAAAAATATTATGATTCTTTGGTTTTTATAAGTCTTACTATATTTTTTGTTACTTAACCCCCTTACTGATAAATGCCGTATGAATTTAAGCATTGTTTAATATAAAATTATCCCTGTCACATTATTTCAATTAGCGGGACGCAATGTTTATCTTTTGACTGATTTTTTACAAAGGTGATTCATAACATGTATACCATGCTGAAAGGGGGTTATTCTATTAAGGGATTTTTTGTAAAATTAGCCCCTTTCGGGATAGCATACGTATAATGAATCACCTTGTAGTAAGGTCATTATGGGTATATTTGTAGTAAGGTACTTATTTTGCAGATGTTTAGAAGCTAGGGAAAGGAAGTTCTAAGACACCAGTGAGTCTGACTTAGTTAATCTTAA
This sequence comes from Anticlea derivata, assembly GCA_947579855.1. Lineage (NCBI taxonomy): Eukaryota > Metazoa > Arthropoda > Insecta > Lepidoptera > Geometridae > Anticlea > Anticlea derivata. Next base: position 1,841,544 of record OX388269.1, read on the forward strand.
AATTACAGATTGTAAATAGCACCGTCACACTTACAGTTAACTATTACAGAATAAACTTTATAAAACGTACAATCTAAGTTCTATGAGAATATTGAGCAGTATTTGAACTTTAAGTTTAAATTATACTTAATTGTCAAAATATGCTGCACGTCCAAAATGAACAGTTAACTTGACTTTTGCTGGACTGTGCGAATTTAAAACTCCTACAACGTGGTCCGCAACTAGTACTATCCCAAAAGGGGCTTATTTCATCAACAAAGAGAAAAAAATATTATTAAAAAAATATTCAAATGAGTTCCCAAACTTTTTAAAACAAACTTTTTAGAATCAGCTATATTTCCTCTTATAATTTTTAAACAACTTATTAAACGTACGGGAATTTCAACATCAGATTGCTATCTAAAACAGATGAATAATTGAGTTTGAACAGATTTGACCCAAAAACAGCAGTTTCCTGCATAGTGTTTTTCGATGACAAAAGACTAACATCCATAAGTCATAGACCAAACTTTATTGCTAATTGGGTGTAGAATAAGCCCCTTTTGGGAGAGTATACATTTTCTGCATCACTTTGTACAGTACATACCTATCAAAATACATTGCATTATATTTTTAATTAACTATGAATTTATTCATACATGGCCGTGGTGGACCCAGCTGGGCCGTGGTGGCCCCGGCTGAAGAATAGGCCCCTCCATATCTACCTATCCGCGGATGTCGGAAGAGGCGACTAAGGGAAAAAAGCTAGGGGATGGGCAGCAGCGTCCCCCATTTTAACAACGATAGCTCTAACTACTCTAACCCGCATGCTCAGCGTGGTGAGTATGGGCAAATAAGGAATAATAAGGTATAAGGAATTTGCCGTCTGTGGGGGAGGCCATGTTCAGCAGTGGACGTCGAACGGCTGAAATGATGATGATGACATTCATATATTTCCTTATGATTAGGTACAAATCTAACAATAGCGAATATAATCTCTGTAAAACTCTCGTTGTAGGTATTTAAAACATTTATAAAAAAATCTAAAACATCTGTCATTTTAAACCTTAAAGGAGCCGTGAGTTTTTCGTCCCATTTACATGTTAAAGCTAAATTAATTTATATAAGCGATATACAATTCCTATTAACATTATAACATGGAAAACCATTAAAAACACCTAAAAATAACTAACATTCATATTAAAATAGAGATCGTCTTGTACTTACACAGAATAAAACGAATCATTTATAATTGTTATTATGGCCCCGTAAAATCAACTTTGCGATTTTTTTAGGCAGTCCCGTAAGCTGACAGTCTCAGAAGATTTAAGGTTCAAAATAGTGCTGACTCGCTGGCATTTGAGCGGCAATTAGACACCATGGTAGGGCCAAAAGTACCTATAGTAATGTGACATTTGCCTACAAAAACTATACGTAACTTGTAAGTAAGGTCTTTCAGTTTTTTTGAGTTTTTTCAATCAACGAAATGTCAAAACCTACAATCACACATTATTTAATATTTTCATAAATATTATTCGTCAGCGATAATAATATAACATGTTCATCAGGTACACACAAACAGTATACAGGGTGGGGCAATTATTACATGAAAGGTTCTTCTTTTATAGTCAGAAGGTTTTGTTCTTAGAAAACCTGAGGTCAAAAGAACTGCATTTTGAATTATTGACTAGCAGTACAGTCAGCTTAATATAATAATAATACCCCATTATATTGTCCCACCCTGTATTCAGTCCAAAGCATTAGACAAACCACTAACATCCACAGATTGCTGTCTTTTACAGACTTCAACTTTGTTGTCTCTTGACGATGAAGAAGATTGCTGTCTTTTACAGACTTCAACTTTGTTGTCTCTTGACGATGAAGAAGATTGCTGTCTTTACACACTTCAACTTTGCTGTCATTTGACGATGAAAAAGATTGCTGTCTTTTTTACAGACTTCACCTTTGTTTCATTTAATTTTGACGATGAAGAAGATTGCTGTCTTTACACACTTCAACTTTGCTGTCATTTGACGATGAAGAAGATTGCTGTCTTTTTTACAGACTTCACCTTTGTTTTCATTTAATTTTGACGATGAAGAAGTTTGCTTCTTTACACACTTCAACTTTGCTATCATTAGACGATGAAGAAGATTGCCGTCTTTTTTACAGACTTCACCTTTGTTTTCATTTAATTTTGACGATGAAGAAGATTGCTGTCTTTACACACTTCAAATTTGCTATCATTAGACGATGAAGAACACACCTTTTTTACAGACCTTAGCTTTGTTGTCATTTGACGATGAAGATGACATTTGCGTCGCGTTCCAGCTGGTCGTCAAGCTGCGAGGCGGAGAGGCCGGTCTGGCAGCACAGCTCGTCGAGGCACGCGAGGCCGTTGTACGTGCGCACTAGCGACGCACCGTGCTGGCTCGGGGCTGCGTCCTCGTTGTTAAGGGTTATTGGGAACTGGAACAAACAATGTTAGGTTATGCTAATGCCATAAGCACATCAAAATTGTTATGCTAATGCTATAATCACAGATTCATCATCAAAATTCCAGCCGTTTGAAGTCCACTGCTGAACATCAGCCTCCCCCACAGATTTCCGGAGCGACTTCCTATCATGTGGGGGGAACTTGCCCATACTCACCACGCGGGTTGGCGAACGCAGTAAGGGCTATCGTTGTTAAAATAATAAATATTCCGGACATATTCACACGGTCAACTGATCCCAAAATAGCCTGTACTATGGGTACCAGAGACTGATATACATAATAGATATATATTTAACACCCAGATACAGAACAAACATCTGTGTTAGTCACAAATGTTTGTCCAGTGCGGGAATCGAACCCGCGACCTCTAGCGCAGAAGGCAGAGTTACTACCAACTGAGCTATGAGGCCAGCAATAGAGGACGCTGCTGCCCATCCCCTAGCTTTTTCACTTGGTCGCCTCTTACGACATCCACGGGTGGGACGACATCCTTTTCTTCGATATTTTATTAATGACACAAATGTTTGTCCAGTGCGGAAATCGAACACGCGTCGAAGTTGACTGGCCGTCAATAGAATGAATAATCATCTAGTACCTTGTAGACCCTGCGGATGAGGCCCTCCAGTACGCCGAACAGCACGAGTTTCCGCTCGTTGATGGCGAGCTCCTGGGGCCGCAGTCGCCGGCACAGGTCGCGCACCGTGCTGCCGTAACTCATGCCCGCGTACATGCGGAATATGTCGTTCACTTTCGGTAGTTGCCGCGCTATGGAATGCAAAAAGCTAAAATTATAAATGCGATACGTTTGTTTTTTAGCTGGTTAGTTGGTTTGCCCTTCTTTCACGCAGCAATGGGTAACGGGATTTTTTGCATATACAAGGTGATCCATAATATGTATAGCTATCCCGAAAGGGGCTTAAATCTACACCCAAAAAGCAAGCAACAAAGATTGTTCTAAGACTTTTGGAAATTCAACAATTTTCATTGAAAACACTCTGCAAAAATCAACTGTTTTGACTTATAATTTGATGACTGATTAAATGATTTTATCTTTGAGACTAAATCAGTTCAAACGCAGTTATTCAGGTGTTTTAGGTAGCAATTTTGATGTCCAAATTATCCTTAATAATTATTCATAAAGAACATAAAAGAACAGAAAAACAGCTATATTTCAATGTTCAGGAATATGCATTTTTCGGAATTTGCAAAGGAGCCATTTCATTCTGGGCCTGGTCCATGTACACTACATAGAAAAATTAGGAAAAAATAGGAGATTACAAGAAAAATACAATTTCATTAATTAGAAGACAAATGCGATGGTACAAGAATAGTTCTTCTGGTAAGTTTTTTACTATGTGAACACTATTTGAAGGCCGCCATGTTGGTTTATAATTGGCGTTTGACATGACATTGACATATTTTTCATGTCATGTTGTTTGATTTAATGTTTTGTTTTGTCAGATAAATGAAGGTTGTCAAAATGACATTTCACGCACGTCCATCCGCCATATTTTTGTAGCGCTGTGTGTTGCTCTCTTTGTCGAAGAAAATCTTAATGTACCTTAGAACGAAGTCAATTTATATAAAATAACCAATTAAATCCGTTTACTTTATTGCTTAGCCACATTTTAGAGTAGTGTACACAGTGCAGGCCCAGGCTCCATATATTGATGAAACGTCTCTTTTTGAATATAAAATAGTTTTGCATAATCTCAAAGAATGTTACCTATAAATGGAATGTAAACAAAAGAGCCACTTACGTGTTCTAGCACAGAACTCAACACACTGCCGCTGTAAGCCGGCACACCTCGTTAGCTGTCTCAACTTGGGCGTTGCACTGTACACCTGAAAACAATAACATAATCTTAACACCTAACAATGATACATTCACCAAACTATAGACTTTGGGGTTTACTTACTGCACAGTATTGGAAGATAGGTACCAGCGTCACCACGCCGTAGTAGACTAGATTTTGCACACATGCCCTGACCAAACTTATCTCCACATCGGTGAGGGCAGCGATCTTGGAAACGTGGTTGAAACCGTCGATGTATGGTAGGATCTGTAACAATTCAAAGCACAAATGTAATTCGATCAATTATCTCCTTTATAAAAACTGGAGTAGTGAATCGATATTTCTAGTCAACAGTAAAAAATATGATTGTTTAACGTGAAAAAGGATCATCGAAAAAAAATGATAGGCACGCGCGCCGTGTTTGTTGCCTGATTCTTCTAGGCTTGGTCGCGAGGAACAGGCATAGCTTCACCTAGTTTCTAAGACGTAAGTGATCCTAGTGATTTTATTGAAATAAATGCCTTTTGACTTTGACTTTGGAACCGAATGCTCTAACTCCGTTCAATAATAAAATCGTACTACTAAGCATGAGTAGGTGTAAGTACCTACTAACTACTACCAGTAATTGGCACATATTGAGACTGGTGACTGCGTGAGACGAGTGCATACCTACCCATGTAACGTCCCGGCTTAGCTGGTACTTTAACCTTTTACCAACCCTACAGTTACAATAATATCTCTGCGTAGCGGAACGACTAACTACCTAGACTACTATTATCATTTATTACTCTGCTAAATAACTATTTCCATGTAAGTGATGGTATGTCTTTTTGAGAGTTTACTAATAATAAGTACGACCAACACTTCAGACCGGAAATCAGCGGGCTACTTTAAAACATCGAAAAGTTTTCCCGAACGGAAACGTAAGCTTTTCTCAACCCAGCCTAAAAAAAATACTAAACATCGGTGATGTTAATTCCGAAATGGCTAGCGATAAGGCCGCCCATTGTATTGCCTTGCAATTGTGAGAATCTCTTGTAAGTATAGCTGGGATGTGAAAAGCTGACGTTCCCGATCTGAAATCATTCCGATCTTTTAAAATAGCCCTGCTGTAGAGTTACATCGGTAATGGGCCGGTTTTCGGGCCATTGAGCAATGACTTTTCGACTTTCGGAAATACCGTTCCGAAGGGCCCGACTAACGGTATGGCTGATCCGAATTGAATGGAGCATTGTACTAGAAACAGTCTTTATCATCATTTGCTATCATTTGCTGCATACTCATATGAGTCTTTATGATCATTTCAGCCATAGAACGTCCACTGCTGAACACAGGTCTCCCCCATTGATTTGCAGAAACAATCATTTGGGGAGATTTGCCCATACTCGCCACGCTGGGCATGCGGGTTGGCGAGTGCAGATCCACTACATCCTCGCGTAGAAATGGAGGGGCCTATTCTTCAGCCGGGGCCACCACGGCAACTAGTCATACTAATCAAGAACTTTACTTATCCAATTCGGTTATGGCGTTATTGAACAACAAACTTTTAAAATATATCCTCGCAAAATTTCGCATTATCAGTTATAATCTGTTAAGAAAACATGACACCTCTGTGTCTCGTAAACAGAGACTAGAGCATATTCATAAGTGATTATCACAACCCACATTTTAATAAAGCCATTACTAAAACCGATACGATAAACGTAGATTTACGATGTTGTTTCTCGCCTATAAGATCGTTAGAATACATTTATTAACCTATACGTAAATGTAAAAATGACCATTAACCTGTAAATGTTTGTGTACCTTATCAATCTTATGAATAAATTATTGAAATTAAATTAAAATTATTGAAATTTATTTGATAGAATTTGTAAATGAGTTGACAAAAAGTGTTTTTTTAAACAAATCATCTTAGTTGCAAACAATCTTACGCCCCAACTGTCGGTAAGTGGTAACGGTAGCCTATGAACACTTGCAATACCAGAGGCATAACGCACGTGTTGCCGCCGGGTAAAAACTAGGTAGATACCAACACCATGGTAAATGAATGTGATAACGGACGAAGCAAAAGACCAATAAAATTTCCCCTACTTGCAATCACGGTCACCCGACCGAGCATGTACAGATAACACGCGCATACTCTATACGAGGTGATTCATAATGTGTATATGCCTATGCCGAAAGGGTCTTATTCTATCAACCAAAGGAAATAATTAGCAAAAAAACAATAATAAAATGTTCCATCTTTATAACCAACTAGCTTCCGCCCGCGGCTTCGCTTGGGTGGTACCTACATAAAATGCTTTTCTAGGTAAAGAACTCTTTATATTCCAAGTTTCAACGAAAAGGTTAAGCCGTTACTGCGTGATTGAACAACAAACATCCTCACAAAATTTCGCATTTATAATATTAGTAGGATTATTACGTATTAGAAGTTCAACATCAAGATTCCTGCCTTAGCTGAATATTTGATTTGAATTTTTACAATACTTTCAAAAGTCGTAACACAAACTTTCTCACGCATTGGGGCTTTTTCAGGATAGTATATAAATTATGAATCACCTTGTACGAGTTATAGAGTTGGTTTGCATAATACAAACATTCAAACCCAGATTTCTTTATCGTGCACGTTAATTAGTGCAACTAGCTGCATTTTAAACGGAATGTGTATACGGGCTTGGGTAGAAGATATTATTACATTTACTAGTGGAAACCCCACGACTTCGTTCGCGTGATATTATTTAAGTATATATTATATTTCATATAAACTTCAACCCCCGCTGCACTCTCTTAGGAGTTTCGTTTCGGGAATTCCTTTCGAAGTGCACCCCTAAACTATAAGTAGCGGCTCCACAATAGAAAGCTGCCCTCCAATTTTCATAATCTTAGAACTTTTGGTTTACGCGGTGCGTTAACTGTCAGTCAGTCAGTAACGTAAGAGTTTTATATACTTACATTAATGATTTAATGAGCAACTTAGATGCGAATCTAATCTACCAAATCTACAAATAGCAAAAGACATAAGAGCGGGGAGAGACCCAGACTTTCGTGGTTTAGACGGCACGGTTCGGGCTCTCGACGGATGTTATTTGTTTTTAACACAAATCCCTCTTCGGATCGGGTTAAATTAATCAGAAATCATTCGTGAAATTGTTTGTTCAGTAAGTGCGAAGGGGAAAATATCGGGTATCAGTTTGTTGTACACAAATAAATTGATAGTGGATTGATACTCGGTAAGTGATCCTATTTACTTGGATCCCTGTGGTGGGTCAACACTCACGGTTAGTGTTTATTGTTTACGTCGGGAGGGATCAGTAAACACTTTTACCCTGGTATTATTAGTCGTTCAAATTTTTCACTCCCCTGTCACTGACATGAAACTAACATTAGACTGAGTACAACTCCAATCGACTGGCCTCATAGCTCAGTTGGTAGTAACTCTGCCTTCTGCGCTAGAGGTCGCGGGTTCGATTCCCGCACTGGACAAACATTTGTGACTAACACAGATATTTGTTCTGTGTCTGGGTGTTAAATATATATCTATTATGTATATCAGTCTCTGGTACCCATAGTACAGGTTATGCCTAGTTTGGGATCAGTTGACCGTGTGAATATGTCCGGAATATTTATTTATTTATTTAATCCAACTAAGATCATCCCTCATAAAATCATCTGGGAAATATCGCCATATATTCTCGTCGCAGATACCGGAAGCTCCGACGAAAGACGAAAGTCTACAATCAGTGCGTGTTGCCAGTGGTGACATATGGCACTGAGTCTTGGTCACTTACTATTAGCCTCATACACAAGCTATGCTGAGAGATTCACTAGGTGCTAAAATCCCAAATGGGGAAATCCATAGAACCAAGGTCTCTGACATAGCTCTCTGAATTATCAAGATGAAGTGGGCTAGCCATATAGCTCGCAGAATCGACAACCGTTAGAGGCGACATTGTGAAGGTTCTGGGAAGTTGGTGGGTGGAAAAAGCTCAAGACCATTCGTCGTGACATTCGCTGGGGAGGCCTATGTCCCTCAACGAGTACGAATAAGGAGCAAGCCACATAATCGCATACTTCAGCAATGCACGGATCTCCGTGTGTTTTGTACGTTATAAATAACGATGAAATGTGCTCAATAAGAAAATCTATTCTTTTCATAACAAACAAAAAGTTGCAGAGCTTCACCACAGAGAGCTTTTAATTTTAATTAGTACAAAAAAACATTCGTAAACAGTTTTTATAATCTTTTGTCTCATTCCGTTAGATCTGACAAAGTAAAATACAAAAGAAATATTTAAATGGAATTTTCTCTCAATAAAGGCTTTATTTTGTACTAGCTAGCTAGGACCCGCGCGGTTTCACTCGTGGAGTTATGGGTTAATCATATACGTTGTACCACCTGCCTGTTGTAGATGTAAGTTATGACAGTTTTTCTGGATGCAACTATTGTCCCTACTTATAAACAACTAATAGGTATCTGTATTTCATATTATTTCCTGTTGAGTCCGAGTTGCTTGTTTCGCTTATATAACTAGCTTCCGCCCGCGGCTTCGCTCGCGTCGTACCACGCTACATAAAAAGTAGCCTATATGCTACTCTAGAAAAATAACTCTATCTAATCCAAGTTTCAACGAAATCAGTTGAGCCGTTACGGCGTCAGTCATCAACAAACATCCTCACAAACTTTCGCATTTATAATATTAATAGGATGATCCAATACGATTTTGTATCGGTGAGGAGTGGACACACGCGCCTTTAACTTTAATTCTTGCTAACAGACAGACAAAGTCATCCGATCTAAAAAAAAACATGATTACGGAGTAATTGTTTTTAGTGAAAATCATGTTCATTAATAACCATGATAGTTTCAATAAACGTATAATGTAAGTTCCTTAATAACATAATAAACTCGAAAGTGTGTTTGTTGTTCTTGTTTCTACACGAAACTAGGTACCTACTATTAGTCTTTAATATTATAATTTTTATATTTATATTTAATATTATTACTGTATTAGTCTTTTTTACTGTTAACCTACCTACCTACTAAGCTTTATTTTATTTTGTGTGATTGTTATCTGCTGTTGTTTCTTCTGTTTGCTTTTATCTCTGTCTGTGCTGTATTTGTGTGTGTGTCAAATAAACAATTTATCTATCTATCTATCTATCTACTACAAATCTGTTTCTACTCACATCCCGAGCCAAGCACGTGTATCGTGTTTACAGTTTGAAATTACAATGCGCGCGGGTTGCATTTCAATTGCATAGATTGTTTATACCGGTGTGTTATAAACTAATATGTCATCATCATCATCAGCCTGGTGAAGTCCACTGTTCGACATATAGTCATCATCAACCTGATGAAGTCCACTGCTGAACATAGGCCTCCCCACAACACATTATATCAAAATTTATTATAGATAAGTACATCTGATATACCCCTATTTAATCATATCCAGTCCACTAAATCCAAAGGTTGTCTGGTAGAGATCGCTACTTCAGCGATAAGGCCGCCCATTGTTCATCACATAGTTTAGTTTTTATTGTTTTTTTGTTAATGTTTGTACTTTTTATGGTGTGCAATAAAGCATTTTCTATCTTCTATCTTCTATCCCCCAAAGAGTGCCATGAAATACGGTCTTGAGCTTTCTCCATCCACCGACTTCCCGCAACCTTCACAATATCGTCGGTCCATCGGGTGGGGGGCTTTCCGACACTGCGTCGTCCGGTTCGTGGTCGCCACTCGAGAATCTTTGTTTCCCAACGGTTGTCGGATCGTCATATAGTGCCAGGACGAGAAAAGGTCTTGAGCATGCACACGGCTCAGTAAGCATGTTTGGCACATTTATATATTAACTATGATCCTTTATGGGTGAGCCTTATGTACAGTTGCAACCAAAACAATAGGAATAAAAAATTGTTTGACAAAAAGATGACCTTTTTATTACAACGCATTAACGCAAGCAAAGTGAGATACCTATAGCAATATAGATGTATAATTAACTTGCTGTGCCCACGACTAGGCTCACTAGGTTTAGAAAAACATTTAAAGGGCAATGTGTACGCTTTTATAACAAGGTGCCAAGCCAAACTTAACGAAAATCTGTAAAAAATAATTAGTAGTGGTTCATAGATTTTATAAATATAAATAAATAAATATAAATATTCCGGACATAACACACATTGTCAACTGATCCCAAACTAGGCATAGCCTGTACTATGGATACCAGTGACTGATATACATAATAGATATATATTTAACACCCAGACCCAGAACAAACATCTGTGTTAGTCACAAATGTTTGTCCAGTGCGGGAATCGAACCCGCGACCTCTAGCGCAGAAGGCAGAGTTACTGCCAACTGAGCTATGAGGCCACTCAATCAATTCAAATCAATTTTGTTGATCAATCAGATAATATCAACTAGGTACATAGAGTTACATCTATGAGATTTTCATACGAGAGTACATAGTGTTCAAATCACTATGTTTATCAAGTCTCGACCTTGGCAACGCTCGCCACGTGTTGAATGCACCTATGAGCATTAAATCTTGACAACTGACAAGTTAACCTTTTCGAACTCAGAAATCTCAAGATGAAAAACAAAACGAAGTATGTCGATTGTGAGTCGTCTGTCACAAAAAAACGAACAGCATAGCAAATGTACAAGATGATTCATAATTATGTATACTATCCCGAAAATGGCCCATACTACATCCAATTGGCAATAAAGTTTGTTATACGACTTTTGGAAATTAAACATGTTTAAACTGAAAAAACACTATGCACAAAATATGTATTGAGTTAATTTTATGCAAAACATATTAAGCATAAACTTAACTTGAAATCTTTATTTACAGAAATAAACTTAAAACTAATACAAGTTAATATTTACAAAATACACAAGAAACAGTTGAGCCATTTAAAGACCGTTACAAAGGAAAAAAAAACGTAACTTGTGCATTCTTTTTACTTTATATTAAAAATACTTCTTTCCTCCACAACAATGCGGCCATAGAAACCAAACGGAGGGCAATAAAACGGTACAAACACCAGTTACATTACATTACACAATCCGTGTGGACCTTTAGTCGGCCACAAAACGCGTCATGGCCACCGGGCCCATAAAACTAATTGACCTTCAGTATCAAGCCGAGCCACTGGCTTCCTTGTGATATTTGTAAGGGTTTGATTTATTTGGTGGCTGGTAGCTTGGGCTTCTTCGTCTTGTCGTGTCACTGATTCTTTCTTGGTCAGTTACCAGGTTGAGGTATGGTAGCCTTGAAAAGGGCCTATGTCCGTCGATGAAAGAATCAGTGTAGTGAAAGAATTAAAGTGTGCCTCTTAGAGGCTCCTTTCGTGCACAAGTAGTTTGGGTAGCTCGGGCTGAGTAATAGAGAAAAAGAGTGACCGAGAGAGAGGAAGAGGAACTTAGAAAAAAAAGGAGAAGTACTTAACCGCCTCAAATAAATAACTAACTAAAGAAAATACTTGTTGAAGACTCCACTATTACTAGTGGTTCGCCCCGAAGCGAGATCTAGCGATGTCTAGTTTTTTTTTTTTTTTTATACAACTGAGATGGCAAACAAGCATACGGCCCACCTGTTGTTAAGCGGTTACCGTAGCCTATGAGCGCTTGCAATACCAGAGGCATCACGCACGCGTTGCCGACTCATCGCAGGAACACAACACTATTTGAAACAAATAATGTTATTTGGCTGCGATCTTCTGTAAGGTGGAGGTACCTCTCCAGGCGGGCTGCTCCAATTCAGAACGAGAAAATCTCGCTGTGCCCTACCTCCTCCTAGTAAAAGTTGGTGCTTCGATGATCGTTGAGGTATATAAGATAAACTTTGAAATCGCTTATATAGCATGTCTAACTAATATCCAATCTTACCAACGAACTTGAACTATTAAGTCAATAATACTTCGTGAACACTAATGTTAGTTTACGTTATATTATTGCTTCCAAATGTGACTATTTTAGTTTTTGTCAAAAAACCATAAATAGAGGCTAAGAATAAAAATGAAATTGTTTTGGAATATATTATTTATTCACAAAGTGGAAATCCGAAATGAGGAAATCCGTAGAAGAACCAAGCTTTCAGAATTAGCAGGTTGAAGTGGCAGTGGGCCGGCCATATAGCTCGCAGAACCGACAACCGTTGGGGAACAAAGGTTCTCGAGTGGCGACCACGAACCGGACGACGCAGTGTTGGAAGGCCCCCCACACGATGGACCGACGACATTGTTAAGGTTGCGGGAAGTCGGTGGATGGAAAAGGCTCAAGACCGTTCGTCATGGAACTCTTTGGGGCAGGCCTATGTTCAGCAGTGGACTTCATCAGGCTGATGATGATGATGATGATTACCAAAGTTCTTTCATATGACACCCCACTCTACGTATTTGTATTACTTTTTTTAAACCCCCTTTTGAACGCGACACGAACAAAGCCGAGGTTTGTTTATCCACTAATTTCAAGAAATAAAGTGTTTATTTTTTATCGAAAGGCGCGAGTTGGCACTGAACTTCAAATTGTATTTGTGTTTCATGCTATTTATACAGTAAGTAGGTATGTGATGTAGTTGATCGAGCGAGTGAAGATCTCTCAAACAACTTGGACGAATCAGCGTTGTGTGTTTGTATGTTTATTTGTTAGAGCATAACTTTCAAACCGTCAATCCGATCTGTATGGAGTTTAGTAGATCAACAGGTTGTACTATCAAGATTTACTGGCAGGAATATGGGTTAAATCAGCCAAGAGATTGCTAGGATATAGGGGCCCATAAAGAGGTATTTCAAAAAAAGTTATATAAATACTCGACAGGCCTCATAGCTCAGTTGGTAGCTCTGCCTTCTGCGCTAGAGGACGCGGGTTCGAGTTCGATTCCCGCACTGGACAGACATTTGTGTGATTAACACAGATGTTTGTTCTGTCTGGGTGTTAAATAGTCTATTATGTATATCAGTCTCTGGTACCCATAGTACAGGCTATGCCTAGTTTGGAATCAGCTGACCGTGTGTGATATGTCCGAAATATTTATTATTAGAAAATGCTAAAGATGCGATTAACAAAGCTTATCTTATTTATGGGTTAACGATCATCGAAGCACCAACTTTTATGGAAAAGACCGTTCGTCGTGACACTCTTTGGGGTCTCATTTTCAGCAGTGGACATCATCAGAATGATGATGATTAGAGAATAATGTTTACACTATGCTAAGCTGTAAACTGGGCGGCCTTCGGTCAATAACGATATTTGTATGCATATTTATTGTTTATTTACATGCTTATTATATGAAAGTGGCGTCACCCGGAGGTCGTCAACGTTTTACAAGAAATCTAAAAATACAAGATAAATAACGCAGAGGTCATCCACGGAAGGCAGTTTACAAGAAGAAATATATCTGACTCCAAAATTTTCGAATGTAACATAATATGTACCTACCTACGTGATATCGACAAGAAAATTGTAGGGGGTCCTAGGGCGTAGTGGGAGGTTCCCCGAATTTCGATCCAAAGGCCGTGGGTTCGAACGCGTAGGTATTGATCTGGTTCTATAAAAATTTCCCTTGTGAAATGTATAAAAACCTACTGTGCCTTTTTCATTTTATACTCGTAACCTCACAGCTTGACACCAATTATGTATACATCATCCCTAATCTACACAAACCTATTCAATTTATCCGACCTACTTCTGACGTGTGAAAACAGTTCCTATAAAAACATTTCCTTTGTTCTTGAAATTAGGACAGCATGTTATTGCGAGGCGCAATATACTCGACGTACATAATTATGTTACACTAGTTTCCGCCCGCGGTTTCACTCGCGTGGTACCTACATAAAAAGCCTATATGCTATTCTAGGCAAAGAACTTTATCTATTCCAAGTTTCAACGAAATCGGTTGAGCCGTTACTGCGTGATTCAACAACAAACATCCAAATATCGTCACGAACTTTCGCGTTTATAATATTAGTAAGATTCGAGGCTTAATATGTATACAAGTTGATACAATGTGTATCCCGAAATCGAAATATTCTATAAACAAAAATATTACTTAATAAATTGTATTGTCTTAATTTTCAAAACATATTTTTCAGATTTTCTTCGCTTCTGTAGTGACTAGTATTTAAGGATACCTACATTCCTTAACTTATGCTGTCTCCGGGGGACAACTGACAGTGACAGATAACAGATGACACCTGAGATGGAGAGATGTGTACATACTCTCTGGGAGTCAGTCAGTCTGTGGTCATGCCGGCACGAGCAGGCGCGCGGGAAGTCACTGTGAGATATTATATGTGATATAATAATAACGAGGGAGTTGTCCTGCTAGGAACCAGTGAGATGAAAGGCATACACCACAGCTTCTTTTTGAAATTAACGGTTTTTGGTATTTTTATCTTCTTTATAATAATGACAACCGTACGAGAAGTTCAACATCAAGATTGCTACCTAAAACCGCTGAATAACTGAATTTGATTTGAACAGATTTGACCCCAAAACAGCAGATTTTCGCATGGTGTTATTTCAATCAAAAATGTACAAATTCCAAAAGTAGCAGAACAATCTTTATTGCCTGTAGAATAAGCCCCTATCGGGATAGGATTCATATTATTAGTCACCGATTCGATCTCCTGAGTTGCCGCGTTTTTCCTATTTACTCGTCTTATTTATTTCTTGGCCATGCTCAACTAGCCATTCTACCAGTGAGTGTAAAGAGTACTTAGGTTGGTATTACCTGACTTACAATCATGTTGGTATATGTTTACATTCTTAGAAATAATAAAGAAGACACATGTTTACATATTGCGCGTCGTTATATAGAGACAATCACCTTATAAAAGAAAAGCATAATAACTGGAATAAAATTAATTAAATAACACCCAACAGCCACAGTCCCCACCCCTCACAGGATTCCCTGTAGCATGAGAAACTACGAGTACCCCAACGCCCAGACTCTACTTAAATATTTGATACGAACTGAGGACCGAACCCGCGTCTCTTGCGTCTCAGCAAGCACTCGCCCGCCACGCCATACGTCATGGACATCGTCATGTTTGTTTGATAGGTGTAAATCTGTGTAAATAGAGCGAGTCAGTATGAATATTTCATCGAAATTGTAGATGTTTTTGATTCTCTAATCGAGCTCTTGGTTTGATACAACTGAATAAATCCATTGTGAGCGCTTCTACTAGATAAATATAAATCGGAACCGGTTTCACCACCTACTGATAAGTGGATTGGTGCTCTAGAATAAATAAATATAAATCGTTATGCGCTACAGCATCAGAAGCGTAAACAAAGCAACTAGCATTTTACTCTCGGAAAGCGTGCTCCATCTTAGGCCAGATCTCACTTGCAAAAGTGAGTTGGTGGCCAAACGCCTTACCATTATCAATAAAAAAAAATATATAGCATGGCCGTAGAATGTTTCACTTCTGAATAGGAAACGCTTGTTTTCGCCTAATTAAACGAATCGGGCCACGCTCGTTTTATTGCTTCTTCAAATGAGCCCAGGTTATGGGCCCAGTTTCATTTGTTTTTTTTACTACACACACACATGCTACATTTGCATTTAGAAACCAAACTAGTCTAATCTAGAGCTGGAATTGTGGCATACTTTAATTTAAAAGGTTCTGGGGTTTTGGAAAACCAAATACATCAAGTATTTGGTTTAGTAGGTAGTTTAACGAAGTGGTTCATATTTCCTTTTAGTTGCGCAGGTTATTTGGCCAGTTAATTTTTTGAGCACACTTAGCAAGTGTCTTACTACATAAAATTTAAAACCCAAACAATTGGAGAGATTTGGTGTCATTAACATTTTCTGGGATTTTACTTTCCCTAAATAAATCTATTTTATCCATCTGCTGGCAAGAAATCCTATTTATCAGTGTTACCTACGAATAGAAAGAGTTTGATAATATTATCTCGGGTTTCGGAAGAAAAAACTATTACATGCTAGTAATCGTTTTAGCAGAAAAATAGAAAACAGAGTTTTTCTCGTATTTGGGATCGTGCAGCCTCGTCGTAAGAGCGCGACTGGATGGAAATGTTGCACTTTTCCCGACCTGGATATTACACTGTCGAAATTTTCGGTTGATAAACAGCCGGTTAATCTGTTGGTGAACTCTAGCGCTCAGCCGGCGTCGCGCCTGTGCCACCGACACGTGTTGATTCTACAAAAAGGTTTGTTTTTCCACGTTGAGATGATTTTTTGTCATTGTGCTTGATATTGTTAATAAAAACACCGATTAGTACGAGACGCAAATTCGTTGTTAACTACCGTTACAAATACGTCGTATTAGAGTAGAATTGCATAATACAACGTAGATAGAAGTTGTTTATACCAAGGCAAGGTCAAGTTAAGTATGGAACTTTTTTAAGAATTAGGTAAGTACACCCAGGAATGGGAAGTATGTTATCTGATGGAAGATTAAGTTATGGCGTTGTTTAGTGCAAATGCAAAAATGTACTAGGGATCTCTCTACACTGACTATTCGCATTGGAACTACAGGACGAATTAAGATGCACGTGTACCTATTATTCAGCGCTCACTGTTATGTAAGCTGTGATGTTCGCGTACGAACTGGTAGATAAGCTGTTAAATTGTGTTAGTAATTGTTTTATTTTCTGGTTGAATTGTCGCGAGTCGCGACTCGCGCGCCGGATTTAGACAAGTATGTAGGTAGTTATGTGGCGCGAAACCCAAGTCTATAGTGTAGTCACTTGGACTAAAGGACTAGTGCACGAAAGGAGCCTCTAAGAGGCGCACTTTAATCCTTTCACTACACTGATTCTTTCATAGACGATCCTAGGCCCTTTTCAGTGCCTCCTTACTTCAACCTGGTCATTGACCTAATACAGAATGATCAAGAAAGAATCAGTGACACGACAAGCAAGCACTTGGACTTTAGAGGTACGAAACGAATAATTACGAATAAATACGAAAAATTTCTGTAAAATACCTATTATACAAGGTGTGAAAGTATGCTACCCCGAAAGGGGCTTATTCTACAACCAATAATTGGAAATTCGACATTTTTCAGAGAAAACACAGCAAAAATCAGCTGCCTTGGGGTCAAGTCAGTTCAAACTCAATTATTCAGCTGATTTAGTTAGAAATTTTGATGTCGAACTTCTCGTACGTTTAATAATCCAAACTATTATAAATGCGAAAGTAAATCTTGTCTGTCTGTCACGTTTTCAAGGCTAACCCGCATAACCGATTTTGATGAAATTTGGTATGGACATAGCAAAGCCCTAAGGACATAGGATACTTTTTACCCGGTCAGGTATCGCACGCGCAAAGCCGCGGCATCCACCAGTTAGTTATATAAATGATGAAATGACCCAAAATGAGGATAAATTGAAAAGTTTATGAATCACATCGGAGAATAAAGGATTAAATGAGAATTAAGATATTTTTTTCGCAAATATGATTTCTTTTTGTTGATAGAAGCCCCTTATATATAGTATACATAGTATACATACATATTATGATATGATATGGGATAGTATACATATTATGAATACCCTTGTATTTTTACAAGCTATCTAACAATGACAGGCGCCAGAGCCATATGTAAAAAAAGATCATACCTACCTGTCGTTTCTAATTTTGTTGGAAGGCCTTGTCATTGTATGAATATATAATGAGTAAGTAGTGATGTGCAAACGATTAATTTGAATAATCGACTAGGTATATTAACAGTTATCGTTACGTATCGGTAATCGACTGAAAGTCGTTTTGGTAATACTAAATAAAAGATTGTAGCTAATATTGTTCACAGCTTTGCATTTGGCAGGTTGTTAACTTAAAATAGAATTTGTAGTTTCAAATTTATGCTAAACGTTGTTTTGCACGCTTTAAATTAATTATATAAGCAGCAATTTTATTTATTTAGGTACCTACTACGAATAAATTATCAATAATTTTTGGTACAAAACACGGATGTTTTCGAACGTTGTTATTTATTTCATCAAAGCAGTTTTATTGGAATGAATCATTGTTTCATTTGGTTCTTACCTGACTGGGAAAATTTTATTCGTATTAAACATGAGCGAAGTTCATTTAAAATGAGATATTTCTTTGGATCCAACATTATTACTCGGCTAGAAGGTGGCCGTGATATCCTAACTGAAAAATAGACAGCTAAGGAGAAAAAGCTAGGGGATGGGCAGCAGCGTCCCCTATTTTCTCAATAATAACTAACAAAGTTACAAACTCTTCTGTAGCAAACAAAAAGAAAGCTAACGAACCGAAAGTTATAATATATATTTTTTTTTTATACAACTGAGGTGGCAAACAAGCATTCGGCCCACCTGTTGGTAAGCGGTTACCGTAGCCTAAGAGCGCTTGCAATACCAGAGGCATCACGCACGCGTTGCCGACCCCGAACCCCCTCCCCTCCTAAAGAGCTCTGGCAACCTTACTCATCGCAGGAACAAAACACTATTTGAAACAAATAATGTTATCTGGCTGCGATCTTCTGTAAGGCGGTGGTACCTCCCAGGCGGGCTGCTCCAATTCAGAACGAGAAAATCTCGCTGTACCCTGCCTCCTCCTATATTTATTTTCACATAATTTTCAGCAAATACGCCATGATCTGAAAATATTTGTTTCGGGGAAAGTGGACGGTGCGTAAGAACCGGTGTTGTGGTACCGTGGTTATCGAAATTTTGGATACCAACGACACAGGGAATCCTAGGGTGGGGTCAGGCAGGACTATGTTTGTTACTGTGGGGTGTTATATTATACTAGCTTCTGCCCACGGCTTCGCTCGCGTGGTACCTACATAAAAAGCCTATATGCCTATATGCAATTCCAGACTATAATCTATCACTGTACCAAATTTCATCCAAATCCGTTCGGCCGTTTGGGCGTGATTGAACAACAAACATCTAAACATCCAAACATTGTCACAAACTTTTGCATTTATAATATTAGTTGGATTTATATTTTAATCTTCGAGTAGACCTGCTTTTACTATCGCCTCTTGATACGAAATGAGGTCTTGCTCAAACAGCAACAAGATTGCACGTGATGATAAACTATTATCTTATATGCTTAAATAAGATAGACTATATTAAACTAGCGACCCGCCCCGGCTTTCCATGGATAGCAGAGCATTACGCGGCGCAGCCCGTTAAGGTGAGGGTTTAATTATTTTATGATTTTTGAATTGTTTTTTCTCAATAACCGCAAAACGCACAGTTTTGATTTTTGTGACAAAGATAACTTGAGCATTTTATTTACGTAAATCCAAGACAGAAACGCGATTGGTAAAACTTCTCTCGAAAGATTTATTTTTTAAAGTTGGTCCTCTGTAACAGTTTTTTCGAAAATACTCTGAGACTATCTAACAAAAATAACTTTTTTTAAAATATTTTGTTAGACAATAGCATTGGGTACCTAAATCCAAGACACTTTTTTAAAAAAATTGATAGTTTTTGAAATAATCGATATTTACTTATATTTCGCTTACGTCGATTACTTTCGAGCACCTTCTAACGCTTGCTATCTCTTTCCGCATTCAATTACAGTAGATAGCGCTGTCACTTTCTTCACTTCGCCCACTCGACAATTTATTATGATTTTTGTATCCTCTTAAGCTCCCAGTCGGAATGATTTTTCCGACATATTGAACAATCATCGTCATATTTCAGCCAATTTGCACCAAACCTTACGAATTATACACCTAAACCTTTATTATTTATGCTAAAGTTTCTAAGGATGTTTGTGGTTCAATCACGCCGTAACGACTCAACCAATTTTGATGAAACTTGGAATAGATGAGAGTTATCTAGATAACACGCGAGCGAAGCCGCGAGCGCAAGCAAGTAAGTAATAAATCCGTCATTATGACACCACCATCTATATTATTTCTCGATTCCGTCGCAAATATCAGTTTTATGATATCTATTTTATGATATTCTAAATTCAGTTTGGTTGTGCGCGCGCGCATGGCCTCGTTCCGGGCAGGGCCATTAATTTGACAAGATTAAGGCCCCAGGGCTTGTTTTTTTGCTTGCTCGTTAATCCTTTAACGTGATATCTTGGCACTTTGCAATTATTTTGTAAAGGAAACGTTTCATAGGTAAATGTATGGAGCTTGGTTTACTGTGTACACTGCTCTAAAATATATATAACCAACCAATAAAGTAAACGTTTTTAAATGCTTATTTTATATAAATTGACTTATTTTTAGAGTGCTTCAAGATAATCTACGGCAATGAGAGTAACACAAACGCTTCAAAAATGTGGCGGATCGACGTGCGCGAAATGTCATTTTGGCAACCTAGTAAAGTTGTAGGTTGTCAAAATTAGTGCGACAAAATCAACCAATCAAACAACCAACCTGCATGAAATATATGTCAATGTCATGTCAAACGTCAATTACAAACCAACATGGCGGCCTTCAAATAGTGTTGACATATTAAAAACCTTACCAGAAGAACTTTTCTTATACCATTTCATTTGCCTACAAATTAATGAAATTGTATTTTTCTTGTAATCTCCTAATTTTTCTATGTAGTGTATATAGACCAGTCCTAGAATGAAACAACTCCTTTAAGTCGTTTATAATCATTTGGTCAGATGATGAAAGCTGTATTTATGTGACACTAGTGTGTGCTCGCGGATAACTTGGCTTGAATGCTGGACATAGACCTCCCCCAAAGAGCTCCACCACGAACGGTATTGAGCCTTAATTTTGCTAGCTTAGCTTGGGTGGTACTTCGATAAAAAATAGCCTATATGCTATTCCAGGTAAAGAACTCTATATTCTATTCCAAGTATCATATAAATCGGTTGAGCCGTGCAGCGTGATCGAAACACAAAGATACAAACATCCTCACAAACTTTCGCATTTATAATATCAGCAGGATAGGATAGGAGTGCTTTTGTAAAGAGTCTCTCAGTTTTAAGTAGAAAGAATGAAAGTTTGTTTCAGTTTTAGTTAATTGTACCTTCTGCTTTGATTTTTGTTTACAGTTTTTCTTGTATGGCAGAATTTGTATTTTGAAACTTAAAACTGCTAGGATCTAGGAATTCATGAACTAAATGTAAAAAAAAAGTAAAAATATTTTTATTGACATAATAAACATTTAACAATCTTATTTGTATCCATAGGCTCCTGAACTAGTTTTAAACTGTATTTCAAGAGCCAGTGGCTTCTCCTAGTTAATGTAAAATTAAAATTATGTATATATATGTCTAAAGCAAAAATAATATTCAGTGCAAAAATTGGAAAGTAAGTAAAAATTAGAATCAATTTTGAATTCAAACATAAAAACAGGCAACTAACAACTAAAGCAATATAATAATTATTCTTCACGCAACATATGAGTATTTTAGTTGCAGCATCACTGACTTTTCAACGCTAAAAGCATAGAGATATGTCGAAACTTTCTGAAAATAAAGCCAACAATCTGCTCGTTAAGATTCTTTTACTGGCCACTGTGGCTAGCAAAATAATGTACATAGTAACTGTTGCATATTCTGCGCATTTAGGCTTAAAATACACTGTATCAGAGTAGGGTCAGTAACCTCTTTATCATCACGATTCACGGCGACATATCAATAACGCCTACTTTATACGTTTACTGATATATAATAATTTATACTTTTGTTAATATCAGTAAACGTATACATTTAGCCTTATTCTCAAGCTTAGAGTCGCGCAACGGGCTATGGAGAGAGCTATGCTCGTAGTTTCACTGCGTGATAAAAACCGCGGAAATCCGTAGAAGTAACAAGTTCATCGACATAGCATAGAGATTTTTCAATGAAAAATTATGATATTCACAAAGTTATAGAACAAACTTTATTGGTAATTCGGTTTAGAATAAGCCCCTTTCGGGATAGCATAATTACATATTATGAATTATTTTGTAATATCCTACTATAATATTATAAATGCGAAAGTTTGTGAGGATGTTTGGATGTTTGTTATTCAATCACGCCGTACCGGCTCAACCGATTTCGTTGAAACTTGGAATATATAGAGTTCTTTACATATAGGCTACTATTTATGTAGATGCCGCGTGCGGAAGCTAGTTGTAAATAAATGTAGGAAAATTTACATTCAATAGATGTTTTGTATGTAACCTTTTCTGATCTTTGGAGAGGGAATGAAAGTAGATTCACACCGCCTACGCTAAAATGACAAGAATATACAAATAAAGAAATCGATTCGTTGAAATAAATCAAGATATCGTCTATAAACTTTTTTTGGTACACAATATGGAGTTTCAGCTGAGGAGTAATCGGTTAGCTTGGTATGGGCATGTCATGAGGAGGGAAGAATGTCATGTGACAAGAAGAGTGTTAGATATGAATGTGGATGGATGTAGGAGTAGAGGTAGGCCAAAGAAAAGATGGATGGACTGTGTGAAAGTGGATATGGTGAAGAAAGGAGTGAGTGTTGAGATGACGACTGATAGAGGGAAATGGAAGAAGAATACATGTTGTGCCGACCCCACATGATGTGGGATAAGGGCAGGAAGATGAATATGGAGTTTCAGATAAAGTTAAAAATGATTCTTTCAAATAAATGTTATTATTCTATAAATTATTTCTTAACTGACAAAGATTTTTTGGCTTGACATTCGCTATTTTTAAGTTGTTTTTATTATCCAATTAGTTTCATGTTTAATTTTTATTTTTTATTTTAATTGTTATAATTTGTACAAATATATTATTATTGCACATCGAAAAATCGGTAGGAATACATTGACTCACATAATTATAGACTTATAAACACCTGTACCTACATGTATTTCAAGCAATAAATGACACTTTACTTTGCTTACTTTACTTTAATGTTTTCTAAAAGTTTTAACTAATAGTAATCAAATCAAAATATGTTTATTTCAATAAAATCACTAGGATGGGTTGAACTACAGTGTTGCGTCGCAGTATAACATAACAGTGCAATGAACCCGTTACTTCGTAAAAATGACGAGAAAACTGCTAGAATCTTTTCAATAGCAGTGACAATACGTTTGTTTTGTATATATATATAAAGAGTTAGATCTCGTATAAACCCAGTTTCATAATAACTTTCTAACTATTTAATCATATCCTATCCTACTGTTACTCTTTTACGTAAAAACTACTGAATGGATTTTAATGAAACTCCACAATAATTTCGCTTATACATCAGAATAACACTACTACTACTATAATAATAATATAATATTCGGACATATCACACACGGTCAACCGATCCCAAACTAGGCATAGCCTGTACTATGGGTACCGGAGACTGATATACATAATAGATATGTTTCAAAGTGATCCTAGTGATTTTATTGAAATAAATGCCTTTTGACTTTGACTTTGACTTTGATATATATTTAACACCCAGACACAGAACAAACATCTGTGTTAGTCACAAATGTTTGTCCAGTGCGGGAATCGAACCCGCGACCTCTAGCGCAGAAGGCAGAGTTACTACCAACTGAGCTATGAGGCCTGTCATACTATGATTTACTCAACGATTGCGATGAGGATAGTATGGAGGGTCAGTCGGGATAAAATCAAACTCTCACGCGCGTACACAAACACACACACACACACATACACAGAGCACGTAGTTAGGCATGGATAATATTTATATATGGTTAATACTTGTTTGGAGCTTTAAGAGTTTTTATTGTTTTATAGTTTCTATTATTATTTTATGATAAATACATACTTGGTGACTGTTTTTAGGTATAAGATATAAAATGTAAATCCGTTATTGGCTGTCAGTTTAGTTATAAGTTTACATGTTTTCTCTTTAAGAGCTGTGGATTTTGTGAATAAATAAAATAAAATAAATAAATAAAATTTACACCGACAAGAGCTTAGCTCTTGTCGGTGTAATGATGCAGAATAACACATAGGCTGCAATTTATAAAGATATTGTGTGAATTGTCCAAAATATGACTACTAGCTACTCGAAATACTAATCCTGCGCAGACGAAGTCGCGGGCACCAGCTAGTAAAATATATAGGTGCAGTCCGATGATCATAAGTAGACTAACCTGGTTTGTGGTGAGATCCCATTGATCAGCGACGAATGACTGCCTGCTGTACAGGAACACGGGAACCTGGTGGTCTTTCACCGGGGTCGGGTCGGTGTTTACCCTCACCACCGTCAGGTGAGTGGTGGATGTGCCAACTGTTGAACAAACATTGCTTGAAATTTATTCGTCGTCTTTGTTCTTAGTTCATCACAATAGTTGACGGCCTCAGTGGCGTAGCGGGCGGGACGATGCGGGACGGGAATGTTTGCAAAGATCTGCAAAAAAATCCGTGTCCGGGTGTTGTGGTACCATGGTACTCGTAGTTTCAGGTACCCACGACACAGGGAATCCTATTGTATCAGGACTATCCTACTAATAATATTATAAATGCGAAAGTTTGTAAGGATGTTTGTTATTCAATCACGCCGTAAAGGCTCTACCGATTCCGTTGAAACTTGGAATATAAAGAGTTATTTACCTAGAATAGCATATAGGCTACTTTTTATGTAGGTACCACGCGAGCGAAGCCTTTTTTGGGTATTATTTATTTATTAAGAGGTTATTGAAGCTCATACGAACTTACTTTTAGTAAGTGAACAAAAAACCAGTGCACGTTCCTAAATTCTACTCTTAGATAAGGCAGATAAGGTCTGTTATAAATATTAATAAGCACAGACCAACATCATAATCTCTGTAACATTGATAAAGCAGTCAATATCACATTGTAATTATAATAGAGGGTTTATTATTTAACTAGCTTGTGCTCACAGCTTCGCTCGCGTGGAACCTAAATCAAAAGTAGCCTATATGATATTCTAATAATTATGCTTGACGCTTAAATTTAAGAAGCAAGTGTTTTTTTTTTGTTATACGGAGGCAAACAGGCCTACGGCCCACCTGATGGTAAGGCAAGTGGTGATTTTGAATAATTGACACAATTTTATGCATGTAAATAAATAAATATAAATAAATATTCCGGACATATCACACACGGTCAACTGATCCCAAACTAGGCATAGCCTGTACTATGGGAACCAGATACTGATATACATAATACGTAAATATCTAACACCCAGACACAGAACAAACATCTGTATTCATCACACAAATGTTTGTCCAGTGCGGGAATCGAAATTAGTTCGAATGTAAATTGTGTTGCTGACACTTTCATAGCCTAAATCACATCTGGCTGTGTGGCAATATGATATTACCTAATATTTTCTTATCACCAACACGTGGTACATGGGTAGATAAGTATTCCCACAACGAGCACAAGCGATAACAGCTCTTATTATAATAATTATACCCAATTAATTACTATCACGTAATATTATTTGACAGAAACCTTGAAAACTTGTATAATTGATTAAGCGAGCGAAGGTCTCTCAAACGTCTACGAGTATCATGGTACCACAACACCCAGACCGTAGAAATATTTGCAGATCATGAAAACATTTGTCCCGCAGCGGGAATCGAACCCGCACCCCTTGCGTCTCAGACGGGCACTCACCTGCTACGCCACCGAGCTCTTCTATCCTACTAATATTATAAATGCGAAAGTTTGTGAGGATGTTTAGATGTTTGTTGTTCAATCACGCCGTAACGACTGAACCGATTTCGTTGAAACTTGGAATAGATAAAGTTCTTTACCAAGAATAGCATAGGCTACCACGCGAACGAAGCCGCGTGCGGCAGCTATCCTGCCTATCTACTTAGTACCTACGCTTTATTTTATTTTTTTGTGATTGTTACCTACTGTTGTTGTTGTTTGCTTTTGCTTTTATCTCTGTCTGTGCTGTATTTGTGTGTCAAATAAATAATTTATCTATCATCTATTGAATAAGACTGAAAAAATATTTTTTTAATTTTTGAAATGTATGTAAATTGTGTCCTATCTAAAACGGGTTATAGAATCATCTAACGCCATTGATTTCAACGTTTTTATGCAAAATTCCACCAAGGCTGGCCAGTTTAGCGAGCCAGTACTATTCAGTTATTACCATTAGAGTGTGTTTACTAATAGAATATCAATACAAGATTCGGGATCCCGGTTGTGCTTTGTATGGAAACCGGTTTTTGTATTGTCGCTTTTTGTACTGTTGAGCCTATTTCTTCTGAAGCCTAAATCTTAGGCTAAGTCCATGCTATCGAGAGGAGCGAGAATTGCATAGCCACAAAATAAAGCCTATAAGTACCAGTGGTTCGCCTCGAACTTAGAACTGAGACCTGCATGCCTATTGCGTATGCATAATGGCAATGAAGTTGGTAACTTTGAGGGTGATTTTAACAATCTTAGCAACATTCAAAACTTTCCAAACTTGACAAGGGAAAACTTCAAGACCTTCTTCCTTTTCATGTTTGAAAATCTTCAGATGTCGCTAAAATTGATAAAATCGTCCTCAAAGTTACGAACTTCATTACAATTACGCATACACAATTGCACCCCCGTAAAGATTGGTGCTTCGATGATCGTTGTGGCACAATTAAGATAAAAAAAATTATCATGTTCTGACTAATATCCAATCTTACCTGAACTACAAAGTCATTGAATCTAAACCAAATGCGAGTTCACGTTATATTGGTAAAATGTTACTATTTGCGTTATATATCAAAAACCATACGGCCCATAATAAAAAAAGACGGTGTGTGAAGTGCGAGAACTCTTGCCCTGAGGCTTCCGTACCATTGGTCGTGGGTTCGAATCCCGGTCGTGCACCACTGGATTTATAAAAAATAATAAAAATTCCATGTGAAGGAATTGACAAACTCTATATTTGCGGTCGCTCACGTAGTCATTGTATGACATTAACCGCAAATATAACTTTGTTTCCTATAAAACTTCGAAATTCCTTAATTTCAGACTTTTTCCTTTACCTGTGTTACAAAAGCTCCTACCATTTCAAATTTCAGACTTGTGAGGTAACTGGAAGTACCCTAGAGGTTTTTGATTTTTGCCATTTCCATACAAAAATTATACATTCATTGCCATATCTTTTTAATGCATTAAGCTAGAGCTTTGATTTTTATACGGCACTATAAGCCCATAGACCTTAATAGGTGGTATAAATTTCTAGTTGATACCTTTAGCCGTTTCTGAGAAAAGGGGGTCTTGACAGACGGACAGACAGACAGACGGACAGACAGACGGACAGACAGACAGACGGACAGACAGACAGACGGACAACAAAGTGATCCTATAAGGGTTCCGTTTTTCCAAATGAGGTACGAAACCCTAAAAAACATCGTTATTAAATTTCTTTAATAAGTCACCCCACTTCATGTTTTGTATGACTTTTTTTATACACCCTATTGGACTTATGTTTTGGTCGATCAAACTCATATTCTTACAAGCAAATCTTGATAGTACAACCTGTTGACCTACTAAATTCCATGCAGATCAAATTGACGATTATAAAGTTATGCTTCTAACAAATGTACCTACATACAAACATACAACGCCAATTCATACAAATTGTATGAGAGACCTTCGCTCACTCGATCAATAAATGTTAAATTGTATGTTGGTGTTTGTGTTTCTATCACGCAGTAACGGCTGAACCGATTTGTAACTAACTTGGAACAGAATCCTCTAATATTATAAATGCGAATGTTGGAATGGATGGATGGATTTTTGTTACTCAATCACGCCAGAACGACTAAATGGACTTGGATGAAATTTGGAACAGATATAGATTATAGTCTGGAATAGCACATAGGCTACTTTTTATACTGGTACCTTATATTTTCCAGGTAAACAAAGCGAGCGAAGCCGCGGGCGGAAGCTATTAAATTAGGTCAGTAGCTAGGTATTTGTTCTGGTAATTTTCTGCATATTTTTAATGCGTGAATCGATTTTCCTTATCGACATTTCATAAAAACGAGTGATTGCGTCGGAAAATCGCATTGGCTGTTGAAATTAGCACCTTAATTACATACATAATACATAAAATCACGCCTATTTCTCAGAGGGGTAGGCAGAGACCACTGCTTTCCACTTGCTACGATCCTGACATACCTGTTTTGCTTCATTCACTCTCATCACATTCCTCATACATGCTCGTCGGTTTAGGGTACTCTTGACCTGGCGTTTTTCCAAAACGTCACCGATTTGGTCACTAAACGTACGCCACCTTAATTACCCTGGCAATTTATGATCAGAATGATAAACATAAGACATTAACATTTATTTACTTGCTCAAAATTTTACAACAAACAATGAAATGAAATAAAACACGAGTTAAAGTAATTGAAATAAAAATAGTGTGATTTATCAAAATGGCCTCGGCTCAGCATTACGCCTACTGTTTTAGCAGCAGACGCTGATATTCTGCCGAAACCATGATCCCTTTGTAAGTGCAAAATCATATATCCTACCTTGTTTGTATAGCTATAGAGTAGATTTTCGTTTTCGTCTAAACTAGTGAATATGGGCGTAGCAACAAAGCTATTCGACCACAGAAATTTAATGTTTGAATAAATTATACATTCAAATGTACGACCGCAAATTTCTATTTAGTGATTCAACACGTTGAAGTATTTACCTTTTTTTTTTTTTATTGATAATGGTAAGGCGTTTGGCCACCAACTCACTTTTACAAGTGAGATGTGGCCTAAGATGGAGCACGCTTTCCCAGAGTGAACTTATTGACCCTAGATTTGAAGACTCCTAGATTGTACTCTTTCGGGAAAACAGACGCAGGCAGATCATTCCACCTCTTTGGCAGTACTTATAATAAAAATGGAGCAGAAACGTTTCGTTCGACACTGTGGTATGTCGACCAGGTAAGACCTAGATGATAATAAATATTTTTGTATGTAAACATAATAAATAGGTAAGGCTTTTTGATTTTTTTTCGTGCCAATGTATGCGATGCTTTTAGTTGTATGACCATATGCATTTAACGTGCGAAGATTCTAATTTTTTTTTGTTATATACAACTAAGGTGTCAAACAACCTTACGGCCAACCTGTTGGTAAGTGGGAACCGTAGCCTATGAAATGAAATGAACGCTTGCATTATCAGAGGCATCCAGCACGCGTTGCCGTTACACTGTTTGAAACAAATAATGTTATTTGTCTGCGATCTGTAAGGCGGAAGTACTCCCTAGGCGGGCAGCTCCAATTTAGAGCGAGAAAATCTTGCTGTGAACTACCTCGCTTAAAATAGGTTAATTCATACAATTGTATGCCGTAAACTCACCAGTAAGAGTACACATTCGCCTGCAGTTGATGTCTTGCATGACTTGCCGCATGAGCCCGATCAGCAACTTCGCGTCGCCTGATGTCGACTGCTTCGACAGCCACTCTGTCTCTAGCTCCATTGATAGCTGTTGGATAGATGTTACCATTGAAAGATCGTTATAGCCAGTTCAATTCATTAATTCATCCTTGCATCTTGCATCCTTCCAGCCGTGAATGAATGAAAGATTTTTATTTTCCATTCATTCATTCATTCGCGGACTAACTTACTACTACACATAAAATAAAAGAAATTAAATGCTAAATGATAAAAATATTGTGCGCAGCAGAGCTCGTGGAAAACATGGTCTTCGTTTAGCATTGATATATATCGATACACACTGAAGTGTGCACCCAGCGCTGGTTTTCAGTGGTGGCCTCGGCTGAGGATTAGGCCCCTCCATTTGTATCCGTGGATGTCGTAAGAGGAAATAAAGCTACGGGATGGGCAGCAGTGTTCCCTATCAACAACAAGAGCTTTATCTGCGCTCGCCAACTTAGCGTGGCGAGTATGAGCAAATCCCCCCAAATGATTGTTTCTGGTCATCTATGGCTTATGTTCAGCAGTGGACGTCCTACGGCTGTAATTATGATGATGATGATTCATCCTTTGACACCATTACATGTGCTTAGATAAGTCAAAAAATATACATTTATGTTTGGCTACGGCTATCATCATCATCATTTCAGCCGTACGACGTCCACTGCTGAACATGGCCTCCCCCACAGACAGAGCGAATTCCTTATCATGTGGGGGGATTTGCCCATACTCACCACGCTGGGCATGCGGGTTGGCGAGCGCAGTTAGAGCTATAGTTGTTAAAATGTGGGACGCTGCTGCCCATCCCCTAGCTTTTTTCCCTTAGTCGCCTCTTACGACATCCGCGGATTGGTAGATATGGAGGGGCCTTTTCTTCAGCCGGGGCCACCACGGCTACGGCTATAGAAAAATAAATTTATATACCTACATAATAATTGTTTAACTACATAATAATAGTATTGGTGCACGACCAGTTCGAACCCACGACCTTCGGTTCGAAAGTCGCAGTAAAAACTACTAGTCCAACACGGCTTTTAACATACACACACTTTTTTTTACATCTAAGGTTGGAAACAGGCATACCTGTTGGTAATTGGTTACCGTAGCCTTTAGCTGCGATCTTCTGTAAGGAGGAGGTACCTCGACAGACTGGCTGCTCCAATTTAGAGCAGGAAAATCTCGCTGTGCGCTACCTCGCGTTTCTTTTAACTTACTAAATATTCAGTGAGTTTCTTCACAAGTGGCTCCAGGTGTACAGTTCGCGCCCATGCGTCGCACACGAAGCACAGGTTGAAATAGTACGCGTTTCTCGCGTACTTCTTGTTGTCTATGCGCACTGGGAAGCCGAGGATTTTGGAGCCGAGAAGCGTCCTGAAAAAAAGTTAATATTGCGACACCAATGGCAAATGACAGTTTCCTCGATCATTTAATCTGAAGGTAGGTAGTTAATAGGTATAAGTTTCGCATGGCTGGGAAGTGCCTGACTGACACGCAAGAGATGCTAGTTCGACACCAGCGAAGACGGTGGGGGACAATCGTTTGCATGATTTGCAAATATTTGTCCCGGTTCCGGGTGTTGTGGTACAGTCAATTCCATAGTGTTACTGTATTTTTTTTGTTACCTTGAGCGGCATCCACGGCTAGGTAGATATCGAGGGGCCTATTCTTCAGCCGGGGCCACCTTGGCCACGATTTTTCTCTCCAAATACTTTTGAAGGGAAGAAAAACTTAGTGAAAAGTATTTTATTTGTGAGCAAAATCCACAGACAAACCTTAACAGCTGTTGTTATCACAGGTGCACATTTGAATTTTTGTCTGTAGGTATATATTTTTTCTACAACAAAGGTGGCAATCAAGCTTACGGCCCGGCCCACCTTTTGGTACATGGTTACGGTAGCCTACAACAACAGTTATTCCACTTCTTGCTTTTTATAGTAGGTAAGTTTAGATTTAGGTAGGTACAAGCTTCCGCCCGCGGCTTCGCTCGCGTGGTAGCTATGAAGATAAATATGTAGCTTAGCTTATAATGCTATTCCAGACTATAATCTATCTCTGTGCCAAATTTCATCCAAATCCATTCAGCCGTTTGGGCGTGATTAAACAACAAACATCCAAACATCCTCACAAACTTTCGCATTTATAATATAAAGTAGGTAGGATTTTCATCAACATAATAAATAGTTATTATTTTTCTTTGAATTCTATCTTTTATCTATTTACAAATTACCATAATTCAATGTTTGTTTAGTATTTCAGTCAAATCTCCAGACAATCTTATCAGACATAATGTGCTTTGTAAGATTGTTGATATATTGATAACGGAATAAGTTTAGAAGTCTATCAACTATCTAGAGATAGCTCCATACTACACATGTTCAATACACTATGTTTTTTGCTATGTTTTAGGAGGAGGTAGGGCATAGCGAGATTTTCTCGTTCTGAATCGGAGCAGCCCGCCTGGGGAGGTACCTCCGCCTTACAGAAGATCGCAGCCCAATAACATTATTTGTTTCAAATAGTGTTGTGTTCCTGCGATGAGTAAGGTTGCCAGAGCTCTTTAGGGGCGCTCATAGGCTACGGTAACCGCTTACCAACAGGTGGGCCGTATGCTTAATTGCCATCTCAGTAGTATAAAAAAAAAAAAAACACTCATATTCACTCAGACTATCCCCGATTACGAATACCCTATTATTATGAAACTGGGTTTAGACTAGGACTAACTAAACCCTGGTTTTGTGACGTGTCATTTCTCATACATTTGCTTAATGTAATAGAATAGAATGATTATTTATTTGAATTTCATAATGTCAAATGTATGTAATGACACGTCACAAAACCAGGGTTTAGTTAGTCATCGTCTAAACCCAGTTTCATAATTACAGGGTATATGTTAATTCACAAAGTTGCTTCTATGGTTTTGCCCTGTTACTGTTTTTTTTATTTAAGTTACTGGACATAATTTTTTTGTACTCATACTCCTGCGATACAGGCTAGAAATATTGCGCAGACCTCTAGTAACTTGTTAAAATAAAAAAGACAAGTTAACAAAGAAGTAAACTTTCTGGAAAACTATTTGGTAAATAAATACACTTATTTGTATTTGTATAGATAAAGAATATTGATATGTCTACTGCCTTGTCAGTGTATGAAAATACAATTTTACTAGTTTCTATGACTAGAATCGGGAGTTTAATATACTCCCAATTCTTTCTTACTTAATGACCATCAACATAAAATGATATGATGCTAAAACAAAGTTTTAAGTGTTTAGTAAATTAAAACTATCAATCAATTTTTTTTAAATCACTTATCAATAGATAAGCTTCCTAAAGGATTACAATCTTGCTAACTTAATTACAAGTTGCTACTGGTTTAAAATCTGAGCTAATTCTAACATCACAGGTAAACATAAAATTAATTCATAATTAAATCAGGGTTACTTAATTTTCGAAATTTCGAAAAAGTAATCAACTTCTAATGCTGACTGTACCTAGTTGATGGACTGAAACTCCAATCAGCGAAATCTTTAAACCGCCTCAAGTTGAAGAACCCCTGATAGAGAACCTGATGATGAAGTCTAAAAATTTAAATAACTTACACAGTCAAAGTGCATCTTTGTAGCTGGATCTTCGGTATGATGTAGTGGCTCACAGTATCAAATATATCCTTAGAGATGTAGTTCTCAGGCACCTGGCAAGTGATCTTCGGCCCAGCCGTTGGGTGAAACTCACAAAGAAATATACAACGAATCGGCCCCTCTTGCCCACAGCCTTCGTAGAATTTATCATCCATTTTAACGTTTTTACAGTTACACTTATCAAATAAACATCGCTGTAATTAACTGATATAATAGCACTGAACGTACGAAAACTTTTAATTGAAACGGCGTACTTTGAACATGATTTAGAACGTAAAAAGTTTTTGTCCGAAAAACGATCACCACTCACTACCGCAGTTCGAAAACAACTGACGTCTGCTGGCTGGCTGACCGCTGACGTCTGACTGACAGACTGAATGATTTTGAATGAATGAACTAATGATTTTTTATTTTGTTTTTCCCTTTGGGGCTGGCTATGGCATCTTAGGCCATAACAACAAGTCTTGTGTATTTTTTTCTTGTTAAGTACATACATAGATATAGCATTACTTTCTTCATTTTCTTTCTTTAGTATGGTCAAGTCACCATCAAGTCAAGACAGTTTTTAGTAAGATATGGTGAAAGCTATAAATAAATAAATAAATAAATATTCCGGACATATTCACACGGTCAACTGATCCCAAACTAGGCATAGCCTGTACTATGGGTACCAGAGACTGATATACATAATATATAAATATTTAACACCCAGACACAGAACAAACATATGTGTTAGTCAATGTTTGTCCAGTGCGGGAATCGAACCCGCGACCTCTAGCGCAGAAGGCAGAGTTACTACCAACTGAGCTATGAGGCCAGTCTAGCGATTTTACTAAAACTTCGAAGGACACTTGCTTGTATTGCTTGTGCACTTTACTCAAACAATATTACGCGAAACACCGTCATAATTAATTACACAATACTATTCAATTGAATACTAGTTTTGGAAATGAACGAGAGAGTAATTAAGTTTTTTTTCACTTTCTGTCTGGCTGCTGGTTATGGCATTTTAGGCCTTACCAACCACCTGTCGTAAGTTTATTTTATAACTTTAGAGATAAGTGACTCCGCCTTATAGAAGATCGCACGCAGTAAAGAATAGTAAACTTAAAACTAATACAAGTTAATATTTACAAAATACACAAGAAACAGTTGAGCCATCTAAAGACCGTTGCAAACGATCTATAGATAGCACAACTGAACCAGATCACTACCAGTCGGAAGCGTAAAGTAACATTATTAACAGTAAAGTAACATTATTTCCTTCAAATAGTGTTGTGCTCCTGCGGTGAGTAAGGTTGCCAGAGCTCTATAAGGGAGTGGGGTATCCTCTTTAGGTGGTATCCGTGCCTCTAGTATTATAACTGGTCTCGTATTTTAAACTAATCTTGATCGACAGACAGACAGATGGACAACAAAGGAATCCTCTAAAGGTTACGTTTTTTTTCAAAAATGAGGTACGGAACCCTAAAAAGAGTCGATACTATAGATTAAGAAGCTTCGTTCGTTCGACATATCTATCATCGTAAACAGCTGTTTACGTCTATCATTCGTTCCTTTCATTCATGTTTGTTTACTGGGTTTGTTTACACATTAAAAATACATAAAGACATGGAAAAACGTACTAACAAATTGTTAATCGCTGCTACTGGAAGTGTAGCAGCATTGAAATTACCAGTTTTAATTAAATCCCTGCTGGGACCGTCTAATACCCATCATCATTATAAATTTGAGGTTACGTTCCTATCTATTCATTTAAAAATTGAGTAAATTACATCCTACTTGTTTTTTTGAACCTCGCATGTTACATACCCATAACAAACTTGAATTCCCAGGTTCGCCTGATAGTAACAGAACATGCAAAGCACTTCTTCGAGGCCCTCGAGTTGCCGGCTGATGTGGAATTGTATGACGACAACGTAGAATGGAAGTCGTGGACGAAGCGAGGAGACCCCGTGGTCCACATTGAGCTTGGGAAGTGGGCGGATATGATGGTGATAGCCCCCTTAGATGCTAATACCTTGGCTAAAATGGCACAGGTAAATATTTCACACTCTCATTATTTTTTGTCTACTGCTGATTATAAGGCAAATTTTCCGTTTCGGGTTACAAAACTTAGTCACAGCTTATAGTTGACATACATTTATATAAAACTCTTGCATTCTTCTTCCTGCCTTTGCCTCAAATTATATGGGGCTGTCACAATATCCTTTCCTCAACACTCTTCTGTTAGCCTTCATCTCCGCTCCGCACTCACTTCTTTCTTACTCTTGTTATCTTCAATTCAATCCATCCGACTTTTCTGTGGCCTTTGCTCTTAAATAAATAAATAAATAAATATAAATAAAACATATATACATATATTTTTTCTCTTATATCCATATAAATAATAAAATATTGTAACTTACTTTCTTTTCTTCTCTGATTTGTTTGTGCTGTTTAAGTGTACCCAAAATGTATTTTTTTTCATAACAAAGCTCAAAAAATAATTAGATCAAAACCATTTTACGCATCATAAATCATGTAATGTATCATAAATTTTCAGGGTATTTGCGACAACCTACTCACATGCACAACCAGAGCTTGGGACATGTCCAAGCCCCTCCTATTCTGCCCAGCAATGAACACTCGGATGTGGGAGCACCCCATCACCTACCAACAGATTTCCACATTGAAGCAGTGGGGGCATGTTGAAGTCCCGCCAATCAGCAAAAAGCTTATTTGTGGAGATACCGGAGTTGGAGCCATGGCTGAGGTGGAAACTATTGTGGAGAAGATTAGGGATTTTGCAGAGGTGATATCAAAACGTAATTAAATTGAAAAACTTTAGATTTCAGTTGGAATGTTGCTATTTTACCATTTAACATCTTTTTGACTTGCTTAGTCAAGAATTAACTTATTACGATATTTTTTATATTTATATTTAAAATAGGAAGCTGTGATAAATAATTAATTTTAGATTGCATTTGTAAATAAAACTAAAAACTTTAATTAAATGTTGTTTATTGCATCACTGAATACTGTGTCTAACTCTAGCGTTACATAATATGTTATGAAAACTAT
Organism: Anticlea derivata; assembly: GCA_947579855.1. Classification (NCBI taxonomy): domain Eukaryota; kingdom Metazoa; phylum Arthropoda; class Insecta; order Lepidoptera; family Geometridae; genus Anticlea; species Anticlea derivata. The sequence goes on from OX388269.1 coordinate 1,877,811, forward strand.
CAAAAATTCAATTTATTTTTTCAATGAAGGTATGATCACTAATCAGACTAATATACAGACAAAATATCTACGTATAAACTTTTACCAAAGCAACATGGATTCGAATAAAAATAAGCATGTAAACCTGTGGAAATTATATCTCACATGAATATTATGTATACATTTTGCATGCTTATTAACTGAGGAGCACAAGAAAGAAAGGGACAAATCCACTTTTGTCCAACTTTGTTTCTATATACTGTACAATTGACAATTACATTGTTCACACCTCAAAACCATGAAAAAGTAAACAAATCCTCATCATATTTGGATTTTAAAGTAGCTTGTTAGATAGAAAAGGGACAATTCTCACATATCAAGCATTTAACGTAGCCCCGGCTGAAGAATAGGCCCCTCCATATCTATCTATCCGCGGATGTCGTAAGAGGCGACTAAGGGAAAAAAACTAGGGGATGGGCAGCAGCGTCCCTCATTTTAACAACGATAGCTCTAACTGAGTTCGCCAACCCGCATGCCCAGCGTGGTGAGTATGGGCAAATCCCCCCACATGATAAGGAATTCGCTCTGTCTGTGGTCTGTGCTGAACATGGCAGCAGTGGACGTCGTACGGCTGAAATGATGATGATGAAGCGTTTAACACATGGTTTTGGTTTGTTTCTCAAAAATTCGAGAACTTGGGCTTATCCCTTTTGTTCCAGTGTTCCACAATTATACCAATCACTTAGAAATTAATTTCAAAAGTCACAATGTTAAAGAACAAACCTTAGTTTGAACAACCTTTTTAGGTTGTTAAAAATAAGTTATAGAAGAAGATGTAGTTTGTAGCTTAATATAAGAAGGTAGGTAAACAATAAAGTTGTTGATTACTGGTGGGACATTATATTGGTGGGCACTATTTCTACATACCTACTTATCTTCATTCAAATCCTGTCAAAGTTAACTTAAAACATAACTCGAGATAATATCAAAAAATATTATTATTCCCAAACTTGAAATAATAATTTGTGCAATAAAAAAACCCTGTTTTAAACAATATCTAAACTTTTGATGATGAGTACTTATCCACTCATCAAACTTAAACAATATTCAATTAATATAAACAGTTTTGTGCAGAAGCACCTCTATTTGCGTGTGCTTGTATGCAAGAATTGGAAAGAACAATAATTAGAAATAAAATCAGATATTTATTGTATTTAATATGGTACCTATTCGAAATCCTGATATTCAATAGTGAAGTTAATTAGTATTATAAATTAATTCCCAATTCCCTATACAATTTTATCATTATTTAAGTGTAATTTGCTGAATTCACGAAACCTGCACACAATCAAACAACCTAACATGGTGCTCACTAAAAATAATATATTAAATTACTTATCATCAAATTATATAAAATTATATCCTTCATTATTGTATGAGTACCCATTTCAGATTATTTTAATTAGACAAATACATACATACATATTATAATTTTAAATTGCGTATAACATCTCAAGCATCTTGAGTTAATATATAATTATATAAAATACAATATCTACATTTAATTGTAATAATTTACCATCTGTTATCGGTACTTATACAAGGCAAACTTATTTACAATTATAATCATGTGACAAAACTATACACAAAAATGAGCTTCAAATCAGATCAACCAAAAAAACTTGTTAATTATTAAATAATAGAACCAAATGTATTCTTGGATAAAAAAGGGAAAAGATATTATAATACAAAATGAAGAGAAATACAGAAATAATAAAGACCAAAGCTGAAGCTTAAGAGCTTCTAATCAACTAAACTTTAACAAACAAATAACATAAAAGTTGTCAGAAACATTATTCTTAAATGCAATTTTTTTTTGAACTATAATAATTATTGTTATCATAATGTAAAAATGCTACCTTTAAAATGCGTGTATATTTTCTCTAATCACGAAAGGTACACGATAAATGTATAAATGAATTATGTATAGTAAGGACACTGTTACGTTACATTTATTATTATATTTTTTTTATTTTAAATTCATTCGAAAAGCTGTGTATAATTGTGCGTACAATATTAAAAGGCCGTTCACAAAACTAGCGGGACTAAACATACTTCGAAGGCGATTTCCATCTCTTTCAACAGCTAGGAATAAGAGAGGTCTATTTGAATCGCTCATGGGGATTAATTAAAACTACAAAAAAGCTTAGCTTTTGTATAGAAATTAAAAAAGTGTAAATTGTTCGTAGCAAAATACTTTTATCGCTGTGTGCGTGTCATGGAATGAATTTAGGCGTATAAAAATTGGATTTTCACGTTAACTGTATTTTTTGTAGCAATATTTGTTACAGCAACACTAAATAGCCCCGTTATTAAAATGGCAACATTAACATCCGCCATTTTGAAAAATGGCCGCCTCATCTAGGGCGGCAACTTAACGTGATAAATCCAGATAAATTAGGCACAATCAAACGACGGTTTCGTTTGTATCGAACATCGCTCGCGTGTATTTCGAGATCACGTCGTACGTCGACTTTATAAGTTCACAGCGTTCTTCCACTTCACAATCGGAGGGCGCCACTTTGTACATAGACGCCTTGGCTTTGCGCTCATCGTCCCTGTAAACTGAGATTGGTTTCTTGGGCACCATTTCTAGGTCCTTGCGTTTCTGGATGCTTCTTGGTTCCAGTGATTCAGTTTCACTGGAGTCCTCGTATCATACGTCTAGTTCTTCGAGTCCCCGGGAGAGGCGGTGGGAGTTGATGCGCCTGCGGTGGGAGCGACGCACGGCATCGGCCCGTCGGTACGGCTCGCTACGGAGACCGTGCAAGATGTCTTCTAAGGCGCCGTTGTACACATCCTCTTGGTGAAGGAGTTTCTTTTCGCCGACGATCTGCGACTTCGTTTTTAGCTCGTTGATTACAGCCTCCTGTTGGTGATGGAAGCTGTTACTTTGTGTTTAAATTGGTGAGAAGTGAAACTAAGGGATGGGTATACACTACGCGACTGAATCAAGTTTTGGTGAAATCTATTAACACAAATGTGAACAAAATAGTTAATCTGCAGAACAACAAACCGTTTGTAACATAATATTTTTACAAACGCATAAAAAAAAATTACAATCGCAAAAACCTGTTTTAACAAACTCTAATTATTATAAAGATGCCTTAACCTAAGGCCATATGTATCAAATAATACAAATTATATTTATTTAGCAACATAAACTGCACATAAAAAGCTAGCATATAAAATTATAGATAAAAATTAAACACACTTGTGCAAAAGTGATAGATTAACAGCCAGTGATTGTGGCCGCGAAAGGCATTGAACCTTTCACGACACTGGTTCTTTGACCACTGCTAACTTGCTCCATTCAATACAGTAGATACTGCCAAACTAAGAAAGAACCAACGACGAAGAAGATTAGTAAGCGAGTGAATACAGCGTGATATAATAATATTAAGTAAAATAGACATTCCCTGTTATATCCATGCAAGTGCAGCGTTGGAACAAATACAACTTTATATACAGTAACATAACAGTTTTATACAGTACTCATATTTTATGGATTTAAAAAAAAAACATCTAAAATTTTCCTGTCCCCACTAGGGTCCGTATTTGTAAAGCGCTCTTAATAAGGAGAGAGCGTCCTATTTTTAAATTTACCATGCAAAAATTACAGATCCGAGTTCAGATCTGAGAGAGACCTATTAATACGGGCCTAGGCCTATTCGGATAACATGGTACCCGAGAATACCCACTGTATTCTCGGGTACTATGTTATCCGAAACTACGAGTACCATGTTACCACAACACCCGGTCCCAGAAGTTCATGCAAACATTTGTCGAATTTAATCGACGACCTCTTGCGTCTTTTCTCAGTCGCCACCGAGGTCGTCAATCTTATTTGTAAAAAGTAAAACTGTGGTTCGGCTCATGTAGTAGTAAAAGCCTATATGCACACGAATATCAAACGCGCTGTTGACGCACGTCGAACGCAACTAAGGCCTGTATGAAGAAATTGCACTAAAGCATGAGCGGTATTTTGAGAGGGTTGTAATTTTAAGTTAATTACAAAAATTTTAAAAATTCTTTATCTCCATACATCTCATATCTCATATGCAGCTAACGTGATGCAGTCGCGAGTTGTATAATTTTGCACACGTTCACGTGACGCGCTGACGACGCGCGACGGCAGCGCGTTCGAAAGTCGTCATGTGCATAGGTTCTAAGTAGGTCATCAGTAATGTATCCCTTACACGCTTGTACTATAACTTAGTTATTTTACTTAGGAATAGTTACTTAACTGAAATTAACAGAATTTATATTCCCTGGACCAATTCATGCAAAACAAACCCAAGGGTTATCTATCACACTTACTTCCCCTACAAAACTCCAAAAACAATGTTAAAAATCAACCCTACTTTCTACGCCCTTAGGTATATTTTTAGTCAACACGATTTCTACAGTCTATGCTCGAGTGCCGCATGCTGTCTGCGTGGAGGTTACTTCTATCACACGAATTACTTCCCCTACAAAACTCCAAAAACAAGGTTAAAAATCAACCCTACTTTCTAAGCCCTTAGGTACATTGTTGGTCGACACGATTGTTACAGTCTATGCCCGAGTGCCACATGCTTTCTGCGTGGAGGTTACTTCAGAGATTCCCATTCATCCCGAAAACATGCTTCAGACCTCTATTCAAATTAGTCACTCAAAACGATTGGTGGGTGCAAAGATAACGTTCCAATATCACTTTTCAATGGAGGGCGTAGTGACGACTACCCTCACGGACCGGACCCGGCATCCAAAAAAAAAATATTCCAGTCTTATCACACACGGTCAACTGATCCCAAACTAGGCATAGCCTGTACTATGGGTACCAGAGACTAATATACATAATAGATAAATATTTAACACCCAGACACAGAACAAACATCCGTATTCACACAAATGTTTGTCCTGTGCGGGAATCGAACCAGCAACAGTTACGACCAAGGCCAGTCAATCCATAAGAAAATGTTGTTTTACATAAATGGTAAAATGTTAGTGTTGCTATGCAAAAGGCAAATAAGAAATACTTTTGAATTTGCCTCTGACCCATCTTACTTTCACACCATCCTAAAGTTGTCTCGAGAGTTCGGTTATTAGCGATAAGATCGCTCATTGTTATACGTTTCAGTTTCAGTTACTTTTTGAATTGCGGTCCCGGAAAATTTATCATCTCAAACAATGAAGGAAAACATCATGAGGAAACCGGCTTGTCTAGAACCTAACAAATTTTAAGACACGTGACATGTGCACGAAAGGAGCCTCGAAGAGGCGTACTTTAATCCTTTCACTACACCGATTCTTTCACCGACGGTCATAGGCCCTTTTCAGGTACTTATATCCCATCCATATATGTATATTTTTCTATGGAACGTCATCAAAGCCAAGCCCACCAACCTACCACACGCAACCGTTAGTAACACACTCGTAGGCCCCGCAACAACTGTTCGACTTACTCCAAGCCTAGGCCGCGGGCCTAGGTTAGACCGGGTCTAGGCTGTGCCTCAACTGTGTCAAGTGTTGCTGCAAGAGGCCGGCGCTGACGGTCGCGTAGTTAAACCTCTGTGAGATAATTGTATGGTGTTACCATCACCTGGGGTACAATTCGCGTAAATAAATTCAATCGAATCTCATTACAGTCTCGTGTCAAACTCAATTGTCAAAGTTGATTTGCCGTGGTGGCCCCGGCTGAAGAATAGGCCCCTCCATTACTACCCGTGGATGTCGTAAGAGGCTAGTAAAAAAGCTAGGGGATGGGCAACAGCGTTCCCTATCAACAATAGCTACATCAGCGCTCGCCAGCCCAGTCCAGCGTGGCGAGTATCCCCCAAATATTGTTTGTATGCAGGTCGTAGAGGTCGGACCCGCTGGTAATCTATTGTGGAGGCCTATGTTCAGCAGTGGACGTCCTACGGCTGAAATGATGATGATGACTAGCTATTTGCATTTTGGTTATAATTAGTGAGATGAGACTGTAGTGTGAAGTTATTGAAGTTTATTTACTTGAATTACCCTGTTTACTCAAAGTGTTTGCTACTATTTTTCTGTGTATATGGCAGCACGATATTTTTCACTTTATCTTCATATAGCTGTTAATACCCCCAGAAGAAAAGGATTATTTGATCATCACTGAATTAAGTTATAATAAAAAAAGGAAGCAGTCCGTTATTAAAAAAAATATAATAACCTGAGTGAATGAGTTTTTAAGCCTAAAGCAACGTCTCGGTCAACACGAGTTTATCAAAATCCATGAAGCCGTTTGGTTGCAACGCGGTAAATAAGATTTTATTGCCAATTACATAGATACTCGTGATTAACATAACCGTGTCAGGGTAAATAAGCGTTCACTGTTATAAAGAAGTCGTTATTTGACGCTTCTTAGAGACCAGGGTTTTACATTGCAACTAAACTTCGCCATGGGTGGTATCCGCAGCTCTAAGAAGATATTGGTAAAATCATTTGTTTCAAATATAACTATAGACCTGTAAATACCTCCTCAAATTGTTATATTAACGAAACCTCATTAAATTGTATTCGCAGCTCTATGAAGATATATGAAACAGTTTGATTAGTGTTGCCATATTTATCATAATTATGAAAATAACCGTCACCGAATAAAATCAAAATGTATAAAATAAAATATTTGTGGATGGTAACAAACCGATGGCGACGCCTAAAATTCTTCAAATATTATGAAGTAGATTTCACTCATAAATATACATTTTCAATTATTTTATAAGTGAGATATTAAAAAATCACGTTTCAGTTTCAATCAAGAAATATCGAAAGCATTTAATTTAATTTCTTATAGATATTATTCCACTGAAAGATGATTTAAAAACAACATCGAAACACATCAGCGTAAGTACAAAAGTTCTATCAAAAATGATACAGCCTCTAGAACAGTTAAATGCAGCACAAAATCTAACGTCATTCACCTTGAAGCTTTTACATATCAGTTATAAAGCAATAAAATAGTCATTGCTATTATTTAGAAGGTAAAATACTCATTGCATCTCGCTTTGTGTTATAAATAAAAAGGAAGAAAAAATGGTGTACTAAAATGAAAAGTTAATTTTATAAATCTTATCATTTGACTGTTACGATATTATAGAAGAAATAAAAAATACTTATAAAAAACCTTTTTTTGCGGAAAAATTGTTTAACAAAGCTTTATTTTTTATTTTAAAGTGATAACCCACACTAAAGGAACACCATGATTTTTTATAATACACCAAAAATTCGACTCCGTCGGGATTTGAACCCGAAACAATTGTTTCTTCTGTGGGTGGCGCTTACGGCGACGTTCGAGCCGTTTGGATGTGCTAAAGACATTCACTCCCACTGGAAGTGTCTCCGTAGCTTAGTTGGTTAGTGCATCTCCGAATTTGGAAGGCTGCGGGTTCAAATCCCGTCGGAGTCAAATTTTTGGGATATTATAAAAATCATAACAAATCTTTATTGTGAAAATGGCACACTGTTGTATGACAGACATGAGAAAACTGTTTACTTGACCTTTTGATTTGACGGTTTTCTAAGGCTCAAGCCTACTTAGCCTGTTGGTAAATCCACCACTGCCTACCCTCCACCTATCAAACTACATAAGGACTGACACATACTAGAGTTTTGTCCCATAACTTTGAAAGGCATAATTCAATACGCATTATACACGAAACAACACTTATTTTTTATTTTTAAATCTAAAAAGATTACTATTTGTTCGGTCGGAACTGAGATCTCGCGATTCGTCGATCGCACCTTTAGCATGTTCTAACTAATCCAATCTTACCTTATCGTACTTTTTTTTTTAATGTAATATTTTTTTCTTTGCCTGTGTTTTTTCTTTATTTGTTTCTTTTTTGTTGTTTTTGTTTTGTCAACATTTCTGTAAAAAGAACTTTATTTACAGAAAGAAACTTAAAACTAATTCAAGTTAATATTTACAAAATACACAAGAAACAGTTGAGCCATCTAAAGACCGTTACAAACGATCTATAGATAGCTCAAAAATGTATTTATTTTACATATCTGTTGTTATTATTATTACTTTTTTTTTGTGTGTTATTTTTTTTTTGTCTCATTGTTGTTTTGTCGTAAATACAACAACAACAACAAATAAATGTCTTTTCTTTTTTACCTGAACTACAACGCGTTTGAAACTTTACCAAATGGGAGCTCACGTTATATTAATTAACAAATGTTAACTATGGACTAGAATAAAAATAGAAACACAGATCGGATCGACGGTTCAAAAGTTATGCTCTAACAAATAAACATACAAACAAACAACACCGATACGTGCAAGTTGTTTGAGAGATCTTCGCCCGCTTCGCTCTCTCGATCAATAAAGCTGCATAGAACTCTAACTAACACTAAGCAGTAACTACACTGGGCGCGAGTGTCATATTGTGTAAAATAAACGCATCAGTAATATCATTAGTGAATAAATATTATGTAATTTCACATTTTATGCGTATTGGAATTATGCCAGATGAGTAAGTCCAAAGCGAACCGGAACTATTCCCTTGTAATGTAAACCTTACCGCGCAGACAATAAGGCTCATACCTGTTGTTTCTTCTGCATAATCTTAGCCTTGTTGGGGTCGATATGGTCAGCCTGTTGCGCCGCTTGCTCCAGCCGGCGTCTTTGCTCGTTCTCTGTGTCCGCTTGCTGAAATTCAAATGGTTGGAAGCTTACAACTAGAATATACGGCATTTGTTCGTTTTTATTCGGAAGAGGTCGCTGCCACCCTCTACTACTGCTTTGGGGCTTTTCGGCTTGGCTTGTCATTTGGCTTGTCACTGATTCTTTCTTGGTCATCTTGTCAGTGACCAGGTATGGTGTCCTGAAACGGGCCTATGACTGTCGATGAAAGAATCAATGTAGTGAAAGGATTAAAGTGCGCCTCTTAGATGGTCCTTTAGTGCACATGCCTTAGAATTTTTAGATTGTAGGATATGTCGGTTTCCTCACGATGTTTTCATTCACCGTTTGAAAGCAATAGTATAGCGCACATACATTTCGCCAGTGCTTGTAGGTAGTGAGAGGCCCGTCCCGCCATTTTGCAGTAGTTATTTATTTCAGGAGGGTAGGGTACAGCGAGATTTTTCGCTCTTAATTGGAGCAGCCCGCCTGGGAGATACCACCGCCTTACAGAAGATCGCAGCCAAATAACATTATTTGTTTCAAATAGTGTTGTGTTCCTGCGGTGAGTAAGGTTGCCAGACCTCTTTAGGGGGGGGAGGGGTTCGGCAGGCAACGCATTGGCAATGCTCCAGGTGTTGCTGATGTCAATAGGCGACGGTAACCACCTACCATCAGGGGGGCCGTAAGTCTGTTTGCCTCAGTATAACATAAAAAAAAAGTTATAAAGATAGGCCTCATAGCTTAGTTGGTAGTAACTCTGCCTTCTGCGCTAGAGGTCGCGGGTTCGATTCCCGCACTGGACAAACATTTATGACTAACACAGATGTTTGTTCTGTGTCTGGGTGTTAAATATATATCTATTATGTATATCAGTCTATAGTACAGGCTATGCCTAGTTTGGGATCAGTTGACCGTGTGAATATGTCCAAAATATTTATTAATTTTTTAAAATCGGTTACCTTGAACGCTCTCGTGAATCTAACGAGCAGCGAGAAGAAAGCGTTCGCGTCGACCCCGCGCGGCGCCTCGCCGAAGTATTCCACGCACGACGCGAACGAGTCCTGCAAGTAAAAATAATGTATGTAATGTATATTATATAAGCAAAGACAATAAAGTAGAAAAAAAATAAGGTACGTAGTTTATTTTAATTTATTTATTTAGTTGTCTTTTCCACACAATTTTGTTGTACAGCATGCATCCCCCGATATTATCACCTCTTTCTAGCCCCAAAGGTAAGAAAAAGAAAGAAATACCTCTTTTGGTGTTATAATCACCTGTTGCTGCACATGATTCTTTGTAATGATGATGTAGTGACGGGTGTAGGTACCTGCGCGTGCTTGGTCTCGTGGCGCAGGCGGCGCAGCTTGTCGCCGCGGCAGTAGTGACGGGTGTAGGTACCTGCGCGTGCTTGGTCTCGTGGCGCAGGCGGCGCAGCTTGTCGCCGCGGCAGTAGTGACGGGTGTAGGTACCTGCGCGTGCTTGGTCTCGTGGCGCAGGCGACGCAGCTTGTCGCCGCGGCAGTAGTGACGGGTGTAGGTACCTGCGCGTGCTTGGTCTCGTGGCGCAGGCGACGCAGCTTGTCGCCGCGGCAGTAGTGACGGGTGTAGGTACCTGCGCGTGCTTGGTCTCGTGGCGCAGGCGACGCAGCTTGTCGCCGCGGCAGTAGTGACGGGTGTAGGTACCTGCGCGTGCTTGGTCTCGTGGCGCAGGCGACGCAGCTTGTCGCCGCGGCAGTAGTGACGGGTGTAGGTACCTGCGCGTGCTTGGTCTCGTGGCGCAGGCGACGCAGCTTGTCGCCGCGGCAGTAGTGACGGGTGTAGGTACCTGCGCGTGCTTGGTCTCGTGGCGCAGGCGACGCAGCTTGTCGCCGCGGCAGTAGTGACGGGTGTAGGTACCTGCGCGTGCTTGGTCTCGTGGCGCAGGCGGCGCAGCTTGTCGTGCGCGTTGGCGTGGAAGTCGCGCAGCACGTGCAGCGGCGCGGTGCGCAGGCAGTCGCGCGCCTCGCACTCGCGCCGCACGCCCTCCATGCCGCGCTCCAGCTCGCACACGTCGCCCACCACGTTCTCCAGAGACACTGCACACAATTACAAAGATCAAAATGAAAAAAGTTCTTAAGTTCCATTTAAACTAACCAGGTTCAATGCCCCGCTACATGTTCCCATAGTGTCAACTAATTATAGGCAGAATTCATACTTATGGCGCGCAAACGACAACTTTAACAAGCTGAGTAAGAGTAGTGACCTTGTCCTTTTCTGCACCAGTGTCTCCTCAGCGAGATCGCGACTAAGCAGAGAGTTCTTTATTGCAGATGATTAGCAACCGTAAATGTAACCTTAATTAGTTATTTGTTTGTTCCACCGTGAATGTAATTTTGTATACCGCTAATTTAGTTGCTTACCCCACTGTTTGTAATACTTAAGTAATGTATTTCTATTCATGAGAACCTGTAATTGGCTCTCTAAAGCTAAACAAATGTTCAATCAAATGTAACAATTGTTGGTTCTCCAAAAAATAAATAAATAAAATAAATAAATTGGCCTCATAGTTCAGTTGGTAGTAACTCTGCCTTCTGCGCTAGAGGTCGCGGGTTCGATCCCCGCACTGGACAAACATTTGTGTGATGAACACAGATGTTTGTTCTGTGTCTGGGTGTTAAATATATATCTATTATGTATATCAGTCTCTGGTGTCCATAGTACAGGCTATGCCTAGTTTGGGATCAGTAGACCGTGTGAATATGTACGGAATATTAAAAAAAAAAAACAAAAAAACAAAAAAAAAAAAAACCTAAACCTTGGTAATTTATTTTTTGTGGCTCGCACGACTTGTTAATTTGCCATAACCTTGGTCATTATATGTAATGGTCCTATGTATAGGTCTAAAAAAACAAATCCCCTTAATTTCTCTTAGATGTCGTAAGAGGCAACACAGCGAATAAAGCTAGGCGGATGGGCAGCAGTGTTTGTTTGGCTTTTATTTTAAATGTTTTATTAAACATTAAAATCACAAGCCAAAACAACAAGGCCAACCCGCGCGCCCAGCATCGTGAGTATGGATGAATTCCCCCCACATGCTAGGAAGTCACTCAGGACATCTGTGGGGGAGGCCGGCTTTGCATCTTATCGATAAATGCAAAGGGGCAATGTCTAGACAATCCTAAGATAGGTTTTAAGACATTTACTAACATTCATATATATTTTGGGTAATAAATAAAAAAAAAAATTATAGATCAGCTGGCAAATGAACAACACATAATTATTATTATAAGCCCAATGAGTGCGAGCGAGATAGACTGATTACAATGATTTATAGCCCAAAGACTCAGTTCATAACGCAGGCACTATAGTGGAATAAACTTCCTAAAAGCTATAAGGTAAATCACTCACCTTGAGCAGCTTTGTCGATGTACAGCAGCTCTGTATCGAAGTTCATCAGCTCGGGGAAGTTTTGCCGAATGGTCGCCACGATGTAATGCAGGAGCGACATCCTTTTGTCCGTTGACTTAGTGTCCAGCAACGTGTCGAGGGATTGGAGCTTGAAGCCGTATGCTGGGCCGCGTTTACTGAAAATATAATTCAATATTATACAATTTGGTTCATAACATGTATACCATCTCGAAAGGGGCTTATTTAATCTACAACAAAAAAAATAATATTGGCGAGAAAAAAATCAAAGTATTCATCGTTTTTTTCCCGAAGTTTTCTAAATTAGCTGTTTTAGCTCTTTTACTTTTGTTACTGTTGTACTATTAGTACTGTTTGTACTGTTTGTACTGTTTTGTACTGTTTGTACTATGTATTATTTTTGAAAATGTTTGAACTGATTTGACTCCGAGACAGCAGATTTTTGCATAGTTTTTTTCAATGAAGAATGACGCATTCTCAAAACTCGTAGAACGATATTCATTTCCAATTGGGTGTAGAATAAGCCTCATTCAGAATAGCTTACATATTATGAATCAGCTTGTATTGTAAAGCGAAAGTTACTCTGTCCTACTGTCTGTTTATAACGTTTTCACAACAAAACGGCTGAACCGATTTTATGAAATTTCGTATAGAGATAGCATAATCCTTGAGAAGGGACACAGGCTACTTTTTATTCAGAAGCCGCGGGCAGCCAATAGTTTCTCATTAGCTTTTCAAAGTCGTGCTTACCTGCTGTTGAGATAGTTTCCAAACGCCAAAATAATTTCCAGCACATTCCTTAGTTTATTCGAGGATTTCACAGACGAGGAACCGGATATAATCGCGTGTATCTGAGGCGTTATCAAATGTATGTTGTCGAAGAAGTTGCCCATGTAGCTCATTATGCTAAGCTTAGCGGAAATTCTTTCCACCTTTGTCAGCTGCATCAGGAACTTGTCCTCTTCAGTGAGTAAAGCGATGTTCTTCTTCTCCGCTACGTATTCTTTGTAAGCCTTTTGCTCGGCTTCTGAAGGCACCATGCGCTGGAGTATTTCTACGCTCTCTAGGGGTAATTGTTTGAGGTCTAGATTATTGATTGCGGCCATTACTTTTTCAACGGGCGTGTCGAGTTTTCTTCTTGATATTGCTGTAAAAGAAAGGGAGCTTTCGTTGGTGACGGCTGATTCATTGAGTTAAAACTGATTTGACCCCAAAAAAGCTGATTTTTACATAGAGTTTTGTCAATAAAAAATGTCGAATTTCCAAAAGTCGAACAAACTTTATTGCCAATTAGACGTAGAATAAGCCCCTTTCGGGATAGCGTACATATTATGAATCATCTTGTAGAATTTAACACCCACAAATGCTTCGGGCCGTAAGACTGTTTGCCTCAGACTAACATTTAAAAAAAAAACAGAGGGACATCCCGAATATATTTTTTTCCTCATCCCGAATATTTGACTGGCCTCATAGCTCAGTTGGTAGTAACTGCCTTCTGCGCTAGAGGTCGCGGGTTCGATTCCCGCACTGGACAAACATTTGTGACTAACACAGATGTTTGTTCTGTTTCTGGGTGTTTTTTTTTTTTTTTTTTTATACTACTGAGGTGGCAAACAGGCATACGGCCCACCTGTTGGTAAGCGGTTACCGTAGCCTATGAGCGCTTGCAATACCAGAGGCATCACGCACGCGTTGCCGACCCCGAACCCCCCTCCCCCTAAAGAGCTCTGGAAACCTTACTCATCGCACGAACACAACACTATTTGAAAACAAATAATGTTATTTGGCTGCGATCTTCTGTAAGGCGGAGGTACCTCTCCAGGCGGGCTGCTCCAATTCAGAACGAGAAAATCTCGCTGTTCCCTTCCTCCTCTAAAAATATATCTATAACATATATCAGTCTCTGGTACCCATAGTACAGGCTATGCCTAGTTTGGGATCAGTTGACCGTGTGTGATATGTCCGGAATATTTATTTATTTATTTATTTTCGACAGGCGAGGTGTCGCTCCGGTGGGCTTAGGCTCGTATTCAGAGACACGACTCAAACTTAGATTTAATCACAGATCAGCTGAACTCTACTTAAGTATTGAATCTCTTCTCAAACATAGCTATTATTCAAGAACGGTACATAAACTACTCTCAGCTGAATCGAGTCTCAAATCTGTACTCAAATGTTCTCGTTTACATTTTGATTTATTTATAATTTTCGATCCGTTTTACGCAGAAATTCAAACAGCCAGGGTGGAAATAGAACAGAACTATACAGTGAAGTATAACTATGCATTAAAGTACGTGTAACGAAACGAAAATCTCATTTGATTAATGTCTAATCAAATCTAAACTCAAGCACCGATTTCGTCTGATTGACGTTTCAGAATAAGCATTTACTTAGGTGAACTGTGATCATTGAAACTATACATAAGTACTGTTCAAGAATTAGAATCTCGCCTCAAATCGAGATTTAAGTACAGATCAATCCTCGAGTCTTGTCTCTGAATACGAGCCTTAGTGTTTCATGAGAAAATTTCTTACCAATATTCCTAAGCCTTGTATGCTCCAACAAGGAGACTGTGTCAGGCTTCCGGAAGCGTTTGCTCGGGAAGGAGGAGAGGGTGTCGTCGCTGGAGTCCTCGCTGGCGGCGCAGACCCCGCCGATGCGGAACTTCTCCTCGAACTCCGCGAAGTTGATCCGCCGCCGCGGCCGCTCCTCGTCCAGCTCGTTGAAGATCGTGCCTCGCACCTGGGCGATTATGAAAGTTTATGAAAAACCGAGCGAAGCAAGTATTATAAATGCGAAAGTTTGGATGGATGGATATTTGTTACTCAATCACGCAAGAACGGCTGAACGGAACTGGATGAAATTAGGCACAGAGATAGATTATAATCTGGAATAGCATAAAGGCTACTTTTTATATAGGTACCACGGGCCGTAGCCGTAGCATAGCGTAGCGTAGCCGTACCGTAGCCGCGGGCGGAAGCTAGTTATAATAATAATAATAAATATTTATTCATTACCTTAGTGCTAAGATTTACATTGCGGATTATAATCTAATTAAAAGTAAAAAAAATTGCATGATGTACATGTAATTTTTTGTAGCACATAGGCTACATGAGTTATGTAGCCTATATGCTATTCTATGTATTGAACTCTATTTATACCTACCAAGTTTCATCGAAATCGGCGTGCGAAAATTTTCGAGCGTGATTAAACCACAAAAATCCAAACATCATCACGAACTTTCGCATTAGTGGGATTTAATGCTTACCTGCTTAAATTTTTCTCGATTTTCAGAGAAGAAATACTCATTCGGTTATCAAAGGGAGTCGAACCCACGACCGAATCGAAAGCCGGGGTACCTCGCACTATGCCAACAAACCTCATAATAAAACATAAAATGTACCTGATTAGGTTTCAGCGCGATCCAATTGAGCGTCGGCAGCTTATACTTGGTGTCCACCTTCCTCTTGATGGTCATGGCGTCCGTGTGATGCGGGGGCATCATCAGGCCGGGCGCGGGGGGCGCGGGCGGGGGCACGGGCGCCGACTGACACAGCAGCGGGGGCGGCGGCGGGGGCGGGGGCGCGGGCGCGGCGGGCGGCGGCGGAGGGGGGCACGGCGCGGGGGGCGGCGGCGGGGGGGAGTGCGACACGCCGTTGGAGAGGGGCGAGTGACCGTTGGTGGTGGGGCCGTTGGGCGTGGGAGTGCCGTTGCAGAGAGCGTGCGAGGATATTGCGCCCACTGAAATAGAAATAGAAAATTATTATTAGAAACAAGTAAAATGAGGACTAGAAAGCAATAATGTTTAAGATTTGATTTGTTGTATTGTATCAAAGTTATAAAGAAAGGCTCATGGCTTTTATTTCACCGATGGCCCTTTCCAGGACCACCATACCTCCACCTGGTCACTCAACTAGTACAGGATCACCAACAAAGAATCAGTGACACGACACGCCAGCAAACTGCTTTTATCCCCAAGCAGACAACCTCTCGGAACTACAGGCGATCAGCTCCTTGAAGATGTCTAAGAGGGGTAGTCAGAGGCACGTCCAAACAATTTACCACATGCCCACATTTTTCAGTAGTGACAGACGTGGCAGTTTGCAAGCCGATCGCCACTGATTTTTGCAAATGTTTTTCAATGAAAAAATTTGAATTTTCAGAAGTTGTAGAACACACTCTTTTGCCAATTAGGTCTCGTAGATTAAGCTCCTTTTGGATGGTATTCATATTATGAATCATCTTGTTTACCACCAGTGGTAGGTAGGTATAGGTGTGCACTACCTACCTACCAGTGGTAGGTAGGTAGTGCTAGGTATTTCAGTTTACTTACTGGAAGCCCCCCTCGGCAGTGTCTTAGTTAGCGTCTCCAACTCCTGCACCTTGGATTCCAGCATCGACTGGCGGTTCCGAGAGTCTTGCTGCGCTCGCCTCAACGTGGAAACCTGAAGTCAGGGTAAATTGAATTTTATTCGTAAAATAGCAATGGTTATTTTTGAATGTCTTGTAAACTCTGCGATATCAGGAGAAGAATCGTAAAAATATATTAGGTTATACACACTGTATTCCTTACATAGTATTCTAGACTGAAATAGGCTTATTCTGTACACAAGATCTGCAGTTCACACTCAAAAGTCTGATGATGACCAGCACAGGATGAACATGATACTGTCTACAGATGTCTAAGGGGGGTTATCAGAGACATGTCCGAACATTGGGCACATTGCCCACATTTGCAGTAGTGAGTATTCCATACGTAACAGGTTACAAGCCTATCGCCGCTTTAAGTCGGGATTCCTCACGATGTTTTCCTTCACTGTTTAATCACGTGTTAATTCGCACTTTATTTACAGAAAGAAAATTGAAACTCATACAAATAAATATTTACAAAATACACAAGAACCAGTTGACCACGCTATCTAAAGAAGACCGTTACAAACGATCTATAGATAACTCAATTTATCCATATAACTACCAGTCAAATGCGCAGTACAAATTTTCGAAAGAAAAACTCATTGGTGCACACATGATTTCGAACCCACGACAGAAAGTCGGGGAACCTCTCACTAGGCAAACACTGTTTTTCACTTCTTTTTATACGAAACTTTGTCTGTGGTATTGGTACTAGGCCTGCTGGTAGTATGAGAAACTAGCTGGTGCCCGCGACTTCGTCTACGCAGGATTAATATTTCGATTAGCTTATATTAGCGTGGCGTAGATTTCTACTTACTTGATACTTATCGTCATATGATTCTTCTAGGCTTGGTCGCGAGGAACAGGCATAGCTTCACATAGTTTCTAAGACGTTTCAAAGTGATCCTAGTGATTTTATTGAAATAAATGCCTTTTGACTTTGACTTTGATATTTTGGACAATTCATTTATTATATTTTAAAATTCATACAATATCTTTATTTATTTATTTAGAATACAGTATAACATCATAACAGGTTTTTTTTTAATCCCTAAGGCGATGCCATATGTTATTAGTAGGTACATTATAATAAATAGGTACAATTAGATAGGTACTAATCGAAACATTTCGTTTCTATCACTATCTGTGCAAGTTGTAGGAGTTTCGGTAGGTGATTATAAATTGTAGCCTGTGCTATTCTGATGTATAAGCTATATTATTGTGAAGTTTCATTAAAATCCATTCAGTAGTTGTTACGTGAAAGAGTAACAAACATCCATCCATCCATCCATACTTACAAACATTCGGATAGGATGTACTAACCTCTTCAACCACCTGTCTCCTTGCTTCAGCGAGCTGGTCTCTCTCCTGGCGCACTTGTGCTAACTCCGACTCTAACGTGGCTAGTTTACCTATAGCTTCTCTTTCAAACGAGGCTAGCCTTTCATGTGCCTGAGGATACAAATACAAACAAATACAAATGTTTTATTTCTTTAACTTAAGTAACATATTGGTTTTTTTTTATAATATCCCAAATGGATTGGATGTTCTAAAGAAACTCGCTCCGTCTGGAAGTGTCTCCGTAGCTTAGTTGGTTAGAGCATCTCCGTATCTAGGAGAAGGTTGCAGGTTCAAATCCCGTCGGAGTCGAATTTTTGGGATATTATTAAAAAATCATTGTATTCCTTTAGTGTGGGTTTATCACTTTAAAAATAAAATAGAAATTAAGAAATCCTCCTATAAGTATAAAAATACCTGTATTAGGAGATATCGCTCTTCCATATCGTAGTTTAAGAATAACTTAGAAGAAATTCTAAAACATTTAAACATTTACAAATGAGGTAAACACTTTAGTTTTGTTGTATGTGAGTATAAGGTAACATAGCTCAATTACTTTTGGCCTTACTAGCATGTGCCCACGGCTTTGCTCGAGTGGTACCTACATAAAAAGTAGAATCTATAGTTATCTATGCTATTCTAGGTAAATAATTCTATATATTACAAGTTTCAACGAAATCGGTTGAGCCGTTACGATCATAATTAAATGAAAGGAGCCTTTTAGAGGCGCACTTTAATCCTTTCACTACACTGATTCTTCACCGGCGCGCGGTCATAGGCCCTTTTCAGGGCCACCATACCTCAAAAGCTATAACTCTACTCACATGTCCTAGCTCGTCCTCGAGTTCATTGACCTTCTCTAAAGCCGCGGTCTTCGTTTCGCTGTCTTCCATCAGTGCGGCCACGTCAAACACGTTGTCTAGGTACGCTGAGATTTGCACCTAGGAACAAAAATAATTCTTTATTGAAGTAATATCGAGAAACCTTTTGTACACGTTATAACTAAAAACACGGGTAAAACAAAAATATATTTTTTTGAAGAAATATCTTAAAGGTGCTCAAATAATTACTAGAAACATGTACAAAACTTGTTACACGTGTTATACGGTCTTCTTACCTGGAGGTCATCGCTCTCACACAGTCGCAGCCTCTCAAGATAATCGTCCAGCTTTAGTGCAGTAAATTCATATTGGAGATGCACTCTGAAATTCATGTCTTCTACCGAATGTACGATTATGTTCACAAACTGCATGCAAGCCACCTGAAATAAAGAATAAGAACTAAGATTGCATATATGGCCCGGTTGAAGATTAGGCCTCTCTATTACTACCCGCGGATGTCGTAAGAGGCGACTAAGGAATAGAAAGATAAGAGTGGGCAGCAGCGTTCCCTGCGCTCGCCAACTCGCATTCCCAGCGTGGCAATTATGGACAAATCCCCCCCAAATGATTGTTTGGATGCAGGCCGCACAAGGTCCAAAGTAGTATTCATTACATTGGTAATCTCACACACCTTCAAAAGGTTGGCTTCGCTCTCATAGTAGTAGAGCTTAGCATTGGATATCGCAGTTTATTTACATAGCTCGCTTCGCTCCTTTTGTACTTTTGAAAAAGTATTCTTACACGCTATTGCCATTCTTACACGCTAAAAGACCTCACTTCACTCGCCAGTCATTTGCAGCATGCAAAGCAGATAAGGGAATGCCGCCTAGTGCGACTTCTTCCAGACGTTACTAAAAGTCACTCACCATAAACTCAATATGAAAATTATCATAATTCATAAAGTAGTCCATCAGGGTATGAAACCGCCTTGGCTCTTGCACCACCTCCTTGAAGTTATCGAACGCAGAGAGTATAATCTGATGGCCGCCTTTCACTAAACAGATGGCTGCTAGCAGTTCCAGAACTAAGGCTTTAGTTCGAAGGGAATGGTGGACTAGGGAGAGCGCTATGCTGTTGATGGCTTCCCGGTGCTGGATCACCATATTGAAACCGTACTGGAAAGAAAATAGTCTGTCTGATTATATTATTCTTGACCCCAAAACAGTAAGGTCTTTACTGACTGTTCATCGTCAGAGATACTCCCTGTGAATAAAAGCTAGTGCGTATTCAGTTCATAAGGAGGTATAAGCGCTGTCGCATCACCGTATCTTTCGCATTAACAGTTTATGTAGAGGCACCACAGAGCTGCGAAACGGAACACCGTACCCAGTAAATGACTGAGAGCACCACCTTTGCACAATGTAGAATACTACATTGTGTTACTTCTCTTCTACCTTCTCCGTTACTTTAAGGAGTTGGGTGAGGACAGCAGGGGGACAATGCATAAACACCCCAACGCGGGACGTCAATACTTCTGCGAAAAACTGACAAGCAGACGCCCGAAATATCGTTCCAGGCGCTTACAAACTAACAACATCTAAGCTAACATACAACATAGTCTGCAACTCACCTTGTTGTTCATAATAGCGCGCATACACATGATGCAGACGTGGATATCATCGGTGGAAGCCCCCATGTTCAGCCTGGCTGCGTGTCTCGTTCTCCGCCTGGCGACCGCCGGGCTGGCCGCGCCCTCGCCGTCAGAGTCGGCTGATCGCGCGCGCCGCCTCCAGGTGGCTGTGAGGGTGGATCTGTCGTCGGTGGGCCCGCTGCATTCTGAAGTTGTTGTGTTGACTGGAGAAAACAAATAGTACTTTTTTAGCATAGACTTTAGTCCTTCCTTATTTTCCCATGATTATTGGTAAGGAGACACACGCACATCGGAAATGTCCTCTAAAAGAGCGTCAAATCAAATGCTGTCTGCATGTTCCATGTTCTATCTATTCACAGGATCGGATAAAGGTACCGATAATGCAGATGCATTTTCCTAAAATTATAGTCATCCTTCGCTTCGATCACTACAGAAGAGACAGCAACATTTGTAGCGTTGTCAAATTAGTTAGCTTTGGAAAATGCAACAATGGAATCGACACCATTGTGTCTTTATGTCAAAAATAGAGAAGAGATCTCGCAAGAGCAGGCATTACACAAGAATTTAAATTAATTTCCTACTATCCTAACGTAACTATTGTCGCTTCTTTGTGAAAAAATAAACATACCCTGGTTTATGCCATCGCTGGACTGACTCCTCGCCAGCGCAATTCTCTGCTCGTGCCTCATCATACTCAGCCTGAAGCTAAGATAGTCTATCAACACGTCCAGACCTTGGTTCTGGTCGTTTAGGAATTCGCGCACCCATCTGAGAACAACGTCATAGTTTTGTTTAATAGTTAAATTTAATAAAAACATTTGAATAAGCTGTGACACCTCTCGTCAATCAACTAAAACTAGCTTTAGTCATTCAGCAGGTGGAAACCAATTGTTTCTTCTGTAGGCTCTTACGGCGCTTTAACCCGATTGTAAGTCCCAAAATATTTCTAACAGATGGGAAGTGGCTCCGTAGCTTAGTTGGTTAGAGCTTCCCCCTATCTAGGGGAAGGTTGCAGGTTCAAATCTCGTCTGAGCCGTAAATTTTAGGGATATTATAAAAATCAACGTCATATTTTATTCGATTCAATCACTGCCATTGGTGCAACGGAGTATCGGTCATCAAACGGTGGAGGTCGCGAGGCAAACCCTTTGCCCGGATTAAATGAGTCATCCTATGAGTAACGTGGATATCAGTTTCTCAAGAAACCACATAATTAATTGGTAGATAAACCAGCATACTTAAAACTAAAAGGTATATTTCGTTATCCATAGATAAGACATAGAATTACTAGCAACCGGCTTCTTCGTAGCTTTTACGTTGCACTGAACCTTATGAGTAACGTAACTCTGTCCTATTAAGTCTGTGGGATTTTCTGATCTAAATTAGGCTGAATCATAACAGTGGCAGTTAGGCTGACGGTGACGATGATAGGAGTGGCTTACTCTATGTGATTGGTCCGTAGCGATATCTCCAGATCTCTAAGGACTTGTGTGGACGTCGAATCGCCGACCATTTTCCTTTTCTGTAAGCAAGTAAATCATAAAGTTAATATCTTATAACACTGATCTGGTGTATCGAAAATTGGAAGAATTAGCTTCTGTAGTTTCGTCTTGAATGGTCGTAGTAAAGTAAGATCTGCTTGAATAGTTAATCTTGTAACATTTAGCACAAAATGTGCGGTTGACGACATCTGTGGCGTAGCGGGAGAGTGTCTAAGTCGCAAGAGTTGAACGATTTCGATGAAACATGGAATAGATAGAGTTCTTTACCGAGAACAGCATATAGGCTACTTTTTATCTAGGTACTACGCGAGCAAAACCCGCGGGCGCAAGCTAGTTATTAACATATCACAATCACCGCACTTCAACAAACATAGGTGGATTTAACAAATAGTGTCACGACGGAAATTTGAAAGATGTAGATTCATACCGAAAATCCAATCTTTAACTTCGCTGAATAAAAACTCTTCTAATATTTCTCGCTAACCCAAGACCTCGCATTCAAGTTGATATGCAAAGTCACGGGTCAATCACGATAGCTCCATAGGGGCATAGAGCACAAGCCGCGAGAGAAAGTCTCCAAAGAAGGTGCATCATAAATAGATCGATAAGCTTAGAGCAGGTCCTTATACGTTGAGAAAACACACGTTTCGCGGAGTACGCCTACCACGGAGTGTGTTTGGAGCAAGCTAATACGCTCAAGCTTTTAAGCCATCCAGTACATGCGTCATTTGCTCCTTTGTTCCTTGTATCCTGTGGTGTTGAAGATGTCAAACTATAAAGGATTCAGATAAGTCGATGTTTTACTGTTGGAAGTAGACTGATGATGGAACTGTCATATAAAACGAATAGAAAATCGGGTCCATTCGTCTTAGAATACTGTCAATAGCACAGTATTATGAATCGTCTTCCAATTATTCAATTCTCCGGACTAATAGGAAATATTAATAACGTAGAACTCTCCTACTACAAACACTACTCAAATAAAAGCTGAATGACCCAACCTGTTCGTGAGATAGAAAGACTCATAAACTATGGTGTAATTGTCATCAACAAAGTCAAAGCCTCAATAAAATGTCTCAAAAAAATAAAATCAATGGACATCATAAAACTTCGACTGTATAATCATTTGCTTCATAATATAATAGCAACTTCAGAGGTTCACAGCTTGGACCAGCGCTCATGAGCACGACATGACATGTGAGTATGAGTCAGAAATTATCATTGTACAGCGGAGAGCGCGACCTTTGGGATATTCGACCTTAATGCATTGGCCTGGATCTTTTAATAAGAGTTTGTGGTTCAGGCATGTTGCTGAAAAGGTACTGGACATTGACACAAGACATTTGTCCCATAGTCAAGAAGCAATATTAAGTATTGACACTAAAACTATAAACACTTTAATGACAGATAAAAGTTCGAAAATGATGGAACGATTACAAAATCAAGTCAGAAAGTACACAAAAGACATCGACCAACTTTACAGACTGAATAATTTTGCGACTCCTCGTTCAATTCGGTTTATTATTAAAGTGTATGTAACGCTAGTGACTGTTATGAATTTCAATTTAAATCAAACAAGTGCCTATTAATAAACTAATCAGGACACGGATATAGCGATAAACTTACATCGAACAGTCGTTATCACATGCCTATTATTACTTGACAGCTTGTTGTTGTTGTTGTTAAAATCTCTCTGACTGGCTAATTATGACAGTAGCATAAATAACTATCTATTATTACATGTAATTTAAAAGAAAGAACAAAGACTCAATATAAGAAAACATTAAAGTAAGGTAGGTATATGAAAACGCAGTGAGAATAAAACCATGTTCAAACAGCGTGCGATGTGATCTAAAATATGTTAAAATTTATTTCAAAATGTTTCCTACTGATGATTAAAGTCAATTTTGTGTTTGACATTTGAAGGCGTAAAATATCGCTCATCGATATCGCAAGCCCCTCAAAGTCAAACTCAAAATTAACTTTATTCAGATGAGACTTAGACGAAAGGATAATTTTTAAATGAACTTTACATGACATATTGCACGCCGTTTGAAAGTTTAACTAAATACTTATTAACCAAATACTTTGAAATATCGAAGCTAAAATTATAGATATTCCAAGATATATGCTTATTTGTAGGTTTATGGTAAGCTCAAAAATAAATATTATCATGTGCATCGTTTATCAAAAAATATCGTAGAGAGCTCTATGGCAACTGCTGTTTATTCTGTTAGAGGTCAAACTCCTCAGAGTAAATCAGATAATCTATCCTTATCTATACAGATCTAATCGGATACAGGTAATTAACCGTTACGTTCATCGTATCACGTAGGTGCGTGTGCGCATTGCAATGATCCGAGATTGAATGCTTATGTCTGATCCGAGAACTCTGTGGTCGGACGATGAAGTTCAGATGTTTGATTAACCAGCCCCACGAATAAATCCGTGTTTGTTCTCTAATTCATCTAGACTTAGTTGCGAGGTACTGGCAGCCTTATCTTCAACTATTTTCTTGACGCTTCAAAGTGATCCTAGTGATTTTATTGAAATAAACACCTTCACTCTAACAGAGCACAAATTCACAACGCGTTTTAGAACGAATTAATTTCGTAAGAAGCGTATGAAATAATCGATTTGTAAAAGTCGGACGGTGGCAATGTACACAATGTCTTTGATCGGGAGAGTGCATATTTGCCCTAACCTAAACCCAAGATTTCTCTCTAGACATCGAACAATCGACAACGTTAAAAATACATCTGGATGGATGAACCTCGAGGTCGAGCGACACGTTAGTAAATTTCTTCTAAGATTCTTTATTCAATTATTATGGTTCTAAGGATTTCATACAATTCCTAGACACAGCGCTATTATGAAGTTATATTAGAAGTAACTAAAGTTATCGGGCCTGGCTCCTAACAATCGATAAGCCCCGAAAGAGGCATTCGGTTCCAGGTTCCGGCTACTAGCTCATACGAGCTAACCTGAGTAACAGAGTTTTCAGCCAAATGATATTCAAAGTAAAATATAACAAAATGTGTTCTTCAAGTCAAGACAAAGATAAACCACACCCATCGAAACACACTTCTCATGTGGTTACAGTGAAAAGTGTGATGAAACCGTAGCCGCAAGCGCCCGGCTCGCCTTTCCTATATGATATGAGATGTCATGTTGCGTTCCCACGGGTCCGGGACATGTTGTGGAGTTATCACCCTCGTTTTTTTTTATTTTTTTTTTTTATACTACTGATGTGGCAATGAAGCTTACGGCCCACCTGTTGGTAAGCGTTTACCGTAGCCTATGAGCGCTTGCAATACCAGAGGCATCACGCACGCGTTGCCGACCCCGAACCCCCTCCCCCCTAAAGAGCTCTGGCAACCTTACTCATCGCAGGAACACAACACTATTTGAAACAAATAATGTTATTTGCTGGCTGCTCCAATTCAGAACGAGAAAATCTCGATGTGCCCTACCGCAGGTCCTCCTCCTAAATTTATAAATCAAAACTTTATAAATAACTGACTTACACACTATCTCAGAATACTCAGGAAAATAACAACTACACGTTTTTATTTTGCATATTTCTATGCGCAAGTACATTATCATTACAACCACAATCTTTTGTCATCATTATCAGCCCGAGGAACTCCACTGGTGGTCATAGGCCTCCCCCAAAGAGAGTCACGACGAACAGTCTTGTGCCTTCTCCATCCACCGACTTACAAAGTCGTCGGTCCATCGGGTCCTTGCAACAATGAATAAATAAATAAATATTCCGGACATATTCACACGGTCAACTGATCCCAAACTAGGCATAGCCTGTACTATGGGTACCAGAGACTGATATATATAATAGATAAATATTTAACACCCGGACACAGAACAAACATCTGTGTTTATCACACAAATGTTTGTCCAGTGCGGGGATCGAACCCGCGACCTCTAGCGCAGAAGGCAGAGTTAGGACTAAATGAGCTATCAGGCCAGTCAAAATCCGAATCTATGTCCGTTTCGTTATCGCCATTCAAGAACCTTTATTTCCTAACGGTTGTCAGTTCAGCGAGCTACATGGCCAGCCCACTGCCACTTCAACTATAGTAATAATTACTAGAAATTACATTTTAGAACTAATTACTAATTTTTACATTGATTTGGTATTTCATTTGGCCTATACTGTAGGATTGTGCGCATTTCTAAGCAGTCCGCAAAAGAAGTGCCATATAAAATTATACGGGGGATCGAAAACATGCGCCCTTTACATAATAGGTAAACCCTAAAGACTTGCGAATATAAATAAAACATCAATTGCAGAACTTGAGTCGTTGTGGTAGCAATTTGCATCTGGTAATACTACATATCAAATAGGTGTAATAAACCAAGATTGCAAGCTTTTAACATTATGAAATCTTAAGAGATACCTATTGGTTTAATACTACCCATGATAAATTCATCAACCATCATACTTTTTCTTCGCATAACTAATCAATTTGGTTACATACAACCAACAACAGTGTCTGATAAACTTATAAAAAAACAATTCGTCTATTTCACACGTTGATTTGATATTCGTAGAAATACGCAAAATATTCAGGCAGAGGCAAGCTGACTGGCATGGCTAAGCCGAAACTAATTTTAACCGCATTTTTCTGTCATTTTGCGATTCTTTATAGGCTTAAATTAGTTGCAGAGATCAATCCCGAATTTAAAAGTTTAACACAACGGCCATTCAAATTTGATTTGACTGGCCTCATAGCTCAGTTGGTAGTAGCTCTGCCTTCTGCGCTAGAGGTCGCGGGTTCGATTCCCGCACTGGACAAACATTTGTGTGATGAATACAGTTGTTTGTTCTGTGTCTGGGTGTTAAATATATATATATTATGTATATCAGTCTCTGGTACCCATAGCACAGGCTATGCCTAGTTTGGGATCAGCTGACCGTGTGATAGGTCCGGAATATTAAAAAAAAATAACGAAGATTGTGTACGTACCGAACGTAGCGGTCATTTTAAAGGATCGTAAAGTTGCAAGTGAATCAGGCTGCAACGTTTGGAGTAAAGCCTTTTTCAAACGGCGTGCAATATGTCATTTTTAGTTTCATTTGAAAATAATCCTCACGTCTTTTACATAAAGTTTATTTTGAGCTTGACTTTTAAGAGCTTGCGATATCGTTGAACTGCATCGCACCCTCAAATGTCAAACTCAAAATTGACTTAATTCAGTAGAAGGCTCTTTTTGAAACTACTCTTTTTTATATGATATTCAAGGATATATCGCATGCCATTTGAACATGGCCTAAGGCAGCAGCTCGAATCTCTAATTGCTTTTTAATACATTCGCAAATAGCAAGCGGTTCAAAATCGATCAATCCGTTAAGTTTGTTTGAAGACGGGCCGTTACTTGCGCTGTTATTGAAGCAACTCGAGTTGCGAGCTGGATGTTTTGCATTGCAAGATTTTGGTACGGATGTGCGAAGATTCTGAATGCTATACATGTCGAGAGTTGCCTTTCATCATCTTCCTGCCCTTATCCCACATCATGTGGGGTCGGCACAACATGTATTCTTCTTCCATTTCCCTCTATCAGTCGTCATCTCAGCACTCACTACTTTCTTCACCATATCCATGTCGAGAGTTGCCTTTATGGCACTCAATAATTCCGATGTCAAGGTTTCCGATTGTCAAAATGAATTAAAAGAGAAGTTTCTACATTTTACCTACACCCGTGGTAAGTCTGTTTGCCTACGTTTAACATAAAAAATAAAAAAAATACACTCAAATTAAAGATTATCTACTCAACCACAAACAAAACGTTGTCTAGGGAGATACTAGGCTTGCTGGAAGAAAAGGAGCTTTACCAATTTTTCCATATGGATGAAGACACCATTGCAATACCCCGTATCCAAAAAATAAATACATACAAAATACAAACGAATTAATAAAATCTGAATGATCAAGATGAGCAAAACTGGTAGCTGGTTATTAGTTTATATAAAAGGAATGCCAGTAGTATATAACATCCCACGCCTTGTCACGATGCATTTGTGATATGATGTCACCGACGCGAGACTCTTGTTTTTCAATAACTTATCATCGTAATATGGTAACGCAAGGTTTCTGAGCGAATATTCTCTAGAGTACTCTCCTGTCCAATGCGGAAAAAAAAGTCCAACCTCAATGATGTAAAATGTAGCAGGTATGTATAATTGATGGAGCGAACGATGATCTCTCGAACAACTTGGGCGATTAGGCGGTGTATGTTTTTTCTGTACAGAATCTAGTAGGTTAACAGGTTAATCTATCAAGATTTACTGGTAAGAATATGAGCTAAATCAGCCAACGGGTTGCTAAGATATAGGTGTCCAAGAGGGTGTTTTAAAAAAAAATTGTGCCACATCCTTTAACAGACATCGCGAGATCTCAGTTCGTGGCGAACCACAAGTTAAGTACCTACGGCACATATTATTTCATATTTAAAATGTCTTTAAATGTTCCGTAACGTAGACCTTAGCCTTAAGCCTGACTTTCTGTAAAGATCCATTTACTCAGGACATAATCACCCAATTAGCCCCCAAGCCGCACGGTTTCAGTCTGTCGATTACTTTCCTATTCAATTTATTGTCCATTGTTCCTATTTCCTAGGTACGCCTCGGTCATGGTGTTCGGAGACTAGAGAGAGCAACACTTTCATAATTAATTTTTATACTTGTCAATGAAAAGATTGAAATCCCCAAAACAATTTACATTGACGTACTTGCTCTGCCTTATAAAGACTTGTATATTTCAATTTGTGACGTGCCTGACATAGTGAGAATGATTATAAGAAAATTGACTGTAAGATAAAATCATAAAAGGAATATGCTGTTACATGTTTGTTCAGCAACAGGTGGCATCTATGAGCAACAAGACTATGATAATAAAGACCTGCCTTAAGGCTCTAAGCTTTCCCTCCATCGATATCCTGTAATATATTGGCCATTGTCTCCAGCTCTAACGGTTTTACGAGCAAGGTAAAGCTTGTACACCCGTAGGGCACCGTGATCTTGCAATTTGTAGTCATGCGATTTCGGAGTGAAATTGTGTCATTGTTGCCCATTTGCTGTACACGACCGACTGGAGGTAGAGTCTCTGGCTTAATCAAATTCTAAATTCTGCCTGCAGCTTTACTTGCATAGATTAAAGATGCTACTAAGGATTATGTTTATTCGTCGGCGGCCATTTCGCTATCGTGGCGTGTGATCAATAAACCACAAAATATCTTTCACACTCAAAGTATCACAGGGTTTCGTAGATAGGCGGAGAGAATCGAAATAGTTAAGGATCATGGATAATGTCTAACTCACCCTATGACTCCTAGAGGCTTTCGGGTCAAGGTAAGTCCTGAGTTTGTTGAGGTAGTGTGCCGGAGAGTCCTTAGCCTGCACCATGTCCTGGTCGCAGATGATCTCCCATTTCTTCTCGAGGTCGTAGTTTCGGAGTAGTTTTGCCTTGTCTGGTGGAAGGTCCATTGATGCCTGGTAATAAAGAAAAATACAAATTAGCTGATTGAACCCGTAGCGAAGGGTGGGTCTACATTAGATGGATGAAAATATTTCGAAGATTGCAGGACTTCGATAGATGGCAGCGGCCCAAGACTGTTAGGCTTGCAGTTTTATGGATAGGCCTATGTCCAGCAGTGATTTAGACTGATGATAATGGCCATGAACAACCGTCCCTTTAGTAATAAACTGCGAATCAAAATCAACTATACGTTATCTATATGGTAATCCTAATCCATTTTTTTGTTTGTCCATCTTTAACGCAGCAATGGAGCAATAGATCAAAGTGATTTCTTGGATGGATAAAGTTGAAGAACCGAAATGTGAGATAGGCTTCTTTTTATCCGGGCTCCTCGCGAGCGATGACGCGAACGGAAGCTAGTAGTCTATAAATTTCCTAACACTTTATATATCAATAGCGTAATACCTACCGCTAAGGGTCATAGTTCTTTGGAATGCATGACGTAACGTATGGCTACCTCACAGAACTACCTAATCTGTATTCGATAGCCAGTTAGCCACACGAGCATCCATCGACTCTTATTTGCTATTACCACATAGAGCACCATATATTAACGCTATTTGAACTTTGCTAGATAATGTATGTATCTGGGTCATATTTGGTAAACAACGATTTATGGTCTGTTCTCAAGCCATTAACTCCGGTCGTCATTGAGGCTCATTAAGCTAGCGAGGCTGAACGTAAGAAATGCCATCCGCATAGCTGGACAGGAATGGTTGGACTCGCTATGGCATTTCGTGATTATTTCATATCGTTCGATAAACCTTATGCTTTTAATGTCATTTTCTTCGTAATAAACGAAGATTATGGGCCATTGTTAAAATCACCAAAAAATGTGTCATCATCATCATTTCAGCAATACGGCGTCCACTGCTGAACATGGCCTCCCCCACAGACAGAGCGAATTCCTTATCATGTGGGGGGATTTGCCCATACTCACCACACTGGGCATGCGGGTTGGCGAGCGCAGTTAGAGCTATCGTTGTTAAAATGAGGGACTCTGCTGCCCATCCCCTAGCTTACTTTCCTTAGTCGCCTCTTACGACATCCGCGGATAGGTAGATATGGAGGGGCCTATTCTTCAGCCGGGGCCACCACGGCCCTCATTGTAAAAAATGTGTATGCATTAGTAATTAAAATATCACATGAATATTATGCTTTTGGAGAAAACAAAATTATATAATTGGTCCCAACAAATTTATTATTATTATTATATTGGTGTAAATCAAGGGTTAATGTTAGTGCCGCTGTCATTTCCAGTTTATACGCTCGCAGTTTGAATAGATGGAGTTATTCACATAGTATATTGCAACATTACTTTATATTCAAGTCATCGATCCGGGCGATATCTAAACGAGTATCTGCCTAGCATTGAACCAGTTTCCGAGATATTGGTTTATACGAGCCTAAGTAACGGTGCGCAAATGCAATGCCAACAGGGCTGACACCTCCTTTAACGTGCTTTTAATTGGATATACCCAGGAATGCACAACGTTGCGATTAGATTAATTAATAAGCAATAGGCTGTAATCGGAAGCTTACCTCTTATACATACAAGGTGTTTTATAATATGTATACTATCCTGAAAGGGACTTATTTTACACCAAAACGTTTGTTTTAAGATTTTGTAGATTTTTAATGTTACATTGAAAATATACTACCTAGTTCCAAAACATGCAATATAGTCAAGGTTGGCTGGTAGTTTTGTTTCGTTATCTGGCTTTTTATCACTTTAATTATGGCATAAATATTATTTGAAACAGCTATTATTATAAAAAAGCCGCTTTACCACAAAACTAGCCACCTCTTGAATGTACGAGAAGCAACCAAAGTTTTACTAGAGAAGAGAAGATCATCTTTTACGAACGAATGCGGTACTAAAACTATGAAAGCGATTAGACGTCCCTTAGGGCAATATGTAATTAGATTAATGGGCTTTATTGATGACATAATGATAGCTCGAGGCACCGATCATGTCAATAATCTGGTCAGGCCACTTTACTGAGGTACACACAACGCAGCACACCCACGGCGTTGGCTCAATCTTAAAATTATTTAATTGGTTAGTCTGACATAAAAGCAATTAGAATTGCCTTATCAAAATTCAGTCCCGACAAAAAGCTTAGGATCACTATACCTTAACCTAGTCACTGATGAGTTACCAATGAAGAATCAAGAACACGAAAGATAAAGAAAAAGAAACAACGTAAAATAGGGGGAATTTGCCCATACTCGCCACGCTTGGGATGCGGGTTGGCCAGTGCAGAAAAAGCTATGGTTAATAGACGCTGTTTCCCATTCTCTAGTTTCCCTTAGTCGCCTCTTACGACATCCACGGGTAGTAATAGACGGGCCTGTTCTTCACCACGGCGATATAATACTCGGAAAGCAAGACCCTGAATAGTTATCTCCCAGTCTCCCAGCGCAACTGTGTTCGTATATTTGATAAGGAGTTTAAGGACAAACTACTTGAACTGAATGCGACTAATTGGCAACAACGCTAAATTGGTCAGCTTTGTTGTTTGCTCCGATCACGATCGATGTAGACTCAAACGAGAGCTTTCAAAGCTTTAACAGGATAATTGTAAGCGAAGAAATGCTTTGAAAATGGTTGCTGATTGCTTTTGTTTGGGTTATAAAAAGGAAAATTAGTTTATTTTGAGAGTATTAAGATTATTTTAGATCGTTACTAACCCGTGGGCGCCTTCCAGTTGGGTACTTAGTAAGAAAACACATATATCCCGTTGTTCATAATCAGTTACTTAATTTATTCGCTCGATAAAAGTATATCCGCCTCTTTCTTATGTTTACTGTTAGAAAAGGACAGGGATAGAATTAACGAACCGATAAAGTTAGTGACTAATTATAAATGAGAGGGTTAGTGTACTAGTTTTTAGGGATCTGTACCTCATTTGAAAAAAAAAACAGAGACCTTATTTATAGGATCGCTTGGTTGTCCGTCTGCGTGTAATGGTACGGAAAACATAGGGCGCTCGCACATGAACGTCTTTATTTGTATTTTTTGGACCAAAAAATTACATTGTTTTATATCGGAAAATATAGATCCACTTATATAGATTGTTCTAGTCTATTATTTATTGGAACTTCTTTTAAAGCTCAACGTATAATACCATCCACAACCAGCTCTCCTCATGGATCTAGCTATGCGATACCGAAATGCTTATTTACAATCTTGCGAACGTGTTCAATCTTAATTAGAATAACCGTGACCATCTTCTATTACCCATTTCATTGCGGCAAGCTTATCTGAGGAATGAGAGTCATCTCTCATGATTCACAGCATGAGTTAACAACATGGAAGACACACACATGTTGCTGTCCGTGAAATTTGTTTTGGACCTTATTGGCATAAAGGGAAAGGTGGAATTGCTGCAGCAGTGGGTCGCGAAGATGATAAAGGTTTTGCTGTAGTGGCAGCGGCATTAGCATAGATCGGCATAGATGGCGAGTTCAATTATGATGCTGAGAGACGAGATCCCACGCGTTTATATTTTGCGTGTGGTACACACACGTTATTTATTTTTTGCAATAGTGCGTCCATCCATGATCGGTAGTCGGTACTATGGATGTCTGATCGAATCATACATTCATCTCTAGATCTTAGAGTGATAGAGCAGTTTGAGAGTCGTTTTTTATGCTCAGCACAACCACTCATACACACAAATATGATACATTTGTTTTTCGATATTGTTTTCAAGATTGCTAGCTAAAACATCGGAATAATTTGAACTTATTTGACCCCAAAACAGCTGAGTTATGCATAGAGTTTTTTTTAATGAAAAATGCCTCATTTCCAAAAGATGACGAACTAACTCTATTGCCAATTGGGCGTAGAATACGCTCCTTTCGGAATAGTATACATATTATGAATCACCTTGTAAATAAAACGCAATTTATAATGAGTTTAATATAAATCGCAATCTTTATTGAATTAGACCGGCTCAGAAAAAGCTGTATATCATTAAGGTGAACGACCTACCCAATAACTGCAAATATTGAACATCAGCGCGTAATTTGTTCCATCTCACGACCGCCGGCGATACGCGCCGGAGCTTGAGTCTCGTACAGTTGATGAGATTGAATCTTACTTTACTTCAGCTTTTTAACCGACATCAAAAAAGAAGGAGGTTTTCAATTCGTCGACTATGTATTTTTTTCTATGTATGTACACGGTTTATTAAGCAACAGCTAATCCGATTTTGATGGTTTTGAAACGAATCAATTGGACTAGCAAATATTGTAGTGCCCCAGCGGGGATCATGTTGAGGAAAATTTATTTGTATTACCAACGTGAAACAATAAAGAATATGAACGAACTTTTTGTTGATGGAATAGGCCCCTTTCAGGATGGTAAACATAATTATTATGGATCGCCTTGTAGACTGACCAGGAACCGTGAATTATTTCAGTTTCTACTTTCTAATTAGATATTTATCGATAGGCACTTCCCGATGCTGACACCTAGTTAATAACGCGGTGGGGAGTTAGAGAAACATACGGAAACGAAACAGGTTAAACAGATGCGTATTGGATAGACAGTTTAATTTGGTAATACCAATTTTGGTACATCATAGAAGACCGATAACATTGCTTATTGGAATCAAACGGTTGTTTATCACGTACCATTTTATTTTATTTTCGACGTCGCCCGATAAACACCCGTTTGATTGCAATAAGCTATGTATACTGATCGCGAAAGTTGGAAAAAAAGTACTATCGATTTACTTGAAAAAATAAATAAATAATAATAATCATACTAGCTACATTCTCTTCTTCTTCTACCTGCCCTTCTTCTTCTTTGGCCTTCCTCTAGTCATATAGTCAATCATATTCATGCCTACCGCTCTGCTCGTTACATGACTACACTAGCAACATACATACATATGTACTGACAAATCAAATGATCATACCGAACTTTATTGTGAAAGTACTTTCAATCAAATCAGACATCTGATTAGGATCTGCAAATTGGAGATTCGAAAATTATTTTAAGATGAACTTTTTACAAGTTGTGAAACGTTATCTAAACAAACCGATTTTTTAAGCATAAAGCTAAGAAGACGGGTTGTTACAATCTTCAGGATGATCGAATTAGCTGTAGGGCTGGAAATTGATGCAAAAGGAACTAATAAATTCAAGTTTTATGGTTCTATGTAATACAACGAGATAGGCACAAACGAAGTACGCGGAGTAAAGGATCAAGGATCAATAAAGGACAACTCAATCTATCTCACTTCGAAACAACAACATCAGAAATAATGGAGCGGTTCATATATTCAACACCGGACCATAGCGTTGCATCAGATTTTCGACTCATAAACTTTAAAAGGCTATTTACGACGAGCGGCAAGACTCGAGATTGGAGAATGGGAATAAAAGTAATTGTAATTGGATTCCCTTAATACATTTAGTTTTATGGAAATTGACTCTATGACAAAACATAAAAGATAGATGAGAGCAAATGTGTCGGAAATCGTAAACTGTAAATGTTCCCGTTCCATAGGAAGGATTTACTTTATCACGATTACTATAAAACTATAATTGAATACAACTTCCTCGCAGTAGACATTGTTTTCGCAACTAATAACTGTTCATATACTCATATTATAAATCTCAGTCTGTTTTCAGTTTGGTGGATTTTCACTTGCAAAGATCCTGACAAACTGACATCTCTATTAAAATTATTCTCTGATCACATACAAGTAAGTTATTTGATTGAATAACATTCTCACACTTTGTAATTTTGTATACACAATCTCGGAGTACGCGCCTACATGCTCATAAATTACAACTTCATTATTATAAACATTAACACGCTAGTGCATTCCTGTGTTTTATACCGGAAAATTTATGACAGATTGATGGCATGTTTGTCACGCATGGTAGATCAAGGCAGCTATAATGTTATCTTCGAATGGTCTGATTGTAGAAGTTTTCAATAAAAGATTTATTGAGCGAGTGGAATTTAATAAAATGTGGGCTAGGAGATCTTTTACATTTTGATGATGACAACGGAAGGCAAAAACATAAAAGCATCATATCCCTAGGCAGTAGACAAAACCTTACTCTCTATGATTAGCCATAGATAATATTAGTCGATTGAACTCGACTAAACTAAACATAAATAGAAGGCGGTAATTTAATTACTATTTCAACACTCCTACCAAATTAAAGCCTTCTAACGTTTGTATTTATACAGAACAAAACGAAAATAAATACATTTAAAAAAATATTTTGAACAAAGTTTAGGAATTGAAGTTTCTTACCCGGACTCTATTTTCCTACTCAAGACTCAACACTACATTTTTATAAAAAACAATAAATGTACTCACTGTGTAAATACACAAATAGATAACTAACAATAAAATATTTGTGTAAATGTTCAGAAAGAAATATAAGTACATAGGTATAATTACTTGCAGATCATACCTATTTTGCTTCTGTTCAGCCGAAACTTATCTTTAAGCAAA
This sequence comes from Anticlea derivata, assembly GCA_947579855.1. Classification (NCBI taxonomy): domain Eukaryota; kingdom Metazoa; phylum Arthropoda; class Insecta; order Lepidoptera; family Geometridae; genus Anticlea; species Anticlea derivata. Next base: position 1,913,664 of record OX388269.1, read on the forward strand.
GGTTTTGTGAACATGTCAGCATATTGCTTCTCTGAACACACATTGTTGAGATCAAATACTTTGTCAAAATACTTTTCCTTTACAAAGTTATATATCTATGTTTACACCGTTTATGAAAGTCAATGTTTTAATCACATTAACTAAAAGCACTCTGATTGTCAATGTTTAAATTCACTCACATCACACAATAATTGCTTTAGCCACATTGCTTCCTTCCTCCATTTATGATGAAAACATAGCCAGTAACTGAGCATCTGCTCTATACATCATTTGCATAATCCACATCACTATCAAATCATCATTTTCATCGTTGTTGTGTAGTGCAGCCCATAGCTTTTGGTTGCATTCAGGTATTTGAAGATTTTCTTTACAGCATCCAATGGCTATATGGCTATTATAATAATTGAGAAATCGACTCACCAGACTCACTGCAAACATAATGTCAGATCTGCTTACTATTACTGTATGCATCAAGGATCCCACTGCCTCTCTGTAGGGTATGTTCTTCTCTGGTAGAACATCATGCTTATCCAACTTCACAAGTGGGTCGGCAGGAACACTGTTGGGATTTGCATCAGTCATGTTAAATTTGTTCAGCAATTAAGTAATGTATTTAGTCTGGTATAAATTACTTTCTCTATGTATATCCAGCTGCATACCAACATAGTTTGTAGATTTACATGTAGTTATTTCAAAGTTTGTTCTTAGATCATTCAGAATGTCATCTAATACCTCTTTTTCTTGGGAAAACAATAATCCATTATCAACATAGATCAGAAGATAGCATTTTACTTCTTTGTATGACCCAATATAGACATTGATCTACCTGGCTTCAGCACAGAATCAAACTTTTCATTCCAGCACCTGGGTGCTTGCTTTTTACCATACAGTGACTTAACCAGTTTACATACCTTGTTAGGTTCAGTTTTCAGACCTTCAGGTACAGACGTGAAAATGTTTTCTTGAAGAACACCATATACCATAATACATATGACACATCAAATGAACATTATAGATTTTGTTGAATAGCAATTGATAATTGTAATCGAATAGAATCATACCTGACTGTCAGTGAGAATGTTTCGTTGTAGTCAATACCTGCTTTCTGCGAGTAGCCTTTTGCACACAGTCAAGCTTTGTAGCGGAGGCCTGACTATTCATCTTTGATACGAAACACCCACTTGTTACCAATTATCTTCGAATCTGCTGGCTTTTCAACAAAGGTCCATGTACCATTTTGGTGATTTTCTTCAAGTTCATCATCCATTGCTTTCTTCCACACAAATAAGAGTTCTCCTCTTTTCAGTTTGGTTTTCAAGAAGAAGCTTCATTTCTTGGTCTCAGAGTCATTTTGAATAGTTGCGGAGAATTAATACTTTCTGCTAAGTATTCGGATTCTTCAGAGCTATCCATGCTATTTTCACATATTGTGTTTATGGAACTTGATGTCTCATTGCAGCTGTCATCACAACTGTCAATGTCATTCGGAGACTCGGTCAATTCCACCGGAACACAGTTCTTTTCCACAGTTGATTCAAGAAACACGGCATCTCTACTCTTAATCACAGTCTTCGTGTTTGGTTTTATGAATCTGTAACCTTTTGAATGCTCACAATATCCTATGAAGATCATCTTTTGCGCTCTGGCATCCCACTTTTTGGCTTTCTCTTTTGGTGTATGAACCATTGCTTCACACCCAAAGATTCTGAGGTGATGGACATTGGGTTTGGTTCCTTTCCACACCTCTTCTGGCGTTTTGTATGAAAGAGTTCGAGTTGGAGATCTGTTGTAGACATAAGCTGCAGTAAGTAGTGCTTCTGCCCAGAAATGCTTCTGTAGCTTAGCATTTAGAAGCATGCATTTAGCTTTCTCCACAAGAGTACGGTTCATTCTTTCTGCCAAGCCATTTTGCTGTGCCGAATATGGAATACTTGTTTGGTGAATTATCCCAGCCCTTTTCAGGTATTCAGAAAATTCTTTATTCACAAATTCCGTTCCATTATCAGAGCGCAGGCATTTTATCTTTCTTTGCAGTTGATTTTCAGCTTCATTTTTAAATTCTTTGAATTTATCTAGGACTTCTGTTTTATTTCTGAGAGCATACACACACACTTTTCTTGAAAAGTCATCTGTGAGTGCGAGGAAGTATCTAGCCCCACCTAGAGATGTTGTCTCCATTGGTCCGCATATATCGGAGTGAACCAATTCTAGCAACTGTGTTGCTCTGGTACCTTCATGTTTGAAGGGTAAGCGAGTTTGTTTGCCTTCAAGGCATGTCATACAGGACTCTTCAGCCTGGTTTCGGAAACTCACTCCATCTGTGCAATCTTTCAGCTTTTGTAGGTCCCGGAAGTTCAAGTGGCCCATTCTCTGATGCCACAAGTATGCATCTTGTTCATCAACCACGGATATGCATGCATGAGCTTCTTGTGTACTCAGCCGGTACATATTATTGACTGAACTTGCTGTAGCCACCACTGTGTTTGATTTATTCAAAATCACACAGCCATCACGGTTGAACTTTACTTGACCACCATTTTTGATAATCTGGCTCACTGACAGTAGGTTAGTGGCCAATTCTGGCACATATAGGACATTGTTGCACAGTATTTTACTTTGTTGTCCTTTTCCATCCAGTACATCAAGACTTATTTGACCACAGCTTTTCACAGGCAATGTTTTATCATTAGCAACTTTAATGTTCTTTATCGGAGGAGTAATCACATCCTGGAGCCATTCTTGGTGTTTTGTCATGTGGCAAGATGCTCCGGAGTCAACAAACCATGACTTGTCATCTTGTGTATTCTGACTGGCCATAAACACAGCGGCATAGCTTGATGGGTTCTCCTTTTTGTTGTTTTTATTTGTTCTGCAGTTTTTACTGTAGTGCCCAAACTTGTTGCATGAAAAACAGCGAGGTCCTTTCTTAAAGTTTGACTTCTTCTGACCTTCTTTGTTTGCTGTGAATGCTTTTGTATCATTTTCAATTTTCACATCCTGAAGTATCTTTGCTTTTATAGCATCTGATGTTATCGGTATACCAGAACTTTCAACAGCCATGATCATGGGTTTATACTGCTCGGGTAGACCGGAGAGTAGCAATGTACCGAGCCACTCGTCATCTACTTTGAACCCAATGTTCCTTAGCTTATGCGCTGTTGACATTATCTTGCTGACATAGTCCTCCACATCTTGACATCCGGTCAAAGTTGTAGTACAGAGATCGCTCAATAAGCCCACTCGTCGCGTAAGTCCCGAGTCGTCAAATGCATGGGACAGGTTCTCCCATACCTCTTTTGCTGTCTTAGCTTCTTCAATGTGCACGTAGTTCACGGGGTCGACCAGTAATATTATTTTCGTTTTGGCTTTATTATCCTTTTTGATGTCTTTCTCGGAGCCCTCGACACACTCCCAAAGCTCTTCATGTTGAAGATACGTCTTCACGGCGAACCGCCAGGTGTTGTAATTGTCGCGGCCCGTTAGCTTTTCGATGCTAACTAACGAGTTACTCGAGGACATGTTTAGAGATTGGAAATTTCGAGTTCATGAGAAAATTTCGACATGAAATTGCAAAACGTTGCGCTTTTGTTTTCTTTCGGGGGACCGGCCGGCACTTTTGACTTTACTTTTGCACTATTTTTATATTTCGGTTTGACGATTTTATCGGTCAGGACTACTGGGACACATAACCTGTAGAAGTTTTCAATAAAAGATTTATTGAGCGAGTGGAATTTAATAAAATGTGGGCTAGGAGATCTTTTACATTTTGATGATGACAACGGAAGGCAAAAACATAAAAGCATCATATCCCTAGGCAGTAGACAAAACCTTACTCTCTATGATTAGCCATAGATAATATTAGTCGATTGAACTCGACTAAACTAAACATAAATAGAAGGCGGTAATTTAATTACTATTTCAACACTGATAATCAGAGAATCGTCCAGCAGCGTGTATTGGGCAGAAGATGACGTTTGTGGAGTAGGTAGGGCACAGCGAGATTTTCTCGCAGCCCGCCTGGGGAGGTACCTCCGCCTTACAGAAGATCGCCAAATAACATTATTTGTTTCAAATAGTGTTAAATTAATTAAATTTGTCGGCAACGTGTGCCTCTGAGCCTATGAGCGCTTGCGTATTGCAAGCGCTCATAGGCTACGGTAACCGCTTACCAACAGGTGGGCCGCATGCTTGTTTGCCAAATCAGTTGTATAAAAAAAAAAAAAAAACTTGGCTTGCACAGGATCGTGGGCGAATAGACAGAGGAGATAAAGATAAAAGAAGAATTTATTTGTAAGACCATTTAAATTACCAAAGTGAAACAATAAAGAATATTAATATGAAGACGAAAAGAACAATCTTAATTTAATGTCACAATGCCCGAAAGCGAACGTCCTATAGTTAATGACCTATAATATAGCTCTAGCACTACTTTGAACTATGTAGGTAGATTGAAGTTGCTCAGCAATATGTTAACAATCATTGTTGTGTCTAATAACATTCTACACCAGGAAATCACTAAAATGCTATTGTACTAGGTAAGGTAAACAAAAAACGAAAAATACGCTAACATAGTTTGAAATTGTTTCTATTTGTGGCTGAGTCACGGCCGATCTTTTAATTTGGTAGCGCGGATGTGAATGAATTGCTTTTGTAAACTAAAAATACTAAATATAGAGGAGTAGTGCAGGCGGGCTACCTTTTTTGTCAAAAACGATAAAATATTTTTCATCGATTCAGTTCAAGCTTTTTTTTTAAACTATAATGACTGGCAAGCAATGTTTTCCAATTGAGATCACCGCCTTCCGATCGTATGGCAGCATCATCATTGTTTTCTAAGCTGATCAAGGAATACCACCATTATATAAAAGACAATTGCGTCTTAAACATAGGTATTTCAACAATAGAAATGATGAATCACCGTGAAAACACAATGAGGAAACACGGTATGGCCGGAATGATAATGAGGGTTCAAACCAATGACATTGTTGATCTAACAGTGCAAAGTGTGGAGTCGTGACGTGAGTCTACTGCTAATTTGTTTGGTTAGTGAATTCATGGCCGCAGAATGACCATTCATGCCGTAACGTTCATTGATGAAACGCCATTGGATTTCGATCAAGAATATCCATGTCTTCTTGATTGAAATTCAGTGGTGCAGAAGGGACTGATGAATTATCTATGAATTTAGTGAGTCATACTGGACCAGCCCTGGGTTATGGCCCAAGCCTCACAGGATTAGTACAAATAGAAGACGACCTCCAGTCCACGACAGCTCAGCTATTGTCTCTGGTAGCGTCCACGGTAACGGCGGAGCAAGAGGTGCTAGCAATCTCCGAAGGAGATCCTGCTGACATTAACACCTGTACCTATCTACATGTATTTCAAGCAATAAATTTTTACTTTACTTTGCTTCCAATCCCAACGATCTCTAGACCTGATAACGTAAGGAAAGGAGCCTCTAAGAGGCGCACTTTAATCCTTTCACTACACTGATTTTTCTGACGGTCATAGGCCCTTTTCAGGGCCACCATACTTCAACCAGGTCATTGACCTAATACAGGATGACCAAGAAAGAATCAAGCTAAAGTGACACGACATACAAGCAAGCAACATACATACAACGTACGTACATTGAGGACTGAGGAGAAGTTGAATGAGCTGGAAAAAATAGTAAGTTAGTTGCGCTGGGATATCATAGGATTATGAGAAATCCGAAACAAGACACACTCTCAGTCGTGGCACTCGTTGAGGGAGGCTCTATGCCCAGCAGTGGACTTCCTCAGGCCGATGACGATGAGACGGACTTACAACACTCTATTGCTTCAAAAATGTAGGTATCTGGTATTTAAGTAAAATCAATTGAATAATACAGCCATTGATTTAAATCAGAAATGAGCCCCATTTCCGAATAGGTCACGTCAAACATGGTTCAACGCTGTCGGAAAAAATTCATATTATCTGAATCACTTTTATCCAAATAACTCCGACCAAACTTTAATTTGGTAGTTCTGGCTGTAATCAGTGCTAACTATATTACAAAGACTAAGGTTTGAGGGGGAAGGGGAAGGCAAATAAGTATCTGTAAACTTAGAGCTACGCGACTCGCGAGTAAACTTACCAACTCAGCTGGCCAGCTGTACCAATGAGAACCATCCCATGCGAAGCCGAGCGAGTTGGTAGTAACATGGTTACAGTGGATTCATGCTAATCCGTAATCATATCACCATGTCATTACGAGACACGACTCGTGGAAATTCTGGTTTATACGAAAGCTCAGCCATTTATAAAGCTCCAGTTGACATAAGGATCGTGTCGTATCGCTGAATCTTGCTCGTGAGGAGCAGTGCTGTGAGTTTGGTTATCGATAAGCTAATCTAAATGATACTTGAGCGGTTTATGAGATAACTCATCAGAATGATACTCAGCTGATTATGATTGATGGTTGATCCTATTCAAAACGTCAGATCAGGTTAACGTTCTTTCGATTGAAGGTTGTCACAAGTGTTATTCAGCAGAAAAGCTCTTAGAAGTCTCCAATGCTTGAAGAATACTGTGCACTTTTGCCTTCCCCATGCGATTTATTAACAACCGTTGGGGAATAAAGGTTCTCGAATGGTGACCATGAACCGGGATACGCTGGAAGGGTGTTGTAAGGACCCGATGGATTGACAACATTGTGAAAGTTGCGGGAAGTCGGTGGATGGAGAAGCCTCTAAGACGGTTTGTCTTAGCACTCAAAATCTAGTTCGAATTTGAACTAAACATGGGCACGATTGGTACAAGTTACGTTATGTTTTTAATAATGGTTTGATTCGTTATAATTGTTTGTGGAATTCTGGAGAACCTTGACGAGGTTATAACTGTGACGGCATATTTGTACATCAAAGCCATTCTATGTCAACGATAACAGAAGGTTCAGTGCAAATTGTGGGAAAGTATCACAATGATCATTACTCGTAAGCATTAGATGACTGAACGGATTTTACCGTTTATTCTGGGGACAGAATCATTCGCTGACAATGTGATTTCTAGATCACGAGGTTTTTGCTGATTACGAACTGAGTATTTTATGAGTAGGAGTAGTTATAAAGGCAATTGCAACATGCATTAGCACTTAGCAGTCAGTTGAGTTTCAAATAAGTCTACGAAACACATCGCATTGAAGTTGATTGTAGCGAGATAATTTGATGAAAGTCAGAATACTTATTAAAAAAACATCATAATATTATGTCTATGGTGAATTTACGCCTAAAGCAAATAGGCAGCAATAATGTCTAATTGCATCAATTCTAGACGATTTTTACAGCGTCATGTGGAACTTTTTACTCACTTGTAGTAGGATGGAGTAGGCTTTCCCAGCACCTATACTATCCTCTCAGGCTAGTCAACCTTATCCACAGGAACGACATGGTCAATAGTAGTCTTCCTTCACCGTTTTGAGCACGTGTTAATATACACATAAATTATTCGAATAGAAAAATACATTGGTGCACTACCGGGATTTGAACCTACGACCGACGGATCGAAAGTCTAGGTACCTTCCACAGGGTCAACACTGCTCGGTTTTTTTTTATTGGTTGTGGTTAGGCGTTTGACCACCATCTCACCTTTGCAAGTGAGATGTGGCCTAAAAGATGAAGCACGCTTTACCATTAATTACAAGAATTTTATCGATATTAAAGTAGAATTTACTTAGCCCAACACTATAACGTAGGCAAGAATGATTCAAGCTCATAAAAAGTTATACAAGCCCTGTTTCTGAATATAGACAGCGACCTTCGTCTGACTCAAGCATTACGAGTAACTAGCATGCTAGGATTAAAAAAAAAACTAGGGGCAAAAAATATTAGAAATGCTTGACTGAGTTCTGCGGGGTGCGCCACAACATTGAATAATTGTATTAATTCCAGTGTGCTATTAGGGAATAAAGGTTCTCGAATGGCGAACACGAACCGGATGACGCAGTATTGGAAGGCATCAACGACATTGTGAAGGTTGCGGGAAGTCGGTGGATGGAAAAGACTCAAGATCATTCATCAATTTAAAATGTGTAAGGCAAGTATATGATTAGTCAAGAGGAGCCTGTTCCAATGGTTATTTTGGGATCGGTCTGAGTCACGCTGCTTTGTTTTGCCCTATCTGTAGCGACCGTCGCACGCACTCTTTCTCGTTTTGTCGAACCCTAATACCGATTGGGTTCCCATACTCTCCAAATGTCAGGATATTCTCAGGGTCAAGTCAAGGATCTCTATGCATACCACTCTTCTATCTATTATAGTTTTTAGGGTTCCGTACCTCATTTGGAAAAACGGAACCCTTATAGGATCACTTTGTTGTCCGTCTGTCTGCCTGCCGGAACGTCTGTCAAGATCTTTTTTCTCAAAAACGGCTAAAGGTCAAAATCAACTTGAAATTTATAGGTACCAACTTTTAGGATCCGTGAGCTTATGGTATAAAATTATAATAATATAAGGCTACTTTTTATCTAGGTACCACGCCAGCGAAGTCGCGGGGGCAAGCTAGTAAACCATACCATACGCTTTTCTTTTTTAGGAACAATGGATGTTCTAGGCCACCCTGCTTAACGAATGGTGCGAAATTTCAGTGTGTCCATTAGATAGGCTTCGTTCATTCGTTTCGTTCGTCGTCTTGCGTGTCACGGGTTCTTGGTTAGTCTGCGTTAGTTCTATTAACGGGTACACCGTGAGGTACGGAACCCTTAAAAAACTTTTCAAGTTTAAAGTTCGCCTTGCATAGAATCTTTTCATACGCGGCCTTCAACAATACAATGGATAAAATATTTAAAAGTACAACTCGAGTTATCACGTAAGTCACGGAACACCAGTAACTAGACACGAAAACAGTCCTTAAACGAAATCCAAAAGGAACAAATAGTAAAGCGACAGATCTATTAATATCCCACTACGGAGTTCAGCTGCAGCGACTGACGGATCGACGGGACGCCACATTGCGGAAGCGACATCGCTACCGGGATTGACTTTCAAACAAAGATTGCATTTGTGAGATGTCTGAACATACATTTTCATGAACAACCAGGGCAACTGTGACGAATCTAGAATTGGACTCAGGATATTTGAAGACGTAGGTGTACTAGGGAAAAAAGCTAGGGGATGGGCAGCAGCGTTCCTTATAAACAATAGGTTTATCTGCGTTCGCCAACCCGCAGGCCCAGCGTGGCGAGTATGGGCAAAATATCCCCCCAAATGATTGTTTAAGTGCATGCCGTACAAGGTCGAGCGTGCTGGATATCTATGGCGGAGGCCTATGTTCAGTAGTGGATGAAATGATGAAGACGATGTATGTATTGGCCTCCCCAAAAGAGTGCCACGACGCAAGGTCTTGAGCCTTTCCACCGACTGCCCGCAACCTTTACAGTGTCGTCGGTCCAGCGAGAGGGGGGCCTTCCAACACTGCGTCGTCTGGTTCTTGGTCGCCATTCGAGAACCTTTATTCTGCATGCAACTCACTTATTATTATGCTAATATTGACGAACCAGTGGGCTGATTAATATTTAGATCAAATTTAAAATACGCTCACCCAATTGTAAACTTTTCACGTTTAATCGTTCCACAATACCAAGAACATAAGAAATCAACTCATAAATTCAAGCCCAACCACCGTCGCAGAATTTCACGAAATTCTCCCATTACATGCCATCAATCTTGAATACTATCATATTATTTGCAACACTAACTGCACGTTCTCGCATGCATGAATGCCAGGGTCGCATGTCAATGCGGGTGGTACACCCCACACCACACCATCGGTGCTACTCCTTATAGTGGAAGAAATAGAGTTCAGTGTAATCGTGCTTAGTTTGATGTTGACTGTACGTTTAGTCCGTGACTGTGACCGCCCAGTAAAAGTGTCACACGAACACGATACTAGATCGTAAACCGAAATTACGATGTTTTTGTTGGTAAAGACCAATTTGAGCAACTATTACGAACATTACAATAAAATATACATAGAAGGTGAATTTACACCACCGTTCCTCTTTTTTAAAGTTGGTTAAAGCAAATAAGTATCATCTTATGTGCCGTGGTGAACTCGGCTTAAGAATAGGCCCCTCCATATTTACCTACCTCTGGATGTCTTAATTGAAGATACGGGTTGTGCAGCAGCGTTCTCTATTTTAAAAACAATAGCTCTAGCTGTGCTCGCCAACCCGCCTGCCCTGCGTGGTGTGTATGGACAAATTCCTCCCACATGATAGGAAATTGCTCTGGAAATCCTAGGGAAAGACCTGTGTTCAGTGGACGTCCTACGGCTGAAATGATGATGATGATTATGTCCAAAATACTTGAAACAGTCATCTTGTCGCGATCTTATTTCTTGTCTGTATCATTGTAAAGCCTCTTCAATAATCTTGAAACATGAACACAGTTGATACCAACCAGCCCTTCACAACTCCTGAAGGTCGTTAATCTTGCCCTGTCACCAATAGGTATTTCGGACGTACTCGCGTGACGTCACACTGCGGTGTTTGGGGTGTCCGGCGTCGTCATTGAAGCTTTCATACTTCAGTAACCAACGTAACGGAACCAACATAAGTAGGGAAGGGAAAATATAAAGTGCTGACTTAAAACTAATCCATAATAACAAATCATAAACAACAGTCATGAGGAATTAAAAGAGTAAATCCGTAAAAGAACCAACGTCACCGACATAGCTATGAGAATTGGTAAGTTGAAGTGGCACTGCCGGCCATATAGCGTCCGCGGATCCGACAACCATCATCAACTCCCTGCCCTTATCCCACTTCATGTGTAGTCGACACAACATGTTTTGATAAAAACAACAACAAGGGGGCGTCCATAAATTACGTGAAGTGTTTTTTTTAATTTTCTGTCCCTCCCTCCCCCCCCCTGGTGAGAAGTCGTGAGATTTTATTCAACCTCTCGCCCATCCCCCAATCTCACGTGAGATTTTACAAAATGTGGGTTTCTTACGTAAATGCGTTGTATTGTTATTGTAAAAAGAAAAAAAAATTGCTTCGTGCTTTTATTTACGACTAGTTAAGACTAGTAATCAATATTGCTGAGAGTTTAATTATAAGTGTTATAAAAATTTAACAATAGAATACTTAAATCGTAACTACTGTGATTTAAAAAAGAATATCTACTCTAATTCAGTCCATGGAGAATCATGCGCGGTCTCAAGAGACTATTGGAACCAACATGTCCATATGATTTTCAAAATCGTGATCTGGTCTTCAACTTCGTGATCTGGTAACGACACTTTATATTCAACGTGCATTAATAATCTGGAATAAATGGACCAAATAGTATAATTTTTTTTTGTTTCAATCTGAAAAAAAATTGCTTGATATTTGCCGAGACCCCCCCTCTCTCCAACGTAAGATTAGATGAGATTTGACTCTACCCCCTCCGCCCCTTAAACATCTCACGTATTTTATGAACGCCCCCCAACAAGTTTGGATCCGACAACCGGGAAATAAAGGTTATCGTATGCCGACTCGACTGCCAGGTGACGCAGTGTTGAGAAGCCGATGGACCGACGACATTGCGAAGGTTGCGGGAAATCGGTGGATGGAGAAGGCTCAAGACAACTCGTCATGGCACTCTTTGGGGGAGGCCTATGTTCAGCAGTGGACTTTATCAAGAGGATGATGAAATCTAGGGTCAATAAGTTCACTCCGGAAAAGCGTGCTCCATCTTAGGCCACATCTCACTTGCAAAAGTGAGTTGGTGGCCAAACGCCTTACCATTATCAATAAAAAAAAAAAACAATAGTCTTAAGAGCCTCCTTTTGAATCCGACAATTCGCTCCATTCGCTCTGATGTGGACCGTTTAATTTCGGGGTCACTGAGAAGTTGAGGAAGTCCAGCAATTTACTCAGTGCTCGACAAACAGGATAATAAGCATTCAATTTCAAATACAGTCTGAGTATGACTTAAGTCACGTTCAAACGGCGTGCGATATATCATCCTACTAATATTATAAATGCGAAAGTTTGTGAGGATGTTAGATGTTTGTTGTGATGACGCCGCCGTAACGGCTCAACCGATTTCGTGGAAACTTGTAATAGATAAAGTTCTTTACCTATAATAGCATATAGGCTATTTTTTATGTAGGTAACACGCTATCAAAGCCGCTGGCGGAAGCTATTTTATAATATATGTTTGGATTTCTTATTTCCCAAAACCGCTAGACGGAGCTTCAGCCAACCTTCATCTATCATTGAGGTGCCCATTAAAAAGTAGCACATCATTGATTGGCCCAGCATTGGCTATGGAGCTCCGCTCGGTTGATTTCACGCCGGAACCATGGCTTTATGACTTTTTGGGTCTTTGTTCGTTTGCTGAGGTCACTAGGCTTTTGTTTACTAGCAAGTACCTACAAAACAAAGGAATATCCTTTTATAGGGTTGAAATTATACATGACTTTTATCCCAAAATATTTACAACTTCGACCGGATTTGAACCCGCAACCTTCCTCTAGCTACGGGGATTCTCTAACCAACTACCGAGCCACTTCCCATCTGCGTAAAACTCTTTGAGACTTCAATCGGAAAAAATCATAGTAATCCCTGAATGTGTGTTAATGAATCACACTTATCACAAAAAAATCATTTGAAATTATATAAGTACAATTGAAATTCATTAAAATTTCATAAACGGATAATTGCCTCATAGCTCAGTTGGTAGTAATTCTGCCTTCTGCGCTAGAGGTCGCGGATTCGATTCCCGCGCTGGACAAACATTTGTGTGATGAACACAGATGTTTGTTCTGTGTCTGGGTGTTAAATATTTATCTATTATGTATATCTCTGGTATCTCTGGTGTCTCTGGTACCCATAGTACAGGCTATGCCTAGTTTGGGATCAGTTAACCGTGTGTGATATGTCCGGAATATTATTATTATTATATTAATTAAAATTACGTTAAATGACGTTTCGGAGATGTTTAGAAGCTCGTCTTCACGAGCGCCTTCCGCGATTGCGAAACGTAAGCAAATCGACTAATGAATATGAAAATACTTTTAAGCACTACCGACTAGCGTCACTGCAAGAAATATTAACCACAATTGCTAATGACACTCTTAGTTTTTCCCCAATGCTAACTGACCAGGGGTCTCCTTATTTTAACTCGATGAAGCTTAACCAACCACAATGACGATTGCCACAATACTTACAAATCTGTGAATATTACTTTTTTTATACAGGTAAAGGTACCTTTACCTTGTTCAATGCTGAGCCCTAAATAGCGTAAATCCTACTAAAATAATAAATGCGAAAGTTTGCGAGGACGTTTGTATGTTGGGGTGTCTCTTGTTCAATCACGCCGTAATGGCTCAAATGATTTCAGAGAAACTTGGAATAGATAGAGTTAAACTTATCTAGAATAGCATATACTTACTTAATTTAATTACTTCTTTTTTTTTAATTATGTTATTTGGCATTCTGTGAATATGTATCTCTAATTTATTTATTTTTATATTTTTTTATTAATCTGATTGATTAATCTTTGAATAGGTATCTCTAATTTATTTATTATTTTATATTTTTAATTAATCTGATTGACTAATTGTAATAATTGTATAATTGTAATCTAATTCCATCCTAAAGTAATGTAAATGGGATATAAACCGTATTATTTAAGGTTAAGAGACATAAAATAATAAACATGGGAGACACAAGGGAAGAAACGCAGTCTATTTAAAACGCACATTGAATCGCACTCCACATTCTCCATACTAAGTAATTTCCCATTCAGTGAACACAAACGTCGTAAGCAAGGGGCCGGAAGTGTCAGAGACAAGAAGGCACATACGCTGGGTTCGACGTCCGATCGGAACAGGGCACAAAAACTCATAGTTCAATCGTTCCGCGCATGATCGCAGATGTGAACTCTATGGATTGTGTCACCAGTTCGATGACTCACTGAGTTTACTTGCCGGAGAGAACATCCTAGGAGAAGAAAGAAAGAAAGAAAGAAAAATGTTTATTTGCTCCACAACGTATACTAAACATAAAAAAAATAAGAAAACACAAAACAAAACATACCTAAAACACATAAAAGCTTAGGTACCTTTGTAGTTGTAGGCACAGTTCAAGTGAGATAGGTACATATAGGTTGTGTATGCGTTATGTGGGGCAAATGGGTCCCGTCTCAACATAAAGCTGCAATAGACCTGGGTAGTTACGGTGCGGCGCTGGTTTTCGGACGGGGCCTACGCGACGAACATCGATAAACATTATATAATAAATCAATTTCATCACTAAACACAAATATAAAAAAGGAAGAAGTGTTCTTCTTAAACAAAAACAACAATATTTGCTTCATCAGATCAACAGACCTCTTGCAACAACCTTTATATAGGTAGTACTTCTAAGACTAGTGATTCGCCGCGAGATCTCGCGATGTCTGGTAAAAGTTGGTGTTCCGATGATCGTTGAGGCAGAAATAAGATGAACATAGAAAATCGTATCTTTAAGCATGTTCTAAATATTATCCAATCTTACCTGAACTAGTCATTGAAACTTTACCAAGGGGCTGTTCAATTTGTTAGTTTTAGGCCAAAAATTGCATTGCTCGCTCGATGGAAATTATTTTCATAAGAATCACATTGAGCCTTATGACCCAGCGAATCTAGGCAAAAATATTTACATTCTATTAGAGCCACTTCAGTGCCAAGTATATCCGGTAGAGGTGGTTCGCATTTACGCAACCAGGTTCTCGCATCAAACTATACGTAACTGGTACGACTTCACGATACATAGACGTATTAAAAATACTCGGGTGCGGCGCGCAAGACCACCGCGCACCCTAGGGCGCGACGCGCCGCGCGGTCGCAACCCGACCGTACGTACGACCTTGGGTACGCGGCGGACTTGCGCAGTGGACTCGCGCGGTCGAAGTAATACTTTCAAGTATTTAGTACCTGGTTTTTGAGCCTGGTTCTTTTAAAATACGATACGTTATGGATCTGGTACGCGAAATAGCAAGTACGACTCATCTCTAATATCCGGAAACTTTTGCGTACACTTCAAAACCCGTTACAGAAATGCATCGTTGCACACCGATACGCATTGGTAATGACAAACATGTGGGTGCGGGTTCGACGCCCGTGCCCGGTATGGATATAATGGAGTGATTGTCGGCGCGCCGCCCCGTTACTCGCCCACCTATGCACCGGCTAGGCGGTGACTTTCCTATTTACCCGTGGGTTTGGGTATTGTATTCTAGACTAGAAGACAGTGTTGACTATACACGCTAAATTTTTTGGGCACTTTCGGTCCATTGATGGCGTCGCAAGAAGTTAGAAAAAACTATAATGACAGAATTCTTAACATCTTACCCCGCTTTCGTTCGACTCACAAAAAACCAGTTAGCTATTGTGGAAAGGTCAAAAATTATTGATCCGAATAACCAGGTTACTCGGTTGATCGTAATAGGCTTTGAGGACAACTGTTTGTCTTTTTTTATGCGGTAGAAATTACACGCGCCGTTCAAGCGTGTCATAGCCATTCTCGTTTACTCACGTATTCTAAACCACCGTAGGATTTCAACAGTAGGATGACTGCTGAATATGTCCTCTCACACACATTTCCAGAGCGAATTTCTAACATGTGGGGGTGATTTGCCCTTACACACCACGCTGGGCACGTTAGAGCTATCTTTGTGAAAAAACGGGACGAACTGTCCTATAAGAACAAGATATTCCTTTACACTGTGGATGACCAACGAAGTGCGATGGCCATTCGCTAGATCTTTTCAATTACCTGAAACAATAAAATATGCAAAATTAACGAAACAAACAAAGAATTGTCGCAAAATAGCCAGTTCATAGTTCAAAGATCAAAAAGCCATAAGATAAAACGGTTTGCCAAAAATTTTGGTCACTTTAGGTTAGTTGAATTTTAATTGGGCTACGTTGTTCATCTAAACTTCAATTAGCAAAGTGGGTCGTTAAACAATTAAACGTTCATTTAATGTAGAGTATGATCTAATATTTAATAGATGCTAGAGGCAAAAGAGATATAATGGTACACTGTTTGTAGCTTGTCATAAAGGCTCCGTATCATCATCATCATCATTTCAGCCGTATAACGTCCACTGTTCTGCATTGGCTCCTCCACAGACAACAAATACCTTATCATGTGGGGGGATTTGCCCATACTCACCACGCTGGGCATGCGGATTGGCGAGCGCAGTTAGAGCTATCGTTGTTAAAATGAGGGACGCTGCCCATCCCCATTTTTTTTTCCATTAGTCGCTTCTTACGACATCCGCGGGTAGGTAGATATGGAGGGGCCTATTCTTCAGCCGGGGCCACCACGGCTCTGTATATCCATCGTATAAATTGTAGAAGACACTACCAGATACACTACCAGAAAGGTTGACGAACATATTACTCATCAAAAAGTTAGCACTCCCAACAGGTTTGTTGAGAACCTAGCGTCTAAGTCCTAGACATAATACTTGTTTAGAATATACCGAGACTTGAAAACATTTAAAAAAGGTCGTGGAAGCGGGTTATTGTCTTCGCACCTATTCATGAAACCCATGTCTGGATTCCGGAGACTGTCTGGAGAATACTTGAGTAACAATACGCGAGAACTGAGCGAAACAAAAAGATTTTTTCTCTTGGTTCTGTGCTCAATTGCCTTCAAGATAGTCTTTAAATATTTATAGGAATCTGCCTTATACGGTCCCTACTTAAGTTGTATTGTATCCCTTCGGTATGCTGTCGTTAGAAATCCAAAAGACTAGTTTATACGTTCTGTTTAATAAAATGCCAAAAATATTTTCTACGTGCTTTCATCCCGTGTACATTTTATTTAATAACAGCAAAACAAGCTGTGCTGTATATTTTTAAATGACAAATTTAATTTGATATAACAGAAACAAAAACTATGCCAGACCACACACGAAGCTGTAGATATATTAAACAAATACGTGAGTAGTGAGCAATCAACACTTACATTAGAAATAGTTTCCGGTAGAATCAACGTGACGTATCATTTCCTTGAAAATAGTATAAAAATGCGTTATCATAATATTAGTTTATTTTTTTATTAGAAATGGCCGTGACTTTAATTCTATAAAAGGAAATGTGGTATGGAATGGTTATTGAAATATAACTTCACTACTGCTCATAATAAAATATCCACCTACAGCAAAACTGTTGTACTAAACTTCGAAGTAATAACAATATGCAAAACAAACTGCTTCCAATAAACAGCCTATAAGCATTTTATAGGCAATTTTCATATTTATGATCAGCCGGAAAATCGTCCCAAGCCATCCTCATCATCATTTCAGCCGTACGACGTCCACTGCTGAACATGGCCTCCCCAACAGACAGAGCGAATTCCTATCATGTGGGGGGATTTGCCCATACTCACCACGCTGGACATGCGGGTTGGCGAGCGCAGTTAGAGCTATTGTTGTTAAAATGAGGGACGCTGCTGCCCATCCCCTAGCTTTTTTCCCTTAGTCGCCTCTTACGACATCCGCGGTTAAGTAGATATGGAGGGGCCCATTCTTTAGCCGGGGGCACCACGGGGCACCCAAGCCATCTATCTAATGTAATTCTACTAAAATCAAAAGTGCCGTAATGTGTACCTACCCATTGAAGTTACAGCTGCCTATGCGGAAGTGTTGGGTAAACACGTTTCTAAAAGCACACACTTGATACAGAGAAGTGTCCCAGAATAGCATTTTTCCCATGAAGCGTTTTAAAATCGCAGTTAAACGGCCACCCACGCCACCTCGCCCGGTGAAGGGCTGAAACAATTGATTCGTCAAGTCCACGTCTGACTTTGCAGACAGTGACGCAAGCAATGAGAACATCGAGGGAAAAGGCATTTCGACGGCAGAATTGGAAAACAAAATCTGCAAATAGTGCAAAGCAGAATAAAATAAATGTAAACCAAATTAAAGTTTCGGTATTCAAGGGAAGTTTACAGAACCATTGCAAATTTTAATAATCATCATTATAATCATCCGCCTGTAGAAGTCCAATGCTGGGCGTAGGCCCCCCCCCAATGAATTCTATGACGAACGGTCTTGAGCCTCTTTCATCTACCGACTTCCCGCAACTTTCACAAATGTCGTCGGTCCATCAGGTCAGGGCTTTCTAAAACAGCGTTGCCCGGTTTGTGGTAGCCATTCGAGAACCTTTACTCCCCAACGGTTGTCGGTTCTCCGAGCTAGGTATATGTACATTTTAATAGGTTCTGTCAATAAATTTTCGCTTCTCCCTAACAATCGTCTAAGCCAAGTCCGATTATCGAATGTTTTGTGTATTTCGTTGGAATCTTTTAACTTACACGCTATATTCAAGGCAACCCTTTCGAGGTCGTCGTCCGGTGTAGTGGGCACGGCTGCTGAAACCGTGCCTTCAGCGTGACAGTGGCTCGTTACTGTCTATCCTATTACATTACCTGTTCCGATCGATAAAACGGTATTTGTGGACATTCAAAAATGTAAAGGTAGATGGTTGTGTTGCTTTGGAACAGAATCGTCAATGAAAGTACCCTGACAGCTAGTTATTTTAACCAAGAACTTTGGAGACAGATTGGTCCGTTTTAGATGCAGACACGTAATTCAATTTTTTTTATGTCATGTGCTTATTATATCTTTTATGTTTGTACTGCGTTGAGTGTAGATATGATCCGTTCTCAATTATTCATCTCTGATCGTACCACTCGTACCAGTAGTTCTTGTTAACCAGCGTTGGGTCAATGGCCGGGTTGAGGAGCAGGCGTCACAGTGGACATCGACTTCATACCATTTAATCTGTCAGTCATGATTTTCCGACAAAATTTAAACCTTTCAGGTATTAAACAAAGGTTTACGAGCATCATCATAAGGACGAACCCTTTAAGGGTGTGGTTACACAAACATGTCCCCTCCTAAACGTGCTCATAGATAAATGTAAAATATGCGCATACTAACACCACATAGATTACGGTGTTATGTGCAAAGGTTATAGCTAAGCTATTTGCTATACGGGGATTCACACTATGTATTTTATACCACATGGGGCTTATTCAACACCCAATTGGCCATAACGTTTGTTCTACGACTTCTGAATTCGACATTAACAAGAAAATAACTAACCAGTTTAACAGTTCCCGATATGAAATGTTATCACGGGCAAAGCTGTAGAATAATCTCTCCTTCAGCCAATAGAATTGAATGAGATCCCGAAGCTCAATGTTTTACATAGGTATGTCTATAATTGAATTCTCGGAAGAAGCTTTAAGTAGATTCTGATTGAGAAGGGAATGGTATAGACGAGCGCCGTTCATGTCATACTGAGTTGAAGGAGGATTGGAACTGTACTCGACGAGGATTTTGTCACGACGAATATCTTAAAATAGAAAGTCTACTTGAAATAAATAATAAGCTAATTTAATATCTCCAACGGAAAGGAATCTTCAGGAAACATTACGCTAGGGGAAAACAACAGACATAATGAGGCTAGCCTGATGAGTACAATGACGAGGAAGGATGCAGAAAACAATGAAATAATACAAAATGGCGAATCGCATTGCGACGAGCGGCGGAAAATTACGATTTCGACAAAACAGAAAATGAGAAGAGAAGATTATTCTCTAACGTTTGAATGATATTAAGAAAATAGGTCTGCTCAGCTTAGACAATGAATTGTTACTATTAAGTTAAAAAACGATTGTAAACCACAACCACACGATGTCAGTAAAGTTGGAGCGACAATCTGCGAAAAAGGGTGGAAAATCGTGCTCCAGTGGCGCGTCTCGGGATAGGCCTATGCCTCACACAATCACAGAACAATACGTTCGGCTGTTCTGTGGGAAAACCGGAAAAAACTACTTGGTAAAATACCTATTAGAATCCAGAAGACAAATTGAGCAAAGTCGAATAACGATTCTTTCAAGCAGACAATCTACTACTCCCCTTGAATAGGAAAGGAAACGTGATAAAAACGAATGCATTATGGACAAAAGTAGGTCAGTAGTAAATGGCAAGGTTTATCACAACAATCGACGCAAAATACGTGGTAAGGACATTTAAGCTTTTAAGGCAGGAGATAGTAACACATTCATGACAATTTAGACAATTCAGGATTATGATTAGGTTACATAAATGACAATTATATATAATTTTTGTAACTCTTAAATCATGGTAAATATCCCGTTCTTAGTGAAAATTATGACAATGATATGGTACCTACTGCAACTGTAAAGCAGTTAACTTCATTGAGACATATTATTCCGGCGGGTTAGTCAAAGTCAAAAAAGATTTTAATAAAATCACTAGTAAATACTTTGAAACGAGAAACCGTGTGAAGAAATGCATGTTCATCGCGACCAATCCTAAAAGAATCAGGCAACAAACAATTTTTCGATGATCCTTTTTCACAAAATGGAATGTGCTCTACCATATCATTGGAATGCTTCAGTATGGTGCCGATTGCCGGCCGATCGAACAAGGTGAGGTTCAAGAGAAATATATCCAGTTATTTAGTAAGCTTATAAACATTACATAAAAAGACAAATGTTCTAAGGGCAGCACACGCTACAATTGATGAAATATCTAGCTAATGCTTAAATAAATTATACTTAAACACTTATATAATAAAGTAAAGACATTGCAAAATGACAACTAAGCAGTCGCGTTAAACATTCGTACGTCAAAAGAAATACTTTTAGCGGCGTCTAAAGAATTTTTATCCTTGGTCAGACACAGGACTAAGCAACCCCTTATTAAGTCAGGTTAATTCCTTATGCGTTAGTTTAAGAGGGCAGACGTGCTCAAGTGCTCTGAAAGAAAGCCTGCTTGAAAATTAAACCACAAAATGCAATATACAAAAAACATACATTTATCCACAAGCGTATTCTATCTACTCTACTAACGCCATAACATAAGTTCCTCTTGTTATGATGAAATAAATTCAGTAAAATAAAGTAACCTAAAAAAGACCATAACGTCCATTCTAGATTATTTATACAGCGTAAGGAAAAAATATATACATACTTTGCAGGACATTAATGCCTGGGATGGTTTATATGGAGTAAGCTTGCCCGGCACTATACTACCCTCTAAGCCTTAGAGGCCTTAGAGGCCTAGTAGTCTTAAGCCATAAGGCTACTAGGCCATATAAAAAGGAAAGGCATTGTCAATACGTGCGAAGCTGACTATTCCGCGGGTTTTCCTCGCGATAATTCCCTTCACCGTTTTAAGCACGTGTTAAATCTTACACAATTTTCCTAATGTTACCATTGATGATTTGTACCCATGATATTCGGATCAAAAGTCGAGATACCTCCCACTAAGCCCACATGTCTCTTGGTAATTTAAAACACTAACAAAAGTATATATTGGTAAACAAACAATTCGTTGTAGTTATTAATAACAACATACGTCAACTTCTGGCTGACGCGTTCAGTGATAATATTATACCTACCTACTAACAAGGTGATTCATAATGATATAACAAAATATTATGAAACGTAAAAGACCAAAAACAGGTGATTTAAAAAAAGGCACTACAGCGTCTTATATTAAGCGAGACTTCTACCTGACTCTGTAAAATCATCCTACTTTCTACCTACTAATATTATAAATGCGAAAGTTTATGAGGATGTTTGGATGTTTGTTATTCAATCACGCCGTAACGGCTCAACCGATTTCGTTGAAACTTGGAATATATAGTATATAGTTCTATACCTAGAATAGCGTATTATTATATGCTACTTTTTATGTAGGTACCACGCGAGCGAAGCCGCGGGCGGAAGCTAGTCTAGAATATATGTTATATATAAAGGAGTAGTCCACTCACTCACTGACAGACTCATCACGAAAGCTCGGAAACTACAGGGCCGAGGAGTCTGAAATTTGACACAGACATTCTTTAAAAGATAAACGTTCATTCTTTAAATGCCTAACCATTTCCAATAAAAAAAAATAAAAAAAATATCGTGCAATAAGAACGGATTTTGGAAAATTCAGCTCCTATAGGGAAATTGGGGTTGAACGGTTGTATGAAAATCCTTTGTTTTTGAAGTTGGAGACATCAGAATCGGTTTTAGGTAAATTATCAAAAATAAAAAATAGGTTTAGGCCTCACTACTTCTATATAAAGAATAAGGTAGGTATTTCAATAACTGCAACCACCACACTGAAGCTTTAAATTCCATTTTGTGAACAAGGATCATCGAAAAAAATTAAAGGCACCAAGCCGTGTTTGTTGCCTGATTCATCTAGGCTTGGTCGCGAGGAACAGGCATAGCTTCACCTAGTTTCTATGACGTTTCAAAGTGATCCTAGTGATTTTATTGAAATAAACTCCTTTTGACTTTTGCAAAGCTTTACTAATAAGCAGTAGGATTGGACTAAAGAGGAGGAGCGTTGAGGAGAGGCTCAACGTATCGCGAATTCGACGCACGTCGTCTGCTTCCTTCCTTCTGGGAGTTGAAGGTGAAGCTACCGACAATATTAAAATTACTTCGGCAGATGCAAGAAACTGTTAGAAACCGAATGTCCCGGGAATACGCGGATATAGAGAATGCATTCTCTTTTGGAAGAGAAATTGTACCCAGTAGCGGTCTCTGAGGAACACCAGCATTTCAAATAAAAGTGTTTGCTAAAGTGTTTTGATTTAGAATAGGGTTTAATATTTGACTCAAATAAACATTTCAAACTAATTTCAAGATAGTTCGTTCAACATAGTAATTAGAATAGATTAGAATTTAAGTGATACCAAACGTGTTACAATTTTAATTTTTTACGCTTATTAATTATAAAAGGTAAAGAGGAATCTAAGTACTTAGTTGTTTAGGCGGTGACCTAAGTCTCAAAGATTTACGGTTCAAATTCGTGTTAAACAATGCAGACAATGTTGCATTTGAATAACAATAAAACGTCATGGAAAACCCATTTCCATGATTAACAATACCTTTTACGCAGTAGCAGGGAATAGTGTACTCCTAGCCGTGCACATTACAAAACGTACAGACATCGATGCAGACAAACAATAACTTGTAAACATTTCGCAAGACCCTGACTCAGCTTGCACATAAATGTTCATTGCAAGATTGCAACACGCCTCGTTAAGGGCATTAACATTGAAGACATGTCGTAAGAATTAGGTGTGCGGCTGGTTCAGATGATAAACGGCCTGTCGGATCTGCCAAAACGTACCTACAACGTGATTCATAATATGCAAGCTATCCCGAAAAGGGCTTATTTAACACCTAATTTTCAATGAAGTTTGTTCTACCGGAACACGTTGTATAAAGAAATCTCGCATGAGCGAAAGTAAGTTCTTCTGAAATATGTATTTTTTTTGCTATTATTGTTGTCATTATACTTATCTGGTTAATTCATTTTCCATAGCCGTGTTGGCCTAAGATTTATAACTTCACATAAATCAGCACAAAAAACTTAAATAATATGTTTACCTACGAACGAATATAGGTAGGTAGGTACTCTATCGAAACCACTTATCGCCGGCAGTTGGCACTCCCAAGCGATCCCTCGTGTTTTGATCATGATTAAATCAAATCCAACGCGGTTCATTAAATCAATCAGCCGGACTGATCTGATAAATCGCCCATGACGCCGGCAGCCATGACGTGTCATAACCATTAGCTCATTTTTTTCTAAATACGATTGTACGAACTCAGAATTCTGATTCAAAACGTATAATTCATCTATTAGTCATGATTTTAGAGTGTTCTATGAAACTAATAGGTGAAATTAAATGAAAATGAAATTAAATAAATACATTTATTTTGACAAACACAGACAGAAGACACAAAAATAAAACAAAAACAATAGAATAAAGATAGAAAGACAAATAGACAGGACAACAACCTTATAGGTACCAAATAATCCATGAGATTTCAATGAATAAATTAAATGAATACTGAATATCATCTGAAAGCAGGTGGGTGGGTATAACAGTTACTACAAGAGCTGCAGGTATCTTTTTCAGCTCTGGGACGTCGGTGGATGAACAAAGCTCAGGACCGTTCGTCGTGGAACTCTTTGGGGGAGGCCTTTGTCCAGCAATGGACTTCTACAGGCTGATGATGTTGATGATGACTCTGGTAATGGAACGTTGTCCAAGTAGAGCATGCCGCATGGTCCAGTGAGGCAACATCCTGCTCACGTCTAATCAGTTATGATAGTGGGTAGCGAAACATGCATTTTGCAATCGTAATTTGGTTGAATATCTAATATCTGTATGTCAGCGAGTACTGCGGAACATAAAGAACTTTGGTTATTGGTCTCTACCAGCTATTTTATAAAAGTGATCTAAATCAGCAGTTTAAGCATGGTTGAACTAAAAAGGGCTAAAATCGAGACAAATAAATAGGTTACGCTTTAGTTCGTAGCATCATTTGATTAGTGTTAAGTACAGTCGTTTGCACCAAGATTTCATAATTTTTAAAAGAATGCGACTGGTAAATATATAAAGATGGTATATCAAAACTTATGAATCTAGCCATCAAATTGTGCCATTTTCAAAATTTATACCTACCTAACTTTCCCAAACCCAACTGCTCCGAATAACAGTAGCAAAACACACCGTGACAACATAATGACATCCATTATGTTACATGTTCTTGCAAAATAACATCAATTTTGTGCTACAATGTCATCATCACAAGTGATTTATACTACTGTCGCGCGTCACGCCACCCATTGTTTACCACGAAACTGTTTTGAAAGCGAAATCATGTCGCGAGTGTAATGCTAGTTTTGTAAGCAGGATTTGTAGTACTTCTGCTAGTCTCCAACTAATAGAACGACACTTTGGGTACTCTGTATTCTTCCCGCGATAATTCGCTATAAAAGACGACAGTCCCAACGACGCGGAATCCATTCTGGCCATCAATTCCTTTTAGAAACTGTACTTACTATAAAGTTGAATCGTCTGATTTCTAATCTACAAAGTGATTTATAACAAAATACCATTTCGAACGTGCGTTATTCTGTCAACAAAAAAAAAGAATATTCTTTTAAAACAGGCTCAATATCATACTACCACTTCCAGACTGCAATTTTTCTTACAGAACGCTGTAAGAAAAATTCAGGAACCTATCTACCCAAAATTTACAACAAGTTAAGTCACAAAGATAGGTTCAACAAACATACGATGTACCTCGTATCTTCACTTATAGTTCGGAAGCTTATCGTTATCGTAAACAAGTGACATAAAAGATCCCATTCTTAACTTTTACTAGACACTTGCGCTGCATGAAACCTCTTGCATTTCAAAGTCAATATAAATTGAATTTATTCTTTGAAATATCAGAGATCATTTATTATTACGTATTTCATATCCAAATTAGCACAGGGTATTTCGGTCTACTGGTTCTTTCTTGATCTCTGGTGCTTACAACTCTGAGGCGAGCTTTTGTTTGTTATTTGTAACCGTTAATTATTATTTCACAAGACAATATTATGTTCGCAAAGTTTCCACACGAATTATTACGGAAATTCCGTAACTTTGATAGAAAAAAAATTATCATTGTCATCCTTCTAATCCTTAATTGTATTATGTGATGAGACGCCCCAATGATAAACTTTGCTCATAAAGTAACTAATAAACTTCAAATTATCTCTTCAGCCCGTCGCACTAATTAAATCTAGTTTCTCTCCCATAAATGAAACGAGTACAGAAAATATATCTCTGTAACTAACGATGTACTATTGTACAGAGCAGTCTGGAGTTAGGCTACGAACATGTATAGCCGCATGAAATCGCCTTTTGTAGCTTTTATATAAATTAGAAACGTTATATGCGCGAGTTCTCGCACATAACCACCTTTATTTAGTTTGATACAACTAAGGTGGCAAACAAGCATACGGCCCACCGATGAAAATTATCCTTGGGATTACAATGAAATAAATATTGAAGTTTGAATCTTCGCACCCGCTATGTTTCCGCAACCAAACTTCAACTCATACAGATCAAACAAATTCTAATTTACGGGACTAGGTATAGAATGACGAACACAAAAGTCAATTTCAAGCAGGCACATGGGGCTGAGCCCAAGCTAAAAGGAGCGAAACTTGAGTAAAACAATTTGTAGAGACTGTCGAGCCGTCTGCGACAGCCCTTCAATCTCAAGTGCGATGGACGGCTGAAAGATGCAGTGTACTATAGGAAGTTTCAGAATTGCTTCTGGCGATAAGATGATCTCTGAAACATTGAAGTTACGGACAAACCTTTAGAAAAGTAGATATCGAAATATAAGTTTCAGAAAATTAAACAGTCCCGGTTTTGCTAAAACCTAACCTGAATATCTTGGTAGCTAAGAAACATATCTCTAATGCCAATGAAAACAAAAGGCTCTTCTATTTAAAGCTATAGAACTACTAGGCTTCAAAAAATTTGAAAGAGACCGGTGCCGGTGTCTATAAGATGGATTATGTTTTGCAGAATTCCACAAAACAATATATTTTTTATTATTTAGACGTGCCTCTGACTCCCTACGACATCTTTAAGAATCTTGAATCAACATCCACAAGACGATCATATCAGTACCAAGATTCTGGATACCTCGGTATCAGACGGAATGGCTCTCACAACTGTTGTGAACCTATTTCTACCAATAAATTTAGTATATTAATTTGGATCAAAACGCCATAAAAAACATAATTACACCATGTAGCTTTGAAATAGATTTTATTATCACTCATTCGTATCTCCACGTCTACTTACTACATTAACTTATTTACGATATAGATAGTGCCACGCTTGGAGTTTTATAGAGGTCAACGACTTATGATCTCGTGTCTACAAAAAATCTTGAGTGTTTGCCTAAAAGTTATTTGGAAGCTTCACTTAAACAGAACATACAGAAAATAGATTTAGGGGCAGTAACTTCGTAGGGAAGGATATAGCAATTTTTGTGACCTAGTTAGATAAAACCGCGAATCGCTATGGATAATGAACATCTGTGTCAGTCAACCCCATAATGTCAAATGCTCATAAATTCACGCTGAATCGCCAACGCTTTGGGAATTAAAATGGCAATGTTTATTTCCAACTATTTTTAACCGACTTCAAAAAGGAAGAGGTTCTCAAGTCGGCTGTATTTTTTTGTTTGTATGTTACTCGATATCCTTGCCAATTCTAAACCAATTTTGATAATTCTTTCGCTGGTGTATGATCCCCGGGGTGGTCCCATATTAATTTAATTCCTGAGGGATTGCCACTTGTCCCGTAAAACTTAAAAAACGTCATGATCTCTTGAAATCACGACTTGCCGATTTTTTTTTGTCGACGATGGTATAGTATGGTATCCCGCGACTTCGTTCGGTTGCTGCTATTTTTACATAAACTTTAACCCTAGGGGTTGTGTGTCGGGAATTCCTGTCTGTGCACCCATACGTTACAACAGGAAGCTTCCCTGCAAATTTCATACTCTTAGGATTTTGGTTAGGCTCTGCGTTGATTTTCAAAGAGAATAAAACCACTACGTTTGATTGTCAGTCAGTCAGTACCGTAAGAGTTATTAGGTATTGATGATGAATGGATGTCATACTTGCTTTTGTTTTTTATTCGAAAGTGTAGGTGGCCAGTGTCATCCTCAGTAGGTAAGCAAAACGCAAAGAGATCTTGTAAATATTCAGGAATTTGAAGTCGGTTTTTAGTTTTTGTAAAAAATGTCTTATTTATTTTATATAGCCTATACTACGCCTAGTACAAAAAATCATTACTATGAAAATTTTAGCGGAATAGCGGAGCTGGCAAACGTTTGTTGTTTGATTGAATTAGTAGAATGGCTTTCGTAAAACCTTCAATTGGTCGTTAGCTTTAGCTGAAACGTAACTGCGGCTGGACCGTAATTCAGTAGCAGAATACGAATACACCATAAAACGGATGAAAGCTATCGTTCAGCTGCGTTTTGATTAAAAAGTTTTTAAGTTGAATTGAACCCCTGAAACCTACAAATTCAGGAGCTGGCATGCATTACGAAGATTACGAAGTAATGTTCTTATTAAAAAGCGTAGTTGTTACTCTTCCCATCAAAGCGTCTTTATCATTCGTAGAATCAGAACATCAAACAGCGACCTAACCAGCTGACTGGCTCGCTGACGTCACAGCACATATGGCCATCAAAGCGGACTTTTTGTTTCCTCCCTTCCTTTGTACTGTAGTTGTGCTAAGCACTCGTACATACCTACTTTATTGGATTTATCATTTTTACAACCTATAACGCAAAAAGGGTTTAAACAGGTCCCGTGCCATCAGCCTGCAACATGGCTAGATGGAGTAGGCTTGCCCAGCACCTATACCATCTTATCAGCCTACCTTAGTCACAGGAAAGACATGGTCAATACGTGCGGAGCTGACTAAGCCGCGGGTTTCCGCTATATATACATTTTTTTAATTCACCGTTTTGAGCACGTGTTAATACGCAGATACATTTATTTCTCGAAAAGAAAAATCCATTGGTGCACGACCGGGATTTGAACCTCCGACCTACGAATCGAAAGTGGAGGTACCTCCCTAGGCCAACATGGCGGATGTGAGTAAGTATTTAGGCAATAAGAAAGCATAGCTGCTTTGTAGCTTGCAATTACCGCACTGCAAAGACACCAACTACTCTATCTTCATTACTGGCCATTAAGTTGTGGCAATTGGATGCAACTGCACGGGCAATTACACTTTATGAAATCACCACAATGGCAGTAAAACTTACCGTCATTAACCTTCAATATGATGCCAGTCACACGAATCGAACGTTCTCAAACATGCTTCTTCGCGTTTTATATGACTCGCGATTTGTTTCAGAATAGAATATTATTTAACTATATCATCATTTCAGCCGTTCGAGGTCCACTGCTGAACATTATCATGTGGGGGGATTTGCCCATACTCACCACGCTGGGCATGCGGGTTGGCGAGCGCAGTTAGAGCTATGGTTGTTAAAATGAGGGACGCTGCTGCCCATCCCCTAGCTTTCTTCCTTTAGTCGCCTCTTACGACATCCGTGGATAGATAGATATGGAGGGGCCTATTCTTCAGCCGGGGCCACCACGGCCATTTAACTATATACCTTCCAGTAAGTAAAAAAACCAAAAGGATGGTGAAATTACGCAATGACAGCCTCTCTTTTTAAATCTGTTTAACCTCTCTATTTAAATCGGTTAATATAGGTATTTTAAACCCAATTTAAATAGAGAGGGATTACGTTTTGGAATTAAATTTCACCATCCTTTTGGATGTTTTACTTGATATACCAACGTAATCGATAATTACACATAAAGTGGTCTATTCACAGCACATTCCAAGCGTCGAATCATTCATAGTAACCACACACTCCCAATGGGATTCCCATTGAACAATGCTTGCGTTCCAGTGGAAACACCTAACGGGATATTGTGCATGAAAACCATTTCCCACTCAACAATAACAAATGACAAACAATACAGAATTAAATAATTTTCGAGCAATTCAATTTATTTCCTGCAGCGATGCAAGATAAACATAATCCAAGTTATGGAAACAATAATAACATTATGATAATTATTCCAAACGGCAAGTGGCGACCTTCGCGCGGTCTAGGCCGTCACGGAGGCTAAGCAGTCAAGTACACAATTGTATTTACTGACTGGGTTAATGTGGGAATCTCTAGTAGCTGTTTGGTAGAGACAACGACACTATAGACTGCTAAATACATAACGCTTCCTTTTGACTTTGCCGTTGTCGGGTAAAAAGGGCGTGGAATAACAACAAAAGTAGCGCTTAGAGATAGAAACTGACAACAAATAAGCTGTTCTAAAAGAGTTGGTGAGATCTACTAAGTAAAGGCTCCTCTGCTACTGTGGTAGATCGGGTTGGAGTAGAACAGTAAAAGATAACTACTCTTCCTAGTCAGTACCAACCAGCAATTGTCCAGTAAATAGGCAGGAGAGAAACTTGCAGCGTAAAGAGATTCACGTCGTTCGTTACATGTGTAACTGGCTGGGGCAGAACTCAATACGCAAGCAAAAGAAACCTACTCTACCACTAGGTAGAGTACCAGTCAGTACCAACTAGCAGTTATCCAGTATATTAGGACGTGGATGGAGGAGGAGGAGATAAACTTGCAGCGTGAAGCGATTCACGTTGTTCGTTTCATGAGTAACTGGGGCTGGGAAGTCAGAACTCAATACATAAGCCTATGGTAAGAAAAACATAAGAACCAATTTCTAAGACTACAAAAGCGCAAACGTAATTCCATATGTCGTTTGTAAACAAGTAGTTTTTTTTTTTTATACTACTGAGGTGGCAAACAGGCATACGGCCCACCTGTTGGTAAGCGGTTACCGTAGCCTATGAGCGCTTGCAATACCAGAGGCATCACGCACGCGTTGCCGACCCCGAAGCCCCCTCCCCCTAAAGAGCTCTGGCAACCTTACTCATCGCAGGAACACAACACTATTTGAAAACAAATAATGTTATTTGGCTGCGATCTTCTGTAAGGCGGAGGTCCTCCCCAGGCGGGCTGCTCCAATTCAGAACGAGAAAATCTCGCTGTGCCCTTCCTCCTCTAAAAAACTAGTTAAAAACTCAAAGCCACTATCAAATCGACCCCTCCATATAGGAATCACAGGTATGCGACCAGGTCAATTACTGATGACCTTGCGACTCCGAGGTCGAGGGCGATCGTTAATAACTCTTTTTGCCAGAGGAGAACTGGTTCAGTGTTGCATAAATTTTAAAATGGTTTTAGGTTCAATATTTGGAGCTGGTGTTGAAATAACCTGTCCGATTCCACTATCAGAAAAATATATTATTTTTACAGATTTTTGCAGCTACTTTTATCATCTTTACAGCTAATTAAACGTAAAAGAAGTTCTACATCAAGATTGCTACCTGAAACAGCTCAATCTGAGGCTTGATCTGATTAGACCCCAAAACAGTTGATTTTTGCATAGAGTTTGTTAATATAACAATAAATTAGACTTTTCTAAGACCGAAAATGTATTGTCTATTGGATTTAGAGTAAGCCCCTTTCGGGTTAGTATACATTATTGAGCACCTTATAGACGCAGCAAATCGTGCAATACGTAATACTTCCAGTAAGCACTGAGTCATTACATGCGATACTTCTACGTCAATTAAAGTGGTAATCCTTGACAACTTAACCTAATTGTAGGTGTTAATTCTCAGAGATGATTGCTAAGGCTAGTCAGTCAGTAGTCACCAACCAATTTACCAGGTGTTTTTCCTAGCCCTCTTTATTTGCCAGATGTTTTCATAC
The DNA here is from genome assembly GCA_947579855.1 of Anticlea derivata. Taxonomy (NCBI): domain Eukaryota; kingdom Metazoa; phylum Arthropoda; class Insecta; order Lepidoptera; family Geometridae; genus Anticlea; species Anticlea derivata. Next base: position 1,944,913 of record OX388269.1, read on the forward strand.
ATTAACTGACAGTGTATGCGTTAGTTACGGTAACCGTCGGTTCTGCTGGTGAACTTAGCCTACATAATGCAAGCCATTGACAATAATTACTTCTGCCATTTGCCTGATTTACAAGGTTCAAATCCGTGGCACAGTTGGGCTCACGCCACCATTGTCCTATCAATCTGAGTAGTTTGCGTGTACCAACTCTCTAAGTAGGTACTACCAGTGCAGTGGTAGGCAGTTAGTTTGTATTGTATACTCGTCAAATGAAGACAAGACTGTCTAATGTACATCCTAATGTTTTTGTAACATAACACTTTCTTCAACTTAACCACGACAAGGTGGAGTACAAAGAGTGAGGCTGCTATGCAAAGGTTTTTGTCTTACAAACCTCCGAATTAAACTATAGTCGTGTTGGCCAAGTGGGAGGTAGCCCGACTTTCGATCCGAAGGTGATCGGTTCGAGCCCGGCCGTGCACAAATGATTTTCCTGTTCGAAAAATTTAAGTGTGCATTAATAGGTGCTTAAACGGTAAGTGTGCTTAAAGCAGCAACGGGCTTGCAACCTGTCACGTATGGAATACTCACTGCCAAATGCGGATATGTGCCAAACTGATGGACGTGCCTCTGACTACCCCTCGTAGATATTACATGATCTGATCCCCTGGAGTTCTGAGAAGTTGTCTACCATGCTTGGGAATTAAAGTCGGGAGCCATTTTTTATACTTGATTCTACTGTCTTGAAACTCCTACAAACATACACCCTCAAAGTGTAACCATACCCAACATGATACTAAACAGTATCAAATAACCCGATTATACTCCTCAGTATCGACGCACAAAGGACGATAAAAGCAGCGTAAAAAGTGCAAAAAGCAAGTGCATTCTACATTCCGCAATATGATCGTATGAGCCGAGAGCCCATCGTGCATAATGCAACAGCAAATGGTACTGTGTCGATCTACGATAATGGTTTTCTGTGACACGGAAAATTTCCAGCGCTGTTTTGAGCTTGCCGGTCGCCAACTGGTGTACAGAGTTCGTAGCGTTCAGGATATGGTCACAAAAACTAAAAAATCACAAGACTCGTGTTTATGCGTCGTGTTTGCCTCGTATGTCGCTGTGCGTTTGATTTCTATGGAGGACGTTATAGAAGACTAGCTTCCGCCCGTGGCTTCGCGCGCGTGGTACCTGCATAAAAAGTAGCCTAATGCTATTCTAGGCAAAGAACTTTATATATTCCAAGCTTCATCGAAATTGCTTGAGCCGTTACGGCGTGATTGAACCACAAACATCCAAATATCCAATCATCCTCACAAACTTTCGCATTTTTTATATTAGTAGGATATATAGTACTAGTGCGAATGATATCGTAACATTGATTTGAAGCACAGCTGTAAATCTAATGAAAACCCAAAATCGAATGTGGTTTCATTTTCTTTATCAATTCAAGAGTTTCATTCGGGTCTCTATGTATTTGCCTCTTGAATGGCACTTTGCAAACAAAACACACACTGCAAGTCATAAGAGATAATGGCATGATGACTGTAGATTCGCCTGAAATTTTCCATCCATCTAGGTACCATCCGTATTCATAATTATCGAGTTAAAACAGAACAGGTGTTATCCGCACCCCTCGCGGTGTTTCACTACAGTTTTTGTGGTCAGGTTCGTCAAAGATTGCAAATTCGTTCCGAGACGGGATTTTACAATCAAATGATCACACCATGCAATGCACAAGAAATAAGTAATGCCAATATAAAAGCCAATATTTTTTTCGAGCTGATAAAGTTAGTGGGTGATTATGTGTAAGGGGGTAGAGCTGCAGATGTAAGGTGACGATGAGAAAACCAGTGGCATCACGAACACATTGCATTTAATGTTCGACAGGTGCAAATTCGCTCCGTCAGTAATGCAGCGTATCGCGATGCGCACAGCTCACAAGAAATCATGCAACATTCCGCACGCGCTTGCGCTTTTTATCAGGAGATTTCCTCTGGCATAATTGAATACAATGTGTGATGGGGCAGTTTTATACAATGGAAGTCATTAGTGCGGTCAGCAGGCAATGATAAGCTAATGTGTTGTTTATTTGCTAAGAATTACTTAAATGACTTCTAAGATTCTAAGAGTAATATCTGGCCTTTTGAACTAAGTTTACTCAGCAAATTATAAACGATAAGGACCTGGGTTTTACCTCTTCAAAATGGATCCAATCAAGAAATATTCCAGCAGCTCGTTCCCTTTAATTAAATGAGATTCCAGATCATGGCGTGCTGCGTCTACCGGCACCCCATGCTACGGAATGCAACGCGACCAGTGTCCTATAACGCAGCCGCCTGATTAAAGAAACCTGTACTGCAGTGGGGGAACAGTAGCTTAGGTGCATACCGATGCGGGTGAGATTCGGGCGTGATACAAGCACACATTCAAACAGATAGCAGCTCGTTCCTTACCTATCGGTTCTTTACCTATCGGTACACCATCAAAGTTCTTTACCTATCGGTTTCGAGCGCATTGAATTACTGATTTTGAAAACCTAGTCTTCTGTGTGTGCAATATTTTCTGCGCGCGCCTCTTTTATAACCGCTATTCGCACATGTCTGTTTGCTCGCGTATCGCACATCATGGATTTGACTTCCTAGTTCTCCATCAGTGACTGCAGAGAGTAAGCTAGTCATCGACAACAGTGCAAACAACAATTTTCATTCGCATTATACCAAGCTGAAATACTGGCTCCTTCCTAGTTTATTGTGCTAGACGTGAGCGTTAATAGAGGAAATTGCTTCTCTGACGTTGCTTCAGACACGGCCTTTGAGAGGTTGCGTTTATGCGCTCGTAAGCTATGGTAAGCCGTAAAATGGGTATGGCCGTGAAAGGGAACATGTTAATTAAAGCGAAAGCTTGTTATTCCTCGATGACCACAATATTAATAAGCTTTCAATGGTTGGTTTTGAAAGCTTATTTATATTGTGTATGTCTAGAATAGCATATAGGCTACTTTTTACGTAGGTGCAACGCGAGCGAAGCCGCGGGTGGAAGCTAGTTATGTATAAAGCAAGGTAGTATAGGACAAGTTAGGCTGGTTCATGGTAGGTACTGAGAGAACTTGCAATCTCTATCGGTAATTTACAACTTCTTTTTATTTTATTCTATTTTTATTTCCTTGAACCACCCATTTCCGTACCACGTTGTCTCGCCCGCGTGATGTCACCCTGTTAGGTCCAGTCTGAAAACCAGCGCTGCTTCCCTACTATGTTCGGGAGTGGCATAAGCTGAGACTTGGACCTAGTTTGGCCACACAGTCGCACTAAGAAACACGATATTTAGCTTTTTTAACCTGCCTACTTATTTGTTATTTATGTGATCATTTTTGTTATGTATGTGATTATTGTTATGTGTCTTTAATATTTTTTTACTGTATGTGTGTGTCAAATAAATACAATCTTATTCTTATTCTTATTCTTATTCAATTACCTACCTATAACCTAATAGACTTTTCAGTCAAGGACTGATCCTTCACAGATCAGGTAGATACCTGTCATAGTCCAAAATAGTTTTGACTCAGTTGAGCTCGAAATCATTAAACAGTTGACAAACGACCTTGCTAGATGACTTCTTCCTGTTTTGCGATGCACGCCTATAGCCTCTATGAAAAAGACAGGTGACAACATTTTCTGATTGGATGAAATCATTTGAGTGCAGCAGTAGGTACTAAGATCCAGCTGCATACTAACATACCTACCTACTTTGATGTGCCCTTCCGAAAATGTCCAGTCAGAACTTTTGTTTGTTTACTTCAATAACATAGGTTTTCACGAAGCGCGAATAAAAATTATATTAGTCATTAAATATACGTCCGAACCGATTTCTCATTGTAGAGATTACTGTCTTATGTCCGATTGGCGTCATGATCAAGATTCTTGCGTGATCGGTAATTTTGGTTTGTACTAGACAAAGATAACTTTAGGAATCGTTAAATCGAAATGAATTAAAAAGCATATTACAATCCAGTGTACAATAATTGCTGCAGCAAGCAGATATATTTGAACAGGCTGTCAGTATCCGCAGCTGATAAACGCAAATAGCCATCAATGGAGCTTTGTGAGACGTGACGCGATAGCCGGCGCCGCGGCCTGTCTTGTGAGTCAGTGACCATACAAACAAGTAGGTAGGTAATTAGGTACTTAAATAATCATCATCACATGATGAAGTCCATTGCTGAACATAGGCCTCCCCCAGAGAGTGCCATGATGAACAGTCTTGAGCCTTCTCCATCCACCGACTACCCGCAACTTCCACAATATCGTCGGTCCATCGGACATTGCGTCGTCTAGTATGTGGTCCCCATTCGCCATACTTGTAATGTGATAGCAGAAGCTTCTTGTATAGAAATCTGTCAAGTCAAAGTTGTGAAGTGAACCTAGTTTAATGCTTGCTTGCTTGTCATGTCACTGATTCTTTTTTAGTCATTCTGTATTAGGAAAATGACCAGGTAGAGGTATGGCGACCCTGATAAGGGCCTAATGAGCATCAGAGAAAAATCTGTGTAGTGAAAGGATTAAAGTGATAAAAACTTATAATAAAAAATAAATTACTGTTTACATAGTTATTTATCTACTGGACTTGTTTTTGTGAAATCCTAATGGAATGATGATGGAGTACCAATACTGTTATCAATCAAAATTCAGTGTTTTTCCTGCTATATATTATTTTGTTTGATCTGACCTTGATTAAATTGTATACATGCTTAACATGTAGTTCTAGTAATAATAACTAACTGCGTGATTTAGGGTCAAAATCTGTATAGCAAAATTTTTTTTTTTAGAATAAGACAGATAATATGCAAAAATACATTATCATCCCAGCTATAACTAGTTCCAGCCAGATAATAGGATTAAGACTACATTTACTTCATACATAGAACTACTTACCACATAGAAAAATACTATCCCCGGAACTACCAATTACCACTCAACAACCAACATGGCAAAGAGATAAGGGCAGGAAATGAATGTTTCATCTGTTATCATAGAGTTGCATATGTTTATGAGAAACCAAATGATTTGATAGCAGAACAGGATGATGCTGAAATAGGAAAGATACAGGGAATTGAGTTGTACGATGTTGAATTAAAATCATACAATTTCGGAGGCCAGGAAGTGTGCAGTAAGTAGTATGTATAAACATAACAAGGAAAGAAGAGTAAGCTAGGTATAATCTTACTAATATTATAATTTCGAAAGTTTGTGAGGATATTTAGATGTTTGTTATTCAATCACGCCATAATGGCTCAACCGATTTCGATGAAACTTGGAATACAAAGAGTTATTTACCAAGAATAGCATATAGGCTTCTTTTTATGTAGGTACCACATGAGTGAAACCACAGGTTACTAAAAATGGTTTCTTTCAAATAAGATTTTTCGTTAATCATGAAAGGAATTTCTATTTCACTCAATAGCTGTTCAGTCAATCACAATGTAAGATAGCTTGTTGTGTCACTGATTCTTTCTTGGTCATCCTGTCTTAGGTCATTGAGCAAGTAAAGTGGCCCTGAAAAGGGCCTATGACCGTCGGCGCACTTTAATTCTTTCACTACACTGATTTGTTCAGTGTAGTGCGCCTCCTAGAGGGCCTTTTCGTGTAGTTTTAATTAAAACGTTTTATTAGTAAGAATCTCTCGAATATCGACGTTTCTGCTGCATTGAGTTGCAATGCAGTAGGTAGCACAGCGTTACGACGAAAACTTGCCGTTCACACGATAAACAATGCCCATGTTTGTAAACATTTACCGGCGAATTTCGGCGTGTACTCACCAGAACTTTGACGAAACGGTTCTCCAACTCGTCCCGATCAGGCATTGGCGGCTTCGTCCGGTTTCTAGTCGAGGGCTGCCGGACATGGTGGCTCTTCACCGACGCGACCGTCCCGTCCAACATTGTCTGATCCCTCGAAGTAATCAAGCCCATTTTACACAAAACACAAGCACTGATCACATTTTCAAAACTCACGACATATTTATCACAGAATAACGGGCACGAATTATTATCAACAGGTCACAATTTCACGAATATAGCAGAACGCTTGTTTGAACGAGGTGCGCCCTAGGGAATAAGTGGTCTGTGACGAGTAGGTGGCGGCAGCGCGGCGCGGAGCATACGTCAAGAGCGAGGTACGCTAGCGGATAAACAAAGCAAAACTAGCAACCGACGACCGACGACCGAACGTGATAGGCGAGGCGAGTCGGTCGAGGCAAGCAGGCACGCCAACCAAACGTGGGCCAAACAAACCGAAACGCAACTCAATGAAAAATTGAACTGAACTGAAGTTGTCTACAGACAGAGAAGATCTGTCTCATGGCCTAGGTTATGTCACTGTCACTTGTCGCAGTCATTGACTCTGACAATTGAAAGTGACATCACTTATGCCATGACAGTCTTTAACAGAGCTGTTGCGTTCGGAAACTGTAGTTCTTTCAATTTGTACTTCTATAGTTTCAGAGTTATGCCTATAACAATAGCAATAGTTTTATAAGACATCACAACCAGAATCCAGGTCCCTCGGACCGTCCATATCGCCATAACTATGGACTGTAGAGAATCCGCGAAAGGCTAATGATTTTGGTATGAATTTGTACTGCTTTGCTTTTTTTGTAACTATCACGTATGTTACTAACACCTATCTCATACGTAGACTCATAGTAATGTCGGTTACCAAAGACACAGCTTACCGGGACAGCTACATAGTCAGTACCAGCCAAACGAAACCATTGAAAGACGAGCGAAAAGGCTCTTAAGTATTGATGCGTTATTTGAATCTAAGCTTCTGAGCCTCTGATAGCATCGTGGCAGTGTGGCCAGCCATTTACATAATCATGGATTTTTTGCCAAACACTGACGCAGTATGGAGTGCTAGAAAAATGACATTTTTGTACAGGAACATGAAATAAAAAAAGTCCACTATATTAATTTAACTTTATTGGTTATAGAATATTACGTTAAGTTATTATTTTATATTGGTATAAAATTATATCTGCGGTAACGAGAACAATGATATTGCCCGTATCCTATTATTTAAAATAATATTTAATTTTATTACACCAATACTTTTGTTAGCACCATTTTTTTTATTTTTTTGTTTTTTTTACAAACGTTTTACCTACATACCTTAACCTTAAATTTCTACGAATGCATTATATAAAGTTTAGGTCTTTTAACTCCATGAATTTCATTAACATAGATATTTAACAATACCAATGAATATTTTGCATCATAAACAGATTACTGATAAAGTATTTCTGTATTTACCATCAGCTTAACGGAAGTATATTATATTATATAGGTAGTAGGTACCTACTTCAGTTCCAAGAGCTCAAAACGTTGTCATCAATAATTTGGTCCAGCTTCAACAACACAACTATGTTATTAATAAAATATTAAAAATCGCTCCACATAATTACAGTCTTTGGTTAGGACAGAAAATGTTGGTACCTATGCCTACGAGATTATAAAACTTAAATTTAAAATAATATCACAAGCATAAACATCGAAATATCTATTTCGCTTTTACATAATCCCAGTCGTTCACTATTCACGTCATTTACTCAGCCATACACACTTTTTTACGTTTATGATTAACTGCATTCGAAAGCAAATTATGTACTGCCAACAAGCCTACTTTGTGGACTAGTTGTAAGTTTATCTAAAAATACCATTGCATGTTCAACCTAAATACCAGAGTGCATTAACTCAAAAAACAGTACCTACATTGAAAAGGAACTGCTAAAACAAGCAAACTCGCTCTAACTAGGCAAACGGTACAAGCAAAATAAAGAGCTACTTCTAACAAGATGGCAACCTACAACAAAATATAAAACCTGACAAAGGATTCAATGCACGAAGTACTATGCGGTTCACGTACAGTAATGTACATCGCCAATTTGCCCAACTACAAATAATTACCTATACTCTTACGTACACGTACTTTTTAATTCTTTCAAGGCATAATAATGTACCAATACTAGTCTAGTAATCCACCTTATGCTAAAATTTTAACACCTTATTTTAAACAACATTCTTATCCGTACTTCCCAGTCACCTGTTTTTTTATTTTTTTTATCGTTTTGTAGGTAACTGGTAACACTTTTAACTATTGAATAAAATCTTGAAAGGCACAAGAGTGAGCTTATGGCGCTGTATGCCTAGAATACATTAGGGGACAAATTTCACGATTTCGTACATCAATCTATAGAAAGATCGTTTCTTGTGGAAACCGTTCACTAACAGAAACGCTTGCAGCTAATGCACGCTCACAGCGCGTAACTACCATTTCTCCTCGACACGTTCGTGAGAACTCTGGATTAAGATCACGGTGACCATCACATTCTAATACTCCAAAATTATCATCACCATTTCCCGTTCACATTTCATCCACATAGATTTCAGTCCATTAAGATACCCAAAGGAGTTTATCAAGCACTGGAATCTTCAAGGGTTCTTGTATTGACCAAAGTACTGTGAAACTAGATAAAATGTTCTTGCAAATAAAAATTCCAACAAAGATGACATGCTTTGGACATTGTACACTAAAATCTTTATATTAATCGAGAATAGTGACTTCATTCTGGCATACCAGAGGCCCGATTCTGTGATGTTCGTGAGTTACTCACTTATCACCATCAGCTCTGTCTGAAATCTACATTGCCGATTTGTTATCCGTTTCACCAAACCCTTTCAAAACATATTTCTCGATTTTCACTTCTACATGGATGATACAGTGTCAGGATAAGCGAATGTGTAGAACTATTTCGAGGATGGGTAATAATAGAGTACCGCGCAACCGGGCAGTTGCCAGCGAGATGCGTGCAGTTCTATAAGCTGTAGCAGGGTGCGGCGGATAGACGGCGCTGCAGCCGTGTTGAGAAAGGCGTCGCGGACCGCGTTGAGGAGCCGCTCTAAGTCGCCAGGCAGCTGAGACTCGAGGTCACGGCCGATGTACGTTAGTACGAAAAAGAGGTTCTCCGTCTGGAAAGAAAAAAAAATCGTTTTAAGTGTTGGGAGGGAGTTTTAGAGATATCGGTTAGGATGAAAATTTCTTGGATCAAATATCAGTTATAAAAAAAGGCATGGAGGCATATTTAGCTACTATGACTGAAACTACAGAAACTGTAACTATAAAACAAAATAATAAAATAATAATAAATAAATATTCCGGACATAATCACACGGTCAACTGATCCCAAACTAGGCATAGCCTGTACTATGGGAACCAGAGACTGATATACATAATAGATATATATTTAACATCCAAACACAGAACAAATATCTGTGTTAGTCACACAAATTAACATTAACCATACATGAGCCGTTACGGAGCTATATGGCAACAATAACAAACACAGAGAAGGCACCGGCTGGTCGATGCTGTCTGAAGATTCCAAAAGAAAATAAGCCAGTTTAAACTCACGTCGCTCGAGGCACCAACCGGTGGATGCAGTCCTGGTCCTAAAACTAATTAGGTAGGTCAGTTTTACTCACATCGCTGGGTGAAGGCACCGGCTGGCGGATGCAGTCCTCACAACACTTGCAGATGAGAGTCAGCAGCACCTGCCCTGGCTGTGCACTAGTATTAGCACCGCCGCGTCGCTGTATGGCGCGCCGCCTTAACTGGCAGTACATCTCGAGGAGGAAGGAGAGGAACGCCATGAGGCGCGGACGGCCCCCGCTTACTACTGTGCCCAGCAGCTGGAAGTAGAAGATTGCTTATAAGAATAATGATTTAACACCCTTAACACCCAACAGTCACCTACATATTCAGACTAGGATTCCCTGTGTCGTCGTGGGTATCAGAAACTACGAGTATCATGGTACCACAACACCCACCCGGAACAAATATTTGCACATCATGCGAAAAAAAATCCGCAGCGGGAATCGAACCCGCAACCCTTGCGTCCAAGTTGGGCCCGCTGCGCCTCCGAGTTCGATAAGTGCTCTGATCATTCCAAATTAGGCACAACTAGCAGTAGCAGTAGGAGAGCACTGGTGAAGGGGTGGTAGTGGCCTTCCAATCCACAGGTTACGTGGATTGGAAGGCCAACGACAGGTTTCGTGGATACGAAACCTGTCGTGCACCAAAGGATTTTCGATTCGGAAAATTTACCTATGTGCGCTATGCTAGTCCTCTCATAAGGTGAAGGAAAACATCGTGAGTAAACCAGCATGTCCCTAGAACCTAAAAATTCGAAGACATGTAAATTTGCGGAAGGAGCAGGCGCTGTGAGGCGCACTTTAATCCATTCACTACACTGATTCTTTCATCGAAGGTCATAGGCCCTTTTCAGGGCCAACATACCTCAACCTGGTCACTGACTAGGATGATAATACAGGATCACCAAGAATCAGTGACACGATAAGTAGAAGAAGAAGGTAGGGAACTAAAAAAAAAAAATAGGCACATACCTTCTCCCTATCATGGTACCACTGCTGGCAGGTATTGAGCAGCGACTCGAGGAAAGTCTCGGTCTGCTCGCGCTCCACGACCGCGATGCAGCGGCGCGCGGCCGGCAGCGCGTACCTCGGGGACTCCACCGCGCGCCCCACCAGGTGGTTCACCGCGTCCATCAGCGTGCGCGCGCACACCGCGTTCGGATCTGGAACGCGCAGCATTGCAATGGTTGTAGCAATATTTAGGCGAAAAAATAAATAAAAAACTTAGTACCTACGGAAATAAATCGTACGGCAAACGATGGACCTGTTCCGAAATGTTATTGAGTTACCAAAAAAGTCCTAGGACAAAACCTAGGTGGTGGATTGCATAAAATTTCCTTCTTGATTTAGTCTTTAATTATTAAATAAACCAATAAATGAACAAACAAATATTTCTTACTATTCCGCTAATCTATTAGCATGCTCAACAAAATGCAGTCGCGTGAACCTCCCGCACCGCCCGCAATAAAAACCAATGCAAAGCTACTTGGTACTTTTGCATTGGTTTTTATTGCGGGCTTACGAGTAGTAGGCACAACTAAATTCTTATCTAAACTATAGTAAGATTGCTAAGCTAAGCTAGCGTGCTTCATCTTAGGCCACATCTCACTTACAAAAGTGAGATGGTGGCCAAACGCCTAACCATCACCAATAAAAAAAAACAAAAAGAAATGATTTCCACATGCATACCTTCCAAAGCCTTGTCAATACACTCCTGAATCTCCGCCGGAAAGTTTCCTAGGTCGCCGGCATCCGCAGCCAGCCCCAACGCCGCCATGCCACTGGCCAGTGCATCAGCAGAGGTCAGTGACTTGGACCTTTTGAGTCCGGGAGTGAATGATTGCGGGCGGATGCTCTTGCCGTTTCCATTGAGGAGGGACGCTGGAGGTGACTTCTTCTTTTCGGGGATAATCACCTGCTGCGGCTGGAGTTTGAAGTGTACCCGTGGCCCGCCCGTCTGGAAAATGGAAATTAAATAAAGATTTGTCAGTTCTCAGCAGAACAGCATAGAGTTATATACAGGCACGGATCCAGCCCTCAAAAAAGGTAGTGCATTCCTAAGGCATTGGACCTCAATAGACCGTGAAAGTGTGAAGTCACAATTCTATTAGGGTTATGGGTATACCCATCATGCCTACAACAACGGTGAATCCGCGCCTGGTTATGTCAGCATTTATGAGTCAGTTTCCACGTGTCGGATGGAAAAGGCTCACAACCGTTCGTCATGGAAATCTTTAGGGGAGGCCTAATATTCAGCAGTAGACTTGATGATGATGATGAGTCCTGACCCCAAACTAGGATTTCCTGTGTCGTGGGTATCAGAAACTACGAAAACCATGGTACCACAGCACCCAGACCCTGCACAAATATTTGATCATGCGAACATTAGTTCTGCAGCGGGCATCGAAAAAATATTTAAATAAAAACCCGATATCGAAAACCCCTTCAACGGCTTACCGAATCGGTCCCTGGTTCGGTTGTGAAACGTAAAACCTTAACTTTACCAAAAACTTAGCTTATTACTCACATTATGATGGACTTATAGCAAGTGTTAGAAAAACTAAACTCAATCTTCGGCAAGATAACCTAAGAGGTCAATTCACCGCCTAGCCAATAGTCAATAGACTCGTTTGCATAGTGCCAACCTAACGTCAATAGTTTGTGTTCTGACAGTGTTACCAGCAGCAGCGGTAACTAACTGCCACTAAAGGAAACGAAAATTCTACTAATCAGTGATACCACACCAAAACTTGAAATCTCCCACCAAGCAAAAAAAGCAAGGCATTATTACTATAATCTAGATGATTTATACAGCGTCAGGTGGAACTTTTTACCCACATACAGGACGCTCTAGTGCCTGGGACTTGTTTTAGATGGAGAAGGCCTGCACAGCATCATCCTCGTCAGCCTTATCCACAGGTAAGACAAGAGTCAATACGTGTGGAGCTGACACCGTTATGAGCAGTGCACGTATTAATGCACACATACATTTTTCGAATAGAAAAATCTATTGGTGCATGGCCGGGATTCAAACCTACAACCTTCAGATAGAGTGTCGAGGTATCTCCCACTTAGCGAACACGGCTTACTCTCCCACCAAAAAAAACAATTCACTTTTACATTATGGAAACTGTATGGAATTAATTACTTCTAAAGTTCTAATAAAGCTGAACGAGAAATTAGAGAAACAAGCCAAACTTATAACGCATTCAGTAATAAGAACGTTATGAAAGCACTGGACGATAAAGTGAAAACAGTCATCGAGGAAAACAATAACCTCAAATATAAAGAACCTACTTAACAGAACTTGAGCAAGGTTGAGAGTAGTGGAAAAGGGCAAATCAGAAATACTTAGAACTGGTTGATTAAATCAAAGTTATATGATCACAGTGGATATGGGAGTACACATGGACTCACACAGGCTCATGATGATGAGCACGCTAAATTATAAGATATTTTATAATCAAACATAAACACTCTTATCATGTGATTTTTAACCTTGTAAATTCAGAATAAAGGGATTTATTATTTTTATTATTAAGTATTAATAGCAGCTGATGTTATTATAGCACGCAAGGGTTTAAAGAACTTGAATCGTGGTGATTCATGCAGGATAATAGTCAGCAGTTACGTACTCTCACCTGTGTGTGCGGTACATTGCCGCTAGAGGTAGTGTTGAGCAGGCCATGCGGCATAACGGGCCTGTAGTGTGGCGGCACTTGAGCATGCAGCACTGCTGAGCGCGAGTGTTGGAGCCCAACGCTGGCATACCCAATGCCCATTGCCGACCTGAAATTGGAATTTTGCATCACATTAAGAGATTGTTAAGAGCTAAAGCAGGTGCATTATGGATCAGGATAGCCCTAGACCGGGAAAAAATTATATATTTAAGGGTCTGATGTCCGCCGTTCATCAAATAAGTATAAAGTGAGTGAGCATATGCCACTATAAAACGTACTCGTGCAATATTTATAATTAGCACTACTTTCTAACCGACTAGGTGTATATTGCCAACTGCGAGCGTAGGGAAGGACAACACGAACGAATGCTCACTGACCATCATACCAATACCAGGCCAATACTCTAACATAGCAACCAAGATCATCCTGAACTCCTATTTAACCAGAGTCGCCGATCAGTCTAATAAATTAGGTAGGGGATTCCTAAATGGCAATGCATTCCATGTGCTTTCTTATGACTGTCCGCATCCCATCAGAAAATTTCAAGTCAACAAGGGGCGTACGTTCCTTACCCACGGTGGTGATCAGTGATTAAGAATGTCGCCGGACTGTAAATCCTTCCTTACTGATCATCTGATTTTTTTCTGAGAGAAATTTTGGTTTGCAGACAGCCTTACGACACCAAGAGTAGAATAGACGCTACGTATACTATAACAATCCATACAAAAATAACATTCAAAACAGAACAATAGCTGCTCCATTGTAGGCTTACGCCGCATTCAGTTTAAATTTTTCTTTAAAATACAAACAATGTCTTCAAATGTCTCGTTTAGGTTAGGTTAGCTTATCTAGTTTATTTGCATTAATTGTCTTCTTATCTTTCACAATGGCACAGTTTTCAGTACTAGGTAGTATTTGTGAAAACAGTGCTCTATAAATTGGTGCCTTTGACTTTTTGAATGTTGTGCATGTGAATGTTAACGACCTGCTAGGTGAATCACGCAAACGTACAATTGATGAAGATGTTAGTCACTACGTGTTGCTAGATAAAGCTTTCTAATCTCTGCAAACTTGGTTCGACAATTTAACTGATTTGAGCCCAATATCGAATTGTTGCAAAGAGTTTTTCCAATGACAATTGTTGAATTTCCTAAAGTCGTAGAACAAGCTTTATCGCCAACTGAGAGTAAAATAAGCCCTTTTCAGTATAGCATACATACTATGAATCACCGTATATTTAGATGAGCAAAATATGTTAGTTATTTGTGCTGTCACTCGGATTATCTGTCGGGACTCAAGTCGAGACTCATTCTTTCAAGGAAATCAAGGCTCAAGTTTTACTTTTTAAATCTAATAACCTATCATTTTACAGAAGGTTAGGTTCATCAGGAAACAGCGAATGCAATGCAGCTGCCAACGAAAGTGAACTGCTCAGTACAGTACTCCACTGATCACAATCCTGATGACTATTCATAATCACAATGGCTTTCAACGGCGCGTGTCGCGTGCTCTGAATGCTTATTAATAAATCATTGTCCATTATTGTCATTGTCGCAAACCCAATGCTGCTCACATCGCCTGCCCGTTATGGCCGCAGCAACCATCATAATATAGGCAAAGCGTTTGTTTCGACACAAATAGTCTTGTACAAGACCTTAGCCCAAAACACCACAAATCCTGATAATATTCAGCAGATTCTATAAAAGGTAAACTACCGTGAACCGGCTTTGTCTCGCCCACACCAACAACTTACAAAACTCTTGTTTTCTATATGTAGGTACAGGATCCTAGCGTCATTCAAAATGGTCATCGCACTGTTTCCAAGTGCTCGAAAAGTGGTCTTTAAAGTACAATGAATGCAATGACTTCCCACCGGCGCGGTGCGGTGGTGTGACGAGCTGACGAGTTAGAAATTGGGCCAAGTGGCATGTCCTGTCGGTCTGCGCATCCACTGGACCCTCTGCGGAACGCTCTTTTGTAGGCAAAATGAAAGCATAGCTACCTGATATACAGTCTATCATACCAGATGACCTTTCATGAAATCCGGTCTTACACAAGAAGTATTATCTTGTAGAATTAGAAAACGTATTAGAAACAATCAACGATTTTACTACAAAATACGCAAATTCCTAATGTAGTTTTGCAATTTGTTTCATTTTTCATAACAGCCTCTTACTAAAATCATCATTAACATCTAACTTAGGTAGGATTTGATAATATTAATCAGACTTAATATAAATGCGGAAGAACGTAAGAAAAAAGGTTTGCAGATGAAACATCAGATGAGCCCGTTATGGACGATGTTAAAATTACACGGTTAATATCGTATTGACCACCTGTGTTCACAATCAACGGCAATTCACAAAGATACTCCAAGTCGTGGTTGTGCTATAAATAGGTAGGTAACTGTCGCATCAATGAGGTTGTACTCGTATTGCATGAATATAACTCATTGTCGTTTTCTCCTCGATACCCGTTAGAGCTTTTACTAGCCCTCGAGGATTACTAGTGTCTTGTAATTAGAACAAAAAAATATCAGTCGTAAACACAAATCTGCTAAAACTTTCCTTGCTTGTTTGTCGTGTGACTGATTCTTTCTTGGTCATCCTGTATTAGGTCAATGACCAGGTTGAAGTATGGTAGCCCTGAGAAGAGCCTATTTGTCTATGAAAGAATCAGTGCAGTAAATGGATTAAAGTGCGCTTCTTAGAAACTCCTTTCGTAACTAAACAATACCACGCCATATCTGATCAGGAAAAGCCTAGTAAAAATAAATTGCCAAATAAAAAGATCAATTAATGAAAACAGTCATGAATGAAGTCATTTTTATTAGCGGAGGGCAACATGGTACCGATGACCTTGGAACAGCAATGAAAACACACAATGGAGCGCAATGATCTCTAAACTTGGATGATTATGACGCACGGATAGTAGACACAATGAGCAAGTCTTGTTTGGGAACGGAAAATGTACAAAGACTAGGTGCATTAAGATCACATTAAAACCTAAAAGTCAGACTTTATTCAGTAGAGCTAAGGGTCACTTGAGCCCCTTCGTCCACGGCGCGACTCAAAAGGAACGCGACTGAAACTGTAGTCACTTATGAGTAGCCTGACTGCGATAGCACTAGTATTTCAATGCGCGTCCGTCCACGGCACTACTCAAAAGGAACGCGTTTGTAACTAGTCTCCTGGCGACTCGACATGCTGGTCGCCAGGCGACTGGTTTAGAGAAACTGTTGAAAAATGAACGAATAAAAAGTAATTATATGTGATTCTGACGTCTATGTGACTGGAGAAGAAATAATTCCATGTCATCGCTCGAATTATCACTAGTCATGTTAATTATTTTCGTTTTCAAAACTTTGTTTACATAAAATCGTGTACTGAGTGACTGAGTTTCAGGAAATTCCAGTAGCGTCGTGGACGAGTCAGAGTTTCCAATCAGTCCGCAACTCTAGTTTCTAATGAGTTCCGTCACTTTTGCGTAGCGTCATGGACGAAGGGGCTGAATCATCAAATACATTTCAGATGACATATCGCAAGCCGTTTGGACAAAAGGTTTAAAACTGAAATATATATCGCGAATTCATATGGTATAGGTATATGTATATCTATACGTCGCATGCTATACTATATCCAGATGTGAAGTCTCAAGGAGTTTTCCAACTTTTGAGTAATCGGTATTAAATTACACTATCATGACAAACATGGTAGTAGAAAGGAAACTAGGAACTGACATTAAATAAATCAAATAACTATTGAGACTGAAACTAAGGGCATCAACGAAGGGCATCTGAATGTTACCAACTGTCTTCCTATTGAATCTTAGGCCCGTATTTACAAACCGCTTTTTAACATGAAAGCGATCTTGAGATCGAGAAAAAAAGACATTTTTTATATTGGAAAAATATAAATAATGACCATGAACATGAACGCAGGACAATGTTTTGACGAAACACCTTTTATTTTGATAACAAGATATAATGTAGGTAGCCGGTGAGGAGAGCCATTGTTATAGCGCTGAGAATTAAAATATGAATAGTTTTCATCGTGAATGTTATGACTACAAAACGAAAACACATCGGAGACAAAACATATAAGTCGAGACGGAGAGATGAGTCGTGCTACATTAGAAAGAAAATTGCAAGCACAAATTATACAAAATTGTTGGCAGCGTGTAAAAATAATGCGAGTACAAATTCTTAAGGTGTTGTACTAAATGTATGTTGTGAGTTTAATGTAATATCCCTTGAAAGTCATGATAATATTTGGAGGATAAATTTACACAACGATGCGGACCGGAATCTTTGAGGAAAGCGATGGAACGGCACATATGGAAGGATTTCAGGGAGGCCTACTGCGGACGAGTTAGATAATAAGTGAAAATAACATGAATTAAATAAGTAGAGCTAAATTAGTTAAGATACCTATCTTTGTTTTTCATGTTTACTATGCAGCAAAAATAAAATACTTTATTTATCTGTATAACACAGGGTTACTTCCGTACTCCGTGAAAGTGATACTGAAAATACGGGTAGGAGAGGAACGTAGAACGGAACAGCTGAAGTACTTACATATCGGAAGTAGAGTATCTCCCACGAACCATTTTCACGTCTTATTAAAATTAAAATCGGTCTAAACTGTTGGCAGCAATCTCACACCACATACTAGACAAATACACTCAATGTTTACATGAGCAACAATAAAACTTATCACACAATCTTCAATCTCGATGCAAATCTCAGCGCAAACCTGGCAATGTTTCGGACGAATTACGTCTCATTTCGCATTTAGCGTCGTTCCTTTATTAATAGAAGCTTGTTTCCGCAGCACTTTATCGCAGAGCTTTAGCATATACAACATCAACAGATCAGTCGACTAGTAAACTCACTACGGTACTATAAGATTTGTACTTATTAATACGGGGTGTTCGATTGAGGTTCGTTCGAAGGCGTTCGCGTTTATTTCGGCGTTGTTTAGTCGCGTCCGTGTCGGGAACTCCGTGCGTCTCCCGGCGCGTGCGCACACTGCGCGGGCGTCTAGGTCAGCCCGTTTCGGAGCGCGGGCGGCGTGTAAGCGTAACCGCACTCGAGAACAAAGTGATAACAACTTCACAAATGATACTACGGCAACGTCGCGCCTACACGTGGGACATCAGGACTACGCAGTTATCTCGCACATTTTTGTTTTGCCTCAATTGGATGTGGGCCAACGGCACTGCCGGTTACGTTGCTCCCGTTGACAGGAAACAAACTAGCACAGGTCTGCGCAAGGTCGAAATCTTTCAGAGCGGTGTGGATTAATCCCGAAAGTGCTCATTCATAATTGGTTTCAAGCGGTTCAATTTGAAAAAAAGGTTCCCATGATCGGATATTAGCGCAGTACAATAACGTAGGCAAAATGAATGTAAGTTCATGGATCCCTATGCCATAAAGTCAAGGTCGCACGCGTCCTGCCTATGTATCTGTTGCCATCTAGATTGATTCCACTTCTGGTTATGGTCAATACTGAAAATTACACGACTCGCCACATGTCGTCACACATCACAGTCGATGTGGGCGTATCGTTAACTCTGTCAAAATTGTTTGAGCTAATACAATAATAGTCCAATGCCTATCTCAGGATTCTGATAAATGGCAAAGTTGCAGTAACACAAGGTCACTCGAAATCGAAACCAAGAATGATATCATCTTGCAAATTTTCCATGCCTAGGTATGCAAAAAACGCGCGTCTTGTTAAGAGAAGCAGCTGGCTCGTCGAGCAGACGTTCGATGAGTTCACCGGTCTTAGGGTAGTGATTTAATTAATTTTAATTTATCTATTTTGTAAAAATGACATATTTATAATTATTTGAGATATTTTTGGTTTCCAATTATATAATATTTATTAATTCTATACAACTCTGTATACAATATATACTTTTAAGTTGTTTGTTAATGTGACATGTACAAAAAATGTATGTAATAAATGAATACTGAATACTGAATACAGAGACATGTAGCTTTTTCAGAAAATTGGCGAAGGGTTTGCAAGTTACTTTATTACCTTTGATATTATTTTATAATAGGCATAATTTCCAAGAAACATAATATTTCAGATCAATGTGAAATAAAATAAGGTAGGTACCAAAAACATGCACGAATTCTGCTCTGATCCGACTACTCCCCTTACCTATATGACGCCACCGACAGCTGATTAGGGGGATTCGTGGATAAAAAGGAATACAGAATCTGACGGATTATACCTAACAAGCTTAACGCAGACGCTATGGCCTGATTCAGCGACTGTGCCAATCTCAAAAGCAACAGAGCGTGAAGAGGCAATAATGTTTTCAATCTTAGTGCCCGGTGCCCAATCCACCGTATCTTATGTATTCTGTCGAGGTCTCTACATTGAAGTATAGCTGACGAACGCTTTCTCTGTTCGGTTCTATAGAAACCTAGTGAAGAGTTTGGTGTTGTCAAAAATCAGACCTGCGTCGTCTGTGGCCGTGTTGGCCCCGGCTGGAGACTAAGCCCCTCCATTACCTACTACCCATGAGTGTCAACTAAGGAAAATAAGCTAGGGGATGGGCAGCAGCTCCCTATCAATAAGAGGATTATCCGCCCGCATGCCCAGAGTGGCGAGTATGGGCAAAAACCCCTAAATTACTTTTTTGTTTCAGGCCGTACAAGGTCGGTCGCGCTGGAAATCTATCGGGAGGCCTATGTTCAGCTGTGGACGTCCTACGGCTGAAATGTTGATGATGATTCTCTGTAGCATTAGCATTTCATAGAATATTAGTTCCAAAAAGTGAAAGACTTTTGGGTTTTTAACAAATTCTTGGGCGACTACATACAGTTCGGCAGGTGGGTTCTTGGCCAGCGAAAAATTGTTTTAGCTGCGTGGGGCACCTTTAATTTTTAGAAGGAACTCTACTGCAACAAACAGCTAACTTCCCGTTCGCCTAGATCCACTGGCCGTGCTGTAGGTTACTTATAGTAGTAGACTCACCTATTCTGCAGGTCGTTCGGCTTAGCCATTGTGAATTCCTTGGCGTGCACGTTGAGCTTCCCCGCCGCAGTGGCAGCAGCATTGCCGACGCCGTCTGTGCGCACACCTGGCGGTCAACATCGCTCGTAGAGAGAAGAGGGTGATTGGAAAGTAGAGAAATGTGCTGATCGAGAACATGAAATGAAATTATGAACCCAAAATAGGTACTTTTATATTTGAAAGATAAAAGATGATGATGATAGAATGTCGCTTGATGAATAGTTATATGTTTTGCTTGATTTCAAAACAAAGAATTCCCAATTGTACTGTAAGTAAGGAAATTGATATTACAAAAAAAAAATATTCTCTGGGTGCATTTCTAGGCTCTCATTCTCTAGGCTCTTCCTTATTCACTCGGAGTTCATGGCGATATTTACTTAATGGGGTACTCCTGAGCAATATTGTAGGTAGGTACTCGTAGTTAATTCGTTCCTGGTCCCCGGAAGGTAAACCGCCGGAAATAATATGTGAATACCGTTGAATGAATAATAATGGACCATCGCCAAACAAAGCTGACGTGACGTACCGAAAATAACAACGTTTCATTCAGCTGGAGAAGCTTTGTAAGAAAATCATCGAACTAAGCGCCATTTAATAAATACCTTATCTTTGAATTTTACGTGAATTCAAAGTCTAGGTTAGATAGATAGAAGATCAAAAGGAAACACAGGTAGATACATCAGCCTTCCAAACGTTACCAAGTTATTGGAAGTGAAGATTGAAGGTCGCTTAAGAATTAACAAATAAACAACGAGTTTCTCTAATAAACTGGGAATGTAACAAGTTCTGCAAAACACGCAAAAGATCATATCGATTTGTCGAAAACCTTGACTGAAATTGATACTTTCAGAATGCCGCTCTGGCTTCTAGAGCTGAATAAGATCGATTAAATTTGAAAAAGTCTTATTCTTATCGAATCATTTATCTACTCAGTTAGCTTCTTTCGAAAATATAGAGCACAAAGCGAAAATGTAGAAGTAAACGTCTCATTGCGATGACTTGGTAACCGAATTGGCGGCGTAGTCATTAGCTCTTAAAATGGATTCCATGATAGATGATCGATAAGAACTATCGATCTACTAACGATCGGTAAGCGGGTAACCGAGATTGCGATGCGTGAAGTACGTTTCGCTCAGCCAGGCAGGCTTTCATGCAAGATGACGATAACATGATCAGTAATTTGATGATTTGATGCAAGCAGAAAGTCGATCAACGTCATCGTCTAAAATAAAATAATGAGTGCACGAAGTGTGAAGGAATGTTTGGCGAATCTGGATTGCGTTTTATAAAAGTTAGGTGGACCATTCATTTTGCGGGAGGGGAAATCACGCCTGCAGATTGGTATGTTCAGACGGAGCAGACGGAGTTATGGTCTTTCTTGGTCATTCAGTATTAGGTCAGTGACCAAGTTGAGCTATGGTAACCCTAAAAAGGGCCTATGGCCGTCGGTGATAAAATCAGTGAATAAAAAGGATTAAAGGAAGTGCGCCTCTTCGGAGGCGCACTTCCTTTCGTGTACATGTCACATATCATCGAATTTTTAGGTTCTAGGACATGCCGATGCCGGTTTCCTAACGATGTTTTCATTCACCGTTTGAGAGCAGTAGCAGTAAAATCTATTGGTGCACGACCGGTATCCGAACCCACGACCTGTGGATCGGAAGGCGGAGCCACTACCACCACTCTACGAGTGCTCTAATATTTAGGTAGGTAGACATTTAATTCTGAGGAAGATCACGAGGAAAACCATGTGACGCTGCACGCTGTTACCCGCCAACGGGCTTAAAAGAACTCAAGACGCCTGCAGATTGCTGTGTACGGAGTTACAATATTTACACCGAGGTGGCACCAAGAGTGGCTTGACAAATGGTATCAACAGAATGGCTTAGATGCGGTACCGACCTGTACTATTATTTGCGACATCAGTAACTGACTGTGTAGCCACACAAGCCACAGCCACACTGGCCACGGTGGCTGGCGTGACGGCCACAGAGACCGGTGTCACGGCCGCGGCTGAAACCGACACCGGCGTCACCTGAGCCGTCACAGACGCAGCAGAGGGCAACGTAACCACTGAGGCCGGCGGCGGCGCAACCGCAACCGGGCCCACCGGCTGAGACAAAGACTGCTTCACGATACACCGAGACATTTCCACAAATTCACAAAACTTCGCGGTGATCACATTCGCGACACAAAACAAACAGAGCCCGCCGCAACAAACATCAGACTGTCGACCTACTGTTCCAAATTTGAAGTTTGTTTATTTTTAAATTTTGGCGCCAATTACTCGTAGTGTCGTTCAGCCAGAGAAACGTTCCCGGATTAAAAAATAATCGAGACAAACTTATAAACGTTACGTTACGGATTACTATCTTTATTTTGGTCCATGGTCTGCAAAATCTGGATATGTGCCAAATTTAATGTCTGGACGTACCTTTGACTACCCCATTTAGATTATCTTCAAGCATCTGATCGACTGAAGATCTGAGATGATGTCTACCTTACTTGGGGACAAAAGACGTGAGACTATTTCTTTTTTCTTTATTTATATTCATTTTCTTGATTAATGATTGATTAATGATGGCAATATGGTCACTGATGCATTTAATTTGAATGCATCTTGAGCGATCGAGAGTGCATGCACGAGTATTGAAAGCATGAAGTCAGTGAAGTTAGAGAAGAGAGATGAGATAAATAGTGTTATGGAAAATCATGAGGACATACACCGAGACTTACCTGGTGGTCTGTAGATTTCAAGTGTGGGTTTCCCTTTAGCGTTGGTAAGAATCATACTCCGTCGTTTCCCATTATTCGGAAACTGCAAAAATTAATCTGGTTAAGTCATTTTAAAATGAATAAAATATTTTATACCTATTTCTAGTTTATGACGTCCATGCATGATGTGACAAGATGGCCTGTCACGATTTATTTGAAGTAGCTATAAAAGCTGACGAGATGAGTGAGCCAGATCTTATTATCATCGAATGAAGTGTAAAGTGCAGATTGTGAGTATTTGTGAGTAATGCACTAAAAACATTTATCTTGAATTTTATTGTAGATCCATTATCAAATGTTCAAGCTTAGTAACTACTTAAATCCGCACACCAAAAAAACATTTAAAGCCCTACACTACAAAGAATAAGGTTGGTGTCAAATATTTTAAGGTCCGCTTTGCAAAAGTTTTTATGCTCTACCGATAAGTTTAGTACATAACTAAAAAATTATAGAGGTTTTAATTGTAAAACGATGTTCGACCTCCATCTATGTCGGTATCTAAAAGTCAAACTCAAATTAATCTTTATTCCCAGAAAGGATCTATTTCAATAAAACATGGAATATATAAAGTTCTTTACCTAGAATAGCATATTAGGCTACTTTTATATGGTTACCACGCGAGCTAAGCCGCGGGCGTAAGCTAGTAGATATGTGGTGGTAGTGACTATCCTAGTGTTTGGTGAGGTCTGCTGCAGCACAATAAAACACGGGATAAAAGTCCACTCACTTTAGTTTAGTATATACAGTACAGACAAAGTTTTGGAAACAGCATAAACACAATAAAATAAGAAATACAGGAATACGGATAGCAATAGAGTTAGATTTAAATAAATAATTTGTAGAGATACGAGCCAAGATGTTTTTCACCGAGTTGCTAGGCACCGTCTGTCAGAAGGTGAGCGCAGGCGCGCGCAAGCGCGCGGCTGCGTTCAGCGTGTATGCAACTAGGTTCATAGCGGACTGCGAGACATTTAGTCGACACGATTATTTACGTTGCACACACGACTGCCTTCCGACATTACAATATTTGTAAGTACAATATTTCCTATTATTAAATGCTTAAGCTAGTGAATTATGTTTATACAATGCAATGTTAATGAAATGATTAATTTATGTATTTATGTTACAGGTGAGAAGGATGGTGGAGTAGGTACGCCACATCACTCCCCTCCAGAGACCGTCCTACGGGCGATAATAGTTAGTAAAATGTACTCTTCTTCCCGAATCGGTCTTCTTCCGTAAGGCAAGTGATGTTTCTCCCTCTATTATCATTTTCAGCTCTGAATCGCTGTCTTGTGATTTTGCCAGGAGTACTAAGTCGATAGGTTGGGTAAGTTCTTCTATCCTAGACAATGTATCTGCCACGACGTTGTCTTTTCCAGATATGTGTCTTATATCCGTAGTGAACTGTGATATGTAATCAAGATGTCGAAATTGTCGCGGTGAGCACTTATCCTTTCTGGTAGTAAAAGCGTGGCAAATGGGTTTATGATCTGTATATATGGTAAAATGGCGTGCTTCCAACATATGCCTGAAGTAGCGTATTCCCTCGTAGATCGCAAGTAATTCCCTATCATATGGAGAGTATTTGACCTGCGATGAACTTAATTTTCGGGAGAAGAAAGCAAGAGGTTCCCATTGATCATTTTTGTATTGATGAAGAGCGGCGCCAATAGCCGTATCTGAGGCATCTGTGACGATCGCTATCTTAGCGTTTAAGTCTGGATGCGCTAGTAGAGTGGCTTGGCATAGACTGCTTTTGCACTCTTCAAATGCCGTAAACGCGTCACCTACAATGTTCACCGGATGTGAGCCTTTCACATTGTCAGTGAGCAGTGCGTGTAGCGGCGCTTGGATTTTGGCTGCGCTAGGAATGAATTTGCGGTAAAAATTTATCATTCCTAAGAATCTTCTTAGCTCCTTGACTGTTTTGGGCAGCGGGAATTTACTGATTGCTTCGACTTTTGATTCCAGTGGCTTAATACCTGAAGATGAGACTTTATAGCCCAAAAAGGTCACTTCTGAAGCTCCAAATACACACTTCGAAGTGTTTATCACCATGCCGTAGTCACGGAGTTTTCTGAATAGAATGCTTAGGTGTGCTTTGTGGCTGGCCTCGTCTTTGGAAAATACTAGGAAGTCATCCAAATATACGTAGGTGAAGTCAAGTCCTCTGGTAATTTCGTCAACGAAGCGCTGGAAGGTCTGGCCTGCATTCCTGAGCCCAAAGGTCATGAACGGAAATTCAAACAAGCCAAACGGAGTTGTAATTGCCGTCTTCGCAATGTCCTCGCTGTTCACTGGAATCTGGTTATACGCCTTCACAAGGTCAATTGTGGAGAAGACTTGGCAACCAGAAATGTTGTGAGTAAAGTCGTGGATGTGTCGGATTGGGTAGCGGTCTGGAATGGTTCTTGCGTTGAGCATTCTGTAGTCGCCGCATGGACGCCATCCGTTATCCTTCTTCGGAGCTAAGTGTAGAGGTGATGCCCATGGACTCTCTGAAGGTCTTGCGGTTCCATTCTTGATCATGGCTTCGAACTCTTTCTTCGCAATGAGCAGTTTGTCCGGAGCCAAACGACGCAGAGAAGATGGAGAGCAGGATACTGGAGGTCCAGGCGTAGTCCTAATATGATGAAGCGTGTTGTGGCTGACAACGCGATCTTTGCCAGCTGGACGCGTGATATCCGGAAACTGACGTAGCAAGTCGTGGTAGGTTGAGTCGCCGACCAGTGTCTTCACAGAAGAAATAGTGCTCGACGATGATCCCGAAGCTGCTGCTGTTGTCAGAGTCGTGGTGCTGTCAATAAGACGTTGGTTCCGGCAGTCGACTACAAGTCCGTAGAATGACAAAAAATCGACACCGATGATGGGTTTGGTGACATCTGCTACGATGAATCGCCAGCCGTAGTCCCGACGTAGACCAAGGTTCAACTCGAGGTGGGCGAAGCCGTAGGTAGCTATGGTTGTCCCATTCGCCGCGTAGAGTCGATATTCCTCTGCTGCAGATCGTCGGTCGCGAAGCATGGTGCGAGGGAAAACGCAGAGATCGCTGCCAGTGTCAACGAGAAACTGCATCTTCGTTCTCCGATCCATCACGAATAGGCGACCTGGTAAGTGTTGGCTATCGGATGTCGCCATGACCGATTGCCTTGTTAGTTTTCCGGCTTGTAGTCGCAAGGCTTTACGCACCGGTTCGCCTTTTTGCTGTGCTTGCTATGGTACCAGCAAACTGGAAATTTCCGGTAATTAGACTGGGATCTAGTCTTTGTATCTGAACTGCGTTGTTTCGATCCGGATCTCGATCTTGATCTATGGTCTCGTGAAGACAGAGCTTTGACTTGACGTGAGAGTTCGCTGATTTGCCGAGCCATGGATTGAAGCGCAGTTTCTGATGACGCCGATGACGTGGCCGCTACTTGTGGTGTGCTCGGTACGATTTCGTGCACACTATCGGCTAAGTCCGCAAGTGCTTGGAGATCGGATGTCTTTTGGGACACGATGATCGGCTGCAGGGCTGTGGGCAGGCGGCTGGTCCAGATGGTCTTTATAAATTCTTCCGGTACTGTCGGTCCTGCCAGGCGTTGCAAGTGGCGCATGAACTGCGATGGTCGACGGTCGCCGAGCTCTTCGTGCATGAGTAACTGCTTCACTTCTTTTTCTCGAGAAGCAGACAGGCGTTTTATGAGTTCGGTCTTTAATCGCTCGTACTTTCCCGTTTTAGGTGGCGACACAATGATATCTTTCACTTCGGCGGCGTATCGATGTTCCAGAGTTGAAGTGACGTAATAAAATTTCGTGTCGTCGTCTTTGATGCCGGACAGTATAAAGTTCCCTTCTAGTTGGGAGAACCATACTGCGGGCTCTTCTGCCCAAAACGGAGGTGGTCGCACTCCCATTCGAAAAATGCCGGTCTGATCGTAAGGTGTAAAAGTCTTTTGAGAACCGTCATTTTTGCTAACTGAATTTTCACCATCTTTTTCTTCCATATTTTTCGAAAGTTGATTTGCTTACTGTTTCGTATGCTCCTGTTCTTTTCCAGAGGGGTCACCAGTGTGGTGGTAGTGACTATCCTAGTGTTTGGTGAGGTCTGCTGCAGCACAATAAAACACGGGATAAAAGTCCACTCACTTTAGTTTAGTATATACAGTACAGACAAAGTTTTGGAAACAGCATAAACACAATAAAATAAGAAATACAGGAATACGGATAGCAATAGAGTTAGATTTAAATAAATAATTTGTAGAGATACGAGCCAAGATGTTTTTCACCGAGTTGCTAGGCACCGTCTGTCAGAAGGTGAGCGCAGGCGCGCGCAAGCGCGCGGCTGCGTTCAGCGTGTATGCAACTAGGTTCATAGCGGACTGCGAGACATTTAGTCGACACGATTATTTACGTTGCACACACGACTGCCTTCCGACATTACAATATTTGTAAGTACAATATTTCCTATTATTAAATGCTTAAGCTAGTGAATTATGTTTATACAATGCAATGTTAATGAAATGATTAATTTATGTATTTATGTTACAGGTGAGAAGGATGGTGGAGTAGGTACGCCACAGATACATATTTTTTTCCAAGCGTTCCAAGGCGGTTAAGTTTCTGATTATGACTGAGAAGTGCACACAGAGGGTGTGGGAGTAAAGCCCATTGCGATCGTGCTAGTTCGCCCACAATCATAATTTTATGCGTATTTTGTAATAAATTGTTATAAAACACTAGCTAACACGCAGCACCCTTTAGTCATCTTCAAGGATCTGATCACCGCGAGCCTGTTTTTTTTCTTTTACTATTTAAAATTCTGAACTGAACTCCAACAGGAGAAGTAACTTAACTAATTAGGAACTACGATGAAACCCTAGTTGAGCCGTTTTCGGAAGAATACTCTGAACTCGTTTTGATATCGCGGTGAACAATTATCAACCTTATGTTGTGGCATCAAGTCAATTTTTGCGGAAACTGCGCTCTTCTGAAATCAGTTGAACTGTACCTAGCTGCAGATGAAAGGTTTTGTAGTTCCGTGCTAAGCAGTGATGATAATGATGGTTACCTGGTTATGATGCATATTGTGGTGCGACTGAGGACGTATGAAGCTTCGCTCCCTCAGGATAACACCAGGGGAGGCGAAGTCCTGCATCCTGTAGCTTCTTTGCAGCTCATTGCCGACTCCAACTTGCGCCTGCATCTTGTCTTTGTAACGATTCCCAGCTCTGTCTATGATTTTTTTTTACGCGACTACCCGCGTTTGGTTTTTTTTTCTGAGTTTAATACTCTTTGGTTATGCACTCAAGCATTTAGAGATTTTAGGTAGAATAAATAGCTGTTTTTTTACTAAGTTTCAATAAATAAATACACTAGATAAATGACTAGTAATATAGTTACTTTATGCACACTTAACACTGTATTTACAGATAAAAAACTACGGGCAATATGCAAAAATGCGCTCTTTATAAAAGCGAAGCAGATTATTTTATTATTAATAATAATCACAATTTTTATATTGTGACGTCACGTTAGAGATCACTTTTCTCCGATCTATATATGCATATATAAATTGTATATAACCCTTCTGTCGTGGCCACAGATAGAGGGTGTTTCGAGGTTTCGTTTATACGACTAAATAGAGCAGTGCAGATATAGTGCCTGACAGTCACCGAGCGATTTACAATTTTCGAGGGGCTGAGAGGATTCTGCAGCGCCGTACTCGAATCGTTTCGTTGAACGGGTTCTATGACCCTAATCTGAAACAAAAATAATACTAATTATTATAGGCATATGTACGCCGTGTGCGTTTATAACATTTAATAAATCTACATCCACGATAAACAGCAATGACCCCAAGTCTGTACCCTGTGAAATGCCTCTTGGTTTGAAGCAAATAGGTCCCAAAGTCAGACCCTGTGATTCGCTCTAAATCAAAATTGTTGTTTTATAACGCTCGGCTACCAATGCTAAAGTATTTTAACCCCGAACCGGTTCCACAAAACATTGCGTTACGCGTATAAAAAACGACAACCAATTACACCGGCATTGCTCTCACAATACAAACCGCCATGCCGGCCGTGAGCCATCTAATGATAAGGCACACCATCCACTGAATGGTGTTAGACCTTTATACCCACTAGTTGGTGATACCTAGCAGAAACAATGATCATGATCCGCTGAAATTAGCGACAATAGACTTGTAACCTATCACGTATGGAATGCGCAAGCCCTACATGTTGACGATTATTTTAGGTTTCTAAAAGCCTTCGTCATGCTCTAGGCAAAGTTGGTGTAAAGCCGTGAGCCTATTTATTATTTTTCCAAAGTGTTGCTGTCCGTCGTATAGCCTAAATAGCTGTACTTAAAACAGCATAATGGAGAAAGCTAAAACATGCTCGCAGCAGACTTAGGAAAAAAAGAAGAGTGATACGGTGGTGATAGCTCAATCATAAATTAGGACAGAGAATGATGGAAAATATACTTTTTATGAGCCGTGTGTTATAAATAAGATATCAGGTCTTTATAAGCGGAAAATGACACGATTGATGCATAGCCGTATTAGTAGACAGTGACCCTAAATTATAGTCATTGGCGAACCTTAAGCTGTAGGAAATAAATAGTTTGAAAGCGTACTAGTTTCTTGTAAGAAAACAAAAATAATAGTCAAAAAAGTAATAATGAAAGCTATCTCAAAGATCGTAGCCCTGCGGCGGTTCAGACGAGTGTGTATTATGCGCTGTCCTCATTTCCTAAATAGATGTTTGTGAGATCACTTGTTCGGTTTGGTGTTAAAGACTTTATTCCCGTATTAACTAAGATCCAGAAAAGTTATTTATAACTTAGTAGCTGTAAAGTTTCTCTTTTGTATTGGCAGGCTGATTCATAAAAAGACAAAAGAGACGAAATACTATGTAATTTTGTAATCAGAAATCGAAGACGTGTTTCTAAATTAGTTTCCCATTATTCAAAGCTGTCTACATCAGACATATCGTATAAGCATCATATAAGCACAAAAGATAATAAATAATCTTCTATCAAAGTTGTTACAGCACGCCGGAGTTATCACGCTGCGCACGAGTCGATAGTGTTACAGGTAAAAATAAACTAAATTTCCTCAGAGCAATGAACTGCCGTTACGCTACAGATTCGAAACACCTTTATCTGCCGAGGTTCTGTATACATACAGTGCCGTCACTATGAATTGTTTTAGTTCAATCTATACCGGTACACCAATGATCTTAGCAGTGCATCAAAGGATTTTGGGAGTACCTAGTAAACTATGTTAAATAAGATATTTTTTACAAAAACTAAAAACTTCGAACTAACGACTTCAAATTCCTGAATATTTACAAGATCAATATCAAGACAATCCAAGGCATCCCATGGCTCTATTTCTACTGCCAGAACTGGAATACTTAGAAACCTCTCATTATTCGCTGTTATTTTATATAGCACTTCGTCAGCAAACCACTTCCCATAATCGCCGCGAATAAAGTTTTCTATTCATTAAATAAAATGGGTATATCATTTTTAACCGACTTCCAAAAGGAGGAGGTTCTCAAGTCGGCTGTATTTTTTATATTTTTTTGTGTGTATGTTACTCGATATCTCCACCAATAGTAACCCGATTTTGATGATTATTTCGCTGGTGTATAGAGTATGATCCCGGGGTGGTCCCATTTTAATTTAATTCCTGAGGGATTGCAACTTGTCCCGTAAAACTTAAAAAAACGTCATCATCTCTTGAAATCACGACGTCCCGATTTTTTTTGTCGACTTTGGTATGGTATGGTAATTCCCGCGACTTCGTTGGTTGCTGCTATTTTTACATAAACTTTAAACTTAGGGGTTGTGTGTCGGGAATTCCTTTCTGTGCACCCATACGTTACGCTACCCTGCAAATTTCATACTCCTAAGATTTTGGTTAGGCTCTGCGTTGATTTTCAAAGAGAATAAAACCACTACGTTTGATTGACAGTCAGTCAGTCAGTACCGTAAGAGTTATTACTTATTATTGATGATGAATGGATGTCACACTTACTTTTGTTTTTTATTCGAAAGTGTAGGTGGCCAGTGTCATCCTCGGTAGGTAAGCAAAACGCAAAGAGGTTGATAACAAAAAAAATAAATATTCAGGAATTTGAAGTCGGTTTTTGGTTTTTGTAAAAAATATCTTATGAAGGAATGATATGTAGCAAATCAAGGACATATCAAGGGTAGAACTCACCGCTCTCTCGTTGTGTGCTGCGGTCGTTTCGTCTGCACTCGAGACTCGTTCACTTTACTCGTATGTTTTCACTGCAACAAAGAAAAACGTGATTTTGTATTTCTTCTGTGATTCTCGAGAACGCTCAAAAATGTTCGTCGTAGAATATGTGAAATTATTATAAAGTCCAGAACGCTAATTAGATGACGAGGAATATGACGTCCGTGTTCAAATCCGTGTGATCTATTATGGTAGTATCCGTAAACCTCAGATGTCTTAGGGGGTAGTCAGCGGAGTCCAAGATATATATTATTTTACGAACGATGAAATCGGTTGAGTGCTATTTTTTTTTGCTGATTATTCGACCATTCGGAGTAAAACTATACGCAGTAACTAGACAGTGAACTAACTAAGTATGTACTGCTAATGCTCAGTTACTACAGAATATATTCGTTTTACATAATTATGTCATCATGAAACACGCCGCTATACTTCGTTGAACAATGTTATTTATTGGCTACAAATGCGACACTACTTTGCATCTACTTAAATCATCATCTACAATGCATTCATGAATAACTAATTCTGAGTAAAATTTTGGAAACTCGGAAAACTTGGCGGAATGCAAAATGACATCATTTTGTTTGCTGATGCCTCATCCTTGGCGTGACAAGATCTATCCCGACCAAGAGATATAAGACTCTTTATCTTTATACCTAAGGTTTATATTGAAGTGTAATATATTCAGGTCTTTAGTATTCTGATCAGGAGACAAACGTCTCTGTTATCTTCAGCTGAAGGTTTAGTTTCAAGTGTAGATGCTATGGCTTCTCGGGTATGATTGGTATTACTAGTCTGCAAAGGTTTTAGGTCAATGGGCACGGTTTGTTGTGATGAGTATTCCATTGTACCTATCGATCGTGGACTGTTGAACGCAATATCGACAGTGCTGTTATTGTTTTTGACCTTGTCGATTTCGATGAGCAATTTTGAAAATGGACCAATGATAACACCTTACATGCTCAGATTCAGTAAATACTTTTAATTTTTAATTATTTGTGTTATATATAAACCTCTTCTGTGTCTGCCTACCTACTTACTTAATTTTCTTACTGTAGTTCAAATTCTATTTTTTTTAAGAGACTTCTTCCAGCTAGTCTTGGTTCTAGAGAGAGGTGATAACATTAGTCGATGAATTGTGTTCGAAAATATAATTTAAAAAAAATAAAGACGTATGAATAACTGTATAAATTAACAAAATTACCCTAATACTAATGAATCAAATAACTCAAAAAACTATAGTTACATATCAACATAAATAGAACCATACATAATTTTCCACCCACAATTAAAATACTTACTAAAGATTAAAAGGAGAGTTTCTCTCTAACTTTTACCAGTGACGGACTAGCGCGAAATGGACGCATGGGGAACAGATTTCTAGTATAATAGAGTAGGAGGCTAAAGAAGAATGGAACAAGAACTAAGTACTATAGGTACTAATTACTCAAAAGCATCAAGGCTGGTTTCTTAAAAAATGTGTGTTCTTTAATCATTTTAGATTTGTTTCGTGCGTGCCAGAACGAGATCATAATCAACTTATTTTCTTTCTGAAATCATCATGTGTGATCTACTGACCCATATTTCAATACCATCAATGATTATAATGTTAAGCAGATGGATGAGGAACATAGTACGTAATATGTCTAGTCTATAAATATATTTTATTTAGATTCTGCGCAATAGACCCAACCCATCGCTGGACGAAGGTCTAATGACTCATGGGCATAAAAACGTTGCCTACTGTTTTTATAAATTTCATTCGATGAGGTTTGGCAGTAAAATTCTGACTAGAGTGAAAACATATCCCAGGACGCTATTAGGAGAGCGTAGTGAGCGTAGTAGAGCCTAGGCCCCGTCTGAAAACCAGCGCCGCACCGTACATATTATGTTTGGTGCAGCTTTATGCTGAGACGGGACCCATTTGCCCCACATAACGCATACCTACTCAACCTACCTACCGCCTCACCTACCTACATGTTTTTGTTTTCTTATTGTGTTTTTGTATTACTAGGTTTAAGTATTTTTTTCTTTGTATCTTCCTACCTACCTACTTACTGAGTTGTGGGTCAAATAAATACATTTTCTTTCTTTCTTTCTAGTGGTCATTATAACAAAGGACACATTTTGATCGGGTGATGAAGAAAGAACCAGTGCCACTGAGAAATGAGAAAAAGAAAGATTAATGCGGTCGATTTGTTTTCTTTAGACTTATAAAAGGCTAAGACGGTGGTTCCACGCCTCATTTAACAGTAATCAAATCTTATTGTCCTGTCTTCTGTTTAAGAAGGTACCAAATTCTGAATACTATAGGACCAGTAATACCGTGCTTGCTTGCTTGCTTTGTAGTGTACCTTAGGTACTTACAATTATCATGTACTATCCACCCACCCCGGCTTCGCACGGGTTGCAGAGCATGCCTACAGTACGTAGAGTACAAGTTACACGCCAGAAAAGCTCCCAGTCGGCATAATTTTTTTCGACATCTTCAAAAATCATCGTCATATTTCAGCCAATTTAAACATAAAACCATAATAACGAATTATGGTTAACCTAAACCTTCCCCATGAATCACTCCGTCCATTAGTGAAAACCGTACAAAAATTAATTCAGTAGTTTTTGATAAATATGTAGTTATAGTGATTATGAATAAAGGGTGTCTCACGAGGGACTTCACTCGAACCTATCTTCTTCCTTACTTACAAAAACAATGAATGAACATGAACAGGGCAAAGAGAGGCCGTATTTCGTGGCATACTTCAGTTGGCTGTCTTGCTGATTTGATATTTATAATGATCAGTTCATTTTGTAAAACAGATAGCTCTGTGTAACAATGCGTGGGGTATTGTGTGGGTTGCAAAAAAGGCGTGATATACGTAGTCATGTCGGTCGTGCGTGATGGCTCAAGGCACATAATGCACTTGACTACTAGTCAAAGCCTCGTTCCTAAAAATCACTGGCCATCATATCACGTCTTGTTATAGCGCCGCGCCGCTATTTACAGTCAACCAATTTGATTTGTAGGCCACCATAGAACCTTTTCACACTTCATCTACGGCGCAACGCATCATCACTGGATCTGCCAGACAAATTATTATTATTACGAGTCATAGGATTGTTAGCTTTCCGATCACAACAATAGTTTTGAACATTATGTTCAAATAAAAACCGACTTATATTGCACCTGCGCCAGCACGCGGCTTCGCTTTTCACGTGGTAGGTACCCGTATAAAAAGTTGCCCGTAGCAACTTTCCGGCACTTAACTATATCCATGCTAAAAATCATGCAAAAACATTTTAGATGAAATATCGAGAAATATCTAGGCGGAAAACGACGCCTACGGTAAGGACTTTGACATGTGTGTGTCTACTTAGTCTCTGCTAAATTACAACCGTCATTTGACGGTCGCCATCAAGGTAACTTAGCTCAAGGAATTTGCGGCATGTTGTCCTAACATTTGCATAACTAGGCAAAGCAAACAGGCGGCAGGACAAATGCATTTCGAGGCCACTTTCGTAAACGCTTGCTTTTACTCGCCTTATTTCATCAGGTGATTGATGCAGCGATAGTGATAATGAATAGCTTTTTCTAAATCATCAATATTATTATTATTAATTATAATTATTATTATATTGTGTTGCCTGAAATAAATGACATAATAGTAATAATAATAATTATCTCCCTGCCCTTATCCCATTTCATGTGGGGTCGGCACAACATGTTTTTATCTTCTACTCACCTCTATCAGCTGTACATGTTCTTACTTATGTCGTCTTTTACACAATCCATCCATCCTTTCTTTGGTATACCTCTTCCCTTATATAGATAGATAGATAGATAGATAGATAAAGCATTTATTCGACACACACAAATACAGCACAGACAGAGATAAAAACAATCGGAAGAAACAACAGTAGGTTACAATAACTATAAACAAACAGCTTAGGCACTTAGTAGGTAGGTAGGCTAACAGTGAACTTAAAAAAAAAAAAAACATTAATAAACTACACATTAACAGAAAAGCAGGCGCCTAGCCCACCTATAAAGTGGGTGCCAACTGGTGATACCTACTTATGGCGTGAAATGTCTACGCTGCAGTGGCATGGGTCAAAAAGGTCCTATCTCAGCTTATTGCTGCTCCGCCGAGGCGTAGCAGCGCTATATATCCTTCCACATTAATATTTACCAATTTTTGTTGTAGTGAAACCTAAAAGATTGCATCAAATTCCAAGATGGCTGCCGTAATACCTAACACCCAACGAGCCGTAACGAGCCGAAAATTAGCAGATAAACTTGCTAATATGTCTGTGAAATGCAAAAAGAAGAAACTTAAAACCTAGAGAAGTCTAAACTTTCGCTATAAGAACACTAATTAGTATCTTATGCTTTGGCGCATTAATATTGTACATATAGCGTGCCTCCAGCTCCAGCGGAGCCTCGCCTCACCGGAGTAAGGCTCATCCACATCTCATCGACACGTGGATATCTCGAACCTCTCGCTTTACGAGATCCTTTCTCCCCCATACGTGCAAATTGTGGAATGAGCTTCCTTCCGAGGTTTTCCTACAACATGAAGAGCTTTAAGAAAAATACAAAAAGATTTCTCCAGGGCAGGCAACGCATTAGCAATGCTCCAGGTGTTGCAGATGTCAATAGGCGACGGTAACCGCTTACCATCAGGTGGGCCGTAAGACTGTTTGCCTCCGTAAAAAAAAAAAAAAAACAGATCATAATAGAATCGGTGACACGACAAGCAAGCAACTATAAAAAAAACAATACAATATTTTTTTAATAAACATATTTACAATTGGAACATATTAATGTTGTGCATATGATGTGGGATAAGGAAGATGATGATCATGATCTATAGAAAAGTGTTTTGAAAGGTAAGTATTCAAACGATCGTTAATTTTGTACCTACTAATTTTGTAGCTACTTGCATGCATTTTTCATAAACTCCGACCAAACCAACATTTTTATTAAGAGTGCACAAGAGTCTGAGTTAGGTAACAAAAAGAAACATGGATTCAGCCGATCGCTTCAGGTCGTTCACCTGTGAAACTGAGGCGGTATTCAGCTTGTACCCAAACGTCTACGGATGAAAGAAATGCTAGTCGTTTTGAAGATGTGGATTATATGGAGATACAACGATACGTGAACATTCATTTTGTTTTCAGTGACTTCATATTTCAGTTTAGATTGAATATTAGTTAGAGCATGCTGGAGACGCGATTTTCAAAGTTTATCTTAATTTTGCCTTAACAGGAGCATCAACTTTTAGTAGACATCGCGAGATCTCAGTTCGAGACGAACCATTCATTATCATCATCATCATCATCATCCTGTAGAAGTCCACTGCTGGACATAGGCCTCCCCCAAAGAGTTCCATGACGGTCTTGAGCCTTCTCCATCCACCGACTTCCCGCAACCTTCACAATGTCGTCGGTCCTTCGGGTGGGGGGCCATCCAACACTGCGTCGCCCGGTTCGTGGTCGCGATTCGAGAACCTTTACTCCCCAACGGTTGTTGGTTTTGCGAGCTATATGGCCTGCCCACTGCCTGAGGAGTAATCGGTTAGCTTGGTATGGGCATGTCATGAGGAGGGAAGAATGTCATGTGACAAGAAGAGTGTTAGATATGAATGTGGATGGATGTAGGAGTAGAGGTAGGCCAAAGAAAAGATGGATGGACTGTGTGAAAGTGGATATGGTGAAGAAAGGAGTGAGTGTTGAGATGACGACTGATAGAGGGAAATGGAAGAAGAATACATGTTGTGCCGACCCCACATGATGTGGGATAAGGGCAGGAAGATGATGAAGATGATGATGGCCTGCCCACTGCCACTTCAACTTGCTAATTCTGAGAGCTATGTCGGTGACCTTGGTTCTTCTACGGATTTCCTCATTTCGGATCTTATCACGTAGTCAGTTCAAGACGAACCATAAGTGCTAAGTTAATTCGTTTTGGCGTTATAAGCTGACGTACCGTCACTTTAAACACGGCATTCATATTATTTACTAACTACAATGAATTATCATAACCTGTTTAACTCTAATGCCATTGCTAATAGCAATTTCATGTGCGTTTACCCAACCTGTGAGGTAAAGTCTATGTATAAGTCTTTGTATTACCAAGACTCATATTTACCCAGGTAATGAGGAGTCGCGGCTTTTTCAACCTACCTATCCCACTATAGAGTATTTCATAATTTGTATGATATCCCTAAAGGGGCTTATTTTACTTGGTTTATTCATAAATCAATAGGATTCAAAAAAGTAAGCTTGTTTTTAAGTTCACGCCGACCAATCTTCCTTAAATTTTACTTTCTCTCCAATCTAAGGTTGTCTGGTAGTGAGCGCTTTTTAGTGATAAGACTCTACTCTCTATTGTTCAGTTCTTTAGCTAAGTTTCTGTTTTTGTTTGTATTTTTTATTTGGTTTACAATAAAGCATTTTCATTTTTTCATTCATTCATTCTTCTTTATTCAGATACTTAGGGGGGCTAATAGGGGAATTAATTTAAGTAAAAAAGTCAAGACTCCTATTTCCTCATAAAGTTATAGGATGCAAGGGGTCAACTACCTTTATGTTTGTTTATTACAGTGTACCTAGTCTCTATTAGCTCAGCTAAGGCCGCCAGGTGTCCTAGATAGACCTAATTGGTGTTATGTATGAACGAGTGTATGGATAGATTTTTAATCTGGACCCCCACTTTATAGCAACATTCGTTGTACACGATTCATTACTACATTTTAGGGTATCGATCCAAAGGTGGGTTTGAATCCCGGACATACCTACATCTATGGATTTTTCTTTCGGAAATTCTCCTCGGTTTAGGGTCTACTCTTAACCTGGCCTTTTTCCAAAACGTCACCGATTTGAAACGTCAACAAATCGGTGTTTATTATTTTTAATACAATTATGCAGGAACCTACTTTACTAGTTATGTGAAGTAATATATTTTTTTCAGAGTTATGTTGTTTCCAGCTTAATTAAAGTGTCCTCGAAAACAGGTGTCCAAACACAAAAAAAAAACTTAAATAATTGTGTTTTGTTGTAAGAAAGAAAGAAAGCAAAATTATTTATTGAAGGTTTGTTTAGTGACAAACCCAATAGAGGTGCACTGACAACAGAACAGTGGCCTGTTCCCCGTACTCAAAAACTACTGAACGGATTTTCATACGATTTTCACTAATGGACGGAGTGATTCATAAAGAAGGTTTAGATGTAATTCATTACGGTTTTATGTAAATTTTCTGAAATATGACGATTATTGTTGAAGAAGTTCGAAAAATCATGTCCTTGGGAAACTTTCTGGCGTATCAGTGCGTGCGAAGCCGAGGCGGGTCGCTACTATAATATAAAACACGGTCTTAGTATTAGTCGGTATTAGTACGGTCCATGCTGAAGTGTGGAATGAATGTAGCTTTACTCTTCTAATTTGTTTTCAAGTGTCTAATGCAAATGCTACGAGTCTATACACGTAGAGGAATATTATTAGTAATTGCACGTAGGTAGAGACACTTCCTAAGGTCTCATGACACTGAACGTAGGTTGTCCATTGATTAAATTAGCTGACTTTCAAGCAGCACTGGTGAGTGGTCTGTCGGTATTTAGGGCACGGGTCCGCTCACTCCTATTCGCAGCAAAGAAAATCTATTCGTCTTCGCGCGAAGTTTAATTAGACGCCCGTTAGCGCAATGCACTCAGTTTATTCAGTTTAAAATAGTCTGTTTAGTGACGCATTGGTAGCGAGTGACTGTCCACTCGATATTTTCCAAACGCGAAAAGCGAATCGTTGCCGAAAACAGTCACTTACTATTAATAGGAAAGTTTGCTATAGATTTTTTTTAATTGTGAACGTATACGACTTACCAGAATCTGGCGTTCGCTGGCAGCTCGTTCGGCTATGCGTGTTTATTTCACTGAAACTATTTTTGCCGACGCGTGCGCAGATTCCGGTCGTGTGGCGCCCGCCCGGGCGGATAGCCTACTGACGCGACGCGCATACGAGAAGTACGCGGTTCGGGCTCATAGCTACACTAATCATTGACGGATTTCTGGATACGCCTACCAATGCTGAGGTTTTAGAAGTGCAAGAAGCTTTCGTAGTCTCTGAATAACATGCTACTGTAGTCCATATAGGTTAGGACAGTGGCTAGGTCTAGTGACAAAGTTTTTCAGTCGCTCGAAGGCTTCCGTAGTGTTTGACAACCTTTTCATTGAGGAAGCCGCGAATCGCATCGTGACCGCACTGAATTTTTTTTTTAGGTGTTAAATCCGCTAATATAAAATTTGCTCTACCTCATATAGAGCTCAATGCTGTGTGATACTGGTGGTATATAAACAACTGAAATGAACAATGGCGACTCTATCGGCGCAGTGGGTGAAAATCGAGCTGTATTACCGATTAGGTAATTAGGTCGAGATTTGCATGTCAATTTAGAATGCATCTTGAAAGCCCACACATTACAATGCCGTGTTTGATGGCTTGTTGCTGGTGAAAGCTCGAACTAATCATAGTGAATTATCTACCCGAGTGTTCACAATAATATTCCGTTGCATCGATTTTCGCCTCAGGCCTGTGGTCCTCCAGAGCGGGCATTTTGTCTAACAACAAATTAGCTTCTCAAGTTTCACGCTCAAATAATAGATGGTAGCGTTAGCACGACTAGCGGTCAACCATCATGATAAAAATGTTGACGAGTATTAATTGAAAAATCTTACTGTGTTCCTAAGTTTTGCGCTGTCCTGTGTCCTGTGAAATAGTGATGGTCGCAGAAAACCCGTAGTAAACGGCTTATGATGATAATATCTTCCGTTGGAGACATTTTCATGTTGCGGCTTGTGGCCTTAAAGGAAATAAAATTTTAGAACACAATAAATTACATGTAGTGTTCATTGGTTTAAAATGTATGATCAATACTTACTTAGAACTTCTCAATAGATTCTCAGAAAAATTACGTTTAAAATTGAACCAAATCATCCAGATCCGTAATAAATACTTGCACACTATGCAAACATGAGTACCGCAGCGGGAATCAAACCAGCACCTGTTTAATTAGACTAAAATAAAAGACAAACTTTCATTCTTGTCGCATTTATCAAAATATACCTGTGGCGTGTCATATAGGAAGGTACACCTACAATAACCCGTTACTTATAACAAAACTGTTATTGCTTATTGCACTGTTTCAGTTATTGATTTTACATTGTCATTTAGATATAACTAGTTACCGCCCGCAGCTTCGCTCGCGAAAAATTCGCCTATTTCCTGCCCTGACTACGAAATTCAGCAAAATAATAATTTATAAATATTCCGGACATATCACACACGATGAACTGATCCCAAATTAGGCATAGCCTGTACTATGGATACCAGAGACTGATATACATAATAGATTATTTAACACCCAGACACAGAACAAACATCTGTGTTAGTCACAAATGATTGTCCAGTGCGGGTATCGAACCCGCGACCTCTAGCGCAGAAGGCAGAGTTACTACCAACTGAGCTATGAGGCCAGTCCAGAAAAGATAGATAGATTTAAAAAAAAAGTAATCAACTACTGATGCTTCGAGCTACCCCGTATGCCACACATACCTATAGCTCTTATCTGGCATGCCTTTGTGAAAGTACTATGCAATACGAGTTCCGTTACTAGTATACTTAGCCCTGAAAGGGGCTAAGTATTCTATAGAAAAAATATCGCCGAAAAAATTCGTTTTGTGCAGTTTTTATTAATAAACAAGACTGTTTATAACAATGCAATAGGCAACCACATCTTATTTACTAATTTAACATCATGAACAAGAAACTTTTACAATAAGTGTGTAGTAGATATTCAATTCAATCTCACTTAGGTATTTCATAATCACTGTACATTCATTTTATACTAGCTATACCCGCGCGATTCCACTTGCGTGCAGTGCAGGTCATAGGAATTAGGCAGGTTTATCTTTATAACAGTTTTCTATCAAATTAGCGATTAGCCTCCTTTTTTTCCCTATTAAACATTGAATAAGAAATCATTGGTGTACAGTACGGCCGGCGGATCTAGACCGGCGTTAAGTTCGTTCGCAACGCTGCGCAGTAGTCACTTTTAGGGTCGAATAGGTGGTAAGACTATTTTTGTCTCGCCTGTACCTGCGCACAATTTCCGAAAGCGCAACTTCAGACCGGTCTAGATCCACCGGCCGTACTGTACATTAGTTTATGTTGAAAAAATTAATAAAAAAAACGTAAGCAATATTGTATCAGTGGAAGGAGATACACGCCTTTAACTTTTTTTCTAATTCAAACTTTAAACAACTTTTTTTATATATTTAATTAAACGTATATATTTAGAAACCGCTGACACCCATAATATCTCATTATTCGTAGTGAAAAATATTTTTGTTAAGTTTCA
This sequence comes from Anticlea derivata, assembly GCA_947579855.1. NCBI lineage: Eukaryota > Metazoa > Arthropoda > Insecta > Lepidoptera > Geometridae > Anticlea > Anticlea derivata. The sequence goes on from OX388269.1 coordinate 1,986,534, forward strand.
AATAAATAGGTAATTTAAATTGAAAAAAATTAATTATATTTTTTAACAAACTTCGAACGCCTTTATCCAACATAGCCTATGTAACAATTTAAACTAAAATCAATAACTTTGACAAATTACTTATAGATCCGAACAGTAGTTTCTGATATTATAAGCCTAGAGAAATAAACAGACAAAAAGAGTTGCAAAAATAATGCATTATTTTATTTATGATCTCATATACACTCTTTGAAGAAAAAACATAAGTGCAGAGTTTGGAATTTTACTGTTTTATTCTAGTTATAGATAGCGGGTTTTTTTTACCGTTATTACATTAACGATAACTAAAATGGTTTTTAGGCTCGTATTCTATCATTGTGTGCAAGCGTGAATCTATGAAAATGAAATGGAAAAGCTGTCAACTGTCAAAAAAGGTTTTTTTTTTGCTAGCAAAATAGCAGCTTTTCATTGCAAAATCATGAATATCTACTACTATCTACTTATACTACAATTCACGCTTGAGCACTGAATCAGAATACGGACCTTTAGGTATTTTTTTAAAATGAATAACAAAACTTGGGTCTGTTTGAAATAGGCAAAAGAAAATATGTACTAGGAAATCTTAACTAGTTTTTATGTTGCGTGAAATAAATGAATTATTAGTTATTTATTCGCGTTCGTTTTAATTATTAAGGTTATATTGAAGCAACTGACAAATAAAAACATGAAATCATTACTTTTTTTTTCGGTTTGTGCAGTCTTTATCAAAATTAACAAAGAAAAATCAGATGAAAAACAAAACATGTATTAAACATAAGTTAAATTGTCTAAGGAATGTACTATTAACTAATAGAACTACATCTAAATACTTATCCCCTTATTCATAATCAATCACAAAATTAATCGGCTTGATAAAAATATGTACGCCTTTTTTGTATGATAAATGTGGCAAACAAGGCCCCACCTCTTTGGTAATTGGTTACCGTAGCCAATGAACGCTTGCAATACCAGAGGCATCACGCACGCGTTGCCGACCCCGAACCGTCCCCCCAGAGCTCTGGCAACCTACTCACCGCAGGAACACAAAACTATTTGAAACAAATAATGTTATTTGGCTGCGATCTTTCTGTAAGGCGGAGGAACCCACCCCAGGCGGGCTGCTCCAATTTACAGTGAGAAAATCTCGCTGTACCCTACCACCTCCTACTTTTGTTTACTGTTAGAAAAGGCAGCGCACGAGTTATCGAGCCGATAAACTTAGTGACTGATTATGACTAACTGACTAAGTAAACATACAACTAAACAATATTAATTATATTTATAACTACAATAAAAGTTCAAACCCATTAGGGCTACAGCCATTAAGTATAACTACGTCAAGGACACACTTTTGGTTTTTGAGTTTTCAGTTCTAAGTTATTTTTCTTTGAATTTTTTGTTTTATTTTGATAGTTCGGTGGTTTGATCGGTAAATATAAATAAGGTTCTGAATACTGATTGAAAAACATATCTGCAGGGCTGTTTTAAAACATCGGAAACATGAGCTTTTCTCAATCCTGCAGTGCTATTGCGTAAAAATATGAGAATGAAGATCGTAATTTCGAGCATGGTTTTATCAATATAAGCAACGAACGTCCGTTATCATTCAGACATAAAAAAGAAGTTACCATCGTGAAGTTATCCCTTGTCAAGTTTGAAACGATTGGATATTGCTAAGATTGTTAAAATCATACTCAAAGTTTCTAACTTCACCGCCATTTAATAGCACCGCAGGCTCTAAAACGATTAGGCCGTTTGTCCACATCAACCGGTAACATCAATATGGCGGCCAAAGATCAAAACAGCTGTGATGATCATTCGAAAATGGGCTTAGTTGAGAAAAGCTTAGCTGGGTTTAGAAAACGTTTCCGATCGGAAATATTTTTAAAATAGCCCTTCTGTTGTCTCTTAAATGCGCTACGTTATAACCACATTTTACAAAATTAAATGCTACACCTAAATCTATTTCTAACGCATTTCATATTAGGTCAATAAATTAATAATTTTGTCAATTCTGATGTTGTGTTGTCTTAAACTAACATAATTTGACAGTTTATTAGTATACTACCCCGAAAAGGGAATTAGGGTGGATTTGACCAAACGCTATGTTATGCCAGAGTAACAATCCCTGGGATAACTCCCTGGAAAACAGGCTTACCTACTCTAGAGTAATTAGTCATTTTATATGGATAAGACTTATACTAGTTTGGTCGAATCTACCCTTATTCTATGAACAAAAAAGATAAAGGTTAAGAGAAAAAATATGGACAATATTTATCAATTTTTTGTCCCGAATTTTTAATATCAGTTATTTTTGATATTTTATCATCTTTATAACTAATGGATAAACGTACCAGAAGTTCGACATCAGGATTGCTACCTAAAAATGTGAATAATTGAATTTTAAATGATTGACCCCGACTCAGCCGATTTTTAGCCAATTGCTTTATCAATGTAAAATATCGAATTTCCAAAAGTCGTTGAACAAACTTTATTAGCGAATTGGATGTAGGATTTCAGGATAGTATCCATAAAGGCAATTGATCACCTTTTACATGGAAATAACAAAGACGGTTATAATTTTTAAGAGCTGCCCCATTAAGTTCATTTAGGATAATGCAACAACAGAATTGACACCAATGCAGTACTATCATGTATACTTTCATTATATCATTGAACCAGTACTTCAATATTTACACAAGGCATTTCATAAATTCATTATTTTTTCCAGAAAGAGAGGGAAGGAGCGTGGATAACAGTGAGCGATAGCGATACCGGCGGATCTGCGGTTATTATGTCGGGCCGAGATATCTGTGTCGTAGGGCTTGGAATCCGGTGTTCCGGTTAGTAAAACTCCGGTTATAATACGATTTTGCTGCATCGGTCGTAAGAGACCAACAGAATCCGATAATAGCCCGAAAAAAGATATCTCCGGAGTTGGCAGATTAAAAAAGAAGTTTCGTAATTAAAAAAATCAATATTTTCCAGCTACAGTTTCCTCGCCAGTAGGTAGGTACTGTGTTTTTTCCTGCTCTAAAGCCAACTTCGAAATTAGCCACCATCGAAACGTAAAACCAAATATGAAACAAAACGATTTTGCAAGCCCTAGGTAGTTCGTCGAAACCACCGTACCGGGGCATGTTCTCGGTACCGCTGCCGACCTAGGCCGTTTGTCAACAGCAACCGAGCGACCGCCGACGGCCGACATACGGGCGTCAAATCGCGGTTGTCGTTACCGGTTGATGTGGACAAACGGCCTTAATCGGTATCGATCAAAAGAAGGATCCTTAAAGATAAACACAATACTCCATCACTTAAATTTATTTAACTTTAAACGAATGGTACATTTGCACGAGAAAGCAACTGATAAGCAGGTTATACTATACACTTCATTTACAATTTACAAGTTGTCATACATTTTATTATACTTTTCATATAGAGATTACCCCACTATTTCAGTCAGCCAATAAGAGGCAGTCATCATATAAAAAAAACAGATACTTTGATAAATGTGCTATTTCGGGTTTTAGAAACAACGGGCACAGACGCCCGTATCCAATACCCGAACTATGAAAAATACTTAGCTTAACGCCCGATTTACATCAGACAAGCGAATGCTCATTCTATCCCCACTCTATCAAATTATTTTAGTGTGAACAGAAGTAGAGCATTCTTTCGTTGTTTGGTCTACGTTCACAAAGAAAGAATGAAAAAGAATGAGAGAGAATGTTCTTGTTATGTTCGTTTGGTTTAAACCAGCCTTTATATACATATAATCTGAATGCAAGAACTCATTATTTTTAACTAGTGGCCGCCCGCGGCTTCGCTCTCGCGGTGCCCTAAAAAAAGTAGCTTATGTCTTTCCCCAGAGCTTAGGCTATCAAATTCCAACAACGTTTCAGCCGTATAGAAGTGAAAACGTTACAGATAGACATACAGAGAGTTACTTCCGCATTTATAATATTACTAGCTTCCGTCCGCGGTTTTGCTCGCGTAGTACCTACATAAAAAGTAGCCTATATGCTATTCCAGACTATAATGTATCTCTGTACTAAATTTCAATCAAATCCGTTCGGTCGTTTGGGCGTGATTGAGCAACAAACATCTAAACATCCAAACATCCTCACAAACTTTCGCATTTATAATATTAGTAGGATAAGTGCTTATAAATAGATTTCATACATACATGAAATCACGCCTATTTCCCAGTGGGGTAGGGAGAGACCACGGTTTTCCATTTGTTGATGAGATTTCATAAAGTATATTTTTAATTGCGTTGCGCCTTTCAGAACTAAACTCAAATTAAATCACGACAAACGCGTGCGATGTGATAGCTATTACGAGAAAATAATATTAGTTTGACCTGTCATGTAACTTTAAAGACAAAAAAATGATCATTTTTTGTATAGTTGATTCGCTTGAGTTCGGTTCTCGAATACGGATTTTTGAATCTCAACTTAGTATAACTTGTATTTGTTTCTTGCATAACTTTCTGAAGCCAGCTCCAGACTCACGCCAAGACAAAACTTGTCATCTTCCAACGGGAATTTATCTCGCATGTTGATCAACCGAGCCTCTAAACGAAACAACACGTAGAATTTTTATAATATCCCAAAAATTTTCGTCTCAGGCAGAATTTGAATCTGCAACCTTTCCCTAGATACGGGGATCCTCTAACCAACTAAGCTACGGAGCCACTTTCCATCTGTGTGAGAATCCAATCGGCTTAAAATGCCGTAAGCGCCACCTACAGAAAAAACAATTGATTTCCATCCGCTCATTAACTTATGCTAGTTTTAGTTCATTGACGAGAGTTGTCCCAGCTTATTCAAATGGTTATTTTATTTTTATAGTGATATCCAACACAAAGGGAATACTATGACTTTTATATCTATGTTTAGGGTATTATTAATAAAAATAAAGTGTGGGTTATCGCTATTAAATAAAATAATAGCTATCCAACCAACGTCATATTAGCCAAGAGTGCGCTAAGTTACAATGAAGCCAGCTTCATACTCTACACAAGTTTATATTTCAAAACCTACAACGCACTTGTACATAAAATAAGTATTTCCTCTTAGCATCTCAACACGCTATAGTTTACAAGAAAAACTATGAAGGACAAGGTCATGTAAGAAACTTATCCATCTTTATCACCAAACTTTAAACTTCCAACTTAAATATTCATAAAATCGCATGGATCATTTTCGTCTTAAATCCAGTTGAATCTAACTCTGTTCTTCGCGACCAAGTCTAGAAGATACAGGCAATATCCTTTTACAATTTTATTAATAATCGAGTTGGAGCATATTTAGTCCCAAGCCTTTGTCATAAAATCGTATATTTGCAATACATTTTTTATCATGTTCCCAAATAATCTGATGTATAAAAGCATATGTAAAGTCGTTGTAGACTCGGGGCATTACAGAGTATATAAAGCCTTGTCCTGGCGTGAGTATAAAGCTATTACAAACTGTCACATACACTGCAAATAAATAACATCACTTTCACTTGGTATATTACCATTCTACATCACACGCACTTTGTTTACAACTTGTGTTTGAGGTACAACTTTGTTTACAATCTGTAGTTAACTTTGTTTTCATTATGTAGTTGAGCTACACTTTGTTTACATTAGAGCTACGATCATGTGCTGCTGTGTAAACCAAGAGCGGCCGAAAGTAGGCGCACCACGCTTTTCTGGTCTGTCGACTCATTTTCTGAAATAGTTAAAATATTGTTTAGTTAGAACAAGCGCAAGATATATTTACAGCCAATTCAGGCCTTATAGCTCGCAGAACTGACTAATGTTCGGAATAAAGGTTCTCGAATGGCAACCACGTACCGGACGACGTAGTGTTGGAAGGCAGATGGGAAAAAGTTGGAATAAAGGTTGATAAGGGCTCAAGACCGATCATCGTGGCATCATTGGCGGTCTACCCCGAATGTTCAGCATTGGAATTCAAAGGCTTATGCTGATGTTTCTATTGGTAATCCAATAAAAGCCAAATCATTTAAAATTGAGGTCACAGTCCTAATACAGGATGACCAAGAAAGAATCAGTGACACGACAAGCAAGCAAGCATTTAAAACGCTGTATTGTATCATTTAAAAAGAAGACAGTTCCTCTGAAATAAATATATCCTACTATACTTTAACAGTATCAAGGTAGGTAGTCATGTGATTAAGCTATAAGTAGTTTGTTCCTAACATTTTCTTTTATATAAACTCAAAAGTAGAAACCTATTATTAGCCTTTCTATCTAGCTATAGCGTTTAATCTTACGTTCTGCAACGCCGTTGGTTTCTCTAATAAATAAAATAAAATAAATAAATCCTTTTATATATTTTTTCAACGTAAAAACTTATTTAATCAAGCTTCTGAAACAGCTTTACCAATTTTTTGACAAACAAACATCCAACTTATAAAAAACCCAACCCGTACTATCTTTGGGATTTTGTTTAGGCGGTGAGATGCTCCCATTTGAATGGCAATAAGACATCATGGTAAGGGCCAAGATGGATTATAAGAACAAACTGGCCTCATAGCTCAGTTGGTGATAACTCTGCCTTCTGCGCTAGAGGTCGCGGGTTTATTACCGCGCTGGACAAACATTTGTGTGATTAACACAGATGTTTGTTCTGTGTCTAGGTGTTCAATATTTATCTATTAAGTACATCAGTCTCTGGTACCCATAGTACAGGCTATGCATGGTTTGGGATCAGTTGACCGTGAATGAATGAATGAATGAAAGTTTTTATTTTCCTTACGAACTACTACATACACAATAAAATTAAATGCAATAATAGAAGACAATAATATTGTGCCCAGCAGAGTTCGTGGAAAACATGGCCTCCGCTCAGCATTGTGCTGGATACACACTGATGTGTGCACCCGGCGCTGGATTTCAGCGTGAGTGATATAATGTCCAAAAAAAAAAAGTATTTGTGTTTGAAACTATGAGAATTCGTAACTAAAACTCTATGTCAGACTCGGTTAGTCTTGTAAGAAAAGTAACCGGTTGAAAACTCACCATCAGCGCCAGTGACGTGTTTCTCAAGGTTAAGTTTCTCCTGCGCCACCTCGTAGACGCCCTCCTCGATGGTGCCGGCGCTGATCAGCCGGTATATGGTCACCGGACGAGTCTGACCCATTCTGTGACACCTGTGCGATCAAATCAAAGTGGATATATTATAGTCTTGTTGCACTGTAGTTTCCTGAAATACTTAACTTTAATATACTCGTATATGGGAGAACGTGTATGCTGTACGTAACTGTACAAAAGAGCCCAAAAACACAAAGTAATCGAAAAAATGAATTAATCCTTCCTGCCCTTATCCCACATCATATGGGGTCGGCACAAAACATGTAGGAGGAGGAGGTAGGGAACATCGAGATTTTCTCGTTCTGAATTGGAGCAGCCCGCCTGGGGTAGTGCCTCCGCCTTACAGAAGATCGCAGCCAAATAACATTATTTGTTTCAAATAGTGTTGTGTTCCTGAGTAAGGTTACCAGAGCTCTTTAAGGGTAGGGGGGTTCGGGGCAACGCGTGATGCCTCTGGTATTGCAAGCGTTACCACTAGACTAGGCTACGGTAACCACTTACCAACAGGTGGGCCGAAAGTTTGTTTGCCACCTTAGTTGTATAAAAAAAATGACTGACCTGTCTTCGGCCTGCTTATCGTTGTAAGGATTGAAGTCTATATCGTGAATGATGACAGTGTCCGCAGCAGTCAGGTTGATGCCCAAGCCACCAGCCTTCGTAGACAATAGGAACACGAAGATATCCTCCTGGTTATACTGGTTTATTAAGTCTTGTCTGCAAAGGGAAAGAAATATAATTATTGTGACATTGACTACACTAGCATAAGGACTATACAAAAAGGTTCATATTAAGTATGCTATTTCGAAAGGGGCTGTATCTGTATATATAAAAGAACAAGGCCTGATTCCATGATTCACATCAATCTAAATTAGGAAGAACTATTACTGGCCTGTATACGCCCAAGGGGCTATGGAGAGAGCTATGCTCGGAGTTTCGCTGCGTGATAAAATCCGAAATGAGGAAATCCGTTGCAGAACCAAGGTTACCGACATAGCTTTCAGAATTAGCAGGTTGAAGTGGCAGTGGGCCGGCCATATAGCTCGCAGAACCGACAACCGTTGGGGAACAAAGGTTCTCGAGTGGCGACCACGAACCGGACGACGCAGTGTTTGAAGGCCCCCCACCCGATGGACCGACGACATTATTAAGGTTGCGGGAAATCGGTGGATGTAAAAGGCTCAAGACCGTTCGTCATGGAACTCTTTGGGGGAGGCCTATGTTCAGCAGTGGACTTCATCAGGCTGATGATGATGATGATACAGCTTAACATTATAACCTACCTATTATTTAACTCTGTAACCGCTGTTGTTCTTCTAATAAATAAAAATAAAATAAAAACGCACAGTTCAAACCGCTGAAGCTATAAAGCCGAAATTTGGACAGTAGCTGCCTTATATGCCAAACACGTCCACTAAGGAGGGATTTTCAAAATATTAACTCCTAAGAGGGTGAAAAGGGGTCCTTGTACCTACAGATTTGAAACTAACTAAAAATAATGAATGATAGAAATAAGGAAAACAGGTATTTTTATATTTTCAAAACTACCCATTGAATGGGTGTAATGAGATGTACAAGTTTGTACGGGAGATTCTAAACGCATGGAGAGATTTATCTGAAACTTGGTACAAATACTCATAAAGCCAAATAATGAAATACTTATTGAAAGGTTTTTCAAAACTGCCCGTTTTATCAAGAAACCACGCGAGCAAAGCTGCGGGCGTACGCTAGTATACAAAAAATAAATAAATATTTCGGACATATCACACACGGTCAACTGATCCCAAACTAGGCATAGCCTGTACTATGGGTACCAGAGACTGATATACTTAATAAATATATATTTAACACCCAGACACAGAACAAACATCTGTGTTAGTCAAAAATGTTTGTCCAGTGCGGGAATCGAACCCGCTACCTCTAGGGCAGAAGGCAGAGTTACTACCAACTGAGCTATTAGGCCAGTCAAAAAAATAAAGACGGTCATGTGCGAGAACTCGTGCCCTGAGGGTTCCGTACGCGGGGTTACACGGGGTCAGAGAATCCAAATTACATGTGTAGGAAGTGACAAACTTATATTATGCGGTATTATATTATACAAACTTATAGTCGCATCACTTACTTCATTGTATGATATTGACCGCAAATATAAATTTGTCTCGTAATAAATCCAATTTGAAAAAAGCACAACTGGCTTCATAGCTCACTTGGTAGTAACTCTGCCTTCTGCGCTAGAGGTCGCGGGTTCGATTCCCGCACTGGACAAACATTTGTGTGATTTATATATTACGTATATCAGTCTCTGGTACCTATGGCTGCGCCTAGTTTGGGATCAGTTGACCGTGTGTGATTGTCCGGAACATTTATTTTCATCCCATCTATTCGAAAAGGACCACTTGGTTCGCCTTTAAGTGCACCCAGATGTGGTGTTTTGTATAAGGGCGGGAATGAGTTTTCCAGCCCGCTCCTCTTTATAAGTGCGCCGGAATGTTCTTTGCCGCGCACTTTTTGAATTTGGAACATCTTAGTTTTCAGCGGCACAGAAATCGAACGCAAATATTATTTGAATAAAGACTGGCTGGTACGACGGCCCATAGACGCGCCGCCGCCAGTTGAATATAAAAAAAATATGAGGCGCCTTTTATTTTCTCATAGTGGGGTTATGAAAGTAGAGTGTATCACTCGGGCGCAAAATATATTTTTGGTTCGGGCGACGTACTTTGAATCCCTCGCTACGTTCAGGATTCTACTAAAGAATCCCTCGCAAAGCGATTCTACTCTAGAATCCCTCACTTCGCTCTGGATTCAAAAAAGCGCCCTCGCCGTAAAAATATTATTTGGCTCCCATAAGATACAATCTACTATTTATTTATTTATTATACCTGTCGACAACAGCAGTGCTGCCATCTAGTCTGAGGTAGCGGTACCCCCGGATGGTGAGGTAGGGCTCCAGGATGTCCAGCATCATGGTGAACTGGCTGAACACCAGCACGCGGTGCCCCTCCGCCTGCAGCCGCGGCAGCATCGTGTCGAGGAGGCGGAATTTACCCGAGTCCAGGATTAGTTCTTCGGGCACAGAGTAGTGACTGATGCACTGTAAACGAAAAAATATTTAAAAAGATAGTAGCCATGGCATAGTGGGAGGTTCCCCGACTTTCAATCCGAAGCTCGTCCTTAACGGTTAAACGTGCTTAAACGGTGAAGGAAAACATCGTGGGTAAACCAATAAGTATTCCTAAAGCGGCGATGTGCTTGAAACCTGTCACGTATAAATCTTACTATCAGTCCAAATCATACTTTCATCAAACTTTTTATTGCCTGAAATACATGTGTTATAGATGTTATACATTTTATAAGAGTAGCAATGTATTCTGCCTGTTCAGGCGTGCAATTTTGTAATAACAATATAAATTAAAAATCAAAATTAGATAATATAAACTAAACATGCAAAAAATAAAAAAGACAACAATTCGAAACAACTTGATAAAATTGAATAAATAATAATATCAGAATAGCAAAATAAATTGTTTAATTTAAGTTAGGGAAAATAAATAATAATTATTTGTCAGTCATAAATTCATCCAAAGAGTAATAGCATTTACTATTCAATAATGATCTCAGCTTTTTCTGAAACAAACAACAAGGCAGCTCTCTTAGAAAGTGCAAAAAATAAATATAAAAAGTACATGACCCAGTGCCAGTAACCGTCGAGTCGGATTTTTTTGGGATATTATAGTAATCGTAGTATTCCCTTAGTGGGTTATCTCTATAAAAATAAAATAATCATCCTTGGTCACTATTGCTACGATTAACGAAGTGTCCAAATTGTCACTGTCCAATGTGTCAACGCAGCTCAAATCTCTTTAGTATCGAATTTGCCTGACTTTATAACAAAAGCAAAAGCTTACCGGATGTTGTAACGTCAACTGGTGTATCTGAAAGTCGGACATGCAGAGCAGATCTTGAAATGCGTAGTGGTCATTCTTCTCCTTGTAATTGGGATCCTTGACGAGACGCGACGCCATCTTCTTGAGCTGGTGCCCTTGGTAGTGGAACCTTAGCAGTAGAGGATGGTTGGCCAGTTTACGCATGTCCATCATCATGGACATCCCGCTTTGTTCTTGTGTTGCGTGGATCTGGAATCACAGATTAATATATTTATATGGATGCTCAATATTATTTATGAGAATGATTATGTGTGTGTGTGTGTCATGTGCTGTGTGTGAGTATGTGTGCGTGTGTGCGCGCGTGCATGCGTGCGTCTGTGTGTTTGTGTGTGGATGTGAGTGTGTGTGACACTATATGGGTGTGTGTGGGTCTGAGTGTGTGGATGTGGGGAGTGTGTGTTCGTGTATGTGAGAGTATACGGGTTGTGTGTGTGTGTGTGAAAATGGGTGGGAGTGTGGGTGCCAGTGAGTGGATGTAGGTGGGGGTGTGGGTGCGTGTGGGTGTGTACAATACTATGATGTACAGATATCTTCAAAGCTCACTGCCGGAGCTGGTCGATCCGGGCTCATGGCTGTGTCTTTTAACACAGCCATGATGGAGGCTTTCTTTAAACAGATTCTACTCACAAGGCCGTCCTTAGCTTTGAAGCCAGCTATTAGCTCGTCATATTGAGATTTCTGCTTGTCTGACATAGTGACAAGCTCCGTATGGTTGGTTTTCTGTGGCAGGTCCTGTAACACGTCTCGCTTCAGCCTCCGCAGTACGAACGGCTTCATGATGCGCTTCGCCTGCACTATCTGTCCTTTTTCGAACGCGGGCTCGTCTTCGGCCGGCCCGTCGGCTTTCTTCGTTGTTTTTGATTTCTGAAAGAGCAGAAAGCATTAGGTAGGTACTATAAAAAATGTTATTAATAATATGGGTACTATCCCAAAAAGGGCTTATTCTAAATCCAATTGGCAATAACAATTGGAACTTTTTATTCACTCACAGGACACTGGTGGACTGGTGGATATACTTCCAGCAATTCAACTCAAGGCATTCAATATAAATCAACCCTCAACTTTTAATTTATCTTTCACTATTTTAATTTTATCTATATTGCCCCAATGTTTTAATTGTCAAGACTTTGTTAAATTATGGCTTAAAGTAACTAAGAAAGAGCGAGGCCTCCTAGTTCAAGTATTATATACTTAAAAGGAGGCTTCAAAATATTGTATATAACTATGAAATTTGTGAACGAAATAAAAACATTTGTATTTGTATTGGTGGAGTGGTGGTAGTCACCACGCCTTTTGATCCACAGGTCGTAGGTTCGAATTCCGGGTCTTTCGCCAATGGATTTTCCATTCTGAATATTTGTGTGCGCTATACTAGTGCTCTCAAACGGTGTAGGAAAATATCGTGAGCAAACCGGCATGACTTAGAACCTAAAAATTCGAAGACATATCACACGTGCACGAAGAGAGCCTCAAAGATAAAGATAAGATAAAGATAATTTTATTGCCAAAATGATACACATGATAATTGGTAGGTTTTACAAGACAGTGTTTTCATAGACCAAGTTTTGAATGTTTTCAAAGAGGCCTACTTTAATGTGAAGGCATTAAAGTACACTGTTTATTTCACCGATGGTCATAGGCCCTTTTCAGAGTCACCACACCTCACCCTCGTCACTGACTTAATACAGGATGACCAAGAAAGAATCAGTTGTACGCAATCTTACATGATCTCCTAGTTTGGGTACCTATGTTTTCCAACCAGGTCCAACGATCACATTTTATACAAAACCTGATGTACATTAGCATAAGTGAAGTTTGTTACCGAAACAAATTTATCTTTATCTTATCTTATCTTTATCTAGTTACACAACAAAGCAAAGCCTAGTCGGCCTTATCCACAGGAAAGTCGTGGTCAATACGGGAGCTAAAGAAGAGCCCGGGTTTTTCTCACGTTTCCTTCGCTGGAATGGTGAAAGCGGATTTATTATAGACGATGCTGATGGTTATAATCCTACCAATATTATAAATGCGAAAGTTTGTGAGGATGTCTGGATGTTTGTGGTTCAATCACAGCTAAACGGATGAACGGACTTGGATGAAATTTGGTGTTTTTCTGCCAAAATTTTCTGTCTGGAATAGCATATAGGCTACTTTTTATGTAGGTACCACGCGAGCGAAGCCGCTGGCGGATGCTTGTATAAGAATATATGAAACTTACTGCGTTTTTCTGGAACAAGCTCTTCAGATCGTCAGTCTTTCCAGAGAACATATGCGGCATCACGAATGCCAGCAACGACATCAGCTCCAGAAGATTGTTTTGTAGCGGTGTGCCGGTTAGGAGTAGACGGTGCTTCGACTGAAAGAGAATAGGGTTTTATTGCTCTGATAATAGGGTTTAATTTTAGTTGTGACTATTTTTTATTTTTAAATTGTTTTCTGTGTACAATAAAAAATAAATAATGAAAAATTTGGTAAGAATGAATGAAGTGAATGAGGTAGTAAGTGGCAAGCCGAGGTTACTGCCTACACTTGACAGTCTCTTTAGGCGAGAGCACCAGGAAAAGGCCAGTGGTCGTTACCTTGATCTTGAGCAAGTTGTCGTACCGCTGCGTAGACATGTTTTTCAGCATGTGCGCCTCATCGTAGATGACATAATGCATCGGCGTTATACGAAACATCTTGCGCTCCTCGGGACAACTGCTCACCATCGTATATCTATAATAATAAATAAATATTAATAATAAATATTCCGGACATATTCACACGGTCAACTGATCCCAAACTAGGCATAGCCTGTACTATGGGTACCAGAGATTGTTTTTTTTTTAATACAACAGTGGTGGCAAACAAGCTTACGGCCCACCCGATGGTAAGCGGTTACCGTAGCCTATGAGCGCTTGCAATACCAGAGGCATCACGCACGCGTTACCGACCCCGAACCCCCTTCCCCCTAAAGAGCTCTGGCAACCTTACTCACTGCAGGAACACAACACTATTTGAAACAAATAATGATATTTGGCTGCGATCTTCTGTAAGGCGGAGGTACCTCCCGAGGCGAGCTGCTCCAATTCAGAACGAGAAAATCTCGCTGTGCCCTACCTCCTCCTACATATACTCCTGATATACATAATAGATATATATTTAACACCCAGGCACAGAACAAACATCTGTGTTAGTCACAAATGTTTGTCCAGAGCGGGAATCGAACCCGCGACCTCTAGCGCAGAAGGCAGAGTTACTACCAACTGAGCTATGAGGACAGTCTATCTATAAAATAAATATATTCATTATCATCAGATAGGTCTCGCCCAAAGAGTGCTATGGCGAACGGTTTGGCGCCTTCACCATCCACCGACATCCCGTAACCTTCATGTGGCTGGTCAATCGGTTGGGGGGCCTTCCAACACTGCATCGTTCAGTTCGTAGAAGCCATTCGGGAACCCCTTTCGTATGATAAGATAAGCTTGATTTTCTTTTTTTTTACTCCCTTTTGGGACCCAATATCTTAACAACCCCTTAACAATCCTCACCAGCAAATATTGATAGCCCAACGACCTACCATGCTGATCGGATCAACTGTTCAAAAGTTATGCTCGGACAAATAGCCATAAATACAATGCCAAATCCTTCTAATTGTTTGAGAGATCTTCGCTCGCTTCGCCCGCTCAGTTCAGTTCATTTATTGATAACAAAAAAGAGTTACATGTCAGAACATAATAATCAATTTATATAAATACCTATTAGCTAACAAATTCATTTTAATTCTCGCTCGATCAATATATTATATTAAAAACACCCTTATGTAATAAACACAACGTCGAATTTAGGTGCGTGCATATTCTAGGCCTTAAAAAGTGAATGACAATGGAAAATTAGACTTACGTGGTAAGCATAAAGTCTAATATAGGAAGGCTAGTGCATATTCTAGCCCTTAAAAAGTGAATGACAAGGGGAAATAAGACTTACGTGGTAAGCACAACGTCGAATTTATCCAAGCCGCGCGCGTATTCGATCCTGAGCTGGCGCCTCTCTTCGGGCGCTCCGTAGTACTTACTGACGCGTAAGGAAGGGCACCAGCGCCCTAACTCAGTGCTCCAATTATCTGAAAAGGATTTTTTGTGTATAAAACAAGCTATTTGTTCGATCAAAACAAGCTCAAAACGGCGAAGGAAAACATCGTGAGGAAACCGGCGGCTTAGCTCTGGACGTATTGATCATGCCTTATGGATAAGGCCGACTAGGCTGAGAGGATGGTACAGATGCTGGGCAAGCCGATCCTTCTTAACATGTCCCAGGTACTACAGCCAGTCCTGTATGTAAAAGTTCCACCAGACGCTATATAAATATCTAGCAAAAATTATGTGAAATGTAGGCGAAGGCGAAGCAATTGCAATGTTGTACGTACATAGCTGGCTGACAATTTTTTTTATAATAGTTACCTCCTATGTTCCTCCACTTTCAAACAGACTGACAGACAGACAGACTGACAACAAAGTGATCCTATAAGGGTTCCGTTTTTCCCTAAAAATGGTAAAAATGGTAGGAAATGGCTTGGGATCCGTTGTTGGGAAGGAAAAACAGACCTTAGCCCAGCAGTGGTTTAAAGGTTAAAAAAACTTACCAAGTGTAGAAGCGGGCACTACTATAAGATGGCATCCCTTAGCCTGCCCCGTCTCCTTGAGATGCGCGAGGAAGGCAATCACTTGCACCGTCTTCCCGAGCCCCATCTCATCGGCCAAGATGCCCGACACGGCCTGCTTGTGCAGCACCGCCAGCCAGTTCAGCCCGACTATCTGGTACGGAGCCAGTTTGAGGCTGGAATCAAATAATGACATAACAGGTTATAAAAGAAACCTAATAACATTCAAAGTGGAGAAAGTTAATAATAATAATAAAGCCTTTTTATTCCGAAAACTTACACTTTTCTTACTACTAATTACTGAAATACTAATACACTTATCAGTTATCATAATATGTCCCTAAGTTCGGTGTGCCTTTCGGCATAGGCCTCCTCCAACGTCTTCCACTGTTTCCTATCAGTTGCCACTCTTAGCCAAAGGGGACCTAGAGTCAATTTCAGCTCATCTTCCCATCTTCTCATTTTGCGACCTCGGCTCCTTGACCCGTCTCTTGGATACCAGACCGTTACCTGCTTGCTCCATTTTTCATCCTTACAACGGAGAAAGTTAACAATAACAAAAAAGTTTACAAAGAGAACAACAATTTTCACAAAGAGGTCAACAAAGTTTACAAAGAGATCATAAAAGATCTGGTACGGAGTAGTTTGAGACTGAAATCAAATAATAAAACAAAAGAGGTTAATAAAGAAACCAAATATCATTCAAAGTGGAGAAAGTTAACAATAACAGATATGTTAACATAGTTGACCTGAGAGCAACAAAGTTTACAAAGAAAACGACCAAGTCTACAAAATCTAAAAGATTTCCCTCTTATTCATAATCAGTCACTAGACTAACTTTATCGCCTCGATAACTCTCGTACTAAAACACTAGACACCTAATACCAAGGATAATATAAAAAAAGATACTGAGGCATAGCATTAAAAAAATGTATCTACCTTCAACTGCTTCAACACACTCGTACTACCTCTTACTAGGTATTCAACCTCGGCATGTCTCCCTGTTCCCATACCCTAATACAGGGTCCACCTATCTACCTAACCACGTGAAAGCAATAAAGGTATTGAGAAGTACCTGGAATGTAGAATAGCCGGCTGTTTCAATCTCCCAGCTCCCGCCGCTACGGCCGCTTCCAGTTGTTGCGCGAGACCGACGCATTTCTTCATCAGCCGCTGTATGTTCCCTCTGGTGGCTAGAAGCTCTTGAGTGGAGTTCAGTAGGTCTGTACTTAGACCTTTCACTGTATTGAACTTTTCAACCTGTTGATAAAAGAATGTGTGTTTACAAAGAGAACGTGCGGTTTTAAGACTATGATGACTAGACTACAAAAATACATTTTATAGAGGCTTTAAATGTAAAATAGTTTTGTTAATGTCACTGTCATAACAACGAAAAGAGATGGCTATATATTTATCGGCCCTCTCAGATAATGAAGATTTTTAAAGCGATTATAAAATATTATTATGAATATGTCATTAATTTACTTCAATTTAAATTAAATCAGGTGGTTGGTTGGTCATTTAAAGGCATAAGCCTTTAAATGACCAAGAAAATATCAGTTAATATCACTAATAAATACATAAAAACAACCAGGTTCTCAAACAGGACAACCAAGTTTACAAAGAGAACAAATAAGTTCAAAAAGAGAACAAATATGTTTAAAGAGAGACCAAAGGGTTTACAAAGAGAACAGATAAAGTTTACAAAGAGATTAGAGAACAGATAGCTTTACAAAGAGAACATATAAGATACAAAATACTCACCATATCCAGCCAACCTTTAAAAGGCCTCAACGAGATGATGGCCTCCGCTTTCTTTTGCGAGCATCCACTCAGCAATGACAGCTCGGCCAGATTGCTGGTGTTGAGGAACTCAAACACCTTCCTCTTGTCGCCGACGAGGTCATCTGTTACTTCGTTGTCTGAGTCGTCACTGGATGAGAGATTTTTCTTTAAAAATAATGCAGTTATATGAAGGCCTCATAGCTCAGTTGGTAGTAACTCTGCCTTGTGCGCTAGAGGTTGCGGGTTCGATTCCCGCACAGGACAAACATTTATGTGATGAATACAGATGTTTATTCTGTGTCTGGGTGTTTAATATTCATCTATTATGTATATCAGTCTCTGGTACCCATAGTACAGGCTATGCCTAGTTTGGGATGACCGTGTGTGATATGTCCGGAATATTTATTTTATATTAATAGTTTTTTTTATGAATAGATGGAATAGAAATAGAACGCAGCGGTGAGGTCGTCTTTTAATCTAGCGTGCCGCCGCACATTTTTTATTTATTTATCTAAGGTGGCAAACAAGCATACAAACCACATGTTGGTAAGCGGTTGCCTAAGCTTATGATCGCTTGCAATACCAGAGGCATCACGCACGTGTTGACGACCCCGAAACTCTTACCCCCAGTTCTGGCAACCTTACCGCAGGAACACAACACTATTTGAAACAAATACCTAGTGTTATTTGGCTGTGATTTTCTATAAATCTCGCGGGCACTGCGACTTCCTTCAAACGCTACTACGCGTCGCTTACCGGTGCGATGACTCCACCGACCGTCAGCTCTCCAAGCTATGTACCCTGCCACATCAACATACTAATCCCCTGGGCTAGGACTGGTCGGTGTTAGTTTTCCTACGGCCTCACCTATCATAAACCCGGTCATCCTTCCCTTTCCGAACACCGTAGTCGTCGTCTTCACTGCCGCTGCTGCCGCGGCGCGCCTTGCCGCCTTTACCCTCAAGCGTCTTGCGGACAACCACTATGTTCTGGCGCGGCGCACTCTCCCGAGCCATGTTCATACTAGGTCGTTGGACTTGGGTTTGCATCTGAAATATTATTATTGAATAGTACATTGTGATTGGAAAAAGGCCAGGTCAAGAGTACCCCAAACCGATGAGCAAGTCTGAGGAATGTGATGAGAGTGAATGCAAAAAAAGAAGTATGCCAGGATCCTGGCATACCTCAAAATGGCTGTTTTTAGTCTTCATAATTATCATCTTAATAAGTAATTATTAAATGTATGAGAAGTTCGACATCAAGATTACGATCTAAAATAGCAGAATAATTGAGGTTGAACTGGTTTGACCCAAAAACAGCCGATTTTTGCATGGAGTTTATTCAATGAAAAAATGTAGAATTTTCAAATGGACCTTTCGAGGACAATTTATTTTCAAGAACTCCAACTGTAGTAAACTAGTTTTGACCTAACTGATGCTAATCAAACAGAATAATCATATTTATAGGAAAAGTGTATGTTTACCTACTTATATAGGTAATTGATAAAAATACATTTTCATGTCGAAATTAAATAAATTCATAATAATCATTATTAAATATTAATAAATTACATATGTATGTCAAAAAGTACTTATTTGCTTTGTACGAGTAAGTCCTCGACGTAATAGAACGCCTTTTCGGTAAGCCATTACTAACTAATGTTCTATAATATTTTTTACTTTTTTCTTTATGGTGTGTAAGGGAAATTGGTGTCAGTTACCTGCGTCTTCTGTCCAGAGTTGCCGGGCCGCGAGCCGAAGAAGGTAGTGGTGGGTGGAGCACGCCTCTCATTGCTTTCAGGATCGTGTTTAAGCAGCTCATCTCTTGACCGTTCCTCGCTCCAGCCGTGTTTCACTAACGTATTCTTTACAAACTGTAAACATAAATACGGTCAAAAATATGTTTTGTTTAACAGACAAGCAAAACCCACACAAAAACCTCTGTCTTCAGAAACCATCACCAAATAGTACTAGAAGCATAGTTGTACATAGTCTTATCAATTGAATACTAGTTGTTCTTTTATTTCAGTTCTTTTCAGTATTTAGGGACTTTGAGTCCCGCAGCAACTATGTCAGTCCCATAGGGATCTCATTTATATAATAACTACACTATACATCCTACAGCAACCTGAACGTTTGTAGAGCGCAATAGCGGCAACAGAAGACTGCGCCGCTAACACGCTCTAAAAGAAACCTCTGAAAAAAAACTAAACCTAAAATGTACTTACAATAGGTGATATATCAGGGAACATTTCCACCATGTTCCTAAACCGGCGCTCCTTCACGATAGTGGTGAGTTGTATCGGCGGGGAAACAGGGGCTGGTGCAACCGCAACCTTCTTAGCCGGGGTTGCTGCGTCATCGGAGTCTGAGTCGGGCAGGCGGATCCGCTTGTAGACCATTGGCCCACCATTGCGGATCACCTGGTTCGTGGCACGGACCACCATTTGGTGCGGCGCCAGCATCCGGATTTGTGCTTCTGTTTGGGCAGAAAGAAAACAGTTTAGTAGGGAACATTGTTTTATGAATTTATGGTACGGAGCAATGGTAGAATGGTTGTAGTAACCATGCCTTCTGATCCAATTTGCATAGAGATAGCCTAAGCCCTAAGGAAGCCCTGAGGATAGACATTGGCTACTTTTAACCGGCACTGTCGAAGCAGCAGGCAGCCACTAAACAGTACATTCATAAATTAAAAACCTGTTGATGACAATATTTCTTACATAACCTGCTCATAATATAAATGCGAAAAAGAGATGTTTCATCAATATATGGAGCCTGGGCCTGCACTGTGTACACTACTCTAAAATATGGCTAAGCAATAATGTAAACGTATTTAATTGGTTATTTTATTTAAATTGACTTTGTTCTAAGGTACATTAAGATTTTCTTCGACAAAGAGAGCAACACATAGCGCTACAAAAATATGGCGGATGGACGTGCGTGAAATGTCATTTTGACAACCTACATTTATCTGACAAAACAAAAACATCAAATAAAACAACATGACATGAAAAATATGTCAATATCATGTCAAACGCCAATTATAAACCAACATGGCGGCCTTCAAATAGTGTTCACATAGTAAAAAACTTACCAGAACAACTTCTTGTACCATCGCATTTGTCTTCAAATTAATGAAATTGTATTTTTCTTGTAATCTCCTATTTTT
The DNA here is from genome assembly GCA_947579855.1 of Anticlea derivata. Lineage (NCBI taxonomy): Eukaryota > Metazoa > Arthropoda > Insecta > Lepidoptera > Geometridae > Anticlea > Anticlea derivata. The sequence continues at coordinate 2,007,196 of OX388269.1, forward strand.
TCCTAAGTTTTCTACATAGTGTACATGGACCAGGCCCAGAATGAAATGGCTCCTTTGTGAGGATGTTTAAATGTTTTAATGCTTGTGGTTCAATCATGCCCAAACGGTCGAACAGATTTGGATGAAAATTGGCACACAGATAGATTATAGTCTGGAATAGCATACTTTTTGTTTTCATAGGTACCACACGAGCGAAGCCGCGGGCGGTAGCTAGTATCTTATAAGAAAAGAGCATCTCAAGTTTAGTATCTATTCAGTACTTACCAATAGCAGGCACATTATCTTCTTAAAGACTACTTCTCCATTGTAGCAGTAAGACTTTGGAATAAACTTCTGTATAATATCAAAAAAGTTGATTCCAAAGATTCATTTAAACGATTAACTCGTGAACATGTTCTTAAGAACATCTAGCATCGACACTACATGTTAATAAAACACTGTTTTGTACTATCTGTTAATCTATTGCAGTGTATCATATATACATATATATATATTTAAATATAGTGTATGGTTATATATAGTATAGTTTTTAGTTAAGTTAAACAATCTGTCGCACGCCAACCTCCTGTTTCTACCCAATCAGGCTGGCTGGTAGATAATGCCTTGGCATTAAGCCCACCTTTTGTACATTGTTTTTTAAGTGCAATAAAGATTAAATAAATAAATAAATAAAGAGATTTTTTTTTACCAAATAAGTATTACTTGCTTGCATGGTGACTATACATAATATTATGAACTAGCTTGCGCCGGCGGCTTCGCTTGCGTGGTGCCTTGATAAAAAGTAGCCTATATGCTATTCTAGGTAGGTAATGAAAAGTCAAAGTTAAAAGGCGTTTATTTCAATAAAATCACTAGGATCACTTTGAAACGTCTTAAATCTAATTCAAGTTTCATCAAAATCGATTAAGCTCTTACTGCATGATTGAACAACAAACATTCATACATCTAAACATCCAATTATTATCACAAACTTTCGCATGTTTAATATTAGTAGGAAGTAGGTTTTATTGATTTGTACATTGCAAATGTGGACAGAGCCTTATTTTACAATCTTGCATACAAACAAAATCTTCACACAATAATCAGTGATCAAACTCTGTGAATCTTACAGATAAATTAGTGCAATCATAAAAATGCTCATAAACATGCCATGACCGTGAATTTGCACGGTAACCAACAGTTTTGCGAGACAAAAGTTTGGTTATAAAATTGTAAGGCCGCGTTTGGACTGTGTTCTATGGTGAACAGCTGATGCAATGTTATTGTGAACAAAATAAACATAACTAAAATATTTAGCCGTACCATGATCACCTGCAACCTTCAAAGAGCGTGATGATAAAAAAGTAAACCTTGAACCAACGGTCACCGAACCACACGCAAGCCATGCAAGCCATGAAGCTATGAGGAACACGTGTAGGATTTCTGACCAATCTTTAGCGGTAGGTATATAATGCTACTCACGGGAGTTAGTTGGAGAAGCGGTGACTGTTACGGGACCACTAGGGCCAGAAGGACCATTGGGTTTCCTCTGGAATCTATACTGCCTCAGATAACTCAACACACTTGGACTTGTACTATCAGACATTATAGTTTTAAATGTTCTGCAAACTCAACACTTTTCTGATAGGTATTTAGAAACGATTTGTGATGAGAAGTGTAAAAGTTTTACGAGAAAATAGTCACACCGTATGCACAACATATGAACAACACTACGGCCATTTTTCTCCGCGAGACTAACTGAATCGAAAAAATAAAACGAAACCAATAAAAATTATCATCAAATGTGACGTTTACAATTTTGACCAATGAAAACGTACTAACTCAAACTTAGCGAATGAAAATATATTGGACTGAGTTAATGGCTTTACAATTTGATTTCTGATTGGCTGTATGAATGAATGTTACCAATTATAAATAAGAAACTAATTAAATTATGTTATTCATACACTATCAAGCAAATAATTATTATTGTAATGTAGACTGCTTGTCCATCTACCCGAGAGCGTCGGCGCTCGCGAATGAGGATGTGCTAGCTAGTTAGTATTCAGTATTTTTACGAAATAGAGACAGTTAATGTAGACTGCTTGTCCATCTACCCGAGAGCGTCGGCGCTCGCGAATGAGAATGTGCTAGCTAGTTGGTATTCAGTATTTTTTACGAAATAGAGACAGTGATTTATAAATCAGCGGTGAATTAAGAATCAAAATTAAATTCTTCCAGACGATTCTAACAACCCTTGTGTTCGATGTTGGAAATGAAAACCGGTAATTAATTTGGAATTTAGTTGTTTGATTCACAACACTAATTCAATGGTACCACACTGAGGGCGAATGACGGATTGTTAACTAGCTAACTTCACTGCAGTCAGTAGCTGTCAAATCATTAGGTGCGGCCATGTTGATCTGTAGTGAATAAGATTGAGATAATTTGGTTTTAGGGAATTAGAATTGGCACAATATGCCCAAATGCGACCTCAAGACGAGATACATCCCCGCGACATTCGCTTGGACTTTATTACTGGGCACAACGTCCCTATTTTTCTATTTCCCGTAAGTACACAAAAGTGATGTTCAAAGTATAGGTCTCATTTTTGGGTTGACAATTTTCACAGAAGATTGTTGAAGTATTTCTATTATTATCTTGGGCCTACAACCCTTGCCCTGTAGGCCTTCGTTCCGTATAATCACGCTGTGCACTGTTATTGGTAGACATGACCTTTCTTAGAGACCCTCACAGGTCTAACAAAAAATTGTTTCCAATATATCTAAAATAAGCGTGAAAATTAACTAAATTTGTAAAACAAGCACAGCTTGCATGACTTCAAGTGATCAATAATACCTATTTGTGTGTGTTAACAAGCAAAGCTATTAGCACTATGTGTATGCTACAAGTTTTCTGAGAATGTTATTAACAATTCACATTGCAAGGTTTTCAATGCTATAAATAAATGTAACATCTCATTCCAGCTATATTGAACATCAATGGATAGCTAGGTTCTTAATTTATTGAGTTAGTTTTGAAAAATAACCAGAGCAAATAGTAGTGTTCTAAAAAGGAATCAGACTATGTAAATAGGTAGCGGAATTTTCTTACCTTTACTTTCACAATGCTGTTACTTCATCGCTAATGATTTTTATCATGCAATTATCATTATAAAATGCCACTTTACCGTTCATCTCAGACCCAAGACCAGTGTCCACCAAAAATGGTCAAAAACCATCATGAAGTGTCTCCGTAGCTTAGCTGGTTAGAGCTTCCTGTCGGTCTGAGCAACACTGTTGCTCTCTCTACTTCATTGTTTGCAGTCATTGAGCTGCATGACATCTTTTTTCTTGAGCCGGTGTGTGTATGTGGTTGTGAGTTGGGGTGTTAGTTATATTTTTAAATATAATTTCATTTGTTTCAGATGCCAGTACTACCTCCTGAGGCATCCATGGGTGCCAGCATATCAAGGTGTCATAACGTTTTTTGTTTTGGCCAATTTCACGCTGGCCACTTTCATGGACCCGGGCGTTATACCAAAAGGTAAATATTCCATTTTCATTTATTTTTATTATCAATACATGACTATACTACACTTATTATTGGCATATAACACTATTATTCACAATTATTACTCTGGAAGTCATAATGAATAAACTACTAATAACAAGTGAAAATTTGTGAGTATGTTTCGCTATTTGTAGTCCAATTACGCCAAAATGGCTGATTCGATTGAGATGAAACTTGCAATATGTTGTTTGTGAACTGCAAGTATCTAGGTGCCACACAAGTGACGCTGCGGGGGGAAGCTAGTTGCAAATTAAATAAGTACACCCTAGTTTGTTCAATCATTCAAATGTTAATTCCGTTTTTCGTTATCAAAGAGATAATAATTTCCAGCAATTTGGTATAATCAGATAATAATAATTTATTTTGTTGTGTAAATAGTGCTGTTATTGCGTAGTCTGTCCAAAAATAAGGAAATTTACAATGGAGTAAATGCAAAAGTTTGTAAAGATGTTTAGATTTTTATGGTTCCATCACGCCGTTACAGCTCAACCGATTTCGATGAAACTCAGAATAGATAAAGTGCTGTACCTAGAATAGCATATAGCCTAGTTTCTACCTAAGTACCACGCTAGCAAAGCCGCGGGCACAAGCTAGTATATGAATAAAGACATTCAAAATTTCAGTTTTTCTATGGGTCTTAGAATTTAGTTTTTACCATCTGTACTATTCTTAAGTTACCTGAAATAAAATTTATATTATACTAGCTGTTCCGCTCGCGACTTCGTCCGCTTTTGTATATACCTACCTAGACCATTATCCATTATCCTAGTCAAAGTACTAACACTTATTATGCAGCTATTTATCTATTTCTACCTACCATCACCGTCCCGTCATCGTCATCGTAACTGTCACAGTCCCGTAACCGTCCCGCCACCGTCACGTATATAAACTTTCATCCCTATTTACGCACCCTAAGTACCTACATAGTGTATTAACCTGAATACCCACCCATTTTTATGTCTCTAACTTGAAAAACCTGGGACTTTTAAAGAAGCCATCAACCCCCATTTTATACCCTTCAAGGGTGAATTTTTGTAAAATTGTATTATAAAAAATGTTTACTCTCTTTAAGGAACCTACGTGCCAAATTTCAATTGTATAGGCTTAACAGATAAAGAATTCCCATACAAACTTTCATCCCCTATTTACACATCCTAGGGTTGTTTTGAAAAAAAAAACTAATATAGGGATTTTATTATTTTGAACTATCTACCTGCTAACCGATTTTAATGTCTCTAACTTCAAAAACATAGGACTTCCCATATAAACTTTCATCCCCTATTACCACACCCTAAGGGCTGTTTTTACAAAAATGCTGATAATAGTATTTTTTATTTTTGACAATTTACCTAAAACCTGATGTTTAAATACTTAATTCCTCGGTTCCAGCTCCACCTGACGAGGATCGCGAGGACGACTTCCGCGCGCCTCTGTACAAGAGTGTGGAGGTGAACGGTATAACGGTGCGGATGAAGTGGTGCGTCACTTGCAAGTTCTACAGGCCGCCGCGGTGCTCGCATTGCTCTGTCTGCAACCACTGCATAGAGGTGTGTACTCATTCACAGCTTTAGGATTCACCAAATCAATTTCCGTACCTCATTTGGAAACCCCTTAACCCCTAAAATTCAATTATTACGAGACAAAGTTATATTTGCGGTTAATATCATACAATGAACTACGTGAGCGACCGCAAAATATAAGTTTGTCACCTGCACTTGGAATATTGTTTTTCTGACCCCGCGTAATGGTACGCAACCCTCAGGGCGCGAGTTATCGCACATGACCGTCTTTATTTATAGCTTAACTAGCTGGTACCTATAATGATAAAAAGCCTATATGCTATTCCAGACTATGATCGATCTCTGTGCCAAATTTCATCCAAATCCGTTCGGCCGTTTGGACTCGACTGAACCACAAACATCCTCACAAACTTTCGCATTTATAATATTAGTCATCATCATCATTATTAGCCTGATGAAGTCCACTGCTGAACATAGGCCTCCCCCAAAGAGTGCCATGACGAACGGTCTTGAGCCTTCTCCATCCACCGACTTCCCGCAACCTTCACAATGTCGTCGGTCCATCGAGTGTCCAACAAGAAAGTAGGATTTAATAAAACTGTACTTGTTTCCAGACGTTCGACCACCACTGTCCGTGGGTGAACAACTGCATAGGGCGGCGCAATTACAGATTCTTCTTCTTCTTCCTCATATCACTGTCCATACACATGCTGAGTATATTCGGGCTCAGTTTATACTTCGTCATGAATTATGGCGGGAAGACGCTCACTGAGGTCAAGCCAATTGTATCGTATCCTTTTATATGAAAATTTGAATCAAATTCGGTGAAATAGATTTGCACTGACGTCTTAGTTGATCGAGCGAGCGAAGTTCTCTCAAACAACTTTGGCGGATCGGCGTTGTATTTTTGTATGTTTATTTGTTAGAGTATAACTTTCGAACCGTCGATCCTATATGCATGGAATTTAGGAGGTCAACAGTTTGAACTATTTTTTACTGGTAAGAATATGAGTTAAATTGGCCAAGGGGATACTAAGATATCGGGGGGTCCAAAAGTTAGTTAGTTGAGTTTAAAAAAAGTTATTTTTTATTTTTTATTCCGGACTTATTACACACTGTCAACTGTATCCCAAACTAGGCATAGCCTGTACTATGGGTACCAGAGACTGATATACATAATAGATATATATTTAACACCCAGACACAGAACAAACATCTATGTTAGTCACAAATGTTTGTCCAGTGCGGGAATCGAACCCGCGTCCTCTAGCGCAGAAGGCAGAGTTACTACCAACTGAGCTATGAGGAGAGTCAAAGTTATACAAGTTCATGAAGTGGGAAAGAGCGATGTTTATACATTTCAAAAGGATTATTATGTTTATTCTAGGCCATATTGTTTTTGAGATACAACGAAAATGGTAACATTTAAGACCAATATAATGGGAACTCCCAGTTGGTAAAGTTTCAATGACTTGTTCAGTAAGATAGAGAGAGAGCGAGAGAGAAGACTCCTAGTTCAGGTAAGATTGGATAATAGTAAGAACATGCTAAAGATTCAATTTTAAATGTTTATATTATTTGTGCGTCAACTATCATCGAAGCTTCTTCCAACTTTCACAGGACATACCGAGATCTCAGTTCGGGAAGAAACGCTAGTCCTCTTTTAAAAAGCTACAAATTTATGCTTTCATATTGTCATTTGAATAATTTTAATATAGTTTTAATCTGAATTTTATTTTATTTGGAATTTGATGTTATTATTCTACAAAATTTATGAAAAAAGAAGTTTCGTTAAAACATTTCATAATGCCTATTCATTCATGTTCACGTTCATACCACGCAAAACGGTCTTGTGTATCTCATTCATTCTTCAATCATTACTATAAATCTACATTATCGGAACTCTTTTCGTTTGAACAAAAAAATTCAAAATTATATTCTACATTTTCGGAACTCTTTTCGTTAGAACAAAAAAATTCAAAATTTCGCATGGTTTAGTTGTTGTTCACTATCTGAACAGCCCCTAAATTGTACAATACACTCACCTGCGTTCGTACACGAAACATAATACAGGATTCATCTGCTCTTTTTAGATTTGTATTCCTGCTGACGTGAACAACGGCTGCACCATTTTATCCAATAGAACATCCTGAAAACCGCTATACAACGTGTTCCGTAACTTACAGTATTATTTCAAAAGGGGATTTCAGTTCGGGGGGAAAAAACCTTTTTTTCCGAACTTTTTAAAGGCAGCCTCATTTTGGCCTTTTTACCGACTTTATAACTACTAATTAGTAAACGTACGAGAAGTTCGGATCAAGATTGCTACCTAAAACGGCTGAATAATCGAGATTGAACTACATAGTGTATTTTCAATAACGAATTTTCAAAAGCAGATCACACTTTATTGCCTATTAGCCGTAGAATAAGCCCCTTTTGGGATGGTATACATATTACGAAACACCGTGTATAATAAACGTTATTTATCGCAAAATCTTCTGATAAAATAGTAATTTTCTGAATACAGAATGTCAGAATGGTTATAATGGGCATAATCGCCCTCCTAGCGATACCCATATTCGGTTTAACCGGGTTCCACATGGTGCTGGTCTCTCGAGGAAGGACCACGAATGAACAAGTGACGGGCAAGTTCACGGGTGGCTTCAACCCGTTCTCAAGAGGATGCTGGTATAACTGCTGTTACACGCAGTTCGGGCCTCAGTATCCTAGGTAAGATGAAAAGATTGTTTTTTATGTAGTTTGTTTTCTACATGGCGCGTATCTCCAACGTCTGTTTCCAATATTTTTGTTATTTCAACATGTACAGTTTGTTTCCAATTCGTTAAGTTTGCTTCCAACTCGTTTAGTTTGTTTCCAATGTGACCAGTTTGTTTCTTATGTGACCAGTTTGTTTCCAGTATTGGTTTAGCATGTATTTCGATTCCAACATCTTTATTTTGTTTCCAACATGTTCTGTTTTGCGGTCTCTACATTATGTGTAGACTTATCCTAAAAGGTTTCGTTTGTTTTCGTATTCAGTTTACCACCAATGGGTCCAATTGATTTCAACTGAGCGCTCTTGATTGTTACATGCATGTCTATGTTGTTTCTTTTACTGTCTAGTTTTATTCCAACTTAAATGAAGTTTATTTTCAACGTGTTAAATTTGTTTCCAACATGTTTAATTTATTTCCAACAAGTTCTCGTTTGTTGTCGGAACGGCTTGATGGTAGGTTGTTTCGTTCTTGTGCGTCTGTTATGTTTATCTTTATCGTTTACAATTGGTCTGATCCGTGTTCGCAAATTTCACTAGCACACACATCATCAATACAAAAAGGGTTTAAAAAATCATCACATCAAGAAATCCACTCGTAGACATAGACGCTCCTTCCTAATTTAGTTTATCAGGTAGGGGCCATCCTACTAAGCATCACATTAACGCATACTTGCGTCAACCAGGATTACCATAACGATAAACCATTTTCGTGCCAAATGACAACTTATTGTAAAACTAAATAATAAAACTTATAACTCGAAGTTACACTATTGTTCAGCCAAATTCAATGTGAAATGTTTGTGAACAATTTTCTTGGTTGGCGTTTATTTTTGAACAGAATTTATAATAACTCCTTTAATAAAAGGGTTGATACTCTGGGTCTGGGTAAAGCGGGACCTTCCGCGTTTTCAAAACAATATCAGGGCGTCTGATCCAAGCGACGCGTGACCCGAACGCTGGCTCCTATTTGGCCCAACGGATTATCATTGCCATCCAGCGTGGCAATTCCTTCAGCTGGATCCAGATTACACGATTAACGATTTAACGATTTACGGTTTTTAGATATCTCAATTGTTTCTTTTGTATTACAAGTAGCTATGTAAATATTAACTTGTTTTTTTTTTAATATATATATTGGTTCTAATTCTGTAAAAAAATCAACGCCGAGTAAGATAAAGTATAGGCGGTTTGGTTACAAACGTTTCACATCGAATTTATCTGAATTATAGATAAACCTGGCTGCAAGAAGCATTTATAACTTCCAACGAATTCCTTAGCGTGAACTCAGAATGGTTATAATGGGAATAATCGGGTTCCTAGCGATACCGATATTCGGGTTGAGCGGATTCCACATGGTACTCGTCTGCCGAGGGTCCACCACCAACGAACAGGTGATGGGGCGGTTCTCCGGGGGGTACAACCCTTATTCACGGGGTTGCTGGAACAACTGCTGCTACACGCAGTGCGGGCCTCAGTATCCTAGGTATGTTTCACCACACTGGGTCTGTTGACACCACTAGGACGACAAGATCTATAAAGTCTAGTCTAGTCCTATAGTAATTGTCCTATACATTGACATTCTTTTCAGTAGTAGGATATCCACTGCTGAACATAGGCCTCCCCCACAGATTTCCAAGCGAAACCAGGGAATTTGCCCGTACTCTCCACGATGGGCAAGTGGGCACGCGGGTTGGCGTGTGCAGTTAGACCTACCGTTGTTAAATAGGACGCTACTGCCCATCCCCTAGTTTTTTTCCCTTAGTCGACTCTTACGACTTCCACGGGTAGATATGGAGGGGCCTATTCTTCAGCCGGGGCCACCACGGAGTGGACTAAGGAGTTCAGCATAACAAGACAAACACACAGACAGACACAAAAAAAGACGAAATGGCTGATAAAGTACCATATCCTTGGGCAGTTTTGCACCAGACTGCATCCTTTAGCCACACTGGTTCTTTTATCGACGGTCTTGTACTAATTCTCCGGGCCGTTTCCAGCCACTACCATCAACTTTGGGGGTTTGTTTAGGCGGTGACCTAAGTTGACAGTCTGAAAGATTTATGGTTCAATTTTTGACACGCTTGCAATTGAATCCCTGTCACTCAATAAGACGTCGTGATAGGGCTGCAGGTCATTGACCTAACACAAAATTACTAAGAGACAACCAATGAAGCCGTGTTGGCCTAGTGGGAGATTCGCGACTTTCAATCCGAAGGGCGTGGGTCCAATAATTTTTTCTATTCCAAAATTTTTATCTAATTTCTTTTGTTACAACCAATGATAAGAATCATGGTTTACCAAAGGTTTCATCATCTTCACCACACTGGGGTATTCTAAACCTAATTGGCGATAAAGTTTGTACTACGACTTTTGGAAATTCATCATTTTTAATTGCAAAATCATCAAATTTTTGCATAGAGTTTTTTCAATGCAAAATTACGAATTTACTAAAGTCGTAGAACAAACTTTAATTGGGTGTATAATAAGCCCCTATCAGGATAGCAAATATATTATGTAGTATCGCCCACCGTTTGAACTCGCCTTGACACAGTAGTCAATTTCACTTATACTGTAGTTCAGAATACAATTTCAATTCATTTGACTTAGCTTCAATTTCTCAGGTTGCCTACTTGAAAACCCTTGAAACGATGAAGCCGATAGTGAAATTGACTGCTAAGGTTAGCCATTCTACAAAATTATCTCCGGTATAGTCTCAAAATACGATCCTTATTTGCTACGGACGGTTACTATTTTAGCGTATAACGAAGATATTCGGGAGAGTTTGTTATCGATAGATTGTAGTTACAAAAAGGCAATTAGTGAAACGCAAATCCTACTAGTTGACCATAGTAACTAGTAAGATCCGTCACCAGAGTTACGCCTTATTCAAACAGTGTGCGATATATCATCCAAAATTTGTTCCAAAATTATCCTTAGCACTACTGAATAAAGTTAATTTTGACCTTGAGGCCAAGAAGACCAAGGGCGTGCAAAACAAAGTGATTCATAATATGTCCATAACTATCCCGAAAGGGGATTATTCTATCAACAAAAAGAAAGAATATAAGATTGAGTGTAGAATAAGCCTCTTTCCTTGTGTATATCCCAAAAATGACTGACTTCTACGGGATTCGAACCCGCAACCTCGGCCTAGATACGCGGATGCTCTTAACAACTAAGTCACTTACCGCACGCCGTTTTAATCCGCCTTTAGCCACTAGATCATACGAAACTACTAACATAGTCTGTTTCCACTTCCAGCCTCGCCCGTCCGTCAAAGTACATGTACAAGGGCGGCAAGAAGCGACGCGAGTTGCCCCCGCACTCCGCGTCCGCGATATCCACGATAGCGACGGACACGCACCAGGTAAAAACGTACACGGCCGACAATGGGAACGCGCACCGACCGCAGGGACCGCACGCACACTACAACAAGGTGAGAGCCAGACGCTTCGCGGCTAGTTCACTTTATATAAGATTTTATATATTAAGATGTACAGGTAATGTTATAAAGAGCTAGTTCACTTATGCGGCGATGGGCTTGCAATCTGTGTTATGTATGGAATGCTAGGTACTGCAAAATGTGGGCACGTGCGATGGACGGCCCTCTGACTACCCCAAATCCTTGGCTAAGGTTCCTATTTTGAGATTAGAGCTGGCCAAAAACGATCAATTTTGGATATATTTATCTTATTTCTAGATCTAAATTAGTTTAGGATATACAAGGTGTTCCGTAATTAGTATACAATCCGGTAAGGGGTTTATTCTATAAACAAAAAATAAAATATTAGGAAAAGTACCGTTATTCCCAAACTTTCTCAAATCAGCTGATTTTGGTCTTTAGATTTTACCCTAAAATAGCTGATTTTTACATAGTGTTTTTTCAATGAAAAATTTAGTCTTTATTTGCCAATTGGGTGTAAAGTAAGCCCCTTTTGGGATTGTAAACATTATAAATCACCTTGTAGATCATTCATTGAATACTTCAGCCATTCCCTTGATAATATCTTCTGTCGAATTTAAACAGTAAATCTACTAATTTATTCTAACCATGCTTTATGTAGATGAATATAGCTTGAACCCATAAACTGTAGATATATCATTTAGTTATCATGCTTGTAGAGCGAATACATACCTTCAATTCACTGAAATACGGTTGAATTTTGCACGTGCACTTTATCAATGTGAATTGAAGACATGATTGTCTGGCTCTCTCTCTACTAATCTTCTGTCTCTTTTCTTTGATAATCAGGTATTCGACTCTGATAACATCGCTTTAGATAATTAACTTACCAAATTACGCATTACCAATGCTCCAGGTGTTGCAGATGTCAATAGGCGACGGTAACCGCTTACCATCAGGCGGGCCGTAAGATTGTTTGACTCCGTATAACAAAAAAAAAATGGTTCATTCTTTAGATAATAGATTAGTTTTCAGGTACAGTTTATGAGAAGACCGTTACATCGAAATTCGGCAACTAAATTCTGCCTGGCTTTTCGTGTCACTGATTATTTCTTGGTCATCCTGTATTGGGTCTGTGATCAGGTTGAGGTATGGTCGCCATGAAAAGGGTATGGCCGTCGGTGAAAGAATCAGTGCAGTGAAAGGATTAAAGTGCGCCTCTTAGAGGCTCCTTTTGTGCACAATTCTGCCTAACGTAGATTAATTAGATACTTACAAAGTCTTACTAGAAAAATAAAAATCGAATTTGTACTCTCAACTTAGTACTTACCATGAAATCTCAATACATTGTACTTCAAAGAATTATTTTATTCATTTTAGTTGTACAGGAATTTTTACTCATTTTTTCTATTAGTAGGATTGTTTGATGGCAACTAATTTTAGTATAGAGCTGACCTCGTTTTAGGGTTCCGTACCTCATTTGAAAAAAAACGGAACCCTTATAGGAATACTTTGTTTTTCGTCTGTGTGAGTGTCTTTTCAGACGGACAGGCTCGCACTGAACAGTCTTAATTTTTTCATCAATACTTCACCCACTATTTATTTATACTTTTAGATCGATAACACATTATAGTCATGGCGAAAAGCGTATACTAATTTTCTAAAGACCGATTGCGGAGCACAAATAATTAGTTTTGCACCGTTCTCGCTCGCTCGGGGCTCTTATGCGAGCTTGACGTTAGAAATGTTCGTATGATGTGACTTTAGATGTTTACAACTTAACAAGTTGACTCCCCAGCTATCTCCCGGTCGGGAAGAGCACGAGGGTGAGATGGAGGGGCCGGGGGCTTCGCAGAGCGCCGACTGCGAGCCCACGCCGCCCCCGCTGCAGCGGCGGGGCTCCAACGCTAACCTGTTCCCACCGCCCGGGGAGCCCCACCATCATTTACCACCTAGGCCGCACCACTACCCACGGCTGAGTCCGCTCTCTAGAAATACTAGGTAAGTTTTACTACCCTAAATATGCCTCGTGTCCACAATAACTGTAGAGTGGGGTTTCAGTCTTTATAAGATTCCCACTGATGAGCGAGCCTCACCATCATTTACCACCAAGGCCGCACCACTACCCACGTCTGAGTCCGCTCTCTGGAAATTTAAGGTGATGTCTTACTACCTTAAGCCAAATGGGTTGTGTGAAATGTGTCTCATCATCATCATCATTTCAGCCATAGGACGTCCACTGTTGAACCTCCCCTTAAGCCTCCTCCATAGATTACCAGAAACAATCATTTGGGGGATATGCCCATACTCGCCACGCTTGGCATGCGGGATGGCGAGCGCAGATAAAGCTCTTGTTGTGGATAGGGGACGCTGCCGCCCATCCCCTACTTTTGTAAGGAACACAAAAGTAGGGGATGGGCGGCAGCGTCGTCGCCTCTTACGACATCCACGGGTAGTAATGGAAGGGCCTATTCTTCAGCCGGGGCCAGCACGGCAAATCTGAAGTGTGAAATTTGATGTGGAATGTGTTTAGTGTCTTCAATAGTATGGGCTCGTTGGTAACAGTCTGTTACCAACTTTTACTTCCTGTTCAGTACTCGGCGAGGCAACACGTCTAGGAGTTTCCAGTACGCAGCAGATCAATTCTTCCTGACGATGCCTCGTAGAAAGGCGAAACACGTGTCGAAATCTTATTCGTTTCGTTGTGTAAATTGTCGTTGTTCCTACTGCACGTAAGTCAGCTTTGCATAGCTTTTTATTGCAGGCGGTGTGGGAGGTGCACGCATCTGCATTTTTTTATATGTTTTGAATAGATTAGCGAAATAGTACTACATATTATTCATTTCTTATCTTGTTTGTGAAAACTTTTAATTGGCCTTCTTATATTATGTAACTTCTTTAAAGTTGTGTAATATTTATTCTAATACCTTTTCTGTAAGCTAGCTGTAAGTTTTCCGACTGTTCAAAAATAAAATAAAAATATTTGTTTTTCTTAACTGTCTGCTCCACAATTCCAGCCATAGCGGAACCACCACAACGGGTTACCGGGTGGTGATGGAACCGCTCCGGTGCGAGACGAACGGTGCGCGACCCTCTCCGACCATGCAGCAGCGGATCAAGGCATTAGGCGTGCCTACTCCGTTGGCAGTCAGCAGCCCTGTCAGAAGGTATGTTGGACTTGACAACATAAGCGGGGACTGAAAATTTGGTCTATTTTATTCAGTTCTTCGTGTATGATTGTGACATTGGTCAGAGCTTTAAGTCCCTCTCCGTTACCTGTGGTGCAATTGTGTAAGCGTAATGGCAATGAAGATAGTAACTTTGAGGCTAATTTTAACAATCTTAGCAACATTCAAAACGTTCCTAACTTGACAAGGGAAAACTTCAAGACCTTAGCTTCTTCCTTTTCATGTTTGAAAAACTACAGATGTAGCTAATATTGATAAAATCATCCTTAAAACTGCTATCTTCATTACCATTTTGCTTACACAATAGCTTGGCTGGTCTTCAGGACAATTTTCGGGCAGAGGATGTCAGAAAACTGATATTAGGATTGACAAAACAATATTATTTGAGATTTTTTAAACATGTCAAATTCAATCTTGTTTCTCATGACCTAGGAGAATCAGGCAAAAGACTGAGCACTATTTTCTAAGAACTAAAATAAACAGACTTCAAGTGTGAGGATGAAATAAGAGACAGCAAATATCTTATTGGATCTGAAATTTTACTTCAGATCTTTGTTTGGCCTCAAATTAACCCAGAAATTAGACAGCACATTTTTTTTGAATGTCAGGAATTTCAATTTAATTAATATTTTTTTTACATATTCTTCAGTCCCCGCTTAGATATTAAGATAACATCCTGACTAAAACTAGACGTTTACTACTTCAAGACTTGCAAAAGTCTGAACTACACTATACTATGCTTACAATGTTCAGATCAAAATTTTACAATTCGGATCAATTGGCGATTATTGTGAAGGAAGTTCCCATAATGTTTTATAGGTATTTATAATGATCTCACATATCATTGCCTGTTACTTTCATTTGACTAACTTCACACTTGTGTGGGTAAGTTGCGCGACTAAATCCCGAATAACGTAGCCCAATGTTCCATAAAAACACTATACAAGATGATTCACCAATTTGTATACTATCCCGAAGGGGCTTATTCTACACCTCATTGGTAATAAAGTTTGTTCTACGACTTTTGGAAATTCGATTAGATTCCTTTTTCATTGAAAAATCTCTATGCAAAAATCAGCTGTTTTGGGGTCCAATAAGTTCAAACAAATTGATTGAATCAGCTGTTTTATGTAGCAATATTGATGTCCAACCTCTCTTAGGTTTAGTTATTAGTTAAAGCTGATGAAAATACCAAAAATAGCAGCTAATTTGAGAATGTTTTGGAAAAAAATGGAAATATTGATGCTTCTATCGCTAATATTATTTATTTTTCTTCTTTTGTTGATGGTAGATATTAATTCCCTTTCGGGATGGTACACATGCTACGAATCACCTTGTACCTATGTGAATTTACAATTAACAATGAATTTGTAACTCAGGCATAGGAAATTGACAACGAAAATCTGCGCATGAGTTTCAGTTTAGTTTGAACTGAGATCTGTAATATGGACCTGAGTTTTGAAATTAATTACCGGGTGATTTAGTCGCGCAACGAAATATCTTTATGTGAAATATCTAATGTATCAAAAAATAGCCCCTCCCCCAATGCATCGCTTTAAACTTTTAGTTCGTCTAAGTGTTTATTTGCATGTAAAATGGTTTGCATTTTCACAATTTTAGTGGTGGATATATTGGGAACACTGTATGATTTATAATGTTTGTATGATTGTATAATGTGTACATTGTGCTTTGTTGTCATGTGGTTTGCTTAAATGCCCGTAAAATCCTTTTAGTTTTTACCCTGGAAATGGTAGTAAGAAATAAAAACTCCGTACGCATTCAGCCTTACAGTCTCAAAAATAAACAAGCAACCTACTCACATTTGAAAAAAAAAATCTCCAGCAAAATGGTGTTTTTTAGAAGTAAAGCCTAGCCTTTCTCGATTTTTGATTACATTTCATAATCAGCTATATTTGTTAGCGTGCAGAGACAACTAATTCACAATAAGCCCATGTTTTTAGTAAGATGTAAATACCGTTGTCTATTGGCATCTACAAACACCAGAGACATAATAGATGCACTCCCAGTCAGAAAGACACTATGAACTGTGCCCAAAAGCAAACCCATGACGAATCCGAAACTAGTTCAAAAGTTGAGTTGACCGTTTGCCCGCTAACGTACAGGTGGACGTAACGGAACGGAATTACGGTAAATTACTATGATACGGTTTGTGTGTGTGCGTGTTTGTAAATATCGAGATGTGTGTTGGTGGACTGATTAAAATTTAAGTATTTGAGATTGTCAACGCGGTCTTAATTCGAAAAGATGCAGTTGTAAATTACACAAAATAAATAAACCCTCTCTCGATAAAAGACTTCCTGGCTATTGTTTGCTGTTAAAAATTGACAGGGCGAAAGATATCGAGGCGATAAAGTTTGTATCGGAGTATGAGTATGAGGGTACTTTGGATACAAACACTTAGAACTAGAGAGTTCTAAGTGAATTTATTGTAGAACCATGAATATGTAAATGGCTAATATCATTATTTGAAATAATGAATGTCCACCAATTCACATTTCTAACTGTAAATTGAATTGCTTGCACTTTTATACAAATGATTTCGTGCACTTTCATTATTATTTACACTTTTGATTTTCACAGAGTATTTCCCAACAGCAGCGCGTAAAAATGTCCTAATTAATTACAGTACAATTTACAATCCTACAACCCAGTTAATAAGTCTTAAAGTCAAAATAAATAACCCTTTTTGTAAAACAGAAACTACGATGTATTCAATAGACCTCAGACACACTAACTGATTTTAAACAATGCACTGTTTTATTGTTTACTGTCTTGTGAATGTTAAATATCCTAAATACATTTTACAGCATGTTTTTACTTATTATTTGGTTTTTTATTTTTATGCTTTTTATTGGATGAATTAAGATAAAAACTTTAGATGCTGTTTTTCTCATTAGATGTTCTAATTTAGAACTAGCACGTAGTTCGATTCTATAACTACATAGTTTGATTGGTGTAAACTGTTTCCGCATTGTTTTTGAAATATCATTGACCTGTTATCATGAAAATCAGTATTGAAATTCATCACAGGAATTAGGATTTTTTTATTTTGAACTCTTGGCCTGTCCTTTCTAACAGTTAACAAATGAAAGAGTCAAGCCGATATAGCTAGTACTGATTATGAAAATGCAGGTTAGAGTAAAACTATATACCATTGTATAACTTTTTGCAATCACATTGGCGTATTGCGCGACATAAGATAGAAGTCGCGTGTGCAAAACACGTAAAACAGATCACTTCGGACTGAATGGGACTTCAAACAGATCCTTTTCGGACTGAGTGGGACTTCAAACAGATCCCTTTCGGACTGAGTGGGACTTCAAGATGGCGAATGTAATATTTACGTCCAGAATGTGTGGAAAAATTACTTGACGAAACCTTGACGTCGCACTCAGTCTGGAGGTAATCAGTTTTGCGAATTTTGCCGAAATGTGGTTGTTAAAGCATTGCTGAAGTATACAATGTTACTCGTATGCAGCGACATCCTCAAGTGTCAGTTCAAAGGAAGATTTATCAAAATGGGCTTGCTTTGTCTTAGTCCAGTTACTTTTAACCACAGCATCTAAGAGTTTTCACATAGACATAATTTATAATCATTATATTTTTTATTTTGCAAGCCGTTGTGCCAAAAAGGAGCGAAAGAGTAGATCGAGACACTATATAATGGCTGGTTCTTACAAGCAATTGCCTATGGTCGAATTATAGACAATTATATCTATGGTAAATTTTAACTCTTTGGCCAGTTTTCCTTTAGGCCCTTTTTCCTAAAATTACTTATTTATTAAAGTTTTTACCTGATTTATTTAACTAGTAGATCACACAGCGTTTGATGTATATATTTTTTCTTATAAATATAATTATCATTCATCTCAGCCATTGTGTATTGTGCCGCGCTATTGTTTTCTGGGTTTTATGCATGTTGTCCTGATGAAATGTATTCTTACACCTCTTAATTTTCTACTAATTACAATTTTTTTGTAATGTTCTTACTATCGTTTTTACCAACCGACACTAAGTAACTACAGAAAAAACTTAGGTCTCGTTTAAGCCGTGTTCAAACGGCTTACAATACGTTAGTTAAAATTTATTACAAAATTATCCTTAAATAAATAAATAAATATAAATAAATATTCCGGACATATTCACACGGTCAACTGATCCCAAACTAGGCATAGCCTGTACTATGGGTACCAGAGACTGATATACATAATAGATATATATTTAACACCCAGACACATAACAAACATCTGTGTTAGTCACAAATGTTTGTCCAGTGCGGGAATCGAACCCGCGACCTCAAGCGCAGAAGGCAGAGTAACTACTAACTGAGCTATGAGGCCTGTGTGTTAAGTCTACTGAATAGAATCAATTTGAGTTTGATTTTTAGGGCTTTGCTGTAATGCACATGCATATCTTAGAGCACGCCCTTAAAGGACTTAAAATTGACTTTATTTAGTAGAGGAAAGGATCATTTTGAAACTAATTCTAATGACACACCAAGGACATATCGCATGCCGTTTGAACACGGCTTTAGATGGAGAGAATTTCCCGCCTCGAAATGAGATAAAAACTACGAGTCGGTTAGTTAAAGCATCGGAAAGACTAGATAATTTAGAACTATGAATCTTTTTATATGACAAAAGCAACAAATTAAGATAAATGCACGTGATTTTGATCTCTATTACTGTTTATGGTAGACACTATTTCATTCAGGACTAGCATGCTTGTAGCTAGTAATGTAATGTAATGTAATGTACAGTCGTGGCATGGTGCGTTGGCATGGTCGCATTGCAGCCGCCGTCGTCGGGTGCTATTCAGAACCTTTACATATACTATACGATCCCGTACCTATCTATTCTAGACAAGCATTCACTTACAGGGTTAGCTGAGGAAAGAGATAGAAAATCTGGACAACGCCATGTTAAATAAAAGGATGTGACAATGACAACGCCATGTCATCAAAATAACTTGTATGCTTTTAAATGTTTATTTAGCGCTGGAATCGCTCATTTTACACAAATCAAATTAGTACACGAATGCAAATCATATTCTGGCTACTTTTGACACCTATCGCGCGTTTTGTCCTTACTCCATTTATTTATCAAAATATTTGCTAACCTAGAAGTGAATGCAACTTGTCTAGAGGCTGCTCATTACGCTATTGTAGTTTAGCTGTACCACCCGATGTCACATATTGTAACCTAACTAGTAATCATAAAATGGCGTTTGAAGTTTTTTTTAAATATGGCTGCCATGTTTGTATATGGCGTTTACATGACGGTATTTTAAATGATTATGGTTAGGTCACAAGAGTGTGTACGGGAACTGGTGATTAGATAATGGGTCAGCGGTAAGGGTCGGTAGTTGTTGTAAATATACAGACAAAAATACAAGGGTAAATACTTTCTCTCCAAGGACTAAAAAATGGTTGATGCTTATCCGAAACAAGCTGTTTCTCGCCTCTTCTACCAGTGGCAACAAGCTTTTTGACATCAGTCATCATACCTGTATTGGATACTAGGGGGCAATTTACGTAAATAAAGTTCAATCTAATCTCTCTACAGTCTCGTACCGATATCATCTAAAATGCAGGTAGTTCGTACATCAAATCGACTGTGGCAATTGAGTTGACACGAGACTGTAATGAGTTAAATGGCCCCCAGATATCGGCCGATGGTTGAAGAGGCGATTACAGAGAAATACCCTTGAATAAAGTTCTGTACGGGACGTACCGGCGACGGCGTGCGTAGCGTACATACCGCACGCGCATACGCTTCGCCCCGCAGCTCCCTTTTCCTCTGTCCGTAGGGCGTACGATAACGATAGCGAGGGCTCGGACGAGCTCGCGCGATTATACCCCTGACGCCGCGCAGGTCCAACCCCGGCACACCGACCCAGCCGCGCCGGCCCGACTTCATCAGCGTAGCGAGCAACGGCAGGCAGAGCCCTCAGCGGCGGTTCCTGTCGGAAGGCGAGCTGCTGAGGTGCGAGCCTCCCGCGCCGCACCGTCCCACCGCGGACGACATCCGCGAACTGGCCGCGTCGCCTCAGCGCGGGAACTACTTGTGGGCGGAGCGGCACGCGCACGCGCCCCGTGGCGGCGTGCCCGTCTTCCCCCCGCAGCCGTCCCCGCTGCCGCGGAGACGGCCGCCCCCCGCGCCTCAGCCGCAGCGCCCCGCCCCCCCGCACCACCCCCCTCGCCCGCTCTCCTTCGTGCGAGCGCTGGAAGTCCAGGATCAGTTGGAGGCCCGCGCACCGCCCCCCGACCCCCCCGATCGAGCGTCCGTCTACGACTGCAATTACGAGATCTCCGTCTGATAACTTGACTGTCCCCCCCAGGCCGAGATCAGAAACTTTTAGCGCACAACTGCGTTAGCACCTAGTGAACTAGCATTTGTATTGTGTACCTACCGGAGATCCGGAGTGATGGTGGAGATAGTTTTATATGTATGTATATTTGTAATCGTTTGACTCTGTAAATAGTCCCCCCGTGTTGTGATTCCGTGGCGATGTTTGTATATTGTAACGGCATTCGATTTTATATTTACTATCCGGAGACCCAACTCCTGTGTCCTTACGGTATTTGCAAGACTTTCAGTACATCATGATTCTGTACCGCATTGGACATCGGAGTAGGTTCTCTAGTATTATTTATTTTATTGTTATTATTTTGGCAGGTAGCTGTTTAAGTATTGATTGACGGAGGCTAAGGAATTGACTGATTGGTTAATCTGCCTCAATTTTTTTAGTTGACTCTTTCTGCGCGCGCAGCAAAGTGAAGGATTTACCTTCTCTTTCTAATTAATTCATATGTTAGAAAGAGAAAGTCAAATGAAAATGTGCCAAATATTCTGTAGTCACAGTTAGCTTAGCTCACATTTTGGCAGGCTTTACCTATTTTTTAATTGTTCATCAATCCTAGATCCTCTAGCTTGAAATGGCAAGATCATCTAAAACACGAGTTAAGATGCCATTGTGGCTTAACCATGCATGTCGTTGAAAAGGGGTACTTGAATTTAGCATCACTTTTAAATGGTAAAAAAATGGATTTTAAAACTAGCAATATTAATATTATCATCATCATCGGCCTATTCGTCTCTTATAGACGATTTAAGTAGTGCGTTTGTTGGGTCAGGTTAAACATTATTTCTGATGGCTGTATAAGCCAAGCCAGGCGTTCTTTGTTCGCTATTTTACCCAACACAACTCTTGATAGGCCTGATTCCGACCCAGCCACCGTGAGCGTGTCTCGTTAGGCAGCTAGGGTCTGTGGTCTCTACATTGGCAGTTTTACACATTTCCCAAGTAGGTGTAGGCTGTTTTGCCGCCCTTATTTTTGGTTTACTATAGGAAACGGCAGTTTGCGGTACCGTTCAATGTACAATGTCTTCTAGACTTCTATCTGCAAAACAGCAGAAAACAGTCTTAAAAAAATCGTTCCCAAAGCCACCCCTAAAATACGCCCTAGGCTTACTTAGCCTGCTGGTAAACCGCATCTGGGTCTCTAGGACACGTTTATTCCTCACCTTACCCTACCAGGTGATATGGAGAATGCTTCTGAAGACCATATAGACATGCCATATTCAAGGTTCCCCCAAAGCGTCAGTACTTTTGTTGTTATTCACTAGATGTTCATGGATCTAGTTTGAGTTGAGTTAATGTTGAAAAGATTTGTTACACACACGCAATAACCTATCCTGTTTTTTGTGTTGCGACGTATTCAACTTGATAATAAATCGTTAATTATTTTTATCGTTTTGGCAATTTTCACAGATCTCGGTGCCGAATTTTGTTTTCTCATTCATTGTACTTTGACTTTTGTAAATCTTAAATAAAAATATATATATATTTAATTTGTACATACAGTTTGCACAGAGAGATGATTGAGTTGAGATTATAATTTTGTAAATAATTTGTGTATAATAGAAGGAAATGTATCAAGTGAAGTGTTCTGAACTTAAAGTACTGTTTTGTATTATACTTTAGTATTAATTTACCTACTATACGACTTGGTGGTTGACAGTATGTATACTAACTATCCCGAAGATAATTCTATCAACAAAAAGAAAGAATATAGATAAAAAAATTTTTTATCTATATTCCAAAATTTCAGATATTTAAATTCAGTTTTTTTTCGAGCTTTCTCAAAATACTTATCTGTTTTTGGCCCTATTATAACTGCTGAACATGGCCTACCACACAGCCAGAGCGAATTCCTTATCATATGGGGGGATTTGTCCATACTCACCACGATGGGCATGCGGGTTGGTGCATCATTTCAGCAGTGGACGTCTACGGCTGAAATGATGATTATGATGATCTGTATAACTAATTATTAAACGTATGAGAAGTTGAATAATTGAGTTTGAACTGATTTGACCTCAGAACAGAAGATTTTTGTGTAGAATTTTTTCGATGAAAAATTTCGTATTTCCATAAATTGTAGAACAAACTTTATTGCCTTTTGTAGACTATTACCCTTTCGGGATAGTGTACATATTAAGGATCACCTATTTTTCCAATTGAATATGAATATCTATCACTTGGTACATTAGACATTATCATTATAAAGAAACACTGTCTTCATAAGCTACGAGTATGTAAATAAAAATCTAGAAATATTTAAGTATAATTTTGTATAGAGTTTGAACCAATATGTAAATCCTGATATTAGGGATGTAACAGCATAAATGAACAGTGTGTTTTCTTTCTCATTGCGTTATCTAAAGCCTCGTTTAGAAGGAGATAGTTTCCGTTGCGATTCTCGTAGACACTTGCGATAATCGCAGGTTTTTTTGCGGCTTGATTGCTAACATATGAACCCGATTATCGCCTGGAGATTCTGGCTTGCGATAAAGAGTGCGAGAACCTCTCCATATAAATTGGTATTTAGGAACGGTCTTAAGCTTTGTCCATCCACCTACTTCTCGACATTTGAGAACATTAATAGTGAGCGGCAATTTACATGGCAAATTCTTTGCTCAGAAGGAAACGGTGTTGGCTTTATGTTTTAATATTGTTTTGACTATAAATTCTGATGTTTCGTTACGATCGATCGCCTTGTTCATAGATTGCCATGTTAATTGCCGAGTACTGTAACCTTATAGATCATGCATACCTCATTGTGTATTCAAATCAGTGACTGTACTCAGCAGTGTAGATAACACTGATGAAGTGGTGGTGTGGCCCCGTCATCCACAGGTCGTGGGTTCGAACCCGGTCGTGCACCAACCAATGGATTTTCCATTTGGAATATTTATATGCGCTATACTAGTGCTCTCAAGCGGTGAAGGAAAACATCGTGAGGCAACGGCGAGTCCTAGAACTTAAAAATTCGTAAAGATGTGCACGAAACTAGTCTCTAAGAGGCGCACTTTATTCCTTTCACTACACTGATTCTGTATCGATCGTCATAGGCCCTTTTCAGGGCCACCATAGCTCAACCTAGTCACTGACCTAATACAGGTGACCAAGAAAGAATCAGTGACACAATCAAGCAGTAACTGTACCACAGATTCAACGGCCTATTTGATTGAAGAAATATTTATTGGCAGATTGTAAGCCTTCTAAAGAAAGCAGAATCCAAATGATTATGGCTATAGTCATCAACCGAACCGTTTGTTTTAAGTGAGTTGACATCATATATAGATTTTAATTAGGTATTTAGATCTGTAGATATGTCTCAGATCCATGATTTGAAGTTTTGTTTATGTTTCTACACCTAAAGCCTTGCCCACACTCGCGCCAAGAACGATACAGTAATGGCGAGTACGGGTTCCACCTTAATCGAACGTATTCTTGAAAATTCTTGGCGGGTGTCTATAATCTTAAAATTGTTTCGTTATCATGAAATGTTAGTTCAACCATTTAGTTTAAGAAACATAGTTCTCATTTCACCTCTTTGTTAGAATCCTTCCCAAGCATTGAGCTATAGATCTTCATTATCTTTTCTCACATTCCGTAATCCAATTTTATTAACGTAATAATAATTTTACACTTAAGTGTTAGTTAATTTGTACTTAACCTAGGTATATTGAATGTTGAAATATCATTTTTATAAACCAAATTAAATGACACTAGAAAAATATTATTGTAATTTTAATACAGGGTGTGTATTTATATACCTATAATATTTAGGGCAAGTGATAAGTTATTTCGACATTAATGCTCTTTTATTTTTTCAGGATTAACTGTAAGTTACACACCTTGTATTGATGTAAGCCGATATATTTTGGTTTATTATTTAATTGGTTCTGTCGTCTACTGTTACCAATTAATAACTAACATCTCAATATACGTAAATGATTGAAATGAAAATGTTAGGTATAAGTATTTTCTCTTTGTGTTTTATTGTTATATTTCCACGCAAGATGATGTTTAATTTTATTTGAGTAAGTCTATTGACAGACCTATTACTTAGTAGGTATCGTACATAATGTGACGATGTACAAATAAAATAGGTATATATCTACATTATAAATTACCGAATATTAATGAACCAAAGTGTATGAAAACGTTATATTGATATAGGTAATTTAATCTGATGGTGGATATTTTCATTTTCATATACCTAACATTGTTCTGTTTCCAACGAATTGATAACATGCCATAAAGTCCAAGCATTCAAACCAAATTATTGTGCGCAGGTTGAGACAAGATTGTTGTTGTTTTTTCTCTTAAAAAAAAAACAAGTGCTCTCACTCCTTAAACGTTGTAGATATTTCCGAACAGAGGCGATTCCTGGCATGAGTTAGGCGCCGGAATTATATTTTATTATTGCCAGTTTAAACAGATGTATTCAGCTGTATTAAATGCACTTGTTCCA
The DNA here is from genome assembly GCA_947579855.1 of Anticlea derivata. Lineage (NCBI taxonomy): Eukaryota > Metazoa > Arthropoda > Insecta > Lepidoptera > Geometridae > Anticlea > Anticlea derivata. The sequence continues at coordinate 2,032,481 of OX388269.1, forward strand.
TTTATATAGGACATGGTGTGTCTATAGTCTATTCATGGGACAACGGTTAACATGAACAATGTACAAAATAGTTTTCGTATTTTGAGGTTTTTTGTGCGTAACAAGAGAAAATAGTTTGAAATTATTATGTACCTACAGCTGCGCTGCAACGGTTTTAAGAGTATTGTATTTAAAGAGCTCCACAAAGTTGTTATTACTCAAGTGTATTGTATGTGACAGTGTTTTATTTTTGTATTTTGATAAAATTTGTGTAAATAATTTTTCTTATTTTATTGATATTAAACTCAATTAATCAAGATTTTTGTTATATTTTATATCCCTAAACGGGTCCGACTCCTTATCCTTTGCGAAAAGCCCAACTAGAATAGTCCGGTGTCTGCAATGGTCGTTAGTCGTAAGATACCAAAACAACAGCATTAAAAGAGGGTTTAATATACTCATTTGCCACTTAGTCCGTACGTCCGCGACGCGCGAATAATAAAATCATCACGATTTGTCAGTTTTTGAGAGTTGTCAAAACGCAGGCGCATCCGAAGTGACTACAGTTTCAGTCGCGTTCCTTTTGAGTCGCTCCGTGGACGAACGAGCTTACGTAGTGATTTTATTCTCTTGCAAACAGGTTTGCTGCTTGATCAAAAAATCGGTGATTTCCGAAAAAGTGTATTGGGGCCTTTGCCTTATGATGTTATATATATTTCAGCGATTAGTTGATATATTTTTCCTATTCGAATGACTCGAGTTGACTCTGCTTTTTAACTTGAATCGCAACTCGAGTTAACAAAACTCGGTGTCTGGTTAGGTTTTTGATTAGTTAATTCCGTGCTGAGCCAGAATTATGCCCTCTGTTTCATAAAATAAACTTTAATTTAACTCGAGTTCTAACTCGCGAATCGCTAAACAATACTGTGTGACCAGTATGTAAAAAATGACGTTTTACAGCTGTCATGTCAAATAATAATTTTTTGTCCATGCAACACGGATTCTTTTCTTGTCGACTGGTAAAGGGAATGTGAGTTTCCGAAACAATTTGGAAAATATCTCTAAAAATCTGTGAATCCAAAGAGAATCCATGACGGATCTATGCTGAAATAATAACCCTGTGACACGGAGCACTATACCGCGCATATATTTTTCGCGTGTCCTGTGAATTGCTGGTCTAAACCAGACATCCTAGTTCCGTGTTATTGCTGAAGTTTACAGTGGTTCTTTTCTATTTTTTGTGGATTTACGTGTCCATAATGCATTAGTGCAGTGCTCCGTCTCTAATACATACACTTCCTCGTTCCGCTTTAGTGAAATTTTGATTTGGAGTTCATGTAAGTTGGTAAACATAGATATTGAAGGTTACTTTCTGTTCGCCAGATCCATCCAAGATGGGTAAGATTATGAAGCCTGGGAAGGTAGTGCTGGTCCTGAGCGGCCGGTACGCGGGTCGCAAGGCCATCGTCGTGAAGAACTACGACGAAGGCACATCAGACAAGCCCTACGGACACGCTTTCGTCGCCGGCATCGACAGGTATCCTCGCAAAGTGCACAAGAGGATGGGCAAAAACAAAATCCACAAGCGATCAAAAGTCAAGCCCTTCGTCAAGGTATGTTGACTTCGAATTTCTTGAGTATCCATAACCTCAAAGTTTGTTTTGATTTTGTAATGTACTGACATGTGTTTTATAAATCAAAGTGAATGTATTTTCACATTTTGATGGCATACCATGCATTCTGAATCATTTTTTTTTCGTTCGTTCTGAAATTAAGACCAAAAGTATTGAGTTTTTCTGTTATTGAGAGAAAAGATGAGTACACCTCATCAACTTTTCTTGCCAGCCAGTTTTAATGTAGTTTTTAATATGTTACCTAAGGTTTAGTGATCACAGGCAACCTTTATTTAACCGTAAGTGTTAAATTAGGAGGCTCAATACTTTGGGCCATGGCTGTATCTGACCCTCGGTGCTATTGTGTAAGCGAAATGGCAATGAAGTAAGAAAAGAGTAGGTACTTGTAACTTAAAACAAAATAAATCATTTAATTTCAACTTTTATCAATATCTAGAACATTCTGAACTTGACAAGGGAGAATTTCACCACATTAGCTTCTTCCTTTTCATGTTTGAACAAATTCGGATGTTGCTAAGATTGATAAAAAAACATCCTCCAAATTGGCAACTAAATTCCCATTTTAAAAAAAACAACCACGAAACGTAAAGAGATGCTTTTCTAAATCACATTAATATTACTAATTTGTAAGTAACTTTGTCTTCACAACTAAACATCCAAATTTTGATAGAATTTGGAATGGGGATTACGTAAACCCTGACAAAACAGTAAATTCTACCTTATATCAGCAATAAATATGTATATCAGCTGCTAGTATGCAATAAATATTTATTTGATTATAGACGAGCAGCTTCCGCTGATTTTCAACATCTCAGTGTCAAAATTGAAAGTCTATGGTCTTCTATTGTCTTGTCTGGTTCATTTTTTTGAGCACTGATTTGTTAATTCATAGCAAGTTGTATTCGTATTTGTTGAGCAAGTTCAACAAAACATTCCATACAAGAATTTTATCAAACATGCAGTATGTTTGTAGTTATTCTTACAGAATTATTTATTCTTTCCAGGTTGTAAACTACAATCACTTGATGCCTACCCGTTACTCTGTAGACTTCAGCTTTGAAAAATTTGCCGCTAAGGACCTTAAAGACCCCGCTAAGCGCAAGAAGCTCCGTTTCAACACAAGGGTACGCTTTGAGGAGAGATACAAGAGTGGAAAGAACAAGTGGTTCTTCCAAAAGCTTAGGTTCTAAGATAATTTTAAAATAAACATTACTTGTAATGTATCAATTGTTTTATTGGTAAGTTTAACAGACCTTGCAGGCAGAATAAGTATTCCAATTACATACATTCTTCTTCTTTGAAATAAGAGTAATTTCAGTATCATGTTCAATTTATTTTAGTCCTATACAGTTAGAGATCACTCTCCTATACTAGATGGGTCACAAACTAATTTCTTTCCTCTGCCTTTCGGTTTAAAGACATTTATTCTCAAAAAGACAAGCACTTACATGAGAAAATAATAAACATTATGCAAGAGTTAGCAGGTCGTTCTTGTTCATTATGTAGGTAGGCAGTTGACTGTGGTGGCCCCGGCTGAAGAATAGGCCCCTCCATATCTACCTATCCGCGGATGTCGTAAGAGGCGACTAAGGGAAAAAAGCTAGGGGATGGGCAACAGCGTCCCTCATTTTTGCAACGATAGCTCTAACTGTGCTCGCCAACCCGCATGCCCAGCGTGGTGAGTATGGGAAAATCCCCCCACATGATAAGGAATTTGCTCTGTCTGGAGGAGGCCATGTTCAAAGTCAAAAGGCGTTTATTTCAATAAAATCACTAGGATCACTTTGAAACGTCTTAGAAACTAGGTGAAGCTATACCTGTTCCTCGCGACCAAGCCTAGAAGAATCAGGCAAGGCAGTTCAGCAGTGGACGTCGTACGGCTGAAATGATGATGATGTAGGTAGGTATATTATAAGTAGGTCTAGAAAGTATGTAGGTAGCTGTAGGTTTCGTTAGTTGATATATGTTCAAAAAACAAACAGCATTTTTTAAGACAGAAATTTAAGCTAGACATACATTCATTTCTTTCCTCTACCATTTACAGAACTTTTTCGGATTTTTTTTCCCAAAACAAGCAGTTTATTTGGACACACCATGCATAAACTGCAAAAAGTGGGTAGTGGACCTAGGGTTTGGACATGCCTTTCTGATTCAAGAGCCATCTTGAGAAGGTAATCTACCTCTAGAGATCTGAGGCATTACCATGAAAGTTGGAAAGTTGGATCAAAATTCATATTGGAAGGGAATGAAATAAGTCTTTAGCTATAATAATCAATATTTATTTCAATTATAAATTATTTTATAAGCAGTCTATGTAGTAGTATGTAATTTTATAAATATTAGAATAGAACATTTACTTATTTATTATTAGTGATAACTAAGTCGATTATCAATAGATACTTATACATTTCTCGCACCAAAAACAGAGTAATAAAGTTAACATGCTTCAACGAAATAGAAACTAATTTAATATTAAGTCTTAAAAAAGTTGAAATCTCTATACAAGAAAAATATTTCCGCCATGCAAAAAAATATTTTTTTTTATATCTGTTACTAACTACTGTTAAGGCTTGCAAGCTTGGACTTCCATAGTAAAACTCAGCCGTTTCCGGAAGTATAAATACTCTGAAGCTCTTAACAGCCCGGTGGACAAGACCAACCATATGTGGTGATAACGTCAAATTTGCTGTCACATAGCTGAGTTCAGTGTTCTTTCGAAAATGCCGTAGCTTTAGCACATAAAATGCATTTGATACATCAGATGCTACGATAGCGCTACAAGCTACGAATTTCTGAGATTTTGTAATAAAACATTTTAGTATTATTGCATAAACATACTAAATGCTGCATAAATTTCATGTTTACAAATTGTAGATCCAATTAACAATTCAAGCTTCACGCGAGCTACGGTGGTATTTCTGTTTCCGAAGACATCGGAAATCCTAGTGGGGGTAAAGAATATGTATGACTTTTGGCGTTATTTTTTAAGCATTCTGCAAAATTGGCGCAAGTGCAAAATAAATCTGACAGTTAAGATCATCACGCCACAAACTTCCCGATGCGCTCATCTAGCTTTTTGATTTCCCTCTGCACGCTGTCTACGTTCATAGCGAACACTTCTTGAACACCCTGTAGCAGCTGCTTGTTATTCTGTACGCCGCTGGATATCGTGCTCTGTAGTGTTTCTAGTTCCGTGAGCGACTTGCCGAAGTTACTTGCTGTGAATACGAAAATAAGTATTTTAGGAATGAAAAGTATGAAGCTATGTAACACACGCATTTCCCCAATAGTGAAGTAATATAGTTTACCTTGATTATGAAGAGCTTCTAGTGCTTCCATGCGCTCTAAGATCTCGGAGTGTGATATACCTTCAATCTGTTTCAACAGTTTGTACAACTCGTTCACCTGAAAATAAAAAAAATATAAATAACACCCAACATTCACATACATAGTCCTGATCCCCACCAGGATTCCCTGTGTCGAGTGTATCAGAAACTACGAGTACCATAGAATCACAACACCCAGATCCAGATCAAGTATTTGTAGATCATGCAAACATTTGTTCCGCAGCGGGAATCGAGCCCGCGCCCCTTGCGTCTCAGTTGGGCACCCGTCCGCTGCGCCACTCGGCGGCGCAGCGGACGGGTGCCTGCTGTGAAGATGTAAGAAATAAATATTCCGCAAGAAGATGATGATGGGCGGGTAGTGTTACCGAGCTTGTGGTCGAGGTTGGGGTCGGATGTTTCTGACCTTGTGGTCGGTCGGGGTCAGCGGTTACTGACCTTGTAGGTGAGGTCAGGGTCGGACGTCACTGACCTTGTGGTCGAGGTCGGGGCCGGAGGTCACTAACCTTGTGGTCGGGGTCGGAGGTTACTGACCTTGTGGTCGAGGTCGGGGTCGCTGGGTCGCGCGGCCTGCTTGAGCGCGGCGACGTTGGCGAGCAGCGCGGCGGCGCGCGCCTCCGCGGCCGCCAGCTCGCCGCCGCGCACCAGCGCCGCCTGCGCCGCCAGCGCGCCCGCCGCGCCGCACAGCGTCGCCTGACAACACACACACACTTATCAATGATAATATAAGTCTATAGTCAAGGACAATTTAGTAAAATAAAGGAGATTTCTTTTTAGGGTTAAGCTCGCCTTTGTACATGTCCTTTCACTTAGTTTGTTTTTTGTATGTGTTTTCTGTGTACAATATAGATGTTTCCTTAATAAATGGAGGATGTATTGGTAATATTGGTATTTAGTACTACGCCACTGAGGTTTCCTCTCGATGTTTTCCTTCACCTGGAGGCACTAGAATTGAGTTTTTTTTTTCGAATAGAAAACAAATTCTAAGTCAAAATCAAAAGGCGTTTATTTCAATAAAATCACTACGAGCACTTTGAAACATCTTAGGAACTAGGTTCACGAATGAGATTCGAGCCTCGGAATAACTAACACAACACCAGTGCTCTCTATATTCAGTACCATAAATCAAAACCAAAACGTAAATTAAAACTTTTGCAGGAAGTAGACTGAAACAGGCAGTTCAAAATCTTTCGCAGTGGACTTTTACAAGGGAAAACTTTATAGAAGATAATATATAGAAATTGACATTTTACGGCAGATTATATTATTTCAAAACATTGACAAACCTGTCCAGTGGACGCCTGTAACCTTCGGAATGCTTCTTCGTCTCTCACACCAGCTGCCTGCTCCAATTTGTGTAATCTGGTGAAAGAAGATATATATCTCAAATTAGTTATTTTTGGTATTTTTATCATCTTAAGAACTAATAACTAAACGTACAAGAAGTTAGGAATCAAGATTGCTACCTAAAACAGCTGAGTTTAACCGCAGAACAGCTGATTTTCGTATAGAGTTTTTTCATTGAAAAATGTCGAATTTCCAAAAGTCGTAGAACAAACTTTATTGCCAATTGGGTGTAGAATAAGCCCCTTTCGGGATGGAATACATATTATGAATCACTTTGTATAACAAAATAATATAATACTTATACATGACTGTGATTTATAATAAACTATCCCGAAAGTGGCTCATTCTATACCCAATTAGCAGTATAGTTTGTTATACAACATTTGGAAATTCGTAATTTTTCATTGTAACAATTAGCTGTTCTGGGGTCAAATCAGTTCAAGCTCAATTATTCAGCTGTTTTAGGTAGCAACCTGATGTCCAATATCTATAGTTAATAAAGATGTTCTCTCTTGAATTAAGATGCTGGTACAGTTTTGATTGAAAATGTTACTAAGCTAAAATTGATAAAAACATCCTCATAATTTTACTGCGAACTTCATTACCATTTTGCTTAGCAATAGCAATCCTGGTCACTGGCCATAACGCAATCTTGCAAGACCAGTGACATAACTAGCAAGCAAACAAGCTCACCTGTGCTCTAGCTGAGCTATCCTGGTGGTCTGCGCGAGGCTCACTTCCGGCTTGAGCTTCAGATGTGCCGTCACCAGCTCACCTTGCTTCTTTCTGGCATTCGTGGACAGAACCTCCCTGGGGATTAAAACATGCTACTTAAACTGCACTGTACTAGTATGTGTATTTATATTGATATTCTTTCACGTTGGCAATATTAAATATGCTCTTAAAAATAAAAAAACATTTCAAAATGAACCTCGCTTCAATGTTTAAGTTGTTTTTTTTTTGTAAGTTTTATCTGCAATCTCCTAGGACTGAGCCCTGTGGTTATATTGCAGAAGCCGGATGTTTCCTCCCCGTCTTTGATTTAGAAAATACGATCTTTAAGGTAGGATTTCAGAAGAGTATAGTAGGTATGATTTATTTTCTTAGAGGAGGAAGGGCACAGCGAGATTTTCTCGTTCTGAATTGGAGCAGCCCGCCTGGGAGGTACCTCCGCCTTACAGAAGATCGCAGCCAAATAACATTATTTGTTTTCAAATAGTGTTGTGTTCCTGCGATGAGTAAGGTTGCCAGAGCTCTTTCGGGGTCGGCAACGCGTGCGTGATGCCTCTGGTATTGCAAGCGCTCATATGCTACGGTAACCGCTTACCAACAGGTGGGCCGTATGCCTGTTTGCCACCTCAGTAGTATAAAAAAAAAAAAAAAAAAAAAAAAAAAAAAATAATGATGCAAAAATGATTTGATTTTGTAGAGGAGGCCTTCATGCCATACTTTTTCAAAAATGTTTAAGCTGAGTGAAATTTATTTTTAGCCAAAATATATATATTTTGCCTACAGGGGAAACAGTAGAGTACGTAATTTTGCACTGTACAGCCACGGAAGAGGCCAGGACCACATCGGGTCTGCGGGCCGTGATCGGAAGCGGCTCCCAGGTACCGCCGCATACAAGGATACTGAGAGAATGTTACCTATGACCCAAAGTCCTGCTTCGCTATTTTAAGGAGCTGGACTGGCTGAGGTAGGGTTAGCATAGGGGGACAATGCACAAAACACCCCACAGCGGGAAGTCAGTGCAGGTCTAACCACCCCCCATTAGAATTAGATATATATTTTTTGATGATATAGTAAAAGCCTTCTGGGATGGTTTATACTTGTTTCGATTCACGTTGTATACACACTATATTTATTTCTAGGTGTCAAAATGCTCTTAGGCTACCCTTAGTAAGTAAAAGAGATTGATATAGTCATAAAATGGTTTTTGCAGTGTTCAAGAAGAGGCTTTAAGCAGCAAAGTTTAACTGTAACTGTAGGTGCTGTAGGTACACTGGTAACAAGGCTTACTTTAACTTCTCAGCTTTAGGATCAATCTGCTCCCCCTCTTCTATCCCCAATTCATCTAGAAGTTTCTTTGTCGAGTTGATTTGAGCTGCCAGTTTTGAGTAATCATCCTGAAAATGGCAATAAAAACGTGTTTTTGCATATCTGGTTTTTTCTTGGTTACATGAAATGAAATTTATTAATAAAAAACTTAACAGTAACATACAATCTTAAATTAGGTTTTATGTATTCCGGGTCGGACAACACTGGTACCCAAACTAGGATTACCTGTGTTATCATGGATTAAGGTTGTGACTGTTGGACTTTACTCCTTCAAGGATTGTGGATGGAATCTATGCACAAAATACATACATTAAGTATTGTCTTCTATAAGTCCTGTTAAGTATTGCAGAGTAGTCTTGTTGTAAGCCTTATTACATCTACTTTAGATGGTTTAAACAGCGTCAGGTCGAACTTTTTACTCTCATACAGGATGCTATAGTGCCTGGGACATGTTTCGATAGAGTATGCTTGCCCAGCACCTACACCATCCTCTCAGCCTAGTCGGCCTTATCTACAAGACGCTTTCCTCACAATGATTTTCTTCACAGTTATGACCATGTGGTAAATGCGCACATACATTTCTCATATTTGTTGGAATTTTAAGAGATCCTGTTGCACCCTTATATTAAGTACCTTGTCACTCTCTGTTGAGCTGTTCTGCTGTTCAGTCACTTGTTCCAGCAGCTCCGAGAACTCGCAGCGAAGTCGGTTGTAGCGCTCCAGTATGGTCTCCTGAGTACCTTCAGCTGCTAGCTCCCATTCCCCTGCTCTGCATCAGATTAGAATCTTATCATAATCAGTCAGTCAGCCTGTCCTTTTTTTTTTTTTTTTATTTACTTTTTGCGGCTATTGTGTCACTGCGGCCACAACTGGCCTATTGTGATCGCCACTTTATTTGTGGAGCCCCTTTACACGGCCTTTAAAGTTCACCGCAAAGCCCAGCAGCTGTTAAAAACTGAAGGATTTTCTTTAGCTCCATTTGGCTAAGGATGTGCTTTCCCATATGGATGCTACGTTTGAGCATAAGTGCTCCCCACTCACCTAGCAGGTGTAGAGGCGTTTCGTCCGCCTCCTTGCATAGCCTGCAGTTTTGTGTGTCGCATAGCCTTAGTTTGAACATGTTCTTATTAAGACAACAGTGTCCAGTTAAGGCTCTAACAATAATGCGAAGGTTGGTCTTATTTAGCGCTAAGATACGGTTGGTGATGGTCCTTTTCTTAGTAAACAATAGAAAGATGCAGATATACTTTTATCAAGCTGGTAAAGTGAGTGATTATGAGTAAGGGGGTTACTCTATTTTTTTTTTAGCAATGGATAGCCCATAAATAGAAAAAAAAAAAGTACACAATAGGGAAATACGGCTAATAATAATAATGTAATAACATAGCATATAAGTTCTTACTAAAAAATATGGATGTCTGATGTCTGAAGTCTGAAATGAAGTCTTTTTATTTTATTTTTTCAAAATTTTATACAAAACAATCGCTTCATCCCAATGCATTTTCTATCAGCCAAACTAAGAGGAACTTTTAATTCCAAAGTACCACCTAAAAGAAATTTCATCATCATTTCAGCTGTAGAGGCACTGCTGAGCATAGGCCTCCCCCTCAGATTTCCAGAGCACTTCCTAAGGAAGGAATTCACCCATACTCACCACACTGGGCAATGGGCATGCGGGTTGCCTAACATATTTACCTACCTGTATCCAATTCTAGACTTTCTACTAAGTCTGTCGGAAAAGTCAACAGATCCAGTCAGGAACTTCCCCTTGAACTTGTTAAAGGAATCCTTTACAGAGAGGTGGAGATTCTCAATGCACTCAGACTCTTCCTCCTCATAGGGATCTGTCTGATCAGCCTCGGGCAAATCTCCGGTTTCGTATACATCCGGTTGGTCATAGGCCTAGAATTCGATGAATACAAATTGGTTAGTGTATCAATGCACCGATTTTACTAGAAAAGGGAAACAATTTAGGATTATTTTGTACTAGCTTCCACCCGCGGCTTACTTGCGTGGTATCTAGATAAAAAGGCATATATGCTATTCCAGACTATAAACTATCTCTGTGCCAAATTTCATCCAAATCCGTTCGGCCGTGATTGAACCACAAACATCCTCACAAACTTTCGCATTTGAACGTACAACAGGTACGTGGAAAAGATTTTTATGTCTTTTTAGCGGAAGAATTAAAGCATATGCGGGAGTCAAAAATCAATAACGGGTGATAATAATGATGAATACTTACGATTCCTGGCAGATTTTCATATTTCGGGTCAGCCATGTTACGAGTTTAATTAGATTTTCTAAAATTTCTAATGATTTACTAGGTATTCCTTCCTATTATTTTGTCATCTATTTTCTAGTTTTCCTTTTACCAAACGTGAGTGTTGAGTGAGTAACTAAGTCCCTATATTGTACGAACCGATAATAAAATAAAACAGTCCGTTGGTGCACGACCCAAAAACTCGATGCCAATTACCAAGTGGCTCTCAAAATATTGTGTGCTCGGCTCGCTCATCCCGCGCGTTATTTATCACAACTCAATCAAAGTCATCATAACCCTAGAGAGCATAATCTGGGTAGTTATGTGACTTCTTTCATTTTCTCCTAGCTATCAGTGGCATCGAATGATTGGCGTATGTTAACAGGTCGTGCATTATCGGGCTGTGCAATGTCGGGTTTGTTCATGGTCTTCTCCCCCGGTCTGCTTAGAATGACGCACGTCATCCTTACGTCAGGATTTTTTGTTGTTTGACTTTATTATATTTTGACATTGACAACTTTTCAGCGTGAAAAATTGGAACGTAATATTTGGTTCAAAAACGGTAAGGTGTTGGATGTGTTTTCAAAAATATTTTTATTCCGAGATTCTAATAAATTGGTCTAGGTATGAACAAACAAAATGTTTGTAGGTACCTATTTCATACATATTGTAACAATTTTATTATTAATTCAAAAAATCAACTGGTTCTGTCTGTTTCGTTCAAAAATCAATTAAACACGTCACTCATTTTTATAAACGAAACGTCATTCTTCGTTCTTTGACTTTCTTTGGTTTGATTTGAGTCACCGATATTTTCGACCTCAAGTTTCGCCATATTTTCATAATTCCACCACATACACGTTAGTAACCGGTGCCGGCACACGCATTATTCAAAATATAGTGAAAAAGTGCTACAATGAGTCTCCAGTGGACCATCATCGCTACATTTCTGTACGCAGAAATAGCCGCCGTGCTCCTCCTCACCTTGCCGATTGCGAGTCCGAGTAAATGGTCGAAATTCTTCAAGTCTAAATTCCTCGCTTACATAAGCGGCCAGGCTTCTATTTACTTCTTCATTTTGATCGGAGTGTTGGTGCTATGTCTCCTGGACGCGATTCGCGAGATGCAGAAGTACTCGAGCCTGGAATCAACGGACCACCAGCACTTGGATGCGGAAATGCAGGGTAACATGCGTCTCTTCCGCGCTCAGAGGAACTTCTACATTTCCGGTTTCGCTCTGTTTTTGCTCGTCGTGATCCGTCGGCTTGTGCAGATGATCTCCGAACTGGCCACCATGACTGCGCAGTGCGAGGCTAACTTCCGGCAAGCTCAAAGTGCGACTGTAACTGCCAGGACCCTGCTTGACAAGGCTGGTGCTGGTGACGATAAGAACAAGAAGGAGGTTGATGAATTGCAGAGCAAAATCTCCTTGCTAGAAAAAGAACTGTCCAAGGAGAAGAAAGACAAGGAGGCCGTCAAATCTCAGGCTGAGAGCCTCAACAAGGAGTACGACAGACTGGCAGAAGAGCACAGCAAGTTGCAGAAGAAGATAACTATCGCCAGTGGTGGGGATTCGAAGAAAGATGAGTAGATTAAGCCATCGGCTGATGTAATATCTGATTGTTATTAAAGCATGTGTCATGTATTCTAAGATACTGCAAGCTTTGTTATGTAAAATTGTTTCCAATATTGTAATATTTGTGAACCTATTGTATCTAGGTATTTGAAGTGGGGTTGCCTTCACTTGTAAGACTAGAAACATCAAATATGCTTATACTAAAATAAGTCCTAAAAGAGGATAATTAGCAACCTTTGTACTTACTAAATTTTTGTAATTTGTCTAATCTCTTTCAAGTTATGTCTGTTGCAGGCATTGAACAAAATGGCCTTGATATTGTGAAGATACTATACAATGTGTTTAGATAAATAAAGAGTTATGTTTGTTTATAATCTAATAAGGATTCTAAAATACTTTTGAGCCAAATTTAGGCCTCTTTTTCATAAAAACAAATGTTTTATAATATTTCTTAGTGTTTATAATGTTTCAAAGGATTCGTTTGAAATGTTTCTTGCAAAGACAATTTTATTTAAGTATTTTTATAATAAGTCTGAATATTATTTATTTGGGTTTTCTTTTTGTATTTTATGGTTTTGTGTCCATGTAAATGGGATGAAGTGTTTTCTAATAAAACCTTAAAAAATACTCTTTGTTTTAGTATTAAGTACATACACTACAATATCAGACAGTACTGGAATGAATTCCAAACTCAATGTCCAAATTTTCTAACTCTTATTTTTAAACTTTGAGCCAGTTATTTAACGTTTGCCCAGCTAGCTGGCTACTCAGGGTTGTTGACATAAGTGAAAAACACACACAAAAACACTTCACACGTATAATTAATGACCAACAATCGTACTTTTAACATTGAAATCAGATATAAAACAATTAAAAACTAAAAGAAAGTTCTCGCAAAAAAAAAGGGCATTCTTGTTTCACTCTCGCGCCACGCGATGGCGCTGTCGGAAAATGTCGTCGGCGCGGCATGGTGCATTCAATTTAAATAATAGGATATGTACCGCGCGTTATAGTTATAATTTTTTTCACACACCAGTCATAGACTCATAGTACCTACAAAGTTATAGCCCTTGGTTGTATTCTCTAAGAGTAATTCTACATATAAAGAGACACCAGTCATAGACGCATACATCATAGTACAAAGTTTTAGCCCTTGGTTGTATTCCCTGAGAGTAATAATCTATAGAGAAATAAGCCCCTTTCGGGATAGCATACATATTATGAATCACCTTGTACATAGATTACTTGTTTTTATTCTAGTACTTTTCACATAAGATGGCCCACGGCAAAAAGCAAGACTAAAATGAAAGTATGGCAGACATAATTACGTTATTAGGATACTTTTCAATTTCAAGGTACATAATTTAGATTTAAGAATCATAATCCATCCTCCAGAAAATATCAAACATGTTAAATGTATGTTTAAAAGGTAAAGATTTAAAAGTACTAGATGTCGCGGATGCGAAACTTTTTGGTAGGCCGACATAGTTTTTTAGCGGCTGACAGCTTTGACGTAACGATCGTCATTAGGTTGCTGTTGATCGGTGCGCCGGTACGCTGGTGAGCTTGGCTGCGGATCCTCGTCGAGGACAACTCTGTGAGTGAGCTTTCATATATAATGTATTGATTTCTCCCTTTTGGGTGATTCTTTATTGCCGATGCGTTGGCCCCCTGTTTGCGAACAGGTATCAGATTAGTCAATATACTGGTGGTATCAGAACCATCAGTTTAGCGAGGCTTGGGGTGGCTATAGGGGAGGTTGGAGGCCACAAGGGGAACAGCCCCCAACATAGAGTCTGAGGGAACAGTCCTTCAGCACAGACAGGGGGAACAGCCCCCAACATAGAGCCTGAGGGAACAGTCCTTCAGCATAGCCAGGGGGAACAGCCCCCAACATAGAGCCTGAGGGAACAGTCCTTCAGCATAGCCAGGGGGAACAGCCCCCAACATAGAGCCTGAGGGAACAGTCCTTCAGCATAGCCAGGGGGAACAGCCCCCAACATAGAGCCTGAGGGAACAGTCCTTCAGCATAGCCGGGGAGAACAGCTCCTCAACTCAGACTCTGAGGAAACAGTCCTCAACAGACAGGGGGAACAGCCCCCAACATAGAGCCTGAGGGAACAGTCCTTCAGCATAGCCGGGGAGAACAGCTCCTCAATTCAGACTCTGGGGAAACAGTCCTCAACAGACTCTGGGAGAACAGCCCCAATACTAACGATCAGTTAACCTGATTTTCAGTGCGAAGCAGATGTCAGTTATTACCAGTACATTCACAGCTTAGATGATTAGACTTTCGTCGTACCTCTCGTTTCAGAGGTACTTGGCGACACTAGATACCTATTTACCTCCATGTACCAACCGACTAATAAGTTGTTTGTTTCAAATTATTATTTTTCTGCTTTTTCATGTCAAATGAAGTAAATTGCCTTCAATGTAAATTGGTGCCTTCGAGCCATTGAATTGAATTTGTATGAATGACGGATTAGCCTTGACTCAGCCCCCACCAAATAGGGAAATCAAATCAGCATCAAAAATGAGTTCCGAGTTTTATTCTCTGATCAACTTTGAGCTTTATCTCCTGGAGATAAGGTAGAGCGGTTGTAGCTCTACCTTATCTCCAGGAGATAAAGCTCAAGCGTGGTAAAATATTTAATGTCGAGATTTCCGAAGACGACGACGTCTCGTAAATAGTGCCTACCTCCTGACTCAGTTCGTATATTACAAGGTGATTCATAGTACATTATGTAATGTAGGTAGAACTTTCTCTAGGTACAAACATTCGTCGCGCAGCGGGAATCGAACTCACCGAGGTACTTCCGATGTCTTTAATGTATTTAATTAATAATTTTCTGATTCACGTTCTAAGGTCAAATGACGTGACGTGTGACCTTTGATCACCTGTTTGAACCTTGGTACATCATCATCCATTACCCCTCCCCGATTCTGTACATCACACTATCACTACGGTCAAATTAAGTGACGTGATAATTCCGACCTTTGATCACCGTCTTGAACCTTGGTACGGCATCACACATTACCCCTCCCCGATTCTGTACAGCACACTATCACTACGGTCAGTGGCGGATTTGCAGTCCTGGCCGCTCTAGGCCCCAGGCCATGTGCCGCCCCTTTCTCAGCACCCATCATTAGACTAGGTAAATAATGAATTTACATTAGGTATTGCCAACTTTATCTGAATCGAAATCAGAAATTTTATTAACTTTATTAGCTACTAATTTGTAAATATATTCCGAGATGATGAGCTTTTCTACGACAATTTCTACAAATTTTTGGTCACGATATGCCGCCCCTAATATCTGGTCGCCCTAGGCCCGGGCCTACTGGGCCTTAGGGCAAATCCGCCACTGACTACGGTCCTCACCTCACCTTTGAGCCTCACCTAGTTCGATCGGCACCACACTGAAGCTTTAAATTCCATTTTGTGAAAAAGGATCATCGAACAAAATGATAGGCACCAAGCCGTGTTTGTTGCCTGATTCTTCTAGGCTTGGTCGCGAGGAACAGGCATAGCTTCACATAGTTTCTAAGACGTTTCAAAGTGATCCTAGTGATTTTATTGAAATAAATGCCTTTTGACTTTGATTTTGGTCAATTATAGTGACGTGATAATTCCGACCTTTGATCACCTGCTTGAACCTTGGTACGGCATCATCCATTACCCCTCCCCGATTCTGTACATCACACTATCACTACGGTAGAGCCGATTCGGCCACGTAAGTAGCAATAATTATAGTTTTTCATTATCAACCGATTTCGTTGATACCTAGGTAGGTAGGTTACTTGGATTATAATAGTTATTAAACCTAGAATAGCATACTTATAGGCTACATTTTTCTAGGTACCTACCGCTCGAGCGAAGCCGCGGGCAGTCACTAGTACTATATAAAAAAAATAAACAATAAAGTAAAATGGTTCTAAAATATACACTCTTATTTAATCTTCTTAATATCTAAGTATTTATTTTTGATATTCAAAGTTCATCCTTAATATTGATATGATAGTTCTCATTTTCAATGAAACCCAGGCTGTCCCAGAAGGTTCTGTGTCCAAAGTCAGCACTGCTCTTCATTTCGAACTGGGACGGAGTGGAGATCTCTAAGTAGTTCAGTTCTGCGGCACCAGGCTTAACTGGGGTCCATTCAGGAGCGGAGGCGTTGAAGCTGGGAACACTGAAAAATTATGTTATTTTAAAAAAATACAAACGCCACAAACCACAAACCGGCCGGCCAAGTGTTATGCTACCTAACCGTAGTGTCTTATATCTTCATTGGAACTGACTTAGGAAGCCTTCACTGTACGTGGCCCTGCGTGGTCCAACCTCAGGGAGTTGGACCACGCAGGACAGGGTCACACAGGGTCCACATCAGTTTCTGTCGGAAAAATTTAATCAACCGTAGGTACCTAATCAGTCGTACCCCAAAACGTACGGTCCTTACTGATTGCTTGATTTAATTTATCTGAAATTTCTGATGGTGTGCGGACAGCCTAGATATTATACATTTCTGCCCACCGTCGCATTTTTATCGTCATAAAATTAACAAAAATATGGTTACCCAGTGGAAGCGTAGCTGTAAAGCATGTTGATGAGAGTGTCGATCATGGCGAAGTCGTCAGGACTCGTCACCTCGAGCCCCGGAAACTTGAAGACCAGCAACACATCGTCAGCATGGCTCACACCTGTTCCAAAAAATATGTTTCTTAGAATTTACTGATTTTAAAAATACCGCTTGCCGTATTTTTCGTGCCAATAATAAGATTTCTCGCTTGAGCTAGAGGAAAAAATAACATCTGTTACACGGTATCTACGACAGAGATTGAAGATATTAGTAGGCAGGTAGGTAACAGAAAGATCACTAACCAAACAGGTCATTCCATATCCCAATTAAATAGGTCAGGTTGTTATTTTGACGATCTCGGTGGAGATCAATGGAGATGCAAGATGGATGGGTTCGATTCCGCGGATGGGCGAATGGTTGTGTTTGTATTATCGTGGTTAGTTCATAATATGTTTGGTATGGGCACCATCTAAAAGAGCGAAGAGAGGAAATTCCCCGTTTTTGAAATAAATAAAAACATTTTTGATAAACATTCCAAGTTTAAATTTAAAAGTTATGAAAGATCGCCGCAACTGCTCTTGTTAAAATTGCATTAGAACAACGACAAACATTTGGTCATAAAAGCCATTAGTATAATCACGGGGTCCCATCCCAAGGAAAACAAATATTGTTCAAACTAATGTCAATAGATGGATGGGTATAGATTTATATATACTAGTATAGTATTATGTTATCTGTGGTATAATTTAAACATTATCCGTCGCCGTCGGTTAAAAGTGTTTTTGTCAAGAAAATAATTCCGTAGAATGCTAACGCCGATGCGATATTTCATCTAAATGTACCTATTTCAAATGATCCTTAAGCCCCTTCGTCCATGACGCTACGCAAAAGTGACGGAACTCATTAGAAACTAGAGTTGCGGACTGATTGGAAACTCTGACTCGTCCACGGCGCTACTGGAATTTCCTGAAACTCAGTCACTCAGTACACGATTTTATGTAAACAAAGTTTTGAAAACGAAAATAATTAACATGACTAGTGATAATTCGAGCGATGACACGGAATTATTACTTCTCCAGTCACATAGACGTCAGAATCACTTATAATTACTGTTTATTCGTTCATTTTTCACACAGTTTCTCGAAACCAGTCGCCTGGCGACCAGCATGTCGAGTCGCCAGGAGACTAGTTACAAACGCGTTCCTTTTGAGTAGCGCCGTGGACGGACGCGCATTGTAATACTAGTGCTATCGCAGTCAGGCAACTCATAAGTGACTACAGTTTCAGTCGCGTTCCTTTTGAGTCGCGCCGTGGACGAAGGGGCTAACTCTACAGCCCCTTGTCCATGACGCTACGCAAAAGTGACGGAACTCATTAGAAACTAGAGTTGCGGACTGATTGGAAACTCTGACTTGTCCACGACGCTACTGGAATTTCCTGAAACTCAGTCACTCAGTACACGATTTTATGTAAACAAAGTTTTGAAAATGAAAATAATTATCATGACTAGTGATAATTCGAGCGATGACATGGAATTATTACTTCTGCAGTCACATAGACGTCAGAATCACTTATAATTACTTTTTATTCGTTCATTTTTCAACCGTTTCTCGAAACCAGTCGCCTAGCGACCAGCATGTCGAGTCGCCAGGATACTAGTTACAAACGCGTTCCTTTTGAGTAGCGCCGTGGACGGACGCGCATTGAAATACTAGTGCTATCGCAGTCAGGCTACTCATAAGTGACTACAGTTTCCGTCGCGTTCCTTTTGAGTCGCACCGTGGACGAAGGGGCTACTACATAATTTTGAGTTTGACTTTTAGGGGGGCTTGCGATATCGTACGTCCTCAATGTCAAATTCAAAATTGACTTTATCCAGTGGAGATAAGGATAATTTTGAAATACATAACGCACGTCGCATGAACACGGTTTAAAGCCAATCTAAACATAACATACCATAGTTAACCTCGTTGTGAGCCATCAGGTTGGACAGACTCTTGGAGCCGCGGTAGGAGTAGCGGTATACGTAGACCGGTTGGTTTGACTTCATCGCGTGCAGGTGCGCTAGTCGTCCTACGTCGGCCACAAAGAGACGGTCACTGAGCGCCTGCAAAAACCGGTTGTAAATACTTTTGGTACACCTTTTCAGTAGTGGTGGTATGTCGGTGATAATGAAACGACCGTCTTACTCCGTAGCTAGTTTATTACTGGGGCTACCCACACGTTGGCATACAATATATAGTCCAAAAACCCAATATTCTATTTAAATCCTTGTCTCCAGCAATCCCTTACATGCCATGTGGGGAATGATAGATTAGTCTTGTGTACAGTGCAATTTGGTGCCTCCTAACAACCTACGCCCCTCTTGCTTTTGTACCAGCAGCACCAGAGCTAGGGTTGTTTGCTAGCAGTTGCAACTATCTGAGCTACCCAGATCCCCGACCAGGTCCAGACCAGGTCACGTGAATGTGGAAGTTTACCTGGACAAGTTGAGGATAAGTTTCCTGGCTAACGGGCCTGTTGCCTAGGTACCGCTCCTTGATCTTGGCCGCCACTGCAGCTCGCTGGTCCAGGGGTAGAGTGTCGTTGTACTCGAAGATATTGCTAGCCAGTTGTTCCCAATGAGCCTCCAGGTCGGAGAGCAGACCTGGCTCGGATTGATAGGCTGGAACACAGGGAGGGATCCTAAGGTGATTACAAATACTAACGAGGAACCATGGGGTTTCATAAAAAAAAAACTAGTTTCTTAAGTGAATCACCAGTGGGGCTCATATGGAGGATAATTTATTTCAAAGACTTTATCCCGCTTTCTAAAAAAGCCGGGAACATACAGCGCCTACTATTAAAAAAGTTAAGGTTGAGAGGTGCCTCGCTCCATTTGCTTTCTGTCAGTGAGGAGCTGCAGCCGCGTGCTCTGATGAAATCGTAAGCTAGTTTGGTTGCGTTATACCTATATACGGTGTATATATATTATTTGGTTATTTTAAGTAAGTACGAGATTCATATATTATTGCTTGAATATTTTGTGTCAATTTCTACCTGAGATCAGGTAGATTTCTATGATTAATTTGAACAAACGTCACAACTGGATAGTAGCGTCCACTTTGGTAATAACGTCCGGTAATATTATAGTTGGGCGTGAGCGTTTATAACACTGAACATTGAGATTCAGAACCTAATAAGACGTCTAAATGGGAAAGGTCAATTGATGTAAAAGTATTAGGTACCAGCAGCTGGATAAAGCCCCTCTTCAGAAGTGACAGATGTAATGAGCGGCAGGTTCTGCATGGCCCCCATCCTGGCTGCGTGGAACGGGTACTGCGTGAGGAACGGGTCTCTGACGCCTGAAGCCTCAGTGGTCGGAGTGAACGGCGTGAACATGTGGACTTTCCATTCCTGGAGACAAATTGATAAGATTTTGAAGAGGATCCCATCTTTTGATCTAAGCTTTTGTATCTTGCTGGAGTGCTGTGTAACTTATGACATTTTTTTACTGTTTATGGGTAGGTAGGTACATAGTCTATTATCTACCTACTCAAAAGTTAAAGGTGCCCCGCTGACGCTGGTGCATCCTTTCACCACACTTCTTGGGGTCTTTAACCATTTCATGGCAATAGCCAAACAATGGTTAGGGGTAGGAACCAAACCTAAATCTTGTGATTGACCTACCAACATTTTCGTTGGGGTTTGGTGTGTATTGGTCTACTACATTACTTACAAACATCTCAATCTGCGCGTTGACGAGCATCTCAGCGGGCCTGTACTTGAGGCAGTCGAGGATCTCCCGGCTGGTGGCTGAGGGGCAGCCCACTATGGCCGCTAGGGCTTTTGCTTTCTGGGCTGGCTTCACAGCGTGTGTCCACGACGCGAACGCGGAGCCGCTGAACGCAATGCCACGAGTGAACGTGCCTGAAGGAATACATTCGTTGAGGAAGAAGAATTGGTACTGTTCGAGTTAAAATCGAACACGCAGCAAATGTGCATTTTTGCTGCGATTGCAACTATGCACATTCGCTCGCGGTTCCAAAATCCAACCAGTTCGCGTTCGACCGTTTCCGAGACATCGCGGGCTCCAAAACCATTTACCATTTTACCGTTTAGTTACCTAATAATACGTTGTGTTAAGTAATTTTCATTATAACCTTTTTGCACGTAAATTCAGTTCTTTTCATTTACCATAACCAATACAATTAAAAGGAGCCTACAAACCACGGTGACCATACTGCCGAAGTAGGCCTACCTTTTTACAGGTACTGGTCATGGAAAATGTAGGATGCTCCTGGTAATCAACGAATTGTCTTATTGCGGCAGTAAATAAAGTTACCAATTATTATTATTATTTAAATTTATGTAAAACAAGACATTTGCAGCGCCCTACAGGGTACACTGTGTTCTTACTTAAGCTACCCTTACACCTTAGCTGTATCCATGTACATGTTGGCAATAAATGAATATGAAATAAAGATAATTTTAGTCATTTCTCATCTACATATTCCTCTGCACAAAGCTAGAGCTTAGAGCTATGAAAACGAAGAGTTGGTAGCCTACTCCACAGAATCTAGGCACCTATTTGTCAATTTTTCTCATACTTTCGTAGCCTAGCTTTCACATCCTCGCATCATAGCTGCATAGCACATCTCTGGTGGAAAGGTTTATTGTTTCCAAAACAATCGCTCCGTCAAAGAAAATCAGGTCACTTTGAAGCTTAACATACCGCCATGGGCCATAGAGCTTGATTATATTCCTAATTAATATTTGCCTCGGCAATCTGAATCTTTAATTATCTCTAAACAAACCCAGAATGGAAATGTTAATGTCTCTATAATTTCAAGATCTTCATTGTTTACCGAGTTTACATTGAGCAATACTATAAACAAGCTTCCACGCGGCTTCTCTCGCGTCTTACCCGGATAAAAGTAACCAACTTTATGTTCCTATTTACTACAATACATATAAATGCCAAATTGTACCTATTCCAATCTGTTCAGTGGTTTTACAATTTATAGTTTCGCATTTATGTCGACTACATTCACTTACCTCTCGACAGTGGTGACAGGTAGTGGTAGTGAACACTGGCGCCCCCTGCAGAACAGCCAGTCAGCGTGATGCTGTAAGGGTTACCACCGAACAGCATAATGTTGTGGCGCACCCAGTGAAGGGCAAACGACTGGTCTTTCAGTCCGTTGTTTCCGGGGATGACGTCATCGCCGGTGCTCAGAAAACCTGGAAAAACAAATGTTATAATAAATAAATAAATAAATATTCCGGACATATCACACACCGTCAACTGATCCCAAACTAGGCATAGCCTGTACTATGGGTACCAGAGACTGATTAATAGATACATATTTAACACCCAGAAACAGAACAAACATCTGTGTTCATCACACAAATGTTTGTCCAGTGCGGGGATCGAACCCGCGACCTCTAGCGCAGAAGGCAGAGTTACTACCAACTGAGCTATGAGGTCAGTCAATGTTAGTTGTAGCATTTGTAGATCTGTTTTCGTAGTACTCATTGAGCTTTCGTAGCGGCACTGATATACTATTTTTATTGAGTAGGTACATTTGTTTGTTATGTATTAATTATAGAATATAGAATACTAGCTTCCGCCAGCGGCTTCGCTCGCGTGGTACCTTGATAAAAAGTAGCCTATATGCCATTCTAGGTAAAGAACTCGTGATTGAACCACAAACATCCTCACATACTTTCGCATTTATAATACTAGTGGTCCGCCACAACAGATCTAGCGATGTGTGATATAGCTTGGTTGAGGCACAATAATTAAGATAAACTTTGAAAATCACATCTTTTGGATGTTCTAACTAATAACTTTTTAATTGACTGGCCTCATAGCTCAGTTGGTAGTAACTCTGCCTTCTGCGCTAGAGGTCGCGGGTTCGATCCCCGCACTGGACAAACATTTGTGTGATGAACACAGATGTTTGTTCTGTGTCTGGGTGTTAAATATATATCTATTATGTATATCAGTCTCTGGTACTCATTGTACAGGCTATGCCTAGTTTGGGATCAGTTGACCGTGTGAATATGTCCGGAATAATTATATTTTTTATTTTTAAATAATCTTACTTGAACTAAGAAGTCATTGGAACTATGCGTGATAACGCTTTATCGGTTTTCAAATATTACTATTTTCGTTGTATCTCAAAAACAATACAGCCCGGAATAAAAATAAATATCATTTTGGGGTAGTATATTATTATCTAAGCATTTTGGAATATATGATATGAACAAAGTTTAGTAATGCTCAAATAAATTAATATACAACGCCTATTCTTCCAAGTTGTTTGAGAGTTCAAACAGACAGACAGACGGACAACAAAGTGATCCTATAAGGGTTTCGTTTTTCCAAATGAGGTACGGAACCCTAAAAACCGAAAAGATTTCTGAACTTATACCTTAAAAATCTTTCCGCGTCGGTTTGGCCGTGTACTCGTAGGTGAGGTAAGTATGTATAGAGGCTTACCAGATGGCAAAAAATATGATCGCTTTTGTAATAGCTACTTACAGAAGAAGGTAATGGAATTGACACAATAACAAGGGTATCGGGATGGAAAATCTGGAATATCCTTAAGGAAATGTCCGAAACTAATTCGAGTGTTAGTTCTGAGAAGGTCCGGACCTATTTCAGGGCCTTGAAAACCTTATCGAAGTTAGAATTTGTTTTAAGTTAGTAAAGTTTGTTTCTAAGAAAGAGTGATGGCCATGTGACGATCGTAATTTTGCTTTGCATTGTTAGTCGTGTAATGTTTTCCACTCCACTCACACATATAAAATGAGAGCGCCGACACATAGGTAGGTACATTATTTTTCTTGTTTTTTCTTTCTTTTTAGTTCTTTTTTTTCATTCCCCCTCAACTCGTTAATGATTTAAGTTACGAGACTTCGTGCCATCTCTCATTATCGCTACTTGACAGGTAAAAAATGCCTAACCATTTTTCTCTTTGACATGATTGTTAAAAGAAAAGAAAATAACTATATTTATTCCAAGTTTCAACGAAATCGGTTGAGCCGTTACGGTAGGATTGAAAAAATAAAAATAAAAAAAAACATCCTCGCAAACTTTCACATTTATAATATTAGTAGGATAGTAGGATTTGTCAAGTAGCGATAATCAGAGATGGTGAAATAAGCACTAAGCCACGTTGAAGAACACACTCAAGTCGCGTTTCTTCAGCTTACGATGTCCTTGCAAGTGGAAAACATACCTAAAGGTCCCAATCTGTAGTTCAGGGTGACAACGACGACATTCCTGTCCATTAGATGCGAGGGATCATAGATTCCTCCTTCGCCGTACATGAAGGCTCCTCCATGGATGAACACGATGACTGGCATTCCTGCTGCTGGGGACGGATCCGGGGTATATACGTTTACGAAGAGACAGTTCTCGCTTCCTGAAAAAAACGTGATAAACACTTTTGAGAGTAAGTACGTGTGAGCTAGTAGACAAGTGTCCTTTTACCACGTTGATTCTTTCACTGATGGTCATTGAACTTTTTCTAAGGTAGCACAAAATATATAAGGCACAAAGAAGAAATAGAAAATAAGCAAACAGTAACAGCAGCGTCGTAGCTAGGGGCTGGCCGCGAGAACGGTTGCCAGGGGCGCAAGCCTCTAGGGGGCGCACTCGCAGACAAGCGGCCTTTGATCCACTGGGTCACTGCCCCCCTTTTGCTCATTGGTTTACCTAAATAGTGGCTTATACCACTGACTAAACTTCTCCTCCATTTTCATTTATTCATTCATCATAATAATTTTTACATCGAGTCTGAAATATAAACTTACTTCTAAAGACATACAAGCATGCACAATACAAAAACACACACACGAATGAAGATTCACATTACATTTAATTTTGCTAATTTTAAAGTCGTCCACTGTATAAAAGCTCCCTTCCTTTTTTAACCTAGTTTATTTACCTACATATGTAGGTATATAGATTTATTCCGCATATTTTACGACCAAAACATAAAATTTTCCCGGCCGTTCCGCTTGCTGCCAAGGTAGGTATGTTATTTTCAAGCTCAAAAACATACTATTTAATTTAAAGTTATTTCATTGTTTCTCTTACAAAATAAGTTCTGTAGGAAAAGTTTTAAATGACCTTAGCTACGACCCTGAGCAACTCCTAGTGACCACTAAAGATACTCATAAGTTCCGCCTATTTTTCATTTCTATATTTCCTTATTATGTATGTGTATTGCAGTGGGGACCCCACATTGAAACTCTTGCCGGTAGACTTAGTTCCGCGGCATATGCCGTTCGTACGATAAGGTGGCTCACAGATGAAGCCACAGCTAGGTTAGTTTATTTTAGCTACTTCCATAGTGTAATGTCCTATGGTATCTTTCTCTGGGGGAATGCAGCAGATATCCAAGTCATATTTGTTTTACAAAAACGAGCAATACGTGCCATTTATAAAATGAAGTCAAGGGACTCCTTGAGGGAACTTTTTAAAGAAATTAACATTTTAACTGTAACTTCACAATATATTTACGAAAACTTATTGTACACACATAAGCACATGGCTAGCTTTAAGAAAAAAAGTGATGTGCATAGTATTAACACAAGAAACAAAAATAAATTGTGCATTCCAAAATTTAGATTACAAAAAGTAAATGGGTCTTTTATGGGGAATATGGTAAGATTTTATAATAAACTTCCGGTAAACGCGACGCAACTTCCTATTAGAAGATTTAAAGTGTACATAAAGAATAATCTTATTAAGAAAGCGTACTATAAACTAAATGATTATTTAAATGATAAAACCGCATGGCCTGAAGTCGCTCTGCCCCTCGACAGCTAAAATGCCATTTTGCAGTGTCTTTACAGTTTTTGCTTGCATCATATTTTAAGTATTATTTAATTATATAAGCATTAGGTACATATTTCATCAAGTGTAGCGTGTGCTGCCCTTAGATCATTTGTTGAAGCTCACATTTGTCTTCATTTTTTTTCACATTTTTATAAGCTCTTATTTATTAAGGATTATAATTAGATTACTTTTCTCTTGAGCCTCACCTAGTTCGATCGGCACCACACTGAAGCTTTAAATTCCATTTTGTGAAAAAGGATCATCGAAAAAAATGATAGGCACCAAGCCGTGTTTGTTGCCTGATTCTTCTAGGCTTGGTCGCGAGGAACAGGCATAGCTTCACCTAGTTTCTAAGACGTTTCAAAGTGATCCTAGTGATTTTATTGAAATAAATGCCTTTTGACTTTGACTTTGACTTTGTAATGAAAAAATGAACATGGTGGATCAGTCTGGTAGACCTACCAGTGATTTTCTTCACGAAGGGGTCGTATTGCAAGCAACCGGACAGGGTCCTCGTGGCGTCCCACGTCCCGACCCATGGCTTCAGCTGCTGGGGTTCCTGAAACAGAAATAAGGTAGATATTACCTAGGTGTCAAAAACTAGGTTTGGAGTTGGTAGAGCATAGCGAGGTTCTCTTTTTTTTTTTATACTACTGAGGTGGCAAACAAGCATACGGCCCACCAATGGGTAAGCGGTTACCGTAGCCTATGAGCGCTTGCAATACCAGAGGTATCACGCACGCGTTGCCGACCCCTCCCCCCACCCCCTAAAGAGCTCTGGCAACCTTACTCACCGCAGGAACACACCACTATTTGAAACAAATAATGTTGTTTGGCTGCGATCTTCTGTAAGGCGGAGGTACCTCCCCAGGCGGGCTCCAATTCAGAACGAGAAAATCTCGCTGTGCCCTACCTCCTCCTAGATATTACCTAGGTGTCAAAAACTAGGTTTGGAGGAGGTAGAGCATAGCGAGGTTCTCTCTCTCAATTGGAGCAGCCTCCGCCTTACGAAATATTTCAGCCGAATAACATTACTTATTTGTTTCAAATAGGTAGTATTGTGTTGCTGCGGTGAGTAAGGTTGCCAGAGCTCTTTGAGGGCGGGGGTTCGCGTGCGTGATGCCTCTGGTATTGAAAGCGTTCATAGGCTACGGTAAACACATAACAACAGGTGCGCCGGTGGGACGTATACGGTTTCGCCACCTTAGTTGTGAAAAAATAACGCCTAGGTGTCATGGAAGGTGCACTAGACATTATAATGTAGGTACTTAACATGATTACAGATTGGGTGAATTTTTGGCATGTACCTATCTATACACTAGTGGTTCGCCCCGAACTGAGATCTCGCGATATCTAGTAAAAGTTGGTACTTTAATAATCGTTGAGGCACAAAGAAGATAAACTTTGAAAAATCGGATCTATACAAGGTGATTCATAACAAGTATTCCATCCCGAAAGGTGGTTATTCTATCAAAAAAAAGAAAAAATATTAGCGAAAAAAAAACATCAATATTTTCATTATTTTTTCACAAAATTTCTCAAATTAGCTGTTTTGTTATTTTTATCATCTTTATAACTAAATACTCAACGTACGAGAAGATCGGAATCAAGATTGCTACCTAAAACAGCTGATTCATTGAGTTTGACCTGATTTGACCCCAAAACAGCTGATTTTCGCATAGAGTTTTTTCAATGAAAATTGTCGAATATCCAAAAGTCGTAGAACTAACTTTATTGCTAATTGGTTGTAGAATAAGCCCCTTTCGGGATGGCATACATATTATGAATCACCTTGTAGAATGTTCAAACAAATATCCGATCTTACTGGAACCACGAAGATTCATCTCAGTTGTTTAAGAAATAGAAGCTCGCTTCGCTCGCTCGATCAATAAAAGCATTGTTATAAGGGCGCCCAAATCTGCAAATGTTCTGCGAATGCGCCGCGCGCGTGCAGTTCGTGAGCTGTTACGGTACTTGCGCGAGAGTGAAGCTCCCTAAAATAATACTTACTAAGTAATTCAATGCATGCTTGGCGCAACTACGGTGGCATTTACGACAGGCATTATCATCTTTAGACAGGCGTGCCGCCGGAACATAAAAAGAGGGACAGGCATTTTTTAAATTTTGCTTCCGTTTCTAGAATTTTGCGCCCTGCCATCCGAAATTTCATATGAAAGCTGTTTCTGTGAAGTTGCTTGCTTGCTTGTCGTGTCGCTGATTCTTTCTTGGTCATCCTGAGTAAGGTAAGTGACCAGTTTGGGGTATGGTGGCCCTGAAAAGGGTCTATACCCATTCGGTGAATGAACCAGTGTAGTGAAAGTATTAAAGCGCCTCTTAGAGGCTCCTTTCGTGCACATATTGTCATGTATTCGAATTTTTAGGTTCTAGGACAAGCCGGTTTTCTCACGATGTTTTCCTCCACCATTTGAGAGCACTAGTATAGCGCACATTTTCCAAATGGAAAATCAGTTGGTTAACGACCGGGATTCAAACACAAAGTCAAAGTTTTTTTTATTTTTATACAACAGATGTTGCAAACAAGCTTACGGCCCACCTGATGGTAAGCGGTTACCGTAGCCCTATGAGCGCTTGCAATACCAGAGGCATCACGCACGCGTTGCCGACCCCGAACCCCCTTCCCCCTAAAGAGCTCTGGCAACCCTACTCACCACAGGAACACAACACTATTTGCAACAAATAATGTTATTTGGCTGCGATCTTCTGTAAGGCGGAGGTACCTGGCGGGCTGCTCCAATTCAGAACGAGAAAATCTCGCTGTGCCCTACCTCCTCTCAAAAAGTCAAAGTCAAAGGTTTATTTCAATAAAATCACTAGGATCGCTTTGATCGTCAGATCGTCGATTCGAATCCCAAACAATTTTCATGTAGGATTTTCTCCCAAAAAATAAAAAAAAAACTAAAACCTCTGCTCTCTCTAATTTGATGCTGACTATACTTATCCATGAGCAGATATACCTATTTAATAACACAATTGTGTTTGAGAACATTACTGCTCGGCTGACTTGCCTACTATCAGATAACGTTATCACTGGGTAAGTATTGACCCTGTCACTGTTATCGGTCATCCGTAAGCAAGACTACTAACTCAGCTCATTATGTAAATATGCACTGCACAGTCAGCCAGATATCTTTCATTCCCTGGTAGGTATTATTTGTTTTCGCTCCACAGACTGACAGAATTGACATGGTGGCCGCCGTGTGGAGAATAGGTCCCTCCATATTTTTACCCGTGGATATCGTAATTTTTGTTTGGTTATGAAAAACCTGTAGGTTACCTACATCCTGTTACTCACACTTCTGAAATTTGGAATGCTAGGAGCTTTTATGACACAAAATTAATGTTAGGCTGCTGTTGTTTTATTTATTATAAGTAACAGAAAAATAATAATAATAACAGTTGTAAATTAAACTAAAATAATATTATACTAGAAATGAACTCTGTTTTCTACGACTACGACTACAAGTAGAAAACAGAGTTCAGATCACCAACCACAGGCAGCGTGCCCAAAAGGCTGGCGACGTTACCTCGTTGGATCGCTATAGGTACTGATCCTTTGTCCGAGGTAAGCACCAGCCCTTCGGTCATTGGTCTAAATAAAGGCAAAAGTCTAATATTGAGGAATTATTTTGTCACTTCCTGCACTTGGAATGTTGATTTTCTGACCCCGTGTACGAAGGCTACGAGCGCGAGTTCTCGCACTTGACCGCCTTTATTGCAAATACCCCTCAAAATACCACTCTGCTAATTAAAGGTACTAGCCCTTTGACTTTTAAATCGGTCACCTCTTGAACCCCTGATTAGTTTACGCTCAGCTTTTCTCGACTCATACAAGGTTTCATAACACGTATACCATCCCGAAAAGGGGTTATTCTATCAACAAAAAGAAAGAACTTTAGCGAAAAAAAACATCAATTCATCAATTTTTTTCCCAAACGTACTCAAATTACCGTGGTGGCCCCGGCTAAAGAATAGGCCCCTCCATACCTACCTATCCGCGGATGTCGTAAGAGGTGACTAAGGGAAAAAAGCTAGGGGATGGGCAGCAGCGTCCCTCATTTTCACAACGATAACTCTAACTGCGCTCGCCAACCCGCATGCCCAGCGTGGTGAGTATGGGCAAATCCCCCCACATGATAGGAATTCGCTCTGTCTGTGGGGGAGGCCATGTTCAGCAGTGGACGTCGTACGGCTGAAATGATGATGATGATGATGATGACTCAAATAACCTGTTTTTGATATTTTTCCAGTTTGTTATTGCTACCGAAAAAAGCTGATTAATTGAAAAACCATGCTATTTGCTATGGATTTATAAGGATTTGTAACTGTCGGAAATAAATAAATTATTACTATTTTATTGAGTTTGAACTATTTCGACCTAAAAACAGCTGATTTTTACATAGAGTTTATTCAATAAAAAATTTCGAATTTCCAAAAGTCTGAGAACAAACTTTATTGCCAATTGGATGAAGAATAGGCCCCTTTCGGGATGTATATCCTTTAGTCGATATAAATCTGACCTTTTACGTACCTACCTCGAGTTGATAACATTGGATTTGAGTCGACAGTTTCCTTCCTTCCTATCCATCTTGAAGCGAGGAAATTAGGTACTTAAAAATACCTAATACTTGCCCTAACGGACAACATTATTACATGAGTGTCAGTGTGTCTAGTTTTCACTCGTAATGAAATTTAGGTTATTTTTCATCAAAAATCCCCGTGGTACAACCAGTTGGACTATGGGTAGACTTGCTTCCCCGTGGTACCTACCAGTTTGTTTTTTAGATGTATAAAATCATACACTGTAACTATTTTCTAAGAATAAAAAAAAAAAAAAGTTGGATCATGGCTAGATTTACGTCCACTTGGTACAGCCCGTTGAACATAGCGGTTGTACGGGTCCTGAGCGAACTCAAGTTACGACGCTTTATTAGGCCTTTTAGAATCATATTATTGCTTGCTTTTCGTGTCACTGATTCTTTCTTGGTGATTCTGTATTAAGTCAGTGACCAGGTTGAGTTATGGTGGCCCTGAAAGGGCCTATGACTGTATTTTATAAAATTTTGATTGTATATTTTTTTTTATTCTGTTCTTAAAGTGAACTATTTGCATATTAGGTCACGGTAGGAGCATTAGGACATATTGGTCCTCGTAGTAGGAGCAAGTGGAAACGGTCAAAAGAATCAGTGTAGTAAAAGGATTAAAGTGTGCCACTTACAGGCTCGTGTCGTGCACAATATCGTATTAATAAACTCTGAAAAGCTCGTCGTAAAGTTATAATCTTATAGCCGTGTTCAAAGCTTGCGATATATCGATTAAAAAGCATTTCAAAAGGATTCTTAAGTCTCCTAAATAAAGTCCATTTTGGATTTGAGGGTTGAGTTTTAGATTTGAGAGCAACCCCGTCAAACTCAAACTAAAACTTGACTATATTCAGTAGACGTAAGGATCATTTTAAAATAAATTATAGATGACATATCGCACGTCGTTTGAACACGGCTTTAAGCATGCCAGAGATAGGTCTATTATCGCTTATTAAGAGTCTGGGGACGAGTTCGAGGAAATTACAGAACCGTCATATTAATAGGTTTTCTAATACCTACCGGTTTTCTAGATACCTGTTACGTGTACCTAACTATTTAGAGCTCAGACCTCCAAAACCTTTGGTTTCTATAATTCGACCGCAAATTGGCCGGTTTCTGCTTACCTTCATTGTAATTATAGTGATTGGCTAATCAAATATAATTTACTAAAACAGGTCTTGTTCAGCGCCGTTACAGAATAGATGCCAAGACTGCTGAACATGGCCTCCCCACAAATTCAGAGCGAATTCGGGTGTGGGAAATTTGGTCACACTTTTGAAAGGAAAAAAAAAATACGAAACCCTAAAAACGATATTGACATGACAGCGTTTGGTATAAAATTAATCAGCAGGTCAGGGTGAGATGAGTGAAAACATACACCCCAGCTTTTTTGTTGTTTTAACGTAGTGACCTCTATCTACCGTGTAGTATTATTATATTATAATAATAAAATATAAGACTATATTATAGTCTTTGCTTAGTGAATATTTGTAATATTTGTTTATTGACATAAACTAATACGTACAGACATTGTATGAATTCCCTGACTCCTGAGCTAGGTAAGATAACCTGTGTTACAGAAGTCAGTGTCTTCTCCCATATAATGGTTATAGTTATGACATAAACAAGTACAGTATGTAGTTAACAGTTAGATTTAACTTGTAGATAAAGTTAATTTTTAAATTAGACTAAGGTACATACATACAGCCAGACCAGAAATTACGGAATTTAGAGACAATGCAAGAAAGAAGTTGCTATTGTGTATGCATGTGTGTGTGTTTGTGGTTATGAATGGATGTGTGTAGGTGTATGTGGTATGTGTGTAAGTGTATGTAGTATGTGTGTAAGTGTATGTATAAAATATAATAACAACCAATGAAGATATAATTGGTTGTTATTATATTTTCACTCCTCGAACTGGTATAGTTTTAATATAATTTTTTTTTTCTTTTGAAATTTATCCTCAAAATTCCAGTTACGACCACTAAAGATACAAGGCTAAGTATACCAATGAGAGTCCTTATCCCATTGCGAGCGTCGTTTCGTTGAGCGGGCAGAAGCAGAACACCAAGTAACAATTATAGTAGAGGGCGCGGACCGTTCCATCCGCCTGGGATTGTAACGTTAAAAGCGTTAAACTTTTTACTGTAATATCGCATAACCTGGCAACTTCTTATTATCATCATTTCAGCCGGAAGACGTCCACTGCTGAACATGGCCTCCCCCACAGACAGAGCAAATTCCTTATCATGTGGGGGGATTTGCCCATACTCACCACGCTGGGCATGCGGGTTGGCGAGCGCAGTTAGAGCTATCGTTGTTAAAATGAGGGACGCTGCTGCGCATCCCCTAGCTTTTTTCCCTTAGTCGCCTCTTACGACATCCGCGGATAGGTAAATATGGAGGGGCCTATTCTTTATCCGGGGCCACCACGGCCAACTTCTTGTTATATTACTTACTAACTTGCGCCCGCGACTTTGAAGTGAGTGCAGAGATGACGGCTAACAGAAGAGAGTGGAAGAAGAAATCATGTTGTGTCGACCCCACATAATGTGGGACTAGGGCAGGAATATGATGATGATAGATAGATAGATAGAAAATTCTTTATTGCACATAAAAATAGTACAAAGGCGAACTTAATGCTAGAAAGCATTATCTTCCAGATAACATTTGTGTTTGTGGACAGAAGATGTGAAGGTAGTGCACAGGAGAGGGAACAATTGAGATCATAAAAACGAAAATAAAAGGAATAATGATGCTAATTACTTACTAAAGTTTTGAGAGAAATAGGATTTTTAATACATACTAGTTTAAAAATAGATAAGATCAATACATAAATATGTATGCATATGTATTAATATGGTATCTATAGCCATATTAATACATATGCATACCATTATAATATTGTAAATAAGAAAACAATTGCTCATTTTTGTATCATTTTATCAAGGAGATGATTATAGATTCTGGACCTGAAAACCACCACCGACGTGGATTCACGAAAAACAGGAGGGATATGGTTCCAGAGACGCGTAGCGGTTATTGTGAAGGAGTCCGAGTAAGTTGCTGTTTTATGTTCCGGAGTCAACAGTTGAAAACGATGTGAAGACCGTACTGGCCGACCCTCAGCAGATAAGGGATGATGGTTATATTTGCTGTTATCTCTCCGTTCTAGACACACACAGGCACGCAAAGCCTGCGTCTTCGCCTAACGTTCAAAATTTCATGTTGCGCACGATTTTGTAATGAATATTTAATCAAGTTAAGATTTTCGGTAACTTGTGAAATGTTTGGAAGTTGTTTTGGATTTAAGTTTTAAAAGGTTAAAAGAAGCTAACGTTTGAATATTAAATACATCCAAGAAAATTGTGTTCCTGCGATGAGTAAGGTTGCCAGAGCTCTTTAGGGGGGGAGGGGGTTCGGGGTCGGCAACGCGTGCGTGATGCCTCTGGTATTGCAAGCGCTCATAGGCTACGGTAACCGCTTACCAACAGGTGGGCCGTACGCTTGTTTGCCATCTCAGTTTTATAAAAAAAAAAAAAATTGCTTACTTTAAATGTGTGTGATTATGAATTTATGATGTTATTTAATTTTAGTTTTGACTTGACATTGTTAATTTTAAAAGTTTAATATTTTTAAATTTAATTTTGAATTTATTGTTTTGTCATAGTTTTAATTATGTATATTTTAATTACATAACTCATTCTACCTATTGACCTGTAACTCATATATGTTATTAATAAAAACTATGAACTATGCTTATTTCGTAAAAAAAGAGCGCGGGCGCTGATTACGAACCCCTGTTCTAATTTTCTTGTTTGATCTTTTTAGGTATTTCTTTTATTTACGGGTGTTTTCAGTTACTTTTTGAACCAGTCAATTTGGTATTCACTATTTTGAGCATTTAACCTATTAAATGTAAACTATTAAATGTAACTATTTATAAAGACCCTATTTAACTATTTAGAATAAAATATCTATTTATTTATTTATTAAATAGGATCGCCAACAGCACATGTATCAAACATTCAACAATATTAAGCTATGTAGACTAAGGACTGATACACTAGCCAATAACAGGCGAACACAGCATTGGTAGGGACAATTTTAACCTATAAAGAGTTTACAAACTTTAAAATAGAAAATAAGGTTATGGAGATTAATCTTACAGCTAGGAGTATCTAACCTTAAACCGGTACTTTCCGATCGGCGGCCGTGCGTACGGGACCCCCTGAAAGCTAGCGTAAGGCCTTCCCTTCGTCGACACCTTCCACGTACCCTGGAGAGTTCCATGAGGAACCCTTACCACAGGGTCCGGACCCTGAGCCGACACCGCGACCACGGATAAAATAAACAAGCAAAGTTTTATGGCGGCCATTTTGAAGTGCGCCCGCGCCGGCTGTTTCGGCGACACTGAGTTGTTTTTAGATCTTTGTTTGCTGGATAATTATGAGACCGTTCACTAGAAGACTTTTTATTTGGCATTATCGACCCACGCACTGCGTTTGCCAGAGCGCTATGCCGCTGTTTTAGTCAAAAACACAAAGCAGCCAAACCTAGGCTCGTATTCAGAGACACGACTCAAACTTAGATTTAATCACAGATCAGCTAAACTCTATTTAAGTACTGAATCTCTTCTCAAACATAACTTTTATTCAAGAACGGTACTTAAACTACTCTCAGCTGAATCGAGTCTCATATCTGTACTCAAATGTTCTCGTTTACATTTTGATTTATTTATAATTTTCTATTCGTTTTATGCAGAAATTCAAACACTGGCTGTGGAAATAGAACAGAACTATAAAGTGAAGTATAATATGCATCAAAGTACGTGTAACGGAACGAAAATTTCATTTGATTAATGTCTAATCAAATCTAAACTCAAGCACCGATTTCGTCTGATTGACGTTTCAGAATAAGCATTTACTCAGGTGAACTGTGATCATTGAATCTATACATAAATACTGTTCAAGAATTAGAATCTCGACTAAAATCGAGATTTAAGTACAGATCAATGCTCGAGTCTTGTCTTTGAATACGAGCCCTTGTTAGCAATATCAATACAAACTAGTAGTTCTGCGAACATTAGATAGTCCTGACGAGCACAATTTTTTTTGCAACTATTATATACGGCTAAAGTTATTTAAAACGGGATATTTAACATGTTTTTTGTTTTTAAGAACATGCTAAGAAGACCTAAGCGTACGTTTAGTGGCCAAATCGGTGACGTTTTGGAAAAAGGCCAGGTCAAGAGTACCCTAAACCGATGAGCATGTATGAGGAATGTGATGAGAGTGAATGAAGCAAAAGAGGTATGTCAAGATCGTAGCATAGTGGAAAGCCGTGGTCTCTGCGTGTCCCTCTGGCGCGATTTTATGTATATATGTATGTGTGCATGTAAATTTCAAGTTTATACCTTTAGCCGTTTCTGAGAAAAAGGGTCTTGACAGACAGACAGACGGACAGACAGACAGACTGAAAGACCTGTCTGTCTGTCAAAGTGATCCTATAAGGGTTCTGTTGTTTCCAAATGAGGTACGGAACCCTAAAAAAGAACCATCGAAATCTAGTCTGGAATTGTACGATTTGTTGTCGTCAATATGTCCCTGAGTGTGACGGCAACAAAATGTAAATAGTGTGATAAATCTATTTGAAGATTGATAATGTTGTTTAATTAGTAGAGGTCTAACCGGTCACTAGACTACTTTAAAATGTATTATTGAGCAGGTCGTGTATCATTTGGTAAGTAATAAGTAATATAAATTACAGATAATTGGGATCTTCATTACTATTTAGTGTTGAAACCACAGGTTGAACACTCTATTTTTTTTAAATAGAGAGTTCAACCTGCTTCAAAGTTCAATCAAAAGAGACGTTTCATCAATATATGGAGCCTGGGCCTGCACTGTGTACACTACTCTAAAATATGGCTAAGCAATAAAGTAAACGTATCAAATTGGTTATTTTATTTAAATTGACTTCGTTCTAAGGTACATTAAGATTTTTTTCGGCAAAGAGAGCAACACACAGCGCTACAAAAATATGGCGGATGGACGTGCGTGAAATGTCATTTTGACAACCTACATTTATCTGACAAAACAAAAACATCATATCAAACAATATGACATTAAAAATATGTCAATTTCATGTCAAACGCCAATTATAAACCAACATGGCGGCCTTCAAATAGTGTTCACATAGTAAAAAACTTACCAGACGAACTATTCTTATACCATCGCATTTGTCTTCAAATTAATGAAATTGTATTTTTCTTGTAATTTCCTATTCTTTCCTAATTTTTCTATGTAGTGTACATGGAACAAGCCCAGAATAAAATGGCTCCTTTTACGACTATCATTAATTCAGTAGCCGTTTCTTCATCTGATCTTCTGTTTTTAGTTACGCGTTCGTACACAGTAACATAATTACAAGTTTCGTGAAGTTTCCAACTGAATTTCGCCTACAACCTGTATAAATATTTACCCTAACTCGACCGGCCCTCGCCCTTCAAAGCTACGCTTCCTTGAGACCGCCAAGTAAAGAGGAAAGATGACTCAGGACTTTTTATTAACATAAGATTCTTAGCATCAAATATTTGGTTAAGAATTTCTTTATCTTACGGTTGAAAATTGCTGTGAAAATTTAATGACCATTTTCGCTAAGGCTTAGAAGAACTCTATGAGTAAGGTGTCCATTATTTATTCAGTGCCAGGTGACAAACTTCATCCTAAATCTTAATGGAACCTCTCTTCGAAGGCTTTTAAGGCTCACGTCTGCAATGCCCAGACAATTTCTCCGATCTTTGAAGATTTTTAGATAGTCAGAGGCACGTCCAAACATACTTATGGACCATATTTTGCCATAGTCAGATAGTATACGTGAAAGAAAAAAAAAGTTTATCAACCAAACTAGAATCTACTTATTTTAACTAAATATTAGTAGGTTATAGGTATTAATAATATCACCCATCGCTGCATATCAGCATAATAGTTTGATCAAGTTGTTTCTCTTCACCGTATAAAGCACGTGTTAATGCTTAAATAAATAAAATTTAAATATTCCGGACATATCACACACGATCAACTGATCCCAAACTAGGCATAGCCTGTACTATGGGTACCAGAGACTGGTATACATAATAGATATATAAATTTAACAACCAGACACAGAACAAACATCTGTGTTCATCACACAAATGTTTGTCCAGTGCGGAATCGAACCCGCGACCTCTAGCGCAGAAGACAGACCTACTACCAACTGAGCTATGAGGCCAGACTTCATGTATGACTGGGATTCGAGCCCATAACCTCACAGACACTGTCGGTAGGCTTCTACGAGACATGTAAAAATATCCCTAGGCGAAGCTAGCTAGGTAGTTCTTGTACCATTCCGTTTCTAGGTACATACATTATGGAAACAATAGACTGAAAAATAAAACAATATATCATCTGACATTCGTTTCAAAATGATCTATACGCCTACTTATTAAAGTCAGTTTTGAATTTAACATGTGAGGGTATAGATACGATAGATACGATATAGATCAAAGGTATCGCAAACCCCTAAAAATCAAACTAATTTACAAAATTGACTCTGGTCTGCGAACGATAGGATAACGTTGTGTCATAAATTCTAACTGACGTATCGCACGCCGTTTGAACAGGCTTTATTGTCCTTAGGCTCATTTCCTTAATCGTCGTGAGGGGAATTTGTGAACGTTTAACGGAACGGGAAAATTTCGTATGGGGCTTAGTGTATTGTGTATGTGTATAAGATGCATGTTTTTATAATTTCCGCATAAAATGAATTGTTTTCTGGAATAAACAACTATGAAATAAGACTCAGAGAATCACCACCAGAGATGTGCTATGCGAGGATATGAAAGCTAAGCTAGGACCGTTACCGACCGTAGGTGACCGTTTCCACTGATGCTAAGCTATAACGCAGCTCGATCTTCTGTAGGTAATAGAATAGAAATAGAAAAACGTGTATTTTTTTACCAACACAATCAGACTTAACAAAACGATCGAAACATCTCGATCTATGTATCTAGACTGGATGCTCAAACATCAGGGAAGGAGGTCCTCCGTTTTGTGAAGGAGAGGAATCGATTTTGGAGCCGAGACCCGTCCAATATACAGCTACATCTGCAACGCCTGGAGTCGTCTAGAGAGACGAACTTCAAGTCGTACGTGCTGAAGGTGCCTGCGAAGCTTCGCGACATGTTCCTCTCTCCCGACTTCTGGCCTGCAGGAATAGTTTTCCGACGCTATAGGGATGCGCCAAAGAACAATAAACCCTAATATAATATGCAAGTGTGAATATTATATGTATTTTAGTTTTAAGGTATATATATCTATGGGCCCTGTATTTGTACATGTACTTTGCTGTGTTGCCTGAAATAAATGACATAATAATAATAATAAAACACAATATATAAAATTCAATTCAATTTCATGATAACAAAAACGGCAACCACACAGCATTTGCTAGGACAGAACAGCTCGTACCAAAGCGCTGGTCTTCTGTGGTCACATATTAGGAGGAGGTAGGGCACAGCGAGATTTTCTCGTTCTGAATCGGAGCAGCCCACCTGGGGAGTTACCTCCGCCTTACACAAGATCGCAGCCAAATAACATTATTTGTTTCAAATAGTGTTGTGTTCCTGCGATGAGTAAGGTTGCCAGAGTTCTTTAGGGGGGAAGGGGTTCGGGGTCAGCAACGCGTGCGTGATGCCTCTGGTATTGCAAGCGCTCATAGGCTACGGCAACCGCTTACCAACAGGTGGGCCGTATGCTTGATTGCCACCTCAGTAGTATAAAAAAAAAAAAAAACTGCTTTGCATAAAGCTACACTACCATCTGTAGCACGCATCCATCCATATAAAAAAACGTAGCTTAGTAAAACCCGTTTCCACAGTGGAAACGGTCACATAGATTCGTACCTTAGCTTTGACATTGTCGCATCATAGCTGCAAAGCACATCTCTGGTGGAAGGAAGCCCCGTACGAAATTTCCCTGTTTCATTTAACGTTCAAAATTCCCCTTACGACGATTAAGGAACCGCCTAACGACAATAAAGGCTATTCAAACGGCGTGCAATACGAAAATTTATGAGACAAAATTATCCTTATTTCAAGCAGCCTTAAACTGAAGAAAAGCCTCTATTACATACTATGTATGTACCCAGTAAGGGTGTTACGCAGTTGAGTATCAGTGGACCAATAACTGAAACAGGTGAAGCTTAGGTTACTGTAGCTCTGTGCGAGCGAATTTTAAAATAACTCCAACTATCCCAATGGGATATTATGGGAATCCATAATATCTCAAATCTAGAGTGAATAAGTTCCTTCTGGTAAAGCATGCTTCATCTTAGATCACATCTCACTTGCAAAAGTGAGTCTCATTCCTTGCACAAAGAATTTCTTTGGCAATTCAACGCGGGAATGCAGCCAGTGCTCTTGGCACATTGCCGCATGACCAAAAATATTTTTCCATTAGTTTCTATTTTATTTTTTAATCATTTGATTTTATAGTTTAATGTAGTATTGGCAGACATATCGAGTAACATACACACAAAAAAAAAATACAGCCGACTTGAGAACCTCCTCCTTTTTGAAGTCGGTTAAAAATACGATTAAATGATTACTTCAGCTAAGTTTTCTGGAAAATTTTGGTGGGAGAAGTAAAGCCACGTGATTAAAGTAGGTAATCACGTGGCGGTAAAGGTGATTGTGCTTTGTTTTTTGTTTGTTTCTGTTTTTGATGTTGAAATACAGTAACTGTTTACAAAAGGTCCACTACAAAGGAGTTTTTCACAATACCTTTCACAAAAAGGGTTTTTTTTAAATAAAAAAAACATTATTTGTAAACAAACCTTAGGGAAAAATCATGGGTTGTTGATGAATTTATGTAAAAATTATGTTTTCGCTGTTTTAATTATTCCACTTTAACAAGGATTCTGGTTATTTTTCGGTAACTTTTTAAAATTTATTTGTTATTGGTTTATTTAGTACCTCATCATCATCATTTCAGCTGTGAACGTCCACTGCTGAACATTACCTCCCTCACTGATTACGAGAGCAAAAGAGACGTTTCATCAATATATGGAGCCTGGGCCTGCACTGTGTACACTACTCTAAAATATGTCTAAGCAATAAAGTAAAAGTATTTAATTGGTTATTTTATTTAAATTGACTTCGTTCTAAGGTACATTAAGATTTTCTTCGACAAAGAGAGCAACACACAGCGCTACAAAAATATGGCGGATGGACGTGCGTGAAATGTCATTTTGACAACCTACATTTATCTGACAAAACAAAAACATCAAATCAAACAACATGACATGAAAAATATGTCAATGTCATGTCAATCGCCAATTATAAACCAACATGGCGGCCTTCAAATAGTGTTCACATAGTAAAAAACTTACCAGACGAACTATTCTTATACCATCGCATTTGTCTTCAAATTAATGAAATTGTATTTTTCTTGTAATTTCCTATTCTTTCCTAATTTTTCTATGTAGTGTACATGGAACAAGCCCAGAATAAAATGGCTCCTTTTACGACTATCATTAATTCAGTAGCCGTTTCTTCATCTGATCTTCTGTTTTTAGTTACGCGTTCGTACACAGTAACATAATTACAAGTTTCGTGAAGTTTCCAACTGAATTTCGCCTACAACCTGTATAAATATTTACCCTAACTCGACCGGCCCTCGCCCTTCAAAGCTACGCTTCCTTGAGACCGCCAAGTAAAGAGGAAAGATGACTCAGGACTTTTTATTAACATAAGATTCTTAGCATCAAATATTTGGTTAAGAATTTCTTTATCTTACGGTTGAAAATTGCTGTGAAAATTTAATGACCATTTTCGCTAAGGCTTAGAAGAACTCTATGAGTAAGGTGTCCATTATTTATTCAGTGCCAGGTGACAAACTTCATCCTAAATCTTAATGGAACCTCTCTTCGAAGGCTTTTAAGGCTCACGTCTGCAATGCCCAGACAATTTCTCCGATCTTTGAAGATTTTTAGATAGTCAGAGGCACGTCCAAACATACTTATGGACCATATTTTGCCATAGTCAGATAGTATACGTGAAAGAAAAAAAAAGTTTATCAACCAAACTAGAATCTACTTATTTTAACTAAATATTAGTAGGTTATAGGTATTA
Source organism: Anticlea derivata (assembly GCA_947579855.1). NCBI lineage: Eukaryota > Metazoa > Arthropoda > Insecta > Lepidoptera > Geometridae > Anticlea > Anticlea derivata. The sequence goes on from OX388269.1 coordinate 2,073,869, forward strand.
ATAATATCACCCATCGCTGCATATCAGCATAATAGTTTGATCAAGTTGTTTCTCTTCACCGTATAAAGCACGTGTTAATGCTTAAATAAATAAAATTTAAATATTCCGGACATATCACACACGATCAACTGATCCCAAACTAGGCATAGCCTGTACTATGGGTACCAGAGACTGGTATACATAATAGATATATAAATTTAACAACCAGACACAGAACAAACATCTGTGTTCATCACACAAATGTTTGTCCAGTGCGGAATCGAACCCGCGACCTCTAGCGCAGAAGACAGACCTACTACCAACTGAGCTATGAGGCCAGACTTCATGTATGACTGGGATTCGAGCCCATAACCTCACAGACACTGTCGGTAGGCTTCTACGAGACATGTAAAAATATCCCTAGGCGAAGCTAGCTAGGTAGTTCTTGTACCATTCCGTTTCTAGGTACATACATTATGGAAACAATAGACTGAAAAATAAAACAATATATCATCTGACATTCGTTTCAAAATGATCTATACGCCTACTTATTAAAGTCAGTTTTGAATTTAACATGTGAGGGTATAGATACGATAGATACGATATAGATCAAAGGTATCGCAAACCCCTAAAAATCAAACTAATTTACAAAATTGACTCTGGTCTGCGAACGATAGGATAACGTTGTGTCATAAATTCTAACTGACGTATCGCACGCCGTTTGAACAGGCTTTATTGTCCTTAGGCTCATTTCCTTAATCGTCGTGAGGGGAATTTGTGAACGTTTAACGGAACGGGAAAATTTCGTATGGGGCTTAGTGTATTGTGTATGTGTATAAGATGCATGTTTTTATAATTTCCGCATAAAATGAATTGTTTTCTGGAATAAACAACTATGAAATAAGACTCAGAGAATCACCACCAGAGATGTGCTATGCGAGGATATGAAAGCTAAGCTAGGACCGTTACCGACCGTAGGTGACCGTTTCCACTGATGCTAAGCTATAACGCAGCTCGATCTTCTGTAGGTAATAGAATAGAAATAGAAAAACGTGTATTTTTTTACCAACACAATCAGACTTAACAAAACGATCGAAACATCTCGATCTATGTATCTAGACTGGATGCTCAAACATCAGGGAAGGAGGTCCTCCGTTTTGTGAAGGAGAGGAATCGATTTTGGAGCCGAGACCCGTCCAATATACAGCTACATCTGCAACGCCTGGAGTCGTCTAGAGAGACGAACTTCAAGTCGTACGTGCTGAAGGTGCCTGCGAAGCTTCGCGACATGTTCCTCTCTCCCGACTTCTGGCCTGCAGGAATAGTTTTCCGACGCTATAGGGATGCGCCAAAGAACAATAAACCCTAATATAATATGCAAGTGTGAATATTATATGTATTTTAGTTTTAAGGTATATATATCTATGGGCCCTGTATTTGTACATGTACTTTGCTGTGTTGCCTGAAATAAATGACATAATAATAATAATAAAACACAATATATAAAATTCAATTCAATTTCATGATAACAAAAACGGCAACCACACAGCATTTGCTAGGACAGAACAGCTCGTACCAAAGCGCTGGTCTTCTGTGGTCACATATTAGGAGGAGGTAGGGCACAGCGAGATTTTCTCGTTCTGAATCGGAGCAGCCCACCTGGGGAGTTACCTCCGCCTTACACAAGATCGCAGCCAAATAACATTATTTGTTTCAAATAGTGTTGTGTTCCTGCGATGAGTAAGGTTGCCAGAGTTCTTTAGGGGGGAAGGGGTTCGGGGTCAGCAACGCGTGCGTGATGCCTCTGGTATTGCAAGCGCTCATAGGCTACGGCAACCGCTTACCAACAGGTGGGCCGTATGCTTGATTGCCACCTCAGTAGTATAAAAAAAAAAAAAAACTGCTTTGCATAAAGCTACACTACCATCTGTAGCACGCATCCATCCATATAAAAAAACGTAGCTTAGTAAAACCCGTTTCCACAGTGGAAACGGTCACATAGATTCGTACCTTAGCTTTGACATTGTCGCATCATAGCTGCAAAGCACATCTCTGGTGGAAGGAAGCCCCGTACGAAATTTCCCTGTTTCATTTAACGTTCAAAATTCCCCTTACGACGATTAAGGAACCGCCTAACGACAATAAAGGCTATTCAAACGGCGTGCAATACGAAAATTTATGAGACAAAATTATCCTTATTTCAAGCAGCCTTAAACTGAAGAAAAGCCTCTATTACATACTATGTATGTACCCAGTAAGGGTGTTACGCAGTTGAGTATCAGTGGACCAATAACTGAAACAGGTGAAGCTTAGGTTACTGTAGCTCTGTGCGAGCGAATTTTAAAATAACTCCAACTATCCCAATGGGATATTATGGGAATCCATAATATCTCAAATCTAGAGTGAATAAGTTCCTTCTGGTAAAGCATGCTTCATCTTAGATCACATCTCACTTGCAAAAGTGAGTCTCATTCCTTGCACAAAGAATTTCTTTGGCAATTCAACGCGGGAATGCAGCCAGTGCTCTTGGCACATTGCCGCATGACCAAAAATATTTTTCCATTAGTTTCTATTTTATTTTTTAATCATTTGATTTTATAGTTTAATGTAGTATTGGCAGACATATCGAGTAACATACACACAAAAAAAAAATACAGCCGACTTGAGAACCTCCTCCTTTTTGAAGTCGGTTAAAAATACGATTAAATGATTACTTCAGCTAAGTTTTCTGGAAAATTTTGGTGGGAGAAGTAAAGCCACGTGATTAAAGTAGGTAATCACGTGGCGGTAAAGGTGATTGTGCTTTGTTTTTTGTTTGTTTCTGTTTTTGATGTTGAAATACAGTAACTGTTTACAAAAGGTCCACTACAAAGGAGTTTTTCACAATACCTTTCACAAAAAGGGTTTTTTTTAAATAAAAAAAACATTATTTGTAAACAAACCTTAGGGAAAAATCATGGGTTGTTGATGAATTTATGTAAAAATTATGTTTTCGCTGTTTTAATTATTCCACTTTAACAAGGATTCTGGTTATTTTTCGGTAACTTTTTAAAATTTATTTGTTATTGGTTTATTTAGTACCTCATCATCATCATTTCAGCTGTGAACGTCCACTGCTGAACATTACCTCCCTCACTGATTACGAGAGCAAAAGAGACGTTTCATCAATATATGGAGCCTGGGCCTGCACTGTGTACACTACTCTAAAATATGTCTAAGCAATAAAGTAAAAGTATTTAATTGGTTATTTTATTTAAATTGACTTCGTTCTAAGGTACATTAAGATTTTCTTCGACAAAGAGAGCAACACACAGCGCTACAAAAATATGGCGGATGGACGTGCGTGAAATGTCATTTTGACAACCTACATTTATCTGACAAAACAAAAACATCAAATCAAACAACATGACATGAAAAATATGTCAATGTCATGTCAATCGCCAATTATAAACCAACATGGCGGCCTTCAAATAGTGTTCACATAGTAAAAAACTTACCAGAAGAACTATTCTTGTACCATCGCATTTGTCTTCTCAAATTAATGAAATTGTATTTTTCTTGTAATCTCCTATTTTTTTCTAATTTTGTCTATGTAGTGTACATGGACCAGGCCCAAAATGAAATGGCTCCTTTGCCCATACTCACCACGCTGGGCATGCGCTGGGTACGCAGATTTTTTAAATATTTAGTAGGTACCTATTATTTGTTAAATCCCAGATTCACGGACAGGATAGGTTTATTCACAGACAGGTTAGCTCTACCTGCACTGTCTGGGAAACTGAGATTTAAACTAATACTAGAAAGAAAAGCTTCATATGCCACAAACTGGCATCCAACTCAGCATGTTGTTGTGTTATCTAAAAACTAACACAACGCTGATCTTCCGTTGGAATCAAGTTATAAGTAATAAGGATTATTAATCTCGTACTAGAGAATGTAATCTATTTGGACAGAATGACGAATTGAAATATAGACGAAGTCTCGCGAGATCTACATCGTGTGCAGCATAACGCGATGTATTCTACAAGGTTCTATGTAGTGTTCTATGGTATACATTTGTAATGGTTCGTTAGTATTGTTAGTAAACATGGATATTTATTTATTAATAAATAATATTTTTGGTCGTGGCGGCCGTGGTGGCCCCGGCTAAAGAATAGGCCTCTCCATATCTACCTATCCGCGGATGTCGTAAGAGGCGACTAAGGGAAAAAAGCTAGGGGATGGGCAGCAGCGTCCCTCATTTTAACAACGATAGCTCTAACTGCGCTCGCCAACCCGCATGCCCAGCGTGGTGAGTATGGGCAAATCCCCACACATGATAAGGAATTCGCTCTGTCTGTGGGGGAGGCCATGTTCAGCAGTGGACGTCGTACGGCTGAAATGATGAATGATGAATATTTTTGGTAGAACTGTTAATGATTATGGTATATTTAAATGTAAAATCATTTATAAATATTATTGGTTATTAGTATTACGATATTCGATTATATATTCATTGATTCTATTAAAAGAGTCATATGATTAAAAATTATGAACGGAAGAGAAAAATATTATGAAGAAGAAAAGAGAAAAAACGTACGAAGAGTTCGGCATCAAAATTGCTACTTAGATAGCTGAACATTGCGTTTGAACTGAGTGGCCCCAAAACAGCATAAGCATACCTAGAGTTTTTCCAACGAAAAATGTCGAATTTCCAAATGTCTCCATCTTCATTATACAACGTACATATACAACGTGATTCTTATTAATTGGGTGTAGAATAATATCCTTACGAGATAGCATACATCATAAGAATCACGTTGTATAGGTACCTAATTATAGACTACGTGATAGTTATTTCAAATTTAGATAGCTTATGTTAATTAGTACGAGAGAATCCGTAGATCTAAGGTGACCGTACCTATAGCTTGTAGAACCGACAACCGTAAGAAGATTTTTTTTTTTTTCTTATACAACAGAGTTGGCAAACAACCTTACGGCCCCCCTGATGGTAAGCGGTTACCGTAGCCTATGAGCGCTTGCAATACCAGAGGCATCACGCACGCGTTGCCGACCCCGAACCCCCTTCCCCCCTAAAGAGCTCTGGCAACCTTACTCACCACAGGAACACAACACTATTTGAAACAAATAATGTTATTTGGCTGCGATCTTCTGTAAGGCGGAGGTACGTCCCCAGGCGGGCTGCTCCAATTCAGAACGAGAAAATCTCGCTGTGCCCTACCTCCTCTTAAAGAGATAAAGGCTCTCGTATTACGATCACGAACCGGACGACCGACGCAGTGTTAGAAGGCCCACAACCGATGGACCGACGGCATTGTGATGGTTGCGGAAAGAGTGGATGGAGAAGGCTCAACACGGTTCGTCGTCGCTCTCTTTGTGGGAGGCCTATGTCCAATCGTGGTCATCTACAGATGATGATATTGCTGATGTAAATAATACACGTTTTGGAGTTTTCTCCGAGCGTCATCGCCAATAGAATACAAATATTTATTTGGGTAAACTTAATCTAAGTTACATTTTATGGGTCCCTCTTTTAAGTATGTACGATACCTAAGCCGAATTTATACGACATGCAATATGTCATCATTCATTCAAATAAAATAAATAAATGTCACACATAAATGTCTTTTCTAAAGTAAAGTAAAGTAAAAGTAAAGTAAAAATTTATTGCTTGAAATACATGTACAGAGGTGTTAATGTTATTATAAAATGGAATCAATGTATTCTGCCATGTTATGGTGTGCAATATTTCGTTTAACAGTATATAATTAAAAATAATGTCAAGTTCAAATTAAAAATTCATAATAAAATTAAAATTAAATTAAAAAGTAAAAAAAAAAAAGATATCAATAAATTAGCTAAACAGATTGAATAAAAAATTTGTCATTAAGAAATTCCTCAATAGAGTAGTAACATTTTTTTTCCAAAGTGATTTTCAACTTTCTCTGAAACAGTGAACGCGGTAAAAGTTACCTACCTGCACGCACACATCAGAACTTCTACACACCACATACACTTACCACTCCACAGAAGACAATCGACACTAAACATCATCACATGTCACCAACACTAATCTATTACTTACCTAACTAAACTTACCTGTCCTACTTACTTAATGGCGAACACTGTGCTCACCATTTTTTCAGAATACTATACTATATATATACTGTTCAGGATAATTTGGTCCACAGCACAGGGAATCCTAGTGTGGAGATCAAAGTTATTGCATAGCTACCTACCATACTTATAAATTAATTTAAACTCTATTTTTTAACTGTTTATACTTAGGTAGGTAGGTATACCTTGTACCTACCTAATTTTCTTGTTTCATTGTTCTTTTCTATGTTTTTGTGTCAAATAAATCATTCTTATTCTTTTCTTTCTTTCTTTCTTTCAATTTTGAGTTTGAATTTTATGGAGCTTACGATATCGTACGCCCTTAAATGCTAAACTCAAAATTGACTTTTATTCAGTTGAGATATGGATCATTTTGAAATACATTTTAGATGACATATCGCATTATGAACACGGCTTTAGAGATAATACATATTGTTTGGAGAGAATGATCTCGCGAAATCTTCGAGAATAGTTGGCAAACCAGCTTGCTATTATAATTTCAGTGGTACAGTCGCCTGCAATAAGATGTAAACACTTCAACATATTGCCTACTCTAAGTAAAATCTAATTATTATAATGATTATAATTAATAAATAAAATAAATAAATATAAATATTCCGGACATATTCACACGGTCAACTGTTCCCAAACTAGGCATAGCCTGTACTAAGGGTACCAGAGACTGATATACATAATAGATAAATATTTAACACCCAGACACAGAACAAACATCTGTGTTAGTCACAAATGTTTGTCCAGTGCGGGAATCGAACCCGCGACCTCTAGCGCAGAAGGCAGAGTTACTAACAACTGAGCTATGAGGCCAGTTATTAGATATAATTAGATTACTTTTCTTTAGAGCCTCACCTAGTTCGATCGGCACCGCACTGAAGCTGACATGTCGTCATAGTGACGTTTTGTTTTTTGATACTAATAATTTTATTAGTAATTTTATTTTGACAGGAAGTACATTGTACTTGAGTAGGAGTAATAAGGCGATGATTGCTAAATTGTTAGCATATAATATTTTTGATCCTGTTATAAATAATATAACACAGTTTACAGACGAGTCCGTAGTTAGTAGTAGTACTAATGAGGGCACAAAATTAGTAGGGCCAGCTGACCAGCATTTAAACTGACCACGTCGACAATGGGTAAGCAAGGCACTTTACATGTAGTACACCAAAATATGCAAGGCCTTCCCAGCAAAGTATTAGAATCAGAATTATTTTTAAATCAGTTTAATGTAGATATTATGTGTGTTACTGAACACTGGATATTAGAATTTGAGTTGCTCCCTTATTATAAGAATTTTAATATTGTTAGCTCATATAAACGTAAGAACGCCATTAGGGGCGGATCTTTAATTATTGTTAGAAATGACATAAAGTGCAAGGAACGTAAAGATATTGTAAATCTCACTATTGAGAGGAGCATTGAGCTGTCGTGTGTTGAGCTAGAGCGGCATATCGTTGTGAGCGTTTACCGTCCTCCCGACGCAGACTTCGCGTTATTTGAATCCATTATGGAAGATGTATTGCTCAAAATTTTTGCATGTAATAAAATTTTAATAGTCTGCGGAGATTTTAATATAGATATTCCGATCCATCCGTTATCTGAACGACTGCTTAATTTATTTAAATGTTTTAATTTAAATCATCTCTTTGTGGAACCAACAAGGGTGACACTAACCACTTCCACTTGTTTAGACAATGTTTATTGCAGTTGTGTACCAATCGCTAAATCAGTAATTAAACATTTCAGCTCAGATCATTACGGCCATAGTGTCATATTTACATGTAATTTAAGAAACAAACCTGAGGAATTCACGTACCGACCCATCACAGAAAGTAATATTAAGAAGTTTCAGGCTTGTATTGAACTCAAAATGTCCCTTGTACCATGCATGGATGATCCAAACGACCTTTTTACCATTTTATCGAATTTAATAAATAAAGAACACGAACAAATTTTTAAATTAAAAACAAGCACAGTTAAGGTTAGCGTCGGGTTTGCTGACTGGGCTACACCTGGCATTTATAAAAGCAGGAATAAATTGTACGAACTATATGCTGATAGGGAGTCAAAGCTGCACGACATTACTTTTATACTACATGTTAAGAATTATTCTAAAACTTTTAAAAAAGCTTGTCATGCAGCCAAATCATTGTACTTAAGAAACAAAATTGAAAAGTCTTCTAATAAAATTAAAGCTACTTGGAAACTAATAAATAATGAAACAGGCAAATCAAAAGCCCTCAATAAACAAATCAATTTAATTAATAATGATAGTGTTTTAACTAAGAAAATTGAAGTGGCGAATGCCTTTGACAGTTTTTTCTCTAGTATACCTAATATTGTAACCCAGTCGTTAAAATCTTCAGCTTCTGGAGCGTCCCTTCTTCTAGAAGCTAGTGTTGCTAAATGTGAGACTGAGTTTAGTTTTAGTTACATTAATGCGGGTAATATTGTGAAAACCTTTAAATCCCTCAACATAAAAAACACTGAAGACCTATGGGGTATATCTACAAAGGTAGTAGGTGCTATTATTAACGATATTGCTCCATGCTTAGCCCACATCTTTAATAGTTGTGTTGACGATGGAGTTTTTCCTGACCTTATGAAGCATAGCAAAATCATTCCTTTGTTCAAGTCCGGAAACGAAAAAGATCCCGCTAATTATAGACCTATCTCGATATTGCCTACTCTAAGTAAAATCTTTGAAAAAGTTATTCTTACTCAGTTATTATCTCACTTCAATCTTAACGGGCTTCTTCATTGTAATCAATTTGGATTTACCAAAGGTCGATCAACAGCCGATGCCGGGACTTTGCTCTTAAAGCACATATACGATGCCTTTGAGAACTCACAAGACGCAATCGGTGTATTCTGTGATTTGTCAAAAGCGTTTGACTGCGTGAGTCATGCAACATTAACCTCAAAGCTAAAACATTACGGCATCCAAAACCGTGCAATTGACCTTTTACAATCTTACTTATCCAATAGAGTCCAAAAAGTTGACGTGGGTGGTGAAAGGTCTTCTGGATCAACTATTGTCATGGGTGTGCCACAGGGTTCGATTCTAGGCCCTTTCTTGTTCCTAGTTTACGTTAATGACCTCCCTTCTTATGTTAAAGAAATGTGTGACATAGTTCTATTTGCTGACGACACCTCGCTAGTGTTCAAAGTCGACAGATCCAAAACAAATTACGATGACGTAAACGCATCCTTGTCGCTAGTCCTTAATTGGTTTTCTGTAAACAATCTCTTGCTAAATTCAAAGAAAACGAAATGTATCAAATTCTCTTTGCCTAATGTAGTACACAATAGCCCCACTAACATTGTATTAAATGGAGAGTCACTAACCCTTGTTGATTCTACAAATTTCCTAGGACTCAATATTGATTCAAAATTGCAGTGGGGACCCCACATTGAAACTCTTGCCGGTAGACTTAGTTCCGCGGCATATGCCGTTCGTACGATAAGGTGGCTCACAGATGAAGCCACAGCTAGGTTAGTTTATTTTAGCTACTTCCATAGTGTAATGTCCTATGGTATCTTTCTCTGGGGGAATGCAGCAGATATCCAAGTCATATTTGTTTTACAAAAACGAGCAATACGTGCCATTTATAAAATGAAGTCAAGGGACTCCTTGAGGGAACTTTTTAAAGAAATTAACATTTTAACTGTAACTTCACAATATATTTACGAAAACTTATTGTACACACATAAGCACATGGCTAGCTTTAAGAAAAAAAGTGATGTGCATAGTATTAACACAAGAAACAAAAATAAATTGTGCATTCCAAAATTTAGATTACAAAAAGTAAATGGGTCTTTTATGGGGAATATGGTAAGATTTTATAATAAACTTCCGGTAAACGCGACGCAACTTCCTATTAGAAGATTTAAAGTGTACATAAAGAATAATCTTATTAAGAAAGCGTACTATAAACTAAATGATTATTTAAATGATAAAACCGCATGGCCTGAAGTCGCTCTGCCCCTCGACAGCTAAAATGCCATTTTGCAGTGTCTTTACAGTTTTTGCTTGCATCATATTTTAAGTATTATTTAATTATATAAGCATTAGGTACATATTTCATCAAGTGTAGCGTGTGCTGCCCTTAGATCATTTGTTGAAGCTCACATTTGTCTTCATTTTTTTCACATTTTTATAAGCTCTTATTTATTAAGGATTATAATTAGATTACTTTTCTCTTGAGCCTCACCTAGTTCGATCGGCACCACACTGAAGCTTTAAATTCCATTTTGTGAAAAAGGATCATCGAAAAAAATGATAGGCACCAAGCCGTGTTTGTTGCCTGATTCTTCTAGGCTTGGTCGCGAGGAACAGGCATAGCTTCACCTAGTTTCTAAGACGTTTCAAAGTGATCCTAGTGATTTTATTGAAATAAATGCCTTTTGACTTTGACTTTGACTTGACTTTAAATTCCATTTTGTGAAAAAGGATCATCGAAAAAAATGATAGGCACCAAGCCGTGTTTGTTGCCTGATTCTTCTAGGCTTGGTCGCGAGGAACAGGCATAGCTTCACCTAGTTTCTAAGATGTTTCAAAGTGATCCTAGTGATTTTATTGAAATAAATGCCTTTTGACTTTGACTTCATAATTTTCAAAATGACACCACAATACAGATGAACATGGTAGGTAACACGGTTAAGTTAAAAATGGCACAAGTTGATGGTAGGTAAACAATTTTCTAGTTTTTGTTGTGTACATCACTAATTATAATACTGTGACATCATTTTTAGAACTGTAAAACCATGTTGTAAAAGGATTTGGCTTGATGGACCTGAGTGTTGGGCAACCAAAGGGACGGATGAAAGAAGAGTGCATGCTGCGGAAATGAGAATGTTGAGATGGATGTGTGGAGTGACTAGAATGGACAAGATACGGAATGAGTACATCAGAGGAAGTTTGAAACTAGCGCCAGTGACTGAGAAGTTGAAGAGCAAAAGGTTAGCGTGCTATGGTCATGTCATGCGGAGGGAAGAATGTCATGTTACTAGAAGAGCGTTAAATATGAATGTGGAAGGATATAAGGGAAGAGGTAGACCAAAGAAAAGATGGATAGACTGTGTGAAAGATGACATGAGTAAGAAAGGAGTGAATACTGATATGACGGCTGATAGAGGGGAGTGGAAGAGAAAAACATGTTGTGCTGACCCCACATGAAGTGGGATAAGGGCAGGGAGATGATGATGATGATCATTTTTAGAACTGTGGAATGTATATCTTATTGCAGGTGACTGTAGTTAATAATAATTGTGTTGTACGCCCCGAGGAACATAGTCAATTTGCGTGGTTCAAATTTCATTGTGTGGTTTGTATTACCTACAGACCTATGTAAATAAGTGAAAACCTCGTAGGATCGGTATTTGTTTACGGCAAGTAGGTAATGTAGGTAACTCTTGCCTTAGCTCATGTAGGTATCTCATTCATATTTAAGTTTTTTTTTTTTATACTACTGAGGTGGCAAACAGGCATACGGCCCACCTGTTGGTAAGCGGTTACCGTAGCCTATGAGCGCTTGCAATACCAGAGGCATCACGCACGCGTTGCCGACCCCGAACCCCCCTCCCCCTAAAGAGCTCTGGCAACCTTACTCATCGCAGGAACACAACACTATTTGAAAACAAATAATGTTATTTGGCTGCGATCTTAAATAATGTTATTTTGTAGGTAGGTATAGTTATACAAGAAAAAATAGCTGGACCAGATTGGAGAAGAACAACACAGGACAGAACGGAGTGGAAGTCTTTGGAGGAAGCCTATGTCGCAAGGCAAGCTGATAAATAGAAAAAAAAACATTTACAATGAAAGAAATAATTGCAGGATAGAAAAAAAATTAAATAAATTTTAATTTTATTTAATATTTTTTAATTAATAAATTAAATAATTGGTTGGTGATCTGAACTCTGTTTTCTTCTTGTAGTCGTAGTCGTAGAAAACAGAGTTCATTTCTAGTATAATATTATTTAAGTTTAATTTACAACTGTTATTATTATTATTTTTCTGTTACTTATAATAAATAAATTACTGTTAATTTTTGTATGGAAAAAAAAATTACAAAATCATGTTAACAATACCATTCATCAGAAATAAAGGCTAATATTATTATATTATTATATTTATATAAGTACCTATGTTCATGATTTTTATTAATAACTTAACATAACAATACCTCGTCAATACAAGGTGATTCATAATATGTATGCAATCCCGAAAGGGGCTAATTCTACACCCCATTGGTAATAAAGTTTGTTCTACGACTTTTGGAAATAAGTCATTTGTCATTGAAAAAACTCTATGCGAATATCAGCTGTTTTGGGGTCAAGTCAGGTCAAACTCAATGAATCAGCTGTTTTAGGTAGCAATCTTGATGCCGAACTTCTTGTACGTTTAGTTATTAGCTCTAAAGATGATAAAAATACCAAAATCAGATAATTTGAGAAAGTTTGTGTAAAAAATTAATAATAAAATATTGATGTTTTTTTTCGCTACCATTATTTATTTTTGTTGATAGAATAACCCCCTTTCGGGATGGTAGGTATACATGTTATGAATCATCTTGTATTCAAAACAACAAAGCAAAAACTAATAGTAACTATTGGGTGAGTTTGGCTACCTATATTGTTTTTTTTCTATATTTGTTTTATTGTTATAGCAAAATACACAAGGTGATTCATAAGTGAGTTTGAACTGATGGTCAAATCAGTACCTTCTATAAATGTCGAATTTCCAATAGTCGTAGTACATACTTTAATGACCATTGGGTGTAGAATAAGCCCCTTTCGGTATAGTTAGTTATTTAGACTGGCCTCATAGCTCAGTTGGTAGTAACTCTGCCTTCTGCGCTAGAGGTCGCGGGTTCGATCCCCGTACTGGACAAACATTTGTGTGATGAACACAGATGTTTGTTCTGTGTCTGGGTGTTTAATATATATCTATTATGTATATCAGTCTCTGGTACTCATAGTACAGGCTATGCCTAGTTTGGGATCAGTAGACCGTGTGAATATGTAAAAAAAAAAAAAAAAGTTATAGAAATTATGAATCACCCTCTAAATTTTTTTTTTTTTTTCTGAATTATAGTCTTGACCCTCCAGGATTCCCTGTGTAGTGACAGTACAGTACAGACAGTAGTAAGACACACATCGCACGCATATCGCACGCAGTTTAAACACTTATTTATGCTTTAACAAATAAACATACAAACATACACTCCAAGTTGTTTGAGAGATCTTAGCTCGCTCCGCTTGCTTGATCAATTATTTAACTTGCATACTTTCACATTTGTCAACAAAATGTCTAAAAAAATAAAATGAAACTAATTTTGCTGTGTTAAATAGTGTTGTTGATTCAACCGAGCATCTTTATAGACAAATAAACCTATAAAATCGCAGTGTAGGCGCTCAGAGAAAAATATCAATATCATATGTACCTACATAGTACCTGCCCTATCACCGTTTTCATACTACACGACACTGTAGTCTGCGTCACGATGGGTATGGAAGAGGCACGAGTACGTGAGCTACTCACATGTCACCGGTGAAAAGTGAAACTTGTGGTGAAAAGTACAAAAGTGTCACGTAAAGCGCCCCTACAAAAACCGGCAAGCTTTTGATGAGCCGTCTCACTAGGCCGCTCATTGAAATGCGGACTCGCTACCATCAGGCCCGATTCTGAGATGCCAGTGAGTTCTCACTTCTCACTTTTCGCCCTTGAATAGTGAATAGCTAACCCTTTATGAATGGTGTCACGAATTGGGCGCCTACAAAAACTAGTAATCACTTGTCGCGGTCGAAAAGTGAGAAGTGAGAACTCACTGACATCCAGAATCGGGCCTCAGAGGCCTGAAAGCCAAGACTCAAGATTGGCAAAGATCTTTTCACGAGAGACGTCCCTCAGGGAGTCGCGTGATTTTTGTGATTGATGATGACAAACACTGTCTGTGTTTGTCTTTCATAATATGAAGAAATGCTGATCGATTTACATGAAAATTAATAGTTAAGCAGATAGCTTGTACATTTGTAATGCTAGGTAATGCTGATAAGAGTGATAAGTCTAGAGCCGTGTCCAAACGGCGGCGATATGTTAATCTAAAATTTATTTTTTGATACTCGCGCCTTCTGAATAAATTAAACTTTGGGCAGTGGCGGATTTGCAGTCTTGGCCGCTCTAGGCCCCAGGCCATGTGCCGCCCCTTTCTCAGCACCCATCTAGACTAGGTACATAATGAATTTACTTTATTGCCAACTTTACATAAATCGAAATCAGAAACGACGAAATCTGTTCGAAGCTGCATGTCTACTGTAGCAAGTAGTAATAAGTCTATGGAGCAGCCTTTTAAATATTTAGGTAGTTTGCATTTGATTTATTTCTTGCTATCATCAGTGATTTTTTTTGTCACGTTTTGCCGCCCCTAATATCTGGCCGCCCTAGGCCCGGGCCTACTGGGCCTTAGGGCAAATCCGCCACTGATTTTGGGGTTGACTTTCAGGAGCTTGCGAATCTGGCGAAATGTCAAACTCAATATTGACTTTGTTCAGTAGAGGTAAGGATCATTTTGAAACTAATTTTATATGATGAAAAGGGCCAAAGACCGTACCGTGGTAAAATGAGATGTGCCTGAATGTTATTTGGCTGCTATCTTCTGTAAAGCGGAGGTACCAGGCGGGCTGCTCCAATTTAGAGCGAGAACACCTCGCTTAAATTTGTAATATTTGTTCATTTTGTCGTCGAATTAGTGTGCAGTAGTCGTGAAGTCAAAATGTCATCTAGAGGTTGTTGCACTGAATCGAGTAGGAGTGCTTTGACCACAGAATAGACACCTTCAGTATCGGCTTTCACAGTCGCCACATCATAAACACAGAAAGGAAAACGGACTTTTTTGTGCATGGAACAGGTCATTCTTTCAGATAAAAGATCAATTGAATGGTTTACTTGAATGGAGGACTATGCGTATGGTCTGGGGTAGCGGGTAGCGGTATAGACAGACGCCGCATTCACCCAGCAAGCCAGCCGCCCAGCCTCACCCGTCAGTGTTGCCGCGGCGATCACGCCAGGCGGCTGTTACAAAACTGCCCGGGTGCCGCTACTGTTCATTTCAGCGTTTTAATTGAATTCCTTTCCGGCTTCAAATACTTTTTGATCAATTATCGTCAAATAAAACAGCTCGTTTATACGTTTTCTGTAGCGAAATTGAAAACGTGTTGAAGATCAGCTAACGCGGTCCGGGATAAATTTGGGATAACCAAATTATTTTTAATTATTAAAACAGGTGCTAAATACCTACTTATTATTTTCTAACCAGCCTAACTTAACTTGTTTCTACATTTTTAGATAATAAAAGTGTCAGCAAAAAGTTCGTCTCGAAATCGCATACGTGTCAAATATATCCTGAATTAATTGTCAGATAGGTTACTAGCTCCGAGATAGCAATTAATAGTACTTAATCGAATTAGATGCATTTTATTTCGTTTGCCGGAACTGTGAGCAGCTTACGAACAAAATATGGTAAGTTATTAAAATATTCCTTTCAAAATTCTATACTAAGCAGTTACTGCATTTGGATGTTTAGAAAACTGGCAGCACATCTCCTAAATAACATGTTTACCTATACTAGTCCGTATATATGCTCGTATTTCTTCTACTACTCATAACGTGGCGCTCGATTCCACTCGTAACCTATGTATGTACAGTCGCCTGCAATGAGATGTAAACACTCCACAATTTTAAAAATGATGCCACTGTATTAACTTTAGTGATGTACACAGCACAAAATAGAAAATTATTCACCTAACATCAACTTGTTCCATTTTCAACTTAACCGTGTACCTACCATCTTCATCTGTATTGAGGTATCATTTTGAAAATTGTGGGTGTATACATGTTATTGCAGGCGACTGTACCAACTAGTGTCTGTGAAATACATCAAGGATAACATTCTTTCAGATTATAATCACCAACAAATACCGAAAACGCAATAAAATGTTTGTCAAAACAGGACCTTTGAAGGAAGGATCCACTGGGACAATATAAAAAAATCGCACACAAAAAATTATGTGGCCCATGAGGGGATCGAACCCGCGACCTTCGCGTTATTAGCACGACGCTCTAACCAACTGAGCTAATGGGCCGATGTCAAAAACAGCAAAATTTAGAAATGCTAGATGTGGACATTTCTATTTTTACTGCTGGGATAGATAGTGTGGATGAACGGATATAAAAGCAGAGTGATAAACACCAAAAAATATTTGAAGTGATCCTTACTACGTCTGAATAAAGTTGATTTTAACTTTGACATTTAGTAGCTTGTGATATCGTTGAGATATATCGTACACCTTCAAATTATGTTAAACTCAAAATTAACTTTGTTCAGTAGAGGTAAGGATAATTTTGAAACGAATTTTAGATACACATATCAAAGACATAGTATCCCTTTTCGTTTGAACATGGCTTAACTAGAAAAAAATTTATTAAATTATTTAGCTGTTTTAGTACGCGATCTTGAGGTCTAACATCACGTACAATAGATAGGTAATTTGAAAAATAATTGAGAAAAAAACAGTGTTTTGAAAATTTTGATTTTATTTTTTTAATAGAATAAGCCTTTCCGGGGTAGGATACATATTTTGAATCTTATTGCATGTATCTGATTGGCAGATAGCCAACCAGACGGTAAGGGTTGCCACTGCCCAATACAGCTGCAATACACTACTACCTAGGTCTTAGTTGGTATTTTAAATGATGATGTTGACAGGATGACCAAGAAAGAATCAGTGACACGAAAAGAAGAAGAAGTTGGTATTGTAAATGTGGCAGTAAAACTCCTAGGTCCTTGTAAATAGATAGATAGATAGAAAACATTTATTCAGCCACCACAAAAAAATAAACAAAAAAGTATGTACTTACAGCGCTAACAAAAAACACTTCTAAACTAAACAAGAGATAAAGTATTATTACTATTGATAAAAATAAAAGACATTTAAAGAAAAAAATATTTAAGAAAAAATACATTAATTATAAATAAATTGCCTGTGGCCCACGTGGTATTGCATCGCGATAATCGCCTTGAGATATGCGTTGGTAAGTCTCCTGGGGCTGGCTATCTCACCTTCAAACCGAACATAGCAGTACCTATGTCACAAAGCTTTTAGCATTCCAAATTTCTGAATTATGAGGTAACTGGAAGTACCTTAGTGTTTTTTTATATTTTTTCAATTTTCATACAAAAATGAGACACTCATTGCCATATCTTTTTAATGCATTGAGCTAGAAACTTGATTTTTATACGGCACTATAAGCTCACGGACCCCAATAGTTTTTTTTTTATACAACTGTGGTGGCAAACAAGCATACGGCCCACCTGTTGGTAAGCAGTTACCGTAGCCTATGAGCGCTTGCAATAGCCAGAGGCATCACGCACGCGTTGCCGACCCCGAACCCTCTCCCCCCCTAAAGAGCTCTGGCAACCTTACTCACCACAGGAACACAACACTATTTGAAACAAATAATGTTATTTGGCTGCGATCTTCTGTAAGGCGGAGGTACCTCTCCAGGCGGGCAGCTCCAATTTAGAACGAGAAAATCTCACTGTGCCCAACCTCCTCCTAAAATTGATACATTTACCTACCTTGTTGTTTTAAAGTTGATACATTTACCCGTTTCTGAGATAAAGGGTCTTGACAGACAGATAGACGGACAACAAAGTGATCCTATAAGTGTTCCGTTTCTTCCAAATGAGGTACAGAACCCTAAAAGGCCTGAAAATGTTGATAAACAAAAATGTCCGCGTTGGCGCCCATCGTTACATAACATGTAGAGCACCACGTGTTGCGCGGCAAATGTTGCTTAGCGAATAAATAGTTAGTTATGATAGTTAATAATGTTGAGGGTACTAACAATATAATTATTTGAGGAAGGAGAACCTGTGTTGTGGGTAGCTAGCCTCTTTCGAACTTTGTGACCGCGTTGACAAATACTGTCCTTACATGTCATAGAAACCCGTGCAGTGAACCAAGATATTCATAGGTACCAACCCCTAATACTCTGGAAAACAGAACGATTTCCATCACGTATAATTACTTTTTCAATTAAAGCTTTATCTAACATTAGATCTCGCCCGCGGCTTTGTTCGCGTGGTACCTACATAAAAGTAACATATATACTATTCTAGTTAAAGAACTTTATCTATTCCAAGTTTCAACGAAATCGGTTTGATCCGTTACGGCGTGATTGAACAACAAACATCTAAACATCCTCACACACTAGTAGGATTATTAAAAAAACGAGAAGTTTGAAATCAAGATTGTTGCCCTAACACGGCTGGATAATTGAGTTTGAACTGATTTGACCTTAAAGCAGCAGATTTTTGCGTAGTGTTTTTTGCTGCTCCAATTTAGAGCGAGGAAAACTCGCTGTGCCTTACCTCATCCTATAAAACTAAAGGTTCAAGTTGGAGCTCCAAATAAGCATTATAAGAGATATATAAGCATTTCTTAAATCACTTACAACCTTTTTATACAACCTTGGGAATACGTGAGGTCTAACTTGTTTGTGTCATTTGAGCTGTATCTTATATGTATGTAGGTTACCTTATTTTGCTCCAAAGCCATTGCCGTGCGAAAACTCATTATTCATCTCTATGAACATGCAATATTTTGTTGTGACAATAAAATTACTCCTCGTAGCAGAAATAACATATCTGTATCCTATTTTGTCCACGCACAAACGACGATATTTCTTATGGGTTGGGGCGCCATTTTCCAGATGAATTTGTGCTAATGTTTTCATAATAATAAGAACTAGTAGCCCAGCCATTTCACTCACTAAAGGATTCTGCATGAACTATATTTTATCCCAAAAATTTCCGATTCAGCCGGGTTTTGATCCCGCGACCCTCCCCTAGATCTCTACAGATTCCAAATCTCGCTGACGAATATCTTTGGGCTATTATAATATGTTAGCTTCTTCTTCAATTTTTTTTAGACCATCGTCGTCACCCCTACTCACCCTTGAATATAAAAGGAAGCTTTCTTTAGCTTTTTAGGAGACTTATCTTGGATGTGCCTTTATTCAATCCCTCATAATATACATATACAGTAGTCAGCTAGATTTCCAAATAAAAGCAATGCTCCCTGCCTTCATCGGAAGTCGGCGATTTGATACGACGTACAGACAAACAGAGGGCCATGACTATATATATTATACAAGGGTTCTGTGTACGCCATTTGGCTATGATCGATCTTTGTGTTTAATGTGTAGAGATACTAACACAAATAGAATATGACTACTTTTAATTAGTGTGATGGTTCTTGAGATAATGAGCCAAGGGATTGAAAAGAAATATCAGATCATGTGCAGCGTGACATTAAGGGGCGGCACTACAAAATCTTCGATCCCAATCAAACTCGTGCCATACTAACTATTTAAGTAACTGTGTGTGCTACACTTACGTAGCCAGTCGTAGCAGGTCTACGCCGTGGAGCCATCTACCGTAATAAAGTTTCCTTAAAGGAGTATGCCCACTCCAATGTACCATACAATAATCTAAACGGTTGGGAAACTTCGCCATATCTTCTTGTCGCAGATCCTCAAGAGGAAAGTCTACAATCAGTGCGTGTTGCCAGTGATGGCATATAGCTCTGAGATTTGGTCGCTAACTACGGGGCTATGCTCGGAGTTTCACTACGTGATACCATTCTATACGTGGAAATCCGTAGAATAACTAAGGGTCTCAGGATCGTGGGTATCAGATACTACGAGTACCATGGTACCACAGCACCCAGACCCGGAACAAATATATGCAGATCATGCAGGCTTTTCGACCTACCTCTAATAAGTGTATACACTATAGCGTTCCTTTTACTTGTTTTCTCTTCTGTATCTTTTCTATTGTGTTATATGTGACGTCACCCTACTCAAGGTCCTGCCTGAAAACCAGCGCTGCATTGCATGGCATTTTCAAACTAAGGCTATGCGACACACAAACCTGCAGGCTATGCAAGGAGGCGGACGAAACGCCTCTACACCTGCTAGGTGAGTGCGGAGCACTTATGCTCAAACGTAGCATCCATTTGGGAAAGCACATCCTCAGCCCAATGGAGCTAAAGCAACTCACCCCAAAGAAAATCCTTCAGTTTTTAACAGCTGCTGGGCTTTGCGGTGAACTTTCAAGGCCCTGTAAAGGGGCTCCACAAATAAAGTGGCGATCACAATAGGCCAGTTGTGGCCGCAGTGACACCATAGCCACAAAAAGTAAATAAAAAAATGGCATTTTGTCATATAAAGCAGCAATAAGCTGAGTCAGGGCCTGTTTGGCTGAAACCGACACAGAGCGAGACTGGTTCGCACCTACCGGCTACAGGTGGATGCCTGCCTACCTATAAGGTGGGCAGGTGTCCTTATGTTTATTCTTTGTTGTCATTTGTGTTTTTACTATACCTTGTATCATATGTTCCCATGTCTGTTCTGTGTTTTCGGGTGTATGTCAAATAAACGTATATTCTATTCTATTCTAAACGTTTGTCCCGCAGCGGGAATCGAAGCCGCCTGAGACGCAAGGGGTGCGCCCTTGCGTCTCAGCCAGCGTATTGTCCGGCCTTCCGATGCCGGAACGGTCACTCTGGCCACGTTGCGTTGGAGTGAGTAGAGTCCTTTATGCCCTTTTTATTACTATTCTATTCGTTTAATATAAAAAGGTAGGTACTAAACCAATATTGTGAAACTATTTTGTTACTGCCATACAACTACTACAGCGATGGCAATTATGGCTACTCGTATCATAAATTCTATCAATTACTATGGAACTAGTGGTTCGCCCCGAACTGAGACCTCGTGATGCGTGGTAAAAGTTTGTGCTTCGATGATCGTCGAGGCACAAGATAAACTTTTCTTTTCGCCAACGCTCCTAACAAAGTTTACAGTCTTTCGTCTAAAACAATAATTTGCGATGCTCGAAAAGAGTGAATAAGTTTATAAGTGCCATATTCATAGCTTTAAGACCTCTCTGTAACACTTATTTCTGCAAATAAACATCTTGAATCTTGAATCTTGAACTTTGAAAATAGACATAGACATTTATTTAATTGCCACCAAAACACACACATTTGCACAACATTTTACAATAAACATTAGGTACTTATAATAAAAGAAACAAGAGAAAAGTAATGAAAGTAAAAATGGTGTGATGTGTGCTGCAGCAGCAGAATGGCTTCGGCTCAGCATTATGCCTACTGTTTTGCAGCAGACGCTGGTATTCTGCCGAAACCATTACCTACACAGTCATTCAACCCTGTGAGAACAGTCTTATTAAGATTATGTTAGAATCGTCAGGGAATAGGTTTATAAATATAAAAATAAAATTGCATCTTTATCATTTTCTAACTAATACCCAATCTTACCTGAACTACGAAGTCGTTAAAACATTAACCAATGTGAGTTCACGTTCAATTGGTTTTCAAATGCTACTATTTTTGTTGTATCTCAAAAACTACACATAAGGCCTAGAGTAAAAATAAAAATAGATTTTGAATAATAGAATAAAGCTCTTTTATAAGACACCCCATTTCTTATATATTTATTACTTTTTTAGGGTTCCGTATCTCATTTGGAAAAACGGAGCCCTTATAGGATCATTTTGTTGCCCGTCTGTCAAGACCCTTTTTCTCAGAAACGGTT
Source organism: Anticlea derivata (assembly GCA_947579855.1). Lineage (NCBI taxonomy): Eukaryota > Metazoa > Arthropoda > Insecta > Lepidoptera > Geometridae > Anticlea > Anticlea derivata. The sequence goes on from OX388269.1 coordinate 2,095,671, forward strand.
AAAGGTATCAACTTGAAATTAATACCAACTATTAAGGTCTGTGGACTTATGGTGCCGTATAAAAATCAAAGCTCTAGCTTAATTCATTAAAAAGATATGGCAATGAATGTATATTTTTTGTATGGAAATGGTAAAAATAAACAACCTCTAGGGTACTTCCAGTTACCTCACAATTCTGAAATTTGGAATGCTAGGATCTTTAGTGACACAGTTAAAGGGAAAAGTCTGAAATTGAGGAATTTCGAAGTTTTTTAGGAAACAAAGTTATATTTACGGTCGATGTCATACAATGACTACGTGAGCAACCGCAAATATAAGTTTGTCAATTCTTACACTTGGAATTTTGATTTTCTGACCACGTGTACGGTTTTTCCGACTGGTAAATCCATTGGTGCGCGACGGGATTCGAACCTGCGACCAATGGTATCTTACCAGCCCCTTGGCCGATTTAACTCATAATCTTGAACAGAAAGTACAACCTGTTGACCTACATTTATGCAGATCGGATTAACGTTTCGCAAATTATGCTCTAACAAATATACATACAAACATACAACGCCAATTCGTCCAAGTTATTTGAGAGATCTTCGCTTGCTTCATCAGTTATAGCTACTGGTATCACGAATTCTAGCAATCACTTTGGAATGATAGTTTTTAATCCTATAGTTCGTTAGTGAAGCGAGTTAAAAGGGCTATCAATTTTTTATTCAGTTTACAAGATGAGTCCTAACATGTCTACTATCCCGAAAGGGGGTTATTCTATCAACAATAAGAAAGAATATAAGCGAAAAAAACATCATATTTTTTCCCTGAAGCATTCTCAAATTAGCGTTTTTTGGTATTTTATCACATTTATAAATAACTATAGATTACAAGATGTTTCATAATATGTGTGCTATCCCGAATGGGGCTCATTCTACACCCAATTGGCAATACATTTTGCTCTACGACGTTTGGAAATTTGTAATTTTTCATTGAAAAAACTATTTGCAAAAATCATCTCTTATGGTGTCATATCAGTTAAAATATAAATAGATCAACTGTTTTAGGACTTTTAAGTAACAATCTTGATGCCGACTTTGTGGATGTTCAGTAATCCTTCAAATATTATAAATGAGAAGTTTTTTTTTTTTTTTTTAACATATTCACACTGTCTACTGATCCCAAACTAGGCATAGCCTGTACTATGGGTACCAGAGACTGATATACATAATAGATATATATTTAACACCCAGACATAGAACAAACATCTGTGTTAGTCACAAATGTTTGTCCAGTGCGGGAATCGAACCCGCGACCTCTAGCGCAGAAGGCAGAGTTACTACTAACTGAGCTATGAGGCCTGTTTGAGTTGGATGAATGTATGGATGTTTGTTACTCGATCACGCCAGATAGATTATAGTCTGGAACTTTTTATCCTCCTAAGTACCATGCGTGCCGTGGTGGCCCCGGCTGAAGAATAGGCCCCTCCATATCTACCTATCCACGGATGTCGTAAGAGGCGACTAAGGGAAAAAAGCTAGGGGATGGGCAGCAGCGTCTCTCATTTTAACAACGATAGCTCTAACTGCGCTCGCCAACCCGCATGCCCAGCGTGGTGAGTATGGGCAAAACCCCCCACATGATAAGGAACGCTCTGTCTGTGGGGGAGGCCAGGTTCAGCAGTGGACGTCCAACGGCTGAAATGATGAAGTACCATGCGAGCGAAGCCGCGGGCGGAAGCTGAGTCTAATACTATGTTGCTATAACATGCCTATTTTGAAGGTAACAGCTCAATAGACGACATATGCGAGGCCCGTCTCACATTTGACCTATTTATTGAGAAGTTGCCCTCGGACCTGTCCAAATCAAAGATTTCGGAGTCGAGGTACGCTTTAGTCGAAATAAAATACTTACCTACACATAAGTAGGTTACTATTCATATGACCTCCTGTAATACATAACATGTATACCATCCCTAAAGGGGGTTATTCTAACAACATAAATAAAGAGTATTAGCGAAAAATCACACCAATATTTTCAATTTTTTTTCCAAACTTTCTCAGATTCGATGTTACCAAACGTATGAGAAGTTTGGCATCAAAATTGTTACCAAAAACAGCAGAACTGACCAAAAACAGCAGATTTTTGCATAGAGTTTTTTCAATGAAAAATGACAAATTTCCTAAAGCCCAACGATCGTTTGTTCTACGACTTTCGGAAGTTCGTCATATTTTTTAATTGAAAAAAACATCACGTCTTCTCTTTTATACTTACTATCCTACCGAATATAGATGAGAAAGGTTATGAGGATAGTGAGGATAACTACTAATAAGTAAATAAATAATTATGTAATAACTAGTACCTACTAATACTAGTACTAATACTAGTTCGTACCTACTAATACGTAAATAAATATAAGTAATTAATACTAGTTCCCACCCACGCCACGGTTCCCACATGTACAAACTTTCATAATAAAATATATATATATATATATATATATATATATTTTATACAACTGAGGTGGCAAACTAGCATACGGCCCACCTGTTGGTAAGCGGTTACCGTAGCCTATGAGCGCTTGCAATACCACAGGCATCACGCACGCGTTGCCGACCCCTCCCCCTTCCCCCCTAAAGAGCTCTGGCAACCTTACTCACCGCAGGAACACAAAACTATTTGAAACAAATAATGTTATTTACCTGCGATCTTCCGTAAGGCGGAGGTACCTCCCCAGACGGGCTGCTCCAATTTAGAACGAGAAAATCTCGCTGTGCCCTACCTTCTCCAATAAATTAGTAATTAGTAGGGATATATTAGGTGTTACACCTAAGTTTGTTCTTTCTCTTAGCTATCACCCACAACAATTCCGTCCAATCTAACAATTAATGAGGTCTCTCAAATAATTAGATTCAGCTCTTTCTAGAATAATAAGTAAAGTGGCTGTTGCGGTCATTTTTGTTTGTCGCAACAATTTGTTCCTAACAAAAGGCCTACAAAAAATATCTTAGCAATGCTGCGGCGATATAAGTAGGTATCATCATCATCATTTCAGCCGTTCGGCGTCCACTGCTGAACATGGCCTCCCCCACAGACAGAGCAAATACCTTATCATGTGCGGGGATTTGCCCATACTCACCACGCTGGGCATGCATAAGTAGGTATGTTAGCAGCAAATTAAATTCTGCAGCTTTGTGCTATTTATCTTATGGATAACGTGACTTACATTCATTAGCAGGCATAATAATGCTTGAAAGCTAGAAGGAATACTAAAAGCTAATAAGCTTTTCAAAAAGTTTGGTTGTGTTCACAGAGTGCCTGACGCATTTGAATGGCGATTTGATGGTGATGCAGTAGAGGTGGTTCGTATTTACGCAACTAGGTTTTTAAACCACGTTCTCGCATCATACTATACGTAACTGGTACGACTTCACGATACTTAGACGTATTAAAAATACTCGGGTGCGGCGTGCAAGTCCACCGCGCACCCTAGACGAGACGCGCCTCGCGGTCGCAACCCGACCTTCCGTCTCGCGGCGCGGCTCGTCCTTGGTTACGCGGCGGACTTGCGCTGTGGAATTGCACATTGGACTTGCGCAGTGGACTCGCGCGGTCGAAGTAATACTTTCAAGTATTTAGTACCTGGTTTTAGAACCACCTGGTTCTTGTAAAATACGATACGTTATGGATCTGGTACGCGAAATAGCAAGTACGACTCATCTCTATGATCCAGTTATTTCAAGTAGCCGTTAGATAAGAATATTTGATGTTGGGCGATGTATCAGCATATTGGCTTCACAATGCCTGATGGACCGACGACATTGTGAAGGTTGTGGGAAGCCGGTGGATGGAAAAAGGCTCAAGACCTTGCGTGGTGGAACTCTTTGGGGGAGGCCTATGTCCAGCAGTTTACTTCTACAGGCTGATAATGATGACTTATCACTCTACCCTCGTACCTGCCTACCAAGTCGAAAATTGCAATCTCGAAAGGAATTGCAATCTTCGACTTCGAGCAAGAAAGTGAATGAAATTGAAGTTATTTATTTGGCGCAAGCTGTTTGTTGTTTGGCTTCGCTTGGAATTGCTATTTGATTTTCGTTCGCTGTAAAAATTTAGTATACTTATATAATTTTGAGTCAACAGCAATTTAGCTCCGAGAAGATAAGAAAAAGAAAAATAGTTGGCAGCCCATAGATTAAGGAAACGCTGCCTCCCAGCCCATCTAACAAAAAAGTTTTTCGCTACCTCTTTGCTGCCAATAGGTGCTTCCATACTGTATTGTGTGTATTGGCTGGTAATGTGAATTGAAAATTTGTCCCGGCTGTGTGCCAAGTTCTCCTTATTTACACAAGCTTTATTAAAAAAAAAACTGTTGTGAATCCAGAAAATGGCGCGAAAATGACAAAACGGAATGGAATCTTTTTACAGCTAACGTATTCTGAAAAAAAAAAGATTTAATTTAGAATACAATTTCAAAATCAGAACGTGCTTGATTGGACTTTGTTAAGTTTTTACAAGAAATCCATAATCCATAGCTAGGCGAGATTACAATAATAATTTTATGGCGAGGCATTGATAACAACGAATATTTTGTGTTATTTATAAATCTAGAGAGGGTGTAAATTCAGCGCCTATATTATGAATTCCTTGTAAAAATTTCAGTCGATTGAAAAAATTGATTGTTTGATTTGCATGCAATGCAGTCTGCTCCATTCTGCACAAAAGATCAAATTCAACTGCTTAAGGGTCATAAGATTACTCAGGTAGGTAGTAGGTAGGTATTAACAAAGTCTGACCCATTAGTTTTATCTCCTTTTTAATCCACCTTGAAAACTCATTTTGGAGAGTAATACTTCACTCCGCGGGCCCAACGCAGATTGGTGGATGTGACTCGACTAGTGACAAGACAAGACTGTGTGAATCGACTAGTCCACTCGCCGAAGCTAATGGCTTTATCCTGAAGGATTCTCAGTTTATTGACTGTATCAATATAAATGGGTCCTGCTATACGAAAAAACTATTTTACAGAAGCTCTTTAGGGGGAGGGGGTTCGGGGTCGGCAACGCGGGCGTGATGCCTCTGGTATTGCAAGCGCTCATAGGCTACGGTAACCGCTTACCGACAGGTGGGCCGTATGCTTGTTTGCCAACTAAGTTGTATAAAAAAAAAAGCGCTAGCTTGGACTCCAGACACTACCGACTTATAGCCTTCGGTTAGTATACATTTTGATCATAAACAAATACAGTCATATTCAGAAGATAAAATGGCTTTTCCCATCCAGTGAGACCGTTTGGTAGGTACCTATTCAATTTATTCTTAACCAATGTGGTGACAAGTACAGTCAGCAATGTAATTGTGTGTGTAACTTGACTGGCCTCATAGCTCAGTTAGTAGTAACTCTGCCTTCTGCGCTAGAGGTCGCGGGTTCGATCCCCGCACTGGACAAACATTCGTGTGATAAACACAGATGTTTGTTCTGTGTCTGGGTGTTAAATACTTATCTATTATATATATCAGTCTCTGGTACCCACAGCACAGGCTATGCCTAGTTTGGGATCAGTTGACCTTGTGAATATGTCCGGAATATAAAAATAAATAAAAAATAAAAAACTGTTTAACCTCACGTTCACGTTAAAAACTAAACAAAAATCACAATTTTGTGATATTTTTTCGTGTATCTCTGAAACCTTCTTTATGAGGATCTTCACCATACTACTGTGCAGGTATATTTTTTAAATGTATTACTTTCATTCCTAAACCGGGTTTAAGTTTTTATAATAATTAAAAAAAAAATGGTATTTTTTTGTATTTTCGTTGGTAATCGTGAAGCACGATCCTGAGTTGCCGTTCAGGTATTCGGTATAGTCTTATTATTACACCCGATATAGAGAAGAAACTCGTAAGGCAAGTCACACCTACCAAGATCTATATCTAGCTCAATTATATAAAGGAGCCATTTCATTCTGGGCCTGGTCCATGTACACTACATAGAAAAATTAGGAAAAAATAGGAGATAACAAGAAAAATACAATATCATTAATTTGAAGACAAATGCGAAGGTACAAGAATAGTTCTTCTGGTAAGTTTTTTACTATGCGAACACTATTTGAAGGCAGCCATGTTGGTTTATAATTGGCGTTTGACATGATATTGACATATTTTCATGTCATGTTGTTTGATTTGAAGTTTTTGTTTTGTCAGATTTATGTAGGTTGTCAAAATGACATTTCACGTACGTCCATCCGCCATATTTTTGTAGCGCTGTGTGTTGCTCTCTTTGTCGAAGAAAATCTTAATGTATCCTAGAACGAAGTCAATTTAAATAAAATAACCAATTAAATACGTTTACTTTATTGCTTAGCCATATTTTAGAGTAGTGTACACAGTGCAGGCCCAGGCTCCATATATTGATGAAACGTCTCTAATATACCTATAACCAAAGAAAAGGAGCCATTTCATTCTGGGCCTGGTCCATGTACACTACATAGAAAAATTAGGAAAAAATAGGAGATAACAAGAAAAATACAATATCATTAATTTGAAGACAAATGCGAAGGTACAAGAATAGTTCTTCTGGTAAGTTTTTTACTATGCGAACACTATTTGAAGGCAGCCATGTTGGTTTATAATTGGCGTTTGACATGATATTGACATATTTTCATGTCATGTTGTTTGATTTGAAGTTTTTGTTTTGTCAGATTTATGTAGGTTGTCAAAATGACATTTCACGTACGTCCATCCGCCATATTTTTGTAGCGCTGTGTGTTGCTCTCTTTGTCGAAGAAAATCTTAATGTATCCTAGAACGAAGTCAATTTAAATAAAATAACCAATTAAATACGTTTACTTTATTGCTTAGCCATATTTTAGAGTAGTGTACACAGTGCAGGCCCAGGCTCCATATATTGATGAAACGTCTCTAATATATTTTCTTTGGTTATAGGTAGCTACTAATTGAATTTCTATCTAGTAAAAGTGCTGCGGCAAGAGTAATTTATAATGTCGTAATTTATAACGCAAGTGTCTACCCCTGAAGCTAAGAAAAGAACTCGTACAGTCGTCGGTTCAATAAGACATTCAGCGTAGTAAGTTAATTTACGTCTATTTTGTAATTTTTGCAACAACTTGAATGTGCTAATTCTGAGAGTTATGTCGGTGACTTTGGTTTAGTACTACGTAAACACACATAAAACAAATACCCAATATCTATGAAGTGATCACTTTTCATTGTCAACAGATGATGAACAACAACGAAGGGAGAAATCTGAGCGTCCCAAAGGCGGGGAATGGGTAAGCTTTAATACTTACCTAAATACTTCTCTCAAGGACTTCCATCTTCAAAGTCTCGGGCTTCACTTCGGGCACGGAACCCCGAGGGGCCAGAACAATTTTGTCATTCGTAACATTGATAATGAAACGTTTTATATCAAAGACGACTATGTTAAAAATAAAGACTAAGTTCGTATGAGCTAGTGACCAACTCTGGTGACGGATTTTAAGGCTGCCTGAGGGCTCAGTCGTTACTTGATAACTTTTATGGACACACCGTGATTTTTGAATTTCTGTTTTTGTAGAAAAAACTTCAATTAGACCTCTCTGTAGCATCAAATTCGTGGTTAAAAATATGTTAACTAGGCGGTTCGCAAATAAGTCTTACGCCGTGTTCATACGGCGTGCAATATGTCATCTAATGATCCTGGATAAAGTCAATTTTGTATTTGACATTGAATTTGACAGGGAGTAACGATAATTCTGACTTTCATTTGCTTTAATTTTTATGATCTTTTTTGTATACATACAAACGTATTTTTTATGATTTGATACTAATAAGAATAGTAGATAGATAGATAGATAGAAAATGCTTTATTGCACACCATAAAAAGTACAAACATTAACAAAAAAACAATAAAAACTAAACTATGTGATGAACAATGGGCGGCCTTATCGCTGAAGTAGCGATCTCTACCAGACAACCTTTGGATGGAGTGGACTGGATATGATTAAATAGGGGTATATCAGATGTACTTATCTATAATAAATTTTGATATAATGTTGTGCACACAACCTAAAAATTAAATTTTACCTACTAAACATTTTAACTACATATAATATATTAAATAAAATGCCTACCATAAAAACAAATTATATATAATACCTAGTAGTGTAACGGGAAAGTAAAATTTCCATTCACTCTACTAGAAGTGCCAAGCGGTAGTGCCTAAGAAGTATAAAACGGTATCAGACCTGAACCATGGTCTGAACAAAGATTGATTAAGAAATACAGTGATCAAAAAAACCACGGTGTATTACGTACCCTCCAAAGCATAGGAGCGTCAGAGGGCTGTCACCCATCATTTTGGCAAACGCGGTTAATGAAGTTCCTGCTGTTACTGTTTCTTGCCTTTCTAAAGCAGCGTGTCGTCGCCAGGATGGGGGCACACTCCCTGAACGTGAAGGTGGACTGCTCCTCACACTGTACCACGCCATCCGACCGGCCGCCAGATCCGGACCTGGCGACTGTCAAAGTGGGATGTCTGCACATCAACCCATCTACTGTGTGAGTATCTTGGGAGGAGACCCACTGAATGATGTACATGTTACTGTTCCTTTACAGTCACCTGCATTAAGAAGTATACATTTCATAATTTTCATAATATGATTCAATACAGGTAAGGTTCTTAGTATTATGGCCTGCCCACAGCAACTCGGTTGCAACTTTCAACTTGCATATTCTGAGAGCAATGGTCCGTTATTCAAAAACCTTGGTTCTTCTAAAAAGATATGCTGACCACAAAACAATGAATAGCTTTGGTTGTAATTCGATGAAGCAAATAATGATATCCTACTAATATTTAAAATGCGAAAGTTTGTGAGGATGTTTGGATGTTTGTTATTAAATCAATCACGCCGCCATAACGGCTCAACCGAATTCGTTGAAACTTGGAATATAAAGAGTTATTTACCTAGAATAGCATATAGCATATAGTAAGCTAGTGTAGGTATAAACATAAGGTAGATATTTCATCAAGTGTAGCGTGTGTATAAGTAATTATAAATCACGTTGTATAATTATAATCATTGGTTTCCCATGCATCAGTACGACGGCTGCGGACAGCCGCAGCCGTCGTGATGATCACGCCGTCACGTCGGCTGTATCGAATCCAGTAATTAATGACTTAATCGCCAACGACCGACGGCACACTAAGATCCATTTACATCGTACAAGTTTCTTGGCTGTTGCATATGGTAAACTGAAAATAATGATTATCAGAAATAAGCAATGAGGCCCAAGAGCTGGCTCCTATTTGGCCCATAGAATCATCTTTACGACTACTCCGCCAGCATCTTCGGGACGCTTCCTACTGGTAGTGATCTGGATTAATTGAGCTACGTACAGAACGTTTGCAAGTCTTTAGATCTTATTTTTATAATATCCCAAAAGTTTCAGCTCTGGCTGGATTTGAACCCGCAACCATCCCCTAGATACACGGATGCTCTAACCAACTACGAAACTTCTCGTCCGAGCCAAGAACGGCTCAAAGCGCCGTAAGCGTCACCCACTGAAGAAACAATTGTTTTCAATCTGTTCAAAGACAAAAGCTAGTTTAAGTTCATTGACGAGAGGCTTTAGATAGCTCAACAGCTTCGTGTATTTTGTTAAATAGTTACGTAACCCATACCGCTTTACAAAAATAACCACTTGTGTTTCTTGTGATTCTAAAAACATTTCGTCTAAATACATTTCGTCCGCAAATACTTGCGCTTATCAAAAAATGGTACACTTGAATGCAATTCTCTCCGTTCAAAAATGTTCGTAGTGTATACAAACAGAAGTAAATAATTGCAATAATTGCTTATAAAACTTGTACAATACTAGCATTCAAGGAAATATTTACTGACCGCAAGTAAACACTTGCTTTCAATTATCGAATGCTATAATAGCGCGCAGTTACTGCCATTTTTGATGCAAGATCTTGCATGTGTGAATGGGCCTTTAGGAAGCTGACTTTAATGACGGCCCCTGAGGAGACATCTTCCAACTTTGAGAAAATAGTTCCACGAACGAACTTTAAGAACCAACTGTTCGATCGTTCGCCATACAAATAGGGAAGGGACATACTCCATAGACAAAGTACACTATATTATGTTGTGTCCAGAACTATACATTATCCATATATATATATAAAGGCCGTGGTTCTGTAGCCCAGTCGTGCACAAACGAATTTTTTGTTTGAAAAATTTATGTGTATACTCTTGTTCTCAAATGGTGAAGGAAAATATCGAAACCAGCATGTCTTAGAACTAACAATTCGAAGACATGTGACATGTGCACGAAAGGAGCCTCTAAGAGGCGCACTTTAATCCTCTCACTACACTGATTCCTTCACCGACAGTCGTAGGCCCTTTTCAAGGCCAATATACCTCGACCTGGTCACTGTGACCTAATACCTACAGGATAACCATGTAAAATAATTGACACGAAAAGCAAGCATCTACATAAGTTTACTAAAAACAGTTATGAGCTCTATGAGAGGAACTTGCAGGTTTGGATGTGTTTTTTTTTCACTTTTTTATAAGCTCTTATTATTTTTCTTTTGAGCCTCACCTTGTTCGATCGGCACCACACTGAAGATTTACATTCCATTATCAATCTAATTATGATCTCTAACAAATAAGAGCTTTTACAAATGTGAAAAAAATAATGACTATGAATAATGAATAATGAAAATGAATAATGAAAAATAAAATAATGATATGTACCGAATTTTTTTTTTTTTTTTTAATTGTACCTAATGCTTATATAAATAATACTTAAAATATAAGGCAAGCAAAAACTGTAAAGACACTGCAAAATGGCATTTTAGCTTCAGTATGTTCATTCATAAGCACCCTTGAGCCAAAGGTAGATTCATAAATGAAATCATGCGTGCGTACCTTCAAAAGATACAAAAGATACAGCGTATCTAACGTATATAACACTAGCTTCTCTACTCATCACTGAGTACCGCTTTCTCGATTTTTTGGATGAAATACCATACTTTTTTTATTCTTTCCCATCGATAAGTTCGAGCCTCTAGGTAGTACAACCTTAAGATAGAACATTGCGAAAACTTTCGATGACCTGAATCTGTGGAAAAAGAATAAGTTACCAAGATTTACAACTTTTTATTTACCAATTTGTTTTCCATTATCGCCATTTGGTCTCGCAACTTTACCTGTGTACACAGGTCTACCTACTTTCCTGCATAAGTGTTGTAAATAGACTCACAAAATTGCAATTCATTTTCTTTGCTACGAATATGGAATAAGTTTTACATTTATTCGTGAAGATTTATACAGCGATAGAGGAACCTTTTACCCACTAACAGGACGCTGTAGTGACATCTCTCATCTTAATCGGCCTTATCCATAGGAAAGACGGCGAGTTTGGCCTACCTCAATGAGGTAAGGCACAGCGAGATTTTCTCGTTTTAAATTGGAGCAGCCCGCCTGGGAGGTACTTCCACCATAGTCAAACTCACAAGTAGTTTATTTCAGTAAAATCACTAGGATCACTTTGAAACGTCTTAGAAACTAGGTGAAGCTAGCACGCCTAGAAAAATCAGACAACGCCTTACAGAAGATCGCAGTCAAATAATATTATTTGTTTCAAATAGTTTTGTGTTCCTGCGGTAAGGTTGATCTTCAAGGTAAGGTTCCTCTTCAAGGGGGGGTCGGCAACGCGTGCGTTATGCCTCTGGTATTGCAAGTGTTCATAGGCTACGGTAACCACTTAACAACCGGTGGGCCGAAGATTGTGTACCTTAGATGTATAAAAAAATTTAAGGGCAAGGTCAATAAGCGCGGAGTTGACTAAGCAGTGGGTTTCCTCGCTTACCTTGGTCGTTAAATCCGCGCATAGATTATACGAACATAAAATTTTATTGCCGATGCTGGTGTAAGAACATTTTCCTGAAGCAACCTTACTGTCTCCTTTCAATTTATCACCTACTAGCAGACGCTCGCGACTTGGTCCGCGTAAAGCTAGCTCTTTTGTTTCGTAGTAAAAGTTAATCTTTGACACTCAGGCTCGTATTCAGAGACACGACTCAAGCATAGATTTAATCACAGATCAGCTGAACTCTATTTAAGTATTGATTCTCTTCTCAAACATAACTTTTATTCAAGAACGGTACTTAAACTACTCTCCGCTGAATCGAGTCTCAAATCTGTACTCAAATGTTCTCGTTTACATTTTGATTTATTTATAATTTTCGATCCGTTTTACGCAGAAATTCAAACAGCCGGGGTGGAAATAGAACAGAACTATAAAGTGAAGTATAAATATGCATCAAAGTACGTGTAACGGAACGAAAATGTCATTTGATTAATGTCTAATCAAATCTAAACTCAAACACCGATTTCGTCTGATTGACGTTTCAGAATAGGCATTTACTTAGGTGAACTGTGATCATTGAATCTATACATAAGTACTGTTCAAGAATTAGAATCTCGACTAAAATCGAGATTTAAGTACAGATCAATGCTCGAGTCTTGTCTCTGAATACGAGCCTCAGTTTTTCAAAACAGTAATTTAGAAAAACGTTAAAAACGTAATTAATTATTTGCGTTAGGATTTGAAAAAAGACTCGGATCAATCGTTTTTCATACAAGCTATTTATTTATATACAAAAACTAAAAACCGACTTCAAATTCCTGAATACCTATTTACAAGATTAATGTCAACCTCTTTTTTTTGTTATCAACCTCTTTGCTTTTTGCTTACCTACTGAGGATGACACCGGCAACCTAACACTTTCGAATAAAAAACAAAAGTAAGTATGACATCCATTCATCATCAATAATAACTCTTACGGTACTGACTGACTGACTGACAATCAAACGTAGTGGTTTTATTCTCTTTGAAAATCGACGTAGAGCCTAACCAAAATCTTAAGAGTATGAAATTTGCAGGGTAGCTTCCTGTTGTAACGTATGGGTGCCATAAAGGAATTCCCGACACACAACCACTAAGGTTAAAGTTTATGTAAAAATAGCAGCAACCGAACGATGTCGCGGGGATAACCATACCATACCACCGTCGACAAGAGATGATGACGCTTTTTTAAGTTTTACGGAACAAGTAGCAATCCCTCAGGAATTAAATTAATATGGGACCACCCCGGGATCATACTTTATACACCAGCGAATTATCAAAATTGGTTTAGTATTTTCGGAGATATCAAGTAACGTACACACAAAAAAAAACAAAAAACAGTCGACTTGAGAACCTCCTCCTTTTGGAAGTCGGTTAAAAATTCTTCCCATTTTAGTTGTAGTTTGGGAGCTGATTCTTGCATAGAGTTTTCTCAATACGAAATTTCCAAAAGTTGTAGAACAAACTTTATTGCCAATTGAGATTAGAATAACTTCCCTTTCGGGATGGTATACATGTTATGAATCACCTTGTATATTTATATTTTCCTTTGAAATGATAGAAACTATTGATATTTTCCTTTGAAAATGATATCTCCGATATTTGTTTTGGTTTTATTACTATTGACAATAGACCGATAGTCTGAAGCTAGCGTTCTCTAGCCCATAAGCCGGCTGTTTAACTTAACCGGCATATTATTAGGTTTTCTTATATTAGAAGTCGACATAATCGTCGTTCGGTTTTTTTTTTTTTTATACAGCAGAGGTGGCAAACAATTTTACGGCCCACTTGATGGTAAGCGGTTACCGTAGCCTATGAGCGCTTGCAATACCAGAGGCATCACGCACGCGTTGCCGACCCCGAACCCCCTTCCAGCCTAAAGAGCTCTGGCAACCTTACTCACCGCAGGAACACAACACTATTTGAAACAAATAATGTTATTTGGCTGCGATCTTCTGTAAGGCGGAGGCACCTCCCCAGGCGGGCTGCTCCAATTCAGAACGAGAAAATCTCGATGCGCCCTACCTTCTCCTAATGATCCTGCGGTGGATGGTGAACTTTACTTACAGTTATCGTAAGTAATGAAATATTTACGTTGGCATGCCTGGGGCCTTTTCGAGCAAATTTAGTAAAACTTATTTAGTACCATAATGTAGCTAATCTATTATTATATAGTGTGTACCACGGCCATGTTACATGAAGGATAATTACCTACTTTGAATATTAACGTAGTATAGAGTTTTACTCAATCGAGACTGTTGCATTGCTTGCTTTATTCAAAGTCAAAGTCAAAAGGCATTTATTTCAATAAAATCACTAGGATCACTTTGAAACGTCTTAGAAACTAGGTGAAGCTATGCCTGTTCCTCGCGACCAAGCCTAGAAGAATATTGACGTGTCACTGATTTTTTCTTGGTCATCCTTTATTAGGACAGTGACTAGGTTGAGGTATGGTGGCCCTGAAAAGGGCCTATGACCATCGGTGAAAGAATTATTGTAGTGAAAGGATTAAAGTGCGCCTCGAGGTTCCTTTCGTGAACATAACATCTAAGGTCTCCAAATTTTTGGTACTAGGATATGCCAGGTTCCTCACGATGTATTCCTTTACCTTTTAAGAGCACTATTATAGCGCAAATAATAAATAAATAAATATTCCGGACATATTCACACGGTCAACTGATCCCAAACTAGGCATAGCCTGTACTATGGGTACCAGAGACTGATATACATAATAGATATATATTTAACACCCAGACACAGAACAAACATCTGTGTTTATCACACAAATGTTTGTCCAGTGCGGGGATCGAACCCGCGACCTCTAGCGCAGAAGGCAGAGTTACTACTAACTGAGCTATGAGGCCAGTCAAATACATTTTCCGAATGGAAAATCCATTGGTGCACAATCGGGATTCGAGCCCACGACCTGTGGAGCGGAAGGTAGGGCTACAGACACTACTCCACCAGTGTAGAGTGATCACTTAAAACATCATTCGACTGGCCTCATAGCTCAGTTGGTAGTAACTCTGCCTTCCGCGCTAGAGGTCGCGGTTTCAATCCCCGCACTGCACAAACATTTGTGTGATTAACACAGATGTTTGTTGTGTGTCTGGGTGTTAAATATTTATCTATTAGGTACATCAGTCACTGGCTCCCCTAGTGCAGGCTATGCCTAGTTTGGTATCAGTTGACCGTGTGTGATATGTCCGGAATATTTATTTATAACTTTACCCAAAAATCGCGTCTGTCGCGAAGGCTACGTCTACAAAATACTTACTGGCCTAGCCACGTCTTTTCTGGCGCTTCTCTCTACCTTTTAAAGGATTAACGTCAAAGATAAAAGTACACCCTACTCGTACCTACGTCCAAAGATTATGTTATGGAGGCTTTTCGGGACTGAAAACGGTAGAGGTTATAGGTACTGGTACCGTTAAAACATTTCGGTACCATTATGTAATACCGGTAGGGCATTACGGTACCGTTATTTCATACCGGTACCGAAATTTTGAGCCGCGGCTAGTTCGCTAGGACAGTCGCGCCGCGGTGGCGGGGTGGCGGCGTTTCATCAAAGTTTCATTCATTTATTTCGGTTATAGGTACCGGTAGCGAAATAAACCGAAACGAACTGCGAAGCCAGATTTTCCGGTACCGTTATATTTATCGGTAGAGAAATATTCGGGTAACCGAATTTATCGGTATGACGTCATATCGTTATTTAAAGGTACCTTTATATTCCGGTTATTCATTCCCTGCTTTTCGTTGAACACAACCACTAATAATATAAATGCGAAAGTTTGTAAGTATGTGAGGATAATGAAGATATTTGTTACACTTTCACGCTGCTACTATACTGAACGGATTCGAATGAAATTTATGTATGTAGTAAATAGCCTGGAATAATATATAGGCAGACGAGGCAAACTAGGTGGGCAGACGATATCGCAAGCATCGCGGGCCGCTACTGGATGAGGTTTACACAGGATAGAGGAGAATGGCACATGGAAAGGGAGGCCTATAGACTACTTTTATCGGGGTACCACGCGAGCAAAGCCGCGGATGGAAGCTAGTGGAATATAATTAGACAATTTTACAGGTAAAGTTTTCCCTTTTCATGATAAACAACACTGATCCGATACGTCAGCAGTTGTACCGATATCGATATATCGGGCCCTAATATCCGTGTCGGGTGACTGACGCACTAAACAACCACAGTAATTACTATGGGAAGTCAGCTTTGTTGTTAAGGCGGCGTATGCTGAAAGTCCCAAAAAGGCTGTATTCGTGTAAAATACTGCTGACGCCTTGATTTTGAATAATAAGACATAATGGTGGAGCCTTATATCTGTATCGTAACCGATGTCGGTATCGGTAGCTGTTGGCGGCTCCGTAACGTTAACGATACGGTATTAAAGCGTGCAGTTGTAAATATAGATTAGGTAGGTACATGTCCAGCGATATTGTGTCAGTATCGGATCGGTATCGACCAATGTAAAAACGCCCATTTCGTATGTATTTTACTGAATTGACATAACGTATCTTGCATGCGTTGAAGAACCACGGTCACTGACATAGCTCTCAGAATTAGCAAGTTGAAATGGCATTGACCAGGGCATATAGCTCGCAGAACCGACAACCGTTGGGAATAAGGTTCTCGAATGGCGACCACGAACCGGGTGATGCAGTGTTGGAAGGCCTCCCACCCGATGGACCGACGACATTTTAAAGTTGAGGAAAGTCGGTGGATGTAAAAGACTCAAGACCGTTTGTCATGGAACTCTTTGGGGGAGTCCTATGTCCAGCATTGGACTTCTATTAGCCGATGATGACGTTCTTGCGTCTAGAATGGTTCTGTTTGCACACCGCAACCGATAACAAGCAATATCGGGCGCTTCTGAGTGTTATCGTTTTGACAGTACGTCCCAGGTACACAATACCGGGTGTTCCATTGTGTTATCATTTGACAGGCGCGGCCGGCGGATGTTCCTGATACAAATGCTGGTACTTTGCTTCGTGCCACACGCAGCGCTCATCGTCCAGAACTGCACCATCATGGCGCAGCTGTCGCAGACCCTGGATTCGGCCCTGTATCTAAACTCTGAGGTAAGATAATAACATACAGCTCATTTCTACCCGCCTACTGTCTTATCTTATGTTAAAATACTCGCGTTTTTGTAGGAAAATGAAATTGTATTTACTTAGTCCTAAGAGGCGGGCTGGTGATTGCGTCATAGTTTTTATAACTATTGCAATTACCATAGTTTTTTCTAAATCGTTATAAAGAACCTCTATTATTTTTTCAAAACAAATAATGAGTAAAATTGTTTATTAGTAAATCCTACAATTTTTTAATCTTTTGAATGCGAAAGTTTGTGACGATGTTTGGATGTTTGTGGTTCAATCACGCAACAACAACCGATTTCCATAAAAGGCCAGTCTATTATTTGTCACGACCAATAATAGACTGGCCTCATAAAAAAAATAAATGAATGAATTAATTAATAGCTCAGTTGGTAGTAACTCTGCCTTCTGCGCTAGAGGTCGCGGGTTCGATTCCCGCACTGGACAAAAATTTGTAACTAACACAGACGTTTGTTCTGTGTCTGGGTGTTAAATATATATCTATTATGTATATCAGTCTCTGGTACCCATAGTACAGGCTATGCCTAGTTTGGGATCAGTTGACCGTGTGAATATGTCCGGAATATTTATTTATATTTATAGCATGTAGGCTACTTTTTATCTAGGTATCACGCGAGCAAAGGCTGAAGTTAGTACATTATAAGCATAAGGTATTAAATAGCTCTAGTTTTAATAAAACAAGAGGAAGCAATATATAGAACCATTAGGATGTTTTAGTATGGCCGTAACTTATCGCATAGGCAAGAGACCTCAGCAGTTAGCTAAGATTGTTGTCGAGCACACTTTGATCGAGCGTGCGAAGTGAGCGAAGACCTATTTTTTTTTATTAAAAAAAATATATAACACTGAGGTGGCAAACAAGCATACGGCCGACCAGTTGGTAAGTAGTTACCGTGGATGATCGCTTGCATTACCGAGGCATCAACCGCGTTGCCGACCGCTTAAAATTTAAACGCCCTTTTTGAAAAACCCCATGTAGTCTTTAGGACGTCCAAACAACTTGGACGAATCGGCGTTGTATGTTTGTATGTTTATGTTATACGGAGGCAAACAAGCTTACGGCCCTCCTGATGGTAAGAGTTACCGTCGCCTATTGACAACAGCAACACCTGGAGCATTGCTAATGCGTTGCCTGCCGAACCCCTCCCCCCCTAAAGAGCTCTGGCAATCTTACTCACCGCAGGAACACAACACTATTTGAAACAAATAATGTTATTTGGCTGCGATCTTCTGTAAGGCGGAGGTACTTACCAGGCGGGCAGCTCCAATTTAGAGCAAGAAAATCTCGCTGTGTTGTGTGTGTGTGTGTTTATGTGTATTAGTTCGAACCGTCAATCCGATCTGCGTGGAATTTAGTACGTCACTAGGTTGTACTATCAAAATTTGCTGGTATGTGAGTCAAGTTGGCCAAGGGGTTGGGGGATACACGAAAACTGAAGTTGGTCACATCGAACACGTTCTGTAATCTGAGGTTGGTCATTGCATCAATTTAATATTAAGATATGTAGGCAAATGTCAATGTACCGTTTTTAAACTTAGAACATAACATTCTATCTTTAGAATTTCAATTTTTATTGGTCACTGGACGTTTTGTCATTTGGTCGTAAGTTATCATTAGACCTCAACGGTTTTGTATAGATATTAAATTGGTACATTTTACACTCAAGATTGCATAAAACACACCCAGTTAGTAATAAAGGTTATTGTACGACTTTTGGAAATTAGTCATATTGTCATTGAAAAAACAAGTTTTAGGTAGCAATCTTGATGTCTTACTTCTAGTAAGTTTAATTCAGATTATAAAAAAAAACAAAAAGAGTAGTAAAAGAAAAAAACAAAAGTAATTTGAAAATGTTTTGAAAAAAAAATATTTTTTTGTTAATTTTTATATATTTCTTTCTAATATTCTCTCTTTATCGGATGTCGTCAGAGGCGACTGAGGGAAAAAAGCTAGGGGATGGGCAGCAGCGTCCCTCATTTAAAAAACGATAGCTCTAACTGCGCTCGCCAACCCGCATGCCCAGCGTGGTGAGTATGGGCAAAACCCCCCCCCCACATGATAAGGAATTTGCTCTGTCTGTGGGGGAGGCCATGTTCAGCAGTGAACGTCATACGGCTGAAATGATGATTCTCTCTTTTTGTTAATAGAATAAGCCTCTTTCTAGATACGCGTATTACGAATCTCCTTGTATACGTCTTTCTATTGGTTTAATTTCTATATCTCTGCCCCGTCCAGCGCGGGTCATAACTCAGCTTCTGAACTTAAGCCTATACAGATAGAGGATTGAGTGGCTTCAAGGTAATCTAAGCGGGTAACATATTGTTTCAAGTAAATGTAAGCCAGACCTGAGACACGAATGCGTGGGTCATTGACCGTCCGAACAGCCGTAAATGGAATCAGTTCACGCTACTTCCAACCTCATCACAATGAAAGGGCAACCGTGAAACACTTCAGGAAGGTTTCAGCGGATACTAATTATCCTACAAAACTGTCTTTTAATTTTTAAAGCGCCTTCTAACAATATCTAATGTGCATGAAAGGAGCCTCTAAGAGGCGCACTTTAATCCTTTCACTACAGTGATTCTTTCATCGACGGTCATAGGCCCTTTTCAGGGCCACCATACCTCAACCTGGTCACTGACCTAATACAGGATGACCAAGAAAGAATCAATGACACGACAAGAAGAAGAAGAACAATATCTAGGGAGCTCTGGTAATCTGGTCCCGTAATCGTAGATGTTGTGCGTGATTTAGCGGCAGCTGTATTTTTGAGTACTTTTCTTTTACCACCACGCCCCGCACGCATAGCATATTATAGCTTTGCATAGCTTAGCACTTGGTTGATCAGATTGACATTAACACATTGGCCGGTATAGGGGGCAGCGTCATCATTCCTAAACACACTCACTTATTTACACACTTTCAAGTATTATACCTGGTTTTTGAACTAGATTCTTGTGAGATATGGGACTTAATAGCCCTGGTACGCAAAGTAGCAAGTACACGCCCCCCCCCCCCCCCGTGGTTGAAGTTAAATTAGCTGCTTAAGCGGGCGCTTAAAGTTTCAGGTAATTCAAGATACCATTCAAGACTTTGAATTTAATTTTAAATTAACGTAAATATTAAATGAACTTCTCTGAAGCAGATTAATATTTTAGTAGATTCCATTAATCATCATTTCGGCCGTTCGACGTCCACTACTGAACATGGCCTCCCTCACAGACTTCCTTATCATGTGGGGGGATTTGCCCATACTCACCACGCTGGGCATGCGGGTTGGCGAGCGCAGTTAGAGCTATCGTTATTTAAATGAGGGACGCTGCTGCCCATCCCCTAGCTTTTTTCCCTTAGTCGCCTCTTACGACATCCGCGGATAGGTAGATTTGGAGGGGCCTATTCTTGAGCCAGGGACACCACGGCCACTCCAGATTCCATTAAAGGAGCTTATATAGCTTCCAATGTAGCAGTTAAGTTTTTCATTATATTAGCGCTAGATAATAAAACGATATTATTTTTTTACTATATTTTAGGTACTTTTATTACTTTTTTGATTCCGGCATAATATAATATTCTTCTAAAATGTACTGTACAAAATTCAGTGAAAAGTATTTCATATTAGCTAGACTCTACACAGTACAGAAGTTTCGCATTTCTCAACTCATTCTCCCAACTTGTTCGGAAAGTTCGTTCGAATTTCGATATTACCATACCATAGGACGGACAGGCACCCTTGGTATTTTTACTCAAGTGTACTTTTCCCCTCCCCATATAATGACGTCAGATTGATATTAATTATGTAAAATTTAACTATGTATTTAAACAAATGCTGTCACTTCGTGTTATTGAACGCTCGAAGTCGTTTTATTTTTATACAACAAGGTGGCAAGCAACTGCCCACCTGTAGTTGGTAAGCGATTACCTTAGCCTATGAATGCTTGCAATACCAGAGGCACCACTCACGTGTTGCCTACCCCGGACCTTTTCCTTAAAGAGCTCTGGCAACCATACTCATCGCAGGAACACAACACTATTTGAAACAAATAATTTTATTTTGCGAGAAAATCTCGCTTTGCTCCACCTCCTCCAAAAAGAGGAGCTAGCTATAGGTAGCTTTACCAGCTCAGTTTACATCGAAATCCAATTTGAAGGTAGTACAGGCCATATATCCAGAATCTGTGTAGTTCCTATTTTGGTTTGACAAGAGCCGGGAATGTTCAGCGCAGATTATTTTAATGAAACATGCATGCATCGAACGGGACGCATAGAGGAAATGCATACCGGACTTTGAGAATGGAGATATTTTATCCCGGGTCAGGTCTATCTACGTTACATAGAAAAATCCGAAAAAAAATTGGAGATTACAAGAAAAATACAATTTAGTGGCCATGTTAGTTTGTGATTGACGTTTGATGTGATATTGACATATTTTTGGTGTCATGTTGTTGTTTAATTTGATGTTTTAGCCATATTTTTACAGTGATGTGTGATCTCTTTGCGAAGAAAATCTTGAAGTACTTATAGCACGAAGTCAATTTCAACAAAATAAAGCAATTAAAAACGTTTACTTTTTGCTTAGCTATATTTTAGAGCAGTGCAGTAAAAAAACTCCATACATTTATGAAACATCTCCTTTTATATTATTGAAATCTATCGAACCAACTACAGAGCTGTTTGCTACCGTTTAATTAAAACTAATTGGCAATATGTGTTGGCTTACTATGTTAAAAGGAGGACAACTATTCGTTGCAGGCAAAGGCCGTACACTCTTCCTTCATTATCCTTGCTAATAATTGAATCACTGCAAATGTCACAGACAAAACAAAACATCAACAAATTTGAAAGCCGAAAAAAAATAGCACATATATAAAAATATTCAACATTATCAGCCTGAAGAAGTCCCGTGCCACGATGAAGATCGAAATGTTTTTCCATCCACTGACTTCACACAACCTTCACAATGTGGTCGGTCCATCGGGTGGGGGCATCCCAACACTGTTCGTGATCGCCATTCGAGAAATATTCCCCAGCGGTTGTCGGCTCTGCGAGCTATAAGGCCTACAACCACATCAACTTGTTAAACATATTTTTATTAGGTAGGTACTAGTTTCATCTCGCAACTTCACTCTTGAGGTACCCAGGACAAAAATTGCCTAAGTTACTACTCTCTACTCTTCCATATCACGAACTTATACTATTCAAAGTTTCATGCAAATCAGGTCTGCTGTTAGATAGCACTTGATTGATCACAATCATAAAAACAACCTTACAAACTTTCACATCTACAATATTTGTAGGATAGGATGTTTGCGCTTAAAGTTATGAGTTCTGCAGTATCGGACAAGATAATAAAATACGTGCCAAACGGAAAAATATCTAAAGGCAAAGATAATTCATATGACAAATCGAATTGCTAGAGCAAAATAACAAGCAGGATATTATGTGCACATTTTTTTAATGCGATGGCGACTATCGTAGTTTTTTTAGTATGGTGAAGTATGCGATAATCTATGCAACATGTTTCAGTGTCTACTAACTGTTTCGGGTAGTCCAATAACGTTCAATGCCGTAGGTATATAAGCTTAAATGTGATAAATTGCTAGGTATTTCCTTGTCCGGCTGCATATGGCACCATAATATGCCCAGCAAACCAATCTTGTTACAATGTGCCAAGCAAAATCCATATGTATTGCGATGCATTCGTTACACTCACATTGTATATCGTCGCCGGTCAAGCATGTTGAACCACCTACAAATTTTGTCATCCACTGTACATATGTTTAAAAAAATAAATGATCTTTATCTCTTTCTAACCTAACCTAACCTACCTGAAATTTTTCTTTTTTGAGACTCTTTTGTTCAATCGGCGCCACATTCTACATTATGTTTTGTAATGATTCTTCTAAAAGCTAGGTCGTGAGGAACATGCGTAGCTTCACCTAGTTTCCAAGACGTTTCAAATTGATCCTCGTGATTTTATTGAAATAAACACTTTTGAGACTCAATTGTACTGTGACAAGTTGATGTCTGTGCCTGAATGCCGTTCAGATCATGCTAGCAAACGATTAAATGCAGCGCAGCAATAAAAGAGACTGATTAGAGAATTGCTAACTCTAAGAAATCTTAATCGAAATAATCGAAACACATCCTTATAGCGCAGATGCTGCCCACCGTATTTCCGCTTACCATCAGCGATGTCAGATAACTTGACTAAATTTGACTTTTACTATCGTATTGTAATACGAGTAGAAATGAAATGAAATGAAATGAAATCAGTTTATTTGCTAAAACATGGTAGTTTAATATAATCGCTGTTCTTAGGCTTTCTCTTTGTTCTTAGATGAAACGGCGTACAACATGTCATCTTAAATTTGGTCTTTTATGTTTGAAATATGACAGGCCGTTTAAATAGATTGATAAATCACTTATTCGACACACAAATACAGCACAGACAGAGATAAAAGTAATCGGAAGAAACAACAGTAGGTTACAAGCACTATAAAAAAGCTTAGGCACTTAGTAGGTAGGTAGGCTAACAGTGAATTTAAACTACACATTAACAGAAAAGCAGGCGTTTGAAGACGGCTTAGCGTTATCGTGAATTATTTGTGCTTGGGGCATAGAATAAATGCCGTCAAACCATACGGTGTCAAGTCCGGTCTTATGGATTCACCCGGCTCCGCACAAATGGTGAAAGTAAACTAAGTTTGTTTCCTTTGTAATTTGACTACAGCCTTATTTCCGATTTTCCACCGAAATTCAGCCTTGGATAGGTATTTTGTTATTGTTTCAAGTCTGCCGTAAATGTTTATTATTTTTCATTCTGAATCGTTTTGAAGTTAATTGGTAATTTGGATTATGATGGGAGAATAATTGAAGCAAGCGATGTGATATTACTCGGAATTCAAAAAGGATAAGACAGGCAGTTGATGATTATTAATGCGGGGGCCGACTGGCAACTAGCTTTTTGTAAAATGCGCCAAATTTTATTTATTTATTTTTGGAAAACCATCGGCACTGAGAAAAACATTCTGGAAACTTAAATATATAGCTTGAGGCCATTTAAAGGTCTTCACTGACTTTTTCTTTAGGAGGAGGTAGGGCACAGCGAGATTTTCTCGCTCTAAATTGAAGCAGCCCTGCCCAGCCCTGCCCAGCCAGCGAGGTACCTCCACCTTACAGAAGATCGAAGCCAAATAACATTATTTGTTTCAAATAGTGTTGTGCTCCTGCGGTGAGTAAGGTTGCCAGAGCTCTTTAAAGGGAGTGGGGTTCGTTCGGGGTCGGCCTCTGGTTTTGCAAGCGTCCATAGGCTACGATAACCAATTACCAACAGGTGGGCCGTATAATATGTTGCCTTAGATGTATAAAAAAAAACAGATTGTTTTTATTGAGGGAATGAGGTAAATACCTATGCTTATTTTTCGGGAAAAATATTTGAGCTAAATACTGGAAACTTTTTATGATTAGGATATTTTTCGGAAAAACATTAAGTATGCATGTAATTTACGTTGTGTACCTAAGAGTACCAAAGTAACACAACATCCAGACTCGGAACAAATATTTGCAGATCATGCAAACATTTGTCCCCCAGTGGGAATCGTACCTGAACCCGGGCGTTTCAGACGGAGACTCACCTTCTGCGCCATCGAGGTCAACAAGCTTGGAATTGCCGCTTACCACTTCGCGTTTATATCCATATTATGTCGGTTGACGTTTTTTGGATACCGATGTATCCACATCTCGGTATCCAACAAGCGTCACGTAGGACTTATAAGTATCAACCTATAAGTCCTACATCACCACTCTGTTGGTCCATACCTGTGTATTGGTTCTACGCTGAATCGGAGATCCAATCTGACGGCTCACGTTACAAAGACATTCGAGTTATATGAATAGGGCGTTACAACTTTTACAAGCTATTGCGAAATATTATTTATAGTAGTACTTTACAAGCCATTGCGATGCTATTTGTAGAACTATAAGTAATCATTAGCCTGTAGAAGTCCAAAAGTGTTCCATGAGGAACTGTCTTGAGCCTTCTCCATCCATCCACTTTTCGCAACTTTCACAATGTCGTCGGTTCATCGGGTGGGGAGCCTTCCGACACTACGTCATCCAGTTCGTGGTCGCCATTCGAGAACTTTTATCCCCCATTCATTTATTTTACGATCACCTTATCTCCGTGGTCCAACCAGTTGGGCATAGCTCCACCGTTGTACCACGGGTCATAATCATAAATGTCAAAAAAAAAGAGTTGAACTATGGGTAAGTTCACTTCTCCGTAGTACAACCAGTTGGACATCACAGTAGTAACACAGGTCGGGAGCGCCCCAAACGGTTGTTAATTCTGCGAGCTATATGGCTTGCCCACTTCTACTTGCTAATTCTGAGAGCTATGGCGGTGACCTTGGTTCTTCTTAGGATTTTCTCATTTCGGATTTTATCACGTCATGAAACTCGAAGCAAAGCTCTCTCCATAGCTCGTTGCGCGACTGTAAGGCCAATATAATTAATTACATACTTTATTTACAGAAAGAAACTTAAAACTAATACAAGTTAATATTTACAAAATACACAAGAAACAGTTGAGCCATATCTAAATACCGTTACAAACAATCTATAGATAGCTCAACTGATCCAGATCACTACCAGTTAGAAGCGTCTCCAAGACGCTGGCGGAATTGCCACGCTGGATGGCAATGCTAATTCGCTGGGCCAAATAAGAGCCAGCTCTCGGGTCACGCGTCATATATACCTACGTATTTAGGAAACAACTTGAAATTGACTAAAGTAGTCATAGATTTTGCACATTTTGCAATTTTATTTGCTCTACTCTTTATTAAATCCATCCAAACTGGTTTTACCATAATTAAATTCCTGCAAATAGTTTTTTAAACGACTTGGAAATGGAAATGAAATGCTCTTAATTGCCAGCACACGTTATCTTTCCATATGTTTCATTCAGGGTTACTGGTGTTTGCAGAGTCTAAAAGGGAAATTGAGTATTTTTCAGTAACTCTATACATTTTTTTATTTCTGAAGTTTATGATGTAAATTCTAAAATCTCGAACAAAATCGTGGTTGAAAATGTGAAATGGTTATGGTAAATTGCCTTGCCCCTCCAAGCTAAATCATTTGTCGTTACGTTATGTCTAAATATACTAACTGAATAAGCACATTGGGCATGTGACCGATGACATTGTGATGTCGAAAAAGGGCAAAACCGTTCGTTGTGGCACTCTTTTGGGGAGGCCTATGTCTAGCATTGGACTGCATGAGGCTGATGATGATGATGAATGTTGAAATGTCATAGAGATTGCCCTGAAGTGCCTGAACGGAGCAATAACAATCGCCTGTGGCTTGGATGACGGGATCTATTCCTTATTTGCTTCCCTTCTGATTTTGCCATAAAATTCTTAGATCGATAACAATGTATAACTAGATGACCCGGTGAACTTTGTCCACCTAAAATTTATTAAATTGTAACTCTTCATAAGCGTTACTTTTCGATTTTTCAGCTGTTCCATTGGGTTTTTACTAAACCACCCTAGTATATAGGTGAAAAACAAAAAAACTAATTACCGAAATGGGTCGAGCCGTTTTAGAGTTCTTGCGAGACTAACGCACGCACGGCTATTGATTTTTTATGTTTATACAAAGATATTTTCTCTATTTTCAGAATGCTATAGGTACATATTATCAAAGACAATTGAATAAAACTTTGGTTTTATGCCAGGGTTAATTAAACAATATTATAAGTGAGCGTAATTAATTTAAGTGCCCTTTTGCGATAATTATATGAGAGAGGCATATTCAAAATAATTTTCGTAAATCTGTTTGAGTCAAATAAACCTAAAAACATTTCAGCAGACTTAGTTATCTAAGAAAATAATTAAATTGTTATAAATAGAACATTAATAACTGTAGAGTCTGTAGACAAGCTCACATAAAATATAACGAACGAAAAAAGTTTACCAACTCAGGATTTCTCATTATTTGAAAACCACATAAACCTGAGCATCTTTGAATATTCTCATTCTGAAACAAAACATAGCTTTTTCTAATGCTTTATCTTTATTATTTAAGAGAGACTTACATCTATTCCTGATGATTTATACAGCGTCTGGTGGAACTTTTTACTCACTCACAGAACGTACCTATTTTAATATTTATTAATATTCTAAACATGTTCCGTTATCACTAAACTATCCTAAAGGAGCTGATTCTATCAACAAAACAAAAATAAATACGAAAAAATATCAAATTATCAATAAAAATCTACTCTTGTACATAGTTTTTGTTTTGGTCTTGTGTGAAGGTGGTGGTCTTTTTATCATCTTTTAATTATTAATCGTTAATTATTGGCCGTGGTGGCCCCGGCTGAAGAATAGGCCCCTCCATATCTACCTATCCACGGATGTCGTAAGAGGCGACTAAGGGAAAAAAGCTAGGGGATGGGCAGCAGCGTCCCTCATTTTAACAACAATAGCTCTAACAGCGCTCGCCAACCCGCATGCCCAGCGTGGTGAGTATGGGCAAATGCCCCCACTATATACATTCCATAATAAGGGATTCGCTCTGTCTGTGGGGGAGGCCATGTTCAGCAGTGGACGTCGAAC
This sequence comes from Anticlea derivata, assembly GCA_947579855.1. Taxonomy (NCBI): domain Eukaryota; kingdom Metazoa; phylum Arthropoda; class Insecta; order Lepidoptera; family Geometridae; genus Anticlea; species Anticlea derivata. The sequence continues at coordinate 2,123,328 of OX388269.1, forward strand.
GGCTGAAATGTTGAATGATGAATTATTAAACGTACCAGAAGTTCGACATTAAGATACCTAAAACAGAGTAATAATTGAGTTTGAACTGATTTGACTTCAAACATACTGTTCTTTCAAATATTGAATTTAAAAAGTTGTAGAACAAACTTTATTGCCATCTAGGTGTAGAATAAGCTCTTGTGGGTATAGTATACATATTATGAATCACCTTATCTAAGAAATAAAATTTGTTTATTAACTTAGATATTTACTCATCAGGCAGACACAATCCTGGCCTTGGGGGAGCTAATGGTATCACTCCAGGATGAGCGTCACCACATCACGAAGTATCTGCTCGAGACCTTGGGGCAAAACACCACTAATTGGCAAGTATTTTTTTTTATTTTTTTTTTATTTACTTTCTGTGGCTATGGTGTCACTGCGGCCACAACTGCTGGCCTATTGTGATCGCCACAATTGGCAAGTATACTTAAATCCTAAATATATAATATATAATACAATTCATCATAGAAAGAGTGTAGTACTTTCTGTTCAGTGCTCGAGACAACACGTCTCGGAGTTACCAGCGCACAGCAAGTTAATTCTTCCTGATGATGCCTCGTAGAGATGTGAAACATGTGTCGAATTCTTATTAAGTTTATTTGTTGAACTTAATTGTGAGGAAAAGCTAATATTATTTTCTTAAGTTGACTGAATTAAGCCCCTTTCGGGATAGTATATATGTTATGAATCACCTGGTCTTACCTGGTCGACATACCACAGTGTCGAACCAAACGTTTCTGCTCCACCTTTATTATAAGCACTGGCAAAGAGTGGAACGATCTGCCAGCGTCTGTTTTCCCGAATGAGTACAATCTAGGAGTCTTCAAATCTAGAGTGAATAAGTTCCTTCTGGTAAAGCGTGCTCCATCTTAGGCCACATCTCACTTGCAAAAGTGAGCTGGTGGTCAAACGCCTAACCATATCCAATAAAAAAAAAACCTTGTATTTATATTGACAATCTCTGTATCTGATATCATTTTATTTTTCCTGTTACACTCTCTGATTGAGACGACAAAGTCGACAAATAAATATTTAGAAACAGGTTTACAAAGTGTTGTGCAACGTAAGCTCGATACCTATGGATGCAAAAGTATTAAGTTGACATTCGTTCGCCACTGATTCCAGTACCAATTTCCAAACGAAAAAAATTATATAAATAAATATTCCGGACATATTCACACGGTCAACTGATCCCAAACTAGGCATACCCTGTACTATGGTGACCAGAGACTGATATATGTAATAGATAAATATTTAACACCCAGACACAGAACAAACATCTGTGTTTATCACACAAATGTTTGTCCAGTGCGGGGATCGAACCCGCGACCTCTAGCGCAGAAGGCAGAGTTACTACTTACTGAGCTATGAGGAAAAACTAAAATACTGTAAGACTTCAAAAATACGAAAATGGTGAAAGTAGGTTTGATTGCGTAATCTACTTGTGATTTATTTATAGCAGACACGACTTCGATTTCGTCTTTATCCATCCATATTTTACAATGACACGGCCCGGGCTTACGTGACAGTTTGAAACAGTATACATGGTCATTCATAATATATATAATACCCCAAAGGGTCAAACTCTTTGTGGGAAGCCTATTTCCAGCAGTGGACTTCTACAGGCTGATGATGATGATGAAAGGGTCTTATTCATCAACAAAGGAAAATAACATTAGAAACACATTAAAAAAAACTATCCAAAAATCAGCTGTTTTAGGGCCAAATAAGTTCAAACTCAATTATACCATTATTCCAAAGCAGAGATAACTAAATTGCACAAGCGTGCCGGCCGCGTGATATCACTTTGTTTTGAAATAAGTAGTCGATGATGGTCGAAATATTATGCAAATTCGGATCTAGTTTTGCTTATTTCATTAACATATTTTGTATCATTTGATTGCGTACTAGTTGACCCGCCCACAACTTCGTCCGCGTGAATAAGCGTGTTCCTACCTTGACTCTTGTCACTTCGTACACTTGAGTTTTTAACCCCGTGTTACATGTGTACGGAAGCAGGAGGGCGCGAGGGTCATACTCGCACTTGACCGTCTTTATTTCAAAATGGCTTTCCTTCAAAAAATAACTCTTTAACCTCGGTACAAGAAATACTATTCCGTGGTCAAGTCACGGACTAAATTAGCCCTCAGCTGTCACAGTTTAGAAAAAATTTACTTAGTACCCAAGCCAAGCGGCGATTGTTCATTCGATTTGATTAACAAACATTGAGTTTTCGATATGAAAAGCTATTTTTATCAAAATATAACATAGATATAGCCTATGTTACACAGGGATATTAGCTTTCTATTAGTAAAAGAATTTTTAGAATCGGTTCAGTAGTTCCAAAGATTATCCCCTACATACAAACAAACAAACAGATTTTACCTCTTTATAATATTATTAGTGCAGGTCAGGGGAAAACCCAGCCAAATAATTGTTGTTGTCGCGGGTCAACCGATTAGGACCCAAATAAGGCGACGGCCATAGTAGCAGCTAAATTAGCATCTTTACGCGTGAATTTTCGCATTTAAGAAACCTAGTGGGTACCTAAGGCCCTATTGCGTCAATTCTATATAATTTTATAAAGATTTTTGCTCACTTACAAGACTATAGTGCCTGATACGAGTATATTTAGATGGAGTAGACTTGCACAGCCACCATTCTATATAGTCGAGTCAAACATATCCACAGTAAAAAAAATGCCAATACATGTAGAGTTGACTAAACCGCGATGTTTTCCTTCACCGTTTTGAGCAAGTGTTATTGCACACATATTTCGAATAGAAAATCTATTGATGCACGTCCCTGGTCGTCATGGATTTGAACCGACGACCTAGGGATCGTAATTCGAGGTACCTCCTATTTAAGAGGCACGACGTCAACACGGCTTCCAAATTATATATCCAAGAAAGCTTGCTAAAATATACCCAGGCATTTGAAACTGGAAACTCTTACACCTGGTAAGAACGTAGATAACTTTTTTTATTTTTTTTGTGGCTGCTGCTGTATTGAGTCAATATTGCCAGTGTCAAGTTAAAATATTCTGATCCTAAGGGTGGATTCGACCAAACTTTATCCATAGAATAAAATGACTATTTACTCTAGAATAAGCCTGTTTTCGTTTTACCAAGTGCTATCCCAAGAATAACTCTACTATCCGAGATTATATCGCTATACCGCCAACATCCATGGGAATAGCAAGTTATACAGGGATTATTTTCATGGCGGCGGCCGACCAGCTGATTGCGACATGGCTTGCAAATAGGTTGAATTCAAATAAAAATATCTCTACGGTCAAGCAAAGAGAATTTATTTAACCACTGCACCTACGCTCATTGTTTCTTGTTTTATAATTGTGTATTTGGTGATTTTGGTATTTTACAGTGCTTATAGTTTTCAAATATACTTCTTCCTACTGCCATGGAGCGGTGCAATAGCTGAATCCTACTAATATTATAAATGTGAAAGTTTGTGAGGATGTTTGATAATCAATCACGCCGTAACGGCTCAACCGATTTTGTTGAAACTTGAAATATAAATAGTTCTTTGCCTAGAATAGCATATAGGCTACCTTTTGTGTAGGTACCACGCGAGCGAAGCCGCAGGCAGAAGCTGGTATAAAATAGGTATAAATGAAAATATTTGAAAGATTCTTATTTTTATTGTTTCAATACTCTTCTGGTAGTCGATTGCTTCCATTTTCTTTTTGTGCAATTGCTCCAGTGAGGATGATGAAGCTGTGTACATAGGTCTTATTGAAATCCAAGATATGTGTTCCTTCTTGTTCTTTATTCACTCGTAGAGAGTAGAAACAGGAGATCTTAACAGTTGAGGGGTATAATCACGCCAATCCTGAAATAAAGCAATAATAATGTAATAATAAGCACTAAAAGGAGTCCTAGTAGGAGGTGCCTTGACTTTCAATCCGAAGGGCGCGGGTTCGAATCCATTAAGTGCAGATATGCATTCGAAAAATTGATGTTCACGAATGTAATGAGCCCAAAACTGTGAAGGAAAACATCACCAGGAAAACCGCGGTTTATTCAGCTCCACTATACTATGTATTGACGGATAGTACAGATGCTGGGCAATCCTACTCCTCCATCTAATCATGTCCCAGGCACTACAGGCTACAGCATCCTGTAAGAAAAAGATGCTGTATAACGGCACTATTACTACTTCTGATAAATTGAACCTGTGATACTGAAGCTTGAGTGGCGGGTTACTATTACCTGTTTGGATTCTATGCATCCTATTGAGTGACTCTTCCTCTTTGGCATTTTTTTCATTGATTCCCACTGGGTTTTTGAATTTTCTGATGAGCGCAAGCTGTGTGTAGTTTAGCAATTATATTCTTTGGACAGCAAGTGTTTCTCAGATGCCAATTTGGGCTTCTTTTCCTCTTTTCTTCAGTCATTTTCAAACAAAGGACACCGCAAACACTATTTTTCTACGAAAATCTCAAATCACAACATAAACCAGAAAATACTTTGTTGATGCTGCGATGACGGACGACAGACAATGACAATCGACGGCGCGCGCACTGCACTGGCACTGCAATAGTGCGACAAACTCAAGTGGCGTACCATTTCGCTTGGCATTCTAACAAATAACTGTATTTTGATTTAAGTTGGTTTACATATTTGTTCATTCATTCATTCGCTAGCACTAGAGTAACAATACCCAGTATTAGTTTTCGATGGAAAAATGCAAACCAAGTTATCCGGGATTAAATTCAGGGAATAAAGTTATGACAGGGATTGTTATTCTGGCATAACATAGCGTTTGGTCGAATCCACCCATAGAAGATAGAAGAGACGTGGACTTAACAGATCGTAAGGAAGAAAGTGGTGGCAGTTTTCTTCAAAACTTCAAACCGCATTATTAGTCAAACAAGACTCCCGTTCTATTTGCCTACACTCGTGCTAAGATTCTTTGTTTTTGTAGTTAAAATACTACTAGATCACACCAATCTCAACAAAACACGAGAAAAAGACAGTTAAACGGCAAAGCTTTCAAAAATGGCAAAAAAAACCGTAGATATTTCATTCCCTATCCTGATACTGACAGTACTTGACTGTAGATTCACAGTGGATATCAAACAGACAAGAGTTGGTTCACGCTCAACGCACTTTACACGTGTACGCTACGAATGCAGAGGCATTGTAACCGCATCGCTATTGCCATTACAAGTCAGTACACACTACACAGTGTAGCATTCGCAAGAACAGGCAATGGTTTATTTGCACCTAAACAATGTTTGAGGCCCTGGTGACATGAACTGTAAATTATAGGCCATGGTAAATTTTAATTCATATAAAAAGACATTATCAAACACAATAATAGAAAACAATGAATGACAAATTAAATAATAATCATTGAGATAAATTAATTCTAGGAACGAACCCTGTTTTTAACGACTACCTACCTAAAAGTTGAAAACAGAGTTTAGATCATCAACCACAGGCAGTGTGCCCAAAAGGCTAGCGATGTTACCTCGTTGAATCGCTTTACTGATCCTTTGTCTGAGGTAAGTACCAGCCCTTTGGTCATTGGGCTTTATTGTCTAAGGTCTTAGAATAAGATGTTAGTAGCCGTGAGCGCCTAGTGGGAGGTACCCCGACTCTCCGTCCGAAGGTAAGGGTTCAAGCCATAAGGTGAACCAATTGATTTTTATTTATATAGCTGATTATTCATAGTACCTTGCTTGCTTGTCGTGTCACTGATTCTTTCTTGGTCATCCTGTATTAGGTCAGTGACCAAGTTGGAAGTATGATGGCCTAAAAAGGGCCAATGATTGTCGGTGAAAGAATCAGTGTAGTGACCTCTGAGAGGCTCCTTTCGTGGTTCTAGGACAGGTTCTAGAACAGGTTGCCCGTTTACCCACGATGTTTTCCTTCATCGTTCCATAGCACAAGTAATGGCGCAAATAAATTTTCCGATTGGATAATATATTGGTGCACGACCGGGATTCGAACTCACGATCTATGGATCGGAAAACGGAACCACTTCCACCACTCCACCAGTAATAATACCACCATAATACCTCACTATTAGAGCTTTATTCAGATAACGCCATGCTCAGTAAATTTCACAAAATGAACTAGAATTGACGACTCGACCGGGCGCGCCAATTAATTTCACCAGATTCTAGGAGCTCGTGTAACTAGGGTAAAACTGGTTTAAGAAGCTGTTCTGTGCTAAGAAAAAATAATTAGAAGGGCTAAAAAACTGAAAATCCTGTCATAAACCTATTTAAACTTGGATAGTGAGCCAAAAAGGTCCCATCTCAGCTTTAATGCCGCACACGAAGTGTAGCGGCGCTGGTTTTCAGATGAAACCCTGAAAACCAGCGCCGCTACACTTCGTGTGGGGGGGGGGGGAGTCGACTCGCATTCTTGAGTAGGTAGATACGTAAAAATAGGTAGCAGGTACTTGATGTCAAATTTCAGGCGAAGCAATTAGATAAAATTAGGTAAGTAGGTTGGGGTGATAGGCATTTTTAACAAGCAATTAAGTAGGAGTATACAAGTAAAATTATTTAGTAGTAAGCTAGGTACAGCTTTAGTTAAGTACCTAAATAATGGAATCTCATAGAAAGGAAAGCAAAGATTTTCTCAAGAACTTCTAGTTTCACTATTCACAAACGCGTCGCCATCATCTTTCAAGGGTTGTTGGTTATTAATGCACCGCCACTTTATCTCTAGCCAGCGTTCATCCTTAATTTACGCGAATGGCGTTCATTATGCCCATAGCTCGGGGTTTTGTAATAATTTATCTCCATAAAAGTTCTAAGGGCTTAGTTTTTCTAGGGATAATGATTTTAATGGCTTCTTGGAAAACCGGCGTCCGTCATTTTGGGATATCATGACGTCGGGTGATAGAGTTTGTTCTACGACTTTTGGAAATTCGAAATTTTACATTCAAAAAACACTATGCGTAAAAAATCTGCTATTTTGGGGTCAAATCAGGTTGGGTGATAACCATTATCATCATTATTCCAGCCGTTTGAATTCCACTGCTGAACATCGGTCTCCCCCACAAATTTCCGGAGTGATTTCCTATCATGTATATGACTGGCCTCATAGCTCAGTTGGTAGTAACTCTGCCTTCTGCGCTAGAGGTCGCGGGTTCGATTCCCGCACTGGACAAACATTTGTGACTAACACAGATGTTTGTTCTGTGTCTGGGTGTTAAATATATATCTATTATGTATATCAGTCTCTGGTACCCATAGTACAGGCTATGCCTAGTTTGGGATCAGTTGATAGTGTGAATATGTCCGAAAAAAAAAAATTTGCGCAGTTAGAGCTATCTTTGTGAAAATAGGGGACGGTGCCCTAACTTTTTCCCCTTAGTCGTCTCTTACGACATCCACGGGTAGGTAGAAATGAAGTGGCCTATTCTTTAGCCGGGACCACGACGGCCAGTTTAGTAATACTTTTGTCGAATTTCTTGTCAGTTTGGTTATTACTGAAGGATTTAATGGGGCTTAACGTGACGTTAGTAAACTCTATTCTTAAGTGGCCTTGGTCCTGCTCTCGAGCGACGTATGCAATCAAGCCCCATTCACATTTCTATGGGACATGTTGGCGCCAATTCCAGGGGCAATGAGAACAAATATATTTGATGTAGGCCTCTCAGACTTTTAGTAAAATTTTGGAGAGTCCTATATTTATAGTCTAGTCACAGAATAAAAATAAAACCTTTTTTATAAATAATAATAAATAACACCCAACAGTCACATACATGACCCCACACTAGGATTCCCTGTGTCGTGGGTATTAGGAACTACGAGTACCACCCGGAACAAATATTTGCAGATCATGCAAATATTTGTCCCGCAGCGGGAAACAAAACCGCACCCTTTTTCCTAAAAATGAACTCGATCTTCAACCTACTATTCATTACTCTGTGGCAAGCCAAGGACTAAATTACCGCGCATAGTTACTTAGTCTAGAAAATAGTTACTTAGTCAAATTTTGAGCTTGGCAGAACTTTGCACCCATTTAAATCTCAATTCTTTTGTCGGCGAAGTAGACAACCATATTCTTAAGATTGAACTTGGCACTTCTTAACATTGAATTTTCACATTTATATTTTTGATGGGATGATTATTTATCAGTGGAACTATTTTACTCAATTACAGGACTAGTGCCTGGAACATGTTAAGATGGAGTAGGCTTGCCCAGCACCTATACCATCCTCTCAGCCTAGCCAACTTTATCCACAGGAAAGACATGGTCAACATGTGTGGAGCTGACTAAGCCGCGGTTATCTCACAATGTTTTCCTTCAACCTTTTGAGCACGTGTTAATGCGGACATCATTTTTGAACAAAATAATCCATTGGTGCATGACCGCGATTCGAACCCCCGACCACACCGAAGCTCTACATTCCATTTTGTAAAAAGAATCATCAAAAACAGTTATAGGCACAAGCCGTGTTTGTTGCCTGATTCTTCAAGGCTTGGTTGCGAGGGGACACGCCTGTCCCCTCGCAAGCTACACCTAGTTTCTAACACGTTTCAAAGTGATCCTAGTGTTTAATAAACACCTTTTGAAATCAAATTCGATCTTCGGATTGAGCTCGAGGTACCTCCTTCTAGGCCAACACGGCTTGTACACTGATACAGATCGGACTACGCATACGAAACCGTGGGTCGTTTCCGGGATGGAGAATGTATTCTTATCTCATCTTGGTAATTTCCACACTAGGGTCAAGTACATATCCTGCTTATATCAAAGTTACTAATAGCCTCCGGCTCTCGTTTGTCCATGTGTCACGTATTACACCCTCCAATGAACACCTACTGTGTGTACTGAATACCCAATACCACATAATATGGTCGCGAATATTCGACAGTCGACCTTCGGTAACCACAATTTCCGATCCGTCTATATACGCGTAGCGGGAGAGGTCAATACATGAAGTACTGATGTTACTCGTGGTTTTATCTACTACTCTACGCTTACATAATAGCACTACAGATCGGGGATCTGTGGTGCAATTGTTTGAGCGTAATGGCAATGAAGTTCTTAACTTTGAGGGTAATTTTAACAATCTTAGCAGCATTCAAAACGTTCCAAACTTGACAAGGGAAAACTTCAAGACCTTAGCTTCTTCCTTTTCATGTTTGAAAAACTTCAGCTGTCACTTAAATTGATAAAATGATCATCATAATTGTGATCTTAATTACCATTTCGCTTAAACAATAGCACTCCTGATTATACAACATTTATCCGTTTTTTTAAATAAATTAAACTAAAATGTTTTACAGACTACAAGATCCATACATTGTTAATAGAGACAATTGCTTGCCCGTCGTGTCTGTGGTTCTTTCTTGGTAATCCTCGTATGATGATGGTGCGATAGCTCATATAGGTAATAAGTATATCCATACATTCAATTTTAAAGCAACTGTAGCGCGTTGATATCTTTTCTATGTAATTTTATTATATTTTATTATCGTGGGAATTTCAATTATTTGTTCGTTTATGAAATTTAGAACAGAGTACAATATCATAATAATCTTATTATTTATCTACGCATCAATACTATGTTATATGTAAAATATGCTGTATATTTGGGTAAATTCCTACAATTAGTTGTTTTGTTACAGGGAAACAATGCACCACTCATTTTCCGTCACTGACTCATGGTTCGAGCACTTGCCACCGTCGTTAGTGGGGAAGCACAGAATACGAATATAGTAAGTATTTACAGAAATTACAAGTACATTATCGTTGGGTATGAACGCAACGAATGCAATGTACGGGCGACCAATTTCATTTGTAGCCGACCTTGATACTAAATGTGAAAGTTTGTTAAGATCGAACTTGAAAAATATATCACCATGAATTTATTTACCTGTGTCCATGCAGATAAGTCTGATTTCATACATTTGTAAATACGCACCCGCCATTGCGTCTACTATTTATCACATTTTAACTGGCTCTTTGTGATGTAATTTCGATCGAATGGTCACGTAAATGAAATAAACTTTTTTTTCTAGCCATCAGATACATAGTCCTAAGCCCATACTAGGATTCCCTGTGTCGTGGATATTTGAAACGAGTATCATGGTGTACCACCACACCCAGACCCGGAACAAATATTTGCAGATCGTGCTAATATTTCGTCCCACAGCAGGAATCGAACCTTCTCAGACAGGCACTAGCCCGCTGCGCCACCGAGGTGGTCACTTGGGCTTTAATAACCACTTTGGTACATATTGATGTTTGTTTAATTTGGGGATTGCAGTTATTCAGTGTAAAATTGTCACAAGCGGGCATATCAGTACAGCCTCGGGGAAGTCACTGGATGAATACGTAAACACGGCAAACAAAACTTTTACAAGCTTGTAATTAACTTGCCTTTGTAGCTATGGCTGCATGGAAGTTTGTGTTGTTCATATCTAAATGATTCAAATAAAAATCTTGCAATCCCACTAATATTATATATGCGAAAGTTTATGAGGATGTTTGTATGTTTGTGGTTCAATCACGGCTAAACGGCCGAACGGATTTGGATGAAATTTGATAGATTATAATCTTGAATAGCAAATAGGCTACTTTTAATGTACCTTGATACAAAACAGCCGAACCTAGCAATACTAATCTGTGGAAAATGAAGCATAAACAAGTCATCATCATCATTTCAGCTGTAGGACTTCCACTAAATATTTCCCTACAATTTTAAGAGCGAATCTTATCTATTTGGAACTCAAACGGGTTTTGAACCTGCAACCTTTCCCCACATACGGGGATTATACATATAACCATTTAAGCTACGGAGCCATTTCCCATTTTCGAAACAATCTTTGGGACTAAGTAGCAAACATTTTCATGAAAATAAAAAAAAATGTTTAAATCTTTTTGAATATAGACATAGACATAGACAAACATTTATTACCAAACTTGGCACACAATACACGTCAGAATAAAAGCAAGACACAGAGAGCGAAAATATGAAACAAAGACAGAGAGGTAACACACAAAAACTTATTAAAAAGAACACGTGAAATGTTATTGTGCGCCACAGCAGCAAAAAGGTCTCGGCTCAGCATAAATGCCTTACCACTGAGGAGTAGTTAGGCGCTGGTATTCTGCCGAAACCTTTATTTATAGTCACTTGACCTTGTGAGACTACTTCAAATTTACTATATCCTTATATTTATATATATATATATATTATGTATATCAATCTCTGGTACCCATAGTACAGGCTATGCCTAGTTTGGGATCAGTTGACCGTGTGAATATGTCCGGAATATTTATTATTATTTAATGTATCCTTTTACTACTTTATTAATAATCGAGTTAGAGCATATTCAGTCCCAAGCCTTTTTGTCATCTAAGTAGTAGTCATATTTTCAAAAAGATGATATTAATGTAATTAAAATATTGTTACGCCTATAAAAGCCAATTTCCTATATATTAGCCATAATTTATTGAAATGATTGGCATAGCTTTCATGCCTGAGTTATTGTTTTAAAATGACCCATAAAGCTTTTATTGCATGCAGCCGGTTTAGAGAGGATATTCATGATTTAACGTAAGTACACTAGGCTAATTAATTAGTGAGAAGTATGTTCCTGTGTGCAAAAGGATTAGGTACTTTCAAATTATTTTACTTAGTTGATTCAAAGCAGATGAGAGGAGATAAGATGAGTAACGTGCAACTACGTAGATTATAGCTATCTATTAGTAATTTTGTCATGCATTCAGCAAAATAATTACCACCTTTTTTCATAATAGTCATATACCTTCGATAGCTAAAATTACCGTTAAATCTATTGGCATCTCATTTTATCGTTATGTGAGTGTATGTTATGTGTATGTAATATTCTTGTCTCTGTCATCTTATTTCTATTTAGATAGAGTCTCGATAAAATGACAGTTATTATGAATATGGCCTTTTAATACAAACAGAAACCAAACGGATATTGCGTGATTAAATTAAATGCGAAAGTAACTTTGTCTGCCTGATACGTTTTCAAGGCTAAACCGCTGAACTGATTTTGATTAAAGGTATATTTAACCCTTAGGAAGGACATAGGATACCCTTGGAACCAGTCGGGTACTGAGCGTATCCTATGTCCGCGAGCGAACCTGCCGGCAGCTACTAGTAGACTTATAACAACAAAACTGGCTTGGAACGAAGCAGAGAATATGCCTGAATTGAATTCTTGCAAAGTTAATTTAAAGTATGAAACCGCAGAAGTTTGTTTTTGCAATGAACATTACGTCGTATATCTTGTAGCCTCGAGCACGCCGCTCATCTTGGAGTAAACAAAATTGATAAGCTAAGTACCTGCCTACAAGCTTTTTGTCTAATATATAGCTCCCTTCAACAGAGCTGAGTAAGTAGGTTAGAGAGTTTTGAGAGGCTGAATATGGAAGGTTTTATTAAGTAGCTCTTTTCGGGAAGAAAAGAAATACTTTCTACGAAAATTCCTAATTTAAGAAAATACTTTCACATAAAAACAAGAGCACCTCGAACTTGGTGTCGGCTTTTTTATTCAAACTCAAAAAAGTTTTAGGTAGCAAGCGATGTGCACCAGGTTGTAACAAAGAAAATGGTCTTCTTCAAATTTTCAAACCGCTTTCATTTTAAATTAATTAATTAAGCTTTATTGGTTGACACCACCGATCGTGATCAAATCAAAACTTAATAAAACACGATAAAAAGAAAATTAATCGGCAGAGCTAAGCTCCTTCCCAAAATAGCTAATTATTCTATTCTATTCTATTTTAAGCCGTTTTTATCCCACTGCTGGGCCAAGGCCTCCCCCATTCCCTCCACACTTCACGATCCTGTGCAACGTCAACCCAGTCTATAAGAAGCTAAATATGATGTTTTTAAATTACATTTGTTTGAGCACGCCGCTCATCTTGGAGTAAACAAAATTGATAAGCTAAGTACCTGCCTACAAGCTTTTTGTCTAATATATAGCTCCCTTCAACAGAGCTGAGTAAGTAGGTTAGAGAGTTTTGAGAGGCTGAATATGGAAGGTTTTATTAAGTAGCTCTTTTCGGGAAGAAAAGAAATACTTTCTACGAAAATTCCTAATTTAAGAAAATACTTTCACATAAAAACAAGAGCACCTCGAACTTGGTGTCGGTTTTTTTATATGTAGTTTTTAAAGAGAAATTATTATCTACGTTTCTAATGGAATAGAAAGAGAGATAAGGTGTGAAGGAAATACCGGTCGTTCAGTAGATATTATCATGCTAGGTGGTAACGGCGGTTGGAAGCTTCCTGTCGCTTCTTCTTTTCGTGTCACAGATTCTTTCTTGGTTATCTTGTATTAGGTCATTGACCAGGATGAGGTATGGTGGCCCTGAAAAGGGCCTACGACCATCGATCAAAGAACCAATGTAGTGAAAGGATTACAGTGCTGATGTTGGCGGAAGGCGCTCATTTTCCTTGGTGATGCCCAGTAACATTCGCTATCGATTGATATAGGGTGATTGAATTGAACCCTTGTTTTCTTTTAGTTAGGCAGTCTCAATGAATATTATAACAACCCCTCAGGGGATAAATCAGAACAAGTTGATGCATTTTAACTTCGACTTTACAACTCACTTGAAGATTCGAAGTACACAGGTTTCACTTCAAACAACTCAAGCACCAACTTGTGGAGTTGGGCGGCACAATTTTCTTGTGTATATTTTGCTGTTTTATTTTTCTTCAAATAATGTACGTACGTCTATGTAATGATATTACAATATAGCATAGATTAGAGTACAATAAAGGCACTAACTACCTCTATATTACTTAACAGATGGCATGGGACAGGTGACATCATGTTTTTGTAATATTTATACAAGGTGATTCATAATATGTCTGCAATCAAAAAATCACTATTACGTGGCGTGAGACGAGTACATACCTACCCGTGTAACATCCCAGCTTAGCTGGTATTTTAACATTTTACCTACCTACTGTTTACCTACTTATTTTATTTAACCCTACATTTATAATAATATCTGCGTACGCGAACGACTAATAACTACTTATACTGCTATTATCATTGATTACTATAAGCTAAATAATTATTCTCATGTAAGTGATTGTAATCTTTTTGAGAATAAATTTCTTTAAACCTAATTGGTAATAGTGATTTTTGGAAATACGATGCAAAACTCTAAGCAAACATCAGCTGTTTTGGGGTAAAATCAGTTCAAACTCAAAAAAGTTTTAGGTAGCAAGCGACGTGCACCAGGTTGTAACAAAGAAAATGGTCTTCTTCAAATTTTCAAACCGCTTTCATTTTTAATTAATTAATTAAGCTTTATTGGTTGACACCACCGATCGTGATCAAATCAAAACTTAATAAAACACGATAAAAAGAAAATTAATCGGCAGAGCTAAGCTCCTTCCCAAAATAGCTAATTATTCTATTCTATTCTATTTTAAGGCGTTTTTATCCCACTGCTGGGCCAAGGCCTCCCCCCATTCCCTCCACACTTCACGATCCTGTGCAACGTCAACCCAGTCTATAAGAAGCTAAATATGATGTTTTTAAATTACATTTGTTTGGATTTCAGAGAATTCCAAAAAAGTGACAGAAGAATACTTGTTTATGAAGAAACAAACACACTCCTGCTGCAGTACGTGATACGGCACGTGAAAGCAACCACTTCTACGTTGTGGCGGTACGTTCATCCAAAACTGAATATTACCTAATTCGCCAAATACGAAGTTTCGTGCGATTGGCGACCTTATTTCTTAGTATATAGAAATCTACTTAGCTGTGATAATTGGCCTTTTAATTTCAGTATATTATGCTACACTGTTTTGATCACCTTTCAGGTATAAACAAATAGTAATTTCGTCAGTATAGGGTGAGGACACTTGACTCAATGACCACTTCAAGCTTCATCTCCCTTCATAACTTACTACAATAAATGAATTACTGAATTACTATTATAAATGCGAAAGATTGGATGGATGGATGTTTGTAACTCAATCACGCCAGAACGGCTGAACGGATCTGGATGAAATTCAGCACAAAGATACATTACAGTCGGGAATAGCATATCTACTATTTATCGGGGCGACAAGCGTGCGAAGCCGCGTGCTCTAGCTAGTATTACCTTAGTCGCCAAATGCGAAGTTTCGTGTATCGTTTCGTGCGATAGGCGACCTTATATCTTAGTATATGGAAACTTAACTGCGATAGTTAATTGTCCTTGTAATTTCAGTGTATATGCTACTATTAGGATCACCTTTCAAGTACTAATTTAGTCGGTAGGGGGCGGGGAAACTTGACTATAACAAAAATTACCACTTCAAAGCTTCATCCTACTACTATTAGTCAATGCGAAAGCTTGTGAGGATGTTTGGATGTTTACATGTTTGAAAAAAAAAAAAAAAAAAAAAAAAAACCGGACATAGCACACACGGTCAACTGATCCCAAACTAGGCATAGCCTGTACTATGGGTACCAGAGACTGAAATACATAATAGGTAAATATCTAACACCCAGACACAGAACAAACATCTGTATTCATCACACAAATGTTTGTCCAGTGCGGGAATAGAACCCGCTATCTCTAGCGCAGAAAGCAGACTTACTACCAACTGAGCTAAGAGGCCTGTGAATTTGTTTGGATGTTTGTTGTTCAAACACGCCGTAACGGTGCAACAGATTTCGTTGAAACTTGGAATATAGAGTTCTTTACCTAGAATAGCACATAATATATGTAGGTACCACACTAGCCAAGCTGCGGGCGGAGGCTAGTACTTATTAAATGGATCTTTGTATCGAAAATATGTTCATGAAACTGCCCATAGGGTTCCGAAGTCAACTCATATCAATTTAGGAACCCTTATAGTTTGGCCATGTCCGTCTGTCTGACAATAAAAAAATAGCGGCCATCTTTTTTTCTCGTTCCTTCTTCTTCGTTGATAGAATATGCTCCTATTGAAAGGGAAATTAATAATAAAGCTGCCTCGCTCCTAGACTACTTGCGCACACTTTGGCAAGGAATGCCTACGACCAGGCGGCCACCGGACGATAAAAGTGAGGGTAGGTCTGGCCTGTGGTTAACATCATAATTCTTATTATTTTTTCTTTTGTTTTTGTACTAAGTAAGTGGATGACATATGATTATGCTAATAGGTAAGCACACTAGAGCTAAAATAAGTAGATACTTAAACTTAAGTACAAATTTTGTATATCTCATATAAGTGAACGTTATGTATATGTTCTTTGAGAAATAAATAATCTTTAAACCGAATTAATCATATATTTTCGCAGGTTTTCACCTAAAGTTAGTGAAAGTCGAGTCTCTATATTTTAATGGTTCTTGTTAATTCCAGCTTACAGATTTTGGTTTCGCTAAATCTATCCACTTATTACTTACACTTAGCCCGTAGCTACGGGCATGTGTGGCCCTTCTGCCATGGCATTGCGAAGTAATTTTACGGGGTGTTACTTTGGTAATTTTACGGTTCAACAACTTAAGTAATAATAATACAACCCTAGAGCGGACCGTTGTTACTATGCTGGCTTCGTGTCGGCCTATCACGATTAACTGCGTTGCGTTTTGGGTGGTGGTATGGCACAGCGAGATTTGCTCGCGCTAAATTGGAGCAGCCAACCGGTACCAAAGTATGGCAGCCAAATAACATAGTGTTTTGTTCCTGGGGTGAGGTTTCCTATTATAAATGCGAAAGTTTGAAAAGATAGTACCTACCTACATAGTAGTAGAAAAAAACTTCTATCTTGGTACATCTCCACATTGTTGTTATTTGTTACTCTCGACGATTTCGGTAGCGTAGTAGGCGAGTTCCAGTCTGAGACGCAAGGTTCGATTCCCGTTGCGGGCCAAAATACTTATTAGACATAGACATAGACAAACATTTATTCACAAACTTGGCACACAATACACGTCACAATAAAAGCAAGACACAGAGAGCGAAAATATGAAACAAAGATCAAACTTATTCAAGATCTGAGTATTGTGGTACCATATCGTATCGTGGGTATCAGAAACTACGAGTACCACTCGTAGTATCTGATACCCACGACACAGGGAATTCTAGTGTGGGATGTGGGCGAGCTAAACTGCAGGCGGAAGCAACCTGAACATAAAAATTTGGAAGGGTATCGGTATATATCTTCAGAAACTGCATTTTGCTCGTGCTCTAGCGGGATGAGCAAAATACAGTTTCGGGGCTAGTGCTCTCAAAAGGTGAAGGAAAACATCATAAGGAAACCGGCATGTCCTAGATAAAACCGCACTTTAATCTTTTCCCACCGGTCATTGGCCCTTTCCAAAGCATATGACAGGCCTCATAGCTCAGTTGGTAGTAATTCTGCCTTCTGCGCTAGAGGTTGTGGGTTCGATTCCCGCACTGGACAAACATTTGTGTGATGAATACAGATGTTTGTTCTGTGTCTGGGTGTTAAATATATATCTATTATGTATATCAGTCTCTGGTACCCATAGCATAGCATTTGGGATCAGCTGACCGTGTGATAGGTCCGGAATATTTATTTATTTATTCATATTTACCTCATTCTGGTGCTTACTTTAATACATAATTACCAAGATAGAACCAGTCGTACGAAAAGCGTGATTTCTAATCATTATTCGTTCAAGTTATAAATTATTTTTTCAGACAACTATCAGCATGTTACGAGCTTCTGAACGCGTTAGAAGATATGTCTTTGTCCCTAACATCGCTCGTGATCAGCACAACCCAGGATCCACTTCTCAAAGATGTAGAACGTAGTCAGAAATCTGCACTGGAGCACCTGACGTCCTCGGTCCAGTACCTGGAGGTGGAGCGGCTGTGGGACGAAGTCTCTGCCATCAAGGAGGTCTTTGTACAGTAAGTTGTGAGTTGCAGACGTTTTAAATAATGGTACTGTTAGACAGGGTTCCAGAATTGTCTTTAAAAAATACAAGGCTTAAGCCGTGTCCAAACGGCATGCGATATGTTCTTGATTTGTTATATTAAATTCGTATTTAAGTCTTAACTCTACTAAATAAAGACAATTTTGAGTTAGACAACATACAACGCCAATTCGTCCAAATTGTTTGAGAGATCTTCGCTCGCTTCGTTTAAGCTATCTAACTTATTTAATTCTTGATTCCAGCTACAATCTCTCACCATACGAGCCAGGAAGAGACGGCGCACACCACGACTACAATTACATTAGTAATTCACGACTTTGCCTACGAAAGCTGAGGGTCATCCAGATCGGATTGTGGATTTTAGTGAGGTAAGATTTAAGTAGGTTACACTTCAAGATTACTAGATACTTATACTTTATACTTAAGATGAATTTAAGGCTATTTGAGTTTGCAATTTGAGGGCGTAAGATAAAGCTTAACGATATCGCAAGCTCTTAAAATTCATTCATCTCATTTTATTAATCCTTTGACTTGTTACATGTGCTTAGACAAGTCAAAAAGTAATAATTCAACAATAATTATACTACTGTTACTGTACTACTATTTATTTATTTCTGGACTTTATTTAAACAATTAGAATTCTTGATTATTATATTGACATTTACATGCTTATATTAATCTAGTTAGAATTTTCAATATTAAGTAAATTTAATTTATTTTTGCAATAATAATTTGTTGCATCAATTCTTATAATATGTGACATGAATAATTTGAAATCTGTTTTTTTGGTTACTAACATAGTTTATAGGTAGATAAATATACTAACAAATATGGTGAACAACCGAAACAAAAATAAATTGAAATTGAAAAGTCAAACTCAAAATGTACTTCAACCAGTACATGTAAGGATCATTTGGAAATAAATTATAAGGGACATATCGCACGGCGTTCTTCTTATTGTCGTGTCACTGATTCTTCTTGGTCGTCCTATATTAGTTCAGTGACCAGGTTGAGGTATGGCGGCCCTGAAAAGGGCCTTGACCGTCGATGAAAGAATCAGTGTAGCCTCTTAGAGGCTCCTTTCGTGCACATGTCACATGTCATCGAATTCTTAGGTTCTAGGACATGCCGGTTTCCTCACGATGTTTTCCTTCACCGTTTTAGAGCAAATCCATTGGTGCACGACAGGTGATTATGATGATGATACATCGTATACTAAATATTGTTTTTTTTGCTTCCCCTTTCAGGGAATCGGTGAGGACAGAAGTTTGGCAAGCGCGGCGCACGCTGGCAGTCGGCGTCGCTATACTAGTGGTGGTGCTCCTGGCTTCACCCGTGCTGGTGTTGATACTGAGGCATACTGTTCACACTATACAAGTTAGTAATGTAATCGTGGAAGCTTTGTTCGTGCTAGCGTAGCGAATGAGATCTCCGAGCCAAGTTTATTGAGGAATTTGCAATATGTATACTATCCCGAAAAGGGCTTATTGTTTCCCCAATAGGCTATAAAAATGTTTTACAACTTGAAAATTCATCACGTTTAATTGAAAAAACACTATCCAGAAAATCAGTTGTTTGAGTCAAATCAGCCCAGACTCAATAAATCAGCTGTTTTAGTTAGCAATCTTGATAACGAACTTCTCTTACATTTAGTTATTAGAGATAAATATGATAATAATCCGCGGATGTCGTAAGAGGCGACTAAGGGAAAAAAGCTAGGGGATGGGCAGCAGCGTCCCTCATTTAAACGATAGCTCTAACTGCGCTCGCCAACCCGCATGCCCAGCGTGGTGAGTATGGGCAAATCCCCCCACATGATAAGGAATTTGCTCTGTCTGTGGGGGAGGCCATGTTCAGCAGTGGACGTCGAGCGGCTGAAATTATGATGATGATGATAACAATACCTACCAAAAACAGCTAATTTGAGAAAGTTTCTGAAAAACAATTACAAAATAAAATGAAAATAATTCTATATTTTTTCGTCCTTTCGGGATGGTGTACAAAACCTACATGTTATGAATCACCTTTTATACTTATTTCAAAAACGAATAAAATGGAGGAAGAAGAGCTATCTATCTAAAAACAGTTGAATAAAAAACCAATTGAATAAAATTGAGTTTAAAAAAAACGAACAGTAAAATTCATTGATGCAGAGCCTGGCTCATATTATAACCCATGACCTTCGGATACCTCCTCGGTACCTCCCACAAGGCTTGCAATAAAACGTATTTGATCAAAATGAACATAATATAATTTTCAACAAATTTTAATATGTACCTTAGCTCTATTTATTTATTTATTTGTTGAAAGTGCACAAACATTATGTATATTACCAATTATAAATAATATCTTCATAAAAACAGGGTCTGATATACATAAAAATAAAAGTGCACTATAGCATTTTCAAAAAAAAACTCTTAAAATAAACATAAACTTAAATAGTAGTTAAATAGTACTCAATGAAAGAAAAACAAAAAAAATCTCTTGACTCTCTTGAATATAAACGAAAATAATCTCTTTAATTATGATAAATTTGAACTAAAAATTAAAATATAAAGTCTAAAGTCTCTAAAGTCCATATAAATTGTACATATTTAATTGCGGTGATATTACTTAAAAAGTGTTCATAGTAGGATAATAAACTAGGCGCAATTTTTTAAGGCGTTGTCTGTATTCTACCTCCATCATAAGAAATAAAGAAAATAAAATTACATAACAAAAAAACGACAAAAACTAAGAGAAGGAACATAATACCTATTAGTTCTTAATTAACAATATAAAAAGGACCTAACAAAGAATATTTGTCTGCTTGTTGAAAAGGCAACAACTAAGCTTTATGCTTAGTCCGAAAACCAGACGCTGTTTTTCAGTCTTGCCTAAAGGAAGCGTCGGAAAATCAACTCAGCTTATCCAAGCTAAGAAGTACCACTTCAATAGTTTTCCCATTAGAACTTGAAAGGCACGCCATATTTCCGAACTGGTTCAAAGTATCATGTCTCTTAACTTGAAACATACAAGGCTCCTTGTAAATTAGGCGATGCACTGTCGTAGCCGTAGTTCTCTTATGCTTCTGTACCTGACCGGTTTTGCATTTACGGATAGTCAATCGTTTTGCAATTTCCATAATTAGGGCACCTGAAACAATACAAAAGTATAAAAAAAGGACATATCACACAAGGTCCACTGATCCCAATCTAGGCATAGCCTGTACTATGGGTACCAGAGACTGATATACATAATATAATACATGTCCAGTGCGGGAATCGAACCCGCGACCTCTAGCGTAGAAGGCAGAGTTACTACCAACTGATCTATGAGGCCAGTCGTAAGTCCCGCAAATTCGTCCGCGTGTTCCTGCCGTGACTCTTGTCATTTCATATACTTGAGATCTTGATTCGTCGACCCGTGTAACGGGTGTACGGAAGCCTCAGAGCGCAAGCCCTACTAACACTTGACTCTCTTTTTTCAAAATTAAAACAAATAGACATAATGGCTTCTTCAAGAATCCACGAAGCAATCCAAATCCTAACAATGTTATTTAGCTCGCATAGCATTTGACGTCAATATTTGTTGACTGAAATGTTTAAATTGAACAGCTAGGAACAGTTTGTATCGGAAAATAAAAGTGAGGTTTATTATTACTTTCATAGGTACCTCAATACAATTTCAAGGAATTACGAAAGAAAAAAATATGCTTTAACAACAGAAAGGGATGAAAAAAAATTGCTTATTTGGTCGACCCGTTCTCGTGTTTGACGTTTAGTACAACTAAAACCACTTTTACGCTAGCTACTTTTTACTAACATTATCTACATAATAACAATAAAATGATGTAAGGCTGAATTCTTAAACCTGTTCCGAAAACAGACATAATAAAAAATCTATGTCTCGTTCAGATCTAAGCTTACGCAGACAGTGAGAGCAAGATGCTTATAAACATCCTATCCTACTTTCTACTTATATTATAAATGCGAAAGTTTGTGAGGGTGTTTGGATGTTTGTTGTTCAATCATGCCGTAACGGCTCAACCGATTTCGTTGAAACGTGGAATAGATAAAGTTCTTTACCTAGAATAGCATAATTATAGGCTACTTTTTATGTAGGTACATGTGAGTGAAGCCCCGAAAGTAAGCTAGTATCTATTATTAAACCTAAAAATCAGTGTTTGTTGCATGATTCTTCATTGTTCAGGCTTGGTCGCGAGGAACAGGCGGAGCTTCATCTAGTTTCTAAGACGTTTCAAAGTGATCCTAGTGATTTTATTGAAATAATATGTTTATTAGGTCAATAAAATATTTTTTATACTACCTGCTCGTCAATGGCATATTATGTGTCATGCAAACCTTTCCTAAAGTAAGTCATTATAGCCCTACGGTCTAGCCGGGTCATAATGTTGTACTGAATTTCATTATTTCCCATGGGACATAATGTGATTTGAATTTGGAATTCAACCCATGTAGTCGTGCTTGATCGAGGTTGGTTTCAAAAATGTTTGGGTGCAATGAGATTTTATTCTAATTAGGCTGTATGTTAACATTTTCTTTGCACTGCCTACAAATTAAAAAAAAGAAAAACATGAAAACTTTTTACGAAATTCATTTTCACCCGCGCACGAAGAAGGATTTATTCGAATGTCGAACTGACCACTACAGAATAGACTAAAAAAGAAAAAAGGCGCTTAGCGCTCAAACTGCTGTGCGACAACGAAATTCAGTTTCGATTCAAATAAACTTCTAAAAAATTTCAAGTGATGACGACAGTGATTTTAATTCGACTCCTGAATGCATACAATCTGAAGCCTCTGGTATAGTTGGAAACTTTCTTCCAGAAAAATCATTTCTGTCTACTTAACAGTCATTGTTTTCAATTGCCTCGCAGAAAGTATAAAAAGTAGAGTATGCATCGCGGGCTTAAATGTGTATTTGTCTTGGGCGATCTTGAACCCCTCGTACTCAGGATTCTTGCCTTAACTCCCTCGCTCCGCTCAGGAGTTAACCATAGAATCCCTCGTTCTCGGGGTTCAATATAGCGCCCTTGACATAATACACTACTTTAAGCCCATGTTGCATAATCTACTATTTTACTTTATTCTACTTTACTTTAATCGCCTTTTGACTTTGACTAACCTTGTTTTTAAAACAATTCGAAATGCTGCGAGTGATTCAGACATTTATGCCCTCTATTTTATTAGGGTACCTCGCAAACTAGTTATATTATATTGGTAATTTATAGGGTACAATATAAAAAATGGATTAGAATTAATGAACTAAACCTAAATATGAGGACGTTTTCTGCTGAACATAGGCCATAGATTTCCAGAGCCACCGATATTGTACGGTAGGTAATACAAGGTGATTCATAATATATGAAAGAGGCTTGTTTTATCAACGAAAAGACAGAAAATGGGTAAAAAAAATACACACATCCACAAAGTCTAGGGATCAAGCATAAATTTAAACTTTTTTCATTATCTATGAATAATTATGTGGGGTTGTTATATATATCTTTTTAAGCGGAATTTTATGGTTAATAAAACAGAAATTCAAAAGAATAAAAATCCTCGACTAATATCGGAGATAAGTAAAAATTTCAACGTTAATTTTTTTCCTTTAGATAAAAGTCAGTTAAAAAGTTATCAACAGTAAACAAAACAACAATTTTATAAGTCTTAGTAATTAGACGGACCTCCTAAAGCATTGTTTACTGCTCTGCATCTTCTTCACATGCTCAGTATCAGGTTGTCAATGATGTTATGTGGGGTAAGGCTCCAAATTCAACAAAGATGCAGAAAAAGGTCTTGCTCAGTGCACAAATTATCGAGTATCTCACTAAATGCTCTTCGTCCGAGCAGGTCTCAAGCGTGCTGTATAGGATTGAGGTCTGTGTAAGCCACTTGAATAGCGATACATCGTTCTCGTGGAACACATTCATTATGTGTTTTGAGAGGAGGAAGGGCACAGCGAGATTTTCTCGTTCTGAATTGGAGCAGCCCGCCTGGGGAGGTACCTCCGCCTTACAGAAGATCGCAGCCAAATAACATTATTTGTTTTCAAATAGTGTTGTGTTCCTGCGATGAGTAAGGTTGCCAGAGCTCTTTAGGGGGAGGGGGGTTCGGGGCCGGCAACGCGTGCGTGATGCCTCTGGTATTGCAAGCGCTCATAGGCTACGGTAACCGCTTACCAACAGGTGGGCCGTATGTCTGTTTGCCACCTAAGTAGTATAAAAAAAAAAAAAAACATGTGTCCTGCAGTATGCGCACGAGCATTGTCCTGCATAAACTGAAAACCTTCACCCATTTGCAGTCGAAGCCGAATCACAATAGGCTGGACCACCTCGTCGCAGTATTTAACAGCGTTCAAGGTACCTCGTATCCAAATGAGGTCTGTTATTCCACCGAGGGCGATTCTGGCCCACACCATTATTGTCCAGCCTTAGTACGGGTGAACTTCCTGTTTGTGTTGGAGTCTGCTTCTTAGTCCAGGAACTCGCAAAACTCGTACTCTCCTAGAATCAGGATGAAAACCGATACGGGATTCATCCGAAAACAAGACTCCAGCCCAATATTCATTGGTCCAGTGTAAACGAACCCATGTTAAAAGTCTCCCTCGATTTCCACGCCTACAAAGCCTATAAAGCCTCACTTCATGCAGTCATCTCCTGGTAGTTTGGTCACTGATAACCACCTGGTGTTGCAACTGCAGTCAGTATACGAGTTGACGAGCTGTAATTTTAGACTGCATTCTAGCGGTTATGTAAAAAACGGTCTTGTTTTGGTGTCGTTACCCGGTATCTCCCTCAATGTCGTTCGGCCACGTCTCCAGTGAGACGATGCCGTGTCCAGAGTCTAGATATCACGCTTTGCTGTGTTCCAATAGCATTCGCAACGACGCGTTGAGTGCGTTCGACTTCAAGCATTCCCACGGCACGAAGCATGTGTTGCCGGGAGAAATGACGGCGAGACATTACGCCGCGCAACTTATAAATGCGTTAAAACTCTCATTATTTTCTAAAAAATAACTATACTCTAAAAAAAATAACTTAGCGCGTCTGTCATCGAACTCACTTTCGAACACAAATTGGAAATTTCCCTTTGAAATTTTCTGTAATCTTACATTTTCTTTTTTTATTTAAATTGAGAGCATGATTATTTCATGGGCGTTAAGCCTGCATTCACAGATTTAGGTAGCCAGTACATTAATCTAAAAATATTTCATTAGAACTCTTTGATCCCTAGACTTTGTTGATGTGTATATTTAGAAACATTCATTTTTAAATAATGTTATTAATTTTTTTTTAAATAGTGAAAACCCGATTTTTTTAAATTAGCTGCTTTTGGTATGTTTTATGTTCATATTAACTAATTATTAAACATACAAGTAGGTCAGCATTAAGATTGCTAACTAAAACAGCTGAATAATTGAAGGTGGGTCGCGAACGGTTCGATCTGAATTGACCACAAAACACCGGACATTTTTTTTTTGAAAGTCGTGCAATAAACTTGCCAATTGGGTGTAAAATAAGCCCTTTTCGGGATGTATACATATTATGAATCACCTTGTACAAACAACCTGTATACATTCTAAAAATGTAATCTAATTACCGAAAATTTGTATCCGATTATTCAATGTATTTATAAAAAGTAATTATATTAGAAACCTTCATATACTTGCTATGTATGTACTTACTTATCACAATCCGGCATGCATACACCTAGTTTTCGGGAAAAACAACTTGGGCATTTCTTATCTTTTATGAACCTCCTGTTTCTTCTTATAATAGTGTTTGCTATTTCACCATTCAACTGTGTTTTGAAATAATTTAGCACAATATCCATGCCCTCGTCCGTAGGCATTGCGATAACGCACGTGGCAAGAATGCACAAAATGAATAGAAAAACGGTCTTCATCTTCGGAGATGCGGTTCGCGACTGAGACAGAACATTTTTACTCTTAGTATATAATGTGCGTTCGGCATACCGTCTCTTTTATGCAGAGCGTTGAGTAATCTACTGACTAATCCAAGCCCCGCCCTGCGCCCATGATATCATTGGAGTTATTTAATTTTCAGCCGTATTTTCTCTTATCGTATGAAATTAAAATGCTCGGATATTTTCATATTCATTTAATTCAACTTACTTACAACAGTTTGTAGAATGGTGTGTTTCTT
Source organism: Anticlea derivata (assembly GCA_947579855.1). Taxonomy (NCBI): domain Eukaryota; kingdom Metazoa; phylum Arthropoda; class Insecta; order Lepidoptera; family Geometridae; genus Anticlea; species Anticlea derivata. Next base: position 2,149,412 of record OX388269.1, read on the forward strand.
ATTTTTAAGTACGTATGTGAAATCTTATTTATATATTACATTCTGTTAACCACTGAAGTATGTTGTAACTTTATTTGTAAACTAGCTGTTACCCGTGACTTCAACAGCATTTATATGAAAGCTCATAATTTTAACCCCCTACCTTTCCCACTTTACGGATGATTTTTGGTGTTGTGGATCCTTCTCGTTGGCTTACAGAACTCTCCTAGGGGTAATAGCCAACGCCAAAAGGCCTATTGACAAGCCAATGCTGCGGTTCAAGGACAGCTCAAAACGAGACATGATCACCTTCGGAATAGATCCTTCTAAATGAGAGGAAAAGGCGCAGGACCAGGACAGTTGGAGTAAAACTCTTTTCGACGGCGTCGTTGCTCATGATCAAGCATGGCTTAATCCGATGTCTCAGAAGCGCACGTTGAGACATCAACGTGCTGCTCTACCATTACCAACAACAGGAACACAATTTTCTTGTAACAACTGCGGTCGTAGGTCACTACCGCATGGCCTATACAAGTCATGAATGTAAGTGCCTCTTGACCCCGTGAACGACGCTGTTTGTTCATCTTTTAAAGATGTATGAAGCCATTGACGAGCTGAAGTGTTTTTTTTATGATTGAGGTAAATAAACAGTTAGTTATTTTGGAAAACCAAGACTCTGTCACCTTTAAAACCTGCTCAAGGCGCATCACGAGTGGTTGACCTTTCGTAATAGATCGGCTGGTATAAGCAGCATCTAGCGCGGTCACCAAAAGTTCATACGAAATTGGTCATTTACTAGGGTTATACCACTAGGCCCTTTACAAATATAATACTCGACTGGCCTCATAGCTCAGTTGGTAGTAACTCTGCCTTCTGCGCTAGAGGTCACGGGTTCGATTCCCGCACTGGACAAACATTTGTGACTAACACAGATGTTTGTTCTGTGTCTTGGTGTTAAATATATATCTATTATGTATATCAGTCTCTGGTACCCATAGTACAGGCTATGCCTAGTTTGGGATCAGTTGACCGTGTGAATATGTCCGGAACGTTTATTTATTTACTCATAATATATATTCATTTACATATTATTAGAATTAGATAAAAAATATTACTTATAAATACTACACAAAAATACTACTAAGTACAGCCTTTTAAAGTTTCGTGTTTGGTTTCGGTTGAGCGAGGCATCGACAGCAGCAGAATAATAGGTAACTATAAACCCTTATAAGGTATAGCACTTTACGTGTAGTCGTCATAGTCAGTACATTCCTTTAAATCCGGGTATCTGAAAGTAAAAATAATAATCTCCGTAAATAAACAATTATTTATAGCCAACAGTCAAATATGTAGTCCTGACTCCACACTAGGGTTGCGGGTTCGATTCCCGTGCGGGACAAATGTTTGCATGATCTGAAAATATTTGTTCCGGGTCTGGGTGTTGTGGTACCATGGTACTCGTAGTTTCTGATACCCACGACACGGGGAATCCTAGTTTGAGGTCAGAACTATGTATGTGTCTATCGGGGTGTTATTTATTTAATAAAAGAAAAAAAATCAAATACCATGATGAAAGTGTACTTAGAGTCTAGAATGCAAACTCTTTGTAAAAGTGCCCTTCACACATTACCTATTTATCAGAAGCACATAATATTATTTTTCACGGAATTTTCACGGAAGTCCATAAGGTGGGAACTGTAGACTTCTTAAAACAGAATTTATCCGTAGCATATTTTTGGATTCAATAATTACCGCAGGACTTCACATGAAAAAAATTCTCAGGAATTCTAACCAGCAGTCATTACTTGACTTACGTTTCACAGTCCGGGCTGCAGAAACTATGCCGTTGAAAGATGATTCTTATGTAGTTCTTTGGACAGCCGAGACTACAAATAGCTCCGCAAGATCTCGCTACTCTCGTCTGTTCGCCGGTGCTTGCCGGCATCGCGTAAGCGCACGTTACACACACGAAGGCGGTAAACACACATAGCCAGAAAAACTTCATGTTGCCAGTGCGCAGGCGTCTCGAATACTGACGTCGGTTATTTTTCTCGAACGGATTTATATGCTGTGGGTCTCTTACGACCACTGCCAGTTACACCGGGCTACTGACGTCGGTTTTGATTAACACCTATTTTATATCGTAACCCGTGCTACGCACTATATACGTACCAAATTCTGTGGGTATCTACAGGTTAAACTGAGTCATGTAGCACTTATTTAATAAAAGGCAGGCCAATTTAAAGCGTGTATCAACATTATATGCTACCATGCTACTTCCTATACTACTTCCTACTTATATGTAGGTATTATAAATGCGAAAGTTTGAGAGGATGTTTAGAATTTAGGTGTTAGGATGTTTGTTGTTCAAACACGCCGTAACGGCTCAACCGATTTCGTTGAAACTTGGAATATAAAGAGTTCTTTACCTAGAATGGCATATAGGCAACTTTTTGTGTAGGTAACACGCGAGTGAAGCCGGAGGCGGAAGCTAGTGTTAAAATAAAGGAAACAACACAAATAAAGGAAAATGTCTAAAACTGAGAAACCTAAAATTGGATGTTTGTAAAGAAAACTGCACACTCAAGCACCACACTTACACACTCACTCTCTCACAGACACACTTATTCACACACATACACATATATATAATATTAGTTTTGTGCAAATCAGTGACGGTCGTAATTAGTAAATGTATTAGCTAAAAACAAATTTAATCCTTGTAGGGTCATTGTTTATAAGTAGGTACATACTACACCATACAAGAGGTAGCGATATAATCGGGCTGGAGCGTAACTATTAATAGACGCGAAGCCAGTCGCCCATAACAACTCATAAGGTTTACACATTATTAATAGAATAATTTCAAGTAATAAATTCAGTGTTTCGGTATTTCCGCGTTTTCATTTATATACCTAATAGACTATAGACTTTGAGAACTGATATTGATATAACAATCCTTTATTGGCTTTAAGTAAAGTGAATTAGTTAAGTTGTACCATATTATCTAAGAGCTGTGGATTTTGCTTCATTAATAAAATAAAATAAAAGTGTATTTTTTTCTCATCTTATTTATTTAAAGACTAAACATGCTGTAGACGAGACGATCTTGGCCGCATCCGGTCAAGTGTACCCATAAATAATGACATTGTCATCCTTTCAAGTTGGTACCTGCATGCGTGTGTATGCGTATGCAACAGCTCAATCGGATATCGGTAATTTCCTAAATCAATAATGGCTCGGATGATATGAACTATAAATACCTATTTTCATAAATCTAGCACCATGATACCTACTCGTGAGTAGGTAAAGATCGGTCGTTAAAGAACGATCAATTATGCGTCGGTCACACACAGATTTTTATGGCTTATTGTCCATAAAAGTGCTGGTAAAAAAGCTGCATGTGACTTTAAAATTCAACTCTTTGGGCAGCGTTTGGGAAACTTCGTCATATTGTCTCGTCGCAACCACCACAGACCCTTTAGGCGAAAGTCTACAATCATTGCGTATTTTCAGTGATGAAATATGGATGATGATGACATCATCATCATCGTAGCCCGTTGCGCGACTTTGAGCTTGTGTATGAACACAAGCTCAAAGTCGCGCAACGGGCTACGGAGAGAGCTATGATCGGTTTCACTACCTAATACAATTCTAAATGAGGAAATCCGTAAGAACCAAGGTCATTGATATAGCTCTCAAAATAAGCAAGTTGAAGTGGCAGTGGGTAAACCATCCATATACGAGTAGTTCGCAGAACAGACAACCGTTGGGGAACAAAGGTTCCATAATGGCGACCACGAACATGACTAGGAAAGGAGTGAATACTGATATGACGGCTGATAGAGGGGAGTAGAAGAGAAAAACATGTTGTGCCGACCCCACATAAAGTGGGATAAGGGCAGGGAGATGATGAATGGCTCAGTGTTGGAAATCCCCCCACCCGATGGACCGACGAAATTGGGAAGTCGGCAGATGAAGAAGTCTTAAGACCGTTCGTCGTCGCACCCTTTGGGGGAGGCCTATGTTAATCAGTGGACTTCATCAGGGTAATGATAATGATCGGTCTAGTCGCCTCATATTTTCCTTGTATCCTATGCTGTGCTTTTTTCCTACTCTAAAATATAATAAATGCGAAAGTTTGTGAGGATATATGGATGTTTGTTGTTCTGTCACGCCATAACAGCTAAACCGATTTCGTTGAAAATTGGAATAGATAAAGTTCTATACCTGTAATAGCATATAGGCTACTTTTTATGTATGTACAAAGCGGTGGAAGCTGGTTAAAGATAAACGTTTGTTTCCAGACATTCACCCTTTCAATAGAGATGAGTACACAGCGGCTGGTAGCTGAGAAGCAGAAAAGCGACTTGCTTCTCTCGCGCATGCTTCCGCTGCCCGTGCTGCGGCGGCTGAGAGCGCAGCGCGCCGTGCCGGCCGAGTCCTTTGACGCCGTCACAATCTTCTTCAGCGATATCGTCGGTTTCACGAACATATCTGCCACCAGTACGCCCATGGAGGTCATTAATATGCTCAACATGCTCTACAGGTAACTTATTCATTCAAATAAGCCGAGTACTTTTTTTTTTTTGTACAACTGACGTTGCAAACAGGCATACGGCCTACCTAGGAGGAGGTAGGGCACAGCGAGATTTTCTCGCTCTAAATTGGAGCAGCCCGCCTGGGAGGTACCTCCGCCTTACAGAAGATCGCAGCCAAATAACATTATTTGTTTCAAATAGTGTTGTGTTCCTGCGGTGAGCAAGGTTGCCAGAGCTCTTTAGGGGGGGGAGGGGTTCGGCAGGCAACGCATTAGCAATGCTCCAGGTGTTGCTAATGTCAATAGGTGACGGTAACCACTTACCATCAGGAGGGCCGTAAGCCTGTTTGCCTCCGTATAACATAAAAAAAAAAAAACCTGTTGGTAAGCGGTTACCGTAGCCTATGAGCGCTTGCAATACCAGAGGCATCACGCACGCGTTGCCGACCCCGAACCCCCTCCCCCCCTAAAGAGCTCTGGCAACCTTACTCATCGCAGGAACACAACACTATTTAAAACAAATAATGTTGTTTGGCTGCGATCTTCTGTAAGGCAGAGGTACCTCCCCAGGCGGGCTGCTCCAGTTCAGAACGAGAAAATCTCGCTGTGCCCTACCTCCTACTAAGACATGTCACAAATTTATAATTTCACTTTTCAGTGCCACCATACCTCAACCCTATCCCCCAATTCGACTAATTCAATAGCTTCAAAATGACAATGGTTGAATGGAAAAATGGCCACTTTTGACACTTTTGGTATTCTGCTATCACAGTCGTAGGTATATCAATGGCAGTCATTGTGAAACCAATGAACGAATGAAATCAAAGAAACGAAGGTGGCGACAATCGTAACTGAATCCTAATGGTGCGATCATAATCATGTGATTATCATTTCCAAGTCATTGAATTAGTAGAATTGGGGGCCAGTGGTGCAATTGTGTAAGCGTAATGGCAATGAAGATCGTAACTTTGAGGGTAATTTTAACAATCTTAGCAACATTCAAAACGTTCCCACCTTGTCAAGGGAAAACTTCAAGACCTTAGCTTCGCCCTTTTCATGTTTGAAAAACTTCAGATGTCGCTAAAATTGATAAAATCATCCTAATAATTGCGATTTTCATTACCATTTTGCTTACACAATATCCTGGCTGGTCACTGACCTAATACAGAATGACCAAGACTCAGTGACACGACAAGCAACCAATGTGACGTTTTATTGGAATAACCCAACCAAACCAGGACTTTATATCTTTATTAGCTTGCGCCCACGGCTTCGCGCGCGTGGTAACTTGATAAAAAGTAGCCTACTCTACCCTCTAGCTACTCTAGGTAAAGAACTCTATCTATTTCAGTGGCATCGAAATCAGTTGAGCCGTTACGGCGTGATTGAACAACAAACATCCAAACACCCTTACAAACTTGAGCATTTATAATATTAGTAGGATAGGATAGCCACAATGACGAAGAGACCGCACTCAGACGTCGCGTCTTTGGGTTTCCATATTTGTATCGCTATGACACGCATTGGTAGCCACGTTTCAAGCATTTCAACGTCATGTGAGTACAATGTGATCGATGGATGTAGGTAAATTAGCTGGCAACCATACAAGTTGATTTATAAATTTATAATAAGTACTCCTAAAGGACCGATACCCGATGGACCGATGACATTGTAAAGGTTGCGGGAGGCCTATGTTCAGCAGTGGACTTCTAAAGGTTGTTGATGATGACTCCTAAAGGGGCTTTTTCGATCAGCAAAAACAAAAAAAAAATTGGAAAAGGTAGGTAGGTAAGTATTATTAAATGAATATATATGAGAAATGTAATGTTATTAAATACATTGTATAAACAAATAAATAATACAAATTATTCATTGTTATTGATATTCATCATCATCATTATTGATATTATAATGAGACATTCACGATCGACCTACATGTATGCATGCGCGCTCTCCGCCCACGCAATCAAAAACGGATGAGCGCATGTAAAAAATTTGGACTATAATTCGTCGCAATTTTTTTATTTTTATATTGGCGCTATAGAAACCTATATCGTGAAAAACCGATTATTATGACCTTGAATAATTTAAAGTTTCAAAGTTTCAAAAGTTTATTGGAACATTTACAAAGATACAGTAAAATATTGGGAAAACGATGATGACTGCAGTAGTTGTTAAAACTGTGTCGCAGCCACCAACGCCCACCTCCTTAGACTAAGAACAGTTTGTTCCTTACAGAATACAGGTACTATAGATAAGAAAAAATTAAAAAAAAACTTTATGATACTGGATTATAGGCTACAAGAAATAGAAAAATGTTATGAAATTTAAAATGTTCCTGGAACTTTGTGTTGGTTTTTTTTTTAAGTTTTTAAAAATAAATTATTTATTGAATATTTTCATTAGGTTATTTGACGAGAAGATAATGCAGTACAACGTGTACAAAGTCGAGACCATCGGGGACGCGTACATGGTCGTGTCTGGTCTGCCACAGAGGAACGGTGAGCTTACAATTTTACTTGCTGCCCTATTTCAAACCATACCATTTTACTTTTATTGTATTTATCTAGCCATCGTGTTTGTATGCATAATTATTTGTTAGGGCATAACTTTTGAACCATCAATACAATGCGTATGTTTAGTATGTCAAAATATTTATTCATTGTTTATTTGTGACTAGCTTCCCCGTGTGCCCGCGGCTTCGCTGGCATGGTACCTACATAAAAAGTAGCCTATGTGCTATTCTAGGCAAAGTACTTTGTCTATTCCAAGATTCAACGAAATCGGTTCAGCCGTTACGGCGTGATTGTTTATCAAACATCCAAACATTTATATATACATAGAACACATACATAAACATTTATATCCTCACAAACTTTCGCATTTATAATATTAGTAGAATAAACAGGTTTATTCATCATCATCATCATCATTGGCCTCTACGTCTGTTACAGGTTTATTAGAGATGTCAATGATACAGTAATGTGCACTGTGATCTGCGATTAGGCGTTCAAATTTAGTTGGGAGGAACAAGCCATGTGTCAAGCTTTTGAGCCTCGCCTAGTTCGATTGGCACCACACCGGCTCTTAAATCTATGTTGTAAAAAAAAAAATGTAAAAAAAAGGGTCATCGAAAAAAATGATAGGCCCCGAGCCGTGTTTGTTGGCTGATTCTTCTAGGCTTGGTCGCGAGGAACAGGCATAGCTTCACCTAGTTTTTAAGACGTTTCAAAGTGATCCTAGTGATTTTATTGAAATAAAAGCCTTTTGACTTAGACTTTAATGGGAACTCCTTGTTTGGTTGTTTGCAGGCAATCGGCACGCGTCAGAAATCGCCGACATGTCGATATCGCTAATGCAGAGCCTCGAGGGCGCCACCGTCCCGCACCGGCCGGCCGAGCCGCTGCGCATCCGCGCCGGCGTCAACACGGGCCCGTGCGTCGCCGGCGTCGTCGGCACCACCATGCCGCGCTACTGCCTCTTTGGGGACACCATCAACACTGCTAGCCGGATGGAGAGCACCGGGGAGCGTAAGCACTCTTTAGAATTACTATACAAAGTGATTCATAATATGTATTCCATCCCGAAAGGGGCTTATTCTACACCCAATTGGAAATAATGTTTTTCTACGACTTTTGGAAATTCGACATTTTTCATTGAAAAAACTCTATGTGAAAATCAGCTGTTTTGGGGTCAAATTAGGACAAGTTCAAATGAATCAGCTGTTTTAGGTAGCAATCTTGATTCCAAACTTCTTGTACGTTTAGTTATTTGTTCTCGTTGATAAAAATACCGAAAATGGCTAATTTGAGAAAGTTTGTGAAAAAAAATGATAGGTACCTATTAATGATGTTTTTTTTCGCTAATATTATTTCTTTTCGTTGATAGAATAACCCCCTTTCGGGATGGTATACATGTTATAAAATACCTTGTAGGGGGCAGGGCGCAGCAGACGAGGAACACACAAATAAAACATTTAACACCCACAAAATTATTCACAGATTATGGAAAAAGTTTAAAACAATGCTTGATCCCTAGACTTCGTTGATGTGTGTACTGTTAAACTTTCTAAATAATTGTTTTTCATTTCATTATTTCATATTTTTTTTAGAGCACTGGTGGTGTGGTGTTTGTGACCTCGCCTTCTAACCCAAAGGTTGTGGGTTTGAATGTCAACAATGGATTTTCCATTCGGAAAAAGTATTGCGATGGGCCAGTTAAAATGTGTATATTTCAAAATGATCCTTACGTCTACAAACAAAGCCAATTTTGAGTTTGACTTTTTCGGGCTTGCGATATCGTTGAGCTAAATCGCATGCCCTCAAATGTTAACTAAAAATTAACTTAAATTAGTAGAAATATATGTTAAACACATATAGGTGGAATATCGCACGCAAGTATCATTTATTTCAGCAATGAAAATCCATTTGACGTATACAACGAAGCTGGCGCTGGACGAGATCGGCAACTATGAGATTGAGTCAAGGGGCGTAGTCGATATCGCGGTGAGTATAATTCTTTACAAATTTGATGGGTCTGGGACCTGCGGCGCTATTAGAAATCTGTGGGGAAGGCCTATACTCAGCAGTGGAAGTCCTACGCCTGAAATTATGGTGATCTATTGAGTTAAAAGAATTGTAGATGACATAGAATGCCAGGGTAAGCCCTGTTCAGGGGCCACCACTCCTCAACTAAGTCAGCAATGTAATGCAGGATGATCCAGCAAGGCAAAGTCATAGGCCTGCTTAGGGTCACCATACCTCAACCTGATCACAGACCTAATACAGGATGACCAAGACATAATCAGTGACACGACAAGCAAGCAACCTAGCTAGTTCACAAATGTATTAATTTTTTTTTTTTTTTATACAACTGAGATGGCAAACAAGCATACGGCCCACCTGTTGGTAAGCGGTTACCGTAGCCTATGAGCGCTTGCAATACCAGAGGCATCACGCACGCGTTGCCGACCCCGAACCCCCTTCCCCCCTTAAAGAGCTCTGGCAACCTTACTCATCGCAGGAACACAACACTATTTGAAACAAATAGTGTTATTTGGCTGCGATCTTCTGTAATCTTCTCACCAGGCGGGCTGCTCCAATTCAGAACGAGAAAATCTCGCTGTGCCCTACCTAAAAAATAATAAAAAAATAAAATGATGTTCTTATTTTACAGGGGAAGGGCGAGATGGAAACATTCTGGTTGCTCGGAAAGATCGGCGGCATCCAGCCAGAGAGTCCACAGCGGCTGCGGCTGCACGACTACGACCAGAATCTACTCGAAATACTCATACAATAACATTAACTTTTCTAAGATCTATTTACAAAATTACACTCAAAAAAATAGTATTGAAATGAGAGAGATTATTGAAAATTATATTTATAGCTGCCACGTTAACGTGCGCTAAGTTTGTGGGAAATATCTCCTATAAACTTAGCACATAAAAACCAATAAGTGAATAGTTATACACAAGAAAATAAAGACAGTCAAGTGCGATAACTTGCGCCCTGAGGCATCCGTACCCATTCCATAGATAGTGTCGAAAATCGAGATCTCAACGAAGTGACGTACTTTTATTTGCAATCGCTTGCATAGTTCACTTTATTTATATAGAATGTTCCTTAATATGTATGCCGTCCCGAAAGGTGCTTATTCTATCAATAAAATAAAAAAATATTAGTGGAATAATTATCAAAATATTCAATTAAGTTCAGTAATATTTAGGCCGAAATTTTTCAATTTAGATGTATTTGGTCTTTTTTCATCTTTATGAGTAATAATAATAAACGTAGGTACCATAAGTTTCACATCAATATTGCTTCCTAAAACAGCTGGATAATTGAGTTTGAACTGATTTGACCCCAAAACAGCAGATTTTTGCGTGGATTTTTACGATGTAAAATTTTTTATTTCCAAAATGCGTAGAACAAACTTTATTGCCAATTGGATGTAGAATAAGCCCCTTTTGGGATAGCATACATATTATGAATCACCTGGTATTTAAAACTTTCAGTTATAAATATACAAACCTCGATATTTCACTTTACGGTTAAAAAAGTCAATATTCTTCAATTTTAGGCTTTTTCTTTTATATGTTCTTCTGCTAGGGTACCTTAAAATTTTATAATTTTGAAGTAGGTACCTACTCTAGCATATTTGCCATTTCCATACAAAAATTGTACATTTGTTGCTATTTCTCTGTAACGCGTTAAGTTAGAAGCTTATTTTTTAAACCCACGGACCTTTATATTCGGTTTAATTTTCAAGTAGCCCTAGTCACCTTTAGCTGTTCCTGAGAAAAAGAGTCTTTAAATACAGAACTACAGACAGACGGACAAAAAAGTGATTTGTTAAGGGTCTTGTTTTCCTGTAGGTAGAGTTTGTGTGAGTTTGTGTCGGTATACCATATCCTGATGTAAATGTTACTTGCTGATTTTAAGAAAATGATATGAATTTATCTCTATGTATAACTATCATGGTCAATAGAACTACATATCATCGCAACTTTTAGTACTGCTGCCAGCCCAACTTCACCCAGAAACTATGACGTTCCAGACCACAAAACACTTTCAATATGCTCGATGCTGATACCTGATGTGTAGTTTGACCCTAGGAGATATAGTTTTAAGGTCTGATGACGCTAAAACTATGTCTCCTAGGGTGTAATTGTTTTTTGAGGAAAAATACAGTAATTTTATTACAATGTTGGATTTTATTTATATAGAACAATCAACATCCAAACTCACGAGATTAAATTTTTGTCAATTTTTGTTTGTTATTATTATCCTATACTAATATTATGATTGCAAAAGTTGGAATAGATAACCTAGGCCATACCTAGAATAGCATACCTATAGGCAACTTTTTAAGTAGGTACCACGCGAGAGAATCCACGTGCGCAAGCGGGTATGATAATATCCAAGTGATCCGGCCCCGTACCATAAACTTAGCGATATTTTTAGCGGTGACGTAAGACGACAGTCTCAAAGGTATATGGTTAAAATTCGTGATTAATAGAGCTGTCACGATGCATTTGAATGGAAAGAACACGTCATAGTCACCAGGATAATGCATTCATCTATCGGGTTGATAACTTACTCAAAACGAATAGTAGTACTACTGATACAATATATCCGCTAACCTGAAGAGCTTTAAGAAAAATACAAAAAGATTTCTCCAGGGCAGGCAACGCATTAGCAATGCTCCAGGTGTTGCAGATGTCAATAGGCGACGGTAACCGCTTACCATCAGGTGGGCCGTAAGCCTGTTTGCCTCCGTATAACATAAAAAAAAAAACAATAACCACAATAGCGTCAGATACTACCAGAAATTACCAAATGCGGTTGTGGTGATGAGTTGGAACTACGTGTTTATAAAGTATTTTACGTTTTCATCGTCAAAAGTGACAACGCATGGTTGACAAGCTTGGTCAGGTGTAAATTCAGGGGCATCCATCTTCATCCCAGCAGGAGGACTGTGGGGTCCGCCTATGGCGGGCAATCACCGGCAGAGTCGCGGTAGAATCCAAACGGGACCCAGTGACTTTTTTCATGGTAATTTTTTTTTTATTTTTATACAACAGAGGTGGCAAACATGCTTACGGCCCACCTGATGGTAAGCGGTTACCGTAGCCTATGAGCGCTTGCAATACCAGAGGCATCACGCACGCGTTGCCGATCCGGAACCCCCTTCTCCCCTAAAGAGCTCTGGCAACCCTACTCACCATAGGAACACAACACTATTTGAAACAAATAATGTTATTTGGCTGCCATCTTCTGTAAGGCGGAGGTACCCCGGGCTGCTCCAATTCAGAACGAGAAAATCTCGCTGTGCCCTACCTCCTCTCAATAAATACATTTATTATGTAAAAAAAAGTGACTTTCTCCAGTGCTGATGCAGAGTCGAACCAAATGATGAGGGGTTCGATGATGCATTAGCACTAAAGTGAGTGAAGGAACATAGATGTGTTTTAGTCAGTAGGCCGTTGGTTGCTGATATCGATTTGTGAAGGAGAGGACTCGGTTTTGGAGCCGAGACCCATCCAATATACAGCTACATCTGCAACGCCTGGAGTCGTCTAGAGAGACGAACTTCAAGTCGTACGTGCTGAAGGTGCCTGCGAAGCTTCGCGACATGTTCCTCTCTCCCGACTTCTGGCCTGCAGGAATAGTTTTCCGACGCTATAGGGATGCGCCAAAGAACAATAAACCCTAATATTATATGCAAGTGTGAATATCATATGTATTTTAGTTTTAAGGTATATATATATATCTATGGGCCCTGTATTTGTACATGTACTTTGCTGTGTTGCCTGAAATAAATGACTTAATAATAATAATAATAATATCTCACCAGTAGCTGGCGGAGAGCCCGACAACCCTCTCCAGCTCTCCCCGAGCCGGGGGCATGTAACTGAAAGTACCCTAGAGATTTTTCATTTTGGCCATTTCCATAAAAAATTTAGTCATTCATTGCCATATCTTTGTAATTCATTGAGCTAAAAACGGGTCAGACGATTCAACTAGGTAGGTCCAACTTTGACAAAGAGGTCAACCGACGAATCCAACTCGGATGGGCAGCGTTTGGGAAACTTCGTCATATCTTCTCGTCACAGATACCGCAGAGCCTCAAGACGAAAGTCTACAATCAGTGCATGTTGCCAGTGATGACATAGGCACTGAGACTTGGTCGCTAACTATTGGCCTCATACACAAGCTCAAAGTCGCGCAACGGGCTATGGAGAGAGCTATGCTCGGAGTTTCGCTGCGTGATAGAATCCGAAATGAGGAAATCCGTAGAAGAACCAAGGTCACCGATATAGCTTTCAGAATTAGCAGGTTGAAGTGGCAGTGGGCTGGCCATATAGCTCGCAGAACCGATAACCGTTGGGGAACAAAGGTTCTCGAGTGGCGACCACGAACCGGACGACGCAGTGTTGGAAGGCCCCCCACCCGATGGACCGACGACATTGTGAGGGTTGCGGGAAGTCGGTGGATGGAGAAGGCTCAAGACCATTCGTCGTGGCACTCTTTGGGGGAGGCCTATGTTCAGCAGTTCGTCAGGCTGATGATGATGATGATGAGCTAAAAACTTGATTTTTATACGACACGGTAAGCATAAGGACCCTAATAGTTGGTATAAATTTCAAGTTGGTACCTTTAGCCGTTTCTGAAAAAAAAAAGGGTCTTGACAGACAGACGGACAACAAAGTGATCCTATAAGGGTTCCGTTTATTCCAAACGGTAAACGGAGACACGGAACCCTAAAAACGTATAAAAGTTATGGAATGACAACCGTACCTACTAGACTCGAAACGTATCCCATGTACATCACGTTGTTTGGTCCCTAGCTTTTTTCCCTTAGTCACCTCTTACGACATCCACGGCTAGGTAGGTATGGAGGGGCCTATTATTCAGCCGTAGCCACCACAGACAATAAAAGGAGGAGGAGGAGGTAGGGCACAGCGAGATTTTCTCGTTCTGAATTGGAGCAGCCCGCCTGGGAGGTACCTCCGCCTTACAAAAGATCGCAGCCAAATAACATTATTTGTTTCAAATAGTGTTGTGTTCCTGCGATGAGTAAGGTTGCCAGAGCTCTTTAGGGGGGGAGGGGGTTCGGGGTCGGCAACGCGTGCGTGATGCCTCTGGTATTGCAAGCGCTCATAGGCTACGGTAACCGCTTACCAACAGGTGGGCCGTATGCTGGTTTGCCACCTCTGTTGTATAAAAAAAAAAACCACAGACAATAAAATAAAAGTACCTACTTATACGACTTTATAAGACGCCGATATTCCCACAACTTACCTACCTGGCTGCATTAGGCACCGTAACTCATAACCTTCGTGTATAGATTCAATGGAAAATATCAATAAAATTGTGAAGGAAAGGAGCCCTGTGAACGAAAGGAGCCTACCTATAAGAGGCGCACATAAATTCTTTCACTACACTGATTCTTTCATCGACAGTCATAGGCCCTTTTCAGGGCCACCATTCCTCAACCTGGTCACTGACCTAATACAGGATGACCAAGAAAGAATCAGAGACACGAGAAGAAGAAGATTAGGCAAATTAATGAGGGCAAGCAGCATATTTTCCCAAAGATAGCTCTAACTGCGCTCGCGAACCCGCGTGCCTAGCGTGGTGAGTGTGGGCAAATTCCACACGAGAGGAATTCGCTTTGGAAATCTGTGGGGGAGGTAATGTTCCGCAGTGGACGTTCTACGAATGAAATGATGATGATGATAATGATTGTCTGGGATTTAAAGTAATCAATGCATGGGAACACGCAGTCAAACATGGAAAGCTATGGAGATTCTTCACCCGAATGCGTTTTATTTTTATCTCAGTAGCTTAGAGGGCACTGGTCTACACCATCATCATCACATTCATCATCACTGGTCTAGGCATCTACAGTGGTAGATGCCTTCCGATCCACAGGTCGTTGGTTCGAATCCCAGTCGAAACCAGTGGATTTTCTATTCGAAAAATTAAAGTGCACTCATAAAAGGAAAACGTCGTGAGGGATTGGGCATGTCCCAGAACAGAGCCTCCAGTCCCAGAACAGAGGTGTGCACGAAAAGAGCCTCCGAGAGGCGCACTTTAATCATTGCACTATATCTTTCACCTACGGTCATAAGCCCTTTTCAGGGCCTATGACTGTCCACCGGTCACCAGTTAGGGCGTATGAACATACCACAACCTTGTCACTGATCTAATACAAGATAACCAAGAACGAACCAGTGACACGACACGCAAGCAAGCATCTGATATGTTTATGCACACGTTTACAAATGCTTTTGAAATACCTACTGGTCAGATTTATTAGTTAACATCCGTTAGTTACCTAGTTATTCCATATCGCCAATCGTCAAAATGTTGCAATATTGCTATCAATGCATGAAATTAAACATAGTGGGGCAGTAGTTTTTTCGACCATTGAAACGTTCGCACGTACCTCCAAGGTTGGGTTCAAGGAAATATTTAAATATCTACGGTACCTCTGTTCTATCCCAAACGCACATTTAAATGTTGTAAATTGTTATACTCAATGCAGTATGATTGACAGTGTCGAAGTGATACAAAGTATTCTATATAAATGAAGTTGACTACTGTGTTATTAAAAATATATAAACTAAACAACTAAGTGTAGTCAGTAATTTGCTGTGAATTTGTTAAGTAAAAATCATAATGGATTTTATAAGGACTATCACTGTTTTAGTGATTATCTTAGAAAGTGCTAACACAAGAAGTTTACAGAGGGATAACGGTAAGTCGAAATGATTTTGGTATTGAGTTTGATATACTAGTGAGGGCACCGTGAGTTCTACCGAATGATTTTTCTTTCATAATATAAACTACAATCCCCATTGCACACCCGTTAAATTTATGGAATTCCTTTCTTAGTGCACACTAAAACACACCCTCTAAATTTCAATTTCTAGGACCAACGGTTTAGGCTCTGCGTTGTCTGTCAGTCATCAAGTCATCAGTTACTTTTTTATATTTAGATGTATACCAACTTCTGTATGTTTGTCTGTTTATTTGTTCAAGCATAACTGTCGAACCGTTAATCCGATATGCTTGAAATTCCATAGGTCAATAGGTTGTAGGTACCATCTAAATTTACGGCTAATAACATGAGTAAAATCAATCAAGGGGATGCTAAGAAATAGGGGTCCAAAGGCGGGTTTTTCGAAAAAATACATACAAATACATGAATATATGAAAGAGCTTTGTTCATACATTCCAAAACGATTTTTATTTTTATTTCATGGTTTTTGAGATACAACGAAAATACTAACTTTTGAAAACCAAAAACACAAGAACTCTCATTTGTTACAGTGTCAATGACTTCGTAGGTTAGAACATCAAATTTTTTTCGTTGTAGTTAAAACACACGTTTATACACGCTGACTAACAGTCCGAGAACGTTTTATGAGCCCGTCGAAAGTCTCATTTTTTTAGCAACTAATAAATAAATATTCCAGACTTATTCACACGGTCAACTGATCCCAAACTAGGCATAGCCTGTACTATAATGACCAGAGACTGATAATATACCTAATAGATACATATTTTACACCCAGACACAGACCAAACATCTGTGTTTATCACACAAATGTTTGTCCAGTGCGGGTCGAATCCGCGACCTTTAGAGCAGAAGGCAGAGTTACTACTAACTGAGCTATGAAGCCAGTCTAAGGTGGCACTAAGCATACTGCCCACCTGTTTGGAAGCGGTTACCATAACCTGTGAATCCTTGCAATACTAGAGGCATCACGCACGCGTTGCCGACCAACTGCCAACCTATTTATTTATTTATTTCACCGATCGTTATAGGTCCTTTCAGGCCACTATACCTCAATTTGGTCACTGACCTACAGAATGACCAAGAAAGAATCAGTGACACGACAAGCAACATTGACTTTATTTGTAGACGGAAATGAAGATAATTATTACGGTGCGATAATTATTTGTTTTGGGAGTCGTCAGATATTGATTACAATGGTCATTGAACAGAAGCGGAAATGTCTGATTGCATCTTATCATTTAAAATTAAAATGATGACTGCAATTTGTAATCATACTCTAATGGGAAGCGTTTGTAACATTATCTGTACCTCCTCATCAAAGATTTGGCAAAAACTCAAGAGGTATTATTATAGGTACCTATTTTATGGTATTTGATGCCTACTCTGTTATCTGTATTTATAAAAGAATAAGGCCTCAACGTGCGATCAACGCACAGCCCAAACCGCTAAAGCTATAAAGCTGAAATTTGGACAGTAGCTGCCATATATGTCAAACACATCCACTAAGATAGGATTTTTTAAATATCAACTCTTAAGAGGGTGAAAAGGGGTTAAAACGTTTGTATGAAAAATCGTATTCCTTGAACCTACAGATTTTAAACTAACTATAAATAATGTATGATAAAAATAAAGAAAAACTTTATTTTTAGATTTTCAAAACTACCCCTTGATATGGTGTAATGAGATGTCAAAGTTTGTATCGGAGAATCTTAACGCATGGAGAGATTCATCTGAAACTTGGTACAAATACTCAAAAAGTCAAATAATGAAATACGTATTTAAGGGTTTTTCAAAACTACCCCTTTTTATGAAGATACCACGCGAGCAAAGCCGCGGGCGTACGCTAGTAAATGATAAAACGATTGCGAGTGACCTTAAACGTATGCCTCAAGGCCATGATACATCAGTGTGGCTCACTGACTTAGTGCTATATGATGTGAATGAATATTTAAATTTACCAATATTATAATTTATAATTTTCATTTTTTTATTTCTAATTTAATTTACACATATACATACTATATACATACTATAAAATATAAAATCAAATAAGTACAAAATAAAATAGAAACTAATTAAACAAATAATTTTGGTCATGCGGCAATGTGCCAAGAGCACTGGCTGCATTCCCGCGTTGAATTGCCAAAGAAATTCTTTGTGCAAGGAATGAGCCAGCTCTCTTATCACCGGCGGCGTCGACCAAAGTTGGTATAATGTTTTTGATATAATTTCTTTATAATTTAATTAATGACATGACATGTAATAATGGTATTACTAATAAATTCTGTATTCTGTATTCATCATCATCATCAGTTTGTAGAAGTCCACTGCTGGACATAGGCCTCCCCCAAAAAGTTCCACGGCAAACGATCTTGAGCCTTTTCCATCCACCGACTTCCCGCAACCTTCACTAAGTCGTCGATCCGTTGGGTGGGAGGCCTTCCAACCCTGAATTTTCATTTTGAAATAAAGACGTTCAAGTGCGAGTAGGGCTCGCGTCCTGAGGCTTCCGTAACACGGGGTAGAAAAATCAAGATCGAAAGTGTACAAAGTGACAAGAGTTAAGGTAGGAACATAATTGAGCACGCTGATGAAGTCGTGTGCGGCCATCTAGTGATTCAATAGCTTGGATCACGAGAAGGGAACTAGCTACTATATTGTCTGTGTATACAGCTGCGTCACAACTCATAATACAGAATATTTAATCGTACTAGTCAAAGTCAAAGTCAAAAGGCATTTATTTCAATAAAATCACTAGGATCACTTTGAAACGTCTTAGAAACTAGGTGAAGCTATGCCTGTTCCTCGCGACCAAGCCTAGAAGAATCAGGCAACAAACACGGCGCGCGTGCCTATCATTTTTTGGATAACATCGTTATGGATTACATCGTTTGGATTACATCATTAATGGGATAACATCGTTCCCACCAGGACCCCAATTCTACTAATTCGATGACTTGAAAATGATAATCACATGATAATGATCGCGCCATTATCATTCAGTTACGATTGTCGCCACCTTCGTTTCTTTGATTTCATTGGTCCATTGGTGTCACAATGACTGCCATTGATATACGACTGTGATAGCAGAATACCAAAAGTGTCAAAAGCGGAATTGCCATTGAACCATTGACAATGGTTCAATGGTTTTGAAGCCATTGAATTAGTAGAATTGGGCGGCAGACATTGTGGCTCATGCACATTCATATCAAGAATAATTTAAAAATACCTAAAGTACCTAGTAGGTAGGTAGGTAGGTTCATGGAAAAACGGTTCGTTTATTTTTAAACAAACATTAATAGGTAGTGACATTGTTCCTAAGAGTACGTAAGTAAGAATAATTTAAAAATACCTAAAGTAGTAGGTACACTTCATGGAAAAACGGTTTGTTTATTTATAAACAAACATGAATAGTGCAAACATGAAGTAATACAGTGGTCCGCGATCGAAAACAATTAAACAAAAGAAATGCTCTTTAGGGGGGAAGGGGTTCGAGGTCGGCGCCGCGTGCGTGATGCCTCTGGTATTGCAAGCGCTCATAGGCTACGGTAACTGCTTACCAACAGGTGGGCCGTATGCTTGATTGCCACCTCAGTAGTATAAAAAAAAATAAAAAAAAAAATTATAGATACCTACGTTATGTTAGTATTGTTAGTTACTACCTTGCGCCCGTGGCTTCACTCGCGTGGAACCTAAAAAAAAGGATAGAATAGCCTATATGCTATACCTACCTACTAGGTGAAGAATTATTCATAGTTTCATCGAAATTGGTTTAGCCATTGCGGTGTCATTGAAAGAAAGAAAGAAGAAAAGAAGAAAGAAAGAAAGAAAATACTTTTATTCGTAGCATTAACCTTAAAATTACCCAACACCTTATGGATTAAACTATACAAACTAAGACTAAGAAAGAGAAAGAAAGAAAACTTAAATGCTACGAAAAGGCGTCCGACTCAGCATTATGTTGTGATAGCCATTGAGCATGGCCATCACAACGCTGATCTTCCGTCGGAACCGGAAACCAAAAACACGTCACGTACACTAACACGATACATACATAAAGAAAACACGAAGCACAAAAAAAGTAGTGAAAAGTGAACCACAAACATACAAACATCCTCACAAACTGTAACTAGGATACAAGGATAATATGATACCAAAGATAGGTACCTTATATGTATACAAGGTGATTCATAATATGTATTCCATCCCAAAAGGGGCATATTCTACACCCAATTGGCAATAAAATTTGGTCTACGACTTTGGAAATTCGACATTTTTCATTGAAAAAACTCTTAGCGAAAATCAGCTGTTTTGGGGTCAAATCAGGTCAAACTCAATAAATCAGCTGTTTTAGGTAGCAATCTTGCTTCCAAACTTCTTGTACGTTTAGTTATTAGTTCTAAAGATTATAAAAATACCAAAAACAGATACTTAGAGAAAGTTTGTGAAAAATAATGAAATAAAATTATATGAAAATATTGATGTTTTTATTCGCTAATATTATTTCTTTTCGTTGATAGATTAACCCCCTTCGGGATGTTATACATGTTATGAATCACCTTGTATTTATGTTATAGGTATGTACGTAGGTTCTTGGAAACTATATCCTCTCAAAGTAAATGATAACCAATATAACGTGAACTCCAATTTGGTGAGTTCTATTAAATTTGTAGTTCATGTACCTAAGATAATTTTCATTTCGTTTCATTTCATTTCATTTCAAACTTCTGTTCGAATCAATTAATAAATAAGATATTTTTTACAAAAACTAAAAACCGACTTCTAATTCCTGAATATTTACAAGATCATCAACCTCTTTTTTTTTGTTATCAACCTCTTTGCGTTTTGCTTACCTACTGAGGATGACACTGGCCAGATAAACTTTCGAATAAAAAACAAAAGTAAGTATGACATCCATTCATCATCAATAGTAAGTAATAACTCTTACGGTACTGACTGACTGACTGTGAATCAAACGTAGTGGTTTAATTCTCTTTGAAAATCAACACAGAGCCTAACCAAAATCCTAAGAATATGCAATTTGCAGGGTAGCGTAACGTATGGGTGCACAGAAAGGAATTTCCGACACACAACCCCTAAGTTTGAAGTTTATGTAAAAATAGCAGCAACCGAACGAAGTCGCGGGAATTACCATAACAAACCAGTCGACAAATTTTTTTTTCGGTATGTCGTGATTTCAAGAAATGACGACTTTTTTATAAGTTTTACGGGACAAGTTGCAATCCCTCAGGAATTAAATTAAAATGGGACCACCCCGGGATTATACTCTATACACCAGCGAAAGAATCATCAAAATCGGGTTACTATTGGCGGAGATATGGAGTAACATATACACAAAAAAAAAAAAACTTCTGACTACAGAACCTCCTCCTTTTGGAAGTCGGTTAAAAAGAATCTAGACATACCGAGAGCTCTGGGTATCGGATGAATTACGTCATCATATGATATTATAAAGTAGTTAGGTCAGTACCACATGTTTTAATTTTGTTCAGATGACATGTAACCAATAAAAGAGGGCTGACTAATTTAAAAAATTTTTGGTTTTTACCAAAATTCCAAAATATCAATATTATTAGTCATCTTATCATCTGTGAACATACTAACTTATTGAGCACATTCCTTGAGTAAATAAACCCTTGAGGAGTTAAAACCGCAAACCTTATTCACTATGCGATATTTGAGTCAAAATTTATTTTAAAATGATCCTTACACCTACTTAATAAAGTCAATTTTGAGTTTGGCTTTTAGGGCAAGCCTTTAAAAGTCAATTTTGCCATTTCCATTTTTTTTTTTTTATTATTGAAACAAAATCCACAGCTCTTAGGTATATGGTACAACTTAACTAATTCACTTTACTTAAAGCCAATAAGGGATTTAATTTTTTTTGTCATTTTTTAACGCATTGAGCTAGAAACTTGATTTAATACGGCACTATAATGCTCACAAACCCTAATAGTTAGTATAAATTTCAAGTTGTTAACTTAAGCCGTTTCTGAGAAAAAGGGTCTTGACAGGCAGACAGTCGGACGGTGTAAAAGTGATCCTTTATGGGTTCCGTTATTTTCCAAATGAGGTACGGTAACCTTAAAAAAATATCATCAAACCAGTTGGTGAACACGCTTCTACGTATGATGCACGCGTTCGTAGAATTCGCCATTCCGAGGCACACAATTCACAAACGCTGCTGTAGTAAATCGTCGATGATGTCACCAGTTAGTAATAATACCTTAGAGTAAAACGACAGTTTCTCTATGAATCAATCAACATTGAGCGATTTTCGTATTCCTTAGAAATCGGCCAAAGGAATTTTGGGGCCTTTTCATTTTAGAATAGAATAACGTTTATTTTATTACAAACACAATCAGACTTAACATAACACAATACAAAAAATGAAATTCAATCTCATGGTAACAAAAATGGCCACCACTCAGCATGTCCTAGGGCAGAGCAGTTCATACCAAAGCGCTGGTCTTCCGTGGTCGCACTTGGATATAAGCGATAACAAACTTTTATTTTGATGTCATTCTTTAGCTGTCTTTTTTGCTTTCTAGATGGCGTTGGCAAATTTGGTCACCTAGAACGCGCTTTAGTTGCGTTTTGAATATTGCATGTAATTTGTCTTCCTTCGGTAGGTAATATGTATATTCTGAAATAACGCGAATCCTGATGCGTGTTTGATGAAACCTAGTTTAGTGCTGGTTTTTTCAGTCATGACAATGCCAAAAAATTTAAGATTATCGATATAAACAGTAATTACAATGAAAATAATCTCGTATAGAGGGAAAAATTCAAAAAAGCATCAAACTTTAATGTTTTTGTCTAAAATTATGTGAAGCTGTTGGCAGTGGGACAGTAGTGAAAACAGTAACGAGTAAAACTACCAGGGTCAATGCCTTACAAACAGGGTGAAGGCCAAAATAACTTTCAATTACAAATACAACACTGTAACATAACATCACGTAACTATTACGTTTAGAAACGGACGTTGTACATGAATGAACACTGATCAGCCTTGAAGTGTTTGTTTGTAGAAGCACTTATTCAGAACCAGAGCTATTTTATTAGCTATCTATTTAACTGGGCTCTTACCAGCATCAATGTACAGCCATTACGATCCGTATGCCACGACGATCGGTCTTGAGCCTTCTTAATCCACTAACTTCCCTACTGCACTGACTGGCTTCCCACACAGCCACTTTACACACACTTTACTTTAGCGAGTACATTACGCCGTGACGCCAGAAGGGATGGTGGAGTATCTTAACCAGAAGTCCGGCCTCACCAAATTAAAAAAAAGAAAAACATGAAAACTTATTACGAAATTTATTTTCACCCGCGCACGAAGAAGGATTTATTCGAATGTCGAACTGACCACTACAGAATAGACTACAAAAAATGAAAAAAAGGCGCCAAGCGCTCAAACTGCTGTGCTGTTGTCTACACCGAAACTCAGTTTCGATTCAAATAAACTTCTAAAAAATATCAAGTGACGACGACAGTGATTTTGATTCGACTCCAGAATGCATACAATCTGAAGCCTCTGGTATAGTTGGAAACTTACTTCCAGAAAAATCATTTCTGTCACCTTAACAGTCATTGATTTCAATTGCCTCGCAGAAAGTATAAAAAATAGAGTATGCATCGCGGGCTTAAATATGTATTTGTCTTGGGCGACTTTGAACCCCTCGTACTCAGGATTCTTGCCTTAACTCCCTCGCTCCGCTCAGGAGTTAACCATAGAATCCCTCGTTCTCGGGGTTTAATATAGCGCCCTTGACATAATACACTACTTTAAGCCCTTGTTGCATAATCTACTATTAGGTTAAGTTATATATTTCTATGGGTCTTAGAATTCGTTTTTACCATCTGTACTATTCTTAAGTTACCTGAAATAAAATTTATATTATTATTATTGTTTGCTAGATTTAATATACTCGGTTTTTTATTAAAGACTATATAATAGCTGGGACGAACGGGCCTAGGGCAAGTTCACCTCAGTAGAGGGTTGGACTTCACTAGGAAGTTCTGTTTATAAAAACTTTCTCACTATTCTGCAGGTGTTCAAAATAACTGCTTTTTGTAGCAGAACATAATTATGCTTTGTTAAATCTAAGAAATCTAAAGATTGAAAAAGTTGCGTTGCGTGTTATTTCGTTTTTGAGATCAATGTATTTGGACTGGCTCAAATCGTGGTGGTGCCTTCCGTGAAGAGACTTACTGATATTATTATCAACTTACTAATTCTGGTAGTTATGGCAGTGACCTTGGTTCCTCTACACTGTAGAGGAACTGATCTGAGAGACTGAGAGAAAAGGTATCTGTGGAGAGAGACTGTAGAGTCTACAGATTCGTACGTAAACTCCATAGCCAGTGCGCGAATTGTGTTGTGTATGAAGACAGCGAGCTATGAGCTAAAATAACTACATTCCGGGAAATCTGTAATGTCATTTCGATATCATAAATTGCGTAGTATGTTTATCTAGCGTAGCGATTGTCATGCATTGAGAAATTTTAATTGTTCGTTCCTGTAGGTAAATCGTAATTTTACGCATTATACAAGATGATTCACAATATTAATACCATCCACAAAGGGGCTATGCTATCAGAAAAGGAAAAAATATCAGCATAAAAAATAACAAAATATCCCTTTTTTAATTAGCTGTTTTTGTCTTCATAACATCTATGTAAGTAATTGTTAAATCTACGAGTCATTCGACATCAAGATTACTACCTACAGCAGCTGACTAATTGAATTGACCCCAATACAGTTTTTTCACTAACATTCTTTCTTTTCGTTATATTATGCCGGGATAATATAACGAAAAGAAATAATATATTATGGATCCATCTTGTATAACTACTTAGTGGCACAGTAAATATCCTCTTCTTTCCTGTTGCCTTTTTGTTTTTCTTAAAGTTCTTATTTTGTTAGATCTTTTACTGACTAACATGCATATTTAAAACATAATTACACCTAAACGCTTACCTCCTGTTGAATCTCGGCCTTCTCTTTGTGTCAATACCTTGCGGAAAACCAGTAAATAAATGAAGTACGGTCTTTGACCTGCCGTGAGACTCTGACCAAAGTAATCCAGCTAAAACTATTTATTATAATTTCAGATGCTCCTAAAAAGCACGCTTTTGATGAAAGAAATACGGACCACTGGAATTTACAAGCACAATGGACGTTACGAAACAAAGTAAGTGAGTTAGAATTTTGTTTTTCTGATATCATGTAGGTAATTTTAAGGTTACCTTCGGGCGCGAGGTTTCGGTCATGGTCGTTTTTATTTACATTATCATGATTTTGTTTGCACGGCGTTTTGGCCTAGTGGGAGGAAGCCGTGTTGGCGTAGTGAAAGGTTCTCCGACTTTCGATACGAAGGTCGTGTGTTTGAACCCGGTCGGTCATCCCTGAGTTTTTCTATTCGAAGTGCGTATTAACACATGTATACCTACAAGGTGATTCATAACATGTATACCATACCGAAAGGGGGTTAGTCTATCAACAAAAAGAAATAATGTGGTAAGCGGTTACCGTAGCCTATGAGCGATTGCAATACCAGAGGCATCACGCACGCGTTGCCGACCCCGAACCCCCCACCCCAAAAGAGCTCTGGCAACCTACTCATCGCAGGAACACAACACTATTTGAAACAAATAATGTTATTTGGCTGCGATCTTCTACAAGGCGGAGGTACCTCCCCAGGCGGGCTTCTCCAATTTAGAACGAGCAAATCTCGCTGTGCCCTACCTCGTCCGAAAATTTGAGAGGATGTCTACCATTCTTGGGGATAAAGGTATTTTTTTAGGTAGGATATAGGAGGTAGCTTTCTGTGCTCGCTTGTCCTGTCACTGATTCTTTCTAGGTCATCCTGTATAAGGTCAGCGAGCAGGTTGATGTATGGTGGCCCTGATCATCGAAATAAATGATGGGCACCAAGCCGTGTTTGTTGCCTGATTCTTCTAGGCTTGGTCGCGAGGAACAGGCATAGCTTCACTTAGTTTCTAAGACGTTTCAAAGTGATCCTAGTGATTTTATTAAAATAAATGCCTTTTGACTTTGACTTTGACCTGAAAAGGGCATATGACCGTCGGTGAAAGAATCAGTGTAGTGAAAGGATTAAAGTGTGCCTCTTAGAGGCTCCTTTCGTGCACAAGAGGCTCCTAGCGTGCTCTCTGTAACTGCGGTAGATTAAGTGCGTGACTCAAGGACAAAATGTGAAGTTGTAGTCATGACAATGAATCAAGCTGCCTTCATTGTTATGTAATATTACTTTACGACCGGCACCACTGACCGTCATTTATACCTACACAAAGATGGTAAAGTGAATGACCGGCCTTATGAAACAGCTGATTATTGCATTCATCTTTGTATAACTTGCTTAGCACGTTTCATATTTAAATAGTAGGTATTAAGATTTAAATAGACCTTACTTTAAATACCTTCTTCGTTTATTCTTTCTTTGTAGTGTCACTGATTCTTGCTTGGATACCCTGTGTCAGGTCAGTGACCAGGTTTAGGAATGGTGACCCTGAAAAAAGACATGACCGTTGGCGGTCAGTGAAGGAAACAGTGTAGTGAAAGAACCTCTACTAGGTGCACTTTGAATCATTAGAGGCTTCATTCGTGAACAAATACCTATATATGTTAGAATAAAGTCTTGTGAAAAAACTTTTTGTTATATTTTAGCGGAGGTAGGGCACAGCGAGATTTTCTCGTTCTAAATTGGAGCAGCGGGTTCGGGGTCGGCAACGCGTGCGTGATGCCTCTGGTATTGCAAGCGCTCATAGGCTACGGTTACCGCTTACCAACACGTGGGCCAAGAAAAACTAGATACGTGAAAATTATGAAAAAATACAACGTTGTTTCGAAAATAATACTAATAAAACTTTTATTAAAAAATACGCATAGGTTTTCAACGAAGGTTCTCAATTTATATTATGTTATTCGACATCTCCACTAATTGTCATGTGGTGTATAGTCAAATACTTTCTAGGTGCTATAGGCTATAATATTGAACCAAAAATAGTTTTATTCTATTAAATAAATAAATAAATATTCCGGACATATTCCTAGTTTGGGATCAGTTGACCGTGTGATGTACACACGGTCAACTGATCCCAAACTAGGCATAGCCTGTACTATGGGTACCAGTGACTGATATACATAATAGATAAATATTGAACACCCAAACACAGAACAAACATCTGTGTTCATCACACAAATGTTTGTCCAGTGCGGGAATCGAACCCGCGACCTCTAGCGCAGAAGGCAGAGTTACTACCAACTGAGCTATGAGGCCAGTCAATATGTTGTGTACCTATAGTCAAATACTTGCTAGGTGCTATAGGCTATAATATTGAACCAAAAAGAGTTTTATTCTATTGACTCTTCATTGAATTGGGTTTTTTTTTTCTCTGTAAGTATGCATCTATGCATCACTTATTTAGAACAAGAAGCGCTAAAAGCTATATTTTAGTTAGAGCTCTCACAAACAACAACTACTTCCTTTGAGAGAGAGACGATTCTAGTAAATCCATCCCTATATTCCAGGTGAACTCTCCGCTGAACAGAAAAGTGGCCAAGAACGTGATCCTGTTCCTCGGAGACGGCATGAGCGTCACCACACTAGCCGCTACCAGGGCGTACCTCGGCCAGCAGCACGGGCATCTTGGCGAGGAACTGAAACTCAGCTTTGAAGTTTTTCCATACACTGGATTGGCCAAAGTAAGTAGCTATAAGGTCACCCTAAGGCAAATTGAGTATCCCGTTTAGCTGCTCTGAACTGTTAACAATTGATAAAAAGGAAACTCTAAATTGAAAGTACCAGGCGAACAAAAGCATGTGGATGTTTAGATGTTTGGAATTGGAAGATGTTGTTTAGCGAAGCAGGGCGGTAGCTAGTAAATAATAGGCCCCTCCATTTTTACCCGTGGATGTCGTAAGAGGCGACTTAAGGAAACAAAGCTAGGGAATAAGCAGCAGCGTTCCCTATTGAAAACAAGAGCTTTTCTGCGCTCGTCAAACCGCATGCCCAGCGTGGCGAGTATGGGCAATTCTCCCAAATGATTATTTCTGGTAATCTATGGGGGAGGCTTATGTTCAGCAGTGGACGTTCTACAGCTGAAATGATGATGATGATGAAAGTGGTTGACTGATGTGTGGTGAATTCTAGCCTTGATTCGATAAGCAAGATCACTGAGGTATTCATGAGTCATGCGTGATGTCGGCGCCTGGCAGCGGCGAGTAAGCATGACGTGGTCGCGTGCCTGTTAATTTTATTTTCTTTACGTGGCTTATTGGCTTAGCTATTATATGCTACCTATTATATTCTAAGAGAGCGTTGTGGTGTCAAAGAAGAGGTAGTGATGAGGATTGAGATGGTTTGGTCATGTAGAGAGGATGAACGGAAGAAGATTGACAAAACAGGTGTATAAGGCGAGTGTGAATGGGACCGTTGGAAGTGGAAGACCTAGACGTACGTTTAGTGACCAAATCGATGACGTTTTGGAAAAAGGTCAGGTCAGGAGTACCCTAAACCGACGAAGATTTATGAGGAATGTGATGAGAGTGAATGAAGCAAAAGAGTCAGGATCGTAGCAATTTAAAAGCCGTGGTCTCGGTCTACCCTTCTGGGAAATATGTGTGATTTTATGTATGTGGCTATAGTGTCACTACGGCCACAATTGGCCTTATCGCCACTTGTTACTTGTGTAGCCCTTTTACAGGGCGTTCAGCCCAGCACCTTTTAGAAGGTAGGTTAAGGTGGTTCCACATTTGTGACATTTCAACGCGCCGTAGCTCCGTAACATGTTACGGTACTTGCTACGCTAAGTGTGGACCAGTCACGGCGAAATGTTCTTGCTTTCGTTGGTGGGCCTCTGAGTGGATCGCTGCGTGGCAATAGCTCGTTTGACATGTGCGCGTGTCAAAATCCGTCCACACTATGTTTTTGTCACGCCTAACTGTTACGGTCACGGAGCCACGGCGCGTTGAAATGACAAAAATGTGGACGCACCTTTAGATGTAGCGTATGCGCTGGAAATGTTGTTCGGAAACTTGTTCCTTGTAAGTACTCTGAGTTATTTAGGAACTCAAACAGCTGATTATCGCGAATTACCGTTTCTCGTCTTCAAATTGTGGCCGACCATGACCTCGATCATTGTAACACGGTCGGAATGTCGGCTAAATACGTAAAAATAAAACACCGGTTTTTATAAAAGGTGCTTTAATAAATTAAAAGGTTTTATTTCAGACAATCGCAGTCCATAGGTTTACGATAAAACAATCAGCTTCGCTTAAAACGGTGAGCAAAACATCGTGAGAAAACAATAATATTATTATACTTAAAGCGGCAATGGTCTTGCAACCTGTCACGTATGGAACACTCGCTACTGCAAAATGTGAGCATATCTCAAATGTTTGGACGTGCCTCTGACTATCTTAAATGACTGGTGACTCATTCATAATAAAAATGGAAATGAACATGAAAACCGGAACACGTGCTGTGCCATCAGTTCAATTGTAAATTCCCTTGATTATTCATGATCTTGACGAATCCATACTTTTGTTGTATTTACAGACAAAACTAATCACACGTCACAAGCTCGGAATGAGTAATGCAACGTAATCTACGTCACTTGTGCCATGACCTACGCAAGCCAGCTAATGCCAGTAATAATCACCATCATCAGCCTGTAGAAGTCCACTGCTTGATATAGGCCAAAGAGTTCCACGACGAACGTTCTTGAGCCTTTACCATCCACCTACTGCCCGCAATTTGCACAATTTCGACGAAAAGATGACGAAGTTTCTCAAATGCCGCCCATCCTAGATGGATTCGTAGGTTGACCTCTTTGTCGAAGTTGGAACTGCCTAGTTGGCCGTGGTGGCCCCGGCTGAAGATGTCGTAAGAGGCGACTAAGGGAAAAAAGCTAGGGGATGGGCAGCAGCGTCCCATAATTTCACAAAGATAGCTCTAACTGTGCTCGCCAACCGGGTTTTAAGCGTAGTGAGTATGGGCAAATTCGCACCACAATATGATCGACTGACCTCATAGCTCAGTTGATAGAAACTCTGCCTTCTGCGCTAGAGGTTGCGGCTTCGATCCCCAACACTGGACTGGACAAAAATTTGTGTGATGAACACAGATGTTTGTTCTGTGTCTGTGTGTTAAATATATATCTATTATGTATATCAGTCTCTGGTACCCATAGTATAGGCATGCCTAGTTTGGGATCAGTTGACCGTGTGTGATATGTCCGGAATATTTATTTATTATTTATAGGAAATCACTCCGGAAATCTGTCGGGGAGGCCGATGGTCAGCAGTGAACTTCAAACGGCTGGAATGATGATGATAATGAGTTGAATCGTCTGACCCAAATACATTTGCCACTATGAGGTAACAATATAAGCAAAACACATCCCAGTTAATGTCTGTGGTCATATACGAATGAGTCACCGCTCCATGCTAGACTAAACGCAGCATCTGCAACACTAACACGTGCTGTACCAACTATTATTAAATTGTTGGTCTCGATTTTGTTCTGTTGAATTAAATCATAAGTAGTTAAAAGTTTTTGTTATAAGTAAAATTATGTTATTATATTAAACTGTCATTATTTAACATTGTAATGTTTTTACCATTGTATTGTTATGTTTCCTATAGCTAACTTGTTAATGAATGTTGCTTTTGTTTAAAAATTCTAATGTTTCCGTGGTATACCCAGATTTATTTTAAAAATTAACAAGTATGTGCTAAGTTTACAGTCTTTCTTTCGTCCAAAATAAAAATTAGCGATGCTCGAAAAGAGTGAATAAGTTTTTAAGTGCCATATTCATAGCTTTAAGACATCTGTAACTCTTATTTAATCTTGTAATATCTTTAATCTTGAACCAATACGACGAGCTGAACATAAATTCACCAATCAGAATCTCAGTGGACGTCTGAATGTGGGATATTAACTTTTATACCAAAATTGAGCAGAGAAATAAAAGATAATAATTGTCTCAAAACTTTTATCCCCAAGAATGGTATACATCCTTTCAGATCTCCAGGCGATCAGATCCTTGAATATGTCTAAGGGGGGTAGTCAGAGACATGTCTGAACATTTGGCTAAAGCCCACATTTTGCGGCAGTATCGCCGCTTTAAGAATACTTACATTGTTTCCTCACGATGTTTCATCATCATCATCATCAGCCTGTAGAAGTCCACTGCTGGACATTAGGCCTCCCCCAAAGAGTTCCACCACGAACGGTCTTGAGCCTTTTCCATCCACCGACTTTCCGCAACCTTCACAATGTCGTCGATATTGTCACGATGTTTAGCGCAATTCAATTTTCGTATCGAAAAACTCGAATGGGTTTGAACGACCTTCGGATGAAAGTCGGGAACGTCCCACTATGCCAATACGGCACTACCTATAGCACCAAACATTGTGCTCTCTTTGTTAGTATTCTGAAACTGAGGGTATCTCTATTCCAGACATACTGCGTAGACAGTAACGTAGCTGATAGCGCCTGCAGCGGCACCGCGTACCTTAGCGGCGTGAAGGCCAACAGTGGGACCGTGGGCGTGGGCGCGGGGGTCCGCTTCGGAGACTGTGAGGCACAGCGGCGCGGGGGCCACTCCGTCACGGGGCTGGTCGACTGGGCGCAGCGCAGCGGGAAAGCCACTGGTATGCACGTAAAGGCCAACAGTAGGACGAAAATTAGATAAGCTGAATTCAGTATTCGGTCTTCGGCACAGGCTTGAGGCACATTGTAGCAGTCCCAGGAATTCGGTTCAGGTGGAGGCCTAGGTGGTATGTCGGTGATAATGAAACGACCGTCTTACTCCGTAGCTAGTTTATTACTGGGGCTACCCACACGTTGGCATACAAGATATAGTCCATTCCTCCAACATTAATTTGGAAACCTGCAACAATGGACAACGTACTTAATATTTAACATATTCTTTAGGAACTTAGTATAGGTATCTACTTCATACAATTAAACTTCTTACCTACCCACCTAAAAATATTTCTTATAGCTAACAGGTTTTCGGAGCCTTTTAGATCGCCCGAACGGACTAGAGTTTGCAGTACTTGGAAGTACTTCACCCTTATTCTGATCTGCACTCTGTTCGTCCGGTCGAACCGCGCTATCCATCTCCTCGCATGCCTCCGCCCACTCCTCAATTTCCGCGTCCCCCTGATTCAGTACTATTACATTATTACTTTTCGCTACACTATTCCCTTGACTAACAGCGAATGGCCGTACTTCTATCCCCTCCCCAAAAGTGGCCGATGGAGCTGGTGGAGATTCTGACGGCGGCGGCGTAGCGGGGGGCTGCGGTGCGGATAGCGGGGTCTGCGCCTGATATGGCTGCGGCGGCTGCGGCTGCGACGCGCTCGCCACCGGCGGCGGCAGTACCGAGCTGCTGGCGGCGGGCGCGTCGCTGTACGCACTATCATTTACATCAGTATTGTTTGCGTTTGCACTAGTAAACTTCCTCATCTGATCGGTGTGCCTATTACCATCAGTATCATAATCCCTAAAATAGATTTCATACATTCGAGTGCCTATAATTTTTTTTACAGTTCCTACGCTCCAAATACTTTTCTTTGCGATAAACCACTTAGCCCATACAGTTTCACCTACTTGAAAACATCTGTTACGTTTTAATGCTACTGGTTCCTGTCTATCGACAGATTTACTCTGTGGTAAAATTAAGTCTAGTCTACACCTTAAATTACGACCTAACATCAGCATAGCGGGCGTGGAACCTGTGGCACAATGAACTGTGTTTCTAAAATTAAACAGAAAACTCTGTAATTTGCCCAAAACTTCCTTCTGACAATTACCTTCTGAAAACATGCATTTTATCATTTTTTTACAAGTTTTTACAGAGTTTTCTGCTTGGCCATTGCTGGCCGGGTGATAAATCGGTGATGTTATATGCTCAATACCATTCACTCGACAAAAGGTATGAAATTCGGCTGAGCTTATTTTTACATCATTATCCGATACAATTACATTAGGCACACCGAACCTAGAAAACATCTCCTTTAGTTTTTGAATAAGCGCATGAGTAGAAGTGCCGCGATCCATGTGAATACATTCCAGCCATTTGGAGAACGCATCTACAACTATCAAGTACACGGCCTGTCCTATCGACATGTAGTCTATGTGTATGCGGTGCCAGGGTGCGGGGGGGCGCGGCCAGGGCGCGGGGGGTGCGCTCGGCGGCGCGCTGCGCACGGCGGCGCACGCGCCGCACGCGTTCACCCACCGCTCGATGGCGCCGTCGATACCCGGCCACCACATTCTACTACGAGCTGCGCTTTTAGTTTTCACGATGCCGAAATGAGCTGCATGCAATTCTTTTAACATTCTGTCTCGGTAGACAGTCGGAATCACTATTCTATGACCGCGGAATAAACAACCATCTATCACTTCCAAATCCGTTTTGCATTGAAAGTACGGCGCTACTGATTCGCAATTAATTTTCCTCGGCCAACCATTATTCATATATTTGATGACCGTTCTCAACACATCGTCGGCGACGATCTCACGCTTGATATCGCTGAATAAAACCGGTTCTACGCTCGCTTCTAAGAAAAGAAAATACCTGGAGCTGCCATTGTCCTGCTTATTGTCACTGACCGCAGCTGATAACGGTGACCGAGAAAAATAATCCGCAATTTCGTTGTTTTTGCCGTCTATGTATTTAGCCGTATAATTATATGCCGATAAAATTATTGCATAACGTTGAAGCCGCAGGGCTGCGGTCACGGATACACCCTTGCCTTTGCCGAAAATGGAAAGCAAAGGCCGGTGGTCAGTTTTCAAAATGAAAGGTTCCTGACGACCGTATACGTATTGATGAAAATGTTTCACCCCGAATATAATAGCCGTCGCTTCTTTTTGAATTTGGCTATAATTCTTTTCACTCGCCGATAACGACCGTGAGGCGAACGCTATTGGCCGCTCGCGGCCATCCGCGTCCCGATGCGCCAGCACGGCGCCGAGCCCGCACGGCCCCGCGTCCACCGTCAGCACCAGTGGCGCGTCCGGGTCGAAATGCGCCAGCACTCGCTCG
The DNA here is from genome assembly GCA_947579855.1 of Anticlea derivata. Lineage (NCBI taxonomy): Eukaryota > Metazoa > Arthropoda > Insecta > Lepidoptera > Geometridae > Anticlea > Anticlea derivata. The sequence continues at coordinate 2,183,352 of OX388269.1, forward strand.
CTGGCCAGCGCGCGCTTCACGCTTCGGAACGCGGCTTGCTGGCGTTCTCCCCACTGCCACTCTGCGCCCGTGCGTAGAAGTTCGTGTAGTGGATTCAATAGTGCCGATGCACTAGGAATAAAATTCCTATAATAATTTACTACACCTAAAAATCTTTTAACTCCTAACACGTCGGAAGGTGCCGGTGCATCGAGTATCGCTTCGACTTTAGTTGGACAGGTCTTTAACCCGCTCTTATCAATAACATAACCCAAATAAGTTACGCTCTTTTCGAAAAAAACACATTTTTCTTTTTGTAAACGCAAACCTGCATCTTGCAACCTAGCTAATACTTCTCGTAACCTTGACAAGTGTACTTCTTTTGTAGGGCCCGTTATACAAATATCGTCAAGCCACACACTGACCCCTTCTAAGCCTGCTAACAATGTTTCCATAGCCTTTTGGAATATGGCGGGTGCACAAGCTAATCCGTATACTAAACGTGTATAAGAAAATAAACCCTTGTGCGTATTTATGGTGGTCAGCTTTTGAGACGAATCGGACAATTTAAATTGGTTGTAAGCATTACTCAAGTCTATTTTTGAATATCTTTCCCCTCCCCCTATCCTGGAAAAAACCTCCTCTATTCGCGGTAACGGGTACTTATCTATTTCTAAATCCTTATTCAAAGTACAAGAAAAATCACCTGCAATTTTCAACTTCCCGTTTTCTTTTAAAACAGGAACGATGGGCGTGGCATATTCACTAAAATTCACCGGTATCAGGATACCTAAACTGACTAGCCTATCTAGTTCTTTGCTAACTTTTTCTTTAAGAGCAAACGGTACCGTACGCGGCTTAAAAAACTTAGACGCTGCATTTTCTTTTAGTTTTAATTCGACTTCAAACTTATTAAAACGTCCTAACTCATCCTTCCAAACGTCTGGATACTGTTTCAGTAATCGTTGCACTTCATCACTGCTTTTATTCGTACAAGTTATGTTATTATTTGCTGATGAGAAATAGATCCTAAATTTTGTCATAAAATCGCGACCCAGGAGAGGTGGTCCACCATTTTCTAACACATATATTTTAACATTGTTACACATACGAGAATACTTGACTTTGGCTACAAAGTATCCTAGGGGCGTAATTTTATGACCATTGTAAAGACACATTTTTAAATCACTTTTAATTAAATTTTGATTCGAAAAGTTTTTTAAGTATAATTTATCTGATATAACAGTGCTTCCTGACCCAGTATCTAACTCCATGCATATATCCATTTCGTTCACTCTAACAGTTATTTTAATAGGATTATAGTCAACATACCTCAAGTTATACAGTTCACACTCACTGCAATCACCTTCTTGAGACTTCTCCGTCTCCTCCGTACCGATGTTATGCAATTTTGAGTTCTTAGCCGTACATAACTTTTTTAAATGCCCCTTCTGTCCACAAACTAAACACTTGTAGTTCTTAAATCTACACTTAGCCGCGTTGTGGTTTTTTAAACCGCACACTGCACATCGCTCTGCGTCATCCTTTTCGCGAGCCGCGCCTGCGCCCGCCTGCTGCGAGGCAATGCTGCGCGCGCCGCCCGCGCCAGCGCGCACGTGGAACACCGGCTCCTCCTTCACGACGACGGCGCCCGCGCTGACGACGCCCGCGCCGCCAGCGCGCGCTGCCCGCGCACATGACACCTTCTGTGCAATCTCCAGGGCCTGACCGAGCGTCAGGGTCTTGGAGTCGCACTCGAAAAGTTTATCACGTTCATGTCCGGCCTTGAAGCCTAGCACGAAGCGGTCGCGCAACAGCGTGTCCAGCTCCGTGCCGAAATCGCAGTACACGGCTAGCCCTCGCAGCCGTGCCGCCCAATCCTCGATGCTTTCACCGTCGGATTTCATCGCTTCGTAGAACTTCGCCCTATCGGCGAATGTCGACCTTTTTGGTGTGAAATGTTTGTTGAGTACGTCCACTAGCTCACTGTAGCCAATTTCTTCGAGTTTCTTCGGATGAACGAGGTTCCGAAGCAGACGGTAGGATTCGTCCGACAGATGCGTTAATAACACTGCACTTTGGTTATCGATTGAAATGGTACTATTTAGTTTTATAAACTGCGTCAATTTGCCGTAAAACACTTCCCATTCGTGTATTTTATAATCAAAAACGCTTAAATTTCCAAAAAAACTAGCCATCTTCGATAAAAATGCGGGTAGATCCCGGCCTCGTCGGCAGATGGTATGTCGGTGATAATGAAACGACCGTCTTACTCCGTAGCTAGTTTATTACTGGGGCTACCCACACGTTGGCATACAAGATATAGTCCACTAGGGCAGTCCGTTGTGATATAATATGGGTCTTTGCCCAACTGTGGCATTCACCTAACCATTGGTCTATCGTGACTAAACTGGACCAATTAAGATAAAAATCTATAAATAATTTGCATCATCGAATTTGACATCATCTTTCGATGTCTCAACGTATTTTGTAAAAAACATTACCCTTCTTCCTTCTCGGCAGTCGGGTAAAAATATGATAAACTAGCTTCCGCCATAGTGTCTACATAAAAGGTAACCTATATACTATAATAGTTAAAAAACTCTATCCATTCCAAGTTTTAACGAAATCGGTTAAGCCGTTACCGCGTGATTGAACAACAAACATACAAATATCCAAAAATCCTTACAAACTTTCGCATATTTTATAATTATAAATAAATATTAGTAGGATACTGCAACTGTCAATATTTCTCTCTTTATATAAATATCATAATTCTTAAATTTTGTCATATTCGTACCTATGCAGGTGTAGTGACAACAACTAGAGTGACACACGCGACTCCAGCGGCGTCATATGCCCACTCGGCAAACCGGCGATGGGAATCCGATACCGACCTGCCCAAAGTCGGGCTACGATGCGAGGACATCGCTTCACAGCTAATCACTGGCCGCGTCGGCAGTAATATCGATGTAAGTCATATTGCTTAGACAAGTTAAACCGTGTTCAAACGAAGTGCGATGATATCTAAAATATGTGATTCTTTATAGTGATTGAACTCCAAACTTTCGCATTTCTATTTTACGTAGGTTTGTATTTGTACAGAATGTGCATTGGACATTTTGTCGAAGCTCGTGTAGGCGTCTCGGAAAAGGATATACCTAGTTCATTTGCGAGACAATAAATAAGAAAAAAACCATAAACTTAAGCATTCCATGATACACGCAATGTACAAACATAGCATCAAATAATTAGAAATATAGAAGTTACACAGTGCGTATAATCAAGTTTCGTTTATAAGGAATGCGTTCTTAATCTTAAAACCACTATGTAAAAATTTTTATGCGTTGATGCCTAATTTATAAATCTACCATTGGATGATGACTTTTGCAATTTCCAGATTATGTTTGGCGGCGGTCGTCGCAACTTCATCCCGAAGTCGCAGAAGGATGAGCAGGGCTACCCTGGCCACCGGAGCGACGGCGCCAACCTCATCAGGAAGTGGCTGCTGAAGAAGGAGGCCCTTGGAGACACTCCTTACTACATTTACAACCGTAAGGTTAGTAGTCCTTATCCTTTAAGCTTATTAGTACTTACTTCCTCTTTGGGGCTTCACATTACTTGCGTGTGCTGCCCTTAGATCATTGGCTGAAGCTCACATTTGTCTTTTTTTTTACATTCTTTTAAGCTCTTATTTATCTGAGATTATAATTAGATTATTTTTCTTTTGAGCTTCACCTAGTTCGATCGGTACCACACTGAAGCTTTAAATTCCATTTGTGAAAAGGGATCATCGAAAAAAATGATAGGCACCAAGCCGTGTTTGTTGGCTGATTCTTCTAGGCTTGGTCGCGAGGAACAGGCATAGCTTCACCTAGTTTCTAAGACGATTCAAAGTGATCCTAGTGATTTTATTGAATTAAAAGCCTTTTGACTTTGACGTTGACTTTGACGGCTGAAGAATAGGCCCCTCCATATCTACCTATACGCGTATGTCGTAAGTGGCGACTAAGGGAAAAAAGCTAGGGTATGGGCAGCAGCGTCCCTCATTCTAACAACGATAGCTCTAACTGCGCTCGCCAACCCGCATGCCCCTACTAGCGCCTACTAGCGTGGTAGGCAAATCCCCCCACATGATAAGGAATTCGCTCTGTTTGTGGGGGAGGCCATGTACACAGTGCTGAAATGATCATGATGATGATTTCTTAAGACGTAGTATTCAAATAGTTAAGACATTGAGAAAGCTATTCTCTATTCCTTCACGCACTAACCAGCCTGGCTGCGGCAGCTGAAATATTGAGCGGCCATTTCGGCAGCCTAGAGCGAGCTCTTCAGAGCCACGATACCACACGACTTGGAGGAGGTAAGGCACAGCGAGATATTCTCGTTCTAAATTAGAGCAGCCCGCCTGGGGAGGGACCTCCGCCTTACAGAAAATCCGATCGTAGCCAAATAACATTATTTTTTGCAAATAGTGTTGTGTTCCTGCGGTGAGTAAGGTTGCCAGAGCTCTTTAGGGGAGTTCGAGGTCGACAACGCGTGCGTGATGCCTCTGGTATTGCAAGCGCTCGTAGGCTACGGTAACTGCTTACCAACAGGCAGGCCGTATGTTTGTTTGCCACCTCAGTTGTATAAAGACTTTATACAGGACTTTATGACTAAGAAAGAATCAGTGACACGACCAGCAAGCAAGCATATAGTTGTAAAATTACTAAACATTATGGCTCCATAACTCAGTTGGTAGTAACTCTGCCTTCTGCGCTAGAGGAGTGGATGAGACCAATGACCGATGGGCTGGTGCTTACCTCGGACCTTTGTCATAGGTAAGCACCAGCACTTTGATCAGTATAGCGATCCAACGAGGTAACGTCGCCAGCCTTTTGGGCACGCTGCCTGTGGTTGGTGATCTGAACTCTGTGTTCTACTTGTAGTCGTAGTCGTAGAAAACAGAGTTCATTTCTAGTATAATATTATTTTAGTTTAATTTACAACTGTTATTATTATTATTTTTCTGTTACTAAATAAATACTAAACTTCTTTATTTAATTTATATTATTTTCGATAACCAGGCCCTTCTGTCTCTGGACGTAGACAAGCATTCTAGCGTGCTTGGCCTGTTCTCGCCCGACCACCTGCCGTACCACCTAGAGGCTGACGAGGAGGACCCGACCCTGGCTGAGATGACGGTCAAGGCCATTCAGATGCTTTCCAAACGGGACAACGGGTTCTTCTTGTTTGTTGAAGGTAATAACCATTATAACATTCATCATTTCTTAGTCAGTAAAATTATTAGTCATCTTGCGCTGTGGATGAGGTACCTAGTTATTCCCTAAAATAGATTGATATGAGTTATGCAGACTGTATTAAGCGTGGAAATTTTAAATTCACGTTTATCCCATCCTTCTTCCTCTCCCTACTATCCTACTTCCTAATATTACTCTACTGCTGAACATCGGCCTCCCCCACAGATTTCCAAAGCGAATTCCTATCATGTGGGAGGAATTCACCCACACTCACCACGCTGCTGGGCACGCGGGTTGGCAGGCGACAGCTAGTATACCTACATAATCATCGTAGTGAGGCTGAGGCTTTGAGGAGAGAAAGAAATGACGTGTTCTATAAAAGACAGAGGCCGTGGTGGCCCCGGCTGAAGAATAGGCCCCTCCATATCTACCTATCCGCGGATGTCGTAAGAGACGACTAAGGGAAACAAAGCTAGGGGATTTAACAACGATAGCTCTAACTGCGCTCGCCAACCCGCGTGGTGAGTATGGGCAAATTTACTCTGTCTGTGGGGGAGGCCATGTTCAGCAGTGGACTTCGTACGGCTGAAATGATGATGATGATGATGATAAAAGACAAGGTCATATCACGTCATGTAAAAAGTATTTTATTGGTCACTTGCGCCCTTTTCCCCTCGATACCGCCGCCACCGGCGCCGGCAGCGTTGTACCGAATGTACAGTATTGGGTAATCGTTTCGTGTGAATCATATTCTCTGCAGTAGGTAGGTAAAATTGCTGCATTACGAGCTTATTGGGTTTTTCATTGGTATGTTCATTTGGGAGCGGTATACCTAATTCACCTGGGGCTATTCACCCAGGGTGCACTGAGTACACTACTTCAGCAGACTTGACTTCCGGATTATGTATCCGTAGTCGTCTACTGTGTAGTCACAGTCAGTACCTAATTCATTCTGTCAGGTGATACCTTGGTGTATTAGGTACACTACATTTTTTTTTTGTTACATCTATTATTATTTTTCACTATATTTTTATATATATTTTCTTACACTATAGTTAACCTAGGTATGTAGCATACTCGCATAATGTTACTTTTAAGCGAGTGGAATACAAAATGTTGATTCAAATTGGTTCAAGTACGACATATATACATCTAGCCTATAATAAACGATAAGATAAATGTGAATCCTAGATTACTGAAATAAATAAATAAATACATGGTGGATTGTTGGCGTCCAAGAACTGGATATGTGAACGTCGGTCGCCCAGCAGCGAGGTGGCCAGACGTTAATAGCAAGCATCTGGATGAGGCTTGCATTGGATAGAGGAGAATGGCACATACAAAGGGAGGCCCATTCCCAGTAGTGGGTGAAGTCAGGCTGTGGATGATGATGATGCGGGTGGATTTAATTATCCCATGTGTTTTACTTACACGATTGTTATGTTACCTTATGACATCAGAATAATACAGTGAACCTTTTGATAGGCATGAAATATTTCTAGTAATAGTTATTCGATCGTCATCACCCGCGGCTGGCTTTATCCACAGCCACGTATTCTATACCTAGTTGTTCTGTTTCTCAAGGTAAACCAAACAAGCTGGAGAATTGAATTTTGTGATGTAAGTTAAATTGTTATGATCCAATGTGAGGGATTAGAAATAAACTATTCTAGTAATTTTGGGAAGTTAAGAGTTCTGTGATAAGAGTCTGAATTTCAGACTCAAGTATTAAGCTGTTTTAGGAACTAATCTTGATTTCGAACTTTTTGTACGTTTACTTCTTAGCCATGGAGATGATAAATAGGCCAAATCAGCCGATTTGAAAACCTTTGTAAAATATGATATCCTAAAATTTGATATTTTTTTCGCCAATTTACTTTCTTTATGATAGAATAAGCTCCCTTCCGGGTAGTAGATATACTACAAATCACCATGTAGAATAGATAATAACTTCACTTCGGGTACTTTAATAAAGTTTTTCCTCCAGGTGGAAGAATAGACACGGCACATCACGAAAGCAAGGCTCGGAAGGCACTTGATGAGACAGCTGAACTGGCGAAGGCAGTCGAAGCGGCAATGCGACTGGTAGACCCGCAGGATACGCTAGTGGTAGTGACGTCAGACCATAGCCATACTATGACGTATAGTGGATATAGCAAACGGGGCACGGATATACTTGGGTTCACCAACATGGTATATATCACATATTTTGAAGCTTTAGCAGATATTTTGCATGAAGTATTATTTCTTTTCATAATCGTTTTATTCAACCATTTGGTAAACTGTGTAACACTTAGTTAATACTTAATCTTACTTAACCATCATCCTTAACATCTTCCTGCCCTTGTCCCACATTATGTGGGGCGGCACAACATGTTTTCCTCTGCCACTCTCTTCTGATAGCCGTCACCTCCGCACTCACTTCTTTGTGTATGTCATCTTTAGATGACATCAGTAAGAAAGAAGTGAGTGCGGAGAACAAAGAAAAGATGGATGGACTGACTTTTAAGTCTTTTCTTTGTTCTTCCTCTACTCTTATATCCATCCACATTTATACCTAACGCTCTTCTCGTTACATGACTTTCATCCCTCCTCATTCATGACCATACCATAGTCCAAAAGAAGTAGGTAGAACAATATGAAGGCTGATAGAGGTGAGTGGAAGAGGAAAACATATTGTGCCGACCACTGAACTGGGATGAATAAATATAAACATTCCTGACATATCACACACGGTCAACTGATCCCAAACTAGGCATAGCCTGTAGGTACTATGGGTTACCAGAGACTGATATACATAATAGATTAATATTTAACACCCAGACACCGAATAAACATCTGTGTTTATAACACAAATGTTTGTCCAGGGAATAGAACCCGTGACCTCTAGCGCAGAAGGCAGAATTACTGCCAACTGAGCTATGAGGCCAGTCAAAGGCCAATAAGGGTAGGGAGATGATGTATTGTAAAATGCATTACCATAGTTACCGACGCATTTGACGGTCAAATGCGTGTCTTTAGCAAATACATTTTATAGCGCACTGTGTTTGTCGGTAACTATGACAATGTAACAGCTTCTACATACGTATTCACGAATTTGTGACGCACCAATCTTATAATCTGGACTCAAGCTGTTCTATTTTGCTTTATGTATCAACCTGTATCAGCCTCGTCAAAAGTAAAAGGGTAAGGGGACGACTTCCGTCTCGCTCGCTCTCGTCTAAAAAAGTGAGACAGTGAGCGTATGTAGGTACTCGCCGGTTATTCACATAGTATGCGCCAGCGCATCATGCTCGAGCCAATGAGTCAGCGAGGAGAGCTAAAGAGGTTATTTGCGGCTATGGGCGGGACGGAGTAATCTCTAATGCTAGTGGGTATTCCCATTGTTTCGTCCCGCCAAAATCAGCTTTATTACAACGGTTTAGGATATGAACTTGGTTACTTACGAACCTAATGTTGTTAAAATGATTCTGATGTGTTGCTTCAATCCAGTAAATGATTCCCTTTATATGAGTACGGTCTACTTAGGTTCACTAAGCATCAGAATAGCAGAATATTCAATTTAATTTTACTAACCTACAAATTTGTGATAAGTTTGATAATTATTGGACCCATTTAAACTTTAATATTGTAGTGCCCCAGTGGTGTTCATGTTGAGAAACCTTAAATAACCAATGTGAAACAAGTATGTAATAAATATCAATTTTGGAATTGAATTCGACATTTACAAGCGTACGATATAGCTGGACGATATCGCAAGCCTCTAAAAGTGAAAAACAAAATAGACTTTATTCAATAGGCGTATGGATAATTTTGAAATAACATGTCGTATGCCGTTTGAACGTGGCTTAAAAATTCTAGCGTGCTAGAATAAAATAGAAAAAAAAACATTTATTCAGACCACCTCATATCGTAAGTAGTATGTTTATTCTGATAATTCTTTTGTCATTTAGCTGAACGCAACAGACCACCTTCCATACACAACCCTGAGCTACGCCAATGGACCAGGTTACAAGCCCGGCCACGCGCAAAATGGAAGATACAACTTGAGGATGGACGATATTAGTAAGTCTTTTTTCGATTACTGTTGGCCGTCTTGACCCCGGCTGAAGAATAGGATAGTATCTAGTAGATTATTTAATATTATTATTACTTATTTATTATTACAAACGACAGTGGGCAAAACTGGCCCAAGAGCAGCCACGATTGAGACATATGCCAAATTAAAGGGTTTATTCTAGTCTTCAAGTATGCTGAAGGGCATTTGAAGCCCTTCAGCATACTGAGGGCATCAAATGCCCTTCTCATCAAATGATCTGTACATGAGATTTCGAGTAATAGTGGAATGATTGTATTTATTTTTTGCTTCTTTTTCATAGTGTACGGCCAATGTACGGCCTTCCCGAGCGCTATGTAAATGGGTTGCTTTTTATATGGGCAAACCATCAAGGCTGTCGTTAATGGATCCTGCTTAGATTCGAAGCCTATCAACGCTGGTGTCCCGCAGGGATAATTTTTGTCACCCCCTCTTTTCATAATGCATATCAATGACATGTTGCAAATCTGCCGTCTCGATTGTTACGCGGATGATAACGAAATCTCATGTACAGATTTTGATGCCCTTCAGCATACTTGAAGACTAGATTATACCCTTTAATTTGGCATATGTCTCAATCGAGGCTGCTCTTGGGCCAGCTCCCATATAAATTTGCCCACTATTATTTAGTTCATTGATTCAGGCGTGACTTTCCATTCTAATATATTAAATAGACACACAAATATATATAGTACTATTCCGCTAATCTATTCCATATACCTAAGTTCAACAAATAAACATTCGATACGTGTTTCGCCTCTACGAGGCATCACCAGGAAGAATCGACTTGCTGTGCGCTGCTAACTTTTTATTAATCAATTGGTGCACGACCGGGATTCGAACCCACGACCAATGGGACGGAAGCCTCAGGGCGCGAGCTCTCGCACTTGACCGTCTTTATTTGACGTGTCATTTCATTCGTTCGACATTATGGCATAAAGCAACTATATGAAATAACACGTCATAAAGCCAGTTTAGAAATATCTCGTTTAAATTCAGTTTCATAGGGTGAAAATGTGTTTTTAGTGTACATATATTTTGACAAATGTATCATCACTTCATCATCAGACAATTTTTATGACATTCCTAGCTTCAACTTTCCTAGCGACACAAGTCGTGGATTAGTTGTCAAAAAAATATGCGTGGATCACAGACTATCGACTCGCACAGCTCTCAAAAGAGATTGAGTAGCTACCAAGGTGACTACAGTTTGTGACGCGTTCCTTTTGGGTAGCTTCGTGGACAACGGGCTTAGGCGAGAAGATCGTTATGTAGAAGCCCCTTCGTCCATGACTCTACGCAAAAGTGACGGAACTCATCAGAAACTAGAGTTGCGGACTGATTGGAAACTCTGACTCGTCATAATAACAGTGTTAGAATTTTATTATGATAATAGTTTTTCAATCGTGTCCATGTTTTCTTTTTTCCACTTACAGATTCCCTAAACTACACATACCCTTCCTTAGTCCCGATCGCGCGGGAGACCCACGGGGGGGAGGATGTCGCGGTCTTCGCGACTGGACCCTGGGCACATCTGTTCTCTGGCAACTATGAGCAGAACTTCATCCCCCACGCAATCGGATATGCGGCTTGTATCGGCCCGGGCATGACTGCATGTCAGTAAGAGCTATGAGTGGCCTCAACTGGTTTGTTTTTAGACATAAACATACGCCCCAATACTGAAACGCTTCTCAACTCATTCACTTAGGTAAAGGCTACTTAATACTTAGGGACCGGAATACTAAACCGGAACTTACTTTTGAGACCGTGATTAGCCGAGCGTGCTCTCAATTGAATTTATATAGCTGTCAAACGCTAATCAGCGTTTCTTTATTCCGTTTCGATGCTAAGTGGTCATTTGAGTGGGACTTAAATCTGGAACGCTTCAAATTTAAGTGGTGATCTAATTGATGTTTCATTATAAGATTCTGAACGATAACGGCGCGGCGTCTCAAATAATTGAGACCATCTCAAATAGTTAAGTGGCGTTTCAGTATTAGCGCGATAGACATTCATTTATTTGTTACCAAATGTTTTAGTGAGTTGTTCTCAATTGTTATTGTTTTTACTATATTTTTATAGGTAGAGAGAATTAACGAAAGAAGATTGACGAAACAGGTGTACAAGGCGAGTGTGAATGGGACCGTTGGAAGGGGAAGACCTAGGCGTACGTTTAGTGACCAAATCGGTGACGTTTTGGAAAAAGGCCAGGTCATGAGTACCCTAAACCGACGAGCATGTATGAGGAATGTGATGAGAGTGAATGAAGCAAAAGAGGTATGTCAGGATCGTAGCAAGTGGAAAACCGTGGTCTCTGCCTACCCCTCAGGGAAACAGGCGTGATTTTATGTATGTATGTATATTTTTAAACGTGAAAACCTGTAATAGGCTTTCTTTTATGTACACTGTATTATGTACGGGTTTAGTTGCTGTAGCTGGTGTTGGTTTTCCAATAAATAAACTGCTACCGGATTTGGATTCTGGGCCCTACGAACTTATTAGGTAGGTATGTGAAAGTGATTATACAGCAAATGAGAGTAAATGTAATAAAATACTCCTTCCTGATGTTAAATAGTAATATAAAAGTGTTCCGTAACTAATAGGTATACTTTCCCGAAACGGATTCCCTTTTCGGGAATATATTCACAACAAAATGAAAAATATCAACGAAAAAAGCTAAATATAAAAAAAATGAACTATACTGTAACCAACCAAACAGAGAGAGAGTTTTGAAGTTGAAGTTCGATTGTCCGCAGAAGGTGCTCGGCTTGGTTGGACGATGACCTTTATTATACGTGGGCCATCGTCCAATTAAGCCGAGCGTAGCGCAGAATACTGACAATCAAACAACAAGTCCGCTCGTAGATGACGTCATCTTGGCACGATCCTATTGGTTGATTCCATTATTGTCGGCTGTCTTCAGCTTTAATGGATGATGGGCATTTGAACTGGGATTGTTTTGTTGTTTTACATAAAATGTTATCATTTCAAGGGTCGAAGTGAATAAGCTGTCCGTTGAATTTTACTATTTAGTTATTGGTTTTATAAAAGCATTTTATAACTTGTTATTATCGAATAATACTTTATCTCATATGTTACTAGTTATTTTTTAAAGGGACTGTACCCATTAAATTATTACATGTAAACCTTAGCTTATTTATTATGAAACTTGTCCAAATAAAGAGTTCACATATCCACTGTCAACAAAAATATCTTTAAATAAAATCAAGTTTAAGTGAAATAATAATCATTTTTTTTCTTAAACACACCGCTACTTCTGAAACAAAAGGTATCCATTTAAATTCAAGAAACATGTGTTTTCGTTGTTTTGAAGCAATTAATATTTTTAATTCCCCATTCCGAATTCAGATTCCTTCATCCGACAATTTTATTGGCCAATTATTTAATTATTAAATACAATTTAATTTTATAGGTTTTGAGCCAGAATTTAGGTACTGGACAAATCCAGTAGGTACCTAAATTCTGGCTCAAAACCTGTTATTTTTAGTGGAGTAGCTTTAAATAGGTTAGTTAGATAAGCTTTATGTAAAAGTATTTTTGTATTTTTATTTTTATATTACTAAGCAGTTTCAGACTAATGTAGAGCGTAACATGATTGTTTTAAAATAAAACAATTGTTTAATAATAATGAAATAATTTCATTTGGTTGCCCATAACGCTTTAAAATTATATAAATAAAAATATTCCGGACATATTCACACGGTCAACTGACCCCAAACTATGCATAGCCTGTACTATGGGTACCAGAGACTGATATACATAATAGATATATATTTAACACCCAGACACAGAACAAACATCTGTGTTAGTCACAATTGTTTGTCCAGTGCGGGAATCGAACCCGCGACCTCTAGCGCAGAAGGCAGAGTAACTACCAACTGAGCTATGAGGCAAGTCAATCAGTATAATCAGGGTACAAACGCATCAGGTGGCTACTGAGGTCTTCCTACTAATATTATAAATGCGAAAGTTTGTGAGGATGCCTTTTACAAAAGGCTGGTTTAAACCAAACGAACATAGAGCTAGAGCTTAGAACAAGAGCATTCTTTCTCGTGCTTTTACATTCTTTCTTTCTTTGTGAATGCCGTGGTGGCCCCGGCTAAAGAATAGGCCCCTCCATATCTACCTATCCGCGGATGTCGTAAGAGGCGACTAAGGGAAAAAAGCTAGGGGATGGGCAGCAGCGTCCCTCATTTTAACAACGATAGCTATAACTGCGCTCGCCAACCCGCATGCCCAGCGTGGTGAGTATGGGCAAATCCCCCCACATGATAGGAATTCGCTCTGTCTGTGGGGGAGGCCATGTTCAGCAGTGGACGTCGTACGGCTAAAATGATGATGATGATGAACGCAGACAAAACAACGAAAGAACGCTAGTCTGTTCACACTTAAACAATTTGAAAGAGTGGGGATAGAATGAGCATTCGCTCGTCATAAGTAAATCGGCTCTTTTAGGCATTAGATCAAGTGACCAGGTACTACTGACCAAGTAGGTACTATTTAGGTACAACTGAAAACCTACGATGCCCGGTCGTGCACCAATGTAAATTCCATTCGAATATATGTGTGCTTTACTAGTGTGTACTCTCAAACGGTGAAGAAAAACATCGTGAGGAAACCGGCATGGACTAGAACCTAAATTCTACCGTAATGTGACCTGTAACAAGTGCATCTTAGAAGCGCACTTTAACCCTGAGGGCCTGTACCTGAACCTGGTCATAGACTTAACTTGACCAAGAAAGAATCATAGTTCATAGTTCAGAGTTATTTATTGGTAAAAATCAGATTACAAGTCAAATGAACACAGTATACATAGTCAGTAGATAGGTAAATGCTACCTACTTAAGTTACTTATTGAAGTACTTACGCCAAAAGCGTACTTACATAATAAATTTTACTTACATAATACGTAATACAATTTGAGTCATACAATTTGAATGTAATTGAATGTAAATAAATTAAGTCAATAAAATGTCAGTTTGAAATAAATAGTAAGTACCTATTAAACTAATTATTCACAACAAAAGCATAGTTGTCAATAAAATATTAGATACTCTATAAGCCAACATTTGAGTTTATTTTTCAGTGACATGACAAGCAAGCAATATGTACCCGTGGTACCCGTGGTACCCGGGTAAAAAGGTAGGTTCCTTTTTACCACGCGAGCGCAGATGCGTGTGGAAGCTAGTCTAGCGTAATTGAATCAGCGTCATGTATTATCAAAATGATCGATGAAGCAAGCAACAGAACGAAAGTAAAAGTCCTCCACAATCTTCCTACTTGCAATAACAAAAGCCTTGCTGGTCTCTAAATGATAAAGGCATATTTCAGCTAGAGCGGAGCGTGCACGAATAAAATACTTGCGCACTTAGCAACTCAATATGATTAGAAAATTTTAAATTATCAGTATTTTGCTTCGGAGTTTGCATATCAATATTTTGATCAATAAATAATGGTAGCCCGTGTGCTTGTTTGTCACTTATGTATTAAATAATACTAAAATAATAATATTATAAATGCAAAAGTTTGTAAGGACGGAGGATATTTGGATATTTCATTGTTTGTGGTTGGATATCTGTGGTTCAATTACGCCATAGCAGCTCAACTGATTTCGATGAAACTTGGAATGCTTAGATAGTTCTTTACATAAAGTTGCTTCTAGGCTACTTTTCAGTAATTAAAACATGCTATTGCATATATTTTTCTTCACTTGAGAGCTCATTGACTACTATGAGACACGGAACATAATTTTAATAAATCTATATTTCTTTTGTGTAATTGGGCTTCGGATGTGTATCTGTTCTTGCTGTCATGGTGTGTATGCAGCCTAAAGTATCTACTTAATAAACTCTATGAAGTTACCCCCTATCCAGTAGGTTTTCATCCCTCGTCGGGGGTGGTCGTGCCCTATTCAGGCTCGGGCGCGAAATCTTGTTTGCTTTGTGTGATTCGATCTACTTCAATGGGTAAGTGCTCTCTGGTTATGAATGTAATATTCGTTTTTCTATACTGTAGGTGCTATTTTATTCTAGTTTTCCTGTTATTTTAGATATTTTAATCAGTCTTTCATAATTAAAAGATAAGTTAGTAATGAGGCAAGTAGGTATAAACTTACAAAAAATACCTTAAGTGAAAATTATGTTCATAATCATGATAGTTTCAAAATTAGGTACCTATATCGAAATACATTTGACAGATTATGAACAAGATGGAATATTTTTATCTATATTTTGGTGAAAGAGTCATTCCCAAAGCTATTGGCGTTTCAGAATTTATGTACACATTAAAGGGCAGGACAACTTCACTTTGCATGACTTTCACATGCTAGGTAAACAAACAACTTGATTTATTTTAAACTTAAGACTAAAAATATTAACACGTTTTTACGTACGTACCTGAGGAGTTGACTTTTATCATCATCGTCATCATTTTAGCCGTAGGACATCCACTGCTGAATATATCTTGTGCAGTCTGCTCGCAACGGCTCCCAGAAACCTTTAGGTTGGTCATGTTTCCATCGAGTGGGAGGCCGCCCTTTGCTGGGCTTTCCGGTGAATGCTCTCCTATCTTGTGGTCGGCTCTTATTTTCACTTTGAATGTTGTTGGGCAGCACCCACGAAGCCCGAAGAAAGGTCATGCAGCGAGCGACTCCGGCGCTGGTGCCGCAGTCGGAACTGCCAGTTGTGGCGCCTGCTGCTGCTGCCCTTCATTCCCATCCTGGCGCTGATCGTGCAGACTACGCTCTCTCTCGAGAACAGCATCACCAATGGACGGGAAGTTGCCGATGTTGAGGAGCAGGTAAAAATAGTCAGTAAGCGCCTGGGGCCAAAATTGTACTTTAAAGTTTAAAGTTCTATTAAGTTCCAACTATTAAAAATAAATGAAATGAAATGCTCAAGCTGAAATAAAGTTGATCTGCAGCTGAAATGCAGCTGTTTATTATGCGTGTGTCAAAATATTTTACGCGAGGTAGTGCTCATCGAGAAAAGAGAAGGTATCTTCGCCTTACAGAAGATCACAGCCAAATAACATTATTTGTTACAAATAGTAACAAATAATGAAGTTGAAGGTTGAAAGTATGAGTAATAATTTCAGATAATATTCAATTGTGACAGTAATTTCAATAAAAACAACTATAAATCTGACTTAAAGTCTGATTATCTGTTGGAGTGGAGTGAACCCTGGTATACTGGTAGTCCTCATATTTTTCAATCCAACCACACTCGCATCTCACTGACATTATTTTTAAAGAATTCAATGCCAAAATTAAATCATTATTGCCGACTTCTGGTCAGCTGGAGTGGTCTACCGTCGCTACAGGGAGGCACACAGGGTCATGAAAGTCCCTGACTTTAGATGTGGTGTAGCTGTCTAAGTTTATTATTATATGTATGTTAGTCTGTAAAATATTTATTAATATGGGCCATGGCATATTACACATTTTTGTGTAATGTGTAAATTAGCCTGAAATAAAGATATTATTATTAAAATTTTTCAATTTTAAATTTAATTTTTTAGGATAATATGTCCGGACATTTCCGGACATATTATCACACACGGTCAACTGATCCCAAACTAGGCATAGCCTGTACTATGGGTACCAGAAACTGATACACATAATAATAGATAAATATTTAACACCCAGACACAGAACAAACATCTGTATTCATCACACAAATGTTTGTCCTGTGCGGGAATCGAACCCGCAACCTCTAGCGCAGAAGGAAGAGTTACTACCAACTGAGCTATGAGGTCAGTCAAATATAACCTGAGCCTAAGATAATACCTCCTAGGGGAAGTCTCTCGTGCCTGTTATGACCTAACGTCCAATCAACAGCCTCATCGCCTCGTACCAGCAACTCTGAGATTTTGTTTATGCGTAAGATGACAGAGACTCTCAATGATTTATTGGTCGAATTTGTGTAAAATAGGGCTGACACGTTTATTTGAATGGTAATAAGACGTCATGGTAGGACGCTATTGCTCTACTATACGAAATTAGTTTCAAGATGATCCTTACATCTATTTATTACAGTCAATTTGTAGTTTGATGTTTGAGAGCGTGCGATATAGCTAAAAGATATCGCAAGTCCTTGAAAGTCAAGCTCAAATTTACTTTATTATGTAGCCGTAGAATAGGTAGTAGGCATTGTAGTGTATGCCTTACACCACGCTGGTTCCTAGCAGGACAACTCCCTCGTTATGATTATATCACTTATAATCTCTCACAGTGATTCCCGCGCGCCTGCTCGTGCCGGCTTGACCACAGACTGACTCACTCCTGGAGACTATGTATACATCTCTCCATCTCAGGTGTCATCTGTTATCTGTCACTGTCAGTTGTCCCCCGGAGACAGCATAAGTTAAGGAATGCAGGTATCCTTAAATACTAGTCACTACATCCCTTCCTTGTTAAAATAATTTTAATAAATCTATTTTCGACCACCATCACTTTCGCTAGAAGTAATGCTTTGGCGAGTAGACAGATTCTACCGACCCTCACTACCGTTCTTAGCTTCTACTATACAATTCAACTACCACTGAAATAAGGCGTGTTATTTCAAGTAACTCAGCCGCGTGATAACCACCCCACAGTGGGGGTATTGCTTGATAATTCGATGACACACGAGTCGGTAACTGAACGCAGCCCGTTCGTTAGTTCGTTTACTTCAGATGCCGGTAGCAGGTCAATATGACTGAGCTATCGTATCACTACGATGCTGAAAGCAAGGGAAATAATAATAATAATAATAATCTAGCGCATTATCCCTTTCGAGAAGAAACCTGTAATGAAAGCCCGGTTAGCCGATGTATACCCGATAGCCAGATCATTTTAATCACTAGTAGGTACATTTGAACATCCATACCCTGATCATAACTTAGAACCTACTACGCCACCTACCTCTCTCCCTCCTTTTTCTTAATTTTTTTTAAATGAAAATGACGGATATTCTAATTGGCCTACCGGATTCTTGTAGTTTAATAGGAACAACCACTTATAGAAAATCGAAGTCACAGCAGTCTTGACCTAACGCCAGTATCTCATGTGCCGTCAGGTATTAAGAATTAGATATCAGTTCGTTATAATAAACTAAAATCTCGTAAACCATTTAAAACTGGTCACTAAATTTGCTACTCAAACATGGTTAACTCCTTGGTCCACCGCTAATCAACTTGTTGGTGTGCCTTTAAGCAAGGGCTATTTAACCCCTTTGGTCCACACTTTGCATCCAATTTAGTGGAATACCTCCCACAACCAATTGAATGGCAAGCCCTTTGGTTCACACTTTGCATTCAATTTAATAGAACACCTTCCCCAGCAATTTAATGCTGGACGTCTGACCAGCAACCTTGCAACCAATTTAATAGTACGGCTCAGTCAGACTGCCGCCAATCCAATGACACGCCGTGCCACCAATTTAATGGTACGCCTTCCCATCAGCACATGTGCAACCAATTTAACGGTAAGCCTGCGCTCGACAGCATTCAACCAATTTAATGGTAAGCCTGTGTGACCAATACTTGCAACCAATTAAATGGCAAGCTTGTGTGACCAATACTTGCAATGCAACCAACAAATGGGCAAGCCTGTGTAACCAATACGTTTGCGACCAATTAAATAGCAAACTTGAGTGACCAAATCGATTATCTTGAACGTTAAGCTACCTTTTCTTCCAAAAGTTGCAGTTTATTTGAGAAATGCTGACTATTTATTGTGCTCTTGAATATGATAAGTAGTTTATTTAGATTACCCTTTATTTAAACAGGATTCATAATGAGGCCCACATGATTCTAACATGGCACAAGCGTTCATACCTCTAAGGCCTCGTTTTGTACGTATTTCGATATTTGTTACTATTAACGAGTCGTGGAAAGATGCTTTTACGAATTATCTTCCAAATCAAAATTTAGGCATATCGAATTTCCAATTCTCATGACAGTAGGCATTCGATTTGATGAATGTTCACTAGGGCTTGCAAATATTCGAAACTGTAGTATTCGACCATTCCTTTGGTGGTATTCGAATATTCGATTGCATGTTTTAGTTCACTAAAACTCGCACTAGTGTCGGTCGAGTATGAATGAACACACCCTAAACAACAACAATCCCGAAACAGTTTTCATGAAACCACGTTTAGTGTTTGCCCGGCTGGCTGTCTTCTCGGGAGTTCGGAATTGTTAGTAAAACGCCCACAAACACTAGACTTTTAATTGGACATACAAATACACTTTTAACACAAAATAACTAAATATAAATAAATATTACGGACACATCACACACGGTCAACCAATCCCAAACCAGGCACAGCCTGCACTATGGGTACCTGTATCTGTGTTAGTGACAATTGCCTGTCCAGTGCGGGAATCGAACCCGCGACCTCTAGCGCAAACTAACCGAAAACAATTAAACACGTAAAACTAAGGAAAGTTCTCGAGCCGAATCTTTAATCGCGGAATCGCGCGGGCCGCCTTGTACTTCCTCACTCGCCGCGCGATGGTGCTAGTCGTGTAGGAACCGTGGCGCGTAGGAGAGACGGAAATGTCGTCGTCGCCGTCGGCGCGGCATGGTGCATTCGAATTCAAATAAGTAGGCTGATTAGAACCGCGCACTATACACGTTACAGGTTTTGTAAAACACATGTGTGGTCGGGCAGTACTTTTGTTTTGCCGCTGATTCTGAAGATTTATCTCTAAGATTGATTTCTTGTACCAATCACCTAGCTATTACGACGCTGCTGCGTCGCCGCCGCCACTCTGCGCCGCGCTGCCAACACGCCGATGACACGACGCCAGCGCCGCCGTCTCGTCGTCCGACTTCTATATTTTGTCTTCCTTCATCCAAAGTATGGGTTTATGGTTAATAGGTACTTCTTTGTGATCTTATCTCAACTTAGCACGTTCCTCCGTTAAAGTAATACATAAGAATATCCACTGTTACTAAACCATATTGTTTTCTGAAGTTACTTCCATCAATTATCATTCTTCACACATTTTCCAGGTTGATGTCCAGATGAAATTTCACCTCTTCATTTCTCGGGAGTCCTTACTTCAGTTTATGCTATTTGTCCATCCACTACCTCTTCGTCAAATAAGTACGTAGATCATCAGAACTGCCATCGTACCTACTTACATGAGTTATACCTACTTATAGTATCTATCTATGGCCTCTTGATGCCGTTACTTATGTATGTGTGGACTACCCTAGTACTGCCTCGTCGCGTCACCAGATCTAGTAGTTTAATAAGTTGTATACTCGTGTATAAAATCTCTAAACATTTCCATTGTTAACTTAACACACGAAATTTGAGTTTAATTTTTTCTTCCATTTTCAAAACTTTACGCAAGGTTAGTTTTATTTAGTTTTATTATAGTTTTATTTTGGTTTTGCTAATACCTAAGTACTAACAAAATGATTCCTCAACCATGCAATTATAATTAGGCACTTATCTTCCTCTCCTTTATTGTGAACCTGGCGACAGTTTATATATCGCCATTGATCTCTAGACCTCCACCATCTCGGACACAATAGAAAATCTATTGTGTCTCGTGTAAATCTGTGTTTATGCAGACAAGGTGTTAATTACAAAGCACATAAACTTATACCTATCATGTAAATTACAGGTGAAGCACATAGAATACATTGCATACATAGAATGAGCTCTTATAATGGTGGAAAGTCATTTACCATTTGTCATGTGTTGGGTAACTTATCTTTCAATTAGAATGTTTAGCTCTGATAATGATATTAAGAGGCCAGGATAACAATGTGAGAGGAAGTTCGTGCTATTTTATTTCTACATTCTATTTGCACTCTTAATCACTAATTGTCGCTAGGTAATTGAATTCTAGCATGTTTGAAATTCGACCACAAACAGTACAATTTGCATAGACAGAGAGCTATTGAGAACCCATGATTCAAGGCAACTAAACTGTTACCTATGTTAGCTGTCCATATGTACGAGACTGTACGCGACCCTTGAGAGGATGTTGATTGATAGCCAGATTAGACGATACGAAGAGAATTTATTAATTGTACTTTGACGCTATGTGCTAGGGATGATGATGATGATAGATGAGTGCGGACCGAACGCTATCCGTAGATGCACTGACTAGGTAAACCGCGCGCGCGCTGC
This sequence comes from Anticlea derivata, assembly GCA_947579855.1. Taxonomy (NCBI): domain Eukaryota; kingdom Metazoa; phylum Arthropoda; class Insecta; order Lepidoptera; family Geometridae; genus Anticlea; species Anticlea derivata. Next base: position 2,204,825 of record OX388269.1, read on the forward strand.
CTCGTGCGGCCTACTTAGTCAAAATTGCTAGATTGCTAATATGCTAAATTGTTCGATGTGCATCGAACATGCTCCTGAGGGGAGGAAATGGGATGAAATGAGGCGATACAATAGTAGGGGTTAGTAATACAAAGATGATCCAATATTTGCTTAGGCTAAATGATTGTTAGAACATTGCTAGATGAGTTTTAATAATTGCTATACTAAATACAGCGTCACTTAGTTGATGAACGCTAACTATTCCCTATCTATCGTAAAAACCGATTGTCTTTTGTTGATGGGCGAAGTCGAACTGTCTCGTTTGGAACGTAAACTGGACCAACGTTTGGCCACATGAACACTATGCCCTTGCTCGGGCAAGGGCTGCTCTCGCGCACTCACACTTTGCTCTTGCTTAGGTTCGGGCAAGTTACGCGCACTCACACTCACACTCACGCTGCTAGGTACCGGGGCGGGCGCGGGCGAGCTAGCTGCTTGTCTACCTCGCCTCCTCCACAGGAACCACAGGAACGCTGCGACGGCTGCTGCTAGTAGCACATATGATATAGCGTAGTGATGTATATCATGTGAACTCAGGGTCACGTCTTGTTGAGCGGCGTCCTTCATGGCGGTGATTTGATCACCGAGATTTTGTAGTGAGATATTAAGTTGAGCGTTATCTTCATTTGACTCAAAATGAGGAAACGTAATATTGACCCATGGATGACGTAATGGAGTTATGTAATTAAGTACAATGTCTGGATTGAGAGTAAGCGTATTTTGTTGCTGATATGAATATAGTGTTAGGTCACGTCCCTTTGCTATGCATTCCTTGTCGAGTTGAATGAGCCCGGCCTTGCTGAGTCGGAGGGCTCGGATTTCCTCGTCGCACATGATTCGTAAAGAGTATGAATCACATACGTAATATAAGTAGGTCGATGGGTCATGTAGTTGAATCCACCTATTTTTGCAGGTTTGTTTATTAAAATTACAGGAATCCATTTGTTCAGTATCACAGAACTTTTCATCAGGATCCAGGCGTTTGATAGGACCCTGTAGCTGACAGAGGTAGGTATCTTCTTGGTTCTCGCAGCTCTGAAGGTCGTTGGTGTTCGCTGTTAGATAAGAGTCCCTTCTCAGGTTTATTGCCACATACTCTGCAACTGTCTTGACGCTTATCATGTTGCTCTTGATTTGTATAGGTACAGGTATTAAGTGGTACAACTGGAAGTTGTCTCGGCTGATTAAGGGCAAGGTAATTTCAAATATGAAATATTCCTTACTCATTCTCGCTTTTATTTTCAATAGCTGGTATATTTGACGTAAGTTGGATTGTATGCTGTCGATTGGCAACGTAAGCTCCTTTGAGATTTGACTCGAAACGGTCTGTAGTTCATCGCTGAGCTGTTTCGGAGTCAAAAGATGCAAGTTGATCTTCCCATGATAAATATCTGTCATGGTGTCGATTAATGTATCTTGGATTTGTTTAAGATTTTGTACTATGTTTATGGTGGCTATTGCTGCTAATGAGAATTCTTGTAGAACTGACATGCTTTCATACCCTTTCTGCACTTGCTTGGTTGCTTGATCTAAGTAATTTAGATGCTTATTTATTAATTTATGCTGTGTTTCGATAGTCCGTTCTGTTCGCTTTAAGATGTTATATTCCGCTTCTATAACTGACGTCTGGTTTCTCCAGAGTTGCGTCATATGTTTCTGATTGCTGTTCACAAGTTCAATGTCTTGTTTATATTTTTCTGCGAAGCTTTCATCAAGTACCCCGAACAATGTATTTGCCACGGAGCCGACTGCGTTGATAAGACCCCGTCGGGTTCTTGACCGCGCGCCGAAATGCTGATTTAGCAACAGCTGATTGTAATATTGTAGCTCGCTGTAGTTATGCTGTATTTGCACTAAAATCATATGACAATGCCTCGGTTCTTTGACCTTGTCACAGGTTTGCTCTAGATATTTTATGAATGCATTTATCGCTTTATCTCCTTGCCAATAGGGTTGCATATTGTAATAGGCAACGATCTTCCATTGATCCCGGATTAAATGCATCTTTCCTATGGGATCAAAGTACAAAGATTGATTGTTGCTAAATTGGGTGAAGTTGTAAGATGCTTCGCTAGACCATATGATATTCATAAAAAGGATTAAAGATAATGCCAATTTCATAAATTTGGAATTTTTGCTTGTACCCGATTGCTTGCCTTTCGTCTCTCTTTCTTTGGTTTGCTTGCTATTTTCCGCTTCCGCTTTCTTTTCATTGCTCTGCTGCGCTACTACTTCGTCTTTCACTTCTTGCTCGATAGGTAAAATTGATAGTTTAACAATGGGACGCTTAATATAACCATTTTTAGTTTTCAAAGTTACGACCCTTACCAGGCCATCATTTCCTGTATGAACTTCTACAACTCTTCCTACTGGAAACTTTCCAGCTGAAAAGGTATAATCGTGGATAGTCACCATATCCCCAATTTTGATGTTTCTTTTCGCTTTCAACCACTTGCTACGTACTGATAACTGGCTAAGGTATTCTGTCTTCCACCGTTTCCAGATGTCCTGAACAATCTTGCTTGTAAGGTGCCACCTAGTCCTGGCATCATTTGCTGTTTCTATGACTGTCAGGCCTGCTCTGTTTGTTAGGAAATGTGCTGGTGTTAGAAAATCGATGTCCTCGATATCTTCGGATATTGGGCATAGTGGCCTCGAGTTAAGGCTCGCTTCTATTTGTGCTAAAACAGTGCTGTACTCTTCGAAGGTCAACGCTTGTTCACCTACGACTCTTTTAAGATGCTGCTTTAGGCTTCTGATCGATCGCTCCCAGATCCCTCCAGCGCTTGGCCAAGAAGGACAGTTCCAGTGCCATTCTAGATTCATCTCCGCTACTTCTCGGTAGAATGAGTCACTTAAAACTTGCTCTAGCTGTTGGTATTCCTCCTGGATAATCTTATTTGCTCCTACAAAGTTAGTCCCGTTGTCGGAGTACATGTGCTTTGGTGCTCCTCGTCGTGCCGCCATCCTTCGTAAAGCTGCTATAAATGAGGCACTGCTCAAGTCAGAGACTAACTCTATATGCACTGCCTTTGTGACCATGCAAATAAACAATGCTATGTAACCTTTCGATGTTTTTACACCTCTACCTTTATTGGCTTTTACTCGGACAAATCCCGTGAAGTCCACTCCGGTGTGATAAAATGAAGGAGCTGGGTTCGTTCTATAGTGAGGTAGGTCACCCATGATCTGCTTTAACTTTCTGGGTTCTTGTTTTTTGCATGTCACACATCTTTGAAGCTGTTTTTTGACTGCTCGATATCCCTTGACTATCCAGTACTTTTGTCTTAGCGATGACAATGTAAGCCGAGCTCCGCCGTGAAACGTGAGCTCATGCGCTTGCTCGATAAGAAGCTCTGTTAGCCGACCGCTATATGGAATGAACATTGGATATTTCATGTCGGCGCTTATGTTCGCATTCTTGAGACGCCCCCCTACTCTCAAAATGCCTTCTTGATCGACTCTTGGATTTAGGCTCAATAGTTTGCTATCCGATTTTAGCTGGTTGCTATGCAATAAACTTTCAATGTCTTGATTGAACTCATTGCGTTGAACATGTTTTATTATTAACAGTTTTGCTGTTCTAAGCTCCTGTAATGTGAGATACTTCGGTCGTTGTTTACTACTAGGAGTCAATGCCCGTCGTATCCACGCTAATATACGAGCTATTTTTATGAATGAGCTGTGACGATTTAATAAATCATCTACGATGTTGCTATTTGGGCTGCTGTTCTGAACTACGTTCACTTGCTTTTTTACTTCTTCATCGGTTATGTACTTTATCTCCAATTCTTTGGGTTTAAAATCGCTTGTCCATAACCAGGTGGGTCCTCGCCACCACAAAGAATGCTCCTTCAATTGACTAGAAGTCAATCCTCTACTCGCTGAATCAGCTGGATTCTCTTTCGTATTTACGTAATGCCAAGTTGCTGGTGGCATTGCGCTAACTATTTTCTTGACTCTGTTCGCTACAAAAGGCTTCCAGCGCTCTGGTGAGCCTTGAATCCAGCTGAGTGTGACTTTCGAGTCACTCCAACCATATATTTCGATGGTAAAGCTATTGATGCTGTTGACAATCTTTGTCATTAACTTTACTAAAAGTTCGGCTCCGCATAGCTCCAGTCTAGGTAACGATACGACCTTGCTGTTAGGTACTAGCCGGGTTTTTGCTGCGACTAGCACTACTGAAGTTGTGTCACGTGCTTGGATTCTCGCATATACGACACATGCGTAGGCTTTGCTTGATGCGTCACAGAACCCGTGTAGTTCAATGACGTCACCTTTTTTGCTTTGTAACCAACGAGGTATTTTAAACTGACCGATGGACTTCATGTCTTTCTTTAGGAGAATCCACTCTTCTTTAATATCTGCGGGAACCTCGTCGTTCCATTGGACTTCCGAATTTTGCCACACCTTTTGAAACAATAATTTCATTTTTGTGATAAACGGAGCTAACCACCCTAAGGGGTCAAAGATTTTTGATATTTCAGATAGTAATATTCGCTTGGTTAGTTTCGTCGTCTCTGAACTAGCTAGATCGCTTTGAAAAGTGAATTCGTCCTCAATTGAGTTCCATTGTACTCCCAAGGTTTTTGCTGTGCTTTCTGTTTTGAATGTAAACAATGCCTTTTCTTTACTTCCCGATTGCTCGACCTCTTCTAATAGCTGTTTACAATTCGAGGACCACTTTCTCAACGTAAATCCTCCGCTGCTGAGGCATGCGTTTACTTCTGCTATACACTTCTTCCCTTCATCAATGCTATGCGATCCTGACACCCAGTCATCCATGTAGAATTGCTCTCGTATGCTTTTTGCTGCGTAGGGAAAATTATGCTCTTCATCTATGGCTAATTGACGAAGAGTCATCAGTGCTAAGAACGGGGCTGATTTAGTTCCGTACGTAATTGTGGATAACTGGAAGTTCCTGATGGGCATATTTGGACTTTCCCGCCATACAATTTGCTGCAGTTTTTGGTCCATTTCATTAACCAAAATCATTCTGTAGCATTTTTCGATATCGGCTGTGTACGCGAAACGATACTGCCTCCACTTCAGTATGATATCTTGAAGATCTTGTTGCAAGTTTGGACCCTTGTACATGAGGTCGTTAAGGCTTTTACCTGAAGTGGTTTTAGCTGATGCGTTGAACACTACCCGAAGCTTTGTTGTGCTCGATTCAGCTCTTTGAACCGCGTGATGAGGCAAGAAACATTCTATTTCTGACCTCTGATTGCTACTAGACGTTGAAGCTTTCATATGCTTAAGTTGCTCATATTCGCTAATAAATTGCTTGTATTGCTTTGCTAAACTTTCTTGCTTGCTGAACTTTCGCTCTAAATTTTTAAATTGTGCTATAGCTATCTCCTTTGAAGATCCTAACTCCTCTTTCATTTGCTGCTTCATCGGTAGTCTTACTTCATAGCGACCGTTCTCTAACCGCTTAGTCGTTGCTTTATAAAAATCCAGGCATTCTTGATCTTCTACTGACATTTCATTTTGCTCGTTGATATCCTCAATTTTCCAAAATTGCTGGATGTCCTCAATGTTATTCAAAATGACGTTACATTGAAATGACGTCTTTACACTTCCGCATAATAACCATCCTAGCTTGGTATGCTGTGCTATAGGCTGTGTCTGAGCCTGACCTCGGATTATTCCCTCCAAAACGATTATCGAATAAACGTCGGCCCCGAGTAGTAAATCCACAGGGCGACTGATGTTATAATCCGGATCTGCTAAGAAAATATGTGATATGTGCTCCCAGGATGGTTTTTCGAATGTTTTATTTGGCAAGTTCTTGATAACATATTTCATAATCAAAACATCAGTCTCAAACTTATAATCAGTGTAAGTTGATTGACAAGTAATGCTGAGCTTTCCTTTGCAGTTATTCTCCTGCTCACCTACTCCAAAAATTACTCCCTTACATTGCTTACGTTGCAATCCTAGAAGCTGTGCTGCTCTTTCGCTTATTACCGATACTTGCGAGCCCTGATCGATCAGTGCTCGCATCATATGCTGAGTACCATCCACCGCTGTTACTTTCACCAAAGCTGTCTCTAGTAAAACCTCCGACGTATCTCGTTGAGATGCATGAACGCCGTTGCTATTGCTGCCAACTTGATCCTGTCGATCGTTGTAGGTATTGCTGATTTTTCGTTTCACCACCCCAGATGGGCAATTAGGTTTTTGCTGCGTGTTAAAACAATCGTGCAAAATCGTATGATGATTATCAAAACACTTGCGACATCTTTTTGTCGAATGGCATTTCACACCTTTGTGATCGTAAATGCAATTAATGCATAAATTTAATTGTTTTACAATTTTTAATTTATTTTCATTCGAAGAATCGACGAATTTTTTGCAATAAAGTAAACTATGTTCGCCAAAACAATGAGGGCATTTACTTGCTGATGCTGATGACACATGCATAGATTTCGTAATTTCATGTTTAGTGGTATATTTTCCCTCGTTATTAGATCTAAACTGATTTCTTCGGTTTTGATGAAATGATGTTGCTTGATGATTTTGCTGCTGAGATGACTGTGCTTTCGATATAACATCTTGACGTCGCTTGGCTGATTCTAGAGTTGTAAACTTTTTCTCTAAGAAATCTAAAAATTCTTGAAGTACGGGAAGCTCTCGCGAGTTTTGTAACGACTCTATGTACTCAGAATAAGATTCATTATCCAATTTTTGCGATAAAATGTGCACTAGTAGAGGGTCCCAAGTGCTTATGTCGACGCCGAGCTTCTTAATGGCGTAGAGACTCTCTATTGTGACATCATGGAGTCGTTTGATAGCAGTAAACGACTGCTGCTGAATATTGGACAGGTTGAGAAAAATGCTAACATGTGACGTAAAGATTTGTTTTCTATTATTGAATCTATGATTCAAGATTTCCCAACAGCTGCTGTAGTTGTCCGCGCTAATCGGTAGATGCTGGATCAAACGCTCCGCTTCTCCTTTAACTTTGCTTTTCAGGAACTGCATCTTCTGAGCGTTTGACAACGATGGGTTGTTATGTATGGCTTCATCAAACAGATCTTTAAATGAAACCCACTGTTGAAAGTTACCTGTAAATACCGGAATGTCCAATTGCGGTGTCGATTTATCACGGTAAGATGCTGACCACATTCTTGAGCTGATGGCTTTTCTCATGTTGTTGTATGTACATTCGTGCTTATTGTAGTTGAACTCATACGCTTCATCTTCTTCCAACTCGGTCATGATTTCCCAATGAGAATTGTCCACTACCGTCCAGCGAGTTTGTAAGATTCGCAGGGCGTCTTCGAACTCCCATTTATCTCGGAATGACTCGATCTCAATGCTCTCTACCGCTCTCACGAATGCTTTAAAATTAACGGACTGCTTCCGTAACATGTCGTCTAGCTTGCTGTTACTTCCCCTCGCCACTACGGCGGGGGCTGCTGATGCTCTAGTCCGCTTCGTTGGCTCGACGGCGGACGGACCTGCTTTTTCTTGCTGAGGGGTTTCTCTTTGTTCAGAGATTGCTGGTTGCTTACTTCTTAGTAATAGGAGTTCGTCATAGCTATCACTAATTAACCTCCTTGCTGATAGATAAATATCTTTTATACGCTCAAACTCAGAATTGACAAAGTACTCATGATTTGTAGTGTCCTCCGGACGCAGTTTCTCATGATTACGTTCATACTCTCTCCAATACGATTCTAAAAGGTCTAATCTATTCCGACACGATTCAACGGTCTTACGCTCCTTACTTTCCTTTTTGAAGTTAACTAGGTTCCTTTCTATGCTTTCTCCTAGTTCGGATTGACGCTTATATAGAGATTCCATCTCGCTATCCCTAGTTTTAGAGATTAAAACGGAACGCTCTTACTTGGAAGCCGCTTGACCTACGGCTGATGCTGGCCTGTCGCGGTGAATTCCCACGGCAGTGCTGTTGTACCGATGCTGGTGTCGCGAGCTGCTGGCTCGCTGGCGCTGTCCTGACGCGGGTAGCTCCCCACGGCAGTGCTGTGCTGATTGCTGATCGACGCGGGTAGCTCCCCACGCTACTGCTGTGCTGATGTGCTGATCAACGCGGGTAGCTCCCCACGCTGCTGCTGCTAATCTCCACTCTAAGGTCTGCTAAGCTATGGACACTGCAATCCACAGGCTGCTGGCTCACACGAAGCACTTCACTTGACTCTAATACAAATCACGCGAAGCCTTCGCTGGCTTCGAAGGACCAAAATGTACGAGACTGTACGCGACCCTTGAGAGGATGTTGATTGATAGCCAGATTAGACGATACGAAGAGAATTTATTAACTGTACTTTGACGCTATGTGCTAGGGATGATGATGATGATTGATGAGTGCGGACCGAACGCTATCCGTAGATGCACTGACTAGGTAAACCGCGCGCGCGCTGCCTCGTGCGGCCTACTTAGTCAAAATTGCTAGATTGCTAATATGCTAAATTGTTCGATGTGCATCGAACACCATACATGGTCAATATACCTACTAACTTACTAAGATTACTCTCTAGCTACCTAGAGGATCTCCTGATGTGCCTCAGGTAGGTATGTTAACTTACCTAGTTATCTGGTATATTATTAGTAGGTAGTTAGCTTCTTTAGGTACCTACTGACTTATAATTAACCGGGATATTTCAAAGAAGTAAGTTCTTTAAAATACTTACCTTGAGTCTTTTTTGAACAAGAGTATTTCCACTATCACTGAACTCTGCCAACAGTCGTTAGAATAAACAAGTAACTAAATGTTAACATGTTTTTTCTTTCAAATAATCCATTTTCAACACAGGAAAATTTGGGTTTTATTTACCTTTTATTTTCAAACGTATTGGGAAGGTATTGGTACTTTAGTACTTACCTATTCAAATAATTTGTAAACACACTAGGTAAAAATACTTTGAGAGTAGGTATTATCTTGTAGGTAAGTAAGTTCCAATCATCATCCAGGTATATTACCAGAAATCTTACATTACCTACCAATCTTTCATTTAACGCCTACATTCTTTTTTTTTGAAATGGTAAATTAGTTCCATGATTGTTTCTGCAGTTTGTTTTACACGCATCACTTTCAAGTCGCACCCATGATAACAACTAACCCCCATACTTTTAAATGAAACGCAAGCAATGCTTAAAATTATCCCCGTCTGTATTATCACTGCTTGTCACCATGCTTGTCAATAGCAAGAGATGGCAATACCTTAGCTCAGCTCCCATATCTATGACCCCTAGCATTGTCCATCCCTTATCAGAAGTTTATAATTAAGGCATCAGATTTTATGCTCCTAAGTTTGTTTAACCCAGCATGATATTACTTTCAATAACAGTTCTACATTAACCTTAATTCCCATACCTTTTTATAATTTCTTGGAAGAAAAAAAAAATATTTTTCATTTCTACAAGGATCTTTGGTAGAATACACCAACCGTCTCGTGCCAAAATGTTTGGCAAAGAAAAGATAAAAAAAACAATGCTTTATTTTTGCCTTTTCTATCAGAAACACACAAAATATAGATTCCTGAATCCTTGTAGCATAATAATGACCTAGATAACCAACATAGGATATCACAGTAGGTATAATTTGCAATAAATTAGCGTACACAGGATGGTGGGCAACTTTTTGTGAAATTGTTTTTTTGACCGATTCGTACTTATGTTCTCTAGATTATACATAAATACCTCGTTATCCTCATCGCCATTTGTAGTGTATGCCTTACACCACGCTGGTTCCTAGCAGGACAACTCCCTCGTTATGATTATATCACTTATAATCTCTCACAGTGATTCCCGCGCGCCTGCTCGTGCCGGCTTGACCACAGACTGACTCACTCCTAGAGACTATGTATACATCTCTCCATCTCAGGTGTCATCTGTTATCTGTCACTGTCAGTTGTCCCCCGGAGACAGCATAAGTTAAGGAATGCAGGTATCCTTAAATACTAGTCACTACAGGCATGAATGTGCATGTATATATGACTAGAGTAAGGCCGAAGAAAAGATGGATAGATTGTATTAAAGATGACATGAGTAAGAAAGATGTGAGTGCGGAGATGACGGCTAACAGAAGAGAGTGGAAGAAGAAAACATGTTGTGCCGACCCCACATAATGTGGGACAAGGGCAGGAAGAAGAAGAAGAATAGGTAGTACCTAGGTAGTAGTAGTAGGCATAATTTTGAAATGGATTTTAAATTGACAAATCGCACGCAGTTTGAGCATAGATTTAATACGTCAGTCTTAAAGACATGTCTCGTACTCCATAAAACTCAAATTGGCTTGTTTTATTCCCATCGTTATCTATTCCAGTAGGTAAGTATATTTGCCTTCTTCTGGCCATTTACCTGTAATAATGTAGACATTTTATAGTCAGCACTCAGCAGATGAATCTGCGGAATTTGTATGACAGAAGCTTTATAAAGTACTTTGTAATACATCCTAAGCCAGTTTTTCATGTAAAGCCGTGTTCATACGGCGTGCGATATGTCATCTAAAATATATTTATTTCAAAATGATCCTTATCTCTACTGGATAAAGTCAATTTTGAATTTGACATTTGAGGGCGTACGAAATCGCAAGGCCCCTTAAAATTCAAACTCAGATTCAATGTCAGATTCATTGCAGCTATTATAAAAATGACCCACGTTCGCTCGTTTGTTAAAATAAATATATTCATAGTATGTAATATTATGTTACTTAGAGTCAAAGGTCAATACAGAGGGTAAAAAAATGCAAGCATACTAAATCTAACCTTAATAATCTTAACCTTAAAGGACACTGGGCAAATTTGTATGGAGCCAGGGCCCCGATTTTTTTTAATCCTGCAATAATGAAACTTTCAGTTTTACATTGTGCTAATCGTGTAGATTTCAAATATGTGCGGCTTTTATTGTAAAGCAGCCGGAGTAAAGAGATATAGGTCGTTAAAGTTTTTTATAATACCTGGTTGACAGTGTACGAAATGTAATTATTTTGAACATTACAATATTTATTTTCAATTCTATGTTGTTATTAGTTTAAAATACTGACAGATCTACGTGAAAAGGGAGGATATTACTGGATCCTGTACGCCTGGACCTCTTCAGGTCGGAGGATGTCTACCATGTAAAAGTATTTTCATATTCAATATCTACCTACCTATATTATGGTTATTAAATAGTACCAAGGATGATACTCTGATATTACCTATTAAACCTAAATAAAAAAAAAATGAATAAAAATACAATTTTTATTTCAGATTAGCAGTAACCAATGGTATTTAATTAACTGTTATATTATAGATAAAAAAAATACTACTTGAATAATACACAAAAATCAATCTTTACAAAATATACCTACAGCATTTAACAACTTTTTCACTATCAATTTTTTTTCATTTACTGTTGGAATATGATAACCATGATGATAGACTAGCCCCTTCTGGAGTGTTAATAACATGCGATCTTGCTCGTAAGACCTAAGAACCACATCCACGGCACACTCTTCGATGTTTAAACCGTCTAACGGCAGCTTGTTCCGCAGGAACGTTTTGCACCAATGTCATTTTTTAATATCTGTAAAAATAATAGTTATTGTCATTGTAGTTAGGTACCTCATTTAAAATATACCTACTGATAAAAAAGTTACATTACTAGCAACCCCTTTCAGACTTTCGTACGACTAGTTATGCACATTTTTGCGGCTGCCGAATTTTATATGATGCATCTTTAGGAGAATGCATGCACATGATGCACACCAAACAAGCAGAGACACGGCAGGGCGTTGCGTTGCAATTTAACTTTTAAACAAATAGCGCTGCGCTCTTTTCCTCATCGTACCGCGTTCGATGTGTGGAGCTCCTGAGGCTTCATCATCAACAACCTGTAGGAGTCCACCGCTGGACATAGGCCTCCCCCAAAGAGTTCCACGACGAACGGTCTTGAGCCCTTTCCATCCACCGACTTTCCGCAACCTTTACAATGCCATCGGTCCATCGGGTGGGGGGCCTTCCAACACTGCGTCGACCGGTTCGTGGTCGCCATTCGAGAACCTTTACTCCCCAACGGTTATCGGTTCTGCGAGGTTTCATGAATCGTAAAATAATATTACTTAGGAAAATGTAGAAACTTACCTGATGTGGTTAACCAAGACGTGACAGTATTAAGGATTACCGGTGGCTGGTCTTGTACCAGGAATCGTCGAAATCTTGAACCTCAAGCAATAGTGCAATTGGCAATTAAGAATTTCCATTTTTTACTCAAAAACTAAAAACCGGTATATATACAAAAGTACTCTGTGCTAAAAACCGAAACGGAATCTGCAAGTCACAAATGACAATGGTTTATTGTGACAGTCAAAAACAATTGATTGCGGGTAGGGTTTTGTTTCGCTGCACTATACCAATCGAAGAAAAGCGTTCGTAGTAAGAAGGTAGCATAAACATAACACGGAAATGACTATTTTCAGCGTTTAATATAACTCCACTGCTTTAGAGCTTTTCATGACTAAAACTACTACTTTAAATTAACAAAATGAATTAATTAACTCATCAAATAACTGCAGGTTGGGGCCCACGATTACCCATGTCCTTTGTCAAAGTTGACCAAACCAGAGTCAACGAACTTCTATACAACTTGACATTTAGAAATGACCCTAGAGATTACCTACCGCTAAAAACTTCTACTCTGTAACTTGTCCCTGTCTAATGTCGTTCGACCCAAGCAACGCCAATTAATTCAAATTGCCCTTTAGTTCAATTGTTCTTGTTTTGACAATTTACACAACTAATTTTTATGTCATATTTGTAATCAGTTTTATTTATACAAAGCCATTTTGGACCAATAACTGGGGCTTAATTATACTAAAAAGCTTTTCAATCGATTGCAATAGAAACGCATCTTTCATATTTTTAGGTACATATCATACCTACACAGTATTTTTCGAAAGTACCCCTATATGAGGGTGAAACGTGGTGTCAAAGTTGGTATGGTGGACTCTTAACTAGGTGGGTGGTGTTTTTTTTTTATACAAGTAACGGTGGCAAATAAGCTAACAGCTCACCTGTTGGTAAGTGGTTACCGTAGCATATGAAAGCTTGCAATACAAAAGTTATTAGGCACGCGTTGCCGATCCCGATACCCCCATTTAAGAACTCTGGCAACCTTACTCACCGCAGGAGCACAACACAATTTGAAACAACTAATTTTATTTGGCTGCGATCTTCTGTAAGGCGGAGGTACCCCTCCAGGAGGGCTACTCCAATTTACAGTGAAAAATCTCGAAGTGCCCTACCTATTAGTATGGATTATTATTATAAATTTCTCGTTATTAATCTGGCCGTACCTATCATTCAGGTGTTTAATGACAGCGATTTTATTCAACGTTAATAAAGCGACCCTTTTTGTCCTGAAACGGGTAAAATGACATTGAATTTAATGGTATTTTTAATTGGGTCCTTGGCTCTGTGAAATATGTCTATGACTTTATTTGCATTAGAAAATCCCATTTGCACGCGCACCCATTTCCATACGCAGCCTCGGGCAGGCTAGGCTTTTGAAAGGCTGAAGGGTCTCATAAAAACAGTACCTATGTATGTTGCCCAGTGCTCAGGAGACGATATTATTTTAGGCCTGTAATTCTCAAATTGTACTTACTCATGCATACTTTCAACAGTTTCAAAGGGATTCTAACGTAGCTTTGGGGCAAACTTACAAAACCGTCATTTTAAAAAAATCGGGAATCTCAGCCGGAATTTAAAAACAAGGAAAAAATTCTATCCCCCTAGTATCCTGAAGTGACGTAATTCTAATAAAAAAAAATATATATTATAAAAGAATAAACGTAGTTTAAATATAAACTAATATTTTATAATAGGGACATGTACCTAAATACCGTTTTTAAGATAACTATGGTTATAAATACATTATTATTTATTATAAATCAACCATAGCTGTTTATCATTTTGAATGCCAAGGATATTGGTAGAACATAAAATGTACCGATTTATAGTAAGATTGCATCACATGTGTTTATGTTAATAAATATAATTCCAATATCTCAGAAATGTGACACTTTAGGATATTACTAATGAAATATTCAGTTTTTTTAAATTCACACTACTAATCCAAATCTACCTTTTTTTTTTTTTTTTGGGATGGTTAATATACTTTGCAACATTGTTTTTGTTTTATTTGGAACTTTATCATAGGTACAGTAATGAATTGGGGCAAAAAGGAGATGATAACTGCAGTAGTTGTTAAACTGTGTCGCAGCCTTTTGCACTAAACCTTTTATACACCGCCGTATTATTTGATTTGTTCATCCTGTACATCCAAAGGTAGTCTGGATGAGATCGTTTTTAGCGATAAGGCCGCCCATTTAACTTAATATTTGTTAATTCCTCCTATGATTTTTCTTTGTTCCTCCTATGATTTTTCTTTGTGCACAATAAAGAGTTTATCTATCTATCTATATCTAAGAGCAGAACACCCGAAAATTGGTTTAATTTTGCAAAATGTTTAATTACTAAATGTATTAATATTTTCCCTTGAACATACACAATTTCATAAGCTCATCGCAATGACGGGTGGTCACCACTCACCTCGCTGCTTGCTATGGGAGCTGACGTGTGGTAAATTACATTTTGCAAGTGGAAAATTCCCCTTGTTAAACGAATTCTTAGGTATTTTGAGAACATACATTTTTATAGAGGGCTTTTTCACATGTAAATATAAACATTCTACTGAGGAACATTTTAAATCATCATATTCCTGCCCTTGTCCCACATTAAGAGTATGTGAGGTCGGCACATGTTTTGTTCTTCCACTCTTTTCTGTTAGCTGTCATCACCGCACTTACTTCTTTATTACACACTAGCTTCAGCCCACGGCTTCGCTCGCATGGTACCTACTCAAAAAGCAGCCTATTAAATGCTATTCTAGGTAAATAACTCTTTATTTTCCAAGTTTCAACGAAATAGGTTGAGGCGTTACAGCGTGATTGAATAACAAACATCCAAACATCCTCACAAACTTTCGCATTTATAATATAAGTAGGATGTAATTTTTTATATCTTTGTCCTTCCTCTACTCTTATATCCATCCACATTCATACCAAACACTCCTCTCGTCACATATATTTTTGGAAAATTCATTCGAGCGGGATTCGACCCCACGACCTTTGGATATCAGATCAGATAACATTTGCAAGGCGGAGTCACCACTACTACTCAAACAATGATCTGAATCGTGCCACTGGCAGTCCCCCATCAATTAAACGCTTCTTACTGCAGTTGCATAATGACTGCCTGTTCTGATGGTAGTCATTATGCAACTGCTGGTGTATTTTCAAAGTCTTCTCATCGACAGGTTAGCAGAGCAACGGAGCTGGGGAAACTGGTGACCAGGCTGCAGCAGGAGCGGTCTGAAGTTGCCTTCTTCATATTTACAAATGGAAGCACTCTGAGGTAGTATTGTCCTCATCATTATTTCAGCCGTAGGATGTCCATTGCTGAACATAGGTCTCAGATTTCTAGATTTCCTATTATGTGGGGGGGGGGGGACTTTGCCTATTCACGGCACACGGGTTGGCGAGCGCAGTTAGAGCTTTCTTTGCCAAAATGAACGTTGCAACCCATCCCCTAGCCTTTTCCCTTAGTTGACTCTTACAAATCCACGGGAGGTAGATATGGAGGGGCCTATTCTTCAGCCGGGGCCAACATGGCCACGGCAGCATAGTCTCATTTTTTGTATTAGTAGTCTACGCAATAGTACCTACAATAGTCCGGGTCACAGTAGGACAGTGCAGGATTCTAACCCGTTGGTTCGAATCCCGCACTGTCGTTACATTCGGCTCAAAAGGCACTAGGGCAACACGGATCTTATCAATATGCAATGGAATTTATGAAATTGACCACTATATAAAATCGAAAATATGGTTGTCACATAAAAAGACACATAAATAAATGCAATTCTATTTCATTCTGACAGCTTCTTGTATATATTTCATCGTCTTCAATCACCAAAATTATGACAATAATAATGCAGTATCCACGTAGAACAGTTATGTAAATGAATTCGGTACGAGTACATGTCCGTCCGAAACGTTGCAAACAAACATAGTGTACCTATATATATATATGCTCGTACATTCAGATTTATGTGACAACGATGTCCCAGGAATTGGTACATTAGTCTGATTGTTTTATTGATTGGTAATGTAACCATGGCTTTCAAAATGATCTTTCACATGATAAGCAAAAAAATAAAGGCCTTATAACATCTAGGTATTCTAGATGATTTATACAGTATCAGGGGGAACTTTTTCCTTACTTACAGGACGCTGTAATAACTGGAATTCGAATAGAAATATTCATTGGTGCACCGCCCAGATTCAAACCTACGACCTTCAGATCGAGAGTCGAGTAATCTCCCTTAGCTAACACGTATAATAACTTATACATAGACATACATTTATTTGTCACTAAAACACACACATTTGCACAACATTTTAAAACCAAATAATTAACTAAAAGAAAACATAAGCAGTTAAATAAAAAAAAACTCATTTATAGTAACTTTTTATTGAATTTAAATATGTATCATCATTTTTATGTTCCATTTTTATTTAGAATGTAATTTTTTTCATTCAAAAGCATCCAATTTTGATTAGTATTATTGTGTTTAACTACCGGTGCAATTAATAATTCTGTGGTTTATATAGGTGGATTTTAAAATCATAATTTTTTCTAATGTTTGTATTTTGTACCTATTGAACAGGTCGAACCTAACACAGCGGTTCACCGGTACCGACAGTGCTATTCAGCAGATGGGTGACCTTCCACTTCTTGTATTCAAAACCAGGCAGAGGCCAGTTCCCGGACACGTATTCCTCAAAGAGCTTAGAGACCTCAGGTAAAAAATATTATGACAAATCTTCATCATTCCAGATTGAAGTCCACTGCTGAACATCGGCCTTCCCCACAGATTTCTGGAGCGTCTTCCTATCATGTGGGGGAATGTGCCCATACTCAACACGCTGAGCACGCGGGTTGGCCAGCGCAGTTAGAGATATCTTTGTAAAAATAGGCTGGAGAATTTGCCCATACTCACCACGCTGCTGCCCAGCCCCTAGTTTTTTTTCCCTTAGTCGCCTCTTACGACGTCCACCGAGTGGACACGGCCCTGGAGGACAAATCTTACTAATAATAATCAAAATGTTTAAGTTTCATAAAATTTGTAATTAATATATTGACAAACCCTAATAATATTGCTTATTCAGAATGTTTGAGTTGCATAATTTCGATATAATGAAGTCCCACGCGTCTGCACACAACCCGTACTTGACCCGCAGCCAGTGGTGCCCACAGAACAGTACTAGGTTCGGCGGTTCTGTTGTGGTGCGAAGTCGATAATGTAATTACAGCGTCTAAAAAAAGGTATCAATTCAAGTCTAATGGAATGCAGGCGAATGGAACGATCAATCTTTATTTTAGAAGATCTCTCACCTGCCTCCGGGAGACGTATCGCTGTAATCAAGAGGCTGTATTGTGTTTTATCGTGCAATAGAACTTTGGAGGATCACATAAACATTACGGGATTTTATCTTCAGGGAAAATACCCACTCAATACTGTTTCTATAACTCGATACTTTGGTGCGACCTTAGTGGATTGGTTGGCGTACGGCCCACCCGTTGGTAAACGGTTACCGTAGCCTATGAGCGATTGCAATACCAGAGGCATCACGCACGCGTTGCCGACCCCGAACCCCCCAACCCCTAAAGAGCTCTGGCAACCTTACTCACCGCAGGAACACAACACTATTTAAACAAATAAAGTTATTTGGCTGCGATAAAATAAAATACTTATGTTTCTGTATTTGGCGATTTGGCGCAACCCACCCTTTGACTGTTTAATTTATCAACGACATTGTTATACTTGCGGAAAGTCGGTGGATGGATCGTTCGCGTCTTAACACTATTTAGCCCTTGTCCAGCAGTGAACTTCCTCAGGCCGATGATGATGATGTTGAATATTTATGAAAAACTAGTGGAAAGTTCACGAATTCGTTCGCGCGATGCCATTTTCATACAAAATTGTAACGAAGGAACGGCCTTCAGGTAATTCCATTAACAAAGTATACCTACTCCAAGTAAAAAGGGGAAGTTAGATTAAACTGAAAAGTTGTGGCAGGTTCCTTTGATCGATTGCAAGACCTTTCCGGGAACGACTTTATTATAGACATTATAAGTTTTAATACACTTTACCTACCTACTTTACCTACCTTAGTTATAATATCCTACTAATAAGTATTATAAATGCGAAAGTTTGTGAGGATGTTTGGATGTTTGTTATTCAATCGCGCTATAACGGCTCAACCGATTCCATTGAAACTTGGAATCGTTTTTTTTTTTTTGATGTTTTTTCAATTTGGGGCTATGGCATCTAGGCCTTACCGCCAAGTCTTACGTTTATATTTCTTCGTAGTTATTTTTATCTTTCTTCTTCATTTTACTTCTTAGTCATGGTCAAGTCACCGTCAAGTCAATTCAAATTCACTTTTAGTAAGTTATGATGGTGGCTATTTACTAAAACCATATGGGACCTCTAGGCGCCAACTCGAAAAATTACGATACACGCAATCAGTTCATTTCACTTCACTCGTACGGTTTACTCAAACAATATTACGCAAAACACCACCATAATCTCATAATATTATTCAATTTAACACTAGTTTTGTAAAATAAATTGAGAGCACAACATCACTTTCTCAAGTTCCCGCCAAAAAGTCCCTAGATAATTTAATATAGAATAGCATTAAGGTTACTTTTTTTTTAAATTTTCTTACACTCAGTGTGTGCTTGAGCAGTGCAACTCATACCGAAGCGATGGTCTTCCTTTTTTTCCATACCATCCTAAAAAAAGAGCTTTGTTCATACCATAAAGATACGAGTTAGAATATTTTTTTATTTTGCTTTCAACCTCTTTGGTTCATACATTCCAAAACGATACATATCAATTTGTAGGTTTAGGTTTTGAGATGTGATGTGATGTGTGAAATGATGAATGAAGATGAATTTGAAAAAGTCCGGGAAAAAGTATAATAAATACCGAAAGGAGCTTACCTATCGGTAAAGTATACATAATCATCTTGTAGAGTCCTTCACCTTGCGGACCGGGTCAGCGGCGGTGCGGGGCTTTTACCGTAGATACCGGTTATGAAGGCGATTACCTTTATTTATTATTATGCGGTATTACCGGTCGGTAATTTAAACTTATATAATCGAGTTATTTTTAGATATAGCTGAGTTTGATCTGATTAAAATGGGTTAAATCAGTTCAAACTCAATTATTGTTAAAATAATATACGAGATGAATTTGAATTTCAATGACACGTAGATCCAAGGGCTGGCGCTAGTAAATATAACTTGTTTATATTGAATTGAAACCTTGTTTTATATTCACTTGCATTCGTGGAATAATCATATAAAGTGTCATAGCGCATAATGGTATTTTCTATGAATATCCTAAAAGCTTTCTAATGGCTCGCGGCACTCCTTACTCGTTAGAAACAAGTTATTTTTTACTGTAAAGCTATAGCTCCGTATCATAAACTTTGCGATATTCAGGCGGTGACATAAATTAAAAGCCTTAAATAAATAAAAAAATAAATAAAATAAATATTCCGGACATATTCACACGGTCAACTGATCCCAAACTAGGCATAACCTGTACTATGGGTACCAGAGATTGATATACATAATAGATATATATTTAACACCCAGACACAGAACAAACATCTGTGTTAGTCACAAATGTTTGTCCAGTGCGGGAATCGAACCCGCGCCCTCTACCGCAGAAGGCAGAGCTACTACCAACTGAGCTATGAGGCCAGTCAAAAAAGATTGATGGTTCAAATTAAGTTAAAATGGAGCTTGCTTGTCGTATCACTGATTCTTTCTTGGTTTTCCTATATTAGGTCAGATACCAGATTTAGGTTTTATTTAGATTTAGGTGACCCTGAAAAGGAACTATGACCGTCGGTGAAATATCAGTGTAGTGAAAGGATTATAGTGCGCCTCTAAGATAAAGATAAAGATAGGTTCTAGGACATGCCGGTTTCTTCACGTTTTTCTTTACCGTTTGAAAGCTCTAGTAGGTACACTAGTAATTTTCCGAACGGAAAATCTATTGATTTGAATCCACGACCTGTGGATCGGAAGGCGGGGCCAACCCACTACTTCATTAGTGCTCCTTAAAATAGTGCTGATAGGCTCGCATTTGAATAGCAAAAGGACTTGAAGGGGCCTACCCCTTGGGCTCTTATATTGGCGGATAACAAACAGGCAACCTTTGAACCGTTTGTTTATTTAATGAGTATAATTATATGACGAGCCCGTGATGAAGGTCAATTAATTTAAAGTTTTATTGATTTATCATTTAACGCGGCTTCTAAAGCTGAGTTCAAACGTCCTTGATCTGTCATATAAATTGTTAATTAAAATCCTTACCTCTCTACTAAACAAAGTAAATTTTGAGTTTGACACGGTATCCACGATATCGCAAGCTCCTAAAGCGCGTCACACACGGCAGCTATAATGTAAAAATGTATATTATAGCTAGATACATCTCATTACATCTTGCCATAGAAACTGTCAGGAGACCACACACAGCAGCTACAATGTATTTAAATTGTAGTATCTTCAGACAGTTTCTATGGAAAGATGTAATGAGATGTATCTAGCTATAATATACATTTTTACATTATAGCTACCGTGTGTCAAAGGCTTAAAAGTCAAACTCAAAATTAACTTTATTCAAAGACGTAATAATCATTTTAAAATAAATTATAGATGACATATTGCACACCATTTGAAAGAAGGTAGGTATAGAAAGAGGGAGTGTTGCCATATTACTTGTACCATCAATGGTGTGAAATTCCAAGCATAGCTCTCTCGATAGTTTCGTAAAACGTAGGTATAGAAACTCAGAGACTTTCGTTACGCAGCTTTGAGTTTGATGAAGTCTACATTATAGGACTTAACCTATATTATTTATACATACATTATACACTTAACTTACATTATATGTAACCTTCCTAACATTTTCAACCTAAATAACCGATGGTGAGGTGTCATCAAAGATTGATCGAGGACACGACCCACCTACTCATAAACCTCTCGTTAAACTTTTATTATCAATTTATTGAGAAATCGTAAAAAAGCAACAAAAAATCTCAAACAAATGGAATGTTTTAATTTGGGCGGCGCTAACAGATTTTTCACGTGAACCTCGGGCAATGACATTATTATCTAAATAAAGAACTAAGTCGTTTTCAAACGGTGTGCGATATCTCATCCAAAATATGTTTAAAATTTATTTTAAAATTACCCTTACGTCTATCAATTATTATAGTCAGTTTTTGAGTTTGATATTTTAGCGCGCGATTTGCTTGCTAGCTCGCAAGCCCTTAAAAGACAAACTCAAAATTGACTTTATGCAGTTGATACAAGGTTGTCCGGTGAATATCAGGTGATATATCGCAAGCCATTAAAACAAGGCTCTAGTGAAACAAACAAATATCTATTATTATTCTGCTAATCTATTCCATAAAAGCCTAGCAAAATGGAAATGTCACCTTGCCTATGCAGTGCTGTGGCAAAGGAAATAAACCTATAACTACATCATAAAACGGTCAATACACTGTAAGTCAGGCTCCACCAAGGTCATCATTTTTTGCAACTATCAGTTACCTAACCGTTTTAAGATTTTTCGATTTTGAGATAAAATCTGAACTACTACAAAATGATCTGCAATTCAATTCAATTCAATTCATTTATTGACCATTTCGTTATAACATAGGCATGTCAGGTTTACAGTAATTACAGTTCTTTACAAGTAACGTTCATATAATTTTACAAAGATTTTAGATTTTAATAGGTAATTTATAGTTACTACGTTTACTACTACGGTACTAGTTTTATAGCTGCTACGGGAAGTAGACAGATCATTTTTTTCATTTGACTTTTTTCAGGAAATTTCTCTAGTAACGTTCTTTAACGTTAGTTTCGTTTTTCAGGAACTGAAAATAACTCACTTTTTTATGCTACGCTGGCAAATTATCTGCTCAGTTAACTGACATTTCTTTCTTTTCTATCTTGATCGCGTCGGTATCAACGTAGCTTTAGTTTGCTCACGCCTCCTTCTCATCGATGTTGACAGTGAATTATGCGTGACGGCAAAATAAAAGCCTTTCCGCCCGCACGAAGATTCCTATGAATATTTTGTCCATTTAAATATACTTTTTCATGTAGGTATGTAGTTACTCTTATTGTATAAATACACTGAGGTAAATTGTGCTTTCACTAATTATGACTTATTGCTTATAATTTCACTAATTACGTGTTTTCTTTGGGATAAAAGTGAGCCTATTTATTTATTTTTTTGCTTGGAATAAGCAGTTGGATTTTGATGTTTTTCTATATGACATATGAACGGGTTAACAAAAACAAATCTAGCGAATGAAGTCGCAAGCAAATTCACAAATCTATATTATATGAACTGTTCAATCGCGTTAACCCTTTACTGGTCTGGCTCAAATTAGCTTCGGAACAAATGTTGGCTCAACCCCAGATTAGTTAGCAGTGCAATAAACATTTCCGCAATCTAACCCCTCTACTCCTCTAGTACAATGTTTTGAAGTGTCTCCCCCTAGAAAAGTCGAGAGGGGCTATTATTACGGCATAATTTACTTTTCCAGGAATTTTCACTTTATACACAGGGTTAAAAAACCCGTGTTGGCCTTGTGGGCCGTACGGTGACTTTCGATTCAAGGTCGTGATTTCGAACTCAGTCGTGCACCAAGTGAGTTTTACTGTTCGAAAAATTGAAGTGCGCATAATACGTGCTTAAAACGGGAAGGAAAACATTGTGAGGAAACTAGCTAGTATTCTTAGGCTCGTATTCAGAGACAAGACTCGAGCATTGATCTGTACTTAAATCTCGATTTGAGGCGAGATTCTAATTCTTGAACAGTATTTATGTATAGCTTCAATGATCACAGCTCACCTGAGTAAATGCTTATTCTGAAACGTCAATTAGACGAAATCGGTACTTGAGTTTAGATTTGATTTGACATTAATCAAATGACATTTTCGTTCCGTTACACGTACTTTGATGCATATTTATACTTCACTTTATAGTTCTGTTCTATTTCCACCCTGGCTGTTTGAATTTCTGCGTAAAACGGATCGAAAATTATAAATAAATCAAAATGTAAACGAGAACATTTGAGTACAGATTTGAGACTCGATTCAGCTGAGAGTAGTTTAAGTACCGTTCTTGAATAAAAGCTATGTTTGAGAAGAGATTCAATACTTAAGTAGAGTTCAGCTGATCTGTGATTAAATCTAAGTTTGAGTCGTGTCTCTGAATACGAGCCTTAGAAGCCGCAATGGGCTTGCAAACTGTCACTCAACTGTGAGTATAGAATACTCACTAATGAATGAACCAAAATGTTTGGAATTTCCTGTGACTAGACCTTAGACAGACTGCCCTTAGACATCTTCTGAGAGGTGGTCTACCACGATTGTTCTGTTTTCAGGGTTTGCGAATTTTATAAATAACCCTGTATGACCTTGTTTTGGGTGAAACGTTGTTTTTGTACATATTATTGGCGTACCGAAAATTTTCTGCCGCGTGCCATTGCTTCGCTATAATGCCTGACATACGGTTACCTACAGTTGCCCTTTATACGCAGTTATATAAATGCAGTAACTCTAATATAAACGATATTTATTAACAGAGCCAGCATCAACGATGGCACATCCATGACGGAGGCGGTGGAGTGGTACACCAACGCAAACGCAGCACTCCTCAACCATCTTACCAAGGAAATTAAGGATACAGACAGCAGCACAATATGGAGGTCTGTGCTTTTAATTACCTTCCTTTCTCCTTGTTCTTTCATATACTAGTTACTAGTGGCTGCCAGCGGCTTCGCTCATGCGGTGACCGGATAGTAAGTAAGGTAGGTAAGTAGCCTATAACCCTCCCCAGGTCGTATGCCACCTCCATACCAAATTTAATCAAGATCTGTTCAGCCGCTTACTCCTGAAAAAGTTACTAACATACAGATGGAGAAACAGAGAGACAGAGAGAGGAGAGACGAAGAGAAATAGAGACAGAGTTTTTCTTATATTAGTGAAATAACTCTTAGAAGTGGGGATGGGTTTGCAAAACCTGTCACGTATGGAATACTAATAGGTACCTACTGCAAAATTAGGCATGTGCCAAACGTAATATTTGGACGTATACAAGGACGACCCCCTTAGGCATATTCAAGGATCTAAATACCTGGCATTTTTGTAAAAACATTGTATAAGTATTTTTAATTATCCTACTTATAGTTTATTTATGCGTTCGTATGAGGAAAAATGTGTTCCGCCATTAATATGGTTACTAAGGGTACGCGTTCATTGGCCCGGACCAGCCGCACCGCACGCACGGCTCGCAATGGATTGGAAGGAAATGCCTGTGGCATACGTTCACTGTATCGTATATTCGGATTTGTTATTCTTATAAAGGTCTACTGGGACAAATGTGTGAAACGAGCAAAGCATTTACTTAATATATCATAGGAAAGGAGTATATTAAAAACTACTCTCGCCCACTCTTAAACAGAAAGTTACTCCGATTTTACCGAAATTACGTGTGGTGCGGTCGCCACTTATGTCTGTCTAGCGCTTATATCAATTATAAAATAGGTAATTACACTTATTACTAGAGTAGTTAATATTATTTGCTCGAGTCCAGCATCGTCTGTCCAAAATCGAAGACTCTTTTTTAGCAATCTACCGAAAACATGCAGACAGGTCCGTTTTATGTTATAAAATCGCTGAT
Source organism: Anticlea derivata (assembly GCA_947579855.1). Classification (NCBI taxonomy): domain Eukaryota; kingdom Metazoa; phylum Arthropoda; class Insecta; order Lepidoptera; family Geometridae; genus Anticlea; species Anticlea derivata. Next base: position 2,229,731 of record OX388269.1, read on the forward strand.
GGTCAGTGAGAATGTCCCTTTAGTAAAGTAAAAATAGTAAGTTTAAAAAAATTCACGGACTGGCATAATACGTTCCACCTGATGGTTAGCAGTAGGTAACCACAGCTCTCGGGGCGTCATAATCGCAACAGCGACAAAGCACTTTTACATTAATTTAAAAAAAAACACTGCTCAACAGTACTGCATTGCCCATATGTTATTGCCTTGGCATCCGTTTTGCGTGTTGGTATGGTAAGGCTCATTATTATCATCATCTAGAGCTCTTTGCTTTTTCTTTGCTGGGCAAAGGCAACTAGGTATCAATTCTCTTCTTTTGCCATCTACCCCGTGGTAGATGGCAAAACTTCCCTTCACCTTCACTAACATCGTCCAAGTTCGATCGGCCATTACTGGTAGCCATAATGGTTAAGAACCATGGCACAGCTGTGCTAGGAATTGGTTAGCTGGTTATACTCATAAAATAAGGAGTCGCTATGCTTTTGTACTTCTGTAATTCTTTATTGCACACAGAAACATGATACATAAATGGTTATTTCAAAGGTCATGTACATAGGCGAGCTTAACCCTAACAAGAGTTCCCAAGCGATCTCTGGACAGTTACATCAGAGATTAAGAATACGTCTAATGATGTTTTGTTTGCATAAGTGATACGTAGCAGTTTAAGTAGAGGATCTTCCTTACTTGTAAAAAAAATACCTCTACTTTTTTTGGCCATCGTAATCTTCTATGTATTGGTAAAGTACGAATGGAAAACCCAACTTGCTTATTAAATTCACATTCATTATGGATTGTCTCTATAAAAATCTTCATTATTATTATTGAGATAGGGTTGAAAATTTAAAAATATGACAGTATAAGCATTCATTCGTAAGCCATTTTACCAACCTAACAACCTCACATCTTTAAAAGTTTTCGCATTTATAATATTTTATAGTGGCAAGTAGTCTCCGTTTGGACCAAACCACTTGTAATAATCGGAATGAGGTTAACCATAATTGATTTCTCATTATCAGTGGATTTTCTATTGAGTGATGTCATCGAGAAACTGGGTCGGATGCAATAACTGCTTATTAAACTGAACACAGGGTTGATCTGAAATCTATTGAGGCGACCCGACACTAACATTAATTGTTTGCAAACTTTCCCCTCATGCACACTCGCATGATGTCATTGTTTTAAGAAACGATTGTGTAATGTGTTTGTTGGTAAGACCTTTTTCATCCCGTCGTCGTCCGTCTATTCGAAAAACAAAGTTTTGTTCCCCAATAAGCGCGCGAAAAGTATGTAGCACTTTTCTCTTTTACAATAATTAGACTCTTTTACAACAGGCAATAATGAAATTTGAATTTGGAATACGAGTTTTCTAATATTCTTGTATTGTATGAATAAAGTTACTGGCCGGTGAGAGGAACGGGCATAGCTCATCGCCGAAGAGGCGACGCAAGATGCCGGAATATAAAAAAAAAATTAAGAAGGCGGCAAACTGCTCTGATAAATTAATGATACCTAAGTAGGTACCGTAATTAATTTCAAAAAATGTATTCGTCTTGAGTGAAACTGTTCTGTGGTTTTTTTTCACGAACTTTTTCAAATCATCAGTTTCTGTTCCTTTTATAAACTTTATAACATTTAACCGTGCGGTTTCAGAGGAACTTCCTCCCGCGAATACTTAGGTTGTGGAATGATATCCCTGCTGAGGTTTTCCCTAAGGACTACAGTATGGGGTTCTTCAAAAAGGGCGTCTTGAACTTTTTAAGGTGTCGGCAATGCGTGCGTGATGCCTCTGGTATTGCAAGCGTACATAGGTTACGGTAACCACTTACCGGTGGGCCGTACGCATGTTTGCTACCTTAGTTGTATAGAAAAAAAAAAATTAAGTGGATTACTAAAAGTATTTCGTTTGACATCAATATTAATACAGCTGAGTTTGACCCCAAAACAGCAGATTTTTGCATAGTGCTTTTTCAATGAAACTGTCAAATTTCCAAAAATCGAAAATAAAAATTCTAATGTGTGTGTCGAATTAAGTGTAGAATACCTAAGCCACTTTTACTTTCTACTATACCTACATATTATTCTTCATCAGCTTGTATATTAAAGTTCTTGTATATATTGGTATTTTCCGCAGGTACTTGGTGGGTTTCAAGAACCTTCTTCGTAGCATCGAATGTAAGGGCATCGCCTCGGTGCTTGGGATCAACTATTTCGCGAGAGGGGTCTTACAGACCAAAGCTTATGAACGGTACGGTACAATCTCCTGCACTTGCTTGTCATTTCACTGATTATTTCTTGGTCATTCTGTATTAGGTCAGTGACCAGGTTGAGGCTGTATTAGGTCAGTGACCACTCAAAGGGGGTTTGACCGTCGTCGGTGAAAGAATCAGTGTAGTGAATGGATTAAAGTGCACCTGTTAGAATCCAAGAGGTGCACTCTAATTCTCCGAAAAGAGCCCTTAGAGGCTCTTTTCGCGCACATGTCAGAGTCACCTGGAGATCTGAGTGGAATTATTTCAGATTCATTGCCCACATGGTGCTCGGAAGGGATCTCCTAGACAATACGTTGAATCTGGTGCCGTCGCTCATTCCACTCCACAAGGACATCAAAGAAGATAGCATTGAATACCAGGTCTTGGAGAAAAAGTAAGCGAAATTATAGTACTAGCTTCCGCCCGCGGTTTCGCTCTCGTGGTACATAAAAAGTAGCCTATATGCTAGGTAAAGAACTTTATCTTTGCGAAGGGCCGGTGGGGGTAAACAGCCTCCTGCGTTCCCCTAAGTTTAGATACTTAATGAAGTTGTCTTAATGAATCTTTATATGGTTTAATAGATGCTAAATAGCCAAAAAGTTGAACTACAATATGTAGTACTCAGATAAGTCGAAAGTTGCCTCGTTATTTAGTAAAATGAATGTAAAATACCCAAAAAATACGAAAACGACATCTGGCGTTCCGTTCTCTTTGTGTGTTTCCTAGTGGGCTAAATTGGTTGAGCCGTTACGGCGTGATTGAACAAAAAACAACCAAAGATCCTCACAAACTTTCGCATTTATAATATTAGTAGTTAGTATAATATTAGTGGTTAGTAGGAAGTAGGCTAATCAATAATACCTACAAAGTGTTTTATAATAAAATATGTATTTTATGCTATCCCGAAAAGTTTGTTTTACGACTTTTGGAAATTCAACATAATATTGAAAAATTCTGTTCAAAATCAATTATTCAGCTGTTTTATGTAGTGATTTTGATGTCGAACTCCTGGTACGATTAGTTACTTATCTTACAAAGATGATAAAATGACTAAAAACGGCATTGATTCATTCTTAGTCATCCTATATTAGGTCAGTGACCAGGTTAAGGTATGATTGCTCTGCAAAGGGCCTTTGACAGTCGATCAGTGTAGTGAAAGGATTAAAGTGCGCCTCTTCAAGGCTCCTTTCGTGCACAAGTCACATGTCTTCGAATGTTTAAGGTTCTAGGACATGCCGGTTTCCTCACGATGTTTTATTGTTTGCACTAATCGAGAGCACACGACCGGGATTCGAACCCACTACCTGTGGATCGGAAGCCGGGGCCACTACAGTCATTCCACCAGCACTAGATGTTATCTGGCCTCATAGCTCAGTTAGTAGTAACTCTGCCTTCTGCGCTAGAGGTCGCGGGTTCGATCCCCGCACTGGAAAAACATTTGTGTGATAAACACAGATGTTTGTTCTGTGTCTGGGTGTTAAATATGTATCTATGATGTATATCAGTCTCTGGTATCCATAGTACAGGCTATGCCTAGTTTGGGATCAGTTGACCGTGTGAATATGTCCGGAATATTTATTTATTTATATCTCGTTACCGCGCTCAATGTTGCTCAGTTTTCATGTTTTTTGAAGGAATCAGCTGATTGTCGACAACAAACACCAAAATGGCAGCGTGACAGATGCGATAGAATACTTTGACCAGACAGCCACCTTCTTGGACAAGCTTCGGGCGGTGCAGAAGCAGCTTCGAGAAAACATCAGGTATATTCTACTTTGCTGAACGTTCCTCATCTTTACATCACTGGTACTTTCTTAGTCATCCTGCTCTGAGATAAGATAGAAGAAGAAAATAAACGGGTGCCATTGCCATGCTACATGGAGGACAAGTAGGTACTTTTTTATTTATTTATTCTGTAATTCTTTATTGCACACATAAACATGATACATAATATGGTTATTTCAAAACTCATGTACATAACAAGAGTTTTCTTCCAGCAAACCTTTGGGGCTAGAGAGATTTGATAATATAGGGAGATGCATCGAGTACAACAATTTAAGAGAAAAAAAAGAAATGAAGTATTTATTAGATTTATTAAGTAATAGAAAATAGTTACAAAAAAAAAAAAATTGTATACATCTAAAAAACCAAGGGAGGGTCTTAGATGCAATGGAGAAAACATTGCTCATAATAAATAATATTCGTCTACTTATTATGAGGAATGTAAGGTTATGAGAAGTAAACAAACATCAAGTGGGTAACAAACAGTACACATAAGCTGGATATGATATAATAATACCTAGTAGATAATTTATTATCTAGGTACTAGGTATTGTGTAATCCTTTGGGATGAAGTACTAATCTTTATTAAACTTTAATGTCTACCTATTACAACTTTAAACATTGAACTTTTTACTTTAAATATTGGAGTAAAGAAATATTCGTGTCACTGATTCTTTCGTGGTCACCCTGTACTAGATCAGTGACAGGTATGGTGGCCCTATGAACGTCAGTGAAAGAATCAGTGTATTGAATGGATTAAAGTGCCACTTAGGGGCTTAGGAAATATTGAGCTGTGTTGAATTAAAAATGCGGGTTCGAATCCCGCTGTTTCGAATATGTTGGGTATCAAAGAGTAAGTTTTTTTTTCAGGGATCGTGTGAACGAGAACCTAATAGAAGCGCGGAGGAGTGAGCTGGTGTGCGCTGGTATACTGGTCCTAGTCTGTGTGGTGTCACCCATTATTATTGCACTCGTCAGGAACGCTGTCAACACCATACAGGTGGGTAAAGGACTGACCTCATAGCTCATTTGGTAGTAACTCGCCTGCTGCGCTAGAGGTCGCGGGTTCGATTCCCGCACTGGACAAACATTTGTGACTAACACAGATGTTTGTTCTGTGTCTGGGTGTTAAATATATATCTATTATGTATATCAGTCTCTGGTACCCATAGTACAGGCTATGCCTAGTTTTGGATCAGTTGACCGTGTGTGATATGTCCGGAATATTTATTTATTTATTTATTTAAAGGAACATCACCAACTGTTGCATTACTGAGAGAAGATTCTGTTTGTACTTATTCTAGGAAATCATTAAGAAAGGTATGCTCGAGTTTGTATGAAAATAATAACACAAAAGTAAAAAAAATACAAATCAGTCAAACTTTATTATTCAGTTTTTTATTTTTTTTAAATGTTCTTCTCTTTCGGGCTGGCTATGGCATCTAGGCCTTACTGCCAAGTCTTACGTGTATTTTTTATTGTTAATTTGTTTATATTTCTTCATTTTCTTTCGTTTATGATCGTCGAGTCACCGTCAAGTCAAGTCTAGTTCAGTTTTAGTAAGATATGATGGTGACTATTTTACTAAAACCTCGAGGGACCTCTCGGCGCCAACTCGAAAAATGACGATACACGCAATCATTTCATTTCACTTCACTTGTGCGGTTTACTCAAACAATATTACGCAAAATACCACCATAATTACACAATATTATTCAATTTGACACTAGTTATGTAAAATAAATTGAGAGCACCACATCACTACGCAAGTTCCCGCCAAAAAGTCCTTCTTTATTATTCAGTCTGGATGTCTTACTTCTCTTTCGTTTAATTTTGTTTCATAAAGATGATAAAAAGATTTTTAAAAGTTCGGTAAGTAAAAAAAAAATAAAGATATTTTAAATGTCATTTGCTAATATATATTTTTTTCTAACCTAACCTAACCCCTTTCGGGATAGTTTATAAGTTGAACCATGAAAAACCATGGTTATATTTTTTCAGGTTTATGCTAGAAACTTATCGGAAAAAGCAAAAGAACTGGAGTACGAAAAGGAACTGAGCGATTCGTTGCTCTACCAAATGCTACCAGCCAGTGTAGCCAAGCAGTTGAAGCAAACTCAGCAGGTAGGTTAACACAACTGCAGCCCTGCTCTTAAAAGAACCTTCATTTTTTTTTTCACATTTTTATAAGCTCTTATTTATTAAGGATTATAATTAGATTACTTTTCTCTTGAGCCTCACCTAGTTCGATCGGCACCACACTGAAGCTTTAAATTCCATTTTGTGAAAAAGGATCATCGAAAAAAATGATAGGCACCAAGCCGTGTTTGTTGCCTGATTCTTCTAGGCTTGGTCGCGAGGAACAGGCATAGCTTCACCTAGTTTCTAAGACGTTTCTAAGTGATCCTAGTGATTTTATTGAAAAAAAAAAAAAAAAAAAAAAAAACCGGTGTTCTTGCATTTCGTGACACTGGTTCTTTCTTTGATATCAAAGTCAAAAGGTGTTTGTTTCAATAAACCACTAGGATTACTTTGAAATGAGTTAGAAACTAGGTGAAGCTACGCCTGTTCCTCGCGACTAAGCCTTGACGAATCAGGCAACAACACACGGCTTGGTGCCTATAATTTTTCGTTCATCCTTTTCAAATGTAATGTAGAGCTCCAATGAGGTGCCGATTGAACAAGGTCATCAAAAAATGACGGTAGGCTATTCACTTTTCACCACTTAGACAAGTTAATAGCTAACGAACATTACGGAATCGGGATTCTGTGCCTAAGTATATGTCCCAAATTGGACAACTTAAGTTAATTAAAAAGTAATCAAACTTATGTTTGTGCTCATAAATCTTTTCGTTTACTTTATGCGGTTTCTTTTTCTTGGGTAAAAGTTCTTAAATATCAACTAACCTAATTAGAATGACTAAATGACGAATATTTTTAGTATTGTAATCACCGCAATTGTTTATTGTGATAGCTTAGTAGCTCGTCTATACTTCAAATGATTAATTTTCTAATTTCAACCCTAAAATTGGTTAAGCTACGCCTTTAAAACTCCACCACGATCCATCACCATCCTAATTAGGGCACAGCGAGATTTAAACGCGCTAAATTGAAGCAGCCCGTCTGGAAGGTACCTCCGCCTTACAGAAGATCGCAGCCAAATAACATTGTTTCAAATAGTGCTGTGTTCCTGCGGTATGTAAGGTTGCCAGAGCTCTTAAAGGGGAGGCTTTGGGGTTGGCAACGCGTGCGTGATACCTCTGGCATTGCAAGCGTTCTTAAGCTACGGTAACTACTTACCAACACGTGGTTGTCAGCTTGTTTGCCACCTTAGTTGCATAAACAAAAAATACATCAGAATTAGACAATAGCTCATACCAACTTACTTGACTGTTAGGGAACACACTTTTTTGATGTGCTCCAAGAATTGATTAGTTTAATAGCTTATTGTTTTTTACTAGGATGCAAGGATGACTACAGTAAGATTCATGTTTATAGTAGTTTGATAAGTAGAGTGCACGTAGAGTTAACACTAGAGTGCACGCGCCCTAAAATACTACTTGAGCGCTCGCGCGGGGTACAGGAGTAGCCCACTTGAGGGTTAATTATTTGTTCATATTCATATTCATTTATTGCCAACATGCACATGGATACAGCTTAGGTGTAAGGGTAGCTTAAGTAAGAACATGTACCCTGTCATCATCATCATCATCATCAGCCTGATGAAGTCCACTGCTGAACATAGGCCTCCCCCAAAGAGTTCCATGACGAACGGTCTTGAGCCTTTTCCATCCACCGACTTCCCGCAACCTTAACAATGTCGTCGGTCCATCGGGTGGGGGGCCTTCCAACACTGCGTCGTCCGGTTCGTGGTCGCCCCTCGAGAACCTTTGTTCCCCAACGATTGTCGGTTCTGCGAGCTATATGGCCGGCCCACTGCCACTTCAACCTGCTAATTCTGAAAGCTATGTCGGTAACCTTGGTTCTTCTACGGATTTCCTTATTTCGGATTTTATCACGAAGCGAAACTCCGAGCATAGCTCTCTCCATAGCCCGTTGGGCGACTTTGAGCTTGTGTATAAGGCCAATAGTTAGCGACCAAGTCTCAGTGCCATATGTCATCACTGGTACCCTGTAGGGCGCTGCAAATGTCTTGTTTTAAATACATTTAAATAATATAAATAATAATTGGTAACTTATTCATTAAATGTCAAATAACAGTATAGTATAGACAGTCAAAAATAGCATTGGATAAAAACAATTCAGGTATCTATTTATGATGTCGTCAGTCGTTTATTTATTACAAAAGCTTATCAGATATGTTTATATATTACCGTTTATTAATTATTGTTCGTATAGTTTTTAATTTTATTTTATTGGTGATGGTTAGGCTTTTGACCACTTATGATGCCTGTGATGCCTATGATGAAACACGCTTTACTAGAAGGAACTTATTCCCTATAGATTTGAAGACTCCTTGATTGTACTCTTCCGGGAAAACAGACGCAGGCAGATCGTTCCACTCTTTGCTAGTCCTTTTAAAAAAGTAAAGCAGAAACGTTTGGTTCGACACTGTGGTATGTCGACCAGGCTGGTATTTACCTGTGCGTCTACTTGTCCGGTGGTGGAAGGGGGAGGTAGTTACAAATGTTTGCGAGTCTACGCTATGACGTGTTGTTGTCATTAGGTGGTTGATGGGCAACTGACTCGAAATCCACGTCATAGGGTAAATGACTGAATGGGTAACCTGACGGGTTTTTTTTTGCTGTGCCTATGCACTAGGTACATACTGTTAGCTGTTCTGTGACGGTGTTATCTTTGCATGCGCACAACATCGAGAACCTAATGTCTAGACAAACCTAACATAGGTTTAAAGACACTTACTACCATTTATTTGTATTCCTTTTGTGTAATAAAAAAAAAAAAAAAAAAAAAAACATGCTGACCCGCGGGAACATGTAGGTATATCGTGCGGTTTGCATAAACCGTACATGCTCCCGAGGGCGAGATAAGCATACGTTGCGTTTCGCCTTACCACAGTGTGTGTTTTCTTTTATTAGAATATATGAACATTTAAACTAATATGAACTATTAAACTAGTAACAACTAAATATTTCTTAGGTCCCAGCGGAGTTTTTTGCATCAGTAACGGTCTACTTCAGCGATATTGTTGGGTTCACCGCCATTGCTGCCGTGTCTACTCCTTACCAAGTATGTCTCATTCTTTAACTTCTAATTGATACTGCCATACTGAATTGGGTACTTAGGCCTGTCGAGTATTTATAAGACCTCTCAAAGATGAGGGCATTCTTGAGATTAAAACTAAATAACATTTATGAATAGGAAATTTGAAATTAGATCGCCCTCAAGATCAAGAAAAAAATATTTGTACCTACGGGATAATTGAATCAACACCGCTAAAAAGTTCATGAAATATTATGCTTTTTTTTTTTATTTAATGTCATTTTCGAAAGGAAAATTTGAAATTAGAACGCTCCAAAGATAGCAAAAAATGCATTTTCGTATGGGAAATTTGAAAATAGAACGCACTCAAGATCGCTCTGATCGATGTTTGAGAGCGGCTTATAAATTATAAGGGCCTTGAAGTACTTCAATCTATTAGTTAGATGAACAAATTTCTTCGTCTCGCGCATTAATAAAATTTGTATGCAGCCGCATCTACGCGTAGGTGTCAGGTCAGGGTAGGACGTGAGCGAAGGAACTGTAAAAGTTTCCCGTTAAATTACATAGATTTTCATTACCATATTCATATAGTAAACGCAATCGTTTACCCTCGGTTTAATCGGTTTTAATCGGTGCCCTGTTTTGTCAATACAAAACAGGGCACCGAGGCTGGAATCGTTAGAAAGAAAGAAAGAAAGAAAATTTATTTATTTGACCCACAACGCAGTAAGTAGGTAGGTAGGTAGGAAGATACAACGAAAGAAAAAAAAATACTTAAATCTAGTAATACAAAAAAAACACAATAAGAAAAACAAAAACATGTAGGTAGGTGAGGCGGTAGATAGGTTGAGTAGGTATGCGTTGTGTGGGGCAAATGGGTCCCGTCTCAGCATAAAGCATAATATGTACGGTTACGCTAAATTGCATCCTATGTTTGCTTATAGTGTCACTGATACTTTATTTCCTGAATTAGGTCAGAGACCAGGTTTAGGTTTGGTGGCCCTGAAAAGAGCCTATCTTCGGTGAAAGAATCAATGTAGTGAAAGGATTAAGCGTATCCTATGTTCATATAGTATAGTGTAGTTTACATAGTGATGTGTTGTTACCATGGCAACTTCGCTAGATTGAAAGATACGTTTTTTGCGTAACGATCCTGTGTGGGATTGATACGCTATAAACGTATTGTAAAGTCAAATGTAGTTATCACGGTGATGTGTTGTTGTCATGAAAACTATGCTTGACTTTTTGATGCACTTTTTGCGTAACTGTTCTAGACTCAAGTCTGAGTTTCTGTTCTAAAATATTTTCCATCTTTTCAGGTGATAAGTTTCTTGAACTCCGTGTACAAGTTGTTCGACGAACGGCTTGAGTGTTATGATGTGTACAAGATTGAAACTATTGGGGACTCGTACATGGTTGCGTCCGGACTACCTGTTAGAAATGGTTAGTAGACACACAGGTGTGCGAGCCAAAAAATACAATACCTATAGGTTTTAATAAGGTAGTAGAATATAGATTTATCTACCCACTCTTGGCCTAAAGGGACCAGCCCTTTAGGCCAAGTATCCTCTAAAATTTGAGGTTGTTTAAAATTAAATAGGTAAGCTTAACCTTAGCTGAGAGATGGAAATCCACCTAAGTACCAGGCACTACAGCGTCCTGTGAGTGAGTAAAAAGTTCCACCTGACACTGTGTACATCATCCTACTAATGTTATAAATGCGAAAGTTTGTGAGGTTGTTTGGATGTTTAAATGTTTGTTATTCAATCACGCCGTAACGGCTCAACCGATTTCGATGAAACTTGGAATATAAAGAGTTCTTTATCTAGTATAGCATAAAGGCTACTATGTAGTATGCTCTCTAAAGGGGCTACACAGCAACAAGTGGCGATCACAATAGGCCAGTTATGGGCGCAGTGACACCGTAGACACAATATACCTAGAAATAAAATAAAAACTTCAAAAAGAAAAGTATTATTTCTCTTAGCGTTTTGAGATCAGCAACAGTGCCATTACTTCTTCAGGAAACAAGCACGCCACAGAGATAGCGAGCATGGCCCTGGAGCTGCTGGAAGCGACTTCCATGTGCCGGCTGCCGCACCGCCCCGATCAGGTACTTAGGTAATATTCTATCAGTGTCTATGCTTGCATTTTTTTTTTTTTTTTTTATGTTATACGGAGGCAAACAGGCTTACGGCCCTCCTTATGGTAAGTGGTTACCGTCGCCTATTGACATTAGCAACACCTGGAGCATTACTAATGCGTTGCCTGCCGAACCCCTCCCCCCCCCTAAAGAGCTCTGGCAACCTTACACACCGCAGGAACACAACACTATTTGAAACAAATAATGTTATTTGGCTGCGATCTTCTGTAAGGCGGAGGTACCTCCCAGGCGGGCTACTCCAATTTAGAACGAGAAAATCTCGCTGTACCCTACCTCCTCCTTGCATGCCTGCTTGACGTGGTGGCTAGAAGAATAGGAGCCTCCATTTCTTCTTCACTTCGGGTAGGATACCCTTGAATGTCGTAAGAGGTTGATTAAGGGAAAAAAGCTAGGAGATGGGCTTAATATCTCATTTTTGCTAATATTCTATCAGTGTCTATGCTTTCATGCCTGCCTTGCTTTCTATCCCATTATTGGTAATAGTCTATCACAGCCCATTTACACTCGCGTGTGAGTCACGAGACGAGCTGCGAGGCGAGCCACGAGACAGGAGTGTGAACAGACGCTCGCGGCTCGCCTCGCACCTCGTCTCGTCACTCGCAACGCTCGCGTCCGAAGCGGTTTTTTGGTCACGAGTCTAAGAACCTCGCGATACCTCTATGGCGCAGCGGGCGAGTGCCCGACTGAGATGTAAGGGGTGCGGGTTCGATTCCCACCGCGGGACAAATGTTTGCATGATGTGCAAATATTTGTTGTGGGTCTGGGTGTTGTGGTACCACGACACAGGTTATCCTAGTGTGGGATCAGGACTATGTATGTGACTGTTGGGTGTTATTAATATTATTATAAATGCGAGCGTGGTGTTGAACTCACCACGAGAGTGTAAATAGGAATCTCATTTACCATCGTTCACGCGAGGTGCGGAGCGAGACACGAGGCGAGGGACGAGGCGCGAGTGTAAATGTACTATCAGTGTCTATGTTTGCATGCCCACTTTGCTTCCTATCCGATTATTGGTAATATTCTATCAATCCGAAATGTATCTGAAAAATTTTTTTTTCCCAGACTTTATGCATGCGAAGTGGGATACACATGGGCCCATGCGTGGCCGGCATAGTGGGCAGCAAGATGCCTCGCTACTGCCTATTCGGAGACACCATCAATACTGCCAGCCGGATGGAGAGCACTGGGGAACGTGAGTTAACGGTTGATAAGCCTTGTTGGCGTAGTGGGAGGTTCCTCGACTTTCGATCTGAAGGTTGTAGATGAGAATCTTGGTCGTGCACTCGCATAGAATATAATCCTACTAATAATAAAAATGCGAAAGTTTGTGAGGATGTTTGGATGTTTGTTGTTCAATCACGCCGTAACGGCTCAACCAATTTCGTTGAAATTTGAATAGATAAAGTTCTTTACCTAGAATAGCATATAGGCTACTTTTTACGTATGTACGTATGTACACACGAGCGAAGCCGCGCGGAAGCTAGTAGAATATAACTATAATGTACACCAAAAGAAAAATACACAATCCAGGAAAAAAAAACTTAAAAATAGTGTGACAATGTGTGGCCTTATAGCTAAAAGCGACCTCTACCAGGCACTCCTCATAGGCAAGCTTGACTCGAGTTCCTTCAACAAAAATTATGTTCCTAAGTTTGTGTTTGTAGCAATTGTTCCAAATTGAACTGTCGTAAGTAACTTACAAATCTCGCAATGTTTGGCATAGGGCCAAAACTAGTGGATAAGTTTTATCGTCGCATCGTTGTTCGCAATGACCTAGATAATAGAAAACAAAATTTGTCGAGTGTGAGAACTCGCGACCTGAAGCTTCCGTACCATTATTTACACGAGGACAGACTTCAAACTTCAAACTAGAACTAGTAACTTGAACATGAAACTTGAAACTGACTACTACTGGCTTACCTCAGCTCGCGACCTTCGGTTACCAGAGGTAGCCGACGATGTAACCATGGCGTCCCGGTGAGGTAGAGTTCTAAGATGACTAACCCCCTATCTTAAGTGGAGTGAAACTATCCGAGCCGAACGAAACATGGACGAAATACGAAAAGTGTACTTTTTATTTTTTTCCGGACTTATCACACACGGTCAACTGATCCCAAACGAGGCATAGCCTGTACTGCGGGTACCAGAGACTGATATACATAATATATACATATTTAAGACCCAGACACAGAACAAAAATCTGTGTTAATCACACAAATGTTTGTCCAGTGCGGGGATTGAACCCGTGACCTCTAGCGCAGCTATACCAACTGAGCTATGAGGCCAGTCAATGAGGTTTCATCGGATTTATTTCTTTTCAGGCTGCATTATTTTCGATATTTTCCTTGTTACCTCAAAATCCCCCTCACGGCTACTATGTAGGGCCTAAAGAAGACACCTTGTTTCAGCAATGAAGATACAGATTTCTGATGACGTGAAGCGAGCGTTAGATAAGACAGGACTGTTCGTGACCAGCCCCAGAGGAGTGGTCGACGTGAAGGTAAAGTTCCTAAGCTAGATGTGTATGTACAGTTTGGGCAAGGACGGTGACCATGAATCGGATGCATCCATGCACAGGATGATAATTTGATGAAAAGACTACCTAATAAAGGCTTCTGGGAGCCCGAAAAAGTGCCTCTTAGAGGTCCATCGTGAGAAAACCGGCATAACCTATGCCGGTTTTCCTACGATGTTTTCCTTCACCGTTTGAGAGCACTATTAAAGCGCACATTAATTTTCCGAATAGAAAATCTATTGGTGCACTTTTTTTTTTTTTTGTACAACTGAGGTGGCAAACAAGTGTACCTGTTGGTAAGCGGCCTATGAGCACTTGCAATACCAGAGGCATCACGCACACGTTGCCGACCCCGAACCCCCTCCCCCCCTAGAGAGCTCTGGCAACCTTACTCATCGCAGGAACACAACACGCACATGCACGATCGGGACTCGAACACACGACCTATGGATACAATGAGTAACTCACGAAAATTACGGAATTGGGCATCATGTGTCACAGAATATTTTCATTCCAGTAAAGAACGTGGAATGAAATGAGCTTCCTTCCGAGGTTTTCCCACTAACCTACAGCATAGGCTTCATGAAAAATACAAAAAGAAGAAGGGCAGGCAATGCATTAGCAATGCTCCAGGTGTTGCTGATGTCAATAGGCGACGGTAGCCGCTTACCATCAGCCGTAAGCCTGTTTGCCTCCGTTTAACATAAAAAAAAACATTATTTCTTCTCAGGGCAAAGGAGAAATGACGACATACTGGCTTGAAGGGCGCACTGGGCCGTCTCCAGTCCGTCCCCCCACAACTTCCCTGGACTACACGCCTAGCTTTCTCGCCCGGATCCACTCGCAGCAGGGCCGCACCTCACCCCGGTACCAAGATAAATGGAGCTTCTGAATGAAATATCTAGTTTTTATTATGATATAAATAAATAAAAATTATACAAGATGATTCATACCAAGTATGCTATCCGGAAAGGGAAAGACTAAGCATTCTACACACCATTGGCAAAAACCAAAGTGTAGTCGTTTAAAATTAATATTTACTTTATTACCAAAGTTAAAAAAATACTTACTACTGTTATGAACCATGAAGTTTTAAGTAGGTTTAGTTAATATATAAATATAATAATAAAAATCTACTTTAAACTGTAATAGTCATTTATTCGTAAATAAGTATACTAAATTAATTCCTCAGTTACTCATTTTATTTATGTAGGTAATTACCTTAGTTTTTGCTGTCGTTCGGCCAGCGGGTTTCTACATTAATTTGAGACGAGTTAGAGGCCAAAAAACATTACAATATTGATATATATACTTACACAAGAGACCACGTCTTGTAAGTAATCTTGTAATAGTAGGTACCTAAAATTACATATTAGCGGAATTTTAGGTACCTACCATATTTATAGCACTTAGAAAATACCTTGGTACATGCCATTAATGATACATAAAAAATATTAATACATTCAGAGTTTTATTTTAAAACTATAACTGCTACAACCTATAAATTTTCGTAAAATAAACGTAGGTTTTTTTTTTTTTAAGTTTACGGTTTCGTTACCCTGCCACTTTTCGTATATATGGCTCGTATAGGAGGGTAAACATTGTTTGTTTGTTTTTATGTAGGGAGGTTGGCCGTGGTGGCCCCTGCTGATGTATAGACCCCTTGGATGTCGTAAGAGGTGCTAAGGGTTAAATCTAGGGGATGGGCAGCAGCGTCCCCTTATTTTCACAAAGACGCTCACTGCGCCTTCAGATCCAAAGGTCGTGGGTTCGAATCCCGGTCGGTACATAATTCCGCCAGCGTCAGGGACGCTTCCGATTGGTAGTTATCTGGATCAATCGAGCTATCAATGCGACGGTCTTTAGATATCTCAACTTTATTTTGTGTATTTTGTAGAGTTGTAAATATTAACATGTACTCGTTATAATTTTTTATAAATAAATAAATGTGCTTATCGTAGCGATCATCATCTTATAAACTAGACAGGTAGCAGTTGATAACCTTGTGTGATTCAATAATTTGCGATGCCAGATTTACCTGCGGAAAACACAGAATAAAAAACCAGGTCTGTATTTAACCGGTTTAGAAACCAAGTTAAAATGGCTCGAGCTAAACTCGCGTGCCATTCGTCTGGGGGTTTCCCTAATTAATATATACAAAATGCCACTGGTTATCTTACTAATAATAAAAATGCAAAAATTTGGATGGATGCTTATTACTAAATCATGACAGAACGACTTAACGGATCTGAATGAAATTTGGCACCAACCCAGTACCTTCGGATCGAAAGTCGAGGTAACCCCCGCTAAGCCAACACGCCTTCTGTTTAAAATAAATTATATCGAATTGGTTATCGATGTTTACAACTTAAATCGTCACCACTTAATGAAAGCAATTTAATGAGAATGGCTGTTGTAGCAAACATACAACACGACTCAATCTTTTATTTTGACTCTTCTTAGTTAGAAAGTAAAGAAAAAGTGCCACCTAAAGCCGAGTTCAAACGGCGTGCGATAAAAAAATTATTTTAAAATTGTCCTTCCATCTTCTGAATAAAAATAATTTTGAATTTGACTTTTGTAGCTTGCGATCGTTGATCTATATCGCGCACGCTCAAATGTCAAACTCAAAATTGACTTAATTCAGTAGGGAGGGATCACACAGCTGGATGCTATATAAATATTTAAGAATAGATGTAATAAGGCCATAGTAAATCTACTACCGGTTTACCGTTTTTACACGGGTATAATGCCACTCGATGCCAAACATCACCCGTCAGCATACCTACAAATACGACTGACACAGTTTTACAGGTAATTGACCGCCCGATCCCGATGACCTCGGCTTTCGGAACGTCAAAATCGCAACCTGCAACGATTGTGCCTTCTTCTACTGCACGTTCTCAAGAGCAGAGGAAGAGTTACGCACAAGTGTCCCGCCAGCCTCAGCCGTCGCCCCTGGTTCCCAGCGCTGAGACACAGCGAAGAGTTATATCGAAAGCAAAGAAGCCCGTTGGTGCGCAAAAGGTTGACCAGGACGGCTTCATCTTGGTCGAGAAGAAGCGTCGACCAAATTCATCGCGCAACCAACGTGGGACCGCCCCCCGATCTCCGCTGTCACTGGAGGTCGTAGAACCGACCATGGGGATCTACATCTCCCGATTGGATCCGAATACTACTGGGGAGAGTGTTCTCCGGTATGTGGAAGAAAGAGCCCGTCGTCGGATCATTCCAGCTCCAGAGGTTCTTGTACATGGCCTGAAACGCCTGGAGTCGAGTAGGGTGACTAACTTCAAGTCCTACGTGCTCCAGGTAGCTGCCAAGTACAAAGAGGTGTTCCGCGCGCCCGAATTTTGGTCAGCTGGAGTTGTCTACCGTCGCTACAGGGAGGCGCTCACGATCAAGAAAGTCCCTGACTCTAGATGTGGTGTAGTTATTTAAGTTTAATATTATATGTATGTTAGTCTGTAAGGTATTTATTAATATGGGCCATGGCATATTACACATGTTTGTGTAATATATCAAGTAGCCTGAAATAAAGATATTAATAATAATTAATAATCCCAAAAAATCCCATCACTATTAGGCAATGACAGTAGACATCATAATGGACGCAACCAAAAGACGAGTCAGTCAGTGAAGCGCCTATAAAACAAGTCATCAGCTGGAGAAACATCAGTCGTCCTTCAATCGTTGAGAGAAACGCACGTCACCACGATAAACTAGCGAGTACCTACATTATCATAATGATTTCGATAAAGTGCATTTTTCTAATAGTAGTGATTGTTTTACTATCTTCTGTGGAAATGTTTCCTCTAGAAGAAATGACGAGTAAGGGTGTGACCGGTGTGCAAAGTGAACGCATCCTTAGAGTGAAGAGAGATGTGATAAACGGTCGAAGGAATTGTCCTTATGGAAAAATGTGGATTTCATTTGTAAAGAGATGCATACCATGCTCGTAAGTATATGTATATACAAAATTACTTGTTACCTAAAAAGCAATAACAGGCATTACAGGCTACCCAAAATTATTGAACCTGTGGGATTCAAGCCCGCATCTTCGTCTTAAATCGGTAATGCGGGACCAACTACGCCATAGTTCAAATGACGCTGGCTTTTGGGCAGAATTAATTTAGATTTTTGGTAGCATTTAAATATAAAAATGTTATCCACGAGAGTTGCTCTCACTTTAAAATCAAGAACAGAAAAAAAGGTAATGTTCATTGTAACGGTCGATCTCTTTAGACGATTTATATCGCGTAAAGCCGTACTCAAATGGCGGCGATATATCACCTGAAATTCGTTTCAGAATGATCCTTACGTCATACGAATAAACTTGATTTTGAGTTTGACTTGCGATATCTTTGAGCTATATCGCATGCCCTCAAATGCCAAACTCAAAATTGACTTTAATTATTAGTACGCAAGGTAGTGTTTCATACTTATTTACTAGAAGGTTTATTTATTCTTGACCACCTATCTAAAAAGTTATCTCTATTTTTGTATGATTTTTCTTTGTTACAGAAATAAGAATTGCGATATGGAAAATGATTATTGATTAGCAACTAACCTCAAGATCTTCAAAGATTTTACGGCACTATGAAACGCAGCTCAACTTCATATAGCCAACCACTCAATTAGTGGTTGCAAAACATATGAATTTGCAAGCACGGTGTAAAGTGTGGTTCCTACTAGACTCTACTTTGGCGAATGACTTACTAGATTTATATTTATATTTATAAAGTAACTATTATTAAGTAACGTACAGGCAGGTCGCGAACCCAACGATCAATCTTTAACCATTGCCTAAAGTCGTCTTCAAATGATCCTTACCATCCTTCCTTACTGAATAAATTTAATTTTGAGTTTGACTTTCAAGAGCTAGCGATATCTTTGAGCTATACCGCACAACCACAAATGTCAAATTCAAAATTGACTTTGATTAAATGTACGGATTGATTTAAAAAAACACTAAGCTATGCTCCATTTGGGAAAGCACATCCTCAGTCCAATGGAGCTAAAGCAACTCACCCCAAAGAAAATCCTTCAGTTTTTAACAGCTGCTGGGCTTTGCGGTGAACTTTAAAGGCCCTGTAAAGGGGCTCCACAAATAAAGTGGTGTGTGGCCGCAGTGACACCATAGCCACAAAAAGTAAATAAAAAAAAAAAAAAAAAAAAACTATGCTGTACGAAAAACTTATCCGACGTATCTACCCAGAAAGCAAACCAAAAATACTAAAGAATTTTGCTTATTTGAAGTTTTTTCACAGTGCTTATCTACATATAAGCTCTCCGGGAAAAGGTATTGGGATACTGTTTACCACAGATTGGACAGTAGGTGCGATGACTATGAGTAATGAAACGATAATATTTAAAAAACCTGTTATTTAAAATAGTATAAGTACCTAGTTACTAGTTTAACCTGCCCGGGTCCTCGTGACACACACATATTAGTCATTTCTTTAAGAGTGCCACGTGGGCCCGTACGCGAGACATTACTTTGAAGGACCTAGTGGAACTTACCTTGTACGTACTTGTGTACGTTTTCTTGGGTCAAACACTATTAGTTGGCTGAATTTAGATCATAAGTAAAATAAGAGATGCCGCCTAAATAGCTAAAGATTAAGAAAGAAGTAATGTCCGCGCCAACTAAAGCTTGATATTCATGTAAACTAAGCATGTAAACCAATGTATAATGTAATAATATAACCTAGTAAAGCCTACAAGGTGAATCATTATACATATTCTGACTCTTCTTGACTAGCCTCATAGCTCAGTTGGTAGTAACTCTGCCTTCTGCGCTAGAGGTCGCGGGTTCGATTCCCGCACAGGACAAACATTTGTGACTAACACTGAAGTTTGTTCTGTGTCTGGGTGTTAAATATACATATATCTATTATGTATATCAGTCTTTGGTACCCATAGTACAGGCTATGCCTAGTTTGGGATCATTTGACCGTGTGTGATATGTCCGGAATATTTATTTATTTATTTATTCTATCCCGAAAGGGGGTTATGCTACACCCAATTGGCAATAAAGTTTGTTCTACGACTTTTGGAAATTCGTCCTTTTTCATTATTCAATGAAATCTCTGTACAAAAATCTGCTGGGGTCAAATCAGTTCAAATTCAGTTAATCAAATTGTTTATGGTAGCAACCTTTATGTTGAATTTCTCGTACGTTTAATAATTAGTCATCAAGAAACATCTTGATGTCTTAACAAAGAAGACCAAAATCAGTTCGATCTCAATTATTCAGCTGTTTTCAGTAAATAATTAGTTTTAAAAATGCTAAAAAGATCAAAATAGCTGATTGAAAGTCCGGGAAAAATGACTGAATAAAATTAATGAACATTTTGTTTATTTTTCACTACTTCATACTTTTCCTTTTTGTTGATTTATAATAATAAGCCCCTTTTGGCATAATATACTAGTAATGGAACATGTTGTATTAATAAAATAAATTTTGTAAATATTAACTTATTAGTTATAATTAGTTTTAATTTTCTTGTAAATTGTAAAATAATACTCTATTCATTATTTTGTATGAAAAAAACCGTTTTTGAATCGAAAGTCTATTTGTTATCATGGCTGTATTTATATGAGTGTTGACATAATATATTATCTTTTTAAAGTTTTTATTTTATTGGGTAAAGGGTGACCTATGTTGTGGGACGCTACATAATAATAATATGTTGATATTATAACAAGTAGATCTATGTTGTAGGACGCTACTTGTGTTGTTAAGTTACAATTCAGTTTAGGTCGTCGTTTGAATCGCCAACAGACGTAATGATAATTAACACCTATGCCAGTTTTCCTAAGCCATTACTTTCGTGTTTATTCATTGGTCTCTTCCGAACATTCGTCTATAGCCATATAAAAAAATAGAAGATTTACCTAAGTGACTTAATTATAATATCCTCGTTAGAGTTCGTTGATTTTAAAATACTATTCGTTAGCTCTATGAACCATTGGCAATATACACAAGCTCAAAGTCGCGTACCGGGCTATGGAGAGAGCTATGCACGCTATGCACTTTTGCCGCGTGATCAAATACGAGGAACCATGGTTACTGACTAACTCGTAGCTCTTAGAATTGGTAAGTTGAAGTGGCTGTGGGCAGGCCATATAGCTCGCAGAACCGACAATCGTTGGGGAATAAAGGTTCGCGAACGGCGACCACGAACCGGATGACGCAGTGTTGAAAGGCCCCTACACGATGGACCGACGATATTGTGAATGTTGTCGGTGGATGGAAAAATCTTTGGATTTTTGTATGATTTGTAGGTTGTAGTTTAATAACGCCGTAAACTTGGAATAGATTGTTCTGTACCTAGGCTACTTTTTAAATAGGTTATACGCAAGCTATAGGTAGATATGAAGGGGCCTATTCTTCAGCCGGGGCCACCGCGGCAATAACTTAAATACAGAAGTACTATTTGCTAAGAAGGTTACCGACTAATCGGATACGGAACCAGTAATATAATTTTTATTGATTTTAAAAATGACTATACATATTCAATAGAAATTTTCATTTGCGTGTGTTGTTTATTATGTGACTCAACGTTAAATCTCGTGTTATTCACCGATATGTGTACATAACTTTACATCACAAAATAAACACAGTATGGCAACATGTCAAACAGATGCTAAACCTATATAAGGATCATCATCATCATTTAAGCCGAAGGACTCAGTGAGTCAGTCGGCTGAATACAAGATTCATAATGTACACCTTCCTGAAAGGAGCTTATTTTATCAACAATAAGAAAAATATTCGCCAAAACTAAAAACAATTTATGCCATTTTAGTCTTTTTATCTTATTTATATGTAGGTAATTTCATTAAAAGTACACTGAATAATTGAGTTTGAACTAATTTGACCCCAAATAATAATAATAAATAAATATTCCGGACATATCACACATTGTCAACTGATCCCAAACTAGGCATAGCCTGTACTATGGGTACCAGAGACTGATATACATAATAGATATATATTTAACACCCAGACACAGAACAAATATCTGTGTTAGTCACAAATGTTTGTCCAGTGCGGGAATCGAACCCGCGACCTCTAGCGCAGAAGGCAGAGTTACTACCAACTGTGCTATGCGGTTACCCCAACACAGTTGATTATTGGATAGAGATTTTTCAATTAAATATATTGGATTTCCTGTGTCATTTGCGGTGAGAAATAGATATTCAGTTTTATTTAAAATGACAAAGATATAAAGGTTTGCACCGAATCAATATAAATAAAAATCAATTATCACATCTATGACGGAGCATCACTTGAGAACGGCAGTGCCAGTTATTAGGAAGGTACGTGAAATGACGCACAGTTTGAGTGTTCTCCTGTCTTATGTTTCAAAAAAAAGGTCTAAAATGTTATTAAAATATTAGTATTCTCTTTCATTCTTGGAAATGGGCGGGCCACTTGGTTCGTACAGAAGACGATAGGTGGACCCGAAACGTAACATTATAGAAGGGCCCAACGGGGAAGAGAAGTAGAGGGAGACCACAGGAAAAGTGGCAAGACGAGAAAACAGAGATAGCAGGCAAGTAGGTAGTAGTAGTAGTTTGAGGAGGAGGTAGGGCACAGCGAGATTTTCTCGCTCTAAATTGGAGCAGCCCGCCTGGGTGGTACCTCCGCCTTACAGAAGATCGCAGCCAAATAACATTATTTGTTTCAAATAGTGTTGTGTTCTAGCGTTGAGTAAGGTTGCCAGAGCTCTTTAGGGGGGGAGGGGTTCGGCAGGCAACGCATTAGCAATGCTCCAGGTGCTGCTAATGTCAATAGGCGACGGTAACCACTTACCATCAGGAGGGCCGTAAGCCTGTTTGCCTCCGTATAACATAAAGTCATGGATGAACAAAGCGAAGGAAAGAAAGAATTGGAAATTATCGGAGGAGGCCTAATTACCTTTCCGAGGGGTCCTTGATTAACCTTTTTTTTACATATAAATATACATTGTTTAAGATACCTATGTTTGTAATGTTAGTTAAGGAATAAAGGCTTTTTTATTTTTATTTTATTTATTCTCTTTCATTCACTGGCTATCTAACCTACACGTGACAACACTGTATGAAATTTACTCGAAGTTGCAAACCAATTCGACAGAGCTAAGTTAGTTAAATTTATAAGATTCAACTTATAGCTAACTTAACTATTTATTATTATAATAAAGGCCAACTATTAAACCCGATGGACCGACGACATTGTGAAAGTTGCTGTAAGTCGGTGGATGGAGAAGGCGCAAGGCCGTTCGTCATGGAACTCTTTGAGGGAGGCCTATGTCTAGCAGAATAATGATTAAATGATGATTAAATCCCCAGAAATGGATGGATAGCAGTTAGTCAACAGCTATAGATAGATAGATAACACTTTATTGATCACCATACGGAAATAATACATAAGATCACATTCAATTTACACGGCAATACAATGGGCGGCCTTATCGCTAAGAGCGATCTCTGCCAGACAACCTTAGGATGGACTGGACTGAAAAGATTAGAGAAGGGGCAAGATGGTGTTTCTTAAATTATGAAGAAAATAATTAACTATAAACAGAGTAAAGTAGGTATATAAAATAGATAAATCAAGATAATCATATATATATATATATATAATACATATAGTGACATTTATATAAACACATACAGATACTATATCGTATATAATTATAATAAGTACACAGAATTTAAGAATGATAATATACAATAAACTTGTGCTTCACAAAGAGCAGCATGCCAGATAATGAGTGATGACCATGTTTTTGAAGATAGCAAGAGACTTGGCTTTCCTGATATTGACAGGCAATGCGTTCCACAAGCGAACAGCCTGGACTGTAAACGACTTCTCATAGAAGGTGGAAGAGTGAACTGGGACTTTAAGTTGGTTGGTGTCAGTGGATCGTAGGTTGCAAGAATGGGATAGGTGCAAAAACTGGAACCGTTCCTTAAGGTAAGGAGGAGTCAATGGAGAAAAAAGAGTATTATATAGGAGATTGAGAATGTGAGCATTCCGGCGAAAACGGATTGGCAACCACTTGAGCTTAGTGCGGAATTCGGAAATGTGGTCATATTTGCGCAAACCAAATATGAACCGAATACAATAATTTTGGAGGCGCTCAAGCTTATTAAGTTGCTGTTCAGTGATGTCCAGATAGCAGGCGTCAGCATAATCAAGGATTGGAAGGAGGAGGGATTGTGCGAGCGCAATTTTGGTAGCGGTGGGAAGAAAATTCCGAAGCCTTCTGAGTGAGGCACCACTATGCTATGTGTGAGCTATGTGCCTATCTAGAATAAATTAATGATTTTGCCTATAAGGAATTCTCTGAATCAATTATTTCTGACCTTGTGCCAACTATCACTGTAGTAAGGTACCAAGTACCCACTATTTATATGAATTGTGGTGATTCCTATAATTATGTTATCCCGAAAGGGGCATAATCTAAACACCAATGACAACAACTTTGTTCAAAGAGTTTTGAAAATTCGTCATCTATAATTGCAGGTAATCACACAAAGAAAAAATTATAATAATATTTTAAAAACCTAGGGATACTTTATTTGGTGTCACTCGTTGTGACGCTTATCTACATAATTTGTATAGGTATGTACATTTCATATAAATAAATAATGTACTTAAGTCACAACCTTTATGTATCAATTCACGTACAAGTACTACGATTAAAGTCATGCATTTTATCCTCTATCTTCGTCTATATGTACTTTCGAGAACAAGACTTTACAACACAGACAAAACTTTCATCATAGTACTGCTAAGATACGTTTCAAAATTAACATCCATGAATATAGTCAACTTTTAATTTTAAATCTCAGATCTTCCAATATATTCCAACGATATCGCAAACCTTAAAAGTTAAACTCAACATTGACGTTATTCTGTAGACGTAATGATGACATCATAAATTTATTAAAAAAAACACCTTATTTGTTTTTGATAAAGTTAATTTTGAGTTTGACTTTTAGAAGCTTGCGATATCGTTGAGCTACGAATGTAACGCACACCCTCAAATGTCAAAATCAAAATTGATTTCAATTGTAAGACGTAAGGATCATTTAGAAATAAAATTCATAATTTAGATGACATAGACATCGCACGTTACCTATATACACACATTAATGCTTTATCAATTATAACTAGATCTGGTTGTTAATTTGTAGAAAGATCTAAATATTTACATTGTACTTATAGCATTTTACGTATCTTCGTTGTATAAGAATAAATATTATGACATACTATGCACTATCAAGGAAATAAATTGTGAACGCTTTGGAGTACACCTAACTTTTACGTACAAGGACTGAGTTGGATGAAATTCTACTTCGACGTTATTGTCAATTGCATTAAACCTGTTTTAGTATGCGACTAGTTATACTAGGAACCATGCTAGCCTACTGGGAAGTTCCCTGACTTTGTTCGAAGCATGTAAAAAAATAAATAACACAAAATAGTCCCATTCATAGTCCTCCCCACAGTGGTATTCCCTGTGCCCTGTGTCGTGTGTGTGTGGGTATCAGAAACTAAGAGTACAATGGTACCACTACATCCAGACCCCAAGTATTTGCAGATCATGCAAACAGGTATTTTGTTCCACGCCGGGAATTGAACCCGCACCCCTTGCGTCTCAGACGGGACTTCGTCTGCTACCCCACCGAGGTCGACAAAATATTTGTAGCAGCCGATCTCGTCCTTACAAATCCAGGTTCTAGGTGACACGTAAAAATGGTACACGATCCAATTCCTTGACTAAACTAGCCTAATAAGCAACCTAAACTAAATATCACAGCTAGAAATAATACCGCTGGCTTCATACTACCAGCACTTGACGACCAAAGTCTATAGTTACTAGATTCACAGTTTCTATGTTTGTCCTGTCCTAGACACATAGCGTAAGCCATGAGATGGGGTATAACGTTTTGTTCATAGCTCGCCGTGAAGAGGTGCTGGTACGGTCCTATAGCGTAGACGGAGACGTCCTCTCCACCATGCGTCTCAGAGTCTAATGGCACTAGGCTTGGGTAGGAGTATTCAAGATCCCCTGAAATACAATACAACAAACTTTATGAAATACATAGTAAGAATGATCATAGCCGTAGTAGGACGTCTACTGCTGAAAAAGGCAAACGACTTTATAAAAAATTGGCTCATTACTTCCCCAAGCGTGCTAGGCAACCTTTCAGATCTCCAGACAATCAGATCTTTAAGATTTCTAAGGGGGTAATCAGAGGCACGTCCTAACATTTCGGCACATGTCCATTTTTGCCGTTGCAAGCCTATCGCTGCTTATCAGAATACTTACTGATTTCGTCACGATAATTCTCCAATGCGCACTTACATTTTTCGTACAGAAAAACTCATTGGTCAACGGCACGACGGCACGACCTTCAGATTGAAAGTCGGCGTACCTCCCACTAAGCCAACAAGGCTTAAGATTTCCAAAAACAATCATTTGGGGGGATTCGACCATACTCATCACGCTGGGATTCGGGATGATGAGCGCAGATAAGGCTATTGTTGTTAGTAGGGAACGCTTTTTTTTTTTAATACAACTAAGGTGGCAAACAAGCATACTGCCCACCTGTTGGTAAGCGGTTACCGTAGCCTATGAGCGCTTGCAATACCAGAGGCATCGCGCACGCGTTGCCGACCCCTCCCCCTTCCCCCCTAAAGAGCTCTGGCAGCCTTACTCACTGCAGGAACACAACACTATTTGAAACAAATAATGTTATTTGGCTGCAATCTTCTGTAAGGCGGAGGTACCTCCCCAGGCGGGCTGCTCCAATTTAGAACGAGAAAATCTCGCTGTGCCCTACCTCCTCTGCGCTACGCTGCTGCCCATTCCCTAGCTTTGTTTCCTGATGTCGCCTCTAACAACATCCACGGGTGGACCATGAACCTACTAAGCTGGTCCAGTGCGGGATGGAGGGTGTAGCGCCAGATCCTCGTTCGTTGTCGGCAGGGTGTACCACGTGCCAGTGAGGTTGGGGTTCCGATCGGTGTTGTTTGGAACTTTTACACCCTAATCAAACCTAAAAATGTTGGCATTGTAGCAGACTACTGTCACTAAAATAATTTTCATAATTAGATTGTACTCACTTGACAGAAACTGATCATGCTTAGTGACGTCTACCCTTCCCCCAGCGAAGATAGAACTGGCCTTGCCATTCGCATAGCTGATTGTCGTATACGGCAAACCATCCATACCCGTCGCGGTATCCACTGTGCTCAGAATATCATTACCCCTGGAGGGATACCCAGCTACGGTCATGGTATGAGCGTGGTCTGCGCTGACGACGATTAGGGTATCGTCTTCGCTGGTGAGAGATTTGGCCTTTTTGATAGCTTTGGAGTATTCCACGGTCTCGTCCAGGGCTAGGTGGGCCTGGCTGTCGTGGTGAGCGTGGTCTATTCTACCTCCTGGAAATAAAATAAAGACGGTCGAGTGCGAGAACTCGAGCCCTGAGGCTTCCGTACTTCCGTGGGTTCGAAATCCGGTCGCGCACCAATGGATTTACCAGTGGGAAAATCCGTACATGAAAATGATGATGAATGATGGTCAGAAAATCAAAATTGCAAGTTTAGAAATTGACAAACTTATATTTGCGGTTGCTCACGTAGTCATTGTATGACATTGACCGCAAATATAACTTTGTTTCCTAAAAAACTTCGAAATTCCTCAATTTCAGACTTTTCCCATCAACTGTGTCACAAAAGCTCCAAGCATTCCAAATTTCAGAATTGTGAGGTAACTGGAAGTACCTTAGAGAATTTTGATTTTTGCCATTTCCATACAAAAAATATACATCCATTGCTATATCTTTTTATACGCTAGCTTTGATTTTTATACGGCACCATATAAAACCCACAAACCTTAATAGGTGGTATAAATTTCAAGTTGATACCTTTAGCCGTTTTTGAGAAAAAGGGTCTTGACAGACGGAGAGACAGACAGACAGACAGACGGACAACAAAGTGATCCTATATGGGTTCAGTTTTTCCAAATGAGGTACGGAACCCGAAAAAGGGTTAATATCTCATAGTGGTTTTTAATGAAATTAATTGGACTTCCCGATTGTCGTCGCCAGTGATTGGCAGCTAATGAATTAAATTCTAACTGGGAACGTTACTGGGAAAAATATTTATTATTTAGATCGTGTCCCTGCCCTTATCCCACTTATGTGGTATCGACACAGCATGACTTACCATGCTGGTCAGGCTGGTGGAGTGCTAGAGCGTCGTCGCTGATCGGCAGGGTCTACACGGGCCTGTGAGGTTGGCTTGGGTTCTAAATGTGTGATGGAACCCCTTACTCCCGCTTAGCCGTTAATAACAACACCGTTATCTATTTACCTTCAACAAACAAGAAGTATCCCTTAGAACTTCTGCTCAGCATCTTGATGGCTACCTCCACCATCTCTTCCAAAGTCGGCTGGTTCTGCGCCTTTAGGTGGTACTCCATGTGGTCGCTGTGGAACAGACCCAAGAGGTACTCGGGGAGATCCCCGGAGTTGAACGCCTGAAATATTGAAAAGTTTTCTTCAAGATGAGCAAATTGAAGATGGTTCAAATTCACATGTGGATATTAAGGTTTGCTCTTGCTAAATTGTTAGGAGTTTAAAATAACATGGTGCTGGAATTGCCTAAAACAAGCGACTATTTTTTGACTCTTGCTTGAGCCGATGGCTGTTCAAAATTGTTTCAGTTGATTTGCTTTTCATATATTAATCTTGAAATCACCATAACCTCTGATCTTTTAATGTTTCACATTTGTAAAAACCTTTTTTTAATACCTGAGTATTTTCTTTTGAGCCACACCCGGGTTGATCGGCACCACATTGATGCTCTACATTCAAGGATCATCGAAAAAATAATAGGCACCAAGCCGTGTTTTTTTGCCTGAATCTTCTAGGGTTGGTCGCGAGGAACAGCGATGGCTTCACCTAGTTTCTAAGACGTTTCAAAGTTATCCTAGTGATTTTATTTAAACGATAAATAAAAATATTACAATCATGATAATACTATTCGATGTTCCGAAGGGAGTTTTGCAAATGATGTCGTAATGAAATTGCTTGTTTGACGGCTAAAGGGTAAGGCCGCCAAGATTCACCTTCATAAGCTCAAGTTGATCGGTGACGTAGAGATGAGTCGCGTTCAACTCCTGTTTTTGCGCATGCCAGGCCTCTAGTAGGTCCATGCCATCTAACCGCGAGCCAGATGACGCGCTGGTAAGTGTGGTGTTTGGTAGGAACGCTTTTCTTCCCCCGCCCATTATGACCTGGAAGAATAAAGATATTTTTCCAAAAAAAATCCGGAGAACACAAAAATCATTTTAGATTCATATACCTAGTCCCAGGGAAGCCTTGGAAACAATGGACTGACGACATCTTAAAAACTGCAGGGAACCATTGGATAACTGCGGTTCAAAATAGAGGAGAATGGAATAAACTGCAGGAGGCCTATACCTAAAGAGGGGTTCCTAACCGAGAGTAAATTATGATTTAGTATTAAATATAAGACAATTATTATTGGCCTGGCCTCATAGCTCTGTTGGTAGTAACTCTGCCTTCTGCGCTAGAGGTCGCGGGTTCGATTCCCGCACTGGACAAACATTTGTGATAAACACAGATGTTTGTTCTGTGTCTGGGTGTTAAATATTTATCTAATAAGTATATCAGTCTCTGGTCACCATAGTACAGGCAATGCCTAGTTTGGGATCAGTTGACCGTGTGAATATGTCCGGAATATTTATTCATTATTTATTCATTATTCATTATTATATTTTAAGCAAACAGTTCAACAAAACTTACTTAATTTAAATGTAACTAGCTGGTAAGGAAATAAACAGGCTTATTTATTATACCTAGTCCCAAAACGAAATTGTACTAGAAGGTCCCAAGCTGACAACTGTATTGGCATGTTATAGAGCAAATTTTCCCCTTTACCTTGAATTGCTTCCCAGGATTATTCATAACCAGCTGGTAGGCTATGTCTGTGCATCCCAGATACAGGCACTCCTCAGGCACTTCAGCATCAGACTCCCAGAGCCGTTCTGAGGTGTGTGCATAGAGGCCAGCAGGAGACGCGTGGGTTATTCTGGTTGTGGTCACTAGACCTAGAAATTTAAAAAAGATATATCCTAAATCCATTTACAAACCCAGTCCTGCAAGTTGTAAAATAATGTTGTGAGTGTGCGATATTGCATCAAAATATCAACGATATAGCCAAATATTTTCTTTGGCTTTGTATAGGTATCCTAATTATGTTAAACTCAAAATTGTCTGAAACTACTTATAAGTGGCTGAGATGTATACATTTCTTTGTGATTCAAGGTCTAGTTCATTTTGATATAAGTTAATAAAAAATTAGCTAACATTGATTTGATTGCCAAATGAAATTAATTTGTGCAATAATTCGCATAAACAACATAATGATTTTTAAGTTAAGCCGTGTTCAAACGACATACGATATGTCCTTGATGACATATAATTCGCTTCAAAATGAACCTAACTCTACCAACTTCTACTAAAAAAAATCAATTTTGAGTTTGGCATTTGAGGGTTTCGATATAGCTCACCGATATCGCAAGCTTCTAGAAGTCAAAATCATTTATTCAGAAGACTTTCATATTTAATTAAATTTTAGATGATATATTGGACACGGCTTTACATACATTCATGTTGATTGACCGTGATCGCATTTCCTCAGTAATATTGACCATGACATTAACATAAAAATCTTAATATTGAGGTTTCTCTTTATATCGCTTGATTTTTGCAAACTAATCTGAATGTATATTACTCAACTCTTGCTATTCGTATGTCAACTTAGCTTTAGGTACATAATGTCGTGACAAACATTAATATTTATTTAAGAACAATAAACCAATCAAAACTTTTAAGGACAAGAAACCATTTGGACAACTTAAGAATTTTTATTGACCTATTTACAAATTGACGTCAAGTGCTTGACTCAAGTTGAATCGTAAACTTCAGGTATTGAGGAAGAAGGTAAATTACTTATACCTATTAGTCTAAAAACTTTTATTGTGGGTTGTGGGTAGGTAGGTAAGCCTGAAGGGAACAAAGCCAACAGTTTGCTAACTTTTCCTTGTTTAAATCAGTTTTTTCCAAGTAGGTAATTGTATAAAGGTTGAAAGACCAAATCAAGGTCAAATAATTGCAAAAGCCCTTTTTGAGCCCAATTGAGATAGGTATCGTGGAGTAGCTAGTGTAGTAGGAGGGGTTGCTTCGTATTCAACATGGGTACCGCCTGCAGGATTATTTTCAGGAGGGGGTTCAAGGGGGCGGGATTACCGCTTGTAATGCACACCGCATGCAGCATCTAGTTTTATTGCGTTTTATAAAAAAAAGGAATTGAGTTAAATCAATTATATTACGATAATAAAAAAAACATCCGTACTTTTTAAAAGCTAGGGATACAACTGAAACCCCTTGTACCCCCTCCCGGCACCCATGGTTTCCATAATCGGAATCGTAAAGAAAGATTTGAGCCAACTTCAGCCATACCTTCAATGATTGCAATTTCTTGGTAACATTTAACTCTTAGTACAAACTTCACAGTTTATTAAGAAGTTTAAGAGAGGTATAAAGTGTCTCAAGACTTACCAACGTCTAACCCATGGTCCAGTGCCCATTGTCCAATAGAATGCGCCCAGTTTGGCTCATAAAGCTGTGAGAAGCAAGACCCTCGCGTCACGTTGCCGTCCAATCCTATCACACCGTACTTCGTCTTCACGCCGGTGAGGTACGACGTGGCAGTGCAGGCAGAGTCGGCTACTTGAGCGTCTATGCAGTACGTCTGAAACCATAGACATAAAAAAAGGTATTACTTATCATCATCATAATCATCATCATCAGCCTGTAGAAGTCCACTGCTGGACATAGGCCTCCCCAAAGAGTTCCACGACGAACGGTCTTGAGCCTTCACCATCCAGCGAATTCCCGTAACCTTCGCAATGTCGTCGGTCAATCGAGTTGGGGGCCTTCCAACACTGCGTCGCCCGGTTCGTGGTTGCCATACGAGAACCTAATTTATAGTTTCATTTTGGTGTCAACAGAGGCCGAAATGTAAAAAATGTAAATAATATGAACTCTATGCTACCAATATAAATTGATGTAGGTACAGGTGATAGAATAATGCATTAAATACAAGGGACTTTTTGCCGGGAACTTGAGAAAGTGATGTTGTGCTCTCAATTTATTTTACAAAACTAGTGTTAAATTGAATAATATTATGTGATTATGGTGGTGTTTTGCGTAATATTGTTTGAGTAAACCGCACAAGTGAAGTGAAATGAAATGATTGCGTGTATCGTCATTTTTCGAGTTGGCGCCAAGAGGTCCCTTGAGGTTTTAGTAAAATAGCCACCATCATATCTTACTAAAATTGAATTAGACTTGACTTGACGGTGACTTGACCATGACTTAGAAGTAAAATGAAGAAGAAAGATAAAAATAGCTACGAAGAAATATAAACGTAAGACTTGGCGGTAAGGCCTAGATGCCATAGCCAGTCCGAAAGGGAAAAAAGGTCAAAAAAAAAATACAAGGTAACCTATATTATTTCTGCTGAACGGTTAGCGATATGCCAGAGATATACCTATCTCATACTGTTCGTTTCAAAATGATCCTTAGATCTAACTGTATAAAGTCAATTTTGAGTTTGACATTTGAGGGCGTAGGTACTATTGAGCTCAACGATATCACAAGCCCCTAAAAGTCACACTCAAAATTTACTCTAACCAGTAGAGATAATGATCAGTAGAGATAATGATAATATTAAAATAAATTTCAGATGAAATATAATAATATAGCACGTCCCGTTCGAACACGAAAAGATGCAGGCAAGGAACCACGGCTTGGTTATCTTTTTTAATGATCGAGTTAATAATCGAGGTAATAATAGTTATCACTAAACTCAACGAAACATGAGAAATTTAAAATAAAACGGCAGAGCTATGCTTCTTCCCAAAATGGCTACAAAAAGGCCTTGAATAAGTTCAAAAATGAGTTTAAAGTACTGGTGTCATTTCAGCAAATTGCCAGTTGTCACCACGCTTTACCAGCGTTTACCATTTACCCACCGAGCTACTATTTACCTGCAATGATGACAATGAATAGGCAGTATAACACAATAAGAGGAAGGAAGTGTAGGATGCAATCTTCACAGCAATTAGTATTATCAGGCTGTGTGGCGGACAAGGCTGAATCGGCATATTAAGTACTGTAACTTTATGGAAAACAGGAAAAGTAAAATAGGTAGGCAAGTGTTTTGTTTTAGTTCCTGTTTTCCATAACCTTAGGTACAACCCTGTGTTTCTTTACAACGTGATTCATAATTTTATTTGAAACGATGGTCAGAAGTCCAAAAACAGCGGATTTTGAATAAGTTCAGGAAAAAATCTGATATTTTTTTGTTTTAATCAGCCCCTCTACGGATAGTATATTATTTACGGAACAAATAATATGCTACGTGGCGGTATATTATTTCATATAATTTAATAAAATTATCCAAATCCAAACAAAGTAACTGTTACTCTGTCTGTTACGATTTCACGC
Source organism: Anticlea derivata (assembly GCA_947579855.1). Classification (NCBI taxonomy): domain Eukaryota; kingdom Metazoa; phylum Arthropoda; class Insecta; order Lepidoptera; family Geometridae; genus Anticlea; species Anticlea derivata. Next base: position 2,263,239 of record OX388269.1, read on the forward strand.
CTAAACCGCTGAACCGATTTTGATGAAATTTGGTATGGACATAGCTTTACACCTGACAAAGGACGTCAAATATTTTTTATCTGGGCTGGTGGTACCACAAAAGCGCAGCTGCGGGCAGGTACTAGTCTTAAATAAAAATGTCCGTAATTAGTATACTTTAAGTATTTACAGAAAGAAAATTAAAACGAATACAAGTAACTAAATATTTAAATACACAAGACACAGTTGAACTATCTAAAGACACCGTTATAACGATCTATAGATAGCTCAATTTATCCAGATCAATACCAGTCGGAAGCGTCCCCAAGACGCCTGGCGGAATTGCCACGCTGGATGGCAATGCTAATCCGTTTGGCCAAATAGGAGCCAGATCTCGAGTCAAAGTACAGTTCGGTACAGAATAAAACCGTGTTCATACGACGTGCAATATGTTCTAAAATGTATTTCAAAATGATCCTTATCTCAACTGGATAAAGTCAGAATTTGACATTTGAGGACGTACGATATCGCAAGCCCCCTTATAAGTCAAACTCAAAATTTACTTTATCCGGTAGAGATAAGGATCATTTTGAAATACATTTAGATGACATTACATTGATATCAAGAAAGTCTGACTCACTGGATGGAGCCTTCAGAAATGACAGATCGCTGTGACGTCACGCGTCAACGTAGGTATATACGTGCAACCTCGCGGGTTTCCTTGAACGTGACAAACTCTCGGTCAAACAAAAATTTTGTATCATTCTATTTACTCGTATTTATGTATCTTTATTCGTCTACGTAGGCCTCAAATTAAAGGACAGGATTTTAAACAACGCAATAAGGAAGCAGACCAACGCCAAAGATGCTGCCAAAAGAATCCTACACCTTAAATGGAAATGGGCCGGACATATCCAAAGAGTGCCTGATAAAAGATGGTCAAAAACTGCGACGAACTGGTATCCAATCCACAAAAAACGTAAGCCAGGAAGACCACACAAAAGATGGAGCGATGATATAGCCAAAATAGCAGGAAGAGCGTGGAGTAGAGCCGCTAGAAACAGAGAGAGATGGAAGGAGCTGGAGGAGGCTTTTACCGCTGAGAGCGGTCCTCACACATAAAACTAATGTGAAATGTATATTACTATATAGTGAAAACGTAGCATTTAAACACATTAAGATAGCGTTAAATCAAAATGTTGTGTAAGGTATGAATAAAGCTTTTATTATTATTATTATTATATCTTTATTCGTCAGGCTTATAATCTGCTATACTCACTACTGCAGAATGTAAGCATGTGCCAATGTTCAGACATGCCTCTGACTAACCACTCTTAGATATCTTCAAGCATCTGATCGCCTGGAGATCTGAGAAGATATCTACCATGCTTGGAGGTAAAAGTCGTGAGATAATTGATTAATGGAATCAATCAATTATTTTTTATTTTCCCTTAAATTTAAATATCAAATATCATTATAGATACGAGCCTCACTCTGGTATTCTTAGTAGTTAATATGTTTCTACTCCACTCACACTAACCGCAGCTGGACAATAAAAGGTAGTTCAAGATTTTGTTTTTTTATATGTTCACTCAAAATTCCTATCGCGTCGATTAATACGAGCCTACAAATTCCAGAGTAAGGGGATATATTAGTCATTGTTAGGGGAATTTTGAGGATAAATAGGGAAGACTTAAATTTTTGGTACGTGAATGGTGAACCCGTATACTTTTTGGACCTTGTACTATTATTTATTCTAATTATAAATGTACGAGGACCTCGATAGCGTAGCGGGTAAGTGCCTGTCTGAGACGCAAGGGGTTTGACTTCCGCTGCGGGACAAATATTTGCATGATCTTAATATAGTCCTGTAGAGTATATTAAGGAATTTGATCTGTTTGTGGGGGAGGCCATGTTCAGCAGTGGACGTCGAACGGCTGAAATGATGATGATGAATATAGTCCAGATCTGGGTGTTGTGATTCTATGGTACTCGTAGTTTCTGATACCCACGACACAGGGAATCCTAGTGTGGGGTCACGACTATGTATGTGACTATTATTATTTAATTATTTAATGTAGTCTGGTTCTGGGCTCATCCTTTTAAGATTAGTATGTACACACGTTTCTAAAACGAAAAAAAAACTTTATTAAACTGCAAAAGATAGAATGGTTCTCTAGAACAGCAAACGTGAAGTATTTTCAAGAGGAATTCATGAAGATCATACCTACTCATAAAGTGTATTTAATGCTACTCGTTACTCTAAAATCGTGCGCCACGTGTATTATTATTGTAGCGATATATAATGTTTAAGAAACTTATGTACATGCAAGCCAATAATTAAGGGTTGAACCTGAAGGTTAGCCTTTTCTACCTTACTAGCTAACAAGGGTAACTAGGGGCAAGAAGTGATTCAATACGCACTACGGTTATAGCTAAAACCACCTAACCTTTACCACGTTACCTAATTAATATAGCTAAATAATAATGATACAAGGTATGTCAAGGATTTGATATGACGAACTAGAGGAGAATGGCTCATACAAAGGGAAGCCTATTACCCTGCAGTGGGTGAAGTCAGGCTGTGGACGATGGATGATGGTGATACTATTCCTAGAAGTAAGTAAAATATACTTCAAACCCCATAAGGTTTAATTTATCTTGAATTGTAAAAAGATTGATGTTCTACCATTTAACTGGTCACTGCAGATCAACAAAAAATAAAAAGTTTTAGAAAAAGATGGCTTTGCGTAACAGATAGTGGGTACAGACAGCAAGACAGGGCCGTTTGTAATTTGCACCGATAAGTCAGTTAAAATTTTATTTAGATGATTTTTTAGGGCTCTTCAGCCCTGGAAAAATAATTTTGATGGTGCGATAATATCGCTCATAAGCTACCTCGACTTTTGATCCTAAGTTCGTGAGGTGGAATCCCGATTAGACATCAATTGTTTTTTTAGTGCATATGTATTATATATAGTTTAATACTGTGGGTGTATTATATCTACTTATATCTGAAATACTATATACTAGGTACAAATTAAGAAATAAACCGAAATATACTAACCTAATCTAAATAACTATTTAACTAACGACTAAGTACTAATAAAAACGCGTCTGAATTTTTTTTGAGTAGTCGTCTTTTAAAAAAATACAGTCGATCCCTGACGCCACCAGATGATAGCGTGCCCAAAATATTGGCGGCATTGCCACGTTGTATGGCAATGCTTATTTGCTGACCGAAGTAAAAGCCAGCATAAGTTAGTTTAATATGTAAATTCTTGTATTAGTTTAAATTTTCTTTTTGTAAATATTGACAGTGCTGAAAATACAACTTAATTTTTACGTGTTCCGTCATTACGAGTACACTATCACAAAAGAAGCATAATCCTACCAACGGTAATAAATAAAATTAGCGAAAATATACCGATCAACATTTTCAATTTATTATATGTTTTGTCAGTGACTGTACTTGCCTGATCGTTATGCACTTTTTGCTCTAAATTTCGACACAAAGCTTACGCAATTGGTTGTACTGATTTCCTTCCTCATAATTTTGCGAACGTTTTTCAACCGACTACAAAAAAGAAGATTCCGTGGTTTCTCGGCAATTTTTATCAAAATCAATTTGATCAGAGGGGAGACAAGCGTGTTAATAATATAAATAATATTAACACTACTAATAGACTACACATAACATGCATTTAGGGTGTACTCATAATGTTATAAATATTTTCAAGACCTATATATGTACAGGTTTATTTGTAAAATAAAAACCTTGAAATTTGTTTTTTCAGATTCGCAAGTAACATCGAATAAGCCGGATTATTTTTCAACAAATTTACAAGGTTTACACAAGTTACCTTATTTATGTCTTTAAGGCCTCTTTAACAAAAAATGTTGCCAATCGCCTCTTGTGCACGAAAGGAGCCTCTAAGAGGTGCACTTTAATCCTTTTACTACACTGAATCTGTCACGGTCAATATAGGGCCCTTTTCAGGGCCACCATACCTCAACCTGGTCACTGATCCAACACAGAATGACCTAGAAAAAAACAGTTTTTTTTTTATACAACTAAGGTGGCATACAAGCTTACTGTCCACCTGTTGGTAAGCGGTTACCGTAGCCTATAAGCGTTTGCAATACCAGAGGTATCACGCACGCGTTGCCGACCCCGGATCCCCTCCCCCCCCCCCCCCCCCCAAAGAGCTCTGGCAACCTTACTCACCGCAGGAACACAACACTATTTGAAACAAATAATGTTGTTTGGCTGCGATCTTCTGTAAGGCGGAGGAAACTTAAAATATCTCTAACATTATTTAACTAAAGTATTATTTTTTGCAAAATTGTTTATTGCAATTTTAATCATTTCGGGAGTCTAAAGTATTGGGCGTTTAACAAAAAAATCAAACCCGCAGCCTTTCCCTATATACGGGGATGGTCTTACCGACTAAGCTACGGAGACACTTCCCGTCTGAGCGAAAACCTTTAGGACATCCAAACGGCTCAAAGCGCCTTAAGTGTATCTCTTTATTATTATAAAACGTTACTATTGTACTAAAATATAAATAATGTAACGGGAGTTTAGATCGACTTTAATTAAATGTAGTTCAAATAAAACTTACCCTAGCAAGTCCACTGACAGGGAACCTCTCGAAGTCAAGCACCGTCTCCTCGCCCAATCCGCGCTCCATCTGCCCGTAGAAAGTTCTGGCGGCCATTATTGTAGCCTGTGACATGCCATCACCTGGCAAGTATAATTTTTGTTAAATACAAAATAACATCCAACTTTCACTTACATAGTCCCGACCCCACACTAGGATTACCTGTCTCGTGGATATCAGAAACTACGAGTACATGGTACATACACACAACACCCAGAACCGGAATAAATATTCGCATCTCATGCAATCGAACCCGCACGGCTCAGACGGACAATCACCCGCTATGCCACCGAGGTCGTAAATAAATGTCGAGGTGTAAATATATGACGTAGCTAAACTATAAATAAATAATCCAGACATAGCACGGTCAACTGATCCCAAACTGTCCATCCAAAGGTTGCCTGGTAGAGATCGCTTTTAGCGATAAGGCCGCCCATTGTCACACTATTTTTAAGTTATTTTCTTTCCTTGATTGTGTATTTTCTTTTGGTGTACAATAAAGCTATATTCTATTCTGATCCCAAACTAGGCATAGCCTGTACTATGGGTACCTGTTACTGATATACATAATAGATAAATATTGAACACAGAACATACCTATAAATAGTATTCCATTCTTAGCTTTGTTCATGTTGGGCTTCTCCTGCAACTTGGCCTGTAAGGTGTAATGGGCTGACTTCCTCCAGAAGGACCCGTGTTTCTCTTCGGGTGGGATGTAGGCCGGGTTCATCACTGTCTCCAAGATCTTCTTCGGCTTCGGTGTGGAGCCATCATTTTCTGTAAAGGAATTAATCCTTGTGAGCTAGCTTTGCCAATTTAAGATGGAAGGTATAAAATTCATAGAAAGCCAAACCGTGGATATCATAATACAAGGTGATTCATAACATCTATATGATCCCGAAAGGGGGTTATTCTGTCAACAAAAAGAAATAATATTAGCGAAAAAAAACATCAATATTTTCTAATTTTTTTTTTTTTTTTTTTTAACTTCCTCAAATTACCTGTTTTTGGTATTTTCATCGTCTCTAAAACTAATACCTAAACGTACAAGAAGTTCATAATCAAGATTGCTACCTAAAACAGCAGATTTATTGAGTTTGACGTGACTTGATCCCAAAACCGCTGATTTTCGCATAGTTTTTTCAATGAAAAATGTCGAATTTCCAAAAGACGTAGAACAAACTTTATTGCTAATTGCTTGTAGAATAAGCCCCTTTCGGGATGGAATACATATTATGAATCGCCTTGTATAAGTTGAGACGCACGGTTCTTACAGTCACCTCTCTAGTAAGATTTTTAGCATTGCCAATTCAAGGCGAAGGTGCTGGTTCGAATCCCACTGGTTCGAAAAAGTTGGGTATCTTCTAAATGTAAATCAGTGACACAACAAGCCAGCAAGCAAGCAACTTATAACTTTTGTGATTATTTATGCTAGCCCTGGCAAGTGCGAGTCAGTCAAAAGGACACATCGAAGGTAAGCAGCTAAATTCCTGGTCGTTTTTGTATTTTTACTGTTAATACTTTTACTGCAGTTGATCGCCAGAGGACAATGTATACTCAATATTTAAGCCGTGTTCAAACGGCTTGCGATATTCAATTTATTTTCAGATGTCATTAATTTATTTCAGCTCCACGAAAGGAGCCTCTAATAGGTGCACTTAAATCCTTTCACTATACTAATTCATCCAATGACGCCGACGGTCATAGGCCCTTATCAGGGCCATCATACCTCAACCTGGTCACTGACCTTATACAGGTGACCAAGAAAGAATCAGTGACACGCTTTCATAGGTACACGTATTACCTACACCAACTACAGCCATATAGTTAGGAACTAAAAGAAATTTAAAAAGAAATAGAGATGGTTTTGAAACTAATTTCCGGTGACATATTGCACGTTGTTTGAATACGACTTAAGGGTCAAACCAACTAAAGCTATATCAGGCTAACAGACCCACTCACTGACTGACTGATTCACTCTTAACGAAATCTCTGACTCTACAAGGCCCACAAACTTGTGGCCTAAAGGTTCCCTATGCACTATAGGCACTCGGTAAGAACGGATTTTGCAAAATTCAACCCCTAATGGGGTATATGGGGTGAAAAAGTTTGTATGAAAGTTCGTTGTTTAACCCTCGTTTTTGCATAAAAGTCCTTAATAAATGAATCAGATTGAACTCGAATATATCAAACAATCTATTGCATAAACTTAAAGATTTGTATCAACCGAATCTTACAACATGAATTAATTATTAACCTATTCTATCATCACGTTTTGAATGTTTTACTTAGACCAGTCACGATTGCGAAGATAAAAACTATTGATATATACAGTCTTTGATAATTTTATACTTTTTCATACTTAGGAATAATAATTTTTGAACAATAGCATTGTTAATTTAATATTTTATGGGCTACCTGTATCTCTTCATGATCCTACTAATATTATCTATAAATTCGAGGATTGGTGAGGATATTTGGATGTTTAGATTTGGATGTTTTTGTTTTAATCAGGCAGTAACGGCTCGACTGATTTCGATTAAACTTGTTATAGATAGACTTCTTTGCATATAGGCCACTTTTTAAGTAATAATAACTAGGAGGTTCTCCCCAAACTGATATGTTTGTCTGGTAAAAGTTGGTGCGTCGATGATCAATGTGGCACAATTAAGATAAACTTTGAAAATCTGTTCTAACTACCTACTACTACTACTCTACTACTAATATGAGCACCTAATTACCCACTTTGTTCTGTACTTAGGGTGACACTACGTCTACTCTGAGAGTAGGGAGAAGCGGGGTAGAACTCTCACAGGTACTCCATTTATTTAGCCGTGGTGGCCCCGGCTGAAGCATAGGCCCCTCCATATCTCCTACCCGTGGATGTCGTAAAAGGCGACTAAGGGAAAAAAGGTTAGGGAATGGGCAGCAGCATCCCCTATTTTCACAAAGATAGCTCTAACTAAGCTCGCCAACCCGCGTGCCCAGCGTGGTGAGTATGGGCTAATTCCCCCACATGATACGAAGTTCACTCCGGAAATCTGTTGGGGAGGCCGATTTCAGCACTGGACTTCAAACGGCTGGAATGATAACTCCATCTTTTCCAAGTTTCAACAAAATCTGCTGCAGTAGTTAAATGCTGAGTTGGTTCATATTTGGCAGTTGCTGTTATTTTCACAAAAAACTCTTACGCACCTGTTACAGCCGATACGGCCACGATCGCGAGCGCACAAAACGAAAACGATAAAGTCGCCATGACTTGTCACCGCGCGTTCTCTCGATTGACTGAAATCGGATTGACGATCGAGAGAATTACAATAGGGCTGATTTTATTTGCCTTTTGTCTACGCAAAGACAAGGTGATTCATAACATATTTACCATCCCAAAATTCTATCAACAAAAACATATAATATTAGCGATTTTTTTTTCAAATTGTAAAAATACTATGTTTTATTTATAAAATATAAAAGTTATAAAATCGTTAAATATCAAAGTTTGTTTGTTAAGCAGAAAACGGCCTTACTTATGGTATGGTCACTTTTAGCATATTGAATATTTAACAAAATTAATTCAAAAATCAAAGGCAATAATTGTAAATATGATTGCATTCTACTAAAACACTTCTTAATCTTTTGGACAATCAATTTTATTATTTTCTCTTAACTCAATTATTCAATAAATAGTAGGTAGTTTAAGTGAGTTCTTCTTATCGATGAGTCGCTTATTAATGGTTTATTAATCGTTTAGGTAATATTTTATTAGTGCACTGATGAAACTCTTTTTAGGGTTAAGCTCGCCTTTGTACATACCTTTCTTTTTTATTGCTGTAATCTGTGTTTTCTTGTGTACAATAAAGAATAAAGAATAAAGGATGAAAATTTTTAATAGGTTGTTATTAAAATGTAGCAATTATTTTATAAAATATTTTCTAAATAAATATATATATTTTTTAAATAAGATAAGATATTTTATAAAATAATCGCTAATCCTGTACGATTACCTATTTAGCAGAACAAGACGACTGATGAGGTCGTATTCTGTAAAATTGTTTGTACCGCGTCTGGGTGTTGTGGTACCATGGTACTACAAGTTTGTGATACCCACGACTCAGGGAAAACTAGTGTGGGGTCAGGACTACGTATGTGACTGTTGGGTGCTATTTATTTATTGAGGTATGACGTCATACAGTTTTATAAAGGGTTAAAATTTACTGGTTATTCAGTACCTGCGATCGTGAGGTCGCCGTAAAGGGTTCCATCTGAAAACCAGCGCCGCTACACTTAGGGTGCGGCATCAATGCTGAGATGGAACCTTTTTTGGCTCACGCATGCATTGGCACGGACTAATGAATACCCTAGTTTTGTTACTTCCTACCTACTTTTGTTTTGTTTCCTCCCTACCTTTTGTATTGTAACCTGTACCTTGTGTCTTTTTTTTATTTTGTTTTATTAGTTTGTGCTGTGCTAGTGTGTCCAAAATAAATGTTTTTTCTTTCTTTCTTTCTTTCTTTCTTTTTAAAGGAGCCTTTCATGTACAATCCATAGTAAATGCTTATAATTCTTCATACCACTATACTTACATACTGTTTGAAAACATCTGTATAAAGCTTTGCAATTACAAAAATTTTATGTATTATTTAGTAAACACACCATTTCAATAGATTTATCGTACAGTTCACTGACTGAAGATATGGAGTCCAGCTGTATAAATGGTTTTCGGAGGAGGTAAGTTATAAGTGATTCTGACGTCTATGTGACTGAAGAAGTTGATAATTCCATGTCATCGCTCGAATTATCACTAGTCATTTTAATTATTTTCGTTTTCAAAAGTTTGTTTACATAAAATTTTATACTGAGTGACAGAGTTTCAGGAATCAGTCAGTCCGCAACTCTAGTTTCTAATGAGTTCTAATGAGTTTTTTCTAATCAGTTTTGCGTAGCGTCATGGACGAAGGGCCTAAGCCTCATGCAAAAGTTCAAAGTCGTGCATCGGGCTAAGGAGAGAGCAATGCTCGGAGTTTTACTAGGTAGGTACGTCATAAGATCCGAAATGAGGAAATCCGTAGAAGAACCAAGTTGAAGTGGCAGTGGGCAGGCCATTTAGCTTGCAGAACAAACAACCGTTGGGGAATAAAGGTTCTCGAATGGCGACCACGAACCGCAGCCGAGCGAAACAGTGTAGGCCTTCCACCCCCCACCCGTTGGACCCACTATATTGTTAAGATAGCGGGAAGTCACTAGATGGAGAAGGCTCAATACCGTTCGTCGTGGCACTCTTTGGGGACGGCATATGTCCAGCAGTGGACTTCCTCTAGCTGATGATCATGATGATAAAATTGTGCGTTGATTATCACACACAATTAAATTTATTTAGGTAGTTAAAGTACAAATTACTAACAATATCCTACGATACAAACATGTGTTTTGAGAAAAATGTAAGGTAGGAAAAAACCTCAAAGAAATCATGTCATTGAAATGTTTTCCTGCCAGGAAATGAGTTTCTTAGGGCCATAATACACAAGATACTTTTAGCACCAGCAGCGATCAGGCTATTCAGAAGCTAAATACAGCGACTGTTCTGTAAGCCCCTCAAAAAAAATGTGTTTTCTTCAGCCGGGGCCTCCACGGCTTATTTTTCCATTGTACTTTTAAAATACGTATTTTGTACTTAAATAGGTAAATATTAAGTGAAAATAGGTTAAACAGTAGTTGCTTATACTGGGTGAAGGTCTTAATAATTTAACCTAGGTACTTGAATTTAATAAACGACTCAAAAAATATCTTATCAGTATTTACCTCGTGCTGAAACACAATTACCAAGGTAAGGCATTTAGACAGTTTTATCAAAAACAATGTGTCATTCTGTTGTTTTTTCTACAACCGTTAATTAAATATAAATATTGGACATCACATACATTACAGTACAGGTTGTTTAACTGCTCACAAAACTGGGCACGGTTAAAGGAAGCCTTTGCCCACAAATGGGCGCTCCATAAATTCTACAAATACATCATTAATAATTCAAAATAATACCTATTACTGATCAAAAATAATAATAATCGATAAACATAATATAGAATTAAATAACGTGAATTTAAATGAACGTTATGTTTTAAATAATATAACTGGACGGTGTTAAGCAGAAAGGTGTCAATCCACATAAACACCGATTTTGAGTTATTGATGCCATTGGATTTTGATCACTATTCTGCACATAATAACAAAGAAAACTATAATAAAAGTCTATTGGTTCGTCAACTATTTAAAAAAATTGTTTGTGCATATTTCTAAATCCTTACATATTGTTATTGCAGAAAGGTGTTAAGCATTTGATTCCTTTTTACAGATCAAATAATACCAAAACAAAAATGCAGAAAGGTGTTATGATTCCACTTGATTCACTCTAAATACATTGAAACCGTTCTGCAAAATACAAAAATAAAAATACTAGATTCCCAGAATAATAAAATATTAATAAAATATTCCCCAGATTCACGTAATCTGGGGAATATTTTATTAGGAATCTAGTTAGTAAACATAAAAATCGCCAACAATCGTCTGTTGATTTTAATAATTGTTTTCTTTTGGAATTACTTTCTGGAAAACGTAATTTTAGTTTCTATATGCGAAAACATATAATTGGTTTTAAGTTTCTTTTATAAGTTGTTTAAATAGTATTTAACACTGTTTGTTTTCCGAATAAAATAAAATAAAATAAAAAAAAACACTAGGACAACTATAAATAAATACTAATAAATATCATAAAGTTTCAACAAGGTGGATGTACGAAAACACCAAACGAAACATGGTTCAGTTAGTATAAACTTGTTATTTTTAGTTTTTGTATACCCTACTCTTAATTTATTTAATCTAGATTTCGGTTTTATTGCAGAAAAAGTTAGCGATATTTCCATAAAACCATTCTATAATTTTTTGGCATATGGAACGCACCGTCTATGAATATCATGTTGAAGGTTTTGGGAAAATGTAGACTTCGAAGTCCTAAAGTTCGATAATACAGAGCAGAGTAAATTGAAGAGAAGAAGTAGATATAATTTTTTTTTATTCTAATGATAGTAATGTTATTATTACTAAAAGTTTTAACTTAGGTAATAGTGTACCTACAAGTAAAATATAGAATAATGGAAAGGTATCATACAATTTAAAAGTAGTTTACTTCAAATAAAATGTTGATTTAAAAAGCTTATACCATACCTATACTTTATTTTACTTCATTAAAACGCATTATCAGTAAATCACATTTTGTAAAAGGTGGTATATAGTGACATGACACCTTTTTACAATTCTTTCGGCTGATAGCATAATTAAGTAAAAAGGAATAGAGTTTATTTTAAATAATATGCGAAACTAAGTGGTATTTATGTAATGTTTCTACACAAGAATAAACCTCAACTATATTTCTAGCTACCCTATTAGTTGCACATTATTGCCTCACTTAGTTTGCGAGATACGACGTCGAATACCTCCGAAAATTTAAAGCCTGTTTTCTCAAAATGGTGTTCATGTGGATTGACACCCTTCTGCTTAACACCGTCCAACTTATTCTAATTAATTATTAAGATTATTTAGATGTCAAAAAAGCTTGGGATTGAATATGCTCAAAAATTCCATGCGATTTCAATGAAAAAATCAGCATTGAAGTTTGTATTAAAAAAAATTAAACCCCTCTTTTGAACCCCTGTGTCATAGTTACCCTTAGACGATACAACTCATATTCTAACCAAAAAATTGTGATAGTACAACTAGCTAGGCTACTAAATTCCATGCAGATCGGAATCGGCTCGAAAGTATGCTCTAACAAATTTACAACAAACACCGCCGATTAATCCAAGTTGTTTGCGAGATCTTTGCTCGCTTAGCTCGCTCGATCAATTATTAGGATCATAAGTATTGTCGACACGTGTCTACCTATCTACGCTATTGAGATTATACATGAATGGCACTTATTTGAAGAGATACTTGTAATACACTGATTTATCTTGTAATAAAGTAGTACTAGATAGATGTAGGTATATTTATTGTACGTTAATCTTTTAATTTAATACCTTTAGCTTGCTGATCACATAAACGGACCGTGGAACCTTGTTTTCATACCGGATGGTTTTTATATCCTACGAATATTATAAATGCGAATGTTTGTTAAGATGTTTGGATGATTGTGGTTCAATCAAGGCGTAACGGCAAAACCTATTGTATGTAATATGTAATAAGGCATAATTATGTCGTAATGTATAGAGCTGAGTGTTGGGCTACCAAAAGGCCGGATGAAAAGAGTGCATGCCGTGGGATGTGTGGAGTGACAAGAATAACAAAATTTTATTATATTTTATTTTTAATAGGTTCCTGTGGTAAAATCATCCACCCTTAATTAGGCATGTACCTATTCGTACAGAGAAGGAAAATAATTTGGCACCAGTTCATCGCTCCATTATATTGCCAGGAATAACACCTTATCACTGCAATAACGCCGTCTCCACGACCTTGCCTACAATTGGCGCATTGTGGTCCACTTGTGCCACAAAGCCGATACAATAACAGCTTGTCGAGTCAATGCAAAAGATCCCGTGCTACGTCACACAGAGAAAACAGCTCAGGCCTGCGGTTCAGCTTTTTGTGCGGATCATGATCTGTGGTGCAATTGTGTAAGCGTAATGGCAATGAAGTTCGTAACTTTGAGGGTGATTTTTATCAATTTTAGCGATATTTTCAAACATGAAAAGGATGAAGCTAAGATCTTGAAGTGTTCCATTGTCAAGTTTAGAACGTTTTTAATGTTGCTAAGATTTTTAAAATAACCGTCAAAGTTACGAACTTCATGGCCATTACGTTTACGCAATTGCACCACAGATCACGAAAGTCTCTCTATAAATAACAGTCTTGGCATAGTCCTGAACCCACACGAGGATTTCCTGTGGCGTGGATGTGAGAAAATACGAGTACCATGGTACCACAGAGGAGGTAGGGCACAGCGAGATTTTCTCGCTCTAAATTGGAGCAGCCCGCCTGGGAGGAACCTCCGCCTTACAGAAGATCGCAGCCAAATAACATTATTTGTTTCAAATAGTGTTGTGTTCCTGCGGTGAGTAAGGTTGCCAGAGCTCTTTAGGGGGGAAGGGGTTCGGCAGGCAACGCATTAGTAATGCTCTTGGTGTTGCTGATGTCAATAGGCGATGGTAACCACTTACCATCAGGAGTTCCGCAACGGAAATCGAGCCCTTTCGTCTCAGACAGGCACTCACCCGCTGCACTACCGAGGTCGTCAGATTAGGGCACTCGCCAAGGTGAGGTCGTCAAATTATTAAGTATCAAACTTACCAGCACAGCCTCCATACCCAACCAGTGCAAGTCCAATAAGTACAATGGGCCACATCACGGTGTCCGCTCAGACGAGTCCAAGTAACTGAGATCGTGACTGTACACACCTCTCGTTATATATTTAAATAGACTTTATACAGGGTGATTTGACTGATAAGCACTATCAAAACTCAATGCTGAAACCGTTTTCGGACTCACATGATGAGAATCTCGTGACGGTCATGAGGTAAATGCACTGAAAGGACATTGGAATTGATAATGCACCAGACAAATCTTAAAATAATTGTAACGGCATGTTCAAACAGCGAGAGATAAAAAATATCCTTCTATCTGTCTACTGACTAGCGACTCTTTAGTCAATTTGATTTGGATCTGTAGGGGCTTGCGATATCTTTGAGCTATATCGCGCGCCCGCAAATGTAAAACTCAAAATTTATTATACGTTGACGTGAGGATCATTTTGAAACGAATATCTGATAATTTATCGCCATCCGTTTGAACACGGTTATACACAGTTGAAACTAAACCTTGTTAAAAATGGACTTAAAAATGAATAAAACACTTTGCACTGACGATTAATATGTCTACAATAAATTACCTAGGTACTGTTTAATTCAAAATAGAAAGTATGTGTTGATAATACTAAATCGTAGAATATTTGACTGGCCTCATAGCTCAGTTGGTAGTAGCTCTGCTTTCTGCGCTAGAGGTCGCGGGTTCGATTCCCGCACTGGACAAACATTTGTGACTAACACAGATGTTTGTTCTGTGTCTGGGTGTTAAAATATATATCTATTATGTATATCAGTCTCTGGTACCCATAGTACAGGCTATGCCTAGTTTGGGATCAGTGGACCGTGTGTGATATGTCTGGATAATTTTAAGGTACTCCATACAGCAAAAAAGCAAGCCTTTATTAAATCTATTCCAGACTAGCTTGCGACAGCGGCTTCGCTCACGTGATACCTTGATAAAACGTAGTCTATATGCTATTCTAGGCAGGGACTTGAAACGGTTGTTAAATTTCGGTATTTAACCAGCCTAAATTAGCGATATCATATTCTCAACCTTTTCATCGGGTATCGTTATTTAACCCATATCTTATTTCGGTACCGAAATCACAAGACGAGAGCGGGCGAGAGGCCCCGCTTGGAGAGTGTCATCGTTCGAATTGTAAAATTTTGTCGTCGAGAGAAAAAAAATAATCTTTTCCAAAGCCAAGTTTACATAATACGCACCGGCGGGTGTGCAGGAATATTTGGGTTAAATAACGGTACCGTTATTATATCAATATTTTTCGGTTAACCTCTATTTTTGGTACCCTTATATTTCGATACCATAATTCAGTCTACCGATATTTTTTGGGTACCGATATATTATTGATATAACTATCTGAAAATAAGGTTATCTCAGTTTTGCGGTTATTCAGTCCATGATTCTAGGTAAAGAACTCTATTTAAAATTTCAACGAAATCGATTGAGCCGTTACGACGTGATTGAAAACTTGGAATATATAGAGTTCTTTACCAGCTACTTTTTATCTAAATACCACGTTAGCAAAGCAAAGGGCACAATCTAGTATATTATATTTATACATCAAAATGACGAAAGATAGATACTCGTATCATAGCCTCGGACTTGAATAGGAAACCTAGGTACCTATTAGATGAAAGAAAATCTACCTAGGTGTCTACTGGTATTCTCATCTGCGTAGGCGTCATTCACAGACAGGATGAGCATAATCTTTTAGTGATTATTGTATTGTATCGGTGTGAATAGCTCTATCCTATGTAGAGTATGAACTAAGTACGCTGTTTCATAATATATATACCATCCCGAAAGGGGGGGCTCCAGAATATTAGAAAGAAAGAAAGAAAGAAAATAATTTATTTCCCGTCACATAAAGAGATAATAATTTTAAAAACTTATACTACTGACAAAATAAGTATCCAAAGTGACGAAAAAAAAGGTTGCCACTCAGCATTTGCTGCATCAGCCCAGTGGCCGGTGCAGCGCTGATTTTATTAGTGGTAAATAATGAGATTTTATCACGAACATTTTCTAATTAACTGTTTTTGGTATTTTTATTAACTTTAGGTTTAAATAATTGTTAAACTTAAAAGAAGTTCGACTTCAAGTTTACTAACTAACTTTACTAATCTGACTCTAAAACAGCTGATAATTGCATTGAATTTTTTCAATTAAAAATGCTGAATTCGTAAAACAAACTTTATTGCATACTGGGTGTGGAATAAGGGATAGCATAAATATTATAAATCACCTTATTTTAGACGAATCAAATTAAAGTCACCATTCAACCTTTGGGGAAGACCAGCAGCGGTAGCATGAACTAGAAAATTGTGCTGTAGAAAAATTACTTATCTAAACAGTCTTAAATACATTTACTCAAGCAAAGGACTAACGACGAAAACCTTCTGCTAAACGCTTATCAATAATTTTCTAGTTAGTGAAGTACTTAGCTAAGTAGGCCAAAGCGAGCCATGGCATCTATTGATGCTATTGTCAAGTTCCAAGGCTAAATATGAACGATACAACAAATTAAATCACGATTTTCAATGAAATTATCATGTTATCAGTCCTAATGAAGTATGAAAATTAGTTTAGCGATTCAACTGATAGAGCTGTGGTGGTAGTGGCCCCGCCTTCCAACCTTCAGGTCGCGGGTCATTCCCGGTCGTACACCAATAGATTTGCCGTTCGGAAGATTTATGTGCGCACTAGTGCTCTCATGCCTAAACGCAAGTCCTAGAACCTAGATATTCGAAGACATGTGTCATGTGTAAATAAAGAGCCTTAAGAGGCGCACTTTAATCCTTTCACTAGACTTCCACCGACGGTCATAGGCCCTTTTGAGGCCCTTGGCAGGCCATAAACATAGCTTGCAGAATCGAAAACCGCTGACAATAAAGGCGAATACAAATTGGAAAATGCAGTGTTAGAAGATCCCTCCCCCAATCGACCGAACTACATTGTAAAAGTTGCGGTAAGTCGGTGGACAGGGGAGGCTCAAGAGCGTCCCTCATGTACTCTTTGGGGTAGGCCTATGTCAAGTCTAAGTCCAACAGTGGAGTTACTCGGGCTGACGATGATGGTGATGATGAAACGCCAATGAATTTTGGCTAATATCTATTCTATGCCTCCGTACCATTAACTTTTTCTCAAATACTTATAGTTCAAATTCGTGAAATAGTTACCTACATACCCACCTACTGACACCTTAGAAGAACTACTGACACACATTTTAATGGCAAAAAACGTGTCGCCTTCATCAGCCAATAACATGGCAAGAAGACACACCGCTAATCGCCAGGAGACAAAGGCGTGCCACGATACTGATAAAAATTATTACTATTTGTACAAAACATTATGATTTATTGCCGCAGTATCATCTATCCTTGATCACTATCATTAATGGATAAGAATTTTCTTTATCGGTGCTTGTCTCGTAGTAGATACTACCAAAGACAATAGAGTAAAATAATACTACTTAGTTATTAATTATTATTATGAGTAAGTACTACTATTTAATCCCCGTTGGATTAAATGGTTAACTTATAATCTACGAGTATTGTCATCCAGCGTGGCAATTCCGCTAGCGTCTTCTAGACGCTTCCGATGAGTGGCCGTGGTGGTACAGAGACTATGCCCCTCCTTATCTACCGGCCCGTGGATGTCGTAATAAGCGGCTAAGGGATTAAAGATATGGGCAGCAGCGTCCCCTATTTTGACAACGATAGCTCAAACTGCGCTCGCCAATCCGCGTGCCCAGAGTGGTAAGGGCAGTTTCCTCTCACATGATAGGAAGTCGCTCTGGAAATTTGTGGTCGAGGCCTATATTCAGCACACACAGCAGGACATCTTACGGCTGAAATTAATTTCATTTTTCTTCTTTAATTAAAATTGGATAGAGAAGGCTCAGGATCGTTCGTCGTGGCACTCTTTGGAAGAGGTCTATGTTCAGCAGTGCACTTCATCAGGCTGATGATGATGATGAAATTTAATTTTTATTTTTATAATGTGAATATAATTAACTACCTACATTTAATAGGCCAATCATATTGTAAACTTTGTGGACTCATAGGTACTTAGAAGGCAAGTGTAGTATTGTCACTCACTCCCGTGCTGTTTAGTAAAATGCTTGAATAAACTTTTTTAATAAACTTTTTTTTAACTAGGCCGTGGTGGCCCCGGCTGAAGAATAGGCCCCTCCATATCTACCTATCCGCGGATGTCGTAAGAGGCGACTAAGGGAAAAAGCTAGGGGATGGGCAGCAGCGTCCCTCATTTTAACAGCGATGGCTCTAACTGCGCTCGCCAACCCGCATGCCCAGCGTGGTGAGTATGGGTGAATCCCCCCACATGATAAGGAATTGCTGTCTTTGGGGGAGGCCATGTTCAACAGTGGACGTCGAATGGCTGAAATGATGATGATGATGATGAAACTTTTTTATTTCATCGTCATAATCATCGTTACCAGCTTGTTCACTGCTGGACATAGGCCTCCCGAATCTGTTTCTCTACTACGAAAATATTTTTAAGGTTGCATTATATAATAATCGTCAATGTATGCATTTAAACAAAAGGTACGATACATTACGCAGATAAACTGTATCATCACACATTTTACATTTCAAAACAGAATTTAAATACCTACTTCTAAAAATGTATTTGTTTATTTTCCCTAATACCTATACGTGTAATTTAATAAAATACTTGTTCACATATCAATTTTATTAAAATCTTTTTGTTTCATACGAAGCTTGTATATTCATCTAATTACATCGAATATCTAGTTTGCATATACATACTTATATACTTATTTTAAAACGGTATATTTTTACAGTTCTACCCAGAACTCATCCGGATATTTCATGGGCAAAATATGGATAAAAATGTGTAATTTTAATTAAATAACAAATTAATTTTAGGCAACAAACGTGGCTGTCACTGACAGTCCGCTAAAGGCAATAATGGCATATTAAATTAAATTAATAACATCGAATAAGTTCATTTATATTATGCATCTTTTCGTCTAAGAATCTAATCCTTTACTTATGTCATCAGTTTAAACAGACAACCCTATTCTGCATAAATAAAATATATAAATAGTTATAGTATCATACTGTTACTTTTTATAAATATATTGCAACAAAATTTATAATAATTTAGTAGTAAACTTTTTGAATAATTGTGTTCAAAATTACGTAATTGCATTCTCTAACATTATAAGGTACAACAATAGTGTATTCAAGTTAAATATAACATTCTGCGGTGTGTTTTAATGTGATTTAAGTGCATAAGTGGGATTAGTAAAAATGCTGGTGATTGTATAATATATAGATATAACTCAAATAAAGGAATATAGTCAATTAATTTAAATACAGGTATCATAAATAAGTTAATCGGTAAGTTATACTAGTAAACTAGTTAAACATAAAATAATTAATATAGGAAATATAGATAAATAAAATGATAATATGAAGAATATATTTTGTTATAATAGTTTGTATTATATTATTGTAGTACATTTTATCCATAATATTGTATCTACGTCAATTAGAATTCATAATTTACATAAATTCAAGCAATTTTATTAGGTAGGTATATTAAAATTAAATAGTTATATTTGATTTTCGATACTTGTCAAATAAATATTATGTACAATTTGTAAATATTGTTTTTGAGTAAATAATTTATTGCTCTCGATATGTAAGTCAAAAGTTACAATTTTTGTAAATACTCAATTGACTATGAATAATAATTTAAATATAATAAATAGCTTTATTGTCAATTCATTAGTTCGAAATGTTGATGTTATCTTAAATAAATATTTCTATGATTTATGAATATTTATTAAAAATTACCATCATATTAAAGTAATTTAAAACTCTCACATAATTTATGTATTAAAAACGGAAGCCCAAAAAATATGTTACCTACTATATTCAATCCAATAGTTATAATAAAATATTAATTTATTAAATATCTTTTATTATATTTTTGAATAAAACAGACACTGTTATAATACTAGGGTTGTCAATACAAATAAAACATATCTTATTTAAAAAAAACTGGTTGAAATGCATTGTGTTCCGAGAATGCAAATCTCACTTCAATGATTGTGTTGTATCAAATAACTTTTTATACGAAATCTTTCGCATACATTGCCACAAGCTTACAATATTTTAAACTAGTCAAATATTAAAATAAAAACATCTATTCAAGAAAAGATTATTTTTTAAAATAAAAGTGTTTCCAGCAATTTTAACAATTGAAACATATTTTAATTCAAATTACCCTTTTGTGTGTCTTTAATTTATTTTAAAATTATCATTTCAGTACTTAAATAAAATCGCAAAGTCTAAAAAGGCCCGAACAAGTGCGGGTATAGTTTTGTGTCATACAGGGTTCGTACGTACGCACCGTAAGTTTGGGAAAACTGTTTTTTTTTCTACTTACCTCTAGTGGTTTCGTCTTTCAATAACCTTTCGCCGCGTTGTTATTTCTTATTAACCTTGGTTAACGTTTATTATAATTATACTTTCCATTAACATTAATGAACTCTGGTAATTTTGGCTCATCTTCAGTCAACCTCCAGCTTGGAAGACTAACTAAAACCTTTTGTCTAACAATCCAACACACATCTAATTCTACAACATTCATCGTGTATACGTACGGGATTATAGAATTACAAACGACACAACCAAATTTGTGTGTAAGGCTTACACGAGCGACCGATACAGGCATTATGTTTTGTCCAACGTCACTATATAATAAATTGGCTAAGCGCGTGCCGGACCATGCACAGTGGAGACTTCCAAAGTCAGTTCGCCTTAGTTAGCTACCATATCTCCTTTAACGACTTGACAGATCATGTAGTTATTTTGAATCGATTAACAACTCGACTACTACTCGTAAACTATGTAGTAAAACCTACTTAGTTGTGATCGTTATCCTTATAATTTTAGTATATTATATGCTACTATTATGATCACCTTTCAGGAATACCAAATAGCGGTGTAGCCGGTAGGGGGAGACACTTGACTTTAACGTAAATGCTGGATTCAAAGCATTATATTTATTAAACGGATATCTGTATCTAAAAAGTATTCAACCGACTAGCTAGTATTTTTGAAACACCTAGAGAAGTAGTCGTCACCATTATGTATTACAGTGCAAAATTTTAGTATGATAACACTAATATAATATAAATAATAGTCTGCGAGTAGAACGGAAGAAAAATCAGATTGATGGACGGACAGATGGGCATGGCTAAACTATAACGATTCTTAGTCTGACTTCGGAACCCTAAAAACCATGTAACTCGGTCACGACCGAGGCCAGGCTGAGTTGTATGCACACGCAAATTGTGCATCGCGTGTATACTATGATCATTCACGTGGCTTTCACAAGTGATTGGTTTACACTAGGTGGTTTGGTGTGATCAATTGTTTCAAACATCACGCGTATGCGTACATATCCCATCTTGTTCATATTCCAATCTAGTTTACAGTCTCGTGCAAGCCTTATTTACAGCTATTTTATATTGGCTATTTTGGTTACTTAGTCGAAATATTTCTATTACCTAGATAATTTAGTCAGTTATTGAATTGTACAAATTGATTACGCTGTAAAAATCTTCTACAGTTATCCAATTTTCTCTATTTTAAAACAGTTAGTTTACTTTTTTTTTACGTTAAAACTTCCTATGTCCTACGTTATTTAACGTGAATTTATAATGAATGGAGTTGAAAAATAAAATGCAGTCAACCCTGCTTTCCGTAACATGAAAATGTAAAGTAAAATCTTTAACCTTTGGTTTTGACTATTAGGTTCGTAATTCGGTGTCCTAATTGGCTAGCTCGACATTTTTTATGTCAGCATTCCATTGTCAAGCAGATTCTTCGTTTCTCGCGTTCAAAGTACGCAGGAGGTTAGAGTTCGAATCTCAGCGCACTTATTATACTTTTTGTATGTTTTTTTCATACAAAATGAATTATATTGCTTTAAACGCAGGCTATTAGGACATCGTCTTACGCAGTTGAATTCTATACCTATTTGTTAACTAACACAGCAGTTTCACATTGATTCTCAAGCGGAGACTAATGACACACAGACAAAGTATTTATTTATCTTAGAAGTTATGACAATATGAATAAAACGTTTTGATGCAGTACACGGTAATATTATGAGACACGAAGAATCATTTATAATTTAAAAAAAAATAACGTTAGTAAGGTGTTTTCTTTGACTGACAATAGGCCTATGCGTTGTCTATTATTTTCACCAACTAACGTGCTGTTTTACCATGTACTGCAGAATAGTTTTACCACGTGTTAAAGCTACTGTTCACCAACAAAAACCGGCCATTTTTATTTTGACACCATAATTCTAAAATAAATAAATGCCAGGGGATGGGCATCAGCGTTCTCTATCAACAACAAGAGCTTTATGTTATACCCGCATGCCCAGCGTGGCGAGTATGGGCAAATCCTCCCAAATGATTGTTTCCGATAATATATGGGGGAGGCTTATGTTCAGCAGTCGATGTCCTACGGCTGAAATAATGATACAATAATAAAAATATCTGCAATAAATAAGTTAATAATGACTTTTTTTATATAAAAATAGTCGGCTCTGCTCCATAGCAAAGGTTAAAATTACGATTTTCAACAATTAACAGTTAGATCACTTATGATCGCATTTAATAAAAATTATACATTGATGACCAGTTATTGTTGGTGAACACTAGTCAGAAATAGTTAACAGTCACTGGGTACAAAATACGTACGTATACACAACACGACACGCGTTAGTCACTTTGAACGACACTGACAGTTTCACCGATTGCTATATCAGAGTTTCCTTCCCGCCTTGTTTCATAAGTTCCGGCTTTATAAGGTCCGGTTTCGTAAGGCCCGGTTCTTTAAGGCCGGGTTCTGTAAGGCCGGGTTGCGTAAGGCCCAGTTCTGTAAGGCCCTGGTCCTTCGGAAGGTCTCGTTGCGCTGGCTCTGAGGGCAGTGATTTTGACTGCCCTGAGGACCGACGCGGTGCTCTCGGTTGCTCTGCTGCCGATTGCTCATACTAGTTTTTCGACATCAGTATTGTTACGAACTCTGAAATAAAAAATATTTACAATTGTTTAAAATACTCATGGAAAATACGAAAGGGAGTTTCCGGTATCGCCTTAAATAACCATTAGGGCCGTTTTATTTAAAATATTGTAGTGACTTGCAGTATAAGTTCATCACGCATCTAATATGAGTATGCTACTCGTGTGGGCATCGGATGCACGTGAGCAACACAAGTGAACCGGAGAATAGTCATGCTTGTTTTTTTACCTGAATGATTTGTCAGGACAGGTTTTATTATTGAGATTTTACTGATCATGAAATTTGCTAGCATTCTCAGGTTTACAGGCTTACCTACTCTTGTTGTGCATTGATTGTCAGTCAGTCAGCCAGTAGACGTAATACGCAGGGCATACACATATTTTTGTCTAATTTTGTTATCTAATTATTGTCCTTTTAAAATTGAATGATGGGTCTTTGTATGAGTGTCTCTAACTTGAAAGAAATTGATTATATATATATATATATATATATATATATATATACAGTGGTGGTCATCTAATTAGAAACACCTAGTCACCTGACATTTTTATAAAGTAACTAACATTATTATAGCATTTAATAGGAGGTAATTTTTTTTTTCACTACTTTACAATGTACTTTAATATCTCTAGTTTAATTACAAGCAATAATATTTGACAACCAAGACGACAATAAAAATAAATATCAGTGAAACAAAAAGTATCAATATCGTTAGGACTGGCAGAATGGACAACTAATTAGAAACATTGTATGACTTGGTTCGCAATTTGATTTTTTAAACTGAAATACAGTTCTCACAATTGTTAATCACATTGTAAATATTGCCACCATTTCTAACTCATTACGAAAAGTTACTATTTATTGTTGTTTTATTAAAAATGGGTAAAAATAAGAGCTGTGATGCAGCAACGAAAAAAATTATAGTGAATTTTCATTTAAAACAAAAATGGAGTTACAGAAAGATCGCCGATTATTTGGAATGTTCCGTAAAGATGATATTTAACGCCCTCGCACATTTCAAACTACACGGAACATCAGATAACGTGCCAAGAAAACTTCGGCCCAGGAAGACTACAGTTCAAGAAGACAGGCTTATGCTTCGATTAGCTAAGGCGGACCCCTTTAAAGGATCCAATGTTATAAGAAAAGAGGTATTTTCAGAAGACGATCCTCGACACGTGTCCACTAAACTAGTTCGTAGACGGTTGGTTGAAAGAAAATTGTTAGGAAGGATCGCTAGAAAAGTACCACTACTAACCAGGCAACATAGAGAAAATCGTCTAGCATTCGCTCGCAAATATGGAATATGTTGGACTATTCATCAATGGAAAAAAGTTTTGTTTTCAGATGAAACTTAAATTCATTTGATTAATTCCGATGGAAAACGATATGTACGACGACCAATAAACGAGGCTTTGAATAACAAGTACACTAAAAAGACAGTTAAGCACGGTGGTGGAAATGTAATGGTGTGGGGATGTTTCTCAGGGTACGGGATTGGTCCCGTGAGAAAGATTGAAGGGCAAATGGATCAATATCAATACAAAAAGATCTTGGAAGAGACAATGATTCCATATTCCGAGGAAAATTTGCCAGTAACTTGGATATTTCAGCATGACAACGACCCAATGCCCACAGCACGCAGCGTTAAAGCGTTTCTTACAGAACAATCCGTGACAGTATTAGAGTGGTCTGCCAATAGTCCGGATTTAAATCCCATAGAAAATTTGTGGCACACTATAAAGACCAACCTGTCGCAGAAACACGTTACTAATATTCATGGACTTAACAGTGCATTTGAAGACGCTTGGAGAAGTATTCCTGTAGAAACTTGTTATAAATTGATTGAATCAATGCCGCGTCGCTGCAAAGCTGTTATTGATAATAAAGGCTACCCTACCAAATACTAATTGTCTAAGGATGTAGTATTTTTAGTATTTTTCAAAACTATTGGGGTTTTGTTCAAATTAAAAATGATTTAAGTAATGATTTTTTGGTGTTTCTAATTAGTTGTCCGGTTTGTATCTCGTTTTTTATTTTGTTATTAATATAACTTTCAGTTTTAGAAAAACAACCGTTGTTTTCTGTTATTAAAATGCTATAACAATGCAATATAATATCCGATACATCGATTTTAATACGCAGGAACACTCAATGATACGTTAAAAATTAGTTCGAAAGGGAATTTGCAATAAAAATATAAACCCAGGTAGGTGTTTCTAATTAGATGACCACCACTGTATATATATACATATACATATATATACTGACATAGCGAGGGATTTACCAGTTAAGCGTATGGTGCAACGCAGGCGAGGAAGTTCCCTGCGGCGCAAGTCAGAGCAGATTTTGTAATGTATAGAAAAGCAAAGAGTGTGTGCGCTGCGACGCAAGCACAGGACACATGTGCCAAAATCTGTCATGGGTCGCCTGCTTCTTAGCCTACTCGTTGGTACGTACCATGGTAGTTGACCATGCCATCGCCATCGAGGTCAGCTTCGCGGATCATATCGTCCACCTCCTCCTCGCTGAGCTTCTCGCCGAGGTTGGTCATCACGTGCCGAAGCTCCACGGATGATATCATGCCGTCGTGATTGCGGTCGAATACCCTGAAAATGGAGGCGTAAAATATCATGTGTATATATATATTATATTATATGTTTTATATTCTACACAATATAATATAAGCTATATAATATAATATAAACTGTATACAAATTACATTATTTAAGTATACTCTCCCGAAAGGGGCTCATTCTACACCCAATTGGCAATACAGTTTATTCAAAGACTTTTGCTAATTCGTACAATTCAGAAATCTGTTATTCATGGCATATAAGTTCACTCAGCTAATGATAAAATAAAATAAATATTCCGGACACATTCACACGGTCAACTGATCCCAAACTAGGCATAGCCTGTACTATGAGTACCAGAGACTGATATACATAATAGATATATATTTAACACCCAGACACAGAACAAACATCTGCGTTAGTCACAAATGTTTGTCCAGTGCGGGGATCGAACCCGCGACCTCTAGCGCAGAAGGCAGAGTTACTACCAACTGAGCTATGAGGCCAGTCAAATTAGCTTAAAACAACTGGTGGCAATCTTCATGTAGAACTTCGCGTACGTTGAGTAATAAGTTAAAGATGTTTACAAGTTACGGGCTAAAAGTTTCAAAAAGTATAGGTTACCTGAATGCCTCCCTAAGCTCGTGGTCCTCATCAACCACCTTCATCTTCTTGGACATCATGAGGAGGAATTCGTTGAACTCGATAGTGCCGTTTCCGTTCTGATCCACTTCTTTCAGCATTTGCTTCAGCTCGCTCTCTGAAAATGACAACGTTATTAACTTTGAGTACCGCTTGTTCAAATAACGATTTGAACAACAATTGAGTTTGGTCCAAATTTGTTTTCAGGCATACGGTCATGATGTCTTACGGAATACTATTGTGGCACAATTTTGTTTTGTATATATTTTTGGAGGAGGTAGGGCATAGCGAGATTTTCTCGTTCTAAATTGGAGCAGCCCGCCTGGGGAGGTACCTCCGCCTTACAGAAGATTGCAGCCAAATAACATTATTTGTTTCAAATAGTGTTGTGTTCCTGCGATGAGTAAGGTTGCCAGAGCTCTTTAGGGGGAGGGGGGTTCGGGGTCGGCAACGCGTGCGTGATGTCTCTGGTATTGCAAGCGCTCATAGGCTAAGGTAACCGTTTACCAACAGGTGGGCCGTATGCTTATTTGTCATCTCAGTTGTATAAAAAAAAATATATTCTAAAATAAAGGGAATTTTGAATCGGCCCTTGTAATAATTCAACGTCAACATTTGTTTGAACATCCGAGCCGATATAGCTAGAGAAATGAGGACAATGATTCAGGATTTATTTCATAATTTAATGATTTCAGTAATATCTTATATGGCGAGCTACGCCACCACTATCACTCCGTCGCCGCCAAATTCAAATACGTCTCAGTCTCCTGTAAATAACAACTCTGCACCTTACTCTACCTGTCCTGCATCTCCACCAACCATACTTATATTATTTTTTTGGTATATATAAAAGTTTATCCTTATGATTTGGTGGCATGACAAACGATGCCTTAGGATTTATAGCGTTACTACGGATTTTTTTAAATATTTCCACCAGAAAATTGCGTCGTCCTTTGAGGTCTAGACATTACAACCCACAAGAGGTAAGTTCCTATAATTCCCAATCACATTGCCGCCAGTTCATTTTTGTTCGCACAATCTCATAACGGAACGTCCACGTACTCCGCATTTCTGTTATTTATGATCGTATTACTGTTTGTTCATGAAAAGTGAGTTTTATTACGCTAGATCGTAATAAATGTACCTAATTTACGAGCTGCAGCACGATATTTTCCGAAGTATTTACTGTATTGTGACTTATCATGCAGGCAGAGCCCGCCAGTTAACTTTTCGGCTATGACAATAAAAAAGTAAGGCCGATAACATCAGTATTCTAGATGATAGCGTCAGGTAGAACTTTTTCACTTACAAGGGGGCAGGCAGACGCTGTACTGCCTGGGACATTAATAATAATAATAAATAAATAAATATTCCGGACATATTACACACGGTCAACTGATCCCAAACTAGGCATAGCCTGTACTATGGGTACCAGAGACTGATATACATAATAGATATATATTTAACACCCAGACACAGAACAAACATCTATGAATCACAAAAATGTTTTTTGTTTGTTTTTTTTTTTTTTTTTTTTTTTTCCACATTACTTTTATAGAGTAATCACCATATACTATACACAGTATTCAACCATAACCACTGATACTCATCACAACCTTTACTCATTTGTTTTGCTACATCGTTAGAGAAAGAAAGTGACGGAATTTCAGCTATTTATAAATCAACACATCAAAGAAATGTACTGTAAATAACTCTCTCTCTCTCTCTCTCTGCTGGTGTTCAAGGTATATGCACTGAGTATATTTTATTCTACCGTTGTAGTCGATATATTCGCCGACGCCAATCGTCGGCGCCGTGGCTTAGTTGGTTAAAGCGCCTGTCTAGTAAACAGGAGATCACGAGTTCGAATCTCGTCGGGGCCTAGGTTGTAAATTCGTTTTTGCATATTTTGTAGCAATTTAAAAATTAATACAAAACATGATAGATCAGTTTAGCTCGGCTATTTTTAAAAGTATTTTGGCATCCACTTTACAGGAAATTAGTATTTTGTTTTGATAAAATACCAAAGACTGAGCCAAGTTTGGTTTCGAATTGCCAAATTCATTAACCGGTCATTATGCCGCCAAAACTATGACTCACTCACTAAACACCACTGAACATAATCCAATAATCTAATCGTAACCTATGTTAACATATTCTGTAGAAGACATAGCTTATAATTGACTCGTCCAGAGTACAGTGCGAGTGCGGTGCCCCCGTACAGTGCACGACCACCTGCACTTAGAAGGACCTAAATGAGGCAACGGATAGGGCCATCGAGGTTGCTACGTGTTGGTCGAGTAGACTTTGAAGGAGTCCTTGACTCCATCTTCTTTTCAAGTCAAGGACTCCTTCAAACTCCTTATCGAACCAACCTAGATTAGAACCAACTTATCGCCAAAACTAGCTTAATTGATTAGATGGAAACCACTTGTTTCCTCTGCAGGTGGCGCTTACGGCGCCAAAGACTTTCACACAGACGGTAAGCGCCTTCAAATTCGAACGAACGAGTCGAACATTTTTGGGATATGATAAAATCATAGTATTCCCTAGGATTATCACTATAAAAATAAAACAACTATATGCATTCTTCGTAATCCAAATCATCATCTCCTTAGGTATCAGTCCACTGCTGGACATAGGTCTCTCCCAACACCAGCGTTTTTTTTTGCTCCAGCGATTGTCGGTTCTATGTCAAAGTCAAAGTCAAAGTCAAAAGGCATTTATTTCAATAAAATCACTAGGATCACTTAGAAACGTCTTAGAAACTAGGTGAAGCTATGCCTGTTCCTCGCGACCAAGCCTAGAAGAATCAGGCAACAAACACGGCTTGGTGCCTATCATTTTTTTCGATGATCCTTTTTCACAAAATGGAATTTAAAGCTTCAGTGTGGTGCCGATCGAACTAGGTGAGGCTCAAGAGAAAAGTAATCTAATTATAATCCTTAATAAATAAGAGCTTATAAAAATGTGAAAAAAATGAAGACAAATGTGAGCTTCAACAAATGATCTAAGGGCAGCACACGCTACACTTGATGAAATATGTACCTAATGCTTATATAATTAAATAATACTTAAAATATGATGCAAGCAAAAACTGTAAAGACACTGCAAAATGGCATTTTAGCTGTCGAGGGGCAGAGCGACTTCAGGCCATGCGGTTTTATCATTTAAATAATCATTTAGTTTATAGTACGCTTTCTTAATAAGATTATTCTTTATGTACACTTTAAATCTTCTAATAGGAAGTTGCGTCGCGTTTACCGGAAGTTTATTATAAAATCTTACCATATTCCCCATAAAAGACCCATTTACTTTTTGTAATCTAAATTTTGGAATGCACAATTTATTTTTGTTTCTTGTGTTAATACTATGCACATCACTTTTTTTCTTAAAGCTAGCCATGTGCTTATGTGTGTACAATAAGTTTTCGTAAATATATTGTGAAGTTACAGTTAAAATGTTAATTTCTTTAAAAAGTTCCCTCAAGGAGTCCCTTGACTTCATTTTATAAATGGCACGTATTGCTCGTTTTTGTAAAACAAATATGACTTGGATATCTGCTGCATTCCCCCAGAGAAAGATACCATAGGACATTACACTATGGAAGTAGCTAAAATAAACTAACCTAGCTGTGGATTCATCTGTGAGCCACCTTATCGTACGAACGGCATATGCCGCGGAACTAAGTCTACCGGCAAGAGTTTCAATGTGGGGTCCCCACTGCAATTTTGAATCAATATTGAGTCCTAGGAAATTTGTAGAATCAACAAGGGTTAGTGACTCTCCATTTAATACAATGTTAGTGGGGCTATTGTGTACTACATTAGGCAAAGAGAATTTGATACATTTCGTTTTCTTTGAATTTAGCAAGAGATTGTTTACAGAAAACCAATTAAGGACTAGCGACAAGGATGCGTTTACGTCATCGTAATTTGTTTTGGATCTGTCGACTTTGAACACTAGCGAGGTGTCGTCAGCAAATAGAACTATGTCACACATTTCTTTAACATAAGAAGGGAGGTCATTAACGTAAACTAGGAACAAGAAAGGGCCTAGAATCGAACCCTGTGGCACACCCATGACAATCGTTGATGTATGGCAAACATGGCCGGCCCACTGCCATTTCTGCTTGCTATTCCCCTGAGCTATACTTGGTTCTCTGTCGGATAACCTCGTTTCGTCGTCAAAGTGATCACATCAGGTTGAAATAAAACCTACGTACCGCTTAGTTATCGCATCAGGTTGAAATTAAAACTAGGTACATACCGCTTGGTCGTGTCCAATTGGTCGCATCAGGTTGAAATAAAAACTACACACCGCATGGATGCTATGCAAGTGATCGCATCAGGTTGAAATATGAACTACATACCGCTTGGTCGTTGCCCAAGTGATCGCATCATGGTCCCTAGCTCACTCAGATCGATGGTGCCATCCTCGTCTTTATCGAACAGCATGAAGGCTTCTTTAAACTCTGAAAAGAGAATGATTTTTAATTTGTGGTGCCCTGTACCGTAGCTAACATCGTAGCTAAAGTAATGGTCCCAAAACCAAACCTTTGACAATTCTTACTAGACATATTCTAGGATCTACGAGTAAGCGCCTGGGTCTGACAGGATGACTACCATGCTTGGGGAGCAAGCATGGTAGATATCCTGACAAAGCGAGCCTGATTATTTCTATTTTATATAATTTGTGTAATTGAAGGAGGCATATTATAGGCTTTATCATTTACTAGGCTACCTTTATCATTACGAATATTTCTGCTCCTTGCAGATAAGTCCAAGACCAAGAAAATTTTAAATTAAAATTTTACTACTTTGCGTCTATTACTTGCAATACTCTTCAAGCCGGGACTGGTAGCCTACCCTAACTCTCGTTTATGGTTATCTGATTCACGACTGTTGCATAAGCCCGCTATTCATAACTTTATCGCCTTGATAAAATTCTAAGTTAATTGTTCCGCCTGCTTGTCACCAGCAGCGAGTAGGCTGACATACTATTTAAGACATGCAGATTTATAAATGCTACGTGTGACCGAATATAAATAAAATGATTACCTGCAACTTGTTCTTCGTTAAGGCCATATTCCGACTGAAAAAAAAAGCGTATTTTTATATTTAAAAAATACCGGGCTGGGATTGAAACGTCCCCATCCTGCCTTAAGGCCGGTTTAAACCAAACGAACAATATAGAGCTAGAGTTTATAACAAAAGCATTCTTTATCATGCTTTTTCATTCTTTCTTTCTTTGTGAACGCAGACAAAACAACGAATGAATGGTCTATGTCTGTTCACACTAAATGAATTTGATAGAGTGGGGATAGAATGAGCATTCGCTCGTCCGATTTTAATCGGCCTTTACTCGCTGACAACGAACCGGACGACGCAGTATCAAAAAGTCAAATCAGTACCTATACCCGTTACCCGATTGACCGACGACATTTTGAAGGTTGCGGGAAGTCGGTGGATGGAAAAGGCTCAAGACCGTTTGTTATGGAACACTTTGGGGAGGCATATTATGTCCATTAGTAGGTCTTCTACAGGCTGATGATGATGAATATCCCATGCTTGTTTGTCGTGTCACTGAATTATTTCTTGGTTTTCCTGTATTAGGTCAGTGACCTGGTTGAGGTATGGTGGCTCTGAAAAAGGCCCATGTCCGTCGGTGAAAGAATCAGTGTAGTGAAAGACTTATAGCCCGCCTCAGAGACTCCTTTCGTGCACATGTCACATGTCTTCGATTTTTCTGGCTCTAGGACAGGCCGGTTTATTCACGATATTTTACTTCACCATTTGAGAACACTAGTATAGCGCACGTAGATTTTCCGAATGGAAAATGCATTGGTGCACGACCGAAATACGAACCCACGACCTGTGGACCTGTGCCTTTAAGAATATTTTTTCTGAAAACCATTTCAATTTCAGACACGTTCTAATACCTACTGAAACTTGCCGCGTCATCAAATCCTTGGTGAATCTCCTCAGCCGTCTGTATTCCTTTTTGTAGTTGGCATCAGAGGTTGCTGTCTTGGCCATTTTGTATTGTCACAACTTGAAACACTATTTGTTTCAAATTTCAGTTTGATTTGATACGTTACTTTGAAACTAAAAGAACTTTGTCAGCTTTCAAAATCTCATTTATTTGGAGCTGATATTTTTACAATATTTGAACAATGATTAACAATGATTTGAACATGTTATTATTTTATCTGACCGAACACAACACTATCGTTGACAATAAAGGAAAACAATTGAAACGCGCATTGTAAAAGTTTTGACAGCGAAGTTTGAAAAAGGAACTGTTTTGTTTTTAATGTTTGTTTATTTTTAAACTGACGAAAATAAAGTGGACAGTACTGACACGCGCGACCGACGCGACATTGTCAGCTGGGATTATTAGTGGTGTTCTAATTTTGAACATTATTTTTGCATAGGTATTGCTAGACTTGGGTG
Source organism: Anticlea derivata (assembly GCA_947579855.1). Classification (NCBI taxonomy): domain Eukaryota; kingdom Metazoa; phylum Arthropoda; class Insecta; order Lepidoptera; family Geometridae; genus Anticlea; species Anticlea derivata. Next base: position 2,296,025 of record OX388269.1, read on the forward strand.
GACTTGGGTGTTCTACAGTGACGTGATTTTCCTGGCGGGATTTGTTTTTTACAACATTGTGGCAAACCGGCCCACTGGATGAAAATAGATTACCGTAGCTAATGTACATAATATGAATATATACAAAACTATACTTAATAAGATTTATAAAAAATAGTTAGGTACCTAGTACATAAATGTAGAGCATTCGCATAACTTTACATCTGTTTAAATACTTTAGGTGGTTTGTGTTCATAAGTAACAATGATTTAAAAAATTGTTAGTAACAGAATGAAAATTGCCACCACTGTAGAATATTTTTATATTTCTCCGTCATCTGGCACGCGTTTTGGCTGAAGAGTTCAAGACTGATTATTATAAGAAAAACAGTTTCTATCTACGTTCAATATTGGACTCTATTTTGTTCACGTTAAAATTCATTTTCGCGACAGTTGCACAAATTGTAAACATTATTACAAAAAATCTAGAGCGCATTTACTACAGTGTCACCTCGTGACTGTGGCTTGTATTTAGTCTGCCATGTAATCTTGTCGTAGTTCGTTGGTAGAATTAGAGAGGGCGTTACAAACAGACACCACAACATCAAAATACAACGTGTTCCATAACTAGCTGGTATATTATGCAGGGGCGTATTCTATCAATAAAATGAAATAGGTAATATTAGCGATTAAAAAAAACCTAAAAATCCCTAAAGTCGTAGAACAAACTTTATTAACATTGGCTAAAGAATAAGCCCCTTTGGGGATAGTAGGTTTAGGTATTATGAATCACCTCGTAGAAATAAATAAAAAAACGAATGTATAAAGCAAGTGAACAATCGCAAAGCATTATTATGAAAACAAATTATGTAAAAACCTTAGATAATATATTATCTAAGAAAAAAACTAAGTTCCTAGTTAAATAAATAAGTAGGTACTTCTAACTTTATGTTTCGTAAATTGTAAAGCTTGTTAATATGATTGTCTTCACTCACGATACAGGCTTGCCTAGTGTGAGGATTGACTTAAATATAGTTAGCATGTAAAACTTTAGATTAAGTTACTCTATTACTAGATTATGTAGCTCTATTGTTTAGACTATTTGCTAATCTTAGATTTTAATATTTTTCCCTTTTTTTATTATAATAGTTGAATAGGTAAACATGACCTTTGACCGAGGTAGTGAATATAAATCTTAGGTAAGCATAAGGTCTTCACGATACAGGCTTGCCTAGTGTGGAGACCGCTGTATTTTATCTTTTTATCGCCTCGTAATCAGCAATTTACTAATGGTAACCTAAACTGCTGACACAGATAACATAATACTATACTAGTATAACTATTTTTAGTCTGTCTGTACCTACCTATGTAATTGCTGCAAATGATTTTTTTTCTTTTTATTTCATTTTCAACTATTATCTGATTGGAACGTGGCACAGTGTCCTGAGATACAAGGTTCACTAAAAACAAAAATAAAATGAGATTATCGGTAAATTTTGACATTTACAACCGGATGGACCTAACATTTTCAGTCCAGTAGTGGATTTTATATAATTTACAAGCTGTCAAATCTTAACCTAATAGAATTAGCTGAAATGTTTCGTTTTACGATCGAATTTTATTCAGTTTTACCGTCAAAACATTTTCAAGTGTATTTAATACGATAATATTGGGAAATAAATTATTTAAAATGTTGTGCACCTTCTGCTGTCTATCATCTTGGGGTTATAAACATCCCCGAATAAAACGCGTATTTATAATATATGTTGGGCTGGTTGTTCCGCTCACCAGTTATATCTTAATTATTCTTCTCAATAAAGGGTCTTGTTCCACCAGCACATTGATTTTCATACAATGGGTACCTATAGGTAGGCTAACTTAATAGACTAACGGTTGAATGGCACTTTGGGTGATTTAATCATATTCTTACCAGCAAATTTTGTTAGTATGTACCTACCACCTGTAGACCTGTACCCTGTACTTAATTCCATGTAGATCAGATTGGTTCAAAAGTAATGCTCTAACAAAATTAAAATATACAACACTGATTCGTCCAAGTGAAAGAGATATTCGCTCGCTTCGCTCGCTCGATCAATGACGTGTCCTACCACTTGTACAATTGCTAATACCATGAGGTAAAGATAATGTACCTATTAACAAAAAGATAGCTCACCAAATCGATGTTGACAATGAGATCATACTGTGGATGCTTGTGTCCTTTCTTCTTCTTCCCCTGAGGAGTCTTGGTGCCGGCAGCCGCCGCGGCCTGCTTCGGCGGCGCCATCTTGACGGAACCCTTCTGAGCCGACGGCTTGACTGGTGTCTTGGGCCCTCCTTTTGTTGGTGTACCTTATTGAAGGACAACACAGAGGTACTTGTATAAGATTATGTTGAATGAATGATTTTTAGGTGAGGCTATTGAAATAAAGACGAGTGCTACTATCCTAGACTAAGGATAGGAATTTAAGACATCGACTGATCACAAAACACCTTAAAAACTGAAGGCACCATCTCTAAAATAATTTTAGGCACTACGATTTTTATGATTGATACCTTTGAGACATTTTCAATGAAAAAACCAAATAAGTAACGTTTCGAGAGTTTTTTATTTTAATAAAAAAAAGCATCCATTAATCGATTATAACCTACCTACTTCCGATTCCAAAGAATTGGTTAAAATTTTTAGGTAAAAGATAATAAATTAGAATTATGCCTTTGTATTAGTGAGCAACCAATAACTTTCGCTCATAACTTTGATTGAATATACTTAGCTAGAAATGAAATGAGTGTGAGTCTATCACCTTTTTGACATGAAGTTGACGTTTTGGATCCGGCTGCATTTTTTTGGTTGACGTGCCCACTGCCATCTGCTGGTTTGTTCCGTGCCTGAAAAAGAAAAAAAAACCGTTAGAAAATAGTCTGAAGTAGTCAAACTCCGTAGTCTCCGTATCTTTGAAAATGTAGACGTGCTCAAAAACATTCAACGGGTTAATGCTTTAAACACCAGTAGGTACATAAAGTACTACCAAAAACGCACTGGCATTTATATAATTATTCCCAAATCGTTTTTGGTTATGGTTTTAGGGATGTTTATTTAATGCCGTGGAGGTCCCGTCTGAAGAATAGGCCCCTCCGTATCTACCTACCATTGGATGTCGTAAGATGCAACTAAGGGGAAAAAAGCTAGGAGATGGGCAGCATCGTCCCCGTCCCGTATTTTTGCAACGATAGCTCTAACTGCGCTCGTTAACCCGCGAGCCCAGCGTAGTATGGGAAAATATGAACGAATACATTGAACACACAGCAGCTTAAAAAAAGCTGCGTGTGACGATAAGGCGTGTGAATAGAAGCGGCGAATTTGATTGACTGTTTTTTTATACTAGATACAGGACAGGTTTTGACAGGAGGTAGGGCACAGCGAGATTTTCTCGTTCTAATTTGGAGCAGCCCGCCTGGGGAGGTACCTCCGCCTTACAGAAGATCGCAGCCAAACAACATTATTTGTTTCAAATAGTGTTGTGTTCCTGCGGTGAGTAAGGTTGCCAGAGCTCTTTAGGGGGGAGGGGGGAGGGGTCGGCAACGCGTGCATGATACCTCTGGTATTGCAAGCGCTCATAGGCTACGGTAACCGCTTACCCATTGGTGGGCCGTATGCTTGTTTGCCACCTCAGTAGTATAAAAAAAATAAATAGACTATCGTTTGACCACAATCACCTGATGTTAAGTGACGATGTGGTCTACGGTGACGCACGTTTGCCTAGAAGAAACCTATTCACTCTGGTCTTAAAGACACCCAAATTATAGGCATAGGTAACACGGACAACTACAAAACTAAGTATGACCGACGGTTAGCATCAAATCCTCAATATCCGATAACAACCGTCTCTCAACGTACAAGAGCCGTACAAGTAGTTACGCCAACATAACGGTATTCACCTGTCACTCGCTTCCGTACAGTTTCGCGGGAAACTCATACGTCAAAGTTGGCAGCACTGCACGGTTCGCTGTCAGCGGTGATTTCCTTGAGACCGCTGTTTGTAGTAATAGTTTGTTTTACAGTGATGCCGTAACTTATTGGGAATGAAATTGGAGATTCAAATTCAGGAGTTTATTTCAATAAAATCACTGCGATCACTTTGAAACGTCTTAGCTAAGATTATAAGACTATTGCTTGATTGTCGTGTCTCTGATTCCTTTTCGGTCATCCTGGTTGAGGTATGTTTTCTTGGAAAGGGCCTATGACCGTCGTTGAAAGAAACAATGTAGTGAAAGGATTAAAGCGCGGCCCTGATAGGCTCCTTTCGTGCACATGTCACATGTCTCCTAGTCATGCCCCGGTTTCCTAGCGATGTTTTCCTTCACTGTTTGAGAGCACTAGTGCTGCGCACGAAAATTCATTGTTGCTCGACCTGGATTTGGAACCACGACCATTTTTTGTGGATTTTTTCATTTGTGGATCGGAAGGCTACTACCACTAATCCACCAGTGCAGTAAATAGCTTTGAATAACATATAGGCTACTTATTATCCGGGTACCACGTGAGTGAAGCCGACACAGTGGAAGCTAGTGAAGCATTAAATAAACAATCTTATCCAGCTCTATTATTGGCTCATAGAGCAGTATACGAGCATTACGTACGGCCACAATAGCCAAGTTGCACTAAATTGCGCTCGTTAGGGAACCACAAAAAAGGCACCCACTGGCACCAACTGTAATTTTTCAACCGTTTTCGCCCGAACTGTGTAATGGCCCAGAATATTTATCACGACCGGTCTGAAAAAGCTGTGAGGCATTATTTGTTAAATGGCGACTGTCTTATCTGGTTTAAATCGGCGTTCTATGTTGGTAGTTTGTAAGTTTATTAGAGCATAACTTTAGAACTCGAAATTCGATCGTACTATCCAGCAATTTTGTTAAATCGGCCAAGGGGTTGCTCAGTTAAAGGGGTCTAAAAGGAAGTTTAAAATAAAAATGTTACAAAACTACATGAAGTGGGATGACATAATGAAAGAGCTTTGTTTATACATTCCAAAACGATTTTTATTTTGGCCATATGGTTTATTGAGTACGTCTTTTAATTTCTTTAGGGCGAGTAGATGTTGATGACGGAATACCAGGGTTTGTTTAGGCACTTAGTTCTAATGTAAAAGCAGTCATAAAAAAGAACGAAAAAAAGAGCTTGATAATGAACTGCCTGTCAATTGAATTGTAATAAAAGAACGCTACATTATTTTTACTCACACTTTGCAAACTCGTAAAAATTCAAATGCGCAACAGTTTTCAGTGGTGTGTAATTGTTTGTAGCCTAAACTGAAACGAACTATAAAATCACTGTAATTATGTATACCTACTGTGACTTCGTATGAACGTTCCTTTTGTTTTTTTTTACCTTTCGAGCTGGCTCTGGCATATTAGGCCTTACTACCATGTCTTACGTATATTTTATTACTTACTTTTTCTTCTTCTCATCTTTTATTAATGGGCAAGTCATTGTCTTGTCAAGTTGGTTATGTTTTCGTAAGATTATAATGATGGCTATACTAAAACTTCGGACATTTAGATGCCAACCCGAAAAGTCACGATACACGGAATCATTTTATTCCACTTCACTTGTGCGCTTTATATAAACAATATTGATAAGTACGTAAAATACCACTATCATCACACAATATTATTGAAATTGTAAAATAAATTGAGAACAAAACATCACCACTAACCAACAGGTGGGCAGTAGGCTAGTTTTCCACCTTAGTTGTATAAAAAACACCATGCAAGTTCCCGCCACCAAATCTGCGTTACTATTGAATCAATCTATCTAAAGTTACAACTTACCAAAAAATTCTTTTAGAAATTATAAGACAGTATGCTTATGAAAGTTATTTTTTTTTTGCTAGGTATATTTTATATTTTTGCAATATCAATCCATGGCGACTAAAGTTAGAGGTGTGTCTGTTGTCGCAAGCAATGACCAACTAAACTTACGTTACGTGAGTGAGGTACCCATTCTACTTATTTTTGATCGGCTGTTGGCACCTGATTAAAAATGTTTAAATTATTTTGTTTTCACAAAAATATCATAAAGGACATGGGTAATCGTGGGCCCCAACCTGCAGTTATTTGATGAGTTAATTAATTCATTTTGTTAATTTAAAGTAGTAGTTTTAGTCATGAAAAGCTCTAAAGCAGTGGAGTTATATTAAATGCTGAAAATAGTCATTTCCGTGTTATGTTTATGCTACCTTCTTACAACGAACGCTTTTCTTCGATTGGTATAGTGCAGCGAAACAAAACCCTACCCGCAATCAATTGTTTTTGACTGTCACAATAAACCATTGTCATTTGTGACTTGCAGATTCCGTTTCGGTTTTTAGCACAGAGTACTTTTGTATATATACCGGTTTTTAGTTTTTGAGTAAAAAATGGAAATTCTTAATTGCCAATTGCACTATTGCTTGAGGCTCAAGATTTCAACGATTCCTGGTACAAGACCAGCCACCGGTAATCCTTAATACTGTCACGTCTTGGTTAACCACATCAGGTAAGTTTCTACATTTTCCTAAGTAATATTATTTTACGATTCATGAAACCTCGCAGAACCGATAACCGTTGGGGAGTTAAGGTTCTCGAATGGCGACCACGAACCGGGCGACGCAGTGTTGGAAGGCCCCCCACCCGATGGACCGATGACATTGTAAAGGTTGCGGGAAGTCGGTGGATGGAAAGGGCTCAAGACCGTTCGTCGTGGAACTCTTTGGGGGAGGCCTATGTCCAGCGGTGGACTCCTACAGGTTGTTGATGATGAAGCCTCCACACATCGAACGCGGTACGATGAGGAAAAGAGCGCAGCGCTATTTGTTTAAAAGTTAAATTGCAACGCAACGCCCTGCCGTGTCTCTGCTTGTTTGGTGTGCATCATGTACATGCATTCTCCTAAAGATGCATCATATAAAATTCGGCAGCCGCAAAAATGAGCATAACTAGTCGTACGAAAGTCTGAAAGGGGTTGCTAGTAATGTAACTTTTTTATCAGTTATATTTTAAATGAGGTACCTAACTACAATGACAATAACTATTATTTTTACAGATATTAAAAAATGACATTGGTGCAAAACGTTCCTGCGGAACAAGCTGCCGTTAGACGGTTTGAACATCGAAGAGTGTGCCGTGGATGTGGTTCTTAGGTCTTACGAGCAAGATCGCATGCTATTAACACTCCAGAAGGGGCTAGTCTATCATCATGGTTATCAAATGCCAACAGTGAATGAAAAAAAATTGATAGTGAAAAAGTTGTTAAATGCTGTAGGTATATTTTGTAAAGATTGATTTTTGTGTATTATTCAAGTAGTATTTTTTTTTAATTTCATAGTTTATCAATAATATAACAGTTAATTAAATACCATTGGTTACTGCTAATCTGAAATAAAAATTGTATTTTTATTTAGGTTTAATAGGTAATATCAGAGTATCATCCTTGGTACTATTTAATAACCATAATATAGGTAGGTAGATATTGATTATGAAAATACTTTTACATGGTAGACATCCTCCGACCTGAAGAGGTCCAGGCGTACAGGATCCAGTAATATCCTCCCTTTTCACGTAGATCTGTCAGTATTTTAAACTAATAACAACATAGAATTGAAAATAAATATTGTAATGTTCAAAATAATTACATTTTGTACACTGTCAACCAGGTATTATAAAAAACTTTAACGACCTATATCTCTTTACTCCGGCTGCTTTACAATAAAAGCCGCACATATTTGAAATCTACACTATTAGCACAATGTAAAACTGAAAATTTCATTATTGCAGGATTTAAAAAAATCGGGGCCCTGGCTCCATACAAATTTGCCCAATGTCCTTTCCCTAAAGCATCACGCTCAAGACAATTAGAGCTGGCGGCCGCGTGTCCATAAACAATGCATGTAAAAAACAATTTATTATCATGTCATTATCATGTATTGTAAGCTGTGTTGGCCTAGTGGAACTTTCGATATGAAGGTCGTATGTCAAACCCGGTCGTGAACCAATGAGTTTCTATAATTGAAAAAGTGCGCGTACGCTTGCAACGTTGATGGAAAAAATTATTAGGCAAAGTATTCTAAAACGGCTTGCAGCCTGTCACGTACGGAATACTCACTACTGCAAAATGTGGCCATGTGCCAAATGTCTGGTCATGCCTCTGACTACCTCCCTTAGACATCTTTAAGAATCTAATCGCCTGCACTGAGAGAATATCTATCATTCTTGGGGATAAAAGTAGCAACACTTGTTTTTTTTACTAGGTATAATATTTTTCATACTTTTGCGATCTGTACAAAGCTTATTGTAATGAAAAGGGTGTTTATGGCGTACCTTTTTTTTTGTTTTGCTTGGCATTGTAAAATGAGATGTTTTTTTTAGTGGGCAATATCAGTTGGTAGAGATGCCGCATGTCTAGTAAATGCGTCACGAATAGGTTACATTCCAGAAATACATACACGATATAAATAAATGAGACCAAACAAATAACCTAAAGCTGTCAGCCTCCTTGCAGCCCCTTTTTGATTTTCGAACGTCCTAGGTGGCCAGTTCGGTCCACGGGCACGTTGCGCGCGCTAGCAACTGTGTTCCCGCGCTTTCACTTTTCTGCAACGAGTTCCGATTTCAAACTTCATAACAATGGTGGTGCGTAGTATTTGGAAATTATGAAAAATATTCTTTTCTTTTTCATCAAAAAAATGATGATTTTATTACTTTCAGAACCGACGAGACAAACCCGATGACGAACAGACAATCAGTGAGTAGTTTTACTTTTTAAACTTATTACATTCTGATTTTTAGAGAAATTCGGTAATAGTAAAGACCTCGGTGGCGTAGCGGGGAAGTGCCCGTCTGAGACGCAAGGGGTGCGTGTTCGATTACCGCTGCGGGACAAATGTTTACATGATCTGCAAATATTTACTCCGGGTCTGGGTATTGTGGTACTCATAGATTCTAATACCTACCCTGACACGGGACCCCGATGTAAGAGACTGTTGGGTATTATTTATTTGTTTATTGAATCAAAATGTAAGATGGATTTTAATTACAACAACAAGTATCATAAAATTCACGTAAATACATACATAACCTTCTTAGAGGTAAGTAAGTACCTATTTGCTAAGTTGCTACGAAGAAAGAAGAGCCTTTCCTTAGTACTTATCTACCTACTATAAGTACAAAACCGTTATAAAAATAACTGCATAAGGATCAACTTCTGTGAATAGCTTTTTTTAAATATTATGGCAATTACGAAAGATTTTTCTTGCAAAGTGCTCAAGTTCTGAGCAAGTTATAACATCGAATGCACGTGCGCCGAAAGAAAATAGTCACATTTTCATTTTGCGATGGAAAAATTACAAAATTAAACATTTTTCAACATGTTAGCGCAAGCTGACGGCAACATAAATGGCATTCCGTTGCTAGTACAAGGTTATTCATAATATGAGTGTAATATTGTAATATTTTGTAATTGTACGGAAGCCTCAGGGCGCGAATTCTCGCACATGACCGTCTTTATTTATGTTATTTAAACACTCCGATACAAGGTGATTGGTACCATAATATGTATGATATCGCATAAAGGGCTTATCCTATATCTACACCCAATCAGCAATAAAGTTTGTAGTTACAACTTTTGGAAATTCTCCGTTTTTTATTGAAAAAACTCTATGCAATAATCAGCTGTTCAAGAATCAATTCAAACTCAATTAATCAGTTTTATAGGTAGCAATGTTGATGTCGAAAAATAGGTTCAGAAATCTAAAAATACAAAACCAATTTTTTTTTCCAAGCTTTCTCAATACAAATTGGACATAAATAAAATGTTAAGTTGCTTGAAAACTGAATCACTTAGTGAATTTTAAAGACATAAAGTACTAAACCCATGTCATAAATAACCATCGCAGTCGTTGAAACACCCCAGTATCAAGCAAAAATTAAATCAATGTTGTATTTTATTTGACACAAAACAAAATGCTTCGTTCGGCCAAGGAATAGATCAGGAAGCCGCTACGCTCCGGTCAAGGGTTCAATTTTCGGTAACTATTTTTCACCTGCTTCCATAAATTTCTTTTGACATTGTTCTACTTTCCTAAAACTAAAATAGTACCTGCACGTTTAAGAGCCTATGCACACGATGTTTTTTAAACGCGCGCCGGACGCAACTAAGGCGCGCAGTAAATGCTATGTAATCGGCAAGTTTTGCAAACATTCATAATATTGAGCCTCGCGTGTAGCGACAAATGCGCAGGGCCCTCGATACAGTAGCCTTCCACCACCCCCTTTTCTCGATAATAAGACGTGATGCTCACGTGTATTGCGGATTACCTTAGTATCGATACAAACACTCAGATAGCAAAGCTAAAGCGCTTGCTTGCTTGCCTGTCGTGACACTGATTCTTTCTTGTTCATCCTGTATTAGATTACTGACCAGGTTGAAGTATGGTTGCCCTGAAATGGGCATAGGCCCATTTCAGGGCAACCATACCATAGGACCATAGGATGTTTCATGGTCATAGGACCATCATTGAAAGAATCAGTATAGTAGTGCGCCTATTAGAGGCTCCTTTCGAGGTTGCGAAAGCGCTACTTACGGGCGTCTGTATCGCTTTACATCTGCGTTGGTATCGATGCAAACGCAATCTGCTGCTCATTCGCTGTCGATGCGCGTATCAAAAACGCGCGATACAGCGCGTTTTTGATTGAAACGTCGCGTCGTGTGCATAGTCTCCTTGAGATAAGACATTACAGAATCCATGTCACGCCACGGCCTCACTTTATGTATGTATCTTACGGGTTTTACGTCAGTTATGACATCTGTCATCATCGTACGGTGGGCATTTTACGACTCCTCTCTTCTATACGCCTACAATATCGATTATGATAACATTTTATGTGTTTTATATTAAGGTACAACGGGACTAGGACCTATAAATTAAACTACGTAGGTGAATTTTCCATTACAAACCATTTAAAATTTCCAAAACAAAATCATATCTACTATTTTGTACGTAGTAAAACTAATAAATGAATTAGGAAAAGCGGGTGTGATGTATTGAGATGAAGGCTACCTTGATATGTTATTCCGATAAAAATGAAGAACTGAACCGAATTTTAAGCATTATTTTACTCGATTTTGAACCATAAAGCCATGCTCAAACGGCATGCGATAAATCCTACATCATATGTCATATTATAAAGTTTTTGTCAGAAAGATACATACTAAAGCTCCTAAAAGTCAAACTCAAAATTAACTTTATTGAAAAGAGGTAAGGATCATTTTTAAATTTTAGATGCCATACTGCACGCCGAATGAACACGGCTTATATATTTATTCTTAAATAACTTACGCGACCGTCGAAACAAAACCGAATAAAGTCTATGCTTCAGACCCTGATCCAATTCGTCTTATTGTGACAAAACAATATGGTGAACCTCACCTAACAATGTTGTATGTTTTTGCTTTTACATGATTTCCTAGATAATAAGGAACATAGATAAAACTACTTTTCCTAATAGAAGTATGTAGAAAAAGTAATAGGTAAAATCGTTTCAGCGATGTTGTACCTTAGAATCTGGGTTCGGAAACGATTGAACGCAATATTCAGATGATCCATCGATTTGGCGCTCGTATAGCTCGTAGTCTCCGGACACTGCGGGACAAGAAATTATAACACCCAACAGTCACATACAAAGTCCTGAACCCATACTAGGATTCCTTGTGTCGTGGGTGTCAGAAACTACAAGTGCCGTGGTACCACAACACCCAGACCCGGAACAAATACTTGCACATTATGCAACTATTTGTCCCGCAGCGCTAGTTGAAGCCGCACCCCTTGCGTCTCAGACGCAATATGAGGTCGTCAAAAATTATGAAAGTAAAAATCTTTACATATTTTGATCAGGTTTTGGTATCGAATAAATCGACTCTATACATATTGCTGGCAAAGCGCGAGCCTATTTTTGTAAGTAGTTTCAGTCACACTTACGCAATTACTTAGTTTCACATCTGTAGCCGATTTTGTACATAAATTACTAATTTTCTTGCGTGAACAAAATCGATGCTATTGTTCCCCACAATTCTTTTGCACGGGTTTTCGTTAAGGTATTAAGTAGGGTCTAACGATATTTTCCAACTACACACGTATGAGCATACTTTCGTAGCCCGCAGTATACTAAAAACAATTTTGTCGAATGGTTTCGGCTTAGCAACACGGAGTTTTTTCTAAGATCTGGAGTCCGTAATTTAACGACCGTAATATGAAAGACCCGTTAGCCGTGTAGGTCATGCAGATATTTGTCCCCCCGGAGGACCCGACCTCTTGCGTCTGTAGGAATGCTTAGTGACTTTAGACCCCAAACTAGGTTTACCCTGTGTTGTGCGTATCAGAATCTAGTAGGACAAACCCGGAACAAATATTTGCAGGTCATGCATACTTGTCCCGCCCCGTGGGGACCCGACCTCTTGCTTCTGTAGAAATGCTCAGTCAATAAGGTGTTCTTTGTACAATATAAGTAATATTGACGTTTGTTTCTTTCTCAGTGCTAAGAAGAGCGTTTAGCATGTTCGACTCTGAGAAGCAAGGGCGCATTGAAAAGGAAAAAGTGAGGACGATACTCAACACGATGGTCCACAATTACGACGATCTGGAACTCGACAGGATGCTGGATAGCGAAGACGCTATTTGTAAGTACATTCGGCTTACCACTCAATCTCTTTAGATACCAAGCAACGGAGTGACTTCCCATCTGTGTGAAACTTTTTTGGACTTTATTAGCTACGAGTATGGATTTGTTCACGATAATTGAGTAAAAACTGATTTGACCCTAAAGCAGCTGATTTTTTCATAGAATTTGACAATGAAAAATGTCCAATTCCCAATAGTCGTTGCCAATTGGGTGTCGAATAAATCCTTTTCGGTATAGTAGACATTATTATTATAGGAATAAAATATATTTTTTTGGTCTACGATTTTTTTCTTTTTATTTATAGAATCAGTACCTTTAGTACTCGTAGTTACGGATTGTATAGTTGGCTAACAATAGGTGAACTAATCTGTGATGATAATGGAATGCAAATTTATTGAACACAAATGAAACACAATCCAACAGACCAAGACAACCGATTGTAAACTATCAAAACTACGATGTCTACCTCTAATCTCTTAAATCCAACACCTCAAAGAAACAGAAATAACCTGTCCACAACTCTCGTTTGAGCGCCTTTAAAACTGAGATTTTACGAGCTTCAGCTTTGGTTTTCCTTCAAACGGCTACCGCATTATGACGTTGGTTTTATCAATAAAAAACCAAATGTGTTTTATTTATTGTTGGAATTGAGGATAACATAAACTACGATTAGAGAGATTCTTCGTTTTATCTTCGTTTTTATCGCGAGATCAATACTGTTTTTTTTTATTACAATAAAATCACTAGGATCCCTTTGAAACGTCGTAGAAACAAGGCAGAGCTATGATGTAAGTGAAACACGAGAGAGATTTCGGGGTATTTGCCCAAACTCACTACGCTAGGCACTCTGGTTGGTGAGCGCAGCTAGAGCTATCTTTGTGAAAAAAGGGGACTCTGCTGCTCATTCCCTAGCTTTTTCCCCTTAGTCCTTGAGTAGATATGGAGGTGCCTTTTCTTTAGACGAGGCCGTCACGGCCTTACTTTTAAATAAATAATTGTCCCTTAACGAGTCTCCGCTAAATTACACCTGTATAAGACGGTCATCGTTTGTTAGGAGGTTTTACAGCGGAGACGAAATACCTAAGCTGTTTTACCTCAAAGTGTTTCACTCTCAATGTCATCGTCACCGCTGAGGTATCGTGATTCTGTCTAGGTGAGTAATTGGATTGTATATAGAAGTAGTTGATCGAGCGAACGAAGCGAGCGAAGATCTCTCAAACAACTCAGTATTGTATAAGAACAGATTGTACGAGTAGTACCTAATGGCTACCGACGGTTATACTTATTTTCTTCTTATATAACATGGGCATGTCTCTACTAGGCGGACTGAATATTTTTACCAAATTCTTTCTACAACATCGGTCACTGCAGCTTTTTTAAATCATCGACTTAATTCAATAAATTAACGAACGACGTTTTAATGAACAGACTAAACAGGTTTTCTAAAGCACGGGAATTTGTACACTTTTGCTCTTTTGCTCCCGCTAGTAACATAATAGTAAATATTACATCGACGACCGTCTGCGACGCAAGGGGCGCGGGTTTTATTTCCGCTGCGGGACAATTGTTTGCATGATCTGCAAATATAAGTTGCGGGTCTGGGTGTTGTGGTTCCATGGTACTCGTAGTTTCTGATACCCACGACAGAGGGAATCCTAGTGTGAGGTCAGGACTATGTATGAGACTGTGACTGTTGACTGTTTTATTTATTTATTATATCATACAAGATTCGGCTCAAACCTTCACAAATTCACTTTGTAAACTGTCAATCGCAATTTTCAACCATCATCTTCATAATAAGGAAGATGCCGGCAAATTGGCGTAACTTTATAATTTTACGTGTATCGACGATGTTGAAAGGTTGGCAATTGCGACCGACTTGTAACGCTTTGGCTGTTTTCGGTTAATTAGGGAATGTTGAATGGCCTCATAGCTCAGTAAGTAGTAACTCTGCCTTCTGCGCTAGAGGTCGCGGGATCGATCCCCGCACTGGACAAACATTTGTGTGATAAACACAGTTGTTTGTTCTGTGTCTGGGTGTTAAATATTTATCTATTATAAATATATCAGTCTCTGGTACCCATAGTACAGGCTATGTCTAGTTTGGGATCTGTTGACTGTGTGAATATGTCCGGAATATTTTATCTTATAGCTGTTTGCTCGTCACTTCATGAATACAATGCAGCTTTGGAGAAATAGCAAACGAAATTATAATGAACTAGCTTCCGCCCGCAGCTTTGCTCCCGTGGTATTTAATAATAAAGACGGTCAAGTGCGAGAAATCGCGCCCTGAGGGTTCCGTACCATTGGTCGTGGGTTCGAATCCCGGTCGTGCACCAGTGGCCATGGTCAGAAAATAAAAATTCTAAGTGTAGGAATTGACAAACTTATATTTGCGGTCGCTTACGTAGTAATTAAATGACATTGACCGCAAATATAACTTTGGTTCCTAAAAAACTTCGAAATTCCTCAATTTCAGACTTTTCCCTATAATTGTGTTACAAAAAGTCCTAGCATTCCAAATTTCAGAATTGTGAGGTAAGTGGAAGTACCCTAGAGGTTTTTCATTTTAGCCATTTCCATACAAAAATTATACATTCATTGCCATATCTTTTAAATGCATTAAGCTAGAGCTTTGATATGAGCGGCACCATAAGCCCACAGACCTTAATAGGTGGTATAAATTTCAAGTTGATACATTTAGCCGTTTCTGAGAAAAAGGGTCTTGACAGACGTTCAGACAGACGGACTACAAAGTGATCCTATAGGGGTTCCGTTTTTCCAAATGAGGTACGGAACCCTAAAAAGTATAATTTAGGCTATTCTAGATATATAACGCTACATTCCAAGTTTAATCGAAATCAGCAGAGCTGTTAGGGCGTGATTAAACCACAAACATTCTCACTATTTTTCGCCTTTATAATATTAGTAGGGTACGTGGTTTTTTTTTTTATACATTTGAGGTGGCAAACAAGCATACCTGTTGGTAAGCGGGTTATTTATTGGTTACCTTCGCAATGTTCGATAAATGTTTGTGTTTCGATGATCGTTGACGAACAATTTTATTACGGTAAACTTTATCGCACCTTTAAGATGTTTTAACTACATACATACCTGAACTACGAAGTCATTAAAACTACTAAATGGGGGCTTACGCTATATTGGTTTTAAAATATTACATACTATTTTCATCATCACCTTAAGTATATGATAAATGATAATGACTATGATAAATAAAAACACATTTTGGAATACATAAACAAACTTCTTTCTTAAGACATCCCACTTCAAGGCTTTTTAATTGGTTCAAAAAATCCTCATAATAAAGTTCCTTGCAATCACAATTACATGGCCTAACTCAGCCGAACTGATTTCGGATTCCTTCACTATGCGTGGTCTGATACGCACTTGACTTATTTTTATTATTGTTTTGACATTGGTGCTATAACCATGTTATTCTGAAAGCTAGCAAAGTTAGCTGACATAATATATGGCATAGGTAAGTCTATAGGGTATAGGTATTGGGAAAATGTCACCATGCAAGGTCAGCACCATTAATAAATCTCGAACCGTCTGGCGAAGGAACTATGATGGAGAAATGTAATCAACTGGACGTTCGTATTTTCATGTAGGTATCGGAAATAGATGAAACTATTGCTATACAAGGTGATTCATAACACGTAGGTATGCTATCCCGAAAGGGATGACCCGAAAAAAGGAGTGAGAGCTGAGATGACGACCTATCAGTCAGAGGGAAATTTAGTTTTTGATGCTTGCCGGCAGTTAGAGTTTGTTCGTTACTCGGCTGGTCCAATATATTTTTAATAGATGTTTTTTCGGGTATGGGTCCGGTGGTCCTGAGGATAAAAGTTTGCTATCTAAGGGTGGATTCGACCAAACGCTATGTTACCCCAGAGTAACAATCCCTGGGATAACTCCCTGGAAAACAGGCTTACTCTAGAGTAATTTGACATTTTATTCTATGGATAAGACTTATACTAGTTTGTCGAATTCACCCTAAATAAGTTAAAAGACTAAGATATCACTTGAAAATATTATAATAGGTTTTAACTTGAAAATCAATAAGAATTTCGTTTATTTGAAATAGGTGTGTATGTGCAGGTAGTTCCTTTTTATTTTGATGAAAATTTAATGAAGACCTTTGGAAATATGGAACGAAATTCCCAAAGAAACTGTTTTTTTTTCCTTTAAACGTAATTATGGAGGCTTGCTGTCAATAAAATAAAAGTCTTTTAAATCGCAGCATCCGTAACAAGCCCGCGGCCAGGGGCATAATCCCAACAAAAAGTCAGCCGGCTGTGTTGGGCCTAATCAGAGAACAGATGGGTTTTGTGGTATGGACACAGTGAGAGCGAATAAACTGCTCGTGGCGTAACCAACACACTATAGCAGGAAAATATACAGTGGGAAACTAAGTACCTATCTACTAAAGCATCATTTCATCATGTTGGATACGAACCAAATGAACTATGTTAATAATAATGAGAAATAAATTCCTTAACCATATGTATATTTTCATTTTTTTAGTCCATATGACTAAAAAATGAGTCTTTAGTATTTTTATCATCTTTTTATGTGATTATTACGAAACATACCTAAAAATGCATCAAGATTGCTACCTAAAACAGCGGATTAATTGAGTTTGAACTGATTTGATCCCAAAAGCCTAAAACAGCTGATTTTTGCTTGAAAAATGACGAATATACAAAAACCGTATAAAAAACTTTATTCCTAATTGGGTATAGAATAAACCATTTTCGAGATAGCGTACATATTATGAATCACCTTGTAGAAGTGTAAATCAAAGTAAAGGTTAGCCACAAATAAAAGCACTTCAATTGAACTGTCCTAATAAAATGCCCCTTCCTTTATCCCTTACTTTATTTGGGCAACTACGCCACAAAGCCGTATAGGCAATACGTTATGTATGTAGCCTAAACAGGCTTTTAGGGTACTTAACGATGCCAGATAGAGACACCGGCCCTTAACTGAGGATTAACAGCACCTTAACGCTGATTTTGCTTTGAAATGTTTTATTGTTGGAGCAGAGATAGCAAATAAAACTAAATTAACTTTTGAATCAAAATTGCAAAAATAAATGTAGTTTATTTACCCTAGACTATTGGTTCGCCTCGAACTGAGAAGGCACAATTGAGTTAAACTGTGAAAAGCAAAACGTTAGCACGATCTAATATCCGCTACTATAACAAAATAATGGGAGCTCACGTAATATTGGTTCTCATAATTTAACTATATTCGTCGTATCACAAAAACCATATGGCCTAGAAAAAAATAAGACAAAACAGTTCTGGAATGTATGAACAAAGTTCTTTCATATATTTCTTTTTTAACCCTATTTTGTACCCTGTTATCTTAAAAACCGATTGGTTAGCCGATTTGACTCACATTCTTACCAACAAATATTGATAGTACCTACATGCCGACCTACCAATACGGCCCTACGATGACATCTTATTATCATCCAAATGCGACTACATCACTATTTTACACAAATTTGAACCTTAAATCTTTGAGGCTGTCAACGCCTACACAAAATCGCAACGTTTATAGAACGGGGCAAGAACGTACTACAAATAAATCAGTCCCTTTAACAAGATCTCTTAGACCATCCAATAAATGAACAAGGAACTAAAATAAGGAAATACTGAAAGTGAATAATTTCGTTGAAGTCCACAGCACTTTACCACTATACAAATGAACCTATAATTCTGAATTACCATAATTGAAAGCCAGTTGCTATATTTACAACAATAAATCCTCGCCTTTGAAATTATAATGAGATAATTTTGCTGGCGGTACTTGAATTAAACCAGTGATAAATTTGCATAGCTAGCGATAAATTAGGCGGATTCTCTACTGTGCGAAAAACAGGGATATACCTCGACGTGTTTCGTACCCGTATCGTGTAGATAAGCTTTTTGCGCCTGATGTTGATTATATTCCTCTCTGTAATGTACAAAAACCAAGTTTTACCCAAAACTGCTCTTACTTCTACACTCCTATTGACTGATAGGGCGCATTCTTTCAAGAGTTAAGGGAAGCCACAGACGCAAATATATCAATCACCTGGATCCCAGTTCTAAATAGTGCTCTAGGTAATTTCCCAAATTTAAAAATTACTATTATATTATAGTTGGCAGAACCGATAAGCGCTGGGGAATAAAGGTTCACGAACCGGACAACGCAGTGTTGGAAACCTACTCGATGGACCAACGACATTGTGAAGGTAGTCGATGGATGGAGAAAGCTCAAAACTGTTCATCGTGGGACTCTTTGGCGGAGGCCTATATACAACAGCGGACTTATACAAGCTGATTATGATTGCATACTAAAAACCCTTCGAATGCGAGCTGCAGATAGCGCAAAAATCTTATTAAAATGGGCCAAACCATACGCGGAACCAATTTATAATTTTCGTATCACTGGATTTGGAATTGTTGGAAACAAGGCCGCGGTTAAACGAACGCGAAAACTTTCGTGAGGCCGCGCCGCCGCGTGGTTGCTGCGCGGTCGCCCCAAATTCATGTTCATCAATGAAGGATTTAAACTCAGCTTCACTAAAATCAAATTCCATGCACCAAACCAAATGGCCGCCGCGCCCGCCCATCGCCTCCCCTCCGAATGGACATAGTGGTAGCGCCTTAACTTAGTAGAGATTATGATGATGATTAAAATGAGATATTAATCCATTTCGGAATGGTAAACATTTATAATATAAATATAAATAAATATAAATATTCCGGACATATTACACACGGTCAACTGATCCCAAACTAGGCATAGCCTGTACTATGGGTACCAGAGACTGATATACATAACAGATATATATTTAACACCCAGACACAGAACAAACATCTGTGTTCATCACTCAAATGTTTGTCCAGTGCGGGGATCGAACCCGCGACCTCTAGCGCAGAAGGCAGAGTTACTACCAACTGAGCTATGAGGCCTGTCAAATTATTTTATGTATGTATGTATAATTTATGAATTATACATACATACATAAAATCACGACTATTTCCCAGAGAGGTAAACAGAGACTACGGCTTTCCACTTGCTCCTGACATCACATACTCGTACATCCTGACATACATCCTGACATACATACATCCATATGTTATGAATCACCCTGTATAATAGCGCGATCCGTAGAGTAGCGTGTGCGAAGACCTCTTTGTGTGGAGCGGAGCAATTTGCACGAAGGCGTAAATATCTTTGCGCGGTTGCTCGAATTATTCGTGTCAAAATGCGACCTACTTGTACTCTTGACAAAAATAATGCAAAAATCTACGTTGCAACATTGTTTCCGCTCTGTAAAACATAGCCAGCGCATTAAAATCAAGCCCAGTTAGTCTGCAACTCCGCTAAGTGCCACAGTAAACTTCACAGGCTTAATCCAAATCCGCTTGGGAGTAGAAGCTATTAGCAAACTTGGGCTGGATTTAGGTAAGAGGGGGGGAAAAGTTTCCTTAGCCCCCAGCTTGAACTGAGAGAGACAACGAACTACTTTGAGGGGAATGTAACTGGGGCCTGACATACGCGTACGAACGTCCATCTGAGACGCAAGCGGTTGCAGTGAATGCTTAATGTGATGAAAAAAAAACAACGTTTTTATTTATGTAGGTATTTACTATTCGATATGTACAGGCCTTTACTCGGATAGAGATCCTTGAATGAAAATAGAAACCTACTGATAGATATGTACATAGAATGAAGAATAATTTAATGAAATGAAAAAAATAATAACTAAAATCAAGCATAAAAAAAAACTATTCTAGTGAATTATCATAAATCTATACTTATATTTAATATTTATTTTAATATTCAATGGATTAATAAAAGACTTTAATAATAATAATTATGTGTACAGGTGTGTTTTGATTTTTCCAGGCTGTGGTAAACTGAACTTTGATTCGTTCGTGCGCGTCGCAACACACTTCCTGGAGGAAGATGACGAGGCTCTGCAGAAGGAACTGAAAGAAGCCTTCAGACTTTACGATAAAGAAGGTAAATTACTTGCTTTGATGGCTTATGTCATGTGTCATGCAACGGTTACAAACAGCTGTTAGTCCTTCAAGTGATATTAATAAATAATTTCATAGCATTAGTTAACTCATTCCGTTCGATGTTCAGTTAAAGATTGAATAATTGAGCTTTGTTTCTTTCAAACCAACATTTTCAATAGGTACTTTATTTATAAAACATGTGTAAATTTGACACAGAAAAAAGAGCCATTAATTATTTGGCGCGTAATAAAAGTACAAGAATTCGTTTCAAGTCATAAAACGAAGGTCAAAATTGTTACATTTTGTGTGAGAATCAGTGGGTATCAAATGATTTACTGCGCTGTTACGAATATTTTACTAGCTCTAAAGCGGTGACGATAAACATCATGAGGAAACCGACATGTGCTAACACCAAAAATTAGAAGTTATGTGACAGAAATGCGTAGGAAAAGAGCCTAGCGTCACATGACACAACATATTTTAACTAACAGTAGTCACATGAGCTTCATTCGCAAAACCAATCTAAGACCTCTTTCACACGCAGCGAGAACTAGCTTCAGTAGTATAAATACAATACAAATATTTATTGAATAATATTGAATAAATAGTCAAAGTCAAAGTCAAAGTATAATTTATTATAATTTATATAAAGATGTCAATTACTATATACTATTGAATCAATGTATTCTACCTATATCTAGGCATGCAATATTTAATTTACAATCTTAATAAAATTTAATTAATAAAAAAAATTACAAATAATAATAAAAAATAGAAGAAATAGAATGTCAAATAATATTGAATTATTGAATAAAAATATAGGTTAATAATGATAATAATGGCTTGCGATAATGAAGTTATCGCAAGCGATAACATCCAGGCGGCACTTACGTTCATTCTTCACACTCGAGTAAACATGAACTAAGCATGCGATAATCGTATAGGTTACAGAATTCAACTTTTCCATCTTTTGAGAATCGCATCTTTGAAGCAAGACACTCTCTCCATCTAAACGAGGCTTTATTATAAAGATGAAGCATGTTTATTCTGACTTTATGGCTGTTGGACGGAGCATATTACGAGTATGTTATGACGTGTTGTGTGGCGTCCTTTGTAGCGCTAGTAAATTGCTCGGACATCTTGTTTAGGAGCTCTTTTAGGTAGGTACTTGTGTCTGTGCTTGTTTTGTCACGAGTTGTACCTATTCAGATTTGTTATAAAGATCTCTAAAGAGGTCACAACATGATACTTTATACCTACTTAGGTCTATATAATGTTATTCATGATGAATAAATAACACCCAACAGTCCCCTTCATAGTCCGGACCCCACACTAGGATTCCCTGTGTCGTGGGAATCAGAAACTACGAGTACCATGGTACCACAACACCCAGACCCGGAACCCTTGCGTCGCAGTCGGGCACTCACCCGCTGCGCCACCGAGGTCGTCAGATAACATGTACACAATCCCGAATGGGGCTCATCTTTGATGATTTTGACGACCTCGGTGGTCTAGCTGGCGAGTGTCCGTCTGAGACGCAAGGGATTGCCTCAAATATTTGTTCCGGGCCTGGGTTTTGTGGTACTATGGTATTCGAAGTTTCTATTACCCACGACACAGTGGGATCAGGAGTATGTATGCGACTGTTGGGTGTAAAAAAATGTATGATTAGTAGGATACTTAGCTTCGTTGGACCATTTTTCACCAGACCCAAGCTATGCTAGGAAAATAAAGCAATCCTATTGGTGAATGTTTTCCTCACTCCCATTAGCTACCTCGCATATCTCTGTCAGACAGCCTTAGTTATGCTAATTTTGTCAAGCGCAAGTCAGCCATAACTATTTCATGTTTCAGAGATATTAGTTTATGAACAGTTTAGTTGCTTCCATTGATAAAGCTATCACTATTCAACCGACCCGATTCCCATTACGATATTAGCCTCAAACTTGCATGCATAATTGAGACGGTTTGTAAACACCATTTGTGGGTCCAGCTTTCGCACAATTATACACTTTATCCCTTTGATGATAGAGTTGGTTATACAAGACTCTGAAACTGACGAGCATTTTCACCCAGACGCTTCTCCGCTGGTTACAAAGTCGATAGTTTTCAGTTCATTTTCTGTGTAAATGTTTTCACTGTGTGAAAGTTTAATCGAACCTTTAGTAAGTGCTGAGCTCGTTCATTTGTCCATCGTGTTACTGGTTTTCTCACCCGGTTTTGCATGTTAAGATTTGGCCAGATATAGGTTTAGCACTGGTGAAGTGGTGGTAGTGGCCTCGCTTTCGGATCCACAGGTTGTTGGTTCGAATCCCGGTCGTACAGCAATGACACTAGTGTAGCGCACATAAACTTTCCGAATGAAAAATCCATTGGTGCACGAGCGGAATTCGAACCTGTGGATCGGAAGGCCGCCTTTTTCCCCCACTACCACCACTCCCCCAATTCTCTCGACGAACGAACGAAGTTACTACAAAAACGAAGGTATGTGCAGAAAGTGCAAAGCTAACACAAATGACCTAACATTTGGACCCGATTGAAAATGTAACGATGTATTCACGTCAAAATCCGTTTCGGGTTTTTGGCACGCCAAATTCCGATAAATAAGTATTGATACTCGATATATTCGTGTCACAAACGAATAAACTGGCATTGAGCCAGTGTAACCGCATGTGGTGCAACCGCTACAACTACTCGTTCATCATGTCACTGGGTCTTTTATATTCATCCTGTATTAAAGCCTATTCAGATAACTACGTCATCAGTTCAGCCATACGGCCTCCCCCACATGTTTCTAGATCGACTTCCTATCATGTAGGAGGAATTTGCCCATACTCACCACGCTGGGCACGCGGATAGGCGAGTGTAATTAAGCCTATATTTGTTAAAATAAGGGACGCTGCTGCCCATCTCGTAGCTTTTTCCGTTAATTCGCTCTTAACCTATTCTTCAGCCGGAGCCACCACTGCCAAATATAAATAAGTAGCTACTCAATATTCGCTGCCGATGGTACATTTTTTTTCTATTTTTTTACCAAACTGTCACTTCTTTTTCGTCTTGGCTGACTAATAATTGCAAGGAATGCAAGTTATAAATCAATAATGCTATCTAAAACAGCTGAGTCGAGTTGCAACTGATTTTAATCCAAAACATCGATTTATGCATAGTGTAGGTACATAGAGATAAGTTAAATTTCCAATAGTCGTAGAAAAAAGGTTAAAGCCCCTTAATTATGATTATGATTATAAGGTTCTATGAAATTTTTCATCCTATCTGTTTATGAATGATTCGAGAGCTCGTTTACTTTTTTTCCTCCTACGTAATAAAGAATATGTTTTCTGAAATGTACTAATTATTAATTATTGCAACAACAATGCACCAGTTCCATTGTTCACACTCAGCAGATTCATATTATTCAAAACTGCACACTACAAAATACAAATTGTATTTTGTTTTCAATTTACGACCGAATTCACAGTAGGTATTTACAATTCTACCAGTACAGCAACTACAAAAACATTATAACCAAAATTTCGAAAGAACAAAAATCTAAATTCTTAAATGTTTATCTACTGCTGATGCTGACTGCATTAGTACAAAAATGTATTGGTACTTACAGAATACCGGGCAATTTTTGACTGGATAGGCGGTATTTGAGAATTTTTATACGAACAGGCTCTTAAATTTTTTATAAATACAGTCGCGTCGGCGCCGGCGCGGCGCTCTGCCTTTTTCAATATTTTTTACGGCCTGAAATTCTCATTATTTTCCAACAAAGCGAATAAGGAGTAAGTCACATAGCCTGTGACACCTAGATCATGAAGACGCATCATTTGACACCTAATTTGTCAAAGTATAGTCGTAGTTTTGGAGCTACGAAAGCAGTTGAACGTAGTTACATACATAGACTGTTAGACGCTTTTAACTTAAACTTATCAACCCTCCGTAGACGGGTTAATCACTTTTCTCCTTGAATTTGAATTTCAAATGAATTGACAGTCTAAGGACTTCTTCTTCATCTAGTGTCTTTACTGTTTGATAAATCTATATTGCTACGTTTCCCGTGATAATTGCGAGCAATAAAAGCTGGGTATCGATTCATTGGAGGAGTGCCAAACCGCCCCTACCATCGGTACCCAGACGAAAACTATACAGTCATTATAATAAAAGAATGGGCGACTGACAAGAGTGACCATAAACTTTGCAAGTTATGATACTATTAACCTAGAGGAGCTGTCACCTGCGTAGAGGTCAGAATTTTTTATTAATAAAGTTTCTTTTGTCAGTTAGAAGTAATAAAATTAATTTAGACGTCTTAAAAGTGCTGAAAATATAAAACTAACTATCGAAATGACATCTTTTATGTTTTTCCGCGTGTTTTTATAAGATCAGTGTGAATGTAAATGACCCATAACTGTGTCTCGTGACACGTATTATACTAAAGATACATACTATTTTTAAAATAGAGAACAAGGCCAAGATAACTATTGAACAACGTACACCACAATTTATAAATAAACTTGAAAGCCTTTTTAAATTCCTTTCTGTTTTATGACCTATAGGAATGTCACACAATATTTGCTTATCATTTTCATTATTTCAGCCGTAGGACGCCCATTGCTGAACATAGGCCTCCCCACAGATTTCCAGAGCGACTTCTTCTTCTTTTGGAGTGAATGCCCATACTCACCACACTGGAAACGCGGTTTGGTGAGCGGAATTGAGACCGTTGTTGCAGTTGTTGTTAAAATACGCTGCTTCCTATCCCTTTGCTTTTTTACCTTAGTCGCC
Source organism: Anticlea derivata (assembly GCA_947579855.1). Classification (NCBI taxonomy): domain Eukaryota; kingdom Metazoa; phylum Arthropoda; class Insecta; order Lepidoptera; family Geometridae; genus Anticlea; species Anticlea derivata. The sequence continues at coordinate 2,321,556 of OX388269.1, forward strand.
CCTTACGACATCCACGGGATATGGAGAGGCCTATTTTTCAGCAGGCCAACACGGACATTCTATGAGCATTAGTCAGATTTATACCAATTTAAGTTTCATTCGATCGAAAACCTAACGTAAGGGACCGGTGAGAAAAACATGTACTATAGTCGCAAGTGAAAATATTTCGTGCATGATCAGATTGATAAGATAATCGTCAGAATGATAACTGAGTACTTACCTTAAAGTTTATTTTCAATCTATATAAATTTAAATTAAATGCTGTTCCTTGTAGTTAAGATTCGTAATAGACGGATTAAGATTTTTAGGGAAAGTAAAATTGAAGTTTCCTGGAAAATTTGGGAAAAACTGATGAGACCCACATAACTTACGATTCGAACTATGGATAATACCCAAACGCAGGATGGGTTTGATGTTTACGGTATCATTAGAATCGTGTTAATCCGAACAGCATTTTAGAAATCAATGTCTCAGTAGGGCTTTTAAATTATTCACTATTTTTACTTGTTCAAGCATCTTTTTCTTTGGGTCAAATAGCAACATGTCATCTGTGTTCGTTCGAGTACCAGTCGTAAGGGCTTGACGGCTCTACCGACAAGTGAAAATATTTGGCGGGTGACTGGATTAGCGCCAGATGGAATACTTGTCCTGTTGTGTTTGTCTGTTTGTTTGTTTGTTTGGTGTATTTGTGGACGCGGATGCAGTGTAATGTACGGTTGAGCTTTGAGAATATTACTTGCGTAATATTCTCAAATCTTAAAGAATTTCATTACGAAAAGAGACAAACAAGTAATATTACAAGTAGCAGTAACTTGTAATATTACTTGTTTGTCTCTTTTCGTAATGAAATTCTTTAAGATTATGTAATGCTTCCTTGCTTGTCTTTTCACTGTCACTTTTCACTTGTCTTTTCTTTCTTGTTCATCCTGTATTAGATCAGTGACCAGGAATGGTGGCCCTGTAATAGCCCTTTAATTGCCTGTGACGTCAGTGGAAGAATCAGTGTAGTGGAAGGATTAAAGTGCGCCTCTTAGTCGTACACATGATACATGGCTTCGAATTTTGAGGTTCCAGGTCATACCAGCTTCCTCACGATGTTTACCTTCACCGTTGTTGGGTTGCGTTCGTGTGGCTCCATATGGGAAAGAGTTCGACTAAACTGACTATCACGGATCAGCTATGGATCGCTGGAAGCGTATTTCAGGATCGCAAGTTTCAACTAACGGCCTAGTACGATCCACGATTCACGCATCACGATCCTGGATCGCGGATCGTGGGATCGGCGATCCATTTTGGATCGTCTGGTGTAGACCCGGTGAAAGACATAGGCGATGCTTCAAATCATATAACGCTATCGTGAATTATTCATGCTGAATATTTGTGTCCTAGAAAGAACCAGTTACTCGACAGTGATTGCGTAATCGCTTATAAGTAAAGCGAGCAGACCCATTTATCCCTGCAAGTTCTGATTCCTAAGCAATTTCAGAATGAATAAAACGAAAGTTTCGACTTTGGCCCTCAAGAAACTTTCCTAAAAGATTCAAAGTAATTTCAAGAATCGCATTGCAGATACGATAGGATTTCTCGCATCATTTAATACCACATGTTATTCCCAATGTAATTTTGTTGTTTTCGTCCGTTTTATTGTTTCTATCAGATGGTACAATTGGCGCCAAGGGATTAGAGTTATTCGGGCTGTGCCAAGTGGCCTTACAGGGTATCGTGTCTTGTGGAATGGTTTCCGATACTATCCAAGTCGTTTATTGCTCCAAAACTGCCGCTTCCACGCCAAAATTTACACTAGCGACGAATTTGCAGCTGAGATTGTTCATAAAATTCAGCTTAAAGTAAGTTATGATTTGTAAAGATAAAGATCATGACAAGATTGGTTTTTGACACTACCTGCCCTATAGCATTGCATCGAGAACCAACGGCGTTATACAGAGGCGTACATGCTTATTACGGCCCACCTCATGGTAAGCGGTTACCGTCGCCTATTGACGTCTGCAACACCTGGAGCATTGCTAATGCGTTGCCTGCCCTGGAGAAATCGTTTTGTATTTTTCTTGAAGATCTTCATGTTGTAGGCTAGTGGGAAAACTTCTAGTGGCTAGTGGGAAATGATGATGACTGAATTTAATGCCCCAGCTGACCCTTGGCCTATCCTCATTTAATAAAAACTACTAATATTATAAACGCGAAAGTTTGTAAGTATGGATGGATGGATGGATGGATTGATGGATGGATGGTTGTTTGTTTCTCTTTCACGTAAAAACTACTAATTGCATTTTAATGAAACTTCACAATAATATAGCTTATACATGAGAATAGCACATAGACTACAATTTATAAAGATATTGTATGAATTGTCCAAAATATGACGATAAGTGTCAAGTAAGTAGGATCTCTACGCCAAATCTACGCCACGCCACAAATAACATAATACTATACTAGCCACGCTAATATAAGCTACTCGAAATACTAATCCTGCGCAGACGAAGTCGCGGGCACCAGTTAGTAGAAAATAATAGGCTCACAACTCTAAGCCCAAGCCCCTTCTAGCCCAAAGCATGGTTTTTCAATGATTAACTCAGATGTCCAGGCGATCAGATCCTTGAAGATGTCTAAGGGCGGGTAGTAGAGGCACATCCAATTACATTTGGCACATGCCCACATTTTTCTGTAGTAAGACAAGGCCATCGCCGCTTATTAGGATACTTACTGGTTATTACGATGTTTTCCTTAACCGTTTTAAGAATTTTATAATGAGCACATTGTTTTTGAAAATACAAAATTCGTGCACGACTAGGATTCGAACAACGATCTTTGGATCGAAATTCAGGGTACCTTCCACTAGGCCAACACTAGATCATCATTCCACGTTTGAAGTCCACTGCTGAACATCGGCCTTCCCTACAGATTTCAGGAATGACTTCTTATCATGCAGTTGGAATTTGCCCATACTCACCACGCTGAGCATGCAGGTTGGCGAGCGCCAACCCACATGCTTATCTTTGTGAAAACACTGCTGCCCATTTTCTAGGGTAGGAGATATGGAGGGCCTATTCTTCAGCCGGAGCCACCACGGCAAATACTACTACTAGATATGATTTCATAATAGACTCCAAAATGTTTTTCAGGTAACGGCTATATCCCTACATCGAGCCTGCGCGAGATTCTAGCAGCCTTGGACGACCAGCTCACCCCTGACCAGCTCAATGAGATGATCGCTGAAATCGACACTGATGCTTCCGGGACTGTTGACTTTGACGGTGAGTTATAACCAGCTTTTGTTGAACTGTTATATCCACCAAGGAGTTCTGTCTTTCAGCCATTAGATCCGCTGATTGTCGGTATAATATTGTATTATCTTCGCAATAGAACTGGTATGCATCAATACTGACAATAAGAACTGTGTCAAAATAAGATTTTAGATTTAAACCACACATTTAGCTACACACACCTTCATACCTCTAGAAGCGTTTTCTTAAAGCTTGTTTAGAAGATTTTTTATAAAATACATTTATCATCATCTCCCTGCCCTTATCCCACTTCATGTGGGGTCGGTACAACATGTTTTCATCTTCCACTCACCTCTATCAGCCGCCTTGTCAAAAAACAAATAAGCCAGTGATTAACAAAAATTTGGGGGCCATACAAGAGAAAATACAGGCAATGAGAGTGGGAACCAAATATAGGTACGTACATACCTTAAATAATATTAAACGAGCTGAAACCCAAAGCCTAAACTTAAACTTACGACACAATAAAACAAAACATGCCATGCTATTTTGTAAAAACAACGAACAATACGAACAAAATAAATCTGACACAGAGTCGAGATTACTTTCCATTGTTTTAACCGAGAACCTCAAATAAACACTCTTTTTCATTTTAGCTTTAAAAACTGAAAGCGGGGATTTTAGCAGGGATTTTAAAGTTGCGAACGTAAAATAGTAGAGACCCGGGTAATGAAAATTCAACACATTCATAAAATGTACCACACCGAAAGAAGTGATTCTATCAACAAAAAAGAAAGAATTTAAGCGAAAAAAACAAGACAAATCAACAAACAAAACAAACAAACAACATTCAAAACAACTGATTCATTGAGTTCGAACTGATTTGACCCCAAAAGGCAAAGGTTCTCGAATGGCGAACTACGAACCGAAAGACGCTGCGTTGGCCTTCCACCCACGACATTCTGAAGATTGTAGGAAGTCGGTAGATGGAGAAGGCTTAGGACCGTTTATCCCGCCGCTACTTTCTTCGTTATAAACTTGACACTCATTATTTACTTGAGACTGGCAATATTGACTGTAACAACAGCAGACGCCATAAAATGAAAAAAAAGGCCTTTTATCATGGTGATTTTGGGGGAGGCCTATGTTAAGCAGTGAACTCATCAGGTTGGTGTAGCGGCCACAATTCATTGTAAACCTTTGTTTTCACATCTCATTTTACCCACAACAAAAGTTCCACTTAATTACCTTTCGTAATAATTCCTTTTAATATGATAGCTATTTCTCAAGTTTATTTCTCATTTCAGAGTTCATGGAAATGATGACCGGCGATTAATGGAACCTGAAGCGGAGATTTTTTTGGTAATAAATAACCTTTTTCTGTAGCGTTGTTTGGCTGTTTCATTTTAATGGGGTCGGGAAATAAGATATTTTGTACAGGGACGAGAAGTCGCGCAAATTAAGGGTACAGTTACATTTGATTGCTTTTCGTGTCACTGATTCTTTCTTGGTGATCCTGTATTAGGTTCAGTGACCAGGTTGACCACACTAATTGTTGTGTGAAAGAATGAAAGTGTGCCTTTTAGAAGCTCCTTTCGTGCATGTGTCGTATGTCTTTGAATTTTTAGATTCTAGAACATGCCGGTTTATCTCACAATATTTTCCTTCGCCGTTTGAGAACACAAATTCTACATGACACTACATGATAATCGCATCAGTATTACCGTAATATGAACGTACAAAGAACGAATCCCAACAAAGATGTTCATAAATTCAAACATTCATTCTCACAAACGAACACAAGAAGACGAAGGATGCCCTAATTAACACGAGAAAGGCTTTAGGAACTTTGCATTCGTTGGTTTGCGGAGCTTGTGGCCGGAGTAGGGCTACTAACACTGGTGAACAACCAGAAGTGTACCCTGTTTTGGTCAGCAGCCTGGTTGAAGTATGGTGGCCCTTAAACGGGGCCTATGAACGTCGGTGAAAGAATCAGTGTAGTGAAATTAGAGGCTCCTTTCGTACACATGTTACATTTCTTCGAATTTTAGGTTCTAGGACATGCCGGTTTCACGATGTTTTCCTTCACCGTTTGAGAGCACTAGGATAGCGCACATAAATTTTCCCAAAGGAAAATTCATTGATGCGCGACCAGGATTTGATCGGAAGGCGGGCGGAAAAGGCCCCTCCATAGATATGGACGACGACCTCTTACGACATCCCCGGGTAGTATCTACTACCCGGGGATGTCGTAAGAGGCGACTAAGGAAAAAAGCTATGGGGATGGGCAGCAGCGTCCCCTATTTTAACAACGATAGCTCTAGCTGCGCTCGCCAACCTGCCTGCCGTGGTGAATGGGCAATTCCCTCCCACATGACTGGAAGTCGCTCTGAAAGCTGTGGCTTACGTTCAGCAGTGGATGTTCTACGGCAGAAATTAAGATAAATGAATAAATACATATTTGGCAGTGGACTTGCTAGCAACTCTACAAACTGCTATAAGGAAAACATTTGAGAGGAGGAAGGGCACAGCGAGATTTTCTCGTTCTGAATTGGAGCAGCCCGCCTGGGGAGGTACCTCCGCCTTACAGAAGATCGCAGCCAAATAACATTATTTGTTTTCAAATAGTGTTGTGTTCCTGCGATGAGTAAGGTTGCCAGAGCTCTTTAGGGGGAGGGGGGTTCGGGGTCGGCAACGCGTGCGTGATGCCTCTGGTATTGCAAGCGCTCATAGGCTACGGTAATCGCTTACCAACAGGTGGGCCGTATGTCTGTTTGCCACCTAAGTAGTATAAAAAAAATAAAAAATAAAAAATAATAAATAAATTGATACTAACTTCCATCTTTTGAAAGTATGTGAGAAGCACAGCCCTAGAAACGCACTCACAACGAACCACACAGTAGCATGGCGGCAGGCACCGGCTCGAGCATAGCTCGAATGAAGGCTCATGGGCATTTCCATATAACTTAGCGTTTGTATTCTCTTTGGCACTCGCTAATCTTCAGTGGACACTGAATGAGTGCACTTTCAGAGCTGAGCATTTTATGGAAGGTTAGTAAACAGTTTTCTATTACCTTGTATAAGAAAAGATCATCATCTCCCTGCCCTTATCCCACTTAAGGTGAGGGTTTAATTATATTATGATTTTTGAATTGTTTTTCTCAATAACCGCAAAACGCAGTTTTTATTTTTATGACAAAGATAACTTGAGCATTTTATTTACGTAAATCCAAGACAGAAACGCGATTGGTAAAACTTTTCTCGATAGATTTATTTTTTAAAGTTGGGTCCTCTGCATCAATTTTTTCGAAAATACTCTGAGACTATCTAACAAAAATAACTTTTTTTAAATATTTTGTTAGACAATAGCATTGGGGAACCTAAATCCAAGACACTTTTAAAAAAAAATAGTTAGTTTTTGAGATAATCGATATTTTCTTATATTTCACTTACGTAGATTACTTTCGAGCGCCTTCTAACGCTTACTATCTCTTTCCGCATTCAATTACAGTACATAGCGCTGTCACTTTCTTCACTCCGCCCACTCGACAATTTATTATGATTTTTGTATCCTCTTAATGTCAGGTCGGCACAACATGTTTTTTCTTCCACTCCCCTCTACCAGCGGTCAAGTCAGTATTCACTCCTTTCTTACTCATGTCGTCTTTCACACAATCCATCCATCTTTTCTTTGGTCTACCTCTTATATCCTTCCAAATTCATATTTTACACTTTTCTAGTCACATGGCAATCTTCCATGACCTATAGAAAAATTCAGTTAAATTAAATCTAAAATGGAAATTGATCCAAAACAGATTATAAAGAACCTTTGCGCCTAAACAAACAGAAATAAATACTGTGCCCCTATCAAATCCGGTTTCGCAGAGTCAGACGAATCAGCGTAACGTAGATTACTGCGTATTTACATACAGATGATAAGGGTCTTTAGTTAAGTTGTTTACTGTAAGAAAGAAGGCTGTTCCGTTGCTCTGTCACTGGAAATAAGCCCTTGATGTTATTTTTAGTATTTTTACGGATAGTTTTTCACATAATAAAGTTGGTGATAGACAACTGACCTTTTTAATTCTAAGGCTATATTCACCAATAATAGGCCCCGTAAGAGGCGACTAAGGGAAAAAAGCTAGGGGATGGGCAGCAGCGTCCTTCATTTTACCAACGATAGCTCTAACTGCGCTCGTCAATCCGCATGCCCAGCGTGGTGAGTATGGGCAAATGCCCCCACATGATAAGGAATTCGCTTTGTCTGTGGGGGAGGCCATGTTCAGCAGTGGACGTCGTGCGGCTGAAATGATGATGATGATTCACCAATATATGTACATACGTTACGTTATATGGTAATCATTGGGTAAGTAGATAATGAATAAAATATCAGTCAAAAAGCTTAACACTACTGTGCCGTTTAAGTAAGGCCTTACTACATTTATTATAGATGATAATTATAGACAGCATCAAGCGGAATTTTTTCTTTATTCACAGGACGCTGTAGTTCCTTGACCTAACCAGTATAGGTTAGGTCAAGGAACTCAGGCTCGTATTCAGAGACACGACTCAAGCATAAATTTAATCACAGATCAGCTGAACTCTACTTAAGTATTGAATCTCTTCTCAAACATACCTTTTATACAAGAACGGTACTTAAACTATTCTCAGCTGAATCGAGTCTCAAATCTGTAGTCAAAATGTTCTCGTTTACATTTTGATTTATTTATAATTTTCGATCCGTTTTACGCAGAAATTCAAACAGCCAGGGTGGAAATAGAATAGAGCAATAAAGTGAAGTATAAATATGCATCAACGTACGTGTAACGGAACGAAAAATATCATTTGATTAATGTCAAATCAAATCTAAACTCAAGCACCGATTTCGTCTGATTGACGTTTCAGAATAAGCATTTACTCAGGTGAACTGTGATCATTGAATCTATACTTAAGCACTGTTCAAGAATTAGTATCTCGCCTCAAATCGAGATTTAAGTACAGATCAATGCTCGAGTCTTGTCTCTGAATACGAGCCTCAGGCTAGTTAACCTTAGCCACAGGAAAGACATGGTCAATACGTGTAGAGTTGCCTAAGCCGAGGGTTTTCCTTCACCGTTCTGAGCACATGTTAATGCACACATCATTTTTTCGAATATAAAAATCCATAGGTGCACGACCGAGAGTTGAACCTGGGACCCGTGGATCGAAAGTCGAGTTACCTTCCACTAGGCCAATAAGGCTCGTTGTTGGCTGTTTGTTTAGCTCCTAAACCATTACCAACATTTCAGTCTAGTCGAAAATATTGTGTCATAGAGCTGGGCAAGTCTACTCTACCTAACAACAGGGCTCCGTTTTCTTCCGATCTCCTAATATATAAGTACATCTGATATACCCCTATTTAATCATATCAAGTCCACTACATCCAAAGGTTATAACTATGAAAAAGATAAACCGAAGGAAGGTATCAAAACCCACAACACAGGTTTTTAACCTAGCGTGGTTTTTGATGCAACCTCAACTACAAAAGTTTTTATATGTTTTAAAGTACCTATAACAGCGTATAAATTTAAAAAGTGTAAAAATGTAACACGTTTGGCATGAATAAATTCTATTCTATTCTATTCTATTCTATTCTATTCTATAAAGGTTGTCTGGTAGAGATCGCTATTTCAGCGATAAGACCGCCCATTGTTCATCACATAGTTTAGTTTTTATAGTTTTTCTATTAATGTTTGTACTTTTATGGTGTGCAATAAAGCATTTTCTATCTATCTACCCATGTACCTACTAACTTATACGGTCATGGGTAAAATTTACCACACACCTGCATAAATGATCTAAAATAGACGTAAAGGCCTGACGCCTTTGCATTATCCATTCGTCACTAAAAGCATGTAGGTAATTTAGTCATCCAACGAGCGTGGTCTGTTCAGACATTATCATAACTACCCCAATTTACCACCGCTGTAATGCAGCCACGTGACAGATTATGTACAACACAACTTACCTACAAGGCAAACTGCTAAGTAATATTTCCAACACATTTTAAGGCCCGCGCACACCATATCGACCTAAACATTGATGAGCATTGACATGTGAGATTTATATCGTATAGTCATTTGTCTGTACTTTATGAAGCGCTGTCCATCCGTTTTTTTTTGTTATAAAACTAACGTGTCAAACAAGCTTATGGCCCACCAGTTGGTAAGTAGTTACCGTAGCCTATGAACGCTTGCAATACCAGAGGCATCACGGGCGCGTTGCCGACACCGAACAAACCCACTTAAAAAATAAATTAAGAAAGTTACCGGCATTATTTGAAAGTTTTGGAATTAAGATCACCGAAGCTAATATAGTATTATGTTATCTGTGCCGAAGAAGTTAAAACAATTGCGCCCAAGTGCATTCGTAGCTCGCGTTATTGAGATGTCTTATTGCTCATAAAAAAATACTCTTGAATATTTTTTTATTTTTAGGGTTCCGTACCTCATTTTGAAAAATGGGGAAAAACCCTTATGGGATCACTTTGTTGTCCGTCTGTCTGTCTGTCCGTCTGTCAAGACCCTTTTTCTCAGAAACGGCTAAAGGTATCAACTTCAAATTTATACCACCTGTTAAGGTCTGTGGGCTTTTATGTTGCCGTATAAAAATCAAAGCTCTAGCATAATGCATAAAAAATATATGGCCATGAATGTATAATTTTTGTATGGAAATGGCAAAAATGAATAACCTCTAGGGTACTTCCAGTTACCTCACAATATATTTGCAGTTAATGTCATACAATGACTACGTGAGCAACCGCAAATATAAGTTTGTCAATTCCTTAAACTTCGAATTTTCATTTTCTGACTTTTATTGGTGCACGACTGGGATTCGAACCCACGACCAAAGGTACGAAAGCCTCAGGGTGCGAGTTCCCGCACTTGACCGTCTTTATTTGTCATAATCTGAACATGGCTCGACTCCCGAATGAACGAGCAGTATCCATTAATTATTAACAGGTGCCCTTTAGCAATTTGAATTCATTCAACATGGTTTAACCAAAATCCGTCTAAAATTGTCATCGACCCAAATCACAAAGTCAATTAAAGACTCGACAACAGTTCCCCTGGGGATCTGGGGTTCGCAAAGTAATTTTCATAGTTTAAGTTGACCTGTCCTTAGCATGGAATTTCAGTTTTCAGTAGAGCTGCCTAAGTTACTGCTGAATCCGGCTTTCCGGCTAAAATTCAACCAACCTTTCTAAAAACCGCTTAGATGGTGCATTTTGAATCAAGAAGCCATTTTTATTTCGACGCTTAAATATTTTTTTGAATAAGATTACGTATCCAATGAATAATACAAATTACAAAAATTACAATAACAAAGGTAAATACTATTAAAAGAAATAATAATTAATTTTTATCCCAAAGCATGGTAGACATCCTCTGAGGCCCGTCCAAACATTAGGCACATGCCCACATTTTGCAGTTGTGAATATGCTATATGTGACAGTTTGCAAGCCCATTGCCGCTTATAATACTACTTACTGGTCTCCTGAGAATGTTTTCGTTCACCGTTTTAACCCATTGGTGCACGTCCGGTTTCGAACCCAGGACCTTCGGATTGAATGTTGGGGCATTTCCCACTAGACCAACGTGGTGTTTTTAAATTTAACTCGTAAATTCAAACTGATTTTCCCAAAAAAAAGTCCGGCATTTTGCAACAAACTACAGAAATGAAACTCCGTCCCTACTCCCCGCCGGGTAACACTTGTGGGAGTGGCAATCCGACGGAATCCCGTAGAATTAGGTTTGTGGGTCGCAGGACGATTACGTAAGAATCTGCAACAGTTTGGTATGTTTTACACGATTTGTAAGTGCGCAAAGTTTTAATGAATCTAAATTCGTGCTCTTGTATATAAGTTTTCTATGAAAGAGACTTTATTAATTACATTTGAAATTAATGTCACATTTGTCTTAACTGAGTCATGGTTAAGGTAACCTAAGCTAATTCAAATGAACAGAATCAAGTCGATCTATGGCGCAAATTCACAGAAGATGACGCATCGATTGTCCAAAAGCCGAACGCAATGGTAATTTACTCAGTACTATAAGTAGAAAAACCTGTAGCTAAAATTATCAACTTTCGGCTACTGTTAAGCCGTTTTCAAACGGCATGCGATTTGTTCTTAATATTTTAAATAAAATTCGTTTCAAAAAGTGCCTTACATCTACTGAATAAAGTAAATCTTGAGTTTAAACTTTGACGGTCGCTCCTATAAGTAAAACTCAAAATAACCTGTATTCAAATACGTAAGGATCATTTCCAAATAAATTTAGAATGACGTATCGGACGCTGTCTGAACACGGCTTTACTATAATATTATACGTATAGATAATTTATGGTGTTTCGTATCAAAATGAAACAAGAGAACTCTTATCAAGGCACTGTCAATGTTATTTCAAATGATTTGTGTTGAAACTTTCTTCATTACTTCGATCGGATCCGATTGCGTCTTCCGATAAACAATTCCAAACTTGTGCGACCTTGGTGTCTAAAAACAAACCTCTCGAAATGCTCATTCAGGGGTTGGGTTCATTGTCTAGTGATAACGCTGATAAACATTTAGTGAATTGAATGTTTCTTTCTTTGGGAAATAGGGTTGGAGGGCAAATTATCAATGAATGGGTTCGAGATTTTAGAATGTTTCATTACCTCATAGATCTTTTGACAAGTCTCTGACTGACTAAAATTCTGTATTTATTCTGTATTATTTTTTTCTTCAAAACGTGTTAAAAATAATAAGAGGCATACATATTATTTGCATCCGAAGACTTTGTCTGTCTTTTTGTTTATTTGTTAGGGCTCTTCTCAGAAATTACTGAACGGATTTTTATGAAACTCTACAAAATTATACATAATGGTCTAAATTTTAGCTTATGCTATACTATAGCGTACTATAGCGTTAGGGGTAAACCCCTAAGGGTGGGATAAAGAGGCTCGATGTCTGTATGAAAAAAATAAGTTGAATGCAAATATTGATTTGAAACTTTGCAAACATATTTTTAATAACAATAAATGAGATGGTGTCCTTGATTTCTAAATATGCACCTTTATAGATGTGTTTTTTATAGAAGTTTGAGAGTTAGAAGTCAAGTAAACCTTTCCCTATACTGTAACCCCACTCGAGTGATATCGCGCAGGTACAGCTAGTCAATAATAAATTGCTGAGTTTGAATATAATTCGTACTGTGAATATATACTTTTACCGTTGTAGCTTGAGTTTGTCAGTTTTCTTATAAGATAAGTAAGTAACTATAGTAGTATGTATGTTGTAATGTTGTTCCGTGATGCATGTCACTTACCGTCATTCAAATCTCTACGGCTGATGATGATCATGTGCTACAGCTAAAACAAACTACAAAAGATTACGCGAATGTATGGGACGGAAAAACATAGGCAATGATTTTCATCAACATACTACCAAATTTTCATGTCAACAATGTTTGAGTATTAATCATCAATATACATAAAATTATATTTGTATTGAATATGTATTGAAATCTATGTAATTTTGCGGCTTCAAGCCATTATAAAATTTACCACCACATCAATAGAACTCAACGTAAAATATTGATAAAAGTATAGCCCTGGAGCTAGCATTTACTTATGTACTGATGGATTTTATCGATTGAATACTTTAGCCCAGTATTCACGCATTGCACTTTTTATGAACATTTATTAAAATATTGTAAGTTTAGAAAATATTAATTACAATGATCAACTTTGGATTCATGAACAAAGATTGACTTTAATAACCCTTTAAATTGTAAACAAAAATCATTGCCAACCAAACAGCCGACCGATTCACTAGATGGACAGGCGTGATAAGCGTTTCTTTACCTGACTTACGCTCCTAAAGCTACTGGTGCTAGCGCTCCGAGCCTGCAAGAAGAAACATTCGTTCCTATACACTAGCACACACAGCCAGTACCAACCAAGAAGATAGACATGCTCGCTGCCAGAACGTCAAACCCTCAAAATTAAAAGAAATTAAAAGTAAAAAAAAACAATTTAAAAAATCTTTCCTTTAAAAAAGTTGGGTGGTGGATAAGAAAAATTTCCCGCCATCTTGGGGCGTCCACCATATTGAATTTAATGTGATGTCATTTTATTTTTCGTATTTTTCTCAGCAAACCCTTTTCACTGATACCCATATCACGGAGGTGCATAAAAAATAACTAATCCGCCATATTGGATTTATAATGACGTCACTTAGCTTACCATACAGTTGCAAGATTTGACCTAAACAAACGAACATACATTGCAAGTTAAATAAAAGCTGTATTGGCATCCCCAAGCTTGATAGACATATCTTCAAATCCCTTTATCAGGCTCGTATCTTTAATTGACGTGGGGGTAATTTTAAAGGGAAACTTCGACAGCTTTATACTTTCGATGAAAATAAGGTCTGTGTTCAGTCATATTATCAGAATATACTATGGCCCCTCATTATCTGGTTTACAGGCCCAACATTCAAACTTTTAATTGCAAAAATAAATTTATTTTAACTCAAGGAAAAACTCTTACATAAGAATTCAGTGATTTTAAAAAATTTGAATAAACGTAGCGCTTTCTTGGAACCGCAATACGACTTGCAGGAGACCAAATTTTCTCCATTATATGATATTTTATTTTAGTTAGTTTAAATTCAACGAAAATTCATCACAATAAATAACTTCAATTTATCTTTTTTGTGAGGAAATGGAGTTTGCAGCGAACTTTAGTTGCTTACTTTGCATTTCTTTGGAGAAGCTATTAAAACTCGGCGGAGAAGATAAATTTATTCCTAGCGTGCGGCTTATATTCTTTTGAAGGGATCAAAATGAAATTGCCTAGATAGAGATATTACAGAACCAAACCACATTTTAATTTGTTTTTTTTTGTTTTATTATAATCTGCTAATAAAAACCTATTGGACCTCTGTGATGTGGCTAGTGAGTAGTCTGGCAGAGACCAAGAAAGCTGGGACACATTTTGGACTGCAAATATTTGTTGCGGGTCTGGGTGTTGTGGTAACATGGTACTCGCAGTTTCTAATACCCACGTCACTGGGAATCCTAGTGCGGCTTCAGACAACTTGTAACTATTAGGTTTTTCATTTATTTATTTAAAGATCAAAGGCAAAAATTATAAATAAAATTCCATATGAATTCAATCTGAAAACAAACGAGCATCGATATATCTACGAATAGTAAAGAAGAAGAAAAAAATAGATAATTGGAAATGACAGTTTCACTATCTAGACAGCCTTGTGCGAGTTTGTGCTAGCAAGTTGGAAGGACAGATAGACAGAACGTGCACATCTAATCTTGTTGGTCGGGTACACACAGAAAACAGTTAATGTATATGCACATTTAAATTTGGAGCTTACTCTGAACTTCGAAAACGTGGTTACTTCACGATAATATTAAAAATAAGCCTCTAAAGTTTAATAATGAAAACGGGCAAAATAATATACATTTTAGAAGGCTTTGAAAATAATTACATCCTATTTTTGAGTCAAAAAGTAGCTCAAAATTCAAAGTTAGCTCCAAAACACACACAGAACAAATAATTTAATAATGCAAGCATTGTCATTGTGTAAGTAAATAGAATTTGAAAAGTGTTAGTCCAATCAAATTGCCGGAGAAAGCTAGATAGATAGTTTGCAATCAACAATCGATGCGGCTCTTTACAAGAAGTTAGATCCACCAATCACGATAAAAGATATCAATAATAAAAAACAAAAATTGATGTTTTTATTTTTTTGTTGTAAAGAGCTTTTTTACACTTAAAGCACTTGCAAAAACATTCAGCAACATAGATTTATTTACATTTATAGACACATATAAAACACAGTTACAATATTGTTTGCACGTAAGTGGGTATATTATGTGCAGTGTGCAAATGAAGTAAACTCTTTAAATTCTCGTTCCTGAAAAAAAATAACACTTAAAATCTTAAAAGGTGTGTTCATTTAAAATATGAAATATTTTCACCTCACACGAATGAAGTAAATCCAGTGTTATCCGTCGTAACTGGTCTGAATCTCCAATTTCTTAAGGGTCTCAGTAATATGAGACGGTTTACGTAGTCGTAGGTTTTACGCTTACATAATCATATATTTTTTTATTATTAATGCAGGTCACACACCGTTTTCGTTTGAAGTTCTTTTTCTTTCATATATTTTATTATATTCATGTACTTAACAGTACGAAGAAGTAATAATAAGAATAAATCATTTCTTAATATCCAATTAAAATCTCAAGGGAATTAAAAATAGGCACATGCATTTTATTCCCAATCATGGTTGGCAGTTCTCAAATCTCCAGGCGATCAGATCCTTGAAGATGTTTAGGGAGGTTTCAAAAAAGCCTAAGGGGGTAGCCAGAGGTAGGTACATCCACACATTTTGGCAAATGCCCACAGTTTTCAGTAGTGAGTATTCCATACGTCACAGGTCGTACAAAAAACTCATTGGTGCGGGTTCGAGCCCACGACGTTCGGATCAAAGTCTACCTCTCACTATGACAAAATGGCTTTACATATTATTCTAGCTATAATGTCGGTTCGTTCGGAAATATAATGTACACAACGTTCAGGATTTAATTCGAGATTTAATTGTATAGATGGTTGAAAATGACGTCATATTACGCTGTTCCTACAATAAACGACATAGCTCTCAGAATTAGCAAGTTGAAGTGGCAGTGGGCAGGCTAGCTCACAGGACCGATAACCGTTGGGGAGTAAAGGTTCTCGAATGGCGACCACGAACCGGGCGACGCAGTGTTGGAAGCCCCCCCACCCGATGGACCGATGACATTGTAAAGGTTGCGGGAAGTCGGTGGATGGAAAGGGCTCAGGACCGTTCGTCGTGGAACTCTTTGGGGGAGGCCTATGTCCAGCAGTGGACTTCTACAGGTTGTTGATGATGATGATGACAATATGCTTTTAGGATGATGAAAAATAAGGCACAACGGAATAAACGCGTTTCCTACACATCTCCCGCCTGTCTTTGACAAATACCTACGTGTCAAAGTAAAATAAAACTCTTACAAAACGACAGAACTACTCGGATAAATGGTAGAAAATCTCGGTGACAATGCCCCAGGGACAGCTGCGCAAGGCCCTGGGGCGCGTCAGTCAGTTGATGCCGCAAAAACTGTGGGTAAATATTTAATCTGAGTTGTTTTAGGCACTTTGGAATATTTGGTGGATCTATAGAACTATAATCAAGTAAAATGTATGATTGAATGGAACTCGTTCATCATGATAATCTTTGGGGAAGGCCTATGTCCAGCAGTGGACTTCTACTGCCTGACGATGATAATGATGATGATTGGAGCAAAACTGGGATGTCAAATACGAGCTGATCAAGCTGCATCAAAAGTCATCACTCAAAGTTATATTCAAAGCGCGTGTCAGACCAAGCACATTGATGCTTCCGTAGTTAGTTCGGCTTCGTAAGGCTTCAGAACCGAAATATGAAATAAATTCTAAAATCTCGACTTTTATTCGTCACCTAGTAAACATTTCAGGTGTAATATTTTTCTTTGTAATTTCAGTAGGTATAATGTATGCTTATATTTTTTTTATATCTTAAGTATATTCCCAAATAGCGGTTCTGCCAGTAAGGGACACTTGACTCTAACACAGATGACCACATTAAAGCTTCATTTTACTCAGATCTCTGTATTGAAAAAGGGTTTATGAATGTCGTCATATTTTTTAAATACCTATTCGATGATATAACAAACGATGGGGTATGTAAATTTAAAAAAACAAAAGCAGGGAGGTACTCTCTTTTTTTTAGTTCCATTAGCAAAGTGACATTATTCTATGCAAATCTTATTAAGTCAACTAAGACACATTTTCAGTGGTTTAAGTGGTATAGTGTAAAGGTCTTGTTATACAATTTGGTAGCGGAACCCTAAAAATTATAAATAAAAATGAAAATCCGTTATTGGCTGTTAGTTTAGTTATAAGTTTCACATGTTTTCGTCTTTAAGAGCTGTGGATTTTGTTAAATAAATAAATAACCCCTATAAATGCCAGTTGTAATTTTATTACAGTTATGTAATCCAAATCCGAAGCCCAAGTGAACATTCCCAAGATAACTCCACTATTTCAACAGACTGGAAGTAGTTCGCATCCGTCAATCCCTCGAGGGACGTCACCTGTCAGATTGTAACTTTTCCGACTGTCAAGAACATTATTTTGTACGTACTTCCGTCGTTGGCTTGGCTTAAAGAAGTCAGTGAAAAGTTAGTGAGCACATAGTATGTCGTCGTAACGTGGCCTTCCGACTCAAAAGTCGGTTTGAATCCCAGCGGTGCACCAAATAATTTTTCATTCAGAAAACATTAGAAAGCTTGTAACGTAAAATGAAAAAAAAAATAGAACTCACGACTGTAATCTCCCATAATAATGCTTTCAGATCTCAGATCATTGAAGATGTCTAAGGGGGTATTCAGTGGCACGTCCATAGAAAACATTTATATGGAATATGAATCTGTTTAATACAAGCTATCGTTTATTAGATTTAATTCCTTTGCTAACCAATTGGAATAAGCAATCCCATCTAGGTAATTAATTAGGGCAATGCATCATAGAGATTAGCTTTAAAATAGGTCATGTTCGAGAGGGAAATCCTAAATAGTGGCCTAATATTTTATTTGACAGGCCTCATAGCTCAGTTGGTAGTAGCTCTGCCTTCTGCGCTAGAGGTCGCTGGTTCGATTCCCGCACTGGACAAACGTTTGTGTGATGAACACAGATGTTTGTTCTGTGTCTGGGTGTTAAATATATATCTATTATGTATATCATTCTCTGGTACCCATAGTACAGGCTATGCCTAGTTTGGGATCAGTTTAAAAAAAAATATATATATATAATCTGACTTAGGATTTCTTACCGACGCGTTTTTGACAATAATATCTAATTTGACGAGCTAAGGATTTAATCGCGGGCCGCAACTGGATGAGGCTTGCACAGGATAGAGGAGAATAGCATATACAAAGGGAGGCCAATACCCTGCAGTGGGTGAAGTCAGGCTGTGGACGATGGATGATGATGAAGGATTTAAGAATTTGACAAACCGACCAATCTGATGATCTCGGTGGCACAGCGGACAGTTTACCATCTGAGACATAAAGGTCCCGCAGCGGGACCAATGTCTGCATGATCTGCAAATATTTGTTCCGGGTCGGTGTTGTGGTACCATGGTACTCGTAGTTTCTGATACTCTCGATACAGGGAATCCTAGAGTGGGGTTAAGGTTTGTAACTGTTAAAAAAAGACGCATTTGACGAGTGCCTGCAAAATCGTATAAGTAACCAATCACATTGAATAGTTCGAAACGACATGCACTTGGAACGGAAATGCGGCCCCATAGCGGATATTGAGCGGACGTGTCGCTGGACGCTATCGAAGGCTACATCTAAACAGATTACTACACAGTTTGTATGAGCTACTCTGTTGACGCTGCATAGCGTTTGCCCAAAGGCATGTATCAAACAAAACAGCTCCTGTTTTACAGCTACAGCTCAGGAACAAATAAACTCACAAGTCATGGTAAGTATCAAGTTTTTAGTGAATAATAGTTCATAACCACGATAGTTTCAAAAATTATAGCTACAGATTGTATAAAAAAAGCTGTTATAGAGGTGTTTTCTTTGATGCGTACATTTTCAAGTTTAAATCAGAACGCGCTCCTACGCGACGCTTGTAATGGGTAATGGGTGCAAGATCTCATATACGAGAAAAAAGGCATCTCTAATTATTTCTCATATTAATTAAAAAAGTTATAACAACAAGTAGACAATGCGATTATCTTAAATTCGTGTATTTGAAAAATGATTTTACAATCGTTTTTTTTTCGGATTTTTTCTATGTATCGTTTTGAATCTTCAATAAGAATAAAAGATGAATGTATCTTGAACGTATAATTTCTTTTTTATCTTCAATATCAAAATAATTCGACTTTATTTGCATTTATCTGGGGCCACCACTAAGACGGGCCAAAAAAACACTACCATACAATTTCTCGAAACGTCCCGGCTTCTTACAGAACCTAATTCTAGGAAAACAGAATCGTATCAAATCGTTTGGTGGTATACTCGTAGCAACATATTCTAAGTCAAATTAATTGGATTCAAGCCTTTTTTGTTGCGGTCAAAATTCACAATTTTATAATGACATAATAAATTTCAACTCAGGCGGAAATCGAACCCGTCAACTTCAACTAGGTACAGGGATGCGCTTACCGATGCGCTACCTGAATTTGACAGCGATTCCGATGAAAATAATGTCAGTCTGATGTGAGCGTAAGACGAGTTAAAATATACAGAGACAAATATAGGGCAAGCCCATTTAATCTTGAATGCAACAACAATTGTACATTCTTCTGTTTCACCGAAAAAATAAGATCACTTATCATATTATTATCTGGCCTCCAATTCTACTAATTCAATGACTTGATAATGATAATCACATGATAATGGTCGCACCATTATCATTCAGTTACGATTGTCGCCACCTTCATTTCTTTGATTTCATTGGTTTCACAATGACTGCCATTGATATACGACTGTGATTAGTAGAATACCAAAAGTGTCAAAAGTAGCCATTTTGCCATTGAACCATTGTCATTTTCAAGTCATTGAATTAGTAGAATTGGGGGCCTGATGTCCTTCATACACCATAGTGGCTACGGCATAGAGCCTACTACGCCGAAGAGGCTCTACGCCTTATCTACTTATCGCATCGCTGGAGCACGGAAGTGCGTCACGCAGCGGATATTCGCCGGACGTGTCGGTAGTACCCTTGAACGCGCCTAGAGATTGTAAACAGGTTTTAAACATGGGTTTGCCTTGGATATGCTGCTTAAGCTACTATTATTTTGGAAATAGGCCAGGTCAAGAATACCCTAATCCAACGAGCGCGCACGAGGAATGTGATGAGAGTGATGAAGCAAAAGTGGTATGTCAGGATCGTAGCAAGTGGAAAGCCGTGGTATCTGCCGAAAAAACTGGGAAACAGGCGTGATTTTATGTGTGTATGTATGTATGTATTCTCGCTCTAAATTGGAGCAGCATGCCTGGAGAAGAACGCAATCAAATAACATTATTGGTTTCAAATAGTGTTGTGTTTCTGCGGTGAGTAAGGTTGCCTGAGCTCTTTAGGGGAGGAAGGGTTCGGGGTTGGCAAAGCGTGCGTGATACCTCTGGTATTGCAAGCGTTCTTAGGCTACGGTTACCACTCACCAGCAAAGCGGCTGTAAGCATGATTGCCACCTTAATTGTATAAAATTATATAAATTGAGAATTTAAATAATATTTCTAACCATAACATAGAAGAAAGAAATAAATAAATTTTATTTATTTAACCCACGCAGTAAGTAGGTAGGTACAAAGAAAAATACTTATACCTAAGTAATACAAAAACACACATGAAAACAAAAACATGTAGGTAGGTGAGGTGGTAGGTAGGCTGAGTAGGTATGCGTTGTGAGAACTATCATCATCATGTTGTATGCTTATGAAGGTAACCGATTTCGATAAACTGCATTGAATAACTTTATGTTTGTGAATAATTCACAGTCTTGTATTTTTGCAGTGAAGAAAAATATTATCATTGAGGGCAAAGGTTTTGTTATAAAACTCATGAAATAAAAAGAATTCTCCCGATTCCCAAAGAATTGCCGTTAAAGGCGAAACTCGTTGAAGTTTAATGATTTCCCAGTTGGTTACGATCGAGACAAGGGAATGCAGGGAGAATGGCAGCAATTACACCGAAATTAATTTTGAAATGAATTTGGTGGAGGTATGGCATAGCGAGATTTTCTCGCTCTAGGGCAGCCCACCTAGAGAGGTACCTCCGCCTTACAGATGATCGCAGTCAAATAACATTATTTTTTTGCAATTATTGTGTTTATGCGGTGAGTAATGTTGCCAGAGCTGTTTTTTTATACACCTGAGGTGGCCAACAAGCATGAGTCCCAACTGTTGGTAAGTGGTACCTTAGCCTATATGAACGCTTGCGCTTGCAGGCATCACGCACGCGTGATTTCCATTCATTAATTTCGTGCACATTACAATTGTATGACGGTACAAAATAAAATAGTTACACAGCTGTGTGATATGATTCCTACTTAGCAAGCGTTGAACGTTGCTAATGAGCAATTTCCGAACAAACCGAACTAACGAACTATTCTACCTTCAAACGTATAATTTGAAACTGAAACTTTACTTTTGTTTGATTTTGAAAATTACATCTGTGTTTATTCATCCATATACAAGGTGACTCATAAAATATACAGACTATACTATCATATATATGCACTGCGTACATACACAAGTCAAGTCTAAGTAAAAATTTGCTTAATTCAATGAAATAACAAGGTTTTTTTTTAAAGTCTTAGAAAATAGATCATACTAAGTATAAACATGCGCAGAAAGAAAAAAGTACCAAGTTTATGTTCCCATAAATATATTACCTAAGTCACTACACTGTCCTTAGTCAGCTACCGTTATGAAAGCCAAAACTCTCAAGAGGTAAAAATGTTTAGGTAAAAATCATTGTCAACTTTTGTGTTTAACCGTTTTTACTATGGGCAAGTACAATTTCAATAAGGTTTTATGTGATGACTATTAACTAAGGTACTTTTCACACACGTATGTATATGTTTCAATCAATAGCCATAATTGAGCTGCATTCGGAAAACGACTCAAGGTGAAGGCTTATTTAATTGATACGGGCTACTTGCTCCACATGACAAATATAACTTGCCTGAACTTACTTCTTATTCTGTCTGTATTATTATAACAATCGACTCATAATAATTAAGTCTGTTTTCAAACTTCTACTACTTATCTGTCAAATTATTGTCTTTGCGTGTCCGAGAATAATCATATTAAAATCATGTATACAAAAAAAAAACAAATAAAAAATACACATACATTAATAAATATTGTATGCTTTTCGTTGGTCAGCGCATCACTTAAGAAAGGCTAGACCGATTTGGCTATTTTTTTAATGTTAATTAAAGTCCGAATTAGGATTTAAGGGGTAAAAAAAGATTCTAAACGAAACTGAAAGATTTTAATGCTATAGGAATTCATTGGAATAACTGTACTGGAAAAACCTGCGTAGGACCAAATACAATTTAGTATATTATCCTTAGTAGGACCTATGACCCTAACGCGACTGAAAACGCGTGGGTACTACTAGCCTAAAATATATATACCTTGCTTCTGTTCCTCGGGTCCCTGAAGTCTTCCTTCGAAGCCTTCCGCCTCTTATCCTTCAGTATCATCCGAGCGGCCGCAAACGCCATCTTTATTCTCAATAGTTGTCTCTTCACTCGGTGTGCCGCTCTTGTCACTAACACTTTGACAGCTGTCAGTTTGACAGCGCGCAGTTTTTCACTTTTGTTTATCAGTCTACGGGGTTGAAACTCAATCACAGATAAATTTACCGAATTGACGAAAATGATTTTGTTTTATCACTAATAGATTGACTTGACTATACTCGACTACAATTGACTAAAGCTACTCTCACTTTGCACTTAACACTTATGCTAATAATTTGACAATATTGTCATGAAACTTAACAATTTATCGCCTTTTTCGTTGAACGATTAACAATATCTAATATAATTAACTATTAATTGAACGGAAATTATATCACCTTTTATCTGAAAAATATTAAATAGTGGTTCTAATGTTGGTTTAAGCACACTAATTAATTATTTAAAATGTGGAAATCCTTAGAAGAGTCAAAGTCAAAGTCAAAAGGCATTTATTTCAATAAAATCACTAGGATCACTTTGAAACGTCTTAGAAACTAGGTGAAGCTATGCCTGTTCCTCGCGACCAAGCCTAGAAGAATCAGGCAACAAACACGGCTTGGTGCCTATCATTTTTTTCGATGATCCTTTTTCACAAAATGGAATTTAAAGCTTCAGTGTGGTGCAGATAAAACTAGGTGAGGCTCAAAAGAAAAGTAAAGAACCAAAGTCATCGACATAGCTCTCAGAATTATCAATTTGAGAGGCAGTGGGCAGGCTATAGAGCTCGCAGAACCGAAAACCGTTGGGGAATAATGGTTCTCGAATAGCGACCACGAATAGGACGATGCAGTGGTAGAAGGCCCCCCACCCTATAGACCGACGACATTGTGAAGGTTGCGGGAAGTCAATGGATGGAGAAGACTTTAAGACTTGTCGCCGTTGCACTCCTTGGGGGAGGTCTATGTTCAGCAGTGAACTTCATCAGGCTGATGGTGATGATTATAGTTTAATATTTTTTTATATAAACCACGAAACCCAAAATTGTTGCTGCGTTGCTTATGCGTTGGTGCATCAGTAAAAACTCTTCTAAATGCAGAGATTTATTACTGTTTGTTTTACGCTTATTTAAATATGTAGGTCACATTGCTCCTTCCTCAAGCCTACCAATATTATAATCGAATTCTGAATGTCGAATTCCCACAAATCAAATACTGTATTCCTCCTGACTTGACTTCACAGTGCTTACTTATCCCTTACACCTACCACTATTGATTTATATCCGAACAATCGAAAACAAACTGTATTATGACTGCAAGAAAGCTTAATATCGCATAACCGATCGGTCACAATATTGCCAAAATCAGGCAAGACCTTCATCCTTCAAAGGAATAATTTTATTTGTCACAAATCCCATTTTCGCTTGACTTTAGATAGCTTGGATTCTACGCCGGGCTACGGAATTCGTAGAGGGTCTACGAAGTACTCTAGCTGCTACATAAGCTCTAGATCTCTTTAGAGTTAAGCTCGCTTTTGTACATACCTACCTACCTTTCATTACCATTTTTGTAATTTTGTTTTTTTTTTGTATACAATACAAGGTGATTCATAATATGTATTCCATCCCGAAAGGGGCTTATTCTACAAGCAATTAGCAATATAGTTTGTTCTACGACTTTTGGAAATTTGTAATTTTTCATTGAAAAAACTCTATGCGAAATCAGCTGTTTTGGGGTCAAATCAGGTCAAACTCAATAAATCAGCTGTTTTAGGTAGCAATCTTGATTCCGAACTTCTTGTACGTTTAGGTATTAGTTTTAAAGATGATAAAAATACCAAAAACAGCTAATTTGAGAAAGTTTGTGAAAAAAAATCAAAAACATAAAATGAAAATATTGATGTTTTCGCTAATATTATTTCTTTTCGTTGATAGAATAACCCCCTTTCGCGATGGTATACATTTTATGAATCACCTTGTATAATAAAGAATAAAAAAATTGGAAAAGTTTTTTTTTTACGAGAGTAAGTACCATCTAGGTAAGCTAAGCTATTTTATAAAGAGCAATTTTACACACGTAAAAAAAAGGCATTTTCCAAGATTTGGTAGTATAATAATATGATTAACATAAAAGCCGTGTTGGTTTCGTGCGAGGTTTCCTGACTGTCGATCTGAAGGTCGTGGGTTCGAAATCTGTCGTGTAACAATGAACGTATGTTTCGTCGGTAGTGATAAAAAATTCTGAAGTTAGAATGTACTGTCAAATAAAAATTTAGTCTGACACTTCACACCTCTCGACCAAACAGTCACCAACAACACTCGTAGGCCACTCAAACTTACATTTACCCAAGCGTTCACAAAACCTGAGTACACTCGACAAGAGAGTCCTCTGTCATGTCCGAAATATAATCCTCTCGCACCAAAACCAACCCTATAACTCCTACTTTAAGCGTCAAACTTTAATAACAGCCCGATCACTCAATGTCATGTCAGAAAATCTGCTTTACTGCGAATTTGAACCTTGACACGTATGTTACACGGTTCAAAGTTATGTTTGTGGCCTGGAATGAAATTACGGGTTCCAA
Organism: Anticlea derivata; assembly: GCA_947579855.1. Classification (NCBI taxonomy): domain Eukaryota; kingdom Metazoa; phylum Arthropoda; class Insecta; order Lepidoptera; family Geometridae; genus Anticlea; species Anticlea derivata. Next base: position 2,346,693 of record OX388269.1, read on the forward strand.
GATATGAATTATTACGGAGTTAATTCGCGGTTTAACTGGCTGTGATTGTTGAAGTTTGACAAAGTGCTGTTGTTTAGTAACTATAGTCAAAATAGGGTGGTGTTGAATGAAAATCAAGAAATGAAGATTATAATCCCGCGCGGTATTCAACGCCAGCGGAGCGCTTTCGTACTGAGTCCGTTTATCTCACAACATTAAACCTTTAAGAAGTTCATCAAAAAAAAAATATCATCGTTGAACGTCATAGAAATTCATCGTTGTGTATTACGTAGTGAGCTCCGCTTGCAGTAAAAGCGGCGTTTTAGGTAAATTCTTATTTGGTAAAAAACAACCGTATTAAAAGAACACATCATCATCATTTCAGCCGTAAGACGTCCACTGCTGAACATGTCCTCCCCCACAGACAGAGCAAATTCCTTACCATGTGGGGGGATTTGCCCATACTCACCACGCTGGGCATGCGGGTTGGCGAGCGCAGTTAGAGCTATCGTTGTTAAAATGAGGGACGCTGCTGCCCATCCCCTAGCTTTTTTCCCTTAGTCGCATCTTACGACATCCACGGATAGAGATATGGAGAGACCTATTCTTTAGCCGGGGCCACCACGGCCCTAAAGAACACATAGTTATTGATAATGTTATGATTGTAGGAAATACAGGAATAAATTTCTATGACAAAGTTATTTGGTCAACAAATACCAACAGAATAAAAAATTATAAGCGCTATGGTATAATTTTAAGGAGGAATATCATACACAACAATACATTAAATAATTATTTGTCCCATTCACAAAATAAAAGTCTCACAATGGGCTATGGAAAGAGCTATGCTCAGAGTTTCACTACGTGATAAAATCCGAAACGAGGAAATCCGCTGGATAACCAAGGTCACCGAATCGACAGAGCTTTCAGAATTAGCAAATTGAAGTGGCAGTGGGTAGGCCAAATAGCTCTCGGAACTAATAACCGTTGGGAAATAAAGGCTCTCGAACTGTGACCAATCGTATGACGCAGTGTGGCCGCCAAGCGACGGACCGACAACATTGTGAAGATTGAGAGACATTGTTGCTAGGTCAAGACCGTTCACCGTGGCACTATTGGGAAGCCTTATTCCAACCGCGGACTTCTGTTATCAACATGACGATGACATTTGTATAAAACTGGACCCGTCTCTTCTCACTGCCATCGTTTCAGATTGGGCTGTTTACTCTACAGTGACAGTTATCACTTATATAATAATATATATATGACTCTTAATATGTAAACTATCCTGAAAGGGGCATATTCAATAAGTAAAAAAGTTTGTTCTACGACTTTTGGAAATTCGTAATTTTTCATTGAAAAAACACTGCAAAAATCTGCTGTTTTTATAGTCAAATCAGTTCAAACAGTAGCAATATTGAGTTACAATTTCACGTTTATCTAGTTTGGTATTAGTATGATAAAAATACCAAAATCGACTAATTTGAAAAATTTCAGAAACAATCTTCATGTCGTTAATATTTTTTGCTTTTTTTTGAAAGAATTTAATATGTATACTAGCTACGCTAGCTATGAGCTATGCTTGTTTTCACTGATAAGATCCGAAATGAGGAAATCCGTAGAAGAACTAAGGTCACCGACATAGCTCTCAGAATTAGCAAGTTGAAGTGGCAGTGGGCAGGCCATATAGCTCGCAGAACCGACAACCGTTGGGGAGTAAAGGTTCTCGAATGACGACCACGAACCGGGCGACGCAGTGTTGGAAGGCCCCCCACCCGATGGACCGACGACATTGTGAAGGTTGCGGGAAGTCGGTGGATGGAGAAGGCTCAAGACCGTTCGTCGTGGAACTCTTTGGGGGAGGCCTATGTCCAGCATTGGACTTCTACAGGCTGATGTTGATGATGATGATGAATATGTATACTATCCCTTTATGGATAGTATACTTCATAGGAGTCAATTTATTGATAATGCGCCTTAAAAAATACCCATACCAAAAGACGCTTATTATCATAAAAGCTTCACGTTCAAGGACAAAAACCTTCCCTAACTTTTCGCAACTTCCCTGCGTTGCAATAAAATTTGACGCCAAAATGTCTACCGCTGATAAAATGGCACCGCCCGTACAATTGGAGGAGCGCCAGTTTTCATTTATTGCACTGAGATAAGTATGAAGCGTGATTGATTGCTTTAACAAGAATGCTTTCTGTTTTCAAACTCCTAACTCCTCCTTCCTAAAGTTGCGACTATAGCTTGAAGGTATAAAGTTGCGAGCACTTACATATTAAATCAAAAAATAAATAAATATTCCGGACATATTCACACGGTCAACTGATCCCAAACTAGGCATAGCCTGTACTATGGGTACCAGTGACTGATATATATAATAGATATATATTTTAACACCCAGACGCAGAACAAACATCTGTGTTAGTCACAAATGTTTGTCCAGTGCGGGAATCGAACCCGCGACCTCTAGCGCAGAAGGCAGAGTTACTACCAACTGAGCTATGAGGCCAGTCGCATTAGTCGCCATATTGGTCGTATTTGCGTCTAAGTTCGGTTTTGTTTTCACCGCGATTTGCCTAATATGCAGAATCGGGCTACACAAGTCGAAAAATACCCAATATCCGAAGACAATGTTTTTGCTCTTCTTTAGGATGTAGTGACCCAAAGAATAGAAGAATAGGTTCCTCTACCTACCCATGGATGTTGTAAGAGGTGACTAAAGGAGAAAGGGAAGGGGATGGGCAGCAGCGACCCCCATTTTTTACAAAAATAGCTCTAACTGCGTTCGCCAACCAACGTGCCCAGTGTGATGAAATGATAGGAATTCGCTCTGAAAATCAGTAAGGGAGGCCATTTTCAGCAGCGGACGTCCTACGGCTGAAACGATGATGATGACATTCAAAGATTATTTTTCAGATTTATCGGAGGCATATATCCAAATTAGAAAACTGTAGAGATCAAGGTTTTAGGAGGAGGTAGGGTGCAGCGAGAATTTCTCGTTCTGAATTGGAGCAGCCCGCCTGGATAGGTACCTCCGCCTTACAGAAGATCGCAGCCAAATATCATTATTTGTTTCAAATAGTGTTGTGTTCCTGCGGTGAGTAAGTTGCCAGAGCTCTTTAGGGGGGGAGGGTTTCGGGGTCGGCAACGCGTGCGTGATGCCTCTGGTATTGCAAGCGTTTATAGGCTTCGGTAACCGCTTACCAACAGGTGGGCCGTACGCTTGTTTGCCATCTCAGTTATATAAAAATAAAAAATAAAAAAAACTCACGAGATTGAAGAGAAAAAGTACTGCAGAGACCAAAAAATTTTAGGTAATCCTTTGCACTAGAAGATAAAATAGCTTCAATCAAATCTCCCCTGATTTTTTAGATCAGCATAACAATATAATATTCTACAGCTCATCGGAACAAATGGTATAGAAAATGGTTTTGAAATAACCCGGGGGCCATTCAGTGGTCGGTCCGAATGATAACAACCTCGGCCTGGACAGGAGAGATAATGAAATGCAATGCTGACCGAAAACCTTTAGCCTTTGGGTAATGGTGTTTTTGTGGCGAGCTTTTTACTTCCAAACGTACCTATACAAGATTTATGAACTAGAGAATACTATATGATATGAACCTCTGTTATGCGGACAGCCAAAGAGTGGAAATCATTTCCGGCGACTGTGTTTTCGAGTACCTATTATTTGGGAGTCTTCGAGACCAGAGTGAATATGTTTCTTCTAGGCAAACGTGCTACACCGTAGACCACATCGTCACATAACATCAGATGAGAGTGTGGTCAAACGTTAGCCTAAGATATGGGAACTTTTTTTTTTTTTTTTTTTTATACAACAGAGGTGGCAGACAAGCTTACGGCCCACCTGATGGTAAGCGGTTACCGTAGCCTATGAGCGCTTGCAATACCAGAGGCATCACGCACGCGTTGCCGACCCCGAACCCCCTTCCCCCCTAAAGAGCTCTGGCAACCTTACTCACCGCAGGAACACAACACTGTTTGAAACAAATAATGTTATGAGCTTACGTTAAATTGGATTTTAAATTTTACTATTTTCGTCGTTCTCAAATATTATATGGCTTAGAATTAACTTCGTTTTAGAATGTACAAACAAAGCTCTTTCATATGTCAAAGTCAAATTCAAAAGGCGTTTATTTCAATAAAATCACTAGGATCACTTTTATGAGACCCCATTGATATATTTCATATTCTTACAATAAACTTTTTCTGCGAGTTTTCCGATATTATGCGTATGGTATCATGCATCGAGGTCTACAGGGACCCAACCTCGATACTTTTTGTCACACACCTTTTGTGTAGAAATACAAAGAAATAAAACATATCTACATAATAAAACGATCGCTCAAATATCATGAAATGGGAACAGAAATAAAATACATTCCATATTCGGGCGCTACATTTAACTCCTTAGGGAAGGGCGTCACTCAAACTTTGCCTTGAATAGGCATGCCCAAGGAATGGCTGGAAAAGTCGGAATAACTCTACAAATAAATAAATAAATATTCCGGACATATCACACATTGTCAAGTGATCCCAAACTAGGCATAGCCTGTACTATGGGTACCAGAGACTGATATACATAATAGATATATATTTAACACCCAGACACAGAACAAACATCTGTGTTAGTCACAAATGTTTGTCCAGTGCGGGAATCGAACCCGCGACCTCTAGCGCAGAAGGCAGAGTTACTACCAACTGAGCTATGAGGCCAGTCAAATTCACTAAAAAGATGAATTTCATCCCCTAAAATAAAAATTAAATTTTAGATTGTGTTGGGTAATATCAGTTTATATTTCACCATCTTTAACTACAGTTTTGTTACACAGGTATATTTACTTTCATCATCATCATCATCAGCCTGTAGAAGTCCACTGCTGGACATAGGCTTCCCTCAATGAGTTCCATGACGAACGGTCTTGAGCCTTCTCCATCCACCGACTTCCCGCAACCTTCACAATGTCGTCGGTCCATCGGGTGGAGGGCCTTCCAACACTGCGTCGCCCGGTTTGTGGTCGCCATTCGAGAACCTTTACTCCCCAACGGTTGTCGGTTCTGCGAGCTATATGGCCTGCCCACTGCTACTTCAACTTGCTAATTCTGAGAGCTATGTCGGTGACCTTAGTTCTTCTACGGATTTCCTCATTTCGGATCTTATCACGTAGTGAAACTCCAAGCATAGCTCTCTCCATAGCCCGTTGCGCGACTTTGAGCTTGTATATGAGGCCTATAGTTATTGTAACTTACAGTAAATATATGTTACAAAACTGTAGTTGATCATGATGGTGTTTTATTGTAAGCATGAAACTAAAACACAATCATATACCGGCAGCGTACTCGGCCATCATCCTATTTCATCTTTTATATATGTAATTGCCTATAATAATCCGGTTACTAGTTAGTCGGATAAGTTTATAGTCGGATGCCAGGTATCCCTTTTCCCGAATGAGTTGTAGGAACGAGTCCCTCAGGCCTTCACACGCTTTACGTAAGCATAAAAACCTTTCTTTGCCACTAAATTTATGGAAATGAATAAAATTATGTCAGGATTTATGCGAAGTAAAACGGTTTCTTGTAATTTTGGTTTATTTTGTAAAGGGTATTTTGTGGCCGTTGCACGATTGTTTGTGTTTAGTATACTGGTTGTAATAAGCTATAATGTAGACCTGTCGATATAATTTATGAATTCGCCACTTTCTAATGGCGATCTCTATTTATGGTATCTAGGAAAATTATATCCAAAATCGGGAAATGTGAGTGCGCTAAGTCATCTAAAAACACACATGGATTAAAATAGAAATTTAGATAAATTAGTTTGTAATATAATATGTTAATTTGTAATATGCAGAAATTATGTCGCCGTAGTCGAAATCGGCTTGGACGATCATCATCATCATCATCATCAATTAGGTGTAGGTTTTGTAAGAAAATAAATATATTCTATTCTATATATTTTATTCTATTCTATTCAAACGGTGAAGAGAAACATCGCACATCGTGAGGAAACCGGCATGTCCTAAAACCTAAAAATTCCAAGACATGTGACATGTGCACGAAAGGAGCCTCTAACTTTAATCCTTTCACTACACTGATTCTTTCATCGACGGCCATAGGCCCTTTTCAGGGCCAGCATACCTCAACCTGGTCACTGAACTAATACAAGATGACCAAGAAACAATCAGTGACACAAAAAAAAGAATTGCGACTTCAATCTACAGAATTAGCTTTGTATTTGTGTTTCTAATTGCAAAGTACACTGTACACATAACAAAACAAACTGAAAGTTACTTTACGCCAGATTGAGGACAGCGGCACAGAATGGATAGCCAATTGCCTGAGTGGATAGTTGGCGTACCACTTACAGTTGGTTTACAATGTAAAATGTGCTTTATTGCTTTGAGCATTTTTTTTTATTTTTTTTTTTATACAACTAAGGTGGCAAACAAGCGTACGGCCCACCTGTTGGTAAGCGGTTACCGTAGCCTATGAGCGATTGCAATACCAGAGGCATCACGCCCACGTTGCCGACCCCGTACCCCCCCGCCCCTAAAGAGCTCTGGCAACTCACCGCAGGAACACAACACTATTTGAAACAAATAATGTTATTTGGCTGTGATCTTTTGTAAGGCGGAGGTACCTCTCCATGCGGGCTGCTCTAATTCAGAACGAGAAAATCTCGCTGTGCCCTACCTCCTCCCGAAGCATACACTTTATTATAGCATTTTGTTTCAATAACGCACTCTGTGTAATTGTGTACTGGCCAATCACACTAATATTACAAATGCGAATAACTCTGTCTGTTTGTTTGTAGGTAAGCTCAAACTAAACGGCTAAGCCGATTTTGATGAAATTTGGTTTGAGGATAGCTTAAGCCCAGGCTAATTTTTGTCCAGGTGTCGCGTGAGTGAACCGCAAGTAGCCACTAGCTTGGTTTTCACACATGTGGGCGTGCTACGTACTAGGTAGCTACATTTCGTTTTAGTACTCGAAAGGAGCCTATTCTGAATAACCTCTTCACTTTGAAACCTAAGTAGTCATTTTTTTTTGTTTTTATCAACAGAATACACACACCTTTACAGTTATCACCAATGCGCCGTGATATGCAAATTTTAATTAAAATAACATTGCAAGATAATAATTAACAAAAATTTACAAAACTTTAAATAATTGAACTAATCCTTACACTATCTATCATTTCAGCCGTCGTCATAGACTTAGATCTGTAGTAGTTCAGAGTAGCCAAAAATGAACGAACAACTAGAATGTGTAATTCTGTATTGTTGCTGTGAAGAAAGGAAAAGAAAATATTTTTCCACAGAAAACACAAAAGACTGTTTTCAAAAACCATAAAAAAAATCATAAAGATACAGCACATACCGAGTATAATTATTAATAATCAAATTTCAATGTGTGGCTCAAGGGAATAAAAGGGCAAATATGCCTATGTTCAGCTGTGGACATCTACAGGCTGATGATGATAATAGATAGATAGATAACTCCTTATTGTAAGCCACATAAAAATTTAACACATCACAATTAAATCGACAAAATATAAGTAATAATAGTGGAATACAATGGGCGGTCTAATCACTAAGAGTGATCTCTTCCAGACAACCTTTGGATGGACTGGATTTTACGAGAACGATAGAGGACGGTGGGTGGTGCTAAGGAAACAGGAAAATATGAACTTACAAAATAAATATAATATATAAATATGAATACATAATATAATTATACATACGCATAATATAAAACTATATAAATAATACAATAAATATGACACTTAGATAACCAATACATATATTGATGATGATCATATGATAGAAGCCATTGGAATTAAAGCAGCAACTAACACGGTAATAGCGTCAATTTGTGTGCTTTATGCATATTGTAAACAGCTGCTACAGCGGACACAAAGCTAATTGCAAGATAATGGCCCTAGTATTGTTAGTCTTCAACAGACTGACATTATTTTCAACGCACATGTCAATTTGTAATCTTTTTTGTATATCTTAAAAAAATCCCTATTTATAACATGACAGCGCAGCTTACGACGCAACGATTTTCATTGATCCTTTTTCCTATTAATATTATAAATGCCAAAGTTTGTAAGGATATTTGGGTCTTTGGATGTTTCAAACACGCCCAAACGGCCGAACGGATTTAGATGAAATTAGGCACAGAGATAGATAATAACCAGAAATAGCTTAAAGATTACTTTTTATTTTCATAGGTACCACACGCGCCAAGCCGCCGGAAGAAGCTAGATAGTTATAATGATGATAAAAAGACCATTAACAGCAGAACAATTGAACAAAAAAAATGATTCGGTATAGTATACAATACATAAATCACCTTGTATTTCTATTGTCGACGTCAACTACATAATAATACCGGGCTTCATAGTAAAATGCAGCAAGAAACGGCTTGCAGACATCAGCCGTCAGACCGGCTTAGTGTATAGCTTTATGTCCCATCCAGACTCTCCACGAGGCTACACGAGGGAACGCAAGTGCGAGAGTGAGGACGGTGCACTCGTGTTTCCTCGTCTTCCCTCGCCTCGCCGTCGCTCCGCTTAGTGTCGGTTTTTCAGGCGCGAGTCAAAGGACGCGAGATAAAAAACGTAGAGAAAGACTTAGCGGTTAGAGAAAGACGTAGCGGGCAACTGAATAAATCGAGAGTGTGGATGGCTAACACTCTTGCCGCCTCCACTCGCCAAGACTCGTGCCGAGAGCCTCTACGAGGCACCTCGCGAGAGTCTGGATGGGGCATTAGATATGAAGGCGTAGATCTTTCAAGATAAGAGACAATGCAGCAAGTTTATTTCAGCTCCGAATCTGATAAAGCTTTGCGAGAAGTGAAAGGCTTTTACATAAAGGCATTTTATTTCAAACTGTGAAGCCTAAATCAAAACGGCTATGAAAAAATGTTCTTACGATTTTGTATCCTACTTCCTACTATCCTATCCTACTAGTAATATTATAAATGTGAAAGTTTGGATGGATGGATGTTACTCAATCACGCCAGAACGGCAGAACTCCCATTTGGAAAAGCATTAAAATGGAATACTTTCTAATCATTTTATAATGAACCTTCGATAAAGTAATGACAAGAATAAAATCGTAATGGCTGAAAACATTTTTTAAACGACAGGTTTGATGTGAAATGACCTCATTTAACCCACAGGCTGAAAGCAGTAAAAAAGCTATAAAACAGTGTACTTTGAACCGCAACTGGCAAGTCACTGTAACTTTAGCTTTATTTTTTCACTGTAAAATTAGCTTCATAGTGAATCTATGAAGCTAATTTTTTTATTTATAAACTAGCTGACCCGCTCGCATCTTTGTCCACGTGTTCAAGTATGTTCCTACCTTGACTATTGTCACTTTGTAAGTTCGTGCCCTTGAGATCTTCATTTTCCAACCCCGTGTTACGTGTGTACGGAAGCCTCACTTGGTGATGGGCACTTGCCCATCTTTATTTCAAAATGGATTTTCTCCTGAAAATTAAAATTAAAACTCTGTATATACCTACAATTCATTATTATGTGGGAAAGCCACGAACTAAGTTAGCGTGCAGTTGTGCAGTGCGCGCTACGCGCATATTCATTTTCCGTATAGAAAAATCTTTTGGTAGGCCGGCATTCGAACCTACGATCTTCAGATCGAGTCGAGGTAACTTGGCCAACACGGTCCACAAATCAAATCACCACCACACTATTCAGAAAACTAACTCAGCAACCACAAATTCGAGTCACAGAAATTAAATTACAATTTAATTAGCATTTTAAAGCCGACTCCCGCGGGTGTGAAAGTTTGTATTTGCGGTAATTTTGCGACATCCCCTTTGGGGGTAGAGGGCGAAGTTGGGCCTCGAGAGACCTGTCTGTCATAATGGTTTTGTCCCTTGTAATGTTATGGGTGTTATAATGTTCTAACACGTGTAATGCTTGAGTAAAACAACACTGGTTTTACAAGGTTAACATTTAATTTAAACTACGTGACATTATATAATATACATATTTGACTGAAATGCCCTTTTTCAGTCAAAAATGTAAGTACATACCTATATTGTTTTTTGGTGACAAGTAAAGGAAGTGATTACTTTATGTATTACCTTTCTAGTTTCAACTATGTACGTTAAAATCTTCTTCCGAGATTTAGTTTATTCAAATAGTAATTAAGGCAAGTAAATAGGTAAAATCTTTTCCTTTTTTTTTATTTTTATTGGTGATGGTTAGGCGTTTGACCACCATCTCACTTTTGCAAGTGAGATGTGGCCTAAGATGGAGCACGCTTTACCAGAAGGAACTTATTCACTCTAGATTTGAAGACTCCTAGATTGTACTCATCCGGGAAAACAGACGCTGGCAGATCGTTCCACTCTTTGCCAGTGCTTATAATAAAGGTGGAGCAGAAACGTTTGGTTCGACACTGTGGTATGTCGACCAGGTAAGGGTGGTAATTACCTGTGCGTCTGCTTGTCCGGTAGTGGAGGGGGGAGGGAGGGATGAGGTCATGCAAATCCTGCGCACAGTCACCAAAGTGGTACTTGTAGAACACTGACAGTCTGACCACACGCCGTCTGTGTTCAAGGCTCTGTAGATTGGACTCTACAAGCGAGTCATCTCATATGAGCCTAATAGCGCGTCGCTCAATTATATACTTCTACTTTTCCTATTATACCCCTTCATTGCGAGATGAATAGTATTAACCTACAAGTAGCTATTGTTTTCTGATTGGTCCTAGCGTGGGAGTGACGGCTAGAGTTTCATTACCGGTGCCATTGTGGGCATGCCAGCCCGTTCTTTGTTTGAATAAACAACAAAAATGAAATAAACAAAACGGAGTAAATTACTTTGTGCTGATAAGAACCCCTTGAGGTTTGTTCTACGACTAACGTCATTTTCTAAAAACTCTATACAATTTGCTGTTCGGATAAAATTAGTTCAAACAGCTGTTTTAGGTCAATCTTGAGACTGATCTTCTTGTACGTTTAGTAATCCTTTTAAAATATTATAAATGAAAATGTTTGTGATTGATTGATGATGTTTGTGAAAATGTTTTGATGTTTAGATGTTTGTTGTGCAATCACGTCGTAACGGAGTTATTTACCTAATAAATAAGCATATAGGCAACTTTTTTATCGAAATACCACACAAGCGAAGACGCGGGCGCAAGCTAGTTAGACATAAAGATTATTTAAATACCATAACACCTCTTTTCTCTAATATACTTTTTTTTAAGAATAAACCCCGTTCAGGATTGTATGTTATGAATCACCTTGTATTGTATGCAGGCAGGATTGATTGAACCGATGATGTGTTTTTCAACCTCAATATATCAGTTTTCTGATGAAAATTTTCAGGCCTTTTTGAAATTTTTTCTTTCAATAAACTCCACAAGCCGAAAGGTCAGATATCGAACTCATTTTCAAAGCAAATTATCAATAATTTTCTCTTACACTTCTCACGATAAATCAGAAAGTGTAATGAAGCCTGAGTTTGAAGTTATAATTGATCGCAAAGTTACGGGGAAGCTAAGTGGTCTCTTAGTACCGATTTGAAGTTTTGAAACTTTTGAATTTATTAATCTGGATTCAGGATTAAAGAATATAAGTTTCATGGATAAAGTTCGTAATAAATCACAAAATAATTGGACAAGGTAGAAAGTCTTGCCTTGCTTAATCTGTCACTACTCTTATTATTTTATAGTTTGGTATATGACTGCCTTTCAAAGTTTTTGTGAAAGTGACTAGTTACAATATCTTATCTGAAGATGTATCTAAAGATTATCTTTAGGTGTACTACGTTAAGTGCATGTTTCACCATCCCTGACTGATGCTACTTGACTGATACAAATATAATGGACAGATCTATTTTTATTTACCAAGTAGCGATAATCAGAGATGGTGAAAAAGACACTAAAACCTAAATTGTTCCTCAACTAACTGTCAATTTTGAAGTCTTTTTGGTCTAGTAGGAGGTATTATCGATCCGAAAGTCGTTGGGAAGAATGCCGGCCCGGTAACAGGGCGGATTACTTGAGTGATTCTCAAACTACACACTCTCCAAAAATCCTTTAATAAACACTATAAGTTTTGTCGTCTGTTACGAGTAGGTACTTCAAAATAAGTTAAAAACTTTTGAATGTCCAACAAAAAACCATTTATAAAGTCCAAAACAAACACTTCCCACGTAAAGTTACGTTTTGACACGGCAATTACCTGGAGTGTTACAATTCAGCGCTTCAAGCAATTCATTTGCACACGTGTAGCCATTTATTCGCTTGAAAGCGGTTATGTTAGAGTGGGATTAGTGAGGAAGGTTCCGTAGACGAAAGCCGAGTTTTTTGGCTTTATCTTCTAAGCTTAGTCACGTGGAACCAAGTTATCTTAGTGATTTTATCGACTAACCTTCTGTTGAGTTTGGGTTTTACGATTTCTTACAATGCAAAACATATAGTTATACGAAAATAAGATATAGTTTTATCTCGACTGCGTAAATAGGCGTGATGTTGTTAGGTTTACTTGTGATTTATTTTAATTTTAGCGTTATTTTATTCGTGGTGAATATATTACGGTTTTAATCAGAATACTCCCAAAAATTTTAAACAGTGCAGTCAAACTATGTATGTTCTGATAATACTGAGGACAACTCCTGCGCGACTTGAGAAATAAACCGGTTTAATAAGATTTTTTGTAAGGATTTGAAAACGCTCTCTGAACCAAAAAAAATGTATGTCCAACCGGTTTCAAATGATAATTAACCGGTTAAACGATAACCGCTTATTCAGATTATGATAAACGACGAACCCCTCGTTAGTTACCGCACTTTATCAAAAGGTCCGCAACCCTATTTCTATCTCGGCCCTGATTAAACCAGGCTAAGGATTAAGTTAGGTAAAAATAAATCTATTCCATTATTCCCATTGCTATCTCCATCCTAAGGTTATCTGGAGAAAATAGCTTTAAGACCGCTACTTATTTATTAATTTGTACAGGGAGTGATAGAAACGAAATGTTTTGATTAGTACCTGTCTAATTGTACTTATTATTATAATGTGCCTACTAATAACAAATGGCAAATCCTTAGGGATTAAAAAAAACCTGTTATGATGTTATACTGTATTCTAAATAAATAAATAAATAAATTTCTTTTGTTTTTAGCTATTATGTTTCATAGTTTATTATTTTGTTTTTACTATAGTTACGAATTTACAATAAAACGCTCTTTAACAATATATTGCATAAGAAATTTAAGTTTGCCGTGGTGGCCCCGCCTGAAGAAATAATAATAGACTCTTCTAAGAGCAAATATCAACGGGATGGACAGCAGTGTCCCCTATTTTAAGGCGCTATGAGAATCATAAAGGCGCGCGAAAGTAATCGACGTAAGCGACATATAAGAAAATATCGATTATCTTAAATACTAAGTATTTTTTTTAAAAAGTGTCTTGGATTTAGGTACCCAATGTCTAACACAATATTTAAAAAAAACAGAGGACTGAACTTTAAAAAATAAATCTATCGTGAAAAGTTTTACAAATTGCGTTTCTGTCCTGGATTTAGGTAAATAAAATGCTCAAGTTATCTTTGTCATAAAAATCAACACTGTGTGTTTTGCGGTTATTGAGAAAAAACAGTTCATAAATCATAAAATAATTTAACCCTCACCTTAACAACGATAGCTCTAATTGGTGAGTATGGGAAAAGTCCCCCCACCTGATGGTCGCTTTGTAAATCTGTGGACGCGTATGCTCAGCAGTGGACGTCCTACGGCTGAAATTTTACCTATAATTCAATAATTGAAGAGTTTTTTGGAATCAGAACAAAAGAGATTTTTTTTCGTAGAATCTTTCTCTCTATAATTTATTTTTTTTTATACTACCTGCTCGTCAATGGCATATTATGTGTCATGCAAACCTTTCCTAAAGTAAGTCATTACAGCCCTACGGTCTAGCCGGGTCATAATGTTGTACTGAATTTCATTATTTCCCATGGGGCATAATGTGATTTGAATTTGGAATGCAACCCATGTAGTCGTGCTTGATCGAGGTTGGTTTCAAAAATGTTTGGGTGCAATGAGATTTTATTCAAATTAGGCTGTATGTTATCATTTTCTTTGCACTGCCTACAAATTAAAAAAAAGAAAAACATGAAAACTTTTTACGAAATTCATTATCAACCGCGCACGAAGAAGGATTTATTCGAATGTCAAACTGACCACTACAGATTAGACTACAAAAAAAGAAAAAATGGCGCCAAGCGCTCAAACTGCTGTGCTGTTAACTACACCGAAATTCAGTTTCGATTCGAATAAATTTCTAAAAATTGTCAAGTGACGACGACAGTGATTTTGATTCGACTCCAGAATGCATACAATCTGAAGCCTCTGGTATAGTTGGAAACTTACTTCCAGAAAAATAATTTCTTTCTACTTAACAGTCATTGTTTTCAATTGCCTCGCAGAAAGTATAAAAAGTAGAGTATGCATCGCGGGCTTAAATGTGTATTTGTCTTGGGCGCGATCTTGAACCCCTCGTACTCAGGATTCTTGCCTTAACTCCCTCGCTCCGCTCTGGAGTTAACCATAGAATCCCTCGTTCTCGGGGTTCAATATAGCGCCCGCGACATAATACACTACTTTAAGCCCTTGTTGCATAATCTACTATTATCAATCCTTATTTATTTTATTTTAATTCATTGAAATTATATATCCAAAGCCAAGGTTTCTTTTTTACTTTTCAGCATGGAACTCTCAAAATGGAGGGTGCAAATCATGTTCAGTTGGACGCGAACTCTGGTGCCTGTGAGCGGTTGATAACTCGATTTGCCTGCATTTTTCATTCGGGAAACAGTGGAATTTTACAGTATTTTTCGGTTGGTTGCTTTTAAGCTTATGTTGATGTGATGTCAACATGAAGTGTGAGGAAAATGGAGACGAATTCTGGCTTCTATTTTTATTGTGTAAATGTTATAATAAATAACACCCAAAGTCACATACACAGTCCTCACCACACACTAGGATTCCCTGTGTCGTGGGTCAGAAACTACGAGTACCACGGTACCACAACACCCAGACCCGGAATAAATAATATATGTGCAGTAAGTAGCAGCAGAAAATTGCAAGTAAGTATCATCATCATCATCATCATCAGCCCACATTAGTCCACTGCTGGACATAGGCCTCCCCCAATACACGCCACTGACCCCGGTGTTCGGCCCTTGTCATCCACTTACTACCCGCCGCCTTTCGTAGGTCATCGCTCCACCTAGCCGGGGGGGCTGGGGCTCATTCACCAGTTTAAGGTCGCACAGCGAGCTATGGAACGGGCGATAAAATCCGCAACGAGATTATCCGACAGAGAACCAAAGTCATCGACATAGCCCAGAGAATTAGCAAGCTGAAGTGGCAGTGGGCTGGCCATATATGCCGAAGAACCGACAACCGTTGGGGTAAACGAGTTCTTGAGTGGAGACCACGTCTAGGCAAACGTAGTGTGGGGCGCCCCCCGGCTAGGTGGAGCGATGACCTACGAAAGTAAGTATGACTGGAGTGAATTATTTACAGTTCCTAAAAGAAAACCCGAAGCTGTGTTGTGGGAGGTACCCCGACTTACAATCCAAAGGTCGTGAGTTTGAACACGGTCGTGCACTAATGAGTTTTCTGGCTTAAAACGGCGAAGAAAACATAGTGAGAAAACCAGTAAGTAGGTATTCTTACAAGCGGCGCCGGCGATGGGCTTGCAAACTGTCACGTATAGAATACTCACTACTAAAAAATTATGGCATGTGCCAAAATGTTTGGACGTGAAGTTCGTCAATTATGCATTATTGAAGAATTTCAAAATCTTACTGCCAATCGGGTTAAGAATAAGCTTCTATCGGGTTAATACAAATTTTAATCACCTTGTAGTACAGAAAACTAGCTAAATAACCAGTTCAGTATGTTTAACATGTTATGTAGGTATCTAATAATGCGTCCCGCAACAGTTGTATCTGAGCCTAATTGCCAATTAAAGCCCATGCAAAGCGTTGCCAAATGGGTGCATTGCATTTTCTATTAAATACATCATCATCATCATTTCAGCCGTACGACGTACACTGCTGAACATGGCCTCCCCCACAGACAGAGTGAATTCCTTATCATGTGGGGGGATTTCCCCATACTCACCA
Source organism: Anticlea derivata (assembly GCA_947579855.1). Taxonomy (NCBI): domain Eukaryota; kingdom Metazoa; phylum Arthropoda; class Insecta; order Lepidoptera; family Geometridae; genus Anticlea; species Anticlea derivata. The sequence continues at coordinate 2,362,881 of OX388269.1, forward strand.
CGCTGGGCATGTGGATTGGCGAGCGCAGTTAGAGCTATCGTTGTTAAAATGAGGTACGCTGCTGCCTATCTCCTAGCTTTTTTCCCTTAGTCGCCTCTTACTACATCCGCGGATAGGTAGATATGGAGGGGCCTATCCTCCAGCTTAGGCCACCACAGCTATTTAAAACACAATAGTATAATACAACACCCAACAGTCACACACTTAAGATTCCCTGTGCCATAGGTATCAGAAGCAACGAGTACCATGTACAGACAAATATGGAACAAATATTTGCAGATCATGCAAATCTTCGTCCCGCTTGAGGGATCGAGCCCGTCTCTATCGTCTCAGTCGGGTCCTACGCCGCCGAGGTCGTCACAGAGATGGACAATAACTGACCAGAGAGAATTCATAGGTACTCTATGATGCCCTTAGATCATTTGTTGAAGCTCACATTTGTCTTTTTTCTTTCACATTTTTATAAGCTCTTATTTATTAGAGATTATAATTAGTTTTTTTTTCTTTTGAGCCTCACCTACTTCAATCGGCACCACACTGAAGCTTTAAATCCCATTTTGTGAAAAAGGATCTTCGAAAAAATGAAAGGCACCAAGCCGTGTTTGTTGCCTGATTCTTCTAGGCTTGGTCGCGAGGAACAGTCATAACTTCACCTAGTTTCTAAGATGTTTCAAAGTGATCCTAGTGATTTTATTGAAATAAACGCCTTTTGACTTTGACTTTGAGATCCACATAATTTAATTCTTTAATTTAGTCCGTGAGTGTAGCTAAAAATGTAGTTAAGGATATTAAAGAAGTAATGTATTTATTTATTCATAATGTTAATGGAATATTTGCTGGGCTACGAGATGACAAAAAGCACCTGCCAATTCATTAGCATTTTTTTTTTTTTATAAAACTGAGTTGGCAAATAAGCTTACGGCCCACCTGTTGGTAAGCGGTTACCGTAGCCTATGAGCGATTGCAATACCAGAGGCATCACGCACGCGTTGCCGAACCCGAACCCCCCTACCCCTAAAGAGCTCTGGCAACCTACTCATCGCAGGAACACAACACTATTTGAAACAAATAATGTTATTTGGCTGCGATCTTCTGTAAGGCGGAGGTACCTCCCCAGGCGGGCTGCTCCAATTCAGAACGAGAAAATCTCGCTGTGCCCTACCTCCTCCTAAAAAATAGCATAAATTATTAATAAGGTTTATTCTTATTATAGATCCACTTAATCCATCCGACCATTGGAAACTCAATTCCATTAAAAAGTGTTAAGCGATCAATCATTCGATCGGGTTTATTACTGGTCATCGATCATCGTTAGGATACCGCCAGTCACCGGCTCTGGCGAGTTATTAAAACTGTTCAACATGTTGTAAACAGAACACTGCCTGTTTTGGAGTGCTAACTACCTATGTATAGAGTTATAGAGCCTATATTTTGTTTACGATAAGAGTAAAGTGTCAATTTGTTTATATCGATACCGAAAATCGAAGAAGCTACGAGTGATAAGAGAGCGTTGTGGATAAACAAGACGTAGTGAAAAAAAAAGAAAAAGTTTTTATTTGTAACGGCACATTGGGACAGAACGAAGCAACACACAGACAGTAAAAAATAAAATAAAAAGAAATTAATAAACAAAAATTCACTACAAAAAAATACACTTACAAAACTAGGGGAAAAAAAAGTAGTGAAAAGTTCTTTACCTAGATTAGCATATAGGCTACTTTTTATGTAGGTACCAAGCGAACAAAGCCGCGAGCAGTAGCTAGTAATATTATAAATGCGAAAGTTTACGAGTATATTTGGACGTTTAGATGTTTGTGGTTCAATCATGCGGTAACAGCTCAACCGATTTCGATGAAACTTGGAATAGATAGAGTTCTTTACTGAGAAAATATTAAGGCTACTTTTAATTAGGTACCATGCGACCGAAACTGCGGGCGTAAGCTTCGATAAAATATCAATTATTATAAGGCCCATAGGTTGTAATTTCCTTTAACGTCATGCGAGGTGCAATCTTATATTAACCGGGTTTACGTGAAATGAGTTCTCAGCACAGAAGCTTTTTTTTTGTTTATTCCGGACATATCACACACGGTCAACTGATCCCGAACTAGGCATAGCCTGTACTATGGATACCGGAGACTGATATACATAATAGATATATATTTAACACACAGACACAGAACAAACATCTGTGTTAGTCACAAATGTTTGTCCAGTGCGGGAATCGAACCCGCGACCTCTAGCGCAGAAGGCAGAGTTACTACCAACTGAGCTATGAGGTCAGTAGTAGTAGTGAGTCAGCTTTGATCAAATACCAAACTATCGACGTAGAAGTGGGTAAAGTAATCCGAACGGCCCTTCCCCTTAATAATAAAGCCTCTGTTCTTCAGGGTCTTATGAGTGGATGGGAATTTTTAGGATCTATGTCGAGATTTATAACCATTTTCCTTTTGTGAGAGATTACTTTCTTTGCGTATTCTTTTTCATAAAAACGCCAGCATAACAACCTGATTAACTTTGTCGAGACAATTTCATTGTTGACCTTTGTAAATTATCTTCTAAAAATGTCTCAGCTTTCTCGTTACTTTATTACAAATAAATATATAAAATAATATAATATTTAAAAATAAATTATGTTTAAATTTATAAGTTTAGATTTTAAGGGCATTTATATTCCTTGCTTATTATAAAATCGCTTTGGCTTGGCTGTGATGGTGTTATAATTATAAATCATCATCATCATCATCATCAGCCTGATGAAGTCCACTGCTGAACATAGGCCTCCCCCAAAGAGTTCCATGACGAACGGTCTTGAGCCTTTTCCATCCACCGACTTCCCGCAACCCTAACAATGTCGTCGGTCCATCGGGTGGGGGGCCTTCCAACACTGCGTCGTCCGGTTCGTGGTCGCCACTCGAGAACCTTTGTTCCCCAACGGTTGTCGGTTCTGCGAGCTATATGGCCGGCCCACTGCCACTTCAACCTGCTAATTCTGAAAGCTATGTCGGTAACCTTGGTTCTTCTACGGATTTCCAAATTTCGGATTTTATCACGCAGTGAAACGCCGAGCATAGCTCTCTCCATAGCCCGTTGGGCGACTTTGAGCTTGTGTATAAGGCCAATAGTTAGCGACCAAGTCTCAGTGCCATATGTCATCACTGGCAACACGCACTGATTGTAGACTTTCGTCTTGAGGCTCTGCGGTATCTGCGACGAGAAGATATGACGAAGTTTCCCAAACGCTGCCCATCCGAGTTGGATTCGTCGGTTGACCTCTTTGTCGAAGTTGGACCTTCCTAGTTGAATCGTCTGACCCAAATAGACATAGTGGTCTACAACTTGAATGGTATCGATCCCAACATTTACCGGCATAGGTGCGACATGAGCATTGGACATGATATTTGTCTTGCTCATGTTCATTTTAAGACCTACCTGTTGGGAGACGGTACTGAGGTCTCTGAGCATAGCGCCAAGGTCCTCCAGCGATTCTGCCATTATGACTATATCATCGGCGAATCGAAGGTGAGTGATGTATTCGCCATTGATGTTGATGCCTTGTCCTTCCCAGTGCAGAAGCTTAAAAACATCCTCCAATGCAGAGGTGAACAGTTTCGGAGATATTACGTCTCCCTGTCTCACCCCTTTTTGCAATTGGATAGGATTTGTGCTCTGGTCTTGGAGTCGGATAGACATGGTGGCCTTGCTGTACAAACACTTCAACACTTCGATATACCGGTAGTCGATCTGGCACCGCTGTAGTGACCGTAACACTGCCCAGGTCTCGACTGAATCGAAGGCTTTTTCGTAGTCCACAAACGCTAGACACAATGGCCGATTATACTCTTCGGTCTTCTGTATAATCTGCCGAAGCGTGTGGATGTGGTCTACGGTACTAAAGCCTTTGCGGAACCCGGCTTGTTCGGGAGGCTGGAAGTCGTCAAACCTACGGGCGAGCCGATTAGTGACAACTCTCGAAAACAGCTTATAGACATGGCTCAGCAGCGAGATGGGCCTATAATTCTTCAAGAGGGTGTTGTCACCTTTCTTGAAAAACAGTACCACCACGCTCCTGTTCCACGCCTCAGGCGTTGTACCTTCGAGGATGACGGAATTAAATAGCTTCTGAAGGACTTTAAGTACCGGTGTTCCACCCGCTTTCAGAAGCTCTGACGTTATTCCGTCCTCCCCCGGTGCCTTATTGTTCTTAAGCTGTTTGAGGGCCGTCCGGATCTCGTATAGGCTGACGTCCGGGATGTCTTCGGTATAGTGCCGGGTCAGGCGGGCTCTTGCATCGCTTGCCGTGCTTAGAGCAGGACTTTGCGATGAGGTGTACAGTTGTCCATAGAACTTCTCGAGCTCTCGTAAAATCTCAGGCTTCGACGAGACGATACTGCCGCCATCGGTCTTCAGTTTCGTCAACTGACTTTGTCCAATAGACAGATCTTTTGCGAACACTTTCGAGCCTTTATTACGCTCTATGGCGTGTTTAATACAAGCTGTATTAAAAAGGCGCAAATCGTGTCGCATGGACTTAGAGATCTGCCTATTGAGCACGCCGTATTTCGACCTGTCCACTGAAGAATGCAGTCTCATGTCGTTTCGCTCAGCCATGAGTTTTAGAGTGTGCTCAGAGAGTTTCTGGGTTCTATTTTTACGGTGGGTCTTAAAGAACTCCGACCCAACCGCTTGGACAATTTCCACTAGCCCGTTGTTCAGCTCGTCCACTGTATCGCATTCAGCTAGGCTTTGGAAGCGATTTTGGAGTTCTAACTGAAAGCTCTCGGGGTTTTGAATTTGGACAGGACTTGGGCGAAGAGTAGATTTCACGAGACGAGACCTTTCCAGCTTTATGTTGATATTCAATGAGCCTCTAACCATACGGTGATCGCTGCCGGTTTTGATCGCGTTGATCACAGAGACATCATTGAATATTTGCTTCTTGGTCGTCATGATGAAATCTATCTCGCTTTTGTAACCACCGGGGTGCAGCCACGTCCATTTTCTGGACGGTCGTTTCTTGAAGAAAGAGTTCATCGCAAAGAGTCCCTCCTTCTCCATGAAGTCGACCAAACGCTGGCCCCTTTGGTTTCGCTGTCCAAATCCGAATTGCCCCACTTTCAGTTCATCGCCGTTCCTCGTGCCTAGCCGCGCGTTGAAGTCCCCCATCACAACTGTAAAGTGTGTTTTCGAGGCATGCATGGCATTTGAAATGTCGTCATACATGGCCTCCACTTCATCGTCTGGGCGTTTCGAGTGTGGGGCGTATACCTGTATGACCTTCAGCGAATACCGATCGGTGATTCTGAGTATAAGGTATGCCACCCTGCTTGAAACGCTCACTATCTTTACAATATTGTTGACGAGGGACTTATGAACGAGAAACCCGATACCATGTTGGGATAGCTGGTCTCCCTCCCGGTAGTAGAATAAGTTGCCGGAATTTAGGATTATCGTGTCCTCTCCCTCTCTTCGGACTTCTGATAATCCTATTATTATATAATCGATAATCAATTATAAATAAATAAATATAAATAAATAAATTACCCGACTATTGCAAAGCTGAAAGGAAGGGCTATGTTTTTTGAAGTATATGTATGTATGTTTGTATTTACGTTTGTTCTACTGTAGCGCCTGAATTACTCATCCGATTTTGATGAATAAAGAATCAGAATCTATATTTTGTTATTATTGTCCAGGCGACATTGGCAATTTTTATTCTACTAATATTTTAAATGCGAACGTTTGTGAGAATGGTACGTGTTTGTTGTTCAATTACGTCGTAACGGCTCAACTGATTTCGATGAAACTTTAAATAGATAGTCCTTTACCTAGAATATCCTATACTATATGCTATTCTAGGTAAAGGAGTAGGCTACTTTTTATCAAGGTATCACGTGAGCAGAACCGCGGGCGTTCAAATATGCGGAAATCCAAACTCTCGACTAAATTAGAAATTCCCTTCATAAATTGGTAAGCCTCTAGGTAGAGAATTTAATGCCATGTCATCATTTTCATCTTAGGATGCTCTGAACCAACCGTGCTGTAAATCTACGGAATCGAAAAGGGCTTCGCCGCAGTGACAGCGGAGGTGAAGGCGGATGCGGTTGAAGATATTTTGCTTGCTTTTTGAGCGAGTTCAACGACGAGCGGTCTTGAGCCTTTTCCCCACAGACATTAGGAGGAGGTAGAGCACAGCGAGATTATCTCGCTCTAGATTGGAGCAGCCCACCTGGGGAGGTACCTCCGCCTTAGAGGGATCGCAGCCAAATAACATTATTTGTTTCAAATAGTGTTGTGTTCCTGCGGTGCGTAACGTTGCCAGAGCTCTTTAAGAGGGTTGGGGGGGGTTCGGCAGGCAACGCATTAACGATGCTCCAGGTGTTGCTGATGTAAATAGGCGACGGTTACCACTTACCATCAGAAGGGCGGTAAGCCTGCTTGCCTCCGTATAACATAAAAAGACGACCCGTAACAATGTCGTTCCTACTAACACTGCGTCTCTTTGCGAGATACTTTATTCCCCAACGGTTGTCGGTTCTGCGAGCTATATGGCCTGGCCACTGCCACTTGCTTGCTTGTCGTGTCATTCTTTCTTGGTCATCCTGTATTAGGTCAGTGACCAGGTTGAGGTATGGTGGCCCTGAAAATGGCCTATGACCGCCGGTGAAAGAATAAGTGTAGTGAAAAGATTACAGTGCGCTTCTCAGGGGCTCTGATACTATAATAAAGATTGCCGAAATTTCAATCTTATCTAACACTCTTCTTGTCACAAAACCTTCTTCCCTCCTCATGACATGACAGTTTTCTGATATACTAAGGCCACTATTCACTAACACAAACAACCGGTTAGTTACTGGTTGTTTGTGTTAGTGAATAGAGGTTAATCTTTGGTTATGCTGACAGATGATGTACGATAACATGTTGCAAAAACAACCGGTTAAGTAACAGTCGTTGAATGTCCGGTTAATATGTTGGTACCCTAAACTTAGCCATTTCGGAATATGTTTAAACATCTGTTTCTTTCAGTTAACGTTGGCATAACCTAAACCACTTCAGCTAAAATTTAATTTCAGCATTTTATGGAGTGTTGAAACTGGCAGATAGCCGATATTCTCAAGTGGCTAGCCAACTTCATACATATCAGCTATTTAATCCATTCACGATTTCACGAAGGAAGAATGTTATGTATTATCTATGCAGGTCTTTTCGATAAAATTTATGGGCAATGAATGAACTAAACTTAGCTATAGAAGATTAACTTTACGAGATATAAACTTTAAGAATGCCTTGATAATAAATATTGCTTATTTGTATATTATATAAATTCAAAAAGTCCTGTTTCCGTGGTATACCTACCCAAAAATTTACTATAGTATGTGTTAAGTTTATAGTCTTTCGTCTAAAATAAGTTTGTGAGCTAGATAGTTTCATAGCTTTAAGACCGTTACACTTATTTCTGCAAATAAACATCTTGAATGCTTAACTTAAAATTACAGAATGTCTTTCAAATCGGTACGAAGATAAGGTCATAGGAGACAGCTTAAAATATCAGCTTTTTGTAAAGGCAAGTTACGATGCAATGCAGTGCCAATGGATAGATCCTGACCGAATTATCATTTACTGTTCGAAGCTTTAGTAGCAGCAAGCCATAAAATGCATATTTTCTTAGAGAACGTCGCCGCTGTGTAGGATAACACAATCTCACAGGCTACAGTTCAGCAGACAATATTCTAACTCATAAAATTTTCCTCCAAGTTTTAATACTTTTTACCGAACAAAATACAATAAAACAATGATGGTAGGTCTAACATTAAATAGGCCTCCGCCATTTCAAAGTTCGTCGCACAAAAGCAACGGAAGACTTTTGTATAGAGATGGTTAGTTACAAGCTTATCCGGATGGCCTATATGTATAGTCTCAATAGAATAACGCAGAGTTATATTTCCTAGATATGCCAATATTATAACTTTAAGTATGTAAAAGAAATAAAAGTTAATTAACAAATAGCTCCCATTAATGTTTTAGTTAGACTGACACTGTGATAGCAAGGAAAGGAACTTTGCCTGCTTGCCGTATCACTGGTTCTTTTTAGTCATCCTGCATTAAGGTCAGTGACCAAAGAGAGAATCATTGTGGCCCGAAAACAAAGGTGACTGTCAGTGAAATAGCCAGTGTGGTAAAAGGACTAAGGTTTGCTTCGAAGACTTGTTTCGTGCACATGTCTCGGATTTTTTTGATTCTAAGACACGCGAGTTTCCTCCCGATGTTTTCATTCATACTTTGAGACTACTAGCGTTGCGAACATTTTTGAGTAGACAACTTCTCGATTCTTCGAAACGCTCTCATAATATGGTACTCAAAATTCCTACTAAAAAGCCATAAACTTGCCAAGTCTATACACGTAACAAGTTGTGAGACAGCATAGTTAAGAAAATTGCATTTGTTTTTCAAATGACAATGCAATAGTCCCCATTCTCCTTTCAATTTATTTGTAAATAACTTTGTATTTTTTTTCTCTTTTAGATCTAGTTGCGCAAAGCTACGAAGTGCTACAATGTTGCTACGAAATTGGCAAAGTGCTACAAGGTGCTACGACTAGCATAATTTGTTGCCCCTTCTTTGCTTTCATTATATCTGTGACAAGCTCATAATGGCCTTTCATAATGGCTGTAAAATGTGGGATGCAAAATTAAAATCTGGGCCGTTTTATTGTCGGAATAAAAAGAGCTTTACCGGGGCGTAAAAGTAGAAATTAATACTTTTTTAGAGCTTTATTATTTTCCCAAATATACAGTTGACAAACGAGTTGTGAGAATATTTTTAAGTCTTCGCTTTGCGTTAGATGTTGGCCTTGTTCATAGTTCATCGTGGCACTCTTTTGGAGTGGCCTATGTCCAGTAGTGGACTTCTTCTAGCCGATGATGAGGATGTTGATGAAATAGCTGTTTCGAAGGAACTATACTCGTTTTTAAAATAACTCCCTTGAGCACAAATTGTAAATAGTGTTGTGCTAAATTTTAATATAAATTTTCAGGTAGGTTATTCTTTTCTACACTTATACCTACCATGTCTTTTCTGTGGAATACGCACAGGTAAATACCACCCTTACCTGGTCGACATACAACAGAGTCGAACCAAACGTTTCTGCTCTACTTTTATTATAAGTAATACCAAAGAGTGGAACGATCTGCCTGCGTCTGTTTTCCCGAAAGAGTACAATCTGGGAGTCTTCAAATCAATAAGGGTCAATAAGTTCTTTCTGGGAAAGCATGATCCATGTTAGGCCATATCTCACTTGCTCAAAAGTGAGATGGTGTCCTAACGCTCATATCCAATAAAAAAAAAGGTTACAAGGCTCAGAGAATGGTATAGGTGCTGGGCAGGACTCTTCATGTCAATAAAAAAAGTACCGCCTGTATAAACCGTAAAGAATAGGTGTCATAGAGACTTTCTTACTTTTGTTACTCTGTGTTTAGCCCCAAATTCAATTACTCGGCGCCCGCACGAGGGCTTAGCATGGGTACCACGAGCCTCTTTAGCGAAAACAATTTGTGCTGTTGAACTAATCTTATAATGTCGTGTTCCAACTAAATATGTACGAAGTAGTGCGTTCGTACGCTTAAGTATTACTCGTGTTGACGTAAAATTAATTATAGGAATTCTAAATTATGCTCGCATTGAACTATGCACTAAAAAAATTATTATTTTTCTAAAAATCTAAATCCTTTGTAATCTCTAGATCGATCGATCGATTAGGTCCTTGAAGATGTCTAAGGGGGTAATCAGATGCACTTGGACATGCCACATTTGGCATATGACCACATTTTGAAATAGTGAGTATTCAGGTTGTAAGCCTATCGACACTCTAATAATACCTACGTACTCTTTCATTCACTTCACTTCATAAGCTTGTATAGAAAAATCACTCGCCCGTGTCTCGAACCCACGACCTTCGGATCTAAAGTCGGGGAACCTCCCACTAGGCTAAAACGTATAATTTTTGTATGTTATAAAGTAACAGCCTGACAGATGGAATCCTCTTAGGGTGACAGTACTAATCTTTATTAAGTGCTTAGAGGGAGAAATTTAAAAAAAAAATTGCCTAGGGGTACTTACTAAAATAGGTAAGAATTCCTATTTTAGTAAGTACCCCTAGGCAATTTTTTTTTAAGTACCTATTTTAGTAAGTACCCCTACGCATTAAAAGATACACCTTCCATTTCAAGTCACTAGGACCAACGGTTTAGGCTCTGCGCTGTCTGTCAGACACTTAAAAATTACATAACAAATCTTATAGAATAGGTGGTTCTTAAAGTATAATCAGCCCCGTTGTCCACAAATTAGGATATACTTAAAAAGGGCGTTGTGTAAGAGTGTGACACAGTAGTAGGTAGATATAAGACTACAATATTTGACGATAGGCTAACAAGTAGTGAGTGATGTGAACAAATCATTCACATTATTTTAAGGTTAGGCTTAAGTTGAAATAACAATATACCAAGAACTAACAATATGAAATAACAATATATCTCAACCCAAACTCTAAAACCAGACATGATAATTTGGTTAATTGCTTTCCCAAACGAGGCTGGTGAGCTTGCAAAAAGTTCAACTTCTATGAAATGGTTGTTGAATAACTTAGTTATTCTATGTAGGTGTTTGCTCACCCGCGTTCGTTTTGCAAGGAGTAGGTGCGAATAGGTAACGTTTGTGGATCTCTCGAGCGACGTGTGAACGACATGGAATATGGATGTGGATAAGGTTAACTAATTTGTTACAGTCAAATTTATTATGACAGATTTAATAAGATGTATATAATTAATGTATATAAATAACATTAATTGATCACAATCTTCTCATTTTAAGTGTATTTAAGGTGAGGGTTAAATTGTTTTATGATTTTTGAACATAACTTTTAAAGAGCCTAAAACAATAATTGTTTGCTGTGTACATCACTAAAGTTAATACTGTAGCTTCATTTTTATGCAGGCATCAAATTGTGGAGTGTATACATCTTATTGGTAGATAGATAAACTCTTTATTGTACACAAAGAAACATAACAAAGGGAGACACAAAAAATATTACGAACAATGGGCGACCTTATCGCTAAAGCGATCTCTTCCAGACAACGTTTGGATGGACAGGATAAACTATAAAATAAGACGGCGGTATGCAAAAAGTCTAACAGTGCAATAGCTACTATGAAAAATAATAATAACTTAGTACCAACATGAATAAAATAAATAAATAATAATAATAATATACTAATACATAAAACCTAAATATTACATAAGACAGTTCACAGACAAGGACAAGTAATGATCATACACCATAGCTTTAAATATTTTTAGGGATTTGGCAGATCGAATACGGGGAGGCAAAGAGTTTTTTTTTTAATATTCCGGACATATCACACACGGTCAACTGATCCCAAACTAGGCATAGCCTGTACTATGGGTACCAGAGACTGATATACATAATAGATACCCAGACACAGAACAAACATCTGTGTTAGTCACAAATGTTTGTCCAGTGCGGGAATCGAACCCGCGATCTAGATCTAGCGCAGAAGGCAGAGTTACTACCAACTGAGCTATGAGGCCAGTCATGGCCAGTTCCATAGTCGTAAAGCTTGAATAGTAAAGGATTTACTATATATGTGGGAACTATGAACAGGGGTTAAGAGCAGAGTCTCAGAAGTTCGCAGGTTTTGATCATTTGCCTGGTGCAAAAACTCGAAACGATCCTTGAGATAAGAAGAAGAATAAAGAAAAATAATATTTAGAGAAGGGACAGAATATGTGCATTCCGGCGAAATCGGATAGGGAGCCATTTGAACTTCATGCGAGTTCAGAGACATGAACCGAATGCAGAGGTTTTGAAGGCGCTCAAGCTTTGCAGGTGACTGTACCTATTCAAATTGAATGGGATGAAGACGGATAACATGAAAAACAACCCGTGCCCATTGTATCCGCCCGCATTGTTTGCTGTCGTTTTGTTTGCATAATGGGATTTGTCATTCTTTCTGAATATGCTACGGTGTAGTGATACTTGAAAAACAGCTCAAGCGATAATCCGTAGATATTTAGGAGTAGGTAGGGCACAGTGAGATTTTCTCGTTCTAAATTGTAGCAGCCCGCCTGGGGAGGTATCTCCCCATTACAGAAGATCGCAGCCAAATAATACTTGTTTCAAATAGTGTTGTGTTCCTGCGAAGAGTAAGGTTGCCAGAGGGAGGGTGGAGGGGGTTCGGGGTCGGCAAAGCGTACGTGATGCCTCTGGTATTGCAAGCGCTCATAGGCTACGGTAACCGCTTACCAACAGGTGGGCCGTATGCTTGTTTGCCACGTCGGTTGTATAAAAAAAACAATAATGCAGGTTGAACATTAAGAAGTAGTGGGTATCCTCACAGTGGTACTTTTTCGGGAATAGTATTAGTAGTACCCTACGTTATCAAACTGGGCACAGACTTAAAGCTTACATACATACAGTACATTATTTTCCAAAAGATAAATGATTATACATATTTATTCTGGTGACGGTGCAAATCATAATCTAGAATTAATTATCAACGCACAGCCTAACCAAAGCTTGACAGTAGCTTCTTTAAATGCAGGCTATGCTGAGATATGGACCTTTTTGGCCCCATGCAACAGTCATTATTATGTTTATTAATTTTACTAAGTATCTGTTATCATGTTTTTTTTTACCTAGTTTTGTCTACTTACCTATCTATGTTGTTTTGGGGACAAATAAATGCTCTTTCTCTCTTTCTATCTTTCTAAATGAAACATGTAAGTAGATATGGAGGGGCCTATTCTTCAGCCCGCCAGCACGGCCATCGAGTTATGTTTGTAAACAACACTTCCTATTTCAATACTGAAGTACCAAACGAGCGAAATTAACCCCAGTAGGTATGTGAATTTACTACAAGATTTACTGAATTTTCGGAAGAGAACCGCCGTCACCGGAGCATAACGTGGAACTTAAATCATTTTAACACAGCGGCCATGTTATTTTCAACAAAAGTGCCATTCGAGGAAGCGAAATGAACTCTATAAAGACGATTATCTCTACCTGGAGCTGTGCCTGGGGGCTATTTGTGTAGAGCCACAGCCATAAGATAGCCAGGCAACTGCTTTCATTTCTTAGACATACCATATAATTTGAGTTTTTCATACGTGCAGTAGGCACAGTGACTAGCCACTGTTAAATGTTGGATGCGCATGCATTTGACTACGAAATTTCTCGGAATAATGGCATTTTACCTTAAAAAATTCAAATACATAAATTCTTGAAAAATCTAGTTAAGAGTCCATAAATTGCAATGTTTACGACGAAGTTTGCACCTCCTCAGTCTACATTATTCCCAAGAGTCAATAGTTTTCTACACTCCAGAGCTCAGAAAGTCTTGTGAACCCATCTTACAGCTTATTTTAAAGTATAAAAACCAAAATCGATGCTTTCAAGAAAATATTTAGTTTTGTTTACAATATTTTACTGAATAGATTTTGTTGTAAGAACTATCCCAATAGTTGGTTACTTTATAAATGCGTAAGTTTGTAAGATGTGAGTATGTGAGGATATGTTTGTTGCTACCGTAACTACAGAACGGAGTGGAATTAGATATGTAACTAGTAAATCATCATCATCATAATTTCAGCCGTACGACGTCCACTGCTGAACATGCCCTCCCCCACAGAGAGAGCAAATTCCTTATCTTACGGGGGGATTTGCCCATACTCACCACGCTGGGCATGCGGGTTGGCGAGTGCAGTTAGAGCTATCGTTGTTAAAATGAGGGATTGAACGCTGCTGCCCATCTCCTAGCTTTTTTCCCTTAGTCGCCTCTTACGACATACGCGGATAGGTAGATATGGAGGGGCCTATTCTTCAGCCGGGGCCACCACGGTAGTGCTCTGAACTAGTAAATAGGCTGGAATAATTTAATACCAAGTGCTTTCTGATATTTTAAGTTCAGTTTTTCCTGGTTTATAGCCTGTTTCAATAGACAAACTGTCCTCATTCTAATCTGTTATAAAACATTGTTGAAAAAAGCCGCCTGACAGACATTCAGAGCCCAATTACAGGTAAAATGCTTCTGATACTTAAAATAATGGGTCTTGGCATTTATGTTCATGTTTACGAAGTTCCGATGGAATATCGGGTAACAAGATAATGGACGAGGCCAAAGAAAGAAAATTTACAAGCTTTTAGCGGAGGCAATTCATTAATTAAAATTTTGTGGTTGTATTTTATACTGGTTAGGTTAGGGGAGGCTTATGTTCAGCAGTGGAAATTCTACGGCTGAAATGAACAAACATCTCCACACTCTTCATATTTAGAAACAATTGCATTGATGAGAAGTGGGATATATTATATAACTACAGCAGTATCAATTTTGAAAATTTGTCTCTCTTATCTAGCCTCTATAGGCCACACTTTATAAGATCATTCAAAACAGAAGAGGAAAAATGATTGGACATATTATGCGACATGACAGCTTCATAGAACATTATTGAAGGAAAAGTAGAAGGGAAACGAGGAAAAGGATGAACAAGATTATGTTACATGAGCCAGATAAAAGAGAAGATTTCCGTCATGTCGTATAATGATCTGAAGGAGCATTGGAAAGATCAGAATGGAGGAAATTGCATCATACACCGACAAGAGCTAAGCTCTTAATTTTCATAATAATGTAGTCTCTACAAGGTGATGCATTATATGTATTACATCCCGAAAGGGGCTTATTCTACACGCAATTGGCAATAAAGTTTGTTCTACGACTTCTGGAAATTCGACATTTTTCATTGAAAAAACTCTATGCAAAAATCACCTGTCTTGGGGTCAAATCAGGTCAAACTCTACGAATCAGCTTCTTGTACGTTTAGATATTAGTTCTAAAGATTCTCCAAAAACAGCAAATTTGAAAAAGTTTGTGCAAAAAAAAAAAAAAACAAAATGAAAATATTGATGTTTTTTTTCGTTAATATTATTTCTTTTCGTTGATAGAATAATCCCTTTCGGGATAGTATACATGTTATGAATCACCTTGTATATTGGAAGGATATTTCATTGTTTTAGTTTACCAAAACCAATTTTCCTGTAGCAGATGTAATGCTGCAGTAAAACAGTCTTATTGTCTAGAGGAACAAACGTGACTAGCCCTTTATACAAACTTTTATCCCCGCTGCAGTCTCTGATCAGATTTTCCTCTTATCGAGCGAGCGAATGACGATATCTCAAATAACTTGGACGATTTGGCGTTGACTGATTGTATGTTTATTTGTTAGAGCATAACTTACGAACCTGCGATCCGATCTGCATGGAATTTGTACAACAAGTGTGGGACAATAAGTTGTAGGTACTATCTTAATTTGCTGGTTAGAATATGAGTTAAATCTGCCTTAGAATCAAAGGGGTTTAAAAAAATGTAAGTTACAAGAAACAGGGTGTCATATAGAGCGTTTATAAATTCCAAAACGATTCTTATTTTTATTCTAGGCCATATGGTTTTTGAAATTAGTACCATTTGAAAACAAATATAAACTTGAACTCCCATTTGGTAAAGTTTCAATGACTTCGCAGTTCAGATTAGATTTTATATTAGTTAGAACTAACACAGATAAAGATGCGATTATCTTTTTGAAATCTTCTTGTTTTCTATCATCATTGTAAAATGTATGTTATATTTTGGGGAGGCTACTGCTTTCCTGCAACACAGTAAAAACTAAAGCAGGAATCAGTGCAACACAATATGTAAACTTAGTCCCTTCGTCCATGACGCTACGCAAAAGTGACGGAACTCATTAGAAACTAGAGTTGCGGACTGATTGGAAACTCTGACTCGTCCACGACTCTACTGGAATTTCCTGAAACTCAGTCAAAAAATAATTAACATGACTAGTGATAATTCGAGCGATGATATTGAATTATTACTTCTCCAGTCACATAGACGTCAGAATCACATATAATTTTTTATTGGTTCATTTTTCAACAGTTTCTCGGAACCAGTTGCCTGGCGACCAGCATGTCGAGTCGCCAGGAGACTAGTTACAAACGCGTTCCTTTTGAGTAGCGTCGTGGACGGACGCGCATTGAAATACTAGTGCTATCGCAGTCAGGCTACTCATAAGTGACTACAGTTTCGGTCGCGTTCCTTTTGAGTCGCGCCGTGGACGAAGCGGCTTATATTTTTATGCAATAAAATATATGTATTTTTGTGTCTCAATGATCATCGTAGGCCTAACCATTACCAAATATCGCGAGATCGCTCTAGTTTGATTTTTTAATTGTATAAATTTGTATAGGTTTGGCAATTAAAACCTGAAATCACATTTCTTCAATGACTGCAAGTAAGTAGGTCAAGAAGTCTTTACTAAAACGCTGACCCACATCTTTCAGCAAAAGTTATCCAACCTTTACGCTACATTCGAATAAAATACGTTCCCTAACTAGACCAAACCACTTTCAGTAGGTAACTAGGTAGGTAAACACTTTTTGGTGTTTTTCCAGCCGTAAAATCTACTAGAGATGGATCTGGAGCTACGAGAATTTAATACGAGAGACGTCTAACGTTAATGTTCAATATAATTTACCTATTTTCTGCGGGGAGCGGGTTCAATTAATATACTTCTTTTTTCTAAAACTAAGGTGGCAAACAAACATACGGCCCACCATATTGGTAAGTGGTTACCGTAGAGGCATCACACACGCGTTGCCAACCCCAAATCTCCCCTAAAGAGCTATGGCAACCTTACTCACCGCAGGAACACAACACTATCCGAAACATCACTCGTTCAGCATCAGCGTTACTATTGTGTAAGAAAAAGTGCAATGAAGTTCGTAAAGTTAAGGATCATTCTCACGATCCAATCAAAATTCAAAACACTTCAAACGTGATAAGGAAAAACTTCACAAAGTCAAAGTCAAGAGGCATTTATTTCAATAAAATCACTAGGATAACTTTGAAACGTCTTAGAAACTAGGTGAAGCTATGCCTGATCCTCGCGACCAAGTCTAGAAGAATCAGGCAACAAACACGGCTTGGTGCCTATCATTTTTTTCGTTGATCCTTTTTCACAAAATGGAATTTAAAGCTTCAGTGTAGTGCCGATCGAACTAGGTGAGGCCCAAAAGAAAAGTAATCTAATTATAATCCTTAATAAATAAGAGCTTATAAAAATGTAAAAAAAAGAAGACAAATGTGAGCTTCAACAAATGATCTAAGGGCAGCACACGCTACACTTGATGAAATATGTACCTAATGCTTATATAAAATTAAATAATACTTAAAATATGATGCAAGCAAAAACTGTAAAGACACTGCAAAATGGCATGTTAGCTTTCGAGGGGCAGAGCGACTTCAGGCCATGCGGTTTTATCATTTATATAATCATAATCTTAATCTAGTATCTCAATCTTAACTTTTCGTTTTAGCAACGTTTCCGATGTCGCTAAATTCATTTTAAATTCATTCAAAATCATCCACGAAATTGCGATTTCATTCCTATTTTGCATAGGCAATAGCAGAGCAACCACAGCTTGACGCACACATGAACACACACACAACACACGAAGTAATATCGTATTTATGAACCAACACGTAACACAATCAACTAACCTGTCCAGTGGTCATGTTATGAGGTGGTGCGATTTCTGAGGAGAATTGCTTTGATCGACCAATCGCGTCAATTTATCCAAGCTAGAGACGGATTCGGGGACATTTATTTGGTGTCCTTGACACACAAAAGGCGGTTCTAGCGTCAACACACCCGTTAATCTAAAAGAAGTGGATTTATCTCACTTGTACAGTTTCCGAGTGTAAATGTAAGCTAAAGTTTCAGTTGTCCTAGATAGATATGAACTTTTAGGTTCTTACGTTCTTTTTCCGACAACGTCCTTCTTCTGGGCGGATGAGAAGTTTTGTATTTAGTGCTGATATAGAAAAAATACGGCATGTTGCGGCTTAGAAGGAAAATGCCCAATTCGTACAATGCCTTATGCTGACCACAGTATACCTTTAAGTGATTATTGAGTTTCATTTATTTAAAAAAAGAATTATCTGAATCGTATGAGATGAGTTTGAAAAATTTACTTAGTAAACATCAAATACTGAAAAAATTCAGCATCATCATGAGCATTTCAGGACGTCCACTACTAAACATAAGCCTCCTCCATGAATTTCCAGCGCAACCGACCTTTTCAACTCGACCTACCTGCACCTTAACAATAAGAGAGGGATTTGCCCATTCTTATTACGCTGGGCATGTGGGTTGGTGAGCGCAGATAAAGATATTACTGATAGGGAACCCTGCTGCCCATCCCCTAGATTTTTTTCCCTTAGTCGCCTCATACGTTAGTTTGCATGTCAAAATCTGGTGATTGAGTTGGCCCCTAAACGCCTCCATCATGGTTAAATGACTTTTAGTTAACACTGACATCTCACAGGCATATCCCTCCAAGGTACGGATTGCTGATATTGAAAAACGACTTTTCGGCCTTCGTTTCTCTCAATTAAGACAAGTTCAAGTTCTCGTAATACTCCGGCCGTTAAAATAAACGTACTATATCCAGATGGCGGTATCTTCCGGCGGGGCGCCAACTGAGACTAACTACTGTTATCATTATGGTTCCACTTCACAGAGTCAGTTGAGGATAGTGAAAGATGCATGCCAGGATCTTACTACTACTATAATAAAAGAGCTTAGCTCTTGTCGGTGTAATGATGCAATTTCCTCCATTCTGATCTTTCCAATGCGAGATCCTTTAAATCTTTACATGACATGACGGCAATCTTCTTTTTTATCTGGCTCATGTAACTCATTATTGGTCTTCCTCTTCCTCGTTTTCCTTCTATCTTTCCTTCAATGATGTTCTTTAAGAAGCTGTCATGTCGTATAATAGGATCTTAGCAAGTGAAAATACGTGCTCCCTGCCTATGGAAAACAGGCGTGGTTTTATGTAAGTATGTATGTATTACTTACCGCTTTTTGTAACCGACTTATCTCAAGGATCGTTTCGACGATCCACTGCGATCCACTGAAACAAATCTCCTTTGCTAACCAGTAAAAATGTTTACACTACATTTGAAATTCTTTGTATTGTGCTCAAAAAGTTGCAATGACATCAGTATTTTGTTTCGTCCACCATAATATGAACTAACCAGCGATGTGAGACCTCTCTGGTTTTTATCGCATCCCTATTTCCTAGATAAAGGGTTGAGATTCTCGGTTAGAATTACAGCTGATATTGTGGTCTATCTTATACAATTTGGATGCGCTCCAAGTGCATCAAAATGCTTGAGAAACAAGCGTCCTTTTAAGTTTTATTTAAAAAAAATATTGAGAATTTAGCTTTTAAGGAAATAGTCAAAAGTTATGTCATATTTAGTTTATTTCAGTCCACAAAAATCTTATTTTCTGAAACATGTTTATGGTATCTAAACTAGTGGTTCAACCGGAACTGAGATCTTGCAATGTATGGTAAAAGTTGCGAGATAGATAACATTATAGAATAGAATAGAATATACGTTTATTTGACATACACACGAAAACACAGAAGATTATCACTGGCCTCATAGCTCAGTTGGTAGTAACAATTTTGATAATAAGGCAGAGTCCAGTGCGGGAATCGAACCCGCGACCTCTAGGTCGCGGGTTCGATTCCCGCACTGGACAAACATTTGTGACTAACACAGATGTTTGTTCTGTGTCTGGGTGTTAAATATATAACTATTATGTATATCAGTCTCTGGTACCCATAGTGCAGGCTATGCCTAGTT
Source organism: Anticlea derivata (assembly GCA_947579855.1). NCBI lineage: Eukaryota > Metazoa > Arthropoda > Insecta > Lepidoptera > Geometridae > Anticlea > Anticlea derivata. The sequence continues at coordinate 2,382,665 of OX388269.1, forward strand.
TGGGATCAGTTGACAATGTCTGATATGTCCGGAATATTTATTTTATTATTTTATTTATTATATACATTACGATTTGGATTGCTTCGTGAGACGAGACATTACTCTAAGTGCTCTTGTACACGCTAAGAAAAGACACCGGGCCTATGTAAGAATTCGTGTCGTTCTACAAACGATCTGTGTACACTATATCGGCGCTAATCAAGAAAAAAATGTTGTTTAAACGAAAATTGTTCGTGTCTAGATCAGACAAAAATCTTGTCGTGTACATGATGAATTGGTCGTTTCTGCAGCAGACACGGTGAAATTTCTGAGCGTGTACAAGCGCACTAAGACGACTGTGAATTTGTTTTAATTTTGACAAAAAGACGGTCTAGTGCGAATAGAGCTCGCATCTTGAGGCTTCCGTACACACGTTACACGGGGTCGAGAAATAAGGTAGGAACATAATAGAGCACGCGAACAAAGTTGCGGGTGGGCCAGCTTGTACTTAAATATAATTTAAAGGAATCAGAATCTAAATCCAGCATAGATGGTTCTTCTCTCTCTCACCCTTATCCCACTTCATATGGGGCACATGTGGGGTCGGCACAACATGTTTATCTCTTCCACTCCCCTCTATCAGCCGTCATAACAGTATTCACTCGTTTCTTACTCATGTCGTCTTTCACACAATCTTTATCCTTCCACATTCATAGATAGATGGTTCTTATCTATCTTTTGGTCTCCACAGCACAGGGAATCCTAGTGTGGAGATCAAAGTTATTGCATAGCTACCTACCATACTTATAAATTAATTTAAACTCTATTTAAACTCTAATGTTATTTTTCTTTCTTCAATCAATTATGTACCTACCACCTAAGATTTATAGAACAAATATAAATTTGCTTTATCTAAGAGGCTGGTGGATGAGACCAATGACCGAAGGGCTGGTGCTTACCTCGGACAAAGGATCAGTATAGCGATCCAACGAGGTAACGTCGCCAGCCTTTTGGGCACGCTGCCTGTGGTTGGTGATCTGAACTCTGTTTTCTACTTGTAGTCGTAGTCGTAAAAAACAGAGTTCATTTCTAGTATAATATTATTTTAGTTTAATTTACAACTGTTATTATTATTATTTTTCTGTCCTTTCTAAGATGATTAGAACAAATAAACAAATTAAATTAAATTAAAAATTATCTCATCTATATCTTAATAGGTAGTTACAGTATGATAAGTCAAATAAAGGAGCCATTTCATTCTGGGCCTGGTCCATGTACACTATATAGAAATATTAGGAAAAAATAGGAGATTACAAGAAAAATACATTTTCATTAATTTGAAGACAAATGCGATGGTACAAGAATAGTTGTTCTGGTAAGTTTTTTACTATGTGAACACTATTTGAAGGCCGCCATGTTGGTTTATAATTGGCGTTTGACATGACATTGACATATTTTTCATGTCATGTAGTTTGGATTTGATGTTTTTGTTTTGTCAGATGAATGTAGGTGTCAAAATGACATTTCACGCACGCCCATCCGCCATATTTTTGTAGCGCTGTGTGTTGCTCTCTTTGTCGAAGAAAATCTTAATGTACCTTAAAACGAAGTCAATTTAAATAAAATAACCAATTAAATACGTTTACTTTATAAATTAGCCATATTTTAGAGTAGTGTACACAGTGCAGACCCAGGCTCCATATATTGATGAAACGTCTCTTTTGACCAGTCTCCTGGTCTTAAAACTTTTCCAAGCCCTCTCAGGACTTTTAAATCAATTCTCCTGCGTTTTCGTGTGTTCTACTAAATTCTGCTCGGTATAATGTTATTGTTTTCGTATGATAATATCATGGAACAGCTTCTACACTGCCAAAGGCCAGGGTAGTTATTTATGGACAACCTCTGAAAGAGATAACAAGTATTTTTGAATAAGAAACTATTTGCAGTAAAGTTTTAGCCAAACCCAAGACCAAGGCAAAATTAAAGAGTTCGACTGAAAGGAGGAGGGCGTATATAAGAGTAGGAGGGTTCTTTGTTCAGAGTCCGTCCAGGGAAGTACTGCCACCTACCCTATAAATTTTGCCTTCGAGAAGCAATGTTTGCTAGTCGTAGTCTGTCAAGGTAGTAGGCAATGCAGCTTGAGGTCTTAGGGACTTGGGGACTTGGGGACTCGAGTACTCGACGATTCGGGGACTCGAAGTCATGATGACTCGGGGGCTTGTAATTATATTGCATTGTGGACTAAGAGTGACGTCATATATATATATATATATATTCCGGACATATTCACACGGTCAACTAATCCCAAACTAGGCATAGCCTGTACTATGGGTACCAGAGACTGATATACATAATAGATATATATTTAACACCCAGACACAGAACAAACATCTGTGTTAGTCACAAATGTTTGTCCAGTGCGGGAATCGAACCCGCGACCTCTAGCGCAGAAGGCAGAGTTACTACCAACTGAGCTATGAGGCCAGTCGGTTAGGATCTACTAGGGCAAAAATGAACATACATAGATTTTAAACGCATAACCCTCCGTGATCGCGTAAAAAGCAAACTTGTAAGTTGTACGCGCTGAAAAACGCGCAATTTGAATTTGCGCTTAGAAAAGAAACAAAAACACAATACTGTTAATGAAATAGCAGTGACGTCACCTCGTTTCGCCGAGCCCTCACAGGTGCCCAGTGATTTATGGAATCGGGTGACAGAGCCAGAGGCGGAAATACAATTTCTGTGATTTATTGATCGCTTCTGCCCGCAGCTTCACTCGTGTGCTTCCTACCCGGTTAAAAAGTAGGGAATGTAACCTCTACCTTATTATCAAAATTGGTTTGACCATCTCGAGTCTCGATATTGATTTAAAAACAAACATCTTGCTGAATTGTTATTTATCAGTGCTACTTTTGCTAAGGTGGTTTGGTCATATAGAGAAAACTAATGAAAGTGCATTGACGAAACAGTTGTTTGACGCAAGTGTGAACGATACCTTTCAGCCAAACTCGAAGTGAATTATTAGTAAACCGCCTATATCCGCCCATACTTAACCTAAAATTGTTTTGGACCGAATTTAAGTTTGTTATCCATTTGCTATCAATCATTCTATAAAATTTATATAAATTCTGAAAAAATATTGCCAAGCAAGATAATTTTACCAACATCATTATCATCATCTTTCTGTCCTTGTCCCACATTATATGGGATCGGCACATGTTTTCCTGTTCCAGTCTCTTCTGTTAGCCGTCATCTCCGCACTCACTTCTTTCTTACTTGTCATCTTTAATACATTCTTTCCATATTTCCTTTGGCTCTACCAGTTGATCTATCTTTTTTATAGCCTTCCTCTACTCTTATATCCATCCACATTCATTCCTAACGCTCTTCTCGTTGACTTTCATCCCTCCTCATGACATGCCCATACTATGCTAACCTACATTCAAATTGAATTTGACCGAAGTTCAGTAACTATAAGCATTTTACTGCTATTTAAGTAAACTTTAATCCCCTTATTTAAGTCCGACATTCATAACTCCCTCCCTTTTAAATTCTCAGTCCGAGCCTGCTAACACCTTCCCTAATTAGAAGGTAGAAAAATGTTATTGTTATGTTGTTATAACAAAACGATCGCGTGTTAACGCTTAATTAAAGCTTTGGGCAGTGCGGCAAACTTGTGCTAATATAATTATAAGTATTGAATAGAAAGTTGGTTGACACTTTTCGTTCACGAATCATTTTAATTATGCTTTGAGAAAGTTTGAAATGGCTGTTTAAATCATTTTTCATCACTTGTTTTTTTTTTATACAACTAAGGTGGCAAACATGCTTATGGCCCTGTTGGTAAGTGGTTACCGTAGCCTATGAACGCTTGCAATACCAGAGGCATCACGCACGCGTTGCCGACCCCGAACCCCCCAGCACACCAGAGCTCTCGCAACCTTACTCACCGCAGGAACACAACACTATTTGAAACAAATAATGTTATAGGCTGCGATCTTCTGTAAGGCGGGAGTACGTCCCCAGGCAGGCTGCTCCAATTTAGAGCGAGTTAATCTCGCTGTGCCCTACCTCTTCTTAGTAAGAAAACTGCTACGCTCGGTTCACATGTAGCATTTTTCAATGGAAGTACTTAGAATAATGCTATTATAATAAAGAATTCCTTTTTAACTGAATTGTCTTTCCGAAATTCTAAACGAAAATATCTTAAACCTACATTTTATCCAAAAAATCTTTGTTTTCCACACGCCGAACGAGGCCAATTTATAACACTCTCGGGGTGAAGTGAATTTATGTGAAGGCGATTAGTTGAACGCTTTTTAAGCGGGCGATGTTGGTTAAGTAATGGTTTAGACGAGAAGACTTTACAAAATAATGTTATTGTTAATTTTAATTGAACCAACTTGCTTGCTACAATCAGTTCGTGTTGCCAGTGATGACTTACAACCGTTGGGGAGTAAAGGTTCTCGGATGGCGACCACGAACCAGGCGACGCAGTGTTGGAAGGCCCCCTAACCGATGGACCGATGACATTGTAAAGCTTACGGGAAGTCGGTTGATGGAAAAGGCTCAAGACCGTTCGTCGTGGAACTCTTTAGGGGAGGCCTATGTCCAGCAGCGGACTTCTACAGGTTGTTGATGATGATAATGATGAACTTGCTTGCTTGCTTGTCATATCACTGATTCTTTCTTAGTCATCCTGTTTTAGGTCAGTGACCATGACATCACAATGATTTTAACAATCTTAACGTCGTCTGAAAGATTTAAAATATAATGGAAAGGAAGTCGAGGTCAAGAAGGTATCTCTTGTACTACAAGGTAAACGGTTTCTTGTGAACGGTTCGGTTATTGCCTAGATCGTTGAAATCATCTTCAAAATTGCAAACGGCATTCCAATTTTGCTTACACAATAGCTACTGCTAAGCTATTCCGTAAAAAATCGAATTCGAACTCGAAATCACTGACGTGACTTCGAAAGTCACGTCAGTGAGGCGCCACATGCGTTTTCGAGTTCTACAGAATACTAAATTTGAAAGTCACCGCGGTTTCAACTCTTCGAGGCTCGAAATGTCTTTACAGAGTGCGCCTGCAGGACTTTGGTCATCTCGCAAGTGACTTTATAAACCTAAGAACTAATGCTAGCATCCCAAGCTATATTAACCTTATTCGGGGCACGTAAAAGTACGTCACTATAGAGAAATTGTAGAGTGTAAAAGGGAAGGAAGGCGATGAAAGAAGTTTTATTTATTTTATTTTATTAATAAACAAAATCCACAGCTCTTAGGTATATGGTACAACTTAACTAATTCACTTTACTTAAAGCCAATAAAGGTTTTTTTTTAGATAACACACTTACTAATTACGACCGTCACTGATTTGTCTCTAGTAGATATACATTTACAAACGGTTTAGATATTCCCTAGATCGTTAAAAAAATCTTCAAATTTGCGAATGTCATACCCATTTGGCGTAAACAATAGCAGTACAGGACTTTGGTCAACTCACTAGTGACTCTATAAAGCTAAGAACTAGTGCTAGCACCCCAAGCTATAACCTAATTCGGGTCACGTAATAGTACGTCACGATAGAGAAATTGGGTTGCTTTATCTTGAAAGAAATAAAAGTCTCGGCTGTGTTACGTAAATGAATAGCTACTAACTTTTTAATGAAAATGTTTGGAACAACTTTGAGGTACCAACATACAAGGCGTGGCGACAAACCATTGGAAAACTTTCAGCCTAAACACTAGTATGAGTTCTCGCCTAAATTCTAAAAAATATTTTCGTTTCTTATCGACTTTCTTTGCTGAGTAGTCATAATCATCATCGCCACTGTTGTACAGAAGCCTCCCCTAAAGAGTTCTACGACAAACGATCTTGAGCCTTTTCCATCTACCGACTTCCCGCAACCTCCATTCGTCGGTCCATCGGGTGGGGGACTTCCAACACTGCGTCGGTTGCCCGGTTTCGTGTGCGCCATTAGAGAACCTTTACTCTCCAACGGTTGCCGGTTAAGCTCGCCTTTGTACATGTCCTTACATTTAGTATGTTTTGTATGGGTTTTTTGTAAACACAAAGAATAAAGAAAATAAGGCTTAACTTCTTACCGCACCTACACGAACGGCGCGATTTTGCTAGCCTTGCGCTAGCACGCCTCGTTTAACCACACCATAAGACATTGGTCCACGATAAATCGCTTAGAAAGTTAATGACTTGACTTGTTACAAAATTAAAATTTAAAATACTTAATCCATAAATAAAACAAAACAGAAACTAAGCCAACGTTTGACTTTGACTATAACTTATGAAATTATCAAAAATAATAACTTGCTAGGTACTCCAGTAATTAAATAAGTTATACCTAATCAAGATAAAGTTCTTAATTGAAGCGGCTTAAAAGTAAGGTCATTTCGTTTTATTAATAAGTCTCTTTCATTAAGATTTTAATGCGATAAATAAAACGGCAGAATTTAAAAAACTACATACCTACCTTAGTAAGCTATAACATACAAGGTGATTCATAATATGTATGCCATCCCGAAAGGGGCTTATTATACAATCGGCAACAAAGTGTGTTCTACGACTTTTGGAAATTGGACATTTTTCATTGAAAAAACTCTATGCGAAAATCAGCGGTTTTGGGGTCAAATCAGGTCAAACTCAATGAATCAGCTGTTTTGGGTAGCAATCTTGATTCCGAACTTCTTGTACGTTTAGTTATTAGTTCTTAAGATAATACAACAACAGCTAGTAGCCAAAAACAGCTAATTTGAGAAAGTTTTTGAAAAAAAGAAGAATTAGAATTAGAATAACAAAAATGAAAATATTCATTTTTTTTGCGCTTAATTTATTTATTTTTGTGGATAGAATAATCCCCTTTCGGGATGGTATACATGTTATGAATCACCTTGTATTGCACTGTAGGAGTGGTGGTATTGGCCTCGTTTTTCAATCCACTGGTCGGGGATTCAAATCCTGGTCGTGCACCAATGATTTTCAATTCGTCTAATTTATGCGCGCTATACTAGTGCTCTCAAACGGTGAAGGAAAACATCGTGAAGAAACCGGCCTGTCTTAGAACTTAAAATTGCACCTAAGAGGTGCACCTTAATACTCACTACACTGATTCTTTCACCAACGGTCATAGGCCCTTTTCAGGGCCTACCTACCTCAACCTGGTCACTGACCTAATACAGGATGAGAGAAAGAATCATTGAAATGACGAGCAAGCAACCTCAAAATGCATAAAAGAGCGTACTTTCGCAATGTTGCCATCTAGTTGTAAGGGATTCCAAAATATAAAATAAATAAATATTCCGGACATATTACACACATATTCAACTGATCCCAAACTAGGCATAGCCTGTACTATGGGTACCAGAGACTGATAAACATAATAGATATATATTTAACACTCAGAACAAACATCTGTGTTATCCACAAATGTTTGTCCAGTGCGGGAATCGAACCCGCGATAATATTTAAAATATAAAAGTGGCTTTAATATTTTCCAGTTCGAATCGACATTCTGTATTCTCTATCTCATTAAAATTCAAGGTATTGTGTATCTCTTGGCTTCTCATCGACTTTCAACGATCACAATCTGAATAAAATATTCATATTTATTCTCAGTAATAAACGAAGGCTATCTGTAACGAGTAGCAATTTTTATACCGACTTTAAAAAAGGAGGAGCTTTTCAATTCGACGGCTATGTTTTAATTCCCCACACATTAGTGAAATAACACCAAAATCGGTGAACGTACATAAAAAATATACATTTTTTGTTTTTTGTTTTTTTTTCCGGACATATCACACACGGTCAACTGATCCCAAACTAGGCATAGCCTGTACTATGGGTACCGGAGACTGATATACATAATAGATATATATTTAACACCCAGACACAGAACAAACATCTGTGTTAGTCACAAATGTTTGTCCAGTGCGGGAATCGAACCCGCGACCTCTAGCGCAGAAGGCAGAGTTACTACCAACTGAGCTATGAGGCCAGTCGATAACATTGCCGCCGAATATAATCTTACGATGGAAATATTTTCTACTCAATGTGACTAACCAGTTGAAAATAAACCAAAACCAAACGTTTCTGCTCCTTTATTATAAGCACTGGCAAAGAGTGGAACGATCTGCCAGCGTCTGTTTTCCCGGATGAGTACAATCTAGGAGTCTTCAAATCTAGAGTGAATAAGTTCCTTCTGGTAAAGCGTGCTCCATCTTAGGCCACATCTCACTTGCAAAAGTGAGCTGGTGGTCAAACGCCTAACCATCTCCAATAAAAAAAAAAAAAAAAAAAAAAACCTCTTTAATATAATTAACTAAATCAAATTTTGTAAAATAGTTCAATCCAGTTAGCACTACCAGTTGTAAAAGGCCCTAAGATGCTGGCAGCACAAAACAGCAATTTAACGCATTTAGCCCTCGATTTTGATGATACAGTACCGATTTCGGATCTAAAAGTACGGCCACTACCTGGTGACACTCTTAATTAAACTAGACACTTGTCTCACTACACATCTAAGCTAATCCCTAAACGTAACAGCTTCATGAAATTTTCATTTCGTCCTCAGTCCGCTCATTACAGCAGTTATATCTGAAATTAATTCTTTAGAACACAAAGCTTAATAAAGTTATTTGGCTGGGCGCCAGCTCTTAGGAGGGCTTAAGCGCACTACTTGTATAATTGGGCGCGGAAAGCCAGTTCGCAGAATGAAAACGAGAAAAGTATGTTCGGAGAATTTAGGATATCGTAGAATTTTTAGAAGGAGGATATTTATACTCAATTTAATTGACAATGTTTTAGTGACGTGTATTTTAAAAGTACCAATAAATATGTTTATTCTGTTATGTATTTCTGTCCGTGTACGTTTTTTAATATAAATACTATTATGAGAAAGGCTTATTCCACACGTAAATGGCGCTAACTTTTGTTCTACGTCTTTAGGAAATTCTAATTTTCATTGAAAAATTTTATGCAAAAACAGCTGTTTTGTCAAATCAGAGCAATCTTAATTATTCACTACTGTTATGCACTAATGAAGCAATTATGAATTTCTCGTATGTTTAATAATTACTTATAAAGATGATATAAATACCAAAATCAGCTGAATTGAATTAATCGGGAAAAAAATTAAGAACACAATTTTGCTTTTGTTTTTCTTGTGTTTTTTATACCACTGAGTTGGCAAACAAGCATACAGCCTACCTGTTGGTAAGCGGTTACCGTAGCCCATGAGCGCTTGCAATACCAGAGGCATCACGCACGCGTTGCCGACCCCGAACCCCCTCCCCCACTAAAGAGCTCTGGCAACCTTACTCATCGCAGGAACACAACACTATTTGAAACAAATAATGTTATTTGGCTGCGATCTTCTGTAAGATTAAGCCCTTAAGATTAAGATTGGTGATAGATTAAGCCCTTTTCGGGTTAGTATAGTAATTAAGGAACACATTTTATGCAAACTGATTACTCCGCTGGTGTGGCTGGACCGATTTGGTTGTGTAAAGAATGCAATGGTCCCCCCAATGACTGGCCTCATAGCTCAGTTGGTAGTAACTCTGCCTTCTGCGCTAGAGGTCGCGGGTTCGATCCCCGTACTGGACTAACATTTGTGTGATGAACACAGATGTTTGTTCTGTGTCTGGGTGTTAAAATATATCTATTATGTTTATCAGTCTCTGGTACTCATAGTACAGGCTATGCCTAGTTTGGGATCAGTTGACCGTGTGAATATGTCCGGAATATTTATATTTATAATGGTTAATGAATGGAATGGAATCCGAACACCAACAACATCCGCGGACCATTACGACAACTTAATTTGTCTACACAAAAACTCTCGTTTACTCGTAGCGGCTCCATAATAAATGCTCTAAACTCATCTTGTCTATGCCTTGCGTTTACGAATGAAGACTTTTTAAATCGAATTTCATAGAACATATTCACATGCCGTTTGAACATGGCTTGAGAGTGAAAATTAGACTATCCTTGGTATTCTCAGTCATGTCAAAATATCATATGGGGTAAAACTGCGGGCTTACAGCTCGTCTAAAGAACTTCGGAGAGTCTATTCATAGAAAGTAGTATTAAAATTTCAGGAAATTTAACGTGAAAGCCGGGTCGATTTTGAAAGGTAACATTTTACGTGCTAGAATTTACACAGCACATAGTAACATGCATTACCAACTCGACAGCTTTTAAAGTTCCGTATCGAGCTGCATGCAGTAGGTAAGGTCAGTAAATTAATTATTTACGACAATTGGTAGCTCCGAAGTGGGGTGCAAAGACCCCTTAGAAACTGGAAAATATCTGGATTTTAGTTCGTAATTAGGTATTAATCTTAGCTAGATTTAGTTCTTGACCGCGAAAACCTCCAATAAATATTAATATAAATAGCACCCAACAGTCACATACATAGTCCTGACCCCACACTAAAATTCCCTAAGTCGTGGGTATCAGAAATTACGAGTACCATGGTACCACAACACCCAGGCCCAAAACAAATATTTGTAGATCATGCAAACGTTTTTCCCGCAGCGGTAATCAAACCCGCGCTCCTTGCATCTCAGTCGAGCACTCGCTGACTGAGCCACATCACAACATAAAGGATCTTGACAGATAGACCGACAAACAGACAAAAAACTAAATAAACCTATAAGGGTTCCGTTTTTTTTTCAAATAAGGTAGGTACAGAATCCTAAAAATTCAGTAAAAGCTAATAAAATAGTATAGAACCATGATTTAGGATAGTTTAGTTGAATCTTGTTAACCATCTACCCACATAGGTTAATTTATATTTCTACGAAGAACAAATATTTTAAACACAAGGCAGCGAATTGAAATCAAACATAGCGTGCATTTATTTACTTTCAAAACAGTTCACGGATAACATTGATTAATTACTCAGATAAAAAAAATAGCCATTTAATCACGCCATATTGAAATAAAAGTATTATAATTGAATTATGGTGTTTTTGCGTGCACTAGGCACTTTAAAGTACCTACAATCCTCGACTAACTCTTGGAAATACTCACAATGACCGCAAATCATTTTCAACGTTACAATACCACGCACGAGTCACAATTATATTGGCACCTAAACAGTTGAATTATGAGGAAACGGACTTGCGCCTAATAAATTACTAAGTCTGTCTTCCAGTCTGCTCCGATTTTCGTACCTCGGTTCACTCATACAGAAAGATGGTTATATTGACCGAGACGTGAAAAATATAATAAATGTGGGATGGATGAAATGGCGACAGGTCACAGGAACGACGTGTGATCCAAAAATGCCCCTTAAACTTAAGGGGAAAGTTTACAAGACGATCATAAGACCTGTCGTAATGTATGGATCTGAGTGTTGGGCTACCAAAGGGACGGATGAAAGAAGAGTGCGTGCGGCGGAGATGCGAATGCTCACACTCGTCAGATGGATGTGTGGAGTGACGAGAATGGACAAAATAAGAAATGAGTACATCAGAGGAAGTTCGAAAGTAGCGCCTTAACTGAAAAGTTGAAAAGTAATAGGTTAGCATGGTATGGGCATGTCATGAGGAGGGATGAAATTCATGTAACGAGAAGAGTGTTAGGTATGAATGTATTTATTTATTTATGAAGGCCTAAGAAAAGATGGATGGATTGTATTAAAGATGACATGAGTAAGAAAGAAGTGAGTGCGGAGATGACGGCTAACAGAAGAGAGTGGAATCAGAAAACATGTTGTGCCGTAATAACCACACCCACATAATGTGGGACAAGGGCAGGAAGAAGAAGAAGAGTGTTCCACACTTGTTATAGCACTTTTTTTCTGTTTCTGCAGTAAACAAAAGTTATTTTGTGTTTATGGGAGATTAGCTCAGATACGTGGTGTAGCTGCCTTTGCTACCAACTGTACATCTGTGGAAAGCGTAGGTTGGTGAAATTCGGTGACTTGACAAATGAGTTTTCTCTACGATATTTTTCATCACAAATACGTTTTCGGTTTTTCAACAGTTTGCAAAGGCGATTTGCAAACTGTTAAAAGGCATGTTTGGTTAATTTTCGATGTAGGCCTCGTCCAAAGAGTGCCAGGACGAACGGTCTTGAACCATCCACAGAATTCCCACAACCCCGACAGTAGTCTGTATATATAAAAGAACAAGGCCTGAAGCTATAAAGCTGAAATTTGGACAGTAGCTGCCTTATATGCCAAACACGTCCACTAAGGAGGGATTTACAAAATATCAACTCCTAAGAGGGTGAACAGGGGTTAAAACGTTTATATGAAAAATCTTATTCCTTGAACCTACAGATTTGAAACTAACTAAAAATAATTAATGATAGAAAACTACCCCTTAAAAGGCTGTAAAGACATGTCAAAGTTTGTATGGGAGAATCTTAACGCTTGGAGAGATTTATATGAAACTTGGTACAAATACTCTTAGAGTCAAATAATGAAATACGTATTTTAGGGTTTTTCAAAACTGCCTCTTTTTATCGAGATACCACGCGAGCAAAGCTGCGGGCGTACGCTAGTCACATACATAGTCCTGACTCTACACTTGGACGCCCTATGTCGTGGGTATCAGAAACAACGAGTACCATGGTAACACAACAACCAGATCTGGAACAAATATTTGCAAATCATGCAATCATTTGTCCGGCAGCGGAAATCAAACCCGCACCCCTGCCGTTTATCGTCTTGCACTCGCCCGGTACGCCACTAAGGCGACGACGTAAAACTCTCGGTGCTTCGGCTAAGCAGGCGACGTTAAGAACACAAAAGATCTGCAAAGAAATTTAAAATTCACTTATACAAAGATGTGCCCCATTCGTAGAATGCGCGGTTTCTTCTTCAATTATTTAAGAACCCCCCAACCATTGTTCTCCATTCATCTAATCTAAATTTAACCCGACCGCGCCACCGGGGGACAGCAGGTAACGAAAGTATTTTAAAAATAAGGAATGTTTGTAAAAATATATTTAACTAAACCCGCCCGCAATATCGACCGCGTTTACTGTTCAAGTCTATCAAATCAATAGGTGTTAATTTCAACAAAACCACTAGGATCACTTTGAAACGTGTTAGAAACTAGGTGAAGCTACGCCTGTTCCTCGCGACCAAGCCTTGAAAAATCAGGCAACAAACATGGCTTGGTGCCTCTATAGTTTTTTCCGATGATCCTTTTTAGGTTCGATTCACGATCAGGTTCTACCTGCGATCTTTTAATTGAAAGTAAACAAATAGGTACATGAATTAGGGTGGCTTAAGGAAGAGTTTTGTTCATACATTACAAATTGATATTTAAAACCCATAACCATTTGGTAAAGTTTCTATGACTTCGTAGTTCAGTTAGGATTGGATATCAGTTAGAACTTGCTAAAGATACGATTTCAAAGTTTATCTTAATAGTGCCGCAATTATCATCGAAGCCCCAACTTTTACCAGACATCACTAGATCTCAGTTTGGGGCAAACCACTTTAAACCAACCCTATTTAGACATCTTCGCGGATCTAAGCGTAGGTGGCCCCGGCTGTAGAAAAGGCCCCTCCATTCCTACCCGTGGATGTCGTACGAGGCGACGAAGGGATAAAAGCTAGGGGATGGGCAGCAGCGTCCCTTATTATAACAATGATAGCTCTAACTGCGCTCGCCAACCCGCGTACCCAGCGTGGTGAGTATGGGCAAATTCCGCCAACATGATAGAAAGTCGCTCCGGAATTCTGTGGGGGAGGCCGATGTTCAGCAGTGGACTTCAAACGGCTGGAATGATGAATAAAGTACCTTATTCATAAATTTAAAAAAAAACTTCTCATTTCTTTGCCTTAAAAATATCGCCGATTACCAGTGCTTCATTATAAGCTTGAAGAGCTCTTTTCAAATGAGCAAAATCCTCATTTCAGCCCGCGCTTAATTCAGAATCTGAATTAATTTCGAGAGTGAGGACAGCCCTTAACGAAGTTATTAAGAACGAATAAGTTTCCCATTTTTAAAAACGAAGAACATCGATTTTGGAAAAACCACGATACTCAAAAAAGAAAATTTCAGTTTCTACGTTTCAATCTTTGAGCTGTGTTCAAACGGCGTGCTATATGTCATCTAATATATATACATATATATATATATATTTATTTCGACGCAAAAACACATTGCAACCAAAAGTAAAAATAATAATTATAAAACACAGATTAGAACTAGGTAGATATATTTATTTCTTAATGATCTTTACACTGGACAAATTCAATTTTGAGTTTGACATTTACGGGTGCGCGATACAACTCAACGATATCGCAGACTCATAAAAGTCAAACTCAAAATAAACTTTATTCAGAAGAAGTAAGGATCATTATAAAATAAATTTAAGATGACATATCGCTAGCCTTTTGAAGACGGCTTCATTCGGATCGCTAATGAATTCATCATCAGAAGTAATCATCATCATTTCAGCCGTAGGACGTCCACTACTGAACATCGCGTCCCCACAGATTACCGGAGAAAATTCCTATCATGTGGGGAGGTTTTACCCATACTCACCACGCTGGGAACTAGGGATAGCGAGCTATCTCTGTGAAGCAGGGGAAGCTGCTGCCCATCCCCTAGCTTTTTCCCTTAGTCGCCTCTTACGACATCCTCGGGTAGGTAGATATGAAGGGGCCTATTCTTCAGCCTGGGCGTCAACAAACGGCCTACGCTAAAGAATAAAAGCAATCTATTCCTGCCAACAAACTATTTCGTTGACCTCATGATGAAGAGCTCCATTCTTCTCTAAATATGGGTACAAATCTTGAAATCGAAAGTGAGGTCAGTGAGTAGGGAAAGTGATTTCAGCTGAAAACTACCTATCAAGCTGTAGGCAAACAGACAATGTGACTGCGATATAGAAACAGTCTTTGAATTTGTAGTGTGTTTTTGTAGGAGGTAGGGCACAGCAAGATTTTTTCGCCCTAAATTGGAGCAGCCCGCCTGGGAGGTACCTCCGCCTTACAGAAGATCGCAGCCAAATAACATTATTTGTTTCAAATAGTGTTGTGTTCCTGTGTTGAGTTAGGTTGCCAGAGCTCTTTAGGGGGGGGGGGGGTTCGGCAGGGAACGCATTAGCAATGCTCCAGGTGTTGCTGATGTCATTAGGCGACGGTAACCACTTACCATCAGGAGGGTCGTAAGCCTGTTTGCCTCCGTATAACATAAAAAAAAGTCGAATGTAGTGCATTCTGCGTGTTAGCAAATAAATCTCTCTACCTCGGTGGCGCAGCGGGCGAGTGCCCAGCTAAGACGCAAGGGGTTCGATTCCCGCTGCGGGGCAAATGTTTGCATGATCTGCAAATATTTGTCCCGGGTCTGGGTGTTGTGTTACCACAGTACGTAGTAATTAAGTGGAAATTTAATTCTACCCATCAAACCACGGGTCAAATATATATATATATATATAGTTATGAGTAGGTACAATTCGTGGCATAGATAATAAAGCCTAACATGGCCTCATGGCCTAACCCAATAAAATAATCCCACTGCATCGTCCCTCGGAGCTCGCCTCTTGAAACGGTTGTCTCTCCCGCGAATCTTACGTAAGCCTTCTTATCTACCGCTTTATCTACATACTCACACAACGCCACAAAACCTGCTAAACCAACAAAGAACCACCTAAAACACTATTTTATACACGAATTATTGCTTTTCGATTTCGATAATCACTTTGAAAGATGATTGACGTTGACAGAGTTCGGAAGGCGCGAAAGCGGAATTGACAGTTCTTTTTTTTTATTTTTTATAGAGAAGCATTCAGCCAGGGCGGTCGTGTTTTTGTTGGGGGTGCAATGTTTACGTGGGAAGAAGAAAGCGCGCGGCCCGGCTGACGACTGCCGGCGGAGTAAAACCTCCATGCTTGGCCGTGCGCGCGCAACTTCTTGGTGTTGCGAACCGAACCTGCGTCGATTTTATTACGTAGGTGTAAAGTTGAGTGGCGGTTAAGCGTTCGGTGCTGGGTGCGTTGACTGTAATTAATCGGTTAGCATGGGTCACTGGTGGTGTTCGATGAGGCGAGCGATACTTGTAATTGAGCTGTTTGTCCGACAGGGGCGACGCCAGCGTCGTTGTCAATAAGTCTAAGAAACCCAAAAAAAAATTAAGTTTTCGTGAAAAACTTCTAAGGATGATGAAAAGACCAAAAACAGTTAATTTGAAAGATAAGAAGGGATAAGTTGTTTAATTTCGCTAATATAAATTTTTTTTTTGTTTATAAATAATGCGTGTCTGTCCAAATGGCCTTTCGGGATGACATACATTTTATGAAAAAAAATGCTCTATACAAGGTGATTCATAATATGTATTCCACCCCGAAAGGGGCTTATTTTAAAAGCAATTAGCAAGAAAGTTTGTTCTACGACTTTTGAAAATTCGAAATTTTTCATTGAAAAAACTCTATGCGAAAATCAGCTGTTTTGGGGTAAAATCGGGTCAAACTCAATAAATCAGCTGTTTTAGGTAGCAATCTTGATTCCGAACTTCTTGTACGTTTAGGTATTAGTTTTAAAGATGATAAAAATACCATAAACAGCAAATTTGAGAAAGTTTGCGAAAAAAAAAAATTGAAAAAATTGATGTTTTTTTTCTCTAATATTAATTATTTTTGTTGATAGAATAACCCCCTTTCGGGATGGTATACATGTTATGAATCACCTTGTATTTGTATGTAAATGTAGAGCAAATGGATTTTTTCCTGACACTTATCCAGGAAAGCACTCAAACAGTGTAGAAAGATAATAATGTAAGGAAAAATAAGCCACGGCCTCCTATTTTTTTTTTTTTTTTTTTTTTTTTTATGTTATACGGAGGCAAACAGGCTTACGGCCCACCTGATGGTAAGCACCTAGGAGAACACTTACATTATCGTGTAGTACCCACTTGCTAAATTGCAAACGACTATGGAACCGCTGAGTTATGTAATATTAAATTTTATTATTTTCATTTTCATTTATTTATTTCATTTATAACAATTATTAAATCGTGTTTGAAATAACATTTTTTATTAAATAAAAAACTTACATAGAAAAAAATAACAATCAATCATAATATTTGAAAACACCGCACTAATAAAAATTCAAATAATAAAATAAAAATGTCCGCAAGTAATACGTAATACATAGTTGTATTGTACGAACCTGTGGTGCAATTGTGCAAGCAAAATGGGAATGATGTTCGCAACTGAGGATGATTTTAACGGTCTAAGCCACAGCCATAGTCTAAGCATCCAAACGATTAAAAATTTGCAAGGGAAAACTTTTTAGCCTCAACTCCCTCCCTCATGTTGGAACGGAGGTAAATCGTTACCATCGCCTATTGACATCAGCAACACCTGGAGCATTGCTAATGCGTTGCCTGCCGATCCCCTACCCCCTAAAGAGCTCTGGCAACCTTACTCACCGCAGGAGCATAACACTATTTGAAACAAATAATGTTATTTGGCTGCGATCTTCTGTAAGGTGGAGGTACCTCCAATTTAGAGCGAGAAAATCTCGCTGTGCCCTACCTCCTACTCGTCATTCCCATTTTGCTTACACAAAAGATGTGCTGTTTTTTTATTTCATTTTGAGCGTGTTCGCGTTCACGTGAATGTGCTGTCAGTCGTTCACGCGTTGCGCACTAGCGAGTTATGCGTGCTATTCATTATTGAAGAACTTCGCAAAAATGTTTCATAGGAAACTTTGAGGTTTCTTGCCCAACCGTATACAGGATAAAGCACCATAATGAGGCATTAAGGGTACGAGGCTCTCCTAAAGTTATAAGGTTTTGTTCATGGGAAACATGAAGTAAACTTTGAAGAAAAAAGATTGAATTTTCATATGTTTAAAAAAGTACAGTCAGCCTAAAAATACATTTCTCAAAAACTAATTAACCTAAATTGACTTTATATTCTCACCAAAGTGACTTACCAAAACAAACCATAAGATTGCCAAACCTCAAAATTATTTAGTATTCTATGCATTATTTAGTATACGCGACAACGAGGTGTATTAGGTGTGTATCAATGATGATAATAAAAAATTTTAGTTACAAGAGTTATTCAATTTCACGAAGGCGCCTGAATCATTGGAATTTGAATCTTATATCAATGACTTGAAGGTCACCAGACAAATGGAAAAACTATAACATAACTTCATTATTCATAAGCTTAAAGTTTAAGCTGGAAGCCTAAAATACCCAGTAACATAGAGGTAAGGTACGAGATATCGACTTTGTGTGCACTTCTCGGAAACTAAAATTTTGACATCTTTTTCCCTCACACCCTCGTATTTTTAGCCTAGTCTATTTTTTCACTATCATCATACTGATAACAGCCTGACATTCAAATAATTATTTTCTCCTCACAGCGACTAAGGAATTATGTTATATAGACATATTATGTCTATATAACCGTAATTTATGTCGTATTTTAGAAACCGTGAGGGAAATATTTCGAAATTCATTTAAAATTTAACAGTTACTTCTATAAAAAATATCTCAGTGTGAGGGAAAAACTCTAAAAAAATGAACGTGATTCCCCTATACGAGAGAAATGCACATAGTAAGCGTAACAGGTATAATTTTTTGGAAACCTTCGCGAAATGTTTACCAATTCCCAACTTAAATTATTATGAATAAGTTATTACTGACGTACCTAATAATGTATCACAGCACTCTTCTAGGATGCTTACCTGAAAATAAAAATATACTTGAATAACGAAAAACATGTTATTAATTATTACGTAATACCTACCTATATCGACTGGCCTCATAGCTCAGTTCGTAGTAACTCTGCCTTCTGCTCTAGAGATCGCGGGTTCAATCCCCGCACAGGACAAACATTTATGTGATTAACACAGATGTTTGTTCTGTGTCTGGGTGTTAAATATTTATCTATTATGTATATCAGTCTCTGGTACCCATAGTACAGGCTATGCCTAGTTTGGGATCAGTTGACCGTGTGAATATGTCTAGAATATTTATACCTATGCAAATACCTACATTAGGAAACTACATATTATTTTTTAAAAATTTTAGTCAACATACATCACAATTATATTTTAAATGTGAATGTTACTCTTGTCTCTCTTTCTATCTGTCTGTTTGTAACATTTCCACGACTAAACGGCTGAACCGATCTAAATGGATTCTTGGTGTGGTGATAGTCTAAGCCCTAAGGAAGGACATCCTAAGCTACTTTCATCCAAGTAAGAAACCGCGAGCAGCCATTAGTTAAAAAAAAATGTTTTATAATTATAATTTATCATTGGCCGTGGTGGCCCCGGCTGAATAATAGGCCCCTCCATATCTACCTATCCGCGGATGTCGTAAGAGGCGACTAAGGGGAAAAAGCTAGGGGATGGGCAGCAGCGTCCCTCATTTTAACAACGATAGCTCTATCTGCGCTCGCCAACCCGCATGCCCAGCGTGGTGAGTACGGGCAAATGATAAGGAATTTGCTGTCTGTGGGGGAGGCCATGTTCAGCAGTGGACGTCGAACGGCTGAAATGATGATGATGATGAATTTATCATTTCATACCTTAGAAAAATGAACCAACCCAATGTTAAAAAAATTATTAAACGTCGAAATTTAAATATTTATTGCGTCGTGTAAAACCTTGATTATAATCTCCCGATTTCAAGTTTTCAGTGTAAAAAAGTCTTGTTTCAAATTGGATCCTGAAATAGGGCTGAAGAGTAGGTATTTCAAAACCTTGCTTGTAAGAAAGCGCCATCTCTACATTATTTGTGGAACTCAGTTGCCCGGAAGTTGAACTGGAAAATGCGTTTAAGTTTTCAGAAAGCTTAGTGAGGGCGGAAAATGAAATGTTTCCCGTAAGTGAGTCTAGATGGCGCTGTCACTCCAGGTTATTTTATGAAGGCAAAAGGTACAATCATGTGTATAAAACGGCATGCGACAAATTATCTGAAAACTTTCTGAAACTAAGTCTGAAGATGTAAGCAGCATAAATGATAATCAACTTACGCCATTTTCAACTTGCTTTTTATGAGTATCTGCCATCTTTATTTAGTAATATGGCATCCTTTTGATGTATTTTCGATTACGAAAAGTCGTGGAACTATCTTTTATGCCAATTGTGTGTAGAATATGCCCCTTTCGGGATAGCATACATTATTATGAATCACATTGTATACCACATAGGTAGCATGCATTAGATATTAGATACTATGTACATAAACTATCTATTCACCTCGTTAAGATATTACTATGTACCTATCTACCTCGTTACAGTTTATATCGGACAACGTAACTGATCACCCCATCCCGCACTGTCCGCTCCCAATGAAACAGTATCCAATCTAGATTGATTTTGATCTGTTTATATATTTACAGCTTGCTTGCATAGCGAATTAGTTGCTTGAAACTAGGTGAATACGCCTGTTCCTCGCAACCAAGCCTAGAAGAATCAGGCAACGACCACAGCTTGGTGCTTACCATTTTATCCATGAACCTTTTCTCAAAGTCAACCCAGACAGTCAGAAGACCCTAATAGGGGGTATAAATTTCAAGTTGATACCTTTAGCCGTTTCTGAGAAAAAGGGTCTTGACAGACGGACAGTCAGACAGACAGACAGGCGGACAATAAAGTGATCCTATAAGGGTTCCGTTTTTCCAAATGAGGTACGGAACCCTAAAAATAGTCCGCAGGGATTTACTCTTACCAAACGATTTCTATTATTCCATAAAAAATTAATATCATTAAACTAGACAAAGCAACCAAAATACTATTACAATCTTTGCTTCAATAAAAGAAGCCAACTCAGCAATTGATTCAGACAAGCACACAAACTTAATTTTATTACATCGTTCACTTCTCTAGGACATTTGGAGATACGCCAAACAACGTCAAAAAAAAATCTACCAAGCCGTTGTAAGAGGCGACTAAGGGGCTAAAAAGCTAGGGGATGGACAGCATCGTTCTCCATTTTAACAACATTTAGTTAAGTGAGGTGGGGCACAGTGAGATTTTATCTCTAAGGTGGCAAACAACCTTACGGCCCACTACGGTGGTTACCGTAGCCTATAAACGCTTGCAATACCAGAGGCACGCACGCGTTGCCGACCCCGAATCACAAAAAAGCTCTGGCAACCTTACTCACCGCAGGAACACTATACTATTTGAAACAAATAATGTTATATGGCTGCGATCTTCTGTAAGGCGGAGGTACCTCAGACAGACAGGCTGCTCCAATTTAGAGCGAGAAAATCTGGCCGAGGTAAAAAAGTACTGAGCCTTTTTAAAAATTGAAATCTTAGAAAGTTTTGCACGTCAGTGTACCCTGGTAGGTACTTCTTTCTATTGGGCTATCGCGCTCTCCCTCCGTATGTTCAATCAAGGGTATTATGACGACGATAAATATTTGCTGGCAACGCCTTAAGACGGGAGTTGATCCCTATGATACGATAACCTACACGTTTTGTTCCAAGGGCATCAGACTCTAGCAGTAAGTTTGGTATTATGTTTGGGGTTCCTCTACCTACACCAAAATAATTAATTAACTGAAAATAATAATTTAATGATTACCTCTAATAGGTTATTCGATTAAGACGAAAAGAGAGAAGACGCGGGCGGATGTTAGTCGGTAATAACATCTTCACAGAAATACCCACGCGCATATTTATTTACTTCTAGCTTGTAACGAGGCGCGTATGCAACGCCTATTAGTATAATAAATTGCTGAAAATTGCGTGTCTAGCCATTAATAAATAACTTCCCTCGTAAACCTTATAAAATAACCAAGAATACAAATGGTCTCATGAATGAAATAAATCACTCAAAAGGCTGCAAATTTCCAACTCGCAAGTGGCCTAGAGCAGTTAGAGCAGCAGGCTAGAGCCGCCGGACGGAGTGTTTTTTATACAACTGAGGTGGCAAACAAGCATACGGGCCACTTGTTGGTAAGCAGTTACCATAGCCTATGAGCGCTTGCAATACCAGAGGCATCACGCACCACCTTGCCCCTAAAGAGCTCTGGCAACACTATTTGAAACAAATAATGATAATTGGCTGGGATCTTCTGTAAGGCGGAGGGACCTCAGGCGGGCTGCTCCAATTTAGAAAGAGAAAATCTCGCTGTGCCCTACCTCCTCCAAACAACTACAAGAAGAGAGTGGCGACGAGACAACTACTGGCTCTTGACTTCCTCTCCACCGCGCGCGAACTGCTTCGAGCCTGACAGTGTGCCATAAAGTGAAATCAAAATAAGAATTAGGTTTTGATTAAGAAAAAACAACTAAGTAGGTGAGTAAGGTTGCCAGAGCTCTTTAGGGGGGGAGGGGTTCGGCAGGCAACGCATTAGCAATGCTCCAGGTGTTGCTAATGTCAATAGGCGACGGTAACCACTTACCACCAGGAGGACCGTAAGCCTGTTTGCCTCCGTATAACATAAAAAAAAACTAATAACTGACATTAAAATTTGTCAGTCTGTCAGTGCATGATCTCAGAGCATGATCTAAACGTCTTAAAATTAAAGGTAATTTTGAATTTGACATTTCAGGGCGGGCGTACGTGCTCAATGATATCACAAACCCCTAAAAGTCAAACTCAAAATTTACTTTATTCAGTAGGCATACTTTATTTTAATATAAATTTAAAGTCACATAAAGCGCGGCGTTTGAAAACGGCTTGATGTCAGTAAAAAAATACCCTCAACTAAAAGACACAGTAAGAAAAAACACGGTAAGTTATTTAGTTTTTTTTTTTTGTAAATTGACGGATATCTTATTTACAAAAAGCAAGAAACAGTTGAGCTATCTAAACGCCGTTACAAACGATCTATCTCAGTTGATCCAGATCACTAAAATCACTACCAGTCGGAAGCGTCGCTAAGACACTGGCGGAATTAAATAAATAAATAAATATTCCGGACACACACGGTCAACTGATCCCAAACTAGGCATAGCCTGTACTATGGGTACCAGAGACTGATATACATAATAGATTAATATTTAACACCCAGACACAGAACAATCATCTGTGTTAATCACACAAATGTTTGTCCAGTGCGGGGATCGAACCCGCAACCTCTAGCGCAGAAGGCAAAGTTACTACCAACTGAGCTATGAGGCCAGTCAGTGGAATCGACACGCTGGTTAGCAGTTATATATGGTACGATGATACACATTATTAAATGCGCTATCTGTGTTATAACATAGTCATTTGGCCACGTAAAACAACACAAAGTTACGGAATTTAATTTACATTTGAACACAGTTTGTTTTAATTCCGTGCATGTACAAGCTTCATGATATGACTCGACAGTAACACCGGCGTCTGAATTATAATGTAAGCCTGTTTTGCTTGGTCTGGTTTCCTAACAAGCGGCAACCATCATCGGACGGCCGTAATGGAGCGTCCATATTAGCGTCCACGTAGGTTTTCCCGGTGTACAGAAGAAGTCAAACTAGTTTAGGATTAGGATTTTTCTAGGAGGAGGTAGGGCACAGCGAGATTTTCTCGTTCTAAATTGGAGCAGCCCGCCTGGGGAGGTATCCAACC
This sequence comes from Anticlea derivata, assembly GCA_947579855.1. Lineage (NCBI taxonomy): Eukaryota > Metazoa > Arthropoda > Insecta > Lepidoptera > Geometridae > Anticlea > Anticlea derivata. Next base: position 2,406,161 of record OX388269.1, read on the forward strand.
GCCGTTTACAGAAGATCACAGCCAAATAACATTATTTGTTTCAAATAGTGTTTTGTTCCTGCGGTGAATAAGGTTGCCAGAACTCTTTAAGAGGGAGGGGGTTCGGGATGGGCAACGCATGCGTGATGCCTCTGGTATTGCAAGCGCTCATAAGCTTTACATGATTTCTTTACGGAATCGACGTAAGTTATTGGACCTTACCCTTTTACATAATATAATTATTGGTAAAATACATTGCAGTAATCTACTAGAACGATTCCACTTTCATGTACCTTTCAACTATCCCAGGCAACCGATCCATGACATATTTAACACACCTCGATCCAAAACTAACTTAGGCCTACAGGTGCCTTCCACACGAATATGCAACGAGTACAATTACCTTAATAAATTCAACCCATCTATTGATATATTTGACGGCTCCTTGAGAAAATTCAAAAACAATTTACTTTGCCTTTTTGGCTCTTCCGATTAAATTTAATTAATTCATGACATTTTATCTATTTAAGTTAGCTTTCATTTTTAGTTCAAATTTATCATAATAAAAGAGATTATTTTCGTTTATATTTCAAGAGTTTAGCTTAGTTAGAGTCAAGAGTTTTATTTTTTTGTTTTTCTTTCATTGAGGACTATTTAAGTTTATGTTTATTTTAAGAATTTTTTTGAGAATGCTATAGTGCACTTTTATTTTTATGTATATCAGACCCTGTTTTTATGAAGATATTTTATGTAATTGGTAATATACATAATGTTTGTGCACTTTCAACAAATAAATAAATAAGCTACGGTAACCGCTTACCAACAAGTGGGCCGTATGCAGCTAGTTTGCCACCTCAGTTGATTAAAAAATAAAAATAAATCTAACGTTTTTTCTAGCATACTGCCAAAGTTTCTACACCGGGATTAACAACACTCGGCGACAGCTGGAAACCCAAGTGTACAATGATATTTTTAGGATGATGTTGGCACTGCCGCGTTTTTGCAGTGCATCAGAATTGTTTGCAGAATACGAGACGGATGGATTTGCTGCCATTCTCCGTAAAAAGACCACATCCCTATGCGCAGAGTGCGTGACAGCCCCAATGCCATCCTTCAAACTGTTGCTGGCAGGATCACTTCTCCCATGTGGCATTGATTCGTAAAATTCAGTTTCGATTCAAATAAACTTCTAAAAAATGTCAAGTGACGACGACAGTGATTTTGATTCGACTCCAGAATGCATACAATCTGAAGCCTCTGGTATAGTTGGAAACTTACTTCCAGAAAAATCATTTCTGTCTACTTAACAGTCATTGTTTTCAATTGCCTCGCAGAAAGTATAAAAAGTAGAGTATGCATCGCGGGCTTAAATGTGTATTTGTCTTGGGCGATCTTGAACCCCTCGTACTCAGGATTCTTGCCTTAACTCCCTCGCTCCGCTCTTGACATAATACACTCCTTTAAGCCCTTGTTGCATAATCTACTATTATATTTCACTAACAAATTATGGATCCTTTTGTTGTCCCAAAAAAAATTTATTTTATTTATTAGCAAATGCGCAGAGTATTGGAATATGTATGCTATGGGCTTATTCTATACCCAATTGGCAATAAAGTTTATACTGTTGGAAATTCAACGTTTTTCTCGAAAAATCTCTATGCAAAAATCAGCTGTTCTAGTTGTTCAATCTTGATAATAATATTGTAATAATAATAATAAAACTCGTACGTTTAATAATTACTTTAATAGATAATTCGAAAAAATTAGTCCTTTTTTAATTTTGATATTTTTTCTTTCTAAAATATTCTTTGATATTGTTGATAAAATAAGCCCGAGATGGTATATATATTGTTAACCTTGAATATCAGTTGTTGTCACTGTTAATTCAAAACGAGCTTGTACAAGCCGAAACAACGACTCATCTGTAACGAGCTTAACCTAATTCATAATACCTTATCGCTGTAATATTTCTGTGGAAACGTAATCCTGCAGGTGTAATGTTTCGGGCTAGCGATATGTCACAGGTTGGATTAGGTTAGCCTCACACTCAGAGCCCGTCAATGTAATGTAATTTACCCGGTACGCCGCTGAATTACGGCGAAATGGCTCTACCTATTTTATAAGATTTGCGGTGATGGGTAAGCACTGGAATACCTACTGGAAGGGATCTTGAAATTACAACCATCTTATTGCGGGTTCAGTCTAGCTTGAAGCGCTCGTAGTAGCTTGCAATCTACCCCCTTAGAAATGCTCTATAAATTTAAGCATTGGTAATTTATCATTCTGTCATCATCATTGCCTGTAGAAGTCCACTGCTGGACATAGGCCTCCCCCCAAAGCGTTCTACGCATGCGGTCTTGAGCATTTTCCATCCACCGACTTCCTACAACATTCATGTCACCTTCACGTCGGTCCATCGGGTGGGGGGCCGGCCAACACTGCGTCGCCCGGTTCGTGGTCGCCATTCGAGAACCTTTACTCCCCAACGGTTGTCGGTTCTGCGAGCTATATGGCCTGCCCACTGCCACTTCAACTTGCTAATTCTGAGAGCTATGTCGGTGACCTTACAGTTTCAATATAAATGAACCAAATACGCAAGACCAGTAGAATGAGGATGGCCTTGATCTGTTTTATCAAAAGACCGTGTGATACTGTTTACTTATTGTTTACTATGTGGCTAGACTTATCTGAAAGCCGCAGTTGAACATAAATATTTATTGGGGCAATATGTTGCCTTCATCGACTAAATACATAAGTACCTACACGTTTCAAAGCCTTCTAAGTGAACAGATAGGTTCGGTTGCTTGCTTGTCGTGTCACTGATTCTTTCTTGGTCTTCCTGAATAAGGTCAGTTACCAGGAGGTATGGTGGCCCTGAAAAGGGTATGGCCATCGGTGTCGGTGAAAGTATCAGTGTAGTGAAAGGATTAAAGATATTATAGATAGCACTCTTTATTGGACTACACCACACAGGAAATAAAGTATCTTAACAAAAAATTAAAACTAGAAATAATTGCGATGCCGATGGTACAATGGGCGGTCCAACACTGACTGATAAGCGATTTCTTCCACACAACCTTGTAAGACATAGTGCGCCTCTTAGAGGCTCCTTTCGTCCTTGCGTCACATAATTTCTTATAAATATGAAATAAAGACAAAAACAGCAAATTTAAAAAATATAAGGGAAATCTTTTTTTTTTTAAATGTTTCTTTCGAATATAGTGTAAGTCCTTTTCGTCCCTTTTTAAAGAGAGTTTTTAGAGCCACGTCCAAACTTTACAGTTGGCACATGCCTCACTTGCCTCACCCTTTTGGTAACTAAACCCAGGTGGTACTTACGACTCTACCAAACAGAGTAGGTAAAGGTCAAAACATGGCAGAAACCTTTTGTACATTTGTAGGTATACGAGGAAATATTGGGTTTTAAAATGGAATATTGTTTGAAAGTTTTGTTCAAAACTGAACACCGTTGTAAAAATAAATATAATAAAATAAATAAAAGGGCACTCAGAATGTAACATACATTGTACAAATATGTGTTAGCTAGATTTCATATATTTATTTGTATAACCTTTTTATGTGTCTGTTTTGGCCTAGTGGGAGGTCCCCCGACTTTCGATCCGAAGGTCGAGGGTTCGAACCAATGAGTTTATACGTTTGATTAAAAATTGAGGTGCGCATTAACACGTGCTCAAAACGGTGGAGGAAAACATCTTGAGGAAACCAGTGTTCTTAAAGCGGCGATGGGCTTGCAACCTGTCACGTTGGAATACTGACTACTGCCAAATGTGAGCATGTGCCAAATATTCGAAAATTGCCTCTGACTACCCCCCTTAGACATCTTTAAATATCTGATCGCCTTGAGATCTGAGAGGTTGTCTACCATCCGTGAGCCAATTGATCATTGGAGCTTTTACCGTACATCGCGAGATCTCATTTTTGGGCGAAATGATGATGATTTTCATAACCCTCATCAGCGATTTCAGCCATGGATTAGCTTGGATATCTTCAATAATAAAAACATATCTGTCTGGCGGAAGGTACAGGTATGCCATCATACAGGCTTTTTTCCTAGTTTGGGTACCTTTGTCTCCATCTATGAAATAAAAAAATATTTAAGTAAAACCAATGTACAATCTGCATTTATGACGTTTAGGAGGAGGTAGGGCATAGCGAGATTTTCACGTTCTAAATTGGAGCAGCCCGCCTGGGGAGGTACCTCCGCCTTAAAGAAGATCGCAGTCAAATGACATTATTTGTTTCAAATGTGTTCCTGCGGCGAGTAAGGTTGCCAGATCTCTTTAGGGGGAGGGGGGTTCGGGGTCGGCAACGCGTGCGTGCGCGCTCATAGGCTACGGTAACCGCTTACCGACAGGTGGGCCGTATGCTTGTTTGACAACTCAGTTGTATAAGAAAAAAAAACGTTTGTTGAGAAAGAAATATCTTATCTTTCATGTTTTATTTATATATTCTCTCTTTACGGTATAAAAACATCAAACAGCGCAAACATTCACACAAAAAAGGCATTTATAACATTGTATAACATAGTATAACATATATTTAATAAAAAAAAAAAAAAAAAAAAAAATACACAAAAAAAATTATAAAAAGAAATACAAGTTAAAATTTACAAAATACACAAGAAACAGTTGAGCCATCTATAGATCGTTTGTAACGGTCTTTAAAAGAAATATAAAAAAAAAACAAAAAAAAATTATATGTAATGTGTAACATAGGTAGATAGAATGTTAGATAATAAGTAACAGCACCGCCACTAGGCGAAGCCCAAATACCCAGGGGTTTTAACCCCTGGAGTTGAAGCCGGGGCAAAGTTTACAAAACGAGGCCCCTACCTATCTCCCCCAGTAGGAGGAGAAAGAAGACCCGGTGTATGTAAAAGGCAGCAAACCCCAAACTTCTGGACTGAAGGATTCTTATGAATACGCCGAATGTAAATCCCACAATCTACTCAGACCTTCGGACCAAACTCCTGACTACATTAGGGACAAGTTTGTAATTCCATCTGCATGGTCAAAGTTCTGGTCATGCAAATGTGGGGATTCTGGTGCGACCGAAGTCAGGCTTGTTCACTGAGAAACGGCGAGCGTAATTTGAAGGCCGTTAACACAGCAAGAGCTGATGTATGAGTATAAGTTCAAATGGTTCTTTCTATAGTTGGAGGCTACTGATGGTGATTGCAGAATCTATCTGCAGAAACTTGTACTTAGCCGTCAACAAACATGGACTGGTCTTCCCAGGCATGTTATATTTTATATATTTTTCATTTGATGTTGTGTAAACCTAGCTGTAAGTTTCTCCTAAGATTTTGAAAATAAAATAAAATATTGTAGCATATTGTAGATTGTTGTGTTGTAAATATTGTAGTATAGGTACTTAATTTATGTATAAATTAAGTAAAATGTTATTACTCTGTTGAGGAATTTCTTAATGACAAATTTTTATTCAATCTGTTTTGCTAATTTATTGATTGTGTTTTTTTTCTTTTCAATTTGTTTTATTATGAATTTTTAATTTGAGTTTGACATTATTTTTAATTATATATCTAATGTTAAACGAAATATTGCACACCATAAAATGGCAGAATACATTGATCCCATTTTATAATAACGTTAACACCTCTGTACCTATCTACATGTAGTTCAAGCAATACATTTTTTACTTTACTTTACGTATTTTGTTACAATTATGCCTTCGTAAGTACCTACTTTTAAGTATAACCTACTAAACCTACTCTTTAGTACTAAATTTACGCAGCTTCAACCTATACTACCTAATATAATTTGTTTGCTACAAACCTTAGTTGTTATTTCAGTCCTATTTTTATGTATTCGAAAGGAGCCTCTGAGAGACTTTAATCCTTTTACTACACTGATTCTTTTACAGACGGTCATAGGCCCTTTACAGGACCACCAGAACCACCATACCTCAACCTGGTCACTGACCTAATACAGGATGATCAGTGATACGACAAGCAAGCATATATTATGTAATAAATATTATTTGGAATCTTACTATAATATTATAAATGCGAAAGTTTGTGAGGATGTTTGGGTGTTTTTATGTTTGGATGTTTGTTGTTCAATCACGCCGTAACAGCTCAACCGATTTCGTTGAAACTTGGAATATAAAGAGTTCTTTACCTAGGCATAAAGGCTACTTTTTAAGTAGGTAAAACGCGAGCGAAGCCGCGGGCGGAAGCTAGTGTTAAATAAATAAAAAATATATATTACGAGAGAAGGTCACGTCCAAACATTACAAGTGGCACATGCATACATTTTGCAGTAGTGCGTATTACATGTTTGTGTATCACGTTATTTGATTAGCTTTTGTCCCAAACTTCGCAGATAACGTTAACTAACTTAAACGAGCCATGTTTCCGTTTTCCAATCAAGTCCCGGCTTTCTACGCAAAATCCTTTACAAAATCGAAACTCAACAAACTTCAGCCGGACTTATTAAAGCCCTGTTTCAATGCTCGTGTGTCGTGTCACTGACTTCTTCTTGGTTATCCTGTAAAATATCTTAAATTAATATATTTTTTTTAATACAACCCAGGTGGCAAACAATCTAACGGCCCACCTGATGGTAAGCGGTTACCGTAGCCTATGAGCGCTTGCAATACCAGAGGCATCACGCACGCGTTGCCGACCCCGAACCCCCTTCCCTCCTAAAGAGCTCTGGCAACCTTACTCACCACAGGAACACAACATTATTTGAAACAAATAATGTTATTTGGCTGCGATCTTCTGTAAGGTGGAGGTACCTCCCCAGGCAGGCTGCTCCAATTCAGAACGAGAAAATCTCGCTGTGCCCTACCTCCTCCTAAAAGGTGACCAGGTTGAGGTATTTTGGCCCTGAAAAGGGCCTATGTCCGTCGGCGAAAGTGTAGAGTGCACCTCTACGACGGCGACGCTCCTTTCGTTAAAAGCTCACGTTTCACGAGAGGTAGGGCACAGCGAGATTTTCTCGCTCTAAATTGGAGCAGCCCGCCTGGGAGGTACCTCCGCCTTACAGAAGATCGCAGCCAAATAACATTATTTGTTTCAAATATTGTTGTGTTCCTGCGGTGAGTAAGGTTGCCAGAGCTCTTTAGGGGGGGGAGGGGTTCGGCAGGCAACGCATTAGCAATGCTCCAGGTGTTGCTGATGTCAATAGGCGACGGTAACCATTTACCATCAGGTGGGCCGTAAGCCTGTTTGCCTCCGTATAACATAAAAAAAAAGCTGAAAAAAAAGCTGTTTCTGTTTGTTTATTTAATTTTTATTGTGTATTTTGTTAGTATATTTTATTGGCCTCAGGTTTGTTCATTTGCTTTTTTTTGTCTACCTAATGGAGGAAACTTTACTGGTATTTTTATAATGTTTATGTGTATATTGTACTCTTGATTTCCAAAATAAAATAAAATAAATAAAATCGGCGATTATTTAGAATAGTTGTAAAGCGCCTTAAAATTATTCAATTAAGGGTAATTAAGGTGAAGTGTTCTGGGCGTAGGTTGCCTAGTCTTGCTTAATAGATCAGCTAAGTTAAACAATCTTCAGCTTTGTTTTTACAAGGATGGGTGACTGCTAGTGGCATTAACATATTATTGCTTCCATACTTCGGAGGGTACGTTGAAATATCGGTATACATTTCTGTGCAGCCACGACAGGTGGCTTAAAGATAAAAATAAACTATATGCTATTCTAGTTATAGAACAACATCTATTCCAAGTTTCATCGAAATCGGTTGAACCATTACGGCATGATAGCACCACAAACTTTCGCATTTATGGTATTAGTAGGATTTATACTATAACCTATATTTATTTATAATGTGTTCCTTCAGCGTTGGGTCACGCAAATTTTATTTTCAAATAGGAAAAATATTGCACGACCGGTAATCAAACCTTCGACCGTCGGATCGGAAGTCGAAGCAACTCCCACACAAGGCAAAAGGGCTCTGCATACAAGGTGATTCATAATATATATGCTATCCCAAAAGGGGCTTATTCTCCACCCGATTGGCAATAAAGTTTGTTCTACGACTTTTGGACATTCGACATTTTTCATTGAAAAAACTCTATGCGAAAATTTTGTTTCGGGGTCAAATCAGGTTAAACTCAATGAATCGGCTGTTTTAGGTAGCTTGATTCCGAACTTCTTGTACGTTTAGTTATTACTTCTAAAGATGATAAAAATACAAAAAACAGCTAATTTGAGAAAGATTGAAAAAAAAATGAAAAGATTGATATTTTTTTTCGCTTATAGTCTTTCTTTTCGTTGATAGAATAACCCCCTTTCAGGATGGTATACATGTTATGAATCAGCTTGTATAAGTACTACCTTTTGCTAAAACTCGGCAAAATACAGATTCCGATCAGTGTAGCCCCGGGGCGATGGGATTACCATAATTTTGGCTTTCAGAATAATTTTCGCCTGTTTCTATCCTTCAGGGACGAACCCTAAGCTTAAATACCGTAGGTAATATAGACAGATGCTGATCTCTTTCATTTTGTACGTGCGCATTTATAAAGGCAAAGGCTTTGTACGTTTGATTGATCTTTCGTCTGTACAAATATGTTTTGATTTTTTTTATACAACTATAATGGCAAGCGCCAGGTCCAAACGCAAGCAAAAGAAAAAGAGGCAGACCGAAAACGAGATGGGAAGGCGAGATAAATAAGCTAGCAGGCCATAATTGGAGAAATGAAGAGGTAAAAAGAGATAAATGGAAAAGACTAGAGGAGGCCTTTACCCAATGAGGGGTCTTTACCAAACTTATGTTAAAGACTATTAAATGGATTAATAATAATGGCAAGCGATCATACGGCCCACTTGTAAGTGGTTACCGTATCGTATGAACGCTTGCAATACCAGAGGCATCACGCACGTGTTGCCGACTCCCTCCATAGCCCGTGCCGCGACTTTGAGCAACCTTATTAAACCCATTATAATGAGCATTTCGTTCAGGGAATGATACAAAACCATATTGTGTCGACTTTGAGTGCAGGGTGTATTAAAATCATCTACATATGAAATGGAAATGGTGGTTTACACACGGTTTGGTTTTTCTCTTTGAAAAAAGTCTCTTGAAGTGCACAAACGCAAATTACGTAACGTTGCGTGTATGCTCTGCGTTGATCAGTGGCGGATTTGCCCTAAGGCCCAGTAGGCCCGGGCCTAAGGCGGCCAGATATTAGGGGCGGCAAATCGTGACGAATGTTTCTTAGAAATTGTCGTAGAAAAGCTCATTATCTCGGAACATATCCACAAATAAGTAGCTTTTATAGTTATTTAAATTTCTGATTTGGATTTAGATAAAGTTGGCAATAATGTAAATTGATTATGTACCTAGTCTAATGATGGGTGCTGAGAAAGGGGCGGCACATGGCCTGGGGCCTAGAGCGGCCAAGACTGCAAATCCGCCACTGGCATTGATAAGCTACCGTTTATGTTTATTTATGTAGTATATTTTTGGCTATCTAAGCAGTAGGTATATGTAAGTCTATTTATATAAGTTTGATTCGGATTTACAATTCTCTGTTAATCAGCACTACCTTCATTTTTTCCTCACCACTCAAAGGTTAGCTGGAATAAAATGCTAACTAGCATTAAGTTCGCTTATGTAGGTACTTGTCTTTGTCCTGTGCAATACAGAATTTTATATCTATCTATACGCAGTAAAAAATTCTACATCAAAGTTGAAGCGATTTAGTAGGGTATATTCTCAGTATCCCTATTGTTTGTGTAAAAGACTTAAAAATTCCTGTTTTAAGTGATATCTCGGAAAAGCGAGATTTTCCAGCGTCTACTACATTTACGTAGCTCAACGCTTAGATCATTTATAGACAGGAATAGCCAAACAAGGCGCTTACCGTCAGAAATGATACCCCCTCAGAACTTGACCACTGGACAGGTCGGTTATGTTTGTGTTATTCTTAAGCGCAAACTATTTTTTGCGTCTACCAGTAGTTATTGTACCTGTACCATACCTTTAAGGTAATATTTGTTTGTTTGCTATATTATCGTCTGCCGCCGCGACGACCCCTTAAAGTTAATTCCACCTCTCCCAAGGGGAAATAAATTGTTAGCGAAATAATATTACGGCTTCTCCTGTTCTGACATCTCGAAGGTTCAAACGAAGCTCGTTTACGTCCTATCCCCTTACGAAAAGACCAATTTGAGTATGCTCGCTTCATGTACCAGGATTATGGGATAATGGTACTTACTGCTCAAGAAATACGACGCTTCTTTGCATTTTAGAGCCGAAAAGGCTATCTAAATACGTATATCGTCGTAAAAGAAGTTATAAGCGGAATTATTGTAAGTAACCCACGAAATTGGGGTTAGCTTCGAAAAATACTAAAGATTTGGATACGTTTTGTTTTGTTACTAGCTTCAGCCTGTGGCACCGCTCGCGTGGTGCCCATAAAAAAAGTAGCCTAGGAATATCTATGCAAAAAATAAGTTGATCCACGGCTCCTTGGTTTGAGAAGATTGATGAAACAACCAACCAAAAAACAATTTTAAGAGACCACTTCTATGAATCCATTCTTTATACACTTCTGTATTATGTTTTTTTTTTAATTCGGTTGTTGTGTGCACAGTAATACGTGCTTAAAACGATGAAGGAAAACATCACAACAGGGCTTTCAACCTGTACAAGGCTAACAAATTTTGGTATCAAAATATGTTGATACATGCCCACATTTTGCAGTAGGTCATTACCTAGTAAGTATTTGTACGTATGGAATACTCATTAGTATTCCATACGTACAAATACTTACTGGTTTCTTCCCGATGATTACCTTCACCATCATAAGCATGCTTATTTTTATTACAAGAACTCATTGGCAAACCCACGACCTTTGGATCGAAAGCCAGGGTATCTCCCACTAGGCCAACACGGCTCTTTTCATTCAGAGCCATTGTAAAAGCCATTATAATTCAAAACTATCAGAACTTTAGAGAGAACCAAAACAAACATCTTAACTTGAGATTTTGAAGTCAACAATAAAGCTTAAATATTTAACATTCTTGTTTGTCTCGAGTTCAACTTAATAGTCGTAAAAATTAAATTGCCAAATATTTGGATACCCACGACCTCTCAAAGCAGAACAATGAAAGACTCAAGCCGTGTTCAAATAGAAAGAAAGAAAGAAAGAAAATAATTTATTTCGATATGTCTTCTAATATGTAATAGTATGTATGTAGGTAGTCTGATATGTTTAAAATTTCTTTCAAAATGATTACGTCTACTGATAAAATTCAGTCTTGATTTTGACAGTGAGTTTAGTGTGAGCGATATAGCTAACCGATTAATATAAGCAGATCATGCATATATTTGTCCCGCAGTGGGAAGCGAACCCGCACCCCTTGCGTCTAAAACGGGCACTCGGCACTGAGGTCGTGAATTTTTTTAACTAAAGGAGCCATTTCATTCTCGGCCTGGTCTATGTACAATACATAGAAAAATTAGGAAAAAATAGGAGATTACAAGAAAAATACAATTTCATTAATTTGAGGACAAATGCGATGGTACAAGAATAGTTCTTCGGTAAGTTTTTTACTATGTGAACTCTATTTGAAGGCCGCCATGTTGGTTTATAATTGACGTTTGACATGACATTGACATATTTTTCATGTCATGTTGTTTGATTTGATGTTTTTGTTTTGTCAGAGGTTGTCAAAATGACATTTCACGCACGTCCATCCGCCATATTTTAGTAGCGCTGTGTGTTGCTCTCTTTGTCGAAAAATCATCTTAATGTACCTTAGAACGAAGTCAATTTAAATAAAATACCCAATTAACTACGTTTACTTTATTGCTTAGCCATATTTTAGAGTAGTACACAGTGCAGGCCCAGGCTCCATATATTGATGAAACGTCTCTTTTTAGTGCTGAATAAATATATGTATTGATGCAGTGGGATTCTAAAATTAAGTGTGTCCACAATATATTTCTATGCAAATACATAATTATATTAGAAAATTGAAACAAAATCCCTTACACTACCTAAATAAGGCACGAAGTATGCAAACTAACTGTACACACATCAACATTTACAACATTACTGTGTTTATACGTTGAAACGATTATTGATCGACACAATATGTTCGTTATTTCACATCACTTGATGTGTAACCTTTAACTTACAATATTTACAAAGTTAATAGGTATATATGTATAATTAAGGCGACATAATTGGTAATTAAGCCGTCCCATCCGTCCTCTCCGAAGATAGGTTTTTCAAAACAGCTGGCTATTTCCATTTGTTTTATAATAAACTTGCTTCCACCGCTCGCACGGTACTAGCCTAGCCTATATCTTTTATCAGGGTTTAAGCTATGTCCATGCAAAGTTTTTATCTGGGTCCAATCGTTCAGTGGTAACAAACTTTTGTAAGTACTTTTTTTATTAGTAGTCAGCAGGATAGAAAGATGCCCCGACTGGCACTGACTGGGCTATTAGATCAATGCCCATAGACACGAGTCATATTCTCTGCGTGCTCTCCAAAGAAAGTAGTACTTAGCTGAATATGCTACTAGCGGTCACCCATCCAAGTTCGTGCTCGTCATTCAAAATTATGGTTCCGGCATCATAGGCAACTGGCTTTCAAAACACCAGCCTGTCGCACAGTTGGTCACTCAATGATGTTTTTATTTTTTATTGTTTATAATTTCGTCCTTACTAACATATTTTATAAGTTATTTATATTATTATTTTTTACTAACAAAATGGATGACATGTCTTATAAATTAAATAAAAATAAAAAAATAAATAAAATAAATGCGAAAGTGTTATTTTTTGGTTGGCTGGTTTTTCCTTCTTTCACGCATCAACGGAGCAACAGATTGACGTGATGTTTAGCTTGGATATAGTTAGAGAGCCGTAAAGTGATTAGGCTACTTTTATATAGGTACCACACGAGTGAAACCGCGGGTGGAGGCTAGTAACTAACAAAAAGTTGGTCTCATAGGACCACATATAAAATACCACCTTTACCACCTAGCCTACATGCTATTCCAGACTATAATCTATATCTGTGCAAAATTTCATCCAAATCAATTGGGCCGTTTGGGCGTGATTGAATCACAAACATCCAAACATCGAAACATCCTCACAAAATTTGGCATTTTTATTATTAGTAGGATTCCGCGAGCGCTTTAATTATGGTGTCGTGGAGAGCACCAGCTGTGCTCTATGGACTGTGCTCATCCAATGTGACCTTTCAGAGCCGCTTACAAAGTAATAACGTGTTATCTAATCAAATTCCCAAAACGGAGACAGGGTGATATTATTTCGCAATGAGAGTGATATTGTTTTGTATGGCCTTTTACCATTTATATCCGAGACTAACTAATCCGCCCGCGACTTCGACCGCGTGTTCAAGTATGTTTCTTGACTCTTGCCACTTCGTACACTTGAGATCTCAATTTTCCGCCCAGTAACAAGATTTAAGTGTACGAAAGCCTCAGGGCGCGAACCCCAACTCGCACTTAACTGTCTGTATTTGAATAGATTTTTTGCTCCAAATTAAGGAACTCTGAAAAGCCAGGGAATAAATAACAGTACTACTACGTAGCGCGAGCCCGCCACAGATTGAACAATAGTTTCATAAGTTTTTTAAATTAATTTCACTGTAGTCTTTTTCAATTAGTCAGCATTTAATATGAAAATAATGTCAGGATGCTTTCAAGTTGAGTGGAGTGAAAATAAAGTAACGACTAAGAATAACAGGGTGGGGCTTTTTCACGTCAAAACCATCCTATTTCTTTGTTATTTTAGATGTGATCTTTTCACGCAGCTATTTTCGGTTTCGTGAAGCCGTGTTGGCCTGGTGGGAGGTTCTCCGACTTTCAATCCGAAGGTCGTAGGTTTCAACCCGGTCGTTCACCAATCGTTAGCGATTCACCAAGCGGCTTGCTTGGGCAAGAATGGGGTCGACGATGGAGCGAGCTGTCTCCGAGCCCATTTTTTGAATATTTTATCCATTGTGAAAAACAATGGGTGTTCCCTGAATATTCACAGAATATGCACACTCTGAATATTCACAACTGAATATTCACAGCTTCGTAAATTTGTAATCCAATTGAACGTACAGTAGATCATCGTATTATTAATCAAACTACCAGGTGGCTAATTACAGAGCAAACAGTAGGTACCGTTTATACTACGTTTGCAATCTATTAGACCGCATTTTCATTGAACTCCGTGATCGTAATAGACTGTGGTGGCCCCGGCTGAAAATTAGGCCCCTCAATAACCACCTACTCATAGATGACGTAGAATTAGAATTAGAATTATTTATTTCAGTTAAAACAGCAAGCTTACAGTATATACCAAAGTGCCTACTGTCTAAAATTAAAACTTAAAAATACTCTTAGCGAATTAAATATAGTACAAATTTTATCATTAAAGATGTCGACATGTTGGACCTCGTGTACATAGGCATTTAAAAGAGTGAGAGCTCTTAGCGTTGGCGCATTATGAGCGTGACGAGTTCGCGGTGTGTGGCAGGCGAACAGTTGATGTCGACGGCGGCCACAGCGCACGTAATTGTCAGGCACACATAGTGGCAAAGGCGACTAAGGGAAAAAGCTAGAGGATGAAGAAAAGATAGCTCTATAGAACTGCGCTCGCCAACCCGCGTGGGCAAATTCACCCCACAATACAGGAGTTCGGTCTGGAAATCTGTTAGGGGGGGGGGCATATTGAGAAGTGGACGTCGTACGGCTGAAATGATGATGATGACCTGTAAACCAGGTTACCGATGCTGACATGACGACGAGCTGATAGTCGTGGGGAGAAATTTGAGGGAATTTTTCAAAACAGTAAAAGGGTTGTGCACACTTTTACGTGTGACTTTATTAGTTGATATAAGGATCATTTTATACTAAACTAGCTTGTGCCCGAAGCCTCGCTCATCATCAGCCTGCAGAAGTCCACTGCTGGACAAAGGCTTACCCCAAAGAGTTCCATGACGAACGGTCTTGAGCCTTCTCCATCCACCGACTGCCCGCAACCTTCACAATGTCGTCGGTCCATCGGCGGGTCTTCCAACACTTTGTACTAATATTATAAATGCGAAAGTTTGTGAGTATGTTGTGAGTTTACTTGCAATATATGGAGTTATTGACCTATAATAATAGATGAAACCAAGTAAGCGAAGCCAAAGGTTGCGGGAAGTCGGTGCATGGAGAAGGCTCAAGACCGTTCGTCATGGAACTCTTTGGGGGAGGCCTATGTCCAGCAGTCGACTTCTACAGGCTGATGATGATGATGATGTTCAAAGTATGATTTTAGACGACATAAAACTTGCCATTTGTTTGTTTCAAAAATAAAAGATTTTTGCTGTCAGTCATCGCCCTCTTACTCGTCAGGCGCGCGCTTATATTCCACTCACAACGATAGTTTCTTGGGCCCTATGGCAAAATTAAGGCAAAATTAAGATGCTAGCTTTGTTTCCCTAAGTCGCCTCTTACGACATCCACGGGTAAAAATGGAGGGGCCTATTATTTACTAGCTACCGCTTCGCTAAACAACATCTTCCAATTCCAAACATCTAAACATCCACATTCTTTTGTTCGCCTGGTACTTTCAATTTAGTAGTTATCGTAAAATTATGGCTAAATTAAGATGGTAGGTACTGGAGATAGAATCATTAAAATGTCTATACGGTTTTTGACGCTACAGACTCAAAAATTAAAAATGCAAGCGAGTCTCAAAAATTTAAAATGTAGACCGATGCCCTCTTTTCTATAATTGCATATCCCACGACATAATATCAATTGATATGGCTACTTTGGCATCTCAAACGTACTTATAGCAAAAACACAGCCAAAAATATAATATAGCAAATTGCTGACTACTATTTTCTTCAGTCAAATGACGGTGGCCTCTTCTATAAAATCCCTAACCTAACCGTTGGCATTTCAGCACTGTTCAACTTTTATAATTTGTTTTTCAAAGTTGTTAATATATAAAATAGAACATTGTGGAAACCGCTTTCTTAATTAACCTTTACTTATTCGTTTCTTATTGAGATAACGAGTTTGTTTTCTTATACATTTTTTTAATCAGGAAGGCATCTCTTATTTCAACAAGCAGTTTAAACTTTGAGAAATGCTTAGGTTTTCTAATGAGCGGCGACATTCATCTCTTTTTGGGGTTCCGTACCTCATTTGGAAAAATGGAACCCTTATAGGATCACTTTTGCTGTCCGTCTGTCTGTCTGTCCGTCTGTCAAAACCCTTTTTCTCAGAAACGGCTACAGGTATCAACTTGAAATTTATAACACCTATTAAGGTCTTTGCGTTTATGGTGCCGTATAAAAATCAAAGCTCTAGCTTAATGCATTAAAAAGATATGGCAATGAATGTATAACTTTTGTATGGAAATGGCTAAAATGAAAAACCTCTAGGGTACTTCCAGTTACCTCACAATCCTGAAATTTGGAATGCTAGGAGCTTTTGTAACACAATTAAAGGGAAAAGTCTGAAATTGAGGAATTTCGAAGTATTTAGGAAACAAAGTTATATTTGCGGTCAATGTCATACAATGACTACCTGAACGACCGGAAATATAAGTTTGTCAATTTCCTACCTAATTTCCTACCTAATTTCCTACTTAGAATGTTTATTTTCTGATCATGACCACTGGTGCACCACCGGGATTCAAACCCACGACCAATGCTACGGAACCCTCAGGACGTGAGTTCTCGCACTTGACCGTCTTTATTTTGTTTTAACCCGACTCCCAATAAGGAAGGAGGGTAATGTTTTTTTGAGTATATGTATGTATCTGCGTGTTCCTTTGTGCGTCAGCACAGCCTCAACGGCATGATGGATTTTGGCAAATGAGGTGTCAATGGATTCGTCTTTGTTCCACCAGTGTCATAAATGAAAAAAACAATATGGCGACTTTAAGTCACCATAAAGATTTGTTTTGTTAGTTTGTGAAAAGGTGATTAGAAATATTTAAACAAAGTAAAGATGAGAAAGTTACATATTTATGAGAGAACATTTAATAAAAGTGAATCGCTTACCAACGAACAGCACTATATTTTTATTTATAGGCATTAATCACATTTGTCCTCTTATTAATAGTAGATTATGCAACAAGGGCTTAAAGTAGTGTATTATGTCAAGGGCGCTATATTGAACCCCGAGAACGAGGGATTCTATGGTTAACTCCTGAGCGGAGCGAGGGAGTTAGGCAAGAATCCTGAGTACGAGGGGTTCAAGATCGCCCAAGACAAATACACATTTAAGCCCGCGATGCATACTCTACTTTTTATACTTTCTGCGAGGCAATTGAAAACAATGACTGTTAAGTAGGCAGAAATGATTTTTCTGGAAGTAAGTTTCCAACTATACCAGAGGCTTCAGATTGTATGCATTCTGGAGTCGAATCAAAATCACTGTCGTCGTCACTTGACATTTTTTAGAAGTTTCTTTAAATCGAAACTGAATTTCGGTGTAGATAACAGCACAGCAGTTTGAGCGCTTGGCGCCTTTTTTTTTCTTTTTTTGTAGTCTATTCTGTAGTGGTCAGTTGGACATTCGAATAAATCCTTCTTCGTGCGCGGGTGAAAATGAATTACGTAAAAAGTTTTCATGTTTTTCTTTTTTTAAATTCGTAGGCAGTGCAAAGAAAATGTTAACATACAGCCTAATTTGAATAAAACCTCATTGCACCCAAACATTTTTGAAACCAACCTCGATCAAGCACGACTACATGGGTTGCATTCCAAATTCAAATCACATTATGTCCCATGGGAAATAATGAAATTCAGTACAACATTATGACCCGGCTAGACCGTAGGGCTCTAATGACTTACTTTAGGAAAGGTTTGCATGACACATAATATGCCATTGACGAGCAGGTAGTATAAAAAATAATATTAAGTTATGTAAACAAATAAACTACGCAACAGTTTATGCACTATTGCGGATTGGCGTATTGATCCAATCATGCGTTCGATTCCAGGGTCGTGCAGTGAAACCCTTTGATGGAACTAATACAGTTGTGACTTGTTAGATAGAACGACGAGCGTGGAGATTCAGATTAGAGAACCGAGATTGAAAGATTAATTCAATTTAATTATCTAAGGATCATATCCGTTGCTCACTCCAATTATTGTTCGACCTCGAGAATTGATTTGAGAAATTAATGTCAATCGCAAAACGTAGAGGCTCTACGTGTCTACGAAATAGCTACGCCGTAGCGAGCTACGCTGATCTTTTGCTACACAATGTTTGCTTATATTTGGGAAAATTATCTCCCGAGTCATTTGTCAACAGATAACAAGCTGTATTCTAACGCGGTAAGGTTCATATTCTTGTGAAGAAATCGACGTCGTATTAAAGGAACGTTCCATCTTACAGTGGCTGACGAATACTGATTGGATTCCAGAAAACGTTGGTAATAGTAATTGTTACGACTTTGTTCTCGAAAAGCTCTAGAAGGGACTTACTTTTCAATGGACGAATCCAATTGATTCAAGATTATAAGGCGTGGCTTTCATAACAAACCAGTAACATTTTCAGTCAGTTTTAGATTAGACTAACTCTACCACTCTACTTTCTACTTAAAAAAATGTTTATCATCATCATCAGCCTGTAGAAGTCCACTGCCACATTGGCTTCCCCCAAAGAGTTCCATGACGAACGGTCTTGAGCCTTCTCCATCCACCGACTTCCTGCAACCTTCACAATGTCGTCGGTCCATCAGGTTATAGGCCTTCCAACACTGCGTCGTCGCCCGGTGGTCGCCATTCAAGAACCTTTACTCCCCAACGGTAAAAATGATTATTCGTTAAAAAAAAACTTAAAAGTGTTTTGAGAAATAATTATCTTTATTTAAATTCTAAATTATTATGTGAACCACCTGTTGGTAAGTGGTTACCGTAGTCTGTAAACGCTTGCAATACCAAAGGTGTCAAGCACGCGTTGCCGACCCCTTAAAAAGTACAAAGCACCCTTTTTGAAGAACCCCATACTGTAGTCCTTAGGGAAAACCTCAGCAGGGAGATCATTCCACAACCTGAGTGTTCGCGGGAGGAAGTTCCTCTGAAACAGCACAGTGCGCGACCAACTCGGCTCCAGGGTGTGAGGATTAATCATATAGACATCATCATCATCATCATCATCATTTCAGCCGTACGACGTCCACTGCTGAACATGGCCTCCCTCACAGACAGAGAGCAAATTCCTTATCATGTGGGGGGATTTGCCCATACTCACCACGCTGGGCATGCGGGTTGGCGAGCGCAGTTAGAGCTATCATTGTTAAAATGAGGCCTCATAGCTCAGTTGGTAGTAACTCTGCCTTCTGCGCTAGAGGTCGCGGGTTCGATTCCTGCACTGGACAAACATTTGTGACTAACACAGATGTTTGTTCTGTGTCTGGGTGTTAAATATATATATATATTATGTATATCAGTCTCTGGTACCCATAGTACAGGCTATGCCTAGTTTGGGATCAGTTGACCGTGTGAATATGTCCGGAATATTTGAATATATGATTTTTTTTAATTTGAAGGACGCTGCTGCCCATCCCCTAGCTATTTTCCCTTAGTCGCCTTTTACGACATCCGCGGATAGGTAGATATGGAGGGGTCTATTCTTCAGCCAGGGCCACCACGGCCATAGACATAGACATAGACATTTATTTAATTGCCACCAAAACACACACATTTGCACAACATTTTACAATAAAAATTAGGTACTTATAATAAAAGAAACAAGAGAAAAAGTAATGAAAGTAAAAATGGTTTGATGTGTGCTGCAGCAGCTAAATGGCTTCGGCTCAGCATAATGCCTACTGTTTCCTATCCTTCTATCAGGACTATGTATGTTACTGTTGGGTGTTATTTACAATACAATTTATTTATTTGCAACAATAAAATAAGGTTACAACATAATATGTTCCTACTTAGGTGCAGCAAAATTTGGTGACATGCATAACTTAAGTAAGTACCCTGTTGCAAAAAGGTCCCAACTCTGCGTGTGCAGATTGTAATAACCTGCGCTGGTCTTCCGTTGAGGCCTTTGAGACCGAAAAGTTATAAAGTAATATTTTTAAGTTTTTATATTGTAGATACTATATTATATTAGTTTTAAGGTATATATTGATATGGACTGTAGGATGAAAGTTATGTTACGAGAAGAGCGTTAGGTATGAATGTGCATGGATATAAAACTAGAGGAAGGCCGAAGAAAAGATGGATGGATTGTATTAAAGATTACATGAGTAAGAAAGATGTGAGTGCGGAGATGACGGCTAACAGAAGAGAGTGGAAGAAGAAAACATGTTGTGCCGACCCCACATAATGTGGGACATGGGCAGGAAGAAGAAGAAGATTGATATGGACTGAAGAATAAGTTAAATAAGACCTGTAACTTTACTTTAGTCTGAAATAAATGAATTAATTAATAATAATAATAATAAAAAAATGAAAAAAAATAAAAACCCATTTTCACCCATCACAAATGCACAAAAAATCTTAGTAGGTAAGAATATTGACGATAAAAAACTTTATATTGCATAAATAACTAATACTTTAAATATTTATATTCGATCACACAGCAACAGATTGATGTCAAAGTTTGTATGTTGGTTGGTTGGTCAGTCTTTTGAGAGTGATAGTCCTTTTATGCGGGTACCACGCAAGCGAACCCACGGGCGAAAGCTTGTCAAATATAAGGAACAAAGAAATAGGTTCACGACTGTAATTCCCAAGGATTGTAGACATCTTCTCATATCTCCAGACGCTCTGATCCTTTGAGACGTCCGCAGGCGGAATTGAGAGGCGCGTTCAAACATTACATCTTGGTACACACATTTCACAGTAGGTAATTAGAATTCCTTACGCAATAGATTGCAAGCCTATCGTCGCTTACAAAATAAATTCACTCAGGTTTTTAAATTTTCAATTAATTTGCCTTTGTTATTTTTATAACTGTTATTTTTATAACAGCCGGGGCCGTGGTGGCCCCGGCTGAAGAATAGGCCCCTCCATATCTCTATCCGCGGATGTCGTAAGAGGCGACTAAGGGAAAAAAGCTAGGGGATGGGCAGCAGCGTCCCTCATTTTAACAACGATAGCTCTAACTGCGCTCGCCAACTCGCATGCCCAGTGTGGTGAGTATGGGCAAATCCCCCCACATGATAAGGAATTTGCTCTGTCTGTGGGGGAGGCCATGTTCAGCAGTGGACATCGAACGGCTGAAATGATGATGATGATTTTTATAACTAGCTTCCGCGGCTTCACACGTATGGTAACTGAAATAATGCTATTCCGGGTACCAAATCACAGATAGTAAAACGTTCCAAAAATCAAACGAAGCAAGAGGTCAAAAAATTATCTCTTGTACATTTTTAAACGGTTTGGATATTGCGTAGATCGTTAAAACCATCCTCAATGATGCGAACCTCATTCCCATTTTGCTTACATAATAGCACCACAGATCCCGAAAACTAAATAATCCATTTACTACACTAAATTCATTACTACACGCACAGTACTTGAACCCAACACGGCTCATAATCGCTTGAAATAATTGATGATACTACTGCAATTTCCCAAGCATTCCTATTCTGCATCTCCAAAGCAAAATGAGTTCTCGTAACAGAAATGTTGTCATTTCCCGCCACGCCTACGAAGGAAACGGTATGACGGCTTCCGCTGAATACCGGAAGTACCGACAAACAGCGCGGGAAGTTGCTCATTCATTTGTGACAAGAGCACTCTGTTTCTGTCTGTCATTATAAAACACTTTTTGTACTAGCTTCTTTGTTCTTTTTCTGAGCCACTAAACATAGGATACTTTTTCTTAAAACGCTGGTAAAAACGCAGATTTCAGGCATCAACAAGCATACTTTTCATACAGCCGTGTGCACACGGCTGTATGAAAAGTATGCTTGTAAAAATATAAAAGTATGCTTGTTTTCAAAAGCGGCGATTTTTTTCTCGCTGATTGTTCTTGCTGCTACAGAACACGCTGCGTGTGACTGACTTTTATGTATTGGATTCACACCCCGCGTAAATTTCGGCAAAATCGTTTGGTGGTATCACCAATTGTGACTTCTCGAAGTCTCAAGGACTCATGACATGTCATTTCATCGAGCTCCTTCAAATGTTTGCCAAGTTTCATGTAATTTCGCTGAGTTCCTTGAATTATTCTGAATTTCGGGGCTCGTGAGCGTAAACGTCGGTTATGAAGACTTAATGGGAAATTGAGAAGTTGGAGCTTCAATTGCGTAGGTTAATTTCAATTTAGTAGATTTCAATTTGGAGAGAAATGGATTTCTTCCTCATTCTTGTCACTCTGTGCGCCTATTTTGGCTTGATAGAGCCTTCTATGTCGTCTCACAGACGCTTTTTTGGTTATCCTGTATTAGGTCAGGTATGGTGATCTTGAAAAGGCCGACTATGGCCGTCGGTGAAAGAATGAGTGCGGTGCGCCTCATAGAGGCTCCTTTTGATCCTACTCCCCCTTCAACCTCTTCAAGGATCTGATCACCTGGAGATCTGGGAGGTTGTCCACCACGCTTGGGGCCAAAGTCGTGAGAATATATTTATATATATATATATATATATATTTAATTAATCCGTCCCACTTGGTAAAATGTCCTTAAATAAATCAACATCTTATTAAATTACCAATTCAGCGAGCAAATTTATTTATAGTCAAACCTGGGACTTGCTAAACGGTGTTTTAATTAAATCAGCGTAAAGCCATGTTCAAACGGCGAGATATGACATCTAAAATTCGTTTAAAAAATTGCTCTTTACATCTACTAATTACAGTGTATTTGAGTTTAACTTTGAAGCCGTGTTCATCGGCAGGCGCATATGACATATCGCACGCTGTTTGATCATGGCTTTAAACTTGTCGTAGGCACTGTACGTCTAAAATGTTGGCTACGGGGCGACTGCGAAATCCAGATTTGGCTGAGATTGCGTTTTTACACTGAAACCAGACAACCACTGGTCAAGGCAACACATCAATAACTAGCGAGCTTATCGCAAAAGCCGAATGACCGATCATCACCGCTGTAACCACTGTCATTTGCAATGGATCATGACTCGGAGGTAGTTACAACTATTTTAAAAGAAAATGTCACAGATAGGTAAATCTTCATCGTGATTTCAGCCGTAGGACGTCCACTGCTGATCAGTCCACTGCTGCATAAAAATAATGAAGAAATTTTATTGCGTCTAACTAAAAAAAATTGTGTGTCACGACCAAGAATACCTAGATTAGTATTTTGAAAGCAGTTTATTGGAAGCTTGTAGTAGGTACGAAGCCATAAAAAACTTATGGCGTCGATCAAAGCGTCTTCTATCAGAAGGAATCATAATAAAACGTTGAACACAAAGCGGCAAAAAAGGCGAGGGTAGAATTTGACCTCGCACCAGAAAATAAGGCGTAGTATCGACCTTAGCAAAAATATATAGCTAATTTTCAGACATGCGATATGTCATTGTTATGTCTTATAAAATTCGTTTAAAAATTATCCTTGCCTCTACTGAACAAAGTTAATTTTGAGCTTGACATTTCGGGGTGTACGCTCAAGGATTAAAGTTGACTTTATTCGATAGACGTAAGGCTCATTTTGAAATATACTTCAGATGACAATCGCATGTCGTTTGAACACGGCCTAAGGATTTCGCGCATTTCAATTACATTTTGATAACATTTCTAGGAGTTGTTACTTTGCAGATGCTCTACGTACTATCACATTCGCTTGCCTCTACTTGACTCATGTAAAACTCCCTTAGCACTATATCAAGCACTATCTCTCTTCATCCGGCCTAGCGCTCTTACCGACGATTTGTCTTCCTGAGGAATTACAGCTCTAATGTGACAGAATGCTCTACATCACTGGCCTTGACATGATAATCGAATCGAGTTTGGTATTACGAAATTATGCTCGAGCGTGATACAAGTCTCAGACAAATATACAAAAAAAAACATTGAATAATTTAAGCGAGGTCGCGAACTGCACGCGAATCTGTACGCAATCTGTTTGAAAAAGTTCAAACAGATTGCGTACAGATTGCATTACAAAATTACTGCATTTACCAGAGTGGACGTTGAATTTACATGTGAACGATGTTTAATTGATCGAGCGAGTGAAGATCTCTCAAACAACTTGGACGAATCTGCGTTGTATGTTTGTTTGTCAGAGCATACCTTTGGAACCATCAATCCGATCTGCATGGAACTCATACAACACACGGAACGCGGACAATCTCATGACCGTGCCGCATTCACTGGCGAAGTCTTCCAAGCTGAGTCACGTCATCGGCCCGACTGTATATAACAAACTTCCAGAAAGCGTCAAATCTGCTGACAGTTTACCAGGGTTCAAAGCCAGAGTAAAACGATGGCTGCTCGAGCAGACTCATCATCATCATCATCATCAACAACCTGTAGAAGTCCACTGCTGGACATAGGCCTCCCCCAAAGAGTTCCACGACGAACGGTCTTGAGCCCTTTCCATCCACCGACTTCCCGCAACCTTTAGAATGTCATCGGTCCATCGGGTGGGGGGCCTTCCAACACTGCGTCGCCCGGTTCGTGGTCGCCATTCGAGAACCTTTACTCCCCAACGGTTATCGGTTCTGCGAGCTATATGGCCTGCCCACTGCCACTTCAACTTGCTAATTCTGAGAGCTATGTCGGTGACCTTCGTTCTTCTACGGATTTCCTCATTTCGGATCTTATCACGTAGTGAAACTCCGAGCATAGCTCTCTCCATAGCCCGTTGCGCGACTTTGAGCTTGTATATGAGGCCTATAGTTAACGACCAAGTCTCAGTGCCATAAGTCATCACTGGCAACACGCACTGATTATAGACTTTCGTCGTCGTCGAGGCTCTGCGGTATCTGCGACGAGAAGATGTGACGAAGTTTCCTAAACGCTGCCCATCGAGCAGACTAAGCTAAGCTAATTGATTCTATAGGTACCTAGGTACATTGTAATTTAATTTGTTTTCGTATTTTTAATTTTGAATATTTGCGAGATCTCAGTTCGAAACAAATCACTATTATTTGACCAGATAGCACTTATAAAGAAAAGGTTTGATTAAACTCGGAAAAAAAACAATATATCCTCTGGATTTTCCTTGCTCCGCGGATCACTGTAAATGTCGAACGGTAACAGCTGAGATTTCCTTTACAATAACTTAATAACTCGAGTTATTCTCAAGGGTTTAGAAGCTCTAGTATTCTAAAGCTTTAGTTTTAAAAAGGTGCGAGCTAAGCTATTCCTTACTATTTTTCTTATTCCGAAAATTGTCTTACTGATAATCAAAACCCGTTTTTTTTAATGTTAGGTACCTGGAAACAAAAACTTTCAAAATATCTCTTCTTACGAAAACTTTATCTAGAACTTTATAAATGCTGATGATGACGGAATTTCTTGCCCAAAAGCATTTTCAAACTTACTTAATAAAACAATAATAAGTTTCACAATATCCCAAACAAACTAACCTAGCTACATCATAGAATAACTCCTGCTAGATATGAAACAGGTCATGTCGCATAGTGACGTGTTCAAGCCTCCTGGCACGTAACACCACATCACGCAAGCTAATGCAAGATGGAGGCAAAAGTGACAGAGTTCGTGTGAGCCCTTGGTCAACCATGGTGATGGATTTCATCATGGCTTAATAGCTGTTATAGCCAGGACTGTCTTTTTGACCACTCACAGTGTTGCCAGCCGGTTCTTGTCAAAGTTACCGGAAATCCATAAAAATGGAACCTTTAGTGTGAAAAATAACCAACCTTCTGGCAACGCTGCCACTCAAGCATATTATTTTTTATATGCTAATACGTCATGCATGCAAAGGCGTCGCGAAGTTGTAGTGGCTGCGGCGGCGAGGGACATAAAACATAATGAAAAATATAATTCACCGATCCCATTAGGTTATAGAGTAACACGTCTTTGGAACACCACACAAGGCGCTCACAAAATAACCAATCAGTGTTGTGGGTCATGTGTGCATGAAAACATCGAATAAAACAACACACAACTGAATGAAAACAATCTGATGTACCAACGCACGCTTCCTAAGTAAACTAAATAATTCAGCAACAATATTATTAGTAAAATAACGTATTATCACTATACACAAAATTTTGCCTGCATTAATTACGCAAGCTAAAAGCCGGCAGAAGGCATTTATTATAATAGTTGTTATAGAATAAACATAAGATCTGCATTATTTAAATGCTTCTTTTTCATGCGTTACACAAATAATTAAAATAAAAACACAAATAAGTAAAATTCAAACAATTACGACATGATTTTGTGTAGTTAGAAATAATATTAGCTTAGGTACATTACTACGATTTAAGTTATGCGTCTTGGCGGTCTTCGTTTTATCCCTTATTTTCGTCTATATGCACTTGCGTGAACGAGATGCCGATATGCAAGTAAATATATCCGAGGCGCATTACTTTTACGTAGTACAGCAAAAGGAATTTAAAAAGGTGTTTCCTATCTCTATGCTACAATATAAATATCTACGGCTACAATATCCTTCGGCCATTAAAACTTGTGTAATTAAGATCCTCGGATGTTATGAGAATTCCTTATCGCTAAATGTTAATGATTACGGTGGAATCTTTGCAATAATTAATTTGGTGAGGTATTCTTCTTCCTCTGTTATTTTGTGAACAGTGATTTATAATGATCGATGCTTATTGTATCCACGATTTTTATACCAATTAACTGAGATAAATTGGGTATGCGTTAAGAGGTTGTTAGTAAGTAAAGTAAAAAGATTTTATTGCTGTAACCAAATTTTACAAATATTTAAATCTAGGTTGAGACCTTCTTTTAAGTAAATATATACTTGTGTTAGAAGGCCCCGCTCTTCCATATCCATATTATTAGGTGACATAAAGGTACTTAATAAGTAACGTACAGCTAAAGGTGAGTATTTGTGGGTGGATGTTAGTGTAGTCGTAACTTTAATAGAATAAAAGTTAAAAACTAAAACCCGACGGTGACCGCGACTTTGGCCTCTTGGTGTGGGACGCTACTTGTATTGGTAAATTATACCGATGTCACATCTTCCAAGGACATCAGTTAGGGCAGGTGCAGCAGTAGATAAGGCCGAAGATCTCAACAGGTGGAAATTTGTTAGTCTAGATAGGGATTCATCTTTTTGGGGCTAAAACCCTGGGTCCGTGGGGAGGCGGGGCCCTCCGGGTTTTCAAAACAATATCAGGGCATCTGATCGAAGCGACGCATAACCCGAGAGCTGGACCCTTTTTGGCTCAACGGATCAGCATTACCATCCAGCGTAGCAGTTTTTGAGTGGCAAAGATTGATTACAACGGTTTTTAGATAGCTCAACTTTTTCTCGTGTTAAATAATTGTAAATGTCATACTCTGACCTCATAGCTCAGTTGGTAGTAACTCTGCCTTCTGCGCTAGAGGTCGCGGGTTCGATTCCCGCACTGGACAAACATTTGTGACTAACACAGATGTTTGTTCTGTGTATGGGTGTTAAATATATATTTATTATGTTTATCAGTCTCTGGTAACCATAGTACAGGCTATGCCTAGTTTGGGATTAGTTGACCGTGTGTGATATGTCCGGAATATTTATTTATTTAATATTTTCTTGTATTCGTTTTTTCTTCCCGCTGATGTACTTACTCTGAAGATGTTTTACTTTTACACCAATTCTCCAAATTCTCCACTGACTCAGGTAAACAGGAAATATCCTTGTATACTCATAAGCAGTAAAAATATTTTTATATCTGCAATACATCGCCTTATTGCCCCTTGGCCTCGCATTACTTTTTTACTGGGTTTTTTGCCATCCGTTTTATGGAGAGCTAAGCTGTTTCTTAGGAGGCAGGGAACGTCTGCGGCGGCGTATAGGTATATAATTGTTTGAGCGAACAAAGCGAGTGAATATCTATCAAAAAAACTTGGACGAATCGAATTGTTCATTGTGTTGAGACGCCTATGCGTTACAACGATTCCCACCTTTCTTATTTGCGTTAACTAGGGTGGGAGATGTCTAAAATAAAACTGGGTTGTACTTACATTTCAATCTCACTATTTAATTTTTGCTATTTACCACTATTCACTCTTTCACAATATTTACTTCCATCTTTCTATATACAATTACTTCTTCCTTCGACCGAGGGTCGCTCAACTGCCGGCTCTCTGCCTGTCGTGCATCTCCCTTCTCCGACCAAAACTGTCATGGCTGGCGAGTATCGCCGGCTATGATTGGTCGAGTCAAAACGCGAAGGAAGTAGATAATAATCGAAATCAAAACACTGATTTTACAATCATATTAAAACAGTGTTTTGAATAGATTGCTACATTATATAATAATAAATAATATTTTAGTAATTTACAACAATTGACAAATACGGTCACCGCTAAAATGACTAGACTAGACTGCACTATTTATGATGTCACATTTCATAAAATATATAAAATAGATGTAGTGTTTTGAACTGGAAATTTTCAAACATTTCAGATTTCATCTAAATTCTTACAAAAACGAGTATAGTAGAATTTTCTCAAAAGCCGATTTTATTGACTGGCCTCATAGTTCAGTTGGTAGTAACTCTGCCTTCTGCGCTAGAGGTCGCGGTTTCGATTCCCGCACTGGACAAACATTTGTGACTAACACAGATGTTTGTTCTGTGTCTGGGTGTTAAATATATATCTATTATGTTTATCAGTCTCTGGTACCCATAGTACAGGCTATGCCTAGTTTGGGATCAGTTGACCGTGTGTGATATGCAAGGAATATTAAAAATTAAAAAAGTATATTGAAATCGTAGAGGTGCTACGCCGTAGCACCTCTTCGACTTTATTCTCGTAGCACCAGTCGCTTGAAACAGACATTTTAACATTATAGGATTCTACTCTAAAAACATTTGGATTCCACATCGAAAGCACGATCTAACTAAATGCAATTCCACTTTAATTATTCCATTTGTTCAGCACACAGTAAACTTTATATTTTTCTTGCGATTGGACAATCCCGAGCCAATCTAAAACAGATTTCATTTTAAAATGAGCTTTATCACGCTGGTTTAGGATTCAAAAAATTAGAACATTTTTTCTTGAAAACTGGTGCTGATCGTTTTTTGCTAAAAGAATGGCGCTGTAAACGTCTGACTTTAAAGTTAAAAATCGCTTGAGGTCGCATAGTTTCGGTCAGAACTATGGTCATTTATAGTGCTGTTATTTCTTCTGTGGAGATCCTTGCGGGTGATTACCCTTCCTCTGGGACATCCCAACGCTCTTGGTCACGTATAACCAGGCTCTAAAACCAACCTTATTGCCACTCCAATAAGGTTAAAAATTTTCGACGTACGTTTTATTAGGAATTGAATTTTTCTATTGGTCTCCAAGTAAACAGGAAGCGTGATAATTACCACATAAAGTACTTTAATACGTTACAAAGAATGTTTGAATTCGGTGCACGTTCTAGTAAGAGGTCCGAGATACTCATACAGACGTCAGTCAATTCTGTACAAGACAGAAGTAAAAGTTTTTGGTATTTAATAGAAATACGTTTATTATATAATTTTTAGTTACACACACGTTACATTGCATGAACGTTGGTCTAGACCAACGTTCGGATACACATTATATACATTGTTGTTGGTATTGAACAAATTCCATCAGTCAATCACCTCACACATATAACCATTTGGTATCGATTTTATGACTTCGTAGTTCAGTATTTATTTATCAACAATATACACACAGCTTTACAGTTAGCAACAATGCGCAGTGATATACAAATTTTAATAAAAAAAACCATTTCGATATAAAAATTAACAAAAATAAAATCAGACAATTACAATAATTAACAAAACATTAAATAATTGAACTAATCTGATAAGATAAGTAATAAGATTGGAAATTAGTTAGAACGTGCAAAAGATGCGATTTACAATGTTTCTCTCATTTGTTTTTCAACGATCATCAAAGTCATGTTAAATTCTATTATTATTATTTATTCTATGACACTATGCTGTCTGATTTAGATAGTTTAAATTTCAGCTGTAGTTGGTGGGTAGACTGTTTTGTTCGTCCTTATAGGATGACAAAATGCTATCCTACCAACTGCATTTTTCATTATTTTTTTTTTGTTATTCTGTTCGCATTACTACTGCCTTCTTTCTACCAAATCCGTGGACAACGGGGCTGATTACACTCTAAGAACTTTAGTACCTACTTTAATTAAGTTTAGTAATGTGAGTGCAATTGTATGTTGTCCCGAATAAATAAAAATAAAATAAAAATAAATTATTTTAAAAATTATGTCAATGTTAAATTACTTATTAGCCTACAGCATGGCTAGATAATACTATTAAAGCAAATTATCATGTGTAAACTAATTATGTATATAAAAAAAATATATATTCTATTCTTAGATATAGTTTTATGAACGCAATATTAGCGTAAGCGTAGGTATACTTTCTAAGGAGAACTGCCCATATGGGCTTTAAGTGTGTATTTAACACAATTTATACTTTCTTAAAACAATTTTTTTTTAAAAAGTACCAACAACTAGACATCGCGAGATCTCAGTTCGGAGCGAACACGTAATGTAGGAAAAGGGCATCCGCCTCGACCGGCACTATACAAAGGCGAGCCTTATCTTCAGTTTTCGTTATGATATAGTCTGTCTACACTCTTTACCAGTGCTCGTTTATATGCTTTGTAGTTATTTTATTCATTTATTATGGAAAAACATACGAGTAGACTGGCGTCGGTCGGCGTCTGTGGCCATGACGCGAACGTACCTTGATTGTACTTGTGTCAAACAACGAATAATAAAATTAATAATAACCAAGTGATTCTGGATTTATGAGCCTTTGTTATATGTGAAGTTTATGTGTATATCGAATTTTATGCGCCATCAAAAGTTCAATTTAGATGTCGCATTACATTGTCCGTGGCTTTTTAAACAAAACTTTTAGAAATATACACATTTAAGCCGTGTGTGTTGCGATATGTCATCTAACATTTATTTTGAAACTAGCTTACGCCCGCAACTTTGCTCGCATGGTGCCTACATAAAAAGTAGCCTATATGCTACTCTTGCCGTAACGGCTCAACCGATTTCGTTGAAACTTGGAATAGATAAAGTTCTATACCTAGAACTTTATCTATTCCAAGTTTCAACGAAATCGGTTGAGCCGTTACGGCGTCCTACTAAACATCCAAACATCCTCACAAACTTTCGCATTTATAATATTAGTAGGATGATCCTTACGTCTTCTGAACAAAGATATTTTTTTAGGTTGTCTTTTAAGAGTTTGCGGTATCGTATAAGTATTTCGAAATCAAAAACTATCTTGTAAATGCGAAATAACATTTTCCAATTTTCCACATCGTATCAAAATGTTCGTAAGTAATTCCAGAAAGTTAACTGCAAAACCACAGGTGCTGCATGAAATTGAAAACAGAATTTAAATATTAAACTATAGGAGTTGACAAACTGATTCAAAATGCTCCGAAATTATTAATTGTGGCTTAAAATTGTGTTCACAAAATGTATGCTAGTTGAAAGCATGATTTTATAAATTAAAACATTACTTTTATTATTTTCGCAATTGCTGTAATAATAGATTTATTCGACTACCGAGGGTTCTGTATGAACAGTCCATTTGATCGATCGAGCGACGCGAGCGAAAATCTCTCAAGCAACTTGGACGAATCAGCGTATTATGTTTATATGTATAATTGTCAGAGCATAACTATCGAAACGTCAATTCCATCTGCATGAAATTTAGTATATCAACAGGTTATACTAACAAGATTTGCTGGTAAGAATATGAGTAAGATCAGTAAAGGGAGCTAAAATATAGGTGTCCAAAAAAGAGTTTAAAAATTAAATAAATGAACATGAAAGAACTTCGACAATACATTCCAAAACAATTTCTCCTTATTTTTACCAAGCAGTTTTGAAGAGGATTCTGTGAATCTTTGCCAGCTGATACAATGAAATACCTTATAACATTTTTAGCTTTATTTCAATAAAATCACTACTGATTGTAGTGATTTTATTGAAATACACAATACAAATCACTACAATCCCTTCGATCTCAGACGGATCGAAGGGATTGTAGTGATTTTATTGAAATAAACAGCCTTTGAATTTAATTGTATGTGAAAAAAAACCATTAACTGGCAAAGTGAAATACCTATACACTTCATTTGTTTTAAATGATCCCATGGAAGTGTCTGCAGCCATAATCCTTCGTTTACGTACATAGCGAATCCTCTGCGTGGGACGAAACGGCAGCTCTAAGGTCGGGAACTCATATCAAATTTTTCTTTAAGATAGTCGAAACCACTAGTCTGAACCGACTACTGCAAGTCGTTCGCTGCAACGATTAATTTGTAATACTCTGTACACCTCTGATAGTGATAGGGTCATTCAGCGCAGTCGGTAACAGCGCCACAGCGTTTTCGATATCATGTTTTTATCAAAAAATTGCGCTGATAACTCTGGAACGACTTGAGTTTACAAAAACAGCGCCAAATTGTTTACGATTTTCTTGCTATTTCAAACGCTCGAACCAATAGCTCTGGATATACTGACCCTATCATCACTTAGTCGGCTCTATAAAAATATGACCGTCTCTATACATAAATAAATAAATATTCCGGACATATCACACACGGTCAACTGATCCCAAACTAGGCATAGCCTGTACTATGGGTACCAGAGACTGACATACATAATAGATATATATTTAACACCCAGACACAAAACAAACATCTGTGTTAGTCACAAATGTTTGTCCAGTCCGGGAATCGAACCCGCGACCTCTAGCGCAGAAGGCAGAGTTACTACCAACTGAGCTATGAGGTCAGTCAAAAGTCTATCTCTTTTTTACGCTTAGAAAAGGACAGGGCGAGAATTATCGAGCGGATAAAGCTAGTGATTATGAATAAGAGGGTAAGTTTTTAAGAAGTCAGCAAATGAATCGACTGTGTATCGCGTGATTACTATCCGACAATCTGATCAGCAGAAACAAAATCTGACGTGTATTCCCGGCCTAAAAGCTCCAAGTATCGTAGGCATTAAGGGCACCCATGGATTCAGCCATATTTTCGTCTTCATAACCTTTACCATAAACTTTTATGTCGGATTATTTTCGGCAAAAATCTTGCAAAGAGCTGGTATTTTTGGGGCTTTTTTGTAGGACCTTGGAGTTAACGATTCTTTTTATTTCTACTTGAAAATAAATCCTAGTTAATAATACCTTTTGAAATAAAATTAGTTACATAAAAAAATAGAAAACTGACTATCATCATCATTTCAGCCGTTCGACGTCCACAGCTGAATATGGCCTCTCCCACAGACAGAGCAAATTCCTTATCATGTCGGGGGATTTGCCCATACTCACCACGCTGGGCTTACGGGTTGGCGAGCGCAGTTAGAGCTATCGTTGTTAAAATGAGGGACGCTGCTGCCCATCCCCTAGCTTTTTACCCTTAGTCGCCTCTTACGACATCCGCGGATAGGTAGATATGGAGGGGCCTATTCTTCAGCCGGGGCCACCACGGCTAACTGGCTAACTGACTAACATAACTTACAGTTAACCTTGCTTTGGAATTTATATTTTCAGTCGGAGACAATGGACTCTATAATAAATTAACCAACTAGCTAATTATTGGCTACTACCCTAACAGGAAGCTACCCTACAAATATGTTACTCCTAGGACTGCTGGTTTAAGCCGTATTCATATGGCGAGCGATATATGTATGTATGTATAAAATGTATTACAAAATGATCTGTATATCTACTGGATAAAGTCAATTTTGAATTAGAAACGACATCGCAAGCTCCTTCATTTCATCATTTATTGCGAGAAATACATGTTAAAGAGAGGTGTTATACTTTTCCTTAAAAATCATACTCAAAATTGACTTTATCCAGTTAAGAGGCTAGGCTGTTCGTAATTTTTCAGTCAGTCAGAAAAGAGTTTTATAAATATTGCGATTTGCTTACCGAACAAATATTGCTCGAGCTTATGTGTCCTGCTAGTTGCCACCTGTCGCTACACCCCGTTTACAGGAGGCTTAGAGAAATGAACTGTTCCGTTTGTTAGTTTTTAAGCTAACACGGTGACTACAGTACCCTAAGCACAAACAAAGTGTCGTAACGTAAACATGGCGTCAACGTTTGCAATTCGTATTAGATTTTAGAGAGCTCCGATTTTATACAGTTGTACCTGTTTGAAGTGTCCGTTTCCTGAATACTATTTCTATACATGCGTTTGCTCAATCTCAATCTCATGCTCAACTCAGATCAATGTTCAGTATAAAGGGTTATTTTAACCTTGCATTATAATACCCCACTTGACCTGAAACAACCACGTCGAACCCTTTCGGACCTAATTACTGATAAAACTTTTTAATTAAAATAAATTTATTCGATAGCTCTGGTTGCTTAGGAACCACATTGCGGACAGACAGACTGACAGATAACAAAGTCTACAAGGTGTTTGGTCATAGGTACGTATGCTATCCCGAAAAGCGTTTATTCAACACTAAATAAACAATAAATATTGGTCTACGACTTTTGGAAATTTTTAATTTTTCATTAAAAAAACGCTATGCAAAATTCTTCTGTTTTGCGATCAAATCAGTTAAAACTCAGCTGTTTTAGTTAGCAATTTTGATGTTGAACTTTTCGTACGTTAAATAATTAGATAATAAAAAGACCAAAAACAGTTTGAAAAGTATGGGAAAAGTCTGTTTTTTTTCGTTATTATTCATTATGTTCTTTGATAGAATTAGCCCCTTTCCTGGTATACCTATATACATTTATAAAAAACCTTGTATTATTCACAAGGGTTCCTTTATTATCTTTTGGTAACGAAAACCAAAAACGATGGTGAATTCATGCAACAACACCTTATTTTTGCATAATATTGTACTCGTTTATCAGGTTTACAACAAAGAGGCTGAGAAGTAATGTGAGTAACGACAGAAATGACTCTTTGGCTGAGCACATTATGAACTCGTGAAGGGATGTTCAGTTGCCAATTACGACCTCTAACTTGAACAAAATTTCGTTTTGTGAGTTTGTGTCGGTCCTTTGGGACGCTAGTGAAGTTAAGGGACCCTGGAGAGATCGTGAAAATTTCCGACAGGACCAAGTTTTAACTTTTTATTTGAAAGCATCCATGATGGTCTTAGATGAATGTGGTAAGGTCAATATATCATATATTATCCTTACCAAATATATATCAGGTGTGCAAGGATATGATTTTTAAAACTGCCACGTTGCAGTTGCTAGCCCTCTCGCCGCGAACTGGTAATTTGAACAAAAATGCTAGTGCCTGTTTTTTTCTCATTTGTAACGCAAACACGGCTGGGCCGATTTCGAGGAAACTTGGAATACGTAGAGTTATTTAGCTATAAACTAGGTACCGCGTAAGCGAAGCCGCGAGCGCAGGCTAGTTACAAATAAAATTATAATAGTTAGAGGCCAATGATTTTTGTAGAACTTACTCCTAAAATGGACGGATTTAGTTTAGGACGTTATTCTATTAGGTACATGTGTTCGTGCAAATAGAATCAATATCATTTACCACTTCCAATTCATAGCACAGTATCGAAAAGTCCCATCATTCGATTCATTGATTCATTAAATTGTGATTTCCTTATTATTCCTTAAGCCTTACTATCCTGAATGATTTTTAGGAAATATCCTAAATTTATATTATTTAAACTGAGTCAATGACCGACCGACGGCGCGGTTTGTCTGTGTAAAACAACCATGGCCGCAGGCAGCGATAAAGTTCCGTTTAAAATAAATAATTATGCATATAATCACATTATTCAGAAAAGTAATAGCCTCTTATCCGATTTTAATATCTACAAAATGTGATAAATGTTTAAATGTTGCTTTTTAATGAAAAGGAAAGAGCCACTTGGCCAGGAAAAGTAATAATTTATCTAGTCTAATTTAAAAACAATAAAGATCTTTTTAGATTGCTAGTAGGTAATAATAAGATCGAGGTTTGTTTAGAATACTCGTTTTAAAATAATAAACCACAAAGTTATTAAGTTATTTTAATTAAGTAAACAAAATATTTATGAAGTAAACACTGAAGCGTGATCTCCCACAGAATTTTAAGTTCGCTCTAGGCCGAGGCGCATAAATAATGGACGGGCTTTATAGCTGATGGAAAGTTTGATGCCATGAAGAGATCCTTTCCACGTACGACGGCAAAAGTTTACAAGAACCTATATATATCGTTTTGGAGAACTTAGTTGACAGATCAGCTGTCACTATTTTAATTGATCGAACGAGCGAAGACTCGCCTCTGACAAGAGGCATGGCTCATTCCTTGCGCAAAATGCAGCCAGTGCTCTTGGCACATTGCCGCACGTATGATCAAATTTTTTTCAGTTATTTATTCCATCTTCAAATTGAATGTAAAAAGTACGCAGGTTCTCTATGTATATGAACAGATAAAAAAGTAACTGTTACGCTAAGAAAAAGAAAACCTTGCAAACGAATTTTAGATTGCATCAAATCTTACTACTATTTTAAATGCGAAAGTTTGGATGTTTGTTACTCAATCACGCCAGAACGGCTTAACGGATATGGATAAAATTTGGCATATAGATAGATTATAGTCTGGAATAGCACATAGGCTACTTTTTATCTTTAAAGTTACAGCGAGCGAAGCCGCTAGCGGAAGCTAGTACAATTTAATTATTGACGCTTGATCTCTGCTCAATATGCAATATTCATCATCATCAGCCTGTAGAAGTCCACTGCTGGACATAGGCCTCACCTAAAGAGTTCCACGACGAACGGTCTTGAGCTTTCTCCATCCACAGACTTCCCGCAACCTTCACAATGTCGTCGGTCCATCGGGTGGGGGGCCTTCCAACCAGTCGCCCGGTTCGTGGTCGCCATTCGAGAACCTTTACTCCCCTAACGGTTATGGTAACGGGGTGTATATTTTGTGAAAAGGGATCATCGAAAAAAATGATAGGCACCAAGC
Source organism: Anticlea derivata (assembly GCA_947579855.1). Taxonomy (NCBI): domain Eukaryota; kingdom Metazoa; phylum Arthropoda; class Insecta; order Lepidoptera; family Geometridae; genus Anticlea; species Anticlea derivata. Next base: position 2,443,197 of record OX388269.1, read on the forward strand.
CGTGTTTGTTGCCTGATTCTTCTAGGCTTGGTCGCGAGGAACAGGCATAGCTTCACCTAGTTTCTAAGAAGTTTCAAAGTGATCCTAGTGATTTTATTGAAATAAAGGCCTTTTGACTTTGACTTTGACTTTGACTTTGTCTTTGACTTTGACTTTGACTTTGACTTTGACTTTGTAAGGGGTTCCAGATAACACCTTTTGGAACCCAAGACAACCTCACCGGCACGTGGTACACCCTGATCAGCGAATGAGGCTCTGTCGCTCCACCCACCAACCCGCACTGGACCAGCGTGGTGGGTTACGGTCCATTCCCCCCCCCCTCCCCTATGATGCAAAGTTTCATATAACAGTGTTTATCAAATACCTTCTACTCAGTTACAAATACCTTCTACTTGTGGAAGCTCCGAATCTGAGGACTATTAAGATGTAACTTGCAACCGTTATCCCGAAATCTACTCAGAACTAAAATCACCGGAAACGTTTTCCGAATAGGATCGCATTGAGCCTGTTACTCATTGAGCCCTTCAAAGCTCCTAGAATTGCCACTACTCTCTGTAGTGAATTCAGTTTTGTGACGTCACTAGGGACAGATTACAAAGCAGTGTTTCGCGATGAAGAACCAAACCAACCTCTTCGAGCAACGCAGCAAAATCCATGTCGCAAAAACAAAATAAAAACGTTTTAAGCCGAATTCAATGCGATATGTCATCTGAAATTCAAATTATTCAAGTCAATTTTCAGTTTGACATTTGAGGGCGTGCGGTAAAGCTCAAAGATATTTATTTATTTATTATTTATTTATTTACAATTATAACACCATCAAAAAAGATATGGCAAACCCCTAAATAAATTGACTATAATAAATAGACGTAGGATCATTTAGAAACATGTTTTAAATGATACATCGCACGCGGCTTAAAGGTATACAAAGTTTCAATTCAATAGAAAAATAAGTACAAAAGGACGAACAAATAAACAAAAATAAAAAACGTAACGTCATTGACTGTTCAACGCACTGAAACCGTAGTCTTGTAAACCTGAGCACAGCGAACTAGAAATGCACTGTGAAAGAGTGGCTGAATCGTTTGAAATTATTGTAACATAATTGATTAGGTACCACAGTAGGTAGTACGAGGTTCTGTTGATTGACATAATACTATTGGTAGTACTGTTTTCCTTGCTCCTACTCGGTTCGCCTACTGGTAGGAGCACGTGAACCAATACATCAGAGGAAGTTTGAAAGTAGCGCCATTGACTGAGAAGTGGAGGAGAAAAAGGTGCGTGGTATGGACATGTCATGCGGAGATAAGAATTTCATGGTCGAAGCGACGCGTGACCTAGCTGGCTCCTATTTCGCACCAAGGATTGGCATTGCCATCCAGAGTGGCAATTCCGCCAGTGCCTTGGAAACGCTCCGACTGGTAGTGATCTGGATCAATTGAGCTATCTATAGATCTCTTGTAAAGGCCTCTAGATAGCTCAACTGTCTCTTGTGTATTTTACATTACTTGTATAAGTTTTACATAGCTCTCAGAATTAGCAGGTTGAAGTGTCAATGGGCAGGGCATATAGCTCACAGAACCGACGACCGTTGGGAAGTAAAGGTTCTTGAATGGCGACCACAAACCGGTCCACGTGTTGGAAGGCCCCTACTCGATGGACCGATGACACTGCGAAAATTGCGGGAAGCCGGTGAATGGAGAAGGCTCAAGACCGTCATGGAACTCTTTAGGGGAGGCCTAAGTGAGGGTGTTGTGGTTTCTGTTACTCACAACACAGGTAATCCTAGTGTGGGGAAAGGATGTATGTGACTATTGGGTGCTTTTTTTTTAGAAATAATTTTATATAAGAAAGAAAGAAAAGAAAGAAAATTTATTTATTTGACCCACAACGCAGTAAGTTAGTAGGTAGGTAGGAAGATACAACGAAAAAAAATACTTAAACCTAGTAATACAAAAAAAACACAATAAGAAAAACAAAAACATGTAGGTAGGTGAGGCGGTAGGTAGGTTGAGTAGGTATGCGTTGTGTGGGGCAAATGGGTCCCTTCTCAGCAGTCCGTCTCCGTCTCAGTATAAATATAGCTCAGATTCACAGTGGCACAGGCCTGAGTACAACCTCTACGCTGGTTACACTAAATTACTGATAATGGTCTATCTCGTAATGAGAGCCCAATTCCAAGAAACTCTCACGAGATTGTAGTTAGGAAACGAGACGTAGGTTACGAAATGTTACTCATTAATGGTTAGAAATCAGAATGGGTAATTTAATAAGTTTTAATTCTTAGTTCCTTTACAAATTAGTCTTTATTTTGCCGCTAGCCGTTAGCATATTATTTGCAAGCTCGTCAACGCAGAGTTCATATAGTGAACGATTTGTTGTCTACTTCAAAATGAACATTTCTTTGAGTGAAACTAAAAATTGGTTGAGTGACGGCTAGTTACCAGATACCAGAGTTAGTCGTCAGTAAAGAAATTTTCTAAAAATCAACCTTTGAGGCTTTGACACGAATTGCGATGAAAATAAGTACACTTGAATGACCCTGATATTCTAAGTCATTACTCAAAAATATGTACAAGGTGATCCGTAATATGGATACTATTCCGAATGGAGCTTATTCTACACCCAATTGGCAACCTTACTCACCGCAGGGACCCAACACTATTTGAAACAAATAGGTAATGTTATTTGGCTGCGTTTAGGCGGGCTGCCCCAATTTAGAGCGAGAAAATCTCGCTATGCCCAAAAAATTAAAATACTTTATTTACAGAAAGAAACTTAAAACTAATACAAGTTCATCATCATCATCATCATTTCAGCCGTACGACGTCCACTGCTGAACATGGCCTCCCCCACAGACAGAGTGAATTCCTTATCATGTGGGGGGATTTGCCCATACTCACCACGCTGGGCATGCGGGTTGGTGAGCGCAGTTAGAGCTATAGTTGTTAAAATAGGAGACGCTGCTGCCCATCCCCTAGCTTTTTTCTCTTAGTCGCCTCTTACGACATCCGCGGATGTGAGATATGGAGGGGCCTATTCTTCAGCCGGGGCCACCACGGCCAAATACAAGTTAATATTTACAAAATACACAAGAAACAGTTGAGCCATCTAAAGACCGTTACAAACGATCTATAGATAGCTCAACTAATCGCTATGCCCTAGAAAATATTGCTGTATGTCGCATGAAATCTCCTCTCTATCTTTATTCCTCCATAACTCTGCTTATTTTTGGGTATTCTGTAGAAGTAATACTTATTTGCATCTTCACTATATCTATAAAGGCCGTTATAAACCGGAAACCGAAGGTTAGTAGTGGGAAATAATTTTCTATGGAAACTTTTGAAAGCGGATCTTTTATTAACCACTAGCGTACGCCCGCGGCTTTGCTCGCGTGGTATCTTCATAAAAAGGGGCAGTTTTGAAAAACCCTTAAATACATATTTTATTATTTGACTTTATGAGTATTTGTACCAAGTATCAGATAAATCTCTCCATGCGTTAAGATTCTCCCATACAAACTTTTACATCTCATTAGACCCTTTTAAGGGGTAGTTTTGAAAATCTAAAAAACAGTTTTTCCTTATTTCTATCATTCATTATTTATAGTTTGTTTCAAAACTGTAGGTTCAAGGAATACGATTTTTCATACAAACGTTTTAACCCCTTTTCACCCTCTTAGGAGTTGATATTTTGAAAATCCCTTCTTAATGGATGTGTTTGGCATATAAGGCAGCTACTGTCCAAATTTCAGCTCTATAAATTCAGCGGTTTGTGCTGTGCATTGATCGTGGAATCAGGCCTTGTTCTTTTATATATACAGATTAAAATTAATTTACAACTTTGAGTTCGGCTGTAAGGTTCATCATCGTTATTATTACCACCAATCAAAACAAGTTAACATCAATGACACGACAAGCAAGCAAGCAACTCGATTAAAAAATATTGTTGGTGATTTAATCTCAAAGTCAAAGTCAAAAGGAATTTATTTCAATAAAATCACTAGGATCACTTTGAAAATTCTTAGAAACTAGGTGAAGCTATGCCTGTTCCTCGCGACCAATCTTGGGTAATTCTCAGAGGGCTCAAAAATACGTGTCCGACTCGAAAAAACACATAAAAAGTATCCGTAGCCCTATGATTCTTTTTCAGATAGTAAGATTAGCCAAAAGTAATAGGGGGGGCCTATTTTAGTTTTTCAATTTTCCTGTTCTAAATAAGTAAAAATAAATAAAAACCGTGGAAATACTGATTTTTGTGGTGCGTCCGGACCTCATGTTCTAGTGTTAATAATTTTTTATCTCATTTCCTATAAATAATAGCACTATTTCACACAGGTTCACAATAAACCAGATAGTTACTGGCTTAACAGACACTATTACTACGCAAAAATTAGCTTTAGTTAATAAGATACAACTAGATAACTTCGCGTCCGACGTTTAGCTCTGATTGCCATGGCGCGCACTAATTCATTCATAAAAACTGTACTTTAGTAACTACGTGAATAGTTGTTAGACAGAGACAAACTGTCAGTCGCGATCCATCAGTGGTGACAACAGCACGTGTCCATGTCTCCGCGTCGCTTCGAAATTACGGTAAGTTATCACTTTCCGTGGCTTGGTATACCGCAAGTTCTGATTACCATGTAGACTATAAATTCGTTCATACTAATCCTATTGTTATAATTGTTTTAATAATATATGCTTTTTGTGTTCCTAATTTCTACTGCAGACATCAATGTAACATAAACCAGCAAATTAAGAAATTATTTAGGATTTTCAACTTTTTTCTGATTTTCGTGGTTTTGATTTCCATGTTTTTCGTGGACAAAAAGTACACGAAAGGTCAGTGAAACCCACGAAAATCAAATTTGCGGGCTTATTAACATACATAGATAATATTGTTATTGTGATTTTTGTTAATAATTTGTTTTATCTCAATCAAAATAACTTCAGCCAGGTTTGCTCAAATTGCAATGCTCGAAGTAAATATATATAGCTTATAACCAATGAATATGGGAGGGATTAGATAAGCCTATTTTACTATTAATTAAGGTATAACTCCACCGTTAGTATCTAGAAACGTGACTGATTATTTATAAGATTGATCTCATGTGATCGTGATAATTGATGTTAGATTTTTTGTAATACTCTCTTAGTTTATATATTTAATAACAATATTTAATTTTGTTCCTTAGTTTTAAGAAAATTAATATATTTTTATCTGCTTACTACCTTTTTTATTATAAACCTACCCGAAATTCCTTCTTAGAATGATTGTAATAGGCTAGTTCAAACAAAACGTACATTTCAACACATTAAAGTTCAATAATTTTGTATATTTGATTTCGGTGGTATGAATGTTGATCTCCATGGACACCATAATTTTAGAATTGAATAACTTCGTAACCGTTAGGCCAATAAAGTTCCCTCCACTACCAATAAATTAGTAATCAAATCTACATATAGAATATTTCGTCATTATGTGTAATTTCAACAAAAAAAAATGTGCCACGAAAGTCAGACAAAAACTGAGTTTCCGAAGAATCACCCTCTTGTTGATTCACATAAAAGGACATAATTAAACATAATTATAAGATATTCTTGTTGATTTCAATATCTACATTACAATATACGGAACCCAGGGTGTGGTCGAAAAAAGGTTCAAAAGGGCGGATAATTCGTTCGCAACCTGTGGAATGGAATGCCGCGCGTGGGCCCAAGCACCTGTTACTCATCATCGACTGAGGAGAATCCACGACCTATATATCAATACTGTGATAGTAAATACAAATGCATAGGATTATAGTATAGAAAATGCTTAAACGGACTTACCCTTCGCATAACACGCAGGGAAAACGATGAAGTCTTCATATTTATTGTTGCAGATTCCCACGCACACTTATAAAAAAAAAGTCTTTCGGATACTAAGCTAGTAGCAAGATTTATCCCTCGCAAAACTCTAGCACTAAAAATGCAAAAATATAGAAAAAAATCGACTTGATCTAATATCAAAATAAACAAAACTTGAAATTAATAGTTTGGTGGGAATTCCAGCTGATATTTATGGTATTCAAAGTGATGGATAGACGAGCGACGCTTGGGACGGTATATTCGCGACTGATTACTACCCCGAAGCTGAAACAGGGTGAAAAGGACAACGATCACATCAGAAACGGCGTATGTGTGCGGAAACCGCTCACGTAAAACTGAATCTACAGTTTCAGTAACAAAGAATGTAATCGCTTGCAAAGAAAATGAAAGTTTTGAAGGATCTGTGCTGCGTCTCGCTCTCACTTTCATCTGGTTGGACGGAACAGAGATACAGGATGAATTGAATTTATGCCTTTACTACGGAGCATTCGATGTATTTACGCGAAAGATCTTTCAGTTAAATGCCCATCGCTGGTTTTACAATAAGCAAGGTTACTGAAGCATGGGAGAAAACGAGCAATATGCGCGAAATGCGCTTAAAGATTTCACGTGGAGAGGCAAGGAAGGTCGTTCTTTATTCTGCCTTGTCTCTTATTATTGTTCGACCAAATAGAGTATCATTAACAGTGAAAGCTGTTTGAAGGACAACATGTCCGTGAATATTCCTGAACTTTCTCATATACGATAAAAGTTCTCGCTGTAATTAATAAACATATAAGATACTGGCTTGCGCCTGAGGCTTTGCTCACGTGGTACCTATATAAAAAGGAGATTTCTATTTGCTAATCTAAGTAAATAATAGAATAGAATACAGCTTTATTGTACACCAAAAGAAAATACACAATCAAGGAAATAAAATAACATAAAAATAGTGTGACAATGGGCGGCCTTATCGCTAAAAGCTATCTCTACCAGGCAACCTTTGGATGGACAGGATATACAAAGTAGAAGAGGACGGTGGCGCACATAATAATAATAAGTGAAATAAAACTTTTTATTTAAAACTACAAACCCTACATACTAATATCATAAATGTATAGATAAGATATATAAAATATACATAATAAATATATAATATATAAAAGAACTCTACCTATTCCAAGTTTCATCGAAATCAGTTGAGCCGGTACACATCCTCACCAATTTTCGCATTTATAATATCAGTAGGATAGTACTATAATATAGAGCTGTCTTCTTCAATTCGCAATGAACTGTCTTTCAGAAGTTTTCATGATGGTTTTGGTGTAACCCCTTAAATTTGACCCCATTATTTTATTACAATTATTTATCGAGCGAGCGAAGCGTGCGACGATCTCTCGAATAATTTGGGCGAATTTGTTTTTGTATGTTTATTTGTTAGAGCATAACTTCGAACCGTCAATACAATCTGCATGGAATTTTGTAGGTCAACAGGTTGTACCATTTTGCGTAAGAATATAAGTTAAATCAGCTATGGGTTGTTAAGATGTAGGGATCCAATAGGGGGGGGGGGTATAAAAGTAATACAAATGTATTAAGTGGGATGTCCTAAAAAACAACTTGATCGTACATTCCAAAACGATTTATGCACACACAAGCAAACAATGGAGTTGAGCCGCTTCCAAACGGCGTGTGTTATGTAATTTGAAATTTATTTCAAAATGTTAAGTGTCTACTGAATTGATCAAAATCGATTTTGGGTAAGACTTTTAGGGGCTTGCGATATCGTTGAGCTATATCGTACGCCCTCAAATATAAAAATTCTAAATTTACTTTCATCGGTAACGAAAGATCATTTTGAAATAAATCTTGACCATATATAAGATGACATATCGCACACCGTTTGAACACGGCTTTAGCCTATTTTATTCTTATTCACAGTCTTCATAGACTACAGATATAGTCATGACCTGACATTCCGAACTTAGATTAGTATGAGAGCAATATGAGTAATTGTGTTACGTACAAGGTAAGTTTTGCTCAAGACTTTGTTTCTTAAGAAGCAGTTTCCGCTGTAAATAACGTTCGCTTTAATACAGTAAACACGATTTTCAACCTTACTTCTTTTATGATACTGTCTATTTCTACGTTTCAGCTTTATTACGGCAGATATATTGATCGCCGGTTTGCAAGGAAATCAAGGCTTTAGTTAGGGTGTTAGTAGGAGTTAGGAGTTAAATGCATGGCACGGATCGAAAGTACCAAAGAAACATCTATAAAAGTCGCAGAACGTACGTATCCTAAAGGAGCATTCAGACGGCGCGATATAAGGCACTTTGTGATTTTTTATCAGAGTGATTCAAATGTGGTGGTGGACCAAACGTCTTAAATTCATTGTGGAACATTGCTCTTGATTTGTCCTGGAGGAGGGCGTTGACCCTGCTACGCAGTTTTTACTTTTGCAGTGGTCAACGTTTTCATTTGTTTATGTATACCTGTGTTTTACTGTTCCAAATAAATACTTGCGCAACGTGCTATGGAGAGAGCTATGCTCGGAGTTTCACTACGTGATAAGATCCGAAATGAGGAAATCCGTAGAAGAACGAAGGTCACCGACATAGCTCTCAGAATTAGCAAGTTGAAGTGGCAGTGGGCAGGCCATATAGCTCGCAGAATCGATAACTGTTGGGGAGTAAAGGTTCTCGAATGGCGACCACGAACCGGGCGACGCAGTGTTGGAAGGCCCCCCACCCGATGGACCGATGACATTCATGGAAGTCGGTGGATGGCAAGGGCTCAAGACCGTTCGTCGTGGAACTCTTTGGGGGAGGCCTATGTCCAGTGGACTTCTACAGGTTGTTGATGATGATGAAATAAATACTTTGAATTGAAATACTTTTTTGAATTGAAACATTCTAGTTCGTTAAGATGAAGAGTTCTCGGCTCAAAGATACCATATTAAAAAGAGGTTAAAATGGTATATGTCATCATGCATTATCAAATCATTTCCATTAATTTCAAGTGTACTATAACTGTATCTTTATGGAATAAATGAACTGAACTGAACTGAACTGAACTGAACATGCTTTCGAGAACAATAGCCACTTTACGTAGTTAAATAAATAAATATTTATTTAATTTACGTAGTTTGCTCTTATGGGACGGATGAAAGAAGAGTGCATGCTGCGGAAATGAGAATGTTGAGATGGATGTGTGGAGTGACTAGAATTGACAAGATACGAAATGAGTACATCAGAGGAAGTTTGAAAGTAGCGACAGTGACTGAGAAGTTGAAGAGCAAAAGATTAGCGTGGTATGGGCATGTCATGCGGAGGGAAGAATGCCATGTGACTAGAAGAGTGGAAGGATATAAGGGGAGACCAAAGAAAGATGAGTAAGAAAGAAGTAAGAAGTAAGAAATAAGACGACATGAGTAAGAAAGGAGTGAATGCTGATTTGACGGCTGATAGAGGGGAGTGGAAGAGAAAAACATGCTGTGCCGACCCCACATGAAGTGGGATAAGGGCAGGGAGATGATGACGTAGTTTGCTCTTAAAGTAATGCCTAATTTATAATTTTCAGGCAATTTTGTGCACACCTTCATAATTCATCATCAGTTCAGCCGTACGACGTCCACTACTGAACATGGCCTCCCCCACGGACAGAGCAAATTCCGTATCATGTGCGGGGATTTGCATGGGCAAATCCCCGCACATGATAAGCGTGGTGACTATGGACTCACCACGCTTAAAATGTTGTTAAAATGAGGGACGCTGCTGCCCATCCCCTAGCTTTTTTCCCATAGTCGCCTCTTAGGACATCCGCGGATAGGTAGATACGGAGGGGCCTATTCTTCAGCCGGGGCCACCTTCATAATTGGGGACCTGAAACTCATCATTACGAATCGCTCACGTCGATTGTGTGTAATTAATTGAAATCGATATTTTACATCGATCTCATCGTCTAGACGCAATTAGGATCCGTTTTCATTGTAAATACAATGAAAACGGATCAGACTTTAACTAGTCAGCTAGTTATAGTCAGCGAGTTATAATAAAATTAATCTTGGCACCTTTGGGGGGTTAGCATTTTGATAACTTACCAGCCAGTTTTCATGTTATCATTTGAACCTTTTCCTTAATAGACTTTGTTATAGATCACAGAAAAATCTGCAATCTTGGAGGCAAACAGGCTTACGGCCCTCCTGATGGTAAGTGGTTACCGTCGCCTATTGACATTAGCCGTAGTGGCCCCGGCTAAAGAATAGGCCCTTCCATATCTACCTATCCGCGGATGTCGTAAGAGGCGACTAAGGGAAAAAAGCTAGGGAATGGGCAGCAGCATCCCTCGTTTTAACAACTATAGCTCTAGCTGCGCTCGCCAACCCGCATGCCCAGCGCGGTGAGTATGGGCAAATCCCCCCACATGATAAGGAATTTGCTCTGTCTGTGGGGGAGGCCATGTTCAGCAGTGGACGTCGTACGGCTGATATGATGATGATGATGATTGACATTAGCAACACCTGGAGCATTGCTAATGCGTTGCCTGCCGAACCCCTCCCCCCCTTACTCACCGCTGGAACACAACACTATTTGAAACAAATAATGTTATTTGGCTGCGATCTTCTGTAAGGCGGAAGTACCTCCCCAGTAAGTGCTGTTGGATGCTCAATACTTTTGACTTAGACTGTATTCAATGACGTTACGCAGTGCGTTTGTACGCACTAAGTACCCCGGCACTCTAGATTTCCATTAATTTGACGTCTGGCTTTATACGTTGCGTGTATGTGCTGCGTTCATACGCAGCAAGGAACGCGTACCTTTACGCCGTGTTCATACAACGTGCAATATTGTCATTAGAATGTATTTCAAAATGATCCTTATCTCTACTGGAGAAAGTCAATTTTGAGTTTGACTTTAAAGGGGCTTGCGATATCGTAATCCCTCAAATGGCTTTAGAATTAAAGAAATTTTTGGTCTTCATTTAAAATAAATGGTGGAAATAACTAGATAATGTCAGTGTGAGTGGAGTTAAAAAATTCACTCCATAAAAAGCCAGGTTTAGTTCGTAAATCCATCCCCATTCAGATATTGATTGATCGTTGCTTAGGTAACCTAAGTAGTTGGTCTTCAGTAGCAATGAAGGAGCGTTCCAATCAACAGGGTTTGAACCTACGACCTTTGCATCAGGAGAGGTTAATACTAGGTCACAGTCTTAGTTACGTCACCACCTAATGATATGATTAGTAATTCCAGAGCTTTCAATTCCTGTTTGTGCTACCTCTATATACACAAAAAAAGTAACGGCAAAAATTCTATACAATTTTTATTTCTAAAATCTATTTTAGGAAAATGTTATCTACCTATAATAAATAGGTCGATAACATTTTGCTAAAAAAAATATTGGAAGACTGTCTGTCTGTTTGTCCGTTAATTGTTCGTGCTAATATCAAAAACAACTGAATAGACTTTATGAAATTCATAAAAATATTTAAGATAAGGGTGTCAGCGTTTTTTAAATATCCACTATAGAGATGTGTTCTAATAGCGTGGGATATGCCATCTAAAATTCGTTTCAAAATGTTCCTTACACCTACTAATTAAAATCAATTTTAGTTTGAATTTAGGGGCTTGCGATATCGGTGAGCATTTCGCAAGCCCTCAAATGTCAAACTCAAAATTGACCTTAATCAGTAGGTACACGTGACCTCCCGATGACTTCACGCGAGAGAAACCGCGCGGGTACAGCTAGCTTTGAATACCTTACCAACGTCACTGACTGTTCTTCACTCGACTTTACACCTTACTTCTTTGCTGGAAGGTCTGATTTCGTGTGTTCATGTGTTTCGAGATTGTAATAAGGCTGTCGGACGAAGACAAGGGTGGTACTTGAAGGTTGAAATGTACGTTTGTTTGTCCATTTCCGATGTGTCTGATGCAGGTCGGTAGGTAAATTGAAAGGAAATTTACCTACATATATATTTTGAATAAGATCTTTTAGGCTATATGAAATTACAAAGAAAAGCGAATTTTTAAACGGCCGTCGGCGATCGACAGTCTCTTGACATACTGGACCACTGGTGGAGTAGTGGTTGTGCCTTACAATCCACAGGTCGTGGGTTCGAAGCACGACCAGGGTGCTTTCATGGATTTTCCATTCGGAAAATGTATGTGCGCTATGCTAGTGCTCTCGACTTTTGTCTTAATAAGCACATGTTCAAACTAAGGTTATGTGACACACAAACCTGCAGGCTATGCAAGGAGGCGGGCGAAACGCCTCTACGCCTGCTAGGTGAGTTCGGAGCACTTATGCTCAAACGTAGCATCCATTTGGGAAAGCACATCCTCAGCCCAATGGAGCTAAAGCAACTCACCCCAAAGAAAATCCTTCAGTTTTTAACAGCTGGGCTTTGCGGTGAACTTTAAAGGCCCTGTAAAGGGGCTCCACAAATAAAGTGGCGATCACAATAGGCCAGTTGTGGCCGCAGTGACACCATAGCCACAAAAAGTAAATAAAAAAAAATAAAAAAAATAATGCTCTCGAACAGTGAAGGAAAACAATGTGAGTAAACCGACATTTCCTAGAACCTAAAAATTCGAAGACATGTGGACGAAAGGAGTCTCTAAGACGCGCACTTTAATCCTTTCACTACACTTATTGTTTCATCGACGGTCATTGGCTTTTCAAAGCCACAATACCCCAATCTGGTGATCTAATACAGGTGACCTAGAAAGAATCAGTGAGACAACAAGCAAGCAAGCCCCTTTCGGGATAGTATACATTTTATTTTTATTCAAAATGTTGATTAATGAAAATAATATTCGTACAGGTTCGAAGATATAAGTAGAACAAAATTGTTCTTGAAGTCATTAATTTTATCAAACTCTCCACTTTATAAAAGAGATACTTACTGACAAATTTCATATTTTCTAATCCAGAAACATCGGACTTCGAACCAGCACTGATTGATGTCAATTTCATCGACCACGCGATCGGGCGATTAGTAATGTTATAAGCTGAAACTACGAGTACATATTATGTAAATTGTCCTTGAAAGCCTAATTACGTGATACGATTGTGTGAATTACAATTAGGCAGGGTAACTTTTTTTTATACAGCTAAGGTGGCAAACACGTTAACGCACCTGTTTTAACGCATTAGCTCTACCTTGTACAACAAAGTCAATAAGCAAATCAACATTTACCCCTTAAATTACTATGAATGCAAATTGAAATGCCTTAAATGGCTTAAATCCTTATCTTATGAAGAAACTGAGGATCTCCTTAAGGTTGCGAAATAATCCCACCCGTAAACTTTACACACACACGCACTCAAACACACTCCCATACACACACACAAACACACACACACACCCATACGCACACAAACACAAACACACACTCACACACACATACACACACGCATACCCTCTCTATATTCCTTACATTACATTTCTTAGCATAGTATACCTAGTAATAAGAACGTTCTTTACCTCCATTGTTGCTGGAACTCCTAATCTCTGTATCGGAGGCGGGCGTTGGTGTCTGCGACACAGTTTTTATACTTCTGCAGATACCATCGTTTACATTTGTTATTATACTACTGTTTATTGTTCCACAAATATACATATTTTGATTTTTGATTTTTTTGTTGGTAAGTGGTTTCCGTAGGCAATTCTTCTATTCATGTCACTGATTCTTTCCTGGTCATCCTGTATTAGGTCAGTAACCTGGTCGATAAATGGTGGCCCTCAAAAGGGCCTATGACCGTCGATGAAAGAATCAGTGCAGTGAAAGGATTAAAGTGCGCCTCTTAGAGGCCTCTTTCGTGCACATGTCATGAATGAAAGGAACGAATGCTAACGATACCAGAGGCATCACGCGTTGCCGACCCCGTACCCCCATAGAGATCACTGGCAACCTTACTCACCGCAGGAACACAACACTATTTCAAACAAATTATGTTATTTTAGACATAGACAAACATTTATTCTCAAACTTGGAACACAATACGCATCACAATAAAAGCAAGACACAGAGAGCGAAAATATGAAACAAAGACAGAGAGGTAACACACAAAAACTTATTAAAAAGAACAAGTGAAATGTTATTGTGCGCCACAGCAGCAAAAAGGTCTCGGCTCAGCATAAATGCCTTACTACTGAGGAGTAGTTAGGCGCTGGTACTCTGCCGAAACCGTTATTTATAGTCTCTTGACCTTGTGAGACTACTTCAAATAGTCCAAATAGTTGTGGATAATAAATATTGTTATTATGAAAACATAATATATGACTTATACATACATTATTATTATTAAATATTTTAAGACGGATTATTATTATGTAACATAAATTGGCAAATATTGAATAAAAACTAAACTTGGTCGCGAGGAATAGGCATAGCTTCACCTAGTTTCTAAGACGTTTCAAAGTGATCCTAGTGATTTTATTGAAATAAATGCCGTTTGACTTTGACTTTGACAAACAAAAATAAAAACACAATACTATTATAGGTACTCTACTAACAGGCGAAAGGTGCACTATGATATTATGCGATCTTCTGTAAGGCGGAGTACCAAGCAGGCTTCTCCAAATGAGTGCGAGAGAATCTCGCTGTGGATGGGCATCAGCGTCTTCTATCTTAACAACGATAGCTCTGCGCTCGCCAACCCGCATGCCCAGAATTTGCCCATACTTGGGCAAATTCGCTCACACATAGGAATTCGCTCTGTAAATCTGTGGCAATGTTCAGCAGCGGATGTCGGCTGAAATGTTCATGATGATGAATTTTTTTTTATTATTGGCTGCTTTGTATCAAAAAAGTTGGACTACAACCGTCTACTTACCTACAGGTTAAAAGCTAGCCAGTATAAAAATAAATTAGCAAGTCTAAGTGGGTTTTCAGCAACTAGGCTTAATAATTAGGCTAATTAAGAAAACAGTTTCGTTCAAAAATGTTGGTTGGCTGAAATGTTTTAAATAGTTTGAGATCGTGTAGGTACTTCGTGGATTTCGGATTGCGATTCAACATGCAACTCAAAAATAAAGGCGTATCGCAATACATGGTGGTTTACATACGAGTACACCACAAGGGGGTTATTCTAGCAACTAAAATTGACAAATCCAAAATTGACTTTATCCAATAGAGAGATGGATCATTTTGAAATACTTTTAGATGACATACCGCACTTCGTATGAACACGGCGTTAGAGATACCATTATTATTGTGAATGTAGATTAACTAACAACTATGTACTCTACGTACCTACGTGTACCTACATTATTTGAGTCATGTTCATGGGAGTGCCCTCCATTACTTCACCACTGTTATAATTGAACAAAGGCTTCTTGCGAATTCCCAGTTAAATAATACTAATGGTTGCGACAGTACTATTCGCTCAAGGTTGGTGCTCTTGGGAATGCTTTGCAATTACACAAAAACTATATTAAATGCGTAGATCATCATCATCATCATCATCAACCTGTAGAAGTCCACTGCTGGACATCCTCCCCCAAAGAGTTCCAAACGGTCTTGAGCCTTCTCCATCCACCGACTTCCCGCAACCTTCACAATGTCGTCGGTCCATCGGGTGGGGGCCTTCCAACACTGCGTCGCCCGGTTCGTGGTCGCCATTCGAGAACCTTTACTCCCCAACGGTTGTCGGTTCTGCGAGCTATATGGCCTGCCCACTGCCACTTCAACTTGCTAATTGGGAGAGCTATGTCGGTGACCTTGGTTCTTCTACGGATTTCCTCATTTCGGATGTTATCACGTAGTGAAACTCCGAGCATAGCTCTCTCCATAGCCCGTTGCGCGACTTTGAGCTTGTATATGAGGCCTATAGTTAACAACCAAGTATCAATGCGTAGATACCTCTTTGTATTCGTACATTAGGTAATGTATATAAGTAATAATTAGAAGGGAAGGTAGATGGCAAACGACCAAGAGGGCGCAGCCCACTGAGATGGTCTGACCAAATTCACTCCTGGACACAATGCTACATGATATTGTACTATAGTTTCACACAAATTTATTTTATCCTGGATGTCGGATGCCATTTGCTGCTAGCTCGATGTTATACCATACTTACCTACCTACTTACATAGGTTATAATAATGATCTGTGCCCTTCTCTTCATCGCCTGATAGCGGCTGATGGCTTCCGAGGATCAAACCTGCTGTGACGACAGCAGACATTTTATGGCGAGGCTGAAAAGCAGCGTAGCTGAGCCCTCGACCATTTCACCTGTCTACCTACATACATAACAAAACTTGTAAATTACCAATTGTATTTTTATAGCTGTGTGTAGGATTCTTGGTGAATAAATGCCCTTTTTTTTTTTTTTATGATGCGCTCCACGCTGCTAAAGACAGGAACAGCTGACGTGATATTGTTCGGAAGATGTTTTAAAGGGGATATCACGACACTCAGTCATGAGGAGAACGACGCAAGGAGGAGGAGGATTCGTAATAACATTTATTTATTTATTTATATATTCTTATAAAATAGTTACAGAATATGTTGTATACATCTAAAAAAACAAGAAAGGTTTGTCTTAGATGCAAAGGACTAACATACCTCCTAATAGGTATCTACCTATTATGAGGAATGTTAGGTAATAAGTGGGAAGCATAAAAGAAAAAAAATAACATAAAGCCGCTTATACTCTTCGAATCTTATGTAAAACTATTCGAATATTGCATATTTACCAGATAAATTAAAACTAATCATAAATCATACTTTTTATTGCCTGAAATACATGTGTTATAGATGTTATACATTTTATAAAAGTAGCAATGTATTCTGCCTGTTCAGGCGTGCAATTTTTAAATAACAATATAAATTATATCAAAATTAGATAACAAACTAACTAAACATGCAAAAAATAAAAAAGACAACAATTCGAAACATCTTGATAAAAATGAATAATTAATGTCAGACGGCTAAGTAACCGTTGACTACTTTTATGTCGCCCCAGAAAAAATGGTTTAAACATTGGGTTTAACGTAGATGGGTAGTATGGGTACTCCCATTACTGTATGTTCATTTTGTTGCTTATTTGTAATAAAACAGATATTGACATATAATTCACATTCCAACAGTAGGTCCGTGCCATGTAAAACAATTCGAAGACCTAATTCCGTAATAATTATTTATAAGTGGTCCCAGAAAAAAGGATTTAATTTGGATAAAGGGTTACGGAACCTTCAGGCGTGTGCGTGACTCTCTCACTTGATGAATATATTTTATCCTATGACCAATTAGCAAAGCTTCGGTAGCATGATATTAGAATACAAAATATAAGTATCGAACATACGTATAATTTCAATACAAAGAATCAACAATTCCATTTGCTAAATTGACTGTCCTCATAGCTCAGTTGGTAGTAACTCTGCCTTCTGCGCTAGAGGTCGCGGGTTCGATTCCCGCACTGGGCAAACATTTGTGACTAACACAGATGTTTGTCCTGTGTCTGGGAGTTAAATATATATCTATTATGTATATCAGTCTCTGGTACCCATAGTACAGGTTATGCCTAGTTTGGGATCAGTTGATCGTGTGAATATGTCCGGAATATTTATTTATTTATTTATATTAATTGTAGGATCCATTAACGAGCCCGGTAACAACAAAATACAATATTCCATTCAAGTGAATATTGCTGCTGTACCTATAAATGGTTTTTTTTCTGAATCGAACCAACACAATTCTTTTTTTGGAGGTTGGTACATTGTTGCTTCACACACATCTGTGCAATCGAAATTTCGTAATAAAAACTTATAAAAAAACCGACACCGAGTTTGAGGGACTTGTTTCTTTTTGGGAAAGCACTTTCTTGAATTAGGGATTTTCGGGGTTAGTATTGAATTTTTCTAAGAAACTCTCAACCTCTTTTTTTAACTACTAATCCGATATCGATACAATTTACAGAGAACCACCGAGAGACTATGCTAAACATAGTCGCCGAATTGATAACCTCCTTCTTGTTTTTGGCGTCGGTTAAAAATAACCATCATTATTATCAGCCTGTAGAAGTCCACTACTGGACATAAGCCTCCCCCAAAGTCAAAGTCAAAGGATCACTTTGAAATGTCTTAGAAACTAGGTGAAGCCACGCCTGTTCCTCGCGACCAAGCCTAGAAGAATCAGGCAAAGAGAACAAAGGCCACGACAAACGGTCTTGAGCCTTTTCCATCCACCGACTCCCCGCAACCTTCACAATGTCGTCGGTCCATTAGGTGGTGGTTAAAAGTAACCGTCACCACTACAACTCCTCAATCGTCCTTACCCCGCAATAGGCGAGCGTTTATAGCATGCAAATAGCTTTTCTACTCCCTCCTCCCCAAGGTCAGGGTAAGGCATCTGTATTCCACACTAGTGCCTCGCGCGTGACTTCGCGTAATTCACTTAGTCCGTCGATATTCTTCGAAATAGAACGCTGATTATTTATTTGTATTGTGAACTCAATTTTCACGTTATGAAATATATTTAAAAAAAAAACCTAAGTGGTTTATCAAAAACAGCGTATTTTGCCTGATCTTCGACTCTCCTATTGTGTTTCTTTTTATCACCCAACTGTCACCCACCCCACACTATTCCCTGTGGCGTGGGTATCTATGAGTACCATGGTACCACAACACCCATGCAAACATTTGTCCCGCAGCGTGAATCCAATCCACGCCCCTTATGTCCCAGACGGGCACTAACCCGCTGCGCCACTGAGGTTAAACTTAGTTCCACACACTGGGTAAGACTATTAAAAAGGAACGGACTTCCAGCGGCTTCATAGTGTTTTCAAACTTTTTTGCCGCTGCTGCCGATACTCATTTGCACAATAAGGCAAAAACAACAGGCATAGTGTACCTAGAAGCTAACTGCTGATTGTTTCGTTTTGGAAATTGAATTCTGTTTTTCTCTAAGCTTTTATGAACCTAGGTCTAAATTCTACTGTAGAATTAGATACAACTCTATTCCATCCTGTTCTATTTCTACTTCCCGCACTTACGCCACCGGCCATGCCCTCTTTATTGCGTACGGAAGGTCACCGGGATGCCGGAGTAGGCATTTTTACGTCGAGTGACTAGACACTTTCACGCCGAAAGCTGACGCTATTTTAATGACAGTAGAGTTCTTTATTGAGTCTCAAGGATCATTTTGTCTCAAGATCTAACTGCGCTCGCCAATCCGCCTTCCCAGCGTGGTGTGTATGGGCAATTACCTCCCACATGATAGAAAGCTCTGGAAATATCATCATCATCATAATCAGCCTGTAGAAGTCCACTGCTGGATATAGGCCTCCCCCAAAGAGTTCCATGACGAACGGTCTTGAGCCTTCTCCATCCACCGACTTCCCGCAACCTTCACAATGTCGTGGGTCCATCGGGTGGGGGGCCTTCCAACACTGCGTCGCTCGGTTCGTGGTCGCCATTCGAGAACCTTTACTCCCCAACGGTTGTCGGTTCTGCGAGCTATATGGCCTGCCCACTGCCACTTCAACTTGCTAATTCTGAGAGCTATTTCGGTGACCTTGGTTCTTCTAGGGATTTCCTAAATATGGAAATATGTGGGGCCGATATTCAGCAGTGGACTTCCAACGGCTGGAATGATGATGATTTTAGTGGTTAGTGGACGGTAGTGTATTCCATTCCTTAGCCGTTATAAATGTGGATACAAAGTGTTAATTGCGTATGGGTGGTATGCTGACGAGGTATGTATGGTGGTAGTTACTGAGCCGTTCGTCTGCTTGTCCTATGGTGAAAAGAAGATGGTATAAAGACTCTAGAGCTGGATTTTGCACAAAGTTGTATCCATAGTTTAACACTATGACAAGCTGAGGCCTTTTTTTTTTTATACAACAGTGGTGGCAGACAAGCTTACGGCCCACCTGATGGTAAGCGGTTACCGTAGCCTATGAGCGCTTGCAATACCAGAGGCATCACGCACGCGTTGCCGACCCCAAACCCCCTTCCCCCCTAAAGAGCTCTGGCAACCTTACTCACCGCAGGAACACAACACTATTTGAAACAAATAATGTTACTTGGCTGCCATCTTCTGTAAGGCGGAGGTACCTCTCCAAGCAGGCTGCTCCAATTCAGAACGAGAAAATCTCGCTGTGCCCTACCTCCTCCTAAAGAAAAAGAAGGCCTGTGGAAGCGTAACGCTATCGCGAATTAGTCGTGCCCGGAACACGTGAAGGCGGTAGACATGCTTTCTGTGTAAATGCGGCATAATGGTTCTACTGTCTCTTCCAAATTTCCGTATTTCCAAACGTTCTTGCGTTTCCGGGTCGTTGCTCGTCTTTTAATTTAAATTGTTTGCCGATTTTACCCGTAAAACGTTTTTGAGGTCCGTTGCTTCTAGAATGTGTTATTAAGTAGGTATATTTCAGGATTTTGTAGAATTTGTTTTTTTCAAAACCCAGATTTTAAGGGACTTTTTGATCAAAACCGCAAAACGGCTACCTAGGCTCTATTTGAGTTAGAAGTTCTGTAATCCATCTGCCGTCGTCGTTATAGGATCAGGTCTTTGTCACAGAGGTACCCGAAATCCTCACTGCTTCGGCGTAACATGGCCAGTCAAAGTCAAAGTCAAAGTCAAAAGGCATTTATTTCAATAAAATCACTAGGATCACTTTGAAACGTCTTAGAAACTAGTGGGGATAAGTGTGGAATTATTAGGAGACAAAGTTACATTTGCGGTCACGTAGTTCAAACTATGAACTACGTGACCGCAAATGTAACTTTAGCGACCGCCTGATATAAGTTTGTCACTTCCTACACTTCGAATTTTGCTTTTTTGATCCCGTGTAATGACCGTCTTTATTTTATAGAATATCGAACTTCTGTTTTTTTCTAAAGTTTTTTTTTCGATTAATAGTACCTTTGTAACTAAATTAAACGTCCGTGACGCGAACTTCACCTTTCGGAATGGTATACTAGTTACGGAATACGTTGTAGGGAAACACAGCAGTAACTTTTTTTATACAAATAAGGTGGCAAACAATAAACGACCCACCTGTTGGTAAGCGGTTACCGTAGCCTATGAACGCTTGCAATACCAGAGGCATCACGCACGCGCCGTCCCCGAGCGTGTATCAGAAGAACTCCATTGACTCGATCAATGTAGGTCAATATCAATACTGTTTGCATTAGACTCGTGCCCACCACAGATAAGTTATAGTTTGTATGTGCGATGGAAGGGTGGTGGTTGATGGTAGAGCAAAGGTAAACAGTCATTATGTCGGGGTTTGAAGGGTTCTTCAGTGGCGTGGTGTTTATCTTCTTATTAATATTATATAAACTGTTTTAACTTAACATCAATTCATCACTAGGTACTGCAATAGACTGACCCCACACACTAATATTTGCTGTATCGTATCGTATCGTATTTGTATCAGAAACTAAGAGTACCATGGTACAACCATACCCGGAACAAAATATTTGCAGATCATTTTAACATCTATCCCGCAGCTGGAATCGAATCAGACGGGCACTCGCCCACTGCGACACCGAGTCATCCAGGCTTGCCCGTGAAAAACAGGCGTAAATTCAACTAGAGTTTATCATCATCATAATTTCAGCCGTAGGCCGTCCACTGCTGAACACAAGAGTTGTGGGGATCCACCGGTTCTGCCTCACTGGATCTGGCTCCTAATAAAACGAGCAACGAGAGCCAGGGCACGACATCTCAGATTAAAAAAAGTTTTAAAAAAAAATTGGTGTCTCTTTGGGGTTTTCGCCCACAAATACAAAGCGATTTATTTCAAACTTCCATTAATCATTGAAATCTTGAAATTCTCATCATCAAATTATGACGTAAGAGGCGACTAAGGGCTAAAATAGCAACGTCCCCTATTTTAACAAAGATCTCTAACTGCGCTCGCCAACCCGCGTGCCCAATATGGGCAAATCCCTGTAAATCTATGGAAGAGGCTTGTGAGTAGTGAGGATGCACCTGTTCTGCCTCACTGGATGTGGGCACGACCTCGTAGCCTAAAACAAAAAAGTTTGTTGTCATTTTGAGGGGTTTCGCCCACGCTCGATCGATCTGTGCGATCCGTTTTTAGATATCTCTTAAGGATAGCGAGATACATTATTGCTAATGGTCTGTTTACTCAAATTGCTAATTACCTAATTACGCTAGCTTCGGCGACTGCATTACATATTTCTAAAGTTTCTTAATTACCTTGTTTACGCTAGTCCTTTCATTTGTTGATTGCCTAGAGTGTGATTCACAAATCAGCCTGTAAAAGTCCACTGCTGGACATAGGCCTCCCCCCAAGAGTTCCGTGACGAACGGTCTTGAGCCTTTTCCATCCACCGACTTCCTACAACCTTCACAATGTCATCGGTCCATCGGGTGGGGAGCCTTCCAACACTGCGTCGCCCGGTTAGTGAATAAAAAAGCAAAGCCAAAATCGGTCCTCGTTTATGGAAACATGAAAGAACCAGTGATGTGTAAGGCTCCCGTTCTGCCTCGCCGAAAAGAGACCACACCAACGCGTAGAAGTACAGGATAGGAATTATCAACATATACAAGACACTATGCTGTCTGATTATTTAGAATTTAGATAGTTTAAATTTCAGCTGTAGTTGGTGGGTAGACTGTTTTGTACGTCCTTATAGGATGACAAAATGCTATCCTACCAACTGCATTTTTCATTCTTCTTTTTTTTTGTTATTCTGTTCGCATTACTACTGCCCTCTTTCTACCAAATCCGTGGACAACGGGGCTGATTACACTCTAAGAACTTTAGTACCTACTTTAATTAAGTTTAGTAATATGTGAGTGCAATTGTTTGTTGTCCCGAATAAATAAAAATAAAAATAAAATAAAATAAAATAAAAAATAAACGCCATATCTACAGGGTGTAATATTTTACATCCATCGCATCCGTTTTTTGATAGCTTTCACGGATCGTGACATAGCTAATATATATAAAGAGCTCGTAGCTCATTCTAATAAATCCCCATTTTTATCATTCACTAATATTTATTTTCTATAAAATGATGTACAGAATAATTTGTTTAAATATAATATAGTTTTTAATCTTATTGCTACTGAATAATTTTATAAAATCCATCATTGTATTATAACAGGCCTCATAGCCTCATTGCTCAGTTGGTAGTAACTCTGCCTTCTGCGCTAGAGGTAGCGGGTTCGATTCCCGCACTGGACAAACATTTGTGACTAACACAGATGTTTGTTCTGTGTCTGGGTGTTTAATATATATCTATTATGTATATCAGTCGCTGGTACCCATAGTACAGGCTATGCCTAGTTTGGGATCAGTTGACCGTGTGTGATCTGTCCGGAATATTTATTTATTTTATTTATAAATCAACAATACGTCCATCTGATTATCTCATGAAAACATTAATGATTATTACTTCCATCAAATATACTGAGATCTGTTATACCTACACCAAAATACCAGGTTATTTGAGCAAAAACAACACAACTAATTTATTTTTTATACTACCTGCTCGTCAATGGCATATTATGTGTCATGCAAACCTTTCCTAAAGTAAGTCATTACAGCCCTACGGTCTAGCCGGGTCATAATGTTGTACTGAATTTCATTATTTCCCATGGGACATAATGTGATTTGTATTTGGAATGCAACCCATGTAGTTGTGCTTGATCGAGGTTGGTTTCAAAAATGTTTGTGTGCAATGAGATTTTATTCTAATTAGGCTGTATGTTAACATTTTCTTTGCACTGCCTACAAATATGAAAACTTTTTACGAAATTCATTTTCAGCCGCGCACGAAGAATTTACCCGGATTTATTCGAATGTCGAACTGACCACTACAGAATAGACTACAAAAAAAGAAAAAAGGCGCCAAGCGCTCAAACTGCTGTGCTGTTTCTACTACACAATTCAGTTTCGATTCAAATAAACTTCTAAAAAATGTCAAGTGACGACGACAGTGATTTTGATTCGACTCCAGAATGCATACAATCTGAAGCCTCTGGTATAGTTGGAAACTTACTTCCAGAAAAATCATTTCTTTCTACTTAACAGTCATTGTTTTCAATTGCCTCGCAGAAAGTATAAAAAGTAGAGTATGCATCGCGGGCTTAAATGTGTATTTGTCTTGAGCGATCTTGAACCCCTCGTACTCAGGATTCTTGCCTTAACTCCCTCGCTCCGCTCAGGAGTTAACCATAGAATCCCTCGTTCTCGGGATTCAATATAGCGCCCTTGACATAATACACTACTTTAAGCCCTTGTTGCATAATCTACTATTACATACTTTATGTAGTTTGTTACATAATTAAATTGTCCACAATCCCTTGGACCGACCACTATTGCACTAAATGGATGAGTGATAAAAAATGAAATTTTGATTCACGTGTTGTTTGTAAGAATGTAGTTAAAATAATGAAACAACCGGTTTGAATACAAATATTTTTTTAAAATTATAGCAAGAATAACACAATAATTGTTTAACTTCACATAACTTTATGACAAACTAATATTTACATTACATTCATCGTACCTACATAAACTAACTTTACATTTATAGAAAATGTGATATCTATATCAAACTATCGGTATCAGTGTACTTATAATAATTTTATTTTATTGTTGAATTTACGGACACATTTGGTATACAAGGTGATTCATAATATGTATTCCATCCCGTAAGGGGGTTATTCTACAAGCAATTAGCAATCAAGTTTGTTCTACGACTTTTAGAAATTCCACATTTTTCATTGAAAAACTCTATGCGAAAATCAGCTGTTTTGGGGTCAAATCAGGTCATACTCAATAAATCAGCTGTTTTAGGTAGCAAACTTGATTCCGAACTTCTTGTACGTTTAGTTATTAGTTTTAATGATGATACCAAAAACAGCTAGTTAGAGAAAGTTTGTGAAAAAAAAATCAAAAAAATAAAATGAAAATATTGATGTTTTTTTTCGCTAATTTTATATCTTTTTGTTGATAGAATAACCCCCTTCCGGGATGGTATACATGTTATGAATCACCTTGTAGAGTTGTGTAATTTCAAAATATTATTTTTATGCTTGTTGCTATTTCAATTATTTGTGAAATACCTCCTACTAACTAAACCTGACATGTGCTACAATTTACCTTTTCATTATAAGCGTCAGGACTAGATGATGAAGTTGAACCTTCTTCAATTCTTGGCCTCTTTGTAGTCGTTATTTCTGTTTCATCTTGAGTTGTATTCCCAGTTCTTTTGAGACCTCGTCCTATCTGCTGCTCTGGTAGACTGTAATAAGAATAAAACACGATTAAAATAAACATATTAAATCTACATTTATTGATATTTTATAATATCCCAACTCCGACGGGATCCGATTTTTTTCTGGGATATTATAAAATATCATAGTATTACCTTAGTGGGTTATCACTATAAAATTAAATATAGATCTACGTGTATTTTTTAAATTACATGTATAATATTTAAAATTTAAAATTGTTATTCACGTATATTTAATTAAAATCTCATTTATAAAATACATTTTTTACTACAAAAGTACATCTTAATATCAAAAAAGAATATCAAAACAACTATTATAGTAAAAAATATATATAAGAATGGAGAACCACCGACCGCGAAGCTCGGCTCAAGCGGTCGGTGGCTAGGGCTGCAGAGAGAGGAACCGCGATGCGAAATGACTATGCGTGCCGAGTCCAGGAGTACCGCCCTCTGTATCTGACCCTTCAAAATATTATTATTATTAATTGTTATAATAAATTGTTATTATTATTATTATTAATTCATTTTTGTCAAGATTCTTTTATTATTATTTTCCTATTGTGCACTAATACAATATTTTAAGCTAGTTTTTAAGTTATTAACACTCTATGGATTTTAATTATCTTAAATAAATAAATTATTATTATTATACACGTATATTTATTTAAAGTCTCATTTAAAAAATAATTTTTTTACTAAAAATGAAGTATATTATGATTATTATTAAACAGTATAATATTTATTTTCAAGGCACTTACCTTAAACTATTTTCATACATAGCACAGATATTATAAAGCTCCTCATCGTAAAACGAATTATTTAGTTCGTTTCGTTCCACTCTTTCGCACAGCTCGTACATTTCCAAATCTTCACAGCTTTCATTAAGTTGTGAACTAAAAGCACTGATGCAAACATCACTACTTTGTTCCATCTTCTTTGAAAAAAGAGAATAAATAAATCAGAGACGACTCGAAGTTTTGAAATGATTCCGTGATTGTACTGCTGTAGAGTCACTTTGATGATGATGATCTACACTTGTACTTGACTTTCTTAACGCTAAACTGTAAGTCTCTGGATAAATTTGGAGTATATATAGTAGAAGTATCTCATTATGGTCCCTGTTTCAACAAATCGTTAAGTAATAGATTTAAAATGATTGGACTTCGGTAGGTATGTGCCTAATGCTATTTTGCTTTTGTGAGTCTCACGAACGGACTAGCGTAGTAAACGAGGTTATTAGGCAACTTTAGAAATGAGTAATTAGGTAATTAGCTACTTGGGTAAATAGACCATTAGCTATAATGTATCTCGCGAGATATCAAAAAACGGATCACACAGATCGATCGGGTGTTCGAAAACCCCGTAAAATGACAACAAACTTTTTTGTTTTAAGCAACGAGGTCGTGCCCTGGTACTCGTTTCTTTTAGGAGCCACATCCAGTGAGGCAGAACCGGTGCATCAACACTACTCACAAGCCTCTTCCATAGATTTACAGGTATTTGCCCATACTCACCACGCTGGGCACGGTTGGCGAGCGCAGTTAGAGCTATCTTTGTGAAAATGGGGGACGCTGCTATTTTAGCCCCTTAGTCGCCTCTTACGACATTCAAATAGATTTAAAGTGGAGTTTGTATTTTAGATGGAAGTAGTATGTGGAGTATATGGAGTAGTTTAGATGGAAGTTTGAAATAAATCGGTTCGTATTTTTGCGTTGCAATTTTCAAAGGGTAACCGTAAGGTATTGGGTCTCGTTTTCTTACATCAAACTTTACAGCATTTTCTATGAAACTTATGTAAGACTGCTGTTAGTTTGAGTGGAGTGGAAATATAACGACTGAGAATACTTTTTTTAAATATAATCCGGTTTATTATGAAACTGGGTTTAGACGAGGACTAACTAAACCCTGGTTTTGTGACGTGTTATTTCATACAGTTGCTTTATGTCATAATTTCAAATGTATGAAACTACACGTCACAAAACCAGGGCTTAGTTAGTCCTCATCCGAACCAAGTTTCATAATAACAGGGAATAAGTCCTTCATGAGAACTAACACAAACCCTTTCCTAGAACACTTTTTATTCTGAGTCCAATGAGGAAAACCTTGGTACTAATTTGACCCCAAAGAGTACCGCGTCCCTCGGGTCTTGTGACTTTGATTAATCACCTGATAATGAAGCCACATAAATTAAAGGAAATCCAACATAAAACCAGTCATCATCATCAGCCTGTAGAAGTCCACTGCTGGACATAGGCTTCCCCCAAAGAGTCCCATGAGCTTGCGTTATCGTTGAGCAATATCGCACACCCTCAAAAGTCAAACTCAAAATTGACTTCATTCAGTAGAGGTGAACACGGCTTAAATCATGCCTTTTTCAAGAAATCCATTTTACCTACATTTTTTGGATATTATTTTTATATCCACCAATAAAACATTTGGTATCGTAGTTTTTTTTTAATAATATGTTTTTATTTGGAACAGAACACGTTAGAAGTTTATCTATGATGGGATAGACGTCTTTTGTGTGGGTTCCGTGACTACAGAAACTAGTGCAGACTACGGAACCCTAAAAACGTAAACGCTAAGTGTACAATTTACGGCGTACGTGTCGGCTCAGCGGATGCGATAAATCTTTAATTTCTGCGGCGTAGGTCATTATCTGTGCCTCACTTTGCACGATCATTTAGAATGATTCGATGAAAATTAAAGTTCTCAGATGTAATATTAATAATAAAGCCTTTTATTTCCCAGTTTTCTTAAGTAATATTAATTATTGAACATTAATAGAAAAATAATAATAATAACAGTTGAAAATTAAGCTAAAATAATATTATACTAGGAATGAACTCTGTTTTCTACGACTACGACTACAAGTAGAAAACAGAGTTCAGATCACCAACCACAGGCAGCGTGCCCAAAAGGCTGGCGACGTTACCTCGTTGGATCGATAATTAATTATAAAAGTAGATAATTTGTTTACGTACCTAGTTATTAATTTCGTATGTAATTATTAATCTTTTTTTTAATACAAAATATCTTTTTACCTATTCAATCAATAACCGACCGTCTTACGACGTACTTTAGTAATCACAACACTGACTCATTCACCACCGAAAATTCATCATTGGCTTTTGTCCGAGCCACCGTAAACGTAAAATTGACACTATTGGAATCATACACAAAGTAATAGTCGCGCAACGGGCTAGGGAGAGAGCTAAGCTCGGTGCTTCACTGCGTGTTGAAATCCGAAATAAGAAATCCGTAGAAGAACCAAGGTCACCAATATAGCTCTCAAAATTAGCAAGTTGAAATGTCAGTGGGCAGGCAATCGTTGGGGACTAAAGGTCCTCGAATTGCGACCACAAACCAAACAAATCAGTGTTGGAAGGCCCCCACATGATGGGCCGACGACATTGTGAAGGTTGCGGGAAGTCGGTAAATGGAGCATGCTCAAGATCGTTCGTCATGGCACTCTTTGGTAGGCCTATGTTCAGCAGTAGACTTTGTCAGGCTAATGTTGATGATACATTAAATTAACTGACTCTAATACAGCATAACCAAGAAATTACCAGTGAAACAATAGGAAAACAAGCGGTTTTACGAGGTATAATATCCCGGAAATGTTAAGGTTTCATTAATGTTGGCACACGTTACTGATTGACAAGGAAAATATTGTTTTTATCCAATAAAGGGGCTTACCTTGGACGAGGATAGACGAGCCAAAAATAAAAGCAGCTCTGATGCCCTATTAAAATAATTTAATCCTGTCATGGAAACTCTCCTAACTAAAGGATTCATAAAATAAAAATAAGTCTTCTGTAACTAAACTGAGCCGCAAATTCACTTGAACGGTTCAAAACGATATTAATTACCTACCTACTTACTTGCTTGACTTGGTTCTTTCTTGGTCATCATGCATTAGGCCAGTAAGTTGAGGTATGGTGGCCCTAAAAGGGCCTATGACCGTCGGTGAAAGTATCAGTATAGTGAAAGGATTAAAATAAGCTTCGGTTCCTTTCGGTTACTGTACCTACCTCATTTCTTATACAAAACTCAAGTTCCGTCCTGAAATTGAATTTTCCACCATAAAAAGGGTGAAGTGAAATAAAAAAGTAAACCATTTATAGTATCGCCGCCGCTTCCAATAACATCATCTTCGGGAGATGGAGAAAATTGTAATTTCCCGCCTTAGGCCCTCGCCACACCCGCCACTTTGAAAGAGGAGGGAGGTAGGGCACAGCAAATTTTTCTCGTTCTGAATCGGAGCAGCCCGCCTGGGGAGGTACCTCCGCCTTACAGAAGATCGCAGCCAAATAACATTATTTGTTTCAAATAGTGTTGTGTTCCTTTGGTGAGTAAGGTTGCCAGAGCTCTTAAGGGGGGAAGGGGGTTCGGGGTCGGCAACGCGTGCGTGATGCCTCTGGTATTGCAAGCGCTCATAGGCTACGGTAACCGCTTACCATCAGGCGGGCCGTAAGCTTGTTTGCAACCCCAGTTGTATAAAAAAAAAAAAAAAAAAAAAAAAAACTCAACAGCGGCAGACAAGCAAAAGCTTCGTACAATAATGAACTACGTTTAGTCTCTACAAATTCTACCTTTTTTTCATGTATTGTATACCCTTATAAAGAAAATCCCTAAAACAACTTGCAAAACGGCAACAAAATTCTTTCTTATTTTTTGACTACAAAAAAGTGAAAACAAATTCCTCTATAACTACGAAACTTAATTAACTAAACAGTAACAAAATTCTTATGGCAGTGGATCTGTCTGAATAAGTCTTTATTATAAAACAGAGGTAACTCTTGTTGGTACAAGACTAGAGGTTCCGGAGTTTGTATTACCTCTTAAGCTGAAGATTTTTGTGGGAGATTGAATAGCTTTTCGACATGACGTACTACAACTTGTTTTATCCATCACGAATATTGTTATACTAACTGCTCAAAGTCAAAGGTTTTTATTTCAATAAAATCACTAGGATCACTTTGAAACGTCTTAGAAACTAGGTGAAGCTATGCCTGTTCCTCGCGACCAAGCCTAGAAGAATCAGGCAACAAACACGGCTTGGGGCCTCGCCGAAAATACTCGCAAACTTTCTTTTCCTAGCTTTTTATGTACTTACCTACCTACCTAGGTACGTAATATGAATTATAATTATGTAGGCTGACTGCCGTGGGTTAGGTACATACTAAAGTCAAAGTATAATTTATTGCTTGAAATACATGTCATAAAGATGTCAATTACTATATACTATTGAATCAATGTATTCTACCTATATCTAGGCATGCAATATTTAATTTACAATCTTAATAAACTATAATTAATAAAAAAAATAACAAATAATAATAAAAAATAGAAGAAAAAGAATGTCATTATGAATTAGTTAAAATATTAAAAACAATTAGAGACTAGACACACAACAACTAACTATTATATAAGCCTTGTCAAAAAAAAATTAATATAATATGTCAACAACTTACACTAAATTTTTATCTTTCATGAATTCGTCAATGGTATAGTAACTTTTATCTAACATTATTATCTTTATTTTATTTCTAGCTACATTACATACCCATTACTTTTTATTTAGTGTCATGATTTGAACTCAAATTTCAATTTTTATATATTATTCTTACTATGTTTTTTTTTTTTATTAGAATATACACTTATACATGCTATATACATACTATAAAATATAAAATTAAATAATTACAAAATAAAATAGAAACTAAATAAACAAATAATTTTGGTCATGCGGCAAGGTGCCAAGAGCACTGGCTGCATTCCCGCGTTGAATTGCCAAAGAAATTCTTTGTGCGAGGAATGAGCCAGCTCTCTTATCACCGGCGGCGTCGACCAAAGTTGGTATAATTTTTTTGAAGAGCTTTTTTGTATTTGGGCCCCATGGTCCAAAGGTTTCTACACCAAGCGGCGTAAATATGTAGTCACTGGAGAGGGACTGAATATTTTCGCCGCTTGGCGTTCTCAGCTGCTTCCGCTGCAGCTCCCGCCTTTTGCGATGTCCCACTGAGGTGAGAGGGGGCCAACGTGTCTACACACGTGGCATCCCACACGAGGGCTCGCTCCCGCTCCCAGGGGACCAAGGTCATACCATCGGGCCTCTTGCCATCATCACGCGCCAAACCAACGGGTTCCAGTATACTATTTATTATATATATTTATTTACATCCTTACTATGTAAATAAATAAAGGTTATTAGAAAATAAAACATATTAATTCTTCTGACTTTGAAATCTCACAAATGGAAAATGCTTCTTATTAGAGATCGTCTAACCTAATGCTGAATGTGCCTCCACTAAACATTGGACGTAGCGTTGACGTTACACAAGCGTATACACAGTGGTCTTCCTCCTTTGACCGTCTGCTATCTAATCATTGAATACCTAATGTAATGCTTTGCGTAAGTACCAGTCTAAGCCCTTTGTCTACGTAGACTGAGAAGGCTGGCTCAGGCAAATACGGGGCTAAGCTTTGAATTAGATTCAATCTGTAGATCTTACGTACCTACTTTACTTTTGTAGGTCACATAGATTAGATACCAAATCCACAGACAACTGCTTTTTCCCAATAGTTTGATTAAACTGAAACTCTTACATAAGAAATCCAGTTAAAAAGTAAATTATCCTTATACAAGGTGATCCATAATATGTACGCTACCCGAATGGGGCATTTTTCATTGAAAAAACTCTATGTAAGAATCAGCTGTTTTGGGGTCAAATCAGTTCAAACTCAATGAATCAGCTGTTTTAGGTAGCAATCTTGATGCCAAACTTCTCGTACGTTTAGTAATACCTAAGTTACTAAAAACAGGTAATTTGAGAAAGTTGGCGAAAAATATTTTTATTAAATATTTGCTAAAAATGTATGTTTTTTTTCACTAAAGTTCTTTCATTTTGTTGATAGAATACCCCCTTTCGGGATGGTATACATGTATCAGTACGGTCTCAGTACGGTTCTTTCTTTTGTTTACTGTTAGAAAAGGACAGGGCGAGAGTTATCGTGCCTATAAAGTTAGTGACTGATAAGAGGGTATGACTGAAAAAACACAATCAAATGGCGTGTTTTCTTCCCGTAGCCATCGTAGCCGTCTCGTAGCTGTTTGCGTAGCTCGCTGCTACGAATTGTCATTTTGCGGTTTCCTAGGTCACTATTCCAAAGAGCACAATTCTGCATCTTGGTTATTGACCCAACGCAATAATAAACATCAATAAAAATCAAAGCCGCGTTATCAGAAAATCCTCTCGTAATGCACGAACGGACTAGAGCCGTCTCCATCCACTTCTGCGTCAGTGAGACTGGCCTCATAGCTCAGTTGGTAGTAACTCTGCCTTCTGCGCTAGAGATCGCGGGTTCGATTCCCGCACTGGACAAACATTTGTAATTAACACAGATGTTTGTTCTGTTAAATATTAACCTTTTATGTATATCAGTCTCTGGTACCCATAGTACAGGCTATGCCTAGTTTGACTTCAGTTGACCACGTGTGATATGTCCGGAATATTTATTTATTTATAAGTGATTATTTCATTTTTAGCTTTCACAATTCGACCTAAACCGTTTTCGCACGCTTTGTTCATAGCGAGAATCAAATTAAATTAATTTACACCCAACAGTCACATACACAGTCCTGACCCCATTCTATATCCCCTGTGTCGTGGGTATCAGTAACTACGAGTACCATGGTGCCACAACACCCAGACCCGGAACCAATATTTGCAGATCATGTAAACATTTGTCCCGCAGCGGAAATCGAACCAACACCCATTGCGTTACAGACGGGCACTCGCTACGCCACTGGGGTTGTCAAAAGTGAAGCGAACCATGCTGTTTGGCATGCGATGATCGGTCGTAATATCTTTTCGAGAAATGCATTACAAAGCTTAAAAAACACTCTCCATATAAACGAGGCTTTATAATGCCGACACCACTAACATTTAGTACATACTCGTACAACGTAATCCTCGTAAAGTCCCTTGTAGTTTGTTAAACATTGTTACAACTCACTTGAGACCGCTAAATACTAAGGGCTAGGCGTTATACAAGGTGATTCATAATATGTATTTTATTCCGAAAGGGGCTTATTCTACACCCAACTGGCAATAACGTTTGTTCCACGACTTTAGGAAATTCGATATTATTCATTGAAAAAACACTGCAATAATCAGCAGTTTAAGGGTCAAATTAGTTCGAACTCAATTATTCAGCTGTTTGAAGTTCTCTTATGTTTTCTAAGATGTTTCAGACCTTATGATTGCAATAAAAATACTTTTTTGATTATGTAAGACTTTATCCCTTAGATATATTTCAAAGGGATTGGGAGCGCAATTAAAATTCAGAAAATAACAATAAATGCATTTATTATGTACATAATATAAAAAATTGATTCATAGCTAAATTAAGGTACTTATTAACAATTAAACCTTAACTTTACTACTCGTAAGTGCGGGTTCACTTGGCACAGACTTTAGTCTGCGCAGCGTGTTGTGCAGATTTGTGTTGTGGGCGCGGGGAAAATATTATTTCGTGCTAATGTCGACTTAACTTCCACACGTCACATTTGCACCAACATAAGTCTGCACAACACGCGCGCAGACTAAAGTCTGTTTCGTTTGGACCCGCTATAAAATCTAAATACCTAAACCGTAAGCTTATTTTGGTACTTTTCCTTATAAAGTTATCACATTGTTTTAATTTCACTATTTTTGTCAACTTAAGCCGTGTTTATACAGCGTGCGATCTGAAATCCATAATGTATTTCAAAATGATCCTTATCTCTACTGGACAAAGTCCATTTTGAGTTTGAAGAGGCTTGCGATATCGTACGCCAAATGTCAAATTCAAAATGGACCTTATCCAGTAGAGTTAAGGATCATTTAGATATCTTGAGCACATGTGGAGAATGTTTTTTTAACCAGTGTTCTGATGAAGCGAGTTGGATCCAGTTCATCATGAGTCCTGGAGCAGAGAAGATGCGAAGATTTGCTGCATGATGTGGGGTAACGAAGCCACGTCCATGCAAACGTGGCCGTGCCCCGCCGGCAACTTGCGGAGTAACCTGAAATTGTTAAAAGTTGTAGATCATTTTAGGTTAAGGCGCTATGAGAATCATAATTAATTGTCGAGTGGGCGGAGTGAAGAAAGTGACAGCGCTATGTACTGTAATTGAATGCGGAAAGAGATAGCAAGCGTTAGAAGGCGCTCGAAAGTAATCGACGTAAGCGACATATAAGAAAATATCGATTATCTCAAAAACTATCTATTTTTTTTTAAAAGTGTCTTGAATTTAGGTACCCAATGCTATTGTCTAACACAATATTTTAAAAAAAGTTATTTATGATTGATAGTTTCTGAGTATTTTCGAAAAAACAGAGGACCCAACTTTAAAAAATAAATCTATCGAGAAAAGTTTTCCCAATTGCGTTTCTGTCTTGGATTTAGGTAAATAAAATGCTCAAGTTATCTTTGTCATAAAAATCAAAACTGTGCGTTTTGCGGTTATTGAGAAAAAACAGTTCAAAAATCATAAAACTATTTAGATAGATAGATAGATAAATTGTTTATTTGACACACACACAAATACAGCACAGACAGAGATAAAAGCAAACAGAAGAAACAACAGCAGATAACAATCACACAAAATAAAATAAAGCTTAGTAGGTAGGCAGGTTAACAGTAAAAAAAGACGAATACAAGTAGCAATACAACATACACAAGAGAGACAGCTGAGCAATCTAAATACCGTTATTTAACTCTCATCTTAAGTATAACCCATACTTACTTACGCACAGTTTTGATTTTTATGACAAAGATAACTTGAGCATTTTATTTACGTAAATCCAAGACAGAAACGCGATTGGTAAAACTTTTCTCGATCGATTTATTTTTTAAAGTTGGGTCCTCTAAAACAGTTTTTTCGAAAATACTCTGAGACTATCTAACAAAAATAACTTTTTTTAAATATTGTGTTAGACAATAGCATTGGGTAACTAAATTCAGCAGTTAGTTTTTCCAGCAGTTAAGTTAGTTAGTTGTTTACAAACATTTCACATCGAAATTGGCTCATGTATAACTCATTATTGCGCCACGGGAATCAAACTCAGTAAACAATGTAAATTGTGCACGAAAGGAGCCTCTTTGGAAAGCACTTTAATCCTTTCACTACCTGGTCACTGACCAATACAGGATGGTGAAGAAAGAATCAGTGACACGACAAGCAAGCAAGCCTCGGGAATCGAACTCACGATCGGGGTACAATCACTTACATGGTAGCCTCGTCGCCCAAGCTTCCGATGAAGATCACGTGGGCTTGCACCCTCGGGTCGGAAGTCAAAATGGCGCCCAATCGTTCAGGCTGGATGTTGTATCTAAACATAATCAAACAGACACGTTATCCCACTTCCTACTATCCTACTAATATTATAAACTAGCTGGTGCCCGCGGCTTCGTCTGCGCAGGATTTGTATTTCGAGTAGCTTATATTAAATAAATAAATAAATATTCCGGACATATTCACACGGTCAACTGATCCATAACTAGGCATAGCCTGTACTATGGGTACCAAAGACTGATATACATAATAGATATATATTTAACACCCAGACACAGAACAAACATCTGTGTTAGTCACAAATGTTTGTCCAGTGCGGGAATCGAACCCGCGACCTCTAGCGCAGAAGGCAGAGTTACTACTTACTGAGCTATGAGGCCTGTCAGCATATTTATCCCCTAAATTACAATAAGTGTAAGACAACCATTAAGGATGCCTTACTAAGTATGTCCTACGATGATACAGAGAATTTGTTAGTTGTAATAAAATAACTTATGCTACCTCTGTAGATATTTCAGATTTATTTATTTTATAAAGCTAAGTTTCAATTTTAGGATTAGTTTAAAATATAGTTTAATAAGTAAGTTTAGTAGGTGATATGAGTTGGTATCACCTAATATAACTCTAATTATAAATGTTTTTATACCTACCTAGTAACTAAAAGCTGTTCAATTAGTGATTTTTTGATAATTTTATAATTAAATGTGTTCTTCTCGCCTGAAACACATGATTACCTAGTTCAGGCTCCTATGTAATAGTAGTCTACCTATATGTAAAAATGACCATTAACCTGTAAATTTTTGTGTATCTTATCAATCTTATGAATAAATTATTTATTTATTTATTTTCAAGTAATTAAATTAGTAGAATTGGGGGCACAGGCCCAAGGTAAATTTTATCCATGTACATAAAATAAATAAATAAATAAATATTCCGGACATATCACACATTGTCAACTGATCCCAAACTAGGCATATCCTGTACTATGGGTACCAGAGACTGATATACATAATAGATATATATTTAACACCCAGACACAGAACAAACATCTGTGTTAGTCACAAACGTTTGTCCAGTGCGGGAATCGAACCCGCGACCTCTAGCGCAGAAGGCAGAGTTACTACCAACTGAGCTATGAGGCTAGTCATGTACATGTTGGCAATAAATGAATATGAATAAAAAACCCTACCTTCTCAGGTTAGCGTCGGAGAGAATAAGCACTATAGCGTCGTCCGCGTCTTCGGTCGCCAGCGAGGAGATGGCGTGCTGCGCCGCCGGCAGCGTGTTGTCGCCCGACCAGCAGAACTGCGCGTGCGCATGCATCGTGCGGATTATCTGCAGACAACACACGGTTACAGCAAATAACAGGGTGAGTTTTTTTTTTCAGGGCCACTTAGGCGAAATCGGAAACTGTGAGAGTAATCGAAAAGTGATGTTAGGAGTTACAGGCTCGATATTTAATTTTTACCAAAAAAAAAAAATTATGATTATTTTTTTTTGCATTTCTGTGTTCTATGCTGGATAATAAATAAATAAATGTATGACTACTATGTGTTAAAGTTGTTGGAACACCTTATAAATTATAAATTTATAAATTCAACAATATTTATTTACCGAAGTTTATTATTTAATAATTTATTGCTTTGCTTGCAGATAGTCTGACCGAAATAATAAACCTTCTATAAATAAATGTATATCACTCTTAATTAAGTCATTCGTTTAATTTAATAAGAGAGGCGATTGCCAATTACACTAATGAATTATTATTTATATACATCAAATTAAACACACAAAACTAACATAAAATGAAATTTAATAAAAAAACACATCATCATCATCATCATTTCAGCCGTACGACGTCCACTGCTGAACATGGCCTCCCCCACAGACAGAGCGAATTCCTATCATGTGGGGGGATTTGCCCATACTCACCACGCTGGGTATGCGGGTTGGCGAGCGCAGTTAGAGCTATCGTTGTTAAAATGAGGGACGCTGCTGCCCATCCCCTCGTTTTTTTCCCTTAGTCGCCTCTTACGACATCCGCGGATAGGTAGATATGGAGGGGGCCATTCTTTAGCCGGGGCCACCACGGCCAAAAAAACACAACGTTTGAGTAAAAATGTCATAATAAAATAAAACATTGTTAAAATTTGAATTATAATCATTCGTCCCTCTCACAAAACAGCAGACTAACTGACGGAAGGTCCATCCATTCGTCCGCAAAAATGTCACAGTCTGGAAAAGCCTTAAGTAACCCTTTGAGGGCGTCTTAAGCCGTGTTCAAACGGCATACGCTATGTCATTGATATATCATACAAAATTCATTCCAAAAGAGCCTTACCTCTATTTAATAAAGTCAGTTTTGAGTTTGACATTTGTAGCTCAACGATATCGCAAACTTCTAAAAGTCAAACTCAAAGTCAAACTTTATTTAAAAGACATAAATAAATTTTAGATGACTTATCGCACGGATCGGAAGGCGGGGCCACCACCACCCTTCCACCAGTGAGATAATTCAGTAAAGATAATTTTAGGAGGAGGTAGGGCACAGCGAGATTTTCTCGTTCTGAATTGGAGGTACCTCCGCCTTACAGAAGATCGCAGGCAAATAACATTATTTGTTTCAAATAGTGTTGTGTTCCTGCGGTGAGTATGGTTGCCAGAGCTCTTTAGGGGTAGAGGGGGTTCGGGGTCGGCAACGCGTGAGTGATGCCTCTGGTATTGCAAGCGCTCATAGGCTACGGTAACCGCATACCAACAGGTGGGCCGTATGCTTGTTTGCCACCTCAGTTGAATAAAAAAAAAGATCATATTGAAATAGATTTCCGAGAGAATTCAGATAGTACTACTTCGATGTTAAACACATTCTGAAACTTTCGCTTCTCACCTGCAGCCTCTGCTTCTCGTTCTCGGGCGGGCGGTCGACTCGGACGAGCTCTAATGCGTGGTCTTCGCCGGAATGCCCGTACATGTCGTATCTGATGCGCGCCTCGTAGCCTTTCAGCGCCTCCGTCAGCAACACGACTGCCTCCATCGAGCGTTCGAGACGCCCGTCGTACGAATTGAACCTGAACGAGTTGATAATCGGCACTTTATAATTCATAAACAAACAAACAAGCATTTCTAAGTTTTTTTTAAAAAGAAAATTTGTGAATATGGCTGTAATGTATGCGTGTAGCGAGACGCAATGACAGATGGGTGTTTTAGATAGTCTTTGGAAATGCTTAAAAACAAGATGTCGGGAATTGGACGCGTGGCGTCATCCATCATGTATGTAAGCTAAGAAGAAATAATAAATTAGTTGTGTTTCCTCCAGCAAATCTCATCATTTATAACAAATACTACAATGGCAATAAGTTTGGTTCTTAAAGCCTGTAATAACTTAGAGGCTACTTTTCATCCGAATACCACGCGAGCGAAGCCGCGAGCGAAGCTAGTATAGCCAGAGAACGAACTCTATTTTAGTTATTAAGTACTAACCTTAATCTCAAACCAAAGAGAATATAGTAGTTTTTTCTCAAACTTACTTAATCTTTTGGATCATGTTGTCTGAATTAAAAATTTGTATTTAAAAGAATAAGATTTCTGATCCACGACAAAGGGAATCCTAGTCTGGGATCAGGTCTACGTATGTGACTGTTGGGCGTGTTATTTATAATTAGTTACCATAGCTTACCTATACATACTACCCGAAACGTCCAACACAAGCCTCAATCTTTTGGGTTTGTCCGGCGGCGCGCCCGGCGGCGGCTCCTGTTCTGTACGACGACGGTAAATCGCTCTTTCTCCCGTTAATCCTGAAAACATTTAGTTTTTTTACTACCTATCTCAAAAAGCAGAATAGGAAAAACTACCTGCTTAAGGTGAGGGTTGAATTATTTTATGATTTTTTAATTGTTTTTTCTCAATAACCGCAAAACGCACAGTTTTAATTTTTATGACAAAGATAACTTGAGCATTTTATTTACGTAAATCCAACACAGAAACGCGATTGGTAAAACTTTTCTCGATCGAGTTATTTTTTAAAGTTGGGTCCTCTTATAACAATATAACTTTTTTTTAAATATTGTGTTAGAAAATAGCATTGGGTAACTAAAGTCAAGACACTTTAAAAAAAATAGGTAGTTTTTGAGATAATCGATATTTTCTTATATGTCGCTTACGTCGATTACTTACGAGCGCCTTCTACCGCATGCTATCTCTTTCCGCATTCAATTACAGTACATAGCGCTGTCACTTTCTTCACTCCGCCCACTCGACAATTTATTATGATTTTTGTATCCTCTTAAACTAAACTTAAACTGCTTATTGCATAGTTTTTTTTCAACGACCTGACGAATTTCCGTTAGTCGTAGAACAAAAAATATTGCGAATTGGGTATAGAATAAGCCCCTTTCTAAAGATCCTACTAATATTATAAATGCGAAAGTTTGTGAGGATTTTTAGATGTTTGCAAGTTTGTTCAATCACGCCGTTACGATTCGATGAAAGTTGAAGTAGATAGAGTTCTATACCGAGAATAATTTAAAGAATACCTTCAATAATTTTCCCGTCGTCCAGTTCACCGCTAGTCTGGTGGCGACTCCAGTTCCTTTCTTTCTTCTTCGCTTGTAATTCTGCCAGCACTCCGCGTAAGGCTCCAATCTACGATGAAATTAAGAGTCATCATCATTCCGCCGTAATATATCCACTGCTAAATATAGTAATATGTAAATCCCGAAATGGAATTATTCAATCAACAAAACGAATGAATATTATAGAAAAAGTTTAAAAAAAATACTTTTATAAATTTCCTGTATTTGGACTTTTTATCATATTTTTAACTAAATATTAAAACGTACGAGAAGTTTGGCATCAAGATTGCTATCTAATATAGCTGAATAATTGAGTTCGAGCTGATTTGAGCCCAAAAACAGACGATTTAAAAAGCGTTTTTTAGTCGAATTTCCAAATTTGTTTTCCTATCGGGTGTAGAATCAGCCCCTTTGACAATAGCATATAGAATCATCTTGTATAAGTTTGAGTATTACCTGAGGCTGCACAGCGCGATAGAACTGCTCATATAGCTTGGCATCGAACTCCGACATCTTGATTTCCTTCAACCGTTCTTCGAATGCCTTTCTGTTCATTTCGCGCGCCGCTTTCTTCACGTGCTCTGGTACGTCGTCTTTCTCTGCATCTGAAAGCTGAGATACATTTTTGTTGAAAAATATATCTACCCTACTACGGCAAAGCCGAAAACTCAAAAACAATGATGAAACATATCTTTGAAAGTGCTTGACGAGTACATTCTAAAAATAAAAATGTATACCATCATCATTTCAGCAGTTGGAAGTCTGATGAACATCGGCCTCCCCCACATATTTCCAGAGGGCTTCCTATAATGTGGGGGGGGGACTTTGCCCATACTCACCACGCTGGGCACGCGGGTTGGCGAGCGCAGCTGCTTAGCTCTAACTATGGCTGTTAAAATAGGGGACACAGTGGACGTACTGGACGGCTATTTTTACGTGTAGTATGTTAGAGTGGCCTATCTTCAGCCGGGGCAAACACGGAAAATGAAAAACAATAATGGCCTAGAATAACAATAAAAATGCCAATAAAGATCTTTACTTCTAAGTTTCATAATGACTAACTTATAAAAATGATAAGTCTTAAAATTAAGCTTTTCCGAAAGTTTTGTTTTTTAAACGATCTAGCTAAAACTATCTTGTACATACCAATACTGGAACTAACATATTACCTGATGCACATCATGTCCTTTGTCCAGCCTGTATGGGCCGCCCTTCCCGCCCAGGCCAGCTGTATCCCGCCCCCCGGTGCCGCCCGCCCACGTGTTGCCGCCGACGTGAGGCTTGTTCTCAGGGTCTTCTTTACCGTGCTTCGGGGATGACACGTCTTTTCTGCGGACGAAGAAAAAACGGTCATTGAAGAAAAGTTATAAAAGATAAAACATGTATACTATTTTGAAAGGCGCTTGTTCTACACCAAACTGTCGAACTATAACTTTTCGAAATCCGAAATTTATCATTAAAACTTGGAAGTGTTTTTTCAATGAAAAATTCGTGAAGTTCGCCATCAAGATTGCTACCAAAAACAGCTTATTAATTTGATTTTGAACTGATTTGACCCCAAAATCGCTGATTTTAGCATAGAGTTATTGCAATGAAAAATGTAGAATTTCCCAAAAGTCTTAGAACAAACATTATTTCCAATGGGATGTGAAATAAACTCCTTTTGGTATAGCATACAAATTATGAATCACCTTGTATTCAAGGTTTTCTTTTTGTTGATAGAATACCCTCTTTCGGAATGGTATACATGTTATGTATGAATCATCTTGTATATTATGGCGCTACCTAAAACTATATTTAGTAGATGGAATGGCCGATAATTTTGGGTGATAATACACACCCACTGTCTCTTTCAATGGTCATCTGTATCTTCTCCTGCTTGGGCCTCCCCTCCAGCACGCCCTCTGTCGGCAGTCCACTGGAGTGCAGCACTTCTAGTAGCATGTCCGCCATGTCTTTACTGTAGCGGTCAAAGTCGAACACATTACCTATCGCGGTCGCTAGCTCTTCTTTCGGGTATTTCTGAAAAACATTGAGGTTTTAACTTCGAAAAAGGAGGTTAGCAATTCGGCGAATATGTTTGTTTTTAACGGACTTCAAAAAGGTTCTCAAATGGCGACCACGAACTTGGCGACCGATGGACTGACGACATTCTGAAGGTTGCGGGAAGTCGGTGGATGGAGAAGGCTCAAGACCGTTCGTCGTGGAACTCTTAAGGGGAGGCCTATGTCCAGCAGTGGACTTCTACAGGCTGATGATGATGATGTGATGAGACTTCAAAAAGGAAAAGGTTCTCAAGTCAGCTGATTTTTTTTTGTGTGTCGGTAAACTATTGGCTCGGCGGAGATATCAAAGTCAAAGTCAAAGTCAAAAGGCATTTATTTCAATAAAATCACTAGGATCACTTTGAAACGTCTTAGAAACTAGGTGAAGCTATGCCTGTTCCTCGCGACCAAGCCTAGAAGAATCAGGCAACAAACACGGCTTGGTGCCTATAATTTTTTTCGATGATCCTTTTTCACAAAATTGAATTTAAAGCTTCAGTGTGGTGCCGATCGAACTAGGTGAGGGTCAAAAGAAAAGTAATCTTATTATAATCCCTAATAAATAAGTACTTATAAAAATGTGAAAAAAAAAGAAGACAAATGTGAGCTTCAACAAATGATCTAAGGGCAGCACACGCTACACTTGATGAAATATGTACCTAATGCTTCTATAAAATTGAACAACTACTCAAATTAACATACTCGATATCTCCGCCAATAGTAAACCTATTTTGATGATTCTTTCACTGGTGTATAAAAAATAGTTCCGGGGTGGTCCCATATTAATTTGATTCCTGTGGGATTGTTTCTTATCCCGTTAATATTCAGGACATAGAAGTCGGTTTTTATTTTTTGTCTAATTTTTTTTATATTTATTGTACATTCAGCTATAAATGTTAGATACCTGTAAATGTTTGACAATGTTGACGAGCTCCCTCGTGGAGTAGGGGTACGTGAGCTGGCCCTGGTCAGCCTTGTCCCGGAGCAGGGCGAAGGCCTGCACCAGCTTCTGCATGATACCCTGGGGGACGTCAGGACCATATGACCGGAGGAGATCCATTTCAGACTCTATTGACGGATTGTCTACTGCGTGACAGGAGAATAGGTCACCTGGAATAAGAGTTGAAAGGTTACTACGGCAAAAGAGCAATTACCTTTAAGACTTTAAAAAATGAAAAATGAAATAAAAAATTTAAACTCATTCAACGCATTCAAAACAAAACTTGCACAATATATTCAAAAACAATAAACTACTTTAACATGTTATGCGTTGGATGGGTAAAAATATACTTATACATATATAAATACCTACTATGTACTTACCTAGCTATTAAGAATGAACCTACATAATATTAACTACCTACTTAGAACGACCCACTTTTAGAATTGTTTATGATACTAATGTTCTCATGTAAGGGACTCACTGTCTTTATGGGAATAAATGAATTTAAACCTAAACCTAAGGTTAAAGTTTCGTTCGATTGTTACTGGTTTATTCTTGTTCACTCTGCAATGACGCCGATGACTCGGACTTGGAGCTGCCAGCGACGCTTTAGCTGACGCCGACGCCAAATTGAAGCTGGCGCTGATGATGCTTTCAGAGCTTTAGTCGACGTCAACGCCGACTTGGAGATGATAGCAACGCTTTAGCTGACGCAGACCTCCACGCCAGATTGAAGCTGACGCTGACGATGCTGACAGCAACGCTTTAGCTGACGCCGACGCCGACCTCGACACCAAATTGAAGCTGATGCTGACAATGCTGACAGCAACGCTTTAGCTGATGCCGACGCCGATTGGAAGCTGCCAGCGACGCTTTAGCTGATGCCAACGCCAACACCGACTTGAAGCCGACACTGACAGTGCGCTGAACCTAAAGCCGACCCCAACGCGGACGCTGACAAAATAACTTTTGATGTATTACCGGTCAGTCCTCTCGGGGTCGGTAGTCTCTACTCTAACAATAAGTTAACGTCGGACCCTCACATACAATGTCCATTCGTCCAACTTGACTCTGAGATCTCGTTCACTTCGCTCTCTCGACCAATTACGAGACTTTAGAAACTCACCCAACGCAGCGAAGAAATCGTTCCCCAGAAACGGGAATCCCGGCCGATTCGCCAGCACAATCATTCTAAAATCATCATGGACTGGTATGAAACTCTCCACTTCCCCGCCTGAACGTTCCATCATGTCCTTAGGCACTATTCTTCTACCATCACTGAGGATCATCTCTCCGTTTTCGACCAGCGTTTTGAGGATACAAGTCACGTGTGTCGGCGCCTTGTCCGCTTCGTCGACTACTAAGACATGGCCGAATTTGACAGCTTTGACTAAGGGAGAGTCTTCATAAACAACTATTCCGTCTTTGACAGTCGGTTGTACTGTCAAAGACTGCACCGTTGTGTCTCTGTGCAACTGAATATATTCTCTGGGCCGATTTAAAAGCTGCAGCAACCTATCAGCGATTTTGTTCTTCCCCACGCCTTGGTTGCCGACGAGCAGCAAATGGTTGCCTAGTAGAAAGTCCTGTAGTAGCCATTCTAGTAACCTCATGTGTTGGGGTACATCGTAGAATAGAATATCAGGTACTTTTGTTAGCGCTTCTGTTTTGAATATTTTTGTTGTCGTATCT
Organism: Anticlea derivata; assembly: GCA_947579855.1. NCBI lineage: Eukaryota > Metazoa > Arthropoda > Insecta > Lepidoptera > Geometridae > Anticlea > Anticlea derivata. The sequence goes on from OX388269.1 coordinate 2,487,882, forward strand.
CCGATTGTCAAGATGTTATTTTTGACGCTATAGTTGACTTTTTTCTCGCTAGGGCCGAATAGTCCGAACTGCGCAGGCGCATCGATGTTAAGCTTTTTGCTAGCGCCATCTAGCGCCCTTCTTGCTAAGTTAGGTAAGAATTTCGCAAGGAATGTTCGTTGGATGGTCTCGTACGCTGAATCTGTGGGGTATTTCGACATTCTGCTGGCGATTCTAAGGAGTTGACGCGTGGAGAGAGATGATGATAGGTTCTTGAGGGTACTGTCTTGGGAGTTTCGAAGCTCATCGGCGAGATTGATTATTGAGTGGAGAGGCTGAGAGATTTCTCCGTACTGAAAATTTAAAAAAAACAGAAACATAATCACGGCTTTTATCCTCAATAGTGGTAGACATCTCAGAACTCCAGGTGATCAGATCCTTGAAGTTGTCAAAAGGGGGTATTCAGAGATATGTCCGAACATTTGGCACAATCCCACATTTCGCAGTAGTGAGTATTACATACGTGACAGGTTGCAAGCCCATCGCCGCTTTAAGAATAAGATATCTAAAGAGGGTAGTCAGAGACATGTCCAAACATCGGCACATGCCCACATTTCGCAGTAGTGAGTATTCCATACGTGACAGGTTGCAATCCCATCGCCGCTTTAAGAATACTTAGTGGTTTCCTCACTACGTTTTCCTTCGCCATTTTGAGCACGTGTTAATGCGCACTAAAATGAACTTTAACGAGTAGACGCAAGAATAATTTTAAAACGAATTTCAGGTGACATATCGCACGCTGTTTGAACAAGACTTTAGGGTTGTTTTCGTCGAAATAAAATGAAAGTTTGTTTGGTGGCGTTACGTATGACTTATTTCATGGTATCATGTTTTCCCAAAGCACATTGCAAGTTTTTTTTTATACAACTATGTTGACAAACAAGCTTACGGCCCACCTGTTGGTAAGTAGTTACCGTAGCCCATGAACGCATGCAATACCACAGGCATCACGCACGCGTTGCCGACCCCGAACCCCATCCCTTTAAAGAGCTCTGGCAACCTTACTCATCGCAGGTACACAACACTTTTTGAAACAAATAATGTTATTTGGCTGCGATCCTCTGTAAGGCGGAGGTACCTCTCCAGGCGGGCTTGCTGCACAAGTATTCTTACCAAAGTATTGATGATGAAAATCTCCTCAGTTTTGCTCAGGTTCCTCATCTCGTGGAAGATGAAGAGGCTGAGTAGCTCCGGAGAGAGCCACTGCTGTCCACGATCCAGCACCGGAGGTTCTGCCAATGCTGCTATTCTGGAATACATGTTTTCTTTGATTTAGGAAGTTAAGTGGCAATGGACAGGCCATTTCGCTCGCAGAAACCGCACCTAAACCACCTACACTACAATAGGAAATGCTGCTATTCTGGAATACATTTTTACTTGGATTTAGGAAGTTACATGGCAATGGAAATGCCATTTCGCTCACAGAAACCTCATCTAAACTAACACTACAATCCAAATTTCATACACCTAGGACTTTAAGTTAAGATTATGCCTTGACTGTCAGTCAGTCAGTTAAGTTGCGATGGACAGGCCATTTCGCTCACAGAAACCTCATCTAAACTAACACTACAATCCAAATTTCATACACCTAGGACTTTAAGTTAAGATTATGCCTTGACTGTCAGTCAGTCAGTTAAGTTGCGATGGACAGGCCATTTCGCTCACAGAAACCTCATCTAAACTAACACTACAATCCAAATTTCATACACCTAGGACTTTAAGTTAAGATTATGCATTGACTGTCAGTCAGTCAGTTAAGTTGCGATGGACATGCCATTTCGCTCACAGAAGCTCACAGAACTAGGAGTGCGAAATTAGGAGAGTAGCTTCCTATTGTAGTGTAGGGATGCAAAAAGAAATAAAATCCCAAAATTTAACTTATGTTGAAAATTAAATGAATGAATGAATGGCTTTATTTGCATGAAGTATAGTATATATAGGTACATGGTCTTTTACATTTATGGAGATAGTGTCATATACTTCGTCGGAGACCGACATGCAAAGATATTAGTCACAATACAAAAATCAAAATAATCTCAAATTAGTCAATAGAAAATCATACAATAAAATCAGAATTAATAATTTGAAATTGAAATTGATAATTTGAAATTGAAATTGATAATTTGATGAATACCTGAAAGCGGGATGTATCCGTTTAACGCCGTTCTCTTCTAGTTGTTGTTTGGTTTGTCCCGAGGCTAGAAGGTCGTCGTAACGGTCGTGGCGAAGCAGCCTTGTCCCGTCGTGTAACTGCAGTTCTCTGTCGTGGACTAATCTGAAACACAAATAGTCGTTACAAATAATTTGTCATTCCATAAATTTTATAAAAAGCTTCCTACCGAACCACCGAATTGATACGTAGATATTTCAGAGTAGGTATGTTATTTGTTGTGGAATAAAGGTTATCGAATGGCGACCACAAACCGGGTGACGCAGTGTTGGAAGTACGGGCGGAAGTTGGTAAGCTATTACAGATCATAAACAGTCTTTACTTCAAAGAAGCCTTAATATGAATATGATGATAGTGAAGTCGAAACTAGAGTTATGGAATCGACATGACTTCCGCGCCCTTGCAAATATTATCGTCAGGTTACCGATGTGTTCTCAGACAGAAATCTCTAATGCCGTGGTGCCCCGGCTGAAGAATAATAATAATTCATTTATTTCAGACTATAGTAAAGTGACGGGTCTTATTTAACTTATTCTACAGTCCATATCAATATAGGTATACCTTTTAGGTTACCATACGTGCAAATTGTGGAATGAGCTTCCTTCCGAGGTTTTCCCGCTAACCTACAACATGAAGAGCTTTAAGAAAAATACAAAAAGTTTTCTCCAGGGCAGGCAACGCATTAGCAATGCTCCAGGTGTTGCAAATGTCAATAGGCGACGGTAACCGCTTACCATCAGGTGGGCCGTAAGCCTGTTTGCCTCCGTATAACATTAAAAAAAAAAACCTTAAAACTAACATACATTCAATATATAGGCTCCTTCATTTCTACCCGTGGATATCGTAAAAGTGACTATGGGAAACAAATCTAGGAGATAGGCAGCAGCATTCCCTATCAACAATAGGCGAGTATGGACAAATCCCCCCAAATGATTGTTTCTGAAAATCTATGGGAAGGCTGAAATGATGATGATGCAGAATCTCTATTCCCATAGCAGTAGAGGCGATAGTTACCTGTGCAACACAGCGAGCGTACTAGCATGTATCCTGTGCAAGCCATCTAATACAGCAAGATGTCCTTTCAACGCGGCGTCGACGAGCGCAGAGTTCCTCCACACAGTATCGCCATTGTCTAAGGTTGTTCGCTGCTGTACCAAGTCTCTGGCTGTCATGTCTTGGTACAGGACTATGGGCTCTATTGTGTAGCCGAGTAAGGAGGAGAGTTGCGTGATTAGGAGGCTCTTGCCGCAGCCTTTTGGTCCTAGAAAATGTATTTACTATTTCAATGTGAGAACTGAAACGGCATAGACCTTGTCTGTCCTGTGGATAACGCCGACTAAGCTGAGGATGGCATACTAAGATGTAGGAGTTGCGCAAGCCTACTCTATTAAAAAACTTATCTGGGGCATTGCAGCGTCCCGTAAGAGGGTAAAAAGTTCCACCTGACGCTGTATCAACAAGAACAGATTATAGATGAATGTCATTCCATTTTGTGAAAACATTTAAAAAATGATATACACCAAGCTGTGTTTGTTGCCTGATTCTTCTAGGCTTGGTCGCGAGGAACAGGCTTAGCTTCACCTAGTTCCTAAGACGTTTCAAAGTGATCATAGTGATTTTATTGCAATAAATAACTTATGATTTTGACATTGTAAAAAGCCTTCTAAAAATCACCGTTGCACGACTCGGTTTCGACCCTCGACTCTCGGTCAGAAGTCGGAGACATTCCACTATGTTTGGTATGCTTTTGATATACCAAACATAGACAAAATCTTATAGAAATATTTTTTCAAAACCAGCTTTTATAGAATCAATTATATGTATTTTACTATCAAAAGAGAGGTTTCATCAATATATGGAGCCTGGGCCTGCACTGTGTACACTTCTCTAAAATATCGCTAAGCAATAAAGTAAACGTATTTAATTGGTTATTTTATTTAAATTGACTTCGTTCTAATGATTTTCTTCGATAAAGAGAGCAACACACAGCGCTACAAAAATATGGCGGATGGACGTGCGTGAAATGTCATTTTGACAGCCTACATTTATCTGACAAAACAAAAACATCAAATCAAACAACATGACATGAAAAATATGTCAATGTCATGTCAAACGCCAATTATAAACCAACATGGCGGCCTTCAAATAGTGTTCACATAGTAAAAAACTTACCAGAAGAACTATTCTTGTACCATCGCATTTGTCTTCAAATTAATGAAATTGTATTTTTCTTGAAATCTCCTATTTTTTCCTAATTTTTCTATGTAGTGTACATGGACCAGGCCCAGAATGAAATGGCTCCTTTAAGTAAGAACTGTTTATCGCTGAGGAGTTCCGAGGAACAGCTCCTGGTTCCATCATCAGACCAGCTCGTTGTATAGCAGCAATAGGACATCGGAAATTGTGTGTAAACTTACCAACAATACAGAAATCTCCCACACTATGGCTCATAAGTAGCTCATTCAGCAGCTGGCTCTGATAATCAGTCTTCACGATCCCTTTAGCTTCCATCCCCCTCTTACTCGTCCCACACGGCACGCCAAACTGACTCTTAGCTCCATTCACTTCCATATGCACTAATGCGTGGTTCCCTTTGAAGTCCACTCCGTGCAATGCTATGTCGAGTTTCGGATCAGTGTTGATTTTTAAGTTGTGTAATACAGCTTCAACGTTCTTGACGTTATCTCTTGTTAGGAACGTGTTGTACGGGTAAAGGAGGTATAGAAGCTTGTGGACTGGTATACTGGGATTTCGTTCCTGCAATTCAAAATTGAAGATTTTTATTTGCAGAAATAAGACCTTGTCCATAAAGGGTAAATTCGCCGTAAATCATTTCGCGCAAATTCATACGCGCTTTGGCGAGTACTGGGCGCTTACATCGTCCACAAACATCGCGAGAGTAGTTTTTTTTTTTAATAAAGAAATACAAACATCATCATCATCGTCAACATCATCATCAGCCTGTAGAAGTCTACCGCTGGACATAGGCCCCCCCCACAGAGTGCCATGACGAACGTCTTAAGCCTATTCCATCCACCAACTTCTCGAATCTTTAAAAATGTCGTCAGTCCATTAGGTTGGGGCGCCGTTCAAGAACCTTTATTCCCCGACTACAAACATACCTACTCTGAAATATCTACCTACATAATGTGAGGATCAAAAACCATCTATACGACATAAAATCAGTTAAATATATCCCAACTTCCCTTTGCCCAATTCTATTTCCAATTTATGCACCCTAACATGAATATTTTTAACATAGACAGTAGCGATTAATAGTACCGCATTATTAAGCTGAAATATGCAAAGGGATTAGCATAAATACAGAACCCATCATCGAAAACTCCTCAAAATCGATGAATAGAAAGTGCTCGTCCTTGCAGTGAACTATCACTGTACTAAGTGTAAACCAAAAAGGTGATAATTACATATAATTTAGGTAATGTAGGTTCAGTTACGTACACTAATATGTATACATTTCTCTTATAAATTATGTCTAACTTGTGCCATTTTCACCTTTACTGTGTACCATGTCCATTGTGTGTGGCATCATTTTGTAAATTATGAAATACATCTCAGTGCAGGCGACTGTACATAAAGAATTGTGGGCTTACTTGATTAGTCTTCTAACTGCCCCTCTAACTATCCCTTTACACAGTTAAACATATCCCCAAGTAAATTTTGGTACATGAAAATATCCATTTTGTCAGTAAAAAAATGTAATAATTTCCTGATTTAATTTAAATATGTATGATAGATAAGTTAATTCGTTATAGACGTGTCTAAAATGAGAAACCAGACCTTCACCTTGAAACTTAACGTGACACCAAACTTCATTGTCACAAAATATTTGATCCTTCACTTCAGTAAGACAGCCACAACATAACATTATCTATCAATTTACAACAGACAGTCGGACAATTTAATTCGCAAAGTTCGGGATCCTGTTTGTTCAGCAATAAATAACTTGTTTGACCTTGGTCCTCAAACAAGTTATTTATTGCTCCCCTGATGACTGGATTGCGTGATATAACACGCAGGTTTCAGGGTCACGCGTGCGCCTTTTCGACGTGTCAAAAGGTAGAATGATCTAATTTGCGTAAATAAATATCTAAGTTTGAAGGTGTGAGCACTGAGATGGATACATACATACATACATAAAATCACGCCTGTTTCCCAGAGGGGTAGGCAGAGACCACGGTTTTCCACTTGCTACGATCCTGACATACCTCTTTTGCTTCATTCACTCTCATCACATTCCTCATACATGCTCGTCGGTTTAGGGTACTCATGACCTGGCCTTTGTCCAAAACTCACCGATTTGGTCACTAAACGTACGCCTAGGTCTTCCCCTTCCAACGGTCCCATTCACACTCGCCTTGTACACCTGTTTCGTCAATCTTCTTTTGTTCATTCTCTCTACATGACCAAACCATCTCAGCATACCTTTCTCAATCCTCATCACTGCGTCTTCTTTCACCCCAAAACGCTCTCTTATCACACTGTTCCTCACTCTATCTTTCAAAGTTACTCCACACATACTTGGATAAATAGTTTAAAACAATCTCCTAGGCAAACGAGCTTACAGGCCACCAGTTAGTAAGTGACTACCGTAACCTATGGACCACGCAATAACTGGAGGCATCACAGGCGCGTTGCCGTCTATTGCTCTCATGTGCCTGTGATTTCACCGGGTAACTAGCCCTTCAACCTCAAACACAGCATTGCAAGCATTGCTGCTTGGCGGCAGAATGTATAGTTAATATTACCTCCTTGCCTATAAAGTGGGTGGACGGATGACGGATGGTGATATGGCGATGCAACTTCCGCGGCACAAAGCCAGGGGGCCCAATGCTACTAATTCAATGACTTGAAAATTACAATGGTTCAATGGCAAAATTGCCACTTTTGACACTTTTGGTATTCTGCTAACACAGTCGTTTAACAATGGCAGCCATTCCTAAGACGATGGCAGTCATTGTGAAAGCATGGTTTCACAATGAAATATTTGGTATTCTCCTAAGCTATGGCATAACAATGGCATGACTTATGCAGACAAGAAAGATATTCTGCTAAATTCTGACAGCTCTTCCAATCGCCGATTATCTGTGAATGATCGATCATTGCTATCATTTTGCAATAATTGGTTACAAAAAGTAACTAAATATTGCAAAATGATTTGCTTATGTTTCATAATGGTTGGCTGACTTGAGTACTACTGTGGCGAAATTTTGAGAGTGGAAAGGCGCGTGGCGCACCTATCTTTCTCACCAGTATAAGGGCCGCGGTGTGCAGGCTGTCCACGGGGAAGTCAGGCAGGCTGACCTGCTGCAGTTCAGGGCTGATGAGCGCGTATGCAGCTGAAAGAACCTGCTCGAGCTTCACGAGGTCTACTTGGGGTGCTTCTTCTTTCAGTGCTGTTAAATGCTCCTGGAAAAAAGGAAACAAATGAATATATTAAAGAAGCAGTGACTTTGGTATCACGCACAGCTCAAATCGCTGAAGCTAAAAGTACAATAGCTTCCTTCAATGATAAAGACACCAAAAAAAAGTTATTCTGAAAATTCACATTGTTAGCTAATATGAAACGAAACGTCCCGCATTATGACGTTCGCTACGAAATTTATAGCTAGATTAATGCGACGACAATTATGCAAAGCATGTCGTCATGCCATGCCCGGCTCGGGGTAATTACACTTTGTCATAAAACTATAAATAAGTTGGACTTTTGGCGAAAGGAACTGTCAGGACGTCGCACAGTAAATAAAATAAATAACATTTTTCAAACTTTCGCGATCAGTATACATGACTGATTGAAAACTAACGGCAAAAAATCAAAAAAGCAGCTGCAGCTGTCAAATATCGCCAGGTAAATAAGTCTGCCATAGCGGAGCATTTCGTGGACTCGGGACCTAATCACTGGATTGAATTACATGATCCAAAAGTTTTGTCCAGTGAACGCCACTACTTCAAGAGAATGGTTCGGGAAGCGATTGAAATTAAGAAGTATCCTAATTTAAATCGTGAAGACGGCTATGGACTCTCGGCGTCGTGGAATCCTGTTCTCACCAAGTGTGTTGGTCGCGATAGACCATCTCAGTGTGTGGATACTGTTAGTGTGGTGTGACGTAGTGTGAACGCGGACATCTCTAATTCTGAAGATCAAGTGAGGGTAGTTTCCTCAACTGCCTCCGTTTCTCGGCGGTAGCTCCAAATCTCCAGCTTTTATTTACGCACGTTTTTTTGGAGTTGCTCGTTTTTTCTTGGACACCTTAGGTCAAACCAGGGAACATATTGGTTTGGTGGCTCTGAAAGAAGTGCGTTTTCAATGCAAAATGTCGAATTTACAAACTTTATTTAAACTGTGTGTAGAATAAACTTCTTTTGGATACTTAGTAGAATATTTAGTTATGATAGATGGTAGTTTAGGATAATATACATATTAAGAATCACATGGTAAATCCAATATTTCATCAAACCCGCCATATATTTTCACCATATTTAGAGCCTTGGAAGAAGGTTAGTGCTTCAGAAATATCGTTTCCACTGCTATAACAAACAACATAACAGTCGAATATGACTGTGTGTTAGTGTTTATGTATATCACCTAGAACCTAGCACTGATTAAACCCACTCCAAATTGAGCCCTAGCTCTTTGTACATTAGGGCTTTTTTTAATCTATAACGAAACGACAAAACAAAATGTGTAAATATCAGTTTTAGTGGGTTACAATAAGGTTGCAAATGGAATGTCTTTGAGAAGGGGCTTATAAATGGCACACGAAATATTGGAAACGAATGGTATCAGATTTCGCGCTGCCTAAGGTCACATGATTCATTGACAATGAAAAAACTATTTCTATCAGTTACCACATTCATGCGTGTAAGGGCCATGTTAGGGAGTTAGGACAAATAAACTAGTGGTTCGCCCCGAACTGAGATTTCGCGATGTATGTTAAAAGTTGGTGCCTCGGTGATCATTATAAATAAGTCAAACTTTAAAAATAAACTTACCAGAACTACGTATTGTACATAGGCCCCCACAGATTTCCAGAAGGAGATGAGATAGAGATATCATGAGGGAGAAATCTTCCCATACTCATCGCTCTGGTTAGGCGCATTGGCGAATGCAGTTAGAGCTATCGTTGTTAAAATAGAAGACGCTGCCATCCCCTAGCTTTTATCCCGTAGTCGCCGCTTACGACTTGCACGGTTAGATAAATATGGGCAACGCGGCCAAGAACTAGGTACTGATCCAATAAATATGACATTTATATGGGACTTCGGAACTTCGGAATCGGTCTTTATACGATAGTCAAAAATACCATTAAAAAATATATATTAAGAAAGCCAAAGCCTAGCATAGCAAGCTATAATAAGCCGTCTAACATACTCGCAAGTCATAATCCCTCACAGAACCCAAAAACTAACGCAATTTACTAAAACTGAATGTGTTTACAAATGAGTTGTTTGAATTAATTCCCTCTAGTTAATTGCCCACAAATTGTTTTTATGCTAACCCGTGCCGTGGGGAGTTAATGTGAGCCTGGCATGCTATGGGAACGCTATAATAATTCTAGATTCCTACTATACAGGGTGATCCATTAAGAAGGGTCGGTATGGGAAAGTCTGAAACTGTAAGAAATTCGTTCAAAATAACCATGTCGTCAATTTTAGTAATAAAATAACAACATTCATTGATTGGGAAAATCGCGTTTTCGATTCGCGAAGAGCGAATAAGTAGTAACTTTCGTAATTACATACATAACACCATTATTTTTGTAGGGGCGCTTTACGAGACACCATACCAAAACAGTAAGCCATTCACTTTTCACCGATCACAGGTGACAAGTGACTCACAAACATTACGGACACGGGCCTCTGAACTGATTTAACCGAATGAAACTTGGATTAGATAATCATTCATGACCTAAAACAACGACTAAATCACATTATCCGGGTATGTCGGCGGTTTCGCGGTCTCTTACTAAATCCGACAAGCTTACTCACGTCATGGGTCCAGCAGTATACAATATAATAATAATAATAAAGCCTTTTATTCGGACGTTAGTTTACAATTGTGTTTCTTACGCTATTGGTATATACACATATTGAAATTACTTAATTAAAATCTTCGCATATTTGGTGCTTCCTTAGTTTCTGTAAGTCCGTTTGCCAATTGGCAAAGGCCTCCTCCAACCTACTACATTCTGATCTCTCTCTAGCTACTCTACTCCATGTTACGCCTGCAACTTGCCTGATATCATCGTCCCATCTTTTTTGTTGTCTACCTTTAATCCTAAGAACGTTTTTTCCTTTTTAAGAGAAAATAAGAGGAAAAGAGAGTATACATAGGATAGCGCTAAATATAATTGACACACCGAGCAACAGCATTTTTAAGTCAAAGTTGAAGCATTGGCTTATCGAGCAGGCCTTTTACTCATTCGATGAGTTCACCTGCCGAAAGCCGGCTACGACGTAGTTTATATCCTCGCGATATATTATAATGTATTTTTTTTTTTCATGTTATCCTTACTTTCTTTCCTTGACGTGTACTAATTGTATAAATAAATGAGTTTATGAGTTAATGAGTTTACGACGCGAGCGAAGCCTTGGACTGTAGCTAGGTGCTCTAGAAATTCAAAAGAACTTTTTCATAAACTAGGTGATGTCTTTAATTAAAAAAAAAATATTTTGGTTGTATTTCTTCATTTTTTAGCAGGCGAGGGCACAGCGAGATTTCTGAATTGGAGCAGCCCGCCTGGAGAGGTACCTCCGCCTTACAGAAGATCGCAGCCAAATAACATTATTTGTTTCAAATAGCGTTGTGTTCCTGCGATGAGTAAGGTTGTCAGAGCTCTTTAGGGGGGAGGGGGTTCGGGGTCGGCAACGCGTGCGTGATGCCTCTGGTATTGCAAGCGCTCAAAGGCTACGGTAACCGCTTACCAACAGGTGGGCCGTATGCTTGTTTGCCACATTAGTTGTATAAAAAAAATAATTAAAAAATTGTTACTAAAATAAGTCCTGTTCGGGATTGTATACTAGTGACGGAGCACGTTGTAGATGACAGCACTTCATCATATTTACTCTTCTTCATAATTATTTACTATCTAGAATTCTTTGCAAGTGCGAACTGGGAATAGTTCCCGAACCGGGTGTTATTCAAATGAGTTCGCTATCTGATACGCCACCTCGTATTGTAGCTGAAGGTTTTGCAAACATTACACCACAAACAAAGCTAAGGAAAGGAAAGGGGCAGATAAACTTACCTGCTAAAAGTAAGTATGTAATATACAATGTTATTCATCGTATATGTGCTATCCCTAAAAACAGCTTATAATTATAATTTGAAAAAAGCTATGCAAAAATCTGCTATTTTGGTGCCAAATCAGTTCAAATTCAATTATTCAGCATTTTAAGGTAGAAATCTTAATGTCGAACGACGAATAATTGATCAATCAAGATGATAAAAAACTAAAACAGCTAATTTCAAAAAGTTCGGGAAAAAGAGACGTTTCATCAATATATGGAGCATGGGCCTGCACTGTGTACACTACTCTGAAATATGGCTAAGCAATAAAGTAAACGTATTTAATTGGTTATTTTATTTAAATTGACTTCGTTCTAAAGTACATTAAGATTTTCTTCGACAAAGAGAGCAACACACAGCGCTATAAAAATATGGCGGATGGACGTGCGTGAAATGTCATTTTGACAACATACATTTATCTGACAAAACAAAAACATCAAATCAAACAACATGACATGAAAAATATGTCAATGTCATGTCAAACGCCAATTATAAAATAACATGGCGGCCTTCAAATAGTGTTCATATAGTAAAAAACTTACCAGAAGAACTATTCTTGTACCATCGCATTTGTCTTCAAATTAATGAAATTGTATTTTTCTTGAAATCTCCTATTTTATTTTGTACATGGACCAGGCCCAGAATGAAATGGCTCCTTTCTGAAGATTATATTCATTCATTTTTTTATAGAATAAGCCCCTTGCGGATTAGTATACATATTATGAATCACCTTGTATATATACTTCTGTAATACTCTAAAAAAAACGGTTTACTTCTAGGTTTCACAGTTTTCTTGTGGTTTGTTTTAGGTAAGTTAGAAATATGTCGTACTTAATTGAACCAATTTTGTATTCCGCTCAAAAGTAAAAAAGTTCGTATTGGGTAGTAGAACGGTTTATAAAAAAACAAAAATACATTCAGAAATAAACTAAGGTACACTCATATAAAATGTCCTCATTCCACAACCCATTTATTAACTACACCACGATAGAAATCAGCAACCTTTAGTGCCAACCACTAAACTCCATTACAGGCAGATGGTATCGTACCATCTGTTAGCACAAAGTTCTGCCATATTCCTTACGAAACTACTTATTAGTCGGCATTAAAGTTTAGCAGTTCGTGAGAGTGCACAGTTTGCGTTCCCGAATTTATGCAAAGGAGTATCCAGGTACCTTAAGCGCAGCTACAGTACCCGTGTGGTTCAGATAACTCGTGAAGTAAAAGAGTGAGAGCACAACATATAGAGAAAAAATGTATGTATGAAAAATAGAAAAAATGAGGGATGACTGAAATGGCGACAGGTCACAGGAACTAGGTACATCTGATCCAAAAATACCCCTTAAACTTAAGGGGAAAGTTTACAAGACGATCATAAGGCCTGTGCTGTGTGAAAACAATCATATTGGTTTTTTTTTAAGTTTACAAACCAGATTTAGTTTCCATAGCACATGCTTCGTACAGCGCAGCGGTAGAGTCTGCGTAGCACATGTGATACTTGTAAGAATCCACAGATTTCATCCTAGAGTGTCTTATAAGCGCCGCGTACTGTACTATTTTAATGATTTAACAGTAGATTATAAATTATGAATTTACAAATTGTGCCTGTCGAGGAAATTTATGGATTTACAGCGAGTCTAGCGAAATGTGGTAGTAATTTTATGTTCAAATCGAATTTGCTGAATGCCAAAATTTCAATTTAAAGGATGAGTACCGCTGAAATTAAGGCCACCATATTTACTACCTACATACAACAAACCTCTACTTTTACAAAGCGGGTAAATGGGTGAATCTCCTCGGAAAAGCAAAAAAACCTCAGTGGGATATACATACACGCTATCTTACGCGGAAAGATACAGTTGCACAGAAGGATACAAAGTTGCTTAGAGAAACACAGCAATTACAAGAAACAGGATTAATCAATCAAAAGAGAACCTTATACTTCATCATTATTCATCATAATTTCGTAGGATGTCCACTGCTGAACTCAGGCTACCCCACAGATTTCCAGAGCGACTTCCTATCATATGGGTGGAATTTGCCGATACACACTTGGCATGCGGGTTGGCGAGCGCAGTTAAAGATATCATTCTTTAATTTTCTTTAATTAGGGGACTGTATTGCCCATCCCCTAGCTTTTTTCCCTTAGTCGCGTCTTACGACATCTACGAGTGAGTGATATGGAGGGGCCTATTCTTTAGCCGGCATTAATTCTTACGGTCATAATAAGTTACTCCAACAATTACTTAACCATTTGTTTCCAGAAAATAAAGTTACACTTCCTTAATCCTAATCATCCAAGCAAAAAAGAATCCAACAAGGAACGAAAAAACACTGCTTTTAAACTTCATTAAAAATTAAAACTGCCCTAATAAAACCTCACAGCATAACTTTAAACAGTACCCAAAACCAACAATCCCAGGAATGTAACAGATTTGTATCGTCATCGCGTGTGTAAAGGCCCTTAGCGGGGACAAAACAACCCACGACGGGGGAGTTGCGACCAGTCGTGCCTTGTGGGGACAATCGTCCTGACGTCTTTTAGAAAAAAAAACATCGAGTTCGGAATTCAAATAATCTTCGGTTTAAAAAGAAAATGTACTGAATTCTAAATTTAAAATTAACAGTTAAAGATCATTGAACGTGTCTCCGGCGTGATTTGTGTTGTAAGTTTTGATTTAAATACGAAAGATTGAATTGCTACGGGGCGAAGCGATTATGTGATTGCTTGTTGTGACACTGATTCTTTCTTGGTCATCCTGTATTAGGTCAGTGACCAGGTTCAGGTATGGTGGCCGTGAAAGGGGCCTATGACCGTCGGTGAAAGGATCAGTGTAGTGAAAGGATTAAAGTGCGCCTCGTTGAGGCTCTTAGAGATTGTGTGATGAACTGATGAATGATGATATCGTCCGGTGGACTTAAACAGGCAGGTTTTTTATGACTTATGAACTTTATGATTAGCTTGTATCAGAGCTCCAAAACCAAAACATTCGTCTTGTTACTAAAACTTACTTAAATTAGGTTAATGTTAAATAACTTTTACTTTTACGTTTTTTTTTTTTTACGAGAGGTAGGGCACAGCGAGATTTTCTCGCTCTAAATTGGAGCAGCCTGCCTTGGGAGGTACCTCCGCTTTACAGAAGATCGCAGCCAAATAACATTATTTGTTTCAAATAGTGTTGTGTTCCTGCGGTGAGTAAGGTTGCCAGAGCTCTTTAGGGGGGAAGGGGTTCGGCAGGCAACGCATTAGCAATGCTCCAGGTGTTGCTGATGTCAATAGGCGACGGTAACCACTTACCATCAGGTGGGCCGTAAGCCTGTTTGCCTTCGTATAACATAAAAAAAAAAAAAACTTATCCTATCTACAGTATGACTAGATTGTAATATTACTAGAGCACATTATCATGTGTAATTATAAAAAAAATCCTCTAGCAGCAGCAGTTTACCCATATTTTTTTAATTTATTTATTTCTATGTACTTAAAATAAGCATACATGTTGACCGTAGATTATAGTAACCGCCAGTTAATGTGTTGACAAACACCAGCGCTAACATAACTATAGGCTCAGGAAAATTCTACACACTTTTATTTTGGTGTTTCGTAGTTGCTACAAAAATACTACGGCGTAGCGCTCTCGTAGACGGACGCTACGAATATTCGTAGCAGCGTAGAGCATTGAACCGATTTAAAATTGACGACTCTGAATACCGAATGAACTTTCTGTAGCCAGCTGTAAATGCTACATTCATGTTATTGGTTATGCTTTTTGGGTCACGAAATTCTTATGAAATGTTATTTCATTTCGCATACCGCGATGTCTGTTATTTTGAAGACAGCGGGCCCATAATAATAAATAAACTGCTAACACCAGGATTTTCTGTCTCGTAGGTATGAGAAACTAGGAGAACCACGGTACCACAACACCCAGCTTCGGAACAGACATTTCCTTGTAGATCATGTTAACATTGAAACTGCCGTCGCGGGATTAAGTTCCAATTAACTAACCAATATTTAGATTCACGATTAGACAGTTCTCTAATGAGAAAAAGCGTTTTGACGCGTTTTGTTATTTATTTATTTGTTCAATTATATCAGCATAAATTAAAACTTTTGGATTTTTTTAGTAGTTTTAGTATTACTACTAAAACTACTAAAAAAATAGAAAGAAAGAAAGAAAGAAAATTTATTTATTTGACCCACAACGCAGTTAGTAGGTAGGTAGGTAGGAAGATACAACGAAAGAAAAAAAAAAACTTAAATCTAGTAATACAAAAAAAAAACACAATAAGAAAAACAAAAACATGTAGGTAGGTGAGGCGGTAGATAGGTTGAGTAGGTATGCGTTGTGTGGGGCAAATGGGTCCCGTCTCAGCATAAAGCTGCACCAAACATAATATGTACGGTGCGGCGCTGGTTTTCAGACGGGGCCTAGGCGACGTGACGTGACGAACATCAATAAACATCCAAAATTCTTCTTTTGTCGTGTCACTGATTCTTTCTTGGTCATCCTGTATTAGGTCAGTGACCAGGTTGAGGAATGGTGGCCCTGAAAAGGGCCTATGACCGTCGATGAAAAAATCAGTGTAATGAAAGGAACTCCTATAATTTACTAGGATGATAATTATCCTCACAATGGTCTAAAATGCATTGAAAAGCCACCACTACCTTACTTCAGACGTAATAGTGCAATTCACGTCTAATTGAATTCATTTATCATACCCGCGAACAATTAGCGAGCAACAAGGGGTCGGTTTCTTTTGTGTCTAGTATAACCGTAATAGAATTGCAGTTTGCTGTTTAGAATGGGGTTTAGTTCGGCGATATAGCCTGGCACAAATTCCTCTTCGTTGCTAGCTCCGCCTATTTACGCCGCCAGTATTACGTGCGACACGACGCAAGTCTCAAATCTTATTTCGTCAAAAAATATCAATATTTTCCATTATGATTTTTTTCCTAAACTTGATCTAATAAGTTGTTTTATTTATTTTTATCATCTTTATGTAACAGATTACTTATCCGGATTGACCGCAAAACAGCTGATTGAAAGAGTTTTTTCAATGAAAAAGCACGAATTTCCAAGTAGAACAAACTTTCTGCCAATTGGCTGTAGAATCAGCCCCTTTTAGATATTATGAATCACATTGGGTAAGACTGTCACTTCATACACTTGGTACCTCTATTTTCGACCCCGTGTCGAAACCTCAGGGCGCGCGTTCTCCTCAACTTGACCGTCTTTGTTTTTATTGCTATCAAAACAATCGAAATTTCCTTTTATAAGATTGAGATGTCCTTCAAATAGCTCTACCAAGTGGGTATAGTGTTGTTGCAACTTCAATTAATCATACACTAACGAGGTGCCGACACGGCACCGCGTGCAACAGGCCGGTAGTTGCTGAAAGGTAGTGAAGTCATTAGCTAAACTTATATTTAGTAGCCGTGTTGGCTTAATGGTAGGTTCACCGATTTTCGATCCAAAGATCGTGAGTTCGCTGGACCAGGTCGTTTTCTATTCGAAAAATATAAGTCATGAATAAAGACTTATGGTAGTAACGAATAAAGCCGTTGTTTTGCTTCGAACTAAGCCACGGAAGAAAACCAATAATAACTTAAGCAGTTAAAAGAACAGCGGCGCTATAAATAGCCAAATGTTAACAAATTTTCACCATCCCCCTCACATGCGTCGAGCGATTTAGCGAACTTCCTTAACAACACTTAATGTTTGCTTTCAGATCCGCACCGTAGAAGATACAAATCAATTATGCGGGAACTTTTGACACGGGATTGCGTGACGGAACTTAGTTAACCATAAGTTACCCGTACCCCCTAAAGTGGGGGAAATGCCCGCGCTCTGGCAGTCCTCCCAGCGACCCATGTATGTCAGAACTGTATGGGTGGACGGCTTCAGACACGCTATTCTGACCCAGGACGACCCCTATCTCCTCAAACTCGCCAAGAGGCGACGCCCGAATTCCTCCGCTTCATCTGCTAGCACCAAGAAGACAAACTCCCGCCTCAGCCACCACGAGAACGAGTACCAACGGAAAATAGACCTTGTCGTCAAAAGTGGAAAGTCTATAATCAGTAAACGGCCGAAAAGTTCCTACGAACCTGTCGATAAATTGAACTTGTCCGATATAGAACAAGATTCTGATGAGGAGTTGATGCTGAAAGCCAGTCCTCAAGTTTTGAACGAGAGTGGTAGACACCTGTTTGATATGAAGAACTATCGGGCCAACAAGACTGCTCGAACAGACGTGAAGGAAAACACGGAGTTGTCAGACAGGGTGCTGCAATGGTTGGACTTGGCAGGTAAAGTAGATCTTATAGCGCCAGGGAACGCGGAAAGAATGTCTCAGCCTCGACACAGTTGGCCCGAGATTCAACGAAGACACAACTTTCTAAAGTCTAAAACGGCAATTGACATACGCAAGGAAGGGAAATACTCCCCAAAGCCGATCGACAGCCCGAAAGCGCAACAAAATATCGATCATGAATTTTATGTTCCGACGTCCGCGAACACGATCGAGACCTACGCGCGACAGACACGGAACGTAAAAATCACGCCAAGAAACGAGTATTTACCTAAAACGTCGATCAAAACAAAACCCACCATCAAAGAAGTCACCGAAGCCCGTCAGAAAGTCGCCACAGAACGCAGCGCGGTGGCGAAACAGTACGCTGATCTAGTCAATAAGAAATTGATACCGGATGTGAGCAAAACCGTAAAGAAGCAGGTCCATATATTCATACCGGAAATGCCTAAAAAACCTAATGCCTCTGCGGCGACCAGCAAAGCGGAGAGTCTATTGTCACAACAGTCTTTGAAATTATTACGGCAATAAAAGGGCATACGATATTCGTTTTGTTTAATTACTAGCTGACCTCCCGCTTTCCTTTACTAAGTATAACATCCCGAAAGAGACTTATTCTATGAACAAAGTGGAAATGTTTCGAATAAAATCCAGATCGTCAAAAATAAATATTTTTTGCTGTTTTTGGTATTTTATCGCTTAATTATTTTTATTTGACGGTTTTTTTGATTTATTGAAAATTATTGCTGAACCTACGAGAAGTTCTATATCGCGATTGCTACCATAAACAGCTTAATATTTGAGTTTGGACTAAATTTACCCCAAAACAGATGATTTTTGTCTAGTGTTTTAAACAATAAAAAGTATCGAGTCGTAGAAAAAACTGTGTTGCCTATTGGATGAAGAATACGCCCTTTTTGTGATAGTACCGATACATATAATGAATCATTACGTTACAAATATAACAATGAATTCTACTATAACGTCTTATTGCCATTCAAATGCGAGCGTGTCAGCGCTATTTTACACGAATTTGACCGTCAATCTTTGAGACCGTCAAGTTACGTTATCGCCTAAACAAAATCGCTAAGCTTGAGAGGAGGTAGGGCACAGCGAGATTTTCTCGTTCTGAATTAGAGCAGCCTGCCTGGGGAGGTACCTCCGCCTTACAGAAGATCGCAGCCAAATAACATTATTTGTTTCAAATAGTGTTGTGTTCCTGCGGTGAGTAAGGTTGCCAGAGCTCTTTAGGGATAAGGGGGTTCGGGGTCGGCAACGCGTGCGTGATGCCTCTGGTATTGCAAGCGCTCATAGGCTACGGTAACCGCTTACCATCAGGTGGGCCGTAAGCTTGTTTGCCATCTCTATTGTATAAAAAAAATAAAAAAAATGCTGATACGGGACAATATCCGAAAAATCCTTATCGAGATTAAACAGAAAACCAAGACGCGAAGAGTTATTTTTGATTTCTACTACAAAACCATAATAGTACCTACCTAATATTAGTAATGGGCTATTTTTCGTTCTACGTATCAAAGAAAAATATTTTTTGTAAGTTCTACAAGTTCATAGCTCTTTGCTATTACGCGTATTATAAATGAGTTCATTCAACGAAACGATATAGGTAATATTGAGTAATGTTTATTACATTGTCGAGACTGCGTAAGCATAGCATTGATAAAAGTCTGTCGGCCTCTTTCTTTTGTTACTGTTAGAAAAGGACATAGCGAGAGTTATCGAGCCAATAAAGTTAGTGACTGCCGCGATTATGTTAATTTCAATGTGAGTTTACTCTCACTGGCCACCATTTAGTTAGTTATAAAGGCTGATCATCAATATCTTTCATATAATATCATCAGATCAATAGCTGTCATTTTGTAGGTTATAATATAACTAGCTTCCGCCCGCGTCTTCGCTCGCGTGGTACCTTCATAAAAAGTAGCCTATATGCTATTCTAGGTAAAGAACTTTGTCTATTCCAAGTTTCAACGAAATCGGTTGAGCCGTTACGGCGTGATTGAACAACAAACATCCAAACACATCTTCACAAACTTTCGCATTTATAATATTAGTAGGAAGGCTGTGAGTTACCGGGTAGGAGACAGTGGCGACATCTCTGGCCTGGAACCTGCTCCGCAGCGGTGGGTCTAGCGGCTGCCCTGAGTAGCGCGGCACAGGCAAGCCTAGTGCGATCACACGGAACCTCTCGTCCACTCTCACTAGCCGCCATTTTGAGACTTCCTCAGCACCATGTTCCTGTTGGAAATTAAATTAAATTAATACCCAAGAGCCACATACATAGACCTCACACTAGGATTTCCTGTATGTATCAGAAACTACAAATACACGTAACAATTATTGGCAGATCATGCAATAAAAATTGTCCCGCAGCGCGGATCAGACCCGCATCTCTTGCGTCTCAGCCGGGACATGCCCCGTGGTAATTTGAATGTCATGAAAAGTGAAATCTTTTGATAACAAAAGAGATTTTATTATCAAGTCTGAGTATCAAATTGGAGCTAGGTATTTCGCAACCGGGTTGCCAAACAAGAAAAAAAACATCTAACGTTACGTAACTGTGTATGCCTATGCACTAAAGGGAAAATACACCAACCTCAAGCAACTTGTCGTATCTGGCCGCGGGAATCAGGAACCTCCCATCTTCCAGATGCATCTCGCGGTTCTCAAGCAGATTGTTGAGTACCGGCAACACATTGCGCTCTGCCTTCTCTATGCCTTCGAGAACCAGGACTCTGCCTTCTACTGCCGCCCGGACTGCACTCTAAAATAAATAAAACCTATAAGTCACATACGTAGTATGCAGTGCGCTGTTTTTGAACCTATTGAAAACTAGCATAAAAAGTAGCCTATATGGTACTTGGTACTTGGTGTGTGTACTAGTTTCCGCAATTAGGCCGCAGGTGAGCCCTTTTTGCGTGTCTGGTGAAGGCTGCTAATCTAGCCACCCGATGTCCACCAGGAAGACCGCTGATGCCGGCGCTGGCCTCCCTGGGCGTCCCCGGTGTCTCAAGGTATTTTAAGCGTTGAGACGCCACACTGCTGCAGCCTATATGCTATTTTAGGTAAAGAACTTTATCTACTCCAAGTTTCAAAGAAATTGGTTGAGCCGTTATGGTGCTATTTAACAACAAACATCTCCACAAAGTTTCACATTTATAATATTAGTAGTATAACTATGTCAATTTTTAAGCGGAGCTATGTACAAGATTTACTTACCTGATCAAAATATTTAGCTGTAGACCTTTGGATTTCTCTTCTTTGCTTTAAGTCAGCTTCTGTGGTGTCTCTAGACAGAGCCACATATTCTAACTCCCGTTGTGTCAACTCCAGGTATTGCAGAGCCACTTTCCTCCTTGCAACACAAACAAGATGAATGAAAAATAATTTGACAGCTGAACAATCTTAAAACAGCTAGTTCTAATTATTATGTTCAGAGCTAATTCAATCTAAACAATACAAGTATTTTTTTCTTGGTTGGTTTGTCCTCCTTTCATTCAACAACGGAGCAATGGATCAAGGAGATTTTTTGCATGGATTTAGTTAAAGAACCAGAGTATGACAAAGTTAGTTTTTTATAGAACCCCATGAAAGGAAACTGATATTTTTTGCAGTTTTGACCTAACCTAGTCTATTTATGAATTCTAAGACTGGTTTTGACTCTAGGATGGGCTCTGGCCAGAACAATTGCATGCTCACCCTGACCTCACACACAAGTTGTGACACAGACTAAGACCATGTAGAGTTGGGATAATGTCTCGGTACTGTATATTCTGTCTGGTATGCGTTTCTGCGGTAGGCCATTTGGCATTTAAACTTATATACCTTAGCTCACGACAAAAGTAAAACTTAGTAATTACCTGCTTGGTCCGGGCCTACCGAGAAGAAACATGTCCTGCCCCAACAAATCCTTCTGCATCATCCATCTTAAGTTTCTTAGCGTACTTTGCGATAAACTTAAATCCGTATTCTCAACCAGCACTGAAAATGTTTTAAATACTTGTAAAAATCTTAGTTAAGTACAGGAAGAGGTTAGAAACCTGCTTTAAACTTACAGTATTTTCTAGGCACATATTCTGTGTTTTTTGGACTCGTTATTTCCTTGGACACGTCTCCTATAGTCACTTTATCTCCTGAAGAGTACGCGCGAAGAGTATTAGCACCAAGAATTGTTTTACGACCGCTCAAAATACGAATCAGTACATCGATTCTTCGAACAGTCACCACCGGGCTATACATGATGAATTAATTACACTTACACCTAATATTAATTACTTGATAAGTTAACTTTGCTTTCACATTTACAAAATCATTATTTAGTGCTGTTTTTTGGATTTTTTTCACCAAAACAGCTAAAACTCCACTGTTTACAAAGTCCAAAGTCTATAGAAATAAAATAAAACTGTCAGTGTGTCACTGTCATTTTCTGTATCACATTACTGTCAATAGGGACACTGACATACATAAACGGCATCAGGAGGCCAAAATCTGTCAAAGCATTCCATCCATATTCCACCTTCCGCTAACATACTTTTTTTTTTATTCAATTAATTCGTCTGTGCCAAATAGGCCGTAGAATACAAGTCTCTAATACTATATTCCTGATTAGAATGTCACGGGCTTTTTCTAAGGGCTTAATAAAACTTCATTTTCCAAATTAACAATTTACTATCTAAAAAGCGACCTTTACATACAACAATCTTACATATACACCGTCCATACATTTTAAAAAGATGGAGTTACAAAGTTCCAACTTCTACTTACAAACTACACTTATTATTAGAGTAATTAAAAAAAGAAACACCAAAAACCGACCCAAAATTGCTTAAATTAGGTATTAAATTAGTAGTAGAAATATTTTTATGTAGTAAATAATACAACATTGACAATATCATGAGGGTGATGGATGAAAAATTGTTGTATCTACTCTACAAATTACCTTTAAGACATTCTTAAACGAGTTCTTGGTACATTGATAGTCCAAAAAATTAAATCCAAGCAGCTCATTTATATTTCTTAAATCTATACAAACCCACTGAAGACGCAATAATTGTTTATTTTTAAATAATCAGTACTCTTCTTCGCTATTCTCCATATCTTCTTCGCCTTCCTCAACCTCCGCACACTCAATCTTAACACTCACAAAATCTGTTGGCTGCACCTCCTCATTCTCCGGCTGTTCAATCTCCTCACACTCTATTTTAACTTGGACAGTTTCGCGTGCCGCATTTTCTGTATCACTTTCATTATCCGGACTTGACCGGTCTTTTTTTATTCTTTTCAGGTTTGTGAAGTTCACAGGATCGCCTTTCCTCTTTGGTGGTCCGAATATGCTGATCATTGTTTCATCATCTAGGTCTAAGTTGCATTCTCTAGGGTCGAGCTTGCTGTAGTATTCTGAGAGGCTCTCGCCTTTGAGGCCGTGACGGCGACGCAGGTGTCTCACCATCGTTCGTTTCACGTTGTACGCCTTAGAGCACTGATTACACTGGAAAATATAAATAAATAGTGTTATCTAAAAAAATTGAACACAGAATTGAGACATGGTAAAACATGGCAATTTCATCAAGAAGATCATGAAAGAGAGGAAGTGGAAGGCCATGGATAAGCTACATGAGCCAAATTAAGAGAAGGTTGTCGTATAAACAGTTCTAGGAGGCTGCTCTAGAAAGGAACAAATTGAGAGTGAGCGTCAACGGTGGGCGGACGGAATAGCGACGAAGCAGCTAATGTACAAAAAAATAAAACTCAACTTGATAATTTTGAATTGTAAAGGGATAAAGCTGTAAATAATTTACCTTGAAAGCCTTCGCGGTACTGTGTGTGACAACGTGGTCCCTCAACGAAGCAGCGCTGTGTAGTTTCTTCTTACAAAGCGGGCAGATAAACTCGGCGTTTGTATGTGTCGCGCGTAAATGACGCATCATGTACTTTTCGTCTTGGTACGACTTGGCTGTAACAATTTTTATTTTTTAATTTTCTGTAAGTTAGAACAACTCACAGACCGACAGGCGGACAGACGGACAGACGTCGAAATCCTAAAAACAACGTTCCTGGGGTATTCTGTAAGCAAAATGGGAATGACGTTCGCAACTCTGGAGAATGATTTTAACAATTTAAGCCATATCAAAAGCGCTTAAAAATGTACGAGAGAAATCTTCTTAGCCTCAATTTGGACCATTTGGATTCAAACCATTTCAAACCATTTGGATGATTCTACGATCGTAAAAATCACCCTCAAAGTTGCGAATTACATTCCAATTTTCCTTATATAATAGCTAAGCTGTGGTGCAATTGTGTAAGCGTAATGGCAATGAAGTTAGTAATTTTGAAGGTAATTTTAACGATCTTAGCAACATTTTAAACGTCCCAAAAATGACAAGGGAAACTTCAAGATCTTAGCTTGTTCCTTTTCATCTTGGAAAAACATGAGATGTCGCTAAAATGGATAAAATCAAACATATTGTCAACTTCATTACCATTTCGCCTGGCTGGTTTGTACTTCTTTCTCGAAGCAACCGATACAAGTGGTTATTGTACTTTAAGGTACCACAAGGTACACATACAATCAAGATACCACGGGGTACACTGATTCTTTCATCGACGGTCATAGGCCCTTTTCAGGGTCACTATACCTCAACCTGGTCACTGGCCAAAGACAGGGTGACCAAGAAAGAATCAGCGACACGACAAGAAGAACTTCTGTATTCAGTATTTATTTATTATATACATTTTTTGTACATGTCACATTAACAAACAACTTAAAAGTATACATTGTATACAGAGTTGCATGGAATTAATAAATATTATATTATTGGAAACCGAAAAATATCTCAAATAATTATAAAAATATGTCATTATTTCAAAATAAATAAATTAAAAATGAAAAAAATTAAATCACTACCCTAAGACCGGTGAACTCATCGAACGAACTTCTTTCTCGAAGCAACCGATACACGTGTTTTTGCATGGATATAGTTAAAGATGCGGAGAGTGTTAAGACTACATTCAATAAAGATAGATAACTCTTAATTGTACTTAAAGGTACAACATCTAGGTAACACGGGAAACTAGTAAACAAATAAATAATACTTACAGCAAAGCGGACACTTCACAGGTTCCAGAGCTTGCTTCTTTTCGTGTGTCTTCATGTGTTCGCGCAGTGAGCACGGACTTGTGAAAACCTTGCCGCAGTTAGCGCGCGGACATGTTTCTAGATCTGGGAACAATCATATACATCTTTTAATTATATTAATTTGGTGACCCCGGTGGCGGGCGAGTGCCCGTCTAGCGTCTGAGACGCAAGGAGCGTGTTCAATTCCCGCTGCTAGAAGATTTTTTTCATGATCTGAAGATATTTATTCCGCGTATGGATGCTGTGCCGTGTGCCGTGGTGGCCCCGGCTGAAGAATAGGCCCCTCCTTATCTACCTATCCGCGGATGTCGCAAGAGGCGACTAAGGGAAAAAAGGTAGGGCAGCAGCGTCCCTCATTTTAACAACGATAGCTCTAACTGCGCTCGCCAACCCGCATACCCAGCGTGGTGAGTATGGGCAAATCCCCCACACGATAAGGAATTCGGTCTGTCTGTGGGGGAGGCCATGTTCAGCAGTGGACGTCGTACGGCTGAAATGATGATGATGATGATGATGGATGCTGTGGTACCATGGTACTCGTAGTTTCTGATACCCACACAGGGAATCCTAGTGTGGGGGCAGGACTATGTATGTGACGGTTGATTTATTCAGTTCGATTTCCTAAAGTTATTTCGTTCACCGTTCTTCTTCTTGCCGTGTCACTGATTCTTTCTTGGTCATCCTGTCTTTAGTCAGTGACCAGGCTGCGGCATGGTGGCCTGAAAAGGGCCTATGACCACGTGTATGCAACTGTTCTGAACACGTGTTAGCACGCACATAATTTTTTTTAATAGAAAAATGCATTGTTCTGGTCAATAGTCGAGCTACCTACCACTACGCCAACACAGCTCTCTGCAAAAACAAGTCCCTTATATCCGCACCTGCCTGCGTACTTCTAAACAACTTGATGTATGGATTCCGAAGCAGTTTTTCACTATCATTTAGTTAGTGAATCAAGATACCCTTTCAGCCCCAACTACTGTCGGTTCAAACTTAGCACTTAAAATATTAGTAGGAAACTCACTTTCCCCAGTGTGTTTTCTAATATGGTACGTCAGTTTCGACTTCTGTACAAAGGTTTGTCCGCAATACATGCAAGGGAACGCAGGCATTTTCTGATGGATCCTGCAAAAATACAACAGATTAACACTGTAACAGCGGCAGCAAAATGAGTTTTAGCTATGAATAATAAGACTCATATTGGAAGAGCGACCGCGAATAGCTCTTATTAACAGTTTCACAAGCACTTGTTTGTAATAGAAGCTCTTTTAACGAGTAGCATAATGAATCTTAGCTGGTAATAAGACTTACATTTGTTTAACAAACAGGAAAATGAATCCTAGCTCTAAAGAAATAAGACATCATGGTACGAGCAAGCGCCCTTATTATTATTAGGGGTCTTAAGACAGAACTCACATGACATGTATAAGGTCATTCTACCCTAAGCTTTCTCATGATGTATCAACACTTTTTAAGCAGCTACAACGAAAATAATCTTAGGTATAGCTAGTGTTTATAAGGCTCGCCTTAAAGTTGTATTACAAGTGGCAGCGGAAAAACGAGTCTTAGCTCTGAAGTAATATGATTCAACTTGCACCGGACGAGCAAACGCCCTTATTCGAGGTCTTAGGCCAGAACTGACGTATGGCTGTTCTCTAGTGCCTTCTCATATGTAATTTTTTTTTGCTAATCATTGGTTTCAATATCAGCAAAATGAGTCTTAGCTCATGAGTAATAAGACTCAACCGAGCAGCAAGGCAGCGCCAAAATGCGTCTTAGCCCTGAAGTAATAAGACTCACCTTGAATGCGACGAACAGGCGCCCTTATCAGAGAATGTCTTAGGGCAGAACTGACACGCGTATGGCCGTTCCCCGGTATGTCTCCTCTCGTGGCGTAGCATGTTGGAACGTTGTACGAACACCATAGGGCAGTACGAACACGCGTGTTTTGGCCCTTCGTGTATCATTACGTGTTCTCGGAATGAATCGCGTTTCTGAAACACATTGTTACAATCAGTATTGTTTAGATAAAGGTTAAAGTGTAATACCAACTGTATATCTATCAAATAGAGTTGCTTTTCCTTTGGACCATATTTTTGCATCTCATCTTGAGTGAGAATCTAAAATGACTATCTACCATAAGGATAAAGAAACAAGATTTAAATTACCTTAAATATCATTCCGCAATAGGTGCACTCGTAATCCTGCTTGTCTGGGGCGTGTTCTTTTCGGTGTAGGTAGAGAGATGACTTGTATTGGAATGATTTGTCGCATTATACTACTGTAGAATAGAGTTGCTTTTCCTTTGGACCATATTTTTGCATCTCATCTTGAGTGAGAATCTACAATGGACTATCTACCATAAGGACAAAGAAACAAGATGTAAATTACCTTAAATATCTTCCCGCAATAGGTGCACTCGTAATCCTGCTTGTCTGGGGCGTGTTCTTTTCGGTGTAGGTAGAGAGATGACTTGTATTGGAATGATTTGTCGCAGTCTCGGCATTGGAACGGATGACGGCCTGGGTGGCGGAGGAGGTAGTGGATTTTCCTGGAAATAAATATATATATATATATATCAACGACCTCTATGGCCCGGTGGAATGCTGCCGATCGAGAATGAACCTTTTTTTATTTAGTTTTTTTTTAATTGCAGCCAAGAAAACGGTTTGTCAACGTGTTGAGTAGACATTTGTGTGTGGATTGGAGCGCCGGGCGCGTTGGTGATGGGAAGTGGCTCGGTAGCCTAGTTGGTTAGAGCATCGAGCTAACGGGTTCAAATCCAGCATAAGACGAATATTTTGGGATATTATACAAATCATTGGCCGTGGTGGCCCCGGCTGAAGAATAGGCCCCTCCATATCTACCTATCCCTGGAAGTCGTAAGAGGCGACTAAGGGAAAAAAGTTGGGGGATGGGCAGCAGCGTCCCTCATTTTAACAACGATAGCTCTAACTGCCAACCCGCATACCCAGCGTGGTGAGTATGGGCAAATCCCCCCACATTATAAGGAATTTGCTCTGTCTGTGGGGGAGGCCATGTTCAGCAGTGGACGTCGAACGGCTGGATGATGATGATACAAATCATAGCATTCCGTTTGCGTGTGTAATATTCGAAATTCCGAAACTTCAAAACTCATGAGGAAAATTTCACACGTCAGTTTCGAAATAGAAAATCTATGAAACTGCAATCCCTAGTGAGCACTCACCGCTCATCAGCAGTATGAAGCATCTCCTTGCATATGTTGCAAGCGAACCGGCCTGGCCCATGTGCCTGTGTGGTGTGGGCGCTGCAGGACCGCTGGCTGGTAAACTCCTTGCTGCAGAACTGACATGTGTATGTCTCCGCTCGCTTCTTAGTGCCGTGGTATGACTGTAAAATAATTGCCTTTCTTATAAAAATCTGTCATACTAGATCTAAATATCTAAATCAATAAATATTGTAATAGGGTACATTTAACAATCTAGCCGATATTATAAATGCGAAAGTTTGTAAGGATGTTTGTATGTTTTTTATTGCTTGTTTGTCGTGTCACTGATTCTTTCTTGGTCACATGTATTAGGTCAGTGACCAGGTTGAGGTGTGAGCCCTGAAAAGGGCCTATGACCGTCGGTGAAAGAATCAGTGAAAGATTAAAGTGCGCCTCTTAGAGGCTCCTTTCGTGCACAAAATGTTATATTATGTTTATATGTTATATTAATGCTTAATATGTTTGTTATTCAATCACGCCGTAACGGCTCAACCGATTTAGTTGAAACTTGGAATATAAAGAGTGTCTTGTAATGGGAAGACTGTTCTTGTATTATGTTTTTAATGAAAGTTTTACATTTATAAAACAATATATAAATTGATATGCTAGGTAGGTACGGAGCGCGAGACGGGGTTATATAAAATTGGTAGGTGCGATCGCGACCGCGGCGGTTGGGGAATGGTCTTGTGGGGTGCGCGGGGGCGGAGGACCGAGCGCGCTTGCCTCTCGCCCCGCGCCACGCCGCCCCTGGATGACGTCACGACGCAGGCGTCAACAAAGAGTTATTTACCTAGAATAGCATATATGCTACTTTTATGTAGGTATCACGCGAGCCAAGCCGCGTGCGGAAGATAGTAGTTTTATAAAAATTACCTAAAATAAATGAACTCACCGAACTCGGACGCAGCCACCATGCTCTACCGGGCCACATCTAGGCTGGTAGACAGACGATGGAGACGAAAAACAAGCCACAATGGAGCTGACATGGTCGGGCTCACCGAATAAGATCAAAAAAAAAAAAAAAAAAAAAAAAAACTCACCTTCAAATGCAAATTAAAAGACTTCCTATTAGTGAACGGCTTGTATTTACATGGGTTCAGTGAACAGAACACCCTCTTCGCTTCAGGATGCTTCGTATCAAAATGCCTTCTCATCCCATCCACATTAGGAAACACAGTGCAGCAAAAGCTGCATTTGAGGAGGTATGATCCAATCGGGTCTTGTTCCTTGTCCATGTGGTTAGTGAAGTAGTGATGGATGAACCAGATCTGGAAATAGAAAGATTAGATACCTAATTTGTTATTAAAATCTTATTATTAATCTGGATCAATTGAGCTAACTATAGATTGATTGTAACGGTCTTTAGATAGCTCCACTGTTTCTTGTGTATTTTGTAAATATTTACTTGTATTAGTTTTAATTTTCTTTCTGTAAATAAAGTGTTTAATAAAAGGAAGAAAAAAATCTGCAATATTTTCTTATATCTACTGGGCATAAAATAAATCTTTTTAGAGGAAAAGAGGATTCAACCTACATTCAAGCGATTATTATACAGTACAAAATGATGAGCGTTACTTACTACTTTTGTTATGAAAATACAAACCCTAAAAAGAGGCAATATTTGAAATTTATAAAAGAGGGATAAAAGTAGCCTTCTATATTTTTCTCCTATTTGGGGTTTGTACTTCTTATTCATTCGATATGCATATCAATCTATGAGACATTTTTTTTTTTTACCATTTATTGTCATAAATGTTAAAGTTTGTGTTTGGATGTTTGTGTTTCAATCACACACAAACAGCCGAACGGATTTGGATGGAATTTGGCACAGAGATAGATTACCTAAAGTCTGGAATAGCATTATAGGCTACTTTGTATTTCTTATCTTCTTAGTTTTAAGAAATGCTCTCACCTTATCACTGAACAGCTGATCACAACTCTCACACTTATAATAATATTCTTTATACTTCTGAAAATGCACTTTAACCTGATGGGTTTCCCTATCTGTCTCATTCCAAAAGAGAGTGGGGCAGTATTTACACTTGAACCCCAAGTGCGGGCTGAAGCAGTTGTCATACTCCATTACATCCCAATGCTCCGTCAAATGCACTCGCGTCTGCCCTCTGTCATCAAACTCTTTATCGCAGAACTGACAAATCCATAGATCCTCAAAATCCCCCAACTCCTGAGTCTCGTGCTGTTCCAACTCTGAATAACTATCGAAGGTTGTAGCACACACTCGGCATGAAAATGTGGAAACACATTTAAAGCCATGCATCTTTATCATGTGTTGAGTGAAGGGGTTAAGCGTTGTGTATTTGGATTTACAAAGCTCACAGTCGATGTAGACCGGATGATCAGCTTCGGCCAACCCATAGTTGATCACTGATGCCTGAGGCATGAGATTGGAGTTGATTTTATTTAAGGTGTCATCAATATAATCAAAGTAACATTTCTGGATAACAATCATTTCTACTTGTGTCGAGTCAAAATCGTCATCTCCTTTGTATGTTTTATAGAGTTCGTTATGCTCTGGCTTAGGGTCAGATTCTGCATCAGGCTCATAATTTTTATCAGCATCATCATCTGCATTTCCATCATCATCATCAGCGTTTCCAGCATGTTCTTCTGGTTCGCTCAAGACTTCTTCCTTCACCTTCTGAGTCTGGATCTCATTAGCCATGACTCTAGTAAGGGAAACATTCTCATCTTTTTCTATAAGTCGGTCTTGCTTTTTATCCAAATCCAGATAGCCATACTTGTCATAGGCTTTCAGTTGCCGGTCAATGAACTCAATGCTAACCTCGGCACCTTGAACTGGGAAATTCCAGTTTTTGCCCGAGATCAGAGGAGCTAAGCATTTCAGTGTCAGATGATGGTACGCCATGTAATGATTGGAAAATGTTTGAATGCAGTTGTTGGACTTATTACAGAGTATACACAGAAACTTCATGTCTTCTTGTTCAAATTCCCAGAAACTCTCCTCATTTTTGCAGGAGACATTTGTAACACTGTGTTTTTGGTACAAATGTGTGTGGTAATCATCACCATCAATGAGACGGGTGTGGCAAAGGCGGCAGTGCACTAGACCATGTTCTTGGCTGAAGTGCGTACGTAAAAGGCCTTCAGTGATAAATGTCTTTGGGCATTGTGAGCACTGCCAAGGGATATGGAACTTTATGTGAGCTTGCCATGTTTCTCTGTCAGGCACAAAATATCTACAACAAAAGGTATAAAAGGTGAGTCTTAGTATGTTATACTATCCCAAAAGGGGGTTATTCTACAACCATTTTCTACAATTGCCAATAAAAAAATTCTATGACTTTTGTTAATTCGTCATTTTTTACAATGCACCTTATTACCCCATAGCAGGAAGTGAGTGCAGGTCTAAACACTTCGGAGTAGAATTCGATTTTTAAGTATGCTCCTTACCTGCATATTCCACAGAAATCCTTCTTATGATTAACCACATAGTGAATCACTATTTTAGTCTTATTGATGAACCATTCTGAACAGAGTAAGCAGCTGTACGGCCCACTAGGATTCAGGTCCTTTAGGTAGAGCCAAACATCTGTCGGCCTTTCCACAGTGACAGATGATAGATCATCCTTGTACTGTAGTTCTATAGTCACGTCGCACGCCTTCTTCGTCGTGAACTTCTTTTTACGGGCTCTGCTCTCAGTAACAGGTAATATTTCAACTTCATACTCCGTCTTATTTTTCGCCGCCAACGCGGCTAGGGGCTCGTCGTCCGAGTCGTCCGACGACATGGCTAGAAAAATAAACATTACATACCTAGTCCTAAACAGTACACTTTAAACAAATTTTACATGATCTTTTGGAATATCGGGACTCACTGTTTCTCACCGCCAGCCTATACGCAAACATTAGACCAAAGGTACTTTAGGTCCAGCCGGTTGCCCTCCAGCTTCTTTCTAGATTTATCATTATGATGTGGTGATCCAAAAGTAGAGAAAAGAAAATAAAGACCCAGACTGTGAGTTGAGTCTGCTGCCATAGATAGAGTAACTTTTTTTGAACGGTCTGCTGCTGTGATCTCTGATCTCCTCCAGTAGTCCACACCACAGCCTAATTAATTTTAAACGTCGAGTATCATAACCTCGGGAGTAATAGTGTTCTGTGATCATAACCTATCCCCATTGGCCAAAATAATACAAACACTGCGTTCTCATTGGCTTCACTTTGTTTGTAGCCACAGACCAATAGGATGCTAACGCATTTTGTATCCTCAAAGTCAAATGTATCCAACCCACACGTAGGCCATCATCGACGACGCTATGCAAAAGTGACGGAACTCATTAGAAACTAGAGTTGCGGACTGATTGGAAACTCTGACTCGTCCACGACGCTACTGAAATTTCCTGAAACTCATTCGCTCAGTACAAGATTATAAGTAAAAGTTTTGAAAACGAAAATAATTAACATGACTAGTGAATACAAGCGATGACATGGAATTATTACTTCTCCAGTCACATAGACGTCAGAATCACTTAAAATTACTTTTTATTCGTTCATATTTCAACAGTTTCTCGAAACCAGTCGCCTCGCGACCAGCATGTCCAGTCGCCAGGTGACTAGTTACAAACGTGTTCCTTTTGAGTAGCGTAAATATATTGTTTACATTCATTTTCTTTGGAAGTAACTTCTCATTGTTCCGTAATTATTACATTTAAAAAAATATTTATATTGTAAGCTTGATCTTGTGGAGATACCTTTTCTTTGAATGTGGTGGGTGGACCATAGACAATGAAACGAGTAATGAATTAACTTTACGTTCCTTTCTGTACATATAATGAATTACCAAAACCAAAATGATATAAAGATAGCTAGAAATATGTGAAAACAATTATGATTGTATTATATCAGTTGGTATTTGGACTTTAGTATGTTTATTGAGTTCAAATTATTAATTTTATATTAAAAGGCAAAGACGTATGTCTATTGTTTCACCATTTTATTTGCAGAGCACTGAACACAGATCATAAACAGTCACAGAGAGTTATACCAAGAAAACAGATTATCTCAACACAGCCCCTCAATTTGTAGAGGTTTATACCTATATATTTTATACAAATTGAATCTAAGATAATATGAAAATTGTTGACACAGAAATTGTAAGACTACATATTTTAATAAACTTATTAAGACTCTACCTAACTATTTCAATGTAGAATAGCATGTAGACATAGCTGCAGTTAACTCTAAGATAGAATAAAATGAATGTTTACAAACAAAATAAGTTTTTTCTACCTTTAAACATAAAAACATATAACAATAATAACGGATAGTGTTTCTATTTAGCCCTTCAAATAGCAACATCAAGTTAATAAACCACTAAATAAAAACATTACAATCATAATATATTAGCAAGAGAGATACCCATCTAAGGTAGTTAACCTAATACACATTTAATCTTTCACGGAAATATACATGCTTTCTTGCAGGCAATGCCTTTGTGAAAATATCAGATATATTTTCCTCTGTAGGTACATATGATACAGACACAATTCTCTTATTTATTACATCTTTTATGTAATGATATTTAATGTCTATGTGCTTTGAGGCTTTAGTATTTATTTGGTTTTGAATCAATTTAATTGTACTTTGGTTATCAATGTAGATATGAGCTGACACTGTTTTACTATTAAGAAATTCAGAGAGTAGGCCCTTTATGTGTACGAGTTCACTTACTGCATGTGCTCCTGCTATGTACTCTGCCTCAGCTGTTGACAAAGCTGTACATGTCTGCTTTCTGGAAAACCATGATATCAAATTGTTACCTTGATAGATAGCACATCCACTGGTACTTTTCCTGTCAACCTTGTCAGCTGCCCAGTCTGCATCTGAATAAGCCTCTAATTGAGTATGATTACCTGTATTGTTATATAGCAGCCCCTGAAACTGAGTTTCCTTGAGGTATCGTAAGATCCTTTTACCTGCTGTCCATAATTCTTGTGTTGGTTTATCTAGAAATCTACTCAAGTATGATACTGCATAAGTTATATCCGGTCTAGTATTCATTGAGATGTAGAGTAGACATCCCACTAGTTCTTTAAATGGCACTTCAATTATGTTTGAGGATGTTTTTGCATATAAATTTGTTTCCATTGGAGTTTTATTTCCTTTACAGTCTTGCATTTGAAATCTTTCTAAAAGCTTTGTTATCATCTCTGTTTGTTTTATTTCCATTTCATTTTGATTTCTATTTACCTCCAATCCTAGATAGTTCTTAACTTCTCCCAGATCCTTCAGTTTAAATTCCTTTTCCAGCTTCTTTATTATTATATCTTCTTTTCCTAAATATAAAATGTCATCGACATACAATAGTAACCAATTTGGTCCTTTCCCATATAGGCATGAATCATGTTTTGATCGTGTAAATCCTTCTTTTATAATAAACTCATGAAATCGTTTATTCCAACATCTTGGTGCCTCTTTTAATCCATATAAAGCCTTTTTCAATTTAAGCACTTTTCCTTGACTGATGTTTAATCCTTTTGGGCATTTCAGAAAAACATCTACATCCAGATATCCATTCAAAAATGCAGTAGGCACATCAAACTGTTTCAATGGCAAATTTTGTTGTACTGCTAGACTTAGCATCAGCCTTATTGTAGATATTCTGGCTACTGTGGCATAGTTATTCACTGAACTGTTTTGCTGGAAACCTTTTGCAACTAAGCGTGCTTTCTTTGTACCATCTTGTTTTGTTCTAAAGATCCATTTAGTATCTATAGCTTTCATTCCTTTAGGTAAATCTGTTATTTCCCATGTTTCTAATTTTTCAAGGGCATTTAATTCCTTATTAATCTCATTACTCCAACCTTTGCTCATTGCCTCCTCATAATCTTGAGGATCTCCCGATATTAAACAATATGCTGTATATAGCTCATAATCCTCTTGAAATCTACTTGGCTTTTGTATGATTCTTCCTGATCTTGTCTTTTGTTCTGGTATTTCTTCTTCTGTATCCTCATAATCATCACTGTCATTTTCAATTTCTATATTTTCATTTGCTGGTTTCTTTCTGCTATTTTCATCTTCTACAGTTTTCTCAGAATCTTTTTCATTCAACTTTCCACTATTTTCATCTTCATAGTATATCTGATCACTCTCCTTAGTTTTCTTTTCTGTATATTGTATTTGACTTTCATCAAATCTCACATCTCTTGACACAATAATATTGTTGTTTTCAGGATCCCATAGGCGATATCCATTTTGTTGATATCCCACAAATCTCATTTCTTTTGCTCTTTCTTGAAATTTGTCTTGTTTTGGTAATATATGAACCCACACTTTAGATCCAAAAACTCGAAGTCTTGACAAATTCTTGTTTCCAAACATCTTCTCCGCTGGGGTTTGGAAGTTTATTGCTGAGGATGGGCAGCGGTTGATTTGATAGACTGCACATCTAACTGCTTCACCCCACAAAAATTTTGGCAAGCCTGTCTCTATTAACAATGTTCTTGCTCTGTTGTATATAGTTCTATTCATTCGTTCAGCTACACCGTTGGAGCTTGGACTGTATGGATTTGTATACTGTATTATTATTCCTTTTTCCTTGCAAAAATTCTGTATTTTTTCATTTTTGAATTCACCTCCATTATCTGATCTAATCTTCTTCACTTTATTACCTGTTTGCGTTTCTACCCTTTTTATGTATTCTATCAACCTATCAGTTGCTTCATATTTTCTCTTCAATAAGTAAACCTCACAAAAATGAGTAAAATCATCAATGATTGTATGATAGTAAATCTCGCCTGTAGAGTTGGGTGTGGACATTGGTCCAGATATATCAGTATGAATGAGTTCACCAATGCAATGAGAACGTGGTTTCTGAGTAGGATAAAATGGTAATCTAGTTGACTTACCTTTCATGCATGGTTCACACGGAATCTCACTGTACGGCAGTTGCAGTAACCTTAGCTGTTTCCTATTAGCATGACCCAATCTCTGATGCCACAAATCTTTTGAAATCAAACTTACTTCATTATTGAGTTTCATGTCTATAACATATAACCTGCCTTTCAACCTGCCAATAACTTCATTTACTGAGTTACTTATCGATACACTATCATTGTAAAATTGAACATGAAGTCCCTTCTCTAATAATTTTCTCACTGATAATAAATTGTGTGACAACTTAGGAACAATTAATCCCTCAATATCTATTGATAGACTACTATTATATTCTAATGTTAGTTTACCTCTTTTGTAACATGTTAGATATTGTCCGTTCGCTACATAAATCTTCATCTCTCTGTCCAGTTCTTCAACCTGAGTCATATAAGATTCGTAATTAGCCATAATCAAATGTTCTGTGGCCCCTGAGTCCACTATTAGTTGAACATCACTATCACTAACACAACTGTTATTACATAATGCACTTGCACTACTCGCTGTAAATGACATTTCGTTTTTCCTTGAAGAAGAGGTCTCTTCATCTGCCTGCGCCGCTTGACCTGTCTGCCATGGTGACCTATAGGAGCTTGCACCTCGTCCTCTGTTTGAGTTGCTGTTGCCTCTGGATTGACCACGTTGTCCTCTCATTGAAGTCCGACCTCTGTAGTGGCCTCTCACTTGTTGTCCCGTTCTGCACTGGAAGGATTTGTGCCCACTTTTGCCGCATCTGTAGCAGGTCATAAACGTGTGCGTATCTGATGCTGTGGTTTCATTACCTTTAATCTTCAGTTCAGCATCTAGCAATCTGGATTTGACAAAGTCAACATTCAGTTCTCTATCAATTGTTTCTAATGTTGTGATAACAGTGTCATACTCGGTCGGCAGCGTTAGAAGTAGGTGGCACACCTTATCTGCTTCCTTCAGCGTTGCACCAGTTGACTCTAGTTGTGCTATTAAGTTATCATACTTTAAAAAATGATCTTGTAATTTTTCATCTATACTGGTTTTCATTGATAACATTTTCTTTCTCAGATACAGCTGATTAAATATACTTTTTCTCTCTAGTACCTCTTCCAGGCATTCAAACATTTTTGCTGCCGTT
Organism: Anticlea derivata; assembly: GCA_947579855.1. Lineage (NCBI taxonomy): Eukaryota > Metazoa > Arthropoda > Insecta > Lepidoptera > Geometridae > Anticlea > Anticlea derivata. The sequence goes on from OX388269.1 coordinate 2,525,141, forward strand.
GGGCATTTCTTTATTAATTCGACGAATTTATCGGAGACACATTGGGCAATTATGCTCCGTGCCTTGGCATCTTTCTCTTTATCTATTTGTTCAGTTTTCATAAGAGTGGACTCCAATCCTCTTTCCTCCAAAATTAATTTCATACGAAATTTCCAAACACTGAAATTTGTTCCATCTACCAGCTTTGGTAAATTTGTAACCGAAGTCATCGCCATCCTTAGAATTTTATATTGCTCTTGTTGTTTTCTTCTCTAGAAATACTCCATGTATTTTTTCTCATATTCTTCGGCTTATATTTTTCATGTTGGCGCAGTGGAAGCGTATTAATTTTATATTAAAAGGCAAAGACGTATGTCTATTGTTTCACCATTTTATTTGCAGAGCACTGAACACAGATCATAAACAGTCACAGAGAGTTATACCAAGAAAACAGATTATCTCAACATTATATTATCTTATGTCTAAGATTGATGTGAAACTTGTATACGAAATAGGTATGAAACTGCGTGTATTGGTCCGTGATTTGAAAATCATTTCGTGGCAGCCATTTTGATAGAATCAAAGTTTGTCTATAGTCAGTTCCAAAGAAAGGTGAAGCTAAACAAAAGGTCTAGCATGTAGATAGCATTTTACGAAATTATTAGTAAAATTATCTCATCAATTCTATCCTAATAAACTTAATTTTACAGTTGTTGTGAGTGAAGTTTTAGTTACAATAGACTAGTGATAGGCGGACTTCTAAAATGAAGCACAATGCATCGTGTAATGGTGGCCATTATGGGCAATAATTATGGATATAGGCATACTTACTGCTTTACGGAACATCAAATGCGCATATAAAATGTAATCCTGACTGTTTACATAAGACTATGACTGCACAATATGTGAAATGTTTATAGTTTATGAATAGTGAAGGAACTGAATCGTGGCCAGTGCTGTTTCCCATACGACACAAACCATGGCCCAGAACCAGGCTGAGGTTCAAGTTGGCACTCCGAATCAACCCGTCAAAGATAAGGATATCTACGCTTTTCTGCCCGATATACGGGTGAATGGACCCCTTGGACCTGACGAGCCGTGTTCGGGAGGCGAAGAGTTGCGGTGGCTTCCCGCTCAGGCCACCGATAGAGACCTGGTTATGTACCTACGCGCAGCACGGTCAATGGCTGCGTTTGCCGGTATGTGTGACGGCGGGTCCCCCGATGATGGCTGCGTTGCCGCCAGTCGCGATGACACTACTATCAACGCTCTTGATGTGCTACATGACTCTGGCTACGACCCTGGCCGTGCGCTACAGGCTCTAGTGAAGTGCCCAGTTCCAAAAGGGATTGAGAAAAAGTGGTCAGAAGAGGAAACAAAACGATTTGTCAAGGGAATCCGGCAGTTTGGTAAGAATTTTTTCAAAATAAAGAAAGATTTATTACCACACAAAGACACAGCAGAGTTAGTTGAATTTTATTACCTGTGGAAGAAGACTCCAGGTGCAAGTAGTAACAGACCACACCGCCGAAGACGTCAAGCCTCTCTAAGACGTGTGCGAAACACTAGAAATTCCCGTGCAGGAACCCCTAAAGAACAGACGCCTGAGGCCACACCTACGGTACAAGAGACTAATGGTTCTAGGCCATCGCCTAACCCCAAAGAAGCTGGAGAAATGAGTTCAGTTACTGAAGATGAGAACTCTGAAGAGGATAGTGATTCCAGAGATGCTGGGGACTTGGCCAAAGTGGATAATGGCAGGGTAGAAAACCCAGATGACTCTCCTAGCAGGATGCGCACACGAAATAAATCCAAGGAGCAAACTACTCCAGTCAAGAAACCCCAAGAAGAAAGTGATAATGACTCAAAAGTCAAAAGCAAACCTCCTAAACCCGCACCTGTTGTTCAAAGTACAAATAATAATGTTACTGAAAAGGTGTTATCATCTCCTGTCAATAAAGATGTCAAAAAGAAAGTACCAGTTGCAGCAGCAAATGGCAAAGTGGATCTATCTAAGGTCAAGAAACGCCTTCCTGATGATTCTAATAAACCTGAGGGCATAATGGATGGAGATCTACAAATGAAAAAGAAGAGGGCTGAAAACCCACCAGAAAGTCCATCAGAGAGCCTAACTAATGATAGTTTCACTGCTATGGATGAAACAGAGGCCACTGAGCCGGAACCAGAAGTATGTGATTTTAGTTTCAACAAGACTGAAAAAGGAAACACTGAGCAAAATAAAGAACCAGAGCAAACTGAACCTCCCAAACAACCTGAAGTACCAGTGAAAGTGGAAGTGAACCCTGAAACAGCAATCAAAGTAGAAAAAGATCCATTACCTCCAGTTTTCAAACAGGTACCTGAGAAAGATGATAGTTTTAGGACTGCTTTAGACTTGAAAACCGATTCTAATGCACCTAAGAATCTTGAAAATATTGAACCTAGTCCTAGACCCCTTACAGTGCAAAATACAATATTCCCTAAAACAGAGCTCATCATTCCTAAGGTTACTCCAATGGTAACAGAGCCAATGGAGAAAGTAAAGATCAAGGAAGAAATTGATATGGATGATCAGCCACATAACTTACAAAAAGAAGAATTCCAGAAGGATCCACTATCTCATAACTTCCCAGGACACCCAGTCAGTCAACCTATGAAACCTCTCAATCTAGAAAATCCAAACCACTTCTTCATGAAAGACAGTCACATGTTCCAACCAAAACTATCTCATAACATCAAAATTGAAGGACAACAACATAACATTTTCAACCCAATGAATATAACAAAAGATAGCTCAATGATGAGAGGTCCCAAAGATTTTTCAACTGGAATGCCACCATTTTCATATCCTGCCAATATGAACTTCGGGAATGATCCTAACAAGCATAATCCACACATAAACCCATTGAAGACTGTGATAAAGTTGGAACCTAGAGATGAGTCTAGTGATATGAAGAATCCAAATACCCAAGAAATATTCACTGCTACTATTTCGACCGGTAGTAAAATGGACTCTCCAAATGCTCCTCATCTTGATTCAATGCAGAGAGTTAGTCCTTTGCCCAGTAACCCACGGGGATCTCCAGCTGCACCTACTGAACATCCTTCAACAACAAATATTGAGCCAATATCCCCAGCTAACACTCAAGAGAAGGAACCTGAAGAAGATAAGCAACCAACTGATTTGAAGACTCTGCCAGACCAGAGACCAAAAGTTGACCAAAATACGCCTAACACTGGAATGCGAACTCCAGCATTCCCTCATCCGATAAGACCAGACAGTCTTGGCATAAGATCAACTGAAGCTTCTACACCTGTTTCGGGGCATAGCATGCCTCCACCAGCATTTAGCCAACCTTCTATTGCTGGCCTCTTACCTCCTGGTCCTTTGATATCTGTAGGAAGTGGAGCGAACATTGGGCCTTATGGATTTATGCCCACATCTCTGTATGGCCACCCTGGCCATCCTGGCCATCCTGGACACCCTGGTCATCCTGGTCATCCTGGTCATCCAGGACACCCTGGTCACCCTGGTCACCCGGGCCATCCTGGTCATCCTAGTCATCCTGGTCATCCTAGTCATCCAGGCCACCCAGGTCATCCAGGCCTTGATAAACCTGGTTCGATGCCACCATTGATGCAACAGATACCTCCATCCCATGGTCTGGCTAGTAGTAACATGCTGCCCCTACAGTCTAATCAAAATGATGCTATGCCCCAAGATTTGAAAATCAAACAAGAAGTGCCTGATAATATGCCAGCAAACCTATCCACTCAGTCTAGCACTGACCCTCTACAATCACTAAAAGAGGTGAAAGTACCAGGATATCCTATCGGAAGTGCTATAGCACAGCATTTAACCACTGAAAGAGATAGAGAATCAATATCAAGTGTGGAAAATAATAGTCGACCTCCAAGTCAACCTACAAACGAGAATTCCAATGCACCAAGTGCGTTCTTGGGACCAAGAATAGAGAGCATAAAGAAGGAGCCAGATTTCTTGCACCAACCTCACATTACGCCTGTAACTACGAGTCAAGGCGGTGGAACCGAATCAAGTACCGCCCCTCCGATAAAGAGTCCTCATACTCCGACGCCCATCAAAAGCCAGCCGAGAGACCCGAACGGATCCTCGTCTCACGGTCCACATCCATCTTCTACAACTTCGCCTTTTTCGAGGCATTTGACAAGTCCGTCTCAGCCGCGCCAGATATCGGCGTCACCTGTTCACACGCCAGTATCCCATTCTGCACTCAACCTTATGAACCCGAGTCCGCTCTCGATACCCTCTACAATGCCGGGGCCCATAATGCATGCTGGACAGCAAGGACATCCACATCCGCATCCGTTCGCGTCTCCTCTTCACCACCCCCACCATCCGTTGCTGCACCATCCTTCGATCTTTCAACTATCAGCTGCTGCAGCGGCTCACGCTATGCATCCATACTATCCTCATCCGCACCCTGGCTATTCGATGCCTTATCCGTACCCGTATGGACCTCTACCCCAACCGCATCCGATTCCACCTATGCATCCGTCGGTGAGCACAGCTGGGCGACACGAACCCGTGAAACCGACCATCGAGTCCACTACAATGCTCAGCTCGCATCATAGCCATAGCACGAGCTCCTCTGTCACCATGAGGTCTCTGAGAGAAACATCGGAGAGTAACGAGGATCCGAGAAACCCGAACGCAACTACCGAGCGGCATCAACTCCACGAAACGACCATGACCCACCATCACTCAACCAGTCATCACAGCTCTGTTCATACCAGTACCGAGAAGCAGCCCCCTCACGCCGGTGGGGGCACTAACCATACGTTATCCATCTCTCATTCGACGTCGAGCAGCTCATCGCAATCGATACAGCACAAGATTCAGAACCAACAGAAATCCAACCCGCACTCAAATTCGCCGCATCACCTTTCGGCGAGCGTCTCTCAGAGCTCGAGTTCATCTGCTAACGTCAACGTTACGAACAACCACACGCACCATCACACGCATCACCTGGCTCATCACCCCGAAAGATTATCGCCGGCCGACTCGATGCTGCTCAGGCACCATCCGAAGATGCTTCCCGGAAATCCTAATCACCTCATGATCCAACCTCCCTCAATGGGACATCACATTGGGTTGGGCCTACCTCCGGGTCCTGGTCCAAGCTCGATCGAGAGCCTAAGACTACACGCCCAAGCCGCTGCGGGATTACAGCATCCTAGGCCGGGGTCACCGCACCAGATGCCTCACGGACATCCGCACCTGCGAGGTCATCCGCGGCAGATTCCCGACGAAAACCCGGAGCTTAAACTCGAAACTCAATCGCAACCGGAGGAGGAGGAGATCCCAAGTCCCGCTCACATACCGCACGGACCCAGTCCCGAACCTAAAATAGAGGACACTGAGTGCCACAGATCACAGTCCGCGATTTTCCTGAGACACTGGAATCGCGGAGACTACAACTCGTGCACGAGGACGGATCTTATATTCAAGCCGGTGCCGGAGTCCAAGCTCGCTAGAAAGCGAGAAGAGAGACTGAGAAAGCAAGCCGAACGAGACAGAGAGGAACGGGAAAAGATCGCGCAACAAGCGCATCGAAAGATCGCCACCCCAGAGAAGCCAGAGACGAAGCCACCGTCGAGAGGCGCGATCGAGACGATATCGTCGCCGTATGACCGATTTCAGCGGCCGCCCGGCTACCCCGACTCGCCCGCGCTGCGTCAGCTGTCCGAGTACGCGCGTCCGCACGCCGGCTTCAGCCCTGGCAACCTTCAGCGACACTGCATGGACCCCATGCTGCAGTACCAGCTGAGCTCGATGTACGGCGCGGCGGGTGCGCGCGAGCGGCTCGAGCTGGAGCACCTCGAGCGCGAGAAGCGCGACCGCGAGATCCGCGAGTTACGCGAGCGCGAGCTCAACGACCGCCTGAAGGAGGAGCTGCTCAAGAACAACGTAGGCCCGCGCGCGCTCGACCCGCACTGGCTGGAGATGCACCGACGCTACGGCATGCCGCCACCACCGCCCCAGGGCGCCATCCCCGTGCAGTTCGGCCTATACCCGCCTCCGCACGGCCCCTCCGCGCTGTCGCAACTGGAGCGCGAGCGCCTCGAGCGCCTCGGCATCCCGCCCGCGCAACAGCCGGGCCAACCCCAGCAGGTGCCGACCTCGAGTGCGGGACCTCACCATCCGCACCACCCGCACCCCAGCGTGGCGGCGGCGCAGCTGGAGGCGGCGGAGCGGCTGGCGCTGGCCGCGGACCCGATGGTGCGGCTGCAGATGGCCGGAATCTCGCCCGAGTACCACGCGCACACGCACGCCCACACGCACGCGCACTCGCACACGCACCTACACCTGCACCCGGGGCAGCAGGCGGCGGCGGCGCAGCAGGAGGCGGCCGCGCTGGGGCTGGCGGGCCACCCGTACCGGCACTTGCACCCGGAGCTGCTGGGGCGGCCGTACGCGGAGCAGCTAGCGCAGCAGGCGGCGGCGCACGAACAGCTGCAACGGCAACTGCTGATGGAGCGCGAGCGGCCCTTTCTGCACTCGCAGCACCACGAGGAGTTCATGCGCCAGCAGCGCGAGCGCGACCTGAAGGTGCGCGCGCTGGAGGAGGCGGCGCGCGCCTCCCGCCCCTAGTGCGCGTGCCTCACGCGCGCACCGCACTGTACCGACAAGTGTTCCGCTAGTGAAGCCGCCCGCGCCGACCACTCGCTAGGACTCGTTTTATGATATGTGTGACGAGTGCTGTAATTTATATTTATTGTAGACTTCAAAATAACCGAAGTATGGATCTAAGTTTTATAATACTTTTCAGGTCATATGCATGGTCGCGTAGATTGCTTGATTTCCATGCTCAAATTTATTTTTAACTGCTAGTCATAAATATTTTTTTTATTTGTGAATGTTATTTTCACGATTTTTAAGTAGGTCGCGTTTAGATTAAATTATTCTCCTTTATTTGAAGTGGCTAACTAGAAACGCTGGATTCTACTGATAATGTCCCATTGTGTACATTTTTAATCTAAAATAAGCAATATGATTGTTGTTGACTGGTTAACAATAGGAAATGAAATATAAGTTGAACTTTATACGAGTATCTACAGCTGCAATATCAGTAGATTCTGGTTATGGTTGAATTATTACATACTAGAAGGTAATGTAAGCATGTTGGTTTGCATTCACCTGAATGGACCACATGATTACAGTAATTGGGTACTTTTAATTGTGAATTACATTGCTTTTTATGTTCATGACATAATATTAAATCCTATGAATAAGGTATTTTTAAGGTAGGGCAGAGCATGAGTAGGGAACTATAACTTAACTTGCCTTTCGAATCGACTCCTTGGACTGTTTCATAGTGGCTCTCTCTCTCTGTAATATTTTATTCAGAGGATCACTATTGGACGAAAGAGAATCGTTAAATTATTTACATACCTATATGTAATTTATTTTTATAACTAAGTGGCTCTCATTCAGTTAACGGGTTGTATGAACGTAACATCGCTTCATAAAGTTTAATGGTTCATTTGTGGACCTAATTGACTCGCATATCAATTATATGGTGGTTGTATGCCGTGAGAAATGTATCTAATGATACTGTGTCTTTAAATTGATATTGAATGAATGCAATAATTTATTTACTTAATAATTACTTGAAATGAAAGGCCTTTGACCTTGTAAGTGGAATGAAAGATCATCTACAGTGTAATTTCGTTGCAATATTGTATGTTCGCCATTTTATCTGATTCGTTCTTGGTTATGACTGCTAATAATACGCTTGGCGGCAGTTATTCTGTTTTATGGATGGGCGAAAACTCTTTGATACTTTGTGCGAATTGTATGGCATTGTAGTGTCATAATATTCCCTGTGGAAGTTTAATGGGTGCTGACTTGTGAATGGTATGGTCTACTATTTAAGCCGTATGCTGTTTTTATAATGACTGTAGGGTTGTTAGTCAGCTATGCGTGCGGCGTAAATAATAGACCACGTCTATTTATTCTTGACGTGAACGTTGGTCCTTCGAGACAGATTTTGGACTGTCGTTTCATCGTTTTTCTGATGCATTTTTTTTGTTATTCATTCACTGCCTTTACTTTAATTCTTCTGTCTCATTCTATTTATTGTCTCCTATTTAACTTGTCTTGTATTATTACTTTCCTTTTGTAGTATACTAACTCTAGTTTCTTCCTAATTTATTGTCGTAAGCTGGAATGTTTTGTATTCTAAATTAGTCATGAACAGGGCTTCAAAACTAACCCAATGAATTTGCAATAAATTTACCTTTTTCCAATGTCTTAAATCTCGTAAGATTACTGTTACGAACTCGTTGCTTAGATATTTTATTTTGGACGACTTTTAAATAAGTATTTCGTTTATTTAGGGAAATAAACCAGCGCAGGGCTGGGAAACAAAATGCAAAAATGTTATTTATTACATAGGTATAAGAATTCATTTTAAATAATTTTAATGGCGTATCTGTAATGAATAACATTTTTAGATTTTTACAAAATGTGAATCCTACTAATATTATAAATGCGAAGGTTTGTGAGGATGTTTGTGTGTCAATTACGCCCAAATGGCCCAAAGGATTTGGATGAAATTTGGCATAGATATAGATTATAGTCTGGAATAGCATATAGGCTACTTTTTATCTTCATATGTTCACCGTGAGCGAAGCCGCGGGCGGAAGCTAGTAATGTATAAATGTACGTTTGCATGTGAATTATATTTCGATGTTCAACTGTTTACACAGTAATGTAAAGTATAGTAAGAAATCTCTCAATTGAGACACCCAGTAATAACTATTGCACTAATACTGTAAGTATAAAGTTAATTCCCATACAAATAGGCCCTGTTAGAGCCAATTTTAATAAATATATACCTTATTTTATTCGAGTAGAAACGATTCGGACAATGTTGCTTGTAGGTTCCCGTTATTATAACGCCATAGTTTCAAACAACTAGGGAGGAAATGAGTATTATTTTTAGATACAAATTATATCTTAAATTAAGAGGTTGCGTGTCGATTTAAAAGTTCATTTATTTAGACAATAAGGTTAAATGGATGTCTAGTGCTTTTGTGTAATTTTTTTTGAATAATATATATAAAAAAATTCAAACTATTTATTATTTACGAATATCCAACTCACAATCACATACGCAAATAGGCTGTAGGTATATGTATTAAAACTTTACATTGAAAGGTAGGTAATCAGCTGGTAAATAGGTAATAAAGTAAAATAATGGAGACTGTTTTTCAAGCAAGTGTTTTGCTCGGACAAAGTACACTCTTAGATTGCAATTCATTATTTAAACACTTCATAAGAAATATTCGTAAATCCTTTAGCACACTTGGGCATAATATTTTTATTATTTTTGCGAGCCATAAAGATAATGCGTTTACGCCGCTCCCTGTCCTACTTTTCAGTACATTTCAAATATTATTGTCGTAGGTATTAAAAACTCGCGCGATTTTAGCATCAACTTCAGATTATTGTCACAATCACATTTGTCAAATTCCATCAATTTCCTTTGTAGAAGACTTAATTTATATTTTACAGATTTACTAAAACCTCAGAATAACCATTCAATAATTTTGTTGCAGTTGAGCACTGAAACGTTGAGCCTCTTGAACGTACAATTTTGATTATGTACATTTACCTTAGTTTATTTGTTTACAATCTGTAACTAGGTGATAGGTACCTACATTTAATTTAATCGATACACGACAACGGGGCTGCCTAGCACAGCCAGGCTAGTAGGCAGTAGTATAGCCAGATAAACAAAACTATGAGAAAATGGGATTGACCAGCAACACAGGTTTGCTAGCAAGTGTACCTCAGAAGCCTACACTTACTAGACAGAAGGTTGGTATAAAAAGCCTTCAAGAGTCATGTTTCATAAACGAGAACTTTCACGGTCAAAAACTGATAGGTAGAGCGGGCAAAAACGTAGTGGTTCGGGCAGAGTTCGGGCAGAGTATTTTAAAATAGTACCTATGATAAAGTGAAGATACCTACATCAAGGTAAGTTCGTTCTTTTAATTTTCCGGCTCTTGCATACAATGCGAGGTCAACGAGGTAAGACTACATTTTAAATGAAAGAACTACTTTAACACCAAAATCAATGAGTGCTCCATACCCCTTAACAGTCTTATCTTTTCAGAACAGCGTAGATCTACGTTGCGATGTAACACCGGCTCCGTTTATGCTGCGACCGTACGCAGGACTCTACAATCCCTTCTCGGCTGCGTGTTCTGTGCTGTGCAACCACCCAGCCGATACGGAGGCCAAGGAGTTCGTCAAACGAGCTAAGGACAATTGGGTAACTAACTTTACATACATCAACATCAACCTGAAGAAGGCCACTGCTGGACTTAGGCCTTCCCTAAAGAGTTCCATGACGAACGGTCTTGAGCCTTTCCCATTCACCGACTTCCTGAAACTTTCACAATGTCTTCGGTCTATCTGGTGGGGAGCTTTCCAACACTGCTTAGTCCTGTTCGTGGTCGCCTTGGAGAACCTTTATTTCCCAACCGTTGGTGGTTCTGCGAGCTATAAGGCCTGGCTACTGCTATTTCAACTTGCTAATTCAGAGAGCTATGTCGGTAACTTTGAACGTGGAATAGGGCCTTTTGTGCCGTGACTCTATGATAAAAGAACCTTCCTAATCTTCTTTGTTCTACTTTATTTCTCTTACCCACTTACCTATTCATAATCACACACTAACTTTATCGGCTCGATAAAACTATGTCCGCCTCTTTTGTTTACTGTTAGAAAAGGACAGGGCGAGTGTCATCAAGCCGATACAGTTAGTGACTGAATATTTATATTATTATGTATAGAGGGTTATTGCTTTAAGTTTCTAGACGGCAAACCTCATTACTTGAACGAAGACTTAACGAAGATTCAAGATGGCGACAAGGAAAAGATTAGGACACCACATGATATTGTTACTGAAGATATGTTTAGAAGGTAAGAGCCTTTGAACTAGTCCCAATGCTAGGCAATATTTAGGAACGCTGCCTGTGGCGTGACACAGGGGAGGTGCGGGTTCGATTCCCGATGCTGTAGTTACAAGTTCGTATCATCTCACCTGTCAGTTGCAGGATGACGCAGTTGCCAACATGAAGTTGTGAGTTTATAATGTCTATTTGTTGATGTTTCTTGTTGATTAAATATAGATTTTTGGTTTTTTGTTTTTATATCATCTTCAAAATACCGTCTTATTCCAGATACGCTGAAACGGACTCAAGGCCTCTGACGCCAGCTCCGACCCTGGCCAGCGGGAAGTCCCGGGGCTCCAGACGATGTCTCACGCCTGACCAGCCACATACCAAGACTGCCATTGTATTAGACTTGAGAAGAAGTCATAGCCAGGTCAGTAACATTTTTTCTGGCCTACTACTTCAGATTTCAAGGGTTACCGAAAGTATAACGCTAAGTGTTTGTGTTTTAGGTCCGTTTATAAACTGCTCTCAAACATGACAGCGATCTCAAGAGCGTGCTAATTACAAATTTCCGATACAAAAATGATTTTTCCTCGATCTCAAGCCCCTGACGCTTTTGACAATTGTTTTAGTGCTTATCTTGCGCGGTGTATTTTGAGTCTTATTAAGTTATTACGCTAATATACTACGTTACGTAGGTAGGTACCTATAGAGATACGGCTTATACTAGGGGCGTAACGACAAACGTAAAATTGCATAGAGCTAGCCATATGCGTCGGCAGGATTATTTTCAGGGGGTGTTGACTATGATACTAAAAAAAAAAATATATAAACATATTCTTTGTATTTTTTCAAAGCCAGGGGGGTGCAAGTGCAGACCCTTGCACCAGTCTACCGGCACCTATGTAGCTACCGTATTACAACAGCTCAATATACGCTCATTATTTTTGCCCTTAGTGAGCGCCGGCGAATACCTACATACCATACAAAATTCCAATATGTAGCATCAGCGTATAGGTCTTGTCTGCAAGTTGCAATAGAATAGAATAGAAGAATAGAGTGATCGTTTATTTTAGCAAGAGATTACATGGCCGATTAGGTGGTGAGCACAAAAGTATACACATTTAGACATACAAAATAACTTAAAATATATTTCATAGTTTAGGTATACCTAGGTACATAACAATATTATACTAAAATGTTTAGGTATATCGACTCATGTGTCCGAATGCTAAAAAAAGTGTTCAGCTCAGCATTAATGTTGGGTGTGTTAGCACTCAACGCTGATTTTCAGCTGAAACCAAGGAGGAAAAAGTAGATTATCAGTGACCGTAAAAACAACAAACAACAACTACGCAACATAACTCGTGTTATATAATGAACATAGGTATAACAGAATGAAGTTCCTAGGTAGGTTGCAAAATCACACAAAAAGCAAATACTGACCTACTTATGTGTAAAGTTTACGTTCATTATTAAGTATATATGACACTATGGTGAGAATAGTTGAACAAATTAAGTTTATTAGCAGATAATATACCTACTATAAGGCATCTTGTTTAAAGAAATTACTTGATATGTTTCAGTCTTCGCCTTTCAGATTTCTTTATTTTTTTCCAGGAAACTCTATACTACCACGGCTACACGACTTCAGACATAACCGCTGGCCACAACACAAGCCCTACCAATGAACGCTCGACCTTACCGTCTCTCAACTTATCAGACGGTGCGCACGCGCGGCTGCTGAAGGGGCAATGCGAACAGCTACCCCCTTTAGCGTCGCCGCTGGTGCTGGCCAAGCGGATAGCTAAAGAACCTGTGAGCGTTAGGACTGCTAAAAAGGTGGGACGTCACACGCGCCTAGACTTCGTTATTTAGAACTCATCGCGCAATCTCTTAAGAGATTCGTGGCTCAGTCGGGCTCAGCAGGGCAATGCGAGCGTTATCCCCTTTAGCGTCGCTGCTAGTGCTGGCCAAGCGGATTGCTAAAGAACCTGTGAGCGTTAGCACATGTGCCTAGACTTCGTTCATCATGTTCCTTCTTCGTCTGTTTTTTTTATGTTATACTGAGGCAAACAGGCTTACGGCCCTCCTGATGGTAAGTGGTTACCGTCGCCAATTGAAATTAGCAACACCTGGAGCATTGCTAATGCGTTGCCTGCCGAACCCCTCCCCCCCCCCCCCCCTAAAGAGCTCTGGCAACCTTACTCACTGCAGGAACACAAGACTATCTGAAACAAATAATGTTATTTGGCTGCGATATTCTGTAAGGCGGAGGTACCTCCCTAGGCGGGCTGCTCCAATTTCAAACGAAAAGAGCCTCTAAGAGGCCCACTTTAATCCTTTCACTACACTGATTCTTTCGTCGACAGTCATAGGCCCTTTTCAGGGCCACCATACCTCAACCTGGTCACTAACCTAATACAGGTTGACCTAAACATCAGTAACACGACAAGAAGAAGAAGATACTTTCACCACACCGGTTCTTTCATCAATGGTCATTGGGTCTTTTCAAGGCCAACATACCTCAACCTTATCATTTATCTAATACAGGATGAACAAGAAAGAACCAGTGACACCAAAACCAAGCAAGCACTTCCTACCTGTCAATATTTACGTTTTTGTGTGGGCTCTTTACACACCCACCTAATGAATACTAGGTAAACCTTTGTGACATGGCCCACGCATTACGTGTTAGGATTTAATTTTAGCTGAAAGGTACCGACGACACAAGTATTTTTCCATAGACCACTCAAAAGCTCATCAAGCGGAACCATCAAGAATTTACACCTCGATAAGCGAATTGATAGGCCGACGTTAATCGATAATCTGTCAGTAGTCTGTACTCAGCCGTTGCCATTTTAACACCAACAATGCTGCCGTTCCTAATATCCAAGACCAAACTTTTACCGAGCAGAAAAGACGCGAAAGACAAGAAAGGGAAAGAGAAGAGCTTCTTTGTAACCGGTGATAATTTGGCTACAATAAAACCAAGGAGAATCAAACGGCAACCTTTAAAACTGCCCCCTATGATACCCCCGTCTCCCTGTGACTGCAATTTACTTCATTTGACGAAGATAGTGATAAGTTACGCGCCGAAACGGCGGAAGCGCGGTGGCTCGAATATAGTTCTCTCTATGACCGCTTGGGGCACCACTGGCCAACGGAAGAGAATGAAGCTACCCAGTGTTAAACTAACTCAGAAGCTAATCAAGAAGAAACCGCTGGTTTACGACAGTGATGCGTTTTTTAAGAAGCTTGAGGTACCTTGCTTGCTTGTCATGTCACCGATTCTTGCGACAGAGGCCGCTGTCTGTAGCTCCAATCTTAAGGAGATGGTGGTTGAGATCACAGTGGCCCGTGATGATACCCACCATCAGCCTTAGGTCTTCGCGATTCATCTTCAGTAGCGTTGTTGTCACGTGTTTGTTTAGTGTTGGGAACATAATCTTTGAGTGTTGCGCAGTCTAATCTGCGCTCCCATAGCTTCTGATCCTTTTCGGAGTTCAGTTTTAACCGGTTCTTAATCTCTGTTGATGAGGGTCTGCAGAGGCTGATATCGTATGTCGTTGGTGTTTGTTTTGCACCTTTTTTGCTAAGGATTCAGCCTTGTTGTTCCCTGGACATGTTCCATGACTTTTTGTCCATTTCACTTTAACAATGTGTTTCTCGGACAACTTTTGAAGAGCAGCATGACATTGTACAATGGATTCTGACCTGGTATCTGGTCTTTCAGTGCATTGATGAGTGCTGCGCTGTCTGTTGTGAAAATTAGTTGAGCCTGTGCGCTTGCATTGGCTGCACCTGTTATAGACTCTAATGATGAAGACATTTCTATTGCTGCCAGAAGGAGCCCCATGGTTTCTGCCTGGAAGACGGTCGTTCTTTTGCTAAGGGGTTGTGCATGCGATAGCCCATTTTCTGGACAGTTGAAGCCACAACCCGCACCTGTTTGCCTGTTTTTTGTTTGGCTCCATCAGTGTAGATATGAAAAATGTTAGAGGCCGAGGATGTTTCCTCCATTCTCTCATAACTTTTGAGTTGATACCTCTTGCAAGTGACATATGTTGTGGCTATTCTGTCGGTGCCTTTTAGCGCCTCGGGTATTACGTGGATAGCCTTATCCAGAATTTTGCAGTGGTTTGTTGTTTTGGTACTCAACGATTCTTTCTTGGTCATCGTGTATTAGGTCTGTGAGCAGGTTGAGGTATGGTGGCCCTGAAAAGGGCCTATGACCGTCGGTGAAAGAATCAGTGTAGTGAAAATAAAAAAGGTACTTACTAGGTTTTTGTAGGCGCCCTTTTCAAGACACCGTACAAAAACGGTAAGCTAATCACTTTTCACGGGAGATAAGTGAAAGGACTTCGGGCCTCAGATTTGCTTTCGCATTTGTATTATTGAGCTTTTTTTTTAATTTCAGAATCAGCTTAAGGCTCTTAACCTGGGCAAGCCTATGAAGAGTAAGAAGAGTCCGCCCGCGTCGCAGCGGTCCAAGGCGGACAAGGACGGCAACGAAAATGACGACGTCACTGTTGATGAAGGAGGTTAAAGCAACTGCCTGCAATCATAGCCAATATTGGTTACCTTCTCACGCCTCTTCTTTCTCAAGGACTTATTAAAAACACAAAAAAAAACTACCAAAAAAAAAGACAAAAAACACTTTTATTTTTCAAATCAGATTTGACTTACTACAACATAATAATTTATGAAATAACGTGCAGATAAAGTTTTGTTTGAATAGCAGGTGGCGACGGAGAAGGTAAGAGGCGAGGCAAGCGTCGCAAGAAGGGACGGAATGGCAGCGATCGTATGACGTCAGCGGGATTGGCGGCGCAAGCGCAGCAGGACCCTGAAACTCAGGTAACATTAACTTTGTAGTCGGGTCAGTCCACTACATGCAACAATTTAAGAATTACCTAAGCACTATTTTTGTTATTACACATTGTTACGGTACTATATTATTGGTAGGTTTAATTGATCGAACGAGCGAAGCGGAAAAGATTTCGAGGCATGTTCAAATTTGGTTCATAAAAGAGGGTGGTGGTATGTGACATGCATTCGTATGCATGTGTGTGTGTTGGAGGTTGTTCGGGAGTGGAGGTGGTAATTATAAACACGTCTGGTTTGCTTGACACTCGTTTATTACTGAAGCTTAACCTATTACACACACACATGCATACGAATGCATGTCACATACCACCACAAGAGCAATTTTTGTTAATATTTCATTCTTATATTTTCGGTCCCAAATAAATACTTTGAGTACTTGAATACCTTGAATGGGCTTATTAAGTACTTTGAGTGCAGAGCCTGTAAAAGGTCAACTTTCATAATAGTTTTTTCACGAAGTCAGTCGATCCTTATGAATTGTAAAGTATATGTGTGACTGGCCTCATAGCTCAGTTGGTAGTAACTCTGCCTTCTGCGTTAGAGGTCGCGGGTTCAATGCCCGCGCTGGACAAACATTTGTGTGATGAACACAGATGTTTGTTCTGTGTCTGGGTACCCATAGTACAGGCTATGCCTAGTTTGGGATCAGTTGACCGTGTGTAATATGTCCGGTAAAAAAAAAACCTACGATCATGAACACGCCGCGCTTGATGTTGATGGTGATGAATTTCAGATCGCCGGTATCGGCACGGACTCGCAAAACCCGAGCTCGCGCGGTTCCATCGCCCCCTCGGCTGATGACGACATCATCATTCTGCCCGTCATCAAAGCTGGCAACACTCGCAAGACGGACTCCTTCCTCGACGACGATATCCTGAAGTATCTGCACAGAGAGGTGGACGAAGAAGCGATTGAGACTGAATTTGATATCAAGGTGAGAAAACAACTCGTCATAAAATCCTACTTAAAAGATAGGTAGAAAATTCTTTCATCATTTCAGCCGTTCGACGGCCACTGCTGAACATGGCCTCCCCCACAGACAGAGCAAATTCCTTATCTTGTGGGGGGATTTGCCCATACTCACCGCGCTGGGCATGCGGGTTGGCGAGCGCAGTTAGAGCTATCGTTGTTAAAATGAGGGACGCTGCTGCCCATCCCCTAGCTTTTTTCCCTTAGTCGCCTCTTACGACATCCGCAGATAGAGATATGGAGGGGCCTATTCTTTAGCCGGGGCCACCACGGCCTTCTTCGGAAAATTCTTTATTGCACATAAAAATAGTACAATAAGTAAGTAATAAGTTTTATTTGTAACAGAAAAATAAAAACTAAAAATACAAAGACATTTGATACATATTATTAGGAAGGTACTCCTTACTTATAACTCGTTTGTTAGTATGTATAGTAGGTAGGTTCTAAATCTAATCCTAAAACAAATCAATTATATTGGCCTTGATTAGGCAAAGTAGTTAGATAGGTAAGTATACAAAATAGAGTTTAAATTAATTTATAAGTATAGTAGGTAGCTATGCAATAACTTTGATCTCCACACTAGGATTCCCTGTGCTGTGGAGACCAAATTATGCTGAACAATCTGAAAAATGGTGAGCACAGCGACAAATGCGAACTTAATGCTAAAAAGCATTATCTTCCAGATGATCTTTGTGTTTATGGACAGAAGATGTGAAGGTAGTGCACAGGAGAGGGAACAATTGAGATCATAAAAACGAAAATAAAAGGAATTATGATGCTAATTACGTACTAAAAATTTGAGAGAAATGCGTTGCGCTTAATATAAATATAAATTCATATTAATATAAATGCTTTATATAAATGCGAAAGTTTGTGAGGACTTTTGGATGTATAGATGTTTGGATGTTTGTGGTTCAATCACGCCCAAACGGCCGAACGGATTCGGATGAAATTTGGCACGGAGATAGATTATAGTCTGGAATAGCATATAGGCTTTATCAAGGTACCACGCGATCGAAGCCGCGGGCGGAAGCTAGTAAATAATAAATAACACTCACCATTCACATAGCCCTGACCCCACACTAGGAGTCCCCTGTGTCGTGGCCCGAAAGGGGCTTATTCTACACGTAATTGGCAACAAAGTTTGTTTTATGACGTTTGGAAAAATTTCATTCTATCAGTTCAAACTCATTATTCCGCTGTTTTAGGTAATCTTTAAGTCGAATTTCTCTTAGGTTTAATAATGACTTCTATAGATAAATATTCCGTTCATATTACACACGGTCAACTGATCCCAAACTAGGCATAGCCTGTACTATGGGTACCAGAGACGATACATAATAAATATATATTTAACACCCAGACACAGAACAAACATCTGTGTTAGTCACAAATGTTTGTCCACTGCGGGAATCGAACCCGCAACCTCTAGCGCAGAAGGCGGAGTTACTACCAACTGGGCTATGAGGCCAGTCTCCTTAGATGATAAAACATTGAAAAGTTTCCGGAAAAAACAGTTTTTTTTATCAATATTTTGATATTTTTTTCCGCTAATATTCTTTTTGTTGATAAAATAAACCCCATGTTCGGGATGGTATACATATTATGAATCACCTTGTACAATTGTACATACTACGTACTTCATACTAATATTATAAGAGTGATAATTCGTTACCACTCAGCTCCGTAACGGCTGAACGGATTTTCATGAAATTTGGTATGGTGATAGCTTGAACCGTAGTAAACACGGCACCTTATAATATGATAACACTTAATTCCAGAGACGCTACGTGCTAGAGGAGGCGCTTCGCACGCGGCCCGCGCGTCCGTACGGCACGGAGATGCAGATGCTACTAAAGGAATTAAAGGTATTTATTTAGGTTATTTCTCAGGGAGCAAACAACAAAATGGTCCATATTAGAGATGAGTCGTACTTGCTATTTCGCGTACCAGATCCATAACGTATCGTATTTTACAAGAACCAGGTTCTAAAACCAGGTACTAACACACAGGCAGGAACACAACACTATTTGTATTGTAACAAATAATGTTATTTGGCTGCGATCTTCTGTAAGGCGGAGGTACCTCCCAGGCGGGCTGCTCCAATTTAGAGCGAGAAAATCTCGCTGTGCCCTGCCTCCTCCTAGAAAATCTCGCTGTGCCCTACCTCCTCCTCCTTTATAGCACATAAAATAACAAAAGTTGGGCTTAATGCCAAGGCATTATCTACTCGTACCAGACATTTATAGAGGGTACAGCGCTAGTAGATTGAACGTTAATTTAGCCGTTTATGATCATTTTTAGGGTTCCATACCTCATTTGGAATTTTGATTTTCTCGAGTTCTCGCACATGACTGACTTTATTTCTTATTTATTTATTTAGGTTCGCCAACAGTTGATACACAAAGCATACATCTCACTTAAACTAACGGCCTTAACCTATGTGCACAACCTATTACAGGCAAACATCACATGCATAAAAGTTTGTAAAAGAAAAAAAGGAAATAAAAAATCAGTTTATGATTTTATAGTGATTATCGATTGAATAGTGATAATAACATACACTAAAGGAATACTATGATTATCTATGATATCCCAATAATTTCGACTCAGACGGGATTTGAACCCGCAACCTTCCTCTAGATACGGGGATGCTCTAACTAACTAAGGGTGGATTCGACCAAACTTTATCCATGAAATAAAATGACTATTTACTCTAGAGTAAGCCTGTTTTCGTTTTACCAAGTGCTATCCCACGAATAACTCTACTATCCGAGATTATATCGCTATACCGCCAACATCCATGGGAATAGCAAGTAATACAGGGATTATTTTAATGGCGGCGGCCGACCAGCTGATTGCGACATGGCTTGCAAATAGGTTGAATTCAAATAAAAATATCTCTACGGTCCTGCACGTCACTGCACGTGTCAAGTAATTATGTATTTGGTGATTTTGGTGGTATTTTACAGTGCTTATTGTTTTCAAATATACTTCTATCTACTGCCATAAGCGGTACAATAGCTGAATCCTACTAATATCATAAATGCGAAAGTTTGTGGGGATGTTTGATAATCAATCACGCCGTAACGGCTCAACCGATTTTGTTGAAACTTGAAATATAAATAGTCTTTGCCTTGAATAGCATATAGGCTATCTTTTGTGTAGGTACCACGCGAGCGAAGCCGCAGGCAGAAGCTAGTATAAAATAGGTATAAATGAAAATATTTTAAAGATTCTTATTTTTAAACTTTAATTTAATTATTTAATTTAATTTTTCAATACTCTTCTGGTAGTCGATTGCTTCCATTTTATTTTTGTGCAATTGCTCCAGTGAGGATGAAGAAGCTGTGTACAAAGGTCGCCTTCTTGAAATCCAAGATATGTGTTTGTGTGTTCCTTCTTGTTCTTTATTCACTCGTAGAGAGTAGAAACAGGAGCTCTTAACAGTTGAGGGGTATAATCACTCCAATCCTGAAATAAAGCAATAATAATGTAATAATAAGCACTAAAAGGAGTCCTAGTAGGAGGTGCCTTGACTTTCAATCCGAAGGGCGCGGGTTCGAATCCATATAGTGCAGATATGCATTCGAAAAATTGATGTTCTCGAATGTAATGAGCCCAAAACTGTGAAGGAAAACATCATCAGGAAAACTTCTGATTAATTGAACCTGTAATACTGAAGCTTGAGTGGCGGGTTACTATTACCTGTTTGGATTCTATGCATCCTATTGAGTGACTCTTCCTCTTTGGCATTTTTTTCATTGATTCCCACTGGGTTTTTGAATTCTCTGATGAGCGCAAGCAGTGTGTAGTTTAGCAATTATATTCTTTGGACAGCAAGTGTTTCTCAGATGCCAATTTGGGCTTCTTTTTCTCTTTTCTTCATTTTCGAACAAAGGACACCGCAAACACTATTTTTCTTCGAAAATCTCAAATCACAACATAAACCAGAAAATACTTTGTTGATGCTGCGATGACGGACGACAAACAATGACAATCGCGCGCACTGCACTGGCCCTGCACTACTGCGATAAACTAAAGTGGCATACCATTTCGCTTGGCATTCTAACAAACAACTGTATTTTGATTTTAGTTGGTTTACATATTTGTTCATTCATTCATTATGTAGCACTAGAGTAACAATACCCAGTATTCTTTTTCGATGGAAAAATGCAAACCAAGTTATCCGGGATTAAATTCAGGGAATAAAGTTATGACAGGGATTGTTATTCTGGCATAACATAGCGTTTGGTCGAATCCACCCTAAGTAATAAGGTGTAATAAACCTAACTAATAAGTGTGATAATTTGAAGGTGCCGGCGATGAGTCTGGGTGACTGGCTGCATATCCCGCGAGTTTTCTCCCGGCAGAGTGCGTGGTTCTCCCTGCCGATAGACTCCAACGCACTACAGAGTGAGTACTTAAGCCTGGCCGTTCGCCATTAAGGCGCTACACAAATCATAATAAAATGTCCAGTGGGCGGAGTGAAGGAAGTGACAGCGCTATGTACTATAATTGAATGCGGAAAGAGCGTTAGAAGGCGCTCGAAAGTAATCGACGTAAGCGAAATATAAGAAAATATCGATTATTTTAAAAACTATCTATATTTATTTAAAGTGTCTTGGATTTGGGTACCCAATGCTATTGTCTAACACAATATTTAAAAAAAAGTTATTTTTGTAAGATAGTCTCAAGAGTATTTTCGAAAAAACTGTTGCAGAGGACCCAACTTTAAAAAATAAATCTATCGAGAAAAGTTTTACCAATCGCGTTTCTGTCTTGGATTTATGTAAATAAAATGCTCAAGTTATCTTTGTCATAAAAATCAAAACTGTGTGGTTTGCGGTCATTGAGAAAAAACAATTCAAAAATCATAAAACAATTAAACCCTCACCTTATTGAGAAAAAACATTTGTTTTAGTACTAGCTTCCGCCCGCGAGTTCCTTCGCGTGGTACCTTGATTAAAAGCCTATCCGCTATTCTAGGTAAAGAACTTTATGTATTCCAAGTTTCATCGGAATCGGTTGAGCCGATACGGCATGATTGAACAACAAACATCTATACAAACTTTCGCATTTATAATATTAGTAGGAATAAGTAGGATACCAGCCGTGATGGCCCCTGCTGAAGAATAGGCCCCTCCATATCTATTTACCCGTGGATGTCATAAGTAACGAAAAAATCTAGGGATAGGCAGCAGTGTCTCCTAGTTTA
Organism: Anticlea derivata; assembly: GCA_947579855.1. Classification (NCBI taxonomy): domain Eukaryota; kingdom Metazoa; phylum Arthropoda; class Insecta; order Lepidoptera; family Geometridae; genus Anticlea; species Anticlea derivata. The sequence continues at coordinate 2,547,147 of OX388269.1, forward strand.
ACAACGATAGCTCTAACTACGCTCGATAAAGCTACTGGATAAAGTCAATTTTGAATTTGACATTTGAGGGCGTACGATATCACAAGCCCCCTGAAAAGTCAAACTCAACGTTCCCTGATAAAAAGTTGCCCATATGGCATATAGCTATATGCAATTCCTGTAGGTATATTTAATACATACATGCCAAAGGAGCCATTTCATTCTGGGCCTGGTCCATGTACACTACATAGAAAAATTAGGAAAAAATAGGAGATTACAAGAAAAATACAATTTCATTAATTTGAAGACAAATGCGATGGTACAAGAATAGTTCTTCTGGTAAGTTTTTTACGATGTGAACACTATTTGAAGGCCGCCATGTTGGTTTATAATTGGCGTTTGACATGACATTGACATATTTTTCATGTCATGTTGTTTGATTTGATGTTTTTGTTTTGTCAGATAAATGTAGGTTGTCAAAATGACATTTCACGCACGTCCATCCGCCATATTTTTGTAGCGCTGTGTGTTGCTCTCTTTGTCGAAGAAAAACTTATTGTACCTTAAAACGAAGTCAATTTAAGTTATATAACCAATTAAATACGTTTACTTTATTGATTAGCCATATTTTAGAGTAGTGTACACAGTGCAGGCCCAGGCTCCATATATTGATGAAACGTCTCTTTTCATTCTAATCCGTTCAGCGGTTGCGGCGTAACAAACATCATCACAATTTTCACGACTAAAATATTTGTATATATAACATCATCGGTGGTGTAAGGGGTTCCAAATAACACCAACTGGAACCCAAGCCAACCTCACCGGCACACCCTGCCGATCAACGAATGAGGCTCTGGCGCTCCACCAACCAACACGCACTGGACCAGCGTTTTTTTTTTTTATGTTATACCGAGGCAAACAGGCTTACGGCCCTCCTGATGGTAAGTGGTTACCGTCGCCTATTGACATTAGCAACACCTGGAGCATTGCTAATGCGTTGTCTGCCGAACCCCTCCTACCTCTAAAGAGCTCTGGCAACCATACTCACCGCACCGTGGTGGGTCTATGGTCCAAACCCCCCCCCCCCCCTTTGGGGGAGGCCTAGGTTCAGCAGTGGACTTCATCAGGCTGATGATAATGATGAAACTCATCAGTGGGATAATTCTGCTTTCAGCGCTGACTCCAATGAATTATGCTGCGAGATTCGTGACCTTGAAGAAGTCGAAGCAGTTGCTGTACCTCACGGTGTTGAGGAAGTTCAGAGAACGGGGTTACAGGATGCCTATTCAAGTAAGACCACTAATCGCTCATTACTCAACTCAACTCTTCATAGAAATCGTCCGAACCTGAATTGCACGCTTCACCACTAAGACAGGAACCCGTCACTCGCTCATTAACAAAATATATAAATAAATAAATATTCCGGACATATCACACACGGTCAACTGATCCCAAACCAGGCATAGCCTGTATTATGGGTACCAGAGACTGATATACATAATAGATATATATTTAACACCCAGACACAGGACAAACATCTGTGTTAGTCACAAATGTTTGTCCAGTGCGGGAATCGAACCCGCGACCTCTAGCGCAGAAGGCAGAGTTACTACCAACTGAGCTATGAGGCCAGTCAAGTCAATGTACAAGAATAGAATAGAATATAGCTTTAATGTACACCAAAAGAAAATACACAATCAAGAGTTAAAATATCATAAAAATTGTGTGACAATGGGTGGCCTTATCGCTAAAAGCGATCTCTACCAGGCAACCTTTGGATGGACAGGATATACAAAGTAGAAGAGGACGAAGAAGAGTATGCTATTTCTAAAGGGGCTTATTCTACACCCAATTATTGGCAATAAAGTTGATTCAACGACTTATAAAAATTCGTCATTGTTGTTATTTTTCATAATTTGATATTTTTCATTGAAAAAACAATAAGCTTTTTTGGAGTCAAATCCAAAGATCAAATTCAGTATTCATATAAGACCTCGGTCACACGTAGTTTTTTTTAAACAACAGGTAAAGCGTAGGGTGTCACACACATTTTTACCTTCCAAAAAATGACCAAGGACCAAGCTTTGTTTGTTGCCTGATTCTTCTCGGCTTGATCGCGAGGAACAGGCGTAGCTTCACCTAGTTTCCAAGACGCTTTAAAGTGATCCTAGTGATTGAAATAAACACCTTTTCACTACATTCATTTTTGATTGCTGCTAATGTTTAATGTTTTGATATACCTGATACCTGTCTGTTTCTATCAATATTAATTAATATGTATAAGGTTAATGTTCAAATCAATCAATTGACGTAACTAAGTGTTCCATAGTGTACCAATGGTTGAATAAATATGAAATGAAATGATTTTGAGCGCTTTAATCTTTCAGAACATAGAAGAAGGCCTAATACTGATGATGGGTGGCATCCTGACCTCGGCTCAGGCAGCTCACTTCAAGACAGTCATGCAATTCGACGAATACGTTGAGGAAGATAGTATACCGGATGAAATCAAGCTCACTCTGCTCGGAGGGAGCAGACGGAATATGGATGAGTCGGGAGACGCAGAAGAGGTACACTTGTACTTTATTTTTATTTATAAATATACTAGCTACCGCCCGCGGCTTCGCTGGCGTGGTACCTTCATAAAAATCTGACTTAAAAATCTGCTTATTCCGAGCCTACTGTACTAGCTTCTACACGAGCAGCCTGTGGGTAAGTTATACGCAAAAGCAGTTCAGCGCCCTTCGCGTTCAGTATAATAACGCATTCAGGGTGCTGGTGGGGCTGCCCCGGTTCTGCAGCGCGTCGGGGATGTTCGCCGAAGCGCGTGTGGACTGTTTCTACAGCACCATGCGCAAGCGGTGCACATCCCTGGGCCGCAGAATCAGGGCCAGCTCCAACAGCATACTGAATGTGTTGTCAACCAGGTTCGACTGCGAGTACCTAAACCATTGCGGTATGGTACATGCGCAGTACATGAAGTAGATTCCACCTACTCTACCTACTTACCTTCCAGTTCTGCTTTCTGCAATAATAAGTATAAATAATATGTGTGATATGGACTATGTTAATTGTCTGAAATAAATGATTTATATATATATATAAAAATTAGCCTATATGCTATTCTAGGTAAAGAACTCTTTTCAACGAAATCGGTTGAGCCGTTACGGCGTGATTTAACAACAAACATCTAAACATCCTCACAAACTTTCGCATTAATAATATTATTAGGATTAGTAGGATAGGCTGTCTTGGTGTAGGTACCCCAACTATCGATCCAAAGGTCGCGGGTTCGAACCCGGTCGTGCACCAATGAGTTTTCTATTGGAGTGCTCAGAACGGTGAAGGAAAACATCGTGAGGAAACTCGCGGCTGTGTTGTGAAAGTTATTTTCTTTAACTGATTCTCTCACCAACGGTCATAGGCCCTTTTATACCACCATACCTGGTTACTGACCTATACAGGATAACCAAGAAATAATCAGTGACACGACAAGCAAACAAGTGTCATAAATGGATTAAGGCTCACGACCCATCCTTTGGATCTCTGGGTATTCAAATCCCTAGGTTCGTTTTACCACAGATAACACAATACTATTTTACTAACATTTATATACATATATATTTTTATTTATTCTTTTCTAGAGTACAGAAAATACCCTCAAATACCGGACGTGGTGCGGCCTATGCGCCATCTGCGAACGGATGTACGGCCGGTTCCCGCCCAGAGACAAAGATCCTCCTGATGGGGTATGTAATATAAAATGTAGAGCACTAAAACCAAATTACATGACGCACTGTCTATAATCGCATCATCAACAAAGTCCTTTTTCACAGATTAAAAAAATAATGACGCAATGACTTGCTAAAATAGAGCGAGTTTGCTTTATTTTAAAAATATTATATCATCATCATCATCATTCCCGCCATAGATATGACTGGCCTCATAGCTCAGTTGGTAGTAACTCTGTCTTCTGCGCTAGAGGTCGCGGGTTCGATTCCCGCTCTGGACAAACATTTGTGTGATGAACACAGATGTTTGTTCTGTGTCTGGGTGTTAAATATTAATCTATTATGTCTGGTACACATAGTACAGGCTATGCCTAGTTTGGGATCAGTTGACCGAGTGTGATATGTCCGGAATATTTATTTATTTATTTATTTCCAGCGCTACCAATCTTGTAAGGCTTGCACCCAAAATAATGAATCCTATATCTCTATTATTCATGGGCATATCCCCCCAAATGATAAATAGGATCCTACATTACTACCCATGAATGTCGTAAGAGGCGTCTGAGGGAAAGGCGAGTATGGACTCGCCACGCTGGGCATACGGGTTGGCGAGCGCAGTTAATCTAGTGTTGATAGGCAACGCTGCCGCCCATTTTCCTATCATATATAAATAAATAAATATTCCGGACATATCACACATGGTCACCTCATCCCAAACTAGGCATAGCCTGTATATATTCCCTAAGTCGCCTCTTACGGCATCCACAGGTAGTAAGGAGGATCCTATTCTTCGGGCGGGGCCACCACGGCTTCTACCCAATACCTACTAATTTATTTTTGTTGCAGATGGAGTTGAGCGACTTTACGATGGTGGAAACAAAATTAGCAGTACTGAGAGTACACCAAGGACTTGTAGAAGTACTGAATACTATAAGAGAGCGGTGATTTTGTCTAAACGCTTGGATAGTGTGTTGAAAATTTAGAAAATTTAGGAAGTACGAGTACTTATTTACATGTATTTTTAAAGAAATAAAACATCTTTTTGTATTCATAGCTTTCCGTTTTTTTGTGGTTGGTTCCGCCTTGTCTCCCTAGATGGCGCCACTTAAGCCAAATGATTTTTCTATACTGGTAAATATTTTTGCTTCTTGGAGAAAAATCAATAAATGAATCATTTGGGTAACGTTTGTTCATGCTGTTTTGATTCAGTCACTCGTACCCATACTGTATTTCTATTCTCAATGCATTGGATAATTTTGCGATTTTGAAATCTAATCGAATAGCGTAGTCGAACCACAAAAAGTGGATCTAGGTTTTGATTTTTCAAACTCACTTAAGTGTTTTGGATTTTCCTTTTAACATTTTAGTCGGTATTTCATGGATTTTAATAAAAAAAAGAAAATGGATTGAAAAAAATGCCTGTAATATTATATTTTTATTTTAAAAAAATGTTTATATATGTCCCATAGCTAAATACCAATACTAGGTACCTACTAAAAATACCACTGAATATTTGTCTGCTCTTCGCTGTAGAGTTGCGTTTTGCTTGGTATATGATTCCTGTTGGCCAAACATCGAATGCAAGCAAAATGTCCTGCATTGCTGGTGCCCACAGGATGTGAAATTGGCGCCTCTCTATCCAGTCCCAAAAAGACTGTCTGCCCACCCATATACCATCAGAAAATGTCTAATATCTGAAATGTATTTTGCAATAAGATTTTTTAATAGTTTTTTGAATACGGTACTATGAATTAAACATACTCCTTAGTACTCTACTTCAGTTCCAAGTACAAAATATCGGTAGGTAGGTATTAAATACTTGAAGGTATGTAGGTACTGTGAAATTAAGACGCCGTACTCTATCTATACCGGTCAATGTCAACCTGATACTACCAAGTGCTATACTAAGCTATGGTATGCTGTTCAAAACCATGTAAAGTAATGCAAAGCTATATTATGCTATGATGTACTTACATTACTGAGTACGATGCCCGAGCCGCGATACCGTTCGGGGGGTTGAGGCTTAGAAGTACAGACGGAGCGCGCTGATACATACAGAGTCGTCAAAGAAGGGCGCCTTGGGCACCGGTCACCGGACTCGGATCGGCACAAGTACTCTGTAATCGGCACTTGAATCGACTTGTGAAGTCCGAGTGACGATCGACCGACACGGTCCGACTATGAGACCAAGTCCGTCACTGAATACTTGCAAGACGTTAAAGTATTGCGAAATCGTACCTAGTTCGAGTACTTAAATTCTAACACCTAGTTTTAAAACTAAAGCGCGTAATTAAAACGCACCGCACCCACATCTCTATTTCATTTTCATTTGTTAGTTTAGTTCGGGTACGATTTGAAGTTTGAATTGAACGATCTCCGCGTGACAAAATTGACAAACAATACAATCCAACCATGAACCAAAACATCATCATTGGATCTCCGTAAAATCTAATGTAGAGATTATTTTTGTACCGTACCATTTTTATGTTTTGTTTGTATATTTGTAGTGTCGTTCACGCTTCTAAATTATTATATTGGTACCTAAGTGGATGTGGAAACCGAAAAACTTTTGCAGCGTAAGATTTAATTACGAACGAACGTTGGCTGGTCGTTGGGGCTGATTGAAGTGTTTAAATTCTCTGGTTATTTTAATTCACGTGTTGTGTTTTTCTGTTCAATTTGGTTAACAAATGACCGAGGAGACTATGAATCTTGCGAGGGAACCAACTAGCACTGACGGTGAGTAAATACAAAGTCTAAAATAGGTCGTTAGGCGTCGCGTTGGCGCGTTGTTATAATTACTTACACTACAGGGATTTGTTCCCATTCCAGAGTATTTTGTGACGGCGCATCAGATCTTCGATTGCTGTGGTATTGAGAGTGAGAGCACGCTGCACGTAGACTCTCTGATGGATAAATTCACACCTTTTGTGAAGACAAACAAGTAAGATACTTATGCTACCATCCAACAACTTTAATGCATGGATATTCACGTGTTATTTTAATAAATTTCTATACATCTGAGTCAATAAAATGCTCTAAACATACTTGACCCGATAGTGGGTCCAGCACCGCTTTCAGCTCAATGTGTTGACACCTGTGCAACAGAAAGCCAAGCAACTGATCGCTGACACCCTCTATTTTGACACCAAAAACCCCCCAACTCAACTAAAAAGTCGCAAGAGCTTTATGCATAAGACACAGGACCACCCAGCTGAAATGAAGTTCAAGGAACCATTGCCTGATTTCATATAATAGCTCTACAAGAGCAACTACCTCCAGGACACGATCTGAAAATCTAATAATAGATTCCGGACTGAAGTCAGCTGACACAGACAAAACTTATGCAAATGGGGGATAATGGGTATGCATGAAGCCTCGGACTGAACGTCATTGCAAAGCCATGTCCAGTTCATGCCTCATTTGCTCTTCAGTCTGCTAGTATTTGAATAAAACATACCTAGGCACATATAACTCGATCATAAACAAAAATGTTTACAAATAAAACATTTAATAGGTCAGTTTTATATAGCTTCAGTAAAATGGTTCCTGTTGGCATGTTGCCCTATTAACACTGTGTTATAGTTTATTATTGTAGCAAACACAGGAACATACCATGAATGAATTAGGTATGAAAAAAAGCTATGATGACAGACACTACTACATTATAAGGATACTATGATATTTTATAATATCCCAAAAATGTCGACTCCAATGGGATTTGAACCTGCAACCTTCCCCTAAATACGGAAATGCTCTAACCAACTAAGCTACGAAGACCCTTCTCATGGGAGCGAAAATCTTCAGGAAATCCAAACGGCTAAAAGCGCCGATACTGTCATGGTATGAAACATTGTAGTGCGCATGCCGCTTTACACTGGAACCATTAAAAAAACATTGTATTCTTATATCAAGAAGATTCTTCTGTTAAATTGTTTGTTCCCTTTATCAAGAAGATTCTTCTGTTAAATTGTTTGTTCCCTTTTCAGGGCTGAATTCAGCTTTCTAAAGACCCTTCTAGACCCTGACCAATGTAATCCTGAGATCAATGTTACCAAGCTAGCAAACGCATTGCACCAGTACAGTGAGAGCCAGAAAACAAAGATGGACCTGGATGAAAGGTAATAGTGCCATTGAACACCTGTTTTTTAAAAGCAATTATTTTTTATATATTCATTTCCAACCAAAATCTGTTCCTCTATCAAGTAAAATGATACAGGATGATTGCTATGGCCTGGTTTTCTTCAAAACTAATCATTGATTTGTTTTTTTTTAACCTAATACGTTGTCTATTATAAACATAAAAATAATTATTTGATTAAAACTGGGACAAAAGCCTTAAACTGGCTTGCAAATACCAAGAATTAGGGCTGGAATAGGTTTAGCACTCTCCACAATGATACACATCACTGCAGCTACAAACACCCCCATCTACGAGATTAGTTCTCATTATATCTTTGTTTTTATTTATTTCAGTTTCAATTTGAGATGTGGTCAAGCACCTCAGGATTCTGATTCGGGAATATCTACAGATGGTATGTATGATTTTGTATACAAAATCTATTGTTAACCTTTATTCTATTGTTTTTTGTGTCTTCTGTCTATGTTTGTCAAAATAAATTTATTTCATTTCATTTTCATTTCATTTCAAGTTGATTATAAATATGTATATTCTGCAACCAACTGGAAATAATGTTTTTTTTATTTTATTTTAACAAAATAACAAATGTACTTGTGTCGCCTCTAAAAATAAAGGATGGTCAAAAACACGCATACCCTAACTATTTACTATCTATTTCGGTTGTCATGGCTGGCATAGCTTTTCTACATTAGATTAGTTGTAGGTTGGATACGGTTGTCTGGAAGAAATCGCTGCTTGCGATAAGACCGCCGATTGTAGGACTTTTATGTTTAAGTACATTTCCTTACATTGTATCCTCCATAAAGCATTATTATTATTATTGCCAAGAAAGACCCAGCGACAAATCATGCTTCCAGGTCTTCAACTCCTGGAAGACTTGCAGTGTGAGCTGAAAGAGAAGGAGCATCTGGCTCACCAGCTCAGGAGTCAGCTGGACTTCACGGACCGCCAGCATGAGGAGACGACAGCCGCGCTCACCGCGGAACGAGACTCGCTGAAAAGACACTTGAGCATGTAAGTTTTTTTTTATAAATAAAATAAATAAATTTTCCTGACATATCACACACGATCAACTGATCCCAAACTAGGCATAGCCTGTACTATGGGTACCAGAGACTGCTATACATAAATATATATTTATACATCTTAGGTAGCAAACAAGCGGCCGACCTGTTGGTAAGCGGTTACCGTAGCCTATTATTATTATTAAGCCGTAGTTTATTCGACAGGAGACACCGTCCTCACAGATCTCTATTTCTTGTGCGCGAAAGGAGCCTCTAAGAGGCGCACTTTATTCCTTTCACTACACTGATTCTTTCATCGACGGCCATAGGCACTTTTCAGGGCCCATATACCTCAACCTGGTACCTAATCGGGATGACCAAATAAGAATCAGTGACACTACCAAAAGAAGAACAGATCCTTAAAAATATCTAAGGTAGCCAGAGGCAAGTCCGAACAATTGTCACATGCCCACATTTTGTAGTAGTCAGTATTCACTGCCACGTTTGGGGATCTCGATTTTTCGACCCCGTATATTGGTAGGGAAGCCTCAGGGCACGAGTCCTAGTCGCACTTGGCCGTATTTCACATTACAATTCAATTCCAGGCTCCGGGAAGAGAACGCGACTCTCTCTAACGTCCGCCGCGACTACGACGACGCGTGCGAGCGACTCTGTACCAGCGGAGTCGCGTTGGATGAGGCCAAGCGTGAGCTCGAAGGACTGAAGCGGAGAATTCGCGTGTCGCGCGACCAGGTCGCCTCGCTCGAAGCTGATGTGAGTAGACGGAAAATTTGAACAATTGTTATCTCTTTCGAGGACAATCTAGTAATATTTTTTTTTGTTGATGTTTATAACATTCTTATTTCCGCTTGAGAATGTTGAGATGGATGTGTGGAGTGACTAGAATGGACAAGATACGGAATGAGTACATCAGAGGAAGTTTGAAAGTAGCGACAGTGACTGAGAAGTTGAAGAGCAAAAGGTTAGCGTGGTATGGGCATGTCATGCGGAGGGAAGAATGCCATGTGACTAGAAGAGTGTTAAATATGAATGTGGAAGGATATAAGGGGACAGGTAGACAAAAGAAAAGATGGATAGATTGTGTGAAAGACGACATGAGTAAGAAAGGAGTGAATACTGATTTGACGGCTGATAGAGGGGAGTGGAAGAGAAAAACATGTTGTGCCGACCCCACATGAAGTGGGATAAAGGCAGGGAGATGATGATTTATAACACTCATCAAACAATTTCAGAAACTATCCCTCCAAGATCTGCTGTCGAAATCCAAAGACGAATGCCATCGCATCAACGAGATGTACGCGACTCGGCAGTCAGCGTTACTTGAAGAGAATGAAACCCTCAAGGGCCAACACGCAGACCTGTCTTCCAGGCTGCAGGACCAGGACGAGTTTATGAAGCAAGTTCTTAAGGAGAAGGTATATAAACTACTAGCTTCCGCCCGCGGCGGATATAGCCTATATGCTATTCTAGGCAAAGAACTTTATCTATTCCACGTTTCAACGAAATCGGTTGAACCGTTACGGCGAGATTGAACAACAAACATCCTCACAAACTTCGCATTTATAATATTAGTAGGATCACCCTATTAAGTCGTGTTCAAACAGCGTGCGTTATGTCAATAAATTAATAACTCCCAACAGTCACATACATAGTCCTGACACATTAGGATTCCCTGTAACGTGGGCAGGGACTGAAAGCGGTAGAGGTTATAGGTACTGGTACCGTGAGTACAAAGGCGAACTTAATGCTAAAAGCATTATCTTCCAGATAACCTTTGTGTTTGTGGACAGAAGATGTGAAGGTAGTGCACAGGAGAGGGAACAATTGAGATCATAAAAACGAAAATAAAAGGAATTATGATGATCGGTATGACGTCATATCGTTATTTAAAGGTACCTTTATATTCCGGTTATTCAGTCCCTGATCGTGGGTATCTGAAACTACGAAAACCATGGTACCACAACACCCAGACCGGGAACAAATATTTGCAGGTCATGCAAACATTTTTCTAATTTGTCCTGGAATCAAACCCGCACCCTTTGCGTCGCAGACGGCTACTCGCCCGCTACGCAACCGAGGTCACCGATCTGGTGATTTAACTTGACCATGAAGGGAATGAAATGCTGAAAAGTGAATAATAACTTATTTCCAGCTCCTCCTAGAAATGGAGCTAAAAGACATGCTGAACAAGTCCAACCAAACGCACCTGCGGTTGGACCGCTCCATAGACATCAGTTACACGGAGGATCAGATGCTGACTGCGCTGGACAGCCTGAATGCTGACAGCCGGTTTTCAACAGGCAAGTGTTTAAACCTTTGCTTCGCCACCTCGTGCCAAAATGGCGCTAGCTCAGCATGCTGGCTGCGCTGAATAGCCTGTTTTGAACAGGCAAGTACTTAAACCTGTGCGTCACCACCTCGTGCCAAAATGGCACTAGCTCAGCATGCTGACTCTTCTAGCCAACCTTAATGCTAACAGCTAGTTCATTGTAAGCAAGTATTTGTCACCTATGATTCATACCGTCAGCCCTCTCATTCTAAAATGGCGCTAGCTCAGCATGTTGACTGCGATGGACTGCCTGCAGGCTGACAATCGGTTTTATTATTTGATGTTAAGATAGTATTCCATAATTTTACTTTAAAATACATACATATATGTGTCGCTTTTTACTCTAAGATGTGCCATTCAATTGTGATCAACCTTCCTCCTTACTGTGTAAAAAATATGGTATATTTATATTAATCTTAAATCCAATTTTATAACATAAACCAAATAGGCATTTGCCTTGTAAACTATTTTTTCCCTTGAACTGCATTTATTTTAGCTTTTCAGGTAACCATTTCACTGTAAATAATTTTATTACCTGTAATTCCTTCCCTTTTTATCCTTAGAGAACCGCATACTAGACGAAGATTCGTTTTTGAACGCACTGAGAGATGACCCAGGTCGGTCAACAAACATGTCCCTATTCGACGAGATCCGGATGAGTTTCAACATGTCTCGACTCAACGTCACTGAGTTCAACACGGCCCATTGCGAGAAATGTAGCCCAGATAACTCCCTAGTTGCCATCGCCACGCAGACTGACGAAATTGAATCGTCCTGCGACAGCGATAAAGACGAGAATAGCTTGAAAAGACGAGTCACAGCTACGGAGACGAATGGAAGCGAAATTAAAACTTATGATAACCACGATAAGGGTGATAATTGTCTAATAAAAGAATGTTATAAAGACGAGACTTGCATTAAATTTTGTGCTGAAACACAGACAAATGAAAATGAACCTTGTTTTTATGCAAATAAGATACATGTGAAAACCAGTCTGGTAGATTTCGAGACACAAACAGATTTTAACATTGATGCTACTGATCTGGGAATGGAAACTGATGCTACAAGCGAAATTGAGCTTTGTAGTGATGACGATTACTCTCAAAATTGTAAAAACTTAGTCAGTGTAAATCGTAAACTTGATTTCGAAACTTCATTCCAAGACGGACCTTATGGAAATGAAAATAATGCTCAATATACGGACTGTGTGAATGTTATCCCCAAAGTTGATATAGAAGTCCAAACTGAAGCTTCAATGCAAAATGGGCTCTGTTTTACTGAAAATAATAGTCAATTTCTTGATGCCAAAGATTATACCGAGACAGGGACTCAGACCTTTGGGGCGTTTATTCGAAAACGTCCGAAACTATTCAAAAAAACTCAAAAGCTTCTAAAATTAAAAGAAAATAATCAAAAGGCGGAAACGCTTGTAGACAAAATTAAACCTTGCATCAATAACAATAACGTTCATTGTACTAAATGTTTCGAATGCGACGGCAAAAATAATTACACAAATAAGCTAGAAAGAGATGTGCACTACTCTAATATGATAGTGAAAGAGATGGAAACAAAGATAAGCGAGTACGAAAACAATTTGACATGTTTAGAGGCGCTGATTGCCCAAGGAAAGGACAGGAATGAGAAACAGCAGTCATTGGTGGATAATTTGCGTTCGAAAATCGAAGTTTTGGAAAGCGCTTGCGAGACGCAACGCAGTGTCATCAATAAAATAGTATCAACTGACACCTGTTCTGTGCAAATCCAAACTGAATTTGGTAAATTGGAATTTGAACTTTGTAGTCTGTGTTTTTAGGTTTATTTTGGATTATTATTTTTGTTGGTGAAGGTTATTTTTGTTCTGTAGATTGGTAGATTTGTAACGTAGTTAATAGTATTGATAATTGTAAGTACTTATTATTTTGTGTTCGTCTCAGTAGTTAGTTAATTATATCGTGTTGGTAGACGTGAACTACACATCATCGCACCCTTCAGCAGAGCGCGGCTGTCATATCATACACTCTTTTGGAGCGTGTTTTGTATGGTGTTTTGACAATTTTATTCATACAAATAAGCTCTCCTACTCTTGACGCTCATCCCTATGCTGAAGTATGCGTTTGTACGTAGTTTGCCCATGTAAACCTTTTTTTTTTTACTTGATTCAAATTGAGTTTAAGTATATGTTTGTGTTTGTTTAGTAGTTAGCAATAAACGACAAACATGAATTATCATTCGAAATTTAGGATGGCATTTTATACCCAAAATAATGTAAACCTTAAATAAAGTACACCCCTTTCCCTAAAAGGGAACATACCTTCCAAATTTCAAGTCACTAGGACCAACGGATTAGGCTCTGCGTTGTTTGTCTATCAATATTGGAGGAGGTAGGGCACAGCGAGATTTTCTCGCTCTTAATTGGAGCAGCCCGCCTGGAGAGGTACCTCCGCCTTACAGAAGATCGCAGCCAAATAACATTATTTGTTTCAAATAGTGTTGTGTTCCTGCGGTGAGTAAGGTTGCCAGAGCTCTTTAGGGGGGGAGGGGTTCGGCAGGCAACGCATTAGCAATGCTCCAGGTGTTGCTGATGTCAATAGGCGACGGTAACCACTTAGCATCAGGTGGGCCGTAAGCCTGTTTGCCTCCGTACAACATAAAAAATTTCGATAATGCAAAATGTCATTCAAAATTCGACCTTAAACAATCGCCGATTAAGTTGAGCTTTAATTGTTTGTACAATTCCAGATGTGACCACAGTATCGACCCAGGCGGACGCGCCTTGCTCGGACTGCGACAAACGAAAGGTCATCGCCCATCGCGGCCTTCGGAGATTCTTCTGGTGGGTACATTTCTTAGTACTTATCACGTTCATATGCGCTGTCGAGAAGATAGAGCATTGCTTGACGAACAAAAAGACAAATGACGCAAATGAAGATGAGAAAGATTTGAAATGAAACGGACTGCAGAATAGGTAAGCTATAATAACTAGCGGCTACCCGCGGCTAAGCTTGCGCGGTATAAAAATGAGCCTATGTCATCCTGTTCTGGGTTTAAGATATCACCAAATTTCATCAAAATCGGTGCTGCCGTTTAGTCGTGAAAAGGTAACAAACAGAGGCAGAGTTACTTCTGCATTTATAAGTTACTAGTGGCTACCTGTGGCTTCGCTCACGCGGTACTCGAATAAAAGTATCCTATGCTCTTTCCGAGAACTTGGCTATCTCTGTCAAAATCAGTATAGCTGATTTGTTGTGAAAACGTTACAAACAAACAGAGTTACTTTCGCATTTATAATATTAGTGTGATATTGTGGTTAAACGCCCAGTACAGGTGACCTTTGTAGAAACTTCAACCCTGATGCAACCAATTAGGGGTTAAATTTCTTAGTCTACCCCTAGACAATGAAAGAACAAGCCTGTAAATTGAAAGGAAGATGCGCTTCAATTTACAAGTTTCTAGGCTGTGTATTGCTTGTATATCTTAGATTTTTATCATTTATCACCCCATTCATTTAAATAATCATGGCAGGGCAGGGCTTCTGATTTCTCATTCTGTAATTACAGGGAGCCCCCAAAGTGCCTATTTCAAATGCTCGTGATCGTATATTTCCTTCGCTCGGTATCTTTTATCTGCAATGTATCACTTAGAACCCCATTTATTTAGAAAGACGACTTATAACCCCACTCATTTAGGCTCGTATTCAGAGACAAGACTCAAGCATTGATCTGTACTTAAATCTCGATTTTAGTCGAGATTCTAATTCTTGAACAGTATTTATGTATAGCTTCAATGCTTCAATGCAAACGAAATCAGTGCTTGAGTTTAGATTTGATTAATGTCAAATCAAATCTAAACTCAAGCACTGATTTCGTCTGATTGACGTTTCAGAATAAGCATTTACTCAGGTGAACTGTGATCATTGAAGCTATACATAAGTACTATTCAAGAATTAGAATATCGCCTCAAATCGAGATTTAAGTACAGATCAATGCTCGAGTCTTGTCTCTGAATACGAGCCTTAGAATGCTAGATCTCCCGATCCTTTCCAATGACAGAGCCTATCTTATTCCCCCAGTGTTTGATTACAGAGAGCCCCTAAAGTGCCTGTTCCAAATGGTCGCTAACGTATGCTTCCTTGGGGCGATATCTTTTCGACACAATGTATTTATAACCTCACTAATTTAGAAAACTCACTTAGATCCCCATCCATTAAGAAAGTCCACTCACCCAATGACAGATCCTCTCTTATTCCCCAGTGTGTGATTACAGGGAGCCCCTAAAGTGCCTCTTCCAAATGTTCGCGATCGTATGCTTCCTGGGGGCGATATCTCTTCTCTACGGGGTATCGCAACGGGGCAGAGTGAGGTGCGACCGGGATAGGGGCGTTACCCCATGGCGCTGGTTCGACGCTCAAGATATTATGGATCTGCTGCTGAGAATAGAGTACACTTCTGAAGTGCCTATGTAATATTTAAATTGTTGGACGTTTTTCTTCCATCCACAACACTTCACACAGTAACATGATACAACATAGGCGAGCCTAACCCTAACAAGAGTTTTCTTCCAGCAAACCTTTGTAAAGTAAGTTTTTTTTAAACTTCATTAGTAAATTATTCATCACCGTGCGTAAAGACAATCGTTGCGGGTCACGCAGGGAATTCATTCAAAGTTTTATTTATGATGTTTAATCTCAAAAAATATTTTTTCCCTATTGAAAAACAAACTCATTTGAATAAAACTCAATTTTTACATAATTTCTGCATATACATATACACTCTGTAATCTGATATCTGACTGATCGGTATCGGTAGACGATAACTTACTTAAATAACGTTACTTACTACCGACAACGAGTCGTTTTTTGTATTCCAAAGCTCATTTTGATATCGTCTCAACGAGCACCAGTAAAATACGTTCATAAATACCCAGCCCCGTTATTCGCATAGACTGAGATTTTAGTAACTGTTCGTAGCAAATACGGATTGTGTTTTAAATATACTGGGTATACTTAGTAGGCTTGAAAAGGGTGACCGATCAAAACAGAACTAGTGGAGAATTCATTGCGTTCTGTTTAAAAAGAAGGGATAGGTTGTAAATACGCTAAGCATTTATTAATAAAGCATTTACTAAGATATGTTCATTATATTTTATTAGTGTAATAATTTTGATCCTTAACCCTGGAATAGCCGACTCCCTCAGAACTTAAAAAATGTTACAATTCAAAACATTAAATAGTTGTACCGCACCATGAATCGTTTTAATTTAAGTCTTATTTCTTTAATATTAATAAACCAAAGATACACAAGCATTTAAATATTTCATACATTTTCATGGTAAGTAGTAGATACATAACATACTGCATGTACCAAGATCGGACTGATACAGACAAGAAATTCAGTTTCATGTAACCTGTTAAGATATCATCATTTTATTTGTACTTATTGTATTGCTAATAACTTTGTCTGATTTTTGACAGATAACATTACCATGGTAATGTACCTTACATTACCATGTTATCTGTCAAAAAAAAGCCATAAGAATGAATGAATGAATGAATGAAAATTCTTTATTGTACACACACCTTAATAACTAATTACTACTAATTGATTATAGACTAAATAATTTTATATGTACAATGGGCGGTCTTATCGCTAAGAAAGCGATCTCTTCCAGACAACCTTTGGATGGAGAGGAGTCTGAATAAGAATATATAATATAAGATATATTTATATACCTACGGACTTCCGTTAATTTAACATATTAATCTTAGAGTCTATCATTAGAGATTCAAATTGACTTGCGCGAAAGCATTGCGAAGTTGCCAAACTATCGGCAACAAATTCAAAATTATTTTAAAATGGACCCTTGATATAGCATTAAGTTTTAAATTTTAACTATGTTGATCTAGAATTCTAGAACCTAATTAACCTTCCTGATGTTTATGTATAATACAAGGTGATTCATAAAATGTATACTATTACGAAAGGGGCTTATTCTTCACCCAATCAGCAATAAAGTTTGTTCTAAGACTATCGGAAATTCGATTTATCTCACATCTCATGCAAAAATCAGCTATTTTAGGGGTATAATAAATTCAAACTGAATTAAACAGCATTTAATAATTAATTACTCTTTACGGATTTTTTTTGTTTGAATTACTAGTAATTAAATTTTACGTTTAGTTAAAGTTACATACTACTGCTAGTTTATATTAATATTACTAACATTGCATGCATTGTAAATTTATAGAGATTGCTATTTTATCATCGCTTGTCTAAGTTTTAGATGTACCATGTGATGTAATATGATGCGTGGAGTAACGCATCATATTCATTCATCAACCTGTAGAAGTTCACTTCTGGACATAGGCCTCCCCCAAAGAAGAGTGTCAGTGTGTTAAATATTTATCTATTATGTATATCAGTCTCTGGTACCCATAGTACAGGCTATGCCTAGTTTGGGATCAGTTGACCATGAGTGATATGTCCGGAATATTTATAATTATTATTAATGAGTGCCATGACAGACGGTCATGAACCTGTTCTATCCACCGACATCCCGGACTTGAACAATGTCGTCGGTCCATCTGGGGGCTTCCCAACACTTCAATCGTCCAGTTCGTGAACCTTTATGCCCCTACAGTTGCCGGTTCTCTGATCAGATAACCTGCCCACTGCCACTTCAACTTGCTAATTCTGAGAGCTATATCGGTGAACTTAATTCTTCTACGGGTTTCCCCATTTCGGTTTTTACTGCACGCATACAGTTTTAATAACGCATTATCATCATCATCCACAGCCCTTCACCCACTGCTGGGTGAAGGGTGCCTACCTTTGTGTGTTTACAAACAAACCTCACCAAAATGTATTTCTACCCCTAGTGCCGTCCAAACCTTTCGTTCTTGTCTTAAAACCCCACTTGTAGGGATTGAATCTCTGAGAAGTGGAACCTAGTTTATTCTACTTAATAAACTTGAAATGCTAAGGTTTGTAAAGATGTTTGTAAAGTTTGTAAATTTGGATGTTTGTAACTCAATCACACCGTAACCACTTAAAGGATTGGATGGAAATTTGGCATGTATGATGTAGTAAATACCCCGGAATAAAAATATATAAATATATAATTTTGAAAATATGTATATTGCATGCGTACAACGCTGAATATGGCTGCTCCTAATTTGTATTGTATTATGTAACAACTGTACCTAACCTATATTACGCAATAAATTACTTTGATTTGATTTGATTTGAAAAAAGGCTAAGCGAGCAGAGCCGCGGGCGGAAGCTTGTACCTCATAAGGATCTTTACCTGCCGATTGTCTTCCACCTTCGTCTGTCACATTCTCGTTTTATTACCTTGTCTTTATTCTATTCTTTAATTTTCCATGATGTTAATAGTTTTATTAGTATTGAAAATATCTTAAAACGCCATTTTTAAGTTTCGGTTATTATTATTTAACTTTAAAAATATACTTTAAAGCCTATAACATACTCATAAACAATTCTACAAGGCGACACATATTATGTATATTATACCGAAATGCGTACCAGGTTTAATAATTAGGGCTTATGTGAAAATGAAAACTAAACAGATATTCTGTGATATATGTGCCAGTGATTAGAATGTAAATAATTCATAAGAATATTAAAAGTCTGAATTACCAACGCCTTAAGAGCGGTCATATTCATGTTTAGCTTTTAAAGGTATGTATTCAAAGTTTTTTGACAGTGGTGGCAATTCCATTGGCTCTACAAACTGCCTAAAATATAGCTTAATTATTATGTTTTCTAAATTTTAGAATGTCACAAGCTCTACGATAATTTTGGTTGAAAAGAAACAATAAAAAAAACGTCAGTGTTTTAGATAGTTTGTGTCTCCAAGCAAATTGCCCAAAATGACTCTGGTAAAATTATCTACAATTTTTGAAATTTAGCCTCGAAATATTTTATGTTGTTTATAATATTAGCCCTTTGGATTTATAACAATAGGGTTTTATCCTAGTTTTCTTATAATTTTATCCCCTTATTCATAATAGTCTTAAATCAGAGCCAGTAAATCTATTGCCATCTCTTTTCGTTATCATGAAAGTGACAAGAATATTATATAAAACCTCGATATAATGACACTTATGAATACGGCCCTTAGTTTATATTGTTAGTAAATAAACATAATGAGCATGTCAAACTAATATACGAGCTTATTTTTAAATCTAGCTTATTATTAAAACGGCCATCTGGCAACACTTGACTATTCAGATTCCTGGCCTGGAAACTTGGCTACATTATTTGCCAGTATAATCTTTTCTTATTGTTTTGAACTAACGTCTAGCATTTATTTATGCATTTATTTCATTAAATATTTTATAGTGAGTGCAATTGTATAGAATTACATAATTTTAATGTGTTATTTTAATGTCATTGCTTTCGATTGCCGGTTAGTGATGCTTGAATTGAGTGTTATTTGAAAAGCATTTCTTAACGGCTACAAATAATTTTATTTTTGTTTTATTATAATTACATTTAATTTTAGTCAAAAGCATTTATCCAAATGTAGAATAATAAATGAGATCTTCCAATACATCAGAGTTTTATTGACTTTCCCTTATCACTGGAATAGAGCGAATAAATTTTATAAATGGAAAAGCAGGGCCCTGTCGAGACGTCTTATTGCCATTCAAATGCGTTTCGGCCCTGTGTTATACGAATTTGAACCTTAAATCTTTGAGACTGTCTGACTGACTTAAAAGAAAAAAAATACTATAATCTGTATTGCTACTACTATCATATACGCCGAAGAAACGACAACCGTTGGGGTAAACGAGTTCATGAGTGGAGACCACGTCTAGGCAAACGTAGTGTGGGGCGCCCCCCGCCCGACTAGGTGGAGCGATGACCTACGAAAGGCGACGGGCAGTAAGTGGATGACAAGGGCCGAACACCGGGCTCAGTGGCGTGTATTGGGGGAGGCCCCATGTCCAGCAGTGGACTAATGTGGGCTGATGATGATGAATCTATATTGTATGTCCGAAATGCAGAATTGATAACCTAATCCATTTTTTTGACGATTTCCGTCGCTCGGTTAAAAAGAAGAATCGACATTTACCTACATTAACCCTTAAATGCATGATTTTATGCATGATTTTATTTTTAGACCGAGAAAAAATAATTGCAGATTTACAACAACAAAATAAACAAAATTTCCGAACACACCAAAAGTTTTTTTTATAACTTATAAATTGTACTGAAAAGAAGCTGAATTATTACGTAAAATAACTAATTTTGTTTGAACGTACCTTCGAAAACCAAATAATTACACTGCAAAGCAAATACACAATTTTCATCCGCTCCAAAATTACGATCGGCTTTGATTTGTCAAAATCAATTTAAATTTGACAGTCGTGAAGAAAAAAAGTGTGTTGCCACTCGATTAAATATATCACCATGATAGTAATAATCCTGCAACAGCATGCATTGAACTCATACTAATAATTTTATGGTCGTTTGAATGGTATGTTGCAGTTTTACTACTTTATGCATTTAAGGGCTAAACGTGCAATGGGCGCTCTTACTGCTTAGAAGCGATCTCTTCCAGCCAATATTTGGGTGGAGAAGATTGAATGTATATAATACAAGGTGATTCATAATATGTACCTATCCTTATTCTACACCCAATTGGAAATAAAGTTTGTTCTACAACTTTCGTAAATTTGTAATTTTCATTGAAAAAACTATGCAGTATCAGCTGTTTCGGGGTCAAATCAGTTCAAACTTAATGACTCAGCTGTTTTTGATAGCGATCTTGATGCCGAACTTCGCGTACGTTTCATCATCATCAACAACCTGTAGAAGTCCACTGCTGGACATAGGCCTCCCCCAAAGAGTTCCACGACGAACCATAACGAACGACGACCATAATCCACCACGCTGGTCCAGTGCGGGTTGGTGGGTGGGACGACAGAGCCTCGTTCGCTGAACGGCAGGGTGTACCACGGGCCGGTGAGGTTGGTTTGGGTTCCGGAAGTTGTTAATAGAACCCCTTACATGCGTACGTTCAGTTATACTTAAATATTAAAAGGTTATTTCTCCGAAACTGTTCAACTCTGCATTGGAGGATGTTTTAAAGCTATTAAGGTAGGGAGGCATTAAGGTTCTCGAATGGCGACCACGAACCGGGCGACGCAGTGTCGGAAGGCCCCCCACCCGATAGACCGACGACATTGTGAAGGTTGCGGGAAGTCGGTGGATGGAGAAAACTCAAGACCGTTCGTCATGGAACTCTTTGGGGGAGGCCTATGTCCAGCAGTGGACTTCTACAGGCTGATTATGATGATGAAATATTAAAAACGCTCTACTTCTATCTTCTACCTAATTTTTTTACTAAGTATAATCTACAATGCCAAGTTTAAGCAGTCAATAATCAGACACAAGCTTTATTAACTCCCACCAAGTGTAAGTATCCATTTTCAAAGGACCGGTAATCTCTTTGTTCGCCTCCTCAAGGTGCGTCGTACAAAGGGCCTAAACAGAATGAGAATTGGGCCCGCGAATCGTTCCCACAAGTAGGCCATTTTTTTGCAAATGTTTGGTACCAGTATTTACAATTAAAATAAAATGCAGAATTTCATAAAAATAAATTTATTTCAGAATACTTTCAAAATTTCAAGATTTCTTTTCGAATTATGAATTTCTCTAAATCACTTAAATTGTGGTGTTATTAAGTAGGTAGGTACTGTATTAAAATCTTCTTTGAGGCTGTTGTTAGATCTTTGATGGCGTCGTACCCTAGTTTCAGGAAATAATTAGCTAGGGCGACGTTATATCCGGAATTATATAAAAAATAATTGCAGATCTTTCATTATTTGAAGACTCAAGAGTTATAAGGCAAAATTTGCTCTATGCAAACTACACTATCAATTTTCATAGCGTAGGTAATAAAATAACATTGGTTTTTTTAAGTGGCGTGGACCATTTCTGAAATCAATGCAGTTTTTTTACTCTAAAATCGCAGACATTGTTCCTTTGAACTTTATCTAGGTCTCTTATAGTTTCACACTTCCGTTCTGACTCAAATCCTTATATAACCCCATATAGCAGTTTTAGAAATATCTATCAACTTCATAGTACCTACTGACCTACTAGTAGTGGTATCGATTGATGCATAAGCTTATCACTACGAAATAGCTCTAGGTAGGTAAATGGAAGGCGCCACTAACCCATTGCAAAACTAGCCTTGCGTCGATTGTGATAAGATTCAAATAGCAAAACCGTCACACCCCTTTCATAAGGGCCCATACCACCTGTCGTAGTAGCGTGGGAATGTCATGAGGTACCTACTTTTCTATGAAATCAACTTGCGTTAAAGGTAGCTTCACTTATACATAGATAGATTGGGGTAGGACTTAGGAATGAGATACACAGGAGGGTTCTTCTAGACCGGTTAGTAGGTAGGTGTGTGGAAAATTCCTAAAACAGTTTGGTTTTTTTTATCTTGTATGTAGGTACATAAAATATGTTAATTTAAAGCTAGGACCAATAGTTAGTCTGTTTTGGACGGACCCACGTACAATAATTTTGTTGCTAACGAATTATGGATAATTTGTTAATAACTATACCTACAAAAATATTATGGAATAGGTGACATTAGGTACCTATATCTAAACTGTTGGTAAAAAGACAAGATAGTTTTAGGATTATTTAGTTAGGTAGATGGGATCAAATTATTCGTTCAAATCTTATTGGACTTTTTAAATTTATTAGCTTATTTTTTAAATTATTTCCTTCAAGCTGTTTTAAAAACTTATTTTGCTAGATTCATAGAAAACAATCTTTTTGTACAATCGATTATTCCCACGTTATAAAACGAGCATTCAAATATTTATCCATCAATCACATTGTAGTTTTTGTGGTAGCGTCCGACCCGGAAATCCAACCCCGGATATATTTTTTTTCTTGCCTAATAAAAACGAGTTTAAACTTAACTATAAAGGGAGTTTTTGTAGACACCTGTTTCTGTGGGAATTCCTTGTGAGTGAGAGAAAAAGTGGTCCAGATTTACGGAAAATAATTAATTCTGAACTCTATTGCTCCTTCCTTCCTGTTTGGAGTTTGGAGATAATCTTATTTCAAGGATCTCATCGATTGGGGGAGCGTAGCGGCTTCCATATCTTTATGCTAGGTATTTTGTAAAACTGAAGATCTACGTCCATCTACCCCTACTGCACCATCCATGTTTTAGTGGCATGAGAGAGGCAGGTTAGTAGGTTACCAGTTATCATTTAAATTGACATCTGGTTCCATAGATAATAATTTGGAGCGTTATTTGTTTTAACTCTATTCCCAAGCTTTTTGTCATCTAGGTAAAAAGTCGGAAGACAAGCTCCCATTGAGGTACTTTACCTCAATAGTCTGCAAAAAATATGATTTGGAGACATCGATCTGCAAAAAATATGATTTAGAGAGATCATAGTAGATACCAACTAAAGGTCAAACAAGCTTCACGCATGTGACGAGACCCGAAAAAATGAAAAAAATAATGTACCTACCCAAACCCAAAAACAACTTCCTTTAAAAAACAACAACAAAAAAGGTTCTCATATCAATCCAGAAGAAAAGAGGAAGGTCGTGTGAATGTTATTAAACTTTGTACAAATGGTAACGGCCCACTTCCTTCCTCAGAGCGGAGATATAATTTATTGTTAAGAATGGGCCCCTCAGCTTTTCGTGATGCAGTTCTCATGGCAGGTCAGTGGACATCTGGACAGATGTGATGTTGATTCGAATTTACATTTATTCATTCCGGTTTTTATTTTGCAAGATTTTACTAACATAGATAGATTTTAAAACAATATCTAAATAAGTAATTTGCAAACGCTGGATGTATATTTAGGTGTCAACCAATTTTTTGAAGAATATTTTTGTAAGTTGTATACATAATTGGATGATTGTAGGTTTGCATGTTTGTGGTTCCATCACGCCGAATAAGATCAAACTTGGAATAGATAGAGTTCTTTACCTAACAACATTTAGATTTTTTATCTAGAGAAGAATAACATTACTTAAACTGTCTCCCAGCATAAGGTTGTCTTTTTTTTTTCATAATATGGTATCCTGGTATCTCTCCTGGAATTGTTCCTACCTAATCCTAATCCTATTTATTTCGCTGGACAGAATAGTACGAAAATGAAATTGAATATTATGTTCAGTCCTACTTGCTCTACAACGAGGAAGATTAGAATAACTCCACGCGATTTTCATGAATTTATGATAGTTTGAACGACTAAAGCATCTGTTGCCGTTCCCACTGCATCCTAAATATCAACGGTTCCCACTAAACCCAGCGGCTATCCCATCGACACGTCAGCGACATACGACAATTTAATTATGCCGTTCATTAGCCATCACGCGATCACAGAATACCGTCACACTTGGCTACTTACTGCAGCAAACCGTCCATCTCACGCGTTCCTGCATAGCAATGCTCAACTCTATTCCCACTAAATTAGAGTCTATAAGAGTTAAATGGTGTTGAAGGTTCCGTAGGACTACAAAAGGCCGAAATATTTTTTGTGACTTTATTATTAAAGACAGAAGGTTAATTTTCCAATGATAGGTAGTTGGTAATAACTAAAAGGTAGGCACCGTGGGAGAAACCGATAGTGGTCTAATTAAATATTTATAAATACAAAACGAATGGAGGCATATAAAGGACTTTAAAGGTCAGAGTGACACCTGGATGGAGCGATGACTATTTACGTACCTAAGCACTCGGAAGTTGAGTCACAGGAGTTTTATATGTAGAGTCTGCTAGAAGGTTTCCGGTCTAGGTATATACCAGTTCGAAGTTTGTACCTACAAGGTGATTCATAATAATATGTAATAACTAAGTACATTAATTATTACGACCAAAAACAACTGATATAAAAGGACAAAATATTTGAAAAAAAAATGTATAATATATGCTGACTGATTTAGGTTAATTTCGCGAAGTCTCTTAGGGTCACCAGACATGTCATCGTGACTCATTATACAACATACATACATACATAAAATCACGCCTATTTCCCAGAGGGGTAGGCAGAGACCACGGCCTTCCACTTGCTACGATCCTGACATACCTCTTTCGCTTCATTCACTCTCATCACATTCCTCATACATGCTCGTCGGTTTAGGGTAGGTACTCTTGACCTGGCCTTTGTCCAAAACGTCACCGATTTGGACACACTCGCCTTATACACATGTTTCTTCTTTCGTTCATCCTCTCTACATGACCAAACCATCTCAGCATACCTTTCTCAATCCTCATCACAACATCTTCTTTCACTCATCATAATAAAAATTAACTAATTATTCGCGGTAGGAATAGCAGTGAGTTAAGATCTCTACCTTCCTTTTCATGTCTAGTTAGGTACAGTATTTTTTTAAAAAGCCATCAGCTAAAAATATTAGTGAAATGTCACAAACCTAAAAATCGCATTGCAAAAAAATCGCCACGTCCATTTCAATAAATCGTATCCACAAAATTGCGATACACAATTACAAACTGTCCCTTCAAACTCACCTCAAACCCTTTGCACCTTTCGACATTCCCACACACCGTGAGAACGAACCCACCCCTCTCCATAAAGTACCGGGTTTCATCGTCCAGGGAGCGACACAAAAAACCGCATACTTCATGGCACCACCTTCCCTCTTTACGTAGCAACTGCTAATCAATCTGTACCTATTTACGCACGGTTCCTTATTCCTTGGAAAGTGTTACTTTAGCTATGGCACGGACGTAGAATTCTTTATTACGTTCATGATGCATTGAAAAAAAAAGTAAAAATAACAAACTTCATAGTAAATTGCAACCGTTTTTATGGCGCAGTAGATGTCCTCCAATTCGCCATAGAAACTCTTAATTAATCTACGCGTAACGCACGGAGAGTTCATGAAGTTTAAAATAAAACGTTCACGCGGTAGTGGAAACAAATACGGTCCTTGATGGAAAGGTGTCTTTAAAGTACAGAGTCCGTTGGTTGGGAAGTGGCGTTAATAGGGGACTTGATGTGCGTGTGCGCCTGAATTCCCATACGCGAACAGGATAAGGCAACGACAACGTAGCTTCACTAGTCTATTTTGTAGGGGAGATTGTTGTAATAGATTTTTGGAGGATTTTACTTAACTACGGGTTAAAAAAGAGGCTTACGCAACACCCATTTGATAATAAAGTTTGTTCTACAACATTTTTAAATTCTTCATTTTTCATTAAAATTGAAATATGCAAAAAATCTGCGTTTTTAGGTCAAATTCATTATACATTCATTATCTGAAATACCAAAAACTGTTGATTAGAAAAAGTTCGGGAAGAAAAAATAAAAAAACTTTTTTTATTCGCTATTTTCTTTCATTCTGGTGATAGAATAAGCTGGGATAGTTTACATTTAATGCATCACTTTGTATCCTAGATATTTTTTGTGAATATAAATGTTAGTTTAAATTTCCTTATCCTCTATAGGTGACGTAAGGATTATCTTAGAATCAAACCTACAGCTGCCGCACTAACTAACCACTACTCCACAGCACCCATTCATAACAGGTTCCCATTAGAGCGGGACGGCACGAAAACAAAACATTCCGACACAGTTCCCACCGTCCTCACCAGTTAGTGCGACAGAGACAGCAACACTATCCCGGTTCAATTTATAACCTGGATGAGGCAGGAAGCGGGTCGGTTTGACATTTTGCTGTTGCACAGCAGTTGTAGAACCTCATAACGAGGTCTGAGCTCGAGGTGCGAGGACGTGCGGACCTCAGAAATTGTGTTGTGTAGTGTCGAAGTGTTTTGAAATGCCGTGCAGTGAAGATGACGATTCCCAGACAGGGTTTGGCGAGACCCATGGATTGTCAAAGGCGGAATTACGAAAGGTGTGTGCAGTGATATATCGATTTTTCATCTCCCTGAAAAAGTTGTGCTGAAGTTAATATATTTAATTTCTCCTGAATTCCTGAAGTGGTCATTTATTTTTAAAACATCACACGATAATTAATAAATTATTTTGTCTTACAGACAAACAAGCCCATAATGGAGAAGAAGCGGCGCGCGCGCATCAACAACTGCTTGAACGAGTTAAAGGACTTGCTGATTGACACTGATAAAGACGTGAGTATCTATCAATTTATTCTCCACGTAAATACTATAGTAATTCCTCCAAGCATTTCTTTTAAGATTCTAGTTAGAATGTCTATAAATCATAAACAAAATTAATTTTCAAATTGATTACGCAACAGTAGGTACCTCTACTTCGAAACAATTGCTTTTTCAAGCGATTCCCAAAATACTGTTTTCACCCCTCCCTACTAATCAGTTCCACCCACCGTAAATATTGTCGGAGCTTTTTTAAAATCAACGAACAGTACTACGTTTTGTACTCATAAATTGCAATTTGTTAAATCCAGAATGGTTTGTCTAAATTTGATATTTGTTCATTACAGCCAGCTCGCCACTCCAAGCTCGAAAAGGCCGACATCCTCGAGCTAGCCGTGAAGCATCTCCAAAAGCTTCAACGCCAGCAACTAGCCGCCGCCATCGCGGCCGATCCAGCCGTCCTACATCGATTCAAGTCCGGCTTTGGCGACTGCGCGGTCGAAGTCAGGCGATACCTGTCCAGGCTAGCAAGCGTGCCGACCGGCCTTAGACACAGGATCGGCAATCATTTGAATAGCTGTGTAGCTGGCATGGACAGAATGCACCCAGACTACCCCCCTTTAGTCCCCGACCCGCTGAGACTTGACGATGAAAGACCCAGCGCGTTTCATTTCGTCAAAGCGACGAAGCCGACCAGCCCACCGCTCAGCCCTCTCTCCTGCGATTCAGCTTGTGATTCGTCTACAGAACTAGAAACTCCACCGAGACCCGTGCAAATCCTACCGTTCCCCACACCACCTAGTAGATCAGCCTCGGACCAAGACTCGAGTCCTGAAACGCAGAAGCCGACCGTGTCGTCAACAACGATATCACCAGAAACGCTCAAAAAAGATGGAAGGTTGAAGGTAATGGAGCCGCTGTCGATAGTGATAGATGTGGAAAACTATAAGATAGGAATCGACGCATCTCCTAAGCGAGCAGTAGACTATTCCATGAGACAGAAGCTGAAACGACCAGTAGTGGAGCCCTCAGGGCCTGTACCGAAGATGATGCGACTCGAGCCAGAGAGCTTGAAAGTCCGAATTGAACCGGCCATCAGACAAGAACCATTGCAAGTAGAAAAACCGTCAGCGTTTCGACGCGTCCAAGAAAGACCCGTCTACGGCGGAAGACTTACCCTCCCATTGAGTATACCAAGCGTTATACCCCCTTTTCAAGAACCGATGCTGCCTTTACTTGACCCAAGACCGGTTCAAAGGTCAGTGATAAGCCACACAGCGGAATCCCTAGCGCAGTCTACCAGTAGAAATGATAAAAAGACTGATACAGCGAGATCCAAGTCTCCGGAACAGGGGACCTCGGGTAGCTCTGAAATGTGGAGACCATGGTAGACCCCTAGGCTTTACTTAAGAAGGACCAGGACAGCATACAAGTACAACTCGTACTGGTAGACTCTATGCTTTGTTATGGTACAATGTTTTGGGGCATCAAAATAGCCTTGGACGTCGAGAAGGTTCGCCTTGATTGTGATAAACTGTAATATACTATCTACCCATAAGGTAGCCTATTTTTTTAAGTGGAAAAGATATTTTACTTAATACTGTAGTATTTTTATTGACGAATTGTTAATAATTATCAATGTTAATAACATGCTTTAAAATACCTGATGGTATTCGTTTTTTTATGATATTAAAATATTGTTGTTTGTAGTTTGATTTCGGTGTTTTCTTACAATTTAGGAAAAAAAATAATTATTAAAATTATAAATTTATTGGCAATACTTCACACACGATACAGATACATGTTCACTCAAGACAAATTAACGACATGATACAAAAGCTTTTTAAACGAGATAAAAACTAAGATGCCTTCTTTAGCAATTCTTAAACAGCACAAAAAAAATTACTCCCATCCACCCCGGTGGATCTGTCCAGGTACCGGGTCAGATAGGGGAAAATAGTCCCCGGTGGCCCAAGTTTAGCGGGGAGGATAGCACTTCCCCGGCTTTCAAGGACAGTGATACTTTTGTACCTGACAAAACTAGAAGCTTCGCAGAATACTGCAAAGGCCTAATTCTAGGATTTTGAACAAAAAAACTTTTTTATTAAATTAAATTACTAATCCTCTTATTCATTATCAATCAGTAACTTTATCGGCTCGGTAACTATCGCCCTGTGCTTTTCTAGCAGTAAAGAAAAGATAGCGACGTACTTTTAACAACACGCTAAAGTTTGATCATGAATAAAGGGGTAGATAATTAACTTAGATTTGCAACAAATATAACAAATAACTAATTTATGAGATCAACGGCATATCAAAACCGAAATAAATTAACTAAACTAATAAAAATAATATCTAAAAAATATTTTTTATATTAGGTAATCCTAAAAATATTCGTCTCAGACGGGACTCGAAACATCGACCTTCCTCTCGAATAGTTCGAGAGGTTTATTTAGGATTGCCTTTCTATACCCTATCCATTCTGGATGTAGCATGTTTACTAACAAAGCAACTGACAGTTCAATCAGCTGATGAAGGGGTGAAAAACATTTTATCATTTAGGTTAGCTCTTGCCTGCGGATTCGTTTGCGGCATTATGGATGTACATAATTTATGTCCTAATTAAATTTTATTGAACCAAAGACAACAAATAATCCTAATAAAAATAAATTTCTTAGTACCTACCTACATATTACACGAATATGCAACGAGTACAATTACATTAATAAATTCAACCCATCTATTGATATATTTAACGACTCCTTGAGAAAATTCAAAAACAATTTACTTTGCCTTTTTGGCTCTTCCGATTATATTTAATTAATTCATGACATTTTATGATACCTTCCTATCTATTTAAGTTAGCTTTAATTTTTAGTTCAAATAAAAGAGATTATTTTCGTTTATATTTCAAGAGTTTAGCTTAGTTAGAGTCAAGAGTTTTATTTTTTTGTTTTTCTTTCATTGAGCACTATTTAAGTTTATGTTTATTTTAAGATTTTTTTTTGAGAATGCTATAGTGCACTTTTATTTTTATGTATATCAGACCCTGTTTTTATGAAGATATTTTATGTAATTGGTAATATACATAATGTTTGTGCACTTTCAACAAATAAATAAATAGATTTTTGATGCCATTGCGTTTGGCCACGTTTGGGACTTCGATTTTTAGTTATGTTTGACCTTGTTGTTTTAGTAGGATTCATTCACTCACCTATAGGGAATGCGCTCTAAACTACACTAAGTAGGGTAAGCTGAGACCAGCTAGCAACACTCGGTCTGTGTTGAGTTTACGTTCCATTCGTTCCAAATAATCCGATCAAATTAAAATAATGCTCTTTCTTTGAATGATGTATGGTGAGAATGCTATCCTTAATTCGGAATCGTAGTAAAAAAGTCGCCAATTGTTTGCCTTCCAGGACGTCAAAACTGAGATTCGTTATGGTTGGCACTGCTACAAAGTCAAAAAATTCTGGTGATTATAATCTTCCGTGTTTGACCACCATAAGATGATTTTGTGAATTGAAATAATTGGATTTGCCTTAAATTGACGTAAAGATTTAAAAAGTTACAAATCTAATAGAATTTACGGGTGAAATTATTGGAATTCTATTAGGCCTGCATAAGTTCGTGGTGATAACCCTAAAAAAACAGCTGGTTTCGTTTATTAGTAAACATGCTACATCCAGAATGGATATGGTATAGGTAATTAGCTAAAAATAATTAAACTACGTAATGCAAACATAATTTAATAATATAATTATTGTATGGACGGAATCAGTAACGAGATCACGATACTATCATAACATAACAGATCATGGATGAATAGTTCAAGCATGCGTAGCATACGTAACTTACGTTATAGTTAGTCTATGCCAATTTAAGCGCGGAATCAAATGGATGGGTGACCGCTAGTTCTATGAAGGCCTATTATTTTCAGCAATGGACGAACTTACTTACAAAAGTACGTGTACACACGTGACGCGGCGTAAAACTAGCTCTTATTCTAGAGACTAAATAATTGCGGAACCAATATTAAATATTTCATCTGGCCAATATTTTCAAAGCCAGATTCATTCGAACCATGGCGTAGTAGGTGGTTCGATAATTTTGGGTAGCATTTAAAAGATCATGCCCATACCAGTAGTACCATAAAGACTCGCGCATCAAAACGAACGATGCGAACAAAATTAGCTTCATTAATTTTAACAACGAACGTCGTTTTTTTCTGTTAAATATAATAGAAAATAACAATTTGTTGCTGTCAGATTTTGACAGGGTGCAAGAGTCCTTACAAACATGAACATATCCTTTATTAATAAAAAAACAAAATGGCGTACGTTCACTTGTGTTTGAGAAAGTCCTTCCTCTGTAGCTGCAATTTTTGCTCAAGCATTAATATTTTCTCCTGGTATTTCGCAGCTTCTCTGGTCAGCCCTTGGATGGCCGAGTCTTTTCTGGCCACTGCTACCTTCACCCTGAAACAAAGGTGAAGATAAGTGGCAGCTGGAGCAGTTTAGCAGTGCATCATGAAGCACTGCTGCACAAGGGCCACAGATTATCCGAGCGACTTCCTATCATCATCATCATTTAAGCCGTACGACGTCCACTGCTGAACATGGCCTCCCCCACAGACAGAGCGAATTCCTTATCATGTGGGGGATTTGCCCATACTCGCCACGCTGGGCATGCGGGTTGGCGAGCGCAGTTAGAGCTATCGTTGTTAAAATGAGGGACGCTACTGCCCATCCCCTAGCTTTTGTCACTTAGTCGCCTCTTACGAAATCCACGGATAGGTTAATACGGAGGGGCCTATTCTTCAGCCGGGACCACGTCCTCCTCCTCAATATTTGTGAATCAAGTCGGATGAAAAATCTCGCTAAAAATCACTAAGGTCCTTAGTATCAATTTTCTAATCTGCAACAACTACGCGCTATTTAGTCCGTCGGTTTTAGAGTTAATTTGTAGGTGAAAATCCATTTTGAAATAAGGACGGTCAAGCTGGGTTCGAGGTCGGAAACGCGAGCGTGATGCCTCTGGTACTGCAAGCGCTTTGGCTACGGTAACCACTTACCAACAGGTGGGCTGTAAGCTTGTTTGCCAACTTAGTTGTATAAAAAAATAAAGCGTAAACGGCAGCTTACTTGGCATACAGCTGGTGCATTTGTTCGTCGTGCGTTTTCCTCATATCTTCCATCTCTTTCTTGAGTGCGTCGAGTTTCCCGCGCCACGCCTCCTCGCTACTTGTCCGGATTTCATCCGCCCTCGCCTCCAGATGGATGTTTTTCTGTTTGATAAAATAAAATATATTAAAGTAGCCAATAATAATAAATGTGTATCAATAACATGCGGAAATGAGTTGCCTCCTTGATGCGCCGCGTGCGAGATAGCCCCAATAGCCTCCTCGTCACAATAAATAATAAATAAATATTCCGGACATATTTACACACGGTCAACTGATCCCAAACTAGGCATAGCCTGTACTATGGGTACCAGAGACTGATATACATAATAGATATATATTTAACACCTAGACACAGAACAAACATCTGTGTTAGTCACAAATGTTTGTCCAGTGCGGGAATCGAACCCGAGACCTCTAGCGCAGAAGGCAGAGTTACTACCAACTGAGCTATGAGGCCAGTCAATACTGGACAGGGTTGACTGTCCCGTCGTGCGGAAATGGAATGGCTTCCAGATCATCTATGTTTAATGTGCGTTGGGTTAGGTAATTATTGTTTTTTGGCTCTTTAAAATTGTATTTCTGTATGGACCTGTCTGAAATAAATGAATTTATTATATTATATTATAATAACTGGGTTCGAAATCGGATAGTACATTATCAAAGTGAACCTGTCTTGTAGACTTTAAGTATATTTTTGTTTCTATCTATGTGATACTTTCAGACTGATCAACGAAAATGACTATTAAATGTCCGTTAACCATGCTCATCTTCATATTTTACTAGACAAAATTAAAAACGCTTTGCGTCTACCTTTATAATGCGGACAGCCAAAGAGTGGAACTCGTTGCCGGCGTCTGTGTTTCCGAATACCTATAATTTGGGTGTCTTCAAGACCAGAGTGAATAGGTTTCTTCTAGGCAAACGTGCTACACCGTAGACCACATCATTACTTAACATCAGGTGAGATTGTGGTCAAACGTTAGCCTATTTCGTATAAAAAAAAAAACCTTAACCGGACCACAGATACCGGACATAATATGTAGATAGATAGATTAACACTTTTTTGTAAACAAGGATTGCATGTTACATCTACAACAAACTTAATGTAGTACAATGGGGGGCCTTATCGCTGAAAGCGATTTGTTCCAGGCAACCTCATGTATATAGTTTTTTAGATAAAACTAAAAATTCATTTTTTTTCTCAGCCTGTAATTTGAAGATTCACAACTAGATGACGCCCAAGCAAAAAATCTATTAAATAACTAACTAATTGCTACGGAACGGATTTCACGCTTGGCGAATTTATTTATCATTAATATCTATAATATTGTTTATGAAATAAAACACACTCAACAGTCACATAGATAGATCCTGACCCCACACTAAGAATCCTTGTCTCGTGGGTATCAGAAACTACAGGTACCATGGTACCACGACACCCAGACCCGGAACAAATATTTGCAGATCATACAAACATTTGTCCCGCAGCGGGAATCGAACCCGCGTCGTGTCCAGGTCGTGATATTTTACGACATTGGCTTACGTAAATTGTGTTTTAATTTATGCTTACCTCAGTAAGGACCCTATTTCTCGTCTCCAGTTGATTTACACTCACTTCAAGCTCTGCACCTGAAATCAGAAAATATACAATCTTCGACATTTGACATTATGTTTGCTTGCTTGTCGTGTCACTGACTCTTTCTTGGTCATTCTGTATTAGAACCGTGAACAGATTGTGGTATCACGTGGATTTATAACTGGCCTCATAGCTCAGTTGGTAGTAACTCTGCCTTCCGTGCTAGAGGTCGCGGGTTCGATTCCCGCACTGGACAAACATTTGTGTGATGAACACAGATGTTTGTTCTGTGTCTGGGTGTTAAATATATATCTATTATGTATATCAGTCTCTGGTACCCATAGTACAGGCTATGCCTAGTTTGGGATCAGTTTACCGTGTGTGGTACCTATGTCTGGAATATTTATTTATTATTATTTATTATAAATATACCAGACTCCATTCTAATGAATACGACGTGTTCCGTTCCGTTACTACTGTATTATCCCTTTCAACAAAAAGCGAGAATGTTATCTCGAATATATTTTGTCCCAAACTTTTTAACTCAGCTGTTTTTTGGTATCTTTACCATATTTATAACCAACTATTGAACCTACGAGAAGTTCAACACCAAGATTGCTGCATTAAACATCTGTATACATACATATTCTACATACTATACACATATACAGGTGAGTATTTTTCCAGGGCCTCTTAGGCGAAATCGGAAACTGTGAGAGTAATCGAAAAGTTACGTTATGAGTTAAGGGCTCAATTTTGAAAAAAAAAAATTCCGATTTCGCCTGAGTGGCCCTGAAAACAAACTCACCCTGTATATTTTACCCTCTTTTCTCAATTAGTTAATATACATTTCTTGGACGAGGTAGGGTACAGCAAGATTTTCTCGTTCTAAATTGGAGCAGCCCGCCTGGGAGGTACCTCCGCCTTACAGAAGATCGCAGCCAAATATCATTATGTTTCAAATAGTGTTGTGTTCCTGCGGTGAGTAAGGTGGCCAGAGCTCTTTATGGGGGAGGGTGTTCGGAGTCGGCAACGCGTGCGTGATGCCTCTGGTATTGCAAGCGCTCATAGGCTACGGTAACAGCTTACCAACAGGTGGCCGTAAGCTTGTTTGCCAGCTCAGTTGTATAAAAAAAAATATGTATAAAAGAGAAAGTTTGTGACGACGGTTAGATGTAGACGGCTCAACCGATTTCGTTGAAACTTGGAATATACGGAGCTCTTGACCTAGAATAGCATAAAATCAAATCAAAATCCAAATTAATTTATTTGGAACAAAAACAAATTTAACAATTTATAAACAATAGGAACACGTTGAAAAACATATAAGCATAATACTTTTTATGTGGGTACCACGCAAGCGAAGACGCTGGCGGAATTTAGTATAGCTATAAAATATACAGAGCTATATGATATACATACAGTGGTGGTCATCTAATTAGAAACACCTACCTGGGTTTATATTTTTATTGCAAATTCCCTTTCGAACTAATTTTTAACGTATCATTGAGTGTTCCTGCGTATTAAAATCGATGTATCGGATATTATATTGCATTGTTATAGCATTTTAATAACAGAAAACAACGGTTGTTTTTCTAAAACTGAAAGTTATATTAATAACAAAATAAAAAACGAGATACAAACCGGACAACTAATTAGAAACACCAAAAAAATCATTACTTAAATCATTTTTAATTTGAACAAAACCCCAATAGTTTTGAAAAATACTACATCCTTAGACAATTAGTATTTGGTAGGGTAGCCTTTATTATCAATAACAGCTTTGCAGCGACGCGGCATTGATTCAATCAATTTATAACAAGTTTCTACAGGAATACTTCTCCAAGTGTCTTCAAATGCACTGTTAAGTCCATGAATATTAGTAACGTGTTTCTGCGACAGGTTGGTCTTTATAGTGTGTCACAAATTTTCTATGGGATTTAAATCCGGACTATTGGCAGGCCACTCTAATACTGTCACGGATTGTTCTGTAAGAAACGCTTTAACGCTGCGTGCTGTGTGCTTTGGGTCGTTGTCATGCTGAAATATCCAAGTTACTGGCAAATTTTCCTCGGAATATGGAATCATTGTCTCTTCCAAGATCTTTTTGTATTGATATTGATCCATTTGCCCTTCAATCTTTCTCACGGGACCAATCCCGTACCCTGAGAAACATCCCCACACCATTACATTTCCACCACCGTGCTTAACTGTCTTTTTAGTGTACTTGTTATTCAAAGCCTCGTTTATTGGTCGTCGTACATATCGTTTTCCATTGGAATTAATCAAATTAATTTTAGTTTCATCTGAAAACAAAACTTTTTTCCATTGATGAATAGTCCAACTGCCATTTTTGCGAGCGAATGCTAGACGATTTTCTCTATGTTGCCTGGTTAGTAGTGGTACTTTTCTAGCGATCCTTCCTAACAATTTTCCTTCAACCAACCGTCTACGAACTAGTTTAGTGGACACTTGTCGAGGATCGTCTTC
Source organism: Anticlea derivata (assembly GCA_947579855.1). Taxonomy (NCBI): domain Eukaryota; kingdom Metazoa; phylum Arthropoda; class Insecta; order Lepidoptera; family Geometridae; genus Anticlea; species Anticlea derivata. The sequence goes on from OX388269.1 coordinate 2,583,722, forward strand.
TGAAAATACCTCTTTTCTTATAACATTGGATCCTTTAAAGGGGTCCGCCTTAGCTAATCGAAGCATAAGCCTGTCTTCTTGAACTGTAGTCTTCCTGGGCCGAAGTTTTCTTGGCACGTTATCTGATGTTCCGTGTAGTTTGAAATGTGCGAGGGCGTTAAATATCATCTTTACGGAACATTCCAAATAATCGGCGATCTTTCTGTAACTCCATTTTTGTTTTAAATGAAAATTCACTATAATTTTTCTCGTTGCTGCATCATAGCTCTTATTTTTACCCATTTTTAATAAAACAACAATAAATAGTAACATTTCGTAATGAGTTAGAAATGGCGGCAATATTTACAATGTGATTGACAATTGTGGGAACTGTATTTCAGTTTAAAAAATCCAATTTCGAACCAAGTCATACAATGTTTCTAATTAGTTGTCCATTCTGCCAGTCCTAACGATATTGATACTTTTTGTTTCACTGATATTTATTTTTATTGTCGTCTTGGTTGTCAAATATTATTGCTTGTAATTAAACTAGAGATATTAAAGTACAATGTAAAGTAGTGAAAAAAAATTTTACCTCCTATTAAATGCTATAATAATGTTAGTTACTTTATAAAAATGTCAGGTGACTAGGTGTTTCTAATTAGATGACCACCACTGTATATATATACAGGGCGTCCCAAACTTATGGGACATGAAGGGGAAGTACCTTAAATATCGTAGATAGGGTATTTTGCTGAAAGAAGACTTTATGTTACTTTTTAAAGTTAGTAATTCTGCATTCATAGATTTTCTAAAAAATACTTGCTTCGTCTGGGAATCGAACAGACTTAAATGTCAAAAAAAAATCATCCTACTTCTATGATGCCAATCGAAAGAATAGCTAAAAAATAATAACTTTGCTTAAGTAACATAGTATTTTAAAAGAACGGAACAACGTAAAATGATTGAGTCAAATTTTTCAAGCACGTTTTATTTAGGATTTTTTAGGTTAGATTTTTTAGTTCTTTTTAAAAATATTAAAGTATGCATTCAAACAAACGCTCTCATAAACTGTTCCATTTTCAAATTTAACAACAACATTGGTGTCGATTCTGTTGTTTTAGGATTCCTAACATAAATTTTAAGATTTCTTAATTTTCTAAGTTAAGTGGACCTAAACATTATGGTATTCTCTTTACATATCCTAAAAAATCCTAAATAAAACGTGTTTGAAAAATTTGACTCAATCATTTTACGTTGTTCCTTTCTTTTAAAATACTATGTTACTTAAGCAAAGTTATTATTTTTTAGCTATTCTTTCGATTGGCATCATAGAAGTAGGATGATTTTTTTTTGACATTTAAGTCGGTTCGATTCCCAGACGAAGCAAGTATTTTTTAGAAAATCTATGAATGCAGAATTACTAACTTTTAAAAGTAACATAAAGTCTTCTTTCAGCAAAATACCCTATCTACGATATTTAAGGTACTTCCCCTTCATGTCCCATAAGTTTGGGACGCCCTGTATAATATATATATAGATACATTTATCCTCGGTGTGGCGAATCCTCGCCTGCGCCTCTTGGTACCGGCGCAGCGTGGCCTGCTCCGTCTCCGCCAGTTCCTTCAGTTCCGCTTCGTATTGCTCTTTGTTACGCCTGCAATAAATACAAAAGAAAGAAAAAGAAAGAAAATTTATTTATTTGACCCACAACGCAGTAAGTAGGTAGGTAGGTAGGAAAATACAACGAAAGAAAAAAAAAAAAAAAAAACTTAAATCTAGTAATACAAAAAAAATACACAATAAGAAAAACAAAAACATGTAGGTAGGTGAGGCGGTAGATAGGTTGAGTAGGTATGCGTTGTGTGGGGCAAATGGGTCCCGTCTCAGCATAAAGCTGCACCAAACATAATATGTACGGTGCGGCGCTGGTTTTGGTTGACAAGGAACTTATAATGTTACACAGCACACAGCACAGATAATAGAAATGTGTACCTACAGTAGGTTAATAATTTTGGGACACTATCGCAGTAGTACTGCAAGCTCATATCCAAGTGCGACCACGGAAGACCAGCGCTTTGGTATAATCTGCTCTGCCCTAGCACATGCTGAGTGGTGGCCATTTTTGTTACCATGTTGAATTGCATTTTTTGTATTGTCTTATGTTAAGTCTGTTTGTATTGGTAACAAAATAAACGTTTTTATATTCTATTCTATAATTATAAGATTACTCATTAGTAATCATAGTAGTCATTCGGATACATTTATCCGAAAACAGCAAAAAAAAAAGAATGTTATAGCGGCATAAAAAAACAAAATATTCAAATATGCTGTATTTATTTGCTGTATATATAGCTTTTTTTGTTTTTATTTATCATCTTTACAAGTCATTTAGAAATTAGGATTGCGACCGCTGAATAATTGAGTATGAAATTATTTGATCCATAAAAACAGTTGATAACTTTAAATTTCAAAAATTCGACGAACAAACTTTATTGTCAGTTGGGTGTAAAATAAGTGCGTAATTTCGTAGTAATCTTGATTTCAAACATCTCGTACGTTTAATAATTCGTTTGAAAAATGAAAAAGACCAAAAACAGATAATCTGTAAAAAAAAATTTTTTTTTTTTTATACAACTGATGTGGCAAACAAGCATACGGCCCACCTGTTGGTAAGCGGTTACCGTAGCCTATGAGCGCTTGCAATACCAGAGGCATCACGTACGCGTTGCCGACCCCGAACCCCCTCCCCCCCTAAAGAGCTCTGGCAACCTTACTCATCGCAGGAACACAACACTATTTGAAACAAATAATGTTATTTGGCTGCGATCTTCTGTAAGGCGGAGGTACCTCCCCAGGCGGGCTGCTCCAATTCAGAACGAGAAAATCTAGCTGTGCCCTACCTCTTACAAAATTTCTTTTAATATTTTTTTATTTCCATGTTTTTTTCGCTAATATTATTTCTTTTTTTGATAGAATAATCCCCTTTTGGGATATTATACATGTTATGAATCAGCTTGTTTAGAAGGATCTTACCTCATAGCCTCTTGTAGTTCCTTCCTCCCCGACTGCGCTTCCGCGTCCAAGTTCTCGATCGCCTTCTCGATCTCTCTGTCTCTTTCTATCTTGTGCTGGGCGGCTATCTCCGTCACTTTCTTCTTGAGCGCGAGTTGTTGTTCCGCCTCGTAGGATTGCCTGTGCTGCGCGAAACGCGACTCTAAGTCGTCTTGTTTCAGTTTAAGAAGCTCCTGGAAAAATTGTTAAAAGTTTTTTACATGCATTTCAAATCAAATCAAATATTCCGGACATATTCACACGGTCAACTGATCCCAAACTAGGCATAGCCTGTACTATGGGTACCAGAGACTGATATACATAATAGATAAATATTTAACACCCAGACACAGAACAAACATCTATGTTAGTCACAAATGTTTGTTCAGTGCGGGAATCGAACCCGCGACCTCTAGCGCAGAAGGCAGAGTTACTACCAACTGAGCTATGAGGCCAGTCAAACATTTACACATGTAAAAACATTTCATCATCATCAGGCCATCATCAATAGGCCAGTTGTGGCCGCAGTGATACCATAGCCACATAAAGTAATCATCATCAGCCTGATGAAGTCCACTGCTGAACATAGGCCTCCCCCAAAGAGTGACATGACGAACGGTCTTGAGCCTTCTCCATCCACCGACTTCACGCAACATTCACAATGTCGTCGGTCCATCGGGTGGGGGGACTTCCAACACTGCGTCGCCCGGTTCGTGGTCGCTCGAGAACCTTTGTTCAGCGAGCGCTGCTGGCGAGCTCAGTTAGAGCTATCTTTGTGACGATAGGGGACGCTGCTGTCCATCCCCTAGCTTATTTCCCTTAGTCGCCTCTACGGCATCCACGGGTAGGTCTACCTATCCGCGTTATCGGCGTTCTTTGTTGGGTATAAGGTAGGATATAAAGGCCTATTCTTCAGCCGGGCCTATTCTCCAGCCGGGTCTGTTTTCCAGCTGGGCCTATTCTTTATTTACTTACTTCAACTTTTTCTTTCTCTTTGACGATTTCAGCCTCCAACTGAACTCTCTTATCCGCCAGTATAACTTCTTGTTCTTGTCGCCATTTTTCTGGAATTATTAGAAAGAAAGAATATTAGAGCAAAACTAATTATTTTTTGAACTATTTCAAATCAGCTGTTTTTGGTATTATTATAACTTAATAACTTATTATATCAAACGTACGAAAAGTTCAAGATTAAGTTTGTTACCTAAAACATCTGATAAATTGTTGCCAATTAGTTTTAGAATAAGCCTCTATCGGGATAGTATACATATTATGAACCACCTTGTATGAGACGACATATCCGAGGCGCATGAGGTGATTGGTGAATGAAAAGTGAATAGCATACCGTTTTTGTATGGTGTCATGCAAAGAGCCTCTACAAAAACCAGCAATCTATTCACTTTTCACGGTCGAAAAGTGAGAGCTCACTGACTTTGCAGACTAGGGCCTCTGTAATCTATTCACTTTCATAGTCGAAAAGTGAAAAGTGAGTACTCTCTGACTTTGCAGACTCGGAGGCCCAAATATGATAGATCTATGATAGTTAATCTAAGATAGTTAGTAAGTTCTCACAATTCATAAATAGATTACTGGTTTTTGTAGAAGTTCCTTTTCGTGACTCCACACAATAACGGTAATCTATAAACTTCTGCGCTAGAGGTCGCGGGTTCGATTCCCGCACTGGACAAACATTTGTGACAAACACAGATGTTTGTTCTGTGTCTGGGTGTTAAATATATATATATATTATGTATATCAGTCTCTGGTACCCATAGTACAGGCTATGCCTAGTTTGGGATCAGTTGACCGCGTGTGATTATGTCCGGAATATTTATTAATTAAAATCTCATTTATAAAATACATATTTTACTACAAAAGTACATCTTAATATCAAAACAACTAATAAAGTAAAAAATATATATAAAAACGGAGAACCACCGACCGCGAAGCTCGGCTCAAGCGGTCGGTGGCTAGGGCTGCAGAGAGAGGAACTCCTGACTATGCGTGCCGAGTCCAGGAGTACCGCCCTCTGTATCTGGCCCTTCACCCACCCTGTCTAGCGAGAGCCTCTTAAGGTATTGATTGAGGCTCTTCGCTATCAGTCCGTTCACTGACACCACTATCGGGACGATAATCGTTGAATCCACCTCCCACATGGCGGTAATCTCGAAGGCCAAGTCAAGGTACTTGCTGAGCTTGTCCTTCTCGGCCTTCACGAGATTAGCATCATGTGGGATAGTGACATCAACGAGTATCGCCCGGCGCTCCGACCGGTCTACCAGCACGATATCAGGTTTATTGGCGACAATAGTCCTGTCCGTGATGATAGACCGGTCCCAGTAGAGCGTGGCACGGCCATTCTCGAGAACTGGCTCCGGTACGTACTTATAGTACGGCACCTCAGGTCCAACAAGGCCGTACTGGAGAGCAAGTTGCTGGTGAATGAATTATTATTATTATTATTATAAGCCTCAGTAATGACTGCTTACCTATTTCGTCTCTCATGGCCCGTTCCCTCTCTCCCAGTGCATTAGCGACACGTTCGTTCTCCGCGCGCATTTCGGCAACCAATCGCGTGCGCTGTTCTTGGTATGTTAATTCTAATTCCAGTATTTGCTTTTCCAACCTGAAATATAGAGCTAAGTGTTTATAGAGGTGTCTTCTTCTTCCTGTCGAGTCACTGATTCTTTCTTGGTCATCCTTTATTATGTCAGTGACCAGCCAGGCTATTGTGTAAGCAAAATGGTAATGAATATCGCATTTTTAAAGATGACTTTATAAAAAAGACGTTTCATCAATAAATGGAGCCTGGGCCTACACTGTGTACACTACTCTAAAATATTGCTAAGCAATAAAGTAAACGTATTTAATTGGTTATTTTATTTAAATTGACTTCGTTCTAGGGTACATTATGATTTTCTTCGAGAAAGAGAGCAACACAAAATATGGCGGATGGACGTGCGTGAAATGTCATTTTGACAACCTACATTTATCTGACTAAAAAACAGAGAGAGCACCTGGAGCTAGCCATCTGCCGTTCCTTCACCAGCGCCACCTCCTTCTCATCCTGGAGGCACCTCCTCAGCTCCTCCAGCTCCTGGGCGTGCCTCGCCTGGTTCCTGCCCAGCTGTTCCGCGTGCGACATCTTCAGATCTGACACTTCTTTTTGTTGGCGCTCCGCCATTTCTCGCAGTTCCCCTTCAAGACCTTTTACTGTTAGTTCCTGGGGACGTAGAAAGTGTATGTATTAAAAAAAAAACAACACAAAACTTTAATCCCCAAACAATTAGACCCAAGTTATTATGAAACTGGGTTTAGACAAGGACTAACCTAAACCCTGGTTTTGTGACGTGTCAATTCATACATTTGCTTTATGTTATAATTTCAAATGTATGAAATTACACGTCACAAAACCAGGGTTTAGTAAGTCCTTGTCTAAACCCAGTTTCATAATAAGAGGGATGAAGTTTAAGGGGGGTAATCAGAGGTACGTCCAAATATGTAACACAATGCAGTAGTGAGTTTGTATACGTGACATGTTTTAAGCCCATCGCCGCTTTGAAGAATTCTAAAGTAGCCCCGCCTAATTTAGTTTTATCTCAGTACCAACAGATGGCGCCAGGGTGCAGTATTTCATACTATTCAACTAAAAATGTTGTAATTATCTCTAAGAACGCAAAAAGTGCATTTTTATCATTTATCCACACGTTTGATACTAGTGTCTTTCGTGTAGTTGCTTACAATGTAAAGAAAAATTAAACATTTTTGAGTTATTCAAAAAAGTTCTAGATCGCGCTAACGAACTTTTTTCTGTTTGTAGTTTGTATACAAGCCCGTTTCCTATACTGTTGTACTTGCTTCGGCAGTACATATACTAAAATTGGAACGATACAGAGAAGATTAGCATGGCCCCTGCGCAAGGATGACACGCAAAATCGTGAAGCGTTCCACATTTTTTGGACTTTTCAAATCGACACATTCGTTTATTTGTTGGTTGTTAGGTTTCAATGCGATTTTCTTGAATTTTTTGGCATAGTGACTTATACCCTCATTGTTTTTGGAATTGACACGGGAACGGACTAATAAGAGAAGCCGCGAGCAGAAGCTACCACATAAAACACTTATGGAAATGTTGTATTTTTGGGTGGTTTGAACTTTAGTACAATTTTTTGAAATTTATATTACAAAGTTCAAACTGAGCTATTTTTCAAGAAGTTTTCAAATTCAAACAACCCGCACTGTAGTACGGCCGCGTCAAAAACTCGCATCTATAGGTATTTCGCCGCAAAGCCGGAACGTTAACTACGCTCATACATCGCGTGTGCGCAAAAAAGACAAAAACATGCGCGTTTTCAGGAGGCAACGTGTAGGACCGATGTTATTTTTTGAGGTAGAGGAGATTGGAATATTTTTTATCTGAGTACCTCGGAAACCTAAGAGTACCTGAGCGGACATACTATGTACACATATTATGTAAAATGAAGGAAAATAATAAATATGATCAAAATGAATGAACCTTGATTTTCTCTGCTTTCTGTCGCACCCAGCGTTGCCTCGCTACCTGAATTAAAAACACAAAAATGAATGATTTAAAAATAAGGGAAAATAAAATTGAATATGATAGCATTGTGAATTAGTGGAAATAAGGTATAGGTATAGGAAATAGGTAGCAACCTTTTTTGTAACTTCTTTCGAAAAAGACAGAGTACCTAATCGGACCAAAGATAGCTATGATAAATAATAATTATGATGATAATTATGATAAATAAAGGAAAAAAATATACAAAATGTTTTTTTTTTCTTTCTCTTCGTTTCTTTTGAGCCCTTTTCGGGACAGTATACATACCACTTACGGAAATACGATGTATAAATGTAGCTTCTTATATTTTTTCAATTTACATTCAGCCGGAGTTAGTGCCTTATTATAGCCCGGCCACACACGTAAGGTTTTGCGTCAGCTAACCTAGTAAGGTTAGCAAAACAGACTTATTAATAGGGCAAAAAACCAGGCCTTCATGTGAAAATCTAACGCGACCAGGCTTAGATACTACGGCTAGAGCCTCCTTGTTACCTGCTGAGCGGCCGCCATCTTGTCATGTTGGTTCCGTAGCTCCAGCTTGTAGCGCTCCTCCAGCGCCTGCGCAGAGCGCTTCCATCTCTCCTCGAGGGAGCGTCGCTCGTCCACCAGCTGTTCTATGCGGTGGTTGAGGGTCTTCTTGTCGTTTATTAGCTGCCAAATGAAAGGCAGATTGTGGCCACAGTGTAGATAATTATACAAGGTCATTCATAACTATGTATGATAAATAAATAAATAAATATTCCGGACATATCACACACGGTCAAATGATCCCAAACTAGGCATAGCCTGCCTGCTAGCCTACTATGGGTACCAGAGACTGATATACATAATAGATATATATTTAACACCCAGACACAGAACAAACATCTGTGTTAGTCACAAATGTTTGTCCAGTGCGGGGATCGAACCCGCGACCTCTAGCGCAGAAGGCAGAGTTACTACCAACTGAGCTATGAGGCTAGGCTAGATTAATATTTAACACCCAGACAGACACAGAACAAACATCTGTGATAATCACACAAATGTGATATATTGAAAGGGTCATATTCTACACCCAATTGGTAATAAAGTTTGTTCTGCGACTTTTGGATATTCGACATTTTTTATTGAAAAATCTCTACTGTTTTGGGGTCAAATTAATTCAAACTCAACGAAGCTGTTTTATGACTTTTAGGTAGCCTTGATGTCGAAGTACATTTAATTAGTTGTAAAGATGATTTAAAAAACCTAGGTAATTTGAAAAACTTAGAGAAAAAAAAAGTTTTGTTTTCTTCAAATATTTTATTTTTATTATTCATTATTTTTGTTGATAGAATAAGTAAGGATAGGATAGTATACAAACATATTATGAATCACTTTGTTGTATTGTATAGGTTTTTTTTTATCAAGGTACCACGCGACCAAACCCGCGGGCACAAGCTTGACTATTTTCCTACAGACAAAATACCTGATCAATGAAGCTTTGATGTCGTTTGATGGTATCTTCGCACTCTTGCTTCACTTTAGACACGTTGCGGAGGGATTGCTTCTCCAAGTTGCTTACTTTGTTTATCATCTGTAACCACATAATCCGTGCAATCTACCGTGGTGGCCCCGGCTAAAGAATAGGCCCCTCCATATCTACCTATCCGCGGATGTCGTAAGAGGCGACTAAGGGAAAAAAGCTAGGGGATGGGCAGCAGCGTCCATCACATTAACAACGATAGCTCTAACTGCGCTCGCCAACCCGCATGCCCATCGTGGTGAGTATGGGAAAATCCCCCACATGATAAGGATTTCGCTCTGTCTGTGGGGGAGGCCATGTTCAGCAGTGGACGTCGAACAGCTGAAATGATGATGATGAACCACATAATAAATCAATCACCATCATCATCAGCCTGTAGAAGACCACTGCTGGACATAGGCCTCCCTCAAAGAGTTCCACGAAAAACGGTCTTGAGCCTTTTCCATCCACCGAATTCCCGCAACCTTCACAATGTCATCGTCTATCGGGTGGGGGGCCTTCCAACACTGCGTCGCCCGATTTGTGGTCGCAATAAATAAATCAATATAAGTTAATAAATATTATAAATGCTAAAGTAACTATGTTTGTTTATTTGTTTCTTTGTTACCTTTTCACGACTAAACGGCTGAACGGATCGTAATGAAATTTGGCAAGGAGATCGTTTATATCCTGGGGAAGGACATATATTTTGTATCAAAAAATAATCTTGAAATAGTGGTTGAAAATTTGTAAGGGCAATACATAATTCCTCAAGTTAAGTATCTGAAATATTACGAGACAAAGTTATATTTGCGGTCAATATCACACAATGAACTACGTGAGCGACCGCAAAATATAAGTTTGTCATTTCCTACACTTGGATTTTTGCTTTTCTGATCCCGTGTAATGAGCGTAAACTACGTGAGCGAAAGTCAAAGTCAAAAGGCGTTTATTTCAATAAAATCACTAGGATCACTTTGGAACGTCTTAGAAACTAGATGAAGCTAGCCAAGCCCAGAAGAATCAGACAACAAACACGGCGGCGACCGCAAAATATAAGTTTTTCTTGTCTGATCCCGTGTAATGGTACGGAAGTTCTTATAGTAGCCTGTTCGGTTCACCTGTTCCTTATGGTTGGTGAGGCTTTCCTGGAGCAGAGCGATGCAGCACGAGCGCTCCTCCAGCTGCAAGGTCGCGGTGACCAGGCGCTGCGCTAACTCTGTCTGCGGCAGCTTCAGCAGCGCTTCTAGCCTACCATACACATTAGAAATACTAATTCATAGCATGTATACCATCCTGAATGGAGGTTATTGTAACAATGAGAAAAAAATAACAACAATAGAAAAAAATTACATATTTTTCCCCAAACTTTCTCAAAAAAGTTATTGGCATTTATCATCTTTATAAAGAATTTTTAAATGTACGAGAAACTCGAAATAAAGATTAATTTCAAATTCTTATGGAAATATTACATATAATAGATGAATTATTGAGTATTAACTGATTTGATCCCAAAACAGCTGATTTTTGCAGTGTGTTGTGTTGGCCTTTTGAGCCTACAACTGATCAAATATTTACCGATGGCCTTAATAAATACTTTTTCTGATTATATGATGAATTTCTTAAAAGCTGCATGAAAACTTACTTTGGTATCGTCTGTGGCGTTGTATTCGTCACCACGGACAACGCATCATTCGCACTCTGCTCAACTTTCTCCAGGAATTCAAATATCTCCCTGAAAATACAAAACGAATCGTTACAGAAAGTTATTCTATAGAGGGCGCTAAAAAATGAGGAGTTCGTATCCGTGCCTGATTGGCTAATTGAGACGCCATATTGCTTTTACCTGTATTTTGATTGGTTCTTCCCTTAGTTAGCCGATACTGGTGCCAAAGTTTTCTCAGTCCGCTAGCCTACTACAAAGTTTTCTAAATATAATTGGGTATTTTATAATTAATATTGGCAAAAGGTAAGCTTTATGTAGGTAGGTAGATATAGTACCACAGGTTACGGATAATCTATCCTTAATAGGCCTTTTTCAGGGCCAGCATACCTCAACTTGGTCACTGACTTAATACAGAATGACCAAGAAAGAATTAGTGACACGATAAGAAGAACAAAACATACAAAATAGAGCCACTGGTTGTTGAAAAATAGAGGAGTGGTAGTGACCCCGTCTGCCGACCCAAAGGTCGTACCTTCGAATCTCGGTCGTACACAAACGGATTTTCCGTGCGGAATCATATATGTGCGCTAAATCAGTGCTCTTAAACGGTGAAGGAAAACATCGCGAGGGAACCGACATGACCTAGAAAAATTCGACGTTTTTAATCATTTCACCACACTAGTGCTTTCACAAAAACGTTCATAGGCCCTTTTCAGTGCCATCATAGCTCAAGCTTGGTCAATGACCTAATGTGATCAAGAAAGAACCAGTGACACGACAAGAAAGCAACCGCTACAAAATCGGTGCATTCTTTACGGTGAAAATGAATCACATACTAAACATAAAAAGGATACCTAATAAATATTGCATTCTTACATAAAATTATCCTTCGGAACATTATTCTCTTCCTCCTTTTGAACATCTTCGTGAGCAACATTCACATTACTGACTGCTGTTACAGGATTATCCCCAAAGCTCTCAATCTCTTTCAACATTGAGTATATATCTAGCACGGACGAATTTGGGTTCAACTGCTTTTGCTTTACAGTCTCTTTTTCTGATGACGCTCGAGGCGTTATCAACTGTCTTTGGTTTTCAACCTTAGCATCTGTGATATAAGGTTCAATTTTCGGTGGTTCTTGTACCGGCTCTTCGATAGTGGTAGCTTGATCTATGTCGAGAAGTCTAGGAGAGGGTGCTGCTATAGATATCCATGAATCGATATCTTTATCATTGTGCACGCCTTCAATTCTAGCGCTTAATGGAGCGTGCATTGTAAACATATTCTTCTGTGTTTGATTCCTAACGTTTATTTGAGTATTGCTATTGCTTTTACTAATACCAGGCTTCGTCTTGTTGTTCCAGTCTTGTCTGTATCTCGAAGGGATGTTTTCAAACTTAGAAGAAACATTGTTGACTTTTTTATCGAGCTTTTGCAGATTTTTCGGAAGTAAATCTTTCACATCACCCTCCTTGACTTTCAAGTAGTTCTGTATCAACTCTTTGGTCGATATTTTTGATATTTCTCTCCTCTGTTTCATTTCTAAGGAGGTTTTATTGTTTGCTGCTTCTTTGTGTTCAGGACTTTTTCTTTCTGGAGTTTGACTATCGTGTTTACTGTCAAAGTTATCGGAAGGTTCTTCGAACATTTTGTCAATATTTAGGGGTGTAGGAGACACGGCATGTATATCTTTTAGGGTCAGCTCGTGTAGACTGTTGATAGCTTCTAGCTCTTTCTTGTAATCTTCTATAACTTTAGATGTATATGCTTTAGTTGTGCTGTTGACTAAATATGGAGGATACTCTAACTCCGGTTGATTTTTATCATCTGCAACTCCGCTTGGACCAGGAAAGTCTATAGAAACTTTAGTTGCATTTGGCGAGTTATTAGGAGGCAAGGCTATATGCCCCTCTTTTTTCAAGAAGAAATCTTTGTATAGAAGTCGACTGTGGTTCAGAGGTTCATTCCATGTGCCTTTCCTATCCAAAGGATATGTTTTGTGGTACCCCTGACCATTGCTACTGGTCGAGGTACTATCCAGGCTTTTAGGCTGCTCGTCAATATTGTTGTGAGAACTGGATCCTTTCATAGATGTGCTTGGTAGTGAGTAATTTTGCTTGTATCTATCATCGTTCGGTCCACTATCAGGGTACCCTGAATCTTTAGACGACGCGTCAGTATGGGTACTGGACATTTTAGTCTTGAAAGCTTCAACAGGATCGGACCGAAAATCGTCATAAAAACTGGTGTAAGTCCTCGGATCACACATGAAATTGTGGGACGATTTAGGATAGTCCTCCTTTGTTCCTGCTACATATGTATTTGGGAGATCATCTACATTTTCTTCCTTTTTAGCATCTTCCAGGGAATTTTCTGGGGATAAACTGTTCTGTGAAGGAACGCTATCAAGGTCTTGAGTTGATTCTTCTTCAACTAAAGAAAGTTGTTGTTTCGTTAGAGTGAGACGGCGGGAGTATTTGTCAATAGCTTCCTCTACTTCTTCGTTCAAGTTGCCGAAGGAAACTCTGCCGAGGAGTGAGTCTTCTGTTTCCTTTCTCTCACCTTCAAGCGGTATGAAGTAAGATTCATAAGGTCGAGTTTTCAGCGTAGGCGAAAAGCTTCTCTCATTGAACATATTCTTGTTTCTACTGGGCGAAGGTGACCTGGAAGGTGACCTTTGTCGTTCCGTTATTTTGACCTCCATTCCATATTCGTTAGCGGTTAATACATCTTCACTTATCGTGTTTTCCATAGGTTTTCTTCCTTTCTTTGCTATATTTCTATACTTGAGATAGTTCTTTGAGTTGGTGTTTTTAGGCTTAGACCCTGACTGTGCTTTTGCTTTAATTTTGGACCCTAGGCTGATGAAAGTATCTTCGGAGCCGTAATCAGAGGCATTGCTGCAAATATCTCTGCGATGAGTTAGGTTTTCAGGGGACTTCCTATCGCCAAGCAGATCGGTTGTTGGAGCTAATACTTTTACAGTTGTTGTTGGTGAATCTGAAAGTTCAATAAAATCTACAACGTGGTCCGTTACTAGTATACTACAACGAAAGGGACACAAAAAAGAAAAAAACATTAGTTAAAAAAAAGTAAGTAGGTATTTGATTATAGCTATTAGAATTTTTAACAGGTTTACAACGAGAAGTTCGACATGAAGATTGTTATCTAAAACAGATGCATAATAATTGATTTTGAGATTTGACTCCAAAACATTAAAAAATTTCATTTAAAATTTTCTTATATGTATTTATTGTGTAGGTAGGTAAGGTATATAACCTTACCTACCTACTTTGTGATACGCTATGGACTAAGTTGTCTGCAATAAACATTAATTATTTTTATTATAGGTAAATATTATAGAAGTAACTTTTTATAATACCTACCCACAGAACAAAATACAATATTAACTAAAATTGTGTACCTACTTCCACACCACAAGTATTACCTCATCAAGATCATCATCCAAAGCTCGACTTCACCTGCTGGTCATAGGCCTACCTTTGTGCCATCCATAACGATCCTGCTTTAAGTATGTACCTACTCCATCTAAATATTGAAGTCTTACTTGTGGAAAAAGGTGAGTAAAACTTAAAGGTTCACTTACTATTGTGCGACTGCAGTAACTCCGCACTGAAGGCCTTTAACAAGTTCCTAGTCGAAGGTGCTCTTTCCTTTGCATCAGCAGAGAAAGGTCTTTTGTATCTCTCTGGGATATCCTACAAGAGAAATAATTTGCTGACACACCTACCTTAGCCAAAAGTATTGAGCACCCACAAATTTTGCACCTACTCTACATCTACAAAGGTAGATTTCTTTGCTTTGTCCCTAAAGATAAACCCAGCGGGTGGTTTAAGATGACAGTGGTATTGATTCTCTTGTTCCATTTTCCAAAACAAAAAAAAAATATTTAGGAAAATGCAACGACAGAATCGACACCGGTGGCAAAGATTTATGGTTCAAATTCATGTAAAATATTGGAGATACCTTGCATTTAAATAGCAATCTATATCTAGCAATAAGACACATGGTAAAGCCTTTACAGCTTACATTCGTACGAATGTAAGCTGTAAAGGCCGTACGATTTCCAGAAACAATCATTTAGGGGGATTTGCCCATACTCGCCACGCTGGGCATAAACAATTAGGCAAGCTATTTCACGAGCGCTTGCGTTACAATACTTTCAAACAAACAGCTTACCGGCGAATTACAAGATGTTTGTAACGCCGATCGCGGACGGTTGCGTATGTTCTTTCTGTCGTCTTTCTTCTTACTCCGATACGAAAGGTTCACAGGTGAGCCGAGGAGCCGCAGATTATTGTTTTCTTTAGACATTTCACACACATACCAGCCAGTTTAGTTACTTATTTGCTAGTAGAAAGAATAATCGAATCACTATATATATCCTTCGTGACAGACACTGTTTATTTGTTGTCAAGCAAGTTGTCAATTTGTTGCTAGGCAACGTAACTATAAAGTCATGCTAACATCTTTTTTTCACTGCTTTTGAGTGATTGACGTACTATGAATAAACAAACGTTTGCTTTTAGAAACAATGGGGTAATAACTTGACAAATATATCCTGACCTGCAAAATTTCAATTGTTTTTTGAACTTTACAATCTATACAAAAAGTCCGTCGCATATATTACAGAGAAAATCGAAACTTATATTTTGCAGCTTCCGGTTAAAAAATTAAGGCTGCCAGACAGAAATAAATTGCCTACTATGGTAGATATTTTTTTAGATAGGAGTCATGGCATGCTTACAACCTTATGTATATAAAATAATTTCTGTATTATATTATTGCGAAATTAAGAAATAATCATTTAAATATATTTCAGATATTTTGAAAATGATTACCTACCAAATAAACTTTATTGACCAGCTAACCTTAATCTGCAGTAACGAAACGCTTTGATGTTGACGTCATCATTAACAAGGCGTAGTTGTCAAGAAACAGGCTGCAAATGCAAAACTCGATACTCCTTCGAAAGTGAACCTTCGGTCGAGCTTCGAAGAACTTCTCGATTAGTCCTTGGAAGTATTTTGATCGTACCGCAATTTTCGCCTGCAGAGGCGTATTACTGTTGCGCGTTTGTGCTAAATAAAATAGTGTGATTTTATTACCTACCTAGGAACTTTGATAAACTTGTGATTTGCGCTGTTAGTGCTTATTTTCTTGAAAAGTTGTGAAATTCTTACCAAATAAAAAATGTTCAGCGGAATTGCGGGTGAGTACTTATTACTTTTTTTCGTTGTTGCATAATTTTTAGTTCCTACCACCTCGTGCCGACACATCTCAACTAGGAAAATAAAAATAGTATGTAAAGTAGATTTTAATCGAACTTACCTGGTAGTTCAATGCAAGTAAATGAACGTAATCAATAATAAATAAACTATTATTTCGATAATTGTTTATTATTTTAATAATGTAATTTATAAATATTTCTTTAATATTATATTATATATATTATATATTCTATAATATCTATATATTTATTAAATTCATTATTAAATTATTTGTACATACTTTATAATAATTATTATTATTCAGGGGAGCAACCTATAAATCTATACAAACAAATACATACATTTATACTAATACAGTGATTCCAGTATATTTTGCCACAAAAAATAAGAATTAAAAAAAAAATTGCTTACGAAGACTGTCTGTCTGGTTATTTGGTCGTCGGGCTAATCTAAGAATCTACTCAATACTCAATAGACCTTTATGAAAATGTACAATGTTAATGATCATGGTCTAAATTGTTACAATGTTGTGTGTTTGCTAGGTAACATCTCGCTACACTGCCTTTAGGAGGGGATAGAGGGTTTGGTAGTTTATATGAGAGTAATATTTTTGATGTAGGTGTATTTATTTGAAACTCAGCAGAAATATTTTGAATACCAACTATTGAGTTATGATGTCATCATTATCTAAATAAATATCCACATTCATTTATTATTATTATTAATCACATTTATAGTATTAATCTATTATGTATATCAGTCTCTGGTACCCATAGTACATATATTTAATTAAAATTTCATTTATAAAATAATTTTTTTGCTACAAAAGTACATCTTAATATCAAAACAACTATTATAGTAAAAAATATATATAAAAATGGAAAACTACCGACCGCGAAGCTCAGCTCAAGCGGTCTGTGGCTAAGGCTGCAGAGAGAGGAACCTCCTGACTATGCGTGCCGAGTCTAGAAGTACTGCCCTCTGTATCTGGCCCTTCACCCAGCTGTCTAGCGAGAGCTCCTTAAGGTATTGATCGAGGCTCTTCGCTATCAGTCCGTTTATTGTTGTTATTATTATCTAAATAAATATCCACATTGAAAAATGTACCTAATAAAATTGTTTAAGTTTAAATTAGATCAAAAAGTTGTGTATCTTCTTTCACCTATACAAATGCGTAGTAAACTATGACTCCACGTGAGTAATACCGCGGGTTACAGCTAGTTTAATATGTTATATATTATAGGTAGGTAGTTATCTCTAACTTACCTACAACATTTATTATCCTGCATATTATGATAGTTGTTTTTGCTGTTTCTAAGTTGGTAGTTAGGTGCCTAAATTCTATGGTTAAGGTAGTTAAGTTACTTTCCTGCCATAAACTAGCTCACCCATAGAGAATTTTCGAAAATCTTAGAATGCCGTTTTCTTTTCAAAAATAAGAGAATGTTTTCTTTTAGTTAAATGTTCTATCTACAGTATTAAGAGTACCTACTTTCCAGGTGGCATTACAAAATTCCACCCTGTATATAATTAATAAAATAAGATGTAAACAATGTTTGCATGAGAGTTCCTTGTCCAAGAAAAACCCTGTGTAAAGTCAATACTACTCGCTCTATCTAAGTACCTATTATAATTAAACTTGTATTTAGATGCGAGTGATAAATTCTTCGGCTAGAACAACAAGAGATAGGACTAGTACATTAACCTATGTCTGAAAATATCTAGGTACCTACCCACATTACCTAATTATGAATAGGTATTATCGGGATTCTACCTTATGCTAATATTATCTCATCACAACATTGATTATGTGCCTCAGCCTATAGACTGACATAATTTATTCTGAATATTAGCTTGAAGATTTGTCTTTTAATTGAATATTTATGAGAAAAAAATGTAATATACATTTTTTACTAAAATTATTATTAACAGTTTATTCAATGTTCTACTAGCCTACCTACCTAACCAAGTTTTTATAATAGAAAACCAACAGATGGTTATTGTACCGGTTATGCTGCTTCAACCATACGATAGGTACCTAGAGTATCTTCTAAGATTGGTTGCGAAAATAGGCGTTTCAAAATGATCCTTATCAATTCCAATAAATTAATATTGAAGGTGTGCGACAAACAATTTTACATTAAAATCTACAGGCGACATAAAAATCTCTAAATAGTAAATGCGATTTATAACAAAGGTTCATTAATAGTTCATATGATAAGGCCATTTTGAATGATAGCGCTATCAACTACCTACTAAAGCGTGACCCCGTGCTGTCCATACAGTCACCTCGCTTTGTTATGACTTCATGACTCTAATGTGCGGTGAATCATAACACATAACTTGTATAACTTACCTATGTGATCTTTGTACCTG
This sequence comes from Anticlea derivata, assembly GCA_947579855.1. Taxonomy (NCBI): domain Eukaryota; kingdom Metazoa; phylum Arthropoda; class Insecta; order Lepidoptera; family Geometridae; genus Anticlea; species Anticlea derivata. The sequence continues at coordinate 2,602,112 of OX388269.1, forward strand.
TACCTACTTATCTATAATACTAGCATAAACAGATTCCCCCAAAATAAACTGTTCAACAGCAAAACAATTTGGTTCCAAAATGCTAAAGTAAAGACGCAAAAACCAGTTTTCATCTGGGCTACGCCATAACGCTACATTTGGACCAACTGCGCACATGAAGCTTGGTTATTTATTCAACAAAGTTGTTTTAACTAATTTATGTCACGTACACAGATTAGGCTGGGCACTTATTGAACGGAATTTGAGCCAAGATCATAAAGCGTTTGCGTATTGCGTAATAAGCAAAAGCAAGGCCTAATTGTTTTTTTTAATGTTATACGGAGGCAAACAGGCTTACGGCCCTCCTGATGGTAAGTGGTAACCGTCGCCTGTTGACATCAGCAACACCTGGAGCATCGCTAAAGAGATCTGACAACCTTACTCACCACAGGAACACAACACTATTTGAAACAAATAATGTTATTTGGCTGCGATCTTCTGTAAGACGGAGGTACCTCTCCAGGCGGGCTGCTCCAATTTAGAGCGAGAAAATCTCGCTGTGCCCTACCTCCTCCACATCTATTCTAGATGATTAATATAGCGTCAGGTGGAACTTTTTACTCACTTAAAGGACGCTGTATTGCCTGGGCCTGGGACATGTTTGAGATGGAGAAGGCTGGCGCAGCACCTAAAGAGTCAATACGTGGAGCTGACTAAGCCGCGGGTTTCTTCACGATGTTTTCCTTCACCGTTATGAGAAAGATCTTAATGCGCACATAATTTTTTAAGTGTAATTCGTCTTTTCATGCCAAATGGTTTTGGGGTGTTTTTTTTCGCACAAAGCTCTTTCTTTCAAGCTTTAGTGTACAGTAGTTCACTTCCTGGTGATGAAAAGACGGCCAATGACCAGCGTGATCTGTCAGAAATTCTTGGCTAGTACAACCTGGAAGTCTTCCAAATAGGTCTCTTGTCCCTACACAAACACTTGTGACGGATTGTGACGTTATCAGCGCGGCTTTCTAAGAGCTTTCTTAATATCAAATAAATGATTTAATTCTTTGTTCAGAAATTCAAATATTTTAATCCTTTGTGAATTGTTCTTTGTTATTGGTAAGCTTGTAGAATGTAATGAAACAAAGCGATGCATAGTACAATACTTGGGAATGTTATGTTATGGTATCATCAAATGATAAGTATTTTTGATACACATGTGAAACATTTATATTTGTTTCACATTTTTCAAGAACTGGCGAGCGTGTTCAACTGTTAGAAAAATTAATTTAAAATTATAGGTCTTTCGGCTGGCTAATATAGCTATTTCAGGTCAAGCTTATCTTCAGGATGCTTTAATAGAGACTGGCTTTGATAATAATTTTAATCGATGATTGTCTATAATCTCTTTTGTAGTTAAATAACTGTTGGGTCATTTTAGGTCATTGAACCAAACATATACAGTCTAGACGGCTTTATTGTTAGTGAGAAACATAAGTGCTACCGCTATCTGATTTCCATACATATAAAGATACCTACATATAAAGGGTGCGTCATAATTATCAACACAAAAGTCAATATACGAGGATCTCAGAAGGCGCAAATCTGTCGAGGCGATTTCGAAGCTATGCGTGACCCTAGAGCTGGCTCTTATTTGGCAATTCCGCCAGCGTCTTGGTGACACTTCTGGCTGTTAGTGATCTGGATTAATTCAGCTATCTAAAGATCGTTTGCGGTCTTCAGATAGTTCAGCAGTTTCTTGTGTATTTTGTAAAATAATTGTCATATTATGTGACCTTTTCCAGGAAAGGATGCTATCTTATAATAAGGCCTTTATGTTTAAGCCAAAGGAAAAAAGTATTTCGACTGGTGATTCATTATGATAGTTACATTCTTAAACATTGGCTATTTAGTGATACTGACTGACATAATTATTACGTTTGTGAGAGACCTAAACAATGAGAACCACACGCGAACCTCGACACGCGATGACATCATCAAGGTCGGCCGGTGGCTGAGACCCAGCCGCCATCCCTTTCCGATTCACTCCTTTTTATACAAAACGAAAGAGACAAAGCACTTGCTTAAACCAGAATTCCTTGTGCGTTCCTACGGTGTGTGGTGTGCTAATTTTGTTGTTTTGGTAACGCTGCGTTCGGTATGCTATCGTTTTCTTAACCTTCTGAAGGGCACATTGCTGAATAAAAATAGTTCAGATTTTAATAAAGGCGAATTGGAAAAATTCGTTACATTAGAATTCAGTGTGTTGCTTTAAGGCTATCCTTAACAGCTACCTAAGGGTATCTTTATAAGATAAGGATATTAATTATTATGTCTATCACATTATGAGCGAAGAAAACAGATGCATGGTAAGCGTATCTGTAAATAAATTGTTGGTTCTGCGAGGTCTGCCTACATGGCCTAACAGCACTGCCAGTTCAACATGCTAATTCTGAGAGCTTGGTTCTTCTACTACGGATACCCTCGTTTCGGTTGAGCTAGTTTATGAGGTCAATAGTTAGCGACCAAGTCTCAGTGCCATATGCCATCATTGGCAACACGCACTGACTGGAGACTTTCGTTTTGAGGCTCTGTGGTATCTATAACCAGAAATAACGGAAAAGTTTATTTTAATATTGTAGTGTTCATGCAATAAACATTATAACTGTCTTTATTATTCCGACGCATTGGTTTCGCTACTTGATGCAACCAATGACAGAAGAGGCATTTATAAAATTGTGCAGCCTACCAGCATTATCTAATAATTCACACATCAGTATGCCTGATCGATGTAGAACAGGCGTAATTAATAATCCTTTGTTTCATCAACCTTGCGGTCAGCCGCAGCATGTTGTTAATTAGGTGCTAGGTGTCGTAGGTTCTACGTATGTACAAAGCGAACAGTCGCTTTGTACCAGGTTGAGTCTATGGATTCCACAGTGTGGAACAATAGATAATGCAATAAAAAGCAGTTAAATCTATCCAAACCTAACGTACTGTATACTAAAAGACAAACAAAACCATACAAGAAATAATTTATAACGCTACCACAAACATTTTAAATATACCCCAAACATTCCGATTCAAATCCTCTAGATAAGAGGATGCTCTAACCAACTACGCCGACGAGTCATCTCATAATCATGTCGAAATTCTTTTGGATGTTCCACGGCTCAAAATATTGCTCCAGCAACAGGGGAATGGGTTCGAATAGTCGACTCGTAATAAGTCTCGGTTATTGTTTTTCTTATTTTTCTTCTGATGACCATTGTACCTCTTTGTGAAGGAATTCCCACCAGCAAATACGAAAGCCAGTTGTACTATACTCCCTCACTCTAAATCACTTCAATGCCATGACATCAGCACACTGCGTGATATCATCGTAATGGTGGCAATCACGCTGGACCGGATATTTATCTCAATTGAATCCTGGCTATGTGGGCTTATAGGCCTAAAATGTCCACTGGAATCAGGGTATATACCAAAACTTTACTCTTCGGTCTAGAAAGTCGATGTTTACTTTGTTGTAGAACGTGTTGAGCGATAAACTCTGTCTAAAATTAGACGCAAGCAGCTCATACCACAGATAACCTAAACGGCTCATTAATTTTATCTACCTACTGCCGCATTTTAAGATAACTTCACCTCGCCACTTGACCTGTTCTCAAGGTGGATAAGGTTGGATTTAGGTATGTCTTTCTCAGACAATGTCTAGCAGTCATCTAAATCTGTCAGCAGGAAAAACAACAAAATTAACGCCTCAAAATGATAACAATGTAGGTAATCGATTCTCAACTGAAATCTTTTAAAAATAGGAATAATTTTTCCATTCAATCTTTTATTTTCGCAAAAAGTTTTCTTCTGAAACCAAGAAGTCCTATAAAATTTAACAACAAACAAAATTTGCGCCATTGAAAGCACAAAGCTAAGAATTCCCATTTTTGGATATAAATTTCAAATATTGTGCGTCATTACTCCAGGGAAATTAAAAAGACGAGAGGTATCATTACCTAGGTTTTATGACTTACGAGCGCTACCAGCGCCAAGGGAAATAACATCATAAAACAGGTCATCGCATCACCTGTTCAGGTCGCCGCATCGCTCAAAACTATATTCTACCTACGCTGATATTCTGTCTAGTCTAGTTGGTGGTTTTCTACTTTATACCTACCGGCTATATCAACCTAAACATGCCTACAGAGTCTACGGGATCAGAGGTTCGAGTCTGAAATGCTTGCGAGTTACTTGTCACCGGTGATTGGTGAGAAGTGAATAGCTTACTGTTTTTATGGTGTTACGTAAAGCGCTCAACATAAACCGGTAAGCTGTTCCCTTTTAACCACACCACTCATCGGTGACAAGCCATCACTCACGAATGTTACAGACTCAGGACTTGTGTCTGTAAATATCAATTACACTTATCAAATTGAACTACGAACGAATAATAATGAGTACACGAAGCACAAATAGCTAGAAGGTAATGTTCGCTTTGCTCGCCACAAACCGATCAATACTTTTGCTATAGACTTTCAGGGCTTGCGAGGTGACCCAGACATGCTGGCGATACTAGTCGCCATGGTCGCATTTATTGCGTTATTCTCGGAATTGGGTTCGCGTGTACCGTATTAATTTAATATGGGACATTTTATGACACGTGTCTTGTTCTACTTCTCTTGCTCCGATATTGATTGATACATACTAACTATTGCTCTTCCCCCAATATTGATTCGAACACACTAAGGCCTTAGTGTGTTCGAAATGTGTAATAAATGTGGAAAGAAATGTTCTTTTATATTCGGGCTTTCCTTCGGGTTTTACACTGATTGGTGTGTTTTTATTGATCAAAATTTAATAGGTATTTTACTAAGTAATACATATCTACTGATTACTGAGTCACTCATTAATGCTTACACTGTCATTGTAAGCATGGGATAGATATTTGAAAATGAAAAGTAGGTACTCGTTCGCTTATCAAATGAAAACAAAGACATTGAAAATATTTCAATAGAAGAATTCAAAACATTGGTTGGTATTTTTAAACTCAAGAGCACTTGAGTTTCGATATTTTAAGACATAATCCGAAGCTTCAAACCCTCTTGTAGATACTTTTATAATAATGGTTATATTGTACGCAGTTACATCTGCAGCATTATCTCATAAAGTTATTTATAATCTCTGCAAATAAACAGATTGTCACTTCAAGGTTATTTGTATTGCAATTTTGTGAAGAAAATGGTCAGTTATAATATTCATTGGCTGACTTCTGTTTACGCTGAATATTTCCATATCCGGTTTCAAGGCAAATAGGGAAATATTTGATGCTAAAAACAAACTGAATTTTTCCTCTTTATATGTTCTGAATAAGAAAAAAAAAACAGGTAGGTAACATTATTGGTAGCCTTGCTTGTTGTGTCACTGATTCTTTCTCGGTCATCCTGTATTAGGTCAGTGACCAAATTGATGTATGGTGGCCTTGAAAAGGGCCTATGACGGTGAAAGATTCGGTGTAGTGAAAGGATTAAAGTGCGCCTCCTAGAGGCTCCTTACGTGCACAAGACACATGGGTCTTCGAATTTTAGGTTCTAGGACAATGCCGGTTTCCTCACGATGTTTTACTTCACCGTTCGAGAGCACTAGTAGGTATAGCGCATATAAATTTTCGGGATGGAAATGAAAAAAAGGCTGGGATTCGAATTCACAACCTGCCGATCCAAAGGCCACTACCACCACTCCACCAGTGTGCCCTGATGTACTAAAGAGTTTACCAATAGTTTTCAATTGCCCCAGATCCATTGCACTTATAGATCCTAAATATAGAGCGAGCAATGATCCCGAATAGTTGACCGCAAGTATGTAGGTACCGCTCAAATCATTAAATCCATCTCTATTTTCGGTTGTTCATCTCACTCGGGAGGAACGAACGGGGAGAGACAATCTTTAGGTTAGTAGGTTACTTCACCATTCCGAGAGTTTATCGATGTTCAACGCCAATAAAATACTACTTATATATACTATAATATTTTAATTCGCAGAGAAAAAATACGTACCCAGACTAGTGAACCAAAAGTTGATTATCTAAATATTTTAACAATTTATCAATATTATAACTGATTATTTAAAAATTGTAAATTGTACTTATACTGCTAAAAGTAGATCTAGATTTTATCATTTTAGTTAATTATATTATTAGGCCGGCCGAAATGGTAAAAATAGATGCACTAAAACCACCAAAACGATTGTAAGTATTAATTATGTAGTTATTTATAGTAGCTAGTTTTAAATAAACATCACATCACCCAACATTGTATTGTATATCTATACAAAGTTTCTGAAATTCATAAAATTTGTAGATGCTCGTTTGCCCGTTTATTAGGTGTAGGTATAGTACTACCTGCATGAAATCACTGTAGAATAATTTATCAAAATTTCTTTATAAAATGATTTGTATTTCCATGCCCTCCGATAGACAAGAACCTTGGTGAGTTCGCAAATAAATACTGAAAATTTCATCTGTAATTTCTGTAATGGTGTTTCGAAATTGTTTGCAGTTTCCTGTTTTTAATACTCACTTCTATTAGTAACTCATTCTATTTCAATTTATTCCATTTTTTTGTAATGTTGTAGATAGACTCACACTTTTTACAAAATAAATCATCAATACATTTTCTCGTTTGTTACATAATAATAATAATAACATAATTATGTTGTGGGCCTTGTGGGTTACACACCCACCATCTTTTATAGATACACTAATATTATAAAGAAGTGAAGTTTTTTTTAATTATAATAGATAGATTCTAAACATTCTTTCTCTAATCGAAAGCTACATACGCGCTGAATAATAGTAGGTAGGCTTATATTAAATTTCTATAAAAATACTTTTTCTCTCCTAAATCTGAAATTTGTAAATCAAGTGGGTAGAAAAAGCGCACTTAGCTGCTTTATCGGCGTGCGCTGACCAAATTTTAAGCCACGATATCGTATTTTATGCTATAAATAAATTGAAAGTTATAAGCTTATAAGGTGATCTTAAAGCGTACTCAGTATTAAATTACTAAACTAATCTGTGGCTGGCGCACGCTATGAAGTCTGTTATTTATCCCATGGGTTTACCGAGGGTTTTGAGTTATTTTTTATGCGAAAAACTATTTAGAAATATAGACGGTCAAGTGCCAGTAGGACCCGCTTCCTAAAGCTTCCGCAAATACGTAACACGGGGTCGGAAAATATGAACATACATGACCACGCGGATGAAGTTGCGGGCGGGTCAGCTAGTCTGGTATAAATGGCGGCTGTCAGGTATGACGTGGACGAATACGAAGCACTAACCACTTTACCTTGACCGTTTCACTGTGAAAATCGATGTAGCTGTACAAAAATTATAGATACCTCACTTGCCTTATGGATAACTTGGTTTTCATTATCGTGCTGTGGGTACATTCTTTACTAAAACATTTTTATGTAATAAAATCTTATTGATATTTGTGAAATCTTATTAAATAATGATTGAGATTTTCATACTTGAAACCATTCACGTAATTGTCGATTTTTTGTAAGCTGCCGGAGGACATTACGATGATGTTTTTCTGTCTTACTTGTCAGTTCCTAACAGTAAAATGTCGTTATCTTTAGTGTGCCATTGGAACAGCAATAAAGAACGTTATTACATTTCCACAATATCCAAACAAACGCATAAACATAGGAGATGGTATAAAACGCTACATTAGGCAAATAGGTATTAGGAATTTATAGCGATTCAGGCACTATTATTTCCTGTAGTTTATTTCATAACAGTAGATTTGTTTTGTGTATTGAAAGCGTACCTAATCAAGTTTCTATTCTTCATAAAGCTTGGAAGAAATCTTGTCCCATGATCATGACTTCAGGAAAATTTTACGTTTCTCAGTATTATCCAACTTCTCCTACGCTTTTAATTCTATTCTCGTCACACACGTCATTGTTCGAATCATGTTGTTGAATCATTCCAGTGGTGTTTCCTCTCAGTGCTAAATCTGATGATTTCTTTAACAATTTTTTTAAATCTAGCTAGATAATCCTTTCATGAATTGTTCTGGAATTAAGAAATTGCCTTTTTACAAGTTAGACCCATAATAATAATCCTTTTAAATCGCAGGGGCGTTCAAGAGCATCGGAGAGAAGACCGCTTCTCTCTTCGAGCGTAAGAAGAAAGATGCCGAGCAGGTCGCTTCGGAGAAGGTCCAGGAAGCCGCCCATGTGGTGGAAGATCAGGTCAAGAAGGTCGGAGAGATCGTTGGAGGGGCTTCGAAGACTGCCAACGATGCTGCTAGCTCAGGTCTTTATACCTCTTAGACATTTGCTCTTTCGAACATTGCTCTTGTTTTGTCCTGGAGGAGGGCGTTGACCCTGCTACGCAGTTTTTACTTTTGCAGTTGTCAACGTTTTCATTTGTTTATGATACCTGTGTTTCACTGTTCCAAAGAAAAATACTTTGAAAAAATACTTTGAAATTTGTGGTTCAGGGTCGCATTCATTCATACATGCTGGCTGGCGGACCCATCTTCTAGAAATGCATTAGGTACTTTAGCTAAAAGATAAAACAGAGCGGAAGTTAAATAAATAGGTACTTAGAGCCAGGGGATTTGCTCCAGGTGAAATAACCCTGGTAGTCCATCTAAGTCAAAACTCAACAAACTTTTAGTTACAGTAATAGCGATTAAAAAAATAGTTCATTAGAAGACATAAATAAATGGTCTATCGACCGACATCAAAAAGATCACCCAACTGATCAACTATCGACCCACACGTGCCGTAATATTTGATTGAGTGAAACTAAAACTTGGTTTAGTGCCGACTTAGAATACAGCCCGTGGTAGTTCAACATGATTTCTAAAATTTTAAATTTAATTGATAGCTATGTAACTACAATATTTTTAAATCAACAGCCAACGACGCCAAGCACTCAGCAATCGATGCTTTAGACAAGGAGCTGTCCAAAGTGTCACTTGCAGCGGGCGAGGCTGCCGATGCTGCCAACAAGGCTGTGGCTGATGGAAAGAAGGTCATTGACACCACTAAAGGTGAGAAAACCTACTAAATAGATAATAGAGTGTTGGTTATTTGTGAAAAACAGGGAGCAAAGTAAGGAAGCGTTTACTAAACGTAGGTTTTAGATTGGATAAATCAGTTGTCAACTGCAGCAGGTTGACTACACGGGAAGACGAATGGTCGCTATCACCACCTCAACATACAGTGAGATTTTACTCAAATTCTTTTTTATTTATTCAGCAGTAGAATGCGCATTAGATCTTATTTTTCTAGTTAGATTAGTAAGCTTAGATAATTTGTCAACAAGCACTTTTAGTATGCTAGTTTATTTTATTGTTTTAATTTGGTTTCACACTAGATACACTGGCAACTACAGTTGACAATACAAAGACAGCTGCAGCCAATGCCGTCAGCTCAGCTAAAGGTAAGAGAATTGTTTCAAAACATACTGGCTGTTCCAAAAGTCCCTGATCAACTACTAGAACCATAATAGTTGCTTGACTAATTTTCTTAAAAAAAAAACTAATACTTAGGCATTTATTTCCCCCTGCAGGCCAAAAGCTTTCCTTTCCTCCTTTATCTATTTATTAATTGGTATTTGTATCAGGGACTTACGGTAAAGACTTATAAATTCACAATCTTGCACATTTTAAAACCTCTTTCACACTTATAGACACCGTTGGTAGCGTAGTTGAAGGTACAAATTCTGCTACTCTGTCTGCTGTTGACACGGGAAAGACTTGCGTCGCTTCTGCCAAAGGTATCTTGGACTCTTATTGCATCGCACTTGGTTTTGGAATTATCTTGAGCTTTCTAAACTTCGTCAACTTTCAGTTATGTTGTAGTTTTGTACTTAAATTAAATTTCTTTATTTTATTATTATATTGTAGATAATGTAGCTAGTGGGCTGCAAAGTTCAATTGATGCGTCACAAAAAGCTGCACAGTCTGCTTTCGCTACCGGACAGTCTTATGCAACAAGTGCTAAAGGTATTTTAAATAATTTACAATTAACCTAAAATCAATTTGAATACCCGTTATTACAATTTATAGAGGCTTAATGACTGCTTATCAATTTGTTTTAAATCCTATTTATTCTTATTTGATTTTTTTCGTAGATTCCGTAGCTAGTGGAATACAAACCTCGATAGATGCGTCACAAAAAGCTGCATATTCTGCTTTCGCTACTGGACAGTCTTATGCCACGAGTGCCAAAGGTTCTCACAAAAGATTTAGTATCAAATTAAATCGCCTTCTAACATTTCATTAGTAAAAAAAAATACTTAGACGTCAATCATAATATTTTTATTTTGTAGATTCCGTAGCTAGTGGAATACAAAGCTCGGTAGATGCGTCACAAAAAGCTGCAAATTCTGCTTTTTCTACTGGCCAGTCTTATGCCACAAGTGCCAAAGGTACTTAATTACACAAGTTTCAGAACCAAATTATATAACAGTCTTACTTAAAATTAAACGAAAATTTATTTGACACCAAACATATTATTCTTATTTTATAGATTCCGTAGCTAGTGGAATACAAAGCACAGTAGATGCGACACAAAAAGCTGCACAGTCTGCTTTTTCTACTGGACAGTCTACTTTGGCTACAGGACAGTCTTATGCTACAAGTGCCAAAGGTGCTCACACAATTTTAAAAGTACCAAATTAAATCGCGATCTAACATTTAATTAGTAAAAAAAAAATACTTTGAAGTCAAACATGCTATTATTATTTTGTAGATTCCGTAGCTAGTGGTATACAAAGCACAGTAGATGCTACACAAAAAACTGCACAGTCTGCTTTCGCTACTGGACAGTCTTATGCCACTAGTGCCAAAGGTACTTACTCAAGTTATAGTGCCAAATTAAATCGCAATCTCACATAAAAGTACTTTAATGTCAAACATCATATTTTTATTTTTTAGATTCCGTAGCTAGTGGAATACAAAGCACAGTAGATGCTACACAAAAAACTGCACAGTCTGCTTTCGCTACTGGACAGTCTTATGCCACTAGTGCCAAAGGTACTTACTCAAGTTATAGTGCCAAATTAAATCGCAATCTCACATAAAAGTACTTTAATGTCAAACATAATATTTTTATTTTGTAGATTCCGTAGCTAGTGGAATACAAAGCACAGCAGAAGCTACACAAAAAAATGCACAGTCTGCTTTCGCTACTGGACAGTCTTATGCCACTAGTGCCAAAGGTACTTACTCAAGTTATAGTGACAAATTAAATCGCAATCTCACATAAAAGTACTTTCACGTCAAACATAATATTTTTATTTTGTAGATTCCGTAGCTAGTGGAATACAAAGCACAGTAGATGCTACACAAAAAAATGCACAGTCTGCTTTCGCTACTGGACAGTCTTATGCCACTAGTGCCAAAGGTATTACAATTATGCCATATTTTCATTTTGACAAAGACTAAATGAAGCAGGTATTCAAATCAGATAGTAACACTCATTTAAATTTTATTTTATAGATTCCGTTTCAAACACTGTCCAAAGCACTGTAGAGGGCACTAAACATGCTGCACAGTCTGCTGTAGATACCACTAAAACATATGTCGATAGCGCTAAAGGTATTATTTTTGGTTTTCATGTTGAGTTATTTGTAGATTAGAGACATTTTATGTTGTTTTGTGTTTGTTAATTAACAAATAACAATGTTTTTGTTTTTGCTAATAACGCTAGATACGGCACAACATTCGATACAGTCCGCGTTGAACGCTGCGTATTCTGCTTTTGACACCGGAAAGGTTTATGTAGACTCTGCTAGAGGTATATTTGTGTTTTAATTTACTTTTATTTTATTATTTGTTTTGTGTTTTATAGTTTATTTATTTTATATTGTAGATACGGTAGCAAGTACAGTAGATAGTACTAAGAAATCCGCACAAAGTGCAATTGATACTGGAAAGTCCTACGTTGACTCAGCTAAAGGTAAATAAACAATTAGCTTTTCCATCGTTTCATGTGTCCGTTTCCTCGCATATTCATGTTTGTCATTGTTAAGAAATTTATATACAGCACAGATTACTGTCGATACAATGAAAAATGCTGATCAATTCGCGGTTGAGACTGGTAGAAGTTAAGTTTTTTATTTTCCATTACAATTTTATTTTTCTTTGCTTTTCATATTATGTAATAAAACCTGTTAACAAGAATGCCTATCAAAATAAAGTAAGGAAATAATTCAAAATTAGCAAATCACAACCACCCAATTTTCATAGTTTCATAATATTTTACACTTACTTGTTAACTAGTAAACGATTCTTCCTTGTATTGACTTCAGTCAGTATAAAAGCTGTACCTACGTTCAAGTCTCACATAGTAGCGCGTGAATCATGTCAGGTGAAGAAGCACTTACTTATATTTTTTTTATTTTTTTATCTAAGCATTTTACTAGCCCCGAGCCGACATCTCGCGAAATTTGGTGCTTTAATGATCGTTGAGGCACACACAATTGACATAAAATTTATTTTTAGCACGATCCTATTATTATCAAATCTTACCTGAACTACGAAGTCAAGAAATGGAATCTTGCGTTAAAATTTAATTTATTCGTTGTATCTGAAAAACTATATATCCTAGAACTTGCAGATCGGATTAATGGTTGGAAAGTTGTGCTCGAACATACATAAATAAATACATACAAAGATACAACGCCAAATCGTCCAAGTTGTTTGAGAGATCTTTGCTTGCTCGATCATTCCATTCATCTTTATGTTATTTTATCGCCTCTGTAACTACAGTAATTATATTTTTGAAGTCATTTCATTATGCCTTTATTGTAATACTCACTAGCATCCATCAACTCAAGTCATTGTAGATAATGTACTTTTCACAATGTTGCGATAATCCAAGTTACAATTCTTTGATTTGTAGACTCCGTAGCAAGCACTGTTCAAGCTACAGTAGATACCACCAAAAATGTAGCATCTTCAGCTTTTGAAAAAGGCACGTCTGCTGTCGGTAGTGCAAAAGGTACGCCAATGTATTCCTGAAAGTATTTATCTAAATGTGGCTCACACGAATTATAAATAATATTTTGATATTCGTTTATTGTACATACCGTTGCAAGCACAGTCCAAACCTCAGTAGACACAACAAAAAATATTGCGTCTTCCGCTTTTGAAAAGGGCACTTCTGCAATCGGTAGTGCAAAAGGTTGTTCCAATTTCATTTTTTTTTAACTCGTATATTGGCATATTTTAATTTGGTTATTATTTATTTATTGTAGATACCGTAGCAAGCTCTGTTCAAGCAACAGTAGACACAACAAAAAATGTAGCTTCGTCAGCATTTGATAAAGGCACATCATTGATTGGTAGCGCTACAGGTACATAGGTTGATTATACGGTTTAATTTTATTATTTATTTAGTGATTTTTTGTTCTATTATTATAATATATTTGACAAATTGTAGATACTGTCACAAGCACTGTACAAGCCACAGTAGACACAACCAAAAATGTTGCATCTGTAGCTGTTGACAAGGGCTCATCGCTTATTGGCAGTGCTAAAGGTAGAAACAAGATAGTATTATAAAAAAACAGCTATTATTATGTAAAGCATTTCATTTATTTCCTTATTTGTTCGTTATAGACACCGTAACCAGCACTGTACAAGCCACAGTAGACACAACTAAAAATGTTGCATCTTCAGCCGTTGACAAAGGCTCATCACTGATTGGTAGCGCTAAAGGTAGACTATTGGCTATTAGGTATTGTGTTTAGTTTCCTTTTATTTCATATTCAATTCATTGTAGATACCGTAGCAAGCACTGTACAAGCCACTGTAGACACAACTAAAAACGTTGCATCTGCAGCCTTTGAAAAAGGCACGTCTGCAATTGGTAGCGCAAAACGTAATTTTACTGTTATAATTTATTGTAACCATAGAAAAATACTTAGTCCAAATCATTGTAGTAAAATTACGTACCATTTGTAGATACGGTATCAAACACAGTCCATGGCACTGTAGAAGTAACGAAAAATGTTGCTGCTTGTGCTGTAGATAAAACTTCTTCACTTGTAGGAGCTGCCAAAGGTAAATAGTACCTTTCTATCATAATAGTGTTTTATTTATAAATCTATTAAGTAGGTGCCTAATTAATAATTTAATAACTTTGTATTCATCTTAGATACATTAGCAAGCACTGTAGACACAACTAAATCAGTAGCAGCTGGGGTTGTTGACAAAAGCACATCATTAATTGGAAGTATACAAGGTATACAAAATACCATGTTCGTTTCATTCATTCATTTATTTAAAGAAATGCCAATAAAAACGTGTTATTTATTTATTGTAGATAACGTAGCAAGCACAGTAAATAGCACAGTAGACGCAACTAAAAATGTTGCTGGGTCTGTGTTTGAGAAAGGAACAACGATTGTTGGTAGTGCAAAAGGTATTGTAGAATATAATAAATTGCGAACACACTAATAAAATAGTGTTAAGTATCATGATATTCTTCATTTGGGTACCTAACCAATTCGAAATATACATAGTTTTAAAAAAATTCAAAAACATATTTATCACTAGACTTTTTTATGTTATTCCATTATATTTTTTATACCCTCTTATCTCAATCTAGTATGGGTTGCATGTGGTTTCTATTTTTATGTTCTTACTATCCTTCTGCTTGCCCTGTAGATTCATTAGCAAATGCACTCTCCTCTGAAACTTCTGATGCAGTTCAAGATGCTGAAAACCTCACAAGGGACGCTGAAGGTATACCTAACTAAATATTGGCAACGATGCGCTTGGCACAACAATCTAGCTAACAAACTGTAGATTACACGAACATTCTTATTCGCTCTCGAAATTCTTAAAACTTAACTAGCCTATCCAAAATAGGTAGTTAAAATTAACGTAGTTATGAATTGAAACTGACAAGAGCTCTTAAATATAATAATAATGAATTGATATTCATCGCTGCCATGTTAAATTGGTGCTGACGAAAATGGCGTAAAACACTGCTCAAAATGTCAATTTTAGCTGATATTTCCTAATTTGAGGATAGTCGTTTTAAAATCGTGTGCACGTGCAATAAGAATGTACGTATTCATTTACCTAACTAAATAGCTTTTTGCCAAGCGAATAACTACCAATACTTATTTTTCTTTATACTATGTACTGCTTTCTGCATAACACGTTTCATTTCTACCTTAACAGTGTACCAAAATGGTAACTCACAGGCTGCCCTAACGAAAAGTGTTTTCGACGATCTGAAAGGTATTTTTCTTATACTTATGGGCTGGTATTTTTGTGTTAATAATATGGTACAACATTATAATGGTATGTTTTGTAATCTAGATATAATTGTAAGCAAGCTAGAGTCGACCAAAGACACGACTGAATTTACTGTGGGAGAATGCAAGAAGACTGTTGATGAATCAGCGGGTACCTACAGAGTTAATTTAATTTTAGTTATTCTAACCAGCCTGTGTGAAAGAATAATATTTTTAGTTACTAGTTGGTTTGCCGAAATCAATTTATTTAATTATGCGTGAAGTTAATGATAACTTATGACTTTTACATTCATCTTTAGGTACGTTATTTGTGTTAACAGAATAACATTTTACAAGCTTTGATCCGATTTTTAATCAGAGTGGTAGCTATAACATTTTTAAAAGCTGTTTGCAGCTTTGGTTTTTAGTAACACCTGACTCTTTGTACAAAGATGGGTGTTCTTTGTGTGTGAACACAACTAAAATATCCGTTTGATCAGCAGTGTGGTCTAACTCGCCTTTGTCTTTTTGGTAAGACGAACCTATCGAAATCAAATACGATTTTCCAGAAACAATCAACACCACCGTTGACACCACGAAGAAAGTGGCTGAGGAAGCTAAGGAGAAGGCGAGGCTCGCTGCAGAGGCTGCTAAGGAGGAAGCCAAGAGAGTTGCCAGTAAGTCTATAGCTGTAACTGGTTCTTGTGTTTTTAAATCTGTTTTAAGTGAAGGTACCTATCGATCAAAATATGTTAAGTACATTTTAATTCTGAGCAATGTCATTGAGTATTGCAGATGACGTATTGGTTGAAAAATGAAACCGTTTAACTATTTATAAAAACTTTTAGTTTTTAAAATGATCATATTAAAATAACGTTGACGTTGACGTTTTGGAAAAAGGCCAGGTCATGAGTACCCTAAACCGACGAGCATGTATGAGGAATGTGATGAGAGTGAATGAAGCAAAAGAGGTATGTCAGGATCGTAGCAAGTGGAAAACCGTGGTCTCTGCCTACCCCTCTGGGAAACAGGCGTGATTTTATGTATGTATGTATTAAAATAACCAAGCCGTGGTTCCTTGTCTGCATCTTCTAGGTTTGGCTAGAACATTCATAAATTCAACTAGATTTAGAATAGAATAGAATATAACTTTATTGTACACCATAAGAAAAAACACAATCAAGGAAATAAAAAAATAAAAATAAATAATAGTGTGACAATGGGCGGCCTTATCGCTAAAAGCGATCTCTACCAGGCAACCTTTGGATGGACAGGATATATAAAGTAGAAGAGGACGGTGGCGCACATAATAATAATAAGTGAAATAAAACTTATAATTTAAAACTACAAACCCTACATACTAATATCATAAATGTATAGATAAGATACAGTGGTGGTCATCTAATTAGAAACACCTAGTCACCTGACATTTTTATAAAGTAACTAACATTATTATAGCATTTAATAGGAGGTAATTTTTTTTTTCACTACTTTACAATGTACTTTAATATCTCTAGTTTAATTACAAGCAATAATATTTGACAACCAAGACGACAATAAAAATAAATATCAGTGAAACAAAAAGTATCAATATCGTTAGGACTGGCAGAATGGACAACTAATTAGAAACATTGTATGACTTGGTTCGCAATTTGATTTTTTAAACTGAAATACAGTTCTCACAATTGTCAATCACATTGTAAATATTGCCACCATTTCTAACTCATTACGAAAAGTTACTATTTATTGTTGTTTTATTAAAAATGGGTAAAAATAAGAGCTGTCATGCAGCAACGAAAAAAATTATAGTGAATTTTCATTTAAAACAAAAATGGAGATACAGAAAGATCGCCGATTATTTTGAATGTTCCGTAAAGATGATATTTAACGCCCTCGCACATTTCAAACTACACGGAACATCAGATAACGTGCCAAGAAAACTTCGGCCCAGGAAGACTACAGTTCAAGAAGACAGGCTTATGCTTCGATTAGCTAAGGCGGACCCCTTTACAGGATCCAATGTTATAAGAAAAGAGGTATTTTCAGAAGACGATCCTCGACACGTGTCCACTAAACTAGTTCGTAGACGGTTGGTTGAAAGAAAATTGTTAGGAAGGATCGCTAGAAAAGTACCACTACTAACCAGGCAACATAGAGAAAATCGTCTAGCATTCGCTCGCAAATATGGCAGTTGGACTATTCATCAATGGAAAAAAGTTTTGTTTTCAGATGAAACTTAAATTAATTTGATTAATTCCGATGGAAAACGATATGTACGACGACCAATAAACGAGGCTTTGAATAACAAGTACACTAAAAAGACAGTTAAGCACGGTGGTGGGAATGTAATGGTGTGGGGATGTTTCTCAGGGTACGGGATTGGTCCCGTGAGAAAGATTGAAGGGCAAATGGATCAATATCAATACAAAAAGATCTTGGAAGAGACAATGATTCCATATTCCGAGGAAAATTTGCCAGTAACTTGGATATTTCAGCATGACAACGACCCAATGCACACAGCACGCAGCGTTAAAGCGTTTCTTACAGAACAATCCGTGACAGTATTAGAGTGGCCTGCCAATAGTCCGGATTTAAATCCCATAGAAAATTTGTGGCACACTATAAAGACCAACCTGTCGCAGAAACACGTTACTAATATTCATGGACTTAACAGTGCATTTGAAGACGCTTGGAGAAGTATTCCTGTAGAAACTTGTTATAAATTGATTGAATCAATGCCGCGTCGCTGCAAAGCTGTTATTGATAATAAAGGCTACCCTACCAAATACTAATTGTCTAAGGATGTAGTATTTTTAGTATTTTTCAAAACTATTGGGGTTTTGTTCAAATTAAAAATGATTTAAGTAATGATTTAAGTAATGGTGTTTCTAATTAGTTGTCCGGTTTGTATCTCGTTTTTTATTTTGTTATTAATATAACTTTCAGTTTTAGAAAAACAACCGTTGTTTTCTGTTATTAAAATGCTATAACAATGCAATATAATATCCGATACATCGATTTTAATACGCAGGAACACTCAATGATACGTTAAAAATTAGTTCGAAAGGGAATTTGCAATAAAAATATAAACCCAGGTAGGTGTTTCTAATTAGATGACCACCACTGTATATAAAATATACATAATAAATATATAATATATAAATAAATAAATTTAGATAGGTATATAGATAGAGACATACAAACCAAAGAATATCAAGGAATACATACAAATACATATATTTAAATTCTAAACAAGTGTTAAGATGGAGGAGAAAGTGAAGACAAGTAATGTTGGTAAACTAAGTTTTTAAAGATAGGAAGAGACTGAGCATGCCGGACTAGAGAGACTATAGATTTAAGACTTTTCAAAATGATCCATGCGTTTTCTATGAATTATATTGAATTTTCAAGTTCATCACAATCAATAACTTTTCCAGGCGTAGCCGCCGAAGAGTCCCGGAAGGCAGCCGAGAAGGCCGCCGCCGACGCCAGCAACGCCGTCAACTCCACCGTGGACAACACTCTGAAGCGAGTGGAGAACGCCGCTGATGAAGGCATCAAGAACGCCGGACATGTCGTCGACGCCAAGCTGAAGGAGTCCGAGAAGTTCTTGAATGAGAAGAGAGATAGTGTAAGTGTCCATGACTGTCCGTGTCCGCACACCATCAGAAATTACTGTCTGAAAAATTCAGCCGTTGGTGCTCATAAATTTTCTTATAAATAATAAAACGATTCTTTTTAAATTTTGATCGAATGTTCAATGCCATGATTGATCAAACTCATAATTAATGCTAATCTACTATTCGATTTTTTTTACAATTAGGTAATCTTATAATAATTTGGCTCATTACAGTTGCTGGCTAACATCTCATCAGCGACTCACGATGCGTCCCAGGGCGCCGCAGGGCTCCTCAGCAAAGGCCTGAGTACCTTCCCAAAGTAAACATCCAAGCAATTCATCGCATTTCGATAAACGCCTAAAACTGTTTCTATTGCAAAGTACCTACAAAGTATAGAATCTTATATTATAACTACAGAAAATGCAATTATATATAAGTATTGTATAACGTGTAAATATAAGGTTTATAAAACACAAAATATAATTATAGTAGGTGCTCGCCTACAGCTAAGTTTTGGTCTATAAATACCTTTGCATTTCTTTGTTTATTGCACTATATGAACTTGCATATACGTTGTATGATATTCTAAGTTAGTTCTTACGCCTTTGCGTAAGTTTATTATGTTAAGAATTACTTATTTTAACTTTTTTATATTTCATATTCTCGACCCAACTAATTAAAAACCATCTTATGTTTTATTTAGTTTCCAAAAGTTATTTAGTCACAAAATTATTGTAATAATCTCATTACTTTAAGACTAAAATTTTGCTTGTATTAGGTACTGCTTGAATATTAGATGTGCAGTCCTCAAAATATACTGCTTAGCTAAACCGTCCATAGGCTTTTATAAAATTAATCTCTAAAATGCAATACTGACCTCGGAATAACTAAATTAATGAAGGTTTTAATTTTTATTAATAGGTACTACAGTGGCAGCCCTATAATAGCTTGTTACATACTGCTTGGCAGTCTATTTTACGAAGATTTTAAGGTTTTATAGATTTATTTATACCAACTCGTACACACGCATAAAGTTGTTGTCGCTTAAAATTTTAGGAAAGTTAAGCTTATTTTCTCAATTACTACGAAATTTAAACACATGTTATCAATGTATTATCGTTTGCTGTTTATTGTACCTACATACCTACCTATTTTGTGTTGTGTAATAAAATCTACAATGCCATCCATACTAGCGTTTTCTTTTTATTTGTTTACTTCTTGTGACCGAAATTCAAAAAGAAGAAGACTGCTCAAAAGGGCCCCTTACAACCGCCCTCACATTTTTTGAAAAGCGCGCGTTTCTTATTTTATCGGAAGTAAGCATGATTTTGTCTTCCGAAATGTTTTTCTTTTTTGAAGTTTTTCCCCTTTCGGGATGGCTATGGCATCTAGGCCTTACCGCCAAGTCTAGCGTGTATTTTATCTTGTTTAATTTGTTTATCTTCCTTAATTTTCTTACGTTAGTCATGGTCAAGTCACCGTCTAGTCAAGTCAAGTTCAGTTTTAGTAAGATATGATGGTGGCTATTTTACTAAAACCTCGAGGGACCTCTAGGCGCCATGCCAACTTGAAAAATGACGATACACGCAATCATTCTATTTCACTTCACTTGTGCGGTTTACTCAAACAATATTACGCAAAACACCACCATAATCACACAATATTATTCAATTTAACACTAGTTTTGTAAAATAAATTGAGAGCACAACATCACTTCGCAAGTTCCCGCCAAAAAGTCCCTTCCGAAATGTTGTTTAATGGCAAGGTTGCCATGTCGAATACATAGTTAATCTACCATGCCATATTTAAAGCAGAAACTATACGCATTGGGTATGAATGCGTTACATTCATTGTTATGACAGCAAACATGACAGTTGACTTTGACAGCTAGAAAAAAATAATCATGGCGGCGTTAGTACGAGCTGGGATTTATTTTACAAAAAATGTTTTTTCCAATTCTGTTCGCTCCGTTTCCACTACAAAGCCTCTGAATTTAAAAGAAAGTAAGTAACTATTAACATGATAATCAAATAAATTTGCTGTATGTTATCCCAATATAACCTAGTTTTTTAATATTTTTTGTACCATAATTTCAGTTCACGAGCGTAAGGAAGGTCAGACTGTAGTAGTCGAAGGTGTTAGTGTGCCTTCGCCTCGCTCGGAACTCCTAGTCAGGGCTGAGAAAGTTCCTGCTTTAGCAGAGGTGAACAAAAATGCTCTGATTTCCAATGGCCAGAGCACAGAAAAGCCGCAATGCTACATGTGCGCCCTGGGCTTAGATGTAAAACACACAGATGTGTTGATTTTGAGCCAGTTTGTAAGAAGTGATGGATGTATGCTGCCAAAGCGCATCACAGGTCTATGTAGAAGACAGCAGAAGAAAATTGGGAAATTGGTGTCCATGGCTCAAAAAGCTGGTAAGTGTAAGCTTTGAGATTTCTACAGCGTTTGTTGAATTAGTTTTTTATAGAACATTGGAGGCTAACGGGCTGTGGCGGATTTACCAGCAGGCTGAGTCTAGGGTGGAAAATTTGGGGACAATTTTTTTTAACCAGAAAGATTTCTATGTGTCAATTTTCTGATGACTACAAGACATTACACATCCCTCTTCTCTTTCATTGAGTACATTCAACAGTACTGTAAATTGGCCACTGCAAATAGGCATAGCTCACCTGTTTGGTAATTGAGTGTAATAGCCTAAATTAACTATTTTATTTCTTTTCCAGGACTTATGATCAATCTCACACCCAGCTTTTGCCAGAAAGACCCGACCAAGAGAAGAGATTGGAAACAGTTCAACACCTATTTCGATGAGAAGACCATTTTCTTAAGGAGAATACCCAAACAGGAAGATCGTTTCAAACGATAAATTTAGGATTTTGGATAACGTAAAATAAAATATTGATACCTAGTTTATGATATAGATATGATTATTCTTTTTTTTTATTGGATATGGATAAGCTTTTGGCCACCAACTCGCTTTTGCAAGTGAGATGTGGCCTAAGATAGAGCACGCTTTCCCAGAATGAACTTATTGAGTCTAGATCTGAAGACTCCCAGTTTAATAGATTCTGCCTAATGTTAGTCAAGCTGGTTTTTGAATGCATAAACCTGACTGCAGCAATCCGGGCATTGTCTTGTCCATCTTTTGCTAATCATAAAGAAAACAATATCCTATAAAATAATGCAGAATAAAGTCAATTTTAAAATATGAATAAAAAATCATGTATTTATAGTGAATCATAATTTATTTCAGTTTCGTTGTCTGTAACAGCAATCATCTATCCACGACTTATATATGTATAAGCAATAGATGCAGCATGTCTTATGAATATTATAATCAAAAAGAATTACAGAACTAGCAATTACTGGTAGGTAATATATGTACTTATGAAACCAAGTTTCACAACGGGTACTATGATAAGTTGATAATAAATAGTAATCTATTGAAAATCTTAGATTATGCTTCAATAATCAAAATATATAAACAAAAATATGCAACTCTTGCAAGATAACTATAATTTATTACAATTTATCCTAAAATTGAATTTTCTTAATTTTTTCTATAAATAAATATTGCCTAAAGTTGTCATAAAACTCAGTGTAAACACTTAAAAATGCAGTCTCTAATAGATAAATTCTCTTTCTTAGAGCTACGGAATAGAAAACTAGTGGAAGTTTTAATCAAGCACAGAAATTAGATTATGGGCTCGAACTGATTTACAATGAAGGTTGAAAACCGTTAAAAACCGGTTTTTGTCTAATTCTTTCAGAGCGCGAGCGTCATCTAAATCTTACTTTATACCATTTTTTTTATGTGAATTGTTTAACGAACTGGTTTTATTTATTGACTTTATAATTCTTCAAAATTATTCCCACGAGAGAAGTACGGCAAATACAGCTCTGCCTATTTTTTTAGGAAACTGAATAAACAACACAAACGTAGGAACATTGAATAATTACAGTTCAAAATCGACGAAGCTTTTCCACTGTTTTGCATTCCATACTTAGAACCATGCCGGAGTTTTTGGTACACTTTCACAGCCTTTCGTAGAGATATAAGTAGCCAAGATCTTTGGGAGGGTTTTCTGATAGCGCCACCTGGAACAAGGTAATTATTTTATCTTGACTACTGTGCTTTGGACCTACCCATAGAGCAGGGTTTCTTAAAGTGGGGTCCATGGACCCTCAAAGGGTCCGTAATACGTGTGACAGGGGTCCGCAGTAGCTCAAATTAATTCTTAATTGACATGAGAACTAAAGCTGAATTTCATGTAAAAGATCTTGGCGAATTAAGCATTAGTAGGTACTTAAGTGTGAGCAATTTAACAATAAAATTATTTGAAATTAGTTTTATTTCCACAATATGATTTGCCTGGGGGGTCTGTAGTATTTTAAAAATTCTGAAAGTGGGCCGTGGCTGCACATTGTTTAAGAACCCACTGCCATAGAGAGATGGTAGATACTGCCAAATAATAATCCAAGGGTTATTTGTTTTTCATAGTGATCAGGGATGATAACATAACCCATACATGTCATTTGTAATAATACAATTTTATAATATCTCAGAAATTTTCCTGGGGGCACGGGAGTGGGATTTCTAGCCTCTGTAACAATACCCTTTTCTGTTGCAAAAATTACCTTATTATCATTGAATATGATCCATCTTCCTTCGTGAAGCACGTGGCAAACGTAGTGACCGACCATCGTAGATGTCCCCATATGCGAAATGAACGCAATCAAACGGTACTCTGTAACAGAATAAAAGACTCAATATTCCACCAAACACACTCATTACTGCCTCTCATTCCAAGATCGGGAAGGGGTTCAAACTTTGTATGAAAAATTATTTTTAATGCAAAAATTGATTTCATCGCCAGCCTGCAGCAGTCCCCTGCTGGACATAGGCCTCCCCTAAAGAGTTCCATGACGAACGGTCTTGAGCCTTCTCCATCCACCGACTTCCCGCAACCTTCACAATGTCGTCGTTCCAATGTTGATTTCAAACTTTGCATATATATTTATTATCAATTAATGAGATACGGGTATCAGCCCAGGCGATCTAAATATCCACGTTTTAAGATGTGAAAAAAATGATTGAAGTTTGAGTTAGAACAAAAGTTTAAGGGGTGTACATATTGTATATCCTACTGAGACTGCACGCGAGTGAAAACGCGCGGGTACAGCTATCTTCAAATATTTGCAAGAATATTAAATTTAACTCGATACCTCACTTTCACAGAAGAGGAAAACGATTGGACATATTATACGACTTGACAGCTTCTTAAAGAACATCATTGAAGGAATGGTAGAGCTCGCATTGGAAAGATGAGAATGGAGGAAATTGCATCATTACACTGACAAGAGCTAAGCTCTTAAATCAAACAGAGAACTCACTTTCAGGTCCATCCCTGCAGCCAAGCGTGCGATCGGGTGCAGCCGCCACCGGCGCTTCAACAGCGTCCAACGAGTCGGCGTGGCTGAAGATCCAGTCGACCGCTCGCTCTACGTTCCCGTCGGTCGCGTTCAGCGCTTTGGCGGCTTGCGGCCTCGTGAATCCCATGCCCATTATTTGTTCCACGCTGGCTTCGTCTAGGTTTGCGCAGGCACCTGAGGATAAAGATATTAAAGATAAAAATAATTGATTTGCTTTAACATTTGTACAGTGGATGACAAAATTTGTAGGTGTTTCAACATGCTTGACCCGTAACTACAGACAAAAGGAGAGAATGTCATGAAAAAAAACTTAAATTATTAAACAAACCGCCCAAAGTAAATCTAAAACTCTGTTACTTGGCGTAGATTTCTTACAGATTTTATACTGAAGTAGTGATCGCAATTCGACAATAATATATTCTGTCCAAAAATTAGGGAAGTCAAAGTCTGGTGTTTATTTCAATAAAATCACTAGGATCATTTTGAAACGTCTTGGAACTAAGTGAAGCTATGCCTGTTCCTCGCGACCCAGCCTAGAAGAATGAGGCAACAAACACGGCTTGGTGCCTATATTTTTTTTTCTATGATCCTTTTTGACAAAATGGTCAGTTAAGAAGTTAAAATAAAAATAATCAGGTACCTATTTTATTACAAAAGAGACTTCTTCAGGCGGCTGATGATGATGATTACCTGAGGGTTGTGTTCCCGGAGGCTCGAATGTATTGGCAAAGTCCCAGTCCGTCATGTGTTCCATCAGCCAGTTGGACGCGGCCTCCATGTTCGAGTTATTTGTATAGTAGAGAGCTTTCTTACACGCTTCGATGGGGAAGCCCATTTCTATCTGAAAGTTGACAAAATATACACGTTGTTAAACAATAACGGGCGAGTGCCCGTGTGAAACGCAAGGGTTTCGACTCCCGCTGCGGGACAAATGTTTGCAGGATCTGCATATATTTGTCCCGGAACTGGGTGTTGTGGTAACTTGGTACTCGTAGTTTCTGATACCCACAACACAGGGAATCTTAGTGATCAGGACTATGTATGTGACTTTGGGTGTTATTCGTTTACAAGATTCCGCTCGCGGCTTCGATCGCGTGGTACCTACATCAAAAGTAAATGCTATTCTAGGTAAAGAACTTTATGTATTCCAAGTTTCAGCGAAATCGGTGGACCCGTTACGGCGTCGTTGAATGAATAACAAACATCCTCACAAACTATCGCATTCATAAGCCCCTTCGTCCACGGAGGGACTCAAAAGGAACGCGACTGAAACTGTAGTCACTTATGAGTAGCCTGACTGCGATAGCACTAGTATTTCAATGCGCGTCCGTCCACGGCGCTACTCAAAAGGAACGCGTTTGTAACTAGTCTCCTGGCGACTCGACATGCTGGTCGCCAGGCGACTGGTTTCGAGAAACTGTGTGAAAAATGAACGAATAAACAGTAATTATAAGCCCCTTCGTCCATGACGCTACGCAAAAGTGACGGAACTCATTAGAAACTAGAGTTGCGGACTGATTGGAAACTCTGACTCGTCCACGACTTTACTGGAATTTCCTGAAACTCAGTCACTCAGTACACGATTTTATGTAAACAAAGTTTTGAAAACGAAAATAATTAACATGACTAGTGATAATTCGAGCGATGACATGGAATTATTACTTCTCCAGTCACATAGACGTCAGAATCACTTATAATTACTTTTTATTCGTTCATTTTTCAACAGTTTCTCGAAACCAGTCGCCTGGCGACCAGCATGTCGAGTCGCCAGGAGACTAGTTACAAACGCGTTCCTTTTGAGTAGCGCCGTGGACGGACGCGCATTGAAATACTAGTGCAATCGCAGTCAGGCTACTCATAAGTGACTACAGTTTCAGTCGCGTTCCTTTTGAGTCGCGCCGTGGACGAAGGGGCTAATATTAGCAGGATTGAACTAGTGATGTCAAACATCCTCACAAACTTTCGCATTAATATTAAGGATTGAACTAGTGATGTTATCATGAGAGTTACAAGTTGCGGAAGTAATGTCTCGCTAAACACAGGTGCTGGCGGAGTCGGCGCGCTCTCGGGCAGCAGCGTCTCGTCGGGCTGCAGGCCGCGCCCGCGCAGCAAGCCCAGGTCCACCTGCAATACAATATATATAAGCTTTATTGTTTCTTGCACCAGGTTTAACTAAAATATCGACATTTTCTTAGAATCTAAGTATGGAAGGTTCGCTATCCGCGTTAAAAGCCTTCTCCAGTTGCTTCCATATCTGAAATACAATAGTCTTCTATAAAACTGACTCAATATTGTGCTCACACAGATTTCTGAAAGTCGTTCTTTGGGCTTAAATAAGCAGAATTATCCAATATCGAGAAAATATAGACCTTGGTAGCCCTGGCTGAAGAATAGGCTCCTCATACAATTTGATGATGATTATGATGATGATTGCTCTAAATACACAAAGAACGATCTATCTTCCGGTTTCGTTGTATCTTATCCTCTATTATAAAAGTTAAAAGAAGTAAAAATTGTTGAAGCCGTTTTGTTCTATTAACCGGTTGATAACGATATTCGATTCGCTTCACATTTTCTTAGATATACCGCTCCCCGGGGGGTAGTTTTCTATAAGGTTTCGCACTCCGAACGAAAGACGAGAATACGGTTTATAGCGGGTATTAACCGGTTAGTTGTAAGCCGGTTTTGAACCCTGCTCCAGTGAGTAGAAATGGTAAAGGGTGACATTTTTTTTTTAATTTATTCACTTTAATTAACACTGTTTAACTAATTACATTAATTAAAGACAATATTGACAGAGATAGAATTTATAATGAACCTACAAAATTGAATAGTCAAATAATACAAATAAGGTTGCCTGGCAGAGATCGCTCTTAGCGATAAGGCCGCCCATTGTATTACCGTGTAAATTTAATGTGATCTTATGTATTATTTCCGTATGGTGATCAATAAAGTGTTATCTATCTATCTATCTATCTATAATACGGTCAATAATAATTACAATGAAGTTGTGCCTCATAAATGCTCCTTTCATAAACATGTCTGCTCATGATAATGTACAAACCTCCCACGGCATATCGACGGCGACATCCAGCTTAGCAGGCGTCCAATCTTCCTTGATGGTGAACTTTTTGAGCTGGATCAGAAGGTAGTCAGGGAAAGTTGCCAGTCGAGTAATTCTGTAATAAGTATTTTGTAACGAAAAGTATGTTCAACTAAAAACGCAACCTAATCGAAATGGGCCTAAATACTGATTCTTAATTTTTATACAGTCTTCTCTTATCTCTAATCCTCACTATTATCCACACCGTTTTCAAACACTAGCGTTCCTCTCTAGTGTTTTCATCATCAACTAGAGTATTTGCGGCAGGCCAACATGTTTTCTTCTTCCACTCTCCTCTGTCAGCCGTAATCTCTGCACTCACTTCTTTCTTACTCATTTAAAACGGAATCTCCTAACAATATCTGCACAACTTAATTAATCTATCATTCATTCTCTTAACATCCGTCACACACTCTTTTAGTTCACTATCTAACACACAGTGGATCCACCACCCATTAACATAATAATACGGGCATAGCTTCACCTAGTTTCTAAGACGATTCAAAGTGGTCCTAGTGATTTTATTGAAATAAAAACCTTTGACTTTGAATATTTTGTGTGTTGGTGAACCGATGTTTTACTTACTTGTGTGCAGTGACTTTTTTGTTTAATGCGCTGCTGAAGAACTGTTCAATGGTTTCCTCCTTCAGGAAGCTGTCGAGACAGGCTTCGAACGGTATCATCGGACGGACCACTTGGGACGGATCACTGCAAGTTAAGACGAATTCAGTTAGTATATTTTCGTATAGGCTCACAACTTTTATCCCTAAGCATGGATTATCCTATATGATCTTTTAAGATGTCTAAAAAAGAACTACCCTTTACCTTCTGATAACAGAGGCACATCCATTTGACACCATGCATGCTCATCGGCGTTCGCTATTAGCGGAATAGGACTAGATATTTGTTTGTCTACTTTATCTACTTATTAGTGATCAACAGACGAAATAAGGCCACAGTCGCTGGTTGGCTGCGTTGCCTCGTACAGCGCTTGGGTTGAGGCAGATTCGACTCACTGTCGCTGGTTGGCTGCGTTGCCTCGTACAGCGCTTGGGTTGGGGCAGGTTAGACTCACAGTTTGAGATGGTGTATGCTAACACGACCCCATCTCGCCTCTCCCAGGCGGAGGACTGCTCACAGGGGGGTTTTTAGTGGGTTCGAGCCCCACATACCCCTTTCCGCCACCCCACATGGCGGAAAGGAAATGCGAGGGCATTTCCTCCCTTGAAAAAAAAAGATTAGACTCACAGTCGCTGGTTGGCTGCGTCGGCGTTCGCCCGCCTCGCCTCGTACTCCTCGACGGCGCGGCGGTTGAGGGCGGCGGCGAGCGGCACCGGCAGCGGCAGGTGCTGCTCGCCGCGCTGCGTGTAGCGCACGCCGCCGGACGGGCACTGCAGCCGCTCCTCCACGCTGAAGCGGAGGCACTCGCCCGGGTTCGTCTTGTGCCGGCTGTGGCGCTGGAAAAGATTTAAAATTTAGTTTGAAGCACCTACCAATGCATTTGCTGGACAAAAAGAGTAGTGGAATGGATACCACGCAGCAACAAGAGGAACAGAGGACGTCCGAAAAAACGTTGGGAAGACGTATTCCGACAAAGAAGTGGACCAGACTGGATGAGACAGGCCAGAGATCGAAATTTATGGAAATGTATGGGGGAGGCCTACGCCAGAGAGGCGACTACTACTAGTAACTAATTATAGGTATTTTGCATGCAGAAATATATTTGTAAATGGAAACTAATGTATGTATAAACCGGAAATTGTTTCAAATCTGTAAAACTCATTGTAGGTAGTTGTTAAGGAAAAACATAAAAATATGAATGTAAATAATTTATTATCTATATAGTTCTGGCGACGGCAACATTGTGCCTCTCGCCCTCTCTCTCTCTCATAACATGTGTAATGAAGTGCATTTGCTCCAATAAACAATAACTCTTAATTAATGTATTTTGTTGGTTTCCTAACAAATTTGGTGCCGAAACCTATTGTGCGAAGTTCGCGGAAAGTGCACAAGTATTGTGAACGCGTGGGCATTGTTTTTTGTGCTAGAAAACAGTGTCTGAAAATTCGCCGGCGCGTGATTGCAGTCGGCCATTTTTTTCTTCTCTGGGAAGCGACGAGATTGCAATATCAATATCAATCAGTCGTCATCATTATATTCTATCATTTCTGTCAGCGCATGATTGATTCCCGAACAAAAATAATTTTCGTCTTTCGATAATTTTCTGGAATCCACGGAAGCTTGGTCAAACAACTTTCACGCAAGCAATCAATCAAGCAAGCAAACGCATCAAGCAAACTGCATGCCGCTCGCGCCTTTTTTCTTTGCTGGGGTTAAGTTTTTGCGTTGCATGCGGCGAATATTTTTGCACTAAATTGTTGCCAAGGAAGGTTGTGCCATGACGTTATCAGGAAGTAGCGGTGATGAAGCCGCCACTATGAAGAGAATAAGGATGAACATAGGACAGTTCAAAGGGCGTTTGTCGCGTGCTGCAAAGTTTGCACTCGAGCAGGAGACGCAAGTACTGGTGGACATCGAAGGTATCAAACTACGCATGGATGAGCTCCAGAAAGGTCTCCAGAACTACAAGGACTGGTCTTTGGACGTAATGATGAACACCGGAGACGAGGAGGGCGATAGTGGTGAAGTCGAGGAGCGTTTTTTCACGGTGATGTCAAGGCTACGGAACGTGGTGAAAATGGCAGAATATGCGGAGAAGGAAAGTAGCAGCGCAGATGGCAAGCCGCCGCCGCCAGTGGGGGTGGTCCATCGCAACAAGCTGCCGCAGCTGGACATATCGAGCTTTGACGGAAAGGACATCACCGAGTACACATCATTCATCAATCTCTTCAAAGCCGTCGTGGACAAAGATGATAGCTTATCCCCAGTACAAAAACTGTGCTACTTGAGGAAATATTTAAGAGGTGACCCTTCACATCTAATTGACGGTTTACCATTAGTTAGTGAGTCTTATGGACATGCGTTAGAACTATTAAATAAAAGGTATGATAATAGGTCCCTCCTTATAACGCATCATGTAAATGCATTGTTGGACTACCAGTCGATCTCAAAGGGTACTGCAGTAGAATTAAGAAACTTGGTTTCTACAGCTAGACAGCATTTAGGGGCTCTAAAAAGTCTTGGTGAACAAACTCAGCATTGGGACAGAATTGTTATTCCCATTTTGTTGAGGAAGGTAGATATTTTCTCTTGCAGGATGTACCACTCGGAGCGAGATGACTCAAAACTACCATCATTAGAAGAGTTTTTAAATTACATGGAGAGGAGAGCAATGAGTTTTGAGGAATCACAAGTATCTTCTGGTAAGTTCAATTCAAATAAAATTAATAGCATGAATAAGTCAGTCAATTTGGCCAATGGATGTGACAAGGCAATTTCCACTTGCAAATATTGCAAAGGTACTAGTCATAAAATCTTTGCTTGCAAAGAATTTCAAGCATTGAGTGCTCAAGATAGGATAAACTTTGTCATAAAGGAGAGTTTATGTAAAATATGTCTAAATGCACATACTAAAAAATGCAATTTTCATTTCAAGTGTTCCGTATGTAAAAGCAAAGAGCATAACTCATTGCTACATATAGAGGAGCAGGTCTGCAATTTAGCTAAATCTACTACTAAATTAGTAGCAAAAGACTGGGTTCTGTTGCCTACCATTAAGGTCAATTTTAGGGCAACCGATGGATCCTATGTCACAGCGAGAGGGTTGGTTGACAGTGGCAGCCAAGTCTCATTTATAAATGAAAAATTAATTAGCAAATTAAATGTTCCTACATTTAATTACAATGTTAATGTCACAGCCCTTGGCCAAAAGCAGAAACCTGTTGCTAAGGCTGTCAATTTATCAATGCATTCAATTCACAACAATTATAGTTGTAATGCACTGTTTTCTGTGGTAGACAATATAACTAGTTATTTACCACAGACAAGGTTTGATATCAGTGATATCAAAATCCCAGATTCAGTCATGTTAGCTGACAATGAGTTCAACATTCCTGGCGAGATAGGCTTTCTAATTTCTGCAGATATATTTTTTAAAATTATATTGCCAGACAAAATTAGTTTATCCAGGAACAACTTATTTTTGTTAGCAACCAA
Source organism: Anticlea derivata (assembly GCA_947579855.1). Classification (NCBI taxonomy): domain Eukaryota; kingdom Metazoa; phylum Arthropoda; class Insecta; order Lepidoptera; family Geometridae; genus Anticlea; species Anticlea derivata. The sequence continues at coordinate 2,633,622 of OX388269.1, forward strand.
GTATGGCTACATTGTATCGGGCAATTTAGAGAAAGATAATGTTTGTTTCTCATCGCAAAACATTTCAAGGGAAGGCGTTGTATTGCATGCTACGGTGAACGAGGACAAAATTGATTCTCTAATACAACGATTTTGGGAAGAACAGCAAACTCCTGAAATAAAACAGGAAAACATCTGTGAGAACCAAGATCTTTGCGAAATCAGTTTCAAAAATTCTGTTCAATTAAATGATAATAGATTTCAAGTAAGTTTGCCACTTAAGGTCCCAATAGAAGAAATCAATTTGGGCGATTCCTTCAACATAGCATTGCAAAGGCTAAATGTTTTGTGCAAAAAGTTTATAAAAAATCAAAACCTGAAGGACAGGTACACAAGCTTCATAAATGAGTATGTAGCAGCGGGTCATGCAAAGCAGGTCGATTTATTTGCATTAGGAAAACCTTTGGAGTCATGTTATTTCCTTCCTCATCATGCAGTGATAAAGGAGCAAAGCATGACAACAAAGCTTAGGGTAGTGTTTGATGCAAGTGCTAAAACGAATTTGAATAGAAGTTTGAACGATATACTACTTGCAGGTCCAGTGGTCCAAAAAGATCTTTTTGAAATACTTGTTTCCTTTCGAACTCATAAATATGTCATGATAACAGATATAAAACGTATGTACCAACAAGTGGCATTAGACCCCGCCCACACTCATCTACAATTAATATTGTGGAAAGAAAATATTAATAATTCATTGTTGTGTTTTCAGCTGCAGACTGTCACCTATGGAGTTACAAGTTCCAGTTTCTTGGCCACTCGCTGCCTGGTCGAATTGGCCCAGCGTTATGGGGATCAATATCCCTTGGCCTCATCCGTGCTGCTCAATAATAGTTACATCGACGATTGCTTATTTGGTTCATCCAGTATTGAAGAAGCTAAGCAAGTATGTGATGAGCTGATAAGGTTAACGGGACTGGGTAGCTTTGAACTTCACAAATGGTGTGCCAGTCATCCAGATATTCTGGCAGGAATTCCCAATGACAAGCGACACTTTCAGGACATTGATTTGAACAATGCTAGTTTGACCATCAAGGCGCTAGGCCTAATGCTGGATATCAAGTCAGATCAATTCATAATTGCAAGACCCTGTGGTCAGCTGTCTAGTGTATGGACTAAGCGTACTGTTCTCAGTTTTATAGGTACTTTTTTTGACCCATTGGGATTGGCTGGTCCTATTGTTACTAGAGCCAAAGAATTCATGCAAAAGGTATGGCAGCAAAATTTAACTTGGGATGCCTTGCTCCCGGATGAGGTATTACTGCCGTGGAATTCATTCTTCCATGATTTGATGGCCATGAAACCAATTTACATTAGGCGTAGCTTAAGTATGTGTAATGCTGAATATATAGATTTAATTGGCTATTGTGATGCTTCTAGTATTGCATATGGTGCATGTTTGTATATTAGAGCCGTTCAAAGAAGTGATGTGTGTGTAACTTTACTATGTAGTAAGTCAAGAATTGCACCATTAAAAACCAAGCAAACAATACCTAGGCTAGAATTAAATGCTTGTCTTTTGCTTGCCAAATTATATACTAAGATAAAATGTGTATTGAATAATTGTTCATTCAAGAATGTACATTTGTTTAGTGACTCTCGAGTGGCACTTTGCTGGCTGCAAAATCCGCCTTCCAAGGACAACTATGTCAAAAACAGAGTCATGGCAATCAATGAAAAGACACAAGATTGCATGTGGAGTCATGTAAGGGGATCTTGCAACCCAGCGGATTGCTTGTCGAGAGGTTTAATGCCATCAGAGTTGCACTCCACTGCATTATGGTGGCACGGTCCTTCAGACTTACAAAAGGTTAATTTTTCAGTTAGTAAGTTTTGTAACAATCAAGAAAACGGTGTATTTAATGATGAAAACGAGCGAGTTGTTAATTGTAACATATTGGAAGAGGTACTGCCCATATCCAAATTTTCCTCATTGTTAAAAATTCAACGCATTGTAGGTTATGTGTTGCGGTTTGTCAAAAATTGTAGAAGCAAAAAGGAGGACCGCAGGCTTTCTGAACAGCTAAATGCAAGTGAATACAAGCTGTCAATGCAAACAATTATAAAAAATGTACAGTCCTTGCATTTTTCTGAAGAAACTTTGCTACTCACAAAGAAACAAAATGTAAAATCTAATTTAAGAAAATTATGTCCTTTCTTAGACAACCAAGGGGTACTGCGTGTAGGGGGTAGATTGGATAATGCCAACATAGCCTTTAGTCAAAAGCACCCTATAATATTGCCAAAAGAGTGCAATCTCACAAAATTGATTATTCATCATGAACATTGTGCTTTAATGCATGGGGGATTAAAGCTAACACTATCCAATCTAAGCCTAAAGTATTATATAATGAGTGCCACAACCCTTGTCAAAAGCATAATAAATAAATGTGTAACATGCTTTAGATTTAGAGCTCAAAATACACAACAGCTGATGGCTTCGTTACCACAAGATAGGGTTGTGCAAGATAGGGTTTTCAATAAAGTCGGCATAGACTATTGTGGGCCGTTTAATATCAAGCAATCTAGCTTAAGACGGTCTATGTTATCCAAGGGATATGTTTGTATCTTTGTCTGTTTTACAACTAAATGTGTCCATTTAGAGCTAGTATCTGATCTAACATCCGAATGTTTTTTGGCTGCATTAAAAAGGTTTCATTCAAGAAGGGGCTTGCCTCATACTATATATTGCGATAATGCGTCCACATTCAAGGGTGCAAACAATCTATTGAAGGAATTGTATGATTTATGTAAATCTCAGATTCATCAGAATGCTGTAATAGAATATTGCAATGTAAAAGGGGTCGATTTCAAATTCATTCCTAGTTATTCACCTACCTGGGGTGGTTTGTGGGAAGCTGCGGTTAAATCAGCAAAGTATCATTTCAAAAGGATCATAGGCAGTCTACTCTTGACCTACGAACAATTCAACACTATAATAGTGCAGGTAGAGGGGATACTAAATTCGAGGCCGATTACTCCAATTAACAGAGATCCTTCAGATTTTACATACCTCACCCCAGGTCACTTTTTAATAAATCAGCCTATGACAGCTATTCCTGAGCCTGAGATAAGTAGTAATAACATAAGTACTTTAAGATTTTGGAAAAGGTGTACAAAAATTAATCAAGATTTTTGGCAAGTGTGGCACAAAAATTACTTATCACAGCTGTTAAGCCGCCCTAAGTGGTTTAAGGTCTCGCCAAACATTCAAGAAGGTGTACTAGTGTTGTTAATAGGTCTAAATGTACCTCCCTTGCAATGGCCTGTAGCTAGAGTCACCAAGGTTTTTGCAGGAAATGATGGCTGTGTTAGGTCGGTAGAAGTAAAAACTAAAAGTGGATCGTTCCACACAAGGGCCATCAATAAGGTAGCTGTGTTACCAATTTATGATGATTGAGCTGTGTAGTATAAGTTTAATTACCTAAGTTTTCGGCTAATTTGGGGGGTAATTTATGTTAAGGAAAAACATAAAAATATGAATGTAAATAATTTATTATCTATATAGTTCTGGCGACGGCAACATTGTGCCTCTCGCCCTCTCTCTCTCTCATAACATGTGTAATGAAGTGCATTTGCTCCAATAAACAATAACTCTTAATTAATGTATTTTGTTGGTTTCCTAACAGAAATAAAGGCTATTTTTTTTTATTTTTTTTTTATTTTTTACCAATGCATTTGCTAACAGAACGCTGCTTAATCTTAGGGTGCTGTTAGTGTCATGAGCATTTTCTCACGCATGCGGATTGGCAAACCCGCAAAAACTGTAGGTAGTACTCATACGCGTTTTGCTGCCGCTTGCTCATGAACTCTGCGTGGACTCTGCAGACCAGCTAAACGCCTGCAAGGCACAGTACAGTTCACTGACCTGCGTGAGTGTCAGCAGATGCAGGTAGTACTCGTGGGCGTCCTGTTGCCGCTTGCTCATGAACTCTGCGTGGTCTATGCACAGTTAAGTTCACTGACCTGCGTGAGTGTCAGCAGATGCAGGTAGTACTCGTGGGCGTCCTGCTGCCGCTTGCTCATGAACTCTGCGTGGTCTATGCACAGTTAAGTTCACTGACCTGCGTGAGTGTCAGCAGATGCAGGTAGTACTCGTGGGCGTCCTGCTGCCGCTTGCTCATGAACTCTGCGTGGTCGCGGCCGACGAGCTGGCGGTACATGTGCGGCGACACGCCCGCCTGCGCGCCCTCCGCGTCCGGCACCGAGTAGCGCCCCGACAGCAGGCCCACGCCCAGCTTAGCTCTGGAACCGTAAGCGTTATTAGCACCGAAAAACGAGAGCAGAAGAAAAATCAGTTGTATTATTGTTTTACGAGAGGTAGGGCACAGCGAGATTTTCTCGCTCTAAATTAGAGCAGCACGCCTGGCGATGTACCTCCGCCTTACAGAAGATCGCAGCCAAATAACATTATTTGTTTCAAATAGTGTTGTGTTCCTGCGGTGAGTAAGGTTACCAGAGCTCTTTAGGGGGGGGAGGGGTTCGGCAGGCAACGCATTAGCAATGCTTCAGGTGTTGCTGATGTCAATAGGCGACGGTAACCACTTACCATCAGGTGGGCCGTAAGCCTGTTTGCCTCCGTATAACATAAAAAAAACGCGTTTTTTTTAATACAACTGAGGTGGCAAACAAGCATACGGCCCACCTGTTTGTAAGCGGTTACCGTAGCCTATGAGCGTTTACCAAGTCAAAGGTTTTTATTTCAATAAAATCACTAGGATCACTTTGAAACGACTTAGAAACTAGGTGAATCTATGCCTTCCTCGCGACCAAGCCTAGAAGAATCAGGCAAGTGCCTCGACTTTCGATCCGAAGGTCGTTTCTAATCCCGGTTATGCACCAATAGATTTAATAATTAGAAAATATGAGTGTACGGAAAAAGTGATAAAAACGCATGATAACACATCATTAATGGCATCGAAATAACCGTGTTTGCAGCGGGAGGTATCTCGACTTTCGATCCTAAGGCCGTGGCTTCGAATCCCTTTTATGCACCAATAGATTTAAGACTTGGAAAATATATGAGTGTACGGAAAAAGTGATAAAAACGCATGATAATAAAGACTACGGCCCCACTATCTACTTTTTGAATTGGTTATTATATTTATTTACTAAACATATCCCCTCAGTAACCCTCAAATGGGCTTGTAGTGGTACACAAACTCAGTTCAAAGGCATACTTACTTCAAAAAAGAAGATTTTTTCGAGTGATTATTGAGTAGATTGGTAATTAAATTATAAATAATAATAATAATAAATATTCCGGACAAATTCACACGGTCAACTGATCCCAAACTAGGCATAGCCTGTACTATGGGTACCAGAGACTGATATACATCATAGATATATATTTAACACCCAGACACAGAACAAACATCTGTGTTAGTCACAAATGTTTGTCCAGTGCGGGAATCGAACCCGCGACCTCTAGCGCAGAAGGCAGAGTTACTACCAACTGAGCTATGAGGCCAGTCTATGTAATTGTTGTCACATTTTGAGCTCTAGGGGGTGCTAAGGCACACGACAAGGTATAATCATCATCCTGCCCTTATCCCACGCTATATGGAGTGTCCGTTTCAGTCGCAAGAGGTGCGGGTTCGATTACCGCTGCGGGAGAAAGGTTTGCATGAGATGCAAAATAGTACTGACAGGCTTGTAATTGAATGGCACTAAGACGTTTATGATAAGGCACTATCAAACTTTTATGAAGTTAGTTGTAATTTTGTTTTTTGTTTTTTTTTGTTAGTGTGTGATATGTCCGGAATATTTATTTATTAATTTTACTGGAAAATATACACAATCCTCTCTTAGGTACTTTTTTTTTACAATACATGCCACTGATATTCATATTCATTTATTGCCAACATGTACATGGATACAGCTCAGTTCGATGTTCGAGTAAATATAAATATTTGCAACTAAACTCACGTTTGAACATCGAAGTCGTTCACAGGATCTTCGGGGAAAGTGGAGAATATATCTGGAGCGCCGTCTACGTATCGACGAACGAAGTCTGGTATCCGGAATATGACCTGCAAACAAGAAAATGTTTGATTATCATCCTACTTCCTACTATCTTAACTTTCTAATCTTACTACCTTAATCCTACTAATATTATAAACGCGAAAGTTTGTAAGTATGGATGGATGTTTGTTACTCTTTCACGTAAAAACTACTGAATGGATTTTAATGAAACTTCTCAATAATAATAATAATAAATCTTTATTGCAGACAACTTAGTCCATAGCGTATCACAAAAATAGGTAGGTAAGGTACATAACACAATAATAAAAAATTAAATAAAAAAATTAATAATGAGCAATTTAATTATAACAGTCTTTACCCAGTGGAGTGGAGTGAAGTATGGGGCAGTCGTACTTAACAGATATTATAATATAGCTTAAACATCAGAATAACACATAGTCTACAATTTATAAAGATATTGTGTGAATTGTCCACAATATGACTACTTGCTACTCGAAATACTAATCCTGCGCAGACGAAGTCGCGGGCACCAGCTAGTAATATTATAAATGCGAAAGTTTGGATGGATGGATGGATGTTTGTTACTCAATCACGCCAGAACGGCTGAACGGATCTGGATGAAATTTGGCACAGAGATAGATTAAAGTCTGGAATAGCACATAGGCTTTTTTTCCTCTTAGGCACCACCCGAACGAAGCCGCGGGCGGAAGCTATAACCTAAGACTAAGAAAAGACCAACCACCTAATTTGAAAAAGTACGGGAATGTTTTTATCGATGAATATTGCCCAGTTACCTGCATAACGCTGTTGATATAGCACGAGTTGCCGAGGTTGTTGAGTCCGGTGAGGGCGGGCCCGTGGATGGGACGCAGGTCGCTGCTCGACTCGCAGAGGGTGTTCCACTCGCCTGTGCGCTGGTTCAGTTCTAATTCGAGCTCCACCATTGATTTGTCTGTCTGTTAATAAAAGCAAATATACATGTAAGTACCTATAGGAAAAAAAAATAAAAATAAAAAATTCATTATTAGCATTTTTCCTTGAATCGGGTCTTGTCTTGCTTGACAATTACAAAATGAGTTTTGGGTGTAGAATGCAAAGTAACGCAGACTTTTGTCAATAAATGTGTCGAAATTTCTAGCTTCGTCAATTCTCCTGTAATATTGCAAGATTTTTCTTCCAGCAAACCTTTGGGGCTAGAGAGAGGTGATAATAAAAATAGATGCATTGTGTACGATTTAAAAAAAACCCTGACCGCTCAATGTCGTTATTTTGAGACCCAAATGTCATTTGTGTCTTCTCTTCCTTGGTGCTTATGTTAGTCTTGCCGGTAAATATTGTTGAATGGGTTATGTTCTATTAACCAGTTAGGAACAAAATTTATTCACTCTTTCTTTGGGCCATCGCATCCGTTTTATAAAGGTTGATAGCACTCTCGCTACAAACATGAGTCGACGTCGGCGACGAGAAACCGGTAAATAATGGTTAGTAACCAGTTGATTGTAAACCGGTAATCCATGGAATATTTTTTAAAAAAATTCGAAGAAATAAATAATAATTTACCTTCTGTAATTGCTGCACGTTGATGCCAAAGTGCTTCAAATGGTCAGCAAGGAAGGGGTCTTCGACCATATCGTCTTCTGCGTACGAGTAGACATCGCCTTTGCCTTCTGAGGTTATAGTTCCGAGCTTCACCGCTAGGGGATAGTTTGTCTCGCGGTAATGTTCCACCTGGATAGGAAAATCGACTTTAGAAATATGACAGTTAGTGCTGTTTTTGCAATGAAATTTTGGGTGAACTGACTTGTAGGGATTTCGAATAGATGTAGTCCGAGATCATAAGCCCCCCATAGATTACCAGAAACAATAATTTGGGGGGATTTGCCCATACTTAACCCCTGATTCCAGATCTCGGACTATCATCATCGTGATATGGATCAGAATGGAATAGCCAATGGATGAGGCTATACCTATTTATCTAGCGGGTAGCATGCGAGCGAAATCTCTAGATATTTGGAAGGCATAGTCTTGTATCTTGCCCAGGCGTATCCTTTGTAAAGTCGTAGGACGCCACAGATTAATCGGGATGCAGAGTACTTTCAGAGGATGCCATATCCCAACTTCGGGATTTAGACATAGACATAGACAAACACAATACACGTCACAATAAAAGCAAGACACAGAGAGCGAAAAAATGAAACAAAGACAGAGAGGTAACACACAAAAACTTATAAAAAAGAACACGTGAAATGTTATTGTGCGCCACAGCAGCAAAAAGGTCTCGGCTCAGCATAAATGCCTTACCACTGAGGAGTAGTTAGGCGCTGGTA